>OY821771.1:16385000-18969333 GCA_963682175.1 Triglochin maritima | reverse complement strand
CTTGAGTGGAATACACTCTCTCATTTGAGCACACTTGAGTAGAAATAAGGAATTGATCACTAAGTGTGGAAATTGGAGGCTTGGAGTGTTTGGGATTCTCTCTAATGTTTTGGACAAGTTTGTAGTGGGAGAGTTGTGTTAAAATGTGTTTTACAACTCTATTTATAAGCATTAGAGAGAATAGAGTCATTCGGATTGATTGGGTGTGAGTTGATGTGTGATACACCAAACAGAAAATCGCAGGACCCAATTCTGGTAGAAATCGATCGACCATGAATCCATCCTTCTCGGGTTGTATGCGGATGCGTAATGGTCATACTGAGCATTTTGGGAAAATGTATGCTCATACTCAGGCTCTGAGGGAACATAAGGACATTCCCCGCAAACATGACCACTCAACCCACAACAGCGACACGGTACGGCTACTGGAGCCACCGGTGCACTCATGTCTTCTACCACAAGCATGAAAGAGGCCAAAGGTTCTTGCAATGTCTCAGTTTGATGACCAACATATGATCCGACGTAACTAGATGGAGATCTAGCAGTCGGTGCCTCTCTCATATCACCCCTATATGAAGATTGCTCAGTCACACAATGAAGATTATCCCAACCATACGGGGTGTTTGTCTGAGCCACCCCAGGTTGCATGGGTCCGGAGTACCAGGGAGAATTGTCCTGGTCCCAATAATGATATGGATGGTCGCCCATGTAACCATCCATCTCGACAAAGAACTCTCGAGTCGATCACTCTCACCACCACGAGGCCAACCTCGCAAAAAGTGCTCGACTCGGCCCTAAAACGCTAACAGAGAGTGTAAAGGGGAGGAGACTAAAACGTAGAAGTAGGTGAGAAGAAGATGACTCAGAGGAGAAGGGACGAATCCCTAAAAACTAGCGTGGGTAAAGGGTGAGGTTAGAAGCCTAGTCTAGCAAACACGGCTCAAACAAGCTTAGGCTAGCTATGGGTCCTTACAGCTAGACGACGCCTAACTGCGAGGTCACACGGCCTCAACACGCCTCACCTCCCTACGATGAAGACCACAATGCCCATCAAGTGAGACAAGATCCGGAGATCTCGTCTCTCCTACTATCGACAAAGTGGGCGACGCCGATCAGGCTATGACGGTCGTGACCGGTTCACTCTCCTAATGCGCCCAAGTCCTAATGGCCAATGTCTACTTGCTTTTAGATTAAGGCTTTACTTGAGTGTGCTTTTTGGGGCTAAGGAAGGGGTGATGAAATCCCCCACCTTATCCTTGAAGACTATAGGTGGTGCCCCTTAAGATGTTTTGATCCTTAAGCTAGCAAGCAACTCACCAAGCAAACACTCACCTCACTCTTGTTTCGATGCAAACCTTACTCACTAATGAATGTCCTAATGCGTGAATGAGTGTTAAGGAATGCGTACCTCGCTCCAGCAATCAACGACAAAGATTAAAACTAAGAGAAGACAATTAACATGCTCAAGTCATTACTAGATGATGCATGACCTAAACATAGCAAATGCCTAATCTTTTGCTTTGGGTTTTAGTGTCCAGGTTGATTAAAGGAGGGTTGATTGGTTATTTATTGATCTGGGAGCAAACTATAGGTTCACACATGCCAAATTGGGCTCCCAGATAACTAAACTGTAAATAGAAACAAACATAAGAAAACTGGGGGTGAAAAGGTCTCACCAGGCCGCCAAACAGCGGTCCCAGACCGCTATTTGGCGGTCTTGAGGGCTTGAAGTGTTCCCAAATTTTTCCTGCTACTTTATCCTTGAATCCCAAATGTCCTGACACAACACAAAACTAAAAAAAAAAGATCAAATCCACTCGAATCGTCTAAACAAGAGTCTGGAATGGCACCTCCCCGGCAGCGGTGCCAAAAACTTGTTGAACGTTTTATTTTAAACCGCAAGTGCACGGCCGCGATGAAGCGGTGGCAAGTACGGGTCGTCCTCAGGGAGGTGAGCAGCCTCTTGTTTGCACGAAATCAAGTGGCGAAAACAATGGAGAAGAGAGTTGGTTACGCTACTCTACACTAAACTACTCTAAGAAGTATGAAATGTGAATGAAGCAAACAAATGATGGAATAACAACTAAACTAAGAGCAAAGAAAGAATGCTGGAATACAGAAATGGGAAAATCCCTAAGGGGTGGAGTGAGTGCACACATGCAAAGAGATGGGTGTAGAATACATTCTTTAAGCACATGAAGGTGGTGTTTATCAAGCATAGGAAGTGTCTAAATGTTATGGCAAAACCTATCAATCTATTCACCAACTTAGTTGATTAACATTTACATATGCAAGTTGTTTATTTCAGAACCTAAACAAGCATGAGAGGTGTCTAATCATTTTGGCAAAACTCATCAAGTTATAAATTCTATCCTAAACAAGCAAGCATACATTCATGTTTAATCAACACATTGAAATTAAAGCATTCATCCCATTCTCATTTGCATGTATGTACATCTACTCCACCCCCCAAAGGGGATGGAACAACTCACTAAACATTACACTAATTATTAAACTATGGGAAGAAAGCATATTAAAACTAAGCTAGAATTAAAAGACGATTAAACTAAAACATGCATAAACAATAAAAGAAGCATAAAACAAATAATGAAAGAAACACAAAACTTTATTGATAAAATGACTCACATTAAAAGTAGCATCCTCCTACTTTAGTGTGTGCTTCAAGGCCTCACTTCTAGTAGGAAGAATAGCCACTTAAAATATGGAGTGATTACAATAGGAGGTGAAGAGTTCTATTTATAGCCATGGAAAAAGCTAATCCGGGACAATCCCCCGATGTGGGACTAAAAAGATACCACAAATAGCCTAAACATCCTCTAATACATGTGCTGGAGAAATTTGAGCGCATTTGGGCCAAAAGTGACTGCCAATTAGCGGTCTTGGACCGCTAATTAGCGGTCTACAGTGTCAGGATCGCTCTGGAATTTCTTGTGGGCTTTTCTGGAAGGCTTTGTTGGTATTTGATGCATCTATTTTGCATGTTGGAGCTCCTACCCAAATAGAATTGCCAAAATACGCCCCATGATGGTGAGGAGTATTCTGTTTTGCTCTTAGGTCCTTCGGTCTTGCATTCAGGTCCTTCTTCCTTGCATCTTGGTCCACAGATCTCACAATTCAGTCCTTTTTCCCAGCTTTTGGGTCCTTTTATGCTTCATCTCTTCAAACCTATTTATTCCTGAAAACTAAACATAAAACTCGTAACATAGCATTATTTAGGTGAAAGATAATGGATATAAGATACAAATATGAGCATGAAATGATGTCAATCAATATACTAATATGCCCCCCTGCACTTAAGACATTCACAATCTCATCTCATTCACACAATCACTCGCATCACATTCACAATCACATTTCCATCACATACTCATTAACTTCTTCTAGACAAACGATTTGTCGCTTTCCTTCTAAAACTACCGACCATTCATTTGCAAATGGGTCTGTTACATAGAAAATATGTTTTGCTTGACATGCCAAAATGAAAGGATGTTCTTTAAAACCTTCTCTTTTAAGGTTCACCAAAGTAAACCCTAACTCATCAACTTGAATACCGTTTTTATTATCCACCCACTTACATTTAAATACCACAACATTAAATTTAGTAAAGTTCAGGTCCCATATTTCTTCAATCTGACCATAATAAGACATATTGTCATATATGGGTTTTCTATCTTTCGAACTAGAGATATGCAATGATTCAGCTACCAAAGTGACCCCACTATTTTGCATTGTGCTTTTCTTGTCCTCCAGTTTTGTATAAAAAGAAAACTCATTGATATCATAACCATTATAAGATGTAACTAGAGGATTTGGTCTGTATGCCAACCATTTTAAATTGTCAGAAACATTACGGTTGTACACAATTTCCCTGAACCAATCAACGAAAGCTTTATTGTGAGCCTTAATTACTTGTTGATCAGTCCATGAAGGACGTTTTCCCACACTACGTCCACGTGCTCATCCAAATAAGGTTGGACTTCCTCAGAATTGCATAACACATAGAAATATGATTTCAAGAGGTCCTCACTTTTCAGATTTATCATCTTCGGACCACGCGTACCTTTCCCTTCAATTCTATCTTCATGTCCGTTTTTAGGAAGTCCCATACTCTTAGTATGAGTTAAGTACTCATTACAAAACTCAATTACCTCTTGAGCTATGTAACCTTCAACGATGCTCGCATCTGACCTTCGACGATTCTTACAATAATCTTTCAACTCACTCATGTAATGCTCGAAAGGATACATCCACCTCAAAAAAACCAGTCCAAGTAGCTTGACTTCTCTAACCAAATGAACCATAATGTCAAAAAAAGACGGCGGAAAGTACATCTCCAACTGACATATCGTAACAACCACTTCATTTTGTAACTTACCAAATACTTTGGATCAATTACTTTGTTGCAAATCTTGTTGAAGAACAAACAAAATTTGATAATAGCATGTCTAACGTGTTTCAACAATATCGATCTAATGACAACCAGTAAGAATTGTTGCATCAACACATGACAATCATGAGACTTCAAACCAATTAGTTTCAAATCTTTCTTTGAAACAAGACTGCTAATATTTGACGAATACCCCTACGACACTTTAACACCATGTAGACACTGACACAAAGCTAATTTCTCCTATTTGGACAGAGTGTAAAAGGTTGTTGGTAAATACTTACGAGTACCTTTACTCTCTGATGCCAATTTTGCTCGATTACCAAGTTCAAGTAGATCACGTCTATCATTATATCCATCTTTAGTCTTACCCGGTATGTTCAGAAGAGTTCCTACCAAACTGTCACAAACATTTTTTCGACATGCATCACATCAATACAATGTCTGACTTCTAAGGTCTCCTAATAAGGAAGGTTAAAAAATGGATTTTTTCTTCCAACTACCCTTATAATTTCCGTGTTTGTAAGGTTTGCCGAATTCACATTGGATGTTCTTTACCCGCTCAACAACTTGCCTTACACTGATTTCTATAGGGGGTTCTTCGAATTCCTGGTTTCCATTAAAAACCCTCTTCATTTTACGGTACGGATGATACATCAAAAGAAATTTACGATGACCAAGATACACTATCTTACTGCCATGAGCAAGCTGCAAAGAACATGTCTTTTCTTCACAAATAAGACACTTTGTGTCCTTTCACGGAATAGCCAGACAGATTTCCATAAGCGGGGGAGTCATTAATTGTGCAAAATATCGTCACACGCATTGTAAATGACTATTGACGGTGGGCATCCCACACTTGCTCCCCTTCATTTCATAATCTCTTCAAGTCAACAATCAAGGGAGTCAAATTCACATCTATGTCATTACTCGGTTGTTTTGGACCAGAAATCATTAAAGATAACAAAATGTATCTATGTTTTATGCTTAACCATGGAGGCAGATTGTACATAACCGGTAGAATAGGCCACGAACTATGAAGGCTACTAGAACTCCCGTAAGGATTCATTCCGTCAGTACAAAGACCAAGTCTTAGATTTCTGGATTCTTGACCAAACACTGGAAAATCTAAATCGATTTTCTTCCACTGCGGAGAATCTGCAGGATGTCGAAGCATCTCATCGTTCACTTTGTCACGATCTGTGTGCCATGTCAGATTCTTTGAATCTGCGAGGCAAGCAAACAAACATTTCAACCTTAGAATTATTGGAAGATACCACAACAACTTCGCAGGCGGTCCTTGTACTGGCATATCACCACTCCCATTTTTCTTATGTTTGCATTGTGACGCATTACAAACCGGACAACAATGCAGAATTTCATATGCACCCTATATAATATGCAATCATTAGGGCATGCATGTATTTTCCTATACTGCATTTGTAGGATCGTGTTTCTCATCGGACACAAGATTTTTTTGGCCTCATATGTACGGTCTGAAAGTTCATTCTTTTCTGGAGTAATTTCTTTTAGCAGCTTAAGGAAGGCAGTAAAACTCACCACACTCCAACCGTTCGAGGCTTTCAAGGCACATAACCGCAACACTGCAGACAATCTACTAAAATCGGTGCAACCCGGATACAAAAGTTTTTCATTATCAGACAACAGACTACTAAGTACTTGGGGTTTATCATCAAACTTATTGGCAACATCTCGAATCATATCATCTAACCGTTCTTCATCATTAACATCTTGATTTGAAGGACTGTCAATTTCTTCTTTCGTACGTATTTCATTCTCACCATGTCATATCCAACGTCTGTATCCTTCATAAAAACCTTTCTCAAACAAATGAGTATTGATTACTTTTACATCTCTTAAGAACATGTTAAGACACTTCCTACATGGACATAAGACATTTCCTTTGTTTCTAATATGCGCATTGTTTTGTGCAAACTCTAGAAATTATCAACTCCGTACACATACTCATCACTCAACCGACTTGCAAAAATCCAATTTCGATTCATTGTTATCTACACAACAACACAAACAATTGTACTAGAAAATTAACCTAATATATAAGAATTTTTCAGAATTTCGGCAGAATCTCCCCTAAAATTTCTTATTAATAAAAAAATTCTGTGGGAAACAACACAAACAAGCCACAACTATATAACAAAAACTTCAATACAACCATTCACTTAAGTAGTTATTTCAACACAACTATATATTAATCACTTAAGTAATCATTTAAATAAGTAATGGTAGAAACTAATAGTTGATCATGCAATAGGATGCATGCAAGGTTCAAATAAGATTCACAGGTAAGGTGTGTTCTAAATAAAAACTCAAGTTCAAACTTACAACCCAAGACAAATATCAAGGTTCAAATACCCAAGTAAGCTTTGGAGAAACAATTAAGCCTAACTAAAAATATTGCCAACTTGTGGTGTGTACTCATGTAGTACAAAACTCAATTGAAACAAGTAATAGGTAACAAAACTCAAACTTTTACATAAGAACATAATGTTAGTAAAAATTTGAAACATAATGTTACTAAAAATTTCAAGTTGAGAGTGGACCTTAATCAAGTTGATAGTCGTGCATGAATATTTTGGAGGCATTGAGTTTGGAGGAGCACGGTGAGTACGGAGGACCTCGACGAGTTGTTGGTGGCCGAAGGAGTTGGGGAGTGGTGCGGTGTGGGGGGTGGTGTGTTGGGGAGGAGGTGGTCGTGGGTGGTGAGTTTGGTCGAAGGTGTTGCGGTGCACAAAGGTTGTGGGGCAAAGATGGTCGTGGGTGGTGAGTTGGGTCGGAGGTGTACGTTGCAGTGCACGAAGGTTGTGGTGCGGAGGTGGTCATGGGTGTTGGCTCGGAGGTGGTGCGGTGTGGGTTGGATCGCGTGATGCGTTGGGGTGAGGTTGGGATGGAGGCTTTGTTGAGGTGTGGGTTGGTGGCGGCGGGTTGACGCGGAAGAAACAAAGTGGGGTTGTGTTTGTGTTAGGGCATTGTAAACAAGAAGATGGAACATATTTCAAAAAAAGAACCTAACACATCGGGTTTTCTCAAAACCGACGTGATAAGGTCCCCCAAACACGTTGATTTTAATAAAACCGACGTGACACACATTATCAAAATTATTTGTTTTTTTTAAAACAAAACTAATCACGTCGGTTTTCCTCCAACCGACGTGACAATATACATAAAACACGTTGGTTTACCAACAACCGACGTGATATATACCTCTATCACGTCGGTTGTTGTTCAACCGACGTAACATGTTAGTATGTCATGTGGGTTGAGCACAAACCGACGTGATATATATACATATCATGTCGATTTATGTTCAACCGGCGTGACAAGTTTGTTTCACATCGGGTAATTAATACCCGACGTGACATGGCAACGTAATTCCCCATTTTTCTAGCAGTGGTGCATGTCCCAACAACCGACGTCTAGAGGAACCCACGTTGGTTGTATTAATAGATGACGTCTATACCTATAGACGTTGTTTATATGGGAGACCAACGTCTATTGGGCGACGAGTATACACTGTTCTGCACTAGTGCATCCTTTCGGCTAACCACCGCAAAGATGACCACTGCCGAATGACAATAGTTACCTTGTCTATTATTTTTCTTTCTACTTGATGTGAGTAGATACTTAGGTATTTAGACAATGGGGTTCATCGCATGTCCGCAAAATAATGGTGTCGTCCATGGTTGGTCTGTCTGTCTACCTCGTCTTTAGTTGCATTCTTTATACAACCAAAACCCTATGAGGGACATCCGTAGACATCCTACCTAAGACACGACCATATCCCAAAAGCCTACATCAGACGTTCAGCCTCGCTACTCGCCTAAAAAGCTTAGCAAAAATAATAATCAACTCCTTTAATGTTTACACTAGGTCAAATCCCAATACTTACTATTATTAACCCAATTAATTGCAAACTAGGTCCACAAGTTATTATCAGACAAATAAATAATTGCACAAAACATTTGATGTGACAGAACTATATGTCATATGATTCCTTTCGTTTTTACTATTGATATCTGATTAGTAGCATATCATACATTACATTGATGTTATATATCCTTTATTTTATCCCAATTTTGTGCTACTCGAGTTTTGTTTGATGTGTTTTTGGTTTAGGTAATAAAGAGGAGAAATGAACCAAAAAGGACCTAAATGCAAAAAGAAATGACCCTATTGAATCATCTTGGATATGTTTGTCACACTCAATGACCCATCTGCAATCCAGGAAGGACGCAGATGAAACCCAGAGGGACCTCAGCATAAGGAAAACATTTATGGTGCAAAAATCCATCATCATCATCATGATCTTGAGAAGTATTTGGGCACTTAAGATCAAACGAGCTTGAACTAGCAGACGTGCACAATACACAACATAAGCTCACAGAAGAATTCAGGGCGGATCAGATCATTTTGATCCGCCAATGACGGATCTTATTGGTCCAAATCCCCCTAAATTTCTCTTATGGCTCAGACTTGTTTAATAGGGTGCACCAAACCATAGAGACATGAATTACAGTCGTCAAATGACTTCCAAATTCATTTACACCTCTCTTTCTTCTATAAACAACAATGTTTCTCTTGTCTCTTCTCCTTTTCTTCCTTCCTCTCCTCATTAGGTTAGGTTTTATTTTCTTATTTAGTAGAGCAGGTTTTATTTCTTGCTTAGTAGTGTAGTGTACGAGAAGAGAAACTCCTTTTGTAATATTTCCTTCTTAATCAAGTTTTACTTTCTTATTTTTTATGTTCTAGTCTTTTATTTGATGCAATTTTTATTTCATTGCTTTGGTTAGATGTAGTTTACTTTAGTTGTTCATGTGTTGTTTTTATTTTGTTGTCCTCTTTGTTTACATGATGATTAGTAAGTAATCCATCCCCATTGGGGGTGAGAGAATGATGTGAAGTGTGAATGTTGTTAGATTTTTGTGTGTGTTTTAATCTGGGGTTTCACATGATTTCCGTAGCCATTTTGTTGAGTTTCTCACTCTTGCCTTTGATGTGTTAATCATATTAATTGATGCTTAGCACATGCTTTGGTTAGTGAGCCCACTTTATGGAGAATGATGATGTGAGGATAAGTTGGAGTGGGTAAAGAGATAAGGATGACATGAGGGAGCATGTGCTCTTATTGTCCTCAAGACATCTTGATTAATGTCTTGTATGTTTTAATGATGATGTTAAATATTAATTCATATGGAGACATAGTTGAGGTTGTGGTGATTATGGGTTTCTATGTTCTCCATACCATTTAAGAGATAAGATTGACATGCAATCATGTGGTTGTCTTTGTTCTCATCTTGAGTAGTGTTTTGTATGTTTTAATAATGGTGGTAAATCTTAATCCATGTAGAGACATACTTAGGATTGTAATTATCATAGATCTCAATGTTATACATGTCATGAGCACTTAATTGTACACACAAATGAATCACGTATCTACACTTTTGCATGTATTCTCCACCTTCTATGAGACTAGTTATATTAAGGTTTTTTATTTCATTCACGTCGCATTCGTTATTTAGTTTTAAATCCACTCCATCTCATTTTGTCTCCCATTCGAGTATGGTGGTAAAAATGACACACACAACTCATCATGAACACGACCCGTACTTGCTACGTCTTCATCGACATTGTGTACTTGTGGTATTGAACTGATAAAAATTTCAATCAGTATCATATCCCTTTGTATAGTGATCAAATTAACCTAGTTATCTCAATTCATTGCAGATCTTTTAGTCACATCAAATTACGAACTTGATCTCCTTTAGACCTTGAACCAGATTTTTTCGCCAAATCATTACCTCGTTTACTACTTATCAGTACAATTTTGACCAAATCTTGTCTTGACCCAATATAACAAAATTTATCATTTGGGCCTATAGTTGTAGAATTATATTTCCAAAATTTGAGATAACCAGCATTTCGGCTACATTATCACCCGTGACCTCTCACTTCTCACTCTAACACAACCCAACACAACACTTACACCCACGACTCCCTCTTCCACTACCTCTCTATTATTTCCTAGCACCCGCAAAAACTCATATGAACTCAACTTCCATCATTTCCTCCCCTCTATTGTTTTCCTTCCCTCTACCCTAAATTATTTCTCTCATTCCTATTTAAACCCATCAACACCACTCAGCTCAACACAACACACACTCACGTACAGTTCACTCACCCATCCTCCAAGATCCATTTTTGTAACATTCTCAACACAGCAAAAAAATTTAAATTTTAATAACACACAATCAACAGAGGATATTACATAAATAAGGGAGACAGGTGCACCAACATATAATATATATATATGAACATCAGAGTATTTCAAAAGTTGTGATTACATCAAAAGACTATACAACGAAAGCAGTAATCACTCGACCTCAACTGAGAGAAAGCTGGATCCGGTAGCGGTGCTCCTCTCCTCGGTCACCACCCCCTATCGCCGATCACGTCCTGAAAGTAAACATGCAACAATGCCTGAGTTTCCAGAAGGAAACCCCGTATGCCAAACTCTAAAATGCATGAAATGAAAGCACCCTAGAATGTAATTCTACTAACAAGAAAAGCATCTCAAACTGGCTGGGCTCCAGGGCTCTTTCACCCAACCACAGCACACACCACAGTCACGGGGCTCCAGGGCTTTTTCACCCAACCACCGCACTACACACTCGTCGCCAAGCTGGGCTCCAGGTCTTTTTCAACCAACCGCAGCTACCACGATACGACCAAGGGCTCCAGGTCTTTTTCAACCAACCCAAACGTCTAAGGGCTCCAGGTCTTTTTCAACCAACCCCTACACACGGTCCCTGCTCAGGCTCTAGGCCTTTTTCAGCCAACCTGAACGCACTACGGAGCTCTAGGTCTTTTTCAACCAACCCCGCACAGACTAGCTGGGCTCCAGGTCTTTTTCAACCAACCGCAGCTCTCACACAATTACGGGGCTCCAGGTCTTTTTCAACCAACCACCGCAACACACACAATCTAAGCCGGGCTCCAGGCCTTTTTTAGCCAACCCAAGCTCTCACACCGTTAGGGGCTCCAAGTCTTTTTCAACCAACCACCGCAACACTCGTGCACCCTAGTACACTTGCTGGAAGAACGTTGGCATCACAACTTGCCCCACACGGACGACCACAACCACAACACCTCCATAGTGCAATACTAGACACAAACGGTCGACCAAACCAAAAGTCCCGGTTGACCGAATCAAGCAAATACAGGGCAATCGCATCGACCGGCACTCCATCGGTCGACCGATTCCCACCAACGACACTCGTTCGGTCTAACCAAAGTCAAGGGACGGTCGACCGTTTAGATGGTCAACTCCCAGGTTCAACGAACAAAACGACCAATCGGCCGAACGGCAAAGGGGCCCCGTTCGACTGAAAGTCACCAGGGACAATTCCCTCAACTTCACAACGAATTCGGTCGAACCCCCGAGCACTCTCGGTCGACCGAATCCCACCAGGGAATGATCCCTCACACGCGCCACGAATCCGGTCGAACGCCCGAGCACTCTCGGTCGACCGAATTCCACCAGAGCGTTCCCCCACGCTCAGCAACAAGTCTGGTCGACCGAAACCACCTTCGGTCGAACCGACCACTATTCTCACTTAAGTCATGGTCGGACGAAGTCATACAGGCGGTCAACCGTTTAGATGGTCAACGCCCTACCCGACCCATGACGAGCACACGGTCGAACGGCAAAGGGGACCCGTTCGACCGAATCTCCTCAGGCTTGCCTCCCACGCACAATCAGTCGACCGCCCTTGGGGCATCGTTCGACCGATTTGAGGCAGAACCCCAATCTCGACACGAACGGTCGACCGTTTGCACCAACCGGTCGACCGATCAGGCAATAAAAGTTGTTGCACGTTTACTTGCGACGAGCCGGAAGGCCTACCGTCGACTTCCAAATACTCACGATACTTAAGTGAGCGAGTTGACATACAGGAAGGTTTGAAGAAACCTTTGAAGAACCACGACGACGCCTCCACGAGCACGCCTCCCAAAATAACGATCCGCACACACGATTCCACCTTCGTCGACCTCTACCCACCAACCGGAGCAACCAAAACCACCAAAACGAGTTAGGTCGAGGGAGAGGGTCCAAGCAAAAGGGACGGAATAGCACACAACCCAACTCACCTCCTCCCACCAACCGAAGCCGACCACCTCTCGCCGGAGATCAACTTTTCTTCACGTCGGAGCACGCTGAGGGAGAGGGAGAGAGACGTGAGGGAGAGAGTCGTGAGAGAGAGTGAAAGAGAGAGAGAGAGCTCACCATAAATATCTCCTCCTCCAATCTCAACCATCCATTCCAATCCATTCCATCTCCACCACTCATCTCACCTCCACTCCATCTCAACCCCTCATCCAACCATCTTCAATCCCAGCCGTCCAATTGCATCTCCTCCTAATCACCACCTAAACATCATTAAACTCAATTAGGGTTAGGATTAGGCTCAAGATCCCACAATCCACCCTCCTAAAAGACACCACCATGACACACATTAATCCAGACCACATTTTCCACCACCCGTCCACCACCCATGTCTTTCACCAACACACTATCACCCCACTACCATCACCTAGTTCTTATTAAGCACTGCCACCACAAAATAATATGAAAAACAACCAAAATATTAGTTACTATCGATACCTACCTAACTAATTATCATCCAGAAATTCAAAAAAACAAAAAAAAATCACATACTAAACGTACAAAGACACATACTAAACAACGGGGCAAACCACCTGATACGGCGTTCCGAGGCTCCGAGGGCGGCACCAACATCCCGTTGACATTTTGGTGAAATTTTTCTAACTATTTCCTATACTAAGCCTTATAAAATAAAATAAAATGTTTTATTATGTTGTGGATTATAAATTTTTAATTATAAAGGATGTTTACTGTTTTTATATGCTTGAGTTTTTTTGTTAGTTTTAAATGATTTAAGTATGTTTTTTAGAAAAGAAAACGACAAAAAAAGGATTATGTTTTGTGCACGTCAACATGACTTATCATATGAGCAGAGGGACGGTTTTCCGGGTGTGTGGGTACCTAAAACCTTCCCACGTAATAACTAAGTTCTGAACACGAATTTGTGGATCTACAACCCACTTTCGGTATATTTTTTATCGATTTTGTTTTTCCTTTAACCGTGTGTTTTCATAGCTTTCATGAAAAATATTTAAAAATAGGTGGGACTCCAACTTCATGCATTTTTGTTTTCTGTGATGGATTTGCTTTTGAATTAAATATGGATTGACACTATCGATTTTGTTTTTCTACTGCGATCTTAGGTCAAAAATCCAGGGAGGATAAAATCACAAATGTTTTTTCATATGTGATTCAAGAACCAAAATCTAAAGGAATAAAAAATCCAGGAATCGCCCGATCTCTTAACCACAATGTGGCATTGCCCTAAATGTGTGTGATTAGTAGCATATCATACAATGCATTCATGTTATATATACTTTATTTTACTCTATATTTGTGTTATTCGGGTTTGTGTTGCATGCATTTCATGTTATAGGTAATAAAGAAAGATTTAATTGAAAAATCTGGAGGAACCTAATCGTAAGGAAATATGCTTGTTGCAAAAAGTCCTCAATCTCAAAGCGGCTTGAGCCAATGCTCCAGGGGTGCACCCCACGTGCTTTAGAGAAAAATTAACCCATTGCTCCAGTTTCAGGCAAATTCGGTCAACCAGATCTGCCAGTGGCGGATGGTCTGGGTCAGCCAAACTTGAATTTTCTCCAGCAGGTCGGGTATTCGGGTAGGAGCACCCCAAAGCACTCATTGTGGATTTTTAGTCATCGGATCTCGTCCTAATTAATCCAAACATTTTAATCTTTTATAAATAAACTTGTAACCATTCTATTTCTCTCCTTTCTCTTCTCTCCCCCATTAGAGTATGTTTTATTTCTTGTTTTCGTAGTGTAGTTAACAGTGGTGGAGAAGAAACTTTGTTACATTTCTCCATTAATCAAGTTTTGTTGTTATTTACATTTTTTGCCGTTTATTTGATGTCATTTTTATTTCATTGTCTTGGTCAGATTTAGATTTCTTTACTTATTCATGTGTTATTTTTACTTTGTTGCTTTTCTTGTTGTTTATATAGTTAGTGAGTAGTTCATCCCCATTAGGGGGTGGAGGATGTTGTGAAGTGTGGATGTAGTTGATTTGTGATTGCTACTCTTGTCTTTCATGTGTTAATGATCATAATGGAAACTTAGTACATGATTTGGTTACTGGGCCTACGTATGGGGAATGATGAGGTCATGATATGATTGAGTGGATAAAGAGATAATGATGACATGTTGAAGCATGTGGAGCTTGTTGGTATTATCCATGATGTCCGGTATCTTTTAATGATTGTGATAAATCTTAATTTATGTGGAGACATAGTCAGGGTTATGGTTAATATGACTTAGGGGTGTAAGCGGGGTGGGAAGGATTTTTGCTTCATCGCTACCCACCCTGCTTAAGTTAAACAGGTAAGCGGGGTGGGGCCAAACAAAAAAACGCTCTCTACCCCACCCCACCTAAGGGTGGATTAGGCAAGGCGGGTTACTTTTTAATCAAAACTAAATACAAAAAATCAATATATTTTCCTTAATATTTTTCATTTTGATCAAAGCTAGATATAAAAAAAATCAAAAATATCAATCAATGTAAATTATAAAGCTAGATACAAAAATATCAAAGTTAAATACAAAAATATCAAAACTAATATCAAAATCTAATGTTTGAATTTTCAATTTGAAGTCTAAATTTAATTATAAGCAAGGGTATATTGATGTCTGACTTATTTTAAGTGTAGTTGATCTCGTCTTTAAACATTATGGATCTCAATAATTCCATCAAATAATATTATATTATTACAAGTAATTAAAAACGAAATTAAAGTAATGGCTATTTCGAGGAGAAAATTCGAAATGGATATTCTTCTCGATCTTTAACACATTTAAAGTTTTCGTCATTTCTCCGGAGCTCTTATGTCTCTCCATATCAAATGTATCGTGTTTTTCAGTTTGACGAAGTCAGTTTACATTTTCTATATAAATGAGAAAAAGAAATTTCACCTGAACTTCCCAAACCCATTTCTAAATTCCGAAGTACATATTCTTCTCGATCTTTAACAAATTTAAAGTTTTCGTCATTTCTCCGGAGCTCTTATGTCTCTCCATATCAAATGTATCGTGTTTTTCAGTTTGACGAAGCCAGTTCACATTTTCTATATAAATGAGAACAAGAAATTTCACCTAAACTTCCCAAACCCATTTCTAAATTCCGAAGTACATATACGGGCTTGGGATAAGACTAGTTCTTACTTTCATAGCCTGAAATGACCGAAATGCCAATTTCAAGTAAAATATTTGGTACTCGACTTTTCATATATATGGTACTCTGGGACTTAAATTTGGTACCATGCGATATTGGGATATCACTTACCAAAGACAAGACTAGGGACCTCAGAAGAAACCAACCAGAAAGAGAGAAAAAAATCGAAGTCCAAATAGATAAACAGATCATAAGAAACAAAAAGAGTAAACCAGACATTCCAAACAGTCAGATGTTCATCCTTCATACGAATTCAAAAGTACATGACTCACAACAATAAAAAAGAAACCAATGAATTCGAAAACACACACAAGCACCAAGCTTTTGAAAACACGGCAAACAGATATCAAGCACGGAAAAACTCCCAAAAAACACTATAAATGGTTAAAAATAAAGCATCAAAGGTTTCCTTTAAACAGGCTATGAATGCCCTCCCTGCCTTCTAGTTACGGTTGCGGACACATAGTAGACAACACTGAGGAAACCATGGACGAAGCAGAGAATCCCTCCGGTGGACATCAAGCGGCGGTGCCCGAGACCGCATGTTGTTTTTGATTTTTTATTCTCCATTGCTCCAACCATCAGCAAAGTGAAAGCGACAGCCGCAACAATCCTGTATAGTTTCAGTTATTAGGAAATACACAGCCGATCGTGAATTAAATTGCATATTTTTTCCAAAACCATTTGTCATGATGTTTTGAAAGAATTGATGTAGGATTGCAGGAAAAGATTACCAAGACAAGATAATTGCTGCAAGGGCTATCTTCTTGTTAGGGGATGATCTGTTTAACTCATCTTTGGAACTTACACAAATGCATCCTCCCAGCAAATTTGTAATAGCATGAGCTATCGCTAGAAGCAGGCAGCTGCGAGACTGTACTTGTAAGCTTGATGACTTGGCACCTAACACTCAAATATCAACAATCTCAGATGTTTCTCCTGCAAAAAGAAAAAAAACATTATCACAATATTTTGAAAAAAATAAGCTCATTACATATATATTTGACAATGATATGCACCTCGTTTTGTGCCTTTTCAGCTTGAATTCCAAGTATACCAGCCACTACATCTATGGCCACTATCAGTATGCAGAGGAGTATGAGCTTTGCGTTCATCATGTTTGATAACTTAGAAAATGCAATAAAAATCTATGAAACAAGAACAGAAGCTCTGTGCTGGGGTTAACCGCGTGGCTCAGTGGCTCTTATAAAGAGAATTTATTTGCAAATATGAATTAAAGAAAGAAAAGTACACATCGATACGAGTAAACATATTAATTAAATCGATATCAAGTAGCTGTTGCAACTTGCAATGGATGCCTTCCTTTACGAAATTCTGTGGACCTTTTCTTTTTCATCTTTTGCCTTTTTTCTGCTTTTGATTCCTTCTCAACAGGGAGAAGCAAGGTATGATTTAACAACGGGGTGGATGGTGGGATTCCCTTTTATTTTAGAGCACAAATAACAGCACCCACGCTACCCTAGGCGCCCTCCACTCTCTCTCTGCGACGTCAGCTTCTCTTTCTGTCACGTCAACTTACCAAACCCACCCAAAAAACCCTCTTACCCGTGCACAGGCTACCCTCACCCACCATACACTCTCTTTCCTCCACATCATTTTTTAATTAAACAAATTTAATTCTCACATAACATTTAATAAATTACATTTTATATAACTATAATTCTAATTACATTATAATTCTAATTGACGATATAATTATTATTACTATTAATTAATTAACGATAATAATTATTCATTGATAATATTAATCACTATTAAACCACAAAAATTTGAATATTTGAATTTTGAAACGCGCGTGAATGCACAGTATACACGTGAATGTACAGTATACGCGTGCGTGAAATTTCGTATGGTTTGTATTTCCCTTTAACATATGTTTCATGCGGTTGGTTGTAGTTCATATTTCAGTATTATTAATGTATTGTACTTATGGTATTGTTGTATTAATATATATTCTATTTAACTTGATTTTTTTTAATTTTTACTATTAAACCACCTCGACAGTTCGTTCGGGGGTCTCGCTCACCGTTGAGCGAGCTGCATTCCACCTCACCGGTGAGGTGGCGGGGGTGGCAAGGAGGCAGTGTCCCCTTGAATGTTTTTGGATCTTGAAATTGTTGATTGGGAAAATTTTGAATCTTCATCACTTGTAAAAATTTATTACCCAATTTTAATAACAAATACCTAATCCATTAATAACAAAACATCCACTAAATAATTAAAAAATTAAAAAAAATTCAACGAATGGGAGGGGGACACGTGCCCACCCAAGGGTGCCCCGAGAGTCTGCCCGGGTGGGCGTCCCGGGCGGGTACCCGAGGGGCGCCCGCCCCGTTAACGGGGGTGCGCCCGGGCGCCTGACCAGAGCGCCCGGGCGGGGCACCCCGGTTAAGGGTGCCCTTAATATGTCAGATTTCAGCTTTCATCATCTGAGGTAATATTCTTATAATCTGGCACGGCAGCAAGCCACTGAAGCAGCATCAGTCGGGCCAATCTACAGCTCAATTCTTTTAATGTTTCTTATCAGTACCTACACTCAACAATATACTGAATTTTTTAAACGACTTCCTACCCTACTCCCAACTTTATCCAATAATGTCACCCACTTCACTGGAACACGATCCATGGTCTTAACTATATCAACGTCAAAAAATCTAAAAGATGAGTTAGCCCTAGTTGGCCGTGCTATCCTCAATGGTATATAACATCTTAAATACCTAAAATCGTATACATTTCAATGACAAAATGTGAAAGCAAAGAATGTGTTACAGAGAAAAGATGCCGAGGATAAGGAAAGGTCATGATATTTCAGAAGATTTTGAATTCACAAAAAGTGAACCTGAAAACTAAAATTAATGAACTTTTCATCTGGATGAAGATGTGTTGTAGTATATTGATTTTAGTTATTCTTCCTCCTGTCACTCTGAATTTTTCCTTAAAGAAATGGTAAGCGAAAAACAAGAAAAAGGTACTTGCATTGAGAAAAGCTTCAAACTGTAGAGGATGCTTGTCCACTGAATTAGATGTATGACCTTTACTGACTACATCGCGTGGAATTAATCAAGTGTCGTCCAAGCTTTGAAAACCTATCTTAACTCAAAATCAACATTATTCTTCATACAACAAGAGATAATTATTTTTTCATTGGTGAACAGAAAGCTATTTAGAATTAACTTATTTTATGTGAATTCCCACCAGTAACTCACAACCAAGTTCAATGAGATATTTTTGGGGCACATGATCATTTTATAAGTTGTATTTATGACTGACATGGTCAAAAGGTTATTGCAGAAAAAAACTTTTTGCATCTTTTACATAACCATCCGTCAAGACAAAGAGGAGAAGCAAGATTATACAAAAAAGAAAAGAGTAGTTATATACGGACGCGAGCGTCCGTGACGCGTCCTACGTGGAATAACACGTCAGCTGCCAGTTCAGCGTCCAGTCAACCAAAACTTCTACGCGGGAAAATGTAAATTACGAATTGTTGGGTGCGACGGTTCATTTCCCTAAATCACGATTTGTTGGGTGCGACGGTTCATTTCCGTGCGACGGTTCATTTCCCTAAATCACGATTAGACGGTTCGACTTCACGTACATCAGTAGCGGCGGTACAGCATTCGAATAACTTTCCCCATTTCACCCGGAGTTCCTTTCCATACGCTCATCCAAAACCTTCACTGCTCCAAAACCTTTCCATTCCAGTAACGAAAACCAAGACAAGGCGAAAATGGATCCTTCTCTACCTGAAACCTCCATTGCTCCTGAAATTGTAGCCGCGCAGGTGTTTTGTCAACCATGTTCTTTCTGGTTCATTTTAAGGTTCATTATTGGCCTCTAACAATTTTTTTGTGTGGTTTAAGGGAAGCACGTACTACTTCCGCGAAACCAAGTGCGGTTTCGCGGCCCTTCACAAGCAGTTCGACCGGATGAAGGAGGAGGAGAAAAATGTCTTCCAACGGACGCCTTTCGGTCACTTCCTCAGCTTTCCTCACGTCACAACTGACAACGAGATACTGGGTTGGTTCGTCGAACACTTCGACGCCAATGAAGTCGGTCTGAGAATAGCCACTGGGGTGGTCCCATTTACGGTAGAAGACGTCGCCCTTCTACTTTGACTAAGAGTACATGGGCAGAGAGTGGATATGGATGCCATGTACGTAGAGAAACGTGACGGGGTTAACCTCGACAACACCCAGCTACTGGGTCATCTTACCGCCACGAGCAAGATGGGCGAGGAGGAGGAGCACGTCCGACTCCTTATTTCTATGATTTTCAATCATTTTTTGTTCTTCGATGGATCACTGCGAACTAAAGCGTGGTACACGAAACACCTTAAGAACCTCAAGCGCCTCAAGAGATATGCGTGGGCAAATGCGGTTCACACTTTCTTGGTTGAAGGCCTGGAGGAAGCCCAACGGGACCTCTCGAGGAGGAGATCGTCAGCGAACTTCTCTATGAAGCAGGGCTACGTGTCTGGTTGCGTTGCCGTATTACAAGTAAGCATCTTGGTCCGGAATGAGTGTTGTGTCAGTCCGGAGTAGTGTCGGTTTATGTCCGGAATAAGTGTGTTGCCTGTCCGGAATAGTCCTGTATGTGTCCGGAATGACTGTCTTGTTTGTCCGGAATACGTCTTGTGTCTGTCCAGAATAGGTCTTGTGTCTGTCCTGAATAATGTTGTCTCTGTCCGGAATAAGTGTCTTGAGGTTGTCCGGAATAAGTGTCTTGTGGTTGTCCGGAATGAGTGTTGTGTCAGTCCGGAGTAGTGTTGGTTTATGTCCGGAATAAGTGTGTTGCCTGTCCGGAATAGTCCTGTATGTGTCCGGAATGATTGTCTTGTCTGTCCGGAATACGTCTTGTGTCTGTCCGGGATAAGTCTTGTGTCTGTCCTGAATAGTGTTGTCTCTGTCCGGAATAAGTCTTGTGTCTGTCCGGGATAAGTTTTGTGTCTGTCCTCAATAGTGTTGTCTCTGTCCGGAATAAGTGTCTTGAGGTTGTCCGGAATGAGTGTTGTCTCTGTCCGGAATAAGTGTGTTGCCTGTCCGGAATAAGTGTGTTGCCAGTCCGGAATAGTCCTGTATGTGTCCGGAATGAGTGTCTTGTCTGTCCGGAATACGTCTTGTGTCTGTCCGGAATAAGTAATTTGTATGTCCGGAATACGTCTGCGTCTGTCCGGAATAAGAGTTGTGTCTGTCCGGAATAAGAGTTGTGTCTGTCCGGAATTAGTGTTTGGTCTTTCTGATTAACGTTATGAGACTGTCCTGGGGATGTTATGTTTCTGTTTTTTAACTCATTCCTGTTTTCAGGTGTGGCTTTGCGAGAAGTTCAAATTGGGGGATCCCCGGTCAGCATTTCCACGGTTCAAGTGTTGGACCGAAATGTTTAGCAGACGCCAAATCCTTAGAAAATGGGAAGATCGAGGCATCAACTTGTCCCGGATATACTCGGGCCAATTTGAGTTGAAGGGCACCCCAAAACTCAGTGCACGGGAGCATTCACTGTTGTCAGAGGATCAATTTCCTCCTGCAGCAGCAACTCCCGCAGCGAAGGAAACACCTTCAACTCCTGCAGAAGCAACGGTCGCCTCGAAGGAAACACCTTCAACATCCACTCTACCAAGGATACAACTCAGTGAATGCAGCATTCCATGTGACCCACTGCTACAAGAGTTGGAACTTAGTGAGGTGAAGACGAAATGGCTGCGAGCCGAAGCAGCACTTAGGGAGGCGACCGTTAAAATTAACAACCTGGAGGAAGAACTCTGGATCTCTCAAGAAGAGTGTCGTGAGCTGAGAGTCCGTGGGGAGGAGGAAGAGAGGGAAAAGAGGGAGGAGGAAGAGAGAAATAAGAGGGAGGCGGAGGAGAGGGAAGAGAGGGAGGAGGAAGAGAGAAATAAGAGGGAGGCGGAGGAGAGGGAAAAAAGGGAGGAGGAAAAGAGAAGTAAGAGGGAGGCGGAGGAGAGGGAGAAGAGAGAGGAGGAAGAGAGGGAGAAGAGAGAGGAGGAAGAAAGGAAGAAGAGGAACGAGGAAGAGAGGGAGAAGAGGGAGGAGGAAGAGAAGAAGAAGAGGGAGGAGAATGAGAGGAATAAGAGGGAGGAGGATGAGAAGAAGAAGAGGGAGGAGGATGAGAAGAAGAAGAGGGAGGAGGATGAGAAGCATAAGAGGGAGGAGGAAGAGAGGAAGAGGAGGGAGGAGGAAGAGAGGAAGAGAAGGGAGGAGGAGGATGAGAAGAAGAGGAGGGAGGAGGATGAGAGGAATAAGAGGGAGGAGGAAGAGAGGAGGAAGAGGAAGGAGGAAGAGAGAAAAAAGAGGAGGGAGGAGGAGGATGAGAGGAATAAGAGGGAGGAGGAAGAGAGGAAGACGAGGAAGGAGGAAGAGAGAAAAAGGCAGAGGGAGGAAGAGAGGACGAAGAGGGAGGAGGAAGACAGGAAGAAGAGGAAGGAGGAAGAGGGAGAGAAGAGGACGGAGGAAGAGAGAAAAAAGCGGAGGGAGGAAGAGGGAGAGAAGAGGAAGGAGGAAGAAAGGAAGGAGGAAGTTATGAGGAGACAGGAGGAAAGAAAGAGGAAGGCTGGGGTTGCGCTTCCGCTTTTGCACCCTCAAAAAATGCGAACCATTAAACCATGCTTGCGCACAGAACACATAGACGAAGCGCAAAGCAAATCTGGCCAAGATGAGGCACAGAAGATTGCCGCAGAAAAACAAGAAGAAATAAAGGAGGCCGAAGAAGCCACCACAAAAACAAAAGGGCCCGAAGAAGCCAGTGAAGAAACAGCGAAAGATGAACAGGCCGCCCATGTTTCGTCCACGAGGCCAGATGTGGATGAGACCGCCTTGAGAACGCTGACCAATGATGAGGTACATCGTTTATTGAATGCAACGGCTCCCGAGCGAGAAGCAAAAGATATTATCTGGAGGGGGGTTCTCAGCATTATCAGCAGGGGTGATCTCAAGGAAATAATTTCGCGAGGCACAGAAATCACCAACGAAACTCTTGACGGCCTAATTGAGGTACTCGTCAGAAGAGGAGGGCAAAAAAAGGTGGTCTGCTTATCAACCTTCGAATCGGAAATGATTGTGGAGGGACAGGGAGAAGATATAAAGAAAGATTATTTACTCCCAAAAATTGAAGGACTTAAGGTGGAGGAAGTCGTCATCGCACAGCCATGCTGTTTGTCCGGCCACTGGACTCTGTTCGTTGCCCACGGACCTCGATCAGAGTTCATTCAGTACAACAGCATCTCCCGCACGCTTAAAAGAGGTGAAAATCTTAACCGTTTAGTCGGAACTCATGAATGCACCGCGTCTAAGATAGCGGGATTCTGGCGAGGGTTTTTGGCGGTCGAATGACCACTGAGAGTTGACAGGAAGGGTAGCCAACGACAGCTAGCGGGGAGTAACGACTGCGGGCCATACGTTTTGTACTGGATCAAACGTTTGATGGAGAATGTTGATCCGACGCAGCCGAAGCAGAGCAAGGTTCTTCACCGTTTTAGAGGCGATTTGGCCAATTTCTTACTCGAAGACTCTGGGATGTGCGATCAACAATAAACGCCCTGAAAATGTTTCAATTTTTTTTCCCCAAAGTTATACATGTATACATGTTAAAATTACATAGACTATTTGAATGATTTATCAATACAAGGACATTTGGTGTTGGTTTTTTATATATAAATGATTTTCTTTTTTCCGGACATACATGATACGTAATCCGAACGGACATATAACGTAATCCGGACGGACATATAACGTAATCCGGACAGACAAACAATGTAATCCGGACTGCCTAATTACGTATTCCGGACATACTGGTCACTTAATCAGGACATAAATAAAACGTAATCCGGACATTGATGTAACGTAATCCGGACATACTGGTAACTTAATCCGGACATAAATACAACTTATTCCGGACAGAAATTAACGTAATCCGGACAGACAAACAATGTAATTCGTACCGCCTAAGTACGTCTTCCGGACATACTAGTCACTTAATTTGGACATAAATAAAACATAAACCGGACATACTGTTAACTTAATACGGACTTAAATAAAACTTATTCCGGACGGACATATAACGTAATCCGGACAGACAACAATGTAATCCGGACGGCCTAATTACGTATTTCGGACATACTGATCACTTAATCCGGACATAAATAAAACTTATTCCGGACGGACATATAACGTAATCCGGACAGACAAACAATGTAATCCGGACTGCCTAATTACGTATTCCGGACATACTGGTCACTTAATCAGGACATAAATAAAACGTAATCCGGACATTGATGTAACGTAATCCGGACATACTGGTAACTTAATCCGGACATAAATACAACTTATTCCGGACAGAAATTAACGTAATCCGGACAGACAAACAATGTAATTCGTACAGCCTAAGTACGTCTTCCGGACATACTGGTCACTTAATCCAGACATAAATAAAACATAAACCGGACATACTGTTAACTTAATCCGGACTTAAATAAAACTTATTCTGGACGGACATATAACGTAATCCGGACAGACAACAATGTAATCCGGACGGCCTAATTACGTATTCCGGACATACTGATCACTTAATCCGTACATAAATAAAACTTATTCCGGACGGACATATAACGTAATCCGGACAGACAAACAATGTAATCCGGACTGCCTAATTACGTATTCCGGACAAACTGGTCACTTAATCCGGACATAAATAAAACATAAACCGGACATACTGTTAACTTAATCCGGACTTAAATAAAACTTATTCCGGACGGACATATAACGTAATCCGGACAGACAACAATGTAATCCGGACGGCCTAATTACGTATTCCGGACATACTGATCACTTAATCCGGACATAACTAAAACTTATTCCTTACGGACATATAACGTAATCCGGACAGACAAACAATGTAATCCGGACTGCCTAATTACGTATTCCGGACATACTGGTCACTTAATCCGGACTTTGATGTTACGTAATCCGGACGGACATATAACGTAATCCGGACATACTGGTAACTTAATCCGGACATAAATACAACTTATTCCGGACAGATATTAACGTAATCCGGACAGACAAACAATGTAATTCGTACAGCCTAAGTACGTCTTCCGGACATACTGGTCACTTAATCCGGACATAAATAAAACATAAACCGGACATACTGTTAACTTAATCCGGACATAAATAAAACTTATTCCGGACGGATATATAACGTAATCCGGACAGACAAACAATGTAATCCGGACGGCCTAATTACGTATTCCAGACATACTGGTCACTTAATCCGGACTTAAATAAAAAATAAACCGGACAGACATATAACGTAATCAGGACAGACATACAACAAACCAAAATTACTTAATATATTTGTCGCCATGAGAAATTAATTCACAAACGATCAAGCAAAGAAAGGGTTGAATCTTATGCAATAATACAATGACTTTCAACAAAATTACATACAATGACTTTCAACAAAATTACATACAATGACTTTCAACAAAATTACAATGACTTTCATCAAAATTACATAGGAATAATTCCAACCAAGGACAAATACAATAATCAAGGAGGAACTCCCTCGTAATGCAAATTCATGTCCCAGTCATCGAAATCGTGATCCCCCGGTTTGGGTGCTGCAGGGTGTAACGGGGGTAGAGCCTTCTTCCTGTTGATTTTCTTAACGTTACTTTTAATTATTTTCTCAGACAAAGAAATCCGTCGTTTGCTAGGCGGTCTGCCTTTCCGTATTGTCTTATCCGGATTGAGAACGGATGTACCAGCGAACACAGGATCAGGTCGTTGCATACGTTCCTTAAGCAACTCAAGTGCCTCTACCGCCTGAAGATATCTGTCGTTTGAGTCGAAAGCGGCCTCGGCGATCCAAAGCGCACGACCCATTATGTCGTCGTGGCGACGAAGCGCATCGTTCCCCGTTATGCCGCTTTGAAGAGGAAACTTGACTCCATAGCTCCTTCGGATATCCTTCCTGCATCGGTGGACGATGTAAGACTCGGGGAGCAACGCGTTTGGACGTATTCGGGCAATAACAACATAAACGTGACAACATAGGATACCGACGTGATAAAACATCCTGCAATCGCATACCCACTTCTCATCGATAATTTGCACTGTGAACTGTTTCGACAATGGGAGGATATGTGTCAATACATGTTCGGTCACGTTGAAGTGCAATGTGTCGTCCTCGTTGAACTCATCCTTGATGTCGCAGTACATCATCTTCCCAATTTCTAACTGCACCTTCTTGAAGACACCCACCGTATACAACTCGCTCAATTGCCTCTCGAATGGATATTTCGAAATCAATTGTGGAGCCTTATGCTGACAATCGAAATCAGACTGAGCTTCCTTCTCATACTTGTGGCGTAGTGCGAGTTCGTATTGTTGAACGAACTGCTTAAGTGTCGTCCTTGATGTGAGGTACTTATCGAAGAAGGCGTTCATACCCTCACTTCTCTGGGTTGATGTCATTCCGGCGGTAAAACAATCCCGCGAAAATGCAGGTACCCAGTGCTCTCGAATTGCATAAATGGATCGGAGCCAATTATTGTCGTGCAACTCGAAATCATCTAGAAATCCCTGCCAATTCCACTCGAATTCTGCCGGAGTCTTGGAATCGAATACACAGTTGTTGAGGTCAAACAACGTATGCTCCCGGTACTTCTTGGGCAGCTTCACAGGGGCTTATTCATTATGTGCCATATACAAAATCTGTGCCGCGCTTCAGGGAACACAGTCCTCACAGCCGAAGCTATGGCGCCACATTGGTCTGTTATGATCGCCGGGGGGCTTGTATCTGCACACAACGCGATCAAGATAAAAACATATGTTAATCCGGACAGAAATAACGTAAACCGGACAGACGTCAAGGGTAAACCGGACGAGCAAAAGACGTAAACCGGACAGACGTAAGGGATAAACCGGACGAGCAAAAGACGTAAACCGGACAGGCGTCAAGGGTAAACCGGACAGACGTAAGGGATAAACCGGACGCGCAAAAAACGTAAACTGGACAGACGTAAGGATAAACCGGACGAGCAAAATACGTAAACCGGACAGACGTAAGGGATAAAACGGACGAGCAAAAGACGTAAACCGGACAGACGTAAGGGAGTAACCGGACAGGCACACAACGTAAAATGGACAAAGCCGGACAAAATAAAACACGTACCGTTCATGCACGTCAACCATGTTTGGAACAACCAAATGTAATTTTGTGTCGTCTCGGAAGAGAGGAGTGCGCAACCGAGTAGGACGGACTGGTAGTGGTGATTTACCCCCACAAATGGGGCAAAAGGCATGTCATACTTGTTTGTTATGTATGTTGTGTCGAAACATATTGCATCTCCAAAGTAAGAGTAAGCAGCTCGAGAACGATTGTCGGCCCAGAACACATTTCGTAGTCTGCCTTCGTCGTCCATATCCATTACGTAAAAGAAGCGGGAATCATTCTTCTGCATCCTGATGAAATAATCTTGGATAGCTTGCGCATCTCCTGGTCCCATTTTGAGGTTTCTAACCTCGTTCACAACATTCCTGCGAAACATAATTTTTATGACAAAGCTAAATGCGTAACTTCAACCAGGTTAAGTGGAGAATAAATAACCTTAGGTCCCGCTCGTTGAAAGACAATTTATCGTGACCTCCAGCTTCGACCACAAAAGATTGCATGGTCTTGGCGGCAGATATACCGGCAGCATCATTGCACGAAATGCGTGCTCTGGCGGACTCCGGGACGGATCGTTTTTGTCGGAGGAAGCGCATCTGGTCTTCCGACAGCATGGCGTGATTATGTTCGAGATCTACGTAGTTAATTACGTAGCCTCTGGATGGATTACCGGAGACCCTAATCCGCGCAGTGCATTCGACCCTACCGGATAACCTATGTTTCGGTCTACCTTCACCTTGGTTTCCGGGAGCATTACCTTCCTTTGAGCAAGTAAGAGTGACCCGTATTACAACACCATGACCGTAATGAGATTGCCTTATCTTCACATCAAAACCACAGGAATCGGCGTATGAAACGTAAAATGCTTTGGCTTCTTCGAAGGAAGGAAAATTCATCATCACTTGAGGGACGTTGGAGGCATGAGCCGGCTGTGAGGACACATTTACGAGTGCCATTACAGTACAACAAAAATGGAGGAAGGAGAGAAGAAGGAATGGTTCGTAGGATCGGAATAACCTAGACACTCATATTTGTATCTCCGTGACGCGCCAAACAATAAGAAAGAAGACGGAGGACGTGCTGATTTGAAAAGCATTAAATGCGATAGTGGACGCATCGGGAAAATAAAACAACAGCAACAAAAAATCAGGAGTAAGTAGTTCGTCTGTCCGGAATAAGTGTTCCGTCTGTCCGGAATAAGTATTCCAACTGTCCGGAATAAATAGTAACTGTGTCCGGAATAAGTTACGGGCTTGTCCAGAAACTAAAGAAAATGAATGATGTGTGTGTCTGGAAAAAAATGAATTTAATAAAGAGAAGGGAAGAAATAGGAGGACGAATGTTGAGTGTAGGAGCGCCAACATGATGAAAGAATGGAGTGATTTGAGACGCATTAATGGGGGATGGCGAGGGATGGCGAAATTTGTACGAAACGAGGAATAAACTAAACAAAGAAATTGTTTCTGGGGAGAGAGCGAACTCAGCCGCGTCTGCTGACTGGGTTGCCCACATCAGCCATTCTGCTGACTGGGTTTGCAGCGTCTGTGACGCGAAGCGTTCAACAAACATTTCCCAAAAGAAAAACAGAATACAGTTATGAAGTGAGAATATTTAAAAACCATATGCTTCAGAAAATGTGGTGCTGAAGAGAGGAGAAAATAAAGGAGCCAAAAAAAGAGAATGGACCTTATGGACGAATACTGAATGAACAATATAGATCCAGTGTCAGTCATTTCTTGCTTCTAATTTCCAAGTTAATAAGTATCATAAGAGTAGTAAATTTTGATCATATACTTGATCATGTCTAGAGAACCATGCTACTAAAGTAAAATCTAACAATGAATAATAAAATTACAAGGCTACAAGCCAAAATAGTGTAGGATATAATAACTTATTCTATATTGCTCCATCATATACAGAGCACAATAACAAATTGGCAAATTTTGGAATGACTGACCATGGGACTTTGTGCAAACCTTTCTTAATCTTTGCAGTGTCAGCACCAGCATCATAGCAACATCGAGTAATACTCGCTAACAAACTTGTTTTTAACTTAGGCATCAATATGTTTTGTAAAATAATTCATAAAAAACTCACCTATATTGGACCAATCCTTGAAATGTTAGGACTCCAAGACCAACTTATTTTACCAGGACAATTGAAGATTTATGACTTATGAGAAACATTGAGGAGCACTAGTGCACATAATATGGCAGGATGAAATTGTTGAACCTTTTCAAGTGACAATTAGTTTTTAAAAATAAGGAGCAGAATAAATCACGACGATGTGAAATAAAAGATCGCTAGGAAAAGATGGTCATGGAGAAACGAATAAATTTGATAGAGAACAAGAGGATTTTTTTTTCCTTTCGAATGGCCGAAAAAATCACATCCAAACACAGTGAAAGACCACTTGTGATCTGTATTGAATACATGACATTCTGAGCAAGGAATGGAAAAAATTCATCAAACAAGTATTACCATCCGAGGACTTATTTCATTCTGAAAAAGTAGAATGATGTACATATCAGGTACTATAAATGAAGTAGATGTAAAAGAAAACTCCTCTGACCCAAAATTGGAATTAAACTCTAACAGTTATTACCTATGGCACTTCACAAAATCATGCACTCTCTCCTGAACGGCCTTCTTGAGATCATCTCACCAATAATCCCCACAAGAACAAACCCCGTCCCTAAAACGGTGGAACCGATTTGAATCATGGACAACAATATCCCTTCCGGTAACAAGAGAAATAAGCTTTATAACCTCATGACAATCAACACAGACACGATGACTCTGCACGACCTGTAACGGGAAGGTGGACGATGTATTTATAAGACCAAAAGCAATGGCCAGCTTCTCGCTGTGGTAATTCGACAACTGCTGCTCATGCTCTCCCACGTCAGGAAGCAAGGATTTCCCACTAGGAACGTACCCGTGTTTACTCACCAACTTCGTCAATTTGTGGACTTCTTTATAAATCCTGTCAGTTTGGGGATGGGACTTGTCCCCAAACTCAAACCTGTAGGACTGTTTTTTGATATCAATCCAGCTGCATGCAGGGAGAAGCCTCAGTCCCCTTCTCTTCAAGGTCTCTAAGACCTTCGCGGCTTCGTCAGATCTCCCCGAACCATTGTATATGTTAAGTAGAACAATATAGTTTCCGATTTTCCGGGGTTCCATTCCAAACAACTTTTCAGCTGCAAGTTTACCGAGCTCCACATTCTGGTGAACACGACATGCAGTAAGTAGCGCACCCCACATATTTGTGGTAGGGTTAAAAGGAGCTTCTTTTATCATGGCAAGAGCTTCATCTAGAAGCCCTTCTCTGCCCAATAACTCAATCATGCAGGCATAGTGCATTGCACGTGGCTTGATATTGAACTCATCGGTCATAGATTCGAAGATTTCCCATCCTTTATCAGATAAACCAGAGTAACTACACGCACCCAGCACGGCAAGAAAGGTGATGTGATTGGGAACCATTCCGTCTTTCCGCATCCTCTCAAACATTTCTATTGCATCACTGCCTCTTCCATGGTTCCCATACCCCCCAATCAACGCATTCCACGATATTACGTTCTTCCGGGGCATGTTGTCAAAAACATGTCGTGCATCCTCCATCCTACCCCACTTGCAGTAGAGATCCACAAGAGCAGTGTTGGCCACCACATCGGACCCAAAACCGTTACGCACCAAACTAGCATGAGCTTGCTTTGCATGCTCCAATGAAGCTAACCGAGTACAAATTCTAAAGAGAATCGAGTAAGTGAAGTGATCCATCTTAACCCCACAACTCCTCATCTCGTAATACAAATCCAACGCTTCTTCACTGTACCCATTAAGCGCATAACCGGCAATTATCGTGTTCCATCCGACAATCGTTTGCTCAGGCATCTCCTCGAAAACCCATTGCGCTTCCTCAATACTCCCACACTTACTATACATATCAATAAGCGCACACGACACAAACACATCTCCATAGAATCCCATCTTAAGCAAGCAAGAGTGCAATTCCCTACCCAAACTCACCATTCCCATTCCCGAAGCTGCCCGTATGACGGCCGAAAAAGTACGAGTGCCCGCCTCCGAAATCTCACCCCACATAAGCAGAAACAAATGAAACGCCTCATCGTAGCTCCCCATGTCCACGAGGCCCGAAATTATCGTGTTCCACGAAACCAAATTCCGCTCCGGCATTCGATCGAACAGCAGCCGCGCGTCCAACATCATGCTGCATTTCACATGCATCAGCAGCACTCTGTTCCTCATGTACTGATCGAACTCGAACCCCGTATCCATCATGTGCTTGAACACCATTTTCGCGTCGCGAACGGAGCTCAACCCGACGCAGGCGCTCACCAAGGAATCGTAAGTAGCGGAGCTCAAACAAACACTACTTCTGGAACTAATAAAATCGAACAACTCCAACGCTTCCGAATACCTCTTGACGAGGACCAACTTCTCGATCTGCGCTCCGATTCCAGAATCCGGCGGTGACGGTACGACGGGTTGAGGTTCGGGTACGGAAGGCTGTCGGGTCGGCTTGGGTTTGGGCTTTGGTCGGGGTTTGAGGTCCAAACCAGGGTCTTGGGACGAGGAAGAGCGTGCGATTTGAGATGGGCGGGGAGGAGAGTGGAGTGGCGGCAAGGTTTGGATTTTTTTTCTGTGGAATGGTGGATAAGATTTGATGGGTTTGGAGGAGAAGAAGGGACGGTTGATAGGGGAGAAGATGGCGTCCATCACAAGAGATATTTAAGGATTGATTGTAAGGTTGAAGAAGAAGAAAATGAGGGTTTTAGATCTGTGATGGGTTTGTTGGGTTTTGGAAGTCGTTGGCATTGGTAGTTCCGCCGTTGGGGAGAGAGGAGGTTTGCTGTTTGCACTTTGCAAGGGAGTTGTTGAATTTTGTGACAATCACATTTCCTTTTAGTTTGAATTAATAATTTTATTTTCTTTTTGTATTTCTGGATTTTTGTTTACAGTGTTGGACGAAAGGATGAGATGAGCGAAAGTCTCATTTTAACAGATAGAGTAATGATCTAAAGATTTAGTTAGGGTGGTGCAAATGGTAACTGAGTATCTGACGTAAAAATTAAAATTTGATTGGTACTTGATAAAAAAAAATTTACTGAACCGAATACAATTTGGAATTGAAATATGTTTATCTACACCGATTTCCAATTCAGATGCAAATTCGGACATAGCTCAAAACATATCTGAATAAATGAAAATACCAATTTTTGCATCCAATATATGTAGTTATTAATATTTATATGATTATTTAATAAAAAACCAAGTTATTATTATATCAACTCACATAAAAAATTGCAAAAGCAAATCACAATATAATTTTGTTAAGATATCTTTTCAAAATATTTTATATTATAATATATATATATATATATATGTATGTATATATATATATATATATATATATATATATATATATATATATATATATATATATATATATATATATGCTATAAGAATTTGAACATTATCCAAATTCGAATCTGAGTTCGAAATGTTTTCAAATTTAGATATGAAATTGGTAAGTTATAAAAATTCGGATTTGTATGCTTATTTGGAATTTGAATTTGAATTCGGATATAGATTATATTTGATTCAAAAATTTCAGTTTGCGCCCCTAAATTTAATAGAGGCATCAACTAATTTACTTTTTTTCTACGCACCCACGCATTAGTGAACAATACTAGAAATATAGGTTTCACCGTCGGAGTAACATCTGTCGGTGTACAATGACATACACCGACAGATTGCGTAGGCCGTTAGTGTACGTGTCCACCAACGGATGCGGTCGATAACTCCCACGGACGAGCCGTCGGAAAATGTTTTCATAGGATTCGTCAGAGCAGAAGCATACACGGATGGATATATCCGTCAGTGTAGAATTAGAATACGCGAGAAAATGAATTTTTTCGTGAAAAACATACACCGACGGATGTGTTAACCTTCACCGATGGATATATAGCCATCAGTGATCACTCAAATCCTCCGACGGATAGCATCCGTCGGTAAAGAGTTCGAATCCCGATTAAATTATTTTTCCTCGAAAATACAAGCATCGACGACTAAAAAACCTACACCGACAAATATATCCATCGGTGAGTATTAAAGACACCAACGAACATCATTCGTCGGTGTACAATTCAAAAAATTCTCGTTGAACTTAATATGGTAACATACGGCGACAGATAATATAACAATCACCGACAGATAACTGAAGGGAATGTGTTCTAAAAGTTTTACTTTTAAATGTCAATTATTATGAATTGAATGAGAAAATCGTTTTGTTCCTTGTTTATGTTATTCGTCTCTTAGAAGTGTTAAGGAAGAGGCTCTTGGTCCTTAACCGTAGAGTTCTAAAAGATATTGGTTTACATAAAACAAAAGATATTCGCAATTATGGTAATTAACATGGGACATTAATTACCGGGTTAAGATTGTCGTGTTGGTCATAGATCATTGTAGCTCTACAAGTGAGTGACAACACGGGTATGCAAAAGAGGAAAATATTACTTTTGTATACTGAATAGACCTAATAAGTAAAATATTATAGAAATGTGTTTATGTGTCATTAATATTTCACTGTGTCCTTGGTCCTTTGATATGAGACTTATATCCGATCGCTTAAGGAGTTCTTAATTAGACTAGTGTCTTGAGCTATCGATGAGTGTAGTGTAAAGGCATTAGTTGGTTAAGTACAACTTTTGTTGGAGAAGATAGCTAGTCAAAAGATTATCATTGCCCCTCTTAATTGAGTAATGATATTAATGGGCTCCTTGATAAAGCAAAGTTATAATGTGCACAATGTGCTTTGAGTTAAGTCACATATTTATAACTAGCTTAAAGAGATCAAGAAATGAATACTAATATACAAAGATGACACAATACTACTTTGTATGTATTCTTAATATCATGAGGCAAGGGACGGACACAAGTGGTGCACTCCATCACTAATTGGATCGGGTTTTGGTTCGAGCTGAATTAAGACATCTAGCTAATTGGGAACTATAATGTGTAGCTAGATACCGCTTATAGTTTGTGATGTTAAGCTATTAATATCACTGGTAATTTAGCTTAGATCCTTCCATAGGTCACACCATAAAACTGGGAAACAAGAATGTGATTTTATGTTCATATGATGTATCGAGTTTCGTATACATGTGGTGAATCGATAAAATCATTATGTCATGAAAATGACATATTTAGAATCATGAATTTATTAATGAGATGTAAATATATCATGGGGTGTGATTGTTTGATATTACATATGATGATATATTGCATAGGATATATAAATTATCTATAACCCCAAAGATCGAATTTTGTTGGGAATTAATCCAAAATTCGATAAGGCAAATTAATTAATTAAATTTGCTAAAACCCCAAATATGAATTTTGTTGGGAATTAAACCAAAATTCGATAAAGGCAAATTAATTAAATTTCCTAAAACAAAAAAAACGAATTTTGTTGGGAATTAATCCAAAATTCGATGAAGGCAAATTAATTAAGGAATTATTGATCATGGTTTTGACTTGGTCAAGTATGATTAAATTTGGATGTGGATTAATAAATTTAATATTGAGAATTGGTCTTAAGAGAGAAAAACATGGAAGAATGAGTCAATGCATAGCCCATGATGTGGAAATTAAAGGAGCCTATAAATAGGCCTAATTTCCTTCATTAAAAATAAATATATGCAAAATTCTGTCTCTCTAACCACCCCAATTAATCCATCCGAAATTCCTTAGTTAATTTGAGTTTTTGGAGAGTAAAATCTCAGGAAAGAAAAAAGGAGTTATTAGCTAGATTCTAAACCCGTTTGGAGATTGATTGCCTAGCTCCTTTCTCTCCAACATTGTTTAGAGTTTGGTGAACACTCGGAGGCAATCCACCGGGCGATTCGACCGGCAACGCGACTCCGGATCTTCAAGAGGTTTTTGAGAACCTCTAGGTATGATTCTAATTGCAATTGTTTTTTTGTTCTAATGCATGTTAAATAATTAGGACAAACAAATGCATGTCTATATGAAAATCGAAGAAAATATGAATGTTTTGATCCTATATGTTTATAAAATTTTGAAAAATATATACATAGTATAGGGCACGAAATCCAAAAGTGGTATCAAAGCTTTTGGTTCATATTATCTTTCATTTAGACTATAAAATCAATCTAGGCTACCATCTAGAATCAAAACAATTCGGTTTTGTGTCTTTTTTGAGTTTTTCGATGTTTTGTTGATAAAATTCTAATAAATTCGTTTTGATGGTTTTATATGTTTTAAAACATCACACATGATTGTTAGAATTGAAATTTAGACATTTGTCTAATTTATAGAATTTTCGTTTTATTTTAAATGATTATTTTATAAAGGAATCAACAAAGTCGAAAAGGACTAATGTTCATCTTTCCTTTTGGAAATTGGATGAACGGCGGTTCAAAATAATTAATTTTGAACTATGGATGCATGAAAATCATTTTAATGGATTTCAAATGATTTTTCTAGAATTGTTTGATTTTAGATGCTTGATAATCTAGATTAAATAGTTTAGATTGGACATGCGTGTATGCGTTGCTCGAGTTGTTTTTGCAGGAATTGTAAGTTTATATGTTCCAAATCAGCAACTATGAATGTTTATAATTGTTATAATACAGGGGCTTATGTATGTGAAAGCCAAATTCTCTATTTCCATCTTTTAGATAAATTGCATATGCATATGAGAGGTTTTTACATAGGACTTGCACTAATCGGTTTTTATCGAATGTGAGGAGCATGTTTATTTTTTGTAAAATCTACATATCCGATGCAAGAGGAAGTCGCCGCTGTAGCGCATCGATTGAGGATCGAGGATCAGGGATCGAGGATCAAGGATCGAAGGGAACATATAAACTCACACGATATGGATTGTGTGAATGTTTAATTTCTATTTTTTTAATTTCTGCTATGCATGTGATGAATGTGGTGAATGTTAGGATGTGTATGAATATTAATATGCATGATAACCTAAAATTCCAAATCACATGTAAATATATGAAATTGTCCAACAAAAATTAAGAATAATTTCCTTCTTATTTCATCCACTAGCAGCCATTGATCGAGGGATACTCTGCTCGCCCTTAGCGGGAGATAGCTCCCTCCATCTTTGGGAATAGTGGGAGATATAATGGTTGTCTGTTGTTGTGCCACAATTAAATGTATGAGGTGTGATTCACCCTAGTGAACCCCGAGTATGTTTAGTTGTGAATACAATGGATAAACGTATCTCGTATCAAATGAAAATAAGTTTTCTTAACATTACCTAGAGCCCTCGCTCGGTTTTGGGAAAAAGTTTTTCTTACGAGGATAGGTCGCATTCCCTCATAATTAAAACGACAAGAATCACAAAAGTTTGAAGATGCTAATATTGCTAAAATTCAAAAAGGTTGTGATTAGAAAATGTTTTCTTACCTTGATATTGTAATGTATTCGATAGCCCTTAGCTAGTCTATATTACAATTGATAGGATCTTGGATTGTTGCATTTATGGGCAAAGATTTTAATTTGCAACATTTACATTTATATATTCGATATATGTATGCATGTGTATTAAAACATAAAATTGGCATTAAAATCCTGTATGATTTATTTTGTAGAAAAATGTCGAACATCCAACCTATCGTACGATCCATGATAGAAAAACACCCTTTAGCAAATGATGGCTCAAACTTCATTAGTTGGCAACTTAAACTCAACATCGTGTTAAAGTTTGAGAAACTATCTCACATTTTGGAAGGTCCAATCCCAAAGTGGAATGAGAGATTAACCGATGAAGAGAAAGAGGCTAAAGCCAAGTGGGAAGACCAAGAGAATCAAGTTCACGGTCTTATGCTAGCATCCATGGGTGACTCGCTTCAAGCGAAATACTTGGATTCAAAACCCAAGAAGACCATGGAGGCTCTATCAAAGATGTTCATGGATAGTGCCCGAAAGGAGCGCTATAAGACCACCATCACACTCACAAGGTGCCATATGGCGGAGGGAACATCGGTATCTGTGCATTTTCTCACGATGCAAGGATACCTTGAGAAGTTGGCAAAGCTCTCTTCACTAATGCCCGAGGACATTGCTGAAGATATGATTCTTGGCTCTCTAGCCCCGTCCTTTAAGGACTTTGTGATGCACTACCACGTGCGTGAAAAAGGGGTGAGTCTTGAGGAGCTTCACAACGCTCTCAAAACTGCTGAAGTTGATATGGGCAAGGGTAGGGACAAGCAAGTCCTTGCCATCCATGGAAGGAGCCAAAAGATTGGTAAAGGAAAGGGCAAATCTACCAAAAGTGGTTCAATCAAGAGCAAGGGAGTAGGAGGTGCTCATAAGAGTGCCTCGAGGGGGAAATCTCAGAAATCTCCAACTCCCAATACGGAGTGCTTTCACTGCGGTGAAAAAGGACACATCCGGCCAAATTGCCCCAAGTACAAGGAAGACCTTGACAACAGAGTGATTGAACGTCGGCGCCCCAAAAAGGCCAAAGGTATATTTGTTATTGAAATAAATTTAGTCACCTCTGTCCAGGATTGGGTAATTGATACTGGATCTTGTGCTCACATAGTTTCTAATGTGCAGCTACTCATGGATAGGAAGGAACTCGTACGGAACGAGATTGAATTGAAGGTCGGAAATGGTGCGAACATGTCTGCGGTTGCACAAGGTTCTGTGGTGCTTCAATTGTGTAGTGGTTTAAATTTATGTCTAAAGAATGTTTATTATGTACCTTCGATTAGCAAGAATATTATTTCTGTATCATGTTTGGATATGGATAATTTCAATATAAATGTTTCAAATTCTTGTTTGTCTATATCGAAGAATGGTGTTTTCTATGCAAATGCATTCATAAGGAATGGTCTCTATTTGCTTGAATTGAATAATAAAAAAATCTTTAATATCAATAACAAAAGACTTAAGATCACTCACGAGAATGATACTCTCTTGTGGCACTATCGTCTTGGTCACATAAATGAAAAACGCATCAAGAAATTGCAAGAAGCTAACCTTCTTGGTCTACTTGATTTTAAATCATTGGAGACATGCCAACCATGTCTAATGGGAAAAATGACCAAAAAGCCTTTCAAGAAGAAAGGCCCAAGGGCGAGTGGCTTGTTGGATTTGATACATTCCGATGTATGTGGTCCAATGAGTACTAGTGCACGAGATGGTTTCAGGTACTTCATTACGTTCACGGATGATTATAGTCGTTATGGCTATATTTATCTAATGAGAAACAAAAGTGAATCTTTTGACAAGTTCAAAGAATTCAAGAATGAAGTAGAGAACCAACTCGACAAGAAAATCAAGTCTCTACGAACGGATCGTGGAGGTGAGTACTTAAGTGCCGAATTTGACTCATACCTAAAGGAGTTTGGTATTGTACCTCAACTCACCCCTCCCGGTACACCTCAATGGAATGGGGTATCCGAAAGGAGGAATAGGACATTGCTCGGCATGGTTCGGTCAATGATGAGTCATGCGGAATTACCTCTTTACTTTTGGAGTTATGCACTACAAACTGCGGCTTACACACTAAATAATGTTCCATCCAAATCCGTGGAGAAAACTCCTTATGAGCTATGGAGTGGTAAAACACCTAAGCTCAATTTTCTCAAGATTTGGGGTTGTGAGGCTTACGTCAAGAGATTGATGTCGACCAAACTTCAACCAAAAGCGGATAAGTGCTTCTTTATTGGTTATCCTCGTGAGACAAGAGGATACTACTTTTGGCATATCACCTCCAATGGAGTGATTGTAGAGAGGGATGCCACATTTCTGGAAAAGGAATTTCTAGAAAGAGTAAAAAGTAGTGGGAGTAGGGTTGTGCTTGAGGAAACTCAAGATACTCTACAAGATCATGACATGAATGATGACATTCAAGATCATGAAGGCCCAACCGAGATTCCTTTGGTTAGTGGGAGCGTGAGCGAGAGACCATCACAAGAAACTGTGAGAGAATCTCAATCATCCCCACCAAGTGTACGTTCAAGAGTTGAACGTGAACCCACTCCTCAAGAAATTGTGGAAGAAGTTCGAGAGACACGAGAAGAACCAAAAGAACTTAGAAGGTCAACAAGGGAAAGGAAGAAACCTGATTTGTATCTGGCACTTCATGAAATCATGGTACTAGATACCAATGATCCCTTGACCTTCCAAGAAGCAATGGATAGGGAAGACTCCAAACTATGGCTTAAGGCCATGGAATCCGAAATAGAATCCATGTATGATAATCAAGTATGGGACTTGGTTGACCTTCCTCAAGGGAAAAATGTCATTCATAATAAATGGGGTTTTAAGAGGAAGATGGACATGGATGAGAACTTGACGACCTACAAAGCGAGGCTTGTAGCGAAGGGTTTCACTCAAGTTCAAGGAATTGACTATGATGAAACTTTTTCACCGGTTGCCATGTTCAAGTCTATTCGGATCATGCTCGCTATTGCCGCATTTCACGATTATGAAATATGGCAAATGGATGTCAAAACGGCGTTCCTTAATGGGAACTTGGTGGAGGATGTGTACATGGTACAACCTCAAGGTTTTGAAGATCCAAAGAATAGCGAGAAGGTATGCAAGCTTCAAAGATCCATCTATGGATTGAAGCAAGCATCAAGGAGTTGGAACAAACGCTTTGACGAGGAAGTGAAGAAGCTTCACTTCATTCAAAGTAAGGAAGAACCTTGTATATACAAGAAGGTTAGTGGGAGCCATGTAGTATTCCTAATCTTATATGTCGATGACATATTGCTTATGGGTAATCATATTCCTTTGCTTGAGCAAACGAGAAGTTCATTAAAATCTGCATTTTCGATGAAAGACATGGGTGAGGCTCAATTCATCTTGGGAATCAAGATATATCGAGATAGATCTCGCATACTCATTGGCCTCAGTTAACGTACATACATTGACAAGGTCTTGGAAAGGTTCAAGATGAACAACTCCAAAAAGGGCAGTGTGCCAATGAGTATGTGTGTGCAACTCAAGAAGTCTCAACGTGCGGAATCGCGTAAGGACTTAGAGTACATGAAGCATGTCCCTTATGCTTCGGCAATTGGGTCGATCATGTACGCGATGACTTGCACAAGACCCGATGTCTCGTATGCTCTAAGCGTGACAAGTCGTCACCAATCCAACGCAGGTCCTGAGCATTGGACTGCGGTCAAGAATATCCTGAAGTACCTTAACCGGACTAAGGATAAGATTCTTGTTTATGGAGGACAAAGGGAATTGATAGCTGAAGGTTACTCGGATGCGAGTTTCATGAGTGATCCAGACGATAGAAGGTCGCAATCAGGATATGTCTTCCTTCTGAATGGTGGAGCTGTGAGTTGGCGTAGTTGGAAGCAAAGCACTACGGCCGACTCAACCACTGCTTCCGAAGTAATGGCTGTCGCTGAAGCAAGCAAGGAAGGAGTGTGGATTAAGAAGTTCTTGAAGAGCTTGGAGTAGTTCCCTCGAGCGAGGGACCAATAGAGCTATTTTACGACAATAGTGCATCTATCTCGCAAATCAAGGATCCCAAATCACACCACAAAGTGAAGTACATGGATCGTAAGTACTTCGTGACGCGTGACCTCATCGACGAAGGCAAAATAAATCTGTTATGGGTGGACACCAACAGCAACACAGCTGATCCATTCACAAAACCCTTATCCCAAGCCAAAGGCGAAATGCATTTCGAGTCCATGGGATTGAGGAACCATGTAGATTGGCTTGATGATTGATATGTAATGGGGTTTACCCTAGTTATTATTGTTTTATGCATTGAGTATGTATGAGAAAGAAAACTTTAATAACAAGTGGGAGATTGAAGGGAATGTGTTCTAAAAGTTTTACTTTTAAATGTCAATTATTATGAATTGAATGAGAAAATCGTTTTGTTCCTTGTTTATGTTATTCGTCTTTTAGAAGTGTTAAGGAAGAGGCTCTTGGTCCTTAACCGTAGAGCTCTAAAAGATATTGGTTTACATAAAACAAAAGATATTCGCAATTATGGTAATTAAAATGAGACATTAATTACCGGGTTAAGATTGTCGTGTTGGTCATAGATCATTGTAGCTCTACAAGTGAGTGATAACACGGGTATGCAAAAGAGGAAAATATTACTTTTGTATACTGAATAGACCTAATAAGTAAAATATTATAGAAATGTGTTTATGTGTCATTAATATTTCACTGTGTCATTGGTCCTTTGATATGAGACTTATATCCGATCGCTTAAGGAGTTCTTAATTAGACTAGTGTCTTGAGCTATCGATGAGTGTAGTGTAAAGACATTAGTTGGTTAAGTACAACTTTTGTTGGAGAAGATAGCTAGTCAAAAGATTATCATTGCCCCTCTTAATTGAGTAATGATATTAATGGGCCCCTTGATAAAGCAAAGTTATAATGTGTACAATGTGATTTGAGTTAAGTCACATATTTATAACTAGCTTAAAGAGATCAAGAAATGAATACTAATATACAAAGATGACACAATACTACTTTGTATGTATTCTTAATATCATGAGGCAAGGGACGGACACAAGTGGTGCACTCCATCACTAATTGGATCGGGTTTTGGTTCGAGCTGAATTAAGACATCTAGCTAATTGGGAACTATAATGTGTAGCTACATACCGCTTATAGTTTGTGATGTTAAGCTATTAATATCACTGCCAATTTAGCTTAGATCCTCCCATAGGTCACACCATAAAACTGGGAAACAAGAAGGTGATTTTATGTTCATATGATGTATCGAGTTTCGTATACATGTGGTGAATCGATAAAATCATTATGTCATGAAAATGACATATTTAGAATCATGAATTTATATATGAGATGTAAATATATCATGGGGTGTGATTGTTTGATATTACATATGATGATATATTGCATAGGATATAAAAATTATCTATAACCCCAAAGATCGAATTTTGTTGGGAATTAATCCAAAATTCGATAAGGCAAATTAATTAATTAAATTTGCTAAAACCCCAAATACGAATTTTGTTGGGAATTAAACCAAAATTCGATAAAGGCAAATTAATTAAATTTCCTAAAACAAAAAAAACGAATTTTGTTGGGAATTAATCCAAAATTCGATGAAGGCAAATTAATTAAGGAATTATTGATCATGGTTTTGACTTGGTCAATTATGATTAAATTTGGATGTGGGTTAATAAATTTAATATTGAGAATTGGTCTTAAGAGAGAAAAACATGGAAGAATGGGTCAATGCATAGCCCATGATGTGGAAATTAAAGGAGCCTATAAATAGGCCTAATTTCCTTCATTAAAAATAAATATATGCAAAATTCTGTCTCTCTCTCTAACCACCCCAATTAATCCATCCGAAATTCCTTAGTTAATTTGAGTTTTTGGAGAGTAAAATCTCAGGAAAGAAAAATGGGGTTATTAGCTAGATTCTAAACCCGTTTGGAGATTGATTGGCTAGCTCCTTTCTCTCCAACATTGTTTAGAGTTTGGTGAACACTCGGAGGCAATCCACCGGACGATTCGACCGACAACGCGACTCTGGATCTTCAAGAGGTTTTAGAGAACCTCTAGGTATGATTCTAATTGCAATTGTTTGTTTGTTCTAATGCATGTTAAATAATTAGGACAAACAAATGCATGTCTATATGAAAATCGAAGAAAATATGAATGTTTCGATCCTATATGTTTATAAAATTTCGAAAAATATATACATACTATAGGGCACGAAATCCAACAATAACGTATGTTAGTGTAGTGTTTTATCAGGAGCCGAATCAGGCTTCCAAACTTCACTTCCCCTCTTTCTCAAAATTGAACCCTAACTCGCTCGCGCCCGCCACTTCCCTACGTCGTCACCCCCTCACCACAGCTTCCCCGTGTCGTCGACCCCTCCCACTGTAAGCGTTCTCTCCTCTTCCCCGAACCCAAACTTGATCCCTCTTCCCTTCCCCCACTCCGCATTGTCGCCCTGCCGCTCCCCGCCCCACCGACCCCGCCCAAACCACCCCTCCTTCCCCAAATCCAAATCGACCCCTCCCAAACCCAACTGACCCTCCCTTTTCCCAAATTCGACCCCTCAATCTTCCGAAACCCGACCCCAGCCCCAAATCAGTCCCCAAACATGACCCCCATCCCCAAACCTGACCCCAAACTCGACCCTCAACCCCCAAACCAACCCCAAACTTGACCCCCAACACCAAACCCAACCGCAAACTCACCCCACAACCCCAAACCTGACCCAAACAAGTATTTAGATTATAATTTGGATGTTTAAATTTAGATTGTTTTAATAAATCAATCTATATATGTTTTTAGATTACCAATAAAATGTTATTATTAAGATTATAGTTTAGATTATTTGAACAGATAAATTTAGATTATTTATTTTGGTTTGAATTAAGGTTGTAAGCTTCTACTCGCACTCGTTAACTCGCTCGCTACTCGCTCGATTTTGTTCGCTCAATAGCTCGGCTCGATTGTTAACGAGTCGAGCACGAGCTAAAAATCCGCTTGAGAAAATAAATGAGCCGAGCTGAGCGAAACCCTGCTCGCTCGTTAGCTCGCTCACTCGCTCGACTCGGTTGCTCGTATATACGTATGTTTACAAACATACGTTTATATACATATACGACATGTACACTACAAAGTATAAATATACATCTATCCCATTTACTCATTACCATTTACCAAATCCAATTATCCAAATACTCATTTACCATTTTACCTAACTACCTTATTCTTAACCCTAAAAAACCAAAATCCATTCCTCTTCTCATCTTGCTTCACCTTTGATCCCTCTCCCACAAATGACCTAACCAATCGTCTCACTCCCTTTCCCCTCCCTCTGCTACCGCAGTGCCACCTTCACTCCCACTCCCTCTCCCGCTCCCACTCCTTCCTTGTTGCCGCCTCCACTGCCCTAGCTGCCTCCATAGTCCATACTCCTAGTCCCTCTCCACTCTCCTGCCGTCCTACACCCCTCCGGTCTTCTCCACGTGCTCTCTGGAGTTCGGACTCAGGTTCTCGATTTGCTCCTTAAGTCATTTATTTTCTTATTTGATTTTTTACTGAACTTTTGTTACTTTGAGTGAAAGAGGAAGAACACGCATGGACATAAATCACTCTTAACTTAAAAATTTCTTGTTATATATGTACATTGGAATTTGGATGGACGTTGCCCTGCGGTTGTTGTTGGTTGGGTTAGTCATGAGTTGAGTTGAGTTGGTGGTTTTGTCTGAAAGAATGAATGTAACTGCACATGTACATTATGCATGATGGATGGTGTTGTTCGTTCTCTACTCTTTAAACACTTTATTAGATTTTTTTTCCTCTTTAGGAATTGTTTGTTGGTGGTGGTTGATGAGAATTAAGTTTATACCGCAAGTGCACGGCGTCAATGAAGACGTGGCAAGTACAGGTCGAACAAAAGGAGGGAGATGTATTGTTATTTTTGTGATTTTTCGATTAAGGGAAGAAAGAGAGAACAATAGTAAGTTTGGTTTGAGATTTTTGGTTTTTAATTATCTAAAGTAAGAACAACAAAACAAAACTAAGAAGAAAACAAATATAGATGGGAGTCCAGCGGGTGGAGGTTTAGATGTCGGGTTTTGAATAGAGAATTCTGAAACTTATAATAAATCACATTAGTTATGAAGCATTACATGATAAATGATTTAACATAAACTCAAGTAATCAAAATATACTAACACGAACTTAAAATAATAACCTAATTCTTCTTCTCATCACCCTAAATCCGTCACCCCCACCCTTTGGAGAGAGTTAGAAACTCATAGATGGAGGGACGGAGAAGGGGTCCTAGAGAAAACTACAAAAGAAAATTAACAACACAAAATAAACAAACAGAAATTTATTGCTAAAATAATAGATCAAAATAAGAAGTCCTCAAAACATCGTTCTCCGGGCTATTTATAGCCGATACAAGGGACCTAAATATAAAATAGGAAAGTACACGCGTCAAGACACGACTGGACAAAAGTTGAGGCCACAGATCGAAAGGGGGGCGGCAGAATCGCCGTAAGTTGTATGTAAGGTGCGGCGGAATAGCCGCAAATTATGCTCTGATTGGATCCGGATTTTTGCTGTGTGTTTATGGTATGATTTAATCCTCCTTTGCGCGTCTGGATTGATTCTTTCCTTTCTTTTGAGCTCCGACTTTATTTCTTTATATATAAGGAGATCCACATTGATGTTTCTTTAGACTTTCTCCATAATAGTAGAAGCTACTCGTAATTTGCAATTAAGTCCTTGACTTTTTGCAATTAAGTCCCTGACTCCTTTTGTGCTTAAGTCATGGTCCTTTTTGTAATTACGTCTTGAATGTTTTTATGCTTGGATGAACTTCCATTTGAAACCCGATAATCTTGAGCTTGGTCTTTATGATAGGAATGAGTCTCTTGCACGCATTTATGCTCGGGATATGGGTAATTTGCATTCAGGTCCCTGTATTCTGTAAATAAGACTAAACACATACCTTAGTAGCATTTATTGATATAAAAATTAATCTAAATGAAAGACATATGATACAATGTATGCAATGCATCAAATACCCCCACACCTAGATTTTGCTAGTCCCTAGCCAAACAGAATATAAGGAAAATGAAAACAGGGAAATCCTAACTCACTTTCGTAGGAATCACGGTTGCACTTAGCATGTGCAACAAGCCTTTAAACCCCCAAGTTTTCTTAGAGGACGAGTTTTGTCTCGTGAGGGTTTTCAGTTGACACACCCACAAAGTCTTAATTCAACATTTCATTAATAGCTCTTAATATCTCCACCTCAACCTTATACATCTTACTTAGAATTCTTGCATGCTTATTATATAAGTCTAACCCATAAAAAATCTGACTTGGTCTTCATTCCTCCAATATTCACACCACTAACCCTTCTACACATGTTATCACTTAAATTCTTTTGCACGCCTCCTCTGGTGGTGAAGTATCATTCGGATCAACCATGACATGGATTATTCTTTTAGCTTTGGGCCTTGAGTATCTTAAAGTATTTTTTTCTTTCTTTCCGTGATTCCACACATTTGCTTTTTTTTGACACTTTTACCCTTTTTGCATTCGTGTAGCGAGTTTGGTCGATAATCCCGAGCTGGCAGACTCAAGTTACCGGGTTTCAAGATACCCCTATGGACCAGTGACTCGAATGCTTGGGCTTTGTAATCATTTTGCAAAATGTGTTTTCCTCACTTTATTCCTTTATTTATTTATTTATTTTCCTCAAGGCTTAATTGCTATTAGAAGTCCACACTTCCTGGTATATTTTCCTCAACCTCTGCTTTTTATCAACCATTTCAAAGATTTGATTCATCCAATTTAAGTGCATACATGTCTTAAAGGGTAATGGGTTATTTCTTTGGAACTTAGATTTATGTCATAGTTTCTACAACCAGAACTATATAATAAGGAACAAAAACTTAATGTAATTTGTACACGGGTTTTGGCAGTTCAATCTTAAGCTATGTCATGGAACATTGAAACAAAAATTATTTTTTTTTATTTTTATTTTTTATTTTTAAAAGAACAGAATATATATATATATATATATAGATAGACACCCCCACACCTAAATCATGCATTGTCCTCAATGAATGTGAGCAAGATACTACATGGATTTATGCATGAAAAAGGAAAGATCTCACCAACGTGAAGTACAGAGGAAAGTTCATGACTATGTTGATGGACAAAAACCTGAATTCCCTCAAAACCTGTGAGATGCTAAAGAAGTGATTCAAATACGTGAAAGAAATGGGGCACAAATACTCAAGGGTTGGAGCCCACACAAATGATGATCACTGAAGGAGTCTTTTATTGTACTTTTTTTGAATATAATTTTGTACAAACATAAGTTCCCATCTTCATTTGTCAAAGGACATCAAATGGGAACCTCAAAAGTGGGTCAATGCACTTGGAAAGGGGAGATGACACCACGCGGGGCCAGAATACGCATGCGTGGGCCCCTTTCACAAAGAGCACCTTATGAAATGAGAGGTTCAGGAATTGGACGCAAAGGCGTCTCATTCAAAGGATCAAACTGAAAGAGCTTGAACCTCTCGAGAGATTGGAAAATAAGGGGCAACGGAAGAATAGTTTCTCCTGTTGCGGTGCTGAAGTTATGATCGTCAATCCAAACTCTCCAACCAACTGGCTGATGCGTCGGAGCGAGGTCAAGAGCCTTGTTAGGCAAGTCCGACTCACCAGGCGAACAACAAATGGGTCTCATACCCAAGGTATCTTCCAAGGAACTTCTAATACCCTCATGAGCTATGTAGTTGTTTGATGTTCCATCATTTCCAAGATGATCAGGAACAATGGTGAGAGGTAGACTCTCATCAGGTTGTTTGAAATTGAGGGTACTAGGGAGATCTTGCTCCACCAGAGGTGAGTCCTTAAGAGACACAACATGAAGATCATGTGGCTCAAGGGCCACGGGACAAAAAGATAAGGCACAATCCTATGCCGACTCATAATGAAATTGGTCCATGTTTTTCTCAATTTGAATCGAATCCTCCACTAAGTGATCGTGAATTGAAACTCCAAGTCCCTCAGACTGACTAAGAGTTTGACTATGAAAGATTGTGCTTTGAATTTGTGAATGTGGTGGTGGTTCGATATCAAAAAGTGAATCCTCATGTTGACAAGAAAAGTTACTCTCCTCACGTTTACGTAATTGCTGCGACATTTGACTCAATTGTAGTACCATATTTTGTGTGGACTGTTGAGCGTTTTTCATGAACGTAAGGAAAGTTTGTTCCAAGGAATCAGGTATGCGGTCAACTATGAGGTTCAAGTCAGAGCTTGGGAAGATTTGAGGTTGGGCTTGGGAAGTTTTGAGGTTGCGTGTTGGTGGGCAGAGAAAAAGTCCAATGATTTGAAGTGGGGTGTTGGTAGAATTCTGGGTATTCGGGAGGAGGATACTGGGGTGAAAATGAAGTATAAGAATTTGGATATGAATTGTTTCCCCACGAATTCATCACTCTCAGGTTGTACGCGGATGCGTAATGGTCATATTGAGCATTTTGGGAAAAAGGTATACTTATACTCAGGCTCTGGGGGAACATAAGGGCATTCCCGGATAACATGACCACTCAACCCACAACGGTCGCATGGTACGGCTACTGGAGCCACCGGTGCACTCATGTTGTCTGCCATACGCATGAAGGAGGCCAAAGTTTGTTGTAATGTCTCAGTTTGTTGACCAACATATGATCCGACATAACTAGATTGTGGTCTAGCAGTCGGTGCCTCTCTCATGTTACCTCAATATGAAGATTGCTCAGTCACACAATTAGGATTGTCCCAACCATATGGGGTGTTAGTCTGAGCCACCCCAGGTTGTATGGGTCCAGAATACTAAGAGAAATTGTCCTGGTCCCAATAATGATTTGGATGGTCGCCCATGTAACCATCCATCTCAACCAAACACTCTCGAGTCGACCACTCTCACCACCACGAGGCTAAACTCGTAAAAAGTGCTCGACTCGACCCTAAAAACGCTACCAGAGAGTGTAAAGGGGAGGAGACTATAACATAGAAGAAGGTGAGAAGAAGATGACTCAGAGGAGAAGGGAAACTTAACTCTAAAAGATAAATGAGTGGGTTGGTCAGAAGTTTCCTAAACAAGCACGGTTCAAACAATCCTAGACCTAAGGGAGCCTAATTCTAGACGACTCCTAACTGGTTGAGTCGAATTGCCTTGCTTGATTCACCTTCCTCACTAATCAAACCAACTTGGCCAGGCAGTGTATAGCTAGTGGGGGCGCTTCCGACAGAGTCGGTGCCAATTAGACAACCACTTCGCTTGGAAGACTTACGTCAACACAAAAACACTTTCTAGACACCAAATCAAATTCGATCAGCTTCAAGTCATAGCAAGTCAAATCAATCTTCTCCTTAATTGAGTCCGAGTCCTTAGGGGCCAATGTCTAACTGATTTTAATTTTAAGGCTTGGGTGACACTTTAGGATTGTGATTTGTGGGCCACGGAAGGGTGATGAAATCCCCACCGTATCTTTTCCTACGGAGTTGCCCTTAAGATAGTTTAACTTAAATCTAGCAAAGATAGTCAAACATTGGTCTTTAGTTGGGGGACAATTGCAAGGTTGTATGCAAACTAAATTATATGCTTAAATGCAATCGATAAAAAACCACGCACGTACCTTGCCTCCAGCACTCTTCAACAAGAATTAATTTGCAAGAATTTAGCAAGAATAATGCAAACAAAACACTATATGATGCATGCACTAAGTTCTTCTGATTTTGCCAATTTTTAGGTCAGAGTTGAATTATTGCCAATTATGGAATTTTGCCCTAACACGTGCATGTCTATAAAAAGGAACTTTTTGAAAATTAAGATGTTACGAGAAAGGCAAGAAAAGTTACCTCCGCAATGCTCAGACGGGTTCGCCGCCCGCTCTCGAAACATCCCAGATGCTCTACGCGTCCACCCAGAGATGGAGACGACCCCAGAAAAATTTGAAGCCCAGATGCTTCAGATGTGCGACGGATCCGCCGTAGGTTGTACTTGAGATGCGGCGATTTCGCCTCCCTTATAGCTCCGAAAGTGCCCGGATTTCGCCGCACACTCTGTTGTCTCCTGAAACGCAAATCCAAATAGTTAGATCACGCACACGATAAACAGAAAAAAAATCGAAATCACTAAAATAAACAAAAATCTTCGTCTACTCCCCGGCAATGACGCCAAAAACTTGATGAGAATTAAGTTTATACCGCAAGTGCACGGCGTCAATGAAGACGTGGCAAGTACGGGTCAAACACAAGGAGGGAGAGATATTGTTATTTTTGTGATTTTTCGATTAAGGGAAGAAAGAGAGAACAATAGTAAGTTTGGTTTGAGATTTTTGGTTTTTAATTATCTAAAGTAAGAACACCAAAACAAAACTAAGAAGAAAACAAATATAGATGGGAGTCCAGCGGGTGGAGGTTTAGATGTCGGGTTTTGAGTAGAGAATTCTGAAACTTATAATAAATCACATTAGTTATGAAGCATTACATGATAAATGATTTAACATAAACTCAAGTAATCAAAATATACTAACACGAACTTAAAATAATAACCTAATTCTTCTTCTCATCACCCTAAATCCGTCACCCCCACCCTTTGGAGAGAGTTAGAAACTCATGGATGGAGGGACGGAGAAGGGGTCCTAGAGAAAACTACAAAAGAAAATTAACAACACAAAATAAACAAACAGAAATTTATTGCTAAAATAATGGATCAAAACAAGAAGTCCTCAAAACATCGTTCTCCGGGCTATTTATAGCCGATACAAGGGACCTAAATATAAAATAGGAAAGTACACGCGTCAAGACACGACTGGACAAAAGTTGAGGCCACGGATCGAAAGGGGGGCGGTGGAATCGCCGCAAGTTGTATGTAAGGTGCGGCGGAATAGCCGTAAATTATGCTCTGATTGGATCCGGATTTTTGCTGTGTGTTTATGGTATGATTTAATCCTCCTTTGCGCGTCTGGATTGATTTTTTCCTTTCTTTTGAGCTCTGACTTTATTTCTTTATATATAAGGAGATCCACATTGATTTTTCTTTAGACTTTCTCCATAATAATAGAAGCTACTCGTAATTTGCAATTAGGTCCTTGACTTTTTGCAATTAAGTCCCTGGCTCATTTTGTGCTTAAGTCCTTGTCCTTTTTGTAATTAGGTCTTCAATGTTTTTATGCTTGGATGAACTTCCATTTGAAACCAGATAATCTTGATCTTGGTCTTTATGATAGGAATGAGTCTCTTGCACGCATTTACGCTCGGGATATGGGTAATTTGCATTCAGGTCCCTGTATTCTGTAAATAAGACTAAACACATACCTTAGTAGCATTTATTGATATAAAATTAATCTAAATGAAAGACATATGATGCAATGTATGTAATGCATCAGTGGTTCAAATGATTTTGAGTTTCACACAATAATCACATCATCCCTTCTTTATCGTTGTTGTCTTCCAAATAACTTGAATCAAATGTGCTGCCAGTTGGAACTGGGATATTAGTTCTTGCATAATTCTTGGATAATAATCAACTAATTTGTTTCATGTTTATGTGATATAGCATTTTGGGCAACTATCTTGTGTAAGCATTTAACATTCTCCTACAATTATGTTCTGGGGACACTAAAGATTATTTTGCCTGCCCACTGAAATACTGAATTAGTATTATGTTCCGCAACAAGTGGGGAGTTGGTGATGATATTGGTACTGCATTAGCATTAATCCATATCATTGATAGTGAATTAGTTTTGAATGTGTTCACTTTTATTTATTTTTCAGTTTACATGTACTTTCTCAAGCTGGTATTAATCCATATCTCTATTTTTATGATATGGTTTTTTTTTCTTTGCAAGGATGTCTTCAAGAATTAGGTCTCGATGACCTGAGGAAAGCGACGAAAGTAATCACAAGAAGGCTGAAGTTAATTCAAATGAGGACGAAAAACCTCGCAAAAGACAGAAGACATCCAAAGTTTGGGACAATTTTGAAGAGGTTGAGATGATTTGGAAGGGCAAAAAACAATGGAGGTTGAAATGCAAAGCATGCAGTAAGTCTTATGCTAACGCAAAACATGGCACTACTAGTATTATGAATCGTCACAACAAAAGTTGTTATGCTTTAGGATTTGGGAAGAAACAATCTTTCTTCAGTGCAAGCTCAGGTAGCAATGTGTTAGAAATAGAGGGCCATATGATCCTTTGAAAGGTAGGGAGATGATCGCAAAGATGATTATTGTGCATGAGTATCCATTCGGAATTGTGGAACATTGCTGGTTTAACAGGTTTTGCATGTACTTGAATCCTCGGTTTGAGAAATGTTCAAGGACCACTATTAAGAAGGTCTGCATGCAAATCCATGAAAGTGAGAAGGAACAGTTGGAGGAGTATTTGAAGAGAATTGGCAAGATCTCTCTAACTTCAGATTGTTGGACGTTGAATCAAATTGTTGGTTACATGTGCCTGACTGCTCATTTCATTGATGAAAATTGGAGTTTAGGAAAGAGTGTTATTAATTTCTATGAGTTGGATCCACCACATACCGGGTTCAACATCGTTATGCTGTCATGGCATGCCTTCAAGAATGGGAAATTCAAGACAAGATCCAGTCCACACACCTTGGACAACACACGCAACAACAATCTAGCGGCAGATGCTTTGAAGGTAAATTTCACCTCGCGCGGTAAATTGAAATTTAAGAGGATGATTTTCCATGTCAGGTGTTGCGCACACATTCTGAATTTGATGGTGCAAGATGGTTTAGAGGAAATTAAAGATCTTCTTCAAAGCATTAGTGAAAGTGTGAAGTATTTGAAAAAGTCAACTTCTCGATTGTTTAGGTTTGGAGAGATAGCCAAGCAATTAGTGGTGCCTACTGCTAAAGGGTTGTGCATCGATTGTCCCATTATATGGAATTCTACGTATGTGATGCTTGACCATGCCATTTTATACCAAAATGTCTTCACCCAATATGCTGCCCAAGATGCTAATTATCAGTGGGTACCCTCAAATTAAGAATGGGAGCGTGCTGAAAAAATTTGTGATTTTTTGGGGGTCTTTAATAATGCAACAAAGCTGTTTTCTGGTGAAAAATACTCTATTTCGAATTGTTACTTGCTTCAGATATGGTGCATTCGAAAGGTGTTGGTAGACAATGCTAGTTCAGATGATCAGTTTATGAAGCATATGGCAATTCTAATTGGGGAGAAATTCAACAAGTATTGGGGAGATGTGAATGTTTTGATGGCAGTTGCAGTTATTCTTGATCCAAGATACAAGTTGGTGCTTATTGAGTTTGTTTATTCTCAGCTTCATGGACCTTTTGAATGTAAGTCTCACATCGAATACATCAAGAAAAATTTATACAAGATTTTCAGTGTCTATGTTGAAGAAAATGAAGCATTTCTTACTGAAACATGAAGAAAGCAAGCATCTGAATTCGTTGGGCCTTCTACAAGTGATTTTTGTAGAATAAAAGTCGTTTGTAATTACAACTCTTTTGTGATGAAGAAAACGAATCTGGCACAACGAAGCAAATCAGATTTGGACATTTATTTGGAAGAAGACTGGGGACAAAATAGAAAAGTTAGATATACTTGATTGGTGGAAGGGGAACAACTTAAAGTTTAAATGTTGCCGTATACACCAACAATTTATGGGTCTTCTTATATGTAAATGTTGCCAACACCACAATTGTAGAAATGTCAGAAAACGACACAAATGTTTAAACCGTGATACGACTGGGCCAGAGTCGTCCTTCCCCAACTATACTTTGATGTAGCCATCATATATCAGATACATGTATTCAACACCATACACATTTTAATACTCATCCATGGTAAAACATTCAACTAAAAAATAACATTGAAACAAAGGAGTATTAAGTTTATCTCAACATTCAGACGACATCCAAAAGTTAATTAAATATGCAAACAAGTAACGACACAAGTAGCGACACAAACATCGACTACCGCATATGGTCTCTCAATCTATTCGTCTTCTTGGGACATGCTCTACCATGCCCACGACCACCACCTTGACCTGCATTTCCAATCCCTCTTGTGTTCCTGAGTGAGAACGCCATCATCTCCACATTTCTGCGTAGGTAGAATAACAATATTGTATTCTCCCCTTCTTCTTCTAATCGTTCTTGACTCAAAGTTTAGTGTTGGGTCTTGGGCAATGAAACACATTAGCAAAGCCTTCGTTGTATTTTTTAACTTCACTGTCATCGAAGAGACCAACCTTATGGTCTTTGATGACTTCTTGGATCTTGTGGAGTTCCTCATGGAACTCGTAAACTTGACGCACCTAAAGAAAATTTGACATTATCAACACATCAGATACTATTAAACATCAAATTATTAAAACAACACTTAAATTCTTACCATCTCTCGTTCTTGACATGCTCGTGGGATGTATGCCATTGATTGACGAACTACGGTGTTGTGAACAATCCAACATATCGTGATGTTCCAATATCATTCTATATATAATTGTTGACTGTCTTCAGAACTGATACCTAGCAGTGGACACTCTAACTGTACATGATCTCTTCTATGAGACCAGTGTTTAATAAATCAAGAATTTTACAGGAGTCAGTTCACATATGGCTTGCCTTGAGCGGATTTGACCATGTATCTCTCCATCAGGTCTGAAATGTGCTATTGTAGACCAAATTACAACATTACCCGATCTAGACAATGCATGACCACCTCTCCAAAATTATAAGTCATGTTTGACTCATCCATATCTCTGAACATTCCGTACAAACGAGTGGAAATTGTCACAGATCCAAATGTGCGTAAGGGTCCTTGGTGACTTGGTCGGCATCTAGTGTCTCAAGCTCATGTCTATAAATATCAAGAGTGGAAATCTTGATACTAATCCTGAAAGATCCCGATCATCTCCAACGAGCACCCATTGGTGTCTCTCATCCTCCGGATACACTAGCGATTTGTGGATCTTCCTATATGTAAATACTCCCAACACGACAAATGTAGAATTGTCCGAAAACCACACAAATGTTTAAACTGTGATACAACTGGGTCAGAGTCGTGCTTCCCTAACTATACTTTGATGTAGCCATCATATATCTCAATAACGGTAAGTACTTCAGGTCGATCTTGGTGTCACTCTTATTTGGCAATGTACTACAACCAAGTTGGAACATAATGTACAATCTCATGTGGCGTATAACTGTGGCATCATCAACATCTTCCAACAACATCTGAAACTGATTTTCTAGCAAAGCCAATGTCACACTACCTGTACGAACTATGTTCTCTGGACAATCTCCCAATAGCTCGACGCAAGCATCCGACCAAACATACTCATGAAACTCGTAAATTGATAGACCGATGACTCACAACCCTATAATAATGGAGATGCCATGTAGTGTGCATGTCATCTCATCATGTCGTAGGTGGAATGAATGTGTCTCCGGTCTCTAGCGCTCCACCATCCCCTCAACAATGCATGATCTAACTGTCCTCACCCCAACTTACTGGTTGTGCCGAAACCTACCCTCTCCAACAAAAACCACACTCTCAAATATGTAATCAGCCAACCATTGAGCTTGGAACCATGCTCAACGCATTTAACATTGCTGCATCTTTCTGTAAAAAAGTAAAATACATCTTAGAACAATATAAAATTGAATTTGAGAAGAATAAATTAGTCTGAAGTTAAACGTTTACAAATTCCTTAAAAAGATCAAATTTGTGCTTCACCTAAAGAACCAACATTGTCTTATCGATCTGACCCTGTGAGGCGTAAGTGCCTTTAACCGAGTTTGCACTGAAAGGATCAGGCTCCATCTGTTCATAAGATACAAAAATGTTAAGTGTCGAGTTAAATGTAATAAACATGAATTGATATGATTTAATTAAGATTCTATAATGAGATAAAAACCAGGATTCAACATAAAAAAAAATTAAAAGTTTGTACAATATGAATATACTATTGAACCTAAATGTTCTTACAACATCATCTAAAGGTTGTTACTGTAAGTTAATCGGTCACTAATCTAGAGGGGGGTGAATAAATTATCTCCTAATTTTCTTAAACTATTGCACAATTAAAACAATAAGGGAAAGAATGCAAACCACAAGATGACTCCAGAGATTTATAGAGGTTCGATCACACCACCGTGATCTAGTCCTCTCCTCAAGTTCCGATCGATCCTCCGATCCCTACTCGAGAATTCACTATTATCTTCGTTCCGGGTCGAAGATAAACCCTCTTACAATCGGAGCCTTGCGAACACCCTCGCCTTGCTCGGATCTCCTCTCACAACCCGAGAGGGTGCTTCCTCGAAGCTTTACAACACAATGGAAATTGAATGTGTTTGTTGAACTCTAACTTGAATGCACTCAAGGATATGATTTAAGCTTGGAGTGAATTTAGTGGAAGTATGAGAGTTGGTGGAGCTTTGAAGGCTTGAAGATTGAGAGCACAAGAATAGGATTGATATTTTGCAAGTGAGGTAGTGAATGTGTCTCTTAAGTGAAGCTTATATAGCCTTCAAAACAAATAGAGCCGTTATGGTAAGTTGGTGAGGATTGGACCAAGTGAAAACAAGATGTGACTTAAGCTCGGGCAGAAATCGAGACAGATTCGGTCGACCGTTGGAAACACGGTAGTCCGAAGTAGTGGTCAGAAACAAGAACTCGGTTAACCGAATATAGGTCGGATAACCATTCACCAACTTCCAGTAGCTTTTTCCTAATATCAGATAATTGATTTCGGATGACCGAGATTACTTCGGTGCACCGTTCAAGAGTGGACAGTAAAGATTTGGTGTGACTCGGTGATCATGTTCGGTAGACCGTTGTATGTTCGGTTGACCGATACATGTGCGGGTTTTCGGCTGACATTGTATGGGAAATTGGTTTATCGATAACGGTCGAAATATTACGTGGAAAAATAGCCGTTACGATATAACATATAACAACACTTCGGTAATCCGAAGCTCCATCGGTAGACCGGTATGGATGTTTCAAAGGATGTGGCTAAACGACAAAATATAAGTATGGTGGAATTAGTTGTGCCACGTGGGCCAATAAGATGAAGTCGGTTTAGGCCTAAAGACACGTAGAAGTTCGGATGACCGATCTCTATTCGGAAGACCGAATAGAGATGTCCAGGGAATTATTCGAAGCTACTGGGAATGGGGACACAGTCGACCAGATAAGGTTCGGTACTCCGAAACAAGGATTCCAGGAGATCAAGTTTTCTACTGACTCTAGGCGACGGTTGACCGACTATGTTTCGGTACACCGAAACAAAGGTTCCAGGAGATAAGAGTTTACTGACTCTATAGGGAACGGTTCACCGAGAGAAACTCGGTTATCCGTTGGGAACCTGGTTCGGTAATCCGATAAGGTCACGGTTGACCGTGATAGACGGGTTTATCCTTTTGTGCATCAAGTGTACATTTGATCCTATAACTCAAATAAATGGAAAATTACATATGAAGTCCTTGAGCTTTGATTACAAGTCTTGAGCCTTGATCTTGAAGTTGATTAATCCCTTGGTTTGATCACCTACATTGTTAGGAATACACAATATCTATGCAATTTGATAATATGATGTGTGTGATGTTGTAATTGAAGTTATGCATAATAGTAGTTTGTTAATCATCAAAATTAAGATTAAAGGGCCAAAAAGCCAACAATCTCCCCCTTTTTGATGATGACAAACTAATGTTGAATTGTGTAAGTGCTCCCCCTATCAATATGCAAAAGATAGGTTAACTCCCCCTTACTCAATGCATGAGTTTCATATGTTTCAATTAAGCATTTTGTATCCATTTGTTCTCCCCCTTTTTGACATCCATCAAAAAGAACATTAGAATGAAAGTTTGGGGCAAAAAAGACACACAATATGAAAATCAAATTGCATTTTTTTTAAAGGGAAGATAAGGCATAAAGCCGATGCGAAAGCAAACACACTTAAACAAAAGACAAATCAAACAAACAAGAAGCAAGAACAAGCAACAAGGATAGGCTAGTTGTCCGGCTTGTTCATGTTTCGAAGAAGCTCCATCATCTCATTTTGCGAGTCGAGAAAGGTTTGACGAGAGTCTCCAATCACACGAATTTGATTGTTGATCTCGTTCAGCGAGTTCGATATCGACAATTGGAAGGATTGGAAGTCGGTTGTGAGGTCTTGAATACCTTGATAGTTACGATTTACTAAACTCCGAACTTCATGAATCTCTTCACAATTCCGGTCCAAGAGCTTCTCATGATGATAGGCCCAAGCCGGCTGATTCCATTGAGCATCGGTGCCGGATGGCCATTCGGGACGAACGTATCGTCGAGGACCTCGAGACAAGCTGGGATCCCAATTGGGATTTACATCGGCATCGTATGGAGGAGGAGACCAACGTGGAGCATCGGTGGAGACATCATCATCTTCATTTTCAGAGGAATCGTCTTCCACTTCTTCGACATGTGCTTGCTTCCCCGAGCGCATCCTTTTGAGAGTGTATTTGTTGATGACTGTCTTGGATGATTTGAAGAGATCGCGGTCGAATTGGATGTTGAAGTGATCGATGACCAGCGAAATCAACATGGGGAAAGGGAGAGAGTTACGCTTCTTCCGGGAAATGTATATCATGTGATTGATGATAAACAAGGGCCAATTTGTGCGTGATCCGGTAGAGAGGTTAAAAAGGCACTTCATCATTTGATGGCCAAGCTCGTTGTGGTGCCCTTTGCGCACAAAAAGGTTGGTGTAAATGAAGCGGCAAAGAATACGGCCAACAACCGGAAGATGAGGAATGGAAAGCTTGCCATCGTGAGGTACTTCCGGTTGAGTCACCTCCAAAAATTGACTCATAGAGCCACAAACATTCTCCCAAGAAAGATTGTAGATGTCCTCCCCGGCGCTAGGAAGTCCGGTGATCTCCGAGAGGAGAGAGGCAGTGAGAGTGAAGGAGATGGAATCGACTTGGGTTGTTAGCGCCGCTTGAGTATCATCAAGAGCGGTAGTCTCCTGGAAATTTGCATAAAATTGACGACAAGCTTCCGCGGAGAAAGGGACCGGAAGTTTGTCATGAAAGAAGATGCCAAGATTATCGACCATGAAATAGGTGGAGAGACCAATCGACTCAAAATCTTTGAGGATGATCTTCCGCTCCGGAATTGGATTTGCACCACTAATAGTGTAGTAGTGCTCCTCCGCCTTAAGATTGTAGAAGATCCCATTTTTTGAAAGGCCGAAGATACTCGTCGACGGGTTCGCTTGCCGGATTTGTAGAAGAAGAAGGTATGTCGGGGTTGAGTCTTGTCTTCTTTGCCGGTGGAGCGGGTTTCTTTCCTCTCCTAGTTGTTGGTTTCGTCAGTGGTGCCACCGCCTTCTTGGAAGAGCAAATTTTTCTTGGACCCGTGAAGAGGAATGGAGGAAGTGATGAAAGATTTGAAGTGAGAAAAGAGAGGGAGCAAAAGTGTGCTTTGGAAGATTTTTGGCTTTGGGGATGATAGAAATGGAAGAGGGGAGCCAAATATATAGTAGATGGGAGAATGAGGGTGTTTGCAAACATTAAAAAACATGTCCAACGGTCATCCATAATTGTCTCGGAAGACCGTTGGACCAGTTCCAACGGCTAGAAAATGTCGCGCGTCGGTCGACCGAAAGGGCTTCGGTATACCGTTGCGAAGAAAACAGTAAGTAAAGAACTTTACTGGAACTGGATCCCGGAAGACCGAAGAGAGTTCGGTCGTCCGTTGCGGGGGAAATAATGAAGTGCAAACTTTCCACAACGGTCATCCGATTAAAAATCGGATACCAAGAATTCAAAAAACCAGATTCGTTTAAAAAGGGGTCAACGAAGAATTCAAAAATCACCAAACAGTCGCGGTCGTCCGAACGGGGTTCGGATAACCGGGGGATTCGGAACAGGGAATAATTCTAATTAAAGCACAGCAAAATTGTCGGTCGACCGTGTATGGCACGAGGTACCGAAGCAGAGAATCCAGACCAAGTCCGAATCCCTGTCCAGACACAATGCGGTTTACCGAACAATGTTCGGTCATCCGTTTTGTGCGGAAAGACAAACAAAGCAATCAATGCAATGAAGTTTTAAGCAAATGAGATGAATTATAATATTTCTTTTGCACTACACAACCCTAGTTCTTGTCTAATTTTATCAAATTGATACACATTCAATGGTTTAGTGAATATATCTGCTAATTGATCATGTGTTGAAATAAATTGTAATTCAATATCACCTTGAAGAGTATGATCTCTAAGAAAGTGATGGCGAACATCTATATGCTTGGTTCTTGAATGAAGAATTGGATTTTTAGATAAGTTTATAGCACTAGTATTATCACAAAAAATGGGTATAGTTTGAAACTCAAGTCTCAAATCCTTAAGGGTTTGCCTCATCCAAAGGATTTGTGCACAACAACATCCGGCGGCCACATACTCGGCTTCGGTTGTTGAGAGTGCAACACTATTTTGTTTCTTACTAAACCAAGAAACTAAAGATTTTCCCAAGAATTGGCATGTCCCACTAGTACTTTTCCGATCGGATTTGCATCCGGCATAATCGGCATCACTATAGGCAATGAGATCAAAAGATCGAGTCTTGGGATAAAACAATCCAAAATCACAAGTAGCTTTCAAATATCGAAAAATTCTTTTCAATGCATGCATATGAGATTCTTTAGGACAAGACTGAAAATGAGAACAAAGACAAACACTAAACACAATATCGGGTCTACTAGCGGTTAAATAGAGAAGTGAACCGATCATACCTCGATATTTTTTAATGTCAACTTCTTTGCCTTCTTCATCTTTATCCAATTTCAAGCTTGTGCTCATGGGAGTATTGTGCGGTTTGCTATCTTCATATCCAAATCGTTTGAGTAATTCTTTTGTGTATTTGGTTTGGTTGATGAAGTTTCCCTCCAAGGTTTGCTTGATTTTTTGGAGTCCAAGAAAGAAGTTGAGTTCACCCATCAAGCTCATTTCAAATTCACCTTGCATAGACTTAGAAAACTCTTGACATAGACAATCATTAGTAGAACCGAAGATAATGTCGTCAACGTATATTTGTACGATTAATAAATCTTTATCTTTGGTCTTAGTAAATAATGTGGTGTCAACTTTTCCCATGATGAATCCGTTTTCAAGCAAAAAGGTCTTCAACCTTTCATACCAAGCTCTAGGAGCTTGCTTAAGCCCATAAAGAGGCTTCTTAAGCTTGAAAACATGATCCGGGTATGTTTCATTCACAAAACCGGGTGGTTGTTGATTGACATCATTTTATGCTCATATTTGTATCTTATATCCATTATCTTTCACCTAAACAATGCTATGTCACGAGTTTTATGTTTAGTTTTCAGGAATAAATAGGTTTGAAGAGATGAAGCATAAAAGGACCCAAAAGCTGGGAAAAAGGACTGAATTGTGAGATCTAGGGACCAAGATGCAAGGGAGAAGGACATGATTGCAAGACAGAGGGACCTAAGAGTAAAACAGAATACTCCACACCATTATGGGGAGTATTTTAGCAATTGGATTCGGGTCGGAGCTCCAACAAACGAAGTAGATGCATCAAAGACCACCAAAAGCACACAGAAAAGCCCAGAATAAAACTCAACTGGATCCGGACATTTTGGACCGCCAATTGGCGGTCTGGAACCGCCAATTGGCGGTCTGGATTAGTCCAGATCCGCCAAGATTTCTCCTGGACTTGTATTAATGTTCGTTTAGGCTATTTTTGGTGTTTGTTTAGTCCCACATCGGGGGATTGTCCCGGATTAGCTTTTTCCATGCCTATAAATAGAACTCTTCACCTCCTTTGTAATCACTCCATATTTTAAGTGGCTATTCTTCCTACTAGAAGTGAGGCCTTGAAGCACACACTAAAGTAGGAGGATGCTACTTTTAATGTGAGTCATTTTATCAATAAAGTTTTGTGTTTCTTTCATTGTTTGTTTTATGCTTCTTTTATTGTTTATGCATGTTTTAGTTTAATCGTCTTTTAATTCTAGCTTAGTTTTAATATGCTTTCTTTCCATAGTTTAATAATTAGTGTAATGTTTAGTGAGTAGTTTCATCCCCTTTGGGGGGTGGAGTAGATGTACATACATGCATTAGAGAATGGGATGAATGCTTTAATTTCAATGTGTTGATTAAACATGAATGTATGCTTGCTTGTTTAGGATAGAATTTATAACTTGATGAGTTTTGCCAAAATGATTAGACACCTCTCATGCTTGTTTAGGTTCTGAAATAAACAACTTGCATATGTAAATGTTAATCAACCAAGTTAGTGAATAGATTGATAGGTTTTGCCATAACATTTAGACACTTCCTATGCTTGATAAACACCACCTTCATGTGCTTAAAGAATGTATTCTACACCCACCTCTTTGCATGTGTGCACTCACTCCACCCCTTAGGGGTTTTCCCATTCCTGAATTCCATCAATCTTGTTGTGTTCTTAGCTTAGTTTTTATTTGATCATTTATTTCTTTGTTTCGCATTTCGTACTTCTTAGCGTAGTTTAGTGTAGAGTAGCGTAACCAACTCTCTTCTCCATTATTTTCGCCACTTGATTTCGTGCAAATAAGAGGCTGCTCACCTCCCTGAGGACGACCCGTACTTGTCACCGCTTCATCGCGGCCGTGCACTTGCGGTTTAAATTAAAACGTTCAACAAGTTTTTGGCGCCGTTGCCGGGAAGGTGCCAGTCCAGACTCTTGTTTGGACGATTCGAGTGGATTTAATTTGTGTGTTGTAGTTTTTCTTTGTTTCAGGAGACTGGGAATAGCAAGTGGAGGCTACTGGAGAAATTTCCAGACGACCTGAGCACTTCAGACCGCCAATCAGCGGTCTGAGACCGCTAATCAGCAGTCTGGTGAGCTCTGTTCATCTTTTAATTTCTTGCTGTTGTTTCTCTAAATGATCTAGTTATCTGGGACTCAATTTGGCATGTTTTGACTTATAGTTCGTTCCCAGATGAATAATCAAACCTCCTTTAAGCAACTTGGACCCTAAAACTCAAAGCAAAAGATTAGGCATTCATTCTTGTTTAGGTCATGCATCATGTATGTGACTTAGGCATTTAGATTGTCTTTTATCTTAGCTTTATTTTCTGTTGCTGAGAGCTGGCGTGAGGTACGCACCTTCTGCTCTCATTCATGCATTTCGTATGAACATGCATTAGTTAGTAGGAAGTGCATTGCAACAAGTGTGAGTTGAGCGTTGTTTGGAGAGTTGATTGCTAGATTTAGGACTCCAAAACGCTACTAAGGAGGGGCTGTCCCGTAAAAGATAAGGTGGGGGATTTCATCACCCTTTCCTTCGCCCCAAAAACCACACTAATAAAGAGCCTAATTTTTAAAATCAAGTAGACATTGGCCTTAAGGATTTTGGGCGCATTAGGAGAGTGATCCGGTCCCGACCGTCATGACCTGATCGGCGTTGCCCACTTTGTCGATAGTAGGAGAGACGAGATCCCCGGATCTTGCCTCACTTGCTGGGCTTTGTGGTCCTCGTCGTAGGGAGGTGAGGCGTGTTGAGGCCGTGTGACCTCGCAGTTAGGCGTCGTCTAGCTGTAAGGACCTATAGCGACCTTAGGATTGCTTGAGCCTTGTTTGCTTGTGTGCTTCTACCTGTACCCATCCGCCGTAGCATAAGGACTTCTTCCCTTTTCTCCTGAGTCATTCTTTCTCTCCTGTGTTCCCCCGTCTTCTCCTCTACGCACATTCTTTGTTAAAAAAAAAGTTTTGTTTTGTGTGTGTGCACCTTTGTGCATGCTTTCGTGGACACGAGACGAGAGTGGCCGTTTGACGAGGAGCGTTGTTAATCCGGCTTCGGTCATCGATTTCTCGACACCTCCCTCCTCTCGTGTTGCACGCAGTCCGGGTTCAATGGCCGCTATTTTCCGTGAGGAGGAGCAGTTGCTGGACCAACCTGTTCGACCAGTGCTTCCAGTTGTCGTTCCCATACCTCTTCGTGATCGATGCTACCCCAGCCGTACCGCTCTACCCTCCTGCATCGTATTACCAGAGGCTAATGGGAACCATTTTGAGGTTAAGCCTCAATTCATTTCCATGCTCCCTCATTTCACTGGGAAAGGTGACCCCTATATCTTTCTCAGGGAATTTGAGGAGGTCTGTGCTATGTTCAAGCTGCAACAACTTAGCACAGACTCCATCCATCTTAGGCTTGTCCCCTTTGCGCTGAAGGATGACGCCAAGAAGTGGTTGTACAGCAACCAGGCGAATTCCTTTAGGACTTGGGATGAGTTTCAATCTGCATTCCTCAAGAAGTACTTTCCTAATCATCAGACTCAAAAATTGAGGAACGAAATCAATTCGTTCTATCAACATGAGACCGAACCATTTCATGCATATCTTGAGAGGTTCAAAGAGCTACTATCCTCGTGCCCTCACCATGGCATTGAGTTGTGGCGTCTTTGTCAGATTGTGTATGAGGGTCTTCACATCCCGTCCAGAACGCTCCTTGAGTCCATGTGTCAAGGAGAGTTCTTGGGAAAGGATGAAAGGGAGGCATGGGCCTTCCTAGAAGACCTCGCTGAAAAAACCATGCAGTGGGAGAGTGTGAGGGAACCACCTGCATCATCTAGTATAGGAGCGAGGATCGCGAATGCAAACTCGACTAGATCGGGTACCGCATTTGCTATCGATACCACCACGGCCACTGAGGCACGCATGGCGGCCTTAATGCGCCGTATGGACTCGATTGAGCTCCAAAACCAACAAAGTGCACCTCACATGTCTACATCTGGTCCAGTTCCCTGTCATTCATGTGGTAGGATAGGTCATGTAGAAAGCGAGTGTGAGTCCATTCCTCCTGAGATGGAGCGTGTCAACGCCGTCTATGATAGAGACAGGAATGACCCATACTCATCATCTTATAATCCTGGATGGAGGAACCACCCCAATTTTTCATGGAACCAAACTAATGCCCCGGGTGGTCCTTCAAACTCCTCTAGACCACCTTACCAATCACACCAACCTCCCGTGCATGCGCAATCCTATCAGCCACCCCAAGCGCAAACCACCAATCAATCGGGTTTCCCAAATTCCAATAATATGGAAACCCGATTCAATTCGCTTGAGACCTTGACTCGTGGACTTGAAAACTCAATGAAAAATTTTATGTCAACCACGAGTCAAGTTCTCACTTCAAATCAGCAGACCATCAAATCTCTAGAGCTTCAGATGGGCCAATTGGCTCAGTCTGTACATGAAAGAGAGAGAGGGTCTTTTCCTAGTCAGCCTGAGGCTAACCCCCGCATGTACCAACAACAACAAATGCAAAATGAGAATGTGGTACCTCGGGGGAGGCAAGTGAACCATGTGGAGGAACATGTTCACCATGTCAATTCCATTGTGACCCTAAGGAATGGAAAACAGGTTGACAATCACATTTCCTTGCCACACCCACCACCATCTATGCAGCCCCCCAGTGGGAATGGTGGTGAAGAAGAAGCTGAGGGTGAGGGTAATACACCAAAGCTTTCTTCTCAGGCACAGCAGAAAACCTACCTGCCAAAAGCTCCCTATCCAAGTAGGTTAAACAAAAAGCAGAGTGACAACATGGACAAGATATTAGAGGTGTTTAAGCAAGTGAAGGTTAACATCCCTTTGTTGGATGTCATCCAACAAATACCTCAATATGCCAAAGTGTTGAAGGATCTCTGCACAACCAAGAGGAAGACCAATGTTCCTAAGAAAGCATTCTTGGCTGCAAATATCAGCTCACTTTTGTCCAATCCTACCTACACAAAATACAAGGACCCGGGGTGTCCTACTATTCAGTGTACGATAGGGGACACTAGATTGAGCAATGTTTTGCTTGATTTAGGATCAGCGGTCAACCTCCTCCCATTCTCTGTTTATCAACAGTTGAACTTGGGAGAATTGAAACCAACTAAGATCACCCTCCAACTGGCGGATAGATCCATTCGTATTCCCATGGGGATTATCGAGGACGTGCTTATCAAAGTTGGAGATTTTATAATTCCAGTCGATTTTGTTGTCCTCGATACCAATCCTGTTGCAAACACCCACTCTCAAATACCTTTGATTTTGGGTAGACCATTTCTGGCAACCTCCAATGCCTTGATTAATTGTAGAAATGGTCTCATGAAGCTCTCATTCGGTAACATGAGTGCCGAGTTTCATGTGTTCAACTTTGGTAGGCAACAGGAACCCATGGATGAACCTTTAAATCTAAATCTCATCTGCCAATTGGAGAAAGCACCACAAAATCAACGAACACCCCTAAACCCAATACAACCCATTGAGAATGTTCGTGGGCCCAGCGAAAACTCATTGCCTGTCTTCGCAATGCAACAGAGTGAGCTGGCCTCGAACATGAATGTCCAAAGGGAGTGTTCATTGCATGATTCAGTTGAGAGTACTAGCGAGAGTGAGACACCTCATCATATGCCTATACCAGAAGGTGTCTCTACCTCATGTCCCATGGCCATTGAGCCACTTGAGCTTCATATTGACTCCAACAAGGACCCACCTATGACCGAGCTTATGCTTGATGATCTAAGTGATGGTGGGAGGTCCTTGTTGGATGACTTGGGGAGAAGCCCCATTCTTAGTGATGCAGGTCTGCTGCATCCATCGAATGAGCTTGAGGAACTCATTCCGATGCACCCGCCTATTGGTTGGAGGGTTTTCTTCGATGAGCAATTAAACCCTAGTGAGGCAACACAACTTCATTCTTTGTTGCCCACACCCGACCAATATCATGAGGGGTTCGAGCCTTTCAGCTTTGACCTTTCACCCCTCATGACACCTCAGAGTACCCGTGGAGTTTGCCCATCTCGGCAAGTCTCTGGTCCTCAAAACATGATGTTCTCATTTGATGTTCCTTGACCAAATGATTATGAGAATATCTTGGTTGACGTGTATACCTCCAAAAAAAAAACAAAAAAAAAATTGTGTAATAAAAGACTCCTTCCGTGAGCATCGATTGTTGTGGGCCCCAACCCTTGTGTACTTGGGCCCAATCTCTTCATGTATTTATCTCCCTTCTTCAGCTTCCCACAGGTTTTGAGGGAATTTGGGTTTGTGTCCATCAACATGACCCTGAACGTCCCTTTGTACTTCATGTTGGTGAGATCTTTCCTTTTTCATGCATGTATCCATGTAGTATCTTGTTCACATTCATTGAGGACAATGCATGAAGTAGGTGTGGGGGGGTGTTTTACGTGTGTACATAGTCGAGTCTTTTCTTTTGAATTTTTTTGTTTTCTTTTGTGTGCATTGTTAGGGTCATGTTAGTGTGCCGCATTTAACATTGATATATCTGCTTGCCATGATCCTTGGGTGACTTGTCTTCTTTTGCTTGCCTAGTGCTTTAAAATTTTCACATTTCTTTCAAAATCTTCATGTGTTTGCGAAAGAAAATGTTTTTGTAGGTTTTGCGTGTGTTTAGCATGTGCAAAACCGTTGAGAGGCAAAGTAAAAAGAAAGCTCCCAAAATTGTCTTGAACTTGATGCATTAGGATTTCTAGTTTACTGGCTTTAGGTCTTATCGAGTTGTTGGGATGCACCCCGGTTTTCCCTCGGGGGGTGTGTAATCATAGGGTTTCAGTACTCAAACATTTAAAGAAGTCCACCCTGAACCTAGTGAGTGAAATAATTCGTGTCTTTTAGTATAAGGAAATTTGTCGTAGTCAAGGGCCCTTAATCTCTTTTTGTGAAACTTAAGTGTAGGGGTTTTGGTTCCCACGTAGATAAATAAATAAGTGGTGTTCTCTCTTCTCGCACGGCTCCTATCACTCGGGAAAGTAGGTCTGAGGGGACTTTGTGCCTGGTGCTTTCGAGTCATCTGACTTGGGATGCGCCGACCGAACTCCCGTTACACGGGTGGTAGGGATCGCCCTATGTGGAGATTTGGGGGAAGGTGTACGTGATAGTGTAAGTCCTCATAGGCAATGATGCATGAAACCTGACCGTGGGAGAATCAAACACCAACCAATAAAATGCTCCAATGAAAAAAAAAAGAAAAAAGAAAAAAAAAAGAGTCAAATAAGAACCAAAATGGACTTTACACATTGTATCACATTCAGAAGTTAAGGTTGCCCATGTCTTTCACTTAAGTCCTTGACTAACTTTCACGAATAACTCATTAGGCTAGGTGTGTGGACCGATTACATTTATAGAGTCGACCCGTAGTATTACCGCGTCCCATGATCGACAAAATGAGTCCAACGAGTTGTGTAGCTAGATTGATTAATGCATCTTGTTCGGATTTTGTGGGTATATCCGCTGAAAACCCTCAGGAGACAACACTCCTCCTCCTTGGCGACAAGGAGGTTTAACGGCTTGTTGCACGTGCTAAGTGCAACCGTGATTACTACGAAAGTGAGTTAGGATTTCTTGTTTTTCGCATGCTTTTCTCTTTCTTTGTTTTGCTCGGGACTAGCAAAAGTTAGGTGTGGGGGTATTTGATTGACATCATTTCATGCTCATATTTGTATCTTATATCCATTATCTTTCACCTAAACAATGCTATGTCACGAGTTTTATGTTTAGTTTTCAGGAATAAATAGGTTTGAAGAGATGAAGCATAAAACGACCCAAAAGCTGGGAAAAATGACTGAATTGTGAGATCTAGGGACCAAGATGCAAGGGAGAAGGACCTGATTGCAAGACAGAGGGACCTAAGAGTAAAACAGAATACTCCACACCATTATGGGGAGTATTTTAGCAATTGGATTCGGGTCGGAGCTCCAACAAACGAAGTAGATGCATCAAAGACCACCAAAAGCACACAGAAAAGCCCAGAATAAAACTCAACTGGATCCGGACATTTTGGACCGCCAATTGGTGGTCTGGATTAGTCCAGATCCGCCAAGATTTCTCCTGGACTTGTATTAATGTTCGTTTAGGCTATTTTTGGTGTTTGTTTAGTCCCACATCGGGGGATTGTCCCGGATTAGCTTTTTCCATGCCTATAAATAGAACTCTTCACCTCCTTTTGTAATCACTCCATATTTTAAGTGGCTATTCTTCCTACTAGAAGTGAGGCCTTGAAGCACACACTAAAGTAGGAGGATGCTACTTTTAATGTGAGTCATTTTATCAATAAAGTTTTGTGTTTCTTTCATTGTTTGTTTTATGCTTCTTTTATTGTTTATGCATGTTTTAGTTTAATCGTCTTTTAATTCTAGCTTAGTTTTAATATGCTTTCTTTCCATAGTTTAATAATTAGTGTAATGTTTAGTGAGCAGTTCCATCCCCTTTGGGGGGTGGAGTAGATGTACATACATGCATTAGAGAATGGGATGAATGCTTTAATTTCAATGTGTTGATTAAACATGAATGTATGCTTGCTTGTTTAGGATAGAATTTATAACTTGATGAGTTTTGCCAAAATGATTAGACACCTCTCATGCTTGTTTAGGTTCTGAAATAAACAACTTGCATATGTAAATGTTAATCAACCAAGTTGGTGAATAGATTGATAGGTTTTGCCATAACATTTAGACACTTCCTATGCTTGATAAACACCACCTTCATGTGCTTAAAGAATGTATTCTACACCCACCTCTTTGCATGTGTGCACTCACTCCACCCCTTAGGGGTTTTCCCATTCCTGAATTCCAGCATTCTTGTTGTGTTCTTAGCTTAGTTTTTATTTGATCGTTTATTTCTTTGTTTCGCATTTCGTACTTCTTAGCGTAGTTTAGTGTAGAGTAGCGTAACCAACTCTCTTCTCCATTATTTTCGCCACTTGATTTCGTGCAAACAAGAGGCTGCTCACCTCCCTGAGGACGACCCGTACTTGCCACCGCTTCATCGCGGCCGTGCACTTGCGGTTTAAATTAAAACGTGCAACAGTTGTTTAACATAAACTTCTTCCATAATAAAACCATTTAAAAATGCACTTTTAACATCCATTTGAAGGAGTTTAAAATCCATGTATGATGCATATGCTAATAACATTCTAATTGCTTCTAATCGAGCTACCGGAGCATAGGTTTCATCAAAGTCGATGCCTTCCTCTTGGTTGTAACCTTGAGCGACCAATCGAGCTTTGTTTCTAACCACTTGCCTGGATTCATCAAGTTTGTTTCGAAAAACCCACTTGGTGCCAATTACCGTTTGATCTTTGGGTCTCGGAACAAGCTTACAAACATCATTACGAATGAATTGGTTTAACTCTTCATGCATAGCTATTAACCAAAATTCATCATCACATGTATCTTCTATTTTCTTAGGTTCAAGTTGAGATATAAATGCATATGAGTCACATATAACAAGAGCATTAGACCTAGTAACAATTCCTTTTGATACATCACCAATTACGAGATCCTTAGGATGATCCTTCTTATATTGCCAATCTTTTGGAAACTCTTATTTTTCTTGAGATGTTTCATTTGGTTGTTCTTGAGTTGTTATATCACGAATATGGTCAATAAGTTCATCATCAAGGTTATAATTATCCTTACATGGTTCTTCTTGAAAGTGAACATGTATGGATTCTTCTACACAACTAGTTCTCTTGTTATAAACTCGATATGCTTTACTCCTACTTGAATATCCTAAAAATATTGCTTCATCGGATTTGGCATCAAATTTGTCTAAATTATCTTTGGTATTGAGAACAAAACATTTAGAACCAAAAGCTTTGAAATATGAAATTTTTGGGGGTTTTCCAAACTAAAGTTCAAATGGAGTTTTGTTTAAATTTCGTCGAATCAAAACACGGTTAAGAATGTAACAAGCCGTGTTAACCGCTTCACACCAAAAATACTTTGGTAAGTCATTTTCACAAAGCATTGTTCTTGACATTTCTTGAAGAGTTCTATTCTTCCTTTCAACTACCCCATTTTGTTGAGGAGTTCTTGGGAAAGAAAAAGTATGTTCAATACCTTTAGAATCACAAAATTCCCCAAAACCTTCATTTTCAAATTCACCACCATGATCACTACGAATTTTCAAAATCAAAGACCCTTTTTCTCTTTGAATTCGTTTTGTAATTTTTTCAAATTGCTTGAAAGGTTCATTCTTATTAGCAAGAAACAAAACCCAAGTAAATCGAGTAAAATCGTCAATGATGACAAATGCATATCTCTTGCCACCTAGACTTAAGGTTCTAGATGGACCAAAAACATCCATATGCAAGAGTTCCAAAGGTTTTGAAGTAGAAACCATGTTAATGGACTTGAAAGAACTTTTAAATTGTTTTCCAAATTCACAAGCATTGCAAAGTTTATTTTTCTTGAAATCCAATTTGGGCAATCCTCTTACCAAGTCAAATTTAGCAATTTTATGAAGTTGGCTCATACTAATGTGGCCTAACCTCTTATGCCATAACAAAGATTCGTCATTTGAAGCAAGTAAGCATGTTTCCTTAGAAAATGAGTCAATGCTATCGACATGCACAACATAAACATTTCCATATCTATAACCTTTAAATGTGGTTTTCAAAGTAGCTTTAGAAATGATGTATACAATATGTTGATCAAAGACAACTAAGAATTCTTTATCGGTTAATTTACTAACACTAAGTAAATTATATTTTAAACCATCAACAAGAAGCACATTTTGAATTTGAGTAGTAGAATCATTACCAACATCACCGATGCCAATAATGTGACCTTTAGAATTATCCCCAAATGTGACGGTTCCACCTTTCTTTGATTTCAATGTTTTGAACATAGAGTGGTCTCCCGTCATGTGCCTCGAACATCCGCTATCTACGATCCACTTCCCTTTCTTTTTCACCTACATTCAAAGAAGAAGAAGATAACTTTGGTACCCATATTTGGTTGGGTCCTTTGGGGTTAGCTTTAGGTACCAAACTTGTTTGGTTCTAGGTACCCAAACATTTGAAGAGAAATTCTTTTTCACTACACCATTTGAAGCATGCACAAAATAACTCTTAGAGTTTTTCTTTTTATTCATGTATCCTAAGCCATGCTTTTCTAAAGATTGAATTTGACTACCAAGTAACATGTCTACCATCTTCTTCCCTTTGGTGAATTTCTCAAGATCAATTCTTAATTGCTTATTGCATTCTCTAAGATCATGTATTTCTTTAGCATGAGATTCAACATTGAGTTCTTTTAAGCTTTTATTTTCTAACACAAGCTTATCAACTTCATTTGACAATGATTCATTTATACAAGCTAGATCATGATTAGCTTTCCTAGATAATTTACTTTTGTGCCTTAGTATGTCACATTTTTCAAGCAATTCATGAAAAGCATCTAGTAATTCATCATATGAGTTTGATTCATGAGTTGAGATTACCTCATTTTCTCCATCTTTGGCGACATTGCAAGTGTTGGGTTCGTCTTGCTCGCTTGACGAAGATGCACCATCTAATTCTCCATCGATTTCTTCTTGAGTGTAGAGACATAGATGAGCTTCTTCATTTTCCGACTCACTTGACGAACCGGAGGATGACTCGGATGATCCATCCCAAGTTGCCTTGAGGGCCTTTTTCTTGTCCTTATACTTCTTCTCTCTTCTTTTGAATATCCTTTCTTTTTCTTCATTCTCTCTTCTCTTTTGCTCTTTCCTTTCCTTGGATTGGATCAAGGGACAATCTTTCTTTATATGTCCAATTTTATCACATCCATAACAAATAAGACCTTTTGAGTTTTCTCCATCATCCCTTCTCTTTCTTTTAAATTTGTCTTTTATCCATCGCTTCTTGAATCTCTTAACCATCATTGCAAGCTCTTCATCACTCTCATCGTCATCCGATTTTTCGGATTGAAGGTTAGCCTTAAGAGCAATCACTTTTTCTTTCTTTTTCGAGCTCTCCATCTCTTTTCTCCCATTCATTTGAATCTCATAAGCCATAAGGCTTCCGATGAGATCCTCCATCGACAATGTGTTGAGATCTTGAGCTTCCTCAATGGCGGTTGTCTTTTTCTCCCAATCGTTTGAGAGAGATCGAAGAATTTTTCTCACCTTGTCACCTTCATTTACCTTCTTACCAAGATTTTTCAAATTGTTAGTAATCTCGGTGAAGCGAGTGTTCATCTCGCTTATACTTTCACTGGGTTGCATAGAGAATAATTCATATTTACGCACAAATATATCAACCCTAGTTTCTTTCATTCTAGATTATCCTTCATGATGAGATTCAAGTAATTTCCATATCTCATAAGCAGTATCACATCCGCTAATCCTACCATATTCTTGAGTATCTACTCCACAAGCAAATATGTTCATGAGTTTTGCATTCATCTCGGCATTAGCAATTATATCATCGGTTAATGTTGCTAATTGTTCACTAGTGGGTGGAACATATTTACTACCAAGGAATATCCACATTTTTAAGGAAATTGATTGGATGTAGATTCTCATTCTATTCTTCCAATGTGCATAATTATTTCCGGTAAGCAAAGGGGGTCTAGTGGTAGATAATCCTTCTCTAAGTTGATTAGTGCTACTCTCCATGGCTAAATGGATTAGATGAGTAAACCTATGCTCTGATACCAAATGTAAGTTAATCGGTCACTAATCTAGAGGGGGGTGAATAGATTATCTCCTAATTTTCTTAAACTATTGCACAATTAAAACAATAAGGGAAAGAATGCAAACCACAAGATGACTCCGGAGATTTATAGAGGTTCGATCACACCACCGTGATCTAGTCCTCTCCTCAAGTTCCGATCGATCCTCCGATCCCTACTCGAGAATTCACTATTATCTTCGTTCCGGGTCGAAGATAAACCCTCTTACAATCGGAGCCTTGCGAACACCCTCGCCTTGCTCGGATCTCCTCTCACAACCCGAGAGGGTGCTTCCTCGAAGCTTTACAACACAATGGAAATTGAATGTGTTTGTTGAACTCTAACTTGAATGCACTCAAGGATATGATTTAAGCTTGGAGTGAATTTAGTGGAAGTATGAGAGTTGGTGGAGCTTTGAAGGCTTGAAGATTGAGAGCACAAGAATAGGATTGATATTTTGCAAGTGAGGTAGTGAATGTGTCTCTTAAGTGAAGCTTATATAGCCTTCAAAACAAATAGAGCCGTTATGGTAAGTTGGTGAGGATTGGACCAAGTGAAAACAAGATGTGACTTAAACTCGGGCAGAAATCGAGACAGATTCGGTCGACCATTGGAAACACGGTAGTCCGAAGTAGTGGTCAGAAACAAGAACTCGGTTAACCGAATATAGGTCGGATAACCGTTAACCAACTTCCAGTAGCTTTTTCCTAATATCGGATAATTGATTTCGGTTGACCGAGATTACTTCGGTGCACCGTTCAAGAGTGGACAGTAAAGATTTGGTGTGACTCGGTGATCATGTTCGGTAGACCGTTGTATGTTCGGTTGACCGATACATGTGCGGGTTTTCAGCTGACATTGTATGGGAAATTGGTTTATCGATAACGGTTGAAATATTACGTGGAAAAATAGCCGTTACGATATAACATATAACAACACTTCGGTAATCCGAAGCTCCATCGGTATACCAGTATGGATGTTTCAAAGGATGTGGCTAAACGACAAAATATAAGTCTGGTGGAGTTAGTTGTGTCACGTGGCCAATAAGATGAAGTCGGTTTAGGCCTAAAGACACAAAGAAGTTCGGATGACCGATCTCTCTTCGGAAGACCAAATAGAGATGTCCAGGGAATTATTCGAAGCTACTGGGAATGGGGACACGGTCGACCGGATAAGGTTCGGTACTCCGAAACAAGGATTCCAGGAGATCAAGTTTTCTACTGACTCTAGGCGACGGTTGACCGACTATGTTTCGGTACACCGAAACAAAGGTTCCAGGAGATAAGAGTTTACTGACTCTATAGGGAATGGTTCACCGAGAGACACTCGGTTATCCGTTGGGAACCTGGTTCGGTAATCCGATAAGGTCACGGTCGACCGAGATAGACGAGTTTATCCTTTTGTGCATCAAGTGTACATTTGATTTTATAACTCAAATAAATGGAAAATTACATATGAAGTCCTTGAGCTTTGATTACAATTCTTGAGCCTTGATCTTGAAGTTGATTAGTCCCTTGGTTTGATCTCCTACATTGTTAGGAATACACAATATCTATGCAATTTGATAATATGATGTGTGTGATGTTGTAATTGAAGTTATGCATAATAGTAGTTTGTTAATCATCAAAATTAAGATTAAAGGGCCAAAAAGCCAACAGTTACATCACCAATGACAAATTCTGTAAAAAAACTAAATGTAAACTAAATAGGTTCTTTGCATCTCCTTCGATTGTACCCTACACCGCCACATCTCCCACACCAAACTCTTCTACCCGAGTGCTCGTCCATCTCGTTTTGGATTCAGATCGAGTTTTGACGACCTAGAGGTCTTTTAGTTTCTAAAGGCTTCGTTGTAATGTTGCCACGGTCAGGCCATGATCTGCCGTGAGAATAAGCATAAATTGGGGGTTGTATGTTTGTTTGTACTCCTTGACCTGATAATACTGCAAGACTAAATTGCTAGTGTTAATATTTGCATGTTTGTCATTACTAACAATCAACACATGTGAACAGGGGATGTGCATAACAATTATGTATCCACAAATGTCGCTAATAACCGCATCTTCAAATTTGACAACGTACTTTCTCCTTTCAGTCACTTCTACATGATACATTAACTAATCGTATCGAGTGGCTCTTTGTAATCTTGCAATGACTCCATTATCCTATAATACAATTCATACTATTGGTACATATAGACCATCCCACGATAAGGTGTCATCTATTCTCGTCATGAAGAATTTGTTCAAATGAAGAAACGTCATCAAAATCATCGCAATGATTGGCATACCGCGTGCACTTCGTAGCACAATATTGCTTATGCTTTCAGACATGTTGGTGGCCATAGCTCCAAATTGGCGACCTCTGACATGACAACAAGCCCACTTCTCTAACGCACCTTGATGTTTAATCCACTCATACGCATGTTTGTGTTCCTCTGCTAGCGCCTTCAGCAACTCTTCAAATTTCATCAAGGAATGTGTTTTGTCTGCTTCATAAAAATTGATTTGTCAAAACTTTTCCTTGCAATTACGGTGCTTTGCCAGGTTGTCTTTCATGTGTCGTAAACGGAATCGATGCACATGTCATACGGAGGGAACAAATGTTTTTCTAAAACAACCATTTATGCCCGAAAACCAATCGGTGATAATACACAAATTGGGTCATTTCGTTACTCTTCTAGATAACAAGCGGAGGAACCAAGGCTATTTTATCACCCTCTACGACAGCAAAAGCTAAAGGAAATATCCAATTGTCTGCGTCAGTCTCCACAACTATCAACAACATTCCTCTATATTTGTTATATTAATGCGTCTCATCAAAACTTACAATCGGTGCGCAGAATTGAAATCCAACAATAAAAGGAGTCAAGCCCCAGAAGACACAATTAAACCTCTCCTCTTCAGGATTCAATCTTTGAGCTTGTATTTCAACTACAGTTCCAAGTTTGGTCTGACAAACTACGGTCAAGATCTACACATCCTTAAAACTATCCTCTTCCGTGCCATATATCTTTTGCAACACTTTCTAACTATCTTGCCATGCTTTAGCGTAATCAATTGGAAGTGAGTATTTTGTTTTCACCCTCTCCATAATCTTAGCAGGGGTGATTGTGAATTTGGTTCTAACAGAAAGCATGATGAGTGGTTGCAAATAAATGATGCGTTGCATTATTTATTATCATTTAACATCGGATTGGTAGACTGAAAGGATCGTCATATGCATGTCCTCATGTTCGTGACATTTTGAGACAACCCAACACCGAGATATATGCTTTCCGAAGGATTGTCATCGGAATGTTCATGATATTTTGTGCCATTCTGAAAGCACTGTGGCATATTTTGACTATATCTTGACTGAAAAAAACTTACATCTTAACTGGTAGACCGGAACCTCGGTAGATGGGTTTGGATTTAGGTTCAAATATATTTCACTATCCCACCTGGTGGACAAAGTTGTACCACAATGCAAAACATTAGGGTTAGTTATCAGTGCAAGGTTAGGTATTTTAAGTTCATTCCATAAACTTGGATATTTGTTTGAATAGTCACATAATTCCAAAAACCGACGTATCATTGCTTAATACATCATATGACCAATCATTGTTTGAAGAAATTTAGCAGTCAACTTGACATCAAACATGTTCTCGGCATAACAACATTCAGATCTAATCACATCCACTAAGTCATTATATTTGATATTCAATGGCATGACAACTATTTTACGTTTGGTCATTGTATATTCTGCCACATCATCATTACATTCTAATATTCATCATACATAACCAATAAAGACCATCATCATCATATTTATCCATTACTAACATATGGCATTTCAATAAAAACATTTCGTTCACATTGAATAGTAAGAAATGATACTTAAAAAGTAAGTTCATACACTAGAACTTAACCAAATCAAAAGGTAAGCTCATATCGGTCGAGATATTACTCCTGTCAAGTAATATGGGTACCATGTCACCCTAATTACGTCGAATTTTCAAAATCCAACGTGGTATTAGGCATACCACATCGGTTGTAGAATGTTTGATGTGGTAATGGGCCTACCACATCAGTCGTAGAACATCTGACGTGAATGTTCGAGTTACCACGTCGGTTGTAGAAAGTCTGAAATGGTTTTATGCGTACCACGTTGAATCTCAATACACCAATGTGGTTTTAGTATTACCACGTCAGTAATCAAACACCAACGTGGTTTTAGGATTATCACGTGGAAAACTATAACTATTTTAATAAATTGTATTGCATTTCAACCCAAAATCAAAACATACAAACCCAACGAGATAGCCAAACCTTAATTGACCCCATCCCCCTTGTTAGCCCCGTCTGAGCCGCCCCGTCCTGCCTGACTAGCTGTGTAATCGTCTATAATACCGCAAGTGCACGATGTCGGTGAAGACGTGGCAAATATGGGTCGATCCACGGGGGAGGAGAGAACTCTCTGGTTTTTCAGAAATCAAGTGACAACAAAAGGGAGAAGAGTTTGTCTATGCTAATCTACGCTACACTAAACTACTAAGAAGAAAAATGCAAAGTAAAGCAACTAACGATTACTTCGAATAAAATGTAAAAGAATGTAAAACTAAGTTGGAATCAAGAAGAGAAAGACCCCTAGGGGTGGAGTGTGTGCACACGTGTAAAAAGATGGTGAAGAATGCATTCTATAGGCACAAATGTAGGTAGTGTTTTCATGCATAGGAAGTGTCTAAAGGTTATGGCAAAACCTATCAATCCATTCACTAACCTAGTTGATTAACATTCATATACACAAGTTGGTTATTTCAGAACCTAAACAAGCATGGGAGGTGTCTAAGATGTGTGGCAAAACCCCTCAAGTGTAGTATTCTACTCTAACAAGGAAGCATACATTCACATTTATCAACACAATCAAAATATAAAGCATTCATATCCATTCTTTAATGCATGTATGAACATCATCTCCACCCCCAAAGGGGGATGGATCTACTCACTACACATTATTCTAACAATTAAACTAAATAAGAAAGGAAACATTCTAACTATTTTAGCCTACAATCAAAGAAATAAAACTAAGCTAAGCATGCATAAAGAAACAACATAAGAACAAAATAATGGAAAAAAATATTTTATTAAATGACTCACATCACTAGCAACATTCTTCTCCACCTTGAGATTTTGCTCCAAAGCTTACTCCAAGTAAAGAGAATGCCACCAAACAATGAGTGAATACAAAAGGAGGAGGAGTTCTATTTATAGCCATAGAAAAAGGTAATCGGGGACAATCCCCTAATGTGGAACTAATAAAACTTCCCAGAATACACATAAACACAAAACCCAAGTTCTGGAGAAACTGGGTCGGATTCGGACACAAATGGACTGCCAATTGGCGGTCACTTTTTCGTGGATCCGACCCATTTTTGTATGTGTTCTTTATTTCTTCAATTCTTCACATGGGGTGCACTCGGATCGGTTATAGGAGGGTCAGCCCGAATCTAATTGCCAAAATACTCCTCATGATGGTGTGAAGTTTCTTCATTTTCTCATTGGTCCTTTGGGGTTACATTCGGGTCCTTCTCCCTTACATCTTAGTCCCCAAGTCTCACAACTCAGTCTTTTTTCTTGCTTTTAGGTCATTTTATGCTTCTTCTCATCAATCCTGCTTATTCCTGAAACTCAAACATAAAACTCGTTACGTAGCATTGTTTAGGTTCAAGATAATGGATATAAGACACAAATGAATGAATGAAATGATGTCAATCACTAGCCCCGACCATCCTTCAAATCCAACACTTACTCACGAAGGTGCAAAAATTCTTCCATTTGCTGCTCTTTTAATTACTCTAATTAAAAGTACTCGTTTTAATTAGTTCCAAAGAGAAGAATTTAGATATCAAAATTAATTTGTTTGAAATGTATAATGGAATGGAAGTTAATCATATTGAATATGTTGTTTTGTTTGTATTGGATTGTTTATTGGTAGGTATTGGAAATTTATTAGTACAACTTTTAGAGAAGGTTTTGCTGAAATTATACATCTTTCATATATATGTATATATTATACATTGTGCTTGTTTCTCTTGATGTGTCGAAAACTATGGATCAAAATTGGATTTTCGCATGTCGATTGAGTAATGAGTACGGGGCCTTGCTTGATAAATTTCTAGAGTTTGCCCTAAAAACACTTGTTAAAAATGAAAGAAAGGTCTTATGTCCATGTAAAGAATTGGTTAACATGTTCATACGAGATATAAAAAAGATAATGAAATGATACCATCTCTTGCCCACGGAGCTACACTTATGTTAGAGTTTCTACAAAATTAAGAGGGAATGTCCATTGTCATTGGAGTTTGGTTCTTAGTTGAAGACAACTGGAGAAAACCAAATTTATTGGACAAGTTATTTGGGACTCTTGCGAGAAGCAAAGTAAATATTTGCATTGACAAGCGGTCAACCATGGATCTATCACTAAAAGAATTTTTTTTGGAAAGATGCAATGGTTAGTTCATGGTTTTCAAGATTTTCTTTCATGCTAATTCTTTTTCTTTACAGTATTTTATTATCTAGTAGATACTAGTTTTCATTATTTTTGTTTTGTAAGAAAATTTTAAATTTCAATCAACTAAAGAGTTGAAAAAGAAGTGGATGTCGCATGTGGGTAATCGATGGAAGGATTTCAAAACTAAGTTGACATTAAATTTCATATTTGGGAGTATAAGGATCAAGATCCATGTGTAATTTACAATTTTATTTCTCAGATGATACTGGCTGATTTTAAAACATCAAGGCTAACTCCAGAATTTTTGATATAATATACATTCATACTTTGTTTATACATTGAAATGTTTATTATGATAACTAATATCTTATTTATATTTGTAGGAACTATGAGCGCTCAACAAAAAAGGCAATCGAAGACAAGTTTCAACATCGATTGTCTCGAGAGGGATACCGTAAACTGGAGGAGACAACGGTAGCCAAAAAAGTTGCCAAGAAAAAGGAGGCTTTAGAGACTTGTCAGAGCGAAGAGCAAACCAATAATTTGTCTCCTCCTTCTCCGCATGCTAGGCAACATAAATGGAAGAAAGTGTGCGTTACTCTGGATAGGAGTTACATTAATAATGAGCCTGCAGAGGTTGCATCCAAGATTGTAGGTGGTTACATTTTTATTGTTGTGGTTTGTATATGATGATTAATCAATAAAATAGTATTTAACGTTAGGCAACGATATAGGTAGATGTTAAACTTTTTACTATTAACCGCAACTGCACGACCGTCGGTGAAGACGAGGCAAGTACGGGTCGATCCGCGGGGAGCATTGTCAACCTTTGAGTGAGCAAAATCAAGTGGGAAATAATGATGAAGAAGAGATTATTACTCTACTACTAAAAAGACGACTACTCTAAGAATGCAAAACAAACTACATTACGATGCAAATGAAAACTAAGAAATGCAGCAAACGATGTGGAACGAAATATGGATGAATCCCCTAAGGGGTGGAGTGTGTGCACATATGAGATGAGAGAAGTGGTAAATGACACATGAAAGCATGTATGTGTGTGTGTGTCTTCATGTATAGGAAGTGTCTAAAGATTTGCCAAGACCTATCAATACATTCACACAACATATTAGCAATTACTACTTGATTATCACAAGATGAGGCTCAGCATAAGAAGTGTCTACAATTATAGCAAGACTCATCAAAAACTAGAAACTCATGTGAAGCACAAAACTAAGCATGACAGGTGTCTCATGGCAAAACCCATCAAAACAAAGTTGTTGGCGTTTTGGGCTTGATCTATGTTTTGATGATTTAATCAACCTAATCTTAATTATAATTAATGTAGTGTAGCACACATATTGCATAACATATATATTGCTTTGTGCTAACATTTGCAGGTGATCAAGACTAAAGAAAGAAAGGATTCAAGTCAAGACATGTAATCAAAGCTCATTTGAAGACATGTAATCTTAATTTATTTTGAGTCTTAGGAACTATGTGTACTTGAGCATACAAGAGTTAAAACTACTGAAACACACACTAGGTTCCTTACAGAAGTCACACACAAAATCTTAGATCATTTCGACTTAAATAGGTCACCCAAACCTAGACCGGAATTCACTAACCTAAACCAGAATTTCCTGTGCCTTTTGGTTGACCGAAATGCCTCCGGTCGACCTTTGATCCTTCATCAAATAGTGAATTTAACCGCTCGTCCGGTCGACCATTTCGACCTCCTCGATCGACCGTCTACACGTCATTTGACCGTTAGACTTGTCGTATTATCCTAACGATCATATTCGTATAAACTTAACCAAACCCCTAAATTCCCTTAGCCTCCGGTCAACTGTTTCCTGCCTTGTGGTCCTCTGCTCGAAATTTATGTTATTAATAATAATTGGGAATAAAATTTTATTGAAATTTTGGCAGAACCTCCACTTAAAATTTGATATGTAAAATTCTTCAAATCCTGAAATCAACAAGAAAAATGTATATCTAGTTATCTACTCACATTCACATCATGTATTTCTCTACTCAATCCAAACCAAATCAATCCAATGAAAACAAAGTTTGGTTAAATTATCCAACCAACCCAACTCAATCCAAACCAAATCAATCCAATGAATGAGTCAAATCAAATGAATTAAACATTCACACAATGATCACACTCCATTCACCAATAAACTTATCAAACTCCCAAATTAAAAAATTATGTTGAGGCATGATTGAATGGAGAATAGAGACTCTTCCATTACATGATGGAGATGTGAAATGAAAGGGAGAATCAAGTGATCCAAATCAATAGTGCTTGTTGTTTCTTTATTGTGTTAAGGTGGTTGGGACTTTTGGATGGATGGGTGATTGCTTATATCATCCAAAACAAAAGAGTCCATTCATTACCCACACATTTCTGCTTAGAAGAGGTTGGGGTGCACCTTTTCCACGAAATATTACATATTATTTCAATTAAATCTCAACAAGTAACCAACATACATGCATGTTGGCGTTGGATTCTTGGTCTAAACTAATCCTAAATTAAGGATCTAAAATTGAGCACGAACCAGAGGAGGGAAAAGTTGTGATGCCGGAGGAGGTCTTTGTGGTTCCCGAAGACGTCGCGGAGGTGGTGCGGTGACGGCTGTAAATGACACGAGATGAAGGCTAACTTAGAAAGAATATGTGGAGAAAGACGGAGGAAGACGAACTTAAAACAACCAAAAACAAACTTAAAACTTACATGTGGAGAGAGACGAAGGAAGAAGGAGAAGAGGGCCGGAGAAGTGGAGGAGAGCTTGGGAGCTCGCTGCGGTGCCGGAGACGGTGCGGATCGGTCGGAGGTCGGTCGCGGAGGAGAGTTCGGTCGCGGGACGACTAGGGTTTGGGTGGGTTTCGTCTGAAATGAATGAAAGAAAACGCGTCTGTCCGATTTCTTTAAGACATATAGACGTCGTATGTTATATAACGCCGACGTCTATACCTCGACGTCTATATGGATGGAGTATAGACGTCGGTCTTACATTACATCCGACGTCTATAGGGAGACGTCTATACCCTATAGACGTCGGATTCACAAGGTACACAAACGGCCGACGTCTATAGGTCAACGTCTATACCCTATAGACGTCGGCTAAACGTGTTATTCTCAAACCCGACGTCTATAGTACTAAATAGACGTCGGCCTCAATGAAGACCGACGTCCATTCTGTCCTCTCCCCACTAGACGTCGGCGGTTATAAAGGCCGACGTCTATTTGGCGACGAGTAAAGCCTATTCTGCACTAGTGCCAGAGCTTACTATATATTTTTGGTGGACCGTTTCTATATCCCTAGTCGACCGACTAGAGTATTTCGCTTGAACCATAGAATCCCTGCTAATTTTTGGTCGACCGTTCCACATTCTTGTTGACTGTTAACTTAAGTGTTCTTAGCTATAGTCTGGTTTTGTTTGATTGTTCCCTGCTCGGTCGACTGTTCCTTGTTCTGAACCATCTATCGGTTGACTGTTTCACCTGTCTGGTCGACCGAACTTGTATTAAAAAGTGTGCTGCAGTTTTTTGTTTTGTGTTTCTTGCACAACTGTTCACCATACTTAACCCCAATGGCTATAACACCTTAGGAGTTTATAAATAAATGTTCCCAACCTTGTTTAGAACATCTCTCCCACTACTATTTGTCTCCTACATTAGAGAGAAAACTCCAAACACTCACATTTCACACTGTAGTCTAAATCCTATTCTACTGAAGTGTGCTCAAGTTTAGAGAGTGTTGTTCCACTCCAATTGTTTATCAAAGTAGAAAGGGTCTTTGTGAAAGCCCAAAACAAGAGTATAGACTTCAGTGAGAGCCCGAAATGATCCTCTCGGATTGTGAGAGAAGAAATCAAGCTAGCAAGGATTGTTCACAGAGCTTGGGTTGTAAAAGGCTTAATCTTGGCTCGGAACGAGGTTGATAGTGAAGTCGTAGGCAGAGCTCGAGGGAGATCGAGCGGAGCTTGCAAGAGAGGAAGAAGGCGGGAGGCTGAACCTCTATAAAATCTTTCATTGCCTTTGTGTGGTTTGCATTGTCTTCTTTACTTAGTTTTAAATTCCCCTGCACATCTTTGATTAAGCAAGTAGAGACTGATTAACCTTAAAATTGATTAGAAAATCCGACCATACACGATCCTACAATTGGTATCAGAGCTTTGTGATTTAAATTACATACTTAATCGTTTTTTAGCATGACATCAACATCTAATCATGTAGAGGGTTTATGCACAACTAGACCTCCTTTGCTTAATGGGTCTAATTATGATTATTGGAAGAATAAATGAAGATTTTCTTAATTTCTAATGACCTTAAGTATTGGATTTTCCTTTAAAATCCCTACATATCCCCAATGAAGATGAATTAGACTCCTTGTCTAGGGCCAAAATGAAAGAGATTGAGATGAATTCTAAGATTATGTACATCTTGTATTGTGGCCTTAATGAGAGTGAATACAATAGAATTAGGAGTTGTGAAAATGCATTTGAAATATGGCATAGATTGCAAATGAACCATGACGGTGATAGTAAAACTAAGAAACTTGCATTAGTCTCCTCATGCATAAATATGAGATTTTTTCTATGCAAATCGATGAAAACATAAGAGAAATGAACATTCGCTTCACTGATATCACTAACTCTCTTTTGGTTCTTGGAAGAAAAATTAATGAAGGAGAGATGACAAGGAAGTTCGTCCGATCACTCAACAACGATTGGGAAGATAAGGTCGTCGTAATTGAACAGGCGCATGATCTTTCAAAATTAAAGATGGAGGAACTCATTGGAAATCTAATGGCTTATGAACTTCAAATGAACCATCGAAAGGAGAAGGAAGCCTCCAAGAACAAACCCACCATGGCATTACATCCAAAATTCGATGAGCCAATGAGAGGAGTAGAGAATGAGGACATTGAAGTCCTCACCCAAGATTTCTTCAAATTCCTCAAAAAGGATAAGGAAGAAACAAGAGAAAGAAGAGGAAGTAGAAGTGAGAAGAGAGAAAAAGAAAAAAAGGGAGGAGGAGAGTGGAAATAAGAGAAGAGAAAGGGAGAAGAAGAAGGAGAGAGAGAGAGGAGAAGAGAAAAGGAGAAGAGCAAGAGAAAAGAAAAGAAGATTGAAGCTCACAAAGCTACTTGGGATGATTCCTCATCACAATCATCATCTTCCTCCTTGCAAAGTAGAAGAGAGGTTGCCATTCATGCTTCATGGCTATTGAAGATGATCAAAGTGAGGTAGACTATAACTCTTGTTCTACAAAATCTTATTCATGCTCAACTAAATCATATTATAGTGATAGATCATGCTCTAAAGAAGAAACATATACACATGATGAAATTCAAAATGCATTTCATGATTTAGTTAAATGTGAGATCATTTGTGAAAAGAACAAAAATACTAGAAAGACAATCCCTAGATAAACATGCATGAAAAGATTGAGGTGCTTCACACATTGATGTTGAACAATTAGATCTTCATGCTGAATTAGATCTTCATGCTTGCAATGTGCATTAAAACTTGGTAGTGAAGATGCAACACACATTGATGTTGAACAATTAGATCTTCATGCTTGCAATGTGCAATTAAGAAAGGTTCACAAATGGAACTAAGATGTTAAAAATGATGTTAGGTAGTCAAAGACAATCCCTAGATAAACATGGTTTAGGATACAATGCCTCATATGTTAAAAATCATGTAGTTCGTACTACCTTGAACGGAAAGCACTTAGTTGTAAACCATCCTTTTTCAAGTGTGTGGGCTCCCAAAACAAAGTTGGTTTGGGTTCCCAAAGCTACTGTTCAAGGATCCAAAGTAGTTTGGGTACCTAAATCTACACTTGTAGGTTCTTGAAGAGGGAGATCGGTGGTGACCGGGAAAGCATAGAAAGTCAAATTCAAAGCCGGTTACACTACCGAAAGAAGATTGGACCAATTCGAGGATCAAGTTGGGTAAAATGTTTCTATCCTCTACATTCATATTAGATTGGTTCCAATCTAGGATGAATTGAATGCCTAATTGTCATATCTTTATCGCATTCTTTGATCAATTAGGATATGCTTCATGTGTTGGCTTTTTGGCCTTAATCTATATTAATTTGGATGATTAATCAAACTAATCTTAATCAATCAACCTAATCAATCAAAGTGAGCAAACACGATTACATGCATTGCATACATACTTGTATACTTCCTATCATCTTAATAGGTTGATGAAGATAATCAAGGAAATGAGCATTGGGACAAAGACATGAAGACTCAAGACTTGTAATCAAAGCTTTGGACCAAGACTTGTAATTTTCTATTTGTTGAGTCCATAGGAAAATTTGTAAACATGAGCACTAGAATTGCCTTACACTAGGATTCTGTCCCAGCCAAGTTAGGTCGACCGAATGGCCAACGGTCGACCGAACTGCCTTGGATTCATTTTGGAGTTCTCTCTGGAATTGTCCAAACGGTTGACCGAATGGCTAACGGTCGACCGAACTGCCTTGGATTGGTTTTGGAGATCAGTCCCTGGAATTGTTGATTAGGTGGACCGAATGGCAAACGATCGACCGAACTGCCTTGGACTAGTTTTGGATTTTACTTCAACGATCACATTTGAATCTTACCTCTTTGGTCATCCGAATAGACAACGGTCAACTGAACTAGCCTAAGTTTGAAAACAACAAATCTTTCCTGTTCACCATAGAACGGTGCACCGAACCCCTTTCGGTAAACCAAAATCTCTATTGGTTGAAATTAGAGTCCTATTCTGAAGCAACCAAACGGTCATCCGAATGGACTTTGGTCGACCGAACTAGCCCAGAATTCTACCCATGCTTCAAGCAAACTCTTGCTTCTCATTGGTTTATAACTCCACGAACACCCCCAACGACTCTATTTGCTTTGAAGCCTATATAAGCCTCATTCAAGAGACACAAACAACAACTCTACACTCCCAATTCATCTATACTCTATGTGTTCTCAATTTCCAAACCTTCAAAACTCCAAATACACTCAAAGCTTCATCTTCACCACTTGCATATAAACTCCATATCCATATATAAGTGTGTTCAAGTTAGAGTGTTATTTAGAGTGTGATTCCATCTCCATATTCAAGAATCACCAAAGAGTTGTAAAGCTTCGAGGAAGCTCCCTCTCGGGTTGTGAGAGGAGACACGAGCGAGGCGAGGTTGTTCGCGAGGCTTGGTGGTTGTAAACGACGTTGATCTAGGCCCGAAACGGAGATCGATTAGTGGAACCGTAAGCGAGGCTCGGAGGATCAAGAGAGGCTTGCGAGGAGGGCTAGGATCGGGTGCGGTGCCGAACCTCTAACTCCGGTGTCATTGAATTTATGGTTTGCAATTGTCTCTTATCTCTTAATCCTTCAATTAGTATTTTTAATTTTGTAATCATCTAGTGATTAGAGGACCATAGATTCTAACATCATGTACCTCTTTATGGGGGAGAGAAATGGTTAATATACCTAATTGATAGTATTCATTGCATATCTTGATCACATCCATTGCTAAAGTGTCAAATCTTTTAATGGATGCTAAAAGGGGAGTAAAACATCACATGCTTAATTGCCACATTTGCTTGATGTTAAAAGGGGAGAATTAGAATTGAACCTTAATTGATATATCATATTCATATTGATAGGGGGAGCTTATTTAATATCATTTATATAGGGTAAGGAAGTGAAAATTTTAGGGGGAGCAACTTCATTACAAGTATTTCGGGGGGGGGGGGAGATAAAAATTCCATGGCAAATCTTATATTATTTATAGATGTAAAAGGGGGAGAGATTATTAGGGGGTAGCTTGAAATTTGAGTAAAAATTGGAAAAAAACTATGCACATCCATAAAAGGGAGCATTTATATGCATACTTTGTATCTAGAAATTATAAAGTATTAAGATAGAGGTTGTCATCATCAAAAAGAGAGAGATTGTTGGCTTTTTGGCCTTAATCTATGTTTTGATGATTTAATCAACCTAATCTTAATTATATCAATGTAGTATAGCACAAATATTGCATAGCATATACATTGCATTGTGCTAACAGCTACAGGTGATCAAGACTCAAGAAAGAAAGGATTCAAGTTAAGACATGTAATCAAAGTTCATTTGAAGACATGTAATCTTAATTTATTTTGAGTCTTAGGAACTATGTGTACTTGAGCATACAAGAGTTAAAAACTATTTAAATACACACTAGGTTCCTTATAAAAGTCACACACAAGTCATTAGACCTCCTCGGTCGACCGTCTACACGTGTCATTTGACCGTTAGACTTGTCGTATTATACCAACGGTCGTATTCGTATAAACTTAGCCAAACCCCTAAATTCCCTTAGCCTCTGATTGTTCGTTTTATTTAAACCGCAAATACACGGCCGCGTTGAAGCAGTGGCAAATACGGGTCGTCCACTGGGAGGTGTGTCGACAATTGGTTTGTGCGAAAGCGAGTGGTAAAGAAAGGAGAGAAAGATTGATTATACTAAACTACACTAGAATGCAAACGGAAATGAAAGATAACCAATAAAACTAAACCGCATATGGGGTAGAGACATAATGTGAATAGAAAGATGTGTCTGTGTGTGTTCACAAGCGAGCAAGAGATATTAAAGAAGCTTAAAAGGAAAAGAAAGACTAAACAAGCATGCAGAAATTAAAAGACAAGATTAAAAGAAACTAGAGGAATTATTTTATTAACAAATGACTCACATTGAACGTAGCATTCTTTTCCACCTTGAGTTTTTGCTTCAAGGCTCACTCCTTAGTAGAGAGAATGCCACCAAGCAATGGATGATTATAATAGAAGGTGAAGAGTTCTATTTATAGGCATGGAAAAAGCTAATCCGGGACAATCCCCCGATGTGGGACTAAACCAATACCAAAAATGGACTAAGAATACACTAATACACGTGCCCCACAAATCTGAGAGGATCCAGAATGCTTTGGACCGCCAATTGGCGGTCTATTGGATCTGGATTCATCTGTGATTTGTCGTGGGCTTTGCTGGTGGTCTTTGTTGGTCTTTCATGCATCTACTTTGTTTATTGGAGCTCCGACCTGAATCGAATTGCCAAAATACTCCCCATGATGGTGTGGAGTTTCCTGTTTTGCTCTTAGGTCCTTCGGTCTTACGATCAGGTCCTTCTCACTTGCATCTCAGTCCCTAGGTCTCACAATTAAGTCCTTTTTCCAGCTTTTGGGTCCTTTCATGGCTCTTCTCTTCAAACCTCTTTATTCCTGAAAACTAAACAGAAAACTCGTCACGTAGCATTGCTTAGGTGTAAGATAATGGATATAAGATACAAATATGAGCATGAAATGATGTCAATCACCTCCGGTCGACGGTTTCCTGCCTTGCGGTCATCCACTTGAAACATTCTTGTTCATCCAGAACTTACTGGATATTTTTGGTGCACCGTATTTATATCCTTGGTCGACCGTCTAGAGTATTTCTCTTGAACCCCAGAATCCCTGCTAATTTTCGGTCGAACGTTCCATATTCTTGTTTGACTGTTAACTTAAGTGATCTTAGTTATAGCCTAGTTTCGTTCGACCATTCCTTGTTCAGAACCGTCTATTAGTCGACCGTTTGACCCGTCAAGTCGACCGAACTTGCACTGAAAAGTGAGCTGTAGTTTTCTATTTTGTGTTTCTTGCACTACTCTTCACAACACTTAACCCCAACGACTATAACACCTTAGGAATTTATAAATAGATGTTCCCAATCTAGTTTAGAACATCTCTCCCACTACTATTTGTCTCGTACATTAGAGAGAAAGCTCCAAATACTCACAAGCTCAAAACCTTCACACTGTAGTCTTAAATCCTATTCTACTCAAGTTTAGAGAGTGTTGTTCCACTCCAATTGTTTTTCAAAGTAGAAAGGGTCTTGGTGAAAGCCCAAGACAATAGTATAAAATCTTCTGGTGCCTTTGTGTGGTTTGCATTGTCTTCTTTACTTGCTCTTAGTTAAAAATTCCACTGCATATCTTTGATTAAGTAAGTAGAGATTGATTAACCTTAAAATTGATTAGAAAATCCGACAATACACGATCCTACAAAAGTTTCTTCAATCAATCAAGTGAGTAAATACTAATACAAACACACGACTAATATGTAGATATCAAACAGGAAATTCTGCCAATAAACATGAGAAACCCAAGCACGGAAAGTGCCTAACTCTTATGGAAAAACCAATAAAAAATCGCCCAACATGTAGATGATTAAAACAAACCCAATGAACATACAAACATTCAAGTCTACACAATAAAAATTTGTCAAACTTCAAAACCTCAAAGCATAAATGCACATCATCTCCACCCCCCAAAGGGGGATGAAACTACTCACTACTCATTGTGCTAACATTCATATTAAGAAGAGAAAACATTCTAATTATACTAAGATTACTAAAACACAATTAAGCTAAGCATGCATGAATTAAAAGAGAACATGAAACTAACAAAGATTTATTTTATTCATGACTCACATGACAAGTAGCATCTCTCCAAGTAGAGAGAATTTCCACCAAGCAACGAGTATTTACAAAGGAGGAAGAAGAGTTTTATTTATAGGCATGAAAAAGGTAATCGGGGATAATCCCCCGGCGTGGGACTAATGAAACTTTTACAAATAGATAAAAACAACATAATACACACCCACGAGAAGTCGGGTCGGATCCTGAGCATATTAGACCACCAATTGGCTGTCTAGGGCCGCCAATTGGTGGTCACTTTTGATCGGATTCGACCCGATTTTGGTTGTCTTCTTCATTGCTTCAATTCTCCACTTAGGGTGCACCCAGATTGGTTGTTTGAGTCTGCGCCCGAATCTAATTGCCAAAATACTCCTCATGATGGTGTTAGGTTTTTCGATTTTCTAATTGGTCCTTTTTGCTTACATCCGTGTCCTTTCCTCTTGCAAATAGGTTCATAAGCCTCACCGATCAGTCTTTTTCTCGCATTTTGGTCCTTTTTGTGTCTCTTCTTCTCAAACTTGTTTATTCCTGAAAGTGAAACATAAAACTCATTACGTAGCATTGCTTACGCTCAAAATAGAGGATATAAGACACATGGATGATATGATGTCAATCAGTAGATTTGTATACGTCAACATTGTTGTGATTTCCAAGGCAAATTTGTTTCAGATGGCAGAAAAGATATTTTGTCTGAAGCCTTGGGAAGAGAGGAACATGCTTGACGAGTATGTGTTGTCGGTAGTCGAATAGGACTACGAAAATACTTTTGGTCATCATCCTCAAATTGTAGTATGAGAGGAATTCACGTGAATTGCAAAGAAAAGATCCATAGGCTCGGAACCATGATGGAGAATTTATATAGACGCTTAGAATATTCCATCAATTTGGCTACACCAACACCACAAAGTACTACGGCTAGTGTGAATTCTGAAGTTGATGGTCCAATTCCAATCCATGAGGAAACACAAGTACAAATAATAAAGAAGGAGAAGGTACTAATTTTGAGTCTAATAACTCCATATTGTTGATATATTACTCATGTTTGTATGTTCTAATAATATTTCCTTATGTTTCAAGTTGAAGGTCCATTGTCAAAAGCTTCTGAAAATCAAGACTTGATTGATGAGATTATGTTGCCTATGAATTGCAAGGTGTTATACACTTTGATAAAAATGGAGTCGAAGATGCTACAACTGAAAGTGTTATGGGCAAAGCAATCATAGGCAAAACAATAGAAGACGACATAGAAACACAGCTCTATGCCACAAGGGTTAATTTGATCCAATTCCTTAAGATGGAAAGATTGTGTATAACAATCATGTTGGTCCCCTTAAAGTAAGTCATGTTCATCTTTTTCATACATGTGTATGTTACATTTCAATTTAAATCATGTTAATTTGATTTTAATGTGTATCTCTATTAAAGAAGTTTGGTAACATATTTGGTTTTTGTGTCCCACTATGCTATGGGTAATTGGAGACGTCATGCAGGAACGAAAGAATGCTTGTTATGTAGCACCATATTGGCAGTTGTGAGTATCTCGTTATATTCTATAATACTTGTAATTTCATTATATTTCAATTGGGAATCATAAAGAAGATAGGATTAAATAATTGATGGAATAATTTAACATGAATGGTTTTTAGTGATCATTGAATGTTAGTTATGACATGTCTATTGCCTATTGTTTTGATCCTTTGGCATCGGACAAACCCATGAATAATTTCAAGCATACTATTCAGTTGTAAATTATGTTGAATAACTACCTTATATTCTAAGTAAATTTACTGTTATTGAATGTTTGAATCTATTTTCGATCACTTACATATTTTGGTAGGACCACAAATATCTATAAGTTGATGGGTAATAGAAGGAGTGGTCAAAAGAAACAAATAATTTGGCATGCCATGAAGCTAAGATGATTCAGTTATGTTTGTATATATAATATGCATTATAATTTGCATTAATTTTGTTGTTTTCCTAATATACATGACATCTTAATTGTAGTACCGTCAAGTTGGAAATAAAAAATGTGGTTACTATATAATGAGTTGTTGAGTTGGGAGTGGAATCGAGAGATTTCAGAGAGGTAAATTTGGATATATATCTTATGTTGCGTTATATATGTTTGCTTCACAATTTATTTTTTAATATATGAGTTTGTTTACTATGTAGATTTTCAAAGAAACTCTTCAATCGTTTTTGCAAGAGGAGATAAACAATATGTGAGAGATGTGGTATTCTTTTTTCATCAGTCGTATGTTGTTAACAAGTTAATTAATAAATGTAAGTTGATCAGGTGATGTTCTCCTCTTTAAACTATTATTATAATAGATGAATTTATGTATGACATCATTGGTGCTGATGTGTAGAATCATCACCCTGACACTCACACCAAACAAAACTGTAAAGCAGGAGCTGAGATAATCTCATCTTCAAGGGCAACTCTGTTGATGCACAAACATAGTTTACAACATTACCTTCACCTGACAACCTTACAACTTCAATTTCTGTGTAAGTGTACGCATGTTTCAGTTGAATGTACATATTCCAACTTTTGAGATTATTTTTGCATTCTGAATTATTTTTGTACAAAGTGGTTTCTGAATTATTTTTTGTATATACATTTGCAAAACTGAAATTGAATGTGGTGCAATTTTTTCCAATTGTAGGGAATTTAATATGAAATTGAAAATAAAATTGAATTTCCAAAAAAGCAAATAAAAATGACATATCATGTCGGTTACTTGGTTGAAACCGACATCTGTTCTTTTATTTGATGTTTTTGGGGGCATACCATGTTGGATTATACGGTAAAATTCGACGTGAGATGTCCTTTTATTTGATTTTTTCTTCTGAAAGGACATAGCACGTCGGATTTTAAGTTTAAGCCAACGTGGGGTTTCTACATACGACGTCGGTTGGTTGGCTAAAAATTGACGTGGTATGTCTTTTTATTTGATTTTTGGTCAAAATTCAGTTTTTAAAAGGACATACCACGTTGGTGTTTAGGGTTGAACCGGCGTGGTATATATATGTACCATGTCGGTGGATTGGCTAAATACTGACATGGTATGTCCTTTTAATTAATTTTTTGTCAAAATTCTAGTTTTAATAAAAGTACATACCACGTTGGTGTTTAGCCAATCCACCAACGTGGTATGTTCTATATACCATGTCAGTTTCATTGTGAAAACTGACGTGATATACCTACATACCATGTCAGATTGTTGGCCAACATAAAATGCCCTCACATACCACATCCCCTCTGTATCACATCGGCCAACAGAGGTGGTCAACCCGACGTTATACATCAAAAAACCCTACATAATAAAATTGTTCTGCAGTAGTGGTATATGCAATCACAAGCGTGCCCGGATGTCCAAAAATCAACAAAACAAAGACACCTACAATAACAGTAATTAACATTAGGAACAAAACAATGATTCTAAACAAATAAATGATTTTTTGATTCAAACCTTAAAAAAATCAACAAAAAAGTATATAAAACAAACCTAACCAACTATCAACAAAAAGACAAATTCAAAAACCAAAACCACAAAAGAAAAATCATTCAAAATAAACTCTAAAATTAACATTCAAGTACAAAAATTCTAAACCAAAATTCTAAACCACAAAAAAATCATTCAAAATCAACCCTAAAATTAACATTAAACAAGAAAAAATCTAAACCAAAACTTCAAAAACCCAAATCCTTCAAATTAAACGTAAAATAACTATTAAACCCTAAAATAAACATTAAACTAAAAAATTCTAAACCCAAAATTCTAAACTAAAAGCCTCCAAAACCAACCCCAAAATCAACAAAAACATAAAATGTAACGTAAAACATGAATAACCATAATCCTTTACAAAAATAATGAAGTAAAATACCAAAAAAAAAACAAAAAAAAAATTAGGGTAAAAAACTTTTATAGTGGAATGGTTTTCTCTCGGTTGGTAGTGAAAGGTTTGTGATAAGCGAGCCATATAGGTCGACTTTTTTTCCCAAACACGACGTTTGAGATGTCGAGTTCACTTCAAAGTGCTCAGACTGGGAACCCAAGTATCCATTGTTGGGGGAAATTTTAACTTTTTATGTGTAATGATTCGTGATTACAACTGTCGAGTTCAGTTTGAACTCCAAACTGACAGTGCACACTCTTGGTCGTGTAGAAAAAAAATCTAAGTAATAGAACTTGGTATCTCAAATGTAGAGTTCTTTGAAAACCTTCACTTTAAAGAACTCGACATCTCAGATCTCATATTCTGTAAACATTAAAAATCCAAGACTTGCTGCCGTCACGTGATGACATCGGGTCTAGTATACTTCTTTGGAGGTCTACTATAAGAATTTTTTCAAAAAACTATTATTTCAAAAAAAATCCTAACTTATAAGTTCTAAACTGGGAGCCTCTGTAATTGGTTGAAGATTCGAGAAATCCAACTTGCTTAACTCTTAGCTACATTTTTTCCAAATGAATGATTGGGATAAAGTTTGTCCGAATGTGGTTAAGTTATTGTGGACTAAAATAAAACTACTTAACCATACAAACTAGTTTTTTACAAAATTCCCACCAAATAAAATTGACTTTTTAATAGTTAATGGAAAATCAAGTTTTTGTTTTAATATTGACATTATGTTGAGGGGGTTTGAGGGAGTTTTCTATGATTACAATACACACTATTGAATGAGGGTTTTTAGAGTTTCTTTAGTTACTTAACTCAATGTAAATTCATTGTAACCTATGGGGTTTCATTATAGTAACCATCACACCTCTACCTATATATAGGGGGTTGTGCTTTTATTCACAACCAGAAACAAGGAAAGCCCATCTCACTTGTCCCTACATACTTGTCTTTGCTTGAGTTGATTTGATCGCCGTTCATTTTACAACACGTTAAGCACAAGTCGGTTGATATATCTTGGACATTGCTCAAGAGCATGAAACATAGGTATGTTATTGGAAACTATGATCGTTCCTAAGTCAGTCGTTTCAAGGATCGAATCACCGACCTTACTCTCAACCCTTGTTGACGATGATTTTCGGGATCATTAATCTACTGTTATTTGTAGGTTACGTGGGTAATTAAATTTTAGTAAGTCTTTCATGGTTCATGATTTAGTAAGTTTTTTCATGCGTAGAAAAGAAATTTTATTAAGTCCTACGTGAATACTATTGTTCATGTTTTAGCAAGTCTTTCATGGATGAGTTAAATTAAATTTCTTCATGACCTTGTCACATGTTCATACATGGAAAAGTTGATTCCACTTAAAGTTTCTGAAGTTTATGCAACCCCAAGGGTTTCACGTAATCATGTTGATTTCATAGCAAATAACATTCGTGACTTGCATGAGTAGAATAAGAATTGATTCACGTGGAGTAGCTAAAATAATTTAATTAAATTCAAGTACGTAGTTGGTTTTCATGAATATATGTTCAAACTTATGATTTGTTTACGATAATGTTGCATTCATTAATTAACCAATTGCATCAAGCCCTCTTAACTTCATTACTGGATACATTAATGATCATTGATTTTAATATTGTTTTGAAAGTAGTCGGTATATCTAGATCGAATAATGTGGTTTGTTGGGTAATGGAAATTTTATGATCATATCTATGTTCGCATGAGAATAATGCATTAATTTAAGTGTAGCTTTGTGTCATATCCGATATAATACTCCATGATCTTTGGGATATTATTTTTAACTTGTCTTACATTTATATGATAGTGAATTATGATTAGCATTTCAAGGCGGGAATTTGCTGCATTAAATATTACTGAAACTAATTATCTAACATGGGCATTCAATGTCAAAATACATTTAACCTCACTAGATCTAAGTGAAATTGTTGTTAAAAATCTGAATAAAAAATCTTCATGGACACTATTTACATGAAGATTTAAAGGCAAGAGGATCATGCAACTTTATGGCAATCCTTGAAGGATCCCTATGACCATCAACAAGATGTGGTCCTTCCCCAGGCCAGGTTTGAATGAATCAACCTGTGATTTCAAGATTTCAAACCAGTGTCAAAATATAATTTATCATCCACAGCATTGTGTCTCAAATGAGACTTTGTTGCCAGAAGGACATAGACAATGAGATGTTAGTGTTAGACCCTAACCCTTGCTTACTGTTCTTAATTGTGTTTAGGAGAGGATTAGTGATGGATTGAGATGGACGGCTGAGATCGAGTCGGAGAAAAGTATATAAAGGTTGGTTTTACTCTCTCTCCTCACTCTCTCTCATTCTCTTCTCTCTCACTCACTCACTCTCTCTCTCTCTAGACACGTCTCTCTCTCCATCAGAGTTTCGTCGGCATTTGTGGAGGCGAGGGGGCTGTTGGAGACGCCGGAAGTGCGGGGATCGTCGTTGTGTTCGCCGGAGTTCGAGTTCATCGTGGAAAAGCTCGCCGTCGTTTCTTCAAAGGCTTCTTCAAGCCTTAAGGTATGTCAAACTTGCTTTCAAGCTCACCTAGTGTTAGTGTGGGAGTGGGAGCGGTCGACGGTAGGCCGTTTCGGGCTCGTCGGACCTGCACAGTCGTTTCTGAACTATAAACGGTCGACCGGTGTTTTGGTTCGGTCGACCGGTTATAGTGTATTTTGGGCGAATCCCTCGCACCGGTCGAACGATGCCCTTTTGGGTGGTCGACCGGTTATGCAATTTTTAGTGAGAGAAAACGTCCTGTGTATTTTCGGTCGAACGGGACCCCTTTGCCGGTCGACCGAAAGTACTGTTGAAGGTCGGTTGGGGCGTTGACCATCTAAACGGTCGACCGCCTGTTTGACTCGTTCGACCGACGTTTAAGTTAACTTAATGGCCGGTCGACCGGAAGTGTGGTTTCGGTCGACCGTGATGTGAGGACTCTGGGTGAGTTCTACTGGTGGTTTTCGGTCGACCGATAGGGTTCGGTTGTTCGACCGTTTTACTGTTGATTGCGAAAATGGATTTCTACTGGTGCTTTTCGGTCGACCGGGACCCCTTTGTCGGTCGACCGTTTGGCGGGTTTTTCAGTTGGGCCAGTTCTCTGGGTGAGGATCGGTCGACCGGAAGCCATGTTTTGTTCGACCGTTTTACACTGTTTTGTGTGTGTGTGTGTGTGTTGCTATTGATTGGCTAGAAGGCAACGGGTCTCCGGCCCTTTTGGGGCGACGGCACAGACATTCCGGCCCTATAGCGATTAGTGGTGACACGTGTTGTGATTTATGGCCGTGGCTCCGGCGAATGAGGCAAAGCCGTGGCTCCGGGGAATGAGGCAAAGCCGTGTCTCCGGCGAATGATGCAAAACCGTGGCTCCGGTAACACTGAGGCAATGAGGGGGTTGTATGGCCGTGTTTTGGACCGGCGGTGCCTTGTGTGCACGTGTGTTGGTGGGTTGGGGTGAGAGGACCCTTGAGACCCGTGTTGTTAGGCTATGGCCGGGAGAGAGGTCCCGGGAACTTAGCGGGTGTTTCTGTTGTGGTGTTTTATGTTTCCTTGCACATTTCATTTCTATCCATATATGTGTTAGGGTTTGGCATACTGGGTTTCCTCCTGGAAACTCAGGCATTCATTGTCTGCTTTCAGGCCGAGAGCGACGTTAGGTGGGTGGCGTCGGCGGAGGGAGCACTCGAGACCTGATCCTGCTTCCCTACATTTTGAGGTGGTTGTGATTACTTGTGTATATTCTCTGTATATGATCTTTTGATGTAATCACATTCTTTTGTAAACTCGTTCACATATATATATATATATTATATGTTGGTGCACCAGTGTGTGTATTTCTTTCCTAATGTCCTCGTTGATTGTATGATTTAAATTTGAAATTTTCCGCTGTGTTTGAGGATGTTACAACTTGGTATCAGAGCGGTCAGTTTCAGTGTCTTCGTCCAATGGAACCACCCTTAGAGTTGTGTCAATCATACATGCATTGTTCTCATTCATGTTTTGTGTCTCCTGTGTAGATGGCTCCGAGGCGTGTGAGACCTTCTCCCCGAGACCGTAGCACCAGTGATGAGGTGGGTGAGGGGAGTAGAGGTGAGGAGCTGAGGACGCTCCAGGGCACGCTGGGTAGATTGGGCGAGACTCTCGAGCGCCAATCCGCCCAGACTGATCAGGGAGGAGCAGGCGCAGGGTTGGATCGGTTTATGCGTCAGCATCCCCCATCCTTCGATGGTAGCGGCGACCCTGAGGTAGCAGACGACTGGGTCTTTAAGATCCAGAAGATATTTCGGGCGATTGGGTGTCCTCCTGAGAGGAAGGTGGATCTGGCCACTTACGTGTTGGACGGCGGCGCAGCCAACTGGTGGAGATCCACTTCTGCTGTGGTGTTCGAGGACAGTGAGGAGTTGAGCTGGGAAGAATTCCTGGTGGAGTTCAACCAGCAGTACTTTCCGCAGCACGCCCGCGACAGGAAGAGAGAGGAGTTCCTGGCTTTAGAGCAGAGGGACATGACTCTGGCTGCCTACATCAGCAAATTTCACGCTTTGGAGCGATACTGTCCAGAGATTTATGTGACGCATGAGCAGAGGGCTCGGAGGTTTGTGCGCGGTCTGAGGCCGCAGTTCAGGGCCCGTGTTACCACGAGCATGCCACAGACGTTAGCAGACGCTGTGAAGTTCGCGACCATCATGGATCAGGATAGCCAGGACATTGAGGAGGCTAGGAGGTCGCAGGTAAAGACCGGAGTGCGTCCGGGGAGTCAGTTGTCAGGGAATCCGGGCAAGAGGCCTCGGATTGACGGAGGTGGACCACCGCAGGCTGGGCAGTGCAGGCAGTGTGGTGGAGTTCATCCGGCACGCGGTTGCGGGCCCCGCTCTGGCGCGTGTCATGGCTGTGGCCAGCTGGGTCACTTTGTTCGTTCTTGCCCGAGTAGGCCGGGTGGGCCTATTGTTCGGCCGGGATCATCCACAGCTGGTGGGGCTGGACCGAGTCGTTCTGCAGCACCACCCCAGCAGGGGAAGAGAGCAGGTCGCGTATTCACTATCCAGGCGGAGGAGGCTAGGGATGCGAGCACGGTGGTGGAAGGTACGCTACTGGTTGCAGATTTGGTAGCTAGGGTGTTGTTTGACTCTGGGGCCACACACTCGTTTATCTCTGACCAGTTTGCGAGCGTGTTGGGCCGTACCCCTGCGATGTTGACTGGCACTTTGGAAGTCAGCACACCCCTGGGTTTGGTGGGCACTGTGGGGAGATTTCTTCCCGGTGCCACGATTGCTTCGGGAGACCAGGAATTTCCGGCTGACCTGGTCTTGCTACCGATGGTGGACTTCGATGTTATACTCGGGATGGATTGGTTGTCCCAGTACGACGTCCGAGTCATGTGCCGTGATAAGAAGATTTTGATTCCGAGGCGAGGTTTGCCTGATCTTCTGATCAGAGGATTGAAGGACCGCGGGAGTCGGTTGATTGTTTCTTCGGTTAGAGCTCGGAAGTTGATTCAGCAGGGTTGCAGGGCTTTTGTGGCCACCTTGGTAGTTCCAGACCCAGAGATGAGGAGGCTGGAGGACATCGAGATTGTTCAGGATTTTCCCGAGGTGTTTGCTGATGATGTCTCCGATCTACCACCTCACAGAGAGATAGAGTTCGGCATTGATTTGGTAGCTGGGGCTACACCGCAGTCAAAGGCTCCGTACAGGATGGCGCCTGCAGAGTTGTCGGAGCTGAAGAAGCAGTTACAAGTTCTGATGGATACTGGGTTTATCCGACCCAGTGTCTCACCGTGGGGTGCGCCGATTCTTTTTGTGAAGAAGAAGGACGGCTCGTTGCGGATGTGCATAGATTACCGGATGCTGAATAAGGTTACTGTGAGGAATCAGTATCCTTTGCCCAGGATCGAGGACCTGTTTGACCAGTTGCAGTCAGCGAAGGTGTTCTCGAAGATTGATCTGCGATCCGGGTACCATCAGTTGAGGATCAGAGAGGCAGATGTCCAGAAGACAGCTTTTCGGACGAGGTACGGGCACTTTGAGTTTCTGGTGATGCCGTTCGGGTTGACGAACGCGCCTGCAGCATTTATGGATCTGATGAATAGGACTTTCAGTCAGTATCTCGACCGTTTCGTGATTGTCTTCGTGGACGATATTTTAGTCTATTCACCAGATATGGATCAGCACCAGGAGCATCTGAGGATTGTACTTGGCATTCTGAGAGATCAGCAACTGTATGCCAAGTTTTCGAAGTGCAAGTTCTGGCTTCACAGTGTTGCATTTTTGGGGCACATCGTGTCAGGAGCTGGGATATCAGTGGACCCAGCGAAGGTCGAGGCAGTGACGCAGTGGAGAGCCCCGACGAGTGTGACTGAGATTAGGAGTTTTGTTGGATTGGCGGGTTACTACCGCCGGTTCATCAAAGACTTCTCGAGACTTGCTTCACCACTGACGGCGCTGACGAAGAAAGGAGTGAAGTTTGTTTGGTCCCAGAATTGCGAGGACAGTTTTCAGGAACTGAAAAGTCGGTTGACGACTGCTCCAGTTCTGACTCTTCCCAGCGGCAGCGGAGGTTATGTGATTTACAGCGACGCCTCAGGTGTTGGTTTGGGCTGTGTACTGATGCAGCACGGGCAGGTGGTGGCGTATGCTTCGAGGCAGTTGAAGGTGCATGAGAAGAATTACCCCACTCACGATCTAGAGTTGGCAGCCGTGGTTCATGCTCTGAAGATTTGGCGTCACTATTTGTATGGTGAGCGGTTCGAAGTCTTCACGGATCATCAGAGTCTGAAGTACCTGTTTTCACAGAAGGAGCTGAATATGAGGCAGCGCAGGTGGCTTGAGCTGATTAAGGATTTTGATTTCACCATCTCCTATCATCCGGGGAAGGCGAATTCAGTTGCAGACGCGCTGAGCAGGAAAGTGGAGGTGTCAGCTGCGAGTTTGTGTATTCAGGAGTGGAGGCTACTCGAGACATTGTCAGAGTGCAGGCCGTTCACCGAGAGCTCGGGGGAAGCAGTGATTGCGGGTCTTCGAGTGGAGTCGCAGACCGTCAGTCGGGTTGTCCAGGCTCAGCACAGGGATGAGGATTTGACTAGTCTGCTACAGTCAGCTGCCAGAGATGGGTCGGACTTCACTGTGGGAGTGGATGGAGGTCTGAGGTTCAGGAGTCGGATCTGGGTGCCGAAGGTCGATGCGCTGAGAGATGACATCATGGAGGAGGCACACTGAGCCAGATATTCCATTCACCCGGGGAGTACGAAGATGTATAAGGATCTGCAGCGGAACTTCTGGTGGCGAGGGATGAAGCGTGATGTGGCTGATTTTGTGGCTAGGTGTTTGGTTTGCCAGCAGGTGAAGATCGAGCACCAGAGACCAGCGGGACCGATGCAGAGTATAGAGCTACCTGAGTGGAAGTGGGAGCACGTGACGATGGATTTCGTCACCGGGTTGCCGAAGACGAGAATCTCTCATGACGCGATCTGGGTTATAGTCGATCGACTGACCAAATCGGCACATTTTCTGGCCATCCGGACTACTCTACCTTTGGAGGGTCTTGCGAGATTGTATATTGAGGAGATCGTCAGACTGCATGGGGTGCCAGTGAGTATCATTTTAGATCGAGATCCGAGGTTCACTTCCAGATTCTGGGGGAGTTTGCAGCAGGCTCTGGGTACTCGTCTGAAGTTCAGTACAACATTTCACCCGCAGACAGACGGTCAGTCAGAGAGGACCATTCAGACGTTAGAGGACATGCTGAGAGCGTGCACTCTGGATTGGGCAGGGCACTGGGATGAGCACTTGCCGTTGATCGAGTTCGCCAACAACAACAGCTACCATGCGGGTATTGGGATGGCGCCGTACGAGGCTTTGTACGGGAGGCCGTGCAGATCACCGGTGTGCTGGAGTGAGGTAGGCGAGAGGCAGTTAGTCGGGCCTGAGATTATACAGGCGTATGCTGAAAAGGTTGATGTGATCAGGTAGCGACTAGCGACAGCTCAGAGCAGGCAGAAGAGCTACGCGGATCGGCGTAGGCGAGTATTGATTTTTGAGGTCGGCGATCATGTCTTTCTGAAGATCTCACCGTCGCGTGGGGTCATGAGATTCGGGAAGAAGGGGAGTCTCAGTCCGAGGTACATTGGGCCGTTCGAGATTTTGGACCGAGTTGGAGAGATCGCCTACCGGATTGCGTTGCTGCCACAGTTTTCTGGTCTTCATAACGTCTTCCACGTTTCGATGCTGAGGAAGTACGTGTCAGATCCTTCTAACGTGATTCAGATTGAGGTTCCAGAGATCCAGCAGGATTTGTCTCTTGAGGAGAGGCCGGTAGGGATTGTGGATCGGATGGATCACCAGCTCAGGAGGAGGACGATTCCTATGGTTAAGGTCAGATGGCAGCATCACTCTGAGCGAGAGGCTACTTGGGAGGTTGAGGAGGAAGTCCGGAAGTCGTATCCGGAGCTGTTTGGTAAGCACTGGATTTAATTTCGTGGGTGAAATTCTTTTAAGGAGGGTGGATTGTTAGACCCTAACCCTTGCTTACTGTTCTTAATTGTGTTTAGGAGAGGATTAGTGATGGATTGAGATGGACGGCTGAGATCGAGTCGGAGAAAAGTATATAAAGGTTGGTTTTACTCTCTCTCCTCACTCTCTCTCTCTCATTCTCTTCTCTCTCACTCACTCTCTCTCTCTCTAGACACGTCTCTCTCTCCATCAGAGTTTCGTCGGCATTTGTGGAGGCGAGGGGGCTGTTGGAGACGCCGGAAGTGCGGGGATCGTCGTTGTGTTCGCTGGAGTTCGAGTTCATCGTGGAAAAGCTCGCCGTCGTTTCTTCAAAGGCTTCTTCAAGCCTTAAGGTATGTCAAACTTGCTTTCAAGCTCACCTAGTGTTAGTGTGGGAGTGGGAGCGGTCGACGGTAGGCCGTTTCGGGCTCGTCGGACCTGCACAGTCGTTTCTGAACTATAAACGGTCGACCGGTGTTTTGGTTCGGTCGACCGGTTACAGTGTATTTTGGGCGAATCCCTCGCACTGGTCGAACGATGCCCTTTTGGGCGGTCGACCGGTTATGCAATTTTTAGTGAGAGAAAACGTCCTGTGTATTTTCGGTCGAACGAGACCCCTTTGCCGGTCGACCGAAAGTACTGTTGAAGGTCGGTTGGGGCGTTGACCATCTAAACGGTCGACCGCCTGTTTGACTCGATCGACCGACGTTTAAGTTAACTTAATGGCTGGTCGACCAGAAGTGTGGTTTCGGTCGACCGTGATGTGAGGACTCTGGGTGAGTTCTACTGGTGGTTTTCGGTCGACCGATAGGGTTCGGTTGTTCGACCGTTTTACTGTTGATTGCGAAAATGGATTTCTACTGGTGCTTTTCGGTCCACCGGGACCCCTTTGTCGGTCGACCGTTTGGCGGGTTTTTCGGTTGGGCCAGTTCTCTGGGTGAGGATCGGTCGACCGGAAGCCATGTTTTGTTCGACCGTTTTACACTGTTTTGTGTGTGTGTGTGTGTGTTGCTATTGATTGGCTAGAAGGCAACGGGTCTCCCGCCCTTTTGGGGCGACGGCACAGACATTCCGGCCCTATAGCGATTAGTGGTGACACGTGTTGTGATTTATGGCCGTGGCTCCGGCGAATGAGGCAAAGCCGTGGCTCCGGCGAATGAGGCAAAGCCGTGTCTTCGGCGAATGATGCAGAACCGTGGCACCGGTAACACTGAGGCAATGAGGGGGTTGTGTGGCCGTGTTTTGGACCGGCGGTGCCTTGTGTGCACGTGTGTTGGTGGGTTGGGGTGAGAGGACCCTTGAGACCCGTGTTGTTGGGCTATGGCCGGGAGAGAGGTCCCGGGAACTTAGCGGGTGTTTCTGTTGTGGTGTTTTATGTTTCCTTGCACATTTCATTTCTATCCATATATGTGTTAGGGTTTGGCATACTGGGTTTCCTCCTGGAAACTCAGGCATTCATTGTCTGCTTTCAGGCCGAGAGCGACGTTAGGTGGGTGGCGTCGGCGGAGGGAGCACTCGAGACCTGATCCTGCTTCCCTACATTTTGAGGTGGTTGTGATTACTTGTGTATATTCTCTGTATATGATCTTTTGATGTAATCACATTCTTTTGTAAACTCGTTCACATATATATATATTATATGTTGGTGCACCAGTGTGTGTATTTCTTTCGTAATGTCCTCGTTGATTGTATGATTTAAATTTGAAATTTTCCGCTGTGTTTGAGGACGTTACAGTTAGACTTGATAACTACCTTCCATACTAGTAACCTAGTACTCCAGCAACAGTGCAAGGTGAAAAAATTTACTAAGCATATTCTTAGCTGATTTATGTATTACTTGTGGCTTAAAAGCACAACCAGTTGTTGCATAACCACAATACCCATCCTATTGATTCTGTTCCTCTGCCCGAAGAAAATACTACAAAATATACCTCTGTATAACCACAATACCCATCCTATTGGTTCTGCTCCTCTGCATTAAAGAATGAGGGTCCACAAATGGACAATGCATCTCTTGTCATTCATCACTTCATGGATCTTGATTAATAAATTAAACCCCAAAGCCCTTGCCAATCTTGTTTGTTTTCTTTTATGTTTTAAGGAATATTAAAATACATTATATGCATGACTTTATTTTTCTCTCGTCATTGTTATGTTTTTTAGTGAATACTTATGATGTTGCGCAATCAACACAAAGTGAACAATGGTAATCTATGTCTAGTTGACAATGAATTACTCACATAATCCTCTAGCCGAGGAATATTTTCAGATGTTAAGCAAATGTGAAGGGAAAGTAACTACTATTTCGGGAGATAGAAGTTTGGTTATAGGCTTCATAAGAGTATGTGTACTACCTATGGGCATTGAAATCGTCATAAGTCGTGCTTTATTTTGCCCATGGTTAAAAAGAAACCTCTTTAGTTTTAGGGATATTCGTTTAAATAGGTTTCATGTTAAAATCGAGACCAAAGATGGCAAAGAAATATTATATCTAACCCAGATGGTTGGATGTAGAGAACAAATAATTGAAAAGTTACCATTATTCTCCTCGGGGTTGTATTACACTTACATATAGTTAAGTGACAATATGGTTGCAATGAACCTAAAGTTCATTAACCCAGATGCCTTTAAATTATGCCATGACCATTTAGGTCATCCTGGGATGAATATAATGCGTCGAATACTGGCCAATTCTATTGGACATAGATTGTCAAGTCGTGTGCTCCCTTCTCCCACGGAACATATATGTCACTAGTGCAGAATACGGTATATTCGTCGGCAAATAGACGTCGGTCGTATTAACAGACGACGTCTATTAGTATAGACGTCGGCTGTTAATACGACCGACGTCTATGGTATGAGAGGTCGGGGTATAGACGTTGGTCGTATAACAACCGACGTCTATTGGGCGAGAGGTCGGGGTATAGACGTCGGTTAGATTATACAGCCGACGTGTATAGGTCTTTAAGTCGCGAAACCCCCCTTCATTTTTTATCTTTCATCCTGACAAAAACCAGACCAAACCCTAGCCGACCCTTCCACACCGACCGACCGACCCAGACTTTAGAGTTCCAATCCCGTAGCCACCCGCGATCTCCTCCGTCGCGACCTCGACAACCGCCGCGATCTATCCGACTTTGAGGTGAATCTCTCGACGTTTGTTGGTTAGGTTAGATTAGATTTTGATTTGCATTTCATTGCCATCTTTAACTTTAGATCCGTCTCCTTTCAGCGAAGAAACGTTTCCGCCGAGAAACCCAATTCCGATTCTGGTAAAGATGCTCACATTTAGGTTTCTGATTTGGGTTTTGATGTGTTTGGAATCGTGGATTTTGGTTAAAGATTCGATTTTTATGTGTATTTAATCTCTTGTGATGTGAATGCTGGAGAGTTGGTGTTGATTATGGTTAGATTAGTGTTTGTTTAGATTAGTTTTTAAGCTTTTAACAAACTAAATCTCAGATTATGTTTTATGAAGTTATAGGACGGCAGATTTAGGTTCGTAATTCAGTTTGAGGTTAATTTGTCGTAAAAATTTTTAAATTTCTAAGATGTGGTTGCTGGGATAGTGATTCTATAAGATGAGACTTTGTTAAGACTGGGATAGTGATTCTATAAGATGAGACTTTCTTAACTGATCAACTCGTCTAAGTGTAATTAGAAGAGCATAAATATTCATTTATGGATTGGTCGTGTCACTCGGATTTTAGGTTTTTATTGAAAATTTGGTTTGGATGTGTGAGATGGAATGGGGCATTCGGATGTGTTGGGTAGTGGAAGTTTAGTCTAGTTTTATAGTCTACTTTTTTTAAATTGTGATGTTATACATTTTTCTTGTTAATCCAAGGATTTAAATATTTTTACATAGTAAATTTTAGGGGAGGTTCTGCCAAAATTATATCAAAAAATTATAATCTCAAGTGTTATTAATAACATGATATTTTCTGTTTAACATATTTTTCGGTCTTGCATTGGAATAAGAGTGAGGTGAGTGTTTATTTGGTGTGTTGTTTGTTAGATTAAGGTATGAAAAACACTTAAGGGGCAGTCACCTATAGGAGATGAGCTGGGGGATTTCATCACCCTTTCCTTGGCCCAAAAACCCCTTAATAAAAGAGCCTTAATAAAATCAATTAGACGTTGGCCCCTACGATTTCCGGACGTATTAAGGAGAGGAAACCGTTTAAGACCGTTATGGTCTGAACGTCGTTGGCCATCTAGACTCCCTGAGATTTTGGGATTCTCCGGGTTCTTGATTTCCTACAGACTAGTTGTCCTCGAGGTTTAAGACCGTTTCGGCGTGAACGTCGTTACCCATCTAGTCTCTCTAAGATTTTAGGAACCTCCGGGTTCTTGATTTCCTACAGACTAGTGGTCATCGGTGGGACCTTGAAGTTAGGCGTCGTCTAGTACTAAGGACCTATAGTGGACTTTAGGCTTGTTTTGGCCTTGATTACTTAGTTAGGTTTCTAATCTTCCTTATTCCTACGCTAGATTAAGGACTTCATATCCTCTCCTCTTAGTCATTATTTTCGCATCTTAATGTCTCTGAATCTTCTCATCTACGAACACAATCTTTTAAATTGAAATTGTATTTATTTCCTTCAATAATAACTATCATTTTTGTTAATGTTTAGATTGAAATGGATCGAGAGTGGATTCTTTCAAACAGATTTAGTGATGAGTATGAGAATGGATTGAATATGTTCTTAGAGGTTGCCAAAAAACATTCAAAAACATGAAAGACAGCGACATGGCGTATTGTCTGTGCAATAAGTGTCATAATATGTAAGTGCTGACTTTTCGGAAAATGAAAGAGCATTTGTTTGAGAAAGGTTTCGACCCAAATTACAGACGGTGGATATGGCATGACAAAAATGAATCATTTAGTTGTTCTAAGAATGACGGAGACAATGTTAGTGTGGAAGATCACTTAGAGGAAATGGTTCAGGATATGGTGAAAGTTTTCGTCCAACCCCGATTGACTTGGTAGTTTGTTGAGTGACAATGAGAAGTCGTTGTATAAGAGTTGTACCAAATTCACTATTTTGTCAGCGGTGTTGAAGTTGTACAATTTAAAAACACGAAATGGTTGGACCGATGTCAGTTTCACATCAATGTTGAAGTTATTGAAAGAGATGCTTCCAGATGATAATGAGGTTCCAGATAGAACTTATGACGCTAGGAAAGTGTTGTCCTATGGGAATAGAATATAGGAAGATACATGCATGTCCGAACGATTGTATATTGTATAGGGATGAGTTTGAAAACTTACATTCCGGTCCCAGGTGTAATGTTTCACCATACAAAATGAAACACAGTGGACTGAACCACATTGAAAAGGCTGATGAGATGAAAATCAAAGGACCTCCTGCAAAGATTTTGTGATATTTTTCGATAATACCAAGTCTTAAACGTTTGTTTCCGGGTAAGGAGGATTCCAAGAACATGGCATGCTGATCGTGAGAAACCAAATGCTCAGTTGCTATGTCATCCTGCAGATTCACCTTAGTGGAAAAAAGTAGATTTCGACTTTCCTGTGTTTGGTGAAGAATCCAGTAATGTACGACTTGGACTCTGTACGGACGGAATGAATCCTTTTGGTAGTTTGAGTAGCATTCACAATTCTTGGCTTGTTCTACTTGTAATTTACAATCTGCCCCCGTGGTTATGCGTGAAACACAAATATATTATGTTCTCCTTAATGATTTCTGGTCTGAAACAACCTGGAAACGACATCGATGTGTATTTAAGACCTTTAATTGATGACCTAATGAGATTGTGGGATGAAGGAGAGCCAGTTTTTATTCTTATCCGTCAGGAGTCGTTTGTAATGCGGGCAATGATATTTTGCACGTTTAATGACTTTCCAGCTTATGATAATCTGTCTGGATATTCAGTCAAATGTCATAAACCTTGTCCCATTTGCGAAGAGAATACATGCTCTTTGCAACTAGTTAATTGTTCTAAGATAGTCTATCTTGGTCATCGAAGATTTTTCCCGAACTCTCACCCTTATCGTACATTGAAGAAGGCATTTAATGGAAACACATGAGTTTCAGAATCCACAAGTTGAAATCAGTGTCGAAAAGGTGTACGAACGTGTAATGAACATTGAATGTGAATTTGGAAAGTCGTACAACGAGCAAATGACAAAAGCAGTTGGAAAAAAAGATCCATATTTTTTGATCTCCCTTACTGGAAAACTTTAGAAGTTAGACATTGTATTGATGTGATGCACGTAGAGAAAAACGTTTGTGATAGTCTTGTTGGCAGTCTGTTGAAGATACCTGGTAAAACAAAATATGGATATAATGCAAGACTTGATCTTGTTGACCTTGGTATACGAGCAATGTTGTCACCAGAGAATAAAGGAGACCAGAATTACTTACCTTCAGCTAGTTATACATTGTGTAGAAAGGAGAAAAGAATTCTCCGTCCGTGTTTGCACGATATAAGGGTTCCACAAGGTTATTCTTCAAATAGTAGTCTTGTTGTTATAAAAGATTTGAAACTTGTGGGGATGAAGTCTCACGATTGTCACACTTTAATGCAGCAATTGTTACCTGTAGCACTGAGATCCATATTACCAAAAGATGTTAGATGTGCAATAATAAAGTTGTGTTCCTTTTTCAATAAGATTTGCAGTAAAGTGGTTGATCCCATGCAGTTAGATAAGTTGCATAATGAAATTGTGGTGACATTATGTCAGTTGGAGATGTTCTTTCCACTTGCTTTTTTCGACATTATGATTCATCTAGTTACTCATTTGGTTAGAGAAGTTATATTGTGTGGACCAGTTTTTTTAAGGTGGATGTATGAAAGTGTTGAAAGGTTTTTGTAAAAATCGTCAAAGGTCAGATGCTAGTATTGTTGAAGGATACATAGCTGAGGAGGTTATCGAGTTTTGCACTGGATACCTAGCAAACACCAAAACGGTTGGACTTCCGAAGAATCATCATGATGAATGTGTCGATGCTAAAGGGACACGTGGGATGAAAATGTCAAATCCAAATGGCGAGGACTTAATGACATCATATTTTTATGTGTTGTGCAATTGTAATGAAGTTCAGCTTACCTAAATGAACACATGTATCAGACGACGTCTATTCCTAAAGAATAGACGTTGGCTGTTATTTAACCGACGTCTATACCTAAAGAATAGACGTTGGTCCTGTCTAAGAGCCGACGCCTATGCTTTAAGTATAGACGTTGTCTGTTATGGACAACCGACGTCTATTCTTTAGGTATAGACGTCGGATTTGCCATGACCGACGTCTATGTATAGACGACGTACACATAGACGTCGGATGTAGGAATGCTTATATCCGACGTATATACCCTCTTACATCCGACGTATATTCCATTTTCTGCAATAGTGTATGATGTGTGTGTTGAGAGTTAATTTGTAGTACGACCCTCTCGTGTAAAATTGGGATGGAATCCCTTGCATTTTTGCATATTATCCAAGAGGACATCAGTGTACCAATTCATCCCGCTTGTGGACCTTTCAGGTACTTCATGGTCAAGATTGATGTTTCAACGCGATGGACATACGTTAGCTTATTGTGCGTACACTTAATCTGGCTTTCGTAAAATTACTTGCTCAATTGATTAAACTAAGAGCATAATTCCCAAACTACCTGATCTAGAAGATCAAGTTAGATAATGCTAGTGGATTTACGTGTAAAACCTTTGATGACTATTGCATGACCACCGGGATACACATAGAGCATTTGGTCCCACATACTGATACACAAAAAGGTTTAGAAAAATCATTAATTAAACATCTGTAAATGATTTCTAGTCCTTTACTGCTGAATGCAAAATTAACCTTTAGTTTGTGGGGACATGCAATATTGCACGCTGCATCTCTAGTCTGAATCGACCAACTACATATCATGAATACTCTCCAATTCAACTTGTACAAGGTTCTGAACTAGATGTTTACCATCTACATATTTTTGGTTGTGCCTATATGTTCGCATACCTCCTCCACAATGTTAATTATGGGACCTCGAAGGAGGTTGGACATTTACAGGGGTTTGAATCATCGTCTATAATCAATACTTGGAACCCCTGATAAGCGACTTATTTACTACTGCATGATTCCCTGATTCCATATATGATGAGACACATTTCCCAACATTAAGGGGAGAGGCAAAAGCTCAAAGAATGTTGAGATATTCCTAGAAAGAAAACCAAATGAATTTTTTTGATACTCATACAAGTGTGACTAAACTTGAAGTTTAGAAGATTATTAACTTGCAACTTTAAGCAAGTAAACTGCCAGATGCATTTATTGATAAAAAAGGAATGAAGAAGTCTCATATTCCTGCAAAAAATGCACCACCAAAAGTGGAGATCCCTATGGGACAAAATATGTCAGAGACTAGTCAACTCCGGAAGCATGGCCGGCCCACAAGGAGAAGGCATTAATATGTGGGAAAAAGAAATCAGTCATTTATTGGGCCTCCTAAAGAAAGCAAACTCGATAATACAAGTCTAGCTGCTCAACACCAAAATCTCGGGAATACGAAACGACCAAATACTCTTGTCTTGGGAAACAATGAGGATCTAGTTGATGTTGACATAGACGTAGCTATTAACTATGTTGTTACAAGAGAACAATATAATAGAATTACAACTGCTGTTCTTGACTCATTTACCTTCTCAGTAGCTCTTCCTATCTCAAGAGATAACCTTGATCCAGAACCTAAGACCATTCATGAATGCCAAAAGCATTTGGTTGGAATGAAGGGATGGAGGCCATAAAGGTTGTACTAAACTCGCTTAATAAATATAATGTTTTTCGACATGTAGTCTGAACACTTAAAGATGAGATCCATGTAGGATACAAATGAGTGTTTGTAAGAAAATATAATGAGCTTAATGAGGTGGTACATTATAAAGAGAGATTAGTTGCCTAAGGGTTTCCAAAGAGACATCGATTATGCTGTTATTTATTCTCGGGTTATGGATGGCATTACATTTTGTTACTTAATCATTATGACAATAAATATGAATCAATATGTGCATTTGATGGATGTTGTGACTACATATTTGTATGTGTCACTTCACACAGATATCCATATGAAAGTCCCTAAAGGATTCCCAATTCTCCAATGGTAAGAGAATGGAAATTGCAACATGTTTGGTATTACGTTGCAAAGATTGTTGTATAGTCTTAAACAGCCTGGTCGTACATGGTACTATTGACTACAAGAATACCTTCTGAAGCATGGGTATGTGTACGATAAGGTTTTTCCTTGTATGTTTATTTAAACCCAAGACTAACTCATGTTTTTTTGTTTTGTCGTTGCAAAATGTCTGCTTCACATAATTCTCACAGTCCTATGGAGCCTTAGTGCTAGTATTATAGAAGAATCATAGGTCATCTTCAATTCTCGAAAATGTAATTGTTTTAATTAGCAAATTAAAAATGTGTGTATTATTTTTTATTACACCTTAAGTAAATATATTTTTTCGCAGGAGCAATTGCCTGATATTGGTGTATTGAGCACGGTATTCAGTTCAACACGTGGACTGGATTGGAATTTGATCCATGCTGTGATTGAGATGTGGAGGCCGGAGACTCTGACATTCCATTTTACACATGGGGAAATGTCAATCACGCTACAAGACGTAGATATTCTTAGTGGTCTGCAAATTGACGACCTAGTTGTGTGTGCGACCTTAGATCATGATTGGTTTGAGGTTTGCATGAACTTGTTGGGTGCTGACGAAGAGGAGGCGGCAACTATAGTGAAAGGGGATACATGTCATTGCAGTGGTTGCAGTAAAATTACCGTGTCGTGGGGCAAGATGCAACAGATGAGCAAGTGTTGCACTGAAAGGAATGTGTTCTAAAAGTTTTACTTTTAAATGTCAATTATTATGAATTGAATGAGAAATCATTTTGTTCCTTGTTTATGTTATTCGTCTTTTAGAAGTGTTAAGGAAGAGGCTATTGGTCATTAACCGTAGAGCTCTAAAAGATATTGGTTTACATAAAACAAAAGATATTCGCAATCATGGTAATTAACATGGGACATTAATTACCGAGTTAAGATTGTCGTGTTGGTCATAGATCATTGTAGCTCTACATGTGAGTGACAACACGGGTACACAAAAGAGGAAAATAGTACTTTTGTATACTGAATTGACCTAACAAGTAAAATATTATAGAAATGTGTTTCTGTGTCATTAATATTTTACTGTGTCCTTGGTCCTTTGATATGAGACTTATATCCGATCGCTTAAGGAGTGCTTAATTAGACTAGTGTCTTAAGCTATCAATCAGTGTAGTGCAAAGACATTAGTTGGTTAAGTATGACTTTTGTTGGAGAAGATAGTTAGTCAAAAGATTATCATTGCCCCTCTTAATTGAGTGATGATATTAGTGGGCCCCTTGATAAAGCAAAGTTATAATGTGCACAATGTGATTTGAGTTAAGTCACATATTTATAACTAGCTTAAAGAGATCAAGAAATGAATACTAATACAAATATGACACAATACTACTTTGTGTGTATTCTTAATATCATGAGGCAATGGACGGACACAAGTGGTGCACTCCATCACTAAATGGATCGGGTTTTGATTCGAGTGGAATTAAGACATCTAACTAATTGGGAGCTATAATGTGTAGCTAGATACCACTTATAGCTTGTGATATTAAGCTCTTAATATCACTGCCAACTTAGTTTAGATCCTCCCATAGGTCACACCACAAAACTGGGAAACGAGAAATGGGGATTTTGAGTTCATAAGATGTGTCGGGTTTCATTTAGAAAATATGACACATGGGGTGAACAAGCAAAATCAAAATTATGTTGTGATTAATAACATTATTAGAATCTAAATTAAAATTCATATGTGATGTAAATATTATGGGGTGTAATGATTTATCATTACATAGGATAATATGTTACATAAGTTGTGAATTTACTACTAATTCCGAAATGTCAAATTTTGTAAAGGTTAAACCAAAATTTGACAAGTCTGCAGTACTGTGCACAAATGGTCGACCGGTTAACAGTAAACGGTCGACCGATCAGTGCACGGTCGACCGGACACGTCTCGACCGATAACAGGGAATTTTCGTCTGTTCGGAACGGTCGACCGAACATTGCGATGAAATATTTTATTGTTGCGAACGGTTGACCGAAACTTGGTTCGAGCAGTCGACCGAACCGTAAAACGGTCAACCGGTCCAAATGGTTATCTGCAGAATTAATTTAAGAATTAATTAGATCATGCATGGAATTGGTTCATAATTGATTTAATTTGTGGCTAAGATTATTTGTTAGCAAATAATGGATGGTTCGATGGAAGATTGCATGAAATCATGGGCAAGAGGTTGCACATGAATAGGTAATTTGGAGAGAACTTATAAATACAAGTTTATCTCATTACCTCATTAATTAATTCATTATTTTCTCATGCAAAAATCTCTCTCCATAATTCTCCACGAAATTTCCTTAATTCTTAAGATTAGTTTTAGTTTTCAGAGATCTTCTTCTCAAGGGAACTAAAGAGGGGTTAGTAATTGGATTCTAAACCCTATTGGAGATTGAGAGGCTAGCTCTTCTCTCTCCAATCTCGTTTAGAGTTTGGTGAATACTCGGAGGCAATCCACCGGGCGATTCGATCGGCAACGTGACTCCGGATCTTCAAGAGGTTTTAGAGAACCTCTAGGTATGATCCTCTTTGTAATTGTTTGTTTGTTCTAATGCATGTTAAATAATTAGGACAAACAAATGCATGTCTATATGAAAATCGAAGAAAATATGAATGTTTCGATCCTATATATTTATAAAATTTCGACAAATATATACATACTATAGGACACGAAATCCAACAGTGGTATCAGAGCTTTTGATTCATATTATCTTTGATTTAGACTATAAAATCAATCTAGGCTACCATCTAGAATCAAAACAATTCGGTTTTATGTCTTTTTCGAGTTTTTTGATGTTTTGTTGATAAAATTCTAATAAATTCGTTTTGATGGTTTTATATGTTTTACAACATCACACATGATTGTTAGAATTGAAATTTAGACATTTTTCTAATTTATAGAATTTTCGTTTTATTTTAAATGATTATTTTATAAAGGAATCAACGAAACCGAAAAGGACTAATGTCCATATTTCCTTTTGGAAATTGGATGAACGGCGATTCAAAATAATTAATTTTGAACAATGGATGCATTAAAATCATTTTAATGGATTTCAAATGATTTTTCTAGATTTTTTTGATTTTAGATGCTTGATAATCTAGATTAAATAGTTTAGATTGGACATGCGTGTATGTGTTGCTCGAGTTGTTTTTGCAGGAATTGTGAGTTTATATGTTCCAAATCAGCGCCTATGAATGTTTGTAATTATTATTATACAGGGGCTTATTTATATGTAAAAGCCAAATTCGCTCTTTCTATCTTCAGATAATTGGATTGCATATGAGAGGTTTTTCATAGGACTTGTACTAGTCGGTTTTTATCGAATGTGAGGAGCATGTTTATTTTCTGTAAAATCTACATCTCCGGTGCAAGAGGAAGTCGCCGCTGTAGCGCATCGATCGAGGATCGAGGATCAAGGATCGAGGATTAGGGATCGAGGATCAAGGATCAAAGGGAACATATAAACTCACACGATGTGGATTGTGTGAATGGTTTAATTTCTGTTTTTAATTTCTGCTATGCATGTGATGAATGTGATTGAATGTTAAGATGTGTATGAATGATAATATGCATGATAACCTAAAATTCCGAATCACATGTTAATATATGAAATTGTCCAACAAAATTAAGAGTAATTTTCCTTCTTATTTCATCCACTAGCAGCCATTGATCGAGGGATACTCTGCTCGCCCTTAGTGGGAGATAGCTCCCTCCATCTTTGGGAATAGTGGGAGATATAATGGTTGTCTATTGTTGTGCCACGATTAAATATATGAGGTGCGTTTCACCCTAGTGAACCCAAAGTATGTTTAGTTGTGAATACAATGGATAAACGTATCTCGTATCAAATGAAAATAAGTTTTCTTAACATTACCTAGAGCCCTCGCTCTGTTTTGGGAAAAAGTTTTTCTTACGAGGATAGGTCATATTCCCTCAAAATTAAAACGACAAGAATCACAAGAGTTTGAAGATGCTAATATTGCTAAAATTCAAAAAGGTTGTGATTAGAAAGAGTTTTTCTTATCCTGATATTGTGATATATTCGATAGCCCTTAGCTAGTCTATATTACAATTGATAGGATCTTGGATTACTGCATTTACGGACAAAATTTTATTTGCAGTATTTACATTTATATTCGATATATATGTATGTATTTTAAAACATAAAATTGACATAAAGTCCTATATAATTTATTTTGTAGAAATGTCTTATATCCAACCAATTGTGCGATCTATGATCGAAAAGAATCCTTTGCAAAATGATGGCTCAAACTTCATGAGATGGCAACTCAATCTTAATATCGTGTTGAGATTTGAAAAACTATCTCATATTTTGGATGGTGAAATCCCAAAATTGAATGAGAAGGCAACCGGTAATGAGAAAGAGGCGATAGCCAAGTGGGAAGACCAAGAGAACCAAGTTCACGGTCTAATGTTAGCATCCATGGGTGACTCGCTTCAAGCGAAATACTTGGATTCAAAACCCAAGAAGACCATGGAAGTTTAACAAAGATGTTCATGGATAGTGCCCGAAAGGAGCGCTATAAGACCATCATCACACTCACAAGGTGCCATATGGCGGAGGGAACATCGGTATCCGTGCATTTTCTCACGATGCAAGGATACCTTGAGAAGTTATCGAAGCTCTCTTCTCCAATGCCCGAGGACATTGCCGAAGATATGATTCTTGGCTCTCTAGCCCCGTCCTTTAAGGACTTTGTGATGCACTATCATGTGCATGAAAGAGGGGTGAGTCTTGGGGAGTTTCAGAACGCTCTCAAAACGGCAGAAGTTGACATGGGCAAGGGTCGGGACAATCAGGTCCTAGCCGTCCATGAGTGGAGCAAAAGGATCAACAAAGGTAAAGGCAAATTTACCAAAGATACATCATTGAAGAGCAAGGGAGTAGGAGGTGCTCATAGGAGTGCCTCAAGGGCGAAATCTTTCAAATCTCCAACTCCCAACACGGAGTGCTTTCACTGCGGTGAAAAGGGACACATCCGACCTAATTGCCCCAACTACAAGGAAGACCTTGAAAATGGGATGATTGAACGTAGGCGCCCGAGAAACGCCGTAGGTATGTTTGTTATTGAGATAAATTTAATCACCTCTGTCCTTGATTTGGTAATAGTTACCGGATCTTGTGCTCACATAATTTTGATGTGCAGCTATTAAAGGATAGGAAGGAACTCGTGGAGAACGAGATGATATTGAAGATCGGAAATAGTACAAGCATCGCTGCGATTGTACAAGATTCTATGGAACTTCAATAGTCTAGTGATTTAAATTTGTGCTTTGAAGAGTGTTTGTTATATGCCTTCGATTACCAAGAACATTTCTGTATCATGTTTTGGATATGGATAACTTAATATATATTTCTAATTCTTGCTTGTCTATATCGAAGAATGGAATTTTCTATGCAAATACATTCGTATAGAATGGTTTCTATTTGCTTGAAATTAATAATAAACAAACTCAAACAAACAATAATAAAAGGAACTAAGATAACTCACGTGAATGATACAATCTTGTAGCACTATCGGATCGGTTAAATAAATGACCAAGAGACCTTTCAAGAAGAAAGGAATGAAAACGAATAACTAATTGGATATGATACATTCTAATGTATGTGGTCCGACAAGTACATGTGCAAGAGACGGTTTAAGGTACTTCATTTTATTCACGGACAACTATAGTCATTATGGCTATATTTGTCTAATGGGAAGCAAAAGTGAATTCTTTGACAAGTTCAAGGAATTCGAGGATGGAGTAGTGAACCAACTTAACAAGAATATCGAGTCTCTATGAAAGGTTCGTAGGGGTGAGTACTTAGGATACCTAATTCGACTCATTCCTAAAGTAGGAATATGATATTGCTCGACATGGTTCGATCAATAATAAGTCAATCTAAATTGCCTATTTACTTTTGGAAATATGCACTACAAAAATGACAAACTCACTAAATAATGTTTCATCCAAATCCGTGGAGAAAATGTCTTGTGAGCTATGGAGTTGAATGACACCTAAGCTCGACTTTCTCAAGATTTGGGGTTGTGAGGTATACATCAAGAAATTGATGTCAACGAAGCTTCAACCAAAAGCGGATAAGTGCTTCTTTATAGGTTGTCCTCGTATGACAAGAGGATACTACTTTTGGTGTATCACCTCCAATCGAAAGATTGTAGAGAGGGATATGTTTTTCTGGAAAAGAGAGAAAAGTAGTGGGAGTAGAGTTAAGCTTGGGGAAACTCAAGATACTCTACAAGATCATGATGTGAATATTGCATTCAAAAAAATCATGAAGGCCCAACCGAGATTCATTTGGTTAGTGGGAGTATGAGCGAGAGATCCTTACAAGAAATTGTGAGAGAATCTCAATCAACCCCACCTAGTGTACGTTCGAGAGTCGAACATGAACCTATTCCTCAAGAAATTGTAGAAGAAGTTCGAGAGACACGAAAATAACCAAAAGAACTACGAAGGTCAATGAGGGAAAGGAAAAAACCCAATAAGTATGTGGGACTTCATAAGACCGTGGTACTAGATACCAAAGATCCTTCAAACTTCCAAGAAGCAAGGGGAAAGAAAAGACTCCAAACTATGGTTAAAGGTCATGGAATCCGAAGTATAATCCATGTATGATAATCAAGTATGGAACTTGATTTGCCTTCCTCAAGAGAAAATAGGGCTTGTAGCAAAAGTTATACTCAAATTCAAGAAAATGACTTTGATGAGATTTTTGAGAGGTTGTCATATTAAAAATCTATTCGGATTATGCTCGCTATTGCCGCATTTCATGATTATGAAATATGGCAAATGGATGTCAAAATGGCGTTCCTTAATGGGAACTTGGAGGAGGATGTGTACATGGTACAACCTCAAGGTTTTGAAGATCCAAAGAATAGTGAGAAGGTATGCACGCTTCAAAGATCCATTTATGGATTGAAGCAAGAATCAAGGAGTTGGAACAAACACTTTGACGAGGAGGTGAAGAAGATTCACTTCATTCAAAGTAAAGGAAAACCTTGTTGATACAAGGCGATTAGTGGGAGCCATGTAGTACTTCTGATCTTATATGTCGATGACATATTGCTCATAAACAATCATATACCTTAGCATTAGCAAACGAGAAATTTCATTGAAATCGACATTTTCAATAAAAAGAAATGGATGAGGCTCAACACATCTTGAGAATCAAGATACATTGAGATATATCACGTAGACTCATTGGCTTCAGTCAACGTGCATACATTGACAAGGTCTTGGAAAAGTTCAGGGTGAACAATTCCAATATGGACAACGTGCCAATAAGTATGAGTATAGGTGTGCAACTCAAGAAGTCTCAACGTGCTCAATCACGCAAAGACTTGGAGTACATGAAGGTATCCCTTATGCTTCGGCAAAAGGAAGGACCATGTACACAATGACTTGCACAAGACTCGATATCTCGTATGCTCTAAGCGTGACAGGTAGTCACCAATCCGACGCAAGCCCTAAGCATAGGATTGCGGTCAAGAATATTCTGAAGTACCTTAACCGGACTAAAGATAAGGTTCTTGTTTATGGAAGACAAGGGAGAAAATAGCCGAGGGCTATTTTGATGCAATTCTCATAGGAATCCCGGACAATAGGAGGTTGGAATGATGATGCGTCATCATTATCGAAGGTGGAGGTATGAGCTAGTGTAGTTAGGAGTAATATCACTACAACTAACTCAACCACCAACGAAAGACAAAATAAATAAATAGGTGGACACAATAGTAACACAACTGATCCATTCAACAAACCTTCATAACAAGCTAAGAGAGGAAATATATTTTGAGTCCATGGATCCGAGAATCCATGTGGATTGGCTTGATAGGTGATTTGGGAAGGTTACCCTAGTTATTAATGTTTTATACATTGAGAATGTATGTGAAAGAAAACTTTGATAACAAGTGGGAGATTGAAGGGAATGTGTTCTAAAAGTTTTACTTTTAAATGTCAATTATTATGAATTGAATGAGAAATCATTTTGTTCCTTGTTTATGTTATTCGTCTTTTAGAAGTGTTAAGGAAGAGACTCTTGGTCCTTAACCGTAGAGCTCTAAAAGATATTGGTTTACATAAAACAAAAGATATTCGCAATCATGGTAATTAACATGGGACATTAATTACCGAGTTAAGATTGTCGTGTTGGTCATAGATCATTGTAGCTCTACAAGTGAGTGACAACACGGGTACACAAAAGAGGAAAATAGTACTTTTGTATACTGAATTGACCTAACAAGTAAAATATTATAGAAATGTGTTTCTGTGTCATTAATATTTTACTGTGTCCTTGGTCCTTTGATATGAGACTTATATCCGATCGCTTAAGGAGTGCTTAATTAGACTAGTGTCTTAAGCTATCAATGAGTGTAGTGCAAATGCATTAGTTGGTTAAGTATTACTTTTGTTGGAGAAGATAGTTAGTCAAAAGATTATCATTGCCCCTCTTAATTGAGTGATGATATTAGTGGGCCCCTTGATAAAGCAAAGTTATAATGTGCACAATGTGATTTGAGTTAAGTCACATATTTATAACTAGCTTAAAGAGATCAAGAAATGAATACTAATACAAAGATGACACAATACTACTTTGTGTGTATTCTTAATATCATGAGGCAAGGGACGGACACAAGTGGTGCATTCCATCACTAAAAGGACAGGGTTTTGATTCGAGTGGAATTAAGACATCTAACTAATTGGGAGCTATAATGTGTAGCTAGATACCGCTTATAGCTTGTGATATGAAGCTCTTAATATCACTGCCAAATTAGTTTAGATCCTCCCATAGGTCACACCACAAAACTGGAAAATGAGAAATGGGGATTTTGAGTTCATAAGATGTGTCAGGTTTCATTTAGAAAATATGACACATGGGTTGAAGAAGCAAAATCAAAATTATATTGTGATTAATAACATAATTAGAATCTAAATTAAAATTCATATGTGATGTAAATATTATGGGGTGTAATGATTTATCATTACATAGGATAATATGTTACATAAGTTGTGAATTTACTACTAATCCCGAAATGTCAAATTTTGTAGGGGTTAAACCAAAATTTGACAAGTCTGCAGTACTGTGCACAAACGGTCGACCGGTTAACAGTAAACGGTCGACCAATCGGTGCACGGTTGACCGATCGGTGCACGGTCGACCGATCGGTGCACGGTCGACCGATCGGTGCACGGTCGACCGGACACGTCTCGACCGATAACAGGGAATTTTCGTCTGTTCGGAACGGTCGACCGAATCTATCGGTCGGTCGACCGAACATTGCGATGAAATATTTTATTGTTGCGAACGGTCGACCGAAACGTGGTTCGAGTGGTCGACCGAACCTTAAAACGGTCGACCGGTCCAGACGATTATCTGCAGAATTAATTTAAGAATTAATTAGATCATGCATGGAATTGGTCCATAATTGATTTAATTCATGGCTAAGATTATTTTTTAGCAAATAATGGATGGTTAGATGGAAGTTTGCATGAAATCATGGGCAAGAGGTTGCACATGAATAGGTAATTTGGAGAGAACTTATAAATACAAGTTTATCTCATTACCTCATTAATTAATTCATTATTTTCTCATGCAAAAATCTCTCTCCATAATTCTCCACGAAATTTCCTTAATTCTTAAGATTAGTTTTAGTTTTCAGAGATCTTCTTCTCAAGGGAACTAAAGAGGGGTTAGTAATTGGATTCTAAACCCTATTGGAGATTGAGAGGCTAGCTCTTCTCTCTCCAATCTCGTTTAGAGTTTGGTGAATACTCGGAGGCAATCCACCGGGTGATTCGACCGGCAACGCGACTCCGGATCTTCAAGAGGTTTTAGAGAACCTCTAGGTATGATCCTCTTTGTAATTGTTTGTTTGTTCTAATGCATGTTAAATAATTAGGACAAACAAATGCATGTCTATATGAAAATCGAAGAAAATATGAATGTTTCGATCCTATATATTTATAAAAATTCGAAAAATATATACATACTATAGGGCATGAAATCCAACATGCACCACACTAGAACCTTCATTTTGTTTCAGTTAGGTTCTAGGATAGTAGGAAATAAGAGTGAAAGCAAAGTCCACCTTAGATATTTACTTTTGCAAACGATCTCGCTGAATCTCAAAACTACAGTTTGGGAGCTATGTTTTTGGCTATTCTGCACAACTATTTAGAACAAGTCTGTTTGAAAAATGGGAAACAAGTAGATGATTTCCTCGCCTTATTACATATTTAGTGTTGGGAACATATTCACGTCGGGGCTCCATCACACAATCTGGGTTCACAACATGCAGAAAATATTTTACGTCCTTTAGGTTCATGTTGGAGGACTCCTAGATCGTGGTTGAACAATGTGAAGACATCTCAAGTGGTTTTTTAATAAAAATGAGTTGGATGTTCAAGAAGAAAACCAAGTTTGTTGGACTCCTTACCATAACGTATATTTGTCGGCGTTACCAGCTCCTTGTAGACAAGTACAAGATATATGGATGACAAAATACTTGACTCGTGTGCATCTTGTGTGTATACTTACTTGACAAAATACTTAAGAACCATTGTCATGAGCTTCCATATTCTTTTTCAACGACCGCAAATGCCAAAAAAATAAACTAGAGTTCGCGTCGGTACCCATTGCAACCAAAAGAGTACCCTGAAATTTGCCAAACAAATAAGTCACATCAATACTCAACACATGTCTACAATACTTGACACCTTCGATGGATGTTGCAAAGGACCAGAAAATTCTTTGAAACTACTCAATGTTTTGGTTTATCCTCTTCGTCTGAATCTCGACTCTTGTATCTAGGTTGGGGGTGCAAATATTAGACATAAAGCGTCTCAACCTACGCTAAGTTGAATCATCAACTCCGTATACTTTTTCCCATGCTTTCTTTCGAGTGTACCAAGTTTTATCATACTTGATGTCTATAAAGTAATGTGTCTTCACTAGCACTTGAATTTCTGCAGGAGTGAGAATGATGTTTGTTCGAATGGTGGCAATAATCATGTTAGAAATTAAATCGGCATCACATTTCGCATGGTCATGCAAAAGGCCCTCGTTACTACAGTTGTGTTCAGACCTCTACCTCTTCGCTTGAAAATATTTTTTTCTTTGATTGTAGGAGGCATCTATCCTCTGTTTGCACTCTTTCTTCAAACAACAAGCTACAAATAACTTTTTCCCATACACTAATACTTTGAATTAGACATTTTTCGCAAATGTCATTTCTTCAACTCATGCAACAGATCTTCTTTTGTGGTGAAAGTTCTATGTGATTGATGTTGATCTACTTTTCATATGATGGTCACTTGCATGTTAACGTCAGATCTAATTCTTCTTCTCGAAAACCACAAACTCGACAAACTGTTTCAGAAAGATTATCATATCGCATTTCACTATTAACATTCATCATTCGTCAGTAACCACCTTCATATTCTGGAATGTCATCTACAAAAAAACTATAACCACTCCGGTATCGGAGCTCATTGCTTCGGGTGTACAAATAATACATCAAAATAACACTTATATGTTAACTATACATGTATATCAAAAAATAACAATAACATTTCATATCGAAATCAAAAAACAAAAGGAAAACCAACATGAACTTTGCTTGTCGCCGGAGAGAGTGAGTAATGGGGGAGTAGGGAGTGATTTGGAGGTGGGAGGCGGAGGAGGGATGGCTGACCCTCTTTCTGCCCTAGGTGAAAACGACATCTCAGATGTCATTTTTAACCTAGAATGAAAACATCACAGGTGCCATTTCCAGCTTTATATTCTTCCATTTTTTAATTTTCCATGATTATTTCAAAAAATGATGTTGCAAACTGCACGAGGCATGATATTACATTTGCACTAAATGGTTCTAGCTAGACATAGAGTTTTTCCGACCTGAAGACATCAGAATGGCGTTGCACCTATTCTTCGTTACCTCCAACGATCTATTGATCTTGATCTATTTTACCCTCGAGATAAAGATTTTACATTAGTGAGTTACTCTGAAGTTGGCTATATGTCTGATCCTTATAATGGCAAGTCACAAACTGATTAAAGATTATTTAGTGGAGATACTGCAATCTCTTAGAGTTCTTTAAAGTAAATTTTAGTTGCTACCTTCTCAAATTACTCAGAGATTATCGTCTTGTATGAGACCTCTCGAGAATTTGTATTGTTAATGCCTTTTAAACAACACATTCGTGTTTCGTGTGGTCTAACCTCAATTAGTGATACTCGCACTAGACTATTTAAGGACAATGCGGCTTGCATTGCACAAATGCATAATGGATATATCAAAAGTGACGTGACTAAACATATTTATTCTAAGTTCTTTTATCCACATGAACTCCAAGAGAAATGAGAAATAAATATTTATGAAGTTCCCTCGAGTGACAATCACGTAGATTTGATCACTAAATCTCTACCAACTTCCCACATTTGAAAAAAAATACAAACTTGGTATGCATAGACTTGGTCGACTACATTCATTATGGTGCGCGAAATAATTATCATCCCGAAAGGATGATTATCCTAGAATAATAAAATTCAAAAATATTATGTTGTACTATTTTTCCGTTTATTAAGTTTTTATCCCACTGGGTTTTCTTAGCCAAAGGTTTTTAATGCACCGATATGTGCAATTTGGGTTACCTGCCCCATTTAACTCGTGGGTATGGGTATGATTTTTGTACCCAAATAGAAAATTATACTCGTTTATCCATACTCACCTAATCCGACTAATAAATGGGACGGGTACGGGTATGGCTCTACCCATTCCCGTTTACCCATTTACCCATTTAATATGTCAATTATATTAATATATATTAAATATTAACACATTTATACCTTGATTGTTGACATAATATAAATACATAATAATAATATTTAATTGTTAGTTTGTGTATATTTCAAATTTTTTGTGATGATTTTAGACTTTTATTGGTGTTATATTTGTTATTCTACATATATATTGTGATTATTAATTGATTTGTTTTTATTTAGGCATTAAAGGATGTGATTCGTGTACATGTCTTGGAGTTGAATTTAGACAGAGTTTATCCACTAGAATTCGCTCAATGTTGATAGGAAACAAGAATGGCATATAATACCAGTGATACCCGTTCCATGCCCGTTTATTAAATGGGTTTTAGGATATGTACGAGTACAACAAAACTTAAACGAGTATACACCAGTACCCGTACTCATTTAATTAGGCAGGTATAGGTATGACCATACCCAGCCCATACCCGACCCGTTTACACCCTTATGTGCAATGCTTCTAGTGTGTCATGTACTTTTTTCCGTAGTTGGTTTTTCCCATTGAGTTTCCTAGCAAGTTTTAATTAGGCATGTAAATAACAAAATAATATCCAAAGAGGAGTGTTGTGAATATGGACGAGGGAGTTTTCTATGGTTACAATAAACATTGAGGGTTTTTGGAATTTCTTTAGTTACCTAACCCAATGTAATTGCATTGTAACACATGGAGTTTTATTTGAGTAACCATCACACCTCCACTTATATATAAAGGATTGTGTTTTGTGTTGTACACGACAAGAAACAAGAAAAGCTCATCCCATTTGTCCCCTACATACTTGTTTTTGTTTGAGTCATTTTACAACTGTTTACATACTAGTTTTTGTTTGAGTTGATTCTGTTCTTCGTGGTTCATTTTACAACTGTTTCTATTATATTACTTATTCATTTTTATTAGATTAAACTAATTTTTTATACAACCAGCCTCATACCATATTTTTGAACACTAAATTGATTTTTATATATTCTACATTTCTACTAGACTACTAAAATACAATTGGCATTTAAGTTTTCAACTTTTTTCACTCTTATCTGTCAAAAAAAAAAAACATTCTACAAAAACAAAAAATTATAGAAGGCCGAGACACGGACGTGGCTGCAATATCAGCACCACGTTCAGAGGCCGTGAGGAGAGGAAACGTAACCATGTTTAGGCACTAACATTGCGTTGGCAGGATAGCAAACGATACCACATTTTCGACTCCAATAAGCCAGTTCAAAATCTTACTATCCACCCAACAAATAGAAGAGAGAACTGAAAGCATTTCCGCTTTTGTACCATTGGTATCATAAAAACACGGCTTTTGCAACAAATGTAGAGAAAATTGGGATCAGATCAGATCCCAACATAACTTTCCAAAAGGCAGGATGGCCATATATAAGTCTTTCCTAAGGTATATTATAACGTCAACAACATACACATAAATCTTAGACAACAAAAACAAACACCTACATGGGGGAAAACGCAGTCGCAAAATGATTTGGCCGAAGTAATTGACCACCACATTAACTAAATCACTGGAACCACGCATATTGCATCCAAATAAGTTTTTATTATTAAAAGTACCAAATGATACTGGAACAGTATGTAACTAAAACAATCACCGTAGGAAAGGAATTTACCATTGAAATAACAACAGATCCCATTAGTCTAGTGCCAGTTACAAACAAAAACCCTTTACGACCATAGAAGTGGATCTACTATGAATCATATGGATTACAAGCTAGAAGAATAGCTCCTTCAGCAAGAGCATCAAAACCAATTCCTTTAACAAAAAACTCGTTACAACAGGGACTGAATAACAAGGAAGAAAAGGTGCTCAAGTATTAAACCAAAAGTATTAATTAAGATAGAGGAGAAAAGAAATAAAAATGCTACAATATTTTGTACGGAAAAACAGTAAGCAGAAGGGTGCTTGTCTACCCTGAAAGTATTTCGAGTCCTACAAGATCAATCTAAAGGAAGACAAAGAAAACGCGAATATCAAAGGTGCCTCTAATAGTTCAGGCTCTTTGATTGAATCGTGAAAGGAAAAGTATATTGTAGCTAAATAACTATCTAACATAAAATTTCCTTTTCAAATAACCACCACCGCAGACTAGAGAACTGAAGACATAACCATGTAGGAACTAGGAAGAATGGTTAGATCAAACCAAGAATTTGAAGGTATAAATAATAAATTACAGCCTTATGTAATTTGAAGGTATTTTCTTGTCATATTAACTCACCCAAGAGTGAAGCAAAGTTCTAATCAAGGACACCTCAAATCCTAAAATATCATGGGTAATCGACACGTACCATGTGGCTTTTATTTTCCTATTCTACAACAAAATGCATGACCCTAGAAGACGATTCCCATCTTAAGGTGCACGTATTTTTTCTCACTAAAGAGAGAAGATAAAGAAACTCACTAAGGTCAAGGTTTAGACCTATTTGATATAAATTTTAACCTCAAAATACTAATTCAAGAACTCCTTTTTCTATCGGTAATACTAATTGAAGAACTCATAAAAAGCTAGAATCAATCCGACCGCATGCAACATAAGTTTTATTACTTAATAGGGGCTATAATTTTATCTAGCAAAGTTTGTGCAACATTGCAAACTAACTGGCTGACACTTGAAGATAATGTAGACTAGATATTGAGCCACACCATTACCTTTTTCCAAATTTCCAACAAGTTGTAGATTACCAACACTAAGGCACCACTTTGAATATGATTTTCTTCATATGAATTCCACAGTAAAGTGGCGTTTTAGTGAGAGCTTATTTCTGAAACAGCTAACTAAGTTTAGCTGTTCAAACATTTCCTATTTGGCCACAAATATCAACAGTCATCCCTCGGGATAGAATTTGCTCTGCAAAGCAATCCTAACTGAAACAGATCATGAAGGTCTAGCAAGTGAACTCCCTAAAGAAACCTTAGACCAAAAGTACAAGTCCTAGAGTAACACATCTTCTGCTCTGCTAATTCTATATTTATTTATTTTGATCGGTCTGCTAATTCTATAATTCCTAGCTCAGAATTACCAACATCAACAAAAAGAAACTCCGAAACATTCTTTTCATGCGAGTTTGCATAATGTCATAAAACTGGCATAGCTTATATAAGAATATCATATGCAGCATATGCAAATAATAGTCTATGTGACAAACAGCAGATGATACATAATTTAGCATGGTTTGCAAAATTTGTCAAACAATTGGCAGTAATGCCAAGAATAGTTCACATAATCCCTCATGATTTGACACAACTGGCACATTTTTTACATAAATAATCATCTCGACAATAAGCATGGTTCATGAGTATGGCATATGCAACCATCGCATACAACAACAATAGTTTCGGAAACATATGCAATCTCAATTGTCGCATAAATCAGCAGAGTTGACATAGTTTGCAGTTGCGAGATTTGAACATTTTATTATTCTCAAATTGTTCTCACAAAATAGCTTTTGCCATTCTAACTGTCATAAGTCCGCACATGCCAAATTCAACATATTGCTTCCAAACGAAACACATCGAAATCCCTAAACCAAACCTGAAATCCACATAAACACAGACTCCGTCATTTCGCCTCAGAACACGACCCGGAACTGCGGCGCGTCAGAGCCGGTGGCCGGCACGATCTGCCACCGGCACGGCTCAATGTCGTCGGAGACGGGGCAGTACCCGGCCATGGTGACCTTCTCGCCGCTGGCCGCCGCCGAGCCGAACTCGAACACGGTGACGTCGGCGGGGCGGTGGACCTCCTCGGCGCCGTTGAGTCCGGGGACCTCACCGCCAGTGGTGGTCGAGGACGGCTTCGCTGGTTCTGCTTTCTTGCCCTTCCACCAGGAGAGAAGCCCCATGGCGATTGATTGCTTAGGGTTTAGGTCGGTGGAATACTGAAATAGGAATCTAAAAGACCCGGCGGCAACGTTGCGTTATCCTCCAACTTTTTGTTGAATATAATAAGGGAACTACTAAACGTCGCCCCAAAACTACTTAAATCGTCCCTTGAAATTACCAAATTGCCCTTAACAATATATTTAATACCCATATCGTCCCGTGTCTATAAATAAGGCCTATGGTCTTGTATATTCATAATTTATCAGTAAAAACACCACGAAAATGTCTGACGAGGGTGATGCATCGGGTGAGGTAAGCCTAGCGGGGGGAAATTTTTGGGCCGAGCGTCTGCATTAGACGCCTCCCCCATGGTGAGGGCGTCTGCGTAGGACGCCCTCCCCATGGCCGAGGCGTCTAACGCAGACGCCTACACAATGGGAGAGGCGTCTTATGTAGACGTCCTCCCCATGGGTAAGGCGTCTGTATTAGACGCCCTTCCCTACGGCAAGGCGTCCTACGCAGACGCCTTACCGTTGGGGAAGGCGTTTAACACAGACGCCCCAGCCATGGGGCAGGCGTCTAATACAGACGCCTTTTTTTTTTGATTTTGATTTTGTTTTTTTAATTTCGACTTTATTTTTTAAATTTTTTATTTTCGATTTTATTTTTTTATTTTTTTAATTTCGATTTTATTTTTTTATGTTCCAGATTTCGGTGGTGATGGAGTGGATTACAGTGAGTTATTTCAAACTACACAAATCTTTGAAACAATCGATGAAGCATGTAAATGGGCCAAACAAGTAGCTATCGGAGCTGGGTTTTTTTTGGTCGTGTCGTCGTACAAAACAAGATCAGATAGTCGGATGGATTGTTATTTGAGATGCGACCGGCGAAATCAAATGGAGTCTCGGGATATGGATACTGCACTTCGAAGAAACACCAAAAGAAAGGGTTGCGGTTGCCGTTTCTTAATAAAAGTGGTGGAGCGACGAGATCGTGATGGATGGGTTGTGGTTTATAATAGTGCTCACGGACATCACAACCACAGACTGGCAGTTTATCCAGAGGGTCATCGTCAAATTAGTGGTCTAAGTTCTGGGGCGAAGAAGATTGTTCGTGATATGACAGAGGCGCAAGCAAAACCACGGAACATCTTGAAGGCAGTAAAAGAAAAATTCCCGGATGACAATCCAAATCAAAGGCATATTTATAATTTCAGAGATTACATGAGGAGGACAAAATCTGAAGATCGGAATCCCATTCAGCAGTTTCTCTACCAAGCAGTGCAGTGTGAGTACTTACATTGGATTATGGCGGATCCAGAAACTGATGTCGTAACTCACGCTTTTTTGGCACATCCGACGTCAGTCCAGTTGTTGCGGACATATCCTTTCATTATCTGCATGGATTCGACTTACAAGACGAACAAGTATAAGATGCCTTTGTTCGAAATGATTGGGGTCACACCAGCAAACATGAATTTCCTTATTGGATATGCGATTTTGATGGATGAATCTTACTCCAGTTATTTGTGGGTGATGGAGAAGTTGAGAGATCTGTTATTGGGGACTGTCAGCCCGACTGCAATAATAACAGACCGGGAGTTAGGCCTTATGCGACCAGTGAGAGAGGTTTTTCCTGACTCTGCTCATTTACTCTGCACATGGCACATCAACAAAGACGTATTGAATTACGCATACCACGTATTCGGCAAGAATAAGGAGATGGCAGAGACTTTGAGGCGTGGAAGATGGAGGAAGATCATGCTTTCTACTTCAGAAGCCGAGTATGATAGAGCTGTGTATGCTCTGAAAGATTTGTATAGATCGTGGCCGGCTATCACGGAGTATCTGGACACCACGTGGTTGGTGCATAAAGAAAAGTTTGTGCTGAATTGGACGAACAAAGTCCTTCATTTTGGGAACACCACGAATTGTAGGGTCGAAAGTGCTCATTCGGCTCTAAAAGAGTGGATTTCTACATCGACTGCAGCTCTGGACACTCTTTTCGAGCGCGTCAACGCGGCTACTGAAATGCAGCTGACGAATATTCGAAACTTTCTTGAAGACTCGAGACGGCGAAATTTGACTAATTTCGGACATGCTCTATATCGTCACATAAATGGTAGAGTTTCACATCACTGTTTGCAGTTGCTGAGTCAGGAGGTGAAGAGAATGCAACAGTTAGATGATGAAGTTGAATATCGTTGCGAGTGCGCTTTTCTGACTTCTCATGGGATACCTTGCGCATGTACCATCCGTGGATGTCTTGAATCAGAAAACGGAATTTACTTAGAGCAGATTCATCCGTTCTGGAGGACACTTGTCATTGGGGAAGGAGCCGGGAACGCAGAGTTTGTGTCTCAGGCAGCTCAAGACGCCGAACATTTTCGCAGTCTAGTTGATGAGATTGCAGGAAGTGACCCTACCGTAATTCGATCGGCCTCTCGGGTTTTATTCGAGCAGCTACACCCCGAACATTCGAATTTGAAAGAGCCTGCAGTAAAAACAAAGCTACGAGGTCGACCAAGGGGAAAGTCGACACGACGGGACCCTAGTGCGTTTGAGTATGCAGAGCGAGGTAGTGGTCGATCTTCAGGTAGTGGGAGTAGAGGTCGTGGTCGTTCTTCCGGTAGTGGAAGCAAAGGTCGTGGTCGATCTTCTGGTTCTTCGTCTGTGAGGGGAGGATCAGGTATACCATCCCTATATTTATTATTATTATAATTTTGTTATTTATTTAAGTAAATATGTATCTTTTGTTATTATATGTAACTGTATTTTTTGTTCATATTGTAGTGACTGGGCGGGCTGACGTAGACGACTTCCCATATGGAGATAGAATTCCAGGAATCATTATGCCACTCCTACACCAGTGGAATGATGTACGTGCTGATGGAAACTGTGGATTTCGATGTGTCGCCGATGTTTTCCACGGTGGTGAAGACAATTGGCAACTCGCCCGTCGTTCGATTTCAAATGAGATAGCTGCGAACCCATCTTTTTATGAGCACGTATACTACGACGGTGTGGCGGAGGCTCGTCACCGGATTAATTGGGGCGGGGGACCTTGTGGCGAGAATCACTATATGGAGACGTGGACGGACTTGTTTCCCATTGCAAATTTTTACAAGTGTGCAGTTATGTTCTTCTCTCTCGGAAATGATGGTTCATTGTACCCATGTCTTACAGTTCTACCTTGGGAGAGTCCGCCTACCGTGACGAGACCGTGTAGAGAGTTGATTATTGCTCATTTAGGGAGTTACGCTCATTACATTCGTTTGGAATTGAATGAGGGATTCCCCGTACCTCCTATAGCGACTCTGTGGTATCAAATACGAGATGAGAGTGTTATTGGATGGGAGCTGGAGTACCAAAATAGGATAGCATATTGGCAACAATTATGTAATATGTTTTGATATGTTTGTATAATTATGTAATATGTTTTGATATGTTTGTATAATTATGTAATATGTTTTGATATGTTTGTACATTATATAGTGTTGCTTTATTATGTAATATGTTTTGATATGTTTGCTTTATTTGCATTATATATAATAGTACGACAGGTTATCAAACACAAATACAAATAATAAGCGTACAACAGATAAGCAAAACACAAATACAAACAATAAGCGTACGACATGTTAGCAAACACAAACACAAATACAAATAATAAGCGTACAACAGATAAACAAATATAAATGCAAATACTAAGCGTACCACAGATAAGCAAACACAAATACTAAGCGTACAACAGATAAACAAATATAAATGCAAATAGTAAGAGTACGGTACAACAGATCAGCCTACTCATCATCCGAATCATGGTCGGAGATGCCTAACTGAGTATGCCACGAGTGTATGATCTCATCCAAATCTCCGCATGCAGCTCTGGCATCGTCTGGCAGCTCATCCCTCATCTGCAAGATTGGGTCTACAGCCCGAATCCCCGGTCGTAAACCTCCCACCCCTACCCTTCCGCACCATCCATCCGGCGGAAGTAGAAGTACCCGCTCGACCACGTCCTCCGCTATAATCCCCCTGCCTCTCCACCTCCGGCCGCACTAACTCATACGGGCCATCATCGTCGCTCTCGTCGTCGAAACTATCCACATGCTCATCATCGAAGGAATCATCCTCCTCACGACGACGTAATGCCTCCCTCTCCCTCCTGACCGAAGCAGATATCCCCCGTCTACGTGGATGACGCGGTGCTGAATCATCAACTAAAGAACGGAAGGCGTGTAATGGTATCGACTTGCCTTTCCCTCCACTGTGACCCGATGACTATTAATTGAAATTTTAAATACAAATTTGTTAAATTTGTTAAACTAAATTATCATATTTATCAAAATTGTTAAACTAAATCAAAATTTGTTAAACTAAATTATCAAAATTGTTAAACTAAATCAAAATTTGTTAAACTAAATTAAAACAATTGTTAAACTAAATCAAAATTTGTTAAAACTAAATATCACAAATGTTAAACTTAATAAGAATTTGTTAAATTAATTTTTTTGATTTATCACTATTTATTAAAGTAATTATGATATTTATTAATTAAAAAAACAAAAAAGGTGGAGGCGTCTGCGAGAGACGCCTCCCGCAAGGTGGAGGCGTCTGTCGGAGACGCCGCCTCCTACGAGGAGACGTCTTCGGAAGACGTCTCCCCCATCGGGGAGACGTCTTCCGCAGACGTCGCCCGCTACGGGTCGGAGCGGCTTCCTCGGACGCCCGCCCCATGCGGGGGGCGTCTCCCTCGGACGCCGACGACTTTTTTTTTTTTTTAAACAAATAAATAACATAATGTTACCTCATACGGGTACACCGGGGGAACTGCTGGCTGCTTCCCTGGCCTCCGAGACATTCGTAATTTTGTGTAGTAGGTATAGGAAGAGAAAGTTTTGAAAAAAGAGTGAAATTGTGAGATATATAAGCAAAAATAGGATGAAGGGCAATTTGGTAATTTCAAGGGGCGATTTAAGTAATTTTGGGGCGATGTTTAGCAGTTCAGTATAATAATTGTCCGGATTAATTTTAAGGAAAATGTTTACAGCAGGCGTCTCTTAGAAAAGACAAACTATTATGTAAAAATGTACCTTATGTTGTGAATTCCAAAGGTCTTGTGGATGATTCATCTTCCTTAACCCCCCCCCAATAGCTTAAGTAGATTTTACTCTTATTAATATGGTGTAATTCCATTTATTTTGGTTGTAACCCCTACTACATCCTCACCCTATATATAGGGGACTATTGTACATATTTGATGATATGAAAAGAAAATACATATCTCTCTTTCCTCCAATCTTTTCTCTTTAGATTGTTTGTTTTACAACACGTTATCAGCACGATAGTTTCTTGTATGATCGACCGGAGCATGAGCTGATAATAATCATGGTAATTTCTCAACAAAAAATGTTATTATTTTGAGATTTTATATATTTCAGTGTTTTCTCATGCATGCTTTTGTTTATGCAAGTAATTGATGATTTCTGAATAGTATTGACAATTAGTCATGACACACATCAATATTTTATTTGGAATATTTCTTGCTCACAATATTATTCATGTTATATGTAAATCTACGATTGTACTTTAGCATTTTCTATTCTTGATTCCCTTAATGAACAAGAGAGAGTTAATTAGGACTTTATAATTCATGTATTTTTAAAGGTTTCTTCACGTGTCTCAATAAATCAAGAAATCCATTTTCAGTTTGCTCGTTGTAGATCCACGAGTTTATGAGTACATGTACATCTTATTTGCACCTTAATTTGAATAATATTCAAGGTAGCTATTTTAAATCATTGTTTTACATAGCTTTAGTTCTTCACTTGGTGTATATCAATATATGTCGTCAAAGATTAATTTTATCGGTGCATGGTTTCAAATCTCATTTTTCTTTAGTTTTGATGCCTCTAGTGCATAATATATTGGTATTACAATATTATAATATAATCTCAGAGTTCTTAAGTTTTCAAATGAGAACTTTCTAATTCTTCTTTGATGTTGTATTTCTCCAATCTAACTCTGATTTGAGTGTTTAAAATTCCATTTTATGGTTACAACGTGGTCATTGAATTATATACTTATTTTGTTTATAAGCTTTTTTTTAAAATTGTAATACTTGCGGGCTGCTTAAATATTATGTTCCCAAAAAGAAATATTATTAATTGCAATTGGCATTAAACGGATTTTATTATGATATTAATCAAAATATGGAAGGATAAAATTTTTTGGAGCCTTTGAAACTTGATTTGAAATAAGAGTGTGAATCATATTTGGGTTTAAGGTTCTTATAAATCTAAAATATTTATAATGTGCTAAAAAAAAGGGAAATGAGTTCTAACTCATGTGGCTTTTTATAGATTCACTTGCTTGATATTTACAATGTATATGAGTTTAAAAAGGGTAATAAGTTGCATGTACCAATTATACATAATGATTGTATGTTATGACTTTTAACTTTATACTTGACATCTTGGATAAGAATGACGTCTTATCATGGATTATGGATGTTGAACCCAACCCATTGTCTTTTAAAATATCAATGACTAGAGAGAAAAAAAGGCATCAAATCAAGATAAAGAGGAGGTTGTAATTTTCTTTTACTATCCTATTTGTTAAAATGATATAAAAGTATTATGATTTAATCTCATGTCTATTTTTGTGCTTGGACAAAACATCAAGTTATTGATCAAAATTCCATGATTTCTCGATCCAATGAAGCATGAAAATAAATAGTTACATATTTAGTAGTGCTTCTAAAATTGAATGATATATATCTCATGCAACTTTGTATCGATTCACTTGCTTAGTATAAGTTATATGAATTCTTAGTATCATGTTGATTAAAAGAGTATTTGTAAAGTGGTTCAAACATACGATTATTACTTGTTAATTTTCATGCATCACATGCTCATTCACAACTATTACAAGAATTCATCTCATGAGTACATAATATTCATTTTGATAGATGTATATATATATATAATAAAATGTACTATATTATAGTGGAATTCAAAATGATATTGTGATTGAAAATGATATGTATTGGCTCAGAAGGCGAATATATCTTGTGATCATTGTTATTGAAAATGATATGTATTGGCCCAAAAGGCGAATATATCTTGTGATCATTGTTATTGAAAATGATATGCATTTGCCCAGAAGACGAATATCTTAATATTCATAAAATGCTACTATACAAAGATTTAGATATTATTCATTTAAAGAGGGTTATGAAATTCTATGATAATCCCTGAAGGATTCATATGGTCATCTAAACAACATGCAAATATCTAATTGAGTAAAAATGCACGTCGATCTCTAAATCAATCCCTATGACCAGAAGTTCATAGATATTTAGAGATTAGTAGTAAAAGAAGAAGAAGAAAAATTATTTATCACTTTACAAATTAATGACCCAATACTCTTTTGGGTTATGCAACACCGATGATTGAAGATCATGAGAGTTGTTGGAAAACCACGATACTTTTTATACCTTTTTTTTGTGTGTGCCAGAAGCACTCACTACAAAGTATCGTGAAAACAAGAGCATAAGCAGTGGACTAAATTTTGTGCAAATAAATATGAAATAAAGATGACATCAACGAGATGAAACATGCCCAGAAGTGCCTAAATAAAATCATCTCTTATATTAATTATGGATGTCATGATTTGTATTGTTTTTGTAAAGCTTTAGATAAAATTGTTGACTTCTGTCACGACCAAAATGAGGTCAAATTTGTCGACCGATTTGCACAACAAAATGAGAGTCCCTCTGTTTTTAAAATATCTCTCAATATTGATTATTATGGGATCTTAAAATATATACATGATACATTAATGTGCATATATACCTGCTAATATTATTTTTTATGGTTGATATACATCATGTTATGAATCTTCCCCCACTTTACTTGTACAATAATGAATAAATTGTTTTCCTCCTACGGTTTAAAGCTCCTCAAGAGCTAAGTTTTATTGTCCAATCCAATAATCATATATATAGGATGTACATTTTTTTGGCATTAGGGGGAGAAGCTAGAAGCTTAAAGAATGTCAAGAAAATGTATTATATTGAACCTGAAGTTCATAAGAGAATATACATACAAGTATGATTGAACCTGAAGTTCATAAAATCGTTATCTTGCAATATCTAGCAAGTAATTGTCATACATTTGTATTGATCACAAAAGAGTGACTATGCCTTATATTACTAGACATAGACCACATAATATAAAGCGAAGATCTCCACATGATAAAATATATTTGAGCTCAACCAACGCCAGAAGCGTGGACCATAACATATATTATTTGTGGAAATAAAATAAAAGTTAGTCACTCTCATTGCACCTCCTGAAGAGGTTATTCCTGAAGAATATAAACCCGTAAAGTACATGCAGCTGCTAAACAAAAGATTAATGAAATTACGGGGATACAGAACGGTCAAATCCTAAAATTTTGGGAAACGATGAGGATTTGATTATTATTGACGTAAAACTTGCAATCAACTATATATGTTGATACGAGAGATATTAAATAATTATTAAAATTATTGTCGACAATTCATTCGCCTTCTTAATAGCATGCTATCTCAAGAAAAGAAAAATGGATCCAAAACCTATGATATTATAAGAATGCCAGAAGCATTCGTATTTGATATAAACAAAAGAAGGCGAACAATATATAATAAACTCGCTGAATAAATATACTATTCGGACCTGTAGTCCTAATTTCTGAAATTATATCCCTGAAGGATAAAAATAGAAATCAGAAAACATGTGATACATTATAAAGCGAGGAGTAATATAAGGGTATTCGCAGGACCCAACATCCATCTGATGTTACCCATTCTCTCGTAATATTGATAATAAGTTCTGTGACATGATCAATATGATATGCATATAAGATATGTTGTGACTTTAAAATTTTATAAGTCACTTACTATTGGTAATTATATGAGAGTCCCTGAAGGACTAATATGACAAAATATATTATATGATGACAAAAATCAAAATATGCACTATACAATTTTTGAAAAGATCGTTATATAAAGAAACAAGTAAGAGTGTGCATATAACCTCTTCAATCAAAGTCATCATGAAGAATGATGCGAAGTTGATCTTAGTCGTCCATATATTTCATCCAATAACAAAAATTACTGTTATTTATTATATTTATAACATGCTTGATGTCATACATCAGAGTTTTTGAAAACTCATGAAATATTTAATGGATAATTTTTGGAATAAATGACCAGAGAAAACCCAATTATTTTTCGACCTGAAGTTCGAACATTCTCTGGAAGAGAATTTGTACAATGATTCAATTGTAGAAAGTGAATATTGTAGAAAAATATATTCTACTTAATACTCACATTGAAATGACACTAAGAAAGGACGTCTATTGTATATCAACAAAGATCCAATTGTAATAGGACCTGAAGTTCCTTATAAAAAATGTCATGAACATTTTCTTATAACTTGAAACCTAATAAGGTTTACAGTGTCATTGCGTGGAGTCATTACAAGTTGGTGAATCAGTTATTGATTCTTACATTCTCGTATCGCTAGGATATCAATATAATTATGAGACATCTTTAAATTGTCCATAAATAATATCTTTTGAGGTAACATATTCATATCAAAAGTTACCACAATTTGTATTACTCCCAGCATATTATTTGAGAAAAATTGCGCAAACATATTTCACAATCTTATTATCTAAGTGAAATATAGTAAATATTCATTAACTCCGTTAAACTATCATGTATTTGTTTATTGAATCCCCATGCAATTTTGTGTTTAAGGACTTCATAAAATATATTCGTAAGTTTGGTAAACTACGAATAAGGGGAAGCAGATTTGTATTTATCGTCCCTGAAGTACGAATATCCCTGAAGGATAAAGCCCGGAAGGCTTATAGTTGCACTCTTTTTCCCTTTTTCGAAATTTTGTCCTAAAAGGTTTTATTGGTTAAAGGTTTTTAACGAGGCAACTTGTGCAATTTTGTTAGCGTATGTTATGCACTCTTTTTTCCTTAGTTACTTTTTCCCACAGGGTTTTGTAGCAAGGTTTTTAACGAGGCATAAACATAACGCATATTATATAAGGGAGTGTCATAAATGTATGTTGAATTGAGGGGGAGAATTATACGATGCACTCTTTTTTTTCCTTCACCAAGTTTTGTCCCACAGGGTTTACTTGGCAAGGTTTTTAATGAGGCAGACTAATCAAGTGACAACTGATCAGATCCAATCAAGCGAGAATTTGGCAGATTTATTTACAAAGTCCTTGGCCACCAAAGTCTTTAAGAAGTTTGTCTTTAAAATTGATGTTCAATGTATGTTGAAGTGAGGGGGAGCACAATACGCGTTGCACTCTTTTTTCCTTCACCAAGTTTTTATCCCATCGGGTTTTTCTTGGTAAGGTTTTTAACGAGGCAACATCCTTAGCGTATAAAGGTGATCATCCAAGGGGGAGTGTTGTGAATTCCAAAGGTCTTGTGGATGATTCATCTTCCTTAACCCCCAATAGCTTAAGTAGATTTTACTCTTATTAATATGGTGTAATTCCATTTATTTTGGTTGTAACCCCTACTGCATCCTCACCCTATATATAGGGGACTATTGTACATATTTGATGATATGAAAAGAAAATACATATCTCTCTTCCCTCCAATCTTTTCTCTTTAGATTGTTTGTTTTACAACACCTTAAAAGTAATAAAATACACTATAAAATGATTGGACAACCATTGTGTTTAAAATGACACTCCTTATATAAAAAAACAAACACCATATTTAAAAAGATAGCACATCCTACGTTATAATTTTAATTATCAGATTATATCCGTATCATTCATATTATGGGTTGTTACCGGCGATAATCAAATTGCATCTTCGATTCATACAAATGGTACACGAATCGCTGGGAACTTGGAATACATATCAGATGTTCATCAATTTTTTTTGTTGAATATAAATGTACAAAACCAAATTATATTGAGTTAGGGGTGTAAACAGGTCGGGTCGGGGCGGGTTTTGAACCCACCGCTACCCGACCCGTCTAAGCCAGGCGGGTTGGCGGGGCGGGTCGGGTTATTTTTTTTTCAACCGCTACCCGACCCGCCTAAGATCGGGTATACGGGTTATGCGGGGCGGGGCGGGGCGGGTAGACGGGTAAATGGCATTTTCAGTTTTCTATTTTTAATTCTGAACGTAGATATACATATTTTTTTGAAAATTAAAACCAAATGGGAAAAAAACAGCCAACTTCCTGGAAAAAACAACATCAAGAATTTGTAGTTAATCAACATCCCAATTTATACAATTTGTCGGTCCTGAATTTACAATTTATACAAAATCATTTAACTATAAATGAAGTGTAGCAATGAATTGAGCTATGAATTAAAATATCAATTGATAGGGTAGAGCTATGATTAATGAAGTGGTGATATTAACAAGGATGTTACCATCCGTCGTGGTTTGCTCCGATAAGTCGTTCATCGTCACTCTACTAGAAACAAAGAAGGATGACTGCATTAGGATAGAAGCAACTTTATCTTCAGTTCCAAACTCACCAAGAAGCAAAAACAAACATCAAGTCCATTCATTAAACATGTTTTCATACTGAAACACTAAACATAAACATGTACTGATGCCATCAAGATAAACATTAAACAACACCATCATTAGCAATACTAATTCAAACTCAAAATTTCAACTTATCAAAACTGCTCAATGTAGTAGGCCATGCTTGCAAAGTTTAATCAAGAAAAGGAATAGAACCTTGATTTTGTCAACGTAGCACAAAATCACAGAGAACACAAAGACAAACCACTTGATTTCACAATATCATGGTATATAGAATCCTAAAGAACCACTAAATAACATCAGTAATACTTAAAAGTAAGATTGATTCCATAGTAAAGGAAATTAAAAGTGTGTTTGCCAAATGATTTAATGGCAGACCCAAGATTTAGAAAGGAAGCCTTCGAAGCAGATTCCTCACCTAAACCACCAAGACCCGGTGCCGTGGGCTTCCAGGAAGCCACAGATGGGAACAAATATTAGAAGGAGGATTAAGGTTTGAGCGAAGGGAGTTGGGAGGGTTGCGGAGAACAGAGGGCAGCGAGATTCTCACCGGAGATGGAAGTGTCGCCGAAGATGGCGTCACGGAAGTCGAGATTCTCACCGGAGATGGAAGCCAAGAGAAGAGTTGTTGGAATGGAGAGGAGGGTTAGGGTATTTTGTGCGGCTCAACCTGTGCGGCTGTGCCCTAACCTGGAAATGTGGAAACAAAAATGTATATATATTTGTAATACACGGGTAATCGGGTAAACGGGGCGGGTTGAAATTCCTACCGCTACCCGCCCCGTTTAATATTCGGGTTGACGGATATTCGGGTTGGCGGGTGGGATTTTTTCACCGCGGGTCGGATTTCGTGGGTCGGGTTGGCGGGTCGGGGCGGGTTTTACCCACCCCATTTACAGCCCTATATTGAGTCGGCCCGTGGACCTCACATGGACAGGTACGGTATGGTACGGTACGACTCTAATTGTATATATCCCCACAAAAGTTTCAAGTTTGAGATTAAACCTAAATCATTATTTTTTTCAATTTTGGTTGAGCTATTACCGAACTTAACTAAATTGATTGTTTTTTCCTACACAATTTTTGTGACAATAGACTCACATTAATACAACATATCTAAATAGTATTAGCATTCCAACCGTGTGTTGCACGCTCGTTTTACTAAAATTAATTAGGGTTAATTATAGTTTGCCCCCCTGAACTATGTCTTGGTATCACTTTGCCCCCCTGAAGTTTCAAAGTTAACAGTTACCTCCCCTGAGCTTTAATTTTGTAACACTTTGCCCATTTGAACTTCAAAAACTCATTATTTAACACACATTCGACGTTTTTTTCCTAATTTTTTTGTTGTATCCCTAATACACTCCTAAACCTATAATTACGTGAAAGTTTGGATCAAAACGGAGGTCGGATATGGTTGGAATTTGGGTCGTTTTGAGTGTCAATCCGACCCAAATTCCAACCATATCCGACCTCCATTTTGGATCCAAACTTTCACGTAAATATATGTTTAGGAGTGTATTAGGGATACAACAAAAAAATTAGGAAAAAAACGTCGAATGTGTGTTAAATAATGAGTTTTTGAAGTTGAAGGGGGCAAAGTGTTACAAAATTAAAGCTTAGGGGAGGTAACTGTTAACTTTGAATACAATTAATTAAGTAACGAAAGATTGTTGTTTGAATACAATAATGTTCTTGTTTATAAGACTACTTATTGTTACATCAGGATACTTCACGGATATTTTACTAAATTAATGGAAGATTTTAAATTCGAATGTCAACCTTTCGGTATGGTAGCTTATGATGACACTCTATTAGCCTTACGCATCAAAAGAGTAGATGGATTTTATTTAAATGAGATGACACGAACATATGATTCGAAAGGACAAAGAAGAACATTGTGGCTCGAAACCTAGAAAAAGTAAATTACTTTTGTATTTTTTGTTGTAAAAGATTATCATTTCAGGTGTGTAGTAAAATGAAATACATGTACAATGTAGACAAACCGACAACATACAAGTATTTTGTAGAAGGACGGTGATACACGGACGCGCGCGTCCCAGACGCATCTGACGTGGTCAATACAGCCAGTAGTCCAGTCAGCAAAAGTCAAATGTATTTTACTTTATGAAATTAATTAAATAAATACATGAGAAAGATTACCAGGAAAATTCGGACGATCCACATCTTGATCCGGTCGACCTTTGACTCACCAAAATTTCTCCGAGTCGAATATCATCGGATGACCGTGTCACCTTCAGTCTACTGACAATATCCCAAGATAGCTCCTAAATATTTTCTCTTGGTTAACCGAACCCAATTGTCCAGGCACTCTAGACAATTTCGGTCAACCAATTGTGTTTATCCGTTCCCCGCTCAGTTGACCGTTCTGAAGACACCTCGGTCGACCGAACCCTAAACGGTTTACCGTGTTTGACCCCGATTTTGCTTTTGTCAAATTTTGGATTTATATCCAACAAAATTTGATCTTTTGGGGTTTTTAGCAAATTCATATCTTATGTAATATATTATCCTATGTAATATTAAATTATTACACCCCATAATATATACACCTCATATGAATTTATTAATGATTCTAATTATGTCAATTCTCATGACATATTGATTTTATTGATTCACCACATGTATCCATTTTTCTCATGAAAACCCGACACATCATATGAACTTAAAATCAAACTTCTTGTTTCCCAGTTTTGTGGTGTGACCTATAGGAGGATCTAAGCTAAATTGGCAGCGATATTAAACACTAAATATCTCAAACTATAAGCGGTATCTAGCTACACATTATAATTACCAAATTAGCATAGATGTCTTTGTTCCACTCAAGCTAAACACGATCCATTTAGTGATGTAAGCGCACCACTTGTGTCCGTCCCTTGCCTTATGATATTAAGAATATATACAAACTAGAAATGTGTCACCTTTGTATTATATTCATTTCTTGATCTCTTTAAGCTAATTAGAATTATGTAACTTAACTCAAGTTACATTGTGCACGTTATAATTTTGCGTTATCAATGGGCCCACTAATATCATCACTCAATTAAGAGGGGCAATGATAATCGTTTGACTAGCTATTTTTTCAGCACAAGTCATGTTCAACCAACTATTGTCTTTATCACTATACTCATCGATAGCTTTTGACAATAATCAAATTAAGCACTTCTTGAGTAAAAAGATATGTCTCATATCTTAGGATCCAAGACACAGTAAAACATTGATGTCACGAAATACAATTCCATAATGTTTTATTTGTCAGGTCTATTCAATATACAAAAGTAATCTTTTCCTCTTTTATATACTCGTGTCCTCAATTATTTGTAGAGCTACAACAATCGATGACCAACACGACAATCTTATCTCGGTGATTAATGTGCCTTGTGAATTACCATGATTGTGAATAACTTTTGATTTATGTAAACCGTTATCTTTTAGAGCTCTACGGTTAACGACCAAGTCCAACTTCCTTAACACTTGCAAAAGACGAATACCATAATCAAGGAACAAAATGTTTGCACATCCAATTCATAATAATTGACATATAAAAGTAAAACTTTTAAAACACATTCATTTCAGTTATTTGATGCATTAATAATTTGGAAGATCACTAGACAACTTGACATTCTAATGATAATGAAATAATTTATTTGTACATATGTCATATCCATGTTGTTTTGTTAGAAACTATAAAAAAATATCATTTTTATTTTGTGTGATCTTTTATATGATATTGATCATTTTGATTGTTGACAAAAGTTAAATATACGACTTTTCATAAAATGGACAAGAATTTTACTTGCCGTGTTTTGGATATTGAAACCCCACTTGATGCTCTTGGAAATACAAATGAGAAAAAAGAAAGAAGCACAAAATCAAGATAATGTGAAAGTTGTGTTTTTCATTTTCAAAAAAAATGATTTCGGAAATATCATGATTTAGTCTCGTGCCCGAGTGTGGTTGAGTTGAATATCGAGTTATCTATGAAAAATCGTGGAATCCATCCAATTGATTTGCTCCATTCCCTAAAGTGAATGTACGAGCACGTCAAAAGTCTTACAAAACGTCTACTATAATCATTTTGCAACCATGATTATGGACGTGAATGTGGATGTGATAAATAACAAAATAGTTGATGTCTTTATGGTATATAATTTTGACAATCAAAATTGATTGTCAAAGTAACTCTCCATGAAGCAAATATATTTCTAGTTATGTGTGTTTTATTTGATATTCTTTTTATAAGTAACATATACTCTTTAGTATATATACATGATCATATGCTGAATATCAATATCACAAATAGACACTATATACCATGATACAAATATTTTGTTTAATATTCTTGAGGTTCATTCGATTATCATATTTTCATAATTATTATATTTAAGCTTTTGATTTAGTTTTTATTTCAGTTAAAACTATTTTATATTGGTTAGTGCTCTCATTAGTCCAATATTTTCTATACTTGTGAATTTTATTCACTTACGATGAGATGCTTGTAGATATTAATAATACAAATACATATGTTGCTAGCAGATCGATATCCAACATTTTTATGTTTGTAATGACTATTTATGCATATCATTATAATATGTCTTTTAATGTTCAACAGAAAAGATAGGAGTGCTTATACACGGACGCGCGCATTCTGAACGCTGCATACGTGTCCTCTTGTCAGCCCGGTTTCTTGCGTGTGATGGTTCCGCTTCTCGTGCAGAGATTAGACAGCGAAGAGACACGAAACTGGTGTCTCTTCTGATACCGAGGAGCGAAACAAACCCCAGACCTTTCTCCCCGAGTTTTCTCCTTCGTTTTTTTCGAGTTTTTTCCATCCGATCATGCCATTTTCTGCCACACAACAATGCCGACAAAATGGAATCTCCGAGTCTCGCTTCCTCTAGCACTGCGGTGGTGCTTTAGGTTTGTCATTTTAGCAAATGGTGGTGATACTAAGAACCCATGGTGGTGATACTAAGTTTTATTTGGTGTCTTCTTAGGCGTCTACAAACTACTTTGAGCCCTCCAAATGTGCATGGACACCAATAGAGAAGGTGTTTGGAAAGACGAAGGACTCTGAGAAGGACATTTTCCGGGGTACTCCCTTCGGTCACTTCCTAGACCTTGCTAATGTTCCGGTCGATAATGACATTGTAGAATGGTTCGTGGAACACTACAACGTGAAGGAGGTTGGGTTGAGGATTGACTCTGGGGTAGTACACTTTATAGCCGAAGATGTTGCCCTACTTTTGCGAGTAAAACTCCGTGGCAAGGCAGTACGCATGCAGCCAAAAGACGTCGCAACCCGAGCGGGGGAGAACCTTAACAACGCCCAACTTTGTTCTTAGATGTTGGCTACCAACTATCTGGGGATGCGGAAGAGTACGTACGACTCCTCATTAGTTACATTTTCAGCCATTTTTTGTTCTGTGATGGCACGTATCGAACAAGAGTTTTGTTCGTGGACCACTTGGCTGACTTCAATCAGCTACACAAGTACGCGTGGGTGAATGTTATTCACAAAACCCTTGTGATGGGCCTGGAGAAAGCCAGGTGGGATCTACAGGTGAGGAGATCGTCCGGTAACACAACCACGAAGAAGGGGAACGTCAATGGGTGTGTGGCCGTAATACAAGTAAGCGTATGCCCTTTTAAAGGAAATAGTTTGTCCTTTTAGAGTTACAATTTCTCCTTTTTAAGTTATAGTTTGTCCTTTTTAAGTTATAATATGTCCTTTTTAAATTCTTCGTATGACTTATAAAAGACATGAGTTTGTCCTTTTTAACATACTTGTCTGTCCTTTTCAAGTAATAATATGTCCTTTTTAAATTCATCGTCTGTCATATTTAAACCTGAGTTTGTCCATTTTAACATACTTGTGTGTCCTTTTTAAGTTATAGTTTGTCCTTTTTAAGTTATAATATGTTCTTTTTAAATTCTTTGTTTGTCCTGTTTAAGTTATAGTTTGTCCTTTTTAAGTTTTAATATGTCCTTTTTAAGTTATCATTTGTCCTTTTTAAAATGAGGTTTGTCCTTCTTAGGTATGGTTGTGTGAGATGTTCGTTTTAGGAGAGCCAAAATTGGGTGCCTGTCCGAGGTGGAACCGATTGGGTGCCTGTCCAGAATGTTTGGAAAAAGGACCATTATGAAGAGATGGGAGGAATGCGGTATCATCCTCTCTAAAATTTACAAAGGCGAATTCAGTTTGGCGCACCCGCCGATCCTTACACCGAAGGAGAAGGAATTCATTGGTCTGGCTCAAAACATTGAGCCCACCCGACGCACGGAGACTGATTGTCCTTCAACAAGCACCGAACCAAGGGTGCAATTGAGAGACTACAACATCTCTCAGGACCCACTGCTTCAAGAGTTGGAGTTCGCTGGGCTATAGACGAAATGGCTGCAAGCCGAAGTTGCCTTGAAGGAGGCAACTGAAGAGGTTAAGACACTCAATGAGGAGCTGAGAAAGTATCAGGAAGAGAATGAGATGCTAAAGGAAGAGATTTCATATCTTTGAGGATATGGGGAACATGGTAGAGATAGAGAAGAAGAGGAAACAAAGGAGAATAGGGATAGAGAGGAAGGGGAGAAAGGAGAGGAGGAGAATATGAGGGAGGAAGAAAAGGAAAGGGAGAGAGTAGAGAAGAGGAAAGAAGAGGAGAAGGGAGGCGGAGAAGGAAGGAGAGAGAGGAGAGAAGAGTAAAGAAGAGGAGGAGGAAAGCAGAGAAGGAAAGACAAAAGGTGAGAGAAAAGAAGAAGAGAGAGGAGGAGAAGAGGAGAGAGGTGGAGAAGGAAAGAAAGATGGTGAGAGAGGAGAAAAACAGAGAGGAGGAGAAGAGGAGAATGAAAGAGAGAGGGATGGAGAAGAGCAGGAGGAAAAGAGGAGAATGAAAGAGAGAGGGAGAGAGAAGAAAAAAGGGTGAGAAAAGAAGAAGAGAGAGGAGGAGGAGAAGAGGAGAGAGGAGGAGAATGAAAAAGAGAGGGAGAGAGAAGAGAAGAGGAGAAAGGAGAAGAGTAGAAAGGAAGAAAGAAGGAAAGAGGAAGAAGAAAGAAAGAAAAAGGAGGCAAAGGAGCACAAGATAAGGGAAATAGAAAGAAAGGAGGAGAAAATAAAAAAAAGAGGTGGAAGAGGAGAAGGCCAGGAGGGCAAAGTGGGGGGCCAAAGGATATCACTCAGTGGCCAAAAGACAAGAACAAGAAGAAGAAGAAGGAAAAGGAGTGGAAGAGGGAAGAAAGAAGGGTCCAGAGGAGCCTAAACAAAAAAAGGAAGAGGGGGATGATGAATTCAGGTTGGCTGCTCGCAAGTGAGAGACAATACCAGACATAGACATGGATACATTCACCACGTTGAGCACTGACGAGGTGAACATCCTATTGAAATTGACCGGACCCGCACACAATCACAAATAGGTGATCTAGAGAGGTGATTCATGTTTTTTCAAACGTTCCAACCTGAAGGAGCTACTGACGAAGGGGATGGATTTGACCAACGAGGTGATCGACAATATGCTTTCTGTACTGGAAGAGGGCCAAAAAATAGAAAAGTATCCCCATGAGGTACTTTGTATTTCAAGCTTCCATTCGGAGTGCATTTTGAATGGAGTCTAGACCATTGAAGAGAGGCTCGCCCGTCGACTACAGGGCATGGATTCTGTAAGGACCATCATCGCACAACCAATGCTATTGTCCGAACATTGGACTCTGCTGGTTGTTAACAGTCCATCCGAGGCGATCTTGCATTAAAACAGTTGCTCTAGGGAGCTTGTTCTAGATGAGAATCCCAACAGTACGGTAGGCGTACATGAATGCTCGGCCAAAGACGTTGGTGATTTCTAGGGGAACCGACTTAATGTGGACTGGCCAATGAGATACCTTAGGGAGACGTGCCAATGACAATTGTCGGGGAGCAACGACTGTGGTGTTTTTGTGTTGTACTGGATCAAGTGTCTCATGCAAAAGGTTTCCCCGACGGAGGAGGTGGACCCCACGAGACTTCACTCGGTCAGAGGTGAATTGGCCATGAATTTACTAAGGGACTCCCGTGCCTGTGTTGAGTTTTGATTTATAGTAGTCATGTGGAGATTCATATATACATGTATAGATTGAACACTCAATTTTTCCTGCTTCTGATTACAAACCCCAATGTTTACAAGGGCAACCAAAACGTTACAAGTGCATCCCCACGCTAAAAAGGACAAACCTCCACTTAAAAAGGACAAACCATTACTTAAAAAGGACAAACCTCCACATAAACAGGACAAACCCGTACTTAAAAAGGACACACTCACGACTTAACTGGAATATTTGAACCATTGTCACGAATTTACGTGGGCTTAAAAAGGACAAACCCCCGCTATAAAAAGGACAAATCTCTACTTAAAAAGGACAAACTATTACTTAAAAAGGACAACTCATTACTTAAAAGGACAAACCCTCTACATAAAAAGGACAAACTTCTACCTAAAAAGGACACACTCATGACTTAACTTGAACAACTGAACCATTGTCACGAATTTACGTGACCTTAAAACGGATATACTCCCGCTATAAAAAGGAGAAACCTCCACTTAAAAAGGACAACCCATTACCTAAAAATGACAGACCCTCCACATAAAAAGGACAAACCCCTACTTAAAATGAACACGCTTATGACTTAGCTTGAACAGTTGAACCATTGTCATGAATTTACGTGGGCTTAAAAAGGACAGACCCCCCACTATAAAAAGGACAAAGCTCCACTTAAAAAGGACAAATCATTACTTAAAGAAAACAACCCATTACTTAAAAAGGAAAGACCCTCCACATAAAAAGGATGATACATACTTATGGAGGTCGTTGCTCGTATTAGAGCCCCATGTCCAAATCGCCAACATCTGGATCCCCCTGTCTCGACACGATCTGATGCAGGGGGATTTGCCGTTCCTCGATACTTGCTCTTCTCTTATGTGAGGTTCTCTTTTTGGCTTCTTTGAATAATCTTCTTGTTAGGATCGATGGTTCTCTAATCCCTAGATAAATGCGGAATTAAAGCACTAAGTAAAGGATTAAGGGAGAAGACAATTGCAAACCACAAAATCATCGACATTGGAGTTTAGACAGGTTCAACACCGCACCCCGGTCCTAGTCCTCCTCGCAAGCCTCGCTCGATTCCCCGATCTCGCTAACGGTTCCACTAATCGATCTCCGTTTCGGGCCAAGATCAACGCCATTTACAACACAGAGCCTGGCAAACAATCCTCGCCTCACTCGTGTCTCCTCTCACAACCCGAGATGGAGCTTCCTTGAAGCTTTACAACATTTGGTGATTCTTGAATATGGAAATGGAATCAAAATCTAACTAACACTCTATACTTGAGCACACTTAGATATTGATATGGAAAGGATATACAAGTGTGGAGTTTTGGCTTGAGTGTAGACGAATGAGAGCTTGAAGATGAAAAGGATTTGGCTTTCAGTATGGCATGGATAGGAAGTGTTCAAGAGTTCTAAAACCAACAAATGGGGTCCTATTTATAAGCCTTCAAGCTCTAATAGCTGTTTGGGAGTTGGTGGGTTATGGACCAATGAGAAGCAAGGATTTGCTTAAAGCTCGGGCAGAATTTAGTTCATGTTCGGTCGACCGTTTATGTAATGGTAGTCTGAAACACAAAGGTACGGTTGACCGAATATACTTTGGATCACCATTCACCAACTTCCAGTAACTATTTTCAATTTCGCCATATTTAATTTCGGTTACCCAAATTCCATTCGGTTCACCGTTCCATGGTTTATAGTAAGATTAGTTGGGCTCTGATTACTCATATTCGGTTGACCGTGTATACTTCGAATGGCCGAATCTAGCGTGGGTTTTACGTTGACAATTAAAGCTCAAATGGTCGTTGGGAACAACGATCAAGTGCCACATGCAAATAGTCATTGGGTGCATAAAGCCAAGAATGACTCGGTTGACTAATAGGTATTCAGTCGTCTGAATTAGGACAAGTCAGTTGGGCTCTAAGGCTCGATTCAAATGTGACCATTAGCGAAAAGTCCAAAACTAGTCCAGGGCTATTCGGTTGACCGAAGGTGGTTCAGTCTTCCATCAGGGTAATTCCAGAGAACAACCTAAGGTTTACTGATGGGAAGGATTGAGGTAATCGATAATTGTTCGGTGGACAAAACTAGAAAGGATTGCACACAAATGTAGCCGCGGTCACAACTTCATCAATTGTAGTAGGCCCCTGGGTAGTGTTCATACGTGAACTCAACCACTCCATACACTTCACGACCTTAAGATACCTTTCGTGGGAAATGAATGCTTCCTGTGCGATCCAAAGAGCACTACCCATTATATCGGCGTGATGACGAAGCGCATCCTTATCCATTATGCCATCGTCTTGGAACATCTTATCTTGATAGCTCCGACGAATATCCTTCCGCAATCGATTAATGATGTAAGACGACAGGAGCAATGCATTAGGATCTACGCGTGTAAATACAACCAACAAGTGGCAGCAAAGAAGACCAACATGCTGAAATATTCTGCAATCACATGTGAAGTATACCTGGTAATGCACCACCTCGTTCGATTGGAACTCCTTGGTTAGGTCGCAGTATATCATCTTCCCAATTTCCAACTAGACTTTCTTGAAAACACCTACGGTATACAGCTCGCTGAATTGTGTCTCAAAGGGATATTTGAAACCAATTGGGGGTTCTTAAGCAGGCAATCAAAATTTGATTGAGCTTCCTTCTCGTACTTGTGATGGAGAGTGAGTTCATATTGTCGAACGAATTGCTTAAGTGTTGTCTTAGAATTAGGTACTTCTCAAAGAATGCTTTCATACTTTTGCTTCTTTGGGTAGAAGTCGTTCCCGTAAAAAAACAGTCACCCAAAAAGGCAGGTACCCAAGACTCACAGATGACATAGATGGATTGGAGCCAGCTATGGTTTTGGAGCTTAAAATCAGCCAGGAAACCCTGCCAATTCCGCTCAAATTCAGTTGGGTTTTTTGAATCGTACACAATCAATTTTAGATCAAATAACATGTGCTTGCGATACTGCATCGGCAACTTCGCAGGAGCTTTGTTCATTATGTGCTATATACAAAATCTGTGCCTGGTGTTTGGGAAGACATTCCCAACAACAGTAGTAATAGCGCTACATTGGTCCGTTTTGATCGCTGGTAGAGGGATATCTGCAAAATAGGGAAAGTAAATAAGGACAAACAAACATATTAATATGAACACGACCATTCATAAAAAAATGTCAATCCTATCCCTTAAAAAGTACAGAACATAGGATAAAAAGGACAATCTTATTTTTACAAAGGAGACGCCCATTCACAAAGAGGACAATCCTATCCCTTAAAAGGGACCAACCGTAAGTTAAAAAGGACCAACCATAGGTTAAAAAGGAGAAGCACAAGAAACTTACTACGATAAGACAATCTAAACAATATGTAAAATTTAAAAGGACAACCCAACATTTTAAAAAGGTCAATCCTATCACTTAAGAAGTACATAACATAGGATAAAAAGGACAATCTTATTCTTAAAAAGGATACGATCATTCATAAAAAGGACAATCCTATCCCTTAAAAAGGACCAACCGTAACTTAAAAATGACCAACCATAGGTTAAAAGAGACAAGCACAAGAAACTTAATACGATAAGAACATCTACACAACATGCACCGTTAAAAAGAACAACCCAACATATTAAAAAGTGTTAGATTTCGTGCCCTATAGTATGTATATATTTTTCGAAATTTTATAAACATATAGGATCGAAACATTCATATTTTCTTCGATTTTCATATAGACATGCATTTGTTTGTCCTAATTATTTAACATGCATTAGAACAAACAAACAATTGCAATTAGAATCATACCTAGAGGTTCTCTAAAACCTCTTGAAGATCCGCAGTCACGTTGCCGGTCGAATCGCCCGGTGGATTGCCTCCGAGTGTTCACCAAACTCTAAACAAGGTTGGAGAGAAAGGAGCTAGCCAATCAATCTCCAAACGGGTTTAGAATCTAGCTAATAACCCCCTTTTTCTTTCCTGAGATTTTACTCTCCAAAAACTCAAATTAACTAAGGAATTTGGGATGGATTAATTGGGGTGGTTACAGAGAGAGAGAATTTTGCATATATATATTTTTAATGAAGGAAATTAGGCCTATTTATAGGCTCCTTTAATTTCCACATCATGGGCTATGCATTGACCCATTCTTCCATGTTTTTCTCTCTTAAGACCAATTCTCAATATTAAATTTATTAATCCACATCCAAATTTAATCATAATTGACCAAGTCAAAACCATGATCAATAATTCCTTAATTAATTTGCCTTTATCGAATTTTGGATTAATTCCCAACAAAATTCGTTTTTTTTTGTTTTAGGAAATTTAATTAATTTGCCTTTATCGAATTTTGGTTTAATTCCCAACAAAATTCGTATTTGGGGTTTTAGCAAATTTAATTAATTAATTTGCCTTATCTAATTTTGGATTAATTCCCAACAAAATTCGATCTTTGGGGTTATAGCTAATTTATATATCCTATGCAATATATCATCATATGTAATATGAAACAATCACACCCCATGATATATTTACATCTCATATATAAATTCATGATTCTAAATATGTCATTTTCATGACATAATGATTTTATCGATTCACCATATGTATACGAAACTCGATACATCATATGAACATAAAATCACCTTCTTGTTTCCCAGTTTTATGGTGTGACCTATGGGAGGATGTAAGCTAAATTGGCAGTGATATTAATAGCTTAACATCACAAACTATAAGCGGTATCTAGCTACACATTATAGTTCCCAATTAGCTAGATGTCTTAATTCAGCTCAAACCAAAACCCGATCCAATTAGTGATGGAGTGCACCACTTGTGTCCGTCCCTTGCCTCAGGATATTAAGAATACATACAAAGTAGTATTGTGTCATCTTTGTATATTAGTATTCATTTCTTGATCTCTTTAAGCTAGTTATAAATATGTGACTTAACTCAAATCACATTGTGCACATTATAACTTTGCTTTATCAAGGGGCCCATTAATATCATTACTCAATTAAGAGGGGCAATGATAATCTTTTGACTAGCTATCTTCTCCAACAAAAGTTGTACTTAACCAACTAATGCCTTTACACTACACTCATCGATAGCTCAAGACACTAGTCTAATTAAGAACTCCTTAAGCGATCGGATATAAGTCTCATATCAAAGGACCAAGGACACAGTAAAATATTAATGACACATAAACACATTTCTATAATATTTTACTTATTAGGTCTATTCAGTATACAAAAGTAATATTTTCCTCTTTTGAATACCCGTGTTGTCACTCACTTGTAGAGCTACAATGATCTATGACCAACACGACAATCTTAACCCGGTAATTAATGTCCCATGTTAATTACCATAATTGCGAATATCTTTTGTTTTATGTAAACCAATATCTTTTAGAGCTCTACGGTTAAGGACCAAGAGCCTCTTCCTTAACACTTCTAAAAGACGAATAACATAAACAAGGAACAAAACGATTTTCTCATTCAATTCATAATAATTGACATTTAAAAGTAAAACTTTTAGAACACATTCCCTTCAATCTCCCACTTGTTATTAAAGTTTTCTTTCTCATACATACTCAATGCATAAAACAATAATAACTAGGGTAAACCCCATTACATATCAATCATCAAGCCAATCTACATGGTTCCTCATCCCATGGACTCGAAATGCATTTCGCCCTTGGCTTGGGATAAGGGTTTTGTGAATGGATCAGCTGTGTTGCTGTTGGTGTCCACCCATAACAGATTTATTTTGCATTCATCGATGAGGTCACGCGTCACGAAGTACCTATGATCCATGTACTTCACTTTGTGGTGTGATTTGGGATCCTTGATTTGCGAGATAGATGCACTATTGTCGCAAAATAGCTCTATTGGTCCCTCGCTCGAGGGAACTACTCCAAGCTCTTCAAGGAACTTCTTAATCCACACTCCTTCCTTGCTCGCTTCAGCAACAACCATTACTTCGAAAGCAGTGGTTGAGTCGGCCGTAGTGCTTTGCTTCCAACTACGCCAACTCACAGCTCCACCATTCAGAAGGAAGACATATCCTGATTGCGACCTTCTATCGTCTGGATCACTCATGAAACTCGCATCCGAGTAACCTTCAACTATCAATTACCTTTGTCCTCCATAAACAAGAATCTTATCCTTAGTCCGGTTAAGGTACTTTAGGATATTCTTGACCGCTGTCCAATGCTTAGGACCTGCGTTGGATTGGTGACGACTTGTCACGCTTAGAGCATACGAGACATCGGGTCTTGTGCAAGTCATCGCGTACATGATCGACCCAATTGCCGAAGCGTAAGGGACATCCTTCATGTACTCTAAGTCCTTACGCGATTCCGCACGTTGAGACTTCTTGAGTTGCACACCCATACTCATTGGCACACTGCCCTTTTTGGAGTTGTTCATCTTGAACATTTCCAAGACCTTGTCGATGTATGTACGTTGACTGAGGCCAATGAGTCTGCGAGATCTATCTCGATATATCTTGATTCCCAAGATGTATTGAGCCTCACCCATGTCTTTCATCGAAAATGCAGATTTCAATGAACTTCTCGTTTGCTCAAGCAAAGGAATATGATTGCCCATAAGCAATATGTCATCGACATATAAGATTAGGAATACTACATGGCTCCCACTAACCTTCTTGTATATACAAGGTTCTTCCTTACTTTGAATGAAGTGAAGCTTCTTCATTTCCTCGTCAAAGCGTTTGTTCCAACTCCTTGATGCTTGCTTCAATCCATAGATGGATCTTTGAAGCTTGCATACCTTCTCGCTATTCTTTGGATCTTCAAAACCTTGAGGTTGTACCATGTACACATCCTCCTCCAAGTTCCCATTAAGGAACGCCGTTTTGACATCCATTTGCCATATTTCATAATCGTGAAATGCGGCAACAGCGAGCATGATCCGAATAGACTTGAACATGGCAGCCGGTGAAAAAGTTTCATCATAGTCAATTCCTTGAACTTGAGTGAAACCCTTCGCTACAAGCCTCGCTTTGTAGGTCGTCAAGTTCCCATCCATGTCCATCTTCCTCTTAAAAACCCATTTATTATGAATGGCCTTTTTCCCTTGAGGAAGGTCAACCAAGTCCCATACTTGATTATCATACATGGATTCTATTTCGGATTCCATGGCCTTAAGCCATAGTTTGGAGTCTTCCCTATCCATAGCTTCTTGGAAGGTCAAGGGATCATTGGTATCTAGTACCATGATTTCATGAAGTCACAGATACAAATCAGGTTTCTTCCTTTCCCTTGTTGACCTTCTAAGTTCTTTTGGTTCTTCTCGTGTCTCTCGAACTTCTTCCACAATTTCTTGAGGAGTGGGTTCACGTTCAACTCTTGAACGTACACTTGGTGGGGATGATTGAGATTCTCTCACAGTTTCTTGTGATGGTCTCTCGCTCACGCTCCCACTAACCAAAGGAATCTCGGTTGGGCCTTCATGATCTTGAATGTCATCATTCATGTCATGATCTTGTAGAGTATCTTGAGTTTCCTCAAGCACAACCCTAGTCCCACTACTTTTTACTCTTTCTAGAAATTCCTTTTCCAGAAATGTGGCATCCCTCTCTACAATCACTCGATTAGAGGTGATATGCCAAAAGTAGTATCCTCTTGTCTCACGAGGATAACCAATAAAGAAGCACTTATCCGCTTTTGGTTGAAGTTTGGTCGACATCAATCTCTTGACGTGAGCCTCACAACCCCAAATCTTGAGAAAATTGAGCTTAGGTGTTTTACCACTCCATATCTCATAAGGAGTTTTCTCCACGGATTTGGATGGAACATTATTTAGTGTGTAAGCCGCAGTTTGTAGTGCATAACTCCAAAAGTAAAGAGGTAATTCCGCATGACTCATCATTGACCGAACCATGTCGAGCAATGTCCTATTCCTCCTTTCGGATACCCCATTCCATTGAGGTGTACCGGGAGGGGTGAGTTGAGGTACAATACCAAACTCCTTTAGGTATGAGTCAAATTCGGCACTTAAGTACTTACCTCCACGATCCGTTCGTAGAGACTTGATTTTCTTGTCGAGTTGGTTCTCTACTTCATTCTTGAATTCTTTGAACTTGTCAAAAGATTCACTTTTGTTTCTCATTAGATAAACATAGCCATAACGACTATAATCATCCGTGAACGTAATGAAGTACCTGAAACCATCTCGTGCACTAGTACGCATTGGACCACATACATCGGAATGTATCAAATCCAACAAGCCACTCGCCCTTGGGCCTTTCTTCTTGAAAGGCTTTTTGGTCATTTTTCCCATTAGACATGGTTGGCACGTCTCCAATGATTTAAAATCAAGTAGACCAAGAAGGTTAGCTTCTTGAAATTTCTTGATGCGTTTTTCATTTATGTGACCAAGACGATAGTGCCACAAGAGAGTATCATTCTCGTGAGTGGTCTTAAGTCTTTTGTTATTGATATTAAAGATTTGTTTATTATTCAATTCAAGCAAATAGAGACCATTCCTTATGAATGCATTTGCATAGAAAACACCATTCTTCGATATAGACAAACAAGAATTTGAAACATTTATATTGAAATTATCCATATCCAAACATGATACAGAAATAATATTCTTGCTAATCGAAGGTACATAATAAACATTCTTTAGACATAAATTTAAACCACTACACAATTGAAGCACCACAGAACCTTGTGCAACCGCAGACACGTTCACACCATTTCCGACCTTCAATTCAATCTCGTTCCGTACGAGTTCCTTCCTATCCATGAGTAGCTGCACATTAGAAACTATGAGAGCACAAGATCCGGTATCAATTACCCAATCCTGGACAGAGGTGGCTAAATTTATTTCAATAACAAATATACCTTTGGCCTTTTTGGGGCGCCGACGTTCAATCACTCCGTTGTCAAGGTCTTCCTTGTACTTGGGGCAATTTGGCCGGATGTGTCCTTTTTCACCGCAGTGAAAGCACTCCGTATTGGGAGTTGGAGATTTCTGAGATTTCCCCCTCGAGGCACTCTTATGAGCACCTCCTACTCCCTTGCTCTTGATTGAACCACTTTTGGTAGATTTGCCCTTTCCTTTACCAATCTTTTGGCTCCTTCCATGGACGGCAAGGACTTGCTTGTCCCTACCCTTGCCCATGTCAACTTCAGCAGTTTTGAGAGCGTTGTGAAGCTCCTCAAGACTCACCCCTTTTTCACGTACGTGGTAGTGCATCACAAAGTCCTTAAAGGACGGGGCTAGAGAGCCAAGAATCATATCTTCAGCAATGTCCTCGGGATTGGTGAAGAGAGCTTTGCCAACTTCTCAAGGTATCCTTGCATCGTGAGAAAATGCACATATACCGATGTTCCCTCCGCCATATGGCACCTTGTGAGTGCGATGGTGGTCTTATAGCGCTCCTTTCGGGCACTATCCATGAACATCTTTGATAGAGCCTCCATGGTCTTCTTGGGTTTTCAATCCAAGTATTTCGCTTGAAGCGAGTCACCCATGGATGCTAGCATAAGATCGTGAACTTGGTTCTCTTGGTCTTCCCACTTGGCTTTAGCCTCTTTCTCTTCATCGGTTAATCTCTCATTCCACTTTGGGATTGGACCTTCCAAAATGTGAGATAGTTTCTCAAACTTTAACATGATGTTGAGTTTGAGTTGCCAACTAATGAAGTTTGAGCCATCATTTGCTAAAGGGTGTTTTTCTATCATGGATCGTACGACAGGTTGGATGTTCGACATTTTTCTACAAAATAAATCATACAGGATTTTAATGCCAATTTTATGTTTTAATACACATGCATACATATATCGAATATATAAATGTAAATGTTGCAAATTAAAATCTTTGCCCATAAATGCAACAATCCAAGATCCTATCAATTGTAATATAGACTAGCTAAGGGCTATCGAATACATTACAATATCAAGGTAAGAAAACATTTTATAATCACAACCTTTTTGAATTTTAGCAATATTAGCATCTTCAAACTTTTGTGATTCTTGTCGTTTTAATTATGAGGGAATGCGACCTATCCTCGTAAGAAAAACTTTTCCCAAAACCGAGCGAGGGCTCTAGGTAATGTTAAGAAAACTAATTTTCATTTGATACGAGATACGTTTATCCATTGTATTCACAACTAAACATACTCGGAGTTCACTAGGGTGAATCACACCTCATACATTTAATTGTGGCACAACAACAGACAACCATTATATCTCCCACTATTCCCATAGATGGAGGGAGCTATCTCCCACTAAGGGCGAGCAGAGTATCCTTCGATCAATGGCTGCTAGTGGATGAAATAAGAAGGAAATTATTCTTAATTTTTGTTGGACAATTTCATATATTTACATGTGATTTGGAATTTTAGGTTATCATGCATATTAATATTCATACACATCCTAACATTCACCACATTCATCACATGCATAGCAGAAATTAAAAAAAACAGAAATTAAACATTCACACAATCCATATCGTGTGAGTTTATATGTTCCCTTCGATCCTTGATCCTCGATCCCTGATCCTCGATCCTCGATCGATGCGCTACAGCGGCGACTTCCTCTTGCACCGGAGATGTAGATTTTACAGAAAATAAACATGCTCCTCACATTCGATAAAAACCGACTAGTGCAAGTCCTATGTAAAACCTCTCATATGCATATGCAATTTATCTAAAAGATGGAAATAGAGAATTTGGCTTTTACATACATAAGCCCCTGTATTATAACAATTATAAACATTCATAGTTGCTGATTTGGAACATATAAACTCACAATTCCTGCAAAAACAACTCGAGCAACGCATACACGCATGTCCAATCTAAACTATTTAATCTAGATTATCAAGCATCTAAAATCAAACAATTCTACAAAAATCATTTGAAATCCATTAAAATGATTTTCATGCATCCATAGTTCAAAATTAATTATTTTGAACCGCCGTTCATCCAATTTCCAAAAGGAAAGATGAACATTAGTCCTTTTCGACTTTGTTGATTCCTTTATAAAATAATCATTTAAAATAAAACGAAAATTCTATAAATTAGAAAAATGTCTAAATTTCAATTCTAACAATCATGTGTGATGTTTTAAAACATATAAAACCATAAAAACGAATTTATTAGAATTTTATCAACAAAACATCGAAAAACTCGAAAAAGACACAAAACCGAATTGTTTTTATTCTAGATGGTAGCCTAGATTGATTTTATTGTCTAAATCAAAGATAATATGAATCAAAAGCTCTGATACCACTGTTGGATTTCGTGCCCTATAGTATGTATATATTTTTCGAAATTTTATAAACATATAGGATCGAAACATTCATATTTTCTTCGATTTTGATATAGACATGCATTTGTTTGTCCTAATTATTTAACATGCATTAGAACAAACAAACAATTAGAATTAGAATCATACCTAGAGGTTCTCTAAAACCTCTTGAAGATCCGGAGTCACGTTGCCGGTCGAATCGCCCGGTGGATTGCCTCCGAGTGTTCACCAAACTCTAAACAAGGTTGGAGAGAAAGGAGTTAGCCAATCAATCTCCAAACGGGTTTAGAATCTAGCTAGTAACCCCCTTTTTCTTTCCTGAGATTTTACTCTCCAAAAACTCAAATTAACTAAGGAATTTCCGATGGATTAATTGGGGTGGTTAGAGAGAGAGAGAATTTTGCATATATATATTTTTAATGAAGGAAATTAGGCCTATTTATAGGCTCCTTTAATTTCCACATCATGGGCTATGCATTGACCCATTCTTCCATGTTTTTCTCTCTTAAGACCAATTCTCAATATTAAATTTATTAATCCACATCCAAATTTAATCATAATTGACCAAGTCAAAACCATGATCAATAATTCCTTAATTAATTTGCCTTTATCGAATTTTGGATTAATTCCCAACAAAATTCGTTTTTTTTGTTTTAGGAAATTTAATTAATTTGCCTTTATCAAATTTTGGTTTAATTCCCAACAAAATTCGTATAAGGGGTTTTAGCAAATTTAATTAATTAATTTGCCTTATCGAATTTTGGATTAATTCCCAACAAAATTCGATCTTTGGGGTTATAGCTAATTTATATATCCTATGCAATATATCATCATATGTAATATCAAACAATCACACCCCATGATATATTTACATCTCATATATAAATTCATGATTCTAAATATGTCATTTTCATGACATAATGATTTTATCGATTCACCACATGTATACGAAACTCGATACATCATATGAACATAAAATCACCTTCTTGTTTCCCAGTTTTATGGTGTGACCTATAGGAGGATCTAAGCTAAATTGGGAGTGATATTAATAGCTTAACATCACAAACTATAAGAGGTATCTAGCTACACATTATAGTTCCCAATTAGCTAGATGTCTTAATTCAGCTCGAACCAAAACCCGATCCAATTAGTGATGGATGGCACCACTTGTGTCCGTCCCTTGCCTCAGGATATTAAGAATACATACAAAGTAGTATTGTGTCATCTTTGTATATTAGTATTCATTTCTTGATCTCTTTAAGCTAGTTATAAATATGTGACTTAACTCAAATCACATTGTGCACATTATAACTTTGCTTTATCAAGGGGCCCATTAATATCATTACTCAATTAAGAGGGGCAATGATAATCTTTTGACTTGCTATCTTCTCCAACAAAAGTTGTACTTAACCAACTAATGCCTTTACACTACACTCATCGATAGCTCAAGACACTAGTCTAATTAAGAACTCCTTAAGCGATCGGATATAAGTCTCATATCAAAGGACCAAGGACACAGTAAAATATTAATGACACAGAAACACATTTCTATAATATTTTACTTATTAGGTCTATTCAGTATACAAAAGTAATATTTTTTCCTCTTTTGCATACCCGTGTTGTCACTCACTTGTAGAGCTACAATGATCTATGACCAACACGACAATCTTAACCCGGTAATTAATGTCCCATGTTAATTACCATAATTGCGAATATCTTTTGTTTTATGTAAACCAATATCTTTTAGAGCTCTACGGTTAAGGACCAAGAGCCTCTTCCTTAACACTTCTAAAAGACGAATAACATAAACAAGGAACAAAACGATTTTCTCATTCAATTCATAATAATTGACATTTAAAAGTAAAACTTTTAGAACACATTCCCTTCAAAGGCCAAAAGATAAGGTAAAAATGACAAACTTTTTCTTAAAAAGAACATGCCCAACACCCTTTGTACGAAGAATACAATCTCTTCAAACGTACCTCCCATGCATGACAACCACGTCTGGAAAAGCCAAATGTAATTTTCAGCCGAGTCCCATTTTCAAATTTCGGCCCTCGGTTATAACATTCATGCACACAAAAGAGTTTTGAACGATGGAGATTTCTTCTAACACACTAACGTAGAGAAAACACAAATCTTAGGTCCCTCTCGTTGAAAGTCAGTTTGTCATGCCCCCTGATTGATCGTTTTATATTTAACCGCAAGTGCACGGCCGCGTTGAAGCGGTGGCAAATACGGGTCGTCCACTGGGAGGTGTGTCAACACTTGGTTTGTGCGAAGGCGAGAGGTAAAGAAAGGGAAGAAAGGTTGGTTACACTAAACTACACTACAATGCAAATGGAAATGAAAGATATGCAATAAAAACTAAACCCCAAAGGGGGTAGAGAAATAATGTGAACATAAAGAAGTGTGTGTGTGTTCATTAAGCTCCTCACAACATGTAGTGCATGAAATCATAAAACTACATCCAACTTTGCCTCAACATGAATTAAGATAAGACTACATCATTAAAACATACAAGACAATAATTGGAATGAAACTAAATGAACTCATGTATAAAGACTAGACCCTACTATGCCTCCACATGAATTAAGATGACTACATCATTAAAACATACAAGACATTAGCTAAGGAAAAGGCAACAAGAGTACATACACTACAAATTGTGTTTCCAACATTAACTTCATCCATATCCTAACCTTATCATTCCCCATAAAATAGGTCCACTAATCAAAGCATAAGCTAAGCTTCATTCAAGAGCATTAGCATATCAAAGATAAGAGTGAAAACCCATTAGATGGTTATGGAAATCATATAAAGCTCAAGGGATAAAGATAACACACACTTAATACACTACATAATTATACCACATATTTCTCCACCCCCCAAATGGGGATGGAACTACTCACTACTCATTACACTACTGATTAGACTAAGTAAAGAAAACATTTAACTAAGATACTAAAATTACTAAACAAGAAATTAAACAAATAAAGCAACCCACACAAAACAAACAACATAACAAAACAAGATTAAAAGAAACAAATAAACTTTTATTAACAATGACTCACATTGAAGGTAGCATCCTTCTCCACCTTGAGTTATTGCTTCAAGGCTCACTCCTTAGTAGAGAGAATGCCACCAAACAATGGGTAATTACAATGGATGGTGAAGAGTTCTATTTATAAGCATGGAAAAAGCTAATCGGGGACAATCCCCCGATGTGGGACTAAACCAATACCAAAAATAGCCTAAACGAACATTAATACAAGTCCAGGAGAAATTTCGACGGATCCTGAGCAATATGGACCGCCAATTAGCGGTCCAAGACCGCCAATTGGCGGTCCAAAATTGTCGGATCGTGTTGGAATTTGTTGTGGGCTTTGCTTTCTGGTATTGTTGGTCTTTGATGCGGTTACTCGACTTGTTGGAGCTCCGACCCGAATAGAATTGGTAAAATACTCCCCATGATGGTGTGGAGTATTCTGTTTTGCTCTTAGGTCCTTCTGTCTTACATCCAGGTCCTTCTCCCTTGCATCTTGGTCCCTAGATCTCACCATTCAGTCCTTTTTCCCAGCTTTTGGGTCCTTTCATGGCTCTTCTCTTCAAACCTCTTTATTCCTGAAAACTAAACATAAAACTCGTCACGTAGCATTGCTTAGGTGTAAGATAATGGATATAAGATACAAATATGAGCATGAAATGATGTCAATCAAATACCCCCACACCTAAGTTTTTGCTAGTCCCGAGCAAAACAAAGAAAGAGAAAAACAAACGAAAAACAAGAAAATAAAGAGTTTTGAACGATGGAGATTTCTTCTAACACACTAACGTAGAGAAAACACAAATCTTAGGTCCCTCTCGTTGAAAGTCAGTTTGTCATGCCCCCCAACCTCGACGACAAACGATTGCATGGTCTTAGCAGTCGAGATCCTGAAAGCATCATTGCATGTTATTCATGCAATCATTGCCTGAGATACAAATAGTTTTTGTCTTAGAAAACACATTTGCTCTTCATGAAGCACTTCGTGGTTATGTTTAAGATCGACAAAGTGAATCTGGTAACCCCTTGCTGGGTTTCCGGGAACCCTGATGCGAGCCGTACACTCGACTCTACTCGATAAACGAGGCTTCGGTATTCCTTGTCCTTGTTTGCTGGTGCCTTGACCTCTGACTTAACAAGTTATAATAACGCAAGTACAAGACGTCGGGGAAGACGCGGCAAGTACGGGTCGATCCATGGGGAGGTGAGTAGCCTCTGATTTGTCTGAAATCAAGTGGCGAAAAAGGCGAAAGAGATTTGATTATGCTATGCTAAACTACACTAAACTAGTAAGTAAGAAATGCGAAATAAAGCAACTAAAGACTGGAAATCAGGAAGAGAAACTTCCAAGGGGTGGAGTGTGTGCACATATGAAGCAAAATAAGTGATGAACGATGCATGTAAGCGTGTATGTGTGTGTGTCGTGTGTATGTTTTCATGCATAGGAAGTGTCTAAAGATGTGGCAAAACCTATCCATCCATTCACACAACGTATCAACAATTACTACTTGATTATCATAAGACTAGGTCAGCATGAGAAGTGTCTAAAGATATGGCAAGACTCATCAAAAACCATAAACTCATGTGAAGAATAAAGCTAATCATGGAAGGTGTCTAAATCTTTTGGCAAAACCCATCAAAACAAAGTTTTTTCAATTAATCAAGCAAGCAACCACAAATACAAACACTTAACTAACATGTAGCATATTCAACAGAAAATTTCAGTCAATAAACATGAGAAAACTAAGCATGGGAGGTGTCTAAATCTTATGGAAAAATCCATCAAAAATCTCCCAACACGTAGATGATTAAAATACCCCCAATGAACATACAAACATGAAAGTTTACACAATCAAAAATTAATCAAACATCCAAACATCACAACATATATGTACATTATCTCCACCCCCCAAAGGGGGATGAAACTACTCAATAATCATTAAACTAACTATTATGTTAGGAGAAGAAAACATGTTAACTAAGTCTACTAAGATTAATGAAGCGAAATTAAGCTAAGCATGCAAGAAAATAAAAAAACAACAACATTAAAGTAACAAAAAATTCTTTTATAAAATGACTCACATTACAATTAGCATCTCCCCACTTGAGTGTTTGCTTCAAAGCTTGACTCTAAGTAGAGGGCTTGGCCAGTAAGCAATGGGTTAATACAAAGGAGAAGGAAGAGTTCTATTTATAGGCAAGAAAAAAGGTAACCAGGGACAATTCCCCGGTATGGGACTAAAACATGTACCATATACGGACTAAATACAACCTAATATAACACCCGAGAAAAGCATGTGTCAGTTGGAGCCAAATGGATCACCAATTGGCGGTTTGGATAGGCTTCATCGGGTCTAGTTTTGGGTGGCTTGATTCTGGTTTGATTTCTTCATGTTTGGTGAACCCGATTTGGTTGTTGATGTTTAGGCTCGGATCTAATTGCCAAAATACTCCTCATGGTGGTGTGGAGCTACTTTTTTTACTCATTGGTCCTTTTGGTTTTACATTCGGGTCTTTCTCTCTTGCATCTCACTCCATAAGTCTTGCATCTTAGTCATTTTCCTTGATTTTAAGTCCTTTTTTAGTCTCTTCTTCCCAAACTTGTTTATTCCTGAAACTTAAACAAAAAACTCGTTACGAGGCAATGATTAGGATAAAAATAAAGGATATAAGACACAAATATCATAATATGATATCAATCAAATACCCCGCACACCTAACTTTTGCTAGTCCTGAGCAAAACAAAGAAAGGGAAAAATGAAACAAAGGAAAAAGCATACGTAAAATAGGGAAATCCTAACTCACTTTCGTAGGAATCACAGTTGCACTTAGCATGTGCAAGAAGCCATTAAACCTTTTTGTCGTCAAGGAGGTGGAGTGTTGTCTCCTTAGGGTTTTCAGCGAATACACCCACAAAATCCGAACATAGATGCATCATTCAACCTAGCAACACGACTCGATGGACTCATTTTCGTCGATCATTGGACACGGTAATTGTACGAGCACTAGTGCAGAAAAGCCCATATACGTCGGATATACAAGCGTATAGACGTCGGATTTCGGTGGTCTATTCCTCGTTGTATGGACGTCGCCTATATACGACCGACGTCTATTATACGTTTAATTAACCCTAAAAATTCATTACATCCCATATCGAGCATTCTGCACTCCAAGTGCATTCATTACAAACCCAAGATGCCGAAGTGCTCCAAGTGCCAATCTTTTGACAAAGAACCACGAATATCAAGCCCAACATGCCCACGTACCCCAACTCGTTCACATTCAGCAGTAAAGGGATGGTGGAGTACATCAACCACACCAACAAAAAAAATTCTTCGATGTGGGACTAATATATTACGCCCTATAGACGTCGGATATATAGGTTGACTGACGTCTATACATACAACACGACCTATAGACGTCGGCCATACTATACATCCGACGTCTATACATTGAAATAACAATAATTAATAAAAAATACACCATATAGACGCTGGCTACCCTATATAACCGACGTCTATACATGAGTAAATAGTAAAAAAAAACATTGTAACCATCTTAAGCCCAAGTCACAAAAAAGCAGTCACCCAAAAAGGCAGATACCCAAGACTCACGGATGGCATAAATGGATTGGAGCCAGCTATGGTTTTGAAGCTTAAAATCAGCCAGGAAACCCTGCCAATTCCGCTCAAATTCAGTTGGGTTTTTTGAGTCGTACACAATTAATTTTAGATCAAATAACCTGTGCTTGCGATACTACGTCGACAACTTCGCAAAAACTTTGTTCATTATGTGCTATATACAAAATTTGTGCCTGGTGTTTGGGAAGACATTCCTAGGAACAACAATAATAACGCTACATTGGTCTGTTTTGATCGTTGGTAGAGGGATATCTGCAAAATAGGGAAAGTAAATAAGGACAAACAAACATATTAATATCAACACGACCATTCATAAAAAATGTCAATCCTATCCCTTAAAAAGTACAAAACATAGGATAAAAATGACAATCTTATTTTGACAAAGGAGATGCCCATTCATAAAGAGGACAATCCTATCCCTTAAAAGGGACCAACCGTAAGTTAAAAAGGACCAATCATAGGTAAAAAAGGAGAAGCACAAGAAACTTACTACGATAAGACAATCTACACAATATGCAAAATTTAAAAGGACAACCCAACATATTAAAAAGTTCAATCCTATCACTTAAGAAGTACATAACATAGGATAAAAAGTACAATCTTATTCTTAAAAAGGATACAATCATTCATAAAAAGGACAATCCTATCCCTTAAAAAGGACCAACTGTAACGTCCTCAAACACAGCGGAAAATTTAAAATTTAAATCATACAATGAACGAGGACATTGTTGGATTTCGTGTCCTATAGTATGTATATATTTTCGAAATTTTATAAACATATAGGATCGAAACATTCATATTTTCTTCGATTTTCATATAGACATGCATTTGTTTATCCTAATTATTCAACATGCATTAGAATAAACAAACAATTGCAAAGAGGATCATACCTAGAGGTTCTCTAAAACCTCTTGAAGATCCGGAGCCGCGTTGACGGTCGAATCGTCCGGTGGATTGCCTCCGAGTATTCACCAAACTCTAAACGAGATTGGAGAGAGAAGAGCTAGCCTCTCAATCTCCAATAGGGTTTAGAATCCAATTACTAACCCCTCTTTAGTTCCCTTGAGAAGAAGATCTCTGAAAACTAAAACTAATCTTAAGAATTAAGGAAATTTCGTGGAGAATTATGGAGAGAGATTTTTGCATGAGAAAATAATGAATTAAAATTAATGAGTTAATGAGATAAACTTGTATTTATAAGTTCTCTCCAAATTACCTATTCATGTGCAACCTCTTGCCCATGATTTCATGCAAACTTCCATCTAACCATCCATTATTTGCTACAAATAATCTTAGCCACGAATTAAATCAATTATGGACCAATTCCATGCATGATCTAATTAATTCTTAAATTAATTCTGCAGATAACTGTCTGGACCGGTCGACTGTTCGAACCACGTTTTGGTCGACCAATAGACATTCGGTCGACCGTTTGCAACAATAAAATATTTCATCGCAATGTTAGGTCGACCGACCGATAGATTCGGTCGACCGTTCCGAACAGATGAAAATTCCCTGTTATCGGTCGAGACATGTCCGGTCGACCGTGCACCTACCGGTCGACCGTTTATTGCTCATCGGTCGACCGTTTTGCACAGTACTGCAGACTTGTCAAATTTCGGTTTAACCCCTACAAAATTTGACATTTCGGGATTAGTAGTAAATTCACAAATTATATAACATATTATCCTATGTAATGATAAATCATTAGACCCCATAATATTTACATCACATATGAATTTAATTTAGATTCTAATTTTGTTATTAATCACAACATAATTTTGATTTTGCTTTTTCACCCCATGTGTCATATTTTCTACATGAAACCCGACACATCTTATGAACTCAAAATTTCCATTTCTCGTTTCCCAGTTTTGTGGTGTGACCTATGGGAGGGTCTAAACTAAGTTGAGAGTGATATTAAGAGCTTAATATCACAAGCTATAAGCGGTATCTAGCTACACATTATAGCTCCCAATTAGTTAGATGTCTTAATTCCACTCGAATCAAAACCCGATCCATTTAGTGATGGAGTGCATCACTTGTGTCCGTCCCTTGCCTCATGATATTAAGAATACACACAAAGTAGTATTGTGTCATCTTTGTATTAGTATTCATTTCTTGATCTCTTTAAGCTAGTTATAAATATGTGACTTAACTCAAATCACATTGTGCACATTATAACTTTGCTTTATCAATGTGCCCACTAATATCATCACTCAATTAAGAGGGGCAATGATAGTCTTTTGACTAACTATCTTCTCCAACAAAAGTCATACTTAACCAACTAATGCCTTTTCACTATACTCATTGATAGCTTAAGACACTAGTCTAATTAAGCACTCCTTAAGCGATCGGATATAAGTCTCATATCAAAGGACCAAGGACACAGTAAAATATTAATGACACAGAAACACATTTCTATAATATTTACTTGTTAGGTCAACTCAGTATACAAAAGTACTATTTTCCTCTTTTGTGTACCCATGTTGTCACTCACTTGTAGAGCTACAATGATCTATGACCAACACGACAATCTTAACTCGGTAATAAATGTCCCATGTTAATTACCATGATTGTGAATATCTTTTGTTTTATGTAAACCAATATCTTTTAGAGCTCTACGGTTAAGGACCAAGAGCCTCTTCCTTAACACTTCTAAAAGACGAATAACATAAACAAGGAACAAAATGATTTCTCATTCAATTCATAATAATTGACATTTAAAAGTAAAACTTTTAGAACACATTCCCTTCAATCTCCCACTTGTTATCAAAGTTTTCTTTCACCTACATTCTCAATGCATAAAACATTAATAACTAGGGTAACCTTCCCAAATCACCTATCAAGCCAATCTACTTGGATCCTCGGATCCATGGACTCGAAATATATTTCGTCTCTTAGCTTGGTATGAAGGTTTGTTGAATAGATCAGTTGTGTCACTGTTGTGTCCACATATTTATTTATTTTGTCTTTCGTTGGTGGTTAAGTCAGCTGTAGTGATATTACTCCTAACTACACTAGCTCATATTTTGTCCTTCGATGATGACGCGTCATCATTCCAACCTCCTTTTGTCAAGAATTCCTATGAGAATTGCATCCAAATAGCCCTCGACTATTTTCTCCTTTGTCTTCCATAAACAAGAACCTTATCTTTAGTCCGGTTAAGGTACTTCAGAATATTCTTGACCGCAATCCTACGATTAGGACTTGCGTTTGATTGGTGACCTCTTGTCACGTTTAGAGCATACGAGATATTGAGTCTTGTGCAAGTCATCGTGTACATGGTCCTTCCTTTTGCCGAAGCATAAGGGATACCTTCATGTACTCCAAGTCTTTGCGTGATTGAGCACATTAAGACTTCTTAAGTTGCACACCTCTACTCATACTTATTGGCACATTGTCCATATCGGAATTGTTCACCCTGAACATTTCCAAGACCTTGTCAATGTATACACGTTGACTGAAGCCAATGAGTCTACGGGATGTATCTCAATGTATCTTGATTCTCAAGATGTGTTGAGCCTCATCCATTTCTTTTCATTGAAATGCCGATTTCAATGAAATTCTCGTTTGCTAATGCTAAGGTATATGATTGCTCATGAGCAATATGTCATCGACATATAAGATCAGAAGTACTACATGACTCCCACTAATGTCCTTGTATCAACAAGGTTTTTCTTTACTTTGAATTAAGTGAATCTTCTTCACCTCTTCGTCAAAACGTTTGTTACAACTCCTCGATGCTTGCTTCAATCCATAAATGGATTCTCGAAACTTGCATCTCTTCTCGCTATTATTTGGATCATCAAAATCTTGAGGTTGTACCATGTACATATCCTCCTCTAAGTTCCCGTTTAAGGAACGTCATTTTGATATCCATCTTCCATATCTCACAATTGTGAAACGCGGTAATAGTGAGCATAATCCGAATAGATTTTAATATGGCAACTTCTCAACAATTTCATCAAAGTCAATTTCTTGAATTTGAGTATAACTTTTGCTACAAGCCTTGCTTTGTAGGTTGTCAAGTTACTATCCATGTCTATCTTCCTCCTAAAAGCTCATTTATACCAAATGATATTTTCTCTTGAGGAAGGCAAATCAAGTTCCATACTTGATTATCATACATGGATTCTACTTCGGATTCCATGGCCTTTAACCATAGTTTGGAGTCTTTTCTTTCCATTGCTTCTTGGAAGGTTGAGGGATTTTCGGTATCTAGTACTATGATCTCATGAAGTCCCACATACTTATTGGGTTTCTTCCTTTCCCTCATTGACCTTCTTAGTTCTTTTGGTTCTTCTTGTGTCTCTCGAACTTCTTCCACAATTTCTTGAGGAATAGGTTCATGTTCGACTCTCGAACGCACACTAGGTGGGGTGATTGAGATTCTCTCACAATTTCTTGTAAGGGTCTCTTACTCACGCTCCCACTAACCAAAGGAATCTCGGCTGGGCCTTCATGATTTTGAATGCAACATTCACATCATGATCTTGTATAGTATCTTGAGTTTCCTCAAGCTTAACTCTACTCCCACTACTTTTTCTCTCTTTTCCAGAAATTCCAGAAAAACCATATCTCTCTCTACAATCTTTCGATTGTAGGCGATACACTAAAAGTAGTATCCTCTTATCATACGAGGATAACCTATAAAGAAGCACTTATCCGCTTTTGGTTGAAGTTTGGTCGACATCAATTTCTTGATGTATACCTCACAACCCAAAATCTTGAGAAAGTCGAGCTTAGGTGTCTTTCAAATCCATAGCTCACAAGACATTTTCTCCACGGATTTGGATGGAACATTTTTAGTGACTTTGTCATTATTTGTAGTGCATAATTCCAAAAGTAAATAGGCAATTTAGATTGACTTATTATTGATCGAACCATGTCGAGCAATATCATGTTCCTACTTTAGGAATGAGTGAAATTAGGTATCCTAAGCACTCAACCCTACAAACCATTCATAGAGACTCGATATTCTTGTTGAGTTGGTTCACTACTCCATCCTCGAATTCCTTGAACTTGTCAAAGAATTCATTTTTGCTTCCCATTAGACAAATATAGCCATAATGACTATAGTTGTCCGTGAACAAAACGATGTACCTTAAACCGTCTCTTGCACTTGTACTTATCGGACCATATACATTAGAATGTATCATATCCAATTAGTTATTCATTTTCGTTCCTTTCTTCTTGAAAGGTCTCTTGGTCATTTATTTGACCAATCCGATAGTGCTACAAGATTGCATCATTCACGTGAGTTATCTTAGTTCCTTTTGTTATTGTTTGTTTGAGTTTGTTTATTATTCATCTCAAGCAAATACAAATCATTCTATACGAATGTATTTGCATAGAAGATTCCATTCTTCGATACAGACAAGCAAGAATTAAAATATTTATTAAAATTTATCTATATCTAAAACTTGATACAGAAATGTTCTTGCTAATCGAAGGCATATAACAAACACTCTTCAAAGCACAAATTTAAATCACTAGACTATTGAAGTTCCATAGAATCTTGTACAATCGCAGCGATGCTTGTACTATTTCCAATCTTCAATATCATCTCGTTCTCCACGAGTTCCTTCCTATCCTTTAATAGCTGCACATCAAAATTATGTGAGCACAAGATCCGGTAACTATTACCAAATCAAGGATAGAGGTGATTAAATTTATCTCAATAACAAACATACCTACGGCGTTTCTCGGGCGCCTACGTTCAATCATCCCATTTTCAAGGTCTTCCTTGTACTTGGGGCAATTAGGTCGGATGTGTCCCTTTTCACCGCAGTGAAAGCACTCCGTGTTGGGAGTTGGAGATTTGAAAGATTTCCCCTTGAGGCACTCCCATGAGCACCTCCTACTCCCTTGCTCTTGATTGACGTATCTTTGGTAAATTTGCCTTCACCTTTGTTGATCTTTTTGCTCCTCTCATTGACGGCTAGGACGTGATTGTCCCGACCCTTGGCCATGTCAACTTCTGTCGTTTTGAGAGCATTGTGAAGCTCCTCAAGACTCACCCCTTTTTCACGCACATGATAGTGCATCACAAAGTCCTTAAAGGACGAGGCTAGAGAGTCAAGAATCAGATCTTCGGCAATGTCCTCGGGCATTGGAGAAGTGAGTTTCGACAATTTCTCAAGGTATCCTTGCATCGTGAGAAAATGCATGGATACCGATGTTCCCTCCGCCATGTGGCACCTTGTGAGTGCGATGGTGGTCTTATAGCGCTCCTTTCGGGCACTATCCATGAACATCTTTGTTAAAGCTTCCATGGTCTTGTTGGATTTTGAATCCAAGTATTTCGCTTGAAGCGAGTCACCCATGGATGCCAACATTAGACCGTGAACTTGATTCTCTTGGTCTTCCCACTTGGCTATCGCCTCTTTCTCATTACCGGTTGCCTTCTCATTCAATTTTGGGATTTCACCATCCAAAATATGAGATAGTTTTTCAAACCTCAACACGATATTAAGATTGAGTTGCTATTTCATGAAGTTTGAGCCATCATTTTGCAAAAGATTCTTTTCGATCATAGATCTTACAATTGGTTGGATATTGGACATTTCTACAAAATAAATTATACAGGATTTTAATGTCAATTTTATGTTTTAAATTACCTACATATATATCGAATATAAATGTAAATACTGCAAATAAAATTTTGCCCGTAAATGCAGTAATCCAAGATCCCATCAATTGTAATATAGACTAGCTAAGGGCTATCAAATACATTACAATATCAAGGTAAGAAAAACTCTTTCTAATCACAACCTTTTTAAATTTTAGCAACATTAGCATCTTCAAACTCTTATGATTCTTGTCGTTTTAATTATGAGGGAATATGACCTATCCTCGTAAGAAAAACTTTTTCCCAAAACTGAGCGAGGGCTCTAGGTAATGTTAAGAAAACTTATTTTCATTTGATACGAGATACGTTTATCCATTGTATTCACAACTAAACATACTTGGGGTTCACTAGGGTGAAACACACCTCATATATCCAATCGTTCCACAACAATAGACGACCATTATATCTCCCACTATTCCCAAAGATGGAGGGAGCTATCTCCCACTAAGGGCGAGCAGAGTATCCCTCGATCGATGGCTGCTAGTGGATGAAATAAGAAGGAAAATTACTCTTAATTTTTGTTGGACAATTTCATATATTAACATGTGATTCAGAATTTTAGGTTATCATGCATATTATCATTCATACACATCCTAACATTCAATCACATTGATCACATGCATAGCAGAAATTAAAAAACAGAAATTAAACCATTCACACAATCCATATCGTGTGAGTTTATATGTTCCCTTCAATCCTTGATCCTCGATCCCTGATCCTCGATCCTCGATCGACGCGCTATAATGGTGACTTCCTCTTGCCCCGGAGATGTAGATTTTACAGAAAATAAACATGCTCCTCACATTCGATAAAAACCGACTAGTGCAAGTCCTATGTAAAACCTCTCATATGCATATGCAATTTATCTAAAAGATGGAAATAGAGAATTTGGCTTTTACATACATAAGCCCCTGTATTATAACAATTATAAACATTCATAGTTGCTGATTTGGAACATATAAACTCACAATTCCTGCAAAAACAACTCGAGCAACGCATACACGCATGTCCAATCTAAACTATTTAATCTAGATTATCAAGCATCTAAAATCAAACAATTCTACAAAAATCATTTGAAATCCATTAAAATGATTTTCATGCATCCATAGTTCAAAATTAATTATTTTGAACCGCCGTTCATCCAATTTCCAAAAGGAAAGATGAACATTAGTCCTTTTCGACTTTGTTGATTCCTTTATAAAATAATCATTTAAAATAAAACGAAAATTCTATAAATTAGAAAAATGTCTAAATTTCAATTCTAACAATCATGTGTGATGTTTTAAAACATATAAAACCATAAAAACGAATTTATTAGAATTTTATCAACAAAACATCGAAAAACTCGAAAAAGACACAAAACCGAATTGTTTTTATTCTAGATGGTAGCCTAGATTGATTTTATTGTCTAAATCAAAGATAATATGAATCAAAAGCTCTGATACCACTGTTGGATTTCGTGCCCTATAGTATGTATATATTTTTCGAAATTTTATAAACAGATAGGATCGAAACATTCATATTTTCTTCGATTTTGATATAGACATGCATTTGTTTGTCCTAATTATTTAACATGCATTAGAACAAACAAACAATTACAAAGAGGATCATACCTAGAGGTTCTCTAAAACCTCTTGAAGATCCGGAGTCGCGTTGCCGGTCGAATCGCCTGGTCGATTGCCTCCGAGTATTCACCAAACTCTAAACGAGATTAGAGAGAGAAGAGCTAGCCTCTCAATCTCCAATAGGGTTTAGAATCCAATTACTGACCCATCTTTAGTTCCCTTGAGAAGAAGATCTCTGAAAACTAAAACTAATCTTAAGAATTAAGGAAATTTCGTGGAGAATTATGGAGAGAGATTTTTGCATGAGAAAATAATGAATTAATTAATGAGGTAATGAGATAAACTTGTATTTATAAGTTCTCTCCAAATTACCTATTCATGTGCAACCTCTTGCCCATGATTTCATGCAAACTTCCATCTAACCATCCATTATTTGCTAACAAATAATCTTAGCCATGAATTAAATCAATTATGGATCAATTCCATGCATGATCTAATTAATTCTTAAATTAATTCTGCAGATAACCGTTTGGACCGGTCGACCGCTCGCAACAATAAAATATTTCATCGCAATGTTCGGTCGACCGACTGATAGATTCGGTCGACCGTTCCGAACAGACGAAAATTCCCTGTTATCCGTCGAGACGTGTCCGGTCGACCGTGCACCGATCGGTCGACCGTTTACTATGAACCGGTCGACCGTTTGTGCACAGTACTGCAGACTGGTCAAATTTCGGTTTAACCCCTACAAAATTTGACATTTCGGGATTAGTAGTAAATTCACAACTTATGTAACATATTATCCTATGTAATGATAAATCATTAGACCCCATAATATTTACATCACATATGAATTTTAATTTAGATTCTAATTATGTTATTAATCACAACATAATTTTCATTTTGCTTTTTCACCCCATGTGTCATATTTTCTACCTGAAACCTGACACATCTTATGAACTCAAAATCCCCATTTCTCGTTTCCAGTTTTGTGGTGTGACCTATGCGAGGATCTAAACTAAGTTGGCAGTGATATTAAGAGCTTAATATCACAAGGTATAAGCGGTATCTAGCTACACATTATAGCTCCCAATTAGTTAGATGTCTTAATTCCACTCGAATCAAAACCCGATCCATTTAGTGATGGAGTGCATCACTTGTGTCCGTCCCTTGCCTCATGATATTAAGAATACACACAAAGTAGTATTGTGTCATCTTTGTATTAGTATTCATTTCTTGATCTCTTTAAGCTAGTTATAAATATGTGACTTAACTCAAATCACATTGTGCACATTATAACTTTGCTTTATCAATGGGCCCACTAATATTATCACTCAATTAAGAGGGGCAATGATAGTCTTTTGACTAACTATCTTCTCCAACAAAATTCATACTTAACCAACTAATGCCTTTGCACTATACTCATTGATAACTTAAGACATTAGTCTAATTAAGCACTCCTTAAGCGATCGTATATAAGTCTCATATCAAAGGACCAAGGACACAGCAAAATATTAATGACACAGAAACACATTTCTATAATATTTTACTTGTTAGGTCAATTCAGTATACAAAAGTACTATTTTCCTCTTTTGTGTACCTGTGTTGTCACTCACTTGTAGAGCTACAATGATCTATGACCAACACGACAATCTTAACTCGGTAATTAATGTCCCATGTTAATTACGATGATTGCGAATATCTTTTGTTTTATGTAAACCAATATCTTTTAGAGCTCTACTGTTAAGGACCAAGAGTCTCTTCCTTAACACTTCTAAAAGACGAATAACATAAACAAGGAACAAAATGATTTCTCATTCAATTCATAATAATTGACATTTAAAAGTAAAACTTTTAGAACACATTCCCTTCAGACATTACGAAAAGAAATACACACCGGTGCACCAACATTTAATATATATACGTGAACGAGTTTACAAAAGAATGTGATTACATCAAAAGATCATATACATAAAATATAAACAAGTAATCACAACCACCTCAAAAGATAAGGAAACTAGGATTCGGTCTCGAGCGCTCCCTCCGCCGTCACTCTCGGCCTGAAAGCAGACATGAATATGTCTGAGTTTGCAAAAGGAAACCCCGTATGCCAAACCCTAACACATATATGGACAATAATGAATTATGCAAAGAACCATAAATATCAACACTGATACACCCGCTAAGTTCCCAGGACCTCTCTCCCGGCCATAGCCAACAACAACCCGGGTCTCAAGGTTCCTCTCACCCCAACCCCCTCAAACACTCGTGCACACAAGGCACCGCGGTTCCAAATCACGGCCAAACAACCCCCTTCTTGCCTCAGTGTTATCGGAGCCACGGTTTTGCATTATTCGCCGGAGCCACAGCTTCAGTTATCACAATTTCCCTCCACGTATCACTACTAATCGCTATAGGGCCGACCTGTCCGTCCGTCGCCCCAAAAGGGCCGGTGAACCCGTCGCCTTCTAGCCAATCAAAAGTAACACACACACACCAAAACAGTGTAAAACGGTCGAACAAAACTGTGTTCCGGTCGACCGATACTCACCCACAGAACTGGCCCAACCGAAAAACCCGCCAAACGGTTGACCGGCAAAGGGGTCCCGGTCGACCAAAAAGCACCAGTAAGAAAACATTTTCGCAATCCACAATCAAATGGTCCAACAATCGAACCCTATCGGTCGACCAAAAACCACCAGTAAGATTCACCAACAGTCCACACTTCACTATCGACCGAAACCTCATTTCCGGTCGACCGGCCAATAAGTTCACTTAATTCGTCGGTCGAACGAGTCAAACAGGCGGTCGACCGTTTAGATGGTTAACGCCCCAACCGACCTACAATAGTACCTTCGGTCGACCGGCAAAAGGGGTCCCGTTCGACCGAAAATACCCAGAGCCTCAATCTCTTGATAGAATTGTACCACCGGTCGACCACCCCGAAGGTATCGTTCGACCGGTGCGAGGGATTTCGCCCTAAATACACTATTACCGGTCGACCAAACCCAAACCTTATATACTTTTCTCTCACTCGATCTCAGCCGTCCATCTCAATCCATCACTAATCCTCCCCTAAACACAATTAAAACATAAGCAAGGGTTAGGATCTAACAAGCCACCCTCCTTAAAAGAATTTCGCCCACGAAATTAAATCCAGCACTTACCAAACAGCTCCGGATACAATTTCCGGACCTCCTCCGCAACCTCCCAAGTAGCCTCTCGCTCAGAGTGATGCTGCCACCTGACCTTGACCATCGGAATGGTCCTCCTCCTGAGCTAGTGCTCCATCCGATCCACAATCTGTACCGGTCCCTCCTCAAGAGACAAATCCTGCTGTATCTCTGGAACCTCAATCTGAATCACATGAGAAGGATCTGATACGTACTTCCTCAGCATCGAAACGTGGAAGACGTTATGAAGACCAGAAAACTGTGGCGGCAACACAATCCGGTAGGCGACCTCTCCAACTCGGTCTAAAATCTCGAACAGCCCAATATACCTCGGGCTGAGCTTTCCCTTCTTTCCGAATCTCATCACCCCACGCGACGGTCAGATCTTCAGAAAGACATGATCGCCAAACTCAAAAATTAGCACACGCCTACGCCGGTCCGCGTAGCTCTTCTGCCTACTCTGAGCTGTCGCTAGTCGCTGCCTGATCACATCAACCTTCTCAGCATACATCTGTATAATCTCAGGCCCTACTAACTGTCTCTCGCCTACCGCACTCCAGCACACCGGTGATCTGCAAGGTCTCCCGTACAAAGCCTCGTACGGTGCCATCCCAATACTCGCATGGTAGTTGTTGTTGTAGGCGAACTCGAACAACGGCAAGTGCTCATCCCAATGCCCTGCCCAATCCAGAGTGCATGCTCTTAGCATGTCCTCTAACGTCTGAATGGTCCTCTCAGACTGACCGTCTGTCTGCGGATGAAATGTTGTACTGAACTTCAGACGAGTTCCCAGAGCCTGCTGTAAACTCCCCCAGAACCTTGAAGTGAACCTCGGATCTCGATCTGAAATGATACTCACTGGCACTCCATGCAGTCTGACAATCTCCTCGATATACAATCTCGCCAGACCCTCCAAAGGTAGAGTAGTCCGGATAGCCAGAAAATGTGTCGATTTGGTCAGTCGATCGACTATAACCCAAATCGCGTCATGAGAGCTCCTCGTCTTCGGCAAACCAGTGACGAAATCCATCGTCACGTGCTCCCACTTCCACTCAGGTAGCTCTATACTCTGCATCGGTCCTACTGGTCTCTGGTGCTCGATCTTCACCTGGTGGCAAACCAAGCACCTAGCCACAAAATCAGCCACATCACGCTTCATCCCTCTCCACCAGAAGTTCCGCTGCAGATCCTTATACATCTTCGTACTCCCCGGGTGAATGGAATATCTGCCTCGGTGTGCCTCCTCCATGATGTCATCTCTCAGCTCATCGACCTTCGGCACCCAGATCCGACTCCTGAACCTCAGACCTCCATCGACTCCCACAGTGAAGTCTGACCCATCCCTGGCAGCTGACTGTAGAAGACTAGTCAAATCCTCATCACTGTGCTGAGCCTAAACAACTCGACTGATGCTCTGCGGCTCCACTCGAAGACCCGCAATAACTGCTCCCTCCGAGCTTTCCGTGAACGGCCTCCACTCTGACAATGTCTCGAGTAGCCTCCACTCCTGAATACACAAACTCTCAGCTGACACCTCCACTTTCCTGCTCAGTGCGTCTGCAACTGAATTCGCCTTCCCCGGATGATAGGAGATGGTGAAATCAAAATCCTTAATCAGCTCAAGCCATCTGCGCTGCCTCATATTCAGCTCGTTGTGTGAAAACAGGTACTTCAGAGTCTGATGGTCAGTGAATACTTCAAACCGCTCTCCATACAAATAGTGACGCCAGATCTTCAGAGCGTGAACCAGAGCTGCCAACTCTAAATCGTGAGTGGGGTAATTCTTCTGATTCACCTTCAGCTGCCTTGAAGCATATGCCACTACCTGTCCGTGCTGCATCAGTACACATCGCACACCAACACCTGAGGCGTCGCTGTAAATCACATAACCTCCGCTACCACTGGGAAGAGTCAGAACTGGACCAGTCGTCAACCGACTTTTCAGTTCCTGAAAACTGTCCTCGCAGTTCTGGGACCAAACAAACTTCACTCCTTTCTTCGTTAGCGCTGTCACGGTGAAGCAAGTCTCGAGAAGTCTTTGATGAACCAACGGTAATAACCCGCCAATCCAACAAAACTCCTAATCTCAGTCACGCTCGTCGGGGCTCTCCACTGCATCACTGCCTCGACCTTCGCTGGATCCACTGATATCCCAGATCCCGACACTATATGCCCCGAAAATCCTACACTGTGAGGCCAGGACTCACACTTTGAAAATTTAGCATATAGCTGCTGATCTCTCAGAATGCCAACTACAATCCTCAGATGTTCTCGGTGCTGATCCATATCTGGTGAATAGACTAAGATATCGTCCACGAAGACAATCACGAAATGGTCGAGATACTGACTGAATGTCCTATTTATCAGATCCATAAAAGCTGCAGGCGCGTTCGTCAACCCGAACGACATCACCAGAAACTCAAAGTGCCCGTACCTCATCCGAAAAGCTGTCTTCTGAACATCTGCCTCTCTGATCCTCAACTGATGGTACCCGGATCGCAGATCAATCTTCGAGAACACCTTCGCTGACTACAACTGGTCAAACAGGTCCTCGATCCTGGGCAAAGGATATCGATTCCTCACGGTAACCTTATTCAGCATCCGGTAATCTATACACATCCGCAACGAGCCGTCCTTCTTCTTCACAAATAATATCGACGCACCCTACGGTGAGACACTAGGTCGGATAAACCCAGTATCCATCAGATCCTGCAACTGCTTCTTCAGCTCCACCAACTCTGCAGGCGCCATCCTGTACGGAGCCTTCGACTGCGGTGTAGTCCCAGCTACCAGATCAATGCCGATCTCTATCTCTCTGTGGGGTGGTAGACCGGAGACATCATCAGCAAACACCTCGGGAAAATCCTGAACAATCTCGATGTCCTCCAGCCTCCTCGACTCTGGATATGGAACTACCAAGGTTGACTCAGATGTATTTTGACTTCTACGTGGATCTATATCTTATTTATATATATATTTCTTCTTGTTGTCTCGTGACGTGCCCGGTGTTGACGGTCTTTTATATTGTTTAATTTTTCCGCTGTTTTCAGGGACGTTACAATTTGGTATCAGAGCGTTGATTCCGGCGTACTTGTCCAAAGAAACCACCTTTGAGTTAGGAATTAGGTCTTAGAGGATCATGCATGCATAATTTATATTGATGATTGTCTTGTTTTCTTTGGCAGATGCCTCCTAGACGGGGGAAGGTCGTCGCTCATACTCGCGGTGAGAGTGAGACTGCGAGGGATGAGGCTTGGGAGGAGGAGCATCGGACGTTGTTCGATACGGTCGGACGTCGGACTGAGATGCTACAGCAGCAGACAGCACAGACTTGGCAGACGGGGACTGACGCTATGCATGACCGGTTTATGCGTCAGCATCTGCCTACCTTTCTGGGGCAGTACGATGCAGAGGATGCGGAGGAGTGGATCTTCACGATGCAGAAGATCTTCAGGGCTATTGGTTGTCCTCCAGAGGCGAAGGTGGGTCTGGCCACATATGTTTTGGGCGGTGCTGCGTCCAACTGGTGGAGGTCCACATTTGCAGTAGTGTTTGCGGATAGAGATGATATAGCCTGGGAGGAGTTCGTTGGCGAGTTCAACGAGCAGTATTTTCCGCAGCATGTGCAGGATACGAAGAGGGAGGAGTTTCTGAGTCTTCAGCAAGGAGACATGACCCTGGCAGGCTATATCGGGAAGTTTAACGCCCTTGAGCGTTACTGTCCCGAGATGTATATCACACAGGAGCAGAGAGCTGGGAAGTTCGTCCGGGGACTCCGGAAGCAGTTGAGGACGAAGGTGCTGACACATATGTCGAGCACGTTAGCAGATGCAGTGAAGAGTGCTACTATTCTTGATCGTGACTACAGAGAGAACTACCAGGATGAGAGAAGGCCTTCGGGTAAGTTCTCTGGGCGGCCAGGAGGTCAGACTGGGGGAAATCCGGGTAAGAGGCCCCAGTTTGGGGGAGCAGGAGTTGCAGCACCATGACTTGAGCCTTGTGGTGGTTGTGGCAGGTTTCACTCTGGGCAGTGTTTCACCCCCGGAGCTTGTCATGGTTGTGGCCAGCTGGGCCACTTTATTAGGAGCTGTCCGAGCCGAGGAGCTGGGACGAGAAGACCACCGGGATTACCAGCGCCGGGCAGAGGTGGGGGCGGAGGTAGACCACCTTTTAGACCACAGCAGGGGCAGCGTGCTGGCAGAGTTTACACCATCCAGGCAGAGGAGGCTAGGGATGGAGGCGTGGTTGTGGAAGGTACGCTTCTTGTCGCTGGTTCAGTAGCTAGGGTGCTCTTTGATTGTGGCGCGACACACTCGTTCATCTCAAAGCGATTTGCGGGAGTGTTGGGTTGTACCCTTGCGATGTTGACTGCCACTTTGGAGGTCAGCACACCGCTGGGTCTGGTGGGCACTGTGGGGAGATTTGTCCCCGGCGTTACGGTTGTTTCGGGAGATCAGGAGTTTCCGGCAAACCTGGTCTTGCTACCGATGGAGGACTTTGATGTCATACTTGGGATGGATTGACTGTCCCAATATGATGTTCGAGTCTTGTGCCGCGAGAAGAAGATTTTGATCCCGAGGAAAGGGTTGCCTGATATTCTGACCAGAGGGATCAGAAACAGAGGAGATCGCGTTATTGTATCTGCTGTGAGGGCTCAGAGGCTGTTACAGCAGGGTTGTGCAGCATTTTTAGCGACGCTTGTGGTTGCGGAGACAGAGTCTCAGAGGTTAGAGGACATTGAGGTGGTGCAGGAGTTCGCGGATGTTTTTCCAGCGGAGATTCCAGGTTTACCACCACACCGAGAGTTGGAGTTCGGCATTGAGTTGACAGCTGGCACTACACCGCAGTCGAAGGCTCCATATCGGATGACACCTATTGAGTTGTCAGAGTTGAAGAAGCAGTTGCAGGAGTTGATGGACTCTGGATTTATCAGACCGAGTGTCTCGCCTTGGGTTGCACCGGTTTTGTTTGTGAAGAAGGACGGATCCTTGAGGATGTGCATAGACTACAGGATGCTGAACCAGATGACGGTGAAGAATAGGTATCCCTTACCTAGGATCGAGGACCTCTTCGACCAGCTGCAGTCAGCGAAGGTTTTCTCGAAGATTGACTTGCGTTCAGGATATCACCAGTTGAGGATCCGAGATGAGGACATCCAGAAGACAACTTTCAGGACGAGATATGGACACTACGAGTTTTTGGTGATGCCATTTGGATTGACGAATGCTCCGGCAGCGTTCATGGATCTGATGAACCGGACATTCAGGCAGTATATTGATCGATTTGTGATTGTCTTTGTGGATGACATTTTGATCTATTCACCAGATGTGGAGCAACATAGAGAGCATCTGAGGATTGTACTCAGCATCTTGAGAGCTCAGCAGTTATATGCTCAGTTCTCAAAGTGTGAGTTTTGGTTAGACAGAGTGGCATTCCTCGGACACATTGTATCAGTAGAGGGGATATCAGTAGACCCGGCGAAGGTAGAGGCAGTGACACAGTGGAGGACCCCTACGAGCGTGACAGAGATTAGGAGCTTTGTTGGACTGGCGGGTTATTACCGTCGCTTCATCAAAGACTTCTTGAGACTAGCAGCACCACTAACGGCTCTGACGCAGAAGGGAGTCATTTTTGTTTGGTCGCAGAAATGCGAGGACAGTTTTAGGGTGCTGAAGAGACTGTTGACCACGACACCAGGTTTGTCTTTGCCGAGTGGCACAGGTGGATTTGTGATTTATAGTGACGCTTCAGGTATTGGCTTAGGATGTGTACTTATGCAGCACGGGAGGGTGATCGCGTACGCATCGAGACAGCTGAAGGTCTATGCGAGGAATTACCTGACTCATGATTTGAAATTAGCAGCAGTGGTTCACGCACTGAAGACCTAGAGACACTACCTTTATGGCGAGCGGTTTGATGTGTTTACAGATCATCAGAGTCTGAAGTACCTGTTCTCGCAGAAGGAGTTGAACATGAGGCAGCATAGGTGGCTTGAGTTCATTAAGGACTACGACTTCACTATCTCTTACTATCCGGGGAAGGCGAACACGGTTGCAGACACTTTGAGCCGGAAGGTGGAGGTATCAGTAGCAGGCCTATGCATTCAGGAGTGGCGACTGCTGGAGTCTTTAGCAGAGTGGAGACCATTTACAGATAGCTCTGAGGGTACAGTGATTGCAGAATTGAGAGTAGAGCCTCAGACAGTATCGACAGTTATTCATGCTCAGACTACAGATGAGGAGTTGAGCAGTTTGTTACAGTTAGCTGCTAGAGATTGGTCAGACTTCAGAGTTGGAGTTGATGGAGGTCTGAGATTCAGAGACCGTATCTGGGTGTCAAAGACAGAGGACCTGAGACATGATATCATGGAGGAGGCATACAGATCGAAATATTCCATTCATCCAGGAAGCACCAAGATGTACAAAGATCTGCAGCGGAACTTCTGGTGGCGAGGGATGAAGAAGGACGTTGCGGACTTTGTGTCGAGGTGTTTGGTCTATCAGCAAGTGAAGATCGAGCACCAGAGACCAGCAGGGCAGATGCAGAGGATTGAGTTGCCCGAGTGGAAGTGGGAGCACGTGACGATGGATTTTGTTACGGGGCTACCGAAGACACGGAGATTCCACGATGCGATTTGGATCATAGTCGATCGACTGACCAAGTCGGCGCATTTCTTAGCTATTAAGACCACTCTTACTCTGGATGGTCTAGCTAAGTTATATATAGAGGAGATTGTCAGACTTCATGGTATACCAGTCAGTATCATTTCAGATAGAGATCTCAAATTCACTTCGCGATTTAGGGAGAGTCTACACAGAGCACTTGGGACACGTCTGAAGTTTAACACAACTTTCCACCCACAGACAGATGGCCAGTCAGAGCGGACGATACAAACATTGGAGGACATGCTGAGAGCGTGTACACTTGACTGGGCCGGGCATTAGGATGAGCACCTACCGCTGATAGAGTTCGCCTACAACAACAGCTACCACTCGAGTATTGGGATGGCACCATATGAGGCATTATACGGGAGGCCGTGTAGATCGCCGGTATGCTGGAGTGATGTGGGCGAGAGACAGCTAGTTGGACCTGACATTATACAGTTATATTCAGAGAAGGTCGACGTGATCAGGAGACGACTAGCTACCGCACAGAGCATGCAGAAGAGTTATGCTGATACGCGGAGGCATGAGCTGACTTTTGATGCAGGAGATCATGTCTTCCTGAAGATCTCACCTGCCAGAGGGGTGACGAGATTCGGGAAGAAGGGGAAGCTGAGTCCGAGGTATGTCGGACCTTTTGAGATATTGGATCGAGTTGGGGAGGTGGCATATAGGATTGCTTTACCACCACAGTTCGTAGGACTTCACAACGTCTTCCATGTTTCTATGCTGAGGAAGTACGTGGCCGATCCAGCTCATGTGATAGAGATAGCAGTGCCACAGATCCAGCAGGATTTGTCGTTAGATGAGAGACCAGTTGAGATTGTGGATCAGATGGTACATCAGCTCAGGAGGAGAGCGATTCTGATGGTGAAGGTCAGGTGGCAGCATCACAGTATCAGAGAGGCTACCTGGAAGATCGAGGAGGACGTCAGGAAGCAGTATCCAGAGTTATTCCGGTAAGTCAGTTATTTCGAATTTCGCAGACGAAATTCTTTTAAGGAGGGTAGATTGTAATAACCTTAATCTAAACACCTTAATTAAACTAAACTAAGTCTAATTAACCTTAATTAAGCTTGCTACAGTAAAGGGTGAGGTGGAGATGTGGATAAGATTTGGTTTTTACTATTAATAGAGGTGTTAGGTTAAATTAAACGTTTTTCCTCTTTGCTTGAGTGATCAGAGAGTGAGAGAGACGATTCTGGAGGAGAAGAAGAAGGAAAGAAGGAGAAGGAGAAGAAGTTGGGTCGAGTTTTCCAAAGCTTGGAAAGCTTCCACGAACTTCAAAAAGGTATGCCAAGTCTTCATTATAACTCACATAAGCCTTGTGGGTGTTGGGGATCAACGTTGGTGTCGAATTTCCCGTCGGATTGCAACCTATTCAGAGGTTGAAGACGACAATCGGTCGACCGGTGCCTGTGGGCAGTCGACCGATTCTATTATTATATTAATTTGCACCCGCAAACGGTCGAACGATGTCTGAGGACGGTCGACCGTTATGCCAGATTTGTGCGGGAAAAAGGGTTAGATGTTGTTATCGGTCGAACGGATCCACTTCGCCGGTCGACCGAAACAATGAGAATAGGTCGGTTGGAGGTTTTGACTTATTAAACGGTCGAACACCCTTAACCTGGTTCGACCGATCTATTCGATGCTAAGTCGGTTAGGAGCTTTGACCATTTAAACCGTCGACCGCTCTTTAACTTTCGGTCGACCAACTGAGCATTTTAATTAAGCAGTAGAGTGCCTGTGATGTTTCGGTCGAACTGTATCTCAGTTCTGGTCGACCGAATATTACTTAGGCAAACTGCTGAGATCCCTGTTATCGGTTGAACGGACTCTTGGTTCGATCGGTCGGATATATAAATACTATAAATATTGTATAGCGTAGACCATCCAAACGGTCGACCGCTAGATGACTTTTGTTCGACCGATTGGTCGGTAATTCGGTTGGCGTGGTTCGACCGATACACTTGTTTGTACAGTACCGAGTACTGTGTGGAAGACCGGTCGACGGTGTGCTTGTAGCGGTCGACCGATCTGCCGCAGGTTGGTGGATTTATCCACACGCGCGCCGTCGAGTTTAGGTCGAGTACCGGCTCCGAGGGGACGATCGATTACTGGCCTTGGGAGCTACGGATTTCACCTTCGACGAGGGCGTATTATTGTTGGTAGGCCGAGGTTGTTCCGGCAGGGTACGCGTCTGGCGGTTCTTGGGGGAGCAGCGGCTGCCGTCTTGCCCGAGTTGTGCATTCGACAGGTTGGCTCGCTCCTTGTACGGCGGCGTAGTACCAGGGTGCCTTCCTACGGTACTTGGGGAGCAGTGGTGCCGACTGACCCATGTGAGGCAGTGGTGGACTGACTTGACCCTTGTGCGGCAGGAGTGGTTCAGTATCGCGGTGGGGGAGAGGTGTATTATTGTGGATCCGAGGTGGATGATCATGTGCATTGCATTGCATTGTCTTTAATTCCATTTTGTATTTTAGGATGTTTGGCATACGGGGTTCCTGCAGGGAACTCGGGCATGTTTCAATTTTTTGCATTTCAGGTAGCGAGCAGCATTAGAGTCGAAGTGATGACCGCGGAGGGTGCCCCCGGGATCTGATCCTGTCTTCTCTTATTCTTTTTTGTTGAGGTAGTGATTACTCAGTTGTATTTATTCCGGTTGTAATCACAGTTGACTCAAATGTATTTTGACTTCTACGTGGATCTATATCTTATTTATATATATATTTCTTCTTGTTGTCTCGTGACGTGTCCGGTGTTGACCGTTGACGGTCTTTTATATTGTTTAAATTTTCCGCTGTTTTCGGAGACGTTACAAGTGTCTAATCACAAGGATCTCGACAGTTTGATGGCCTCCAACATGCAGACCTTTTGATACGGACAAACTCGGGTGGCGGCAGATCGGCCCTTTCTTGAGCACCGCGTAAATGCCTTTTTCTGTAGGTGTTTGTTCGTAAGGTTTTCTTTTGCTGCAACTCCTATCGATTTCCTGCGGTAATTTGCGAGATGGTACAATTGTCCCTTTCATTCTCTCAGAGATGTACATAAGCCTGACATGTGTATTATGCGGTGTTTACTATCTCACAGGAGCAACCACCGTTCCTCAAGTATGGCTTGGGATGCATATTCGACATCAACATCCGCCACTTGGCTTACTTCCTCAAGACGATAATATTGCTGAGAGTTTCCTTGAGCATTAGACGTATTTTTCTCTGACTGGGAGGAAGGTTGCCTATACAAGCAATTTTGTTGTGAGTGACAGGTTAAACACTTCAACTAATAATAAGATACACTGATAATGTAGTTGGGTTGATGACGCATTCCGGTTCAGATTCCGTGAGGTCACCTTTATTATGCTTCTAACCTTTAATAGTTGTATAAAATATTATCCTCGGATGGTAGCACGCCAGTTAGGCTATGTTCAATGTTGGGATAACTTCGGGTGTCTTCAGCCTTTCTTTGATCACCTCACTCTAACATCCGATCGAGCAATACGCGCTCTCATGGAATTGTGGGCTGAGATGCTAACGACGTCAGAGATGAGTACCTCGTTGCTTGTAATAATATAATATGACTCATGGAGAATCACTTGGACCGTCCACGCATAGACTACTTTCCAGGTCATAACCACGCATCCCCTCCTTCTCCTAGAAACGATTCTGAAGGTCCTCTATGAAATTCTGATTGAAATTACTACTTCAGTCCCAATATTTGTTCTTTAAGAGTCAGCTAGTAGTTTCGTAGTGGTGGTCTAAATAACCAAACCAGGATTGTATTTGTCAGGATGGATAGCCTACTTAATATGCTAATCAATTTAACTTAATCCCTACTTAATTAAAAAAGATGCGCAGCTGAAACAATTTAGAGACAATTAAAGAAGAATATACAAACCACAAAGGACACGCACGACTCCCTGAACTCCTCTTACATCTTCACTATCCACTTCCCATTCCGGGCTGGGAGAGAACGCATTTACACAACAAGCCTCGCGAACAACCCTCGCTAGCTTAGATTCATCTTCTCACAATCCGATAATAAACACTTCGGACTTTGACCGAAATCTTTGCTTCTTGACAATAATTTGTTGATTGGATCAACGCTCTCTAACTTGAGCACACTTCGAGTAAGATGTGGAATTGATCAAAGTGGTGGAAGTTTAAGGTTGAGTGTAGGATTTGGGGATTTGAGGAATGGGAGATATCTCTCTAGTATATGGAGCAAATGGAAGTGTGAGAGCTGCGTAAATAATGTGTGTGGACATCTATTTATAAGCTCCTAGAAAAATATGACCATTGGGGAAGAATTGTGTGAGTTGTGTGTAAGATACACAAATCAGAAATGAAGTTCTACAATTCTGTCCATCAACGGTCGACCAAATCAGGCTAAACGGTCGACTGTTTCCTTAAGTATAAGTAAACGTTCAAACCACATTAAGCTTCAGTCAAACCTGTTTGGGTTATGACTTAAGTGATCGATCGACCGAAAATGGGGCGGTCGACCAAAAGCAAGGTTTTGGTCAAGTTAAAGGATATATCGATCGACCATAAAGGGAATGTCCGATTGATCGAAAATAACATGCACTTTTGGTGTCTCAAAATGTTTATATTCGGTCGACCGTTTCTAGGTCCACGATCTACCGGTGATCAATTGTATTTTGGGGGTTAGATGAAAAATACGAATACGACCATTGTAGAATACGACAAGGTTGACGGTCGTCCGGAAAATATGAGGGATCGGTCGACCGAACCAACGCAAAATATGCACAGGTCAACCGGTCGACCGGACAACTGTCGGTCGACCGTCTTGGTGCATACATTTCTATACAACTTGGTTATCTTATGGAATTGGGTTGCCTATTCAAGTCGGATTTATATGGAAATTTGTATGTGACTTCTATTGGTTCCCTATAGTATATGTGAATGGATTTTAACTCTTGTATGCTCAAGTTCACATAAATTGCTAAGACTCAAAATAACGGCAAAATTACATGTCTTCCATAAGCTTGATTACATATCTTGACTTCAATTCAAATCTTTCTTGAGTCTTGATTACTTGTAGATGTTAGCACAATACAATACAAGAATTCTGTAGTGAGCTCAGGGTTTAATTTTTCTAAATTAAGCCCCCACAATATCCCCTACTCATTTCAAATTGTAAGGTAGATTATGAAAAAAAACGGTTATGCTAATGAATGGTGAGATTAACTGTAAATAAGATCCAATGGTGAGATTGTAGGGGGCTTAAATTAAATCACATGAGCCCTGGGCTCACTAGAGCTTGATCCCAATACAATATATGTTCTATGCATTATGTGTGTTACACTACATTTGATTGTGATTAAGATTAAGTTGATTAAATCATCAAAATATAGATTAAGACTAAAAAAACCAACAATATCTTGTATATGTCGCGGTCATGTCGTGTAAGTCTGTCTCCTTTGTAGGACTAAATGGTAAATTTCGGTTTATAACGGGTTCGGACCAAAAATGGTCAAACTTGTACTTATAAATCTAAAGGAGATCAAGTTCTTAATTTGATGTTGAGTAAAAGAACCGCATTGAATTGGGATAATTGAGTGAATACCCATTATCTTGACACTACTATGCAAAGGAATCTGATACCTATACCAAAAACGTAAGAAATGAAATTGCATAGTGTTGTATCATATCAAATGTCTCATGCAATTATTGATATGTCTGATAGTATCATGTGGACCTAGTTCACAGTGAACTGGGTTAATAATACTAAGTATTGAGATTTGACCTAGTATTATCATCAAACAAATTAATTATTATTTTTTGCTTTGCTTTAGAGGCGAATGTGGTGAGGCTAAATGTCCGACGCAGGCTCTTTGGATCTGGTGGTGCCTTAGGTGAGGGTGTCTACATGACCCTATTAAATTTCGACCTCTTGAATATTTTCGAATACCAAAAATAAGTTTTAGTTGAATGAACTTTTGTCCAATTAGTCTAGTACAAAGCTATTGATTTACCAACTTACAAGGAGACTACCTAATCAGACTTCAAGTCAAACTAAACTAAGAAATTCTCAATTTTTTGTCACCTTTACAAATTTCGACTCCCCTTTCCTAGATTGGCACCAGCACTATATACATACGTATACGTACTTGTATTTTGATAGACATAAATGTTAAAACAACTAGTGTTTCAACAATTGGGTATAGTCCCGTCACCCACATGTTTGGTACGATAGGATAACAACATAGATGAGGAGATTTTTGTGTAAGTTCAATTTTATATCTAGTACTTATATTTGAGGACGGGTGAGAGTGGTTCCCCTCAAAACCACCAACACTTTTACCATTTACTTACTCTAGCTAGGGTTGTAAGTGGGGTGGGTAAAACTCGTTTAACCGCTTCAACGAGTAAGGGTATGGGTAGGAACATATTACCCGTTAAATAAACGGGACGAGTTTGCGTAAAAAGTTTTAACCGTTCAATAAATAAAACAAGTATGGGTAATCCATTCCGGCTAGCCGTTTAACCATTTACCCACTTAAATTTAATATAATATTATATTATTAATATTTCCTAAATCTAACACACATACTAATTCGATTTGTTTTTATATAATAATAAATTTAATTTTTTTTTGCACGGATCGGGCTCTTACCAGACCCGATCCGTGATTTGTTTTTATTTTTTGTTTTCTATTTTGATTTTTCTAGAATTAGTTTTAAATCTTTTTTTAATTTTGTTTTTCAAAATAGGTTTTATAATTGTTGGATTATCTTCTACCCAATAACGGAGCCTTATTGGGATTTAACTCGTGCTACTATGATCTCAATGAATGATTTTCACTTACTCTTTTGTCACAAGAAACCATTTTTATTGCATGAGGGCCTTTATACTCCTTTATTGCATCATTTATCTCTAATCCAGTTTTTTGATGAAATTGGCTCACGTTTTTCTCTTTTTTGGCACATGCTTTGCTTTGCATCAGCTAGCCAATACAGGATCCGACCAAATCAGTCTATCGACTTGATTTGATCGGAAATGGGAAGTCAATTTCTTCTCATTCACTCATCTATTCTGATGCAACATTGGAGTTGGATTTGCCTTGACATTGTTGGCTTTTACTTGCTTGTTTTAGGAGGCTGAACCACTCAATCTGTAGGAGCTCTCTTCATGCTGCTGACGGACGCTTCTGAACTTTTATGTACACAGACTCTTACTCTGAAGACTCTTGCTGCATTGGGCTTTTTTGGGCTGCACTGTTTCTCTTACTCTGAAGACTCTTGCTGGGCCTAATGAGCTGCATTTTTACCCATATTCTCTTAATGGAAACGGGATTTACTGAAGAACACATTTAGGAGATGGTTTTTCCTGGTTAACCCCAACTAGGTTTTTCATCATCTACTTGATTTAGCTAGCCATTTTGGCTTGTATTATGAGTCGTGTTTAGCTCAATCTTGAGCAAACATTTTTTGTACTTGTTGTTTTAGTATTTATAAAAAGGTGCGACTTTGGTGCAAAAAAATAAATAATTAATTTTTAAAAAAAAATTCAAGATGGATCTCCAAATGATATGGATGAGTGAGTGTGTTGAAAAGTTGGATTATTTTATTTAATAAAAACTTAAATCCTCTTATCCAGCATAATGAATTATTAAATAGAAACTAAAACTAATTAAAACAAAAAGGTGGGGTTGTCAAGTCGGTAGGGTGCACTCTTTATACTCATTTTTTGAGGTCGATTCAGAAAAAAATTAAGAACAAAATTAATTTTAAAAAAATAAAATAAATTCGAAAAAGTATTTTAAATAAAGAAGATTTGAAAAATAGATTAATAATGAATTTTAAAAAACCAAAACATAAAACAAAAAACTAATTCAATCATTTAATTAAATGAGTTGATTTTTTTGTTTTGATTGGATTTCTTTGGATTTTTTGTTTTATGTTTTCATTTAAAAAAAGATTTAATTTTTTTGAAATAGGTTTTCTAATTGTTTTTATTTTTAATTTTTTCCTGAATCGAACTCCAAATGACGTGGAACACAGTAGAACACCCTACGGACTTGACAACCACACTTTTTTGTTTTAAAGTTTTAGTTTAATATTTAGTTGTAAATAATTCATTATGTTGAATATGAGAATTTAATTTTTTTATTAAATAAAATGAACCAACATTTCAACACTCTCACTCATCCACATCATTTGGATGTCGATCCTGAAAAAAATTAAAAACAATTAAAACATTTATAAAAAAACATTTATAAAACCTATTTTTAGAAAAATCAAAAAAATAAAAACTAATTCCCGAAAAATCAAAACAAAAAAAATAAAAAATAAAAAAAGTCACGGATCGGGCTTCCAAACCCCGATTCATACAAAAATAAGTTATTTTTTAAAAACGTCACGGATCGGGCTTCCAAACCCCGATCCATGCAAAAGAAAAAAAAGAAAATAATTCATAGATCGGGACTGTGAAGCCCGTTTTGAGTAGAAATCGAAATTTATTAATTTGTTTCATAGATTTTTAACTTCCAATATTATTTTGATTTTATAAAAAAAATTGTGACATGTTTCGTGACATATCACTTGTATTTCATGACATGTTTGTCCCATAGAGTCCGAATTTGAAATTCCTTGTCAATGTGTAATTTATGATCCTTTGAAATGTATTTCCAATGCATCTTCAATCTAGGGTTGTGCAAAACCCGGTCCGGTTCGGTTTTTTGGACTGGACCGGTTGGAATCGGTCTGGGTTTCGGTCCGGACTTTTCAGAAATACTGGTTCCGGTCTGGACCGGTCTCCAGTTTGTGTTTATCACGTTAAAAAATCTGATCCAGTCTTGAGCGGATGTTCTCCCCTACTTCAATCTATTTATTTTGACATCATTATCAAAATATATGACCACATTAGTGACAGGCTGTCAGTGTTTCTGTTTCCTATTGTAGCTTGATTTGTTCTTCAATTTTGGTTCCATATTTTTTATTTTGCAATTTCACATAAGACAAGAAATATTTTATATTCAATTATCTTTCGAAAAAATCAAGTAAGATGGGATTTGAATATCTATGTGGAAGTTATGCAAAATCAAGAAACATGTGTAGAGAGAGGGGGGGAGAGAGAACAAGAGAGAGGAGAGAGAGAGGAGAGAGAACAAGAGAGAGAATAGAGAGAGGAGACAGAACAAGAGAGAGAATAAAGAGAGGAGAGAGAACAAGAGAGAGAATAGAGAGAGAGGGAGAAGAGAGAACATTAGAGAGAGAATAGGAGAGAGAGAGAGGAGAGAGAGAGAACAAGAGAGAGTATACAGCGAGAGAGAGAGAACAAGCGAGAGTATACTGTGAAAGCGAGAGTGGAGAGGGAGAACAAGAGAGAGAGTAGAGAGAGAAGAAGAAGAAGAAGAGAGAGGGAGGGAGAAGAGAGGGTGTGTTTGTAAAGAAATTTTTTGTTTTGTGTTTTTATATTTAATATCAAGGACATTAAATTTTAGAGGGTGTGTTTTGTAAAAAAATCAACAGAAAAGTTAATTGAGTGGGATCCATAAATGGCCGAGAGTATGCAAACAATAAAGATTGAAATGTAGGTGCATTCAAATGAATAGGGAAAACGCAAGAGTATTTCGGCAATTGTGCACCTTTTGAGGGGTACCGAAGAAAATCACCCTTACCTAAACCTTTTTTAAGCTAATATGTGTGCATGTGATGGTGAGGAGGTGTGTGTCATACTTGGCATGGTGGGTAGGGCTGTAAGCGGGGTGGGACGGGTTTTCGGCCCACCGCTACCCGCCCCGCCAAAGTTAAGCGGGTAGGCGGGGAGGGGTCAAAAAAAAATCCGCTACCCGCCCCGCGTAAGGATGGACTAGGCTATGAGGGGCGGGTTGGCGGGTTTGGCGTGTTTAATCTTTTATTAAAGTTAAATACGAAAATCAATTTATTTTCTTTAACGTTATCTATTTTAATCAAAGCTAAGTACAAAAATCAAGGAAAAAATCAATCAATGTATGTTTTAAAAGCAATATACAAAAAAATTAAAGCTAAGTACAAACAAAATAAAAACTAAATACAAAAAAATCAAAAAAATATAAGGCTTATGCGGGTTGCGGGTTATGCGGGGCGGGTTGGGAGAAAACCGCAACCCGCCCCGCTTATTATGAGTGTTGTGCGGGTGGCGGGTTGACAGGTAACAATTTTTTGTCCGCAACCCGCGTTAGGCGGGGTGAGGCGGGTAAAATCCTACCTATTTACAGCCCTAATGGTGGTAGTGGTGTGGCAGCATGGGCTGCCATGCCTAGTGTTGATTAAGTGTGGGAGAAGAAGCCTCTCCATTCTTCCCACCTTCTCCCCCACTTCTCACGTCATCATTTTCCCTTGCAAACTCCACCATCCTCTCAATCCTCTGCTCTTCTTCAAGTGTGATCCGGCGGTGGTGTGAGAGAGTGAGGTGAACAACGGTAGGAGGAGACGTAGCGGCAAGGCTAGCTTAGACGTCATTCACTCTCAAGGTATGCCATGGGTTTTTAGGTATTGTGGTCAAGGTGGTACGGTCGTTGCACCGTGCTTTGCTGGTGGTGGAGTCTTGTTGCACCACTGGGTCGGTAAGGGTGGCGGTGTGTGCGCCACGCGGTCGGAGGGATGAAGCCCTCTGGTCGGTCACTGAGGTGGGTTGGGCATGGGTCAAACACTTGTGTGGGGCCGTGCAAGCTGTCAAGTCGGGTACTTGGGTGTGACCGCGCATATGTTGCTCGGTCTTGCCGGCGCTGGGTTGAGGTCGGCCGATGCTACTGGTCAGGGCTGGCCTCGGGAGATGTTCCAGCATGAGTCTGTTGCAATGACGCAACCTCTCGAGCTGGAAGGACGTCGCATGTTTGCATCATTTAGGCCCTGTGTCACATTGTTGATCTTAGTACCATCCACAATTATTTTGGTTGATTATTCTAGAGTGAGCTCTTATGATGTACATGTATATTGTTACGTTAATTGACTTATCATGTATCACATTTGGTTCAACTAGAGAACTATGCTTGGAACTTGATGAGATTTTTATTTAGCATGAATTGATTTGATTTGCAAAATTTAGCATGCATAATGCGAGAAAATCTCTAAATGATGCATGCACTAAGGCCTTTCTAATTTTGCAAAATTTTAGGTCACAAGTTGAATTAGTGCCAATTATGGAAGTTTGCCCTACACATGCAATTCTACCAAAAAGGAAATTTTCCGAAAATAGAAATTACGAGGCAAAAGCAACAAAGGTTACCTACGCAAGCTCAGTCGGGTTCGCCGCCCACTCTCGAAAATTTCCAGTGCTCTACGCATCCACCCAGAGAGGCGTCGCGTCCCTGAGAAATTTCACGCCCAGATTTCCAACCCGTGCGGCGTTTCCGCTGCAAACTGTACTGCTGGAGCGGCATTTTCGCCACCTGTACACCTTGGATCACCTCCGGATTTTTGCGTCGTCTCTACTACTTCCTGGAAAGCACAAAGAAAATGTTAGCTCGCGAAAAATCAAAATCCAAACAGAACAAAAGAAATCACAAAAAAACTTGAAATTCTCGTCGCCTCCCCGACAACGGCGCCAAAAACTTGATGAGATTTTTATTTACACCGCAAGTGCACGACGTCGATGAAGACGCGGCAAGTATGGGTCGAACACAAGGAGGGAGAAAACTTTGTTATTTTTGTGATTTTTTGATTAAGGAATGAAAGAGAAAGAAATAAGGTTGATTAGAGATTTTTGTTATGTTTTGATTTTTTTTTTTAAAATCAACAAAGACTAAAAAGAAAACGAATATGGATGAGAGTCCAGCGGGTGGGAGTTATGAATCTTAGAGTTAGATTGGGGATCACGAAAATTATTATAAATCAAGTGAGATATTAAGCATCATTTGATAATTGATTTAACAAAAACTCATATGATCAAAACACTAACAAGAAATTAAAATAAAAACGATCTCTCTTCTCTAACACTAAATCCGTCACCCCCACCCTTTGGAGGGTTTTAGAAACCCATGGGGAGAAGATGAGGAGAAGGTGTAACATCGTCAAAGTAGCGGAAAATTTTAAAATTTATAAGCACTCAATCTACAGAGGATATTACGCAATAAAAGGGACACAGGTGCACCAACATATATATAATATATATCCGAACATCAGAGTATACAAAAGTTGTGATTACATCGAAAGCATATACAAAGGAAGCAGTAATCACACGACCTCAACTGAGAGAAAGCTGGATCCGGTAGCAGCGCTCCTCTCCTCGGTCACCACCCCCTAACGCCGATCACAGCCTGAAAGTAAACATGCAACAATGCCTGAGTTTCCAGAAGGAAACCCCGTATGCCAAACTCTAAATGTACGAAATAAAAGCATCATAGCAGCAATTCTACAACCCAAGAAAAGCATCTCAACACGCCCAACACCAGGGCTCTCTCAAACTCAACCACAGGACACACTACTGGTACGGGGCTCCAGGTCTAATCTCAACCAACCGCCGCACCCACCACAGTCACGGGGCTCCAGGTCTAATCTCAACCAACCGCCGCGACACACTCGTCGCCAAGCTGGGCTCCAAGTCTAATCTCAACCAACCACAGCTACCACGACACGACCAATGGCTCCAGGTCTATTTTCAACCAACCCAAACGTCTAAGGGCTCCATGTCTATTTTCAACGCGGTCCTTGCTCAGGCTCCAGGTCTATTTTCAACCAACCCGAACGCACTACGGAGCTCCAGGTCTATTTTCAACCAACTCCATACAGACTAGCTGGGCTCCAGGTCTAATCTTAACCAACCACAGCTACCACGACACGACCAAGGGCTCCAGGTCTATTTTCAACCAACCCAAACGTCTAAGGGCTCCAAGTCTATTTTCAACCAACCCCTACACGCGGTCCTTGCTCAGGCTCCAGATCTATTTTCAACCAACCCGAACGCACTACGGAGCTCCAGGTCTATTTTCAACCAACTCCGTACAGACTAGCTGGGCTCCAGGTCTATTTTCAACCAACCGCAACACTCACACGGTTACGGGACTCCAGGTCTATTTTCAACCAACCACCGCAACCCTCGTGCACCTCGCACACTTGCCGGAAGAACATCGGCACCACGACTCGCCCCACACGGGCAACCACGACCATAACACCTCCATAGTGCAAAACAGGACACAAACGGTCGACCGAACCAAAAGTCTCGGTCGACCGAATCAAGCAAATACAGGGCAATCCACTTCGACTGGCACTCCGTCGGTCGACCGATTCCCAACACCACACTCGTTTGGTCGAACCCAAATCAAGGGACGGTCGACCGTTTAGATGGTCAACTCCCGGTTCAACGAACAAAACGACCAATCGGTCGACCGACAAAGGGGTCCCCGTCGACCGAAAGTCACCAGGGAAAAATCCCACAACTCCACAACGAATTCGGTCGAACGCCGAGCACATCTCGGTCGACCGAATCTGTCCAGGGAAATATCCCTCACACTCCCCACGAATCCGGTCGAACGCCGAGCTCACCTCGGTCGACCGAATTCCACCAGAGCGTTCCCTACGCTCAACGCACAAGTCTGGTCGACCGAAACCACATTCGGTCGAGCCGACCACTTAGTCCACTTAAGTCACGGTCGGATGAGATCAAAGAGCGGTCGACCGTTTATATAGTCTATGCCCCCCAACCGACTTAAGACATTGCACACGGTCGACCGGCAAAGGGGTCCCGGTCGACCGAAACTCACCAGGCTTGCCTCCAATGCAAAATCGGTCGACCGCCACACAGGCATCGTTCGACCGATTTGAGGCAGAGCCCGAATTCTCTTCACGAACGGTCTACCGTTTGCACCAACCGGTCGACCGATCAAGCAGTGAAATTTGATGCACATTTACTCGCGACGAGCCGATTGGCCTACCGTCAACTTCCAAATACTCACGGTAATTAAGTGAGCGAGCTTGACATACCTAAAGGTCTGAAGAGACCTTAGAAGAACCACGACGACGCCTCCACGAGCGTGCCTCCCCAAATCACGATCCGTCGACGAACCTCGCGTCCAAACGACGATCAACCGCCTCCTCAACGATCCACACTCACGAATCCACCTCCGACGACCTCCACCAAACAACCACAACCCCAACACACGAGTTAGGTTGAGGGAGAGAGAAACAACGTGCGGAAGGGTGAAAACCAACACTCACCACAAGCCACCAACCACCCGGAGCCGATCTTCACCTTGCCGGAGATCCCCACCGCCTTCCTCGCGGGAGCACCACTGTTGTAGAGAGAGAGAGAAAGAGAGATCAACAAGAGAGAGAGAAACAAGAGGGAAGAGAGGGAGAGAACTCACCTCTACATATCTCCCCATCCTTCCATCTCCACCATCCATTCCACTCCTTTCCATCTCAACCACACATCCACCCATCTTCAATCCAAGCCATTCATCCATCTCCTCTCAATCCCAACCATTCATCTCCATCTCCTCTAATCTCCACCTAAACAACCACAAAGCACAATTAGGATTAGGATTAGGCTAGAATCCTACAATCCACCCTCCTAAAAGGTTTTCGTCCTCGAAATTAAGACTGAAGCTCACCAAACAACTCCGGGAACTCCTTCCGGACCTCCTCATCGATCTCCCAAGTGGCCTCTCGCTCACTGTGGTGCTGCCACCTGACCTTCACCATTGGAATGGTCCTCCTCCTCAACTGATGCTCCATCCGATCCACAATCTCCACCGGTCTCTCCTCAAGAGACAAATCCTGACGGATCTCTGGAACCTCCAACTGAATCACATGAGAAGGATCCGCTACGTACTTCCTCAACATCGACACGTGGAAGTAGTTGTGAAGACCTGAAAACTGCGGCGGCAACGCAACCCTGTAGGCGACCTCTCCAACCCGATCGAGATTCTCAAACGGCCCGACATACCACGGACTGAGCTTCCCCTTCTTCCCGAACCTCATCACTCGTCGAGATGGTGAAATCCTCAGGAAGACATGGTCACCAGCCTCAAATCTCAGCTCTCGCCTATGCCTATCCGCGTAGCTCTTCTGCCTGCTCTGAGCCGTCGCTAGTCTCTGCCTGATCACATCAACCTTCTCAGCATACATCTGCACAATCTCAGGGCCAACTAGCTGTCTCTCGCCTACATCACTCCAGCATACCGGTGATCTACACGGTCTCCCGTACAGGGCCTCGTACGGTGCCATCCCAATACTCGAATGGTAGCTGTTGTTGTAGGCGAACTCGATCAATGGCAGATGCTCATCCCAATGACCTGCCCAATCCAGAGTACACGCTCGCAACATATCCTCTAGCGTCTGGATGAAAGACATGGGTGAGGCTCAATACATCTTGGGAATCAAGATATATTGAGATAGATCTCGCAGACTCATTGGCCTCAGTCAACGTACATACATTGACAAGGTCTTGGAAAGGTTCAAGATGAACAACTCCAAAAAGGGCTGTGTGCCAATGAGTATGGGTGTGCAACTCAAGAAGTCTCAACGTGCGGAATCGCGTAAGGACTTAGAGTACATGAAGGATGTCCCTTATGCTTCGGCAATTGGGTCGATCATGTATGTGATGACTTGCACAAGACCCGATGTCTCGTATGCTCTAAGCGTGACAAGTCGTCACCAATCCAACGCAGGTCCTGAGCATTGGACAGCGGTCAAGAATATCCTGAAGTACCTTAACCAGACTAAGGATAAGATTCTTGTTTATGGAGGACAAAGGGAATTGATAGCTGAAGGTTACTCGGATGCGAGTTTCATGAGTGATCCAGACGATAGAAGGTCGCAATCAGGATATGTCTTCCTTCTAAATGGTGGAGCTGTGAGTTGGCGTAGTTGGAAGCAAAGCACTACGACCGACTCAACCACTGCTTCCGAAGTAATGGCTATCGCTGAAGCGAGCAAGGAAGGAGTGTGGATTAAGAAGTTCCTTGAAGAGCTTGGAGTAGTTCCCTCGAGCGAGGGACGAATAGAGCTATTTTGCAACAATAGTGCATCTATCTCGCAAATCAAGGATCCCAAATCACACCACAAGGTGAAGTACATGGATCGTAAGTACTTCGTGACGCGTGACCTCATCGACGAATGCAAAATAAATCTGTTATGGGTGGACACCAACAACAACACAGCTGATCCATTCACAAAACCCTTATCCAACACAGCTGAATTGGGCCTTCATGATCTTGTAGAGTATCTTGAGTTTCCTCAAGCACAACCCTACTCCCACTACTTTTTACTCTTTCTAGAAATTCCTTTTCCAGAAATGTGGCATCCCTCTCTACAATCACTCGATTGGAGGTGATATGCCAAAAGTAGTATCCTCTTGTCTCACGAGGATAACCAATAAAGAAGCACTTATCCGCTTTTGGTTGAAGTTTGGTCGACATCAATCTCTTAACGTAAGCCTCACAACCCCAAATCTTGAGAAAATTGAGCTTAGGTATTTTACCACTCCATAACTCATAAGGAGTTTTCTCCACGGATTTGGATGTAACATTATTTAGTGTGTAAGCCGCAGTTTGTAGTGCATAACTCCAAAAGTAAAGAGGTAATTCCGCATGACTCATCATTGACCGAACCATGTCGAGCAATGTCCTATTCCTCCTTTCGGATACCCCATTCCATTGAGGTGTACCGGGAGGGGTGAGTTGAGGTACAATACCAAACTCCTTTAGGTATGAGTCAAATTCGGCACTTAAGTACTCACCTCCACGATCCGTTCGTAGAGACTTGATTTTCTTGTCGAGTTGGTTCTCTACTTCATTCTTGAATTCTTTGAACTTGTCAAAAGATTCACTTTTGTTTCTCATTAGATAAATATAGCCATAACGACTATAATCATCCGTGAACGTAATGAAGTACCTGAAACCATCTCGTGCATTAGTACTCATTGGACCACATACATCGGAATGTATCAAATCCAACAAGCCACTCGCCCTTGGGCCTTTCTTCTTGAAAGGCTTTTGGTCATTTTTCCCATTAGACATGGTTGGCACGTCTCCAATGATTTAAAAACAAGTAGACCAAGAAGGTTAGCTTCTTGCAATTTCTTGATGCGCTTTTCATTTATGTGACCAAGACGATAGTGCCACAAGAGAGTATCGTTCTCGTGAGTGGTCTTAAGTCTTTTGTTATTGATATTAAAGATTTGTTTATTATCCAATTCAAGCAAATAGAGACCATTCCTTATGAACGCATTTGCATAGAACACACCATTCTTCGATATAGACAAACAAGAATTTGAAATATTTATATTAAAATTATCCATATCCAGACATGATACAGAAATAATATTCTTGCTAATCGATGGTACATAATAAACATTCTTTAGACATAAATTTAAACCACTACACAATTGAAGCACCACAGAACCTTGTGCAACCGCAGACACGTTCGCACCATTTCCGACCTTCAATTCTACCTCGTTCCTTATGAGTTCCTTCCTATCCATGAGTAGCTGCACATTAGAAACTATGTGAGCACAAGATCCGGTATCAATTACCCAATCCTGGACAGAGGTGGCTAAATTTATTTCAATAACAAATATACCTTTGGCCTTTTTGGGGCGCCGACGTTCAATCACTCTGTTGTCAAGGTCTTCCTTGTACTTGGGGCAATTTGGCCGGATGTGTCCTTTTTCACCGCAGTGAAAGCACTCCGTATTGGGAGTTGGAGATTTCTGAGATTTCCTTCTCGAGGCACTCGCACGAGCACCTCCTACTCCCTTGCTCTTGATTGAACCACTTTTGGTAGATTTGCCCTTTCCTTTACCAATCTTTTGGCTCCTTCCATGGATGGCAAGGACTTGCTTGTCCCTACCCTTACCCATGTCAACTTCAGCAGTTTTGAGAGCGTTGTGCAGCTCCTCAAGGCTCACCCTTTTTTCACGCACGTGATAGTGCATCACAAAGTCCTTGAAGGATGGGGCTAGAGAGCAAAGAATCATATCTTCAGCAATGTCCTCGGGCATTGGTGAAGAGAGCTTTGCCAACTTCTCAAGGTATCCTTGCATCTTGAGAAAATGCACAGATACTGATGTTCCCTCCGCCATATGACACCTTGTGAGTGCGATGGTGGTCTTATAGCGCTCCTTTCGGGCATTATCCATGAACATCTTTGATAGAGCCTCCATGGTCTTCTTGGGTTTTGAATCCAAGTATTTCGCTTGAAGCGAGTCACCCATGGATGCTAGCATAAGACCGTGAACTTGGTTCTCTTGGTCTTCCCACTTGGCCTTTGCCTCTTTCTCTTCATCGGTTAATCTCTCATTCCACTTTGGGATTGGACCTTCCAAAATGTGAGATAGTTTCTCAAACTTTAACACGATGTTGAGTTTGAGTTGCCAACTAATGAAGTTTGAGCCATCATTTGCTAAAGGGTGTTTTTCTATCATGGATCGTACGATAGGTTGGATGTTCGACATTTTTCTACAAAATAAATCATACAGGATTTTAATGCCAATTTTATGTTTTAATACACATGCATACATATATCGAATATATAAATGTAAATGTTGCAAATTAAAATCTTTGCCCATAAATGCAACAATCCAAGATCCTATCAATTGTAATATAGACTAGCTAAGGGCTATCGAATACATTACAATATCAAGGTAAGAAAACATTTTCTAATCACAACCTTTTTGAATTTTAGCAATATTAGCATCTTCAAACTTTTGTGATTCTTGTCGTTTTAATTATGAGGGAATGCGACATATCCTCGTAAGAAAAACTTTTTCCCAAAACCGAGCGACGGCTCTAGGTAATGTTAAGAAAACTTATTTTCATTTGATACGAGATACGTTTATCGATTGTATTCACAACTAAACATACTCGGGGTTCACTAGGGTGAATCACACCTCATACATTTAATTGTGGTACAACAACAGACAACCATTATATCTCCCACTATTCCCAAAGATGGAGGGAGCTATCTCCCGCTAAGGGCGAACAGAGTATCCCTCGATCAATGACTGCTAGTGGATGAAATAAGAAGGAAATTATTCTTAATTTTTGTTGGACAATTTCATATATTTACATGTGATTTGGAATTTTAGGTTATCATGCATATTAATATTCAAACACATCCTAACATTCACCACATTCATCACATGCATAGCAGAAATTAAAAAAAACAGAAATTAAACATTCACACAATCCATATCGTGTGAGTTTATATGTTCCCTTCGATCCTTGATCCTCGATCCCTGATCCTCGATCGATGCGCTACAGCGGCGACTTCCTCTTGCACCGGAGATGTAGATTTTACAGAAAATAAACATGCTCCTCACATTCGATAAAAACCGACTAGTGCAAGTCCTATGTAAAAACCTCTCATATGCATATGCAATTTATCTAAAAGATGGAAATAGAGAATTTGGCTTTTACATACATAAGCCCCTGTATTATAACAATTATAAACATTCATAGTTGCTGCTTTGGAACATATAAACTCACAATTCCTGCAAAAACAACTCGAGCAACGCATACACGCATGTCCAATCTAAACTATTTAATCTAGATTATCAAGCATCTAAAATCAAACAATTCTAGAAAAATCATTTGAAATCCATTAAAATGATTTTCATGCATCCATAGTTCAAAATTAATTATTTTGAACCGCCGTTCATCCAATTTCCAAAAGGAAAGATGAACATTAGTCCTTCTCGACTTTGTTGATTCCTTTATAAAATAATCATTTAAAATAAAACGAAAATTCTATAAATTAGACAAATGTCTAAATTTCAGTTCTAACAATCATGTGTGATGTTTTAAAACATATAAAACCATCAAAACGAATTTATTAAAATTTTATCGACAAAACATCGAAAAACTCGAAAAAGACACAAAACCGAATTGTTTTGATTCTAGATGGTAGCCTAGATTGATTTTATAGTCTAAATCAAAGATAATATGAATCAAAAACTCTGATACCACTGTTGGATTTCGTGCCCTATAGTATGTATATTTTTCGAAATTTTATAAACATATAGGATCGAAACATTTATATTTTCTTCGATTTTCATATAGACATGCATTTGTTTGTCCTAATTATTTAACATGCATTACAACAAACAAACAATTGCAATTAGAATCATACCTAGAGGTTCTCTAAAACCTCTTGAAGATCCGGAGTCGCGTTGCCTGTCGAATCGCCCGGTGGATTGCCTCCGAGTGTTCACCAAACTCTAAACAAGGTTGGAGAGAAAGGAGCTAGCCAATCAATCTCCAAACGGGTTTAGAATCTAGCTAATAACCCCCTTTTTCTTTCCTGAGATTTTACTCTCCAAAAACTCAAATTAACTAAGGAATTTCGGATGGATTAATTGGGGTGGTTAGAGAGAGAGAGAATTTTGCATATATTTATTTTTAATGAAGGAAATTAGGCCTATTTATAGGCTCCTTTAATTTCCACATCATGGGCTATGCATTGACCCATTCTTCCATGTTTTTGTCTCTGAAGACCAATTCTCAATATTAAATTTATTAATGCACATCCAAATTTAATCATAATTGACCAAGTCAAAACCATGATCAATAATTCCTTAATTAATTTGCCTTTATCGAATTTTGGATTATTTCCCAACAAAATTCGTTTTTTTTGTTTTAGGAAATTTAATTAATTTGCCTTTATCGAATTTTGGTTTAATTCCAAACAAAATTCGTATTTGGGGTTTTAGCAAATTTAATTAATTAATTTGTCTTATCGAATTTTGGATTAATTCCCAACAAAATTCGATCTTTGGGGTTATAGCTAATTTATATATCCAATGCAATATATCATCATATGTAATATCAAACAATCACACCCCATGATATATTTACATCTCATATATATATTCATGATTCTAAATATGTCATTTTCATGACATAATGATTTTATCGATTCACCACATGTATACGAAACTCGATACATCATATGAACATAAAATCACCTTCTTGTTTCCCAGTTTTATGGTGTGACCTATGGGAGGATCTAAGCTAAATTGGCAGTGATATTAATAGCTTAACATCACAAACTATAAGCGGTATCTAGCTACACATTATAGTTCCCAATTAGCTAGATGTCTTAATTCAGCTCGAACCAAAACCCGATCCAATTAGTGATGGAGTGCACCACTTGTGTCCGTCCCTTGCCTCATGATATTAAGAATACATACAAAGTAGTATTGTGTCATCTTTGTATATTAGTATTCATTTCTTGATCTCTTTAAGCTAGTTATAAATATGTGACTTAACTCAAATCACATTGTACACATTATAACTTTGCTTTATCAAGGGGCTCATTAATATCATTACTCAATTAAGAGGGGCAATGATAATTTTTTGACTAGCTATCTTCTCCAACAAAAGTTGTACTTAACCAACTAATGCCTTTACACTACACTCATCGATAGCTCAAGACACTAGTCTAATTAAGAACTCCTTAAGCGATCGGATATAAGTCTCATATCAAAGGACCAAGGACACAGTAAAATATTAATGACACAAAAACACATTTCTATAATATTTTACTTATTAGGTCTATTCAGTATACAAAAGTAATATTTTCCTCTTTTGCATACCCGTGTTGTCACTCACTTGTAGAGCTACAATGATCTATGACCAACACGACAATCTTAACCCGGTAATTAATGTCCCATGTTAATTACCATAATTGCGAATATCTTTTGTTTTATGTAAACCAATATCTTTTAGAGCTCTACGGTTAAGGACCAAGAGCCTCTTCCTTAACACTTCTAAAAGACGAATAACATAAACAAGGAACAAAACGATTTTCTCATTCAATTCATAATAATTGACATTTAAAAGTAAAACTTTTAGAACACATTCCCTTCACCTCTCAGACTGACCGTCTGTCTGCGATGAAATGCCGTACTGAACTTCAACCGAGCCCCCAAGGCCTGCTGCAAACTCCCCCAGAATCTGGAAGTGAACTTCGGATCCCGATCTGAAATAATACTCACAGGCACTCCATGAAGCCTGACAATCTCCTCAATATACAACTTAGCTAGACCCTCCAGAGGTAGAGTGGTCCGGATAGCTAAGAAATGCGCCGACTTGGTCAGTCGATCGACTATAACCCAAATCGCGTCGTGGAATCCTCTCGTCTTCGGCAACCCGGTGACAAAATCCATCGTCACATGCTCCCACTTCCACTCTGGAAGCTCGATCCTCTGCATCGGCCCTGCAGGTCTCTGGTGCTCAATCTTCACCTGCTGACAAATCAGACATCTGCCAACAAACTCTGCGATCTCCGTCTTCATCCTCTTCCACCAGAAATTCCTCTAAAGATCTCTAAACATCTTCGTGCTGCCCGGGTGGATCGAATAACGGGATCTATGCGCCTCCTCCAGAGTGTCCTGCCTCAGATCTCTTCCCTTCGGCACCCAGACACGACCTCTGAACCTCAGCCCACCATCAACTCCAATACTGAAGTCTCATTCCACTTAACCAACTGAGGCTCCACTCTCAGCCCGGCGATCACTGCACCTCGTGACTCATCGGTGAACGGTCTCCACTCGGTCAACGCCTCAAGCAGCTTCCACTCCTCGATACAAAGACCTGCTGCGGTGACCTCCACCTTCCTGCTCAAAGCATCAGCAACCGGATTCGCCTTCCCCGGATGGTACGAGATGGTGAAATCATAATCCTTAATCAGCTTGAGCCATCTGCGCTGCCTTATATTCAGCTCCTTCTGCGAAAACAGATACTTCAGGCTCTGATGGTCTGTGAACACCTGTAATCGCTCGCCACACAAGTAATGCCTCCAGGTCTTCAAAGCGTGCACCACTGCCGCCAGCTCCAAATCATGAGTGGGGTAGTTCTTCTCGTGCACCTTCAACTTCCTCGAAGCATATGCAACCACCTGCCCATGCTTCATGAGTACGCATCCCAGTCCAACGCCTGACGCGTCACTGTAAATCACAAATCCACCACTGCCACTGGGAAGTGTCAGAACTGGAGCAGTCGTCAGCCGACTCTTCAGTTCCTGAAAACTGTCCTCGCACTTCTGGGACCACACGAACTCAACACCCTTCCGCGTCAGAGCCGTCAACGACGAAGCCAACCTCGAGAAATCCTGAATAAAGCGGCGATAATAACCCGCCAGACCCACAAAACTCCTGACCTCTGCTACACTCGTCGGAGCTCTCCACTGTGTAACGGCTTCGACCTTCGCTGGATCTACGGAAATCCCGTCACCTGACACGATGTGTCCCAAGAAGGTGACACTGGTCAGCCAGAACTCGCACTTCGATAGCTTGGCATATAACTGATGATCCCGCAAAATGCCAAGTACAACTCTCAAGTGCTCTCGATGCTGCTCCACATCTGGCGAGTAAACCAAAATATCGTCCACGAAGACGATCACAAACCGGTCGAGGTACTGACTGAACGTCCTGTTCATCAAATCCATAAATGCTGCAGGCGCGTTCGTTAACCCGAACGGCATCACCAGAAACTCGTAATGCCCGTACCTCGTCCTGAATGCTATCTTCTGCACATCTGCCTCTCTGATCCTCAGCTGATGATAACCGGATCGCAGATCAATCTTCGAGAACACCTGCGCTGACTGCAACTGGTCAAACAGGTCCTCGATCCTGGGCAAGGGATACCGATTCCTCACAGTAACCTTGTTCAACATCCTATAATCTATACACATCCGCAGTGATCCATCCTTCTTCTTCACGAAGAATACCGGCGCTCCCCAAGGCGAGACACTGGGGCGGATAAACCCCGTATCCATCAGATCCTGCAACTGCCTCTTCAGCTCTACCAGCTCCGTAGGTGCCATCTGATACGGCGCCTTCGACTGCGGCATAATCCCAGCTACCAAATCGATCCCAAACTCAATCTCTCTGTGAGGCGGCAACCCAGTGACATCATCTGCAAATACATCGGGGAACTCCCGAACAATCTCGATGTCCTCCAATCTCTCTGCCTCTGGATCTGGAACTACCAAAGTGGCCACGAAAGCTCTGCAACCCTGCTGCAACAACTTCTGTGCCCTCACTGCTGATACGATCACCCTGCCTCCTCTATCTTTCGTCCCCCTGATCAGCACATCAGGTAGACCCTTCCTCGGGATCAGAATTTTCTTCTCCTGGCACAAAACTCGCACATCATACTGGGACAGCCAATCCATCCCCAGTATGACGTCGAAGTCCTCCATCGGCAACAAGATCAGGTCAGTCGGAAACTCCTGATCTCCCGAAACAATCGTGGCGCTGGGGATGAAGCTCCCCACCATGCCCACCAGACCCAAGGGTGTGCTGACTTCCAACGTGGCAGTCAACATCGCAGGGGTACGGCCCAACACGCTCGCAAATCGCTCCGAGATAAACGAGTGTGTGGCCCCACAATCAAACAACACTCTCGCACTCAACCCAGCAACAAAAAGCGTACCTTCCACCACCGTGCTGACATCTCTCGCCTCATCCGCCTGGATGGTAAAGACTCATCCAGTCCTCTGACCCTGCTGCTGCGACGGCGCAAAAGGTCGACGACCTCCGCCTCTGCCTCCTGCCGGCTGTCCCGACTGCCTGCTGGACGTGCCTGGCCCACTCGGACAATCTCTCATAAAATGGCCTGGCTTGCCACACCCGTGGCACACTGCGCGGCCCCAACACTCTCCAGAGTGAACTCGGCCACAACCTCTGCACGCCTCTGGCTGGCATGATCCACCTCCTCCGATCCGGGTCCTCTTGCCCGGGTTCCCTGCTAGTGGAACACCCGGATGTCCACTGACCTTCCCCGGTGCTCTCCTGGCCTCAGCATAATTCTGCTGGTAATCCTGATCAATGAGCGTCGTAAATGTCACCGCATCTGCCAGCGTCTGTGGCATACTGTAGGTCACCTGAGTACGGAGGTGCTTCCTCAGCCCCCGTATGAACTTCCTCGTCCTCTGCAGCGGCGTCACACAGATCTCCGAACAGTAACGCTCCAGCGCGTTGAACCTCCGGGTATACTCAGCCAGGGTCGCATCTCCCTGCTCGAGAGCCATAAACTCCTCTCGCCTCCCATCTCTGACATGCTCTGGGAAATAGTGCTCGTTGAACTCCCGCAGGAATTCCTCCCAGCTGATCTCAGTCCTGCCCTCAAACACCACCGCAGATGTGGTCCTCCACCAGTTGGACGCGTCTCCACCCAACACATAAGCTGCCAAGCCTGTCTGCCTCTCAGGCGGCACTCAATCGCCCGAAGGATCTCCTGAATCTTCAGGACCCAGTCCTCCGCAGCCTCAGACTCTCCTCTACCATCAAAGGTAGGCAGGTGATGTCTCATAAAGCGGTCGAGCATCGCTCCTGCCGCCGCTGGCTCTCCTCTGCCTGACTGGCGATCCAACATCGCTCCCAGTCGACCCACCGTGTCATAGAGCATCCGCCGCTCCTCAGCCCAGTCCGTACTCCCAGTATCCCCACTGGTGTCACGGTCCCGTGGGGGAGGTCTCACGCGTCTCGGAGGCATCTACACACAAAGAACAGCACACATTAAAACCATGAATGCATGAACTAATGCAGACTCTAAAACTCTAAGGGTGGTTTCTTTGGATAAGGACACTGGAACAGACCGCTCTGATACCAAGTTGTAACATCCTCAAAGCAGCGGAAAATTTTAAAATTTATAAACACTCAATCAACAGAGGATATTACGCAATAAAAGGGACCCAGGTGCACCAACATATATATAATATATATCCGAACATCAGAGTATACAAAAGTTGTGATTACATCAAAAACATATACAAAGGAAGCAGTAATCACACGACCTCAACTGAGAGAAAGCTGGATCCGGTAGCAGCGCTCCTCTCCGCGGTCACCACCCCCTAACGTCGATCACGGCCTGAAAGTAAACATGCAACAATGCCTGAGTTTCCAGAAGGAAACCCCGTATGCCAAACTGTAAATGTACGAAATAAAAGCATCCTAGCATGCAATTCTACAACCCAAGAAAAGCATCTCAACACGCCCAACACCAGGGCTCTCTCAAACTCAACCACAGGACACACTACTGGTACGGGGCTCCAGGTCTAATCTCAACCAACCGCCGCACCCACCACAGTCACGTGGCTCCAGGTCTAATCTCAACCAACCACAGCTACCACGACACGACCAAGGGCTCCAGGTCTATTTTCAACCAACCCAAACGTCTAAGGGCTCCAGGTCTATTTTCAACCAACCCCTACACGCGGTCCTTGCTCAGGCTCCAGGTCTATTTTCAACCAACCCGAACGCACTACGGAGCTCCAGGTCTATTTTCAACCAACTCCGTACAGACTAGCTGGGCTCCAGGTCTAATCTCAACCAACCACAGCTACCACGACACGACCAAGGGCTCCAGGTCTATTTTCAACCAACCCAAACGTCTAAGGGCTCCAGGTCTATTTTTAACCAACCCCTACACGCGGTCCTTGCTCAGGCTCTAGGTCTATTTTCAACCAACCCGAACGCACTACGGAGCTCCAGGTCTATTTTCAACCAACTCCGTACAGACTAGCTGGGCTCCAGGTCTATTTTCAACCAACCGCAACTCTCACACGGGTAGGGGGCTCCAGGTCTATTTTCAACCAACCACCGCAACCCTCGTGCACCTCGCACACTTGCCGGAAGAACATCGGCACCACGACTCGCCCCACACGGGCAACCACGACCATAGCACCTCCATAGTGCAAAACAGGACACAAACGTTCGACCCAACCAAAAGTCCCGGTCGACCGAATCAAGCAAATACAGGGCAATCCATTTCGACCGGCACTCCATCGGTCGATCGATTCCGAACACCACACTCATTCGGTCGAACCCAAATCTAGGGACGGTCGACCGTTTAGATGGTCAACTCCCGGTTCAACGAACAAAACGACCAATCGGTCGACCGACAAAGGGGTCCCGGTCGACCGAAAGTCACCAGGGAAAAATCCCACAACTCCACAACGAATTCGGTCGAACGCCGAACACATCTCGGTCGACCGAATCTGTCCAGGGAAATATCCCTCACACTCCCCATGAATCCGGTCGAACGCCGAGCTCACCTCGGTCGACCGAATTCCACCAGAGCGTTCCCTACGCTCAACTCACAAGTCCGGTCGACCGAAACCACATTCGGTCGAGCCGACCACTTAGTCCACTTAAGTCATGGTCGGACGAGATCAAAGAGCGGTCGACCGTTTATATAGTCTATGCCCCCCAACCGACTTAAGACAGTGCACACGGTCGACCGGCAAAGGGGTCCCGGTCGACCGAAACTCACCAGGCTTGCCTCCAATGCACAATCGGTCGACCGCCCCACAGGCATCGTTCGACCGATTTGAGGCAGAGCCCGAATTCTCTTCATGAATGGTCTAACGTTTGCACCAACCGGTCGACCGATCAAGCAGTGAAATCTGCTGCACATTTACTCGCGACGAGCCGAACAGCCTACCGTCGACTTCCAAATACTCACGATAATTAAGTGAGCGAGCTTGACATACCTAAAGGTCTAAAGAGACCTTAGAAGAACCACAACGACGCCTCCACGAGCGCGCCTCCCCAAATCACGATCCGTCGACGAACCTCGCGTCCAAACGACGATCAACCGCCTCCTCAACGATCCACACTCACAAATCCACCTCCGACGACCTCCACCAAACAACCACAACCCCAGCACACGAGTTAGGTTGAGGGAGAGAGAAACAACGTGCGGAAGGGTGAAAACCAACACTCACCACAAGCCACCAACCACCCGGAGCCGATCTTCACCTTGCCGGAGATCCCCACCGCCTTCCTCGCCGGAGCACCACTGCTGGAGAGAGAGAGAGAAAGAGAGATCAATGAGAGAGAGAGAAACAAGAGGGAAGAGAGGGAGAGAACTCACCTCTACATATCTCCCCATCCTTCCATCTCCACCATCCATTCCACTCCTTTCCATCTCAACCACACATCCACCCATCTTCAATCCAAGCCATTCATCCATCTCCTCTCAATCCCAGCCATTCATCTCCATCTCCTCTAATCTCCACCTAAACAACCACAAACCACAATTAGGATTAGGCTAGAATCCTACAGAAGGGGTCATGGAGATCATCGAGAGACTACGAGAAAAAATATATATATTATACTAAACTACGATCTACGAAAACAAATGCAATTATTCTAAGCATGCAACAAATTATTCTAAGAGAAGAATAAAGAACAACAAAATTACTCTACTGGAATTAAGAACATGAAATATTAATCTAAAACTAAGCTTACAAAAGACAAAGACACGGGAGAAATAAATGGGCAGAATTTTATTGGTATAGAATACAATACAAAAAAAAGTTTTTTTTTCACAGCAATATTTCGGGGCTATTTATAACCGATACAAGGAACCCTAAGTATGCATAAGGAAGGACACGTGCTATGACACAACTGGACGAAAATAGGGGGCACGGATCGCAAACCGAGCGGCATTTCCACCGCACATTGACTGTCAGATTCGGCGGAATCGCCGCATGGATGGTCCAGATCAATTTGTTATTTTGCGGGTGTGTTTTTGGTATGTGCTAGATGGCCTCCACGCGTCTAAATCAATTATTGCATATCTTTGGAGATCCAAATTTGATTTCTTCTTGAATACTCCTCCAAAATAACTTTTTAGTCCTTCTAATTTGCGATCAGGTCCCAGACTTTTTATACAATCACTTGGATTTCAACTTGCTTGGATCTCTAGCTAATTGGTCTTTGTGATCTATTTGAGTCCATTGCACGCGTTTTAGCTCGAATATTGGTAAATTGTATTGTAACTCCTGAATTCTGCACAATTGCTCAAAACAATACCTTAGTAGCATTTATTTATATAAAACAATCTAAATGAAAGACATATGATGCAATGTATGCAATGCATCAGAACTCATCGATTACAGGTTGTCATGAATGCATGTTAGTAATGTAAGATATGCATGCATATCGACTAGTGTGATGCTACTGCCCTTTCATTAATATTAATATTATGATTAGTGATGGTTACTGATGGGAACTTAGTTTAAGTATGTGGGCATGTCGTTGGATTCCAATTCATGTGTGCATTAACACTAGTTGATTTCATATGTTGCTATGTTGACACTATGTACCATGTGGGCATTAATATCACTTCTTTAGTTGTCATCACCTTAGCGTTAGTGGTATCTTTGACACATTGATAGTTATTTAGTATAATATGTCATAGCTAGTGTTAACATGTTATACCCACTTGTTGAATTAAGATATATGATCATCACCTTGTTGTGAGATGCATATCCAAGTGTCTTCATCTATGGCACAACCTTACCATGCGTAGACACAGGTAAATCACCATATATTGTGCATGTATTGGAGGATTTGGAGCTAGTCACTCACCGCCTTATTATTATGTCATGAGACAAACTTTAACTTTGAGATGCATATTAGTAATCATGTTGAATATAATGGTTGATCATAGATTTAAATGCAATTAATTGTTGTTTCCCTATTCTCGCATATCTCTTTGTTCCTACGTGGTGAGTGTACCACGTACCGATGCACTCGATCCTCGGAAACTTGTTTTCTCGCCTTGCACGTGATCGAGCCTGGAGGTGACGTGGGTGCCTTCTTGGTGCTCACCCAGGGAGTGCCAAAGGTCGATGCACGTCGAGTATGTTTCCCTTGGAAACCCGTGTCCTCTCTTCGTGCATGAGCAGGGACGTGATGGTAGGTGCAACGACTACACCTGCCCAGGGACCGCCGAGTGGAAGAGTGTGGGCACGACGATACCGCGTGCCACGTGTGCGGTCTGGAATGTGGACTTGGATGGTTTTGGGACGCGACGAGGTTGGTGTCGGCAGTTGGTGCGTAGTGAGGTGGCATGGCCACTAGAGGCTGGTGCACACTCGTGTCGGACCTTCGGGTGTTAGAGTGTCTGTTGGAGTTAGCCTGCACTTGTGAGTAGATGACCCTTAGGTGAGGTTCAGCGGAGCTGGTACTCAACCAGCTCTTGTCCCTTGAGACCAGTGTAGCATTGGTAGCACCTGTGGAGGGGACCGTGTTGCTTTGGTAGGACACGCGCGTTAGACACTAGACCGTTGGGAAGTGAGTCACATACTAGGGCCCAGTTAGAGTACCTTGTGTTTTCACTTACTGTTGTTGTGTTGTCTTTCTCGTGACATACTGAGTTTATTTCTTTATTGAAAACTCAAGCATTGTTTTTGGAACACTGGAGGTTCGGGCGTATCAGTACTGGCGAGCTGGATTGGTCGGAGCTTGAGGATGTAAACATGGGACCGGATCTAGTATTTTATGTTCTGCTTTACCTGATGATGTCTTTTGATCTTCCGCATATCGAACTCGGTTGCAAACTCTATATTTTTGTTTCGGAGTTCTCACTTATTGTGATCTTATTCAGTAATATTATCTTTCGCATATATTATCGTATTTTATATTTCTAGTTGTGACCCTGTACGGACGTGGATGTTACAGTTGGCGCCCCACAGCTTTTGAAATCCAAACTTTCTGTATTTTAATTGATTTCTCATAATCGGATTTTAACAAGCACACTTGTAGAGCGCAGTACAGCGGAGAGTTGTATGCTGCGTTCGGGAAGGATGAATCGCTCCTGAAAAAGAATCTATTGATTCTCTCCCAATTGGTTGGAAGAGAATATACAGAGGATTGTTTCTTTAATTTTGGATTACAGAGAATATACAGAGAATATACAGAGCATATTTAAATTGGATTGTTTCTTTAATTTTGGGAGGAAAGAGGAAACTTGAATTATTTTGTTTGAATATACAGAGGCAAACCCACGGTTTTGTTTTCATTCTTCGATATTTCTGGCAAATTGCATTCATTTACTTGCTTATTTTATAATTTTGATTTCAATATGTTTATTCCTACAAAACGCAAATAATACCCAGCGTAACACTTTTTATAGCATAATAAACTAAATACAGAGGCAATATAAGTAATTTAAATGCAACCTAACAACCCACTTTCATTATTTGCTTATATATCAATATGAAATTGGTATTTAATTATGTGCTGCTTTGTTTCAGACACATTTTAAATGTCTAAGATTTTAATATGACTATTAGGCGTCATATGTATTGGGATACATGGTCATTAAAGTCGGGCCAGGTTAGTCTGGCTCGATTGGCAGTGGATCACGGGGCGGTCCAGCTTGATTTATGTTCATGTACTCATGATTTTTGCATGTTAATAAGGGTTAAGTTTTTTAATGTAATATATGTACATTAATTAATTATAAAATCTTAAAGCGTTGCATTTATTCCGTAAACAAAGAAATTCTCATAAGTAGAAAGGTAAGAAATTCTCGAATAACTGAACTACTCATAATTTTTCTTATACTGAACAAATCAACAAATTTGAACTCTTAGTTAACTGCATATTTTATTTGCATACATTAAAAATAACCATAGAACTAAGTGAGTTCACGAAACTTATAAAGTCAAACATGTACTGAAGGTGGAACTAAGCAATTACAGATAAAAGTTTCCTGACTACATACGACGTCGAAATAAACCCACATATGTTGCAAGATTCTCTCCCGAAAAGCTCTTAACTTGAATTGAGATAAAACTTGTGGCATCCTCATCTCCTGTAAACTGGACCACAAACGATAAGTCGAGCTGGACTCCTATTCAATCTGTCAATAATTTTTCTTAATTTTCAGTAAGACACATATTCACCTACACAAACGTCGGTGTTAACCTTGTGAAATTCTGGAACAAAGTTTCAAAATTAGCTTAATATGTAACAAATTATCAATCATCGTTGAGCTGAACCAACAAAAAGAACTTAAAGACAACAAAAGAAGTTCAAAGACATTATCACAATATAAATTATATATGGTAACACTATTAACTAATTTATCTTGTCATGATAAACAACAAAATAAAAAATGGGTGAAAATTCTACTCAATCTTTGAAAACGTGTCCTACATCGAAAATCTATTAGGCCAAAACTTATTGAAAAAGTAGGGTATTGTTAAACGTCGTCGTTTTACTAAAATTGTTCGTCCTAATTATCCTTTTACCATTTACAATTCATTTAATACTCACTTGGTCACGTCTCTTAAATTAAGGCTTTTGTCTCAGAATTTCTCACTCTACCAGTACCAACACTACGAAAATTTCTGACGAAACGTCTAGATTTGGTGAATTAAGCCCACCAAAAAAAAATCGACACGGATGTCTGAGACGCCTCCCCATGGGAGGGAAGTCTCGCCAGGATGTGGGTTTGACTTTGTGAAATTGTTGATGATAGTGTTGTGGGTTTGGAGGAAATATGGGATGCTGACAGAAAAGGTTTTGGGTTTTTAACTTTGGATTGGTTGTGGTTGTGGTTATGGGAGATGGTGATGGTTATGATGATGGCATTGTGGTTTGAGAAGGAAGATGGGATCTTGATGGAGTTTGGTTAGGGAGCTGAGGAAGAACAAGATGGTGGTGGTGGTGGTGGTGGTGTGGTTTTAGCTTAAAGAATGGTTGTTGTTGTGAGGAAATTGAAGTCTCTGTTTTGTAGGTCAATAATTTATTGGACAGGAAATTGCAATAAATTCGGGTCAAACCCGATCCGACCCAACCTAACCTGAAAATTTCGGGTCGGGTCGAGTTGAACTCAAATTGATTCGGGTTCGGGTTTGCTTTTTCCAAACCCGAATTTTTCAGGTTTGGTCCAGTTCATACCCAAACTCGACCCAACCTGTGTGCACCCCTAAATTGTCACTTAGAGAATATTTCATGGGATTAGGGTTTTTTGTTGTTTAGTCCATTTGTTTGTCTCAAATTACAAGTCACATCATTTAAACCAATTTCTTTCAATCCTATTTTGAGAACTACGATATGTTTGTATGGATTTAAATATATATTTGAATTCCTCTAAACAAATCATTTGAGTACCATATTCGCCATATTTGGAGCACATTTCATATCATTATTTTTCTTTAGTTGGTTAGTACTCCACCATGTTCTGGGGCTTGTAAAATTGATGTCAAGAACCTATACATTTACATTGAGAGCTTTTAAATCGAAATCACGACATTCACCTTTGCATGAGAATCTTCCAACTTTAATTGGTTATTACTTAATCTAGTTATTGAACACGACCTGGTCAAATCCACACGGATTGATATCAGAATTATGGGGACTTACGTAAAAAATGTTTCTATCCATAAGGTCTCATTCTGTACATTATAAGCACCGCAAAGTATAATTAAGAGACACCATTGCATCATACATCATTGGTGAGTCGAATCTAGAAACCAATTGGCATAAGTGACAATACCTACGAGAATAAGTTACATAACATTTGGGAAGCTTTGCACTAGACAAAAGAGTAGATCCTGCATCAAAACCACGATGATTGGGTGCATAAGTTAAAGGGATTGTCGCCTTGGACAAATGACGGGGTTCCCTTAGCCAAATCACAATACCTACGTGAATAATTAAACGGGCTTCCATACTATACATACTACGCCCAGGAAGAACTCCAGGAGGACCACTTGGATAAATTAATGGAATATTTACAATAAACATACTAAAAGGTCTGATATTCAAAATCACAAGTTCCACGTAAGAAATTAGAGTGACTGACATACTTACCTACGTACCCAACAAGTCAATTGGCATAAGTGACCCGACTAAGAATCACAATACCATCACCAAATTCATGTTACTTACAACTATTTATCAGTTATGATTGTAACATCCCGAAACAGCGGAAATTTAAAAATTTAAACAATCAGGAGATTACTCAGATAAAATCATCAACGAGAATGTTACTCATATAAGTCAACAGTCGGTGCACCAATAATACAACAGAGTTTGTCAAAAGACGTGATTACAACAATACAATGAAAAGACATGTAAAGTAATCACGACGACCTCGAAGAGTCCGATGAGGATCCTGACCCCAAAATGTGTGCGCCCGCTGTCACCACCCGACAGAACCTAATGCGGTCCTGAAATATGAATCAAACAACGATGCCTGAGTTTCCCATTAGGAAACCCCGTATGTCAAGCTCACCTATATGCATGCAATAGTACGGTAAATGAACCTATCATACTAGTGGCATGTCATGTCACATCTGCAATGCATCAAGTCCCTCAACAGGGTAAACGGGACCTCGGTCCAATAACAACGACCCTCAACAGGGTCCACAAGGACATCAGTCCAGAACAACAACGGGTCTCCCTCGGAAACCTACCGTAGGCACATACGGTATTACAGACAGCACGTGACGCGTCCCCCCACACGCGACTACACGAGTCTAAGGGATCGGTGAGGAGCGTCCACACTTCCGCGTAAGGAACCACGTGGTCTACACCACCTTCGACGGAGCCGTAACCCGGTCGGTCAACATCCCAGGATAGGTGCCCAATCAGGGATCATCGCTGGCACCACAGCAGCGGCATCGCCGGCACAACATCGGCGGTACAACATACGTCCGACACAACATCGGATGACACAACCACAAGCCGGAACATCGTCGGCATCATCATCGCCGACAAAAACCTCGGCGGCATCGCCGGCACAACCTCGGCGGTACAACATACGTCCGGCACAACATCGGACGGGTCCAGACCATAGTCTGCAGGGTCATCATGCTCCACGAGTCATGCGTCACACGCATTGGGATCCGTGATCCCTCAGGTCTGCTATTCATCAGAGAGTAAGGCACAATACGTCACACCACGTCTGATACGGAGGTGGCGCGGCCCAAGTGTCCAAACTCTTCCACACGGCGGTCCGTGGGCGGTACGAGCACGTACCCGCCGTCACCTCCCAGCTCACGCTCTAAGCGAGGACACGGGTTTCCATGGACAGAGTTGACACAATCACAAGACCAGGAATTCAGTTCTGCACACAAACGGTCGACCGAAAGAGCCTAACCGGTCGACCATCCCCAATAGGTTCGGTCGACCGAAAGTCTACAACGGTCCAACTATTCTGCGCCTCACTTAAGTCCAAACGGTCGAACAGAAGTCTAAAATTCGGTCGACCGAACACGAGGTCAAAATCCGGAGTTGGTCAAAATCATCAAGTCTATTCGGTCGACCGACCAGGGGTCCCGGTCGACCGAAAACTACCAGGGCCATCCTAATAGTCTACGTCATATAACAGTCGAACAAGATACATAAACGGTGGAACATCATGCATAATTATCAAGTACACTTAAGTTCCGGTCGACCCCAAAACAAGGCACGGTCGACCGAAAACCGACAGTAGGCCTCAAACTCACGAGCACATAAGCAACCGGTCGACCGCCACAATGGCATCGTTCGATCGATGATGGTTAAAGTCGGGCGAAAAGGTAAAACCGGTCGACCGCCCGAAGGCACCGGTCGACCATTGGTCGACAGCAACCTTGCGCCAGCCAAGGATCTTACGCCGTATCTCGTCGTCGGCGAGGTCTCCGACCACAACCTCCCACCAACGTGGGGAAGCAACAAAACCAAACTAGAAGCCGACATACCTCAAGTGTGATAACCGGAGAAGGTTGGAGGTCCAAACCGCACTCCCTCCTCAGCAGTCGCGTGCGCGCCGCGTTCCTCCTCCAACACCATGTTGCCGCTGGCCGGAGCTCCGCTCGACGGTGGACGTGGGAGCTGAGGAGAAGAATAGGTGAGTTGGAGGTGGGGTGAGGAGTGGAACGAATGGAAGAAGAATAGAAGAAAAGGAAGAACAACGTTTTCTTCCAACCCAAACCCAATCTCACCAAATCCATCACAAATCCCATCCAGCCACCCTACCCCCACACACGCACACAATTCCCGCCTCCAACCCATGAAGACCATTGTAGCTCCTCCGTTCCCCATGCTAAACTCCTCCTCTAATCACCATTAACACTAAGTGGGTTTAGGGACCTAACAATCCACCATCCTTAAAAGGATTTCATCCCGAAATCAACACAACAACTCACCGAAAAGCTCCGGATACTGCTTCCGAACTTCCTCCTCGATCTCCCAAGTGGCCTCGCGCTCACTGTGATGCTGCCACCGGACCTTCACCATCGGAATGGTCCTCCTCCTGAGCTGATGATCCATGCGATCCACGATCTCGACCGGTCTCTCCTCGAGAGACAAGTCCTGGTGAATCTCTGGTATTGCAATCTCAATCACGTGAGTTGGATCTGCAACATACTTCCTCAGCATCGATACATGGAAGACGTTGTGAAGACCCGAAAACTGCGGTGGCAATGCAATCCTGTAGGCAACCTCTCCGACTCGGTCTAGGATCTCAAACGGTCCGACATACCTTGGACTGAGCTTCCCCTTCTTCCCAAACCTCATCACTCCCCGAGCTGGGGAGATCTTCAAAAACACGTGGTCACCAACCTCAAAACTCAATGCCCGTCTGCGTCTGTCAGCATAACTCTTCTGCCTGCTCTGTGCTGTGGCCAATCTCCTCTTGATCACATCCACCTTCTCTGAATACATCTGCACGAGCTCTGGCCCCACCAACTGCCTCTTGCCCACATCGCTCCAGCATACCGGTGATCTGCAAGGCCTCCCGTACAAGGCCTCGTACGGTGCCATCCCAATACTCGAATGGTAGCTGTTGTTGTAGGCGAACTCTATCAACGACAGGTGCTCATCCCAGTGTCCTGAGCAATCCAGTGTGCATGCTCTCAGCATATCCTCCAGGGTCTGGATCGTCCTCTCTGACTGACCATCTGTCTGTGGGTGAAACGTTGTACTGAACCTCAGTTGCGTCCCCAAAGCCTGTTGTAGACTCCCCGAAAACCTGAACGTAAATCTGGGATCTCGATCTGAGTTGATGCTCACTGGTACTCCGTGCAGCCTGACTATCTCCTCCACGTACAACTTAGCTAAACCCTCCAGAGGCAACGTGATCCTGATCGCTAAGAAGTGCGCCAACTTGGTCAGTCGATCGACTATCACCCAAATCACGTCGTGGAATCTCCTCGTCTTCGGCAGCCCCGTAACAAAGTCCATTGTCACGTGCTCCCACTTCCACTCAGGAAGCTCAATACACTGCATCAGTCCTGTCGGTCGCTTATGCTCAATCTTCACCTGCTGACAGACTAAGCACCGGCTCACAAAATCCGCAATATCTCTCTTCATGCCCTTCCACCAGAAGTTCCGCTGCAGGTCCTTATACATCTTCGTACTCCCCGGGTGAATGGTATATCTCGCTCGGTGTGCCTCCTCCATGATGCCATCTCTCAGCCCATCAATCTTTGGCACCCAGATCTGACTCCTGAACCTCAGACCACCATCAACCCCCACACTGAAGTCTGATTCATCTCTGGCAGCCAACTGTAATAGGCCAGCTAACTCCTCATCATCACGCTGAGCATGCACAACACGTGAGCCGGTCTGCGGCTCCACCCGAAGCCCAGCTAACACTGCTCTCTCAGAACCCTCTGTGAACGACCTCCACTCTGACAACGTCTCGAGTAGCCTCCACTCCTGAATGCACAAACTAGCAACAGACACCTCAACCTTCCTGCTCAGTGCATCCGCAACCGAATTCGCCTTCCCCGGATGATAGGAGATGGTGAAGTCGTAATCCTTAATGAACTCAAGCCATCTGTGCTGCCTCATATTCAGCTCCTTCTGCGAGAATAGATACTTCATACTCTGATGATCCGTGAAGACCTCAAACTACTCTCCATAAAGATAATGTCGTCAGGTCTTCAACGCGTGAACCACCGCTGCTAACTCCAGATCATAAGTAGGGTAATTCTTTTCGTGCACCTTCAGCTGCCTCGAAGCATACGCCACCACCTTCCCGTGCTGCATCAGAACACAGCCCAAGCCAACCCCTGACGCATCACTGTAAATCACATAGCCTCCGCTGCCACTCGGTAGCGTCAGAATTGGTGGTGTTGTCAGTCTCCTCTTCAACTCCTGGAAACTGTCCTCGCACTTTTGGGACCAAACGAACTTGACACCCTTCTGCATCAACGCCGTCAGCGACGAAGCAAGTCTAGAAAAGTCCTGAATGAAACGTCTTTAATACCCAGCTAGTCCCACGAAGCTCCTGATCTCAGTCACGCTCGTCGGGGCCCTCCACTGAGTCACAACCTCACCCTTCGTCGGATACACTGAAATCTCATCTGCTGACACAATATGCCCCAGAAACGCCACCTGATCTAACCAAAACTCGCACTTCGTGTACTTGGCATACAACTCCTGATCTCTCAAGATGCCAAGCACAATCCTCAGGTGCTCCCGATGTTGCTCCCTATCAGGCGAGTACACCAAGATGTCATCCACAAACACCACCACAAATCTATCGAGGTACGGCTGAAAGGTCCTATTAATCAAGTCCATGACTGTTGCAGGTGCATTCATCAGTCCAAACGGCATCACCAAGAACTCGTAGTGCCTGTATCGTGTCCTGAAGGCTGTCTTCTGAACATCTACCTCTCTGATCCGCAACTGGTGATAACCTGAACGCAGATCAATCTTCGAGAACACTCTCGCAGTATGCAACTGATCAAACAGATCATCAATCCTGGGCAAAGGGTACCGGTTCCTGACGATAACCTTATTCAGCATCCTGTAGTCAATGCACATCCGCAACGACTCATCCTTCTTCTTCACGAACAACACAGGCACTCCCCATGGCGAGACACTCGGTCGGATAAACCCGGAGTCCATCAACTCCTGCAACTCCTTCTTCAGCTCTGTCAACTCAGCAGGTGCCATCCCATACAGAGCCTTTGACTGGGGTGTCGCGCCAGCCACCAACTCAATGTCGAACTCGATCTCTCGATGCGGCGGAAAACGAGGAATCTCTACAGGAAACACCTCAGGGAACTCTCGTACAACCTCTATATCCTCCAGCTTCCTTGTCTTAGGATCCGGAACAACCAAAGTCGCCACAAACGCTCTGCAACCCTGATGCATCAGCCTCTGTGCCTTAACCGCGGACACAATCAGACCACCCCCTCTACTTCACGTCCCTCTGATCAACACATCAGCCACGTCCTTCCTCGGAATAAGGATCTTCTTCTCACGGCCAAATACTCGCACATCGTACTGTGATAGCCAGTCCATCCCCAGTATGACGTTGAAGTCCTCCATCGGTAGTAAGACCAGATCTGCCAGAAAATCATGGTCTCCCGAAACAACTGTGGTGCTGGGGAGGAAGCTCCCCACAGTGCCCACCTCACCCATGGGCGTACTGACTTCCAACAAATCAGTTAGTAGCTCAGGGGTCCGATCCAACTCGCCAGCAAACTTCTCCGAAATGAAGGAGTGTGTGGCGCCGCAATCAAATAAAACACGAGCAACCAAACCTGAAATGACAAGGGTACCTTCCACGACAGTGTTGGAGTCATTCGTCTCCTCAGACCGAACGGTGAAGACTCGCCCTGCTCTCCTGATCTGGCTCTGCGGAGAGTTCTTCAAAACAAACAAACCAGGAAGTGTTGCTGCCTCCGCTCCTCCCTCAGACCGGTGGTCCTGGCCTCCTGCTCGTCTCGCCCTGCCTGCTCGGGCAATCTCGGATGAAATGGCCCATCTGACCGCATCCCAAGCATGCACCTGTATGTCGGGGGCACTCCTGACCCGGATGGGATCAGCCACACGTACCACACACACCAGACTGGCATGATCCTCCTCCATCAACCCGGGGTCTCTTGCCCAGGTTCCCAATAGAACGTCCAACTGCACGTCCTCCCATGCTCACTGGCGGCTTCCGCGCCTCCTGGTAATTCTCCTGGTAGTCCTGATCGATGATAGTCACATACTGCACCGCAACCGCCAGGGTCTGCGGCATGCTGGTAATCACCCGCGACCTGAGCTGCTTCATCAACCCCTTGATGAACTTTCGTGCACGCTGCTCGGGCGTCACGTAAGTCTCAGAACAATAACGCTCAAGGGTGTTAAACTTGCTGATGTAACTAGCCAGGGACATCTCCTTCTGCTCGAGGGCCAAGAACTCCTCCTTCTTCCTGTCTCTGACGTGCTGCGGGAAGAACTGTTGGTTGAACTCCTCAAGGAATTACTCCCATCTCACGTCAACTCGGTCAGCAAACACAACAGCAGATGTGGTCCTCCACCAGTTTGTTGCCTCTCCATCCAGCACATAGGTGGCCAAGCTCACCATCCGCTCTGGTACACATCCGATCGCCTGGAAAATCCTCTGGATCTTAAAGACACAGTCCTCTGCAGCCTCAGGGTCACTCATGCCGTCGAAACTAGGCGGGTGCTGCCTCACGAAGAAACGTGTCCCCCCACACGCGACTACACGAGCCTAAGGGATCGATGAGGAGCGTCCACACTTCTGCGCAAGGAACCACGTGGTCTACACCACCTTCGACGGAGCCCTAGCTCGGTCGGTCAACATCCCAGGATAGGTGCCCAATCGGGGATCATCGCAGGCACCACATCAGCGGCATCGCCGACACAACATCGGCGGTACAACATACGTCCGACACAACATCAGACGACACAATCACAAGCCGGAACATCGTCGACATCATCATCGTCGGCGAAAACCTCGGCGGCATCGCCGGCACAACCTCGACGGTACAACATACGTCCGGCACAACATCGGACGGGTCCAGACCGTAGTCTGCAGGGTCATCATGCTCCACGAGCCATGCGTCACACGCATTGGGATCCGTGATCCCTCAGGTCTGCTACTCATCAGAGAGTAAGGCACAACACGTCACACCACGTCCGATACGGAGGTGGCACGACCCAAGTGTCCACACTCTTCCACACGGCGGTCCGTGGGCGGTACGAGCACGTACCTGCCGTCACCTCCCGGTTCACGATCTAAGCGAGGACACGAGTTTCCATGGACAGAGTTGACATGATCACAAGACCAGGAATTCAGTTCTGCACACAAACGGTCGACTGAAAGAGCCTAACCGATCGACCATCCCCAATAGGTTCGGTCGACCGAAAGTCTACAACGGTCGAACTATTCTGCGCGTCACTTAAGTCCAAACGGTCGAACAGAAGTTTAAAACCGGTCAACCGAACACGAGGTCAAAATCCAGAGTTGGTCAAAATCATCAAGTCTATTCAGTCGATCGACTCAGGGGTCCCGGTCGACCGAAAACTACCAGGGTCATCCTAATAGTCTACGTCATATAACGGTCGAACAAGATACATAAAACGGTCGAACATCATGCATAATTAACAAGTACACTTAAGTTCTGGTCGACCCCAAAATGCGGCACGATCGACCGAAAACCGACAGTAGGCCTAAAACGCACCAGCACATAAGCAATCGGTCGACCGCCACAATGGCATCGTTTGACCGATGATGGTTAAAGTCGGGCAAAAAGGTAAAACCGGTCCACCGTCCGAAGGCACCGGTCGACCGTTGGTCGACAGCAACCTTGCGCCAGCTAAGGATCTTACGCCGTATCTCGTCACCGGCGAGTTCTCCGACCTCCCGCGACCGACCACAACCTCCCACCAACGTGGGGAAGCAACAAAACCAAACTAGAAGCCGGCATACCTCAAGTGTGATCACCGGAGAAGGTTGGAGGTCCAAACCGCACTCCCTCCTCAGCAGTCGCCTGAGTCGCGTGCGCGCCACGTTCCTCCTCCAACACCTTGCTGCTGCTGGTCGGAGCTCCGCTCGACGGTGGACGTTGGAGCTGAGGAGAAGAATAGGTGAGTCGGAGGTGGAGTGAGGAGTGGAACGAATGGAAGAAGAATAGAAAAAAAGGAAGAAGAAACCCAACGTTTTCTTCCAACCCAAACCCAATCTCACCAAATCCATCACCAATCCCATCCAGCCACCCTACCCCCACACACGCACACTATTCCCGCCTCCAACCCATGAAGACCACTGTAGCTCCTCCATTCCCCATGCTAAACTCCTCCTCTAATCACCATTAGCACTAAGTGGGTTTAGGGACCTAACAATGATGACACTAGAACCCCATTAACATAAATGATTCGTTAAAGAATCACAATATTGTCATAAATTTTATGTTCCTTACAATGAATAGTCAGTTCAAGTAATACTAAAACCCAATTAACATAACTGATCTGATGAAAAATCATAGTAGCATCGCCGCCAAATCTGCCACTTACAACGACTAATTAGTGTGCCCCGATGAAAATCACAACACCGCAATAAATACTAGAAGGTCATTATGTAATTTTACAAGCTCCTAATGTCAATTTATCAGGTTTCCTGAACTGGGTTCACTAGTAACCCAACTTTAAAATGACGATCTTAAAAAAAGTGCTCCAAAGATGATAAATATGGTACTTAAACAAACTACCTTGATGAGAGAAACTCAAATATATGTTTATATTCTTGAAATCGTTTTATTATTCTATAAATACGAGATTAACAAAAATTATGTGGAAGATGTGACATGTAATTGAACAAAACAAGAAGGGTTGAACTGCGAAATCCCCAAAGTCATGAAATAAGGTATGAGTGGATTCATCAACCAATAATGTGGTACTGCATGTTAGAGCGTTCAAAAGCGTTTGTTTCCAATTTGTGCATATAAAAAGAGTCTAAGGTCATCCACAATAACAACATTTTCATAAATGTTATCTTGGTTTTCTCTCTCTGCCACCTCATTTGTTTCACTATACAACTTTTAAACACGATCTTATTCTCTTTCATCTTCTTAACCATAACATTTTATAAATATCTTGATGTCAAATTAAATTTCTCTTTCTTTCAACTCACTTCTTACTCTTTACAAATAAACATGTATCATCATTTATGTCTATTATATGTTAATTTTAATTTTTAATAAAATTGTTCTAGAAAAGTTAAAGCTAAGTATTTAACAATTTGGCAAAGCGAAAGTTTAGAATATATTCGTTTAAAACCATGTAGTTTTCCGATTTGAGTGAACCATCGGAAAATTTTGATTTCGAAATTACAAAGTTGAAATAAATATATGGGTGTCTATCTATAGATCTTGAAAAGTTAAATATTTTGTTTTTTTAAATTAAAAATTATATATTTTTTATTTTACAAGATAAATAGGTAAGAAATTGTTTTTTTCAATCTTAACTGCTCTCGTAACCCCATTTTTTACTTGTAAAATCTCTATCACATGGGTCAACACTATAAAAAGAGGGAGAAAATTTGAGTTAGTGAGTGCACAGTCTCACGTGTCAACACAACATTACTTACAGGTCGTGGCAGAGAACAAATGAAAGATCCTTCATGAGTGACTTTTTTTAATAAATGCCTTAACCCAGTATTTAAGCAAGACATTTTCGTAACACACCATGCTTGTGTCTCTAAAATGTCTTTACTAACTAAGTCTCTGACGATTAAACTTGACCTAAATATGCTTAAACCTATAAACCCTATGAACTTGAAAATAGACTCATGATTGATCGTTTTAATAACCTCAAGTGCATGACTTCGATGAAGACGTGACAAATACGGGTTGAACCTCAAGGAGTTGTGAGTGTTGTTGTGACTACCATACTCGAGTGGGAAATAAGAGAATGAAGGGATTATGCTAAACTAACTAATCAAAACGATGAATTAATCAACAATTAAACTAAAGCCCCACAGAGTGAAGGTGTGGTGGTATGTGTGTATTTGTGAGTGGTTCTTCATTACATGAGACACAAGTATGTAAAGTATATGAAATCAACTAGAAACTAGTGTGGAGTCTAATTAACATCAACTACATTTACATGAATACCTGACTAATATAGTTAGACATGAAGTTAAGATGCACTTTGGGTTCTCAAGAATGAACTAAGTACCTAGTGTGGACATTAGGACATCAATTAACCATCCATAAAACTCAATACATTCATGCATTCTCTATTAATCAAGCATCCACACATAACAAGTCATTTACGATAACAAGATGATCATTTACAAGCAATAAGATAAACTCTAGATCTAGCATTAGACAAGTACCTAGTGTGACCATTATCCCATCTAATACAAGTTTTAGCAAGTTACAAGCATAGATCTACATTAGGCATATGAAATGACACAAGATAAGAAAAACTCATCACTAACACATCACATAATCTACATCACCTCCACCCCCAAGTGGGGTGAATCTACTCACTAATCATAATAACAAACATGGAAAGCAAGAGATTAAAACTAAACATGACATAAAACTCTAACTAGAAAAGTAACCAATAAAATCAAGAACTAATTTGATAGAAAGAAAACTAATGACAAGAGAAATCCAAATCTACCATTAGATTAGCAAAAGAGTAACATTAAAAGCTTCAAAGCCCACTGTTCTCTACTGCCCAAATTAGGTAAAACCTAAGCTATTCTAATAGCGGAGGCTGAGAAGAAGTATATGAAATGTAGGAGAAACATTGTTTTTATAGAAGAAAGAGTGGTGTAGATGAATCTGTGAGAGATTCGACGACTGTAATCGATTTCTCTATGATCTGGTCACTAGTGCAGAATAGGGAATAAACGTCGCAACATATACGTCGGTCTCCCGTTAATGCGACATCTATAGGTATATACTTCGCGTGTAAGGGAGGCCGACATCTATAGTTATGTATAGGAGTCGGTTGTATTAGAACCGACATCTATATTATATATAGACGTTGATTGTTGTATAGTTGACGTCTATGTAATATATAGACGTCGGTTGTTGTATAGCCGGCGTCTATGTTATATAGAAACGTCAGCTTTTATAGTATAACTGACGTCTATACCTCCTTAATCATTTACTAGATAAAATTATAATAAGACAAATATGTAACTATTCCAATTTCAAACGAAGACATTCAATGCTTCATTGTAACTATCCATATGTTTTGAAGTTTAGTCCTACATTGGAGAAGATTTTTTGTTGGTGGGTTTAATGTACTTCACCGCTTCTTTACTTATAAATAGGAGTTGGGTACCATACTACAATAGGCAAGTAGGATATATATATTCAATGGTCAAAAGATTGGCACTTGGGGTACTTGAGCTTAAGATGGTTGGGGATGTACTTAGAATTATGGTAGTATTAAAATGTTTTTTTGGATTGTTCAAAGGTATAGACGTCAGTTGTATAGGGTAGCCGACGTCCTACAGGTCGTATTGTATTTTTTTGGGATTATTTAAAGGTATAGACATCGGTTTTATAGGGTAGCCGAAGTTTACAAGCCGTAAATTTATTTTGGAGTATTTAAAGGTATAAACGTTGTTTTATAGAGTAGATGATTAGTAGCATATCATACATTGCATTCATGCTATATATCCTTTATTTTACCTCATATTTGTGCTACTCGAGTATTGGTTTGATGTGTTTTAGGGTTTAAATAACAAAGAAAAGAAGTGAAGAGAAAAGGACCTAAACACAAGAAAAATGGACTGATTTGGAAGGTTTCTCGACCTATTTGTAATGCTGAAAGACTGGACTGAAAACACAGAGAGACCCAAGTGAAAACCCGGAGGGACCAAAGTGTAAAGAAACATATTGTGTCACAAAAGTCCATAACCTGAGGAGTAAATCAACAATAAAAATCAATTCGGCTCGAGATTATGGACCACGGCTCAACCCCACGTGCAAAAAACCAAACTTAACCCGCTGGCGAACTTTGAGGCTGATCGGAGCCATTTGATCTGCCAGTGGCAGATGTTTTGGCTCCATTTCGGAGGCAGACCGGGTTGTCAGATTAATATGCAACCTCCAGATCTGATTTACAGTCGTTCGATTACGCCTAGATCCATCTAAACCCTCTAATCTTCTCTAAATACACTTGTAATGCCTCATTTCTTCTCCTTCCTTCCTCTCCTCCTTAGGTTAGTTTCTTTTCTTGTTTAGTAGAGTAGGGTTTTTATCTTGTTTAATAGAGTAGGTTTTAGTGTAGTGGAGGAGAAAAGGAGCAACTTTGTAGCTTTCATTTTTTAATCAAGTAAGTTTTTATGTTCTTCATGTTGTTATATTTTATTTTATGAAAATTTTGTTTACTTGCTTTGGTTAACTCTAGTTTTCTTTACTTCTTTATGGGTTGCGTTGTTTTGATGTTTTCTTAAGTTTAGAGATGAGTAGGGAGTAGTCCATCCCCATGAGGGGTGGACAAGAAGGTGATGTGATTATGTGATGTATTAAGTATGTGTGTTAATCTTAACCTTTGAACCTCACATGAATTCCATAACCATCTAATGGGGATTTCACTCTTATCTTTGATGTGTTAATGCTCTTGAGTGATGCTTAGTAAATGCTTAGATTAGTTGACCTATTTTATGGGGAATGATGATGTGAGGTTAATGATGGAGTGGTTACGAGGAAACATGACATGTGCATGCATGTACTCATGTTGGCATCATCCTAATTAATGTCTTGTATGTTTTAATGATTGTGTTAAATATTATTTCATGTGGAGACATAGTGGCGTTTGGTCATTATGTATGTGCTGATATTAGCCTAATTTCAATTATTGTCTTGTATGCTTTAATGTCAATGTCTTATCTTATTCCATGTGGAGACAAAGTTGAATTTGGTTTTATGGATTTTATGTATTACATGTTGTAATGAACACAATGGAACACACATGTACACATATTTTCATTTCCGCAATATTTCTCTACCCCCTAAGGGGTTTATTTTTATCATTTGTTTTCTAGTATCATACGCATCGTAGTGTAATCCGACTTCATTTTTCTCTCTTCTTTCCCCACTCGAGTATTGTGGACTTTGACTCGCACGCGCTCCCTGTGGACTCGACTCGTACTTGCCACCACTTCATAACGGTCGTGCACTTGCGGTATTATAATTGATTCATCAGTAGCCGACATCTACAGGTCATATTTTTTGAGTTATTTAATGGTATAGACGTTGGCTATCCTATATAGATGTCGCCTATTATAAGTGTTGTAGTTTAGTCCCACATCGGAGAATGATTTTTGGTTAGTGGGGTTGATGTATTCCACCACTCCTTTACTTCTGAATTTGAGTTGGGTACCATACTACAATAGGCAAGTGGGATTAATGTATTTGGGCTTGGCAACTGGGGCTTGATTAAAGGTTAAAAGATGGACACTTGGGGCACTTGGGCAACTTGGACTTGATTAATGTACAGGTTGAATGCCTTCTACAAGCCGTATTGTATTTTTGGGTTATTTAAAGGTATAGACCTTGGCTGTATATAGCCGACATCTATACAGGGTATAGACGTCGGTCGTATAAGCCGACATCTATACACTATGGCATAGGCGTGAGGACATATACGATCGTAAAAAACGGTCGTATATACCCTTGTATATCCGATCTATATGAGCTTTTCTAAACATGTTCGAGCCATGGAAGAAATTAGGGCGTGTTTGGACCAAATTGATCTGCCACTGACGGATTATTTGAGTCTGATCCGCCCCAATTTTCTCCAGCAACTTAAGTTCTTCATCTACACATTGGGTGCACTCGAGGTCTGCTGGTTCGAGCCCATTTGATCTTAATTTATCAAATATTCTTCAAGATCATAGTATTGAGGGATTTTTAGGCCAAAAATGTGTTCCTTTCTTTCAGGTATGTTCGGTTTTCATCTGGGCCCTTCCTGAATTGCATATGGATCATTCAACATCACAAACAGGTTTAGGATGCTTCAATAGTCATTTTTTTTTTGCATTTAGGTATTGATTGACATCATTTCATGCATTCATTTGTGTCTTATATCCATTACCTTGAACCTAAACAATGCTACGTAATGAGTTTTATGTTTTAGTTTCAGGAATAAACAGGTTTGAAGAGAAGAGGCATAAAAGGACTTAAAAGCAGGAAAAATGACTGAGTTGTGAGACTTGAGGACTAAGATGCAAGGGAGAAGGACGTGAATATAAGATCAAAGGACCAATGAGAAAATAAAAATACTCCACACCATCATGAGGATTATTTTGGAAATTTGGGTCGGGCCTAAACTCCAACAACTTCCTTTGGTGCATCAAACATGAAGAACACAACCCAGCAAGGCCCAACCGAAATCCAAAGAGTATCCGGACTTTGTAGACCGCCAATTAGCGGTCTGGGACTGCGAATGGGCGGTCGGGTTGCCTCTGGATCCGACACACTTCGGACAGATCATGGATTAGGGAAAATTAGATCTATTTCTAGTGTTGTATTAGTCCCATAGCGGGGAATTGCCCCCGATTACCTTTTTTTATGGCTATATATAGAACTCTTCACCTTCCATTGTAATCACTACATACTTGGTGGTTATTCTTCCTACTTGAAGTGGAGCCTTGGAGCAAATACTGAAGTAGGAAGATGCTACTTGTATTGTGAGTCTGAAATAAATAAAAGTTTTCTTTGTTATGTTGTTTCTTTTATGTTGATTGCATGCTTAGTTTAATTTCATTTCAATAATTTTAGTAGACTTACTTAATATGTTTTCCTTTCTTATAACAATAATTAGTGTAATGGGTAGTGAGTAGTTCCATCCCCTTTGGGGGGTGGAGTTGATGTTTTATACATGCAAAAGAGAATGGAATTGAATGCTTTGTCTGAAATGTGTTGATAAACATAAATGTATGCTTGCTTGTTTAGGATAGAACTTGTAACTTGATGAGTTTTGCCACAAATATTAGCCACCTCTCATTCTTGTTTAGGTTTTCAAATAACCAACTTGTGTATGTGAATGTTAATCAACTAGGTTAGTAATGAGATTGATAGGTTTTGCCATAAACATTAGACACTTCCTATACATGAAAATACACCTACATTTGTGCTTAATGATTGCATTCTTCACCATCTCTTTGTTTGTGTACACTCACTCCACCCCTCAGGGGTCCCTTTTCCTGATTCACACTTCCACTTTAGGTTCTTTCGATTTAGTTTGCTTCGTTAGTTGTTGTTTTCCTTTACATTTCATGTTACTAGTTTAGTATAACTTAGATTAGCATATCCACAAATCTTCTCCCCTTTTCGCCACCTGATTTTGATCAAGTCAGAGGCTAATCACCTCCCTACGGACAACCCGTACTTGCCCCATCTTCACCGACGGTTGTGCACTTGCGGTCTAAATATAAAACGATCAAACAAGTTTTTGGCGCCGTTGCTGGGGGTGCCAGTCCAGACTTTGGTTTGGACGATTCAGGTGGATTTAATTTTTGTATTGTAGTTTTGTTTCTTGCAGGAGACTCACACTGGGAAGGGAAAGCAACTGGTGAAGTTTGGAGGCCATCTGAGACTTCAAGACCGCCAATTAGCGGCCTGAAACCGCCAACTAGCGGTCTGGTAATCTCTGATAGCCTTGTTATTTCTTTGCCTGGTTTCCATAACTGATTTAGAAATCTGGGACTCAATTTTGCATGTTCTGACTATTAGATTGCTCCCAGATTAATAAGCAATGTCCTTTTAAACAACTTGGACACTAAAACCCAAAGCAAAATATTAGGCATTCTTTCTTGTTTAGGTCATGCACCATGTACTCGACATAGGCACGTAGATTGTCTTTTCTTTTAGCCTTACTTTCAGTTGCTGAGTGCTGGCGTGAGGTACGTATTTCTACTCTTATTCATGCATTTCGTATGAACATGCATTAGTTAGTAGGAATTGTATTGTAACAAGTGTGAGTTGAGCGTTTGTTTGGAGAGTTGATTGTAGATTAAGGCTCCAAAACGCTACTAAGGAGGGGTTGTCCCATATAAGATAAGGTGGGGGATTTCATCATCCTTTCCTTTGCCCCAAAAATCACACTAATTAAGAGCGTAATTTTAAAATCAAGTAGACATTGACCCTAAGGATTTCAGGCGCATTAGGAGAGTGATGCGGTCACGACCGTCATGGCCTGATTGGCGTCGCCCACTTTGTCGATAGTAGGAGAGACAAGATCTCCAAATCTTGACTCACTTGCTGGGCTTTGTGGTCCTCGTCGTAGGGAGGTGAGGCGTGTTGAGGCCGTGTGACCTCACAGTTAGGCGTCGTCTAGCTGTAAGGACCTATAGCGACTTTAGGATTGTTTGAGCCTTGTTTGCTTGTGTGCTTTTACCGGTATCCACCCACCGTAGCATAAGGACTTCTTCCCTTCTCTCCTGAGTCATTCTCTCTCTTTTGTGTCCTCCCGTCTTCTCCTCTACGCACATCCTTTGTTAAAAAAAGTTTTGGTTTGTGTGTGCACCTTTGTGCATGCTTATGTTGGCACGAGACGAGAGTGGTTGTTTGACGAGGTGTGTCGTCAATCCTGCTTCGGTAGTCGAATTCTCGACACCTCCCTCCTCTCGTGTCGCATACAGTCTGGGTTCAATGGTTGCTCATTACCGCGAGGAGTAGTTGCTGGACCCACCTGTCCCACCTGTTCCACATGTTCTTCTGGTTCTGACTCCCATACCTCTCCGTGATCGATGCTACCCGAACCGTACCGCTCTACCCTCACGCATCGTATTGCCAGAGGTGAATGGGAACCACTTTGAGGTTAAACCTCAGTTTATTTTCATGCTCCCTCACTTCATTGGGAAGGGTGACCCCTATATCTTTCTCAGAGAATTTGAGGAGGTCTGTGCTATGTTGAAGCTGCAACAACTTAGCACAGACTCCATCCATCTTAGGCTTGTCCCCTTTGCACTGAAGGATGATGCCAAGAAGTGGTTGTACAGCAACCAGGTGAATGCCTTTAGGACTTGGGATGAGTTTCAGTCTGCATTCCTCAAGAAGTACTTTCCAAATCATCGTACTCAAAAACTGAGGAATGAAATCAATTCATTTTATCAACATGAGACCGAATGATTCCATGCATACTTAGATAGGTTCAAGGAACTACTATCCTCATGCCCTCACCATGGCATCGAGTTGTGGCATCTGTGTTAGATTTTTTACGAGGGTCTTCACATCCCTTCCCGAACGCTCCTTGAGTCCATGTGTCAAGGAGAGTTCTTAGGAAATGATGAAAGTGAGGCATAGGCTTTCCTAGAAGACCTCACTGAGAAAACCATGTAGTGGAAGAGTGTGAGGGAGCCACCAGCATCATATAGCATAGGAGGGGGATCGCAAATGCAAACTATACTAGATCGGGTGCCGCATTTGCTGTCGATACCACTACGGCCACCGAGGCGCGCATGGTGGCCTTAATGTGCCGTATGGATTTGATTGAGCTCCAAAATCAGCACGATGTGTCACATTTGTCTGCATCTGGTCCAGTTCCCTATCATCTATGTGGTAGGATAGGTCATATAGGGGGTGAGTGTGCATTCATTCCTCCTGAGATGGAACATGTCAATGCCATCTATGATAGATCCAGGAATGACCCATATTCATCATCATATAACCCTGGATGGAGGAACCACCCTAATTTTTCATGGAACCATAACAATGCCCTAGGTGGTCCTTCAAACTTTTCTCGACCACCTAACCGACCACACCAACCTCCCATGCATTCACAGTCTTATTAGCCACCCCAAAGTCAAAGCACCAACCCACCAAGTTTCCCAACTTCTAACAACTTGGAAACACAGTTTAATTTGGTTGAGAACTTAACTTGTGGACTTGACAACTCTGTAAAAAACTTTATGTCGTCCATGAGTCAAGTCCTCACTTCGAATCAACAGACCATCAAATCTCTCGAGCTTCAGATGGGTCAATTGGCTCAGTCTATACATGAGAGAAAGAGGGACTCTGCCAAGCAAACTTGTGGCTATCCCCCGTGCTCAACATCACTCGAACATGAAAAATGCAAGTTCAAGACCGCAGGAGGGGACAAGTTAACTATGTGGAAGAACTTGTGGACCATGTCAATGCCATTGTGACCCTGAGAAATGGGAAGCAGGTCAACAACCACGTTTCCTTGCCAGTAAATCCATCTGTGCAGCCCTTTAGTGGGAATGATGGTGAGAAAGAGGCCCAGGGGAGAGTAATACACCAACGCCTCCTTCTCCGGATCCGTATAAGACATACCTACCAAAACCTCCTTATCCTAGTAGGTTGTCTAAGAAACAGAGTGACAGTGTGGATAAAATGCTGGAGATATTTCAGAAAGTGATTGTCAACATTCCTTTGTTAGACATGATTCAACAAATACCTCCCTATGCAAAATTCCTGAAGGATCTCTGTACGACTAAGGGGAAAACCAACATCCCTACCAAAACCTTTTGGGCGGCTAATGTGAGCTCTATCATTTTGAACACAATATACGTAAAATTGAAGGACCCAGGTAGTCCAACAATTTCATGTATCATTGGGGACTCTCACATTAATAATGTCTTGCTAGATCTAGGATCGGCGGTTAACCTCTTACCAGCTTCTGTGTATCAACGATTAAGCCTAGGCAAGCTCAAGCCTACGAAAACAACTTTGCAGTTGGTTGTTCATTCGATCAAAGTCCCGTTGGGGGTCATTGAAGATGTCCTAATCAAGATCGATGATTTCATATTTCTTGTTGACTTTGTCGTCCTTGAGACCGAACCAATCAAGACTACCCACTCTCAGATTCCATTGATTTTGGGTAGACCTTTTTTGGCGACGTCAAATGCCTTGATCAATTGTCGTACTGGACTCATGAAATTGTCATTCGGGAACTTGACTGCGACATTCCATGTGTTCAATATGTCTAGGAAGCCGACATCTTTCTAGGACCCCATGGAAATTAATCTTATCTGGGACTTGGAAGAAGAAATAGAAGAAGAGTACCCCCTGATTCATGAAAATCTAAGTGCTTACATCATGGATGATTCCGATCATGAAGAGGATGGGGGCGAGTTGAGCAATGATGTGCATGCTATTCAGTACATGCGAGCTCCTCCTATCTTACATCTCGAGCTAGATATCACGCCTCACCTTGAGGAACCACCCACAATTGAGATTAAAGAACTCCCTAAGGAACGGAAACACGTTTTTCTTAGTGTTCAATCATGAATGATTCCCGACAGGTCATTTTCGGTGATTATTTCATCGATGTTGACTGGTGATCAGGAAGAACGTCTGATTCAAGTCCTAAAGGAGCACAAATCAGCCATTGGGTGGTCCTTGAAGGACATTAAAGGGATAAGTCCCGACGTCGTGCAACACCACATCTTTATGGAGGATGAGGCACGACCACATCGCGACCCACAGAGGTGTTTAAATCCAGTCATGACAGAAGTAGTTAACAAAGAGATTATCAAATGTTTAGAGCGTGACATCATTTTTCCCATTTTGGACAGTACTAGGGTAAGTCATGTCCAGGTTGTGCCCAAGAAGTCGGGTATCACTATTGTCCAAAATGACAGCAATGAGCTTGTACCCACACGACTTCAAACTGGGTGGCGAGTTTGCATTGACTATAGGAAGTTGAACACGGTCACGCGTAAGGACCACTTCCCTCTACCTTTCATCGACCAGATGTTGGAGAGACTCGCTGGGCACGTCTATTACTGTTTCCTTGATGGTTATTCGGGGTACAATCAAATCCCAATCGCTCCCGAAGACCAGGAGAAAACCATGTTCACTTGTCCTTTTGGGACGTTTGCTTATAGACGGATGCCTTTTGGACTATGCAATGCACCGACAACATTCCAACGTTGCATGTTGAGTATCTTTTCCGATATGGTCGAGAACTTCCTTGAGATTTTCATGGATGATTTCTCGGTTTATGGCACTGATTGACATCATTTAATGCTTATATTTGTATCTTATATCCATTATCTTTCACCTAAACAATGCTATGAGACGAGTTTTATGTTTACATTTCAGAAATAAATAGGTTTGAAGAGAAAAGTCATAAAAGGACCTAAAAGCATGAAAAAGGATTGACTTTAGAGACTCAAGGACTAAGGTGCAAGATCGAAGGACCTGAACGTAAGATCAAAGGATCAATGAGCAAACAAGAATACTTCACATCATCATGGGGAGTATTTTGGCAATTCTATTCGGGTCGGAGCTCCAACAAGCAAAGTAGATGCATCGAAGACAAACAAAGCCTTCCAGAAAAGCCCACTAGAAAATACAGAACGATCAGAACACTGTACACCGCTAATTAGCGGTCCAAGACCGCTAATTGGCGGTCACTTTTGGTCCGGATCTTCTAAGATTTATGTGGAGCGTGTATTAGTGTATATTTAGTCTATTGCTGGTATTTTTTTAGTCCCATACCGAGGGATTGTCCCGGATTACTTTTTTCTATGGCTATAAATAGAACTCTTCACCTTCTATTGTAATTACCCATTGCTTGGTGGCATTCTCTCTACTTGGAGTAAGCCTTGGAGTAAAATCTCAAGGTGGAGAAGAATGCTACCTTCAATGTGAGTCATCTAATAAAATAATTTTTCCATTGTTTTGTTCTTATGTTGTTTCTTTATGCATTCTTAGCTTAGTTTTATTTCTTTGATTCTAGGCTAAAGTAGTTAGAATGTTTCTTTTCTTCTTTAGTTTAATTGTTAGAGTAATGTGTAGTGAGTAGATACATCCCCCTTTGGGGGTGGAGATGATGTTTATACATGGATTAAAGAATGGATATGAATGCTTTATATTTTGATTGTGTTGATAAATGTGAATGTATGCTTGCTTGTTAGAGTAGAATACTACACTTGATGGGTTTCGCCACACATCTTAGACATCTCCCATGCTTGTTTAGGTTCTGAAATAACCAGCTTGTGTATATGAATGTTAATCAACTAGGTTAGTGAATGGATTGATAGGTTTTGCCATAACATTTAGACATTTCCTATGCATGAAAACACTACCTACATTTGTGCCTATAGAATGCATTCTTCACCATCTTTTACATGTGTGCACACTCCACCCCTTAGGAGTTTTCCATTTCTGATTTCCAGCTTTCAATTTCCCTTGCTTTCGTTTTCCTTGTTTGATGCTTACTCGTTTAGTGTAGTTAATCTAGTTTAGTGTAATCACAACTTCTTCCCCTCTTTTTCCACTTGCCTTCGAACAAACCAGAGTCTACACACCTCCTTGTGGATCGACCCGTACTTGCTACCACTTCAATGCGGTCGTGCACTTGGGGTTAATTAAAACGTATCAAACAGGCACCTCCTTTGATGAGTGCTTGCACCACCTGAGGATTGTTCTCAAGAGGTGTTCGGAAACGAACTTAGCCCTTAATTGGGAAAGTGTCATTTCATGGTTACAAAAGGCATCGTTTTAGGTCACGTGGTATCTCGTGATGGTATCGAGGTGGATAGGGCAAATATTGAGCTTATTTCTAAGCTTCCGCCACCCACCTCGGTAAAAGAAATCCGGTCATTCCTTGGACACGCTGGTTTTTACCGGCAGTTTATTAAGGATTTCAGCAAGGTAACTTGCCCCTTAACAAGCTTGCTTGCTAAAGGTACCTCTTTTGAGTTCACACCCAAGTGCATGACTGCGTTTGAGTTTCTGAAGTGTGAGTTGACATCCGCTCCTATTATTAAGGCACCGGTGTGGACTCTACCTTTCGAGTTGATGTGTGATGCGTCTGACTATGCGATAGGAGCAATTTTGGGTAAGAAATTCGACAAATTGCCTCATGTGATCTACTATGCAAGTCGTACTCTCAATGACGCCCAACTCAACTACTCCGTTACTGAGAAAGAGTTCCTCACGATCATATTTCCGTTGGAAAAATTGCAAGTACCTTATTGGGTCGCACGTCATCATCTACACTGATCACTTAGCTCTTCGCTACCTTTTGTCTAAAAAGGATGCGAAACCCCGTCTCCTGCGTTGGATCTTGTTGTTGCAAGAGTTCGACCTTGAAATACGGGACAAGAAGGGATGCGAGAATGTCGTGGCAGATCACCTCTCTCGCATCCCAGTTGATCTTTCACCGGAACTATCGATGAACAAGTTCTTCTCTGATGAGAACCTTATGGCAATAGCCTCACCCCCTGGTTCGTTGACATTGTGAACTATTTAGCAACCGGGGAGGTACCGGCTCATTGGACACACAGTGAGAAAGCAAAGTTCAAGTCGTTAGTCAAGCACTTCTATTGGGATGATCCCTGCTTATTTAAGTACTATGCCGATCAAATCATAAGAATGTGCATTCCTAATGACGAGATTCATAGCGTCTTGTCCTTTTGCCATAAGGAGGCATGTGGTGGGCACTTCGGTGCCTAGAAAACCGCTGCCAAAGTGCTCCAATGCAGTTTTTACTGGCCCACGTTGTTCCAAGATGCTTTTGCATTTTGCAAAGCATGCGATAGGTGACAATGTGTAGGCCGCATTGGCAGACGTGATATGATGCGACTCAATCTTATCTTAGTGGTCAACATCTTTTATCTTTGATGGAAATTGACTTCATGGGTCCTTTCCCCGTGTCCCATGGTCACACTTACATTCTTGTGGCGGTTGATTATGTGTCAAAGTGGGTGGAAGCAATCCCCACTCGCAATAATGACCGCAAGGTTGTGATCAAGTTTCTTAAAGAACACATTTTTGCGAGGTTTGGGACACCTCGTTGTATCAAAAGTGATCGGGGGACACACTTTGTGAACCGATCCCTCGAGGCAGTGTTGAGGAAATATTCCAACAAGCATAAGTTGGCCACACTTTATCATCCTCAAACCAATAGCCAGGTGGAAATTTCCAACCGTCAACTCAAGAAAAATCTTGAGAAAACGGTTAACGCTTCAAGGAAAGATTGGTCGGTCAAGCTTAATGATGCATTGTGGGCTTTCCGCAGTGCATTTAAAACCTACCTTGGCATGTCCCCCTACCAGCTAGTTTATGGCAAAGCTTGCCATCTTCCGGTAGAGTTTGAGCACCGGGCATTATGGGCAATCAAATATCTTAACATGAGTTTTGATGTTTCCGGTGCCAATCGCAAATTTGACCTCAACGAGTTGGAGGAGTTGAGAAATGAAGCATATGAGAATGCCAAGATCTGCAAGTCCCGCACTAAAAGTTTCCACGACAGCTTGGTCTGAATCAAAACCTTCGAGGTGGGACAAAAGGTCTTGTTGTATAACTCTCGCCTCCACTTATTTCCGAGGAAACTTCGGAGTCGTTGGTCAGGGCCCTTTATTGTTTTAACTGTCTCCCCTCATGGGGTGGTTGAGATTCAGAATCCAAGGAATGGGGACGTGTTCAAAGTTAATGGACAACGCCTCAAACCATACTGGGAAGGGACCACGACAAAGGTCGAGGAGGAAGTCATGTCTTTACACGAACTCCCAACGGATGTGGTCACTTGACGTGATCTATCCATTCATTTGGTTGTACATATCTTTGTTAAAACAAAAAAGTGAAAAATTAAGAAAAGAAAAAAATTGGGCCTTTTGGATATTTTTCCATTTTCCATTGATAAAAACGTGTTTTCGTTGCCCTACCAATCATTCACCCAACGAAAATGCATTTTGGTTCTCTTTTCCGCCCCTCTCCAAAATCCCAGTTCCAGATCTCGCAACCAGACCGCCAATCCGCGGTATGTTTTGGAGATTAGGTCTTCTATCTTCGTCTGGTTGTGTGAGTTTGGGTCTTTTGTTGGCTCCGTTTGGTGGAGTGTTTGTTTGCTGCTGGAGGCGACATGTTGGGGTCTCCGACCCTCTCGCGTCGTGTTCGTCTTCACTGTCACGTATTCCGCTGTAAAAACTCGTCAAGGTAGGTGCAGGTATGGCCAGCCCACATTTAATTTCAGAACTTAATTTTGCCTCCCTGATTTGTGAATTCGGAGAACCCTTCTACGATAGAATCGTAGCCAAAGGGTGGTACCATTTGTTGTATGAGGGCGACGAAAGCATTTTTATAGAGCCTCTCGTACATTAGTTCTTTACTAAACTCGAGTGTGACCAGACCGGACCACTCGAGTTTAGTGTCACTCTCAGAGGGGTGAAGCACACCGTGACACCCCAATTCATCTCCGACACAATTGGGATCCCCTAAGTCGATGATCTCGCGCCCACCCGTGACATTAATTTTTACCGATCTATGCTTGGGCGCGGGCAACCCATTTCATCGCATGGGGGAATACCCAATGTGCACATTTACTCCAATGTGCACATTATAGCCAGGTGGGTGTGTAGGAATGTGTTGGGCCAAGAGCAGACCTCCACATTCTTCACACCTAGTTTGCGAATAATGTATAGTCTTATGGATGGTCCACCTCACTGCATTTGTCCAACGTTGTTCGACATTTTGGTGAACAATAAGCATAAAGAAATACATTGTTTGCCTACTCTGGTTACCAAATTGTGTGGCATGTTGGATATCCCACAATTTGAGCGCATGCTGTGGCGCCAAGGCACCGACCTCGAGGTAGGGAAGATGACCCCGTCATTTTGCCATTGCCTTACGGAGGCATGGGTGCCTGATTACATGGAGGAGGATGTTAGAGCCAGTTCCTCAAGCTCATCTGTGAACTCGGGAAAGCTCTTTAATGCCTACATTTCTGAGATGGCGGTTGAGCAGCAAAACGACATTTTAGCCAAACAAAACCGGAAAATTTATAGGAAATTGTCGGCTCTTGAGCGAGGTGCCTCTTCGGGCACCTCTGGCCACCGTCATTAGTCCGGTACACCCTATCCATGCATTGACACCATTTTGCCATACATTAGGGACAATACATGGATTAGGTGGGGGGTGTTTTCATGTTTGTACATAGTTTGTGTGCTTTTTTGTTTTTATTTCGTTTTCTTTTGTTTGTACTGCTAGGGTCATGTTAGTGTGCTGCATTTAATATTGATATATCTGATTGTCATGATCCTTGGGTGACTTGTCTTCTTTTGCTTGCCTAGTGCTTTAAAGTTTTCACATTTCTTTCAAAATCTTTATGTGTTTGCGAAAGAAAATATTTTGTGGGGTTTGCGTGTGTTTAGCATGTGCAAAACCGTTGAGGGGCAAAGTAAAAAGAAGGCTCCCAAAATTGTCTTGAACATGATGCATTAGGATATCTACTATACTGACTTTAGGTCTTATCGAGTCGTAAGGATGCACCCCGGTCTTCCCTCGGGGGGGCGTGTAATCATAGGATTTCAGTACTCAAACAAATAAAGAAGTCTACCCTGAACCAAGTGAGTCAAATAATTCGTGTCTGTTAGTATAAGGAAGTTTGTCATAGTCAATGACTCTTAAACTCTCTTTGTGAAACTGTAAGTGTAGAGGTTTTGGTTCCCATGTAGATAAATGAATAAGTGATCTTCTCTCTTCTAGCACAACTCCTATCACTCGGGGAATTAGGTCTGAGGGGACTTAGTGTCTGGTGCTCTCAAGTCATCTGACTTGGGATGCACCGACCGAACTCCCGTTACATGCGTGGTAGGGATCGCCCTATGTGGAGATTTGGGGGAAGGTGTACGTGATAGTGTAAGTCCTCACAGGCAATGATGCACGAAACCCGACCCTGGGAGAATAAAACACCAACCAATGTAATGCTCCAAAGAAAAGAAAAAAAAGGGAGTCAAATATGAACTTTAATGGACTTTACACAATGTATCACTTTCATAAGTTAAGGTTGCCCATGTCTTTCAGTTAAGTCCTTAATTAACTTTCACGAATGATTCATTAGGCTAGGTGTGTGGACTGATTACATATATAGAGTCGGCCAGTAGCATTACCGCGTCCAATGATCGACAAAAATGAGCCATCAAGTCGTGTAGCTAGGTTGAAATAGAGTTCAGATTTTGTGGTTGTATCCGCTGAAAATCCTCAGGAGACAACACTCCTCCTCCTTGGCGACAAGGAGGTTTAACGTCTTGTTGCACGTGCTAAGTGCAACCGTGATTCCTACGAAAGTGAGTTAGGAATTCCCTGTTTTACGTATGCTTTTCCTTTCTTCCTTTTTTATTTTTCTTTGTTTTGCTCGGGACTAGCAAAAGTTAGGTGTGTGAGTATTTGATTGACATCATTTCATACATTCATTTGTGTCTTATATCCATTATCTTGAACCTAAACAATACTATGTAAGGAGTTTTATGTTTTAGTTTTAGGAATAAACAAATTTGAAGAGAAGAGACATAAAAGGACCTAAAAGCAGGAAAAATGACTGAGTTGAGAGACTTGAGGACTAAGATGCAAGGGAAAAGGACCTAAATGTAAGATCAAATGACCAATGAGCAAATAAAAATACTCCACACCATCAGGAGGAGTATTTTGGCAATTCGGGTCGGGCCTAAACTCCAACAACTTCCTTTGGTGCATCAAACATGAAGAACACAACTCAGCAAGGCCCAACCGAAATCCAGAGCTGATCTGGACTTTGTAGACCGCCAATTGGCGGTCGGGTTGCCTCCGCATCCGACACGCTTCGGCCAGATCATGTATTAGGGAAAATTAGATCTATTTTTGGTGTTGTATTAGTCCCATATCGGGGGATTTTCCCCGATTACCTTTTTCTATGGCTATAAATAGAACTCTTCACCTTCCATTGTAATCACTACATACTTGGTGGCTATTCTTCCTACTTGAAGTGGAGCCTTGGAGCCAATACTGAAGTAGGAAGATATTACTTGTATTGTGAGTCTGAAATAAATAAAAGTTTTCTTTATTATGTTGTTTCTTTTATGTTGATTGCATGCTTAGTTTAATTTCATTTCAATAATTTTAGTAGACTTAGTTAATATGTTTTCCTTTCTTAGAATAATAATTAGTGTAATGGGTAGTGAGTAGTTTCATCCCCTTTGGGGGGTGGAGTTGATGTTTTATACATGCAAAAGAGAGTGGAATTGAATGCTTTGTATGAAATGTGTTGATAAACATAAATGTATGCTTGCTTGTTTAGGATAGAACTTGTAACTTGATGAGTTTTGCCACAAATATTAGACACCTCTCATTCTTGTTGATGTGAATGTTAATCAACTAGGTTAGTAATGAGATTGATAGGTTTTCCCATAAATATTAGACACTTCCTATACATGAAAATACAACATACATTTGTGCTTAATGATTGCATTCTTCACCATCTCTTTGTTTGTGTACACTCACTCCACCCCTCAGGGGTCCCTTTTCCTGATTCACACTTCCACTTTAGGTTCTTTTGATTTAGTTTGCTTCGTTAGTTGTTGTTCCTTACATTTCGTGTTACTAGTTTAGCATAACTTAGATTAGCATATCCACAAATCTTCTCTCCTTTTTGCCACCTGATTTCGATCAAGCCAGAGGCTGCTCACCTTCCTGCGGACGACCCGTATTTGCCCCGTCTTCACCGACGGCTGTGCACTTGCGGTCTAAATATAAAACGACCAAACATGTATTTTTCTCTTCATTTCTCTTCTTTATTACCTAAAGCCTGAACACGTCAAACAATCACTCGAGTAACACAAAATTGAGGTAAAATAAATGATATATAGCATGAATGCAATGTATGATATGCTATTAATCAACCCAGTTGAGCAAAAAAATCATTTTGATTGGCCCATAACAAAAATATAAATATATCGAAGAACTAGTGAGTTTTTTTAATATATAAATACATTTCGACATAATATTAATTGAAATAAATATATGCATAGATAAGGTTCTTTGAAAGATAATATCAACATAAAATGCAGCTACACCAAAGAATTTCATGTAGGATCATAATGCTAAAAATAACAAAAAAAACGAAAACAAATTATGAGGATAAATAATATCGAGTTGTTTTAGTATATTAATTAAATATAAACTTATCGTAAATATATTCAAATAATCAATAAGAAGTTGACACAAGTTTTCGAAGATGAAGCTCCAAAGTGGTATCTGAACAGAACTCCAATAATGCAAATATTTCAAATGATATTGAGCAATAACTTTCTACGTGCACATTGGCTTTGGATATTCAACTTGCAATAGATCTTCCATCTCGAGATTATGCAAGTGCTTTTGCACAAAAATATAAATAGATATCACCTAGTGAACTTAGGACACCAGCAATGGATGTAGAAAAAAATCATCCAAAAAGTACTTCACCCTCAGCATTTTAAAAACACCAGCAATTGAGGAAAATTAAAAAGTTGTGTCACAATCAAACGTGCATAAGGCAACGCTCAACTACAAAGAAATGTCCATTGGACACGTGGACATGGATGGTAGTTAGGACCCACCAGTATGGATATATAAATAGTTAAATGATTATTTAGAGTGGAAAAATCAGAAGTTTCCAATTTATTTTGCACGTACAAAAATTCACAAAATTTTCCATTTGATCTTAGTTTTCATTCATATCCAAATTTTTAGATGTCAATGCAGAGTAACATGGGTACAAATACGTATTTGAATTATTTTTCAAATAATTTTTCGTTCCCAACTTCACAAATTTTCTTCCCAACCACATTTCTCTCCACCAAATCATCATCAGAACTACCAAAATGTTCGATGGTATGAAGGGAATTCAAGTCATTGTTAGGCTGAAGATGACAAGGAAAAGAATGAAGTGGAACCTGAAGATGATGCAATTGAGATTTATCCACAACATCGCACACAACCAAACTCAACTCCACTATCATAAGCCAAAAATCATGGTCTACTGTGGAAGATGAAACTCTCATTTATTCATTCATGAACATCAGTCGTGATGTAGTTGTTAGTACCAATAAAAAAGGTCAACTTTGGAGTAAGATAGAAGGTTTATATGAATTGGCACAACAAACCAACCCTAATATCATTGTTGAAAGAAATATATCAATGTTGAAAGATCAGTGGACAAGAATTGAAGCGTCCATAGTGATCGATCTATAGAGAAGAGAGCTTACCTGCAAGCGGGAATGTCTTCACCACCAGATATTGCATTAAGAGCTTCTACATCTATTGCATAAATGGTGGTTTATTGAACACTATCCCGATTTCGAACAAAAGTCTTCCTCTACATTACTACGGATAGGTTGCTACGAAGAAGCCGTTGGAAAAAGGAGCGAAACGAACGACGAAGATGTTATTAGGCTCATTGTATTTACGAGCGAACATAAAATTCAAAATTTATCTTCCAATATGAATGAATTTTGTTGAACAGATACCCTAAATGGAAACCAATAATGAACTCTTCTATCACGAATATTCGACGTGGACGTCCAAAGTCATCTGACCATATGGAAGATAATCTTGATAGTGTAGGATCGTGTGGGTTATGGGTCCACTAATCACTTTTTAAACTAATCACCTACTTGTTTTATCGATAGAGTTATATGCAGCGGAATTTAAACAATTAAACGAGCAAGAAGAAATAATGCAAACCACAAAGACGCGTCGGTTTTTATAGAGGTTCGGCACCCCACCCGGGTCCTAGTCCTCTCTTGTAAGCTCCGCTCGACTCCGCGAGCTCCGCCTACGTCTTCACTATCCACTCCCCGTTCCGGGGTGGGAGAGAATGCCTTTACACCACAAGCACCGGGAACAACCTCGCTTGCTTGAATTCTTCCTCTCACAATCCGAGAGGGACACTTCGGGCTTTCACCGAAGTCCTTGCTTCCTTTGACAAACAATTGAGTGGAGCAACACTCTCTAAACTTGAGCACACTTGAGTAGGATTGGAATTTTGACTAAAGTGTGGAAGGTTTTAAGCTTTGAGTGTTTGGGATTCTCTCTAATATTTGGGACAAGTTTGTAGTAGGAGAGTTGTGTTGAAATGTGTTTTACAACTCCTTATATAGGCATTAGAGAGAATAGATCCGTTGGGACAAGATTTGATTGGGTTTTGTGCAAAGCACGCAAAGTAGAAAATCGGGCTGCAAATCTGTCCAGAAGCGGTCGACCGAAAGGTGAAACGGTCGACCGAACTCTTGGGTTCGTTGAGGACACGGTCGACCGAAATATGAAACGGTCGACTGAATTCTTAAGTTGGTTAATGAAACGGTCGACCAAACAAGGTTAGCAGTCGACCGAACTAATGATTCGGTGGAGAGAAATATGGATCGGTCGAACGAAATAGTATCGACCGATAGCAGGGATTTTTTGACAAGTTTAAACGGTCGACCGATCATGGTCCACTGTCGACCGATGCACAAAATGTATTTGGGGTATGTTTGGTTTAATACGAATACGACTGTTGGGTATATACGACAATAATAACGGTCGGGAAAATAAGCACAAACGGTCGACCGAAAGAGATGGTGCGGTCGACCGAAAATGGACAGGGAAACACAAACTGGATTAACTTGATCATCCGGTCGACCGAACGGCCTGTATCGGTCGACCGAATGTGGGCCGACAGTTAGGGTTCAGGTTTGGTGTTTTCCGGTCTAAGTTTGGGTGATCTATTAAAGTCCAAATTATGTGAAATTTTGTGTGTGACTTCTATAAGGAACCTAGTGTGTGTTTAAGTTGATTTTAACTCAAGTATGCTCAATTCACACATGTTCCTAAGACTCAAAAAGAAATCAAGATTACATGTCTTCGATATAGCTTTAATTACATGTCTTGACTTCATTTCCTTCTTTCTTGAGTCTTGATCACCTGTAGAGGTTAGCACAATACAATATATAGCAATGCATAGTGTGTGCTACTCTAATTAAGATTAGGTTGATTAAATCATCAAAACAAAAGATTAAGGTCAAAAAGCCAGCAGATAGTGGTAGCAGTGACAAAAGAATTCGAAGTATTGAAATTGGAGACTTCTCAATACCTTCAAAAACCCACAAACATCAATTATTGACGAAGTTAGAACAAAAACCTTTACTCGTCCTGAAAGTGAAGGGTAAATCCTCTAACTTGGGAACAAAAGTTGTGTATAGTCTAGGTGATCAACTAAAATGGTACGGAGAATAACAACATATGATAATGAGTCATTCGAATATTCTTTGGACCGTATTGTTGATATTAATATTTACTTGAACAATAAATATTAAGTTCGTGATAGAAAGGCACATTTGGCTGTTGAAGCGGATTTGATTGATAATATTTGGCAACGCCACATAATGATTCGATTGATAATATTTGGCAATCGTTAGTGTAATCTGAATGATTTTCGTTTGTTAAATTACTATCAACTTGCAGTTAATAAATTAATTATTTGTGAATGTTTGTCCAACGATGATTTGAAAAAATGTTGAGAAATGAAAACATTTATAGTCAAGTTTATTAATAATTAAAATTAATATATAAAAGTTAAATGATAATATATATTCATTTGTAAGGAGTGAGAAATGAGTTGGAGGTAAAAGAAAAATTGATTTGATACCAATTATTTATATTAAATGTTGTGATTGAAAAGAAAAGAGAGAATATAATTTTAGTTAAATGTTGTGAACTGGAATAGATGACATGGCTGAGAGATAACATTGGGATAACATTTTTGTAAACTTGTTTTAGATCTAATTTTGCTTCGTAACTAGTATTGCACGAATGTAGGTGAAAAATGATATTGCACAAAAAGAAATATAATCACATTAATTGAAATGAAATCAAGTTAGTGTACAAAATACAATATATTAAGCAAATAAGATATTATACCTATTTTGAAGAACTCTACAATAATAAATATCAGTCATCAAAACCTTTAACTTGATATCACACTTTAATTATGCACAGGTATGAATAAAATAAACAAATAAGAAAATAAAATATTAACAAAATTGAAAATTTGTATAAATCAAACTGCTGGTAAGTCTGAGGAGTTGCAAGTCAATTCTTCCCCGTGCGGGTCAGATATGGTGATCTGAGAGTCTTTCTTTTCGGTTTCAGCAATCTCTTCATCTACAAAGATTGGCCTAGGATCGTATCTTCTTCTGCTCTGCCGCCCGTTAGGAATATGCAAAAGAGACTGTACAATGTCTCGCATGGAAGGCCGTCTTCTTGGACTTCTGTGAATACATTTGTGAGCGAGGGCTGCCATTTCGTTGAGTTCTTGTAAGTTGTAGTTGCTGTCCAGTCTAGAGTCCACTATTTCTTCCCAACCACCTTTGCTGTCGGAATTCATGGCTGCCTGCAATATCAAAAAAGATGCATATTTTCAGAAGTCCACAGATACGAAAGAAATCCAGTGAAATAATTTGTTGAAATAAAACAATAATGAAAGTCAATAATCTTTGTTCAAATATCTTTGTTTGTCCAAAATGAAATAATGAAATGCAACTTAGAGAATTAAGGAGGGTTAACTGCTAAAATGTTGTGCCAATCAAAAAGCTAAATAATAGAGTTGAATCAACATATGTACCAGTTATTCTTGACATTTATTTGAACTTTCAATGAATTCAGATAACTTTCCTGTCTCAGGAAAAGAAACTAAGAATAACATGACGCAAATAGCTGAAACAGGTATAACAGTGTGAGTAAGTTGATAATTTTGGCAGGGAAGGCTTTCAAGACCAGAACAGTGATGGGAAAATATTTTTATTAGTTCTAGTAGTAAAAGAAGATGGTTAAAAATAAGAGAAATATCGCCAAACATATCTTAAACAAACTTGATTTCCTAGAAGTTACATACTACCACTCAATGGTTAGAATTGGATCAAATAACTGTACGGTTAACTAGTAATAAAATCTTACAACAACATCAACATTACCTTAAAACCTCAAAAGAGGCTCCCACATTCCCACATTAAGGAGGGTAATGGGGGGGTCGGCTGTATGCAACAATATCCCTGTCACCCTTTGACGAGAGCTTATTTCTGATTGACTGGTGATTTGATACCTAGACAACTTTCTACTAATTCACATGAAATAAGAATCGTAGACAGCTTATAAGAAAAACGTTCATTTAGTCCATTGTAGCCCAAAAGCTAAACATTAACTTAATTTTTTACTCCGTTAGGTATCAACACACAATTTCAAAGTCTAAGAATGGCAATAATTTTGTGAAAAAGTGCCAATGCTACGTATGAACATATGGTTGAGAACTACACATCAGTTGATGGAATAAAAAAGATTCAGATCTTGCAAGACAGTCAACTTGGTATTTGCTTCTCTTGAAGTACCACTAATGCCCGATGTGCATTCTTTATGGCATCTAACCTTAGATGCATTACGTATATATTATGTCCTTATTGCCAATTATGATATGAAAGTACTGATATCTTAGTAATCGAGGTATGTTGTTTCTATTTATCAAATAGGCGTCTAATTTATGAGAGTTGTTCTGATAATCTGACATCCATGTTTGTAAAAACTTGCCCAACACGTTCCAAGTCAAAATTTCTACATTTTGAGGTATTTTTGTGGGCTTCCATATTCTAAAGCAATCTCCGATAGTTTTCACAATAATATCTATTTTTTTCCGATGTCAGAAGTAGGGATGTTAATTTTACACGAAACACGATTACACAACACGAAAACGACACAAATTTAATGGATATGGATTGAGAATATGAACACGATTCATAAATGGGTTGGATATGACAACACGATTATTAAATGAGTTAGATATGGATTTCTGCTGCAAAAACGATTAACACGATAAAATATAATAAGTAATCAGGTAATTAGGTACACCTTTACGAATATTACACGATTAAGACACGACTAATACCGATAAGTCTACAAGTAATATATAAGTTATAAATTATAATGAACGAGTGGCGTGCAATCATGCAATCCGGTATTCGTGTAATCAACGGAACTAATTGTGCATGAATTATTGTTTAATGGTGTGAACGGTAGTCGTGTTAAACGTGTACACGAAGTAATCTGTTTAATAATCGTGTATAAACATGTTGGATATGGCAACACGATTATAAACATGGATACGGCAAAAGTCTAGCAACACGATTATTAAATGAGTCGACACAACAGCTAGAACTTATATATACGACTTGACACGACACGATTAGTGCACGACACGATTGACAACCCTAGTCAGAAGTCCAACAGAAATGTTAGTAATATACAAAGAAATTGTAACTACCAATTACAAAAGAAGAGAAAAACTTACAAGCTCAACATAGTCCATAAGACCCTGCAGGGGGTTTCTTCCGGTGATCAGTTCGAAAAGCATGACCCCGAAACTGTAAACATCGCTCTTTTTTGTGAAGGTCCTTGATGATATATATTCAGGATCAAGATAGCCAAATGTGCCTCTAACATTGGATTCATGAGGGTTAATCATCTCCTCCCTTGATAATCCAAAATCAGAAACCTGTTAAATAAAGATATTAGCATTGAATTAACATTTCAGACAGCCTGAAAGATCATGAGCGAGAAAATAAACCTGAAAACCAACTTCAGAGCTTGTCCAAAATCCAAATAGTTTTTTATCATTAAGTCAAGAATCTGAATATTACTGTGTAATTATACAAATAATTTATTTGGTCAAAAACCAACTATAGGTCTGGCCTATACCTTTGGAACACAAGAACGGTCTAGCAGAGACCATTAGAGGCACCGGTGAGAGGGAGTTTTGGTCGCACGAAAGGTGTAAGGAGAGGGAAGTGCGAACCAAGATTAACTTGTGACAAAGTACTTGAAAAAGGCCTCAAGAAATGGGAGCATGTCAAAAGACTTAGCATTGGGCATTCACAAACCAAACCCGTCATTCTTAATGAGTTCTTTTGTACTTATTCCAGCTAATCTGGCATTAAAGGTTTTGTTGTTGCCACAAAAATTAACCACTGTGCATGTTATCGGAGTGCAACTTCTGGCCCCTAGCCAAGGCACAAACATTCATATGAATATGCAAGGTTGTACCACCTTTAGGGTCCTCTAAATGGCCAAGTACTTGTGATACTAATATATTAATGAAAACCTAATTTCATATCACAAAACAAAAGTAAAAATAGTTCCTTTTGAACACGAAAAAGCTAATAACTTAATAAAATCCCAACTAAATCGAAATATAAGCACTAATTTTGTTGGAAAATAGGGTGGAAAGTGGTGCATGTTAGCGCTCATGCCAATTTGGTGCCTAGAATATATTTAAGAGGATACATTTTTCGGAATGGTAAGAGGTTACAAATTTATTGGCACTATATGGATGTATGCGAGTATACATAAGCAAATAAAATATCTTACCCTGGCACGCATAGACTTGTCCAGCAATATGTTAGAAGATTTAATGTCTCGGTGAATGACAGGAGGAATGGCCTGAATACAAAAGGTCAAATTTCACTTACAACATTCACAAACACAATGATAATCATGAAGAAGGGCTTGCTCCCACATTTATGGAAGTCAGAAATTAGTACCCCATCATGAAGATACTCCAGACCCCTGCCCACATCAAGAGCTATATGAAGTCTCAAATCCCAGCATAGTGGTTCGTGTTTCTCACCTGCAGTTTGTGATCATTCGTGGAAGCACAATAAGTAAGATGTAGAACTTAAACACACACTTTTAAATGTATTTAACACAATTTTGCATCAACTCTGAACGTGGACACTCATTTCCTGACCAGAAACATCTAGCCTCACATTGAATGTCTGAAAGATGATGGTGGTAGAATATTAATTTAAGTGCCACATAGATATTTGACATAATATATTAAAGTTTGCAGCAAGTGGTGCCCCCGAAAAATCATTTCAACTGCTACAGGCATATCACAGTGGGATACATTTACAGTAGATGCTAGAATATGTAAACCCTAATACAGAAGCAACCAAAGCTCACATTTGATGGAAACAGATCAAGGGTTCAAAACTGCAAGCTATAAGGGTCATTTCTAAAATTAATTATACCATAGACATTAAATTAAGGATGCCTTTGGCGATGATATTCAAGTTCGAAAATCCTTTGTAGCTCAGTGGACCAATAAGAAAAAAGTTGAAGTAGAGGACTACAAGGTGCCTGCTAGAAATTCGTCAAGGGAACCAAGTCCAAGAAGCATTATTGACACAACGAAGCGTTTTGAAGATTCCACATAATGGAAATATAGGCCCACGCTCGTTAAACTAAAATGTGCATAACTACTATAAATGTCCACTATTTTCAACCTACGTACTGGTTTTCGATGAGATGATAGATCAACCAAATTAATTGGTAAAAATATACTTAAGGAGGTTGATCAACTTGTCGAGGCCCACTCCAACCAATATTTCCAGTCCAGAAAAATGCTATAGATGCTGACACAGAGTGATGCCAAGACAAAAAAGGAATGAGCCTCACCCAATGGTAGAACTTCCGTATTAGAGCCATATGCTTCCTTTTTATTAAACACAATGATATGGACTAAGTAGCTAATTGTTGTTTACCCATGGCACAATGAGATCTTGAAATTAGGCTCATACTCTATAACATAAATAACAATGCATGTGTTTCTTTGCATTATGTCAACAAGCATCCTCAGTGTATGATGCCCTTAATTTTACTTATAAAATATCTTAATAATATGACAAACCAAATTTTCTTGAAAAGGATTGACAACTTATAAATAAACAATACTTACCGTACAAATGAGAAGCAAGGCTACCATTGGGCATGTAAGCATATATAAGCATATGTTGCCCCTTTTCAGTACAATATCCCATCAAGTTTACCAAGTTCCTATGATGCAACCTTCCGAGAAGTAAAACCTGGAGTTTTCTATTAAATGTCATATTAAGTATGCAAAGAAACACGAAGAAGAAAAAAGACAAATTACATTATGGAATTACATATCGATAATAAAATATAAAAAAACGAAAGAATTATTTATAATTAAGGTTATGTCAAAGCAGACGCAGATCTACAATAAATAATAATTCTTACTTTTACAGCTACAAGGATGAAATGTCATAACATGGTTGAACAAGGCAAACATAAGGCTAAAAACACACTTCGGTATGTTCAAAAGTGCCACTTAGATGACATTTCAGAAAGCAAAATATCATTGTTTTTATGAATTAAAAATAATGGTGACCAAAGGTCCTAGTAATATGCTACATTTAAGCCCATTTGATTGACTAAATTGCATATCAGAGTACCTCAGATTGAAACTCCATCTCTCCTTGCTTAGAATTGGCAGCAAGTACCTTCACAGCAACTGTACCACCAGTAGACATCTGAGCTCTATAAACAGAACCAAATGCACCTTCACCTATAATCGTTGTAAAGTTAGTAGTTGCTTTCTGCAGGTCTCTGTAGGAATAGCAGAATTTTAGTCGAAACAAGTGGAATAAAGCAACACAAGTAAAAGGAAACAAAAAGGAAATGCTCATGCAGGAAAAAAATCATTAACTTTAACTTAGGAGATAATATTAAGGAAAAATAACACTTACAAGCAACACCATTACACCAAACCAATGCAAACACAATTTTTTTCAGCAAAAAATAGTATTCAATATCTCTCTAGATGCTAATTTAAACTTCAAAATTAATCATTTCAGTGCCATAAAGTTTCATTTCAGTGCCATTCAATATTTCTTGTGTTTATAGTGTTAAAGGGGTAAATTTATATCATTTTTTTGGTCTTGTTTCTTCAATGAGTGGATCAAAAGTTTAGTAAAGTACTAACAACAAACTCGTGCAATTAAAAATAGATATCGTGCATATATGACGTTTGTGCATGCCATGAGAACAGTACAAGAATACAATCTCCCATTAGCAGCAAGTTGTAGTTTGTTATCAGAAGATATAATGATAGGATACCATAAAAGAAAGAAACCAACTAGATGCATAACAAATATCAAAAGTAGAATTTGGAAGGAAAGAATGCAAAGCTGGCATACTTATACAAATATTTTGGAATCCCAGACATTGTCATCATGTTTTTTTTCTTGCTTCCTTCCATCCAGAATGATATGCTTTTAGCTTCCGAGGATTGGGGAGATTCCTGACCACTGGTAGAATCAGATAGCACTGCACATGAATCGACACCATTGGTTCTGATGGAAACCGTTGAGTTCCTCCTCGAGCTGCTGCTAACAATTTGCGAGTGTCTGTTTTGGAATCTTAAGAAGAAAACAATGGCAGTAGCTAAGAGCAATCCAATTAACACTCCTACTGAGATTCCTATAATCAAGCCCCATGAGACAGTCCCCATCCCATCAATACTGCTAATTTTTCAGGAGAAATGCATCCACCTCATAACCTGTAAAATAACATCTACTGTAAGTAGACTATGATTGTAGAAGAAATTGAACAAATTAAATAAGTTTTATGTCACCCATCAGTGTAAATATTAAAATTTTCAGATGCCCTGTCAATATGCTATTATTTTGGTAGAAGAAGGGTGCAAAAAATGAACAGTATGTTAACATAATAAATAGTATATTTTTTACATAATTAGCCCCAAATCTATTTATTATGTCAACATAGTCACCTTTAATACGTTTACATATAGCACCGATTTCCAATTCGTCTCAGGCCTAAAAATTAAAATCAAATGGTTGCCACACCATTAAAAACAACAATTTTCTTTCGAAGGTAAAACAATCCAAATTAAGTGAGCAAAGTTGCAGTCTTCCCAGAAGTAGCAAATTCCAAATTATGAGAAAACCCTAACATGACAACATAGACCATATTCCAATAAAAAACTCACAAATGCACTTATGGATAAAAAACAGCAAATGACAGTCCTCTTCGGGAGAGGATCCAATTAGTCCAACGAACTGTACAAATAACCTGTCGACAAGAAATCGGAATCGAACAGTTCATCTTACAAGAAGTGGCCTTATGGGAAGACCCAACAAATTCAACCAGACTCTGATTTTTTTTTAAAACACATATGAACCACAAGCTTAAGAGAGAAAACAGAATAAAAAAACACGGCAATAAGACCAAAACCAATATATTTCCCACGTCTCTAAGAATAACCCAAAATGAAATACGACATTCCGAGCGAAAGCATCACAAACACAGATATTATCTCTGAAAAACCACGAACTTCGATGCGAAAAAAACGAAGCATCCTGATCGAAGCAGGCAAAAGCACGAAACGCTAAATCGAGAAGCAACGATTAGGGTTGGAAGAAGAGATTTCTACCTCGGATTGTAGAGAAAAATAACGAAGAATTCGAGGGTTTCATCAAATGGGAAGGAAAGGATTCAGATTCGGAAAAGAAAGAAGAAACCTCTGTTTGAGACTTGTTTTAAGATGTCACTTATTAACGCAAACTCCTCTCACTATCGACTTAAACCTAACTCCATGTACTTTAATTGTTCCAAAATATGCCCTCGAGTTAGTTGGTCCCGAAACCTCATAATCCCTATGTCAATTGGTGTTGGACAGTACTTTTATTCATTGCACATCTTTGTTTTCAGGATATTACAATTACGCAACAAAATTGTTATCAATTAATATTAGTTTATGTTCAATGAAATGTTGTGTTAGAATACAAAAGGGCACGCATATACTATACCCTTATAAGGCAGTTTTGCATCTTCACTGATTAGGTAAAGTAGTGTAAATTAGACAAGTTCTTCAGGAAAAAATGTACGAAAAAGTTTGTACAAGTAGAAAAAGCAATCTTTGTTGGTCTAGGTGCTTTTCAATTGTTAAATAAAAAAACATAAGAACCACGTAAATTTTAGGTTAAATTAATAATATGCATTTTTGTCAACTAAAAAAATTTAAATTTTTGTTGCTAAAATGCATATGGTTCTATTTCTATAATTCCATGTAAATAACTAGCTTTACTTTTATTTTTCCTAATCCTTTGAAAAAATCCAAACTCTTAATTTTAGCACACTTAATGATTTTTATTTTTTTAAGAAAGAAATATGATTTTTCCTTATCCTATCTTTTTTTCCTGGTCTTTGCACATTTGAGAACAATGTGAACAACGGTATGATTCTTGTAACAAAACAATTCAAGAGTTTTAATCCAAAGTTTGTCCACTTTTTGTTATCAACTTGGCATGTGCTTAAGTATTTACCATTTGTTTATTTACAGAATAAGTAGCAACCTCTGCCCAATCTTTTGTTTTAGTTTTGGAAGGTAGCCCAAAAAGACCGTGATTTGGTAAAAGTGCTCAAAATAACAAATATAACAAAATACAACTCAAACGTGACGATAACGATTTATGTGTGGTTGTATCGTAGTACTAATATGGGAGCAGGCAGATATCGTCACACCAAAAAACTCATTTGCTGCAAGATTTTAAAATCATATACGAATAGAGTAATTAAGGAAAGCCGATGTATCACTTCCAATATAATATATATAAGTACGAAAGTAACAATTGAGAGTTTTGAATTGGTCTTTGATATTAATATATAAGTAGCATTATTAGCCCTCAAGTAGTATACTAAGAATGAGGTTCTCTAATCCATTGGGTAAGCAAGCAACAACAACGAGTCAACAACACTGTGAAACATGTCAACAAAAATACAAACAAATGCTCTCATAAATAATATAGGTAACAAGTCATTTTTATCATAATTTCCCTATCATCCTACTTGTGTATATAGATCATACTGAGCCATTAATTAATTATTTAATTATGTGGAGTCCACACTATACTCCACTCTATACGAAATTAAATTAATTAATTATGTGGGGTCCACGTTATACTCCTCCATTGCTACTTCATGTGTTCCACTCTTTAATGAAATTATAAAAGTGGAACCTTCATTTGCACATCTGGTTTTTACTAAACAAAATTAAAACACATGCTTCGTTGGCAATGACCAATGAATCTTCGCACCGTAAATATAAACAATGTCGATGGCAATCAACCCCGTGTTTAGGGGTGAGCAAAATTCGGTTCGGTCCGGGTGTCCGGACTGAACTGAATATTTTGGTCCGGACTGAACCGTTCGGTCCGGTCTTCGGTCCGGAGGACCATGGGTCTTCGGTCTTCGGTCCGGTCCTGTCCGATTCGGTCCGGTCAAAGATCGAAATTTTAAGGGTTAAATTCGGGTTTTGGACCGGACCGGACCGAACCGAATTTTTCGGTCCGATCTTCCGAAAAGTTCGGTGTTCGGTCCGGTTCGGTCCGCTCCCGGACCGAAGCTCACCCCTACCCATGTTTGTGCAGAAGAGGGATATATGAGAAAAGAATAATATAGATATCTCTTCTTAGTAATATACTTCAACTATAAGGACCTCAATGCAAAGAAAATAATGTTAGGAATCATTGTTTTTGTTCCCATCACTTGAGCTGGCGGTACATTTGTTGAACCGACGGGCTACCTAAAAATATCTATTTTGCGGGAATGCCACGTATATTTGCAATGTTAGATGAAAATATCCTTGGTAGTTGATGGCAGTTGAGTGGTACCTAAGGGGGTGTTAGTGTCACATAAAGTAATATTCGGAGTCAAACGGAAAGTAGAAGAAAACATAATCCAGTGGAAAACAATTTCCTTTTGACCGAATTCTGTTGTTTGTGTCTGTCTCTAGAGTCCAGTAGAAAACATATTCTGTTGTTTGTGTTTGTCTCCGGAATCCGACAGAAAACAGATTCTGTTGTTTGTGCTTACAATTAGAAAATATGAGAAACTATGTAGCTGCAGTTTAATTTATAAATGACAATATGTTAATATAATATCAATAATATTATAATCCAAACCACATTTAATTTATAAATAAATCTCAAGAAAAAATAAACCATAAAACTATCACTTAAATTTAACCTTAGTGGTCATAAAAAAGAAATCTTACACCGTCATCAATCAGATTTGGTGATTCCATTCCATTATTTTCATCTCAATCAGATTTGGTAATTAAAAAGAAAAGAGGCGTGACAAAGAAACTTTGGATCGTAAACATATACATATCTATATAATTTTGTAACATTTACATGTAATCTTGTTTCAAAAAAGGAAAAATTAAATGATACCTACCTAGGAAATTCTCGCAAAAAAACACAAAATTGTGATGACACACGGTGCAAACAAAACACTTCCTTTCCATCAGACTGTTAGCATACATAATTAGTTAAAATTCAAACATACCACATAAAATTTGTCATATTTTACTCTCATCTGATATGCCAGTTCTTTTTGTTGTGGTTGAGACAATTCAATCTGAATTTCTTCTTCCCTCCCATCTTCATCCATTTCTGAATTTGAGCTTCCTACTTCTGTATTGTCGAGCTCATCACCAAAATCTTCAAGCAAATCCGCTTTGTCTTCTCTACGAATGAAATTATGGAGCAAGAAACAAGCTATAACAATTTTCACTTGTGTTTCATAGGGGAAAGGCATACAACCCCTTAATATCGCAAATCGATGTTTGACAACACCAAATGAGCGTTCTATTACATTTCTTAACTGAGAATGCCGGTAGTTAAAATTTTCAATTGCATTGGCTGGTAACCGATCATTATCATATTCACTCAGATGATACCTTGCACCCCTATATGGAGAAATAAATTCTGGTCGGTTTGGATACCCAGCATCGACCAGATAAAATTTACCTAAAAATCAATATTTCCACATTTTAGAAAATAGATCAATTAAAAAAGTTAATTTTAATCTAATGTTCTCACTTGTTGGTACTTTTAATCTGTTTTGTCTAGTCCATGCATCCTGTAGGATTCTAGCATCAGCAGCTGACCCATCCCAACCAGCAAGAATATATGTAAACTTCATGTCAAAGTTGCATGCTGCCATAACGTTCTGCGATAATTTTCCTTTACGATTCCTAAATATGGCAGTTTCTAGTCTGTTTATTGTAGCTTTGACATGAGTTCTGTCTATGACACCAATGCAATCCTGTATAAAATTCACTTAAAAATGTAGTACACATGCAAGATGATGACGCTTCAGCCTAAGTATGGGAATAACTTGTAAAGTCAAGTTACCTTAAAGTATGGGAATAAGTTTGGATCATTCTTGATCCGATCTGGAACAATTGATGATGCTTCAGGTAGCAACATGTCACCTAGTCACCTCACAACGTTAAGCATTTTATTAAAATATGTACTTACGCTCCAAGTTGAACGATGAAATCTCTCTCTAGTAACACCATATCGCTGGTCTTGTCCCACTGTAACAAGAAACATTGCTAATTGTTCTTGCATTGTTACACTTTTAGTGTCTGTAAGCAGGTCATTTGTTTTTAATAATGTGTAGAAGTTCTGGAATACATGTTGATTCATCCTGTAAATTTTTCTGCAGTTGTAGACCTCATTTGGTAGTGTAGGATCCAACAATCTACGAATATATGACAAACCCTCTCTACTATAAATCCTATCCGCAGATATTGGTTTTAGCAGTTGTTCACTTGCAAGACTAAACGGTTTATTCGACGTAAGTAGCATATTAGTCATGCATCTTTTCCTCGTCTTCTCATCTTCTTCTAGTAATTGAAAGAAAGATTTTCCTCCCAACATTTTTAAACACAGCCTAAAAATAACAATTAAGATTTTTTTGGTTAACACCTGATAAGATGATAGTCACTAGACCAACAATTTAAAAAGTAGAAATTCAAACAATACTAGATAAGAAAGCCAAAAGTAGTGAACTATTACGATAAAATGATTCAGGAAAGTACTAATCTATTACAACAAACGGATCAACAAAAATATTCAAAAGCAACAACTAATAGGTCCGTCCAAGTTTGTTATATAATAGAACTAAAAGTTTCAATCTTCCTCACTCAAAGTCCATCTCAACCACTCAACACGCATGTCATTTGGTAGACATAAGAAAGACATCCTCTTCTTGTCACACTCAAACAGCTTCATCGCTTTAAATATTTCTTTTTTTTCAAAACCTGGTAGTGATAGTATAATATCTGACATCTTCTTGAATTCTTCTTTTTCATGGTTCACTTCCATTTTTTCAATCTTCATTCTCTTTATACCATATCTTGCATTAATTTCAACCTTTTCTCACTAGCATCTTCTTCCTCCGCAAATCCTTTAAAGGCATTTGTGGATCGTGCCCTAGTGGGTGGTGAAATGTCAACTTCGAACTCGTCAATATTGATGTCATCATGGTATTCCAAGTCGTCTCCTACATTTCTGACTGTTCTTGGAAAGTCATTCGGTTGCTTATCACCAACCCCATTGTCCATGCTACTCTCAAATAAAATCTGCAACTGCTTGTATATCGGGCAACTCCTTCCTTTGTACTGACCCATGTGGGGGTGTTTCTAAAAAAATATTTGTTAGTGTTCATTGCCTCTACAAAAAATATTTGTAATTAAATTCTGGATCTCACCTCTACAAACTCATTCCAAACTTCCTTCTCCACGTCTGTGTTGCTCTTAATAAAGTCCGGTTCCCAACCACTTTGATTCTTAATAATTGTATAGTTGTATATGGTCCTCCATGTCTTCCATCGACTATCCAACTTTGCTTTAGTGATTTTGGGGTCCATTTTTGATTAAATTTAGCTATAGCATCCATAAAAGTCTCGGGTCTTATTTTACCATCTGAAGTTTTCCCAATTCCTTCAACGATTGCTTCACATAATATTTGTAACATAACTTTTTCGGCTTTAGTACTCCAAATATAATTTTTTCCTTGACTCATTGCTAAGAAAAAAGATTACATAAACAAAAGCATAAATAACATACATACTAATACATGATAGAGATGAGAGATCTAAAAAGTCTATTCAGTTCAAAAACAAATTCAGATGTATTTTTCAAATCTAAAACTAGCAATGAAAAAGACCCTCAAAATGAACAGAATCATGAGACATACCAAAATGAAACCCAACTACAATAATAATCCAAGTTCAGAATCTACAACACACAATCTCTTCGTTAGCTTATATAATAATTCCATTTTCCATATAAAAGAATCAAACACAAGTTGCGGTGGATTTAAAAAATTCTAAAGGTAAAGGCTTATGACCCCATAAAAAGTGTTTCATTTAAAGATCATGGTGGTAGGATATACATGATTTAAAACTAGGATGGGTGAAGTTTTCAGAACTCTACTTCTTTTCCATACTTCCATGGTTCAGGGTTGCAAGAGCAATTTATTGGTCCCATTCACTTAAATGATTCTAGTTAATGTCCGAAGATGCTTTGGCAGCACAAATATTGTTTCCATTATTCCACAATTCAGGGTTATTGTACTGTGTGTTCGTTCTTTTTCTTGAAACAAAGTGCACGGGATATAGACAATAGAATTGCTCCAGTTGAGCAGAAAATTGCTGAAACGAAGGACAAATCTTGATTTATATTGATGATCTCCTCGACACAATTGATGAGTTCTAATTGGTAGTCCAATAAACAAGCAATTTCCAATGGAATCAGAACTAGAATTTTGTAGTGCATTGATTGATTCGTTTTATATTAAACCGCAAGTGCACGACCGCGTTGAAGCGGTGGAAAATACGGGTCGATCCACAGGGAGGTGTGTCGACTTTTGGTTTGTGCGAAGGCGAGTGGGAAAGAAAGGAAAGAAAGATTGAGTACACTAACTACACTAATCTAAACTAGTAAACTAGGAAAGCTGAAATGAAATCACAAAACAAACTAAACTAAGCAACTAATGAAAGGAGATAAAACTCAGGAATGGAAAACCCCTAAGAGGTGGAGTGTGTGTGTGCACATGAAATAAGTATGGTGAATGCATACAATATGCTCAAGTGTTGTTAGTGTTTGTTCATGCATAAGAAGTACCTCATGGCAAGACCTACCATTTACAACACTAACCTAGGTGATTAATATGAGCAATGCAAAGTTGTTATTAAGAACATAACGAGCATGGAGTGTACCTAACTATGGCAGAAACCATCAAGTAAAGTTCTTATTAATTCAAGCAAGCATACTTATATCTCTCACAAACAATAATATCTAGCATTCATACCACTTACATAACATGTACATACATCTACTCCACCCTCAAAGGGGATGAAACTACTTACTAATCATTACACTACCTACACAAAATGAGACATTATACTGAAAGGAAATTTAACTAAGCAAGAAAGGAACATTAAAGGTGCTAATTGAAAGAAACATGAACTAAAGAAACATGCGCAAATTAAAAGACAAGATTAAAAGAAACTAGAACAATTATTTTATTAACAATGACTCACATTGAAGGTAGCATTCTTCTCCACCTTGAGTTTTGCTTCAAGGCTTACTCCTTAGTAGAGAGAATGCCACCAAGCAATGGGTAGTTACAATGAAAGGTGAAAAGTTCTATTTATAGCCATAGAAAAAGGTAATCCGGGACGATCCCCCGATGTGGGACTAAACAAATACCCGAAATGGACTAAATACACACTAATACGCGACCCACCAAAATCTTAGCGGATTTGGGCCAAAACAGACCGCCAATTAGCGGTCTTGGACCGCCAATTGGCAGTCTATATGATCCAAATCACGCTGGATTTTATCCTGGGCTTTTCTGGATGTCTTTGTGGGTCTTTCATGCATCTACTTCACTTGTTGGAGCTCCGACCCGAATAGAATTACCAAAATACTCCCCATGATGGTGTGGAGTTTTATGTTTTGCTCTTTGGTCCTTCGGTCTTACGTTCAGGTCCTTATCCCTTGCATCTTAGTCACTAGGTCTCACAATTCAGTCATTTTCCCTGCTTTTGGGTTCTTTTATGCTTCATCTCTTCAAACCTATTTATTTCTGAAATTCAAACATAAAACTCGTCACGTAGCATTGCTTAGGTGTAAGATAATGGATATAAGATACAAATATAAACATGAAATGATGTCAATCAAATACCCCCACACCTAAGTTGGAATTGAGACTAAAGTGTGGAAATTGGAGGTATGGAGTGTATGGGATTCTCCCTAATGTTTGGGACAAGTTTGTAGTGAGAGTTGTGTTAAAATGTGTTTTACAATTCTTTATATAGGTATTAGAGAGAATAGAGCCGTTGGGATTGATTGAGTATGAGTTGATGTGTGATACACAAAATAGAAATTTGCAAGACCTAATTCTGGATGAATTCGGTCGACCAGATCGGGATGCACGGTCGACCGTTTGGCAGTTTTGAACTCAATTCGGTCAACCGATTAAGCAACGGTCGACCGCCCAACACTACGACTTAGGTACACTTAAGTGATCGGTCGAACTCCGCACAGGAATCGGTCGACCGATTTGTACCAGGCACTTTGGGGTTGACAAACAATGAAGTATTCGGTCGACCGAAACAGTTCTAGCGGTCGACCGTTTTTCAACAGGAGATTTGGGTTTGTCAAGAGATGGACAAATGGTCAACCGATCATGGTCCTCGGTCGACCGATACATGAAATGTATTTGGGGTATAATTGGTTTAATACGAATACTACCGTTGGGTATATACGACAAAAGTAAAGGTCGGGAAAATTACTTTACGCGGTGGACCGAAAGTGAATTCACGGTCGACCGAAACCGGGCAGTGAAACACAAATAGGATACTTGATAATCCGGTCGACCGAACGGCCTGTTGCGGTTGACCGAATGTGGGCAGACAGTTAGGGTTCAAGTTTGGTGTTTTCCGGTCTAAGTTTGGGTGATCTATTGAAGTCCAAATTATGTGAAATTTCGTGTGTGACTTCTATAAGAAACCTAGTGTGTGTTTAAGTTGATTTCAGGTCAAGTATGCTCAATTAACACATGTTCCTAAGACTCAAAGAAAATACAAAATACATTTATTCAAAAGAGCTTGATTACATGTCTTGACTTGATTTTCCTTTCTTCCTTGAGTCTTGATCACCTGTAGAGGTTAGCACAAAGCAATATATATGTAATGCAATGTGTGTGCTACTCTACAAGATTATACTTAAGATTAGGTTAATTAAATCATCAAAACATAGATTAAGGCCAAAAAGCCAACACATATCATACTAGTAGCGTGTCATATCAACATCTGCAATGCATCAAATCCCTCCAAAGGTAAACGGGACCTCAGTCCAACAACACAATGACCCTCAAGGGTCAACAATGACATCAGTCCAGCAACAACAACGAGTCTCCCTTGGAAACCTACCGTAGGCACATACGGTCTTACAGACAGTTCGCGACGCACCCCCACACGCGACTACTCGAGCCAAAGTGATCGGCGAGGAGCGTCCGCACTTCCGCGCAAGGTAACAATGTGGTCTACACCATCTCAACGGAGTCGTAGCCCGGTCGGCCACATCGCAAGATAGGTGCCCAATCAGAGTCGTAGCCATGCGTCAACACTCATTGGGATTTGCGATCCCTCAGATCTGCAACTCTACAGAGAGTCAAGAAACAACACGTCACACCACTGTCCATCAACAAGAGGTGGCGCGACCCAAGTGTCCAAACTCTTCCACACGGTGGTCCTTGGGCAGGCACGAGCATGTACCCGTCGTCACCTCTCGGCTCACGCTCTAAGTGAGGACACGGTTTTCCGTGGACAGAGTTGACACAACATAAGGACCAGGAGTTTAGTTCTACGCACAAACGGTCGACCGAAAAAGCCAAACCGGTCGACCGTTCCGAATAGATTCGGTCGACTGAAAATCTACAACGGTCGAACTGTTTTGCGCATCACTTAAGTCCAAATGGTCGGACAACGATAAAAAACCGGTCGACCGAACACGAGGTCAAAATCCAGAGTCGGTCAAAATCATACTAGTTTATTCGGTCGACCGACTCAGGGGTCCCGGTCGACCGAAAACTACCACAGACATCCTAATAGTCTACATCATATAACGGTCGAACAATATACCGAAATCTGTCGAACAACATACATAACAATCAAGTACGCTTAAGTTCCGGTCAAACCAAAAGCAAGGGACGGTCGACTGAAATCCGAAAGTAAGTGTCCAACCCACCAACATACATGCAACCAGTCGACCGCCACATGGCATCGTTAGACCGATGTTGGTTAAAGTTGGGCGAAACGGTAAAATCGGTCGACCGCCCGAAGGCACCGGTCGACCGTTGGTCGACAGCAACCCCACACCAGCTGAGGATTTTACGCCCTTTTCTCGTTGACGGTGAGGTCTCCCACCTCCCACGACCGACCACAACATCACCCCAACATGGGAGAGCAACAAATCAAACTAAAGAACCGGCATACCTCAAAGGACAACGGAGCACATCGGAGTTCGATCAACGTCGACGCCCGACAACAACCTCCACACCCACGTACCTCACGTCCGTGCCTCCTCGACTCCAAGCTTGCCTCCACCACCTCTGGTCGTCGGAAAACGAAGGGAAGGGAGAGTGAGAGAGATGAGTTTGGGTTCAAGAATGAAGGAGGAAATCCTTCCACCAAACAAAAACCAACACAACACCCGCCACCATCACCCTACTCATCCTATTCTCCTCCTTCCCCACGCACATCACTGGGCACCACCACTTCCCCATGCAAACCTTCTCACAATAACCATTAGCACCCTAAGCAAGGGTTAGGGACATAACAATCCACTCTCCTTAAAAGGATTTTGTCCCGAAATCAAAACAGGAAACTCACCGAAAAGCTCTGGGTATTGCTTCCGAACCTCCTCCTCGATCTCCGAAGTGGCCTCGCGCTCATTGTGATGCTGCCACCTGACCTTCACCATCGGAATGGTCCTCCTATTGAACTGGTGGTCCATGCGATCAACAATCTCAACTGCTCTCTCCTCAAGTGACAAGTCTTGCTGGATGTCTGGCACTGCAATCTCAATCACGTGAGCTGGATCTGCAACGTACTTCCTCAGCATCGATACGTGGAAGACGTTGTGAAGACCCAAAAACTGCGGTGCCAATGCAATCCGGTAGGCAACCTCTCCAACTCGGCCAAGGATGTCGAACGGCCCGACGTACCTTGGAATGAGCTTCCCCTTCTTCCCAAACCTCATCACTCCCCGAGCAGGGGAGATCTTCAGAAACACATGGTCGCTACCCTCAAAGCTCAACGCATGTCTGCGTTTGTCGGCATAACTCTTCTGCCTGCTCTGTGTTGTGGCCAATCTCCTCCTGATCATATCCACCTTTTCTGCATACATCTGCAAGAGCTCTGGTCCCACTAACTACCTGTCGCCCACATCACTCCAGCATACAGGTGATATGCAAGGCCTCCCGTACAATGCCTCGTACGGTGTCATCCCGATACTCAAATGGTAGCTATTGTTGTAGGCAAACTCTATCAACGACAGATGCTCATCCCAGTGTCCTGCCCAATCCAGGGTACATGCTCTCAGCATATCCTCCAGGGTCTGGATCGTCCTCTCTGATTGACCATCTGTCTATGGGTGACACGCTGTACTGAACCTCAGTCGTGTCCCCAAAGCCAGCTGCAGACTCCCCGAAAACCTGGACGTAAATCTGGGATCTCGATCAAAGATGTTGCTCACTGGTACTCCGTGCAGCCAAACTATCTCCTCCACGTACAACTTTGCTAGACCCTCCAGAGGCAACGTGGTCCTGATCACTAAGAAGTGCGTCGACTTGGTCAGTCGATCGACTATCACCCAAATTGCGTCGTGGAATCTCCTCGTCTTCGGCAGCTGATTGACATCATTTCATGCTTATATTTGTACCTTATATCCATTATCTTACACCTAAGCAATGCTACGTGACGAGTTTTATGTTTGAATTTCAGAAATAAAGAGGTTTGAAGAGAAGAGCCATGAAAGGACCCAAAAGAAGGAAAAATGACTTAATTGTGAGACCTAGGGACTGAGATGCAAGGGAGAAGGACCTGAACGTAAGACAGAATGACCTAAGAGCAAAACAGGATACTCCACACCTTCATGGGGAGTATTTTGTCAATTCGATTCGGGTCGGAGCTCCACTAATCAAAGTAGATGTATCCAAGACCAAGAAACACTCCAAGCAAAGCCCACAAGCAAAACCAATCGGATCTGAGCTTTATAGGCCGCCAATTGGCTGTCTGGAACCGCCAATTCGCGGTCTGGATCAGCCCAGATCCGCTAAGCTTTCTCTTGGACGTGTATTAGTGTACTCTTAGTCCATTTTTGGTATTGGTTTAGTCCCACATCGGGGGATTGTCCCGGATTAGCTTTTTCCATGCCTATAAATAGAACTCTTCACCTTCTATTGTAATTACCCATTGCTTGGTGGCATTCTCTCTACTAAGGAGTGAGCCTTGAAGCAAAAACTCAAGGTGGAGAAGAATGCTACCTTCAATGTGAGTCATTGTTAATAAAATAATTGTTCTAGTTTTATTTTAATCTTGTCTTTTAATTTGTGCATGCTTGTTTAGTCTTTATTTTCCTTTTAAGCTTCTTTAATATTTCTTGCTTGATTAGTGTAGTTTCATTTCAGTATAATGCTTCATTTTGTTAGAGTAGTTAGTTTAAATTCGTGTGAGTAGTTCCATCTCCTTTGGGGGTGGAGTAGATGTATGTACATGTTCTGTAGGTGGTATGAATGCTTAATATGAATGTTTTGTGAGAAATATTAGTATGCTTGCTTGAATTATTAAGAACCTTACTTGATGGTTTCTGCCATAGCTTAGGTACACCCCATGCTTGTCTAAGTGTCTTAATAACAACCTTGCATTGCTCATATTAATCACTTAGGTTAGTGTTGTAAATGATAGGTCTTGCCATGAGGTACTTCTTATGCATGAACAAACACTAACCACACTTGAGCTTATAGTATGCATTCAACACCACACTTATTTCATGTGCACACACACACTCCACCCCTTAGGGGTTTCCATTCCTGTCTTTTTATCTTCTTCATTAGTTGTTTAGCTTAGTTGTTTAGTTATTTCATTTCAGCTTGCTTGTTTACTAGTTTAGATTAGTGTAGTGTAGTGTAATACATCTTTCTCTCCTTCTTTTACCACTCGCCTTCGAACAAACCAATTGTCGACACACCTCCCAGTGGATAACCCGTATTTGCCACCGCTTCAACGCGGCCGTGCACTTGCGGCTAATATAAAACGATCAATCAGCAACCCCGTGACAAAATCCATCGTCACGTGCTCCCACTTCCACTCAGGAAGCTCTATACACTGCATCGGTCCCCCTGGTCGCTGATGTTCAATCTTCACCTGCTGACAGACTAAGCACTGACCCACAAACTCTGCAATATCTCTCTTCCTGCTCCTCCACCAGAAGTTCCGTTGCAGGTCCTTATACATCTTCGTACTCCCAGGGTGAATGATATATCTCGCTCGGTGTGCCTCTTCCATGATGTCATCTCTCAGTCCATAACCTTTGGCACCCATATCCGACTCCTGAACCTCAAACCACCATCAACCCCCACACTGAAGTCTGATCCATCTCTGGTAGCCAACTATAGCAGACCAGATAACTCCTCATCATCACGCTGAGCCTGCACCACCTGCGAGATGGTCTGTGGATCCACCCGAAGCCCAGCTAGCACTGCCCTCTCAGAGCCCTCTGTGAATGACCTCCACTCTGACAACGTCTCGAGTAGCCTCCACTCCTGAATGCACAAACTAGCAACTCACACCTCAACCTTCCTGCTCAGTGCATCCGCAACCAAATTCGTCTTCCCCGGATGATAGGAGATGGTGAAGTCATAATCCTTAATGAACTCGAGCCATCTGTGCTGCCTCATATTCAGCTCCTTCTGCCAGAATAGATACTTCATACTCTGATGATCCGTGAAGACCTCAAACTGCTCTCCATAAAGATAATGCCGCCAGGTCTTCAACGCGTGAACCACCGTCGCTAACTCCAGATCATGAGTAGGGTAGTTCGTCTTGTGCACCTTCAGCTGCCTCGAAGCGTACGCCACCACATTCCCGTGCTGCATCAGAACACAACCCAAGCCAACCCCTGACGCATCGCTGTAAATCACATAGCCTCTGCTGCCACTCGGTAGCGTCAGAATCGGTGTTGTCGTCAGTCGCCTCTTCAGCTCCTGGAAACTGTCCTCGCACTTCTAGGACCAAATGAACTTGACGCCCTTCTGCATCAACGCTGTATGCGGCGAAGCAAGTCTGGAGAAATCCTGAATGAACCGTCTGTAATACCCAGCTAGTCCCACAAAGCTCCTGATATCTGTCACGCTCGTCGGGGCTCTCCCCTGACTCACAACCTCAACCTTCGCCGGATCCACTGAAATCCCATCTGCTGACACAATATGCCCCAGATATGCCACCTGATCGAACCAAAACTCGCACTTCGTGTACTTGGCATGGAGCTGGTGATCCCTTAAGATGCCAAACACAATCCTCAGGTGCTCCCGATGCTGCTCCCTGTCAAGCGAGTACACCAAGATGTCATCCACGAAGACAACCACAAAACTGTCGAGGTACGGCTGAAAGGTCCTATTCATCTGGTCCATGAATGTTGCAGGTGCATTCGTTAGTCCAAACTACATCACCAAGAACTCGTAGTGCCCGTACCGCGTCCTGAAGGTTGTCTTCTGAAAATCTACCTCTCTGATCCGCAGCTGGTGATAACCCGAAAGCAGATCAATCTTCGAGAACACTCTCACCGTCTGCAACTGATCAAATAGATCATCAATCCTGGGCAAAGGGTACCGGTTCCGGACGGTAACCTTATTCAACATCTTATAGTCGATGCACATCCGCAACGATCCATCCTTCTTCTTCACGAACAACACAAGTGCTCCCCATGGCGAGACACTCAGTCAGATAAACCTGGAGTCCATCAACTCCTGCAACTGCTTCTTTAGCTCTGTCAACTAGGTGGTGCCATCCGATACGGAGCCTTCGACTGGGGTGCCGTGCCAGCCACCAACTCAATGCCGAACTCGATCTCTCAGTGCGGCGGTAAACGAGGAATCTCTGCAGGAAACACCTCTGGAAACTCCTGCACAACCTCTAAATCCTCCAGCCTCCTCGTCTCAAGATCCGAAACCACCAAGGTCGCCACAAACGCTCTACAACCCTGACACATCAGCCTCTGTGCCTTAACCGCGGACACAATCAGACGACCTCCTCTACTCCTAGTCCCTCTGATCAACATATCAGGCGCGTCCTTCCTTGGAATAAGGATCTTCTTCTCACGACACAGGACTCGCACATCGTACTGTGATAGCCAGTCCATCCCCAGTATGATGTCGAAGTCCTCCATCGGTAGCAAGACCAGATCTGCCGGAAAATCATGGTCTCCCGAAACAACTGTGGTGTTGGGGAGAAAGCTACCCACAGTTCCCACCTCACCCATGGGCGTACTGGACTCCAACAAATCACTCAGTAGCTCAGGGGTCCGATCCAAGTCGCCAGCAAACTTCTCCGAAATGAAGGAGTGTGTGGCGCCGCAATCAAATAAAACACGAGCAACCAAACATGAAATGACAAGGGTACCTTCCACGATAGTGTCGGAGTCCTTTGTCTCCTCAGCCCGGAAGGTGAAGACTCGCCCTGCTCTCCTGGCTTGGCCCTGCGGAACAACGGACCTGCAGCCTCTGGGCCTCCCCGAGACCGGTGGTCCTGGCCTCCTTCTCGTCTCGCCCTGCCTGCTCGAGCACTCTCGGATAAAATGGCCCATCTGACTGCATCCCAAGCATGCACCTGTACGCCGGGGGCACTCCTGACCCAGATGAGATCTACCACAGGTACTGCATGCACCAGATTGGCGTGCTCCTCCTCCATCAACCAGGGGCCTCTTTCCCGGGTTCCCAGTGGAACGTCCAACTGTACGTCCTCCCATGCTCACTGGCGTCTTCCGCACCTCCTGGTAATTCTCCTGATAGTCCTGGTCAATGATGGTCGCATACTTCACCGCATCCGCCAGGGTCTGCGACATGCTGGTAATCACACGCCACCTGAGCTGCTTCCTCAGCCCCTTGATGAATTTCCATACACGCTGCTCAGGCATCACATAAGTCTCAGAACAATAACGTTCGAGGACGTTAAACCTACTGATGTAGCTAGCCAAGGACATCTCCTTTTGTTCGATGGCTAAAAACTCCTCCTTCTTCCTATCTCTGACCTGTTGTGGGAAAAATTGTTGGTTGAACTCCTCAAGGAATTCCTCCTAGCTTACGTCATCACCGTCAACAAACACCACTGCAGACGTGGTCCTCCACCAGTTTCCTGCCGCTCCATCCAGCACATAGGTGGCCATGTCCACCATCCGCTCCGGTACACAACCAATCGCCCGGAAAATCCTCTATATCTTAAAGACAGTCCTCTGCAGCCTCAAGGTCACTCCTGCCGTCAAAACTAGGCGGGTGCTGCCTTATGAAGCGATCATGCCCTGCACCTGTCCTTGTCTGCTCTGCCCTCGCCACCTGACGCTCGAGGAACTCACCCAACATATCCCAGGTAGCACCCTCAGTGGCATCACTGGCACTGCACTCATTCGCGGTGTTCCTTACACGTCTCGGAGGCATCTGACACAAGAAACAACACAAGATCAGCCATGAATGCAAGCTAAATGTAAAATGCAACCTAACACTACTACACTGGGGTGATTTGTTTGGAAGCCACACATAGGAACCGACCGCTTTGATACCAAGTTGTAACATCCCGAAACAGCAGAAGTTTAAAAATTTAAACAACCAAGAGATCATCAGATAAAACTCATCAACGGAAATGTTACTCACATAAATCAACAGTCGGTGCACCAAAATACAACAGAGTTTGTCAAAAGACATGATTACAACAATACAACAAAAGACAGGTACAAGTAATCATGACGATCTCAAAGAGTTTGAAGAGGATCCTGGCTCCAAAATGTGTATGCCCGCTGTCACCACCCGACAGAACCTACTGCGGTATTGAAACATGAATCAAACAACGATGCCTGAGTTTCCCATTAGGAAACCTCGTATGCCAAGCTTGCCTATATGCAGGCAACAATACGGTAAATAAACCTATCATACTCATGTCATATCAACATTTGTAATGCATCAAATCCCTCCAAGGGTAAATGGGACCTCAATCCAACAACATAAGCATCCTCAAGGGTCAACAAGGACATCAGTCGAGCAACAACAACGGGTCTCCCTCGGAAACCAACTGTAGGCACATAAGGTCTCACGGACAGTACGTGACGCACCCCCCACACACGACTACTCGAGCCAAAGGTATCGGCGAGGAGTGTCTGCACTTCCGTGCAAGGTAACAATGTGGTCTACACCACCTCAATGGAGTCGTAGCCCGGTCGGTCACAACCCAAGATAGGAGCCCAATCGGGAATCATCGTCGACACAACATAGGCGGTACAACATACATCTGGCACAACATCGGACGATACAACCCCAAGCCGGAACATCGTCGGCACCATCATCGCCATCAAAAACCACGACGGCATCGCCGACACAACCTCAGCGGTACAACATACGTCTGGCAAAACATCGGACGGGTCCAGACCGTAGTCTGCTGGGTCATCATGCTCCACGAGCCATGCGTCAACACGCATTGGGATCCATGATCCCTCATGTTTGCAACTCTACAGAGAGTCAAGCAACAACATGTCACACCACTGTCCATCAACGGAGGTGGCGTGACCCAAGTGTCCACACTCTTCCACACGGCGGTCCCTGGGCAGGCACGAGCACGTACCCGCCGTCACCTCTCGGCCTACGCTCTAAGCGAGGACACGAGTTTCCGTGGACAGAGTTGACACAAAATAAGGACCAGGAATTTAGTTCTGCGTACAAGTGGTCGACCGAAAAAGCCAAACCGGTCGACCATTCCGAATAGATTCGGTCGACCGAAAGTCTGCAACGGTCGAACTATTCTGCGCATCACTTAAGTCGAACGGTCGGACAACGATCAAAAACCGGTCGACCGAACACGAGGTCAAAATCCAGAATCGGTCAAAATCATACAAGTCTATTCGGTCGACCGACTCAGGGGTCCCAGTCGACCGAAAACTACCACGAACATCCTAATAGTCAATGTCATATAACGGTCAAACAATATACCAAAATCGGTCGAACAACATGCATAATAATCAAGTACACTTAAGTTCCGGTGAAACCAGAAGCAAGGGACGGTCAACCGAAATCCGACAGTAAGTCTCCAACCCACCAGCATGCATGCAACCGGTCGACCGCCACATGGCATCGTTCGACCGATGTTGGTTAAAGTTGGGCAAACAGTAAAACCGGTCGACCGTTGTTCGACAGCAACCCCGCACCAGTCGAGGATTTTACGCCGTTTTCTCGTCGACGGCGAGGTCTCCGACCTCCCGCGACCGACCAAAACATCACCCCAACATGGGTGAGAAACAAATCAAACTAAAGAACCGACATACCTCAAAGGAAGACGGAGCACGCCGGAGTTCGATCAACGCCGCATTATTTTTATCTTGGTTTTTTGATGTTATTCTGAGAAGTTTCTTTCTTTGTGGTGTTCTTGTTTAATGTTGGTTTGTCTTTGATATTAATTTTTAGGGGTTTCTAATTTGTTATCTTGGTTTTGTTATGTGATGGATCGACCTTGGTTTTTTGATGTTATTTTGAAAAGTTTGTTTCTTTGTGGTGTTCTTGTTTAAAGTTGGTTTGTCTTTGATATTAATTTTTAGGTGTTTCTAATTTTCACGGAATTGGGTTTGATTTCGTGTTTTTGAAAAGGACAAATGCAGGTGATAAAAAAGACAAACTCATATTGAAAAAGGACAAACCACTACTTAGAAAGGACAAAACCTCGACATAGAAAGATCAACCCACCAATATAAGGACCGACCCAACTGTTAAAAAGGACAAAACCATAGTTAAAAAGGACAAACCGCTACTTAAAAAAGACAAATCATTACTTAAAAAGGACAAACCGCTACTTAAAAAAGACAAATCATTACTTAAAAAGGACAACCTCAAAATAGAAAGGACAACCCATCAATATAAGAAGGCCGACCAAACTGTTAAAAAGGACAAAACCATACTGAAAAGGACAAACCACTACTTAAAAAGTACAAACCATTACTTAAAAATGACAAAACCTTGACATAGAGAAAGGACAACCCACCAATATAAGATGGACCGACCAAACTATTAAAAAAGACAAAACCATACTTAAAAAGTACAAACTGGTACTTAAAAAGGATAAACACATACTTAAAATGGATAAACTACTATTTAAAAAGGAATAACCATACATTAAAAAGGACAAACTCGTATGTTTAAAAGGACAAACGTAGATGTTAAAAAACAACTTATATGTTTAAAAAGACAAAACATGAACTCTTCATTTTACCTTTGTATCTAAAGGTTTCATGAGGAAACCCATGGTTGTGTTGGGAAAAGTAAAAGTTGCATGGGGAAACTAAACAATCTTTTCTTTGTGATGCATATATCCATGTAGTAACATGCTTACATTCATTGAGGACAATGCATGAAGTAAGTGTGCGGGGGGGGGGGGGGGGGGAAGATGTGTTTTATGTGTGTACATAGTCGAGTCTTTTTTCCTTTCCTTTTGTTTTGTTTTCATTTGTTTGTATTGTTAAGGTCATCTTAGTGTGTTGCATTTAATATCGATATATCTGCTCACCATGATCCTTGGGTAACTTGCCTTCTTTTGCTTGCCAAGTGTTTTAAATTTTCACATTTCTGTCAAAATCTTCATGTGTTTGCGAAAGAAATGGTTTGTGAGTTTTGCGTGTGCTAGCATGTGCAAAACCATTGAGAGACAAATTAAAAAGGAAGCTCCCAAAATTGACTTGAACTTGATGCATTAGGATATTTTTAGTACACCGGCGTTAGGTCTAATCTAGTCGTAAGGATGCACCCCGGTTTCCCCTTGGGGGAGAGTAATAATTGGGTTTCAGCACTCAAATAAACAAAGACGTCCACCCTGAACCTAGTGAGTCAAATAATTCGTGTCTGTTAGTATAATGAAGTTTGTCGTAGTAAGAGACGTTTAAACTGTTGGCTTTTTGGCCTTAATCCGTATTTTGATGATTTAATCAACCTTATCTTAATCTCAATCAAATGTAGCGTAGCACACATATTGCATATCATATATATTGTTTTGTGCTAACATCTACAAGTGATGAAGACTCAAGGAAGAAAGGAATTCAAGTCAAGACATGTAATCAATCTAATTAAGATATGTAAATTTATATTTCTTTTGAGTCTTAGAAATCTATGTAATCTTGAGCATACAAGAGTTGAAAATCATTCACATAGACATAAGGTTCCTTATACAAGTCACACATAAATCTCATATCATTTCGACATCAATAGGTCACCCAAACTTAGACCAAAAATCACTAACCCCAAACCTGAGCTGTCTGAGAAAAATTGGTCAACCAAACGAGTTCTCTATTCGACTGATTGGATCAGTTAATCTGTTAGCCAATAGTGTTAAACTGGTCGACCATTTTGTTCGACTTTCGACACGTGTCATTTACTGTTACACTTGTCGTATTATACCAACGCTCATATTCAAATTTTTATCCATACCCAAGAATACAAGTGACCACCGGTCGACCGTGGACCTAGTTTTGGTTAACCGAATTTAAACATTTTGACAACCCCATATTGCCAATTTTTATCGGTCGACCGACCCAACCTTTTTGTTCAGCCATTTTGTCCCTGGACTTTTCTGGACTACCAAATCTCCCTGAATGGTCGACCGTCCCATATTTTAGTTCGACCGTTCACTTAAGTTATAGCCTTGTACATTTGACTGTCCCTTGTACAGTCGACCGTTTGTTTCTGGAACTCTCTGGACTCCATTTCTGGACAGAATTTGGTCGACCATTGTACCCATTTTGGTCGACCAAACTTAACCCGAACAGTGACCTGTGCGTTTCTGTTTTGTGTTTCTCACACATTCATCTACCACTTTTGTCCCAACGCCTATAACACCTTAGAAGCTTATAAATAGAGGATTGAACACCTTGTTTCGACAACTCTCCCACACACAATTGTCTCATACATTAGAGAGATGTCTCACAATCTGAAAAACTCCTGCACTACACTCTATGCCTAAATTCCACACCTTTGATCATATCCAAATTCACTCAAAGTGTGTTGAAGTTAGAGAGTGTTGTTCCACTCAATCTTGCTGTCAAATAAGTAGAGGTTTCAGTGAAAGCCCGAAGCATCCATCTCGGATTGTGAGAGGAGGAAACCAAGCTCACGAGGTTGTTCGCGGAGCTTACTTTGTAAAGGTGTTGCCTCCCGCCTGGAACGAGGTGTAGATAGTGAAGTCGTGAGGGGAGCTCGTGGAGTCGAGCGGAGTTTGCAAGAGAGGAAGTACGCGGGAGGGCGAACCTCTGTAAAATCCCTGAGTTATTTGTGGTTTGCTTGTTTTTTCCCTACTTTGTTTAAATTGTTTCCGCTGCACATCTTGTTTGTTTAAGTAGGGATTCAAGCTTGAAATTGATTATATTTAGCTACCCATAACGTTCCTACATAAACTCCTTTTGTGAAACCCTAAGTAGAGGGGTTTTGGTTCATGTGTAGATAAAAAATAAGTGGGTAGGGTGTTCTTTCTTCTCGCACGGCTCCTACACTCGGGAAATTAGGTCCGTGGGGACTTAGTGCCTGGTGCTTTCGAGTCATCTGACTTGGGATGCATTGACTGAACTCCCATAACACGGGTGGTAGGGATCACCCTATGTTGTGATTTGGGGTAAGGTGTACAAGATAGTGTACGTCCTCATAGGCAATGATGCACGAAACTTTTTAAAATGTTTTAATAACCGCAAGTGCATGAGCGCGATGAAGCGGTGGCAAGTACGAGTTGATCCACGGGGAGTTGAGTAGCCTCTGATTTGTCCAAAATCAAGTGGCAAAAAAGGAGAAAGAGATTTGATTATGCTATAAGCTAAACTACACTAAACTAGTAAGTAACAAATGCAAATGAAAGAAACTAACGATTGATTAAAACTAAACTAAAAGGCTAACAAATAGATTGGAATACAGGAAGAAAACCCCCTAAGGGGTGAAGTGTGTGCACATATGAAGTGAAATAAGTGATGTATGACGCATGTAAGCATGTATGTGTGTGTGTGTCGTGTGTATGTTTTCATGCATAGGAAGTGTCTAAAGATGTGGCAAAACATATCAATCCATTCACACAATTTATCAACAATTATTACTTGATTATCATAAGATTAGGCTCAGCATGAGAAGTGTCTAAAGATATGACAAGACTCATCAAAAACCATAAACTCATGTGAAATACAAAGCTAAGCATAGGAGGTGTCTAAATCTTATGGAAAAACCCATCAAAAAAGTTTCTTCAATCAATCAAGCAAGCAACCACAAATACAAACACTTAACTAACATGTAGCATATTCAACAAGAAATTTCAGTCAATAAACATGAGAAACTAAGCATGGGAAGTGTCTAAATATTATGGAAAATCCATCAAAATCCCCCAAAATGTAGATGATTAAAATATGCCCAATGAACATACAAACATGCAAGTTTACACAATCCAAAATTCATCAAACATCTAAACATCACAACATATATGTACATCATCTCCACCCCCCAAAGGGTATGGAACTACTCACTAATCATTAACCTAACTATTATGTTAAGAGAGGAAAACATATTAAGTAAGTCAACTGATTGATCGTTTTATATTAACCGCAAGTGCATGACCGCGTTGAAGCGGTGGCAAATACGGGTCGTCCACTGGGAGGTGTGTCGACAATTGGTTTGTTCGAAGGCGAGAGGTAAAAGAAGGAGAGAAAGATGTATTACACTACACTACACTAATCTAAACTTGTAAACAAGCAAGCTGAAATGAAATAACTAATCAACTAAGCTAAACAACTAATGAAGAAGATAAAAAGACAGGAATGGAAACCCCTAAGGGGTGGAGTGTGTGTGTGTGCACATGAAATAAGTGTGGTGTTGAATGCATACTATAAGTTCAAGTGTGGTTAGTGTTTGTTCATGCATCAGAAGTACCTCATGACAAGACCTATCATTTACAACACTAACCTAGGTGATTAATATGAGCAATGCAAGGTTGTTATTAAGACACTTAGACAAGCATGGAGTGTACCTAAGCTATGGCAGAAACCATCAAGTAAGGTTCTTAATAATTCAAGCAAGCATACTAATATTTCTCACAAAACATTCATATTAAGCATTCATACCACCTACAGAACATGTACATACATCTACTCTACCCCCAAAGGAGATGGAACTACTCACTACTCATTACACTAACTATATTAACAAAAGAAAGCATAATACTGAAATGAAAGTTACCTAAGAAAGCAAGAAGTATTAAAGAAGCTTAAAAGGAAAGGAAAGACTAAATAAACATGCACAAATTAAAAGACAAGATTAAAAGAAACTAGAAGAATTATTTTATTAACAAATGACTCACATTGAAGGTAGCATTCTTCTCCACCTTGAGTTTTTGCTTCAAGGCTCACTCCTTAGTAGAGAGAATGCCACCAAGCAATGGGTAATTACAATGGAAGGTGAAGAGTTCTATTTATAAGCATGGAAAAAGCTAATCGGGGACAACCCCCCGATGTGGGACTAAACCAATACCAAAAATAGCCTAAACAAACCTTAATACAAGTCCAGGAGAAATTTGGTCGGATCCTGAATAATATGGACCGCCAATTGGCGGTCTATATGATCCAGATCTCGTTGGTTTTGGTTGTGGGCTTTTCTTGATGGATATGTTGGTCTTGGATGCATCTACTTTGCTTGTTGGAGCTCCGACCTGAATCGAATTGCCAAAATACTCCCCATGATGGTGTGGAGTTTCCTGTTTTGCTCTTAGGTCCTTCGGTCTTACGATTAAGTCCTTTTTCCTGCTTTTGGATCCTTTCATGGCTCTTTTCTTCAAACCTCTTTATTCCTGAAAACTAAACATAAAACTCGTCACGTAGCATTGCTTAGGTGTAAGATAATGGATATAAGATACAAATATGAGCATGAAATGATGTCAATCAAATACCCCCACACCTAAGTTTTTGCTAGTCCCGAGCAAAACAAAGAAAGAGAAAAAGCATACGAAAAACAAGAAATCCTAACTCACTTTCGTAGGAATCACGGTTGCACTTAGCACGTGCAACAAGCCGTTAAACCTCCTTGTTGCCAAGGAGGAGGAGTGTTGTCTCCTGAGGGTTTTCAGCGGATATACCCACAAAATCCGAACAAGATGCATTATTCAATCTAGACACTCGACTCGTTGGACAAATTTTGTTGATCAATGGACGCGGTAATCCTACGGGCCGACTCTATATAGATGATCAGTCCACACCTAGCCTAATGAACCATTCGTGCAAGTTAAATAAGGAATTAAGTGAAAGACATGGACAACCTCAACATCCTCAAGTGATACAAAGTGTAAGGTCCATTAAGGTTCTTATTTGCATTACCAATTTTTTTTCTTTTTCTTTCTTTTCACATTTTTTTTATTAGTTGGAGCTTCATTCTCCCAGGGTTGGGTTTCGTGCATTATTGCCTATGAGGACTTCCACTATAACGTACACCTTTCCCCAAATCTCCACATAGGGCAATCCCTACCACCCGTGTAACGGGAGTTCGGTCGGCGCATCCCAAGTCAGATGACTCGAAAGCACCAGGCACAAAGTCCCCTCAGACTTACTTTCCCGCGTGATAGGAGCCGTGCGAGAAGAGAGAACACCTACTCACTTATTTCTTATCTACACATGAATCAAAACCCCTACACTTAATGTCTCACAACAAGATTTAAAGGGTCCTTGACTACAACAAACTTCCTTAAGTTAACGAACACGAATTATTGACTCACTAGGTTTTGGGTGAACTTCTTTAAATGTTTAAGCACTGAAACCCTATGATTACTCACCCCCAAAGGAAAACTGGGGTGCATCCTAACGACTCGATAAATCCTAAAGCCACTGTTCTAGATATCCTACTGCATCAAGTTCAAGACAATTTTGGGAGTTTTCTTTTTACTTTGCCTCTCAACGGTTTTGCACATGCTAAACACACGCAAAACCCACAAAACATTTTCTTTCGCAAACACATGAAGATTTTGAAAGAAATGTGAAAAATTTAAGGCACTAGGCAAGCAAAAGAAGACAAGTCACCCAAGGATCATGGCAAGCAGATATATCGATATTAAATGCAGCACACTAACATGACCCTAACAATGCAAACAAAAGAAAACAAAATCGAAAGAAAAGACTCGACGATGTACACACGTAAAACACCCCCCACACCTACTTCATGCATTGTCCTCAATGAATGCGAGCAAGATACTACATGGATGTATGCATCAAATAGAAGAGATCTCACCAACATGAAGTACAAAAGGGAAGTTCAAGGTCATGTTGATGGACACAAACCCGAATTCCCTCAAACCCTGTGAGATGCTAAAGAAGGGATACAAATACGTGAAAGAAATGGAGCCCAAATAAACAAGGGTTGGGGCTCACAACAATCGATGCTCACTGAAGGAGTCTTTTATTGTACTTTCTTTTTCTTTTTCTTTTTTTTTTTAATTTGTTTTAATTTTTTTATATATAACTATGTACAAATATAAGTTCCCATCTTCATTTGTCAAAAGACATCAAATGGGAACCTCTACAGTGGGTCAATGCACTTGGAAAGGGAACATAACACCACGCAGGGCCAGAATACGCATGCGTGGGCCCCCTTCACAAAGTGCACCAGATGAAATGAGAGGTTCATGAATTGGACGCAAAGGCGTCTCATTCAAAGGATCAAACTGAAAGAGCTTGAACCTCTCGAGAGTTTGGGAAATAAGGGGCAACAGAAGAACAATCTCTCCCGTTGCGGAACTGAAGTTATGATCATCAATCCAAACTCTCCAACCAACAGGCTGGTGGGTCGAAATGAGGTCAAGCACCTCGTTATGCATGTCCAACTCACCAGGAGAACAGGAAGTGGGTCTCATACCCAAGGTATCCTCCAAGGAAATCCTAATACCCTCATGAGCAATGTAGTTGTTTGATGTTCCATCATTTCCAAGATGATCAGGAACAATAGTGAGAGGCAAACTCTCATCAGGTCGTATGAGATTGAGGGTACTAGGGAGCTCTTACTCCACCAGAGGTGAGTCCTTAAGAGGCACAACATGAAGATCATGTGGCTCAAGGGCCACGGGACAAAAAGATAAGGCACAATCCTGTGCCAACTCATAATGAAGCTGGTCCAAGTTATTCTCAATTTGAATCGAATCCTCCACTAAGTGATCGTGAATTGAAACCCCAAGTCCCTCAGACTGACTAGGAGTTTGACTTTGAAAGGTTGTGCTTTGAATTTGTGGATGTCGTGGTGGTTCGATATCAAAAGATGAATCCTCATGTTGACAAGAAAGGTTACCTTCCTCACGTTCATGGAATTGTTGTGTCATTTGACTCACTTGCATTTCCATATTTTGCAAGGAATTCAAGTTGGACTTCAATAAAGTTTGAGTGGTTTCCATGAACGTTTGGAGGGTTTGTTTTAAGGAATCAAATTTGGGGTCAACAGTGAGGTCCAAGTCAGAGCTTGGGAAATTTTGGGGTTGGGTGTTGATGGGCTGAGAATGAGTCCAATGATTTGAAGTGGGGTGTTGGTAGAATTCTGGGTATTCAGGAGGAGGATACGTGGGTGAAAATGAGGTATAAGAATTTGGATAAGAATTGTCTCCCCACGAATCCATCACTCTCGGGTTGTACGCGGATGCGTAATGGTCACATTGAGCATTTTGGGAAAAGGTATGCTCATACTCAGGCTCAGGGGGAACATAAGGACATTCCCCGATAACATGACCACTCAACCCACAACAGTCACACGGTACGACTACTAGAGCCACCGGTGCACTCATGTCGTCAGCCATACGCATGAAAGAGGCCAAAGTTTGTTGTAATGTCTCAGTTTGTTGACCAGCATATGATCTAGCATAACTAGATTGTGGCCTAGCAGTCGGTGCCTCTCTCATGTTACCCCAATATGAAGATTGCTCAGTCACAAAATGAAGATTATCCCAACTATACGGGGTGTTCGTCTGAGCCACCCCCGGTTGCATGGGTCCGGAATACCAGGACGAATTGTCCTGATCCCAACAATCATATGGATGGTCGCCCATGAAACCATCCATCTCAACAAACAACTCTCGAGTTGACCACTCTCACCACCACGAGACTAAGCTCGCAAAAAGTGCTCGACTCGACCCTAAAACGCTACCAGAGAGTGTAAAGGGGAGGAGACTAAAATGTAGATGTAGGTGAGAAGAAGATGACTCAGAGGAGAAGGGAAGAATCCCTAAAGCTAGCGTGGGTGAAGGGATCAGGTAGAAGCCTAACTAGCAAGCACAGCTCAAACAATGTAAGGCAATGGGTCCTTAGGCTAGACGACGCCTAACTTCGAGGTCACTAGCCTCGACGCGCCTCACCTCCCTACAACGAGGACCACAATGCCCAACAAGTGATACTAGATCCGGAGATCCAGTACCTCCTACTATCGACAAGGTAGGCAACGCCGATCAGGTCATGACGGTCTCAACTAGATTACTCTCCTAGTGCGCCTACAATCCTAGGGCCAATGTCTACTTGCTTTTAGTTAAGGCTTTATTAAGAGTGATTTTTGGGGCCAAGGAAAGGGTGATGAAATCCCCCACCTTATCTTTTATGGGACAGCCCCTCCTTAGTAGCGTTTTGATCCTAAATCTAGCAATCAATCACTCCAATCAAACGCTCACTCACTCTTGTCCTGATGCAATTCCTACTAACTAATGCATGGGCATACGAGATGCATGAATGAGTGTAGGAAATTGCGTACCTCACGCCAGCGCTCAACAACTGAAAATAAAGCTAAAAGAAAAGACAACTATATGCCTAAGTCAATACATGATGCGTGACCTAAACAAGTAAGAACGTCTAGTCTTTTGCTTTGGATTTTAGGGCCAAGTTGATTAATGGGGGAGTGATTAATGATTTGGGAGCAAACGAGAAGTCACAGCATGCAAAATAGGGCTCCCAGATAACAACAATGAACTAATCAACAACCAGAAGAAAGCTGAGAGTCAGAAACCCTCACCAGGCCGCCAATTGGCGGTCCTTTTTGAAGATTGGGTGCTCCAACTCCTCTAGTAGCCTCCCCGTGAGCTCTAGGATCCCTGAAACTAAGAAAAACTGAAAACAAAAATTAAAAACCCCTCGAATAATCCAAACCAACGTCTGGACAGAGCACCTCCCCGGCAACGGTGCCAAAAACTTGATTGATCGTTTTATATTAACCGCAAGTGCACGGCCACGTTGAAGCGGTGGCAAATATGAGTCGTCCACAGGGAGGTGTGTCGACAATTGGTTTGTTCGAAGGCGAGAGGTAAAAGAAGGAGAGAAAGATGTATTACACTACACTATACTAATCTAAACTAGTAAACAAGCAAGCTGAAATGAAATAACTAATCAACTAAGCTAAACAACTAATGAAGAAGATAAAAAGACAGGAATGGAAACCCCTAAGGGGTGGAGTGTGTGTGTGCACATGAAATAAGTGTGGTGTTGAATGCATACTATAAGTTCAAGTGTGGTTAGTGTTTGTTCATGCATAAGAAGTACCTCATGGCAAGACCTATCATTTACAACACTAACCTAGGTGATTAATATGAGCAATGCAAGGTTGTTATTAAGACACTTAGACAAGCATGGAGTGTACCTAAGCTATGGCAGAAACCATCAAGTAAGGTTCTTAATAATTCAAGCAAGCATACTAATATTTCTCACAAAACATTCATATTAAGCATTCATACCACCTACATAACATGTACATACATCTACTCTACCCCCAAAGGGGATGGAACTACTCACTACTCATTACACTAACTATATTAACAAAAGAAAGCATAATACTGAAATGAAAGTTAACTAAGAAAGCAAGAAGTAGTAAAGAAGCTTAAAAGGAAAGGAAAGACTAAACAAACATGCACAAATTAAAAGACAAGATTAAAAGAAACTAGAAGAATTATTTTATTCACAAATGACTCACATTGAAGGTAGCATTCTTCTCCACCTTGAGTTTTTGCTTCAAGGCTCACTCCTTAGTAGAGAGAATGCCACCAAGCAATGGGTAATTACAATGGAAGGTGAAGAGTTCTATTTATAAGCATGGAAAAAGCTAATCGGGGACAATCCCCCGATGTGGGACTAAACCAATACCAAAAATATCCTAAACGAACATTAATACAAGTCCAGGAGAAATTTGGGCGGATCCTGAGTAATATGGACCGCCAATTAGCGGTCCAAGACCGCCAATGGGCGGTCTATATGATCCAGATCTCGTTGGTTTTGGTTGTGGGCTTTGCTTGATGGATATGTTGGTCTTGGATGCATCAACTTTGCTTGTTGGAGCTCCGACCCGAATCGAATTGCCAAAATACTCCCCATGATGGTGTGGAGTTTCCTGTTTTGCTCTTAGGTCATTCGGTCTTACGATCAGGTCCTTCTCCCTTGCATCTCAGTCCCTAGGTCTCACAATTAAGTCCTTTTTCCTACTTTTGGGTCCTTTCATGGCTCTTCTCTTCAAACCTCTTTATTCCTGAAAACTAAACATAAACCTCGTCACGTAGCATTGCTTAGGTGTAAGATAATGGATATAAGATACAAATATGAGCATGAAATGATATCAATCATCAACTAAGATTAATGAAATGAAATTAAGCTAAACATGCAAGAAGATAAAAGAGAAAACATTAAACTAACAAAAAATTCTTTTATTAAATGACTAACATTATGAGCACATCTTCCTACTTGTGTTTTTACTTCAAGGCTTGACTATAAGTAGAGAGATTGGCCACTAAGTAATGTGTAAATACAAAGGAGGATGAAGAGTTCTATTTATAGTCATAGAAAAAGGTAATCGGAGACAATCCCCCGGTATGGGACTAAACACATACTATAAATGTACATAAAACAATATAATCAAACATCCAACTAAACCATGAATCATTTGGAGCCATTTGGACTGCCAATTGGCGGTCTGGATTGGTTGGATTGAGTTTGGATTTGAGTGGCTTGTTTCTGGCTTGATTTCTTGATGTTTGGTGAACCCAATTTGGTTGTTGATGTTTAGGCCCGAATCTAATTGCCAAAATACTCCTCATGATAGTGTGGAGCTTCTTGATTTGCTCATTGGTCCTTTTGGTTTACATCTGGATCATTCTCTCTTGCATCTCAGTCCATAAGTCTTGCAATTTAGTCATTTTCATTGCTTTTAAGTCCTTTTTGACTTTCTTCTTCTCAAACCTGTTTATTCCCGAAACTTAAACATAAAACTCATTGCGTAGCATTGATTAGGCTGAAAATGAATGATATAAGACACAAATATATGCATGATATGATGTCGATCAACTTTACACTTTGTATCACTTTAGGATGTTAAGGTTGCCCATGTCTTTCACTTAGGTCCGTAATTAACTTGCACGAATGGTTCATTAGGCTAGGTGTGTAGACTAAATAGCTATATAGAGTTGGCCCGTAGTATTACCGTATCCAATGATCGATAAAAATGACTCCATCGAGTCGTGTTGCTAGGTTGAATAATGCATCCATGTTTGGATTTTGTGGGTATATCCGTTGAAAATCCTCAAGAGACACAACTCCTCCTCCTTGGCAACAATGAGGTTTAACGGCTTGTTGCACATGCTATGTGCAACCATAATTCCTACGAATGTGAGTTAGGATTTTCCTATTTTCGTATGTTTTTCCTTTCTTTCATTTTTCTCTTTCTTTGTTTTGCTTGGGACTAGCAAAAGGTAAGTGTGGGGGTATTTGATTAATATCATATTGCGCATATATACATGTATTATTGTCTCTGTTTTGAACCTAAGCAATGCTATGTAATGAGTTTTATGTTTAGGATTCAGAAATAAACAGGTTTGAGAAGAAGAGACACAAAAGGACCTGAACGCAAGAAAAATAACTGAATTGTGAGACTTATGGACTGATATGCAAGAGGGAAGGACCCAGATGTAAACCAAAAGGACTAATAAGCAAATCGAGAAACTCCACACCATCATGATGATTATTTTGGCAATTAGAACCAGGCCTAAACTCTAACAACCAATTCGGGTGCACTACACATCAAGAAATCGATCCAGCAAAGTGTCATCCAAGCTAGGGCTAGATCCAAGCAATCCAGACCACTGATTGGCTGTTGGATTGGATCCAGATCAAATAAGGTTTAGCCAAGTGTTGTATTAGCGTGTTTTATGTCCATTTATAGTATGCCATTGTCCCTGGTTACCTTTTTTCATGCCTATAAATAGAACTCTTCTTCCTCCTTCGTATTCACCCATTGCTTGGTGACCATTCACTATACTTGGAGTAAGTCTTGGAGCAAAACTCAAGTGGAGAAGAATGCACTTGTAATGTGAGTCATGTAAATAAAATAATTCTTCATAGTTTGTTTTAATGTTGTCTTTGTTTTAATGCTTGCATGTTTAGCTTGTTCATTTTCTTTATCTTAGTATAATTAGTAGAATGTTTTTTCCTCAATACAATTGTTAGTTTAACGAGTAGTGAGTAGTTCCATCCCCCTTTGGGGGTGGAGTTGATGTTTATACATGTCATGAAGAATGGGATGAATGCTATCTTTTGCTTTATGTGTTGAATGTGGGTGTATGTTTGTTTGAATAAAAGAGAATACTTAACTTGGTGGTTTCTGCCATAATGGATAGGTGTGTCCCATGGTTGTTTTGGTTCTCAATAACAAACTTGTTTATGCTCATGTTAATCAACTGGTTTAGTGATTTGGATGATAGGTCTTGCCACAACCATTAGGTACTTCTTATGCATAAAAACACAACCTACACTTGTGCCTTATCAAATGCATTCTTCACCACCTTATCAGATGTGTACACACACTCCATGTAAGACCCGCTCTCTTGCTACCTTATTAAGTACTCTTATTCATCCTTATGCTCGATTTTTGTGTTTTCCTGATGTATGATGTATGTTTTAAGATTTTACGCTTTGTTTCGGAAAAGTTTCCTTTCGAGGAAAAGTTTCATTTTTGGGCGAGTTAATGCGACTCCTTGGCGGTGCGACCCGTCGGGCAGTTTTGCAATCGGTTGACTTAATCGGGTCGATCAGGTGCAATTCGCGTGGGTGGTTTGGCTTGGGCTTTGAGGAGGCGTTTAGGGCTTAGGTGTGATGGTTGGGTGATGTGGCTGACATGTCAGCAAGAGGAGATCTCTTGAGATTTGCAAACATTTGAATTTTATGGTTTTGGAATGTCTTGAATTGCAGAGTTATTTGTAATCACCCTTGCCTTTTTTCTCTTTTTTCTTAAGACAAAAACCCTACCCCCTCAGCCGTCCCCTACCCCAACCTTTTCTCCACGAAAATCACCCACCTCAGATCATCTCTACCTCCCTCTCCGGCATGCTGCTGGGCTGATCTCCGGCAAAACGTGTAGGATTTCGTGTCCCCATGTATGTATATATTTTAAATTTTTTTAATTCAACATACAAGATCGTTTTCATATTTTCAACAATTTCTATGTTTATTACTTTGTGTTTATTCTAATAACATGCAACCCTACATTTATTAAAAATAAATCACAACGGTAGAATCATACCTAAAGGTTCTCTAAAACCTTTTTGAAGATTCGGAGTCGCGTTGCCCGTTGAATCGTCCACGGAATTGCCTCCGAGTGTTCACCAAACTCTAAACAAGATTAGAGAGAAATGAGCTAGCCAATAAATCTCTAACAAGGTTTAGAATCTAGCTAATAACTCATCTTTAAACTCCTGAGATTCTTATTTCTAAAACTTAAATTTACTAAAAGATTTTGTGGTGATTAGGGAGAGATTAATGAGAGAAAGAATTTTTGCATTAGTATTAAACAAGTAGGAGTAGGGGTCCTTTTATAGTCTCCCAAAACATCCTTATCAAGACCTATTATTTAGCCATGATCTCTTGCTTATTCTCTCCTAAAATTAATCTCTAATTTCCACATAAGCACCCACAAAAAATGTTTTAATTAAATATGGAATTAATCCACCCATGATTTAATTAATCTCTTAATAATTCAGGTAGAATCGTTCTTGTTCGGTGGACCGAGCATAACTCGGTCAACCGAACCATTCGGTTATAACACGTGTTCGGTGCACCGTGAGCTAGACGGTCGACCAAATCCGTATGAGAAAAATTCCCTGGAAGATTTTGGACGAACCACATCTTTTACTTGGTCTACCGTTGACCCACCAGAATCGCTCCTGAGACATAGTCATCGGATGACCGTGTCACCTTCGGTCTACCGAAAATACTATTTCTCGGTTGACCGTGGACACTCGGTTAACTGAACCCGTGTCCAGGCACTCCAGACAATTTCGGTCAACCAATTGAGCTTACCCGTTCCCTATTCGGTTAACCGATCTGGAGATACCCTGGTCGACCGAACCATGAACGGTTCACCGTGTTTGACTCCGATTTTGCCTTTGTCAAATTTTGGATTTATTTCCAACAAAATTTGATCTTTTGGGGTTTTTAGCAAATTCACATATTATGTAATATATTATCCTATGCAATATTAAATTATTACACCTCATAATATATACACCTCATATGCATTTAATATGATTCTAATTATGTCAATTCTCATGACATGTTGATTTTATTCATTCACCACATGTGTCCTATTTTCACATGAAACCCGACACATCATATGAACTTAAAATCAAACATCTTGTTTCCCAGTTTTGTGGTGCGACCTATAGGAGGATCTAAGCCAAATTGGCAGCGATATTAAACACTTGATATCTCAAATTATAAGCGGTATCTAGCTACACATTATAGTTACCCAATTAGCATAGATGTCTTTGTTCCACCCGAACCAAAACACGATCCATTTAGTGATGTAAGTGCACCACTTGTGTCCGTCCCTTGCCTCATGATATTAAGAATATATACAAAGTAGAAATGTGTCATCTTTGTATTATATTCATTTCTTGACTCTCTAAGCTAATTATAACTATGTAACTTAACTCAAGTTACATTGTGCACATTATAATTATACTTTATCAAGGGGCCCACTAATATCATCACTCAATTAAGAGGGGCAATGATAATCATTTGACTAGCTATCTTTTCCAGCACAAGTCATGCTCAACCAACTATTGTCTTAATCACTACACTCATTGATAGCTTTTGACAATAATTAAATTAAGCACTTCTTGAGTGAAAAGATATAAGTCTCATATCTTAGGATCCAAGACACAGTAAAAACATTAATGACACGAAACACAATTCTATAATGTTTTAGTTGTTAGGTCTATTCAGTATATAAAAGTAATCTTCTCCACTTTTATATACTCGTGTCGTCAATTATTTCTAGAGCTACAACAATCGATGACCAACACGACAATCTTATCTCGGTAATTAATGTTTCATGTTAATTACCATGATTATGAATAACTTTTGATTTATGTAAACCATTATCTTTTAGAGCTCTACGGTTAAGGACCAAGCACCTCTTCCTTAACACTCCCCAAAGCCGAATACCATAATCAAGGAACAAAATGTTTGCACATTCAATTCATAATAATTGACATATAAAAGTAAAAACTTTTAGAACACATTCCTTTCATAACGTCTAGTGCAACTTTTATGCGGGTAGGAGAGGAATTGGTGGGCAGAATCTCCAGCTAACTCCAGCGTTCATCTTGCTGATCAGGTATGCTTCAAGCTCTTTAGTGTAAGAGGATGTAAGGGGGTGTTGGATGGAGTTTAGTCCAGCACAGGTCGGTCCACAGGGACCGTATGTGAGTGGGGTTCGCGATACTCGACTGGCGGAGAAGAAGAGAGAGATGTGATTAGAATCAAACTGCAACACATAGGAAATCAAAAAAACAAACAATAAACTAAACCCCTCGGGGGTAGACAAAAAACATGGAAATGAAAATGTGTGGTGTAGTGTGTTCACTCAAGAGCATTAACACATCAAAAATAAGAGTGACATCCCATAAGATGGTTATGGAAATCATGTAAGACTCACAGAATGAAGACTAACACACACTAATCCATAACATGATCCAATCACCTTCTCTCTACCCCCAATGGGGACGGACTACTCTCTACTCATCTCTACACTAAAGAAAACACAAAAATAACATGAACCCATAATGGAAATGACTAAAAATAAGATTAAACAAACAACAACATCAAAGAAATTACATCAAATGTTAGACATGTATTTAAATAACAAAACTCACACTTGATTGAAATTAAAAGATTACAAAGTATTCTTCTTCTCCTCTAACTACACTTATCAGCAGCAAAACAAAACCTAAAACTAATGGAGAAGCAAGAAGAAGTGGGAGAGGAGGGATTAGAATGGTATATATAGACTAATACATGGTTATGATTAATCTGGGAATAATTGGACGACTCTAAATCACATCTGATAGTCCAAGAGTACTCTAACCCGACAACCCGAACCACGACCAAAAATTGAGACCCTTTGGACCATTTTGATTCGCCAGTGGCAGATCAAATGGATCCAATCGTGTTGCAATTTTGTGTGCTACTTTATTTCTTCAATTGGCACGTTGGGTGAAGTCCTGGTCTGCTGGCTCGAATTACTTTGAGTTTAATTGGCTAAATGTTGATCTAGTTCAAGTGATGTGTCACCATATTTTGTACTTCACAATCATGTCTCTCCAGGTTTTCACTTGGGTCCTTCCTGATTTGCGATACAATCATTGTGCATTACAAACAAGTCCAGAATATTCCAAATCAGTCCATACTTGTTACATTTAGGTCCTTTTTGCTCCTTTCCTCTTCTTTATTACCTAACTCCTGAAACACTACAAACAACAACTCGAGTAGAATAACATTGGGGTAAAATAAAAGATATATAGCATGAATATGATGCATGATATGCTACTAATCAAATACCCCCACACTTACCTTTTGCTAGTCCCGAGCAAAACAAAGGAAGAGAATAATGAAAGAAAGGAAAACATACGAAAAATGCGGAAATCCTAAATTACTTTTGTAGGAATCACGGTTGCACTTAGCACGTGCAGGAAGCCATTAATCCTCTTTGTCACCAAGGTGGAGGAGTGGTGTCTCCTGAAGGTTTTCAGCAGATATACCCATAAAATCCAAAAATTGATGCAATAATCAACCTAGAAATTCGAGTCGATGGACTCATTTTTGTCGATCATTGGATACGGTAATACTACGGGTTGACTCTATATATGTATCCAGTCCACATACCTAGCCTAATGAATCATTCATGCAAGTTAATTAAGGACTTAAGTGAAAGACATGGGCAACCTTAACATCCCCAACTGATACAAAGTGTAAAGTCCATTAAGGTTCTTATTTGTATTACCGCTTTTTTTGTTCTCAATGAATGTGAGCATGATACTACATGGATTTATGCATTAAAAAGAAAACATCTCACTAACGTGAAGCACAAGGAAAGTTTCATGGTCATGTTGATGGACATAAACCCAAATTTCCCTCAAAACCTGTGAGATACTTAAGAAGGTAGACAAATACGTGAAAGAAATGGGGCCCAAATACACAAGGGTTGGGGCCCACAACAATCAATGCTCACTTTTGGAGTCTTGTCTTTTTTCTCTCCTTTTTTTCAAATATAACTATGTACAATAATGGGCTCCCCACCTTCATATGTCAAGGGCCATCAAATGGGAACCCGCCATCTCTCGAGCCAGAAATGTTCCTGCATGGTATCACAACATAAGAAATAGGAGGATTGTTGAGAGGTTTACAAACCAAGAATGGTGGTTCATGCCTCTCAAAACAAGGGGTTGTGAAAGGAAATGGAAACAAATCTGTTTCCATTCCATGACAAAGCTGAGGCTCATCAATATAGACCCTCCAACCGAAATTTGGGTGTACCAGGATCATTTCATCCACACAAGGTGACACCCTAGACTTATTACCCAAATGGCGAAGTCCAGAAATAGAATTGCTTGACCACCTGACACCCTTATAAGCATTGTGGTTGTTTGATGTCTCTTGAGAATGAGCAAGATAGGAGGCATCAATGAACCTCTGTCTGGTTGTTTGAGATGTAGGTATCAGGTGGTTGATTCTTAATCCACATTCGGTCCTCAACAAATACAGTGTGAAGAGCAGGTGGCCGAGAGGCCATAAAAATAGCATCTTTGGCTCAAAGGACACATGATCACAAGATAAGGCAACCTCTTGTGCCAACCCAACTGAAACATCTTCACCACCATCAGGATCTCCATCGAACAACTCTCTGAAATATTTGAAGGTGCCTTCAACTTCAATCTCATCTGTGCCCTAGATAAGGTTGATCCCAACAGGGTCATCGAAGGCACCTGACTTCTTGCTGATGGTGAAGATGTTGAAATCAGCGCACTGACTACCATATGTCAAGCATACCAGACTATTGCGACAATTGATCAAGGTATTGGAAGTCGCTAGAAATGATCGTCCCGAAATAACAGGAATTTGTCCAAGTGGGTTTAGCATAGGTTCAATATCCAAAACAAAGAAATCGACTGGATAAAGGAACTCTCTCACTTTGATCAGAACATCTTCGACCACGCCCCTCAGTTTCTTTATAGACCTATCACCCAATCGAAGAGTGGTTTTTGTTTGTTTGAGGTCTCCAAGACCGAGGTGGACGTAGACCGAATACAACAGAAGATTAACAGATGCACCAAGGTCCCATAAAGATCGATGTATTGACACCTCACCAATCACAGAAGAAATAGTAGGGCAACCAGGGTCCTTGTATTTGACTACCAAGGGTTGTGCCAACAATGAACTCACATTTGCAGCAAGAAAAACTTTCTTGGGAACATTGGTTTTCCTATTCTTGGTGCATAAATCCTTGAGAACCTTGGCATAAGGTGGCATTTGCTAAATCACCTCCAACAGACAAATGTTCAGCTTAACTTGTCGAAAGATCTCAAGCATTTTGTCATGTTGATCAGAAGTTTTCTTTTTAAGGCGCTCATGGAATGACTCCTTTGGGGCATAACGGTTTCGAAGGAACTTCAACATTCTGTTCCATAGAAACATGAATGGGGACCGCAGAATCTGATTGCTTCGACCCATGATAAGACAAGGGGGCCTCAGGGTTCGGCCCCATTGTCGAAATAAATGTAGAAGGAACTTTAGGATCAAGCTACATATTGGACATATTTGTTAAGGGAACCTCAAGATCCGGCTCCCTTATAGATGCAAGTATCACCGTAGGTCTAGTGACACCAAGATATGGTGATTTCAAGGAAGGCAACCCAATTTGGTTGTCCACCTCCTTACCAGACCTCAGAGTATGAATCACATTAACATGATGGGTCGATTCATAGGTAGCTTGAGGAAATGGTGGCCTTCCATGAGATTGTGTACCCTGGGGATTCACCTCGGGTTGACTTGGGAATTGACAATTCTCACGTTCATGGAGCTGATGAGCCAACTGGCTAACTTGCGTTTCCAATGCTTTGACCGTGGAGTTATTGGCTACAAGCATGGTTTGCATGCTCTGCATGAACACGTGAAGGGTTTGTTCAAGAGTGGAGTCCCTTGGATCAAATTGCTAAGGTAGAGTCTGACTAGAATAACCCAATGGTGAAGCCTGAATAGGTTTGTGAGTACGGCGTTGAGACATTTGATATGGGGGTTGGTAGGTCGCCGATGGGCATGGAGGGTGACAAGGTGGAGGTTGAGGTTGAGCATGCGACCTCTAACCGTTGCCCCCACTAGGCCCCCGAGAAGTTAGGGTTCTTTCGCCATCCCAGGTTGTAGGAGTAACTGTACGGGTCCTTACGGGGCCTCTATTGATACATCGCATTTGCATGCTCAATATCACTTGGAACGTAAGCACATTCGAAGTCATTCTGTCCCGTAAGTCCACACCAACTACACGTAGGAGTAGCAATCTGAGATACAGGAGCTCTGTCCAACTCTAAACTCTCAATCCTATGCATGAGAGCAACCATTTTTGCCTCAGATGCGATAGTTGACTAAACTTGATATGATCCAGCTTGACCAGAAGACCTGGTGGCTGGTGGCTCTCTCATTGTGTCCTACTCAAAGCTACATTCAGACATTAATTCAAAAGTGTCTCACACCTCATCGATTGGTTTCATTTGGAAAGCATCCTGACACATCGACTCAACAATGTGCGGGTGTTGTGGACTCAACCATTTTTGGCACAACTGCCACAACTCGATTCCATGCTGAGGGCAGTGAAAGAGAAGGTCCTTGAAGCACTCAAAGAAAGCATGAAATGATTCGGTCTCAGTCTGATACATTTGGTGTATCTGGTGCCATATCTGTTGAGTCTTCTTTTGAGCGAAGAATCTCTTCATAAAAATAGCCACGAAGTCATCCCAGGATCAAATCGAGCTCGCCAGGAGGTTGTACATCCATGTCTTTGCGTTATCCTTCAACGCGAAAGAAATCATCCTCTATCAGACTGAATCATCGTCAAGTTGTTGAAGCTTGAACATGGAGCATACCTCCTCGAATTCTTGTATAAAAATATACGGATCCTACTTATTGGCAGTGAAGGTAGAAAGCATGCTCACATATTGAGGTTTCAATTCATAGTTGTTCTCGTAAGATGGTGGAAGAACTATGCAAGAAGGTTGTGCGGCCCGAATAGGATGGGTCCGCTCCCACAGAGTCATCGGTCTATCCCGTCTAGCTAAATGTGGTGGTGCACCAAGAACTCGATCGTAACCGAATCCCTCTTCCTCCTGAGTCGGAGGAGGAGGCAAAGGAGGTCTACCTGGAGGGGGGAGTGGACCGAGGTAATCCATGTATGGAACCCGATCTCACCATTGCCACGAGATGATTCGGCCTCACGCTCCAAAGGAGCTCGAGGTGGAGATGGATGATCACCTAGACCGTCCATCTCAGAAAAATGCACTCTCTCAAGTCAAGCACTCCCAACCTCGCATAAAATTCTCAACTCGACTCTAAAACAACACACAACAGAAGGTGTTATTAGAGAAGGAGACTCTAACGAAGAATATGGAGGAGGAGAAGACTCATATGAGAAAGGAATAATTCCTAGAACTAGCATAGGTAGTGGGTGAAGGTAGAAGCATAATCTAGCAAACACGGCTCAAACAACCTAAGGTCACTATAGGTATTTACAGCTAGACGACGCCTAACTGTGAGGTCACACGACGTCAACACACCTCACCTCCCTACGATGAAGACCACAGAGCCCAGAAAGTGAGATAAGATCCGGAGATCTCGTCACTCCTACTATCGACAAAGTGGGAGACCTCGATCATGCCATGACGGTCGTGATCGGATCACTCTCCTAATGCGCCCGAGTCCTAGGGCCAATGTCTACTTGATTTTAGAATTAGGGCTTCATTGAGTGTGGTTTGTGGGGCTATAGGTGGTGCCCCTTAAAGAGTTAGCAAGCAACTCACCAAACAAGCACTCACCTCACTCTTGTTACAATGCACCTTACTAACTTATGCATGATCTAAACGTGCATGAAGGAGAGATCAGGTTCATGTACCTCATGCCAGCAATCGACAACAAGAATGTAAAGAAAAGAAAAGACAAATCCGTGCAAGGTCTACAAATGATGCATGACCTAGATGGCAATAAGTCTTATCTTCTGATTTGAGTTTTATGGTCCAAGTTGTCTTAAAAAAAGGTCACGCGAGCCAAATTAATTTTTAAGACTAAAATAGAGTATGCATGGCATCAACAGTGATAGGACACAACTTGAAAACAATAGAAGTAGCTACTGTAGGAACGGAAATTGAAAATGGCTCACCCAATCCGCCAGTGGCGGATCCCAATCCTCTACTGACGGATGTTGTAGGGATTCTGGTCCCCAGACTTCACCAGTGCTCTTCTTTGCCTCTTTAGGTTCCCCTGTCCACTTGGTTTCTCTTCTAGTAACCAAAAGAGAAAAGAAAACAAAAAAAAGAAAAAGAAAAACCCCACCGAAATGGTGAACTCAACAACGAAAATGACACTCCCCGGCAACGACGCCAAAAACTTGATGTGAATATGTTATAATATAGCAAGTGCATGGCCGCAATGAAGTGGTGGCAAGCATGGGTCGGTCCATAAGGAGCACGTGTGAGTTGGGTTCACGATACTAGAGTGGGGGAGAAGAAAAGAGTGATGCGATCAGAATTGAACTACAACACGTAGGAAATCAAAAAACAAACAATAAAACTAAACCCCTCGGGGGGTGGAGAAAGAACATGGAAATGAAAATGTGTGGTTTATGTTGGCTTTTTGGCCTTCATCTATGTTTTGATGATTTAATCAACCTAATCTCAATTGTGATCATGTAGAGTAGAACACAAGTTACATTGCACATATATTGCTTTGTGCTAACCTCTACATGTGATGAAGACTCAAGGAAGAAAGGAAATCAAGTCAAGACATGTAATCAAGCTTATTTGAAGACATGTATTTTGTATTTGTTTGAGTCTTAGGAACTTTGTGTAATTGAGCATACTTGATCTAAAAACTACTCAAACACACACTAGGTTCCCTATAGAAGTCACACGAAATTTCACATAATTTGGACTTCATTAGATCACCCAAACTTAGACCGGAAAACACTAAACCTGAACCCAAACTGTCTGCCCACATTCGGTCGACCGAAACAGACTGTTCGGTTGACCGAGTGATCAATTAATCTGTTAGTGTTTAACTACCTAAGTTCGGTCGACCGTTCAGACCTTTTGGGTCGACCGAGTCCCAAGTATTTTCTGACCGTTTGTTTTGTCGTATTATACCCAACGGACCGAGTCCCAACTACCTAAGATCGCATTCTTGCTCATCTAAGTCATATGCTAGTGATAGTTCATGTTCCAAGGAAGAAACATATTCTCATGAGGAACTTCAAAATGCATTTCATGACTTAGTTAAACAATATGAGATTATTTACGAAAAGAACAAAAATGCTAGAAAGCAAATAAATGATCTCAAATGCCAAATTGAAATAATCTTGAATGAGAAGAATGAGGTGCTTGCTAAACTTGAAACTAATGCATCAACTCTTGACAAGTTAAAAACAACACCTATAGATGTTGAACAATTAGATCTTCATGCTTGCAATGTGCAATTAAAAAAAGATCTAGAAAAGTTCACAAATGGAACTAAGATGCTTAACGTGCTATTAGGGAGTCAAATGCAATCTTTGCAAAAACATGGTTTAGGATATAATGCTAAATTGAAAATCCATGCATCTTATACAACTTTAAATGGAAAGCACTTAGTTGTAAAGCATAGTTCCTCAAGTGTGTGGGCTCCTAAAATCAAAATGGTTTGGGTTCCCAAAGCTAACATTCAAGGATCCAAAGTTGTTTGGGTACCAAATCTACACTTGTAGGTGCTTGAGGAAGAAATCGGTGGTGACCGGGCGAGCTTAATAGTCGAATTCAAAGCCGGTTGCATCACCGAATGAAGGATAGAACCAATTCAAGCTTCAAATGGGTATAAATTTCTTTATCCTCTAAAATTTTCAATCAAATTGGTTCTTATGTAGAGGTTATATGCTTAATTGACATATCTTATTACTCATTCATTGCAAATCTTTGAATCACATCCATAGTTTTAGAGTCAAATTTTCTAAATGGATGTAAAAAGGGAAAATGAAAACATCACATGCTTAATTGTAGAATTTGCTTGATGTTAAAGAAATGAACTTTATTGAAAAATCATATTCATATTGATAGGGGGATCTTATTGAATATCATTTTCCTAGAGTAATGAAGTGCAAAATTTAAGGGGAGCGACTTCATTACAAGACATCCACATTGAACTTAAATCGTATAATTTTTTTAAAAAATATCATTTTTTGATGGATGTCAAAGGGGGAGAGATAATTAAGGGGGTAACTTGGAATTTGATTACTAAATGAACAAATTCTATGCACATCCATAGGGGGAGCATTAATATGCATAGTTTACATATAAAAATTCCATGTATTAAGATATAGTTAAGATATAGGTTGTCATCATCAAAAAGGGGGAGATTGTTGGTTTTTTGGCCTTCATCTATGTTTTGATGATTTAATCAACCTAATCTCAATTGTGATCATGTAGAGTAGAACACAAGTTACGTTGCACATATATTGCTTTGTGCTAACCTCTACAGGTGATGAAGACTCAAGGAAGAAAGGAAATCAAGTCAAGACATGTAATCAAGCTTATTTGAAGACATGTATTTTGTATTTCTTTGAGTCTTAGGAACTTTGTGTAATTGAACATACTTGATCTAAAAACTACTCAAACACACACTAGGTTCCCTATAGAAGTCACACACGAAATTTCACATAATTTGGACTTCATTAGATCACCCAAACTTAGACTGGCAAACACTAAACCTGAACCCAAACTGTCTGCCCACATTCGGTCGACCGAAACAGACTGTTTGGTCTACCGAGTGATCAATTAATCTGTTAGTGTTTAACTACCTAAGTTCGGTCGACCGTTCAGACCTTTTGGGTCGACCGAGTCCCAAGTATTTTCTGACCGTTCGTTTTGTCGTATTATACCCAACAGTCGTATTCGTATTAACCAAAAATACCCCAAATACATTTCTTGTATCGGTCGACCGAGGACCTTGTTCGGTCGACCGAATATCTGTCTTTTGAAAAACCCGAACTTCCTGTTGGAAATCGGTCGACCGTGTACCTTGTTTTGGTCGGCCGAATAAAACCTTATTTGTGAAACCCTTAGAGCCTGTTGTGATTCGGTTGACCGAACCCTATTCGGTGTTCGACCGATCACTTAAGTGTACCTAAGTCTTAGCGTTGGGCGGTCGACCGTTCCTTAATCGGTCGACCGAACTGAGTTCAAAACTGCCTAACGGTCGACCGTTCAGCTTAATCCGGTCGACCGAACTCATCCAGAATTGGGTGTTGTGAGTTTCTGTTTTTTGTATCTTACACCAACTTATACCCAATCAACCCCAACGGCTATATTCTCTCTAATGCTTATAAATAGAGTTGTAAAACACATTTTAACACAACTCTCCCACACATACTTGTCCAATACATTAGAGAGAAACCCAACACACTCAAAGCCTCAAACCTTCCACACTTTAGTCATTAATCCAATCCTACTCAAGTGTGCTCAAGTTTAGAGAGTGTTGTTCCACTCAAGTTTGTTGCTGTCAAAGACAAGTAAAGGTTTCGATGAAAGCCCGAAGCATCCCTCTCAGATTGTGAGAGGAAGAAGGTCAAGCAAGCGAGAGGTTCGCGGTGCTTGTTTTGTAAATGCGTTCTCTCCCGGCCCGGAATGGGGAGTGAATAGTGAAGACGCGAGCGGAGCTCGAAGTGTCGAGCGGAGCTTGCAAGAGAGGACGTAGGCGGTGGCCGAACCTCTGTAAAAAACCCCGAGTCCATTGTGGTTTGTATTATTCCTTCCTTACTTGCTTATTTGTTTAAATTCCGCTGCGCATATCTTTGATAGTTAAACAAGTTGGTAATTAGGGATAAAAGTGATTAGTATTCTAGACCCACACGATCCCACAGTTTAGTGTGTTTAAATGTGCTCATCAAAACATGTCATACATGAAATCCATAAAACTCAACTCCAACTTTGCCTCCACATGAAATAAGGTAACCCTTATCATTAAAATATACAAGCCAATAATTGAAATGAAGCTAATATGTTCACATGCATCATGACTCAAATCCAAATAGGTCTCCACATGAAATATGATCTATCACAATCATTAAAACATACAAGACATTAATTAAGATAAAGCCAACATGAGTACATGCAGGCACACGCCTTGTTCCCTTCTTCCACTCCATCCTTATCCTCACCTCATCATTCCCCATAATATAGGCTCACTAATCTAAGCATGTTCTAAGCTTCACTCAAGAGAATTAGCATGTCAATGATAAGAGTGAAATCCCAAAAGATTGTTATGGAAATCATGTAAGACTCAAACGATTAAGATTAACACACATTAATCCAACACATGATCAAATCACCTTCTGAACAACCCCCAATGGGGATGGACTACTCTTTACTCATCTATACACTAAAGAAAACATAAAAATAACATGAACCCATAATGGAAATGACTAAAAACAAGATTAAACATACAACAACATCAAAGAAATTGCATCAAATGAAAGACATGTATTTAAAGAACAAAACTCAGATTTGATTGAAATGAAAAAATTACAAAGTATTCTTTTTCTCCTCCAACTACATTAAACAGCAGGAAAACAAAACCTAAAACTAATGGAGAAGCAAGAAGAAGTGGGAGAGGAGGGATTACAATGGTATATATAGACTAATACATGGTTATGATTAATCTGGGAATAATCGGACGACTCTAATCACATCTGATAGTCCAGGAATACTCTAACCCGACAACCCGAACCACGACCAAAATTTGAGACCCTTTGGACCATTTTTATCCGCTAGTGGCGGATCAAATGGATCCGATCGGGTTGCAATTTTGTGTGCTGCTTTATTTCTTCAATTTGCACGTGGGGTGAAGTCCTGGTCTGCTGGCTCGAATTACTTTGTGTTGAATTGGCTAAATACTGATCTTGTTCAAGTGATGTGTCACCATATTTTGTACTTCACAATCATGTCCCTCTAGTTTTTCACTTGGGTCCTTCCTGATTTGCGATCCAGTCCTTGTGTATTACAAACAAGTCCAGAACATTCCAAATCAATCCATACTTGTTATATTTAGGGCCTTTTTGCTCATTTCCTCTTCTTTATTACCTAACTCCTGAAACACTACAAACAACAACTCGAGTACACAATATTGGGGTAAAATAAAGGATATATAGCATGAATATGATGCATAATATGCTACTAATCACCTTGCATCAACCCCTATTCATGAATCTCCTGAGGAGGGTCATGAGATTTCCAAGGAACCTATTCCTAACACTCCTCCTCATGAGATTTATGTCACCAAGGCACCGTATCCTCGTAGATTGAGAAAGAAAAGCGATGAGCACTGGGATAAGATTGTGGAGGTATTACGACAAGTTAAGGTGAACAATCCATTGTTGGGCTTGGTTCAACAAGTGCCACTGATTAGTAGCATATCATGCAATATATTCATGCTCTATATCCTTAATTTTACCACAATACTGTGCTACTCGAGTGTTTGTTGTGATATTTCAGGTATTAACTAACAAAGAAGAGAAGAGAAGAGAAAAAAGACTGAAACGTAAGAAGAAATGACTTAAATGAGGCAAACGGACGTAAGCCCGATAGGACTAAATAGCAAACCGAGAAACTCCGCACCATCATAAGGAGTATCTTGACAATTAGATTTGGGCCTAGACTCCAATAACCGATGCGAATGCACCCCACGTGACTAATTGAAGCAATAAAAAAGATATGCAAAAATGGGTCCGTTCCAAGAAAACCTGACCGCCAATTGGCAGCCCAAGACCGCTAATTAGTCCCACGTCGGGGGATGACACCCAATTAACTTTTTCTATGACTATAAATATAACTCTTCCTCCTCCTTTGTATTTACTACATGCTTTGTGGCATTCTCTCTATTTGGAGTAAGACTTGGAGCAAAACTCAAGGTGGAGAAGAATGCTACTTGTAATGTGAGTCATGTAAATAAAATAATTCTTCATAGTTTGTTTTAATGTTGTCTTTGTTTTAAGGCTTGCATGTTTAGCTTGTTTGTTTTCTTTATCGTAGTATAATTAGAATGTCTCCTTTTCTTAATGTAATTTATAGTTTAATGAGTAGTGAGTAGTTCCATCCCCCTTTCGGGGTGGAGATGATGTTTATACATGCAATAAAGAATGGAAATGAATGCTTTATCTTGAAATGTGTTGATAAATGTGAATGTATGCTTGCTTGTTTAGAGTAGAACACTTCACTTGGTGGGTTTTGCCACAACTATTAGACACCTCCCATGTTTGTTTAGGTTCTGAAATAACCAACTTGTGTATGTGAATGTTAATCAACAAGGTTAGTGATTGGATTGATAGGTTTTGCCATATCCATTAGACACTTCTTATGCATGAAACACAACCAACATTTGTGCCCACTGAATGCATTCTTCACCATCTTATTGCATGTGTACACTCACCCCACCCCTCAGGGGTTTCTCTTCCTGATTTCTTGCCTAGTTATTAAGCTCTCTTAGTTTAGTTTTAACCCATTGCTAGTTGCCTTGTTTGCATTTGTTACTTATTAGTTTAGTATAGTTTAGCATAGAATAATCAAATCTCTTCTCCCTTTATTTGCCATTTGATTTTTGACAAACCAGAAGCTACTCACCTCCCCATGAATCTACCCGTACTTGCCACATGCACTTATGGTCTTTATATTGCCATTTGATTTTGGATAAACCAGAATCTACTCAACTCCCTGTGGATCGACCCATACTTGCCGTGTACTTCACCGACATCGTGCACTTACGGTCTAAACTTAATTATTAAACAAGTTTTTGACGCCGTTGCTGGGGAGGTGCTCAGCCCAGACTCTGGTTTCGACGAATTGAATAGATTTAATTTTTTTGTTTGTAGTTTTGATTGTTTCAGGACACTCTGAGGATCAAGGGAAGCCACCAGAAGAAGTTCGGAGGATAACGAAGCCACTTGGACCGCCAATCAGCGGCTTGAGACCGTCAACTGGCAGTCTGGCGAGCTCCATTTTCCTTATGCTTTCTTTGATTTATTTCTGCATTTGATATAGTTGTATGGGGCTCAATTTGGCATGTTTTGACCTGTAGTTTGCCCCAAATCAATAATCAATCCCCCTTTTAATCAACTTGGCCACTAAAACCCAAAGCAAAAGATTAGGCATTCTTGCTTGTTTAGGTCATGCATCATATACTTGACTTAGGCACGTAGTTTGTCTTTTATTTTGCTTTACTTTCAGTTGTTGAGCGTTGGCGTGAGGTACAAATTTCCAACTCTAATTCATGCATTTGTTCGTATGACCATGCTTTAGTTAGTAGGAATTGCTTTGGAAGAAGAGTGAGATGAGTGTTTGGTTTGTGAGTTGTTTAATAGATTAAGGGCTCAAAACATCTCTTAAAAAGGTAGGGGATTTCATCACCCCTTCCTTCAGCCCCATAAAACACCTCTCAAAAGCCTAATTTTAAAATCAAGTAGACATTGGCCCCTAAGGATCTCGGGCACATTAGGAGAGTGATCCGATCGCGACCGTCATGACCCTTATCCGTGTCGCCCACTCTATCTATAGTAGGAGAGATGAGATCTCCGGATCTCGGCTCACTTGCTGGGCTTTGTGGTCTTCGTCGTAGGGAGGTGAGGCATGTTGAGGTCGGGTGACATCACAGTTAGGCGTCGTCTAGCTGTAAGGACCTATAGTGAACTTAGGTTGTTTGAGCCTTGCTTGCTTGTGTGCTTCTACCAGTACCTACCCGCCGTAGCATAAGGACTTCTTCCCTTCTCTTCTGAGTCATTCCCTCTTATCTGAGTCTTACCATCTTCTTCACTATGCAGCTTCTGTTTTAATTGTAAAAAAAATTCTTTCTTTTTCGTTGGACTCGTGTGGGAGCGCAGATTTGTGCATGCCAGTGTTGTCATGAGACGTTGTGGGTCGTTTGACGAGATACGACATCGATTTGTCCTCGATTGTCAACTTTTCGAACACATCCTCGTTCCGTGTCCTACATAGTCCCAGGACACTGACGAGTTGTGGACCACACGAGGACAACTCAGGTTTTGGACCTCCACCACCCTCTGATTCAAAAGGTGGGGGTGCACGACCTCATCAATTGGTTACCCAGGTTCCCATTCCCCTCCGCGACCGATGTTACCCGAGTCATAATGCTCTACCTTCTTGCATGGGATTGTCAGAGGTGAATGGGAACCACGTTGAGGTTAAGCCTCAGTTTATCTCCTTGCTCCCTCACTTCATTAGGAAAGGTGACCACTATATCTTTCTCAGTGTATTTGAGGAGGTCTGTGCTATGTTCAAGCTTCAACAACTTAGCACGGACTCCATCCAACTTCGGCTTGTTCCCTTTGCACTAAAGGATGATGCCAAGAAGTGGTTGTACAACAACCATACGAATGTCTTTAGGACTTGGGATGAATTTAAATCTGCATTCCTCAAGAAGTACTTCCCAAATCATCGGACTCAAAAACTGAGGAACGAAATCAATTCATTCTATCAACAAGAGATTGAATCATTCCATGCATACTTAGAGGGGTTCAAGGAGCTACTATCCTCATGCCCTCACCATGGCATTGAGTTGTGGCTCCTTTATAAGATTGTCTACGAGGCTCTTCACATTCCACCCCGAACGCTCGTTGAGTCCATGTATCAAGGAGAGTTCTTAGGAAAGGATGAAAGGGAGGCATGAGATTTCCTAGAAGACCTCGTTAAGAAAAACATGCAGTGGGAGAGTGTGAGGGACCATCACCATCATCTAGCATAGGAGCGATGATCACACATAAAAACTCGAATAGATCGGGTGTCGCATTTGCTGTCGATACCACTACAGCCACCGAGGAACGCATGGCAGCCTTAAGGCGCCATATGGATTTGATTGAGCTCCAAAGCTAGCGTGGTGTGTCTCATGTGTCTGCATGTGGTCTGGTTCCTTGTTATTTGTGTGGTAGGATAGGTCATGTAGGAGGTGAGTGTGCATCCATTCTTCCTGAGATGGAACAAGTCAAAACCATCTATGATAGACTAAGGAATGACCCATATTCATCATCATATAACCCTAGATGGAGGAAACACCCTAACTTTTCATGAAACCAAAAATAATGCCCAGGATGGTCCTTCAAACTTCTCTAGACCACCTAATAGACCACACCAATCTCCCATGCATTCACAATCTTTTCAGCAACCCCAAGCCCAGATCACCAACCTACCAGGTTTCCCAATTCCAACAATATGGAAACCCGATTCGATTCGCTTGAGACCTTGAGTCGTTGACTTGAGAACTAAATTAAAAATGTTATGTCATCCACAAGTCAAGTTCTCACTTCAAATAAGCAGACCATCAAATCTCTTGAGCTTCAGATGGGTCAATTGGCTCAGTCTGTACATGAGAGAGAGCGATGGACTCTGCCTCGCCAACCTAAGGCTAATCCCCCGCATGTACCGACAACCACACTTGCAAAATGAGAGATAGGTACCTCAAGGGCGGCAAGTGAACTATGTAGAGGAACCTGTTCACCATGTTAATGCCATTGTAACCTTAAGGAATGGAAAGCATGTTGACAATGACATTTCCTTTACGCCACCACCATCTGTGTAGCCCGTCGTTCAGAATGATGGTGAGAAAGAGGTTAGGGTAATACACCAACGACTCCTTCTCAAGCACCGTAGAAAACCTACCTGCCAAAAGCTACATATCCTAGTAGGTTAACTAAAAAGCAAAGTGACACAATGGATAAGATATGAGAGATATTTAGACAAGTGATGGTTAATATCCCCTTCTTGGATGTGATCCAACAAATACCTCAATATGCCAAAGTGTTAAAGGATCTCTGCACAACAAAACGGAAGACCAATGTTCCAAAGAAAACATTCTTAGCTGCGAGTGTGTGCCTACTTTTGTCGAATCCCACATACACAAAGTCCAAGGACCCTGGTTCTCCTACTATTCAATATATGACAGGGGACACTAGCGTGAGTAATGTATTGCTTGATTTAGGATCAACGGTCAACCTACTCCCATCTTCTGTTTTTCAACAGTTGAACTTGGGAGAATTAAAACCAACTAAGATCACCCTATAATTGGGGGATAAATGCCTTTGTGTCCCAAAGTGAATTATTGAGGATGTGCTCATCAAAGTTGGAGATTTTATATTTCCAGTTGATTTTGTCATCATCGATACGTACCCTATTGCGAACACCCACTCTCAAATACCTTTGATTTTGGGTAGACCATTTTTGGCAACCTCCAATGACATCATTAATTGTAGAAATGGTCTCATGAAGCTCTCATTCGGTAACATGACTGCCGAGTTTCATGTGTTTAACTCTGGTAGGCAACAAGAGCCCTTCGACAAACCTTTAAACTTCAACCTTATTTGCCAATTGGAGAAAAGACCGCAAAATCAACAAACAACCCCAACACCAACGCAAACCCGTTGAGAATGTTTGTGTGCCCAGCAAAAACTCATTGCCTGTCTTTGCAATGCAACAAAGTGAGCTGGCATCTAACATGAATATAAAAAGGAGTGTTGTTGGATGATGCAGTTGAGACTATTAGTGAGAGGGACACACATCATCATACACCCGTACTTGAATGTGTCTTCACCCGATGTCCCTTGGCCATCGAGCCCCTTGAGCTTCATTTTGATTCCATCAAGGACCCACCTGCGATCGAGCTTATGCTTCATAATATAAAGGAGGTTGGGTGGTCCTTGTTGTATGACTTGGGGAGAAGACCCATTCTTAGTGTGATTGATATGCCGTATTCCTCGAATGAGCCTGAGGAACTCATTCCGATGCACCCACCTATTGGTTGGAACATTTTGTTCGACGAGCAACTAAACCCTAGTGAGGCAACACAACTCCACTCATTCGAGTTGCCTACGCCCAACCAATATCATGAGGGGTTTGAGCCTTTCGGTTTTGACCTTTCACCCCTCACGATACCTCAGAGTACCAATGAAGCGGACCCATCTTGGCAAATCTCTTGTACGCATGACTCGATGTTGTCATTTGATATTCCTTGACCAAATGATTATGAGAATATCTTTGTTGATGTATATATCTTGTTTAGAAAGAAAAAAACAAAAAAAAACAAAAAACACAAAAGACTATACAAGTGAGTAGTGGTTGTTGTGGCCCCAACCCTTGAGTATTTGGGCCCCATTTGTTTGACATATTTCTCTCCCTTCTTACGTATCTCATAGGATTTTGGGAATTCGGGTTTATATCCATCAACATGACCATGAAACTTTCCTTGTGCTTTACGTTGAATTAAGTAGTATCATACTGACATTCAGTGAGGACAATGCCTGAAGTAAGTGTGGGGGGTGTTTTACGTGTGTACATAGTCAAGTCTTTTCCTTTTCCTTTGAATTTTTTGTGTGCATTGTTAGGGTCATGTTAGTGTGCTAAATTTAATATATCTGTCTGCCCGGATCCATGGGTGACTTGTCTTCTTTTTCTTGCCAAGTGCTTTAAATTTTCACTTTTCTTTCAAAATCTTCATGTGGTTGCGAAAGAAAAAATTTTGTGGGTTTTGCGTGTGTTTAGCATGTGGAAAACTGTTTTGAGGAAATAAAAAAAGAAGCTGCCGGAATTGACTTGAACATGATGCATTAGGATATCTAGTATACCGACTTTAGGTCTTATTGAGTCGTAAGGATGCACCCCTGTCTTCCCTCGGGGGGCATGTAATCATAGGGTTTCAGTACTCAAACAAATAAAGAAGTCCACCCTGAACCTAGTGGGTCTAATAATTCGTCTCTATTAGTATAAAATTTTTGTCCTAGACAGGGACCCTTAAAATCTTATTGTGAAATAAATAAGAAATAAATATGAAACTGTAAGTGTAGGGGTTTTGGTTCCCATGTAGATAAGAAATAAATAAGTGGTGTTCTCTCTTCTCGCAAGACTCCTATCACTCGGGAAATTAGGTCCGTGGGGATTTAGTGCCTGGTGCTTTCGAGTCATCTGACTTGGGATGCGCCGCCCGAACTCCCGTTACACGGGTGGTAGGGATCGCCCTATGTGGAGATTTGGGGGAAGGTGTACGTGATAGTGTAAGTCCTCATACGCAATGATTCATGAAACCGACCCTTGGAGAATCAAACACCAACCAGTGTAAATAATAATGCTCCAAAAAGAAAAGGAAAAAAAGAAAAGAAAGAAGAATAAGACAAATACGAACCATAATGGACTTTACACTTTGTATCACTTGAGGATGTTAAGCTTGCCTATGTCTATCACTTAAGTCCTTAACTAACTTGCATGAATGGTTCATAAGGCTAGGTGTGTGGACTGATCACATATATAGAGTCGGCCCGTAGAATTACCGTGTCCAATGTTCGACGAAAATGAGTCCATCGAGTTGTGTTGCTAGGTTGAAGAACGCATCTATGCTCGGATTTTGTGGGTGTATCCGCTGAAAACCCTCAGGAGACAACACTCCTCCTCCTTAGCGACAATAAGGTTTAACGGCTTATTGCACGTGCTAAGTGCAACTGTGATTCCTACAAAAGTGAGTTAGGTTTCCCAGTTTTCGTATGTTTTTCCTTTCTTTCATTTTTCTCTTTCTTTGTTTTGTTCGGAACTATCAAAAGGTAAGTGTGGGGGTATTTGATTAGTAGCATATCATGCATCATATGCATGCTATAAATCCTTAATTTTACCCCAATATTGTGTTACTTGAGTGTTTGTTGTTATATTTCAGGTATTAAGTAACAAAGAAGAGAAAGGAAGAGAAAAAAGACCCAAATGTAGGAAGAAAAGACTTAAATTAGGCAAAATGGACTCTTGTTCATACACAAGGACCCATCTGCAAGAGGGGAAGACCTGGACGTAAGCCCGATACGACTAAATAGCAAACCGAGAAACTCCGCACCATCATAAGGAGTATTTTGACAATTAGATTTGGGCCTAGACTCCAATAACTGATCTGAGTGCACCCGACGTGACTAATTGAAGGAATAAAGAAGATATGCAAAAATGGGTCCAAGACGAGAAAAAGTGACCACCAATTGGCGTCCCAAGACCGCCACTTAGCGGTCCCTTTTATCAGAATCCGACCCGGTTTATTGTGGATATGGGTTATATGTTTATGTCTATTCTGAGAATGTTTCATTAGTCCCACATCGGGGGATTGTCACCGGTTAACTTTTTCGCTGGCTATAAATAGAACTCTTCATCCTCCTTTTGTATTTACTACTTGCTTCGTGGCATTCTCTGTATTTGGTGTAAGCCTTGGAGCAAAACCCAAGGTGGAGAAGAATGCTACTTGTAATGTGAGTCATGTAAATAAAATAATTCTTCATAGTTTGTTTTAATGTTGTCTTTGTTTTAATACTTGCATGTTTAGATTGTTTGTTTTCTTTATCGTAGTATAATTAGAATGTCTCCTTTTCTTAATGTAATTTATATTTTAATGAGTAGTGAGTAGTTCCATCCCCTTTGGGGGGTGGAGATGATGTTTATACATGCAATAAAGAATGGAAATGAATGATTTATTTTGAAATGTGTTGATAAATGTGAATGTATGCTTGCTTGTTTAGAGTAGAAAACTTCACTTGATGGGTTTTTCCACAACTATTAGACACCTTCCACGCTTGTTTAGGTTCTGAAATGACCAACTTGTGTATGTGAATGTTAATCAACTAGGTTAGTGATTGGATTGATAGATTATGCCAAATCCATGACACATTTCCTATGCATGAAAACACAAACTACATTTGTGCCCATTGAATGCATTCTTCACCATCTTATTGCATGTGTACACTCACTCCACCCCTCAGGGGTTTCTCTTCCTGATTTCCAGCCTAGTTTTTAAGCTCTCTTAGTTTCGTTTTAATCCATTGCTAGTTGCCTTCTTTGCAATTGTTACTTATTAGTTTAGTGTAGTTTAGCATAGCATAATCAAATCTCTTTTCTCTTTTTTTTCGCCATTTGATTTCGGACAAACCAGAAGCTACTCACCTCCCCTAGGATCGACTTGTATTTTCCGCGTCTTCACCGACGCCGTGCTCTTACGATCTAAACTTAATTGATTAAACAACTTCCATATGCCAAATTCCTCAAAGATCTATGCAACCTGATTAGTAGCATATCATGCATCCCATTCATGCTATATATCCTTTATTTTACCCCAATATTGTGTTACTCGAGTTGTTGTTTGTAGTGTTTCAGGAGATAGGTAATAAAGAAGTGGAAGGGAGCAAAAAGGACCCGAATGTAACAAGAATTGACTAAATTTAAGACTTGTGGACCTATTTGTAATGTACAAGGTCTGGATTGCAAATTAGGAAGAACCCAAGTGAAAACCCGGAGGGACCTGATTGTGAAGTGCAAAATAAGGTGACATATGACTTGAACCATATCCGTATTTCACCAATTAAAATCAAAGTGATTCGAGCCAGCGGGCCAGGGCATCACCCCACGTGCCAAATGAAGGAACTTATGCGGTGGACAAATTTCAGCTCGATTAGAGAATTCGGATCTGCCACTGGCGGAGTTTTATCCACCACTGGCGGATCAAGTTGCTTTGTTTGATCTCAGATTTTGGCCCGAGTCGGGTTGTCTGGTAAAAGCATTACAAGACCGTTAGATGTGATTAGTCTATATATACCATTGTGATCCCTCCTCTCCTTCTTCTTCTTGATTCTCCATTAGTTTTAGGTTTTATTTTGCTAGTTATTAGTGTAAGAGGAGAAGAAGTAGGAACGTTGTAATATTTGCTTTTCAAGTTAGTTGAATCTTGTTCCTTCTATTAATGTCTTTACTTTGATGTAATTTCTTTGATGTTGTTGTTTGCTTAATCTTTTTTTTCTTCATTTCCATTATGGGTTTATGTTGTTCTTATTCTTTCTTTAGTTTAGATATGAGTAGAGAGTAGTCCATCCCCATTGGGGGTGGAGAAGAAGGAGTTGTGATTTTGTGATGTATTAGTGTGTGTCTTAATCCCACCTTTGAACCTCACACTTAGCTTTGATGTGTTAATACTCTTGAGTGAAGCTTACCACATGCTTAGATTAGTGGGCCTATTTGATGGGGAATGACTAGGTGAGGAGAAGGATGGAGTGGTAGAAGGAAATAAGACATTTGCATGCATGTGCTCATGTGTGGCCTCATACTAATTATTGTCTTGTATGTTTTAATGATTGTGTCAAATCTTATTTCATATGGAGACAAAGTTGGATGTGGCCATTTACATGTGTTCACATTAGCCTATTTTCAGTTATTGCCTTGTATGCTTTAATGACAATGTTTTATCTTGTTTCACGTGGAGGCAAAGTTGGATTTTGTTTATGGATTTTCTAAGGGGTTTAGTTTTATTGTTTGTTTTCCATTTTCATTCGCATTGTAGTGAATTTCGACCTTATTCTTCTCTTCTTTCCCCCACTCGAGTATCGTGATTCAGACTCACAAACGTTCTCGGTGGATCGACCCGTGCCTTCCACCGCTTCAACGTGGTCGTGCACTTGCGGTATTTTTACTAATTCAATCACACCTAGAAGAGGTGAACTAATGTCCCCAAGAAAGCCTTCTTGGCTGCGAATGTAAGCTCGATGCTAACACAACCTGCACAAGTAATATACAAGGACCCTGGATGTCCAACCATTTCTTGTGTCATCCGTAATGTACCTATCCATCGAGCCTTATTTGATTTGGGGGCATCAGTGAACTACTTGCCTTGTTCTGTCTACATCAACCGTGGAATTGGGGACCTTGGGCAAATGAGGATTACCCTTCAATTGAATGACAGATCAATCAAGATTCCATAGGGGATGGTGGACGATGTCCTTATTAAAGTGAGTGAGTTCGTATTTCCAGTTGATTTCATCATCTTGGATACAGAACAAGTGTCAAACCCACAAGGTCAAATCCCTGCGATCCTTGGGAGGCCATTTCTCGCAATATCTAATTCTTTAATCAATTGTCTCAATGGCTTGATGAGGTTATCTTTCGGAAAACTTACGGTGGATTTCAACATCTTTAATCTTGGTAAGTAACCTGTGCTCTTCGACGATACGGTCGGAGCCAATTTCATTCAGGACACGGATGAGTTTGTGTCAATAGGCATGTTCGAATCACATAGACATATTATTGAGGTCCCCAATGACCAGGGTGAGATTGAAGATGATGTTCAGGAATCCGTCAGCAAACTTCTGGATGAGGAGGCACATCTGGGTGCCTCCTCTTCTTATCTTGTGACCCTTGAGCCACTTGAAACTAACTTTGAAGCCAACAAGGATCCACCTCCGGTCGAGTTTAAACCGCTCCCCGGAATCCTTAAATACATCTTTTTGGGGGATAATGAGACATTGCCGCTCATCATTTCTTCCGATCTTGATGAAGACCAAGAAGCTACCCTCAAGCTGTCCTTTTGGAGAACAAAGAGTCTATCAGATGGTCCTTGAAGGACATGAAGGGAATAAACCCTAGTATTGTCTAGCATCGGATCCACATGGAAGAGGATTCTAGGCCACACCGGGACCCACAATGACGATTGAATCCTGTGCTGAAAGAAGCTATAATGCCCCCAAACTCGTGGGTACGCACACTGGGAAAGGAATACAAGTCTCGTGATCAGAGACCTCTACGACGACCAAAGGAGTTACAATAGACAGACAAAAAAAGACAACTCGACAATACAAAAAAGACATACATGGATAGACAAAATATAAAGTAACTGACACGGTATATTATCCATATATGAAAGTGAATAGTTACAAAGCATAGAGTTCAAAGGGAAATACAACAATATAAAAGTAGAAGTAAAGATAATAAGAAGACTCTGGTCGACGTGTACCTTGTGTACAAAATCTTCCGAACTCGCCCAGTCTATCCCTAAAGGAACCTAAGTACCTGATGTTGGCCTTTTGGCCTTAATCCATGCTTTGATGATTTAATCAACCTAATCTTAATTGTAATCATGTAGAGTAGCACACATATTGCATTGCATATATAGTGCTATGTGCTAACTTCTACAGGTGATCAAGACATAAGAAAGAAAGGAAATCAAGTCAAGACATGTAATCAAGCTTATCTGAAGACATGTAATTTGTATTTCTTTGAGTCTTAGGAACTTTGTGTAATTGATCATACTTGAGATAAAAACTACTCAAACACACACTAGGTTACCTATAGAAGTCACACCCAAAATTTCACATAATTTGGACTTCAATAGATCACCCAAACTTAGACCGGAAAACACTAAACCAAAACATGAACAGTCCGTTCGGTCGACCGAGTGATCATATATCTTGTTACTGTTTTACTGCCCAAGTTTGGTGGACCGTCCAGACCTTTTCGGTCGACCGTGTAGCAACAATTTTCCGACCGTTTGTTTTGTCGTAATGTACCCAACGGTCGTATTCGTATTATCTCATAATACCCCAAATACAGTTAGTGTATCGATTGACCGAGGACCTTGTTCGGTCGACCGAACTTATGTTCCTTAACAACCCCAAAGTGCCTGTCGGTTTTTGGTTGACTGTAGACCTTGTTTGGGTCAACTGAATATGATCGTGTTTCTCAACCCCAAAGTGCTTGGTGTGAATCGGTCGATCGAACCTATCTCGGTGTTCGACCGATCACTTAAGTGTACCTAGATTGTAACCTTTGGCGGTCGACCGTTCTTTTACTGGTCGGCCGACCGAGTTCTAAATTGCCAAACGGTCGACCGTTCAGCCCGATCCGGTCGACCGAACTAACTCAGAATTGGGTCCTGTCAGTTTCTATTTTGTGTATCTTACACAATCATTACCCAATTCATCCCCAATGGCTATAACTCTTTTGGAGCTTATAAATATAGTTGTAAAACACATTTTAATACAACTCTCCTACTACTATTTCTCCCCTACATTAGAGATATAGTTCCAAACACTCCAAACCTCAAACCTTCCACACTTTATTCTTAAATCTTATTCTCACTCAAGTGTGCTCAAGTTTAGAGAGTGTTATTCCACTCATTGATTGTCAAAGTAGCAAGGGACTTGGTGAAAGCCCAAGACAAGAGTATAGACTTCGGTGAGAGCCCGAAGTGTCCCTCTCGAATTGTGAGAGGAAGAGCCAAGCTCGGTGAGGGTTGTTCGCGAGTTTGAATATTGTAAAGGTGATCTCTCCCGGCCCGGAACGGGGAGTGGTTAGTGAAGTCGTGAGCGGAGCTCGTTGATTCGAGCGGAGCTTGCAAGAGAGGACTAGGAACTGGGTGGGGTGCCGAACCTCTATAAAAATCCCCCGACTCCTTTGGTTTGCATTTTCCATTCCTTTACTTGCTTGTTTAGTTTAAATTCCGCTGCATATATTTGATCTTTAAACAAGTAGGTAATTAGGGTTAAATGTGATTAGAATTGGAGACCCTCATGATCCTACATTTGGTATCAGAGCCTTGTGAGCTAAATGACATTACTTAACTGTAATTTTGCACAACTAGACCTTCTTTGCTAAATGTTAATTTATGTTTATTGGAAGAACATGATGAAAATATTCCTAATTTCAAATGACCTTATGTATTGGATGTTTCTTCAAAATCCATACTCACCCCCAAATGAAGATGAATTAGATTCACTTACTAGGCCCAAAATGAAAGAAATTGAGATGAACTCTAAAATAATGAACATTCTATATTGTGGGCTAAATGAGGGTGAATACAATAGAATTAGGGGTTGTGAAAGTGCATATGAAATTTGGCATAGATTACAAATGCATCATCAGGGTGATAGCAAAACTAAGGAAACTCGCATTAGTCTCCTCCTGCATAAATATGAGATTTTTTCTATGGAAATCGATGAAAATGTAAGGGAAATGAACACTCGCTTCACCGATATTACTAACTCTCTTTTGGTTCTTGGAAGAAAAATAAATGAAGGAGAGATGACACGGAAGTTCCTCTGGTCGCTTAACATCGATTGCGATGATAAAGTCGTCGCAATTAAAGAGGCGCATGATCTTTCCAAATTAAAGATGGAGGAACTCGTTGGAAACTTGATGGCGTATGAACTTCAAATCAATCATCGAAAGGAGAAGGAAGATTCAAACAACATACCCTTCTTGTCATTACATGCAAATATTGAGCAACCAAGAAGGAGTGTAGAAGATGAGGACATTGAAGTCCTCGCCAAAGACTTCTTCAAATACCTCAAGAAGGACAATGGAGAAAAGAATGAAAGAAGAGGTAAAAGAAGTGAGAAAAGAGAAAAAGAAAAAGAGAAGGAGGAGAGCAAAAATGAGAGAAGAGAAGGGGATAAGAAAAAGGAGAGAAGGGAGAGCAAAAGAGAAAAGCAGAAGAGCAAGAGAAGAGAAAGGAAGGAGGAAGCTCACAAGGCTACATGTGATGATTCTACATCACCATCACCATCATCATCATCATCTTCCTTGCAAAGTAGAAGAGAGGTGGATCACTCATGCTTCATGGCTATTGAAGATGATCAAAGTGAGGTAGACTCTAACTCTTGTTCCAATAGATCATGCTCAACTAAGTCTTATTATAGTGATAGCTCACATTCTAGTGTTAATGAAGAAACCTATACACATGATGAGCTTCAAAATGCATTCCATGACTTAGTTAACAATATGAGATCATTTGTGACAAAAATAAGAATTCTAGAAAGCAAATCAATGATCTCAAATGCCAAATTGAAATAGTCATGAATGAGAAAAATGAGGTGCTTGCTAAACTTGAAACCAATGCATCAACTTTTGAAAGTTTAAAAGCAACACTTATAGATGTTGAACAATTAGATCTTCCTGCTTGCAATGTGCAATTAAGAAAAGATCTATAAAAGTTCACAAATGGAATTAAGATGCTTAACATGCTTCTAGGAAGTCAAAGACAATCTTTGCAAAAACATGGTTTAGGATATAATGATTCATATGTTAAAAACCATGTAATTCATACAACTATAAATGGAAAGCACTTAGTTGTAAAGCATAGTTCTACAAGTGTGTGGGCTCCTAAAACCAAAATGGTTTGGGTTCCCAAAGCTAACATTCAAGGACCCAAAGTTGTTTGGGTACCTAAATCTACACTTGTAGGTGCTTGAGGAGGAAATCGATGGTGACCGGGCAATCTTAAGAGTTGAATTCAAAGCCGGTTGCATCACCGAATGATGGATAAAACCAATTCAAGCTTCAAAGTGGGTATAATTTCTTATGCTCTAAATTTTTCAATCAAATGGTTCTAGTCTAGGTTTTACAGTCTAGGTTTTACATGCCTAATTGACAAATCATATATTGATTCATTGCAAATCTTTAAATTTGAATCACATCCAATGTTTTAGAGTCAAATTTTCAAAATGGATGTCAAAAAAGGGAATGAACACATCACATGCTATATTGTAATATTTACTTGATGTTAATAGGGGAGAATTAAGAATTGAACTTAATCGAAAAACTATTCATATTGATAGGGGAAGCTTAATGAATATCATTTTCTTAGTGTAATGAAGTGCAAATTTTAGGGAGAGAAACTTCATTACAAGACATCCAAAATTCAATGCTTAAATCTTATAATTTTTTATGGATTTCAAAAGGGGAGAGATAATTCAGGGTGTAATTTGAAATTTGATTAAAATTTAACAAAAACTATGCCCATCCATAGGGGGAGTATTTATATGCATTGTTTACAACCAAACATTTCAAGTATTAAGATATAGGTTGCCATCATCAAAAAGGGGGAGATTGTTGGCTTTTTGGCCTTAATCTATGTTTCGATGATTTAATCAACCTAATCTTAATTGTAATCATGTATAGTAGCACACATATTGCATTGCATATAGTGCTATGTGCTAACTTCTACAGGTGATCAAGACTCAAGAAAGAAAAGAAATCAAGTCTAGACATGTAATCAAGCTCATTTGAACACATGTAATTTGTATTTCTTTGAGTCTTAGGAAGTTTGTGTAATTGAGCATACTTGAGCTAAAAACTACTCAAACACACACTATGTTCCCTATAGAAGTCACACACAAAATTTCACAAAATTTGGACTTCAATAGATCACCCAAACTTAGACCAGAAAACACTAAACCAAAACCTGAACAGTTAGCCCACATTCGGTCGACCGAAATAGATCGTTCGGTCGACCGAGTGATCATATATCTTGTTAGTCTTTTACTGCCCATGTTCGGTTGACCGTCCAGACCTTTTCGGTCGACTGAGTAGCAACATTTTTTCGACCATTTGTTTTGTTGTATTATACCCAATGGTCTTATTCATATTATCTCCAAATACCCCAAATACATTTAGTGTATCGGTCGACCGAACTTATGTTCCTTGCCAAACCCAAAGTGCCTGTCGGTTTTCGGTCGACCGTGGTCCTTGTTTCGGTCGACCAAATATGATCTTGTTTGTCAACCCCAAAGTGCTTGGTGTGAATTGGTCGACCGAACCTATCTCGGTGTTCGACTGATTACTTAAGTGTACCTAGATTATAGCGTTGGGCGGTCGACCGTTCTTTTACCGGTCAACCGAACCGAGTTCTAAATTGCCAAACGGTCGACCGTTCAGCCCGATCCGGTCGACCGAACTAACTCATAATTGGGTCCTGTCAGTTTCTGTTTTGTGTATCTTACACAATATTTACCCAATTCGTCCCCAATAGCTATAACTCTTTTGGAGCTTATAAATAGAGTTGTTGTTGAACGTTTTAATTAAACCGCAAGGGCACGGCGTCGGTGAAGACGTGGCAAATACGGGTCGTCCACAGGGAGGTGAGCAACCTCTTGTTTATCAGAAATCAAGTGGCAAAAAATGGAGAAGAGAGTTTGATTATCCTACTCTACGCTACACTACACTACAAAGTAGGAAATGCGAAAGAAAGCAACAAACGATGAACTACCAAAATAAATTAACAACTAAATAAGTGCTGGAATTCAGGAATGGAAAACCCCTAAGGGGTGGAGTGAGTGCACACATGCAAAGAGGTGGGTGTTGAACAAATTCTTTAAGCACAAATGAAGGTGGTGTTATCATGCATAGGAAGTGTCTAAGTGTTATGGTAAAACCTATCAATCCATTCACCAACCTAGTTGATTAACATTTACATATACAAGTTGTTTATTTCAGAACTTAAACAAGCATGAGAGGTGTCTAATAATTTTGGCAAAACTCATCAAGTTATAAATTCTATCCTAAACAAACAATCATACATTCATGTTTTATCAACACATTGTAAATAAAGCATTCATTCCATTCTCTAAAGCATGTATGAACATCAACTCCACCCCCCAAAGGGGATGTAACTACTCACTACACAATAGACTAATTATTAAACTAAGCAAGGAAAGCATATTAACTAAGCTACTAAAACTAATGAAATGAAATTAAACAAAGTAAAACAAGCAACATGAAACAAACAACATAATAAAGAAACTTTTATTAAAATGACTCACAATTCAAGTAACATCCTCCTACTTTAGTGTGTGCTTCAAGGCCCCACTTCTAGTAGGAAGAATAGTCACTCAAAATGTGAAGTGATTACAATGGAAGGTGAAGAGTTCTATTTATAGCCATAGAAAAAGGCAATCCGGGACAATCCCCCGATGTGGGACTAAACAAATACCAGAAATGGACTAAATACACACTAATACGCAACCTACCAAAATCTTAGCTGATTTGGGCCAAAACAGACCGCCAATTGGCGGTCCATAGGGTCCGGATCACGCTAGATTTTTTCTGGGCATTTTTGGATGTCTTTGTTGGTATGTGATGCATCCACTTCACTTGTTGGAGCTCCGACCCGAATAGAATTGCCAAAATACTCCCCATGATGGTGTGGAGTTTTCTATTTTGCTCTTTTGTCCTTTGGTCTTACATTCAGGTCCTTCTCCCTTGCATCTTAGTCCCCAGGTCTCACAATTCAGTCCATTTTCCCTGCTTTTGGGTCCTTTTATGCTTCATCTCTTCAAACCTATTTATTTCTGAAATTCAAACATAAAACTCGTCACGTAGCATTGTTTAGGTGAAAGATAATGGATATAAGATACAAATATAAGCATGAAATGATGTCAATCAGTTATAAAACACATTTTAATACAACTCTCCCACTACTATTTGTCCCCTACATTAGAGAGAAAGGTCCAAACACTCCAAACCTCAAACCTTCCACACTTTAGTCTTAAATTCTATTCTCACTCAAGTGTGCTCAAGTTTAGAGAGAGTTGTTCCACTCAATGATTGTCAATGAAGCAAGGGTCTTCGTGAAAGCCCCAGACAAGAGTATAGACTTCGGTGAGAGCCCGAAGTGTCCCTATCAGATTGTGAGAGGAAGAACCAAGCTCGACGAGGGTTGATTATGTAGACTTTAATGTTTGTATGTTCATCGGGTTTGTTTTAATAGTTTACATGTTGGGGGATTTTTGATGGGTTTTCCCATAAGATTTAGACACTTCCCATGCTTGGTGTCCTGAGGTTTATTGGCAGAATTTTCCTGTTTGATATTCTACATATTAGTCGTGTATTTGTATTAGTGTTTACTTGCTTGATTGATTGAAGAAACTTTGTTTTGATGGGGTTTGCTTTGAAATTGAGACACCTCCCATGCTTAGCTTTGTTCTTCACATGAGTTTTTGGTTTTTGATGAGTCTTGCCATAAGTTTAGACACTTCTCATGCCGAGCCTCATCTTCTGATAATCACATAGTAATTGCTAATATGTTGTGTGAATTAATTGATAGGTCTTACTAAATCTTTAGACACTTCCTATGCATGAAGACACACACAAGACACACACACATACATGCTTTCATATGTCATTCACCACTTCTCTCTCCATATTTTTGCACTCACTCCACCCCTCAGGGGATTCATCCATATTTTGTTCAACATCGTTTGCTGCATTTCTTAGTTTTCATTTGCATCGTAATCTAGTTTGTTTTGCATTCTTAGTGTAGTCTCTTTTTAGTAGTAGCATAACAATCTCTTATTCCTCCATTATTTCCCACTTGATTTTGCTTACTCAAATATTGACAATGCTCCCTGCGGATCAACCCGTACTTGCCTCGTCTTCACCGATGGTCGTGCACCTGTAGTTAGTAGTAGACGTTTAACAAGTTTTTGGCACTGTTGCCGAGGAGCACCTTGTCCCAACCTTGGCTTGGGTGATTCGAGTGGTTTTAATTTTTTGTTTTAGTTGTGGTGTTATCCAGGTGGTCAGGTGAGCTCCACATTTTGGTGGGAGCTTGGGAGAAACGTTTGGAGCAAAACGGACCGCTAGGCAGCGGTTTGGTAATCTCTGATAGTCCCGTAGTTTCTCTTGTAGCTCACACTTCATGTTTGGTGTCTGGGAGCATGTTTCTTGATTTGTTTTAGTTTGTACCAATCCCAGTTTACCTCTTAACCGAAAAAATCCCATTTAATCAACTTGAACACTAAAACCCAAAGCAAAAGATTAGGCATTTGCTATGTTTAGGTCATGCATCATGTAGTGATGACTTGAGCATGTTATTTGTTTTCTCTTAGTTTTAATTTTTGTCATCGATTGCTAGAGCGAGGTACGCATTCCTTAACACTCATTCACGCATTAGTACATTCATTAGTGAGAAAGGTTTCCATTGAAATAAGAGTTAGGTGAGTGTTTGTTTGGTGAGTTGCTTGCTAGTTTAAGAATCAAATCAAATTATGGGGCACCATCTATATTCTACAAAGATAAGATGGGGGATTTGATCACCCCTTCCTTAGCCCCCAAAACCACCTCTAAAGCCTTAATTCTAAAAGCAAGTAGACATTTTCCCATCAGGATTTCGGACGCACTAGGAGAGTGACCCAGTTGAGACCCTCATGACTCGATCGACATCGCCTGCTTTGTCGATAGTAGGAGGTATTAGATCTCTGGATTCGGTATCACTTGCTGGGCATTGTGGCTCCTTTGTCAGATTGTCTACGAGGCTCTTCACATTCCATCCCGAACGCTCGTTGAGTCCATGTATCAAGGAGAGTTCTTAGGAAAGGATGAAAGGGAGGCATGAGATTTCCTAGAAGACCTCGTTAAGAAAACCATGCAGTGGGAGACTGTGAGGGACCATCACCATCATCTAGCATAGGAGCGAGGATCACAAATGCAAACTCGACTAGATCGGGGGCCGCATTCACTATCAATACCACTAAGGCCACTGAGGAATGCATGACGGCGTTAATACGCCGTATGGATTCAATTGAGCTCCAAAACCAACAAAGTGTCTCTCATGTGTCTGCATCTGGTCCGGTTCCTTGTTATTTATGAGGTAGGATAGGTCAAGTAGAAGGCGAGTCTGCATCCATTCCTCCTGAGATGGAGCAGGTCAATGCCATCTATAATAGATCCAGGAATGACCCATACTCAATATCATATAACCCTAGATGGAGGAACCACCCTAACTTTTCATGGAACCAAAATAATGCCCAAAGTGGTCCTATAAACTTCTCTCGACCACCTAACCGACCACACCAACCTCCCATGCATTCACAATCTTATCAGCCACCCGAAGCTCAAATCATCAACCAACTGGGTTTCCCAAATTCTAACAACATGGAAACCCAGTTCAATTCGCTTGAGAACCTGACTCGTGGACTTGAGAACATAATTCAAAACTTTATGTCATCCATAAGTGAAGTTCTCACTTCAAATTAGCAGACCATCAAATCTCTTGAGCTTTAGATGGGTCAACTGGATCAGTCTGTCCATGAGAGAGAGAGAGCGAGGGACTCTACCTAGCCAGCCTGAGGCTAATCCCTGCATGTACCAACAACCACACCTGCAAAATTTGAGTTCAGTACCTCGGGGGTGGAAAGAGAACCATGTGGAGAAACTTGTTCACCATGTCAATGCCATTGTAACCTTAAGGAATTGAAAGCAGGTTGATAGTCAAATTTCCTTGCCGCCACCACCACCTGTACAACCCCTCGGTGGGAATGATACACCAACACCTCCTTCTCAGGCATCACATAAAACCCCGCAAAAAGCCCATATCCTAGTAGGTTAACCAAAAAGCAGAGTGACACAATGGATAAGATATTAGAGGTTTTCAAACAAGTGAAGGTTAACATCCCCTTGTTGGATGTAATCCATCAAATACCTTAATAAGCCAAAGTGTTGAAAGAACTCTGCACAACCAAGAGGAAGACAAATGTTCCTAAAAAACATTCTTAGCTACGAGTGTGTGCCTACTTTTGTCGAATCCCACATACACAAAGTCCAAGGACCCTGGTTGTCCTACTATTCAATATATGATAGGGGACGCTAGCATGAGTAATGTATTGCTTGATTTAGGATCAACGGTCAACCTCCTCACATCTTCTGTTTATCAACAGTTGAACTTGGGAGAATTAAAACAAACTAAGATCACCCTATAATTGGGGGATAAATCCATTTGTGTACCAAAGTGAATTATTGAGGATGTGCTCATCAAAGTTGGAGATTTTATATTTCCAGTTGATTTTGTCATCATCGATACCAACCCTGTTGCGAACACCCACTCTCAAATACCTTTGATTTTGGGTAGACCAATTTTGGCAACCTCCAATGACATAATTAATTGTAGAAATGGTCTCACGAAGCTCTCATTCGGTAACATGAGTGTCAATTTTCATGTGTTTAACTCTGGTAGGCAACTAGAGCCCTTGGACGAACCTTTAAATCTCAACCTTATCCACCAATTGGAGAAAACACCGCAAAATCAACAAACAACCCCAACACCAATGCAACCCGTTGAGAATGTTTGTGTGCCCAATGAAAACTCATTACATGTCTTCACAATCCAACAAAGGGAGCTGACATCAAACATGAATACACAACAGGAGTGTTGTTGGATGATTCAGTTGAGACTATTAGAGAGCGGGACACACCTCATCATATGCCCATAACAGAATGTGTCTTTACCCCATGTCCCTTGGCCATTGAGCCCCTTGAGCTTCATCTTGATTCCATCAAGGACGCACCTGCGATCTAGCTTATGCTTCACAATATAAAGGAGGTTGGGTGGTCCTTGTTTGATGACTTGGAGAGAAGCCCCATTCTTAGTGCGAATGGTGTGCCACATTCCTCGAATGAGCTTGAGGAACTCATTCCGATGCACCCACCTATTGGTTGGAAGGTTTTGTTCGACGAGCAACTAAACCCTAGTGAGGCAACACAACTCCACTCATCCATGTTGCCTACGCCCAACCAATATTATGAGGGGTTCGAGCCTTTTAATTTTGACCTTCACCCCTCATGATACCTCAGAGTACCAATGAAGTGGGCCCCATCATGGCAAATCTCTGGTCCGTATGATTAGATGTTCCTTGACCAAATGATTATGAGAATATCTTTGTTGATGTATATATATACTTTTATATGAAAAAAGAGAGAAAAACACACAAAAGACTCCATAAGTGAGCATTTGTTGTTGTGGCCCCCACCCTTGAGTATTTGGGCCCCATTTGTTTGACGTATTTGTCTCCCTTTTTAAGTATCTCACAGGTTTTTGGGAATTCAGGTACACGTTCATCCACATAACCATGAACTTCCCTTTGCGCTTAACGTTGGTGAGATCTTTTATTTTTCATGCAAAAACCCATGTAGTATCATACTCACATTCATTGAGGACAATGAATGAAGTAAGTCTGTGTGGGGGGTGTTTTACGTGTGTACATAGTCGAGTCTTTTCCTTTGATTTGTTTTCTTTTGTGTGCATTGTTAGGGTAATGATAGTGTGCTACATTTAATATCGACATATCTGCCTGCCATGATCATTGGGTGACATTTTTTGCTTGCCTAGTGCTTTAAAGTTTTACATTTCTTTCAAAATCTTCATGTGTTTGCGAAAGAAAATGTTTTGCAGGTTTTGCGTGTGTTTAGCATGTGCAAAAACGTTGAGAGGCAATCCAAAGAGGAGCTCCCAAAATTGACTTGAACATGATGCGTTAGGATATGTATTATACCGGCTTTAGGTCTTATCTAGTAGTAAGGATGCACCCCGGTCTTCCCTTGGGGGTGTGTAATTATAGGGTTTTAGTACTCAAACACATAAAAAAGTCCACCCTGAACCTAGTGAGTCGAATAATTCGTGTATGTTAAGTATAAGAATGTTTGTCGTAGTCAGGGACCGTTAAAATGTTGTTGTGCAACTTTAAGTGTAGGGGTTTTGGTTTCCATTTAGATAATAAATAAGTGGTGTTCTCTCTTCTCGCACGACTCCTATCACTCGGGAAATTAGGTCCAAGGGGACATAGTGCTTGGTGCTTTCGAATCATCTGACTTGGGATGCACCGACCGAACTCCTGTTACACGGGTGGAAGGGGTCGCCCTATGTGGAGATGTGGGGGAAGGTGTACGTGATAGGGTAAGTCCTCATAGGCAATGATGCACGAAACCTAAACTTAGGAGAATCACACACCAACTAGTGTAAATCATAATGCTACAAAAAGAAAGAAATAAAGAAGACAAATAAGAACCTTAATGGACTCTACACGATGTATCACTATAAGAAGTTAAGGTCGACAATGTCTTTCATTTAAGTCCTTAATTAACTTTCACGAATGGTCCATTAGGCAAGGTGTGTGGACTGATTACATATATATAGTCGGCCCGTAGAATTATCGTGTCCAATGATCGACGAAAATGGGTCCATCTAGTCATGTTGCTAGGTTGAATAATGCATCTATGTTCGGATTTTGTGGGTGTTCCACTGAAAACCCTCAGGAGACAACACACCTCCTCCTTGGCGACAAGGAGGTTTACCGGCTTCTTGCACAAGCTAAGTGCAACCGTGGTTCTTACGAAAGTGAGTTAAGATTTCCTTGTTTTATGAATGACTTTTCTTTCTTTCATTTTTCTCTTTCTTTATTTTACTCGGGACTAGCAAAAGCTAAGTGTGGGGTATTTGATTAGTAGCATATCATGCATCACACTCATGCTTTATATTCTTTTTTTACCCCAATTTTGTGCTACTCGAGTGTTTATTGTCATATTTCAGGTATTAAGGTAATAAATAAGAGAATGGAAGAGAAAAATGACTAAAACGTGAGGAAAAAGGACTGATCGGTGAGACCTATGGACCTATCTGCAAGATGGAAGGACACGGATGTAAGCCAAAAGGATCAATGAGCAAATCAAGAAACTCCACACCATCATGAGGAGTATTTTGGCAATTAGATTCGGGTCGACAGTCAAACAACCTTAATAGACATCAGATTTGGAGCAAATCATACAAAAAATGACCACCATTTGGTGGCCCATTTTGGTCCACTTTCGACCTAGCTTTGCGTGGTTGTTTATTAGGTTGTTTTCATCAATTTGTAGTAGTTTCATTAGTCCTACATCGGGAGATTGTCCCCGATTACCTTTTTTCATGCGTATAAATAGAACTCTTCTTCCTTCTTTGTAATTACTGCTTGCTTGGTGGCAATTCTCTCTACTTAGAGTAAAGCCTTGGAGCAAAAACTCAAGTGGAGAGATGCTACTTGTCATGTGAGTCATGAATAAAATAAATCTTTGTTAGTTTAATGTTATCTCTTTTAATTCTTGTATGCTTAGCTTAAATTTGTTTTAGTAATCTTAGTATAATTAGAATATTTTCTGTTCTTAATATGTTAGCATAATGAGTAGTGAGTAGTTCCATCCCCTTTAGGGGGTGGAGATGATGTACACTTATGTTTTGAGGTTTTGGATGTTTGATGAACGTTTTTATTTTGTAGACTTGAATGTTTGTATGTTTATCGGGTTTGTTTTAATCATCTACATGCTGGGGAAATTTTTATGGGTTTTGCCATACCATTTAGAGACTTCCCTTTCTTGGTTTTCCTCATGTTTATTGGCAGAACTTTCCTGTTGGGTATATTACTTATTAGTCGTGTGTTTGTATTAGTGTTTACTTGCTTGCTTGATTGAAGAAACTTCGTTTTGATGGGGTTTTCCATGAAATTCAGACACCTTCCATGCTTAGCTTTGTTCTTCACATGAGTTCCGTGTTTTTTATGAGTCTTTCCATAATTTTAGACACTTCTCATGCTGAGCCTCATCTTGTGATAATCAAGTAGTAATTGCTAATATGTTGTGTGAATGGATTGATAGGTCTTGTCAAATCTTTAGACACTTCCTATGCATGAAGACACACACATGAGACACACACACACACACATGCTTTCATGTGCCATTCACCACTTCTCTCAAATCATATGTGCACACACTCCACCCCTCAGGGGATTCATCCATATTTCGTTCCACATCATTTGTTACATTTCTTAGTTTTCATTTGCATCGTACTCTAGTTTCTTTAATTTTTAGTGTAGTCGTCTTTTTAGTAGTAGCGTAATAATCTTTTCTTCCACCGTTATTTCCACTTGATTTTGCTCACTCAAAGGTTGGCAACGCTCACTGCCAATCGACCCGTACTTGCCTCATCTTCGCCGACGGCCGTGCACTTGCGGTTAATAGTAAAACGTTTAACAACTACCGACCATTCATTAGCACACGGGTCTTTTACATAAAATATATGTTTTGCTTGAGATGCCAGAATTAAAGGATCTTCCTTAAAACCTTCTTTTTTAAGGTTCACCAAAGTAAACCCCAAATCATCAACTTGAAGATCGTTCTTATTGTCCACCTACTTGCATTTAAATACTACAACATTGAATATAGTAAAATTCAGCTCTCATATTTCTTCAATCTGACCATAATAAGACATATTGGCATATATGAGATTTCTATCTTTCGAAATAGATATGTGCAACAATTCAGCTACCAAAGTGACCCCACTATTCTTCATTGTGCTTTTCTCGTCCTCTATTTTGGTATGGAAAGAAAAACCATTAATATCATAGCCATTATAATATGTCACTATAGGATTTGGTATATATGACAACCACTTCAAATTTTCAGAAACTTTACGGCTGTACATAGTTTCCCTGAACCAATCAACAAAAGCCTTATTGTGAGCATTAAACTTGTTTGTCAGTCCAAGAAGGATGTTTTCCCCTCACTTTGGTCATGTGCTCATCCAAATAAGGTTGGACTTCATCAGAATTGTACAACACATATAAATATGCTTTAAAGAGATCCTCACCTTTTCAACTTATGATCTTTGGGTCACACATACCTTTACCTTCAATCCTATCTTCATGTCTGTTCTTAGGAAGTCTCACACTCTTAGTATGAGCCAAGTACTCATTACAAAACTCAATTACCTCTTCAGCTATGTAACCTTCAACGATGCTCGCATATGGCCTTCGTTGATTCTTACAATAATCTTTCAACTCACCCATGTAACGCTCAAATGGATACATCCACCTCCAAAATACCAGACCGAGTAGCTTAACTTCTCTAACTAGATAAATCATCAAATGAACCATAATGTCAAAAAAAGACAGCGGAAAGTACATCTCCAACTGACATATTGTAACAACTACATTCTTCAACTTATCCAAATACTTTGGAGCAATTACTTTGTTGCAAATCTTGTTGAAGAACAAACAAAATTTGATAATAGCATGTCTAACGTGTTTCGGCAATATCGATCTAATAGCAACAAGTAACAACTGTTGCATCAACACATGACAATCATGTGACTTCAAACCAATGTAGTTTCAAATCTTTAATTGATACAAGACTGGTAATATTTGAAGAATGCCCATGCATCACTTTGACACCATGTAGACACTGACACAAAGCTAATTTCTCCTTTCTGTCTAAAGTGTAACAAGCTGGTGGTAAATACTTAAGAGTACCCTTACTCTCCGGTGCTAGTTTTTCTGGAATACCAAGTTCAAGTAAATCAAGTCTTGCATTATATTCATCTTTAGCCTTACCCAGTATGTTAAGAAGAGTTCCTAACAAACTATCACAAACATTTTGTTCGACATGCATCACATCAATATAGTGTTTGACTTCAAAAGTCTCTCTATAAGGAAGGTTAAAAAAATGGATTTTTTCTTCCAACTACTCTTATCATTTCTGCGTTTGTAAGACTTTCTGAATTTGCATTGGATGTTCTTCACCCGCTCAAGAACTTGTCTTGCACTGATTTCTGTAGGAGGTTCTTCGAATTCCGGCTTCTCGTTGATTGCCTTTTTCATTTTACGATACGGATGACTTATAGGAAGAAATTTGCGATGACCAAGATACACTGTCTTACTGCTATGCACAAGCTGCAAAGCACATGTGTTTTCTTCACAAATTGGACACGCTTTGTGCCCTTTCACAGAGTAGCCAGTCCAATTTCCATATGCAGGGAAGTCATTAATTGTGCAAAATATCATTGCACGCATTGTAAATGACTGTTGACGGTTGGCATCCCACATTGCTCGCCATCATTCCACAATTTATTCAAGTTATCAATTAGGGGAGCCAAATACACATCTATGTCATATTGGTATATCACCACTCACATTTTCTTGTGTTTATACCTTGACGCGTTACATACCAGACAACAATGCAAATTTTCATATTGGGCCCTATATAATATGCAATCATTAGGGTATTCATGTATTTTCTATGTTGCATACCCATTCGACACAAGATATTTTTTGCCTCATATGTACGGTCAAGAAGTTTGTTGTTTTCTTGAAGAATTTCTTTTAACAACTTAAGTAAGGCTGTAAAACCGACAACACTACAACCATTGGAGGCTTTCAAGGTATATAACCATAACACTGCAGATAATCTACTGAAATCATTGCAACCCAGATAAAAAGGTTTTTCATTGTCAGACAACAAATTACTAAGTAATTGTGGTTTATCATCAAACTTTTCGGCAACATCTCGAATCATATCCTTTAACCGATCATCATCAACATCTTCCCGTGAAGGACTATCAGTTTCTTTACGTATTTCATTCTCCTCGTGCCATATCAAATGCGTATAACCTTCATCAAAACCATTTTCAAGCAGATGAGCCTTGATTTCTTTTACATCTCTTAAGAACATGTTAAGACACTTCCTACACGATAGAAGACCTTTCCTTCATTTCTAAAATGCACATTCTTATGTGCAAACTCTAGGAATTTATCAACTCCGTACTCATACACATCACTCAATCGACTTGCAAAAAACCAATTTCAATTCATTTTTATCTACACAACAATACAAAGAATCGTGATATAAAATGAACCCAATATATAGTAATTTTAAAGTAACCCTTGGCTATTAACACAAAATTAACCAAATCCAAAATCAACTGCGGAGATGTTATATTCTTAGATCAATTAGCAATTCAGCAAAAAAACAAAATTAAAATCAGCTTTCTACTAGTATAGTAGCATATATTCAAAGACATTTTACTCAAAACCCAACTATCAATCAATCAATTGAAAATAAGATAAATTACGCAAAATAAAATCTAATCCACATAAAGATCCAATATATTTGACTTTGACACGGGCAAGATAAGCATATAGATCCACAAGAAACCCTTAAAAAGCAGATCGTTAGACCGAAATGACACGTCCAAAGATTGAATCTTTGATTTGGAGATAGAAAGCGTCTACAGATCCAGTTAAGTGGAAACTTAAAACAAAAGGCCAAAATTCGCCACAAAAAGAAAATGTTCACTTCTTACAAGATCAACCAAACAGGAGAATCAAAAACCGTGTAAAAGAGGGACCTTGTTCGAGTTGATGTGAGACTGAAGAGGATAGATTGCAGTCTGGCTACGACGGGGTTGTGGTGTGCTCGGAGATGGTGCAGTGGGTTTAGGGGCTGCGGTGAGCTCAGAGATGGTGCAGTAGGTTTAGGGGCTACAGTGAGGTTGGGAGAGGTGTTATGGGGTTTAGGTATAAGGGGTTGGCTACCTAGGGTTATTGGATGTCGTACTAAAAAATACTCATTATGTCGTCGGATATGGAGGAAATCCGACGTGGTAGACCCATTATAAATTTTAGGTCGAACAGTTGGATAAATTGGATGTGATTACATTTTCTATGCAGGGGTTTGAGTCTGAATTAAAACCATCAAACCCCAAATTTCATAATGGGTCTACCACATCGGAAATGTAGGAAATCTGACATGGTAGACCCCCCAAATTTTTATCGCCAATTCTTCATCGTTTGACAAACGTACTCTGATTTTCCCCTATCGGTCGTGGTAATAGCCCCTTCAACCGATTTGCAAGTACATTGGTTGTGAATCTATATATCATGTTACACAAAGCTATGGGTTGGAAGTCCTCCACCAACGTTGGTGCCTTCTTTTTGGGGGTGATCGTAATCGATGTGTTGTTCCATTGAGTTAGAACCCTTCCTCTTTCCAAACAAGATGCCACAGCCTTGACCATATCCCTATTGATTATATCCCATGTTGCCTTGAAAAAATTGGCATTGAAGCCATCGGGTCCCGGCGCCTTGTCTACATTTGCATTCAACACAACATCTTGGAGTTCTTTTGGATCTAGTTTCCCTATTAATTTTGCCCCCTCTTCCAGTTTAAGTTGTGGTAAAATAATGGAGTGGTTAAGAGGTTACACATGAAAATCATTAGCAAACAAGTTAGCAAAAAATAGCCATAAAGCCTCCCGTATTTCACCCTCATCCTCCACAATGCTATCTCCCTCGCCCACTCACCTCACTCGATTGGTGACTCTCCTCACTCTAAGTTGTGCATGGAAGAACCTAGTTTTTCGGTCCCACTCTTTCAACCACTTAACTCTTGATTTTTGTCGGATGATGGACTCCTCCCAAGCAAGAAGATGAGCAAGTGTATCCTTTGCTGCCCCTTCAGCTAGGACTAACGCTTCAACAGTTGGGTGACTAAGTCATTTCCTCCTCACATCCTCAAGTGTTGCCTGAGCCTCTCCCACATTGTTTGTTACGTTCCCAAAAGTACTCCTGCTCCAAGTTTTGAGTAGCTTCCTAACTTCATTCAGCTTTCCCACCACGTGAAATATGGGGGTGCCTTACACATATGTATCCCAAGCTCGTTAACTACACCCTCAAAGTCCTCATGATCCACCCAATGATTCTCAAATTAGAACATCTTCTTTTTCCACCGCTTGCTTCCTTCCATTTTCATGACGAGCATTGTATGGTCACTCAAGTCCTTCGCACCCACGACATAGAAGGAGTTGGAGAACACCTTAACCCATGCATTGTTCATTAAGATCCAATCAATCCTTGTCTCGATGCATGCACTTCCCTCGAAGGAGTTCAACCAAGTGAATTCACCTCCCATTAACGGCATCTCTAGAAGTTGAAGTGCATCAATACATTCATTAAATTCCTGACTTGCGACCTCATTTCCAGCAACTCCTCCACGTTTTCCACTAGCCATCCGAATGCAATTGAAGTCTCCCCCAACCAGCCACGGTCTCGACACGTGGTGGCACTTCAATTCAATCCCTCCACAATGCTCTCCTATCCACGTGCCCATTCTCTCCATAGATAGCCGTTATATCAAATTCAGTTCCGTCCTTCCTCAAACACCCAATGAAGTGAAGTATTTGTGTTGATTCAATGGTGACCCTCAGGCTTACTAGTTGGTCGTTCCATAACACCAAAATCCTCCCAGAATCCACAATCATGCTATTTGACGTCCACTCAAGGGGCCAAATTGCTCGCTTGAATATTTTGAGTTTTTATACTTGACCTTGTGCTCCACAAGACACAACACATCCAGATTTACCTCCTTTATTCGACCCCTGATCATGAGTGCACGGCTGGGTCCATTTGTTCCGTGCACATTCCAAATTAAGACAATCATGGGTTTATGGTGCGGGTGAACCCCCTTCCCCTCCACGCGAATACTTTTACTCCAATTGCTCTTCCTCCCGGATTTCCTAAGTGGAGGTGGTGGAGAGTATACCATCTTTGTGCATGAATCCTCACGCCCTTCTTCCTTCCTTTCTTCTACACCCTCTATGGCTTGGTCCTTTGAATTTCCAAGTACTTCAAACATTCCCCCACTCGGTTGTTCAGGCATCTTGGTGCGCTCTTTTCTTCATGCCACTCTTGTGGGTGAAGCCCATCACGCCTCCTCATGCATCAACGAAGCTAGCCCACAACTCTTCCTCCTCTCCCTTGGATTTTCCTCTCTTCTACTCACATTTTTCAGAAGTTTGCTCTTGTTCTTGCTATGATTTTCCAGGTATGGCCTCTCCCACATGGAGCTCCTCTTCCTCATGAACATCACGTTCTTTCTCCCCATGCATAATTTCATTTCTTTGTGCACATCCCCCTCCTACTTCATGAGAATAGTCTTCTAACCTATGTCCCCTTGGTGGAGTCATGTGATACTCCATTTTATCCTCTCCATGCCAATGTCCTCTCCTCACTTGCCCATTTATTGAATGTTTTAATTAACCGCAAGTGCATTGTCGCATTGAAGCGGTGACAAATACAGATCGAACCATAAGGAGGTGTGTCGAATTTAGTTTGTTCAAAGGCAAGTGGGAAAAAAGGGATAAAGGAGTTATGATCAAACTATACTAAAATACAGAAGGAAATGGAAAATAAGCAATAAAACTAAACCCCATAGGGGGTAGAGAAAGAATGTGAATACAAAGATATGTGTATGTGTGTGTGTTCAATTATGCTCATCACAACATGTAGTGCATGAAAATCATAAAACTAAATCCAACTTTGCCTCCACATGAAATAAGATAACACATTATCATTAAAACATACAAGACAATAATTGGATTGAAGCTAAATGAACTCATGTATAAAAACCAAACCCCACTATGCCTCCACATGAAATAAACTTTACACAATCATTAAAACATACAAGACATTAACCAAGGTAAAGGCAACAAGAGTACATGCAACTACAAGTCATGTTTCCTTTATCAATTCCATCCATATCCTTACCTCATCATTCCCCATAAAATAGGTCCACTAATCTAAGCATATGCTAAGCTTCATTCAAGAGCATTACATATCAAAGACAAGAGTGAAATCCCATTAGATGGTTATGGAAATCATGTAAGGTTCAAAGGATTAAGATAACACACACCTAATACATCACATAATCACATCACATATTTCTCCACCTCCCAAATGGGGATGGAACTACTCACTAATCATTACACTACAAACTACATTAACAAAACGAAACATTCGAAGGAAAGGCAATTAAACTAAGCAAACAAGAAATATTAAAGAAGCTAAATGAAAGGAAATTAAACTAAAGAAGCATGCAAGAATTAAAAGACAAGACAATATTAAAAGAAACTAAGAAAAATTATTTTATTAACATGACTCACATTGTGAGTGACATTCTTCTCCACCTTGAGTTTTTGCTTCAAGGCTCATACTCCAAGTAGATTGAATGCCACCAAGCAATGGGTGAACACAAAAGGAGTGGAAGAGTTCTATATTTAGGCATGGAAAATATAATCCAGGAAATCCCCCAGTATGAGACTAAAATGCATACTATAAATGGAGTAAATACAACCTTCATCAACACCCGACCAAATCACGTGTAATTTGGGACAAAATGGACCGCCAATTGGCAGTATGGAACGCCAATTGGCGGTCTGGGACAACCAATTGGCGGTCTGAATGGGCTTGATCGGGTCGGGTTTCGAGAGGCTTGATTTGGGCTTGATTTCTTGGCGTTCGATGAACCCGATTTGGTTTTTGAGGGGTGGGTCCGGATTTAATTGCCAAAATACTACTCATTAAGGTGTGGAGCTTATTGATTTGCTCATTGATCATTTTGGTTTTACATCCAGGTCCTTCTCTCTTTCATCTCAGTCCATAAGTTTTGCCACTTAGTCATTTTCCTTGCTTTTGAGTCCCTTTATTCCTGGAACTCAAACATGAAACTCGTTACGTAGCATTGTTTAGGTTCAAGATAATGGATATAAGACCCAAATATTTGCATTATATGATGTCAATCAAATACCCCACACCTAACTTTTGCTAGTCCCGAGCAAAACAAAGAGAGAAATGAAAGAAAGGAAAAAGCATACGAAAAACTGGAAAATCCTAACTCACTTTCGTAGAAGTCACGGTTGCACTTAGCACGTGCAACAAGCCGTCAAACCTCCTTGTCACCAAGGAGGAGGAGTGTTGTCTCCTGAGGGTTTTCAGCGGATATACCCACAAAATCCGAACGTAGATGCATTATTCAATCTAGAAACTCGACTCAATGGACTCATTTGTATCGATCACTAGATGCAGTAATCCTACGGGCCGACTCTATATATGTATCCAGTCCACACACCTAGCTTAATGAATCATTCGTGCAAGTTAATTAAGCACTTAAGTTAAAGACATCGGCAACCTTAACGTCCTCATGTGATAAAAGTGTAAAGTCCATTAAGGTTCTTATTTCCATTACCCTTCCACCATTCTCTCCCTCCGCTTCTCTCCGGGCAGCCCCTCCCATCTCCAAAACACCCAGGGTGCCAGGTGCCTCATTATCCTCTTGACCCGCATCCTCAAAGTGCTTGCTCCTCTCTCTTTCAAGCCCATTTCCAGCCTTCCTCCGAGACACAGCTTCCAACTTCTCAGCCTTCTCCTTTGGCACCTTACCTTGCTTGTTGATGAATTTTCTTTTCCTTGGGAACTTCTCTACGTCATGGCCTAATTCCATGCACTCCTTGCAGTATCCGGGCCTCCATTCATACTCCACATTCACTCTATGTGTGTTGGCACCTTCCACTTTAACCTCTACCCAAGTCAAATAGGTGAAAGCATGGGCCACTTCCATGCACATCCTTGTGTAGGTGATTGATCGTTTTATATTTAACCGCAAGTGTACGGCCGCGTTGAAGCGGTGGCAAATACGGGTCGTCCACTGGGAGGCGTGTTGACACTTGGTTTGTTCGAAGGCGAGAGGTAAAAAGAAGGAGAGAAAGGTTGGTTACACTAAACTACACTAAGATGCAAATGGAAATGGAAAAGAAGAAAGAAAACTAAACCCCAAAGGGGGTAGAGAAATAATGTGAACATAAAGAAGTATGTGTGTGTTCATTAAACTCCTCACAACATGTAGTGCATGAAATCATAAAACTACATCCAACTTTGCCTCCACATGAATTAAGATAAGACTACGTCATTAAAACATACAAGACAATAATTGGAATGAAGCTACATGAACTAAAGTATAAAGACTATGCCCTACTATGCCTCTACATGAATTAAGATTTCACTACATCATTAAAACATACAAGACATTAGCTAAGGTAAAGGCAACAAGAGCACATACACTACAAATTGTGTTTCCAATATTAACTTCATCCATATCCTAACCTTATCATTCCCCATAAAATAGGTCCACTAATCAAAGCATAAGCTAAGCTTCATTCAAGAGCATTAGCATATCAAAGATAAGAGTGAAAACCCATTAGATGGTTATGGAAATCATATAAAGCTCAAGGGATAAAGATAACACACACTTAATACACTACATGATTATATCACATATTTCTCCACCCCCCAAATGGGGATGGAACTACTCACTACTCATTACACTACTGATTAGACTAAGTAAAGAAAACATTTAACTAAGATACTAAAATTACTAAACAAGAGATTAAACAAAGTAAAGCAACCCACACAAAAAAAGCAACATAACAAAACAAGATTAAAAGAAACAAATAAACTTTTATTAACAATGACTCACATTGAAGGCAGCATTCTTCTCCACCTTGAGTTATTGCTTCAAGGCTCACTCCTTAGTAGAGAGAATGCCACCAAACAATGGGTAATTACAATGGAAGGTGAAGAGTTCTATTTATAAGCACGGAAAAAGCTAATCGGGGACAATCCCTCGATGTGGGACTAAACCAATACCAAAAATTGACTAAGAATACACTAATACAAGCCCAGCACAAATCTTAGCGGATCTGGAGACATATGGACCGCCAATTAACGGTCCAAGACCGCCAATTGGTGGTCTATATGATCCAGATCGAGTTGGTTTTGGTTGTGGGCTTTCCTGGTGGTCTTTGTTGGTCTTTGATGCATCTACTTTGTTTATTGGAGCTCCGACCCAAATCGAATTGCCAAAATGTTCCTCATGATGGTGTGGAGTTTCCTGTTTTGCTCTTAGGTCCTTTGGTCTTACGATCAGGTCCTTCTCCCTTGCATCTTAGTCCCCAGGTCTCACAATTAAGTCATTTTTCCTGCTTTTTGGTCCTTTCATGGCTCTTCTCTTCAAACCTCTTTATTCCTGAAAACTAAACATAAAACTCGTCACGTAGCATTGCTTAGGTGTAAGATAATGGATATAAGGTACAAATATAAGCATGAAATGATGTCAATCAAATACCCCCACACCTAAGTTTTTGCTAGTCCCGAGCAAAACAAAGAAAGAGAAAAACAAACGAAAAACAAGAAATCCTAACTCACTTTCGTAGGAATCACGGTTGCACTTAGCACGTGCAACAAGCCGTTAAACCTCCTTGTTGCCAAAGAGGAGGAGTGTTGTCTCCTGAGGCTTTTCACCGGATATACCCACAAAATCCGAACAAGATGCATTATTCAATCTAGACACTCGACTCGTTGGACAAATTTTTGTCGATCAATGGACGCGGTAATCCTACGGGCCGACTCTATATAGGTAATCAGTCCACACACCTAACCTAATGAACCATTCGTGCAAGTTAAATAAGGAATTAAGTGAAAGACATGGACAACCTCAAGATCCTCAAGTAATACAAAGTGTAAGGTCCATTAAGGTTCTTATTTGCATTTTTTTCCTTTTTTTTTCTTTTTCTTTTCACATTTTGTTTTTCATTTTATTAGTTGGAGCTTCATTCTCCCAGGGTTAGGTTTCGTGCATCATTGCCCATGACGACTTACACTATCACGTACACCTTTCCCCAAATCTCCACATAGGGCAATCCCTAACACCAGTGTAACGGGAGTTCGGTCGGCGCATCCCAAGTCAGATGACTCGAAAGCACCAGGCACAAAGTCCCCTCAGACCTACTTTCCCGAGTGATAGGAGCCGTGCGAGAAGAGAGAACATCTACTCACTTATTTCTTATCTACACATGAACCAAAACCCCTACACTTATGTCTCACAACAAGATTTAGAGGGTCCATGACTACAACAAACTTCCTTAAGTTAACAGACACGAATTATTGACTCACTAGGTTCAGGGTGGACTTCTTTAAATGTTTGAGCACTGAAACCCTATGATTACTTACCCCAAAGGAAAACTGGGGTTCATCCTAACGATTCGATAAATCCTAAAGCCACGTACTAGATATCCTAATGCATCAAGTTCAAGACTATTTTGGGAGCTTTCTTTTTAGTTTGCCTCTCAACGGTTTTGCACATGCTAAATACACGCAAAACCTACAAAACATTTTCTTTCGAAAACACATGAAGATTTTGAAAGAAATGTGAAAATTTTGAAGCACTAGGCAAGCAAAAGAAGACAAGTCACCCAAGGATCATGGCAAACAGATATATCGATATTAAATGCAGCACACTAACATGACCCTAACACTGCAAACAAAAGAAAACAAAATCAAAAGAGAAAGACTCAACTATGTACACACGTAAAACACCCCCCACACCTACTTCATGCATTGTCCTCAATGAATGTGAGCAAGATACTACATGGATTTATGCATGAAAAAGGAGAGATCCCACAAACATGAAGTACAAAGGGAAGTTCAAGGTCATGTTGATGGACACAAACCCGAATTCCCTCAAAACCTGTGAGATACTAAATAAAGTATACAAATACGTGAAAGAAATGGAGCCTAAATACACAAGGGTTGGGGCTCAAAACAATCGATGCTCACTGAAGGAGTCTTTTATTGTACTTTTGTTTTTTCTTTTTTTTCTTATTTTTAATATAACTATGTACAAACATAAGTTCCCATATTCATTTGTCAAAAGACATCAAATGGGAACCTCAAGAGTGGGTCAATGCACTTGGAAAGGGAACATGACACCACGCGGGGCCAGAATACTCATGCGTGGGCCCCCTTCACAAAGAGCACCATATGAAATGAGAGGTTCGTGAATTTGACGCAAAGGCGTCTCATTCAAAGGATCAAACTGAAAGAGCTTGAACCTCTCAAGAGTTTGGGAAATGAGGGGCAACGGAAGAAGAGTTTCTCCCATTGCGCTGCTGAAGTTATGATCGTCAATCAAAACTCTCCAACCAACAGGCTGGTGTGTCGGAACGAGGTCAAGAATCTCGTTAGGCATGTCTGACACACCAGGCGAACAAACAGTGGGTCTCATACCCAAGGTATCCTCCAAGGAACTCCTAATACCCTCATGAGCAATGTAGTTATTTGATGTTCCATCATTTCCAAGATGATCAGGAACAATAGTGAGAGGCAAACTCTCATCAGGTTGTTTGAAATTGAGGGGACTAGGGAGCTCTTGCTCCACCAGAGGTGAGTCCTTAGGAGGTACAATAATAAGATCATGAGGCTCAAGGGCCACGTGACAAGAAGATAAGACACAATCCTGTGCCGACTCATAAAGAAGCTGGTCCAAATTATTCTCAATTTGAATCGAATCCTCCACTAAGTGATTGTGAATTGAAACCCCAAGTCCCTCAGACTGACTAGGAGTTTGACTTTGAAAGGTTGTGTTTTGAATTTGTGGATGTGGTGGTGGTTCGATATCAAAAGATGAATCCTCATGTTGACATGAAATGTCACTCTCCTTACGTTCACGTAATTGCTGCGACATTTGACTCACTTGCAGTGCCATATTTTGTATGGACTGTTGAGTGGTTTCCATGAACGTAAGGAAAGTTTGTTTCAAGGAATCAGGTATGCGGTCAACGATGAGGTCCAAGTTAGAGCTTGGGAAATTTTGAGGTTGGGTGTTGATTGGCTGAGAATGAGTCCAATGATTTGGAGTGGGGTGTTGGTAGAATTCTGGGTATTCGGGAGGAGGATACTGTGGTGGAAATGAAGTATACGAATTTGAATACGAATTGTCTCCCTACGAATCCATCTCTCGGAATGTACGCGGATGCGTAATGGTCATAATGAGCATTTTGGGAAAATGTATGCTCATACTCAGGCTCTGGGGGAACATAAGGACATTCCTCGAAATCATGACCACTCAACCCACAATAGTGACACGGTACGACTACTGGAGCCACCGGTGCACCCATGTCATCTACCACATGCATGAAAGAGGCCAAAGGTTCTTGTAATGTCTCAGTTTGATGACCAACATATGATCCGACGTAACTAGATGGTGGTCTAGCAGTCGGTGCCTCTCTCATGTTACCCCAATATGAAGATTGCTCAGTCACACAATGAGGATTATCCCAACCATACGGGGTGTTTGTCTGAGCCACCCCAGGTTGCATGGGTCCGGAGTACCAGGGAGAATCGTCCTGGTCCCAACAATGATATGGATGGTCGCCCATGTAACCATCCATCTCAAGAAAAACTCTCGAGTCGACCACTCTCACCACCACGAGACTAAGCTCGGAAAAAGTGCTCGACTCGACCCTAAAACGCTACCAGAGAGTGTAAAGGGGAGGAGACTATAACATAGAAGAAGGTGAGAAGAAGATGACTCAGAGGAGAAGGGAAGAATCCTTAAAGCTAGCGTGGGTAACGAGATCAGGAGGAAGCCTAACTAGCAAGCACGGCTCAAACAATGAAAGGCAATGGGTCCTTAGGCTAGACGACGCCTAACTTCGAGGTCACTAGCCTCGACACGTCTCACCTCCCTACAACGAGGACCACAATGCCCAGCAAGTGATACTAGATCCGGAGATCCAGTACCTCCTACTATCGACAAGGTAGGCAACGCCGATCAGGTCATGACGGTCTCAACTAGATTACTCTCCTAGTGCGCCCGCAATCCTAGGGCCAATGTCTACTTGCTTTTAGTTAAGGCTTTATTAAGAGTGATTTTTGGGGCCAAGGAAAGGGTGATGAAATCCCCCACCTTATCTTTTATGGGGCAGCCCCTCCTTAGTAGCGATTTAATCCTAGATCTAGCAATCAATCACTCTCTCACTCTTGTCCCGATCCACCTTACTAACTAATGCATGAACGAAACATGCATGAATGAGGGATGTGGGTGCACGTACTGTAGGATCGTGTGGGTTATGGGTCCACTAATCACTTTTAATCTAATCCCTAACTAATCAAACAATAAACGCAGCGGAAACAATTTAAAGACTAGTAGGGAAATAACATACAAACAACACAAAGACGCGTCGGATTTACAGAGGTTCGGCCGCGCCTACGTCCTCTCTTGCAAGCCCCTCTCGAATCTCCGTTCGAGCCCCTCTTGCGTCTTCACTATGCCTCCCCGTTCCGGGCCGGGAGCAACGCCTTTTACAAGTCTTCAAGCTCGCGAACAACCCTCGCCGAGCTTGGCACCACCTCTCACAATCCGAGAGGAACACTTCGGGCTTTCACCGAAATCCTTGCTTCTTGTCTTGGGCTTTCACCAAGACCCTTGCTCTCTTTACAACAAATGTAACCTTGAGTGGGATTCACTCTCTAATTGAGCACACTTTGAGTAGGATGAATATATGATCAAATGTGTGAAGTTTAGGCTTAAAGAATGTAGAATTGGGAGCTTTGAGGATTGAGGTTTCTCTCTAATGTATTGGGACAATTGGAGTTGGAGAGTTGTGTTAAAATGTGTTTTACATCTCTATTTATAAGCTCCAAAAGAGTTATAGCCGTTGGGATTGATTGGGTAAGAGTTGGTGTAGGATACACAAAACAGAAACCTGCAGAACCCAATTCTGCCTAAAAACGGTCGACCGAATTTGGTATTCCGTTCGACCGTTTGGTCAAAATCCAGCTTTGACTTAAGTTCACTTAAGTTAACGGTCGAACGGGCTCAGGGGATCGGTCGAACGAATTAGTCCAGGCACTTCTGGGAGACCAAATTGTGTTGGTTCGGTCGACCGTTAGGAAAGTTTCGGTCGACCGGATGTTTGGTAATTTTGGGGTATTTGGGAATAATACAAATACGACCGTTGGGAATAATACGACAAAACAAATGCCCTGAAAAAATGTGTAAACGGTCGAACGGAAAGGTTAAAACGGTCGACCGTTTTGGACAGTTTTGTTTAGGTGTTTTTCCGGTTCTAGTTTGGATGGTCTATTGAAGTCCAAATTACGTGAAATTTTGTGTGTGACTTCTATAGGGAACCTAGTGTGTGGTTGAGTAGTTTTTAGCTCAAGTATGCTCAATTACACTTTGTTCCTAAGACTCAAAAGAAATCAAGATTACATGTCTTCGATTTAGCTTTAATTACATGTCTTGACTTCATTTCCTTCTTTCTTGAGTCTTGATCACCTGTAGAGGTTAGCACAATACAATATATATGCAATGCATAGTGTGTGCTACTCTAATTAAGATTCGGTTGATTAAATCATCAAAACATAAGATTAAGACCAAAAAGCCAACAATCTCCCCCTTTTTGATGATGGCAACCGATATCTTAATACTTGAAAATTGTATCTGTAAACTATGCATATAAATGCTCCCCCTATGGATGTGCATAGTTTTTGTTCAAATTTTATCAAGTTTTTCAAGTTACCCCCTTAATTATCTCTCCCCTTTGACATCCATCAAAAACAACAATTAATTAAGACTTTAAGCATAGAGTTTGGATGTCTTGTAATGAAGTAGCTCCCCCTAAGTTTAGCACTTCATTACTTTAATAAAAGATATATCATTTAAGCTCCCCCTATCAATAAGGCTAAATGGAAACAATGAGTATGATGAAATTAAGTTCATTTAAGTTTCAACTTAAGCCTTATTCTAACATCCATTTAAAAAAATTGACATTTAAAATCAATGAATGTGGTAATTGATTTGCAATGAATAGGGTAAATGATTTTCAATGAATTGAACTCTAAAGATATGACAATTAAGCATATAGACTCGATTAGAGCTAAATTTTCAGAAATTTCAAAGATACAAATTTTATACCAAACTTGAATATTGATTAGCTCCAATCTTGACTTGGTGATGCAACCGAATTCGAATTTGACGCTTTGGCTCTTCCGGTCACCACCAATCTCCTCCTCAAGCTCCTACAAGTGTAGATTTTGGTACCCATTTTTGTTTGGGTCCATTCAATTTAGCTTTTGGCACCCAAATCCAAGTTGATTTAGGTACCTCTACACTTACTTTCTTTTTCATGGCATAATTATGTTTAACAATTATTTGAACCGGAATGTTCTTTACATAATAGTTATTTTGTTTGCCATGAGTGAACTTATGCAATTTATGAGTTAACATTTCATTTTTAGCAATAAGTTCACTGTTGTTAGTCTTAAGAGATTCATTCAAGCAATTAAAATTTTGAATCATTGAAGCATGCTTTTTATTCATTTTATGCAAGTGAATCTCCAAGTTAACAACTTTATCGTTCATGCAATTCAAGTCATTTAGAATTTTCTTGCTTTCAAGATATGATTCATCTAGTTTCTTTAGCAAGTCAATTTTGTCATTATCAAGCATATGACTTTCAATTGCATTAGATGAGGTAGATTTATCATTTAAGCACTCATTCTTCAAGCATGCATTTTCTAAAGTAAGAGCATCAATTTTAGCAAGCAAATCAACTTTATCATCTAACATAGATACATTTTGACATTTAAGCTCATCTATTTGCTTGTTTGCTAATTTATTTGATTCATGAAGCTCTTTACATTTTTCTACCATTTTCAGAAATGCATTTTGTAGTTTATGTGAATGTGATGATTTTCCACTTGAACTACAACTTGAAGAGTGACTAGAATATACCTCGTCTTCACTTTCTCCATCGGATGAGCTTGAAGTTGAACAAGATGTTGAATTGATTTCTTCACATCTAACTTGAGCTACATCCATTGGAGGGACTTCTCCCTTCTTCCCGGTTGGTGAATCTCCTTCAAAATTCTTTTCTAATGTTTGCCATATATGATGAGCACTATCACATGAGCAAACAAGATTAAAATGTTCATCTCCTAATGCACAAAATAAGACATTCATAGCTTTTGCATTTAGGGATGCATTTTTCTCATCTTCTAAACTCCATTTACTAATATGATATCTAGGTGATTCATATGGAGTTTGAATCATAAACCACAAGTTTGCATTCATGGATTTAATAAATGAAGACATTTTAAATTTCCATGAGCTAAAGTTATTTCCATCAAAATATGGTGGTTTACATGATTCATTTGGTGTGGATGCATTAAGAGCCATGTTAATTTATCGATTAAGAACAAAATTAACGAACAAGGCTCTGATACCAAATGTAGGATCGTGTGGGTTATGGGTCCACTAATCACTTTTAATCTAATCCCTAACTAATCAAACAATAAACGCAGCGGAAACAATTTAAAGACTAGTAGGGAAATAACATACAAACCACACAAAGACGCGTCGGATTTACAGAGGTTCGGCCGCGCCTACGTCCTCTCTTGCAAGCCCCTCTCGAATCTCCGTTCGAGCCCCTCTTGCGTCTTCACTATGCCTCCCCGTTCCGGGCCGGGAGCAACGCCTTTTACAAGTCTTCAAGCTCGCGAACAACCCTCGCCGAGCTTGGCACCACCTCTCACAATCCGAGAGGAACACTTCGGGCTTTCACCGAAATCCTTGCTTCTTGTCTTGGGCTTTCACCAAGACCCTTGCTCTTTTTACAACAAATGTAACCTTGAGTGGGATTCACTCTCAAATTGAGCACACTTTGAGTAGGATGAATATATGATCAAATGTGTGAAGTTTAGGCTTAAAGAATGTAGAATTGGGAGCTTTGAGGATTGAGGTTTCTCTCTAATGTATTGGGACAATTGGAGTTGGAGAGTTGTGTTAAAATGTGTTTTACATCTCTATTTATAAGCTCCAAAAGCGTTATATCCGTTGGGATTGATTGGGTAAGAGTTGGTGTAGGATACACAAAACAGAAACCTGCAGAACCCAATTCTGCCTAAAAACGGTCGACCGAATTTGGTATTTTGTTCGACCGTTTGGTCAAAATCCAGCTTTGACTTAAGTTCACTTAAGTTAACGGTCGAACGGGCTCAGGGGATCGGTCGAACGAATTAGTCCAGGCACTTCTGGGAGACCAAATTGTGTTGGTTCGGTCGACCGTTAGGAAAGTTTCGGTCGACCGGATGTTTGGTAATTTTGGGGTATTTGGGAATAATACAAATACGACCGTTGGGAATAATACGACAAAACAAATGCCCTGAAAAAATGTGTAAACGGTCGAACGGAAAGGTTAAAACGGTCGACCGTTTTGGACAGTTTTGTTTAGGTGTTTTTCCGGTTCTAGTTTGGATGGTCTATTGAAGTCCAAATTACGTGAAATTTTGTGTGTGACTTCTATAGGGAACCTAGTGTGTGGTTGAGTAGTTTTTAGCTCAAGTATGCTCAATTACACTTTGTTCCTAAGACTCAAAAGAAATCAAGATTACATGTCTTCGATTTAGCTTTAATTACATGTCTTGACTTCATTTCCTTCTTTCTTGAGTCTTGATCACCTGTAGAGGTTAGCACAATACAATATATATGCAATGCATAGTGTGTGCTACTCTAATTAAGATTCGGTTGATTAAATCATCAAAACATAAGATTAAGACCAAAAAGCCAACACGTACCTCACGCCAGCAATCAACGACAAAATGTAAAGAAAAGAAAAGACAATTGCATGCAAGGTCTACCAATGGTGCATGACCTAGATGGCAAGAAGTCTAATCTTTTGCTTTGAGTTTTATGGTCCAAGTTGATTAATGGGGATTGAAATTAAATATGGGAGCAAACTAAAGATCACAGCATGCAAAATTGGGCTCCCAGATAACTAAAGTAACACAATAAACCACCAGAAGAAATTTGAGAGCAGGAAGCCCTTACCAGGCCGCCAATTGGCGGTCTCCAACCGCTGATTGGCGGTCTCTTTGTGGCTTCTGTTGCTCAAACTTTCCCAGTAGCCTCCCCTTGATGTTCAGGTTCCCTGAAACTAAACAAAACTGGAAACAAAAAATCAAAAACCCCTCGAATCGTCCAAACCAAGGTCTGGACAGAGCACCTCCCCGGCAACGGCGCCAAAAACTTGATTTATCGTTTTATATTTAACCGCAAGTGCACGACCGCGTTGAAGCGGTGGCAAATACGGGTCGTCCACTGGGAGGCGTGTTGACACTTGGTTTGTTCGAAGGCGAGAGGTAAAAAGGAGAGAAAGGTTGGTTACACTAAACTACACTAAGATGCAAATGGAAATGGAAAAGAAGAAAGAAAACTAAACCCCAAAGGGGGTAGAGAAATAATGTGAACATAAAGAAGTATGTGTGTGTTCATTAAGCTCCTCACAACATGTAGTGCATGAAATCATAAAACTACATCCAACTTTCCCTCCACATGAATTAAGATAAGACTACATCATTAAAACATACAAGACAATAATTGGAATGAAGCTACATGAACTCAAGTATAAAGACTATACCCTACTATGCCTCTACATGAATTAAGATTTCACTACATCATTAAAACATACAAGACATTAGCTAAGGTAAAGGCAACAAGAGCACATACACTACAAATTGTGTTTCCAATATTAACTTCATCCATATCCTAACCTTATCATTCCCCATAAAATAGGTCCACTAATCAAAGCATAAGCTAAGCTTCATTCAAGAGCATTAGCATATCAAAGATAAGAGTGAAAACCCATTAGATGGTTATGGAAATCATATAAATCTCAAGGGATAAAGATAACACACACTTAATACACTACATGATTATATCACATATTTCTCCACCCCCCAAATGGGGATGGAACTACTCACTACTCATTACACTACTGATTAGACTAAGTAAAGAAAACATTTAACTAAGATACTAAAATTACTAAACAAGAGATTAAACAAAGTAAAGAAACCCACACAAAACAAGCAACATAACAAAACAAGATTAAAAGAAACAAATAAACTTTTATTAACAATGACTCACATTGAAGGCAGCATTCTTCTCCACCTTGAGTTATTGCTTCAAGGCTCACTCCTTAGTAGAGAGAATGCCACCAAACAATGGGTAATTACAATGGAAGGTGAAGAGTTCTATTTATAAGCACGGAAAAAGCTAATCGGGGACAATCCCTCGATGTGGGACTAAACCAATACCAAAAATTGACTAAGAATACACTAATACAAGCCCAGCACAAATCTTAGCGGATCTGGAGACATATGGACCGCCAATTAGCGGTCCAAGACCGCCAATTGGCGGTCTATATGATCCAGATCGAGTTGGTTTTGGTTGTGGGCTTTCCTGGTGGTCTTTGTTGGTCTTTGATGCATCTACTTTGTTTATTGGAGCTCCGACCCAAATCGAATTGCCAAAATATTCCTCATGATGGTGTGGAGTTTCCTGTTTTGCTCTTAGGTCCTTCGGTCTTACGATCAGGTCCTTCTCCATTGCATCTTGGTCCTCAGGTCTCACAATTAAGTCTTTTTTCCTGCTTTTGGGTCCTTTCATGGCTGTTCTCTTCAAACCTCTTTATTCCTGAAAACTAAACATAAAACTCGTCATGTAGCATTGCTTAGGTGTAAGATAATGGATATAAGGTACAAATATAAGCATGAAATGATGTCAATCAGTAGTCCAGCCATCTCCCCGAAGTGGTATGCTCATCCATGTATAGCGTCCTCCCAATGACACTAGCAATGTTACTCAACGTTCTTTGTGACCAAAATCGGAGGTCGAGCTCCAGTACTCGAACCCATATGGGAATCATGTTGATGTTAGCCCGTGTCAACACCACATCTAGTGCCCATTCTTGAACCACAAGTGGAGAACCACGAATGAACCATGGTCCCCCCTCAAGCACACGCTTCCTATCTTCTCCAAGAGTGAGTGAATCGGAAGAGTAGAAAACCTTGACTTCTTTTGATGACTTCCACACCCCCAACCAAACCCCACATCTTGTGGAGGTGTTTCTCTAATGTCGGAAAGGGTGGTTTGAAAGCAATAAAGTAGCCCACTAGAACCTTATCCCAACTCTTCAAAGCATCAACTACTTCTTGCTTGGAGCACAAAGCTAACTTTTCTCCTCCCTTCGTGACCAGCGGGATGAACTCAAGGGCTGTGGATGCCCTTGGGCCAGCCATGAACAAATCGCTCCACTTCCTTGGGCGAGTTAGAGCACTCCTTAGAGTTGGTGTGTGACCTTAACCCTCCAAGATTGGGGGTGAACCTTCCAATGATGGTGGATGGAGATTTTTCTTTGCGCCACAATCTCCATCATCTTGTTGCCCACACGTAGAGCTTTGCTTGGGGTCCATTTTGATGCAAAAAGCAAGAGTTTTGGTGGTGAAAGTGGTCGGAAAACCCTAGAGAAACCTAGGTTTCCCATGCCTCTCTCCTCTCATTTTTCTCTTAATATACAAAATTCATCCACTATTTAAATACAAAATTTTAATGATTGTGATTATACTGTATTTCGTAACATATGACTAATAAAGTAAGCAGACCACCTCTCTCGTGTTTCACCTATCTCTTCTTGCGAAAATTGTTGAAGTTCAGGTTTAAAAATCTACAAAAATAAATTATATTTTAACATAATTAAAATAACCTAAAATGTGGAGTTACGTATCAAAGATACCTGTCATAAATCTCGTTCATCCAATCCCTAATTGACAATTTGTTCCGTATAAGTCATTATGTAGTAACCACATTTAGTATTTCCAACTTGTTTACGGTACCACAACAATTACAAATAAAATATCATGATTATATCGGAACGATGAAATGAATGCAAATTAATGGTTTCATAGTTTACTTTAATAATGAACAATTTTACCTTCATCGCATGCCAAGTAGTTAGGTTCTTCTTACTAATTCTTAGACCCAACAATTTATATATATCCATGGCTCTGTCAAAATTACACAAATGGTCACACGTTTTAATCAAATATGAAACTATTGAAAATTAGTTAATAAATTTAAATTAACTATACTAAAAGTTACTTACAACTGAACAATATTCTTCAATGATTTCCTTGGTTTATCTAATGCTAGAGGATCAAAACAATATGCAATATTAAGACTAGGAACCAAAATGGTCAGCATCCAATGATCACTATCAATCAGTCCTGTTAATTAACTTTATTATACTCCGTAAGACTAATATAATAAGTAATATAAAATATAATGAAAAACTTACGCCTCCCAATATGGTGCTAGAAAAAAATCTTCTCCATTTCAGACATAATCATTGCAATCGTTTGCGGTCTACTGTCTTTGCTTGAATTGCCTTGAAACATCAATATTGTGGGACACGAAAAACCAATTTTTTTCTCTTGAGGAAATTCATAGAGAAGCCTATTCAAAAAGAAATATATCATAACTAATATAAAAGAATTCATAATTGTCATAATTAATATAAAAAGTACAACATGACTTGATATGAACTTGGATGATTGTTATACACAACTTTTCCATCCTCAAAAGTTGCATGACATCGGGTATTATGGCATACAGTGCAAATCTGATGCCATCGTCGGTCATTTTTCCTACAATTTGTTTATTCATCGCACTTTCAACATAAGAATCATCATCCTTATGTCGTATGAAATTGTATAACATTTGACAATTCGGAGGAAATTATCTCTCGTCAAATACAATTTTAGTTTCAGATTGCTTGGATGTTGGACCTTCATCCTTTTGAAATTAAAAAACTATATTATTAGAACTCCTTTACATGATTACTATATATTAACCATTTAGGCAATTATTAAATTTAAAGTTGATACCTTTTCATTTACTTTAATTAATGAGCGAGGCCATTGCAACACCCATCCTTCAGCATCGTCCACTGTGTGAACTTCAGATTTAAGAATTGGCAGGAGTGCATCACCAAAGACAGATTTATCCAAAGTCACCTTCAAATTTTTGGATTGAATTTGTTCACCATGATGCAACTTTAGGGTGTACACCTTCCCATATGCTACAACTCGCATATCTAGATCATTCACAAGGAGATCACATTGGGCTCCATCCTCTAAATTTCAAAACAAATTTATCACATGTAGTGCAATGAAAAGCGAAAAATAAATACTTATAATTTATAATTTTACCTCAAAATGGCCAAGTGTCTCCTACTCAGTACTTCATGGGGAACACCTGTGGAGTATGTACACTAGAAGTAGTATGGGGATTGGTACATCTGTGGCAATATCGGTGGAAACTCCAAGGTGTTTATACAAACTCTTCTCGTCGCATATCACGTAATCAACTTGAGAATGACTTCATGAAGATGATGATGACCCAAAATACTAACGTACTCCTATTCGGCTACCTACACAATCTATTCGCCCAGGATGCTCCTGCTTACCCTAGGTTGTGGACAATATGTCATTTCTTCCATCTGAAACAAATTCTCCTTGGGAAGCTTTCATTGAAAGTTCTTCCTATACAAAATAAATTTTAAATTTTATTATTATTTAATAACCACATACGTACACAAAACATAAAAATTAAAGTTAACTTACAATCTTGGAGGCAACTAGTTCAGACTCTTCATTAATGTAATTGCCTTCTGGAGTAATACGTGCTCGCTTCCACTTTTCTTCTCTAGATAGGAGACGGAGGTGAGAAATTACTTGTCTACTCTTCACTCATACCCGCTTCCACAGCTTTTTCTTTTTTCTTTGGAATTTTTTCCGTCATTAGATCCTCCTCAATTTTGCGGTAACCCCCTCTGGAAAATCTATGCTGAAACTTGTTACTAGAGCACACAACGAGGCAAGCCAGATCAGCCAACCCACTCCGTAGGAGACACATTTGTGATGCTAACCGAGTTCATAATCAACACCCCATGCACCCTGATGGGAATTAAATTTATACCGCAAGTTCACGGCGTCAATGAAGACGTGGCAAGTACGGGTCGAACACAAGGAGGGAGAGATATTGTTATTTTTGTGATTTTCAATTTAGGAAAGAAAGAGAGAAATAAGTTTGGTTTGAGATTTTTGGTTTTTAATTATCTAAAGCAAGAACAACAAAAGCAAAACTAAAAAGAAAGTAAAGCAAATATGGATGAGAGTCCAGCGGGTGGAGGTTTAGATGTCGGGTTTTGTTTAGAGAAATCTGAAACTTATAATAAATCACATTAGTTATAAAGCATTACATGATAAATGATTCAACATAAACTCAAGTAATCAAAATATACTAACACGAAATTAAAATAATAACATCATTCTTCTTCTCATCACCCTAAATCCATCACCCCCACCCTTTGGAGAGAGTTAGAAACTCATGGATGGAGGGAAGGAGAAGGGGTCCTAGAGAAACTACAAAAGAAAACTAAAAACACAAAATAAACCAACAGAATTTTGTTACTAAAGCATGGAAATAAACAAGTTCTCTTTTCAATACATGATTCGGCCTTATTTATAGCCTCAACCGGGGATCCCAATACATAAAAGAAAAGTACACGCGTCAATACAACATTAGTAAAAATTTGAGCGAACAGATCGACTTTTGTGCGGCTAATCCGCCACATTTTGTACATGGGGTGCGGTGGAATCGCCACCTTTTTGGCTCAAATTCGATCCGGATTTTTCCTGTGTGTTTATGGTATGATTTAAATGTCCTTTGAGCGTCTGGATTGATTTCTTTCCTTTCTTTTGAGCTCCGAATTTATTTCTTCATATATTTGGAGATCCAAATTGATTTTTCTTTAGAACTTCTCCTAAATAATATTTTGGTACTTTAATTTGCAGTCGGATCCTTGGCTTTTGCAGTTAGGTCCTGGCTACTTTTGTGCTTAAGTCCTTGGCCTTTTTGTAATTAGGTCTTTGAATGCTTTTATGCTTGGATGGACTTCCATTTGAATTCCGATAACAATGAAATTGGTCTTTATGACCGAAATGAGTCTCTTGAACGTGTTTATGCTCGGGATATGGGTAATTTCCATTTAGGTCCATGTATTCTGTAAATAAGACTAAACACATACCTTAGTAGCATTTATTGATATAAATTAATCTAAATGAAAGACATATGATGCAATGTATGCAATGCATTAAATACCCCCACACTTAGATTTTGCTAGTCCCTAGCAAAACAGAATATAAGAAAAATGAAAACAGGGAAATCCTAACTCACTTTCGTAGGAATCACGGTTGCACTTAGCATGTGCAACAAGCCTTTAAACCCCTGAGTTTCCTCAGAGGACGAGTTTTGTCTCGTGAGGCTTTTCAGTTGACACACCCACAAAGTCTTAATTCAACATTTCATTAATAACTCTCAATAACTCCACCTCAACCTTATACATCTCACTTAGAATTCTTGCATGCTCATTATATAAAACTAACTCATAAATAATCTGACTTGGTCTTCATTCCTCCAATATTCACACCACTAACCCTTCTACACATGTTATCACTTAAATTATTTTGCACGCCTCCTCTGGTGGTGAAGTATCATTCGGATCAACCATGGTATGGATCATTCTTTTAGCTTTGGGCCTTGAGTATCTTAAAGTATTATTTTTTTTCTCCCGTGATTCAACACATTTGCTTTTTTGACACTTTTGCCATTTTTGCATTCCTGTAGCGAGTTTGGTCGATAATCCCGAGCTGGCAGACTCAAGTTACCGGGTTTTAAGATACCCCTACGGACCAGTGACTCGAAGACTTGGGCTTTTGTAATCATTTTGCAAAATGTGCTTTCCTCACTTTATTCCTTTATTTTTTACTTTTATTTTCCTCAAGGCTTAATTGCTATTAGAAGTCCACACTTCCCGGTATATTTTCCTCAACCTCTGCTTTTTATCAACCACTACAAAGATTTGATTCATCCAATTTAAGTGCATACATGTCTTAAAGGGTAATGGGTTATTTCTTTGAAACTTAGATTTATGTCACAGTTTCTACAAGCAGAGCTATATAATAAGGAACAAAAACTCAATGCAATTTGTACTGGGTTTTGGTGGTTCAATCTTAAGCTATGTCATGGAACATTGATTTTTTTTTGAAGAATATACATAGATAGATAGATAGATAAACACCCCCCACACCTAAATCATGCATTGTCCTCAATGTATGCAAAGATAAAGCAAATGCACTTATTACCTTAGTCAACTTGCGGTAGAGGGATTGAATATGCTCAGAGTCAACCATAGTCAGAACTGGATTGAATGTCACCATGTTGGTGCATGTATCCAGCTGAATTGTTCCCCATGTTGCCCTGAGGTAAAGATTCCACACCCCTCATATGTGTTGGTTCTCTTATTTGCTCGAGTGATGGTGGTTGGGTAGATGAATTACTCCCCTTTTTCTCACTTTCTTTTTGATTTTGTGATGATTTGTTTGATTCAGAAATCTTATAGATACGCGATCTCATCACAACATCACGTTGATTGCATACTATTTCTGGTTCATTATCAACATGAAAGATATTAAATTCAGCTTTTAAGTTTCCAAAATATAGTTGCATGAGCCCATTTCGACAATTTATCAAAGCTTCAAAAGTGACTAAAAAGGGTCTGCCTAGTATTACAGTGATTTGTCTCTTAGGATTGACAACAGGTTCAGTGTCTAGAACGACAAAATCCACTGGGTAAATGAAGTCACCAACCTTAATCAAAACATCATCTGCTATACCTCTTGGTTTCTTAACAGAGCAATCAGCAAATTGAAGGGTTCTCTTAGAGGGTTTTAGTGGACCAAGGTTTAGTTGCTCATAGACAGAGAATGGGAGTAAGTTAACACTAGCACCAAGGTCTAGAAGGGCTTTGTTGATAAAAGTATCTCCTATCGCACATGAAATTGTGGGACACCCAGGGTCGTTATACTTTATAGGAGATGAGTTGGACAGAATAGAGCTTATGTTTGCAGTTAGGAATGTCTTCTTTGGTACGTTCGTTTTTCTCTTCTTAGTGCACAAATCCTTTAACAATTTAGCATAAGCAGGTATTTGTTGAATCAAATCTAGGAGTGCAATATTCACCTTAACTTGCCTAAATACTTCAAGATTTTCTCCATTTGTGCACTTGAGTTCTTCTTGAGTCTATTGGAGAATTGGGCTTTAGGAGCATAGACTCGCTCAGGTTGAGCTATAGGTTCAGGTTGAGTAGGTGGGTTGGGCTTGTCAAATTGGACTTCAGGTTCAATGGTCAGGTCATATGTGGGTGCTTGATGACTAGATTGATTAGGAGCCCTAGGATTTACCACATTGTTATCAACTTGTTTTCCGGACCGTAATGATACAACTGCATTTATCTGTTGCAACGGTCCCTCCTCATGAACCTTTTGAACTGGTCTAGGCTTGTTACTTCCTAGAGGTGGTTGATTGGGCTGATATTGATTATTAGGTCTTGGATTCACCTCAGGTTGACTTGGAAACTGACCCTTTTCTCTTTCACCTACTATTTGGGCTAGTTGGCTGACTTGTGTTTCTAGCCTTTGGAAGGATTGGGTGGTTGTTTGCATAAAAGTCTTAACCAAAATTTCCAAGCTTGTCAATCTAACATCATAATCTCCATTGTAACTAAACCCAGATGATGTATTATTTTGGTTATACGGGTTTGGTTGTTGTCTAGGAGGTTGACCTTGTTGGTTCCATGAAAGATTGGGATGATTACAAACCCGGGTTATAGGTTGATGCGTATGGGTCATTTCTAGAATGGTTAAATGCGGCATTAACTTGTTGCAAGTCCGCACAATCCTCCATTATATGACCAGTTTGACCACATCTAGAGCAAGGGATAGAAGATGCTTGATTCACTACGGGTCGGGTTTTTAGCTATAGACTTTTCATTCTACGCATAAGGGTAGCTAGTTTTGCTTCAGCAGCTACAGTTGCATCTACAGCTAAGACACCTGGTTTGGGTTGACTTGCTATTCTAGATCCAATACTCGGATTATTCGGTGCTCTAGCATTGTCCAATTGCATACTATTTTCGGCTAAATCCTCAAGAAACGTCCAAGCATTATTGTCATTTTTGGACATGAAGTTTCCTTGGCTTACAGATTATACCATAACCCGGAATGTAGGTGTCAATCCCTCATAAATAATTTGGCACAATTGCCATCTTGGAATTCCATGATCAGGGCATTGAGTCAATAGACTTTTAAATCTTTCTAAATAGGAATAGAACGGCTCGCTCTCAGATTGAACGAATGCAACAATTTCATTCCTAATCCTAATAGTCTTATGGTTGGAGAAATATTTCTTTAAGAACACTTGAACAAACTCGGCCCAACTCCTAATAGATCTTTAGGCTAGACTATATAGCCATTTCTTAGCGTCGTCCTTCAGTGCTAGAGGCACAAATTTAATACGCACTGCCTCCTCAGAGATATGCTGGTATTGCATAAGGGAGCAGATTTCCTCAAATTCTCTAAGGAAGAGATATGGGTCTTCCTTACAGGTGAACTTGGGGCAACATACTCATGTATTGTGCCTTTAGTTCGAAGTCGCGACCCGGTATGATGGGCATAACGATGCACAATGGCTGAGCAGCCATCGTTAGGTAGCACCAATCCCTCAAAGTCATAGACGGGTCCACTACATTTTCACCCATTGGATCCGGGTGAGGTGGTGCAACAGGTGGATTGGGGGCTAAGCTCTAGACTGGAATCTAGATGAACTCGTGAGAGTCGATTGCTCAAGTTCCGAACCCAAATCTGAGTGCACCGGTTTTGAATTATTTTTTGAATTCAAATTTGAAATTTAAATTTCTAATTCAATTTCAAGAATCAATTACCCCTTTATTATTTTTTAATTTTTTTTTTCAAAAATGGAAACAAACAATAGAAGGGGGAAAGATGAGAAAGGAATCCTAATCTAGAGAATTTAAATGAGAAGAGAAAGAAGACTCAAATGAGAAGGGAAACTTAACTCTAAAAGATAGATAAGAGGGTTGGCCAGAAGTTTCCTAAACAAGCACGGTTCAAACAATCCTAGACCTAATGTCGCTTAAATCTAGACGACTACTAACTGGTTGAGTCGAATTGGTTCGCTTGATTCACCTCCCTCACTAATCAAACCAAATTGGCCAGGCAGTGTATAGCTAGTGGGGGGGCTTCCGACAGAGTCGGTGCCAATTAGACAACCACTTCGCTTGGAAGACTTACATCAACACAAAAACACTTTCTAGACACCAAATTAAATTCGATCAGCTACAAGTCATAGCAAGTCAAACCAATCTTCTCCTTAATTGAGTCTGAGTCCTTAGGGGCCAATGTCTAATTGATTTTAATTTTAAGGCTTGGGTGACACTTTAGGATTGTGATTTGTGGGCCACGGAAGGGTGATGAAATCCCCGCCGTATCTTTTCCTACGGAGTTTCCCTTAAGACAGTTTAACTTAAATCTAGCAAAGATAGTCAAACATTGGTCTTTAATTTGGTGACAATTGCAAGGTTGTATGCGAACTAATTTATATGCTTAAATGCAATCGATAAAACGGCGCGCGTACCTTGCCTCCAGCACTCTTCAACAAGAATTAATTTGCAAGAATTTAGCAAGGATAATGCAAACAAAACACTATATGATGCATGCACTAAGTCCTTCTAAGTTTGCCAATTTTTAGGTCAGAGTTGAATTATTGCCAATTATGGAATTTGAGTCTAACACGTGCAGTTCTACGAAATGGAAATTTTCCGAAACTAGAAATTACGAGGAAAAAGGCAAAAGGTTACCTACTCACGCTCAGTCGGGTTCGCCGCCCGCTCTCGAAGATTTCTAGTTGCTCTACGCGTCCACCGAGAGATGGAGACAACCCCAGGAAAATTTGAAGCCTAGATGCTTCAGACGTGCGGCTGATCCGTCGCAGATTCTTCTTTGGATGCGGCGATTTCGCCGCCCTTCTCGCTCCAACTGTGCAGGGATTTCGCCGCGCACTCTGTTCTCTCCTGAAATGCAAACCCAAATAGTTAGATCACGCACACGATAAACAGAATAAAATCAAAATCACAACAAATAAACAAAATCTTTGTCGCCTCCCCGGCAACGGCGCAAAAAACTTGATGGGAATTAAATTTATACCGCAAGTGCACGGCGTCAATGAAGACGTGGCAAGTACGGGTCGAACACAAGGAGGGAGAGATATTGTTATTTTTGTGATTTTCAATTTAGCAAAGAAAGAGAGAGAAATAAGTTTGGTTTGAGATTTTTGGTTTTTAATTATCTAAAGTAAGAACAACAAAAACTAAAAAGAAAGTAAAGCAAATATGGATGAGAGTCCAGCGGGTGGAGGTTTAGATGTCGGGTTTTGTTTAGAGAAATCTGAAACTTATAATTAATCACATAAATGATTCAACATAAACTCAAGTAATCAAAATATACTAACACGAAATTAAAATAATAACATCATTCTTCTTCTCATCACCCTAAATCCATCACCCCCACCCTTTGGAGAGAGTTAGAAACTCATGGATGGAGAGAACGAGAAGGGGTCCGAGAGAAACTACAAAAGAAAACTAAAAACACAAAATAAACCAACATAATTTTATTACTAAAGCATGGAATAAAACAAGTTCTCTTTTCAATACATGATTCAGCCTTATTTATAGCCTCAACCGGGGATCCCAATACATAAAAGAAAAGTACACGCGTCAACACAACATTAGTAAAAATTTGAGCGCACGGATCGACTTTTGTGCGGCTAATCCGCCACATTTCGTACATGGGGTGCGGCGGAATCGCCACCTTTTTGGCTCAGATTCGTTCCGGATTTTTCCTGTGTGTTTATGGTATGATTTAAATGTCCTTTGAGCGTCTGGATTGTTTTCTTTCCTTTCTTTTGAGTTCCGAATTTATTTATTCATATATTTGGAGATCCAAATTGATTTTTCTTTAGAACTTCTCCAAAATAATATTTTGGTACTTTAATTTGCAGTCGGGTCCTTGGCTTTTGCAATTAGGTCCTGGCTACTTTTGTGCTTAAGTCCTTGGCCTTTTGTAATTAGGTCTTTGAATGCATTTATGCTTGGATGGACTTCCATTTGAATCCTGATAATCTTGAACTTGGTCTTTATGACAGAAATGAGTCTCTTGCACGCGTTTATGCTAGGGATATGGGTAATTGGCATTCAGGTCCCTGTATTCTGTAAATAAGACTAAACACATACCTTAGTAGCATTTATTGATATAAAATTAATCTAAATGAAAGACATATGATGCAATTCCAGTTGGTTCAACCTCTGCTACCATCTGTAATTTCTCATTCCCGAGCCTGCACCGATCCTCGAGTTCCGGTCTGTCACCCATGAGTCCACCCATAAAACACCCAACTATTGCCATAAAACATAAGTTGGTAAGTATTCTGGTAGTGGATCCATGTCATTATATCCCACCGCAACATTCTCATGGTACGCAATGTGGGACAACTTTGGGGTGTTACAAACCTGATTGTAATCTTGCCCGATGGTACGCACCAACTTACGAGTCGGATTTTCTCACCCAAAAGGAAACTTAAACAAACAAAAAAGAAACCAACCACTCAAATAGTACAAGAACGATCATGAAGATGACAATTGGACTTTATTAACGTAGCAGGAAGGTGGGTCTTACAACCCCCTTAAATAAATTTCGTTCTCAATTTTTTTTATCCCTAACCCTGCACAAAAAGTTCAGGATACAAAGTTCTCACATCATCTTCACACTCCCAGGTGGCCTCACCCACACTGTGGGGCTGCCAACGGACCTTCAGCAACGGAATGGTCCGGCACCTCAGCTGTTGCTCTGCACTCTAGAATCTCCACTGGTCGTTCCTCTAACATCATATCACTCTGTATATCTGGAAGCTCATGCAAAATCACATGTAATGGATCTCCTACATATCTCCTTAATATTAAGATGTGGAACACATTGTGCAAGTTTGTGAGTTGTGGTGGTAAAGCCACACGATACGCCACCGCACCAACGCGCTCCAAGATCTCAAATAGACCAACATATCTCAGACTTAGCTTCCCTTTACGCCTGAATCTCATAATACGTCTCGCTGGTGAAACCTTCAGAAATACATGATCTACAAACTCGAACTGCATCTCTCGACGCTTCCTATTTGTATAGCTGTTCTGCGAGTCCTGAGCTGCCACCAATCTGCAACGGATCATATCCAGACGATCAGAGTACAATTGTACAATGTCTGGCCCCAGCAGTTGTCGCTCACCTACCTCGCTTCAGTAAGGAGATTAACGACAAGGCCGACCACACAGAGCCTCGTACGGTGCCATGCCAATGCTCGCATGGTAACTGTTGTTGTAGGCAAATTCCACCACTGGCAGATGATCGTCCCAACTCCCAGCAAGATCCAACGTGCAAGCCCCTAAGCATGTCCTTCAGTGTCTAAATCGTCCTCTCAGATTGCCCATCAGTCTAAGGATGGAAGCCATGCTAAACTTCAGCTTTGTCCCCAACAGCTTATGCAAGCTCCCCCAGAACATTGAAGTGAAATAGGGGTCCCGATCTGAGATGATCGACACCAAAACTCCATGCAACCTGACTATCTCTAAGATGTAAGGGTTTGTCAGAGCCACCAAGGATGTGGTCACCCTAGTCTCCCGGAAATGATCGGTCTTCGTCAGATGGTCCACGATCACGCAGAGAGCATCATACGAACGAGTGGTCCTCGACAATCCCGTGAGAAATTCCATAGTCACCTGCTTCCACTTCCCCTCCAGAAGATAAATCCACTGCATCACACATACTGGATGCTGGTACTCAATCTTAACCTGCTTACAAATCAAGCACCTCAAGACGAACTCAGCAACATACTGATTCATTCCTCTCCACCAGAAATTCCTTTGTAGGTCCCTATACATCGTTGTACTACCCGGACGCATGGTGTACTTAGAGCCATGGGTCTAATCCAAAATCTCCTACCTCAGTCCATCTACGTTAGGAACCCACAAACGATCCAAAAAATGCAGACCTCCATCCACTACGACCCGCAACTCAGAATGCTCAATCTTGGTTGCCTGAAGCAAGGAACTCGACTCCGAATCCTCACTCTACTTCTGGACTATCCTCTGAACGATTGTCGACTCAACCCACAAACTAGCCAACCCCACTCGGTCAGTCTCATTCGCAAATAGATGCCAATCCACCAGATCCTCCAACAACCTCCACTTCTGAATACCCAACTGGGCAACAAAGCCTTCCCACTTCCTGCTGAGGGCATCGGCTACCAAATTGGCCTTCCCCAAATTGTACAAGATGGTGAAATCATAGTCCTTGATGAACTCCAACCATTGACATGGCCTCATATTAAGTTTGTTCTGCGAGAATAGGTACTTCAAGCTTTGATGATTAGTGAACACCTCAAACTGATCCATGTACAAGTAGTGCCTCCACATCTTCAGAGCGAAAACCACTACTGCAAGCTCCAAGTCATGCATAGGGTAATTCGTCTCATGCACAATCAGCTAATTAGATGCATACACCACGACCTTCTCATGCTGCATGAGTACACAACCCAAGCTAGTCCATGAAGTGTCACTATAGATCACAATGCCACCTGATCCGCTCGTGGAAAGCGTCCTCGCACCTCCGTGACCACTTGAACTTGACCCCCTTCCTGGTCAACGCCGTCAATGGTACCGCGATTTTGGAGAAATCCTGGATGAATCGCCGGTAATAACCCACAAGTCCAACAAAACTCCTAATCTCTGATACATTGGTAGGCTCCTTCCTGTCCAGGACAACCTCAACCTTCCTTGGACCCACCATAATACCGTCCTTCGACACCACATGGCCTAGGAAAGACACCTGCTCTAACTAGAATTCGCACTTCGAAAACTTCACGAACAAATGCTCATTTCGTAGAATCTCAAGTACTATCCTCAGATGCTCCTCATGCTGCTCCATGAGTGACGAGTAAATCAGGATGTCATCCACCAATATTATCATGAAATGGTCTAGGAATGGCTTAACGCGCGGTTCATCAGATCCATAAATGATACATGCGCATTGATCAGTCCGAAAAGCATCAACAGAAACTCAAAGATACCAAAGCACATCCTAAAAGATGTCTTCTGAACATCCTCTCTCTTTATTTTTAGTTGTTGTTACCGAGACCTCAGATCGATCTTGGAGAACACCTTCGCTACACGCAGGATGCTGAAAAAGGTTACGATCAAGAATCGATACCCCTTCATGACTTTGCAAACTCCGTCGGGCCCTGAGGTACGATGCCTTAGAGATAGGGGCCGTCCTCGACAGCAGGGTGATGGAGATTTCAATCTCCTGAGGCAGAGGCAATTTGTGGATATCGTCTAGGAACACATCCGGAAACTCCCAAACCCCCTTGATCTCCAAGAGAGACTTGACCACCTTCTCAATCAACACCTCACTCGCCAGAAACGTGCAATAACCCTTCTCCAACAATCGGGAAAGGAGATTTGTGATCTCTAGACCGAAGCGACCTCGATTCGTGGTCAAGGGTGTTCGGGGCAGGGATGGTGGTGTCACCAGAAACGTGCAATAACACTACTAAAGGCGAGATGTCTCATACAAGATAAGGTGGGGGCTTTAATCACCCCTTACTTTACCCCAAAAATCACACTAATCTTATGCCCCAATTAAAATCAAGTAGACATTAGCACTAAGGATATCAGGCGCACCTAGGAGACAATCTCATTATTGACGTCATGGTCGTCTTTGCTAGCTTAGGCGTCCACCCTCCCCACTACCCATGTTAATTTTTAAAGCCTCTTCTTCTCTTATATGGGTCATCTTCGCATCTACTTCTATCGTTTAGTCACCTCATTTACTTCAACTTCTCTTAGTGTTTTACGGTCGAGCTGAGCACTTTTATGAGAGGTTGGTCTCGAACAGGGGAGTTTGGTTATTTTGAGAGAGTCGATCATTCTCCTTAGATGGACGATCAGGTGCACACACCATCTCCCCCTCGAGCTTCGATCGAGCAGAAGGTGTCTTCCTTCGGGACGTAGGACCTAATCGGTTCAATCCGTCGCTCATGGAGTTTACTCCACGATCTCCTCGTCCAACTAAAGAGCCTGAGGGCTTCGCGACGCGAAGGGGAGGAGGCCCTTCGACCACCCCTAGTGCCTAGATTAGAGCAGATAATGATGTTGTGTGAGAGGACCCATCCTGCACGGTCTGCGCAACCTTCTTGCATAGTTCCCCCCATATGCCTGCTGGAACAACTGTGAACTGAAACTACAGTGTGTATGCTTCCTACCTTCTATGCCAATAATGAGGATCCTTATGTCTTTATACGTGAATTCCAGGAATTATGCTCCATGTTTACGCTAATAGCTTGATGAGGATTCTGTTCAATTGAGGATGATTTATTGTATGCTGAAGGTTAACAAGAAGAAGTGGATGTACAACCTTTTAGTGAACTCTATTTTGTCTTGGGTGGAATTTGTGACCATTTTTCTAAAAAGGTTTTCACTTAGAGGAAGACTCAATAGTTTCGACACAAGTTACTCCAGTCTCGTTAGACTGTTGCCAAATCGTTTCATTCCTTCTTTGAGAAATTTAAAGATCTCCTCTAGTAGTGCCCACATCATGGACTTAAGCTCTCGTAGTTGTGCCAGATTGTCTATGAGAGCCTGAATTACAACACCCACACATTCTTGGATTCAATGTGTCAGGGTGACTTTCAAATTAAGCCAATTAATGAAGCATGGAAAACCTTTCAAAGTATGGTTGAATGAACCCTTGAGTGTAATACCATGAGAGAGATAATGGGCGCCAGATCTGTTGGTTGAGCTGAATCATACCAAGAAGATTCAACTATTTTATCTGATGCAAAAGTTATTGCTACATACGTAGTTTAGAAAGTGTAGAGGTGGACTGAGCTCCTGTAGCCCAGGTTGCGAAGCCCTCCTATAGTAAGTGATGGCTAACGACACATGTGGACATGGACTGTTGATTGATCGTTTTATATTTAACCGCAAGTGCACGGCCGCGTTGAAGCGGTGGCAAATACGGGTCGTCCACTGGGAGGTGTGTCGACACTTGGTTTATTCGAAGGCGAGAGGTAAAAAGAAGGGAGAAAGATGTATTACACTAATCTAAACTACAAAGCTGAAATGAAATGCAAAGGAAATGAATATAAGCAATAAAACTAAACCCCAAAAGGGGTAGAGACTGATGTGAACATAAAGATGTGTGTGTGTGTGTGTGTTCAATTAAGCTCCTCACAACATGTGGTGTATGAAATCATAAAACTACATCCAATCTTGCCTCTACATGAATTAAGATAAGACTACATCATTAAAACATACAAGACAATGATTGGAATGAAGCTACATGAACTCAAGTATAAAGACTAGACCCTACTATGCCTCTACATGAATTAAGATGACTACATCATTAAAACATACAAGACATTAGCTAAGGAAAAGGCAACAAGAGTACATACACTACAAATTGTGTTTCCAACATTAACTTCATCCATATCCTAACTTTATCATTCCCCATAAAATAGGTCCACTAATCAAAGCATAAGCTAAGCTTCATTCAAGAGCATTAGCATATCAAAGATAAGAGTGGAGACCCATTAGATGGTTATGGAAATCATATAAAGCTCAAGGGATAAAAATAACACACACTTAATACACTACATTATTATATCACATATTTCTCCACCCCCCAAATGGGGATGAAACTACTCACTACTCATTACACTAACTAATTTAGCAAAGGAAAACATAATACTGAAATGAAATTTATACTACTTAAGCAAGAAATATTAAAGAAGCATAAACTAAACAAACAAACAAGCATGCAAAGGAAAGGAATTTAAACTAAGAGAGAAACAACATCATTAAAAGAAAACTTATATTATTAACTCACTCAATTACAAGTAGCTCTTCCTCCACTAGAGTTTTGCTTCAAGGCTTCACTCTTAGTAGGGAAGATGGCCACCAAGAGGGAGAGATGGATACAAAGGGAGGTGAAGAGTTCTATTTATAAGCATGGAAAAAGCTAATCAGGGACAATCCCCCGATGTGGGACTAAACCAATACCAAAAATACACTAAGAATACACGAATACACGTGCTACAGAAAATTGGACGGATCCTGGGCTAAATGGACCGCCAATTAGCGGTTCCAGACCGCCAATTGGCGGTCTATAAAGTTTAGATCCGCCTGGTTTTCTTTGTGGGCTTTTCTTGAAGTGTTTCTTGGTCTTAGATGCATCTGGTTGGTTTAGTGGAGCTCCGACCCGAATCGAATTGACAAAATACTCCTCATGATGGTGTGGAGTTTCCTGTTTTGCTCTTAGGTCCTTCTGTCTTACGATCAGGTCCTTCCCCCTTGCATCTTGGTCCCCAGGTCTCACAATTAGGTCCTTTTTTCCTGCTTTTGGGTCCTTTCATGGCTCTTCTCTTCAAACCTCTTTATTTCTGAAAACTAAACATAAAACTCGTCACGTAGCATTGCTTAGGTGTAAGATAATGGATATAAGGTACAAATATAAGCATGAAATGATGTCAATCAAATACCCCCACACCTAAGTTTTTGCTAGTCTCGAGCAAAACAAAGAAAGAGAAAAACAAACGAGAAACAAGAAATCCTAACTCACTTTCGTAGGAATCACGGTTGCACTTAGCATGTGCAACAAGCCGTTAAACCTCTTTGTTGCCAAGGAGGAGGAGTGTTGTCTCCTGAGGGTTTTCAGCGGATATACCCACAAAATCCGAACAAGATGCATTAATCAATCTAGCTACACGACTCGTTGGACTTATTTTGTCGATCATGGAATGCGGTAATACTACGGGTCGACTCTATATATGTAATCAGTCCACACACCTAGCCTAATGAGTTATTCGTGAGAGTTAACTAAGGAATTAAGTGAAAGACATGGGCAACCTTAACTTCTGAATGTGAAACAAAGTGTAAAGTCCATTTTGGTTCTTATTTGACTCTTCTTTTCTTTTTTTCTTTTTCTTTTTCTGTTCTTTCTTCTTCTTCTTTTTTTCTTTTTCTTTGGAGCATTTATTGGTTGGTGTTTGATTCTCCCAGGGTCAGGTTTCGTGCATCATTGCCTATGAGGACTTACACTATCACGTACACCTTCCCCCAAATCTCCACATAGGGCGATCCCTACCACCCGTGTAACGGGAGTTCGGTCGGTGCATCCCAAGTCAGATGACTCGAAAGCACCAGGCACAAAGTCCCCTCAGACCTACTTTCCCGAGTGATAGGAGCCGTGCGAGAAGAGAGAACACCACTTATTTATTCATTTATCTACATGGGAACCAAAACCCCTACACTTAAGTTTCACAAAAAGATATTAAGGGCCCTTGACTACAACAAACTTCCTAAATTAACAAACACGAATTGGACTCACTAGGTTCAGGGTGGACTTCTTTAAATGTTTGAGCACTGAAACCCACTGATTACTCACCCCCAAGGGAAAACTGGGGTGCATCCTAACGACTCGATAAATCCTAAAGCCACGTACTAGATATCCTAATGCATCAAGTTCAAGACAATTTTGGGAGCTTTCTTTTTACTTTGCCTCTCAACGGTTTTGCACATGCTAAACACACGCAAAACCCACAAAACATTTTCTTTCGAAAACACATGAAGATTTGAAAGAAATGTGAAAATTTTGAAGCACTAGGCAAGCAAAAGAAGACAAGTCACCCAAGGATCATGGCAAGCAGATATGTCGATATTAAATGCAGCACACTATCATGACCCTAACAATGCAAACAAAAGAAAACAAAATCAAAGGAAAAGACTCGACTATGTACACACGTAAAACACCCCCCCACACCTACTTCATGCATTGTCCTCAATGAATGTGAACAAGATACTACATGGATACATGCATGAAAAAGGAACGATCTCACCAACATGAAGTACAAAGGGACGTTCGGGGTCATGTTGATGGACACAAACCCAAATTCCCTCAAAACCTGTGAGATGCTAAAGAAAGGGATACAAATACGTGAAAGAAATGGGGCCCAAATACTCAAGGGTTGGGGCCCACAACAATCGATGCTCACTGAAGGAGTCTTTATTTTCTTTTTTTCTTTTTTTTTTTTTATTTTTATTTTTTATTTTTATTTTTTCTTCTTCTTTTTTTTTTTTTACATAACTATGTACAAACATGAAAGCTCAACCACTCATGTAGGAGCATGAATGGTTGAGTGCGAGGGAGGTTCATGAAGGAACATGACCTCCTCGACTTCGGCTGGTGCCCCCTCCAAGTAGGGTTTGAGGCGTTGTCCATTAACTTTGAACACGTCCCCATTCCCTGGGTTCAAGATTTCAACCGCTCCATGAGGATAAACGGTTTGGACAATAAACGGGCCAGACCAGCGACTGCGGAGCTTACCTGCAAACAGATGAAGCCGGGAATTGTAGAGCAACACCTTCTGCCCGGCCGTAAACACCTTTCGCATAATCATGCGATCGTGAAACATCTTGGCTCGGGACTTATGAATTTTGGCATTCTCGTACGCATCATTGCGTAACTCTTCTAATTCCACAATGTCGAACTTACGTTGTACTCCTGCTTGATCAAGATCCATATTCAGGTTCTTGATCGCCCAGAAAGCACGATGCTCAAGCTCGACGGGTAGGTGGCAAGCCTTGCCGTACACTACCCGATAAGGGGACATGCCCAAATTGGTCTTGTACGTGGTGCGGAAAGCCCACAACGCGTCATTCAACTTGGTAGACCAATCCTTCCTCGAGGAACTAACCGTCTTCTCAAGAATTTGCTTTAATTGACGGTTAGAGATTTCGACCTGCCCACTAGTTTGCGGATGGTATGGGGTCGCAAGCTTGTGGGTGATCGAATACTTCCTCAGAAGCGCTTCAAAGGAGCGATTACAGAAGTGGGTACCCCTATCGCTGATTATGGTACGAGGAGTACCAAATCGCGCAAAAATGTCCCTCAAGAATTTGGTGACCACCTTGTTGTCATTGGTCTTTGTGGGTATAGCCTCAACCCACTTAGACACATAGTCAACGGCCACCAGAATGTAAACATTCCCGAAAGAGTTCGGGAAGGGACCCATGAAATCGATGCCCCACACATCGAAGATGTCGACAACAAGGACATTTTGCAAAGGCATCATGTCACGTCGACCAATCCTGCCAAGGCGCTGGCACCTATCACATTGCTTACAAAAGTCGTAAGCATCCTTGAAAAGAGAGGGCCAGTAGAATCCAGATTGGAGAACCTTGGCAGCAGTTTTCTTTGCTCCAAAGTGTCCTCCACATGCCTTGGAATGGCAGAAATGGAGCACACTTTGGAACTCGGTATCTGGGACGCACCGCCTGAAAATTTGGTCAGAGCAGTATTTGAATAGGTAGGGGTCGTCCCAGTGAAAGAATCTGACATACGATCTAAATTTGGATTGGTCAGATTTTGACCAACCCACAGGAAATTGCTCGGTCACGAGGTAGTTCACGATGTCGGCAAACCAAGGGTTATCTTCGATCATGAACAACTGCTCGTCAGGAAATTTGTCGTCAATGATTTGGTCCTGTGGGTTGGTCGTCTCTAGACGAGACAAGTGGTCAGCTACAACGTTTTCACACCCTTTTTTGTCCCGAATCTCGAGATCGAATTCTTGTAACAACAAGATCCATCTCAAGAGTCGGGATTTTGCATCTTTCTTCGCCATGAGGTGCTTGATGGCTGTGTGATCAGAATAGATAATCACGTGGGAGCCAATCAAGTACGACCGGAATTTCTCCAAAGCAAATATGATCGCTAACAATTCCTTCTCGGTCACAGTGTAGTTCAATTGGGCATCATTGAGTGTTCTACTGGCATAGTAGATCACATGAGGCAATTTGTCCAATCGTTGCCCAAGCACTGCTCCCACAGCGAAGTCAGATGCATCACACATTAACTCAAAGGGTTCAGTCCACACCGGTGCCTTAATAATGGGAGCTGAAGTCAACTCTTTCTTCAAGGTCAAAAAGGCATGGTGGCAATCCGGTGTGAACTCAAAAATGGCATCCTTAGCCAACAAGGCGGTGAGAGGTCGAGCGATTTTGCTAAAATCTCGAATGAACCGCCGATAGAATCCAGCATGCCCCAAAAAGGCGCGGATATCCTTCACATTACGTGGCGGTGGGAGATTAGCAATGATACCCACTTTGGCGGGATCGACCTCAATTCCCCTACTTGAGACCACATGTCCAAGTACAATCCCTCGCTTCACCATGAAGTGACATTTCTCCCAATTGAGAGCCAGGTTCTTCTCACGGCATCGCTTGAGGACAAGGCTCAAGTGATGAAGGCACTCATCAAAGGAAGCGCCAAATATGGAAAAGTCGTCCATGAAGATCTCAAGGAAACGCTCAACCATATCGGAGAAGATGCTGATCATACACCTCTGAAACGTTGCCGGCGCATTGCATAACCCAAAGGGCATGCGACGGTAGGCAAACGTGCCAAAGGGACAAGTGAATGTGGTTTTCTCTTGGTCCTTGGGGGCGATGGGAATTTGGTTGTAACCGGAGTATCCATCAAGAAAACAATAGTACTCATGTCCGGCCAACCTTTCCAACATCTGATCAATGAATGGCAACGGGAAATGATCTTTCCGCGTTGCCGCATTGAGCTTGCGATAATCAACGCAAACTCGCCAGCCAGTTTGCAGGCGGGTCGGGATAAGCTCATTATGCTCATTCTCCACAACCGTCACGCCTGACTTCTTGGGAACCACATGGACAGGACTCACCCACGAACTATCAGAGATAGGATAGATTATGCCATGATCCAAGCACTTAAGAACCTCCTTTCGGACGGCTTCTTTCAGTACAGGATTCAATCTCCGTTGTGGGTCCCTGCGGGGCCTAGAATCCTCTTCCATGTGGATCCGATGCTGAACAATACCAGGGCTAATTCCCTTGATATCCTTCAAGGACCACCCGATCGCCTCTTTGTTTTCAAAGAGTACTCTTTTGAGGGCAACCTCTTGATCTTTTTCAAGATCAGAAGCAATAATGAGTGGCAAGGTCTCATTACCCCCTAAAAAGATGTACTTTAGGTTATCAGGGAGCGGTTTAAGCTCGACCAGAGGTGGGTCCTTGTCGGATTCAGAGTAAATCTCAAGTGGCTCAAGGGCCACGGGGTAAGAGGAGCAAGCACCCAGATGTGCCTCCTCGTCCAGAGATGTGCTGGCGGATTCCTCAAGATCCTCTTCACTCGCAACCTGATCATTAGGCACCTCAATAATATGTCGATGTGAGTCGAACATGCCTAATGAATCGGGCTCATCCGTGTCCTGGATGAAATTGGCTCCGACTGAGTCGTCGAAGAGCCCAGGTTGCTTACCAAGAGTGAAGATGTTGAAATCCGCCGTGAGGTTTCCAAAAGACAACCTCATCAAGCCATTGCGACAATTGATCAAGGCATTAGATGTCGCAAGAAATGGCCTCCCAAGGATTACAGGAATTTGTCCTTGTGGGTTGGACACGGGTTCGGTATCCAAGATGATGAAATCAACTGGAAATACGAACTCACCCACCTTGATAAGGACATCCTCCACACTCCCTCGTGGGATTTTGACGGATCTATCAGCCAACTGGAGGGTTGTCCTCGTTGGTTTAAGATCGCCTATCCCAAGGTTGACATAGACTGAGTAAGGCAGGAGATTCACAGATGCCCCCAAATCCAATAGAGCTTGAGAGATGGTCACATTCCCAATCGTGCAAGAGACAGTTGGACAACCAGGGTCCTTGTACTTGACAGTCATGGGTTGTGTCAATATGGAGCTCACATTGGCGGCCAAGAAGGCCTTCTTGGGCACATTTGTTTTTCTCTTGGTGGTGCAAAGGTCTTTGAGGAACTTGGCATACGGTGGCATTTGTTGAACAACGTCCAACAACGGGATGTTCACCTTTACTTGCCTAAGTACCTCAACGATCTTATCCCAATGCTCATCACGTTTTTTAGTCAACCGATGAGGGAATGGTGCCTTGGGGACATAGGAATCACGAGGAGGAGTCTCAGAATTAGGTTCCTTGACAGGCTCAAGACTCTCCTCGGAAGACTTGCCAACAGGGTTGGCTTCCGGCATGTTCACATTGTTGTCAACGACCCTTCCCGATCTCAAGGTATGAATAACATTAGCATGTTGGGAAGGGTCACTTTCAACATTGTGTACATTCTGCCTGGTATTAGCAGGCTGACCCCTGGGATTTACCACAGGTTGACTCGGGAATTGACCCTTCTCGCGTTCATGGAGCTGATGAGCCAACTGGCTTACTTGCATTTCCAATGCTTTGACCGTATTATTGTTGGCCGCAAGCATGGATTGAGTGCTCTGCATGAATGCTTGAAGGGTTTGTTCAATGGTAGAGTCCTTAGGGTCAACCCGCTGGGGTTGTGGAGTCTGGTTAGAATAACCCGACGAAGAGGCCTGACCAGGTTGGTAATTTTGGTGCTGAGACCTTTGATGTGGGGGTTGGTAGGTCGCCGATGGGCGTGGAGGTTGATAAGGTGGAGGTGGAGGTTGAGGTTGAGCGTGCGAGCTCTGACCGTGTCCTCCACTAGACCCCCAAGAGAAGTTAGGATGGTTACGCCATCCCGGGTTATAGGACTGACTGTACGGGTCGTTTCGGGGCCTTTGTTGATACATCGCATTTGCATGCTCAGTATCTCTTGGAGCGTAAGCGCACTCCAAGTCATCATGTCCCGACAGTCCACACCTAGTACACCCGGGAGTAGCGACCTGAGCTACAGGAGCTCGGTCCATCTCCAAACTCTCTATCCTACGCATGAGAGCAACCATTTTCGCCTCAGACGCGATAGTCGACTCAACATGATATGATCCAGCTCGACCAGAAGACCTGGCGGCTGGTGGCTCTCTCATGGTGTCCCACTCGAAGGTGCGCTCAGCCATGGATTCAAAAGTGTCCCATGCCTCCTCGATGGGTTTCATTTGGAAGTCACCCTGACACATCGACTCCAACAATGTGCGGGTGTTGTAGTTGATGCCCTCATAAACAATCTGGCACAGCTGCCATAGCTCAAGTCCATGATGAGGGCATTGCTGGAGAAGGTCCTTGAACCTCTCAAAGAAACCATGAAAAGATTCGGTCTCGGTCTGATACATTTGATGTATCTGGTGCCGTATCTGTTGAGTTTTCCTTTGAGGGAAAAATCTCTTCAGAAAGACGGTCACAAAGTCATCCCAAGACCGAATCGAGCTCGCCGGGAGGCTATACATCCATTTCTTCGCATTATCCTTCAATGCGAACGAAATCATCCTCAACCGGACAGAATCCTCGTCAAGCTGTTGAAGCTTGAACATGGAGCATACTTCCTCGAATTCGCGTATAAAAATATACGGATCCTCCTTATTGGCAGTAAAGGTTGGAAGCATGCTCACATACTGAGGTTTCAGCTCATAGTTGTTCCCGCGAGCAGGGGGAACAACTATGCAAGAAGGTTGCGCGGCCCGAACAGGATGGGTCCGCTCCCACAAGGTCATCGGCCTATCATGTCGAGCTAAAGGTGGTGGTGCACCTAGAACTCGATCCTGACCGAATCTCCCTTCCTCTCGAGTCAGAGGAGGAGGAGAAGGAGGTCTACGTGGTGGTGGAAACGGACCGAGGTAGTCCATGTATGGAACCCGGTTCCCTTCGCCACCACGAGACGACTCGGCCTCTTGCTCCAAAGGAGCACGAGGCGGAGATGGTCGATCACCAAGATCTTCCATCTCAGAAATAAGCACTCTCTCGAGTCGAGCGCTCTCACCAGAACGAGCCCAACCTCGCATAAAAATGCTCAACTCGACTCTAACAAACACACAACAGAAGGTGTACTAGAGGAGGAGACTAAACGTAGAGAATAGATGAGGAGATGACTCAGGTGAGGAGAGAAGAATTCCTAGAGCTAGCGTGGGTAGTGGGATCAGGAAGAAGCCTAACTAGCAAGCACGACTCAAACAATGTAAGGCAATGGGTCCTTAAGCTAGACGACGCCTAACTTCGAGGTCACTAGCCTCGACACGCCTCACCTCCCTACAACGAGGACCACAATGCCCAGCAAGTGATACCAGATCCGGAGATCCAGTACCTCCTACTATCGACAAGGTAGGCAACGCCGATCAGGTCATGACGGTCTCGACTAGATTACTCTCCTAGTGCGTCCGAATTCCTTAGGGCCAATGTCTACTTGCTTTTAGTTAAGGCTTTATTAAGAGTGGTTTTTTGGGGCCAAGGAAAGGGTGATGAAATCCCTCACCTTATCTTTTATGGGACAGCCCCTCCTTAGTAGCGATTTGATCCTAGATCTAGCAATCAATCGCTCCAATCAAACGCTCTCTCACTCTTGTCCCGATGCACCTTACTAACTAATGCATGAAAGAAACATGTATGAATGAGGGATGTGGGTGCACGTACCTCACGCCAGCAATCAACGACAAAATGTAAAGCAAAGAAAAGACAAATGCATGCAAGGTCTACCAATGGTGCATGACCTAGATGGCAAGAAGTCTAATCTTTTGCTTTGAGTTTTATGGTCCAAGTTGATTAATGGGGGAGTGATTAATGATCTGGGAGCAAACCAGAGGTCAAAGCATGCAAAATTGGGCTCCCAGATAACAGAAATTTCAATTCTAACTACCAAAAAAAATTTCAAGGAAAGAAACGCTCACCAGGCCGCCAATTGGCGGTCTTCCACCGCTGATTGGCGGTCTGTTTAGGTCGGCGCTTCCTAAAACTTCTCCAGTAGCCTCCCCTTGACCTTGTAATTCCCTGAAACTAAGAAAAACTAAAAACAAAAAATTAAAAACCCCTCGAATCGTCCAAACCAAGGTCTGGACTGGCACCTCCCCGGCAACGGCGCCAAAAACTTGATTGATCGTTTTATATTTAACCGCAAGTGCACGGCCGCGTTGAAGCGGTGGCAAATACGGGTCGTCCACTGGGAGGTGTGTCGACACTTGGTTTATTCGAAGGCGAGAGGTAAAAAGAAGGGAGAAAGATGTATTACACTAATCTAAACTACAAAGCTGAAATGAAATGCAAAGGAAATGAATATAAGCAATAAAACTAAACCCCAAAGGGGGTAGAGACTGATGTGAACATAAAGATGTGTGTGTGTGTGTGTGTGTGTGTTCAATTAAGCTCCTCACAACATGTGGTGTATGAAATCATAAAACTACATCCAATCTTGTCTCTACATGAATTAAGATAAGACTACATCATTAAAACATACAAGACAATGATTGGAATGAAGCTACATGAACTCAAGTATAAAGACTAGACCCTACTATGCCTCTACATGAATTAAGATGACTACATCATTAAAACATACAAGACATTAGCTAAGGAAAAGGCAACAAGAGTACATACACTACAAATTGTGTTTCCAACATTAACTTCATCCATATCCTAACTTTATCATTCCCCATAAAATAGGTCCACTAATCAAAGCATAAGCTAAGCTTCATTCAAGAGCATTAGCATATCAAAGATAAGAGTGGAGACCCATTAGATGGTTATGGAAATCATATAAAGCTCAAGGGATAAAAATAACACACACTTAATACACTACATTATTATATCACATATTTCTCCACCCCCCAAATGGGGATGAAACTACTCACTACTCATTACACTAACTAATTTAGCAAAGGAAAACATAATACTGAAATGAAATTTATACTACTTAAGCAAGAAATATTAAAGAAGCATAAACTAAACAAACAAACAAGCATGCAAAGGAAAGGAATTTAAACTAAGAGAGAAACAACATCATTAAAAGAAAACTTATATTATTAACTCACTCAATTACAAGTAGCTCTTCCTCCACTAGAGTTTTGCTTCAAGGCTTCACTCTTAGTAGGGAAGATGGCCACCAAGAGGGAGAGATGGATACAAAGGGAGGTGAAGAGTTCTATTTATAAGCATGGAAAAAGCTAATCAGGGACAATCCCCCGATGTGGGACTAAACCAATACCAAAAATACACTAAGAATACACGAATACACGTGCTACAGAAAATTGGACGGATCCTGGGCTAAATGGACCGCCAATTAGCGGTTCCAGACCGCCAATTGGCGGTCTATAAAGTTTAGATCCGCCTGGTTTTCTTTGTGGGCTTTTCTTGAAGTGTTTCTTGGTCTTAGATGCATCTGGTTGGTTTAGTGGAGCTCCGACCCGAATCGAATTGACAAAATACTCCTCATGATGGTGTGGAGTTTCCTGTTTTGCTCTTAGGTCCTTCTGTCTTACGATCAGGTCCTTCCCCCTTGCATCTTGGTCCCCAGGTCTCACAATTAGGTCCTTTTTTCCTGCTTTTGGGTCCTTTCATGGCTCTTCTCTTCAAACCTCTTTATTTCTGAAAACTAAACATAAAACTCGTCACGTAGCATTGCTTAGGTGTAAGATAATGGATATAAGGTACAAATATAAGCATGAAATGATGTCAATCAACTGTGTATATGCTTCCCACGAGGTTGAGTGTGTGATTGATCATTTTAAATAATCGCAAGTGCACGTCGTCGATGAAGACGCAGTAAGTACGGGTCGGTCCACAAGGATCGTAATTGTTCGGTTCACAACTAATTCTATAATCAAAATTGGCAAAAAAGATGGAGAAGGAAATTGCTTTATCCTAATCTACACTACACTACAATTAACTAAATGCAACCTAGATAACACTTAAAAGATGATGACTATGGATTAGGAATAGATTAAGAATTTGGGTGTTGTAAAACCTGCTCTCTTGATTTAATAATGAGCGTATCCTCATCTTCATGCTTGTGAGTTTGTATGCTTTTTATGCATGTGTGTTTATCTTTTTTTCGTGGAAGTTTCCTTTTTGGTCGCGCGAGGTGTAGTGCGCCGGGAGTGCACGTCGGGATTAGATCGATTTGGTTTGAGGTGTGAGTGGCATGAGAGTTATTTTCTTGGCCACTTGGGATTGTGCATGGTAGTCTTTGTGGTGTCAGCAAGGGTGAGGCGGCGTCCACATCAGCAGCACATTTCAAATCAGCATGGTTTCAGAAGGTAATCAAGGAAGAATATTGTGCTTTCATTGGATCCTTATTTGGAGGCTACATGCATAGACAGGCTAGAACCCTAGCCATCATACCCGTATCCTTCCCTCTCCCTCTCCTACACGAAATCCTCTTCTCTTCCTCCTCTCCAACGTCTGGTGGCTGGGAACTCCGGCAAGTCAAGCGAGCAAGAGGTGAAAGGTGGTGCGGCGCGTCCAGCTAGCAAGGGAGGTGGCGGCAGCTGAGTTCAGGTGATCTTCACGCTTCATTCTCCCTCGTTTCCAGTACGCTTGTGGCCCAAAAGGAGGATAACAAGTTGGGGTGTTGGATGGAGGTTCATCCAGCACCAAAAGGACTGTCCGGTCATGCATCTAGGGCACACACGCGAGTGGCAATCTTAGCATAGTCCGGTTGGTGTAGCGTGAGCCCTAGGTTACTGTGGCTGGCTGGTACGTTCTCTCCTTCATCATGACTTTAACCACATGCTTCCCAGTTGGTTTGAGGAGAGAAATGAAGGAGTTGTGTCTGGGTTTTAGGGGAGCACGTCGGGTGCGTTGCATGAATGTTTTTTATTGGTGTTGCATGTGGCACCTTGGTTGCTGTCGGATTCGTTGTTGCTGGGATGTTGTGGACGTGATTCTCATGCTGAATATACGTGGTTTTAATGACTCATTACTGTTAAGAATTTATATTAAGACACATGATTAGTTTGCTTTGAAGATGTCACATATTCATGTGTTATTTAGTTGCTGGATTTATGTGATCTTTATGATTAGTTTGTTGTTAAAATGTCACACGCTCATGTATATTCTAGTTGCTGGATTTATGTGATCTTCATGATTAGTTGCTGTTAAGATGTCACATGTTCATTAATTATTTAGTTGCTGGATTTATGTGATTTTTCATGATTAGTTTGCTGTTAAGATGTCACATGTTCATGTAAATTTTAGTTTCTGGATTTATGTGATCTTCATGATTAGTTGCCGTTAAAATGTCACATATTCATGTATTATTTAGTTGCTGGATCTTCATGATTAGTTGCTGCTTAGATGTCACATGTTCATGTATTATTTAGTTGCTGGATTTATGTGATTTTTCATGATTAGTTGCTGTTAAGATGTCACATGTTCATGTATTTTGTAGTTGCTGGATTTATGTGATTCTTCGTGATTAGTTCTCAGACTCTATGACTATTATTGCACGTATATTTTGTAGTCTTTTAGCTATTCTTTCTGTTGTAATGAGTGTGACGATGTTGATGAATGTATATAAGTCAAGAATTTGATACTATGACTATTGGTTCATGACCTGTAGAGAGCAAGAATTTAGGTTGTGCTTAATGGTGCCAATTTGATATTATCATTTGATTGTGTTTTGCTTCCTATTAGCATGTGGAGCATGTACTAGCTTCTGTTATATTATGTTTAAAAGTCTCATGGAAGTTCTTTTGCTGATTGTGTTAGGCACGAGTCTAGCTTCTTGCTGTAGATTGGATGTAGTCCTATAGATAGCTTGCATTTGCATAATGATGAATAAAATAAATGTGGGCACTGATGTTGAGGGGACGACAAGCCTGATTGAAAGACCTCTATGTAGAGAGGTCAGTCGTATGATAAGACGTGGACAGGGGCATTGTAATTTACTAAAAGACAGCTTTCCCAACCTCGCGATGGAATCATCATATGCCACAGATTGGGGTATCAATTCGGAAGACCGCTTTGTGCCGAGCGGTGGGTCACACTTTTGGGTGACTGATTGATTCATTTTATATTAAACCGCAAGTGCACGACCACGTTGAAGCGGTGGGAAATACGGGTCGATCCACAGGGAGGTGTGTCGACTTTTGGTTTGTGCGAAGGCGAGTGGGAAAGAAAGGAGAGAAAGGTTGGTTACACTAAACTATACTACAATGCAAAAAGGAAATGGAAGATAAGCAATAAAACTAAACCCCAACGGGGGTAGAGAAATAATGTGAATATAAAGATGTGTGTGTGTGTGTTCAATTATGCTCCTCACAATATGTAGTGCATGAAATCATAAAACTAAATCCAACTTTGCCTCCACATGAGATAAGATAATACTATATCGTTAAAATATACAAGACAATAAATGGAATGAAGCTAAATGAACTCATGTATAAAGACTAGACCCTACTATGCCTCCACATGAAATAAGATAACCCAATATCATTAAAACATACAAGGCATTAACAAGGGTAAAGGCAACAAGAGTACATACACTACAAATCGTGTTTCCAATATTAATTCCATCCATATCCTCACCTTATCATTCCCCATAAAATAGGTTCACTAATCAAAGCATAAGCTAAGCTTCATTCAAGAGCATTAGCATATCAAAGTTAAGAGTGAAATCCCATTAGATGGTTGTGGAAATCATATAAGGCTCAAGGGATTAAGATAACACACACCTAATACACTACATAATCATATCACATATTTCTCCACCCCCCCCAAATGGGGATGGAACTACTCATTAATCATTACACTACCTACATTAACCAAATGAGACATTATACTGAAAGGAAATTTAACTAACCAAGAAAGGAACATTAAAGAAGCTTAAAAAGGAAAGGAAAGACTAAACAAGCATGCACAAATTAAAAGACAAGATTAAAAGAAACTAGAACAATTATTTTATTAACAATGACTCACATTGAAGGTATCATTCTTCTCCACCTTGAGTTTTGCTTCAAGGCTTACTCCTTAGTAGAGAGAATGCCACAAAGCAATGGGTAGTTTACAATAGAAGGTGAAGAGTTCTATTTATAGTCAAAGAAAAAGGCAATCCGGGACAATCCCCCGATGTGGGACTAAATACACACTAATACGCAACCCACCAAAATATTAGCGGATTTGGGCCAAAACAGACTGCCAATTAGCGGTCTTGGACCGCCAATTGGCGGTCTATATGGTCCGGATCATGCTGGATTTTATTCTGGGATTTTCTGGATGTTTTTGTTGGTCTTTGATGCATCTACTTCACTTGTTGGAGCTCCGACCCAAATAGAATTGCCAAAATACTCCCCATGATGGTGTGGAGTTTTCTGTTTTTCTCTTTCGTCCTTCGGTCTTACGTTCAGGTCCTTCTCCATTGCATCTTAGTCCCCATGTCTCACAATTAAGTGCTTTTTCCCTGGTTTTGGGTCCTTTTATGCTTCATCTCTTCAAACCTATTTATTTCTGAAATTCAAACATAAAACTCGTCACGTAGCATTGCTTAGGTGTAAGATAATGGATATAAGATACAAATATAAGCATGAAATGATGTCAATCAGGGACCTGCTTGTGGATTAGACCAGCAGGGCTGGTGGTCAGTTCCTATGTAGAGGAACCACTTGGGGTGAAACCTCGAGTGACCTAGCTATGTAGAGTTGTGGCACTTTAGCCATGCAGGTGTGGTAGATATATAGGTTCCATGAATAATTTCTTATCATATTTTTGGACCCGAGGCATACGAGGCTTTCTTATTGAAATCTCACACATATTTGTTGATTGTTTTGCCTCAAGTACCTAGGTATTCCGACATGGGTCAGACTGGAGACACTTAGACGATTTTGTACACGAGGGATTCGTCGACTGTCTTCCTGAGTCATCATTGCTTCTGCTTATTTTATGATGTGTTTCCTTATTGAACTTGATGTCTAACTTTTGATATTATTTCCTTAAATGGAATTTTGTGCTTTGGTTTTATGTCTTTATTTTGCATGTCGATGTATGCCTTTTATTGTATGAGTCTTGTTTGTTTTTCGTTCGGTCATTGTAATGCCTTGGTCGTCGCAGATGTCTTTGATTGCGACTTTCATTTGGTTCTCCCCAGCGTGCATGCCCACGAGATTGGGGTGTTACATGTGTAGTTGACATGAAGAATAAGTGGTTTCATTAGTGTCATGAAAGCATGAAAAGTGTCTAAATATTATGTCAACCATCCACCAAACATTAACATCTAATTTCAAGTTAGTGATGGAAGCATTGAAGGTGTCTAAAGATTATGGCAAACATCCATCGAAAATTCACATAACCCATTATTAAGGTCAATCATGTATTCTAAAGAACATTTAAGGCGATGCACTTAGATGTGAGCACAAAGTGTGAAACCATTTAAGAAATGACCTTCTGTCAAACACCTAATGAGCATGTACCTTAATGAAGTAAATCTACACATTAGAGTGTTAACCACCACATTCAATTTAAAAACAACAACACAACCACCATTAACCTATCCTACCATCATCCCCACCTCCTAAGAGGAGGTTTAGCCACACATTAACATGAAAAGTAGTACGGAAGGAAGTGAGTGCAGATACTTACAAAATAAAGGTTGCAACAATACAAAAGAGAAACCCAAAGCTTGAATATTTAATTTACTACTAACCTATTCTAACCTACTGTAACGGTGGAAAAAAGAAAATCGAAGAGAAAGGAAAGGGGATAGTGAGAGGTGGAATGGAGGTTACCCTCTTCTTTTATAGGATTAAGGTACTAGATCTTCTTGATGAACTCAATGCAACTGTTAAGATGATTTCCCACGATTTTTATCATTGTTTTGAGAATCTGAGTATAGATTTAGATTCCTCTCGTGTAGTCGATCTGAGTACCAATTCGACAAAATTTGAACTTCTCTAGACCCGTGAAGAGACTTTTTAAGTCCATACATCATTTCCAATGGGATTAGAGTCCAATAAGCATTCTATTAGGTACACAATCCTTTATTCTAGCCAAGTTGTCTTTATTCCAGAAATACACTTAAACATACTCGAGTACCACTTGTAGAGGGCCAAATTAAACTCATATATTATCGATATTAAACAAGATATGCTACTAATCAAATACCCCCACACTTAGATTTTGCTAGTCCCAAGAAAAATAAGGAAGGAGAAAACATGGAAGAAAAGAAAACATACGAAAAACAAAAAATCCTAACTCACTTTCCTTGGAATCACTGTTGCACTTAGCACGTGCAACAAGTCGTTAAACCTCCTTGTCACCAAGAAGGAGGAGTGGTGTCTCCTGTGGGTTTTCAGCGGATAAACCCACAAAATCCGAACATTGATGCATTATTCAACCTAGTAACATGATTCAATGAACCTACTTTTATGGATTATTGGACACGGTAATATTACAGGCCGACTCTATAAATATATATTGTCCACACACCAAGCCTAGTGAACCATCCAGGTAAGTTAATTAAGGACTTAAGTGAAATACATGGGCAACCTTAATATCTCAAGTGATACAATGTGCAGTGTCCATTAAGGTTCTTACTTCTATTTCTATTTTATCTTCTTTTTTCAATTTTTAAAAGTAGTTGGTGTTTAATTATCCTAGGATCAGGTTTCATACATCATGGCCTGTGAGGACTTACACTATCACGTACACATTTCCCTAAATATCCACATAGGGCGACCCCTACCACCCGTGTAATGGGAGTTCAGTCGGTGCATCCCAAGTCATATGACTCGAAAGCACTAGCTACTAAGTCCCATTGAACATGGTTCCCGAGTGATAGGAGCGGTGCAAAAAGAGAGCAACCCTACTAAATTATTTCTTATCTACATATGAACTAAAACCCTTAGACTTAAGGTTTCACAATAGGAGTTTAAGAGCCCCCTACTAAGTCCCTTTGTGTTTATTTTTTAATATAACTATATACTAAAGAAGCTCTCATCGTCCTTTATCAAAGGCTAATGAAAGGAAACTTCATAGTCGATCAATGTACCTGGAATAAGAAGATGACACCACATGGCACCAAAATACGCATGTGTGGGCTCCACTCACAAAGCGTACAAGGAATCTGGAGAGGTTCATGAATTGGAAGCAATGGCTTCTGATTCAAATTATCAAACTGAAATAGCTCGAACCTATGAAGAGTTTGGGCACAATTGTTAAATAGAAGGAGAGTTTCCCCTATTGCCATATTAATATCATGATCACCAATCCAAACTCTCCAACCAATAGACTGGTGTGTCGGAACGAGGTCAAGAACCTCGTTATGCTTTCCCAACACACCAAGCGAGCAGAAAGTGGGTCTTTCACCCAAGATATTCCTTAAGGACCTCCCAATACCCTCATTAGGTCTTACGAAAATAGGGGTATTAGGGAGTTGATGCTCCACCAAAGGTGGGTCCTTGAGGGGCAAAACATTAAGATCATGTGGCTCAAGGGTCACGTGACAAAAAGATAGGGCACAATCCCGTGTCATCTCAAAATGAAGTTGGTTCATGTTATTTTCAGTTTGGATTAAATCGGGCACCAAGTGATAATGAATTGAAACCCCAAGTCTCTAAGACTGACTAGGAGTTTGACTTTGAAAGAATGTGTTTGCTTTTTGGCTAATAATCGTTAATCCATTTTGAAAATTAATCAACATATCAATAAAACACATGTATCAATAAAAACATGTATCACTCAAAACATGTATCAACATATTAATTTTGAAAATTAATCAACATATCAATAAAACATGTATCACTCAAAACAATGCTCAAAATACCATTTTGATTAATAAGTATTAACAAAAACGTTATTTTTGAATGTGTGTGAGAATGAGAGGAGAGAGAGAGAGTGGTGACCAACATGGACAACCTTGGGTTCTCTAGGGTTTTCATCCTCTTTCACCATCAAAGCTTTGGTTTTTTCGCAGCAAAATGGACCCCAACCCTTGCCCTACTCGTGGGCAGCAAGGACATGGAGAGTGTGGCAGCAAAGAGGCTCTCCATCCACCCCCATTGCATGCTTCATTCCCAGCCTTAGGGGATGAAGTGCACGCACCACATCTAGGGAGTGATGAAACTCCCCAAGGAAGTGGAGCGAGTTGTTTGTGGCTGGCCCAAAGGCATCCACAACCCTTGAGTTCATCCCGTCGGCCATAAAAGGAGGGGAGAAGGTGGCAACATGCTCCAAGAATGAAGTGGTTGAAGCCTTGAAGAGGTGGGATAATGTCTTAGTTGGTTATTTCATTGCTTTTAGACCACACTTGACGACTTTAGAGGAGCACCTCCATAAGATGTGGAGTTTGGTTGGAGGTGTGGAGGTCATTAAAAGAAGTCAAGGTTTTCTCCTCTTTTGTTTCACTCTTGGAGAGGATAGGAAACGTGTGCTAGAGGGGGGACCATGGTTCATTTGTGGTTCTCCACTTGTTGTCCAAGAGTGGGCACCGGACGTGGTCTTGACAAGGGCAAACATCACCGCCGTTCCCATTTGGATTCGTCTACCGGAGCTTGACCTCCGATTCTGGTCACAAAGAGTGTTGAGCAACATCTCTAGTGTTCTTGGGAGACCCCTATACATGGATGAGCACACGGCCTCGGAGAGAAGGATGGCCTATGCAAGGGTGTGTGTGGAAGTGGCTCACGACTTCACATATCCGAGTTGGGTGGAGGTTGAAGTGGAAGGCACCAACATGCATCGAGTTCTAGTGGAGTATGAATGGAGGCCCGGGTATTGTAAGGACTGCTTGGAGTTTTGTCATGATGAGGAGAAATGTCCAAAGAAGAGGATAACCAAGAAGCAAGGAGAGGAGCACAAAGGAAAAGCTGAGAAGTGGGTGGTTGTATCTAGGAAGACTGCTGGAAATGAGGTTGGAAGGAGTATGTCAAAGGGTGTTGAGGGAGTGACCCTTGGACGTGGGGAGGAAGCAAGCAACATGGGCATCCCGGAGGTGATGAGAGAGGCTGGTCAGATGGGAGGGGAGAGAGGGGTGAGAGAGGCTGCTGGAGGAGATGATGATGTGGACACTAGAGGTGCTGAGGTGGATGGGGGGACAAGTGAGGAGGTGCCATGTGGAGAGCAAGCTAAGATAATTCTCATGGAGGAAAATTGCTTGACTAAACCACTCTCTTGTTCTCCTAATTCTTTGGAGGCAACCAATGAGGGGAGGCTTTGTCATATGAGTGGGAGTAGATTAGGAGACAAAGGAGAAGGCTCTAGAGTGGGCAAACCGAATTCTTCTGTGGGTGCAAGTGGGAGGGACTCTATTGGTGTCCAAGAAGGGAAAGTTGGAGTGGAGCAGAAAAGTGATGCTTCCACTTTGGGACAAGCCAATGGGATGGGCTTTGAGTGCTCTATGCGGAAGAGGCTGCTGTGGAAGGACCAAGTCAGCATGAAGAAGAAAAAATAGAAGCAAACATGTTTCAAATCAAGGGACACAACTTGAAGGGCTCCTCTCATGAAGTGGGGGCTGCATTTAGTAAAACACCCATGCATGGGAATATTCGTGAGATGCATGAGGAGGACAAATTTTATGAAGGAGAATTACCATGCAAAACACTCCAGCAAGACCATGAGGCTTTAGGTGAAAGACTTGAGAAGGAGAAAGGCACTTTGCAAGGAGAGCATGGGAAGTTATGTGGACTAGCCTCCTTGGTGAATAAGGAGGCGGGTTGGGTTTCACCTTCCAAATTGGCACGCACAAAGGAGAGTAAAGAGAAATTCGGTCATCAAAGTGAGGGAATGTTTGAGGTCCTCCGAAATTCAGAAGACCAAGACATGGAGAGAGATGGGGAAAGGCGGCAAGAAGAGTGTGAGGGCTCGTGCTCAAAGAAGGTATACTCGCCACCACCGCTTAGACGATCCGGGAGGAAAAGTAGTTGGAGTAAGAATACCCATACGGAAGGGTAGGGGGGTCACCCCGTACCTTAAACCCATGAATGTCTTAGTGTGGAATGTGCGCGGTGCAAACGGACCTGGCCGCGCACTCATGATTAGGGGTCGAATAAGGAAGGTAAATCCGGATGTGGTTTGCCTTGTGGAGCACAAGGTTAAGTACAAGAAACTTGAGCGATTCAAGCGAGCAATTTGGCCTCATGCTTGGATGTCAAATAGCATGGTTGTAAACTCGGGGCGCATTCTAGTGTTATGGAATGACCAGCTGGTAGACTTAAGAATTACTTTTGAATCAACTCAATTGCTCCACTTCCTTGGGAGCTTAAGAAAGGATGGCACTGAATTTTCTCTTACGGCAATCTATGGTGAAAATGGCCATGTGGAGAGGAGAGCATTGTGGAGGGACTTAAATGAAGTGGCACCACATGGGGAACGACCGTGGCTGGTTGGTGGGGACTTTAATTGCATCCGGAAGGCTACTGAAAAGCGAGGTGGAGCTGCTGGAAATGAGGTGGCAATTCAGGAGTTTAATGAGTGTCTTGACACCATTCAACTACTTCAGATGCCATCAACCGGAGGCGACTTCACTTGGTCCAACTCGTCGGAGGGAACTGCATGCATCGAGACAAAGCTGGACCGAATATTAATGAACAATGCATGGCTCGAGGTGTTCCCCAATTCCTTCTACATTATTAGTGAAAAGGACTTGAGTGATCACACCATGCTTGTCATGAAAACGGAAGGAAATGAAAGGAGGAAAAAGAAGATTTTCAGATTTGAAAACCATTGGGCGGATCACGTGGACTTCGGAGGAGTCGTACAACAAGCGTGGACTACATATGTGAGAGGTACACCTATGTTTCGTATAGTGAGGAAGCTGACTGAAGTCCGGAAAGCACTAATTAAGTGGAGTTGGAGCACCTTTGGAAATGTTACAAACAAGGTGGGAGAGGTTAGGGACTCTCTTGCGCAAGTGAGGAGGCAAAGGCTTAGTGACCCGAGTAGTGGCGAGCTTGCTGAAGTTGAAAACACAGCACAGGATACTCTTGCCCGGATCCTTGCTTGGGAGGAGTCCATTATACGACAAAATTCTAGAGTAAAGTGGTTGAAAGAGGGGGACCAAAATAGTAGGTTCTTCCATGCACATCTTAGAGTGAGGAGAGCCACCAATCAAGTGAGGCGAGTGGGAGAGGGGGAGAATCTAGTGGAGGATGAGAACGACATCCGGGAAGCGTTCCGATCTTTTTATGCTAACCTTTTTGCTCATGGTTTTCAGGTACAACCCCTTAAAAATTCCATCATTCTACCACAAGATACAGCGGAGGAGGGGGCTGATTTAACACGGAAGTTGGACCCAAAAGAATTGCAAGAAGTAGTGTTGAACGCCAATATTGATAAAGCGCCGGGGCTCGATGGTTTCAATGCAAAGTTTTTCAAGGCAGCATGGAGCATAATTCAGAGGGACATGGTAAAGGCTGTCGCGTCATGCTTGGATAGTGGAAGGGTCCTCACACAATGGAACAACACATCCATCGTGATCATCCCGAAGAAAAAGGCACCGACGGTGGTGGAGGATTTCCGGCCCATTGCCCTATGTAATATGACGTATAGGTTCACATCCAAGGTCCTTGCAAACCGCTTGAAGAGGATATTACCACGCCTGATAGGGGAAAATCAGAGTGCATTCGTCCAAGGACAAAGAATTAGTGATAACATCCTTCTCGCACACGAGCTCTGCCACAAGCTACATCTCGAGAAGGGGAAAGGACGTATGTGCATAAAGCTCGATATCAGGAAAGCATATGACTCAATCTCTTGGGAGTTCCTCGACCATGTGATGAAGAGATTTGGCTTCCCAGAAAAGTGGAGACGACTGATTTTGGCTTTTATGGAGGCATCGTTTGTGGTGACAGTAAATGGAGCAAACTCCACACCGTTTCGAGCCAGAAATGGAATACGACAAGGTGATCCCCAAGCCCCCTACTTGTTCATGATGTGCATGGAGGTGCTGAGTGAAATGGTGAAGATGGTGGTCATGGAAAAGAAAATCGAGCCGTTATATTGTGGAGATGTCATTGTGTCACACCTTTTGTTTGCCGACGACGTCCTACTCTTCGCAAGGGCTACCAAAGCAAACGCTCAAGCCATTAGACTAATTCTTGAGGAGTTTACAGCTAGCTCGGGTCTGAAATTTAACGCCTCGAAAAGTCAGGTCTTCATGGGGGGAGACGGGATGAATGGAGCTTGGATTGAGGCACACCTTGGGATGGAGCGAAAGGCTTTTCCGGTGGTGTATCTTGGGCTGCCATTATTTTCTGGAAGAATGGGGAGATCCCATTGTGTACCACTCATAAACAAGCTAAAGTCTCGGCTCTTAACATGGCAACAAAGGCTTCTTTCTATGGCTGGGCGAGTGGAACTAGTACGGAGTGTCCTCACCTCGTTCAGCATTTAATGGAGTTCAGCATTTCTTCTACCAAGAAGCGTCTTGCATGAATTGGATAGCATAATGTGCCATTTTATTTGGGGATGGGAGAAGAAGTGGGTGGCGGTGGCTTGGAAGGACGTTTGTACTCCAAAAGACGAAGGAGGCCTCGGATTAAGTAGGCTAACGAAATGGAATGATGCGGGCCTTCTCCGGCAGTTTTGGTTTGTGGTGGCGGACAGCCCTTCCCTTTGGGCTAAGTGTGTCTGGCGAAAATACCTATGGAACCGCTCCATTTGGCTTTTAAGACCACCACCTACCTCATCATGGGCATGGCGAGGGCTGCTGCGAGTCCGAGATATTGCTAGGAGACACATCCAATATGAGGTGGGAAATGGGGAAGCGATTCGGTTTTTCCAATTTCCTTGGTGTGGTCAACCATTTCAATGCACAAGCTGGGGTGACCAGCTTCACTACGAGATAGGGGTTCCTTGGGACATAAAGGTGTCATACTTCATCAGAGAAGGGTCGTGGTACCTCCCTCCCCTACGTTCCAGCAGGATGGAAGAAGTTTGCTCAAGGATAAGCCAAATGCGCATTCATGGAGGAGAGGATAGACCGGTTAGACCAGATGGGACGGGTGCAACACTTGGGATGAAGGACGTATGGAGTTGGGTGAGGCAACCGGGTAGGAAAGTCCCTTGGGAGGGGATGGTATGGCACATATTTGCTGTCCCAAAGCACACACTCACAGCTTGGTGAGCATTGAAGGGTCGTCTGCTCACAAAGCGGCGAATGATAAAGCGAGGCGTAAATCTAGACCCAACTTGTGTGCTATGTGAAGACCAAGAGGAAGACATGGAGCATCTTTTCTGGAATTGCCAATACACAAAGGAGGTGTGGAGGTGTCTCCTCAACCTCATGCAGCTCCACCAAACTGCAGCAAGAAACCTAGAGAGTGAGATCTTGCGACTTTCACATGCGAGTGGAAGCTGACTTGACAAAGTGGTCAGAAAGTGGGTGGTAAGTGCTACGATATATGAATGCTGGCATGAGTGGAACCGAAGGATTTTTGAGGGCGAGATGCAGCAACCGCAAGCTACCATTGCTGTAGTCAAAGATATAATCCGGAGCATGAGCTATCAAGCATCCAAACTCGCCAAAGATGAAGGAGAAGCAAGACATTTTCAGGATACCTGGAACTAATTCCAACTTCTGAAATTTGATGAGATGTAATTATTTTGTTATACTACTTGACCTTCACGTGAGTACAAAGAGGTGGTAGGGAGAAGCCGGTTATGCATGTGGCATACGCCCACAAACTAAACGAACAATTTTTTGTAGATGTAAACAGTTTTTTTTACTAATACAAATTTAGAGGCTAAGCCTCCCTTTTGCTTTGCAAAAAAAACATGTATCAATTAAAAGATCATTGCTTACATATATGTGTATTATCTAACATTTCAGGAATCAAGTTTGAGTTGAATTAAAGATGAAGATTGAAGCATAGCTAGGTTTAAATTCCATGTATTTAGGTTACAAATATAACTTGGCACTTGAAATCGTTGACTCATTGCATTGCATAACACTTAGAATACCTATAGAAGTCTCACACTACATTCCAACTATCCTAGACTTCAATAGAAAATCATCGAAACTCATTAGAATCGTAGAACAGGAAATCTGCACTAAAACGGTCGACCGGTAGAACCATTTGGTTCGACCGAATTTCAACAAACCTTCCAAGGAAACTTAATTTGTCATAAACGATCGACCAACATACAATTCACGTTCGACCGTTTCTTCAAACCTCTTTGCCTGTCTGAAATCAGTCGACCGAAACCCTTGTTTGGTTAGATCGTCGCACCTTGTTGAGTGATAGGAATTAGTTTATCCTATACAAATCTTTAAGCCTATCAGTTGTCGACATGTGTCAAGTTAGTGAGATCTTCGGTCGACCAAAACTTTGTATCTGTTCGACCGATTGTATTTCCGTATTTGTATTAAATATGACCATTATACTTGTCATATACTCCAATGGTCGTATACACATTTTCTCAACTAACCATATTTTGGATTTGGTCTTCCGGTCGACCGAATGCTCCTTAACGGTCGACCGCGTCTTGATTCTTCCCAGACCCATTCGTACTGGGCATTTTTGGTCTATCCATCAACTCATTTTGTTTGATCGATTACACTTGTTTTAATCCTGTCTAAAATCCAACATGTCAACCGGTCGACCGAAACTCTACTCAGGGTCGACCGATACTTATATCTTTTCCAGATCCAGTCCTACTGTTCATTTTCGGTCGAACTGGTATTCTAAACCGTTCGACCGATCACTTAAGTTCTAGCCAAATTAGATCGATTGTTTGCGTCTTCGCTCGACCGAACCTCGCACTGTTTAATTCTGGTCGACCGTGTTACACGATCCGGTCGACCGTTCGTCTCCAGAAATGTGTCCTGTCACTTTTTGAATTGTGTTTTCTTGCACATATTTTCCCCATTTCAATCCCAACGGCTAGAACTACTTTAGAGCTTATAAATAGAGCTGAGAACACTCATACAAGGTAACCCAATCTTTCTCCAAGCTCAAATCTCATTACTACTCTCAATTTTCTCTAAACACTTGTGCTCACATCTTCTCACTTGAAATCACCATCCCTTGATTGCATCATTCATTTCAAGTGCACAAGATTAGTTACTGAAGTATTAGGCTTCAAGAGTTGTACAAAGCTTCTGGAGTGAAGCTCTTCTCGGATTGTGAGAAGGTGGTCCAAGCTAGGCGAGGGTGTTCGCAAAGCTTGTGGTGTAAAGGCGTGATCTCGGCCCACAACGGAGATCGGATTAGTGTAGGACGCGAAGTTGCTCGAGTAAGAGCAATTCGTAAGAGAGGACTACGATCCGGTGGTTGGATCCAAACCTCTATACATCCGGAGTTGGGGTTTGTTGTTCTGTCTTTCATGTTTATTGTCTTATCTTTTAATTTGGCATAGTTCCTTTAAAACCTTAATTAGTCTATTCACCCCCCTTTAGACTAAGTTTAGGGGCTAGTTGATCCTACATTTGGTATAGTTCCTTTAAAAACCTTAATTGAATTTAGACAAATTCACATTTGTAGCAATAGCCCAACAAAGAGAGGGATTTCACACCGGAACACCTCCTTTGTTTGATGGAACAAACTATGCTTATTGGAAGAAACGTATGACCACGTTCATGCAATCTTATGATGTTAAATTATGGGTGTTCTTTCAAATACGATATACACAAAACAAACCATTAGAACGTATGGATGATGATGAATTAGACATGATTCAAATGAATGCTAAACTCATGAACATAATTATGTGTGGTTTGATCGAAGAACAATATAGTAGAATTAATGCATGTGATTCCGCATTTGAAGCTTGGCATATGTTAGAAAGTAACTTTGAAGGTCGATCATCCGTTAAGGAAACTAGAATAGATTTATTTATGCAAAAGTATGAGATATTTGCTATGAAACCGAATGAATCCATTAGCGAGATGCATACTCGTTTTACTCTTATTACTAACTCTTTGAAGAACCTTGGTAAGGTTGTGGTTGAAAGTGATAGGGTACGAAATTTTCTTAGGTCCTTGACTTTGGATTGGGAGAAAAAGACTACGGTAATTGAAGAAGCCAAAGATCTCTCAAAGTTGAAGATGGAGGATCTCATTGGAAGCGTCATGGCGTATGAGATTCAAATGTAAGAAAGAAGAGAGAAGGAGAAGGAACGGGAACGATATAGACGGAAAGAAAAACAAATTAGTTTAAAAGCAACCTCGGATTCGGACGCAACCGAAGATGAGGACACCGATGAAGATGTTGCTTTCAACCCGCAACTTCAAGAAGTTCCTCTCCAAGAGAAGTTTTGCAAAAGAAAGAGGAGAATCCTCTCGGACAGTCACTTGCTATGAGTGTAAACAAAACCGGTCACTTGAAGAAGGATTGCCCATTGCTTAGGCTGAGGGATCGTGAACGAAGAGAAGAAAGGAAAAATACTCCTAGAAGAGAAAGAGATGAGAGATCAAGAAGAGATAGAGATGAAAGGCTATCCCAAAAAGAAAAAGAAGAGAGGCCTAAAAGATGTGACGATTACAAGAGAAGGGATCGTCACGAAAAGGATGGGAAATAGGCTCTCAAAGCTACTTGGGATGACTCGAGTTCCTCAAAGGACACTGACTCCAAATACTCCAATAAGAAGAAGCACACATGTGTTTCATGGCATCTAATGTTGATTCCGACTTGAGCCCTCCTCCATCACCAAAGACGAGTGATCAACCTCACGTGGTGGAGATCGACGATGATGAGGTATCCCTAAACGAAACACCTCCTTATGATGATTTGTTAGATGCGTTTCATGAACTTGCCGAACGTTATGAAATGATTTGTCTTAAAAACAAATTAGCTACAAAAGTGAATCTAGATCAATCTATCAAATGTGATATGCTTACCAAAGAAATTGAGACTCTAAATGATGAGATAACAATTCTGAAATCTACAAAAGATAATCATCTAAATGAAGATCTCATTACCAAGAATATGCAACTCACGAAAGATTTAGAGAAATTCACTTTAGGTAGAAAGATGCTTGACATGCTTCTTGGAACACAAACTCAATCTCTAACAAAACATGGTCTAGGCTACAAGGGAGGTAAACAAAAGAAACCCACTTCCTACCTTGTTAAAATGAATAACTCTCTTGTTAAGAAAACCAATTATTCAAATGTTTGGGTACCTAAGACTACTCAAGTTTGGGTACCAAAAGCTAATCCTCAAGGACCCAAACAAATTTGGGTACCAAAGTCTTCACTTGTTTCTTTGTTTGTAGATAAAAGCAAGGAGAAAGGGGAAGTTGATTCTCGATAGCGGGTGCTCAAGGCACATTACGGGAGACTCCCAAGTTCTATCAAACTTAAAGCCTAAGAAGGGAGGAACCATCACATTTGGAGATAATGCTAAATGACACATTGTCGGCATTGGCAATCTTGGTAATACTACTCCTAATATTGAAAAGTTTTATTAGTAGACGTGTCGAAACATAGCTTGCTTAGTGTTAGTCAATTAACCGATAAGAATTTTCTAGTTGTATTTGATAAACACACTTGCCATATCATCTCTAAACATGACATGAAAATTGTTTTTAATGGATATAGATCAAATAACATCTACATTGTGCATGTTGATTCTTAGAAAATTAAGTATTGAAACGTACTTAGTTGCCTCACATGACGAAGCTTGGTTATGGCATAACCATTTGGGACATATTAATATGTCACAATTGTACAAATTATCCAAACTTGAATTGGTTAGAGGACTACCAAAAATTGATTTCAAAACGAACAAACTTTGTGATGCATGCCAATTTGGAAAACAATTTAAATCTTCTTTTAAATCTCTAAATGTGGTGTCAACTTCAAAACCTCTCGAGCTTTTACACTTAGATCTTTTTGGACCCTCAAGGATCGTAAGTCTAGGAGGAAAAAGATATGCATTTGTGATAGTTGACGATTTTTCGAGATTCACTTGGGTTTTGTTTTTAGCAAACAAGTATGATGATTTTGAAAGATTTAAAAGTTTTTGCAAACGTGTTCAAAGGGAAAAAGATTCTAACATAATCACTATTCGTAGTGATCATGGAGGAGAATTTGAAAATGAGTCATTTCAAAAGTTTTGTGAAAAATATGGAATTGAGCATAATAGTTATTTTCCTCGCACTCCTCAACAAAATGGGGTAGTTGAGAGGAAAAATAGAACTCTTCAAGAAATGGCAAGAACAATGCTTGTAGAAAAAGGGCTTCCAAAATAATTTTGGTGCGAAGCCGTTAATACTTCTTGCTATGTGTTGAATCGTGTTCTCATTAGACATATTTTAAAGAAAACTCCTTTTGAACTTTGGCATGACCGGACTCCTAAAATTTCATACTTTAAAGCTTTTGGCTCAAAATGTTTTGTCCTCAATACTAAAGACAACTTGGAAAATTTTGATGCAAAATCTGATGAGGCCATCTTTTTAGGGTATTCCGATAGGAGTAAAGCATATAGAATCTACAATAAACGAACAAGTTGTGTTGAGGAATCTCTACAGGTTAACTTTGACGAGTTAGGGTGTGTAGATAACTCCTCTCTTGATGATGATTGCATGGATATCATTAGACACGTATCATCACAAAATGTTCCTCTTGAGTCTCATCAAGAGCCTCCAAGTTTTCCACAAGAGGACGTGGAGGATCTTCCTATGGATTGGACCTATAGAAAGGATCATCCGAAGGTCAATTGGAGATGTATCTCAAGGTGTGACGAGATGGTCTAAAGCACATGTAGTTTGTGATACTTATGCATTTATCTCTACATTAGAACCTAAGAAAGTAGAACAAGCATGTAATGATGAATTTTGGCTAATGGCTATGCATGAAGAGCTAAATCAATTTGTTCGAAATGATGTATGGGAACTTGTTGAAAACCTTCTAACCAAACGGTTATTGGAACTAAAAGGATCTTTCGAAACAAACTTGACGAAGATGGAAATGTAATTAGAAACAAAGCTACACTCGTTGCTCAAGGCTATCGCCAAGAGGAGGGTATAGACTTTGATGAAACTTATGCCCCCGTTGCTCGGATGGAAGCCATTCGCATGTTATTAGCTTATGCATCTTACATGGACATAAAATTATTTCAAATGGATGTTAAAAGTGCTTTCATAAATGGCTTTATAAATGAAGAAGTTTATGTAAGACCCGATTTTCCATTATATTAATATAATATCCACTCTCCTATATTACACATAATTTAGTTCTTAGAATATTAAATTGTGTTATGACATGTTAGTCGAGCTGATTTGATCGGATTTCTCATTGCTCGATCGGGTGCGACACATCGGGCTAGTGCGCGGTGGGTTGACTCGATCGACTCAATTTGGGCCCGGGTGTGTGTAGAGACAACTTTGGGCTGAGCCAGGTTGGAGGTGGCATGGAATTGGAAGGGAGCTTGGGGGTTACACACATCTTTCAAGGGAGGCTTTTGGGTGTCCTTGCTGGTGCCATTTTTGGCAAGTCTTGAAGTGGTTTGATAGCTAGGAAGTTGGAAAGTTGGATGCAACCTATAAGACCCTCCCATCCATCCTCTTCCTCCCTTTTCCTTCACACACACATCACTCCAGACCACTCATTCCTTCCTCTCCAGCTGATTGGTGGGCTGATCTCCGGCGAGTTGGGAGCTACATCTAGTGCAGCCTTGTGCGGATAAAAGAGGAGTTGGTGGGCAGAATCTCCGGAAAAGCTCGGGCAATCTTCCTTGCTGATCAGGTATGCTCCTGGACCCTTACTTTAATAGGAAGTATGGAGTGTTGGATGGAGATTAGTCCAGCACTAATAGGGTAGTCGGTCTGAGGTTTGGAGTTGCACAAGTGGAGATCTACCCCATCGGGTGGGCTGTGGTGCACTCTCCAGATTTTCAGAGGTTGGCTGAGCATCTCCCTCTCTACCACGATTCTTGACTCATGATTTCCTTTGTGGTTTGTTGGAAAAACCAGAGGTGATGAGTCTGGACCGTGGAGAGCTAGCAGGGGAGGGGTTTTGCTTGAATGTTGCGCTACTTGTTAATCACCTTGTGATGTTTGTTCTTGTGAGCTTCAGATGTAATACTTGTGCGTGATATTGTGATTATGTCCAGATATGTATGCATGAGATGTTTTATGATATTATGTCACATATTTATGTGTTACTTCATGAGTTTAGTCAGATATTATTTGTAGGACTCGTTGCTGATTTCTGCTCTTATGTCCATGCATGATCTAGCTAATAGGTCTAGATAATATTACATGAATCGTTCTGATTTTAGTCCAGTAATGATTAACGCACGTAAATGATCTGATTTGTCAATCCCTTATGATAAATTCATGACATTCCATCTGTGAATAAATCTCATATTTTCTTCAAGATGTTAAAGCAATAGGTATAGTTGCCTGTCTCGACTTGAATATTGCGATGAGTTAATCCAATCTGTTTTTATTCGAACCAGGTTTAGATCAGGTGTATGATCTGATTTTTGTATGAGTTAACTGATATATATTGTTATTCTTTCACATGAGATAGATTACGATTCATCTATGATCTATGTTATTCATCCTATGACGTCTAGTATCGTGCAAATCTACAAGCATGTATATAAATATATTTGTATCGACTATGAAGGTACGTAGACTCCTGATTTCAGAGGCATGTTTTCTATACAGGACTACTAATATATTTATGAACTAATTCTTATCCATCTAAACTCTGACCATGTTCGGGACCACAAGTTTCTAATGCATGCGTGTTCTCAAATTTATGGTGTATGTTATCGATTACCTGTAGTGGTTGATCATCATGTAATCTGCGGTTGTACATGTTTTTGTTATTCTTTTAATACCAATATATCCCTGATATGAGGTGTTTGTTGTGATTGTGGTTGGCCCTTAGGATATCAGACCTTATGACATCCTTATCATGACCCGTAGATGACTCAATGTGTTGTTTACCTTGAATTGCCAATCTGGGTGTGTTTGTTTTCTGATTTTGGTTTGGTTCCTGTTGGGATGTTCTGATTTTGTTTCGATTGGGGCTGTTAGGAGGGTATCCGGATACTCTTCCTTGAGCTCATTCCGTAGCTTGTAGCTGCATTAGACTTTAGATGCTTAAGTAGCTCGCATTGCATTTAATCCGATTAATAATTCTGGGCACATTCTGTTTTCTGGGCCGACGGGCCACGAGTGGGTCCTCTAGCTCCAGAGGCCACTCGCATAAGACCTTCACATTGGGAGGCCAGGCGTAAGATAAGTCCTGGGCATGCACGTTGCCATTCTGTCTCAGGGTAGGTATTCCTAAGTTCGCGATGGCACCATGTAGGTCACTTGCCGTGAATTGGGACACTTATCTGGCGCACCACTTTGTGCCGAGCGGTGGGTCACTGTCGAGTGGCCACCATTGACCAGAGAGGCTGGTGTTCTGGTTCCTTTCGATGAATGGTTCGTGTGCACCCGACCGGCACGACTTATGGAGTCGTAGCCCTCTGTTGCATTATGTGCTTTTCTGTTTCTGTTTCGGATGCTTTTGTCTTAGATAGATTGCATGCATTCTTCCATATAACTCCGATTGGGCCAGGGGTATACTGGGTTTTCTTTATAGAAAACTCACGCATATGTTGATGCGGTGCTTGCAGGTACTTAGATTCCTACACGGTAGACTGGACGAGTAGTCGAAGATTCTGTACACGAGGGACACGTCGACCAGATTCTTCAGTTTGTCTTTTGCTTCCGCATTATTTATGATGTATTTACCTTTTGAACTCGATGTAATGTATTGGACCTTGTTACCATATATGGATAATCTCGCACTTTTCAATTATGTTTTATGTTAGTCTACCCATGTATGATCTCTCTACGTATTGTCGAGTCGTTATTTGGTCTGTCTTTTATAACTCTTTCGGTCGTCACGGAGGTCTCTGCTCGCGACACTTGTAGTCTTTCCCAGTGTGCGTACCCGCGAGATTGGGGGAGTTACAGTTTATGTTGCACAACCCTCCGGATTTGTAAATGAAACTTACCCAAACCATGTGTTTAAACTTAAGAAGGCTCTTTATGGCCTCAAATAAGCTCCTAGAGCTTGGTATGAGCGGTTGAAGAACTTCTTGATCGACAAATGTTTTTGTGTGGGTAAAGTGGATACCACTCTTTCTGTTAAAACTTATGATCATGATTTACTAGTGGTACAAATCTATGTTGATGATATCATATTTGGTGCAAGTAACCCGCGTCTTTGCAAAGAAATTTCCAAGTCTATGCAGGGGGAGTTCGAGATGATCTTAATTGGTGAATTAAACTTCTTCCTCAGACTCCAAATTAAGCAAACTAAGAGATGGGAACTTCATACACCAAGCAAAGTACACAAGAGAACTCTTAAAACACTTTGGTCTTGAAGATAGCAAGCCACACACACTCCCATGAGCACTAGCACTAAGTTAGACAAAGATGAAAATGGCAAGGATGTGGATATCAAGAAATATCGAGGTATGATCGGATCCTTGATTTATCTTACCGCTAGTCGTCCGGATATTATGTTTTCCGTATGTTTATGTGCTCGTTTTCAAGCTTGTCCTAAAGAATCTCATTTCAATGCTTTAAAACGTATTTTTTTCTATCACAAAGGATCTCAAGATTTTGGTTTGTTTTACCCCAATACTAGGGCTTTTGAACTTGTTTCTTATAGTGACACCGACTATGCCGGTTGCATTTTAGATCGTAAAAGTACTAGTGACACTTGCCAATTCTTGGGAAAATCGCTTGTCTCTCTTGGTTTAGTAAGAAACAAAATAGTGTTGCATTGTCGACAACCGAGGCCGAATACATTGCCGCCGATTGTGCATGTGCACAAGTCTTGTGGATGAGACAAACCCTCAAAGACTTGAAACTTGAATTTCAAACTACTCCTATACTTTGTGATAATACTAGTACAATAAATCTTTTGAAAAATCCCATATTGCATTGTCGAACTAAACACATTAAGGTTAGACATCATTTTCTTAGAGATCATGCAACAAAAGAAGACATTAAGCTTATATTTGTTCCCACTAATGATCAACTTGAGGATATCTTCACAAAACCTTTAAACGTTGATCAATTCTTTCATATAAGGCTAAATCTAGGCATGTACAATTTAAATGACGTATAACTTGGAAATATCATGCTTCTTTTCCGAATTTTGGTACTTTGTTGAGGTTTCTTTCCAAGTGTTTGCGGATTTTTTGAGTGTTTTTCAAAATTGTGCATTTTCAGACTTTATTCGGTCGAACCGAAATGAAGTTTCGTTCGATCGGATTACTATTTCTACAAGTAAGTTTTAAAAAAAAAATCCATTGGTCGACCGCATTATTGTGTTTGGTCGACCGGTCGCTTGTTGTGTTGATTTTGGTTTTCCCTGGTTTGTTTCGGTCGACCACTTTTACTACGCCATTCAACTATTTCTCTTCTGGTCGATCTGACTTAAGTTCACTTAAGTGTCCGGTCGAACCATTTTTGAGTTACGGTCGACCGCAGAGTTGTTTCGGTCGACCGTGTGTGTTTTTGTCCAACCGAAAATCAACCAGCAGCTTTCCTTTTTTCACTCTCTTTTTCGGTCGACCGTCGGCCTCTTTTTCGTCCGACCGAAAAGAGACAGCACTTCCACGGATTCTGAAACTCCTCTTTCGGTCGACCGTTTATCTATTTGTCGTCCGACCCAAAAGCAACAGAAGGTGCCCTGGTCTTTCATTCTTTTCTATCGGTCGACCGATTCTCTATTCTCGTCCGACCGTTTATGACCAGAGTTTGTGGGTTAGATTTTTTTTAACCTACCGATCGACCGGAACATGTGAACGGTCGACCGTTTCTGTTATTTCAGCACCTTTTTAGGGCAATTACAAGGCTTTACTCTTCACTTTCACTTCTCCTCTCTGAAAACCCTAGTGCCGCCCCTCACTTTCCCTCTACCTCCGGTCGACCGTCCGACCATTCCGGCTGCCAAACTCCCATTTTTCTTCCATCTCTCGAACCCTCTTGCCTTCCTCCACCCATTCCGGCCGTCTCCCACATCTCTTCTCCTATGGGTCGCTCAAAGATGTCCATATCCAAGAAACGTACTACTCCAGAGGTGGTTACCGAGCGTCGCTCCAAGAAGAAACAAGACTCTCAACCCTCCTCCTCTCGTACTCCGGATCCTCCGGTTCAACATTTGCTTCATTTCTTTCTGGTTGATGATGACGCTAAAAAGGCATGGGATGAAGTCTTCTCTCGGTTGCTAACTTCATCCCGTGTCGCAAGGTTGAGGTAGCCGACTTTGAAAACTTGTCTTTACAATCCTTTTTAGATAAAAACAAACTCACTTTCTCTCACACTATTCTTGCATCTAAACCCTATTATCCTTTTCTCGTGCAACAATTGTATTGCAATCTTAGAAAAGTACCACATACGCATGTCTTAACTACCTTAATCAATTGGATTGAATATAGGATCACACCCGAATTGTTGTCTATAACTCTAGGTTTTGAGTTGAGGGGAATAAATATTTATCGTCACTTTCCTCAAGGTGCTCTCCCCGATACCAATATAGAGACAATTGTTGATGAGTTATACGCCATTCCTCCTCCTCGGGTAAACGGTCGTTTCAAACACAATGCTTCTCTTTTACACCCTCTACCCAGGATTCTTGCCCAAATCGTACCTTACAACCTCTATCCAAAATTTGGTCACCGTAATGAGGTATCTAATTTGGCTCTTATGTGCATTTATTGCATTTATAAGAAAGTTTTGGTGGATTGGCCTAGTTTCATGATCTCACACATGTGTCATCGTAGCAGATCGTATCTTCCCTACCTGATGTGGCTTACTGTGCTATTTGAAAAATGGAATATCGATGTCGATTCTTTTCCCTCTTTGGTCTACAAATTTCCTTTCTGTAAGACCACCCTTTCCAAAATGAAATCTATTCCTCTTCCTTCGCCACCTCATTCTCTGCTAACAATTCCGAAGAAGAAGAAGCAGAAGCAGAAGCAGAAGCAGAAGAGGTATCTGAAGATCCGAGGTGGATGCCTCGTTCTGTCCCTCGCGATTCCTTCTCTTGGTGGGGTGTGAGAGACTCCGTCGCATGGTCTCAAGGGCAATGGTCCTCTTCCACTTCCATTGAACTCCATCGATTTCAGCAACTATCTGATCAGGTTCATGCTTTTGAGGCCTCCACTTCTGATCAATTTGATGCGCTTGAGGCGTCGTCTACTGCTCATATAGATGCACTTGAGGCCTCCACATCTGCTCAGCTCGGCCGTATTGAAGCTTCTCTTGATTCTCTCTCCTCGCTGCTGCGTGATCAGAGGCTTGGGTGATTTAGTGTTGGTTTTGTGGAGCGCGTGTGTCGTTTTCTTTGAACTTCGGTTTATAATGTTGTTGTTTCAAACATTTGCTTATTGTTTCAAACAAAGCAACGATTCCCGACAATGGCGCCAAAAACTTGATTAGTCATTTTCATTAACCACAAGTGCACAACATCGGTGAAGACATGACAAGTACGGTGATTGATTGTTTTAATAAGCGCAAGTGCACGACATCGGTGAAGATGTGGCAAATACGAGTCAAACCTCAAGGAGTTGTGAGTGTTGTTGTGAGTACCATACTCGAGTAGGAAATGAGAGAAGAATGAGGAGATTAAGCTAAACTAACTACACTAAACGATGAATGAATCAACAATTAAACTAAACCCCCAAGGAGTGGAGGTGTGTAGGTATGTGTGTGAGAGAGAGTGGTTCTTGATAACATGTGGCACATGTATGTAATGTAGGTGAAATCAACTACAAAGTAGTGTGGAGTGTAACTAACATCAACTACATTTACATGAATACATGACTAATATAGTTAGACATGAAGTTAAGATGCACTTAGGGTTCTCAAAAATGACTTAAGTACCTAGTGTGTACATTAGGATAACAATTAACCATCCATACAACTCAATACATTCATGCCTTTCCTACTAATCAAGCATCCATACATAACAAGCCATTTACCATAACAAGTTGATCACTTACAAGCAACAAGATAAACTCTAGATCTAGCATGATATAAGTACCTAGTGTGTCCATTATTCCATCTAATACAAGTTTTAGCAAGTCACAAGCATAGATCTCCATTAAACATTTCACTTGGCACAAGATAAGAAGAACCCATCACTAACACATCACATAATCTACATCACCTCCACCCCAAATGAGGTGGATCTACTTACTAGTCATCACTATAAACATGGAAATAAAGAGATTAATACTAAACATGGCAAAAAACTCTAACTAGAAAACTAACTAACAAAATAAAAAACTAATGGGATAGAAAAAAGCTAATGACAAGAGGAATCCAAATCTACCTTTACCTTTAGATTATCAAAAGAGTAACATTACAAGATTTAAATCCCACCTTTCTCTATTGCCCAAATTGGGTAAAATGTAAGCTATTCTAGAGAAGAAAAAGAAAGGTAAGAGAAACATTGCTATTCATAGAAGAAAGAGTGGTTTAGATGAATATGGAATCAATCTGATGGCTATAATCAACTTCCCTTTGCTCTGGTACACCAAAATAAATACCTTAGAACCATAAGAGAAATTTGGAGGATTTGGACGAAAAGGATCTTCCAGTGGTGGATTTGGATGCGCCACTACTTAGTAGCATATTATGCATCATATTCATGCTATATATCCTTAATTTTACCCCAATATTGTGCTACTCGAGTGTTTGTTGTTATATTTCAGGTATTAGGTAATAAAGAAGATAAGTGAAGAGAAAAAGGACTAAAATGTGAGGAAGGGAAGAAAGGCTTTACTCCTAATTTTACCCCAATATTATTCTGGGAATGTTTGATTAGTCCTACATCGAGGGATTGTCCTCGATTACCATTTTCTATGACTATAAATAGAACTCTTCCCCCTCCCTTGTAACCATGTCCTCTTTTGGTGGTCATTCTCTCTACTAGGAGTAAAGCCATGGAGCAAAACTCTGGTAAGTGAGTGAGCAATAGAGAATGTTATGTTAGTTCCTTGTTGTTTCTTTTAGTTCTTGCATGCATATTTAATTTTGTTTGTTTTAATCTTCCTAGAATTAATTAGCAATTTTTCTTTTCTTAATATGAATGTTAGCTTAATAATGTGTGAGTAGTTCCATCCCACATTGGGGGTGGAGATGATGTACATATATGTTGTGAAGTTTGAATGTTTGATGAATGTTTTGATTGTGCAGACTTGCATGTTTGTATCTTTGTTGGGGGTATTTTAATCATCTACATGTTGGGGAATTTTTGATGGGTTTTGCCATAACATTTAGACACTTCCCATGCTTAGTTTCCTCATGTTTATTGGCTGAAATTTCCAGTTGAATATACTACACATTACTTATATGTTTGTATTTGTGTTTGTTTGCTTGAGTGATTGAAGAAACTTTGTTTTGATGGGATATGCCACAAGATTTAGACACCTCCCATGCTTAACCTTTGTTTTCACATGAGTTCTTAGTTTTTGATGGGTCTTTCCATATCCTTAGACACTTCTCACGCTAATTAAGTAGTAATTGTTGATACGTTGTGTGAATGGATTGATAGGTTTTGCCACATATTTAGACACTTCCTATTCATGAAGACACACACATGACACACACATACATGCTTACATGCGTCATTCCTCACTTATTTCACTTCATATGTGCACAAACTCCACCGTTTATGGGTTTCCATTCCTGAATTCCAGCTTGTTATCTTAGTTAGTTTAGTTTCATTATTGCATGCTTTCATTTCCTTATTTGTGTTTACTAGTTTAGTTTAGTCTAGTTTAGCGTAATCAAATCTCTTTTCCCTTTTTTGTCACTTGACTTTGGACAAATCAGAGGCTACTCACCCCCCCGTGGATCGACCCGTACTTTCCACCACTATATCGCGGTCGTGCACTTACGATTTAATCTTAATTGATTAAACACGTTTTTGGCCGTTGCCGGGGAGGTGCTATGTCCAGACTTTGGTTTGGACGATTCGAGTGGGTTTAATCTTTTCGTTTTAGTTTTGTGTATTTCAGGGGCATCTTAGCATCCAGGGGAGGCATCAAGAGAAATTTGGAGAAGTGGAAAGCTATTTGGACCGCCAATCAGCGGTCTAGGACCGCCAACTAGCGGCCTGGTGAGCTTATTTCACTCAAAATTTTATTCTAGTTGTTTGTTATTTCAATCTAGTTGTCGGGGAGCTAAATTTTGCATGTTATGACATGTAGTTTGCTCCCAGAACAAGCAATTCCCCTTTTCAAGACAACTTGGACCATAGAACTCGAAGCAAAAGATTAGATAAATTGTCATCTAGGTCATGCATCACTTCTAGACCTCGCATGCACATTGTCTTTCATTTGCTTTAAATTCCTGTTGTCGATTGTTAGTGTGAGGTATGTTCACCCATTGCCTGATTCATGCGTGGTTAGAGCATTTATTAGTTAGTAAGGTGCATTGTAACAAGAGTGAGGTGAGTGCTTGTTTGGTGAGTTTCTTGCTAGCCTAAGATATCAAAACATCTTTAAGGGGGTACCACCTATAGTTTTCAAGATAAGGTAGGGGATTTCATCACCCCTTCCTTCATCCCCAGAAACACCTCTCAAAAATCCTAATTTTAAAATCAACTAGACATTGGCCCCTAAGGATCTCCGGCGCATTAGGAGAGTGATCTGGTCGCGACCGTCATGGCCTGATCAGCGTTGCCCACTCTGTCGACAGTAGGAGAGACGAGATGTCCAGATCTTGGCTCACTTGCTGGGCTTTGTGGTCTTCGTCGTAGGGAGGTGAGGTGTTTGGGGCCGTGTGACCTCGCAGTTAGGTATCGTCTAGCTGTATGGACCTACAATAACCTTAGGTTGTTTGAGCCTTGCTTGCTTGTGTGCTTCTACCAGTACCTACCCACCGTAGTGTAAGGACTTCTTCCCTTCTCTTCTGAGTTATTCCTTCTCTTCTATGTCTTCCCATCTTCTCCTTTACGTACATTCTATTTTAATTGTCAAAAAAAGTTTTCTTTTTTTCCGTTGGACTCGTGTGGTTGTGCAGCTTTGTGCATGGCAGTGTGGTCATGAGACGTTGCAGGTCGTTTGACGAGATATGACATCGATCTGTCCTCGATTTTTGACTTTTCGAACATATCCCCGTCCCGTGTCCTAGACAGTCCCGAGACCATGACGAGTCGTGGACCACACGAGGATGACTCAGGTTTTGGACTCTCCACAACCTATCAATTGGTTCCCAGGTTCCCATTCCCCTCCGTGACCGATGCTACCCGAGTTGTACTACTCTGCCTTCTTGCATCGTATTGCAAGATGCGAATGGGAACCACTCTGACGTTAAGCCTCAGTTTATCTTCATGCTCCCTCACTTCCCTAGGAAGGGTGACCCCTATATCTTTCTCAGGGAATTGGAGGAGGTTTGTGCTATCTTCAAGCTGCAACAACTTAGCACAAACTCCATCTACCTTAGGATTGTTCCATTTGCACTAAAGGATGATGCCAAGAAGTGGTTGTACAACAACCAAGCAAATGCCTTTAGGACTTGAGATGATATTCAATCTGCATTCCTCAAGAAGTACTTCCCAAATCATCAGACTTAAAAACTGAGGAACAGAATCAATTTGTTCTATCAACATGAGACCGAACCATTCCATGCATACTTAGAGAGGTTCAAGGAGCTACTATCCTCATGACCTCACCATGGCATCGAGTTGTGTCACCTTTTTCTGATTCTCTATGAGGGTCTTCACATCCTGTCTTGAACGATCCTTCAGTCCATGTGTCAAGGAGACTTCTTAGGAAATGATGAAAGGTAGGCATGCGCTTTCCTAGAAGACCTCGCTGAGAAAACCATGCAGTGGGAGATTGTAAGGTAATAATAACTATCATCTAGCATAGGTGCGAGGATCGCAAATGCAAACTCGACTTGATCGGGTGCCGCATTTGCTGTCGATATCACTACGGCCGCGGAGGCACACATCGTGGCCTTAATGCGCCGCATGGATTCAATTGAGCTCCAAAACCAGCATAGTGTGTATCAAGTGTTTGCATCTGGTCCGGTTCCTTGTTGTTTGTGTGGCAGGATAGGTCGTGTAGGAGGTGAGTGTGCATCCATTCCTCCTAAGATGGACTAGATCAATGACATCGATGATAGACCAAGGAATGACCCATATTCATCATCATATAACCCTGGATGGAGGAACCACCATAACGTTTCATGGAACCAAAACAATGCCCCAGGTGGTCCTTGAAACATCTCTCGACCACCTAATAGACCACACCAACCTCCCATGCATTCACAATATTTTCAGTCACCCCAAGCCAAGACCACACACCCCCCGGGGTTTCCCAAATTCTAACAACAAGGAAACCCAATTTAATTCGCTTGATAACTTCACTCGTGGACTTCAGAACTCAATGAAAAACTTTATGTTATCTACAAGTCAAGTTCTCACTTCGAATCAGCAGACCACCAAATCTCTTGAGCTTCAGATGGGTCAATTGGTTCAATTTGTACATCAGAGAGAGCAAGGGACTCTGCCTAGCTAGCCTGAGGCTAATCCCTACATGTACCCACAATAACACTTGCAAAATGAGAGTTTGGTACCTCAGGGGTGGCTAGTGAACCATGTGGAGGAACTTGTTCATCATGTCAATGACATTGTAACCTTAAGGAATGGAAAGCAGGTTGACAATCACATTTCCTTGCCACCACCATTTGTGCAGCCCCTCAGTGGGAATGATGGTAAGGAAGAGCCTGAGGGTGTTGGTAATACACCAACGGCTCCTTATCAAGCACTGCAGAAAACCTACCTGCCAAAAGCTCCCTATCCTGATAGGTTAACCAAAAAGAAGACTGACAAAATGGATAAGATATTAGAGGTCTTTAAACAAGTGAAGGTTAACATCCCCTTGTTGTATGTCACCCAAAAAATACCTCAATATGCCAAAGTGTTGAAAGATCTCTGCACAACCAAGAGGAAGATCAATGATCCTAAGAAAGCATTCTTAGCTACGAGTGTGAGCTCACTTTTGTCCAATCCCACATACATTAAGTACAAGGACCCTGGACGTCTTACTATTCAGTGTATGATTGGGGACACTCGCATAAGTAATGTATTGCTTGATTTAGGATCAGCGGTTAACCTCCTCCCATGTTTTGTTTATCAACAGTTGAACTAGGGAGAATTGAAACCAACTAAGATCACCCTCCAAGATAGATCTATTTGTGTCCCAAAGGGGACTATTGAGGACGTGCTCATCAAAGTTGGAGATTTTATATTTCTAGTAGATTTTGTCGTCGGTTGCTAACACCCACTCTCAAATACCTTTGATTTTGGGTAGACCACTTATGACAACCTCCAATGCCTTAATTAATTATAGAAATGGTCTCATGAAGCTCTCATTCGGTAACACGAGTACCGAGTTTCATGTGTTCAACTATTGTTGGAAAGAGGAGTCCTTTGACTAATCTTTAAATATCAACCTCATCCGCCAATTAGAGAAAGCACTGCAAAATCAACAAACACACCCAACACCAATGCAACCTGTTGAGAATGTTTGTGTGCCCAGCGAAAACTCATTGCTTGTCTTTGCAATGCAACAAAGTGAGCTGATGATGAGAATTAAATTTATACCGCAAGTGCACGACGTCAATGAAGACGTGGCAAATACGGGTCGAACACAAGGAGGGAGAGATTCTGTTAATAGTGTGATTTCGATTGGGGGAAAGAAGGAGAGAAGAAATAAGTTGGTTTTGAGATTTTTGGGTTTTAATTATTTAAAGCAAGAAACATGCAAGATTAAAAATAAAACAAGAATAAAGATGGTGAATTCCGTTGGGTGGAGGTTTAGATTTAGGGTTTAGATTAGAGAATTCAGAAACTTATAATAAATCATGTTAGTTATGAAGCATTACATGATAAATGATTTAACACAAACTCAAGTAATTAAAATATACTAACACGAAATTAAAATAATAACTTTTATTCGTCTTCTCTTCACCCTAAATCCGTCACCTCCACCCTTTGGAAAGAGTTAGAAACTCATGGAGGGAGGAAGAAGGGATCCTAGAGGCATTAGAAAAGAAAAAACTAAAAACAAGAAATAAAAGACAGAATTTTATTACTAAAAAGAAGAATACAAAACTAAGACTAAAAATAAAAACTAAGGTTAAGGACCAAGGACCCTTCTAACATCGTTCTCGGGGCTATTTATAGTTGTTACAAGAGACCTAAGTATAGAATTGGAGAGTACACGTGTCCAGACACGACTGGACAAAATTGGAGCACACAGATCGACTAGGGGGTAGTGTTTCCTTCGCACAATGCATGTAATATGCGGCGATTTCGCCGCATAATCTCCTCTGATTTAATCCGGATTTTTGCTGTGTGTTTTTGGTATGATTTGATTCTCCTTTGCGCGTCTGGATTAATTTTTTCCATTCTTTTGAGCTCCGGATTAATTCCTTCATATATTTGGAGATCCACATTGATTTTTCTTTAGATTTTCTCCAAGATAATAAAACCTACTCGTGATTTGCAATTAGGTCCTTGTCTTTTTGCAATTAAGTCCCCGGCTACTTTTGTGCTCAAGTCCTTGTTCTTTTTGTAATTAGGTCTTCAATGCTTTTATGCTTGGAAACATTTCCATTTGAAACCCGATAATCTTGAGCTTGGTCTTTATGATAGAAATGAGTCTTTCGCACGCGTTTATGCTCGGGATGTGGGTAAATTGCATTCAGGTCCCTGTATTCTGTAAATAAGACTAAACACATACCTTAGTAGCATTTATTGATGTAAAAGTAATCTAAATGAAAGACATATGATGCAATGTATGCAATGCATCAAATACCCCCACACCTAGATTTTGCTAGTCCCTAGCAAAACAGAAGATACGAAAAATAAAAACAGGGAAATTCTAACTCACTTTCGTAGGAATCACGGTTGCACTTAGCATGTTCAACAAGCCTTTAAACCCCTGAGTTTCCTTAGAGGACGAGTTTTGTCTCGTGAGGGTTTTCAGTTGACACACCCACAAAGTCTTAATTCAATATTTCATTAATAGCTCTCGATATCTCCACCTCAACCTTATACATCTCACTTAGAATTCTTGCATGCTCATTATACAAATCTAACTTATAAAAAGTTTTGACTTGGTCTTTGTTCCTCCAACATTCACACCACTAACCCTTCTACACATGTTTATCACTTAAATAATTTTGCACGCCTCCTCTGGTGGTGAAGTATCATTCGGATCAACCATGGCATGGATCATTCTTTTAGCTTTGGGCCTTGAGTATATATATTTTTTTCTTTTCATCCGTGATTCAACACATTTGCTTTTTGACACTTTTACCCTTTTTGCATTCGTGTAGCGAGTTTGGTCGATAATCCTGAGCTGATAGACTCAAGTTACCGGGTTTCAAGATACCCGTACGGACCAGTGACTCAAAGGCTTGGGCTTTTGTAATCATTTTGCAGAATGTGCTTTCCTCACTTTATTCCTTTATTTTCCTCAAGGCTTAATTGCTATTAGAAGTCCACACTTCCCGGTATATTTTCCTCAACCTCTGCTTTTTATCAACCACTTCAAAGATTTGATTTATCCAATTTAAGTGCATACATATCTTAAAGGGCAATGGGTTATTTCTTTGGAACTTAGATTTATGTCATAATTTCTACAAGCAGAACTATATAATAAGAAACAAAAACTCAATGCAATTTGTACACGGGTTTTGGCAGTTCAATCTTAAGCTATGTCATGAAACATTTTTTTAAAAGATAGATATATAGATAAATATATACATAAACACCCCCCACACCTAAATCATGCATTGTCCTCAATGTATGCAAATATAAAGCACATGCACTTATTACCTTGGTGAACTGCGGTGGAAGGATGGAAATTGCTCAAAGTCAACCATAGTCAGAACTGGATTGAATGACACCATATTGGTGCATGTATCCAGTTGAATTGTTCCCCATGTTGCAATGAGATTCCTGAGTCACATGTTCCACACCCCTCACATAAATAGGTTCTCTTATTTGCTCGAGATATGGTGGGTGTGTCGAAGAATTACTCCCTTTTTTCTTACTTCCTTTTTGATTTTGTGATGATTTATTTGATTCAGAAATCTGATAGATACGTGCTCTCATCACAACATCACTTTGATTGCATATTCTTTCTGGCTCACTATCAACATGAAAGATATTAAATTCAGCTTTTAAGTTCCCGAAAGATAATTGCATGAGCCCATTTCGACAGTTTATCAATGCTTCAGAAGTGGCTAAAAAGGGTCTGCCTAGAATTACAGGGATTTGTCGATTATGATTTACAACAGGTGCGGTATCTAGTACGACAAAATCCACTGGGTAAATGAAGTCACCAACCTTGATCAAAACATCCTCTACTATACCTCTTGGTTTCTTAATCGAGCAATCAGCAAATTGAAGGGTTGTCTTAGAGGGTTTTAGTGGACCAAGGTTCATTTGCTCATAGACAGAGTACGGGAGTAGGTTAACACTAGCACCAAGGTCTAGAAGGGCTTTGTTGATATAAGTATCTCCTATTGCACAAGAAATTGTGGGACACCCAGGATCCTTAGATTTTATAGGAGATGTGTTGGACAAAATAGAACTTATGTTTGCAGTTAAAAATGCCTTCTTTGGTACGTTCGTTTTTCGCTTTTTAGTGCACAAATCTTTCAAGAATTTAGCATAAGCAGGTATTTGTTGAATCATGTCTAAGAGTGGAATGTTCACCTTAACTTGCTTAAATACTTCCAAGATTTTCTCTATTTGTGCACTTGAGTTCTTTTTGAGTCTATTGGGGAATGGGACTTTAGGAACATAGACTCGCTCAGGTTCAGGTTGAGCTATGGGTTCAGGTTGAGTAGGTGGGTTGGGCGTTTCAGATTGGACGTCGGGTTCAATGGTTAGGTCATATGTGGTAGTTTGATGGCTAAATGGATTAGACGTTCTAGGATTTACCACATTGTTATCAACTTGTCTTCCGGACCGTAATGATACTACAACATTTATTTGTTGGAACGGTCTTTCCTCATTAACCATTTGAACCGGTCTAGGGTTGTTATTTCCTGAAGGTGCTTGATAGGATTGATATGAATTATTAGATCTAGGGTTCATCTCAGGTTGACTTGGAAACCGACCCTTTTCTCTTTCACCTACTATTTGTGCTAGTTGGCTGACTTGTGTCTCAAGCCTTTGGAAGGTCCGGTTGGTTGTTTGTATAAAGGTTTTCATCAAATTTTCCAAGCTTGTCAACCTAACCTCATGATCGTTATTGTTACTAAACCCAGATGATGTATTATTTTGGTTATACGGGTTTGGTTATTGTCTAGGAGGTTGACCTTGTTGGCTTGATGAGAAATTGGAATTATTACGCCAACCCGAGTTATAGGTTGATGCGTATGGGTCATTTCTAGCATGGTTATACATGGCATTAACTTGGTCCCAGTGCGCACAATCCTCCATTACATGACCAGTCTGACCACATCTAGAGCAAGGGATAGACGAGGCTTGATTCACTCGGTTTTGGGTTTGTAGCTCTAAACTTTCCATTCTGCGCATAAGGGTAGCTAGTTTTGCTTCAGCCGCTATGTTGGCATCTACAGCTAAGACACCTGGTTTGGGTTGACTTGCTATTTTAGATCCAATACTCGGGTTAAGCAGTGTTCTAGCATTGTCCCATTGCATACTGTTTTCAGCTAATTCCTCAAGAAAAGTCCAGGCATCGTTTTCATTTTTCGACATAAAGTTCCCTTGGCTTACGGATTCTACCATAACCCTAGATGTGGGTGTCAATCCCTCATAAATAATTTGACATAATGGCCATCTCGGAATTCCATGATGAGGGCATTGGGTCAGAACACTTTTGAATCTTTCTAGATAGGAATAGAACGGCTCGCTCTCAGACTGAACGAATGCAACAATTTCATTCCTAATCCTCATAGTCTTATGGTTGGGGAAATATTTTTTAGGAATACTTGAACAAACTCAGCCCAACTCCTAATAGATCTTTCGGCTAGACTATATAGCCATTTCTTAGCGTCGTCCTTTAGTGCAAGAGGCACAAATTTCAGACGCACTGCCTCCTCAGGGATATGCTGGTATTGCATAAGATAGCAAATTTCCTCGAATTCTCTAAGGAAGAGATATGGGTCTTCCCTAGAGGTGAACTTAGGCAACATACTCATGTATTGTGCCTTAAGTTCGAAGTCGCGACCCGGGATGGTCGGCATAACGATGCACGATGGCCGAGAAGCCATCGCTGGATAGCATCGATCCCTCAGAGTTATAGGTTGTGCAACAGGTGGCTCCACTACGTTCTCACCCATTGGATCCGGGTGAGGTGGTGCAGCAGATGGATTGGGGCTAAGTTCCAGACTGGAATCTAGATGAACTCGTGAGAATCGATTACTCAAGTCCCGAATCCAAATCTGAGTGCACCGGGTTGAATCAATTTTTGAATTCAAATTCGAAATTTAAATTTCAAATTTAATTTGAAGAATTAATTACATTTTTTTTTTCGTTTTTTTTGGAAACAAACAATGGAATGGGGAAAGATGAGAAATGAATCCTAATCTAGAGAATTTAGGTGAAAAGAGAAAGAAGACTCAGATGAGAAGGGAAACCTAACTCTAATGATAGAAAGAGGGTTGGTCAGAAAATTCCTAAGAAAGCACGGTTCAAACAATCCTTGACCTAGTGTCGCTTAGATCTAGACGACTCCTAACTGGTTGAGTCGAATTGATTCCCTTGATTCACCTCCCTCACTAATCAAACCAACTTGGCCAGGCCGTGTATAGCTAGTGGGGGCGCTTCCGACAGAGTCGGTGCCAATTAGACAACCACTTCGCTTGGAAGACTTACGTCAACACAAAAACACTTTCTAGACACCAAATTAAATTCAATCGGCTTCAGGTCATAGCAAGTCAAACCAATTCTTCTCCTTAAATGAGTCCGAGTCCTTGGGGGTCAATGTCTAGTTGATTTTAATTTAAGGCTTGGGTGACACTTTAGGATTGTAATTTGTGGGCCACGGAAGGGTGATGAAATCCCCACCGTATCTTTGCCTACGGAGTTGCCCTTAAGATAGTTTAACTTAGATCTAGCAAAGATAGTCAAACAATGGTCTTTAGAGGGGGGCAATTGCAAGCTTGTATGCAAACTAGATTATATGCGTAAATGCAATCGATGAAAATCACAATACGTACCTTGACTCCAACACTCTTCAACAGAAATTGATTTGCATGAATTTAGCAAGAATAATGCATACAAAACACTAGATGATGCATGCACTAAGGCCTTTCTAATTTTGCCAATTTTAGGTCAGAGTTGAATTATTGTCAATTATGGAATTTTTGCCCTAACACGTGCAATTCTAATAGAAGGAAATTTTCTGAAAATAGAAATTACGGGGAAAAGAGGCAACGAAGGTTACCTATGCAATGCTCAGTCGGGTTCACCGCCCGTTCTCGAAATTTCAATAGCTTCACGCGTCCACCCAGAGATGAGTCGCGTCCCAGAAAAATTTGAAGCCCAGATGCTTCAGGTGTGCGGCGATTCCGCCACAGGTGGCTCTTGGTATGCGGCGATTTCGCCGCTCGGTTAGCTCCAAATGTGCTCGGATTTCTCCTCGCACTCTGCTGTCTCCTGAAACACAAATCCAAATACTTAGATAGCGCAGAAGATAAACAGAATAAAATCGAAAACACAAAAATAAACAAATCTGCGTCGCCTCCCCGGCAACGGTGCCAAAAACTTGATGAGAATTAAATTTATACCGCAAGTGCACGGCGTCAATGAAGACGTGGCAAATACGGGTCGAACACAAGGAGGGAGAGATTCTGTTATTAGTGTGATTTCGATTGGGGGAAAGAAGGAGAGAAGAAATAAGTTGGTTTTGAGATTTTTGGGTTTTAATTATTTAAAGTAAGAAACATGCAAGATTAAAATAAAACAAGAATAAATATGGTGAATTCCGTTGGGTGGAGGTTTAGATTTAGGGTTTAGATTAGAGAATTCAGAAACTTATAATAAATCATGTTAGTTATGAAGCATTACATGATAAATGATTTAACACAAACTCAAGTAATCAAAATATACTAACACAAAATTAAAATAATAACTTTTATTCGTCTTCTCTTCACCCTAAATCTGTCACCTCCACCCTTTGGAAAGAGTTAGAAACTCATGGAGGGAGGAAGAAGGGATCCTAGAGGCATTACAAAAGAAAACTAAAAACAAGAAATAAAAGACAGAATTTTATTACTAAAAAGAAGAATACAAAACTAAGACTAAAAATAAAAACTAAGGTTAAGGACGAAGGACCCTTCTAACATCGTTCTCGGGGCTATTTATAGTTGTTACAAGAGACCTAAGTATAGAATTGGAGAGTACACGTGTCCAGACACGACTGGACAAAATTGGAGCACACGGATCGACTAGGGGGCGGCGTTTCCGCCGCACAATGCATGTAATATGCGGCGATTTCGCCGCATAATCTCCTCTGATTTAATCCGGATTTTTGCTGTGTGTTTTTGGTATCATTTGATCCTCCTTTGCGCGTCTGGATTGATTCTTTCCATTCTTTTGAGCTCCGGATTAATTCCTTCATATATTTGGAGATCCACATTGTTTTTTCTTTAGAATTTCTCCAAGATAATAAAAACTACTCGTGATTTGCAATTAGGTCCTTGTCTTTTTGCAATTAAGACCCCGACTACTTTTGTGCTCAAGTTCTTATTCTTTTTGTAATTAGGTCTTGAATGCTTTTATGCTTGGAAACATTTCCATTTGAAACCCGATAATCTTGAGCTTGGTCTTTATGATAGAAATGAGTCTTTCGCACGCGTTTATGCTCGGGATGTGGGTAAATTGCATTCAGGTCCCTGTATTCTGTAAATAAGACTAAACACATACCTTAGTAGCATTTATTGATGTAAAAGTAATCTAAATGAAAGACATATGATGCAATGTATGCAATGCATCAGCTGACATCAAACATGAATATACAAAGGGAGTGTTTGTTGGATGATTTAGTTGAGACTATTAGTGAGATGGACACACCTCATCATATGCCCATACCAGAATGTGTCTTCACCCCATGTCCCATGGCCATTGAGCCCTTCGAGCTTCATATTGATTCCAACAAGGACCCACTGTGACCGAGCTTATGCTTCATAATATAAAGGAGGTTGGGTTGTCCTTGTTGGATGAATTGGGGAGAAGCCCCATTCTTAGTGCGACTACTGTGCCACATTCTTCGAATGAGCCTGAGGAACTCATTCCAATGCACCCACCTATTGGTTGGAAGGTTTTGTTCGACAAGCAACTAAACCTTAGTGATGCAACACAACTCCACTCATTCATGTTTCCTACGCCCAATAAATATCGTGAGGGTTTCGAGCCTTTCATTTTTGACCTTTCACCCCTCATGATACCACAGAGTACTAATGAAGCACGACCATCTTGGCAAATCTCGGGTCCGCATGACTCGATGTTGTCATTTTATGTTCCTTAACCAAATATTTTCTTTTTCATGCAGCAATCCATGTAGTATCATACTCACATTCATTGAGGACAATGCCTGAAGTAAGTGTGGGGGTATTTTACGTGTGTACATAGTCGAGTCTTTTCCGTTGATTTTGTTTTCTTTTGTGTGCATTGTTAAGGTCTTGTTATTGTGCTGCATTTAATATCGATATCTACCTGCCAAGATCGTTGGGTGACTTGTCTTCTTTTTCTTGACTAGTGCTTTAAATTTTCACATTTTCTTTCAAAATCTTCATGTGTTTGAGAAATAAAATGTTTTGTGTGTTTTGCGTGTGTTTAGCATGTGCAAAACCGTTTTGAGCAAGATGCATTAGGATGACTAGTATATCGGCTTTAGGTCTTATCGAGTCGTAGGGATGCACCCCGGTCTTTCCTCGGGGGTGGGGGGGGGCCTGTAATCATAGGGTTTCAGTACTCAAACAAATAAAGAAGTTCACCCTGAACCTAGTGAGTCGAATAATACATGTTTGTTTGTATAAAGAAGTTTGTTGTAGTCGTGTATAAAGAAGTTTATCCAGTTGTGAAACTTTAAGTGTAGGGGTTTTGGTTCCGATGTAGATAATAAATAAGTAAGTAAGTGGTGTTCTCTCTTCTCACACGACTACTATTACTCAGGAAATTAGGTCTGAGGGGACTTAGTGTCTAGTGTATTCAAGTCATCTGATTTGGGATGCACCGACCGAACTCCCGTTACACAGGTGGTAGGGATCGCCTTATATGGAGATTTTAGGGAATCTGTACGTGATAGTGTAAGTCCTCACAGGCAATGATGCATGAAACCCGACCCTGGGAGAATCAAACACCGACTAGTGTAAAACATAATGCTCCAAAAAGAAAAGAAAAATTAGAAAAATGGACAAATAATAAGCTCAATGGACTTCAGAGTTTGTATCACTTGAGGATGTTAAGGTTGCCCATGTCTGTCACTTAAGTCCTTAACTAACTTGCATGAATGGTTCATTAGGTTAGGTGTGTGGACTGATTACATATATAGAGGTGGCCCGTAGAATTATCGTGTCAAATGATCGACGAAAATGAGTCCATCGAGTCGTGTTGCTAGGTTGAATAATGCATCCATGTTCAGATTTTGTGGCTGTATCCGCTGAAAACCGTCAGGAGACAACACTCCTCCTCCTTGGAGACAAGGAGGTTTAACGGCTTGTTGCACGTGCGAAGTACAACCATGACTCCTACGAAAGTGAGTTATGATTTCCCTATTTTCATATGTCTTTCCTTTATTTCCTTTTTCTCTTTCTTTGTTTTGTTCGAGACTAGAAAAAGGTAAGCGTGGGGCTATTTGATTAGTAGCATATCATGCATCATATTTATGCTATATATCCTTACTTTTACCCTAATATTGTGCTACTCGAGTGTTTGTTGTTATATTTCAGGTATTAGGTAATAAAGAAGAGAAGTGACGAGAAAAAGGACTGAAATGTAAAAAAGAAAGCACTTAAATGAGGCAAAATGAACCTCTCGGACATACACAAGGATCCATCTGCAAGAGGGGAGGACCTAGACGTAAGCCCGAAAGTGTTAGGATCTATGGCCCTCTAATCGATAGAAAAATGCGGAATTAAAAATAATTATCGAAGGATTAAGGAAGAGACAATTGCGAACCACAAAAATGACGACGCCGAAGTTTAGAGAGATTCGGCACCCACACCCGGGTCCAAGTCCTCCATGCAAGCATCGCTCGATCCCCCGATCCTCGCTTACGGTTCCACTAACCGATCTTCGTTTCGGGCCGAGAACAACGTCGTTTACAACACCGAGCCCTGCGAATAATCCTCTCCTCGCTCGTGTCTCCTCTCACAACCCGAGAGGGAGCTTCCTCGAAGCTTTTACAACTCTTTGATTCTTTGATGGGGAAGTTGAATCACAATCTAACTAACACTCTATACTTGAGCACACTTGGATATGATATGGAATTTGGATATGCAAGTGGTGAAGTTTAGGCTTGAGTGTTGTGGATTGAGAGCTTGAAGATGGAGAGGATTTGACTTTGAGTATTGGATAGATAGGAAGTGTTCAAGATTTCTAAAGCAACCAAATGAGGTCCTATTTATAAGCCTTCAAGCTCATATAGCCATTTAGGAGTTGGTGGGGAATGGACCAATGAGAATACAAGATGTGACTTAGGCTCTGGCAGAAATCGAGAAAGATTCGGTTGACCGTTATCCAAACGGTAGTCCGAAGAATTGGTCTGAACTAAGAACTCGGTTGACCGATTATGTATCGGATCATCGTTCACCAACCTCCAGTAACTTTTATCTATTTATCCCTAATTAAATTCGGTTCACCGTTCCAAGGTGGACAGTAGAATTGATTGGGCTTTGATTATGTCAAGTTCGGTTGACCGTGTATACTTCGGTAGACCAAAGTAGCACGGGTATTGCACTGACATTGTATGGGAAATTGCTTTATCAATAACAGTTAAGTGTCACATGTAAAATAGTCGTTGGGCTCCTAAAGCCAATAAGGATTCGGTAGACCGAAGTGTGTGCGGTCGTCCAAAGTGGGTCAAGTTAATTGGGCTCTAGGGACTCGATTGAATGCGACCGTTGGAGCAAAGTCCGAAACCGGTCCAGGGCTATTCGGTCGACCGAAGGTAGTTTGGTATGCCGATGGGGCAATTCCAGAGAACACCTAAGTTTTACTGGTGGGAAGAATTCATCTATTCGATAGGTGTTCGGTGGACCGAACTGGGTATGATTAGGTTAACCGAAATAGGTTCGGTTTACCGAGGAATGACGGGACAAAATCCTAGTGCTCAAGTTTACATAAAACCTTATGGACTCAATAAATATAAAGTTACATGTCTTGATCCAAAGCTTTGATTACAAATTTTGATGTCCTTGTCCCAATGCTTATTTCCTTGATTGTAAATATACAAATATATATGCAATGCATGTAATCGTGTTTGCTCACTTTGATTGATTAGGTTGATTGATTAAGATTAGTTTAATTAATCATCAAAAATAATATAGATTAAGGCCAAAAAGCCAACAATCTCCGCCTTTTTGATGATGACAAATATATATCTTAATGCTTGAGCTTCAAATTAAGTTCTCCCCTATTCTACATGATTGCTCCCCCCTCATTTATGTAAACTATGCATGTTTAAGATGCTCCCCCTAACAATGTGCATAGTACGAGTAAATTGAAGCTCAATCCTTATCATTCTCCCCCTTTGACATCAATCAAATGCAAACAATACAAGCATATGATATAAATGTATAGGATTAGATAATGTCCCCCTTAATTAGATGATATAACATTATATGATCCCCCTATCACTTAGGCCTAAAAGCAATGATGTATGATATCAATTAAGCATGTAATATCCCTAGATTAGAACCAAATGTTAAAATAGTCACAATTGAGAGGATTGAAAATATTACCCAACTTTGATCCTCGATTTTGAATTGGTTCCAATCTCCTATCGCTAGCGACAACGACTTTATGAATTCGATCCAAATGATTTCCTTGAAGCTTGGAATCGATCTTTTGTTGCTTCAGCCGATCGCTATCGATTCTCCTTCCTCTAAGTACCTAAGACCAAAATGGTACCCAAACCATTTTGGTCTTAGGTGCCCAAACACTTGAGGAACATTTATTCAAAAAGAAATGCTTTCCATTCATAGTAGTGTGAATGACATGGTTTTTGTAGTTGTTAACAAAATAGCCTACACCATGCTTATCTAAAGATTATTTTTGACTCCTTATGAGCATATCAAGCATTTTCTTATCACTTGTGAATTTTTAAAGATCGTTTTCTAATTGAACATTCTTAGCAATTAGATCTTGAATATCATCGCTACATGAAGGTTTTGCATTTAGAGTTATAATTTCATCAATAAATTGAGTGTTCTCTAATGCAATTTTATCATGACTAGCAAGCAATTCATTCTTCTCATTCATGATAGATTCAATTTGAGATTGTACCTCATTGATTTTCTTTCTTGCTAGTTTATTCTTTCGACAAATTTTCTCAAAATGTTCAAGCAACTCATTGAATTCACATTGAAGTTCATTATATGCATTTGAATTATTTGAATCAATTGAATCACGACTAGAGCAAGAAGATACCTCACTATCATCATCTTCTATTCCCATGAAGCACATCGAGGTGAATTCACCTTCAATTGATGAAGATGATGAGGTGTCCCAAGTAGCTTTGAGAGCTTTCTTCTTATTCTCTTTTCTCTTGCTTTTCTTCTTCTCTTTTCTCCTTTCTTTCTCTTCTTTGAGAAACTCCATAAATTGATGTGTCCCCAATTGCTCCTCCACGTCATTATCTCCTTTGATCGAATTGGCGACGGCATGTAGCCCCAAGGATTTCTTGACTCCCTTCTCCTTGCGGTCTTTCATTTGTATCTCATATGTCATGAGACTACCCATTAGCTCCTCGACCGATAATTTGGTGAGATCTTGTGCTTCTTCGATAGCGGTCGTCTTCTCCTCCCAATCGTCGGTGAGTGACCGGAGAATCTTTCGAGTCTTTTCTCCCTTGCTAAAATCCTTGCCAAGTGTTTTAAGAGAGTTGATTGATCGTTTTATATTAACCGCAACTGCAAGGCCGCGTTGAAGCGGTGGCAAATACGGGTCATCCACTGGGAGGTGTGTCGACGCTTGGTTTGATCGAAGGCGAGAGGTAAAAGAAGGAGAGAAAGATGTATTACACTACACTACACTAAAATGCAAATGGAAATGGAAGAAAAGCAAGAAAACTAAACCCCAAAGGGGGTAGAGAAATAATGTGAACATAAAGAAGTGTGTGTGTGTGTGTGTTCATTAAGCTCCTCACAACATGTAGTGCATGAAATCATAAAACTACATCCAACTTTGCCTCCACATGAATTAAGATAAGACTACATCATTAAAACATACAAGACAATAATTGGAATGAAGCTACATGAACTCAAGTATAAAGACTAGACCCTACTATGCCTCCACATGAATTAAGATAAGACTACATCATTAAAACATACAAGACATTAGCTAAGGTAAAGGCAACAAGAGCACATACACTACAAATTGTGTTTCCAATATTAACTTCATCCATATCCTAACCTTATCATTCCTCATAAAATAGGTCCACCTATCAAAGCATAAGCTAAGCTTCATTCAAGAGCATTAGCATATCAAAGATATGAGTGAAAATCCATTAGATGGTTATGGAAATCATATAAATCTCAAGGGATAAAGATAACACACTTAAGACACTACATGATTATATCACATATTTCTCCACCGCCAAATAGGGATGGAACTACTCACACATATTTAAACTAACTACTCTAATAAAATGAAGCATTATACTGAAATGAAACTATACTAATCAAGCAAGAAATATTAAAGAAGCATAAAACTAAACAAACACCAAAGCAAACATATTAAAGGAAATTAACTAAGCAAGAACTAAAAATCTAATGAAAACATCTTTTATTAACTCACTCAAATTACAAGCACCTCTTCCTCCACTTGAGTTTTGCTTCAAGGCTTCACTCTTAGTAGGGAATATGCCACCAAAGAGAGAGATGGATACAATGGAAGGTGAAGAGTTCTGTTTATAAGCATGGAAAAAGCTAATCCGGGACAATCCCCCGATGTGGGACTAAACCAATACCAAAAATAGCCTAAAGAAACATTAATACAAGTCCAGGAGAAAACTTAGCGGATCTGGGATGATTCAGACCGCCAGTTGGCGGCCTATAAGGCCCAGATCCGTCTGGGTTTTGTATTGGGCTTTGCTGGAAGTATTTCTTGGTCTTTGATGCATCTACTTGGTTTGTTGGAGCTCCGACCGGAATCGAATTGCCAAAATACTCCCCATGATGGTGTGGAGTTTCCTGTTTTGCTCTTAGGTCCTTCGGTCTTACGATCTGGTCATTCTCCCTTGCATCTTAGTCCCCAGGTCTCACAATTAAGTCCTTTTTCCTGCTTTTGGGTCCTTTCATCGCTCTTCTCTTCAAACCTCTTTATTCCTGAACACTAAACATAAAACTCGTCACGTAGCATTGCTTAGGTGTAAGATAATGGATATAAGATACAAATATAAGCATGAAATGATGTCAATCAAATACCCCCACACCTAAGTTTTTGCTAGTCCCGAGCATAACAAAGAAAGAGAAAAGCAAACGAGAAACACGAAATCCTAACTCACTTTCGTAGGAATCATGGTTGCACTTAGCACGTGCAACAAGCCGTTAAACCTCCTTGTTGCCAAGGAGGAGGAGGAGTGTTGTCTCCTGAGGGTTTTCAGCGGGTATACCCACAAAATCCGAACAAGATGCATTATTCAATCTAGACCTCGACTCGTTGGACAAATTTTGTCGATCAATGGACGTGGTAATGCTATGGGTCGACTCTATATAGGTGATCAGTCCACACCTAGCCTAATAAACTATTCGTGCAAGTTAAATAAGGAATTAAGTGAAAGATGTGGACAACCTCAACATACTCAAGTGCTACAAAGTGTAAAGTCCATTAACGTTCTTATTTGCATTAGCTTTTTTTTTCTTTTTGTTTCTTTTCACATTTTTTTTCTTTTTCTTTTTATTAGTTGGAGCTTCATTCTCCCAGGGTCAGGTTTCGTGCATCATTGCCCATGAGGACTTACACTATCACGTACACCTTTCCCCAAATCTCCACATAGGGCAATCCCTACCACCCGTGTAACGAGAGTTCGGTCGGCGCATCCCAAGTCAGATGACTCGAAAGCAGCAGGCACAAAGTCCCCTCAGACCTACTTTCCCGAGTGATAGGAGCCGTGCGAGAAGAGAGAACACCTACTCACTTATTTCTTATCTACTCATGAACCAAAACCCCTACACTAATGTCTCACAACAAGATTTAGAGGGTCCTTGACTACAACAAACTTCCTTAAGTTAATAGACACGAATTATTGACTCACTAGGTTCAGGATGAACTTCTTTGAATGTTTGAGCACTGAAACCCTATGATTACTCACCCCCAAAGGAAAACTGGGGTGCATCCTAACGACTCGATAAATCCTAAAGTCACTGTACTAGATATCCTAATGCATCAAATTCAAGACAATTTTGGGAGCTTTCTTTTTACTTTGCCTCTCAACGGTTTTGCACATGCTAAACACACGCAAAACCCACAAAACATTTTTCTTTCGAAAACACATGAAGATTTTGAAAGAAATGTGAAAATTTTGAAGCACTAGGCAAGCAAAAGAAGACAAGTCACCCAAGGATCATGGCAAACAGATATATCGATATTAAATGCAGCACACTAACATGATCCTAAAAATGCAAACAAAAGAAAACAAAATCAGAAGAAAAGACTCGACTATGTACACACGTAAAACACCCCCCACACCTACCTCATGCATTGTCCTCAATGAATGTGAGCAAGATACTACATGGATTTATGCATGAAAAAGGAGAGATCTCACCAACATGAAGTACAAAGGAAAGGTCATGTTGATGGACACAACACAAATTCCCTCAAAACCTGTGAGATGCTAAAGAAAGGATAAAAATACGTGGAAGAAATGGAGCCCAAATACATAAGGGTTGGGGCTCACAACAATCGATGCTCACTGAAGGAGTCTTTTTGTTTTTTTTGTTTTTTTTACTATGTACAAAAATGGGCTCCCATCTTCATATGTCAAGGGGCATCAAATGGGAACCCTCCATCTCTCGAGCCAAAAATGCCCATGCATGGGCTCGCGACATACAAATCTGAATTGCTTGACCACTTGATACTCTTATAAGTGTTGTGGTCGTTTGATGCCTCTTGAGAGTGAGCAAGATAAGAGACATGAATGAGAGGTGAACCTCTATCATGTTGAAGGCTATCAGGTGGTTGATTCTTAACCCACATGGGGTCCTCAGCAGATACAGAATGACGATCATGTGGCCCAGAGGCCAAAAAAATGGTATCTTGTGGCTCAAAAGCCACATGATCGAAAGGATGTGGCTTAAGGGCCACGTGATCAAAAAGAAGTGGCTCGAGGGCCACATGATCAGAAGAATGTGGCTCAAGGGCCACGAGATCAAAAGAATGTGGCTCAAGGGCCACGAGATCAAAAGGATGTGGCTTAAGGGCCACAAGATCAAAAGGAGGTGGCACTGAGGCCACATGATCAGAACATAAGGCACCTTCTTGTGCCAGCCCAGGTGAAACATCTTCACCACCTTCAGGGTCTTCATCGAACAATTCTCTGAAGTACTTGAAGGTGCCCTCAACTTCAATTTCATCCAAACCCTGGATAAGGTTGACCCCAACAGGGTCATTGAAGGCACCTGGCTTCTTGCCGACGGTGAAGATGTTGAAATCAGCGCATTGACTACCATAAGTCAAGCGCATTAGACCATTGCGACAATTGATCAATGCATTGGAAGTCGCAAGGAAAGGTCGCCCCAGAATGACAGGAATTTGCCCAAGTGGGTTTGGCACAGGTTCAATATCCAAGACAAAGAAGTCGACTGGATAAATGAACTCTCCCACTTTGATCAGCACATCTTCCACCACACCCCTCGGTTTCTTCATAGACCTATCACCCAATTGAAGAGTGGTCTTGGTTTGTTTGAGGTCTCCAAGACCGAGGTGGATGTAGACAGAATATGGAAGAAGATTAATAGATGCACCAAGGTCCAATAAGACTCGATGTATGGACACATCACCAATCACACAAGAGATAGTAGGACAGCCAGGGTCCTTGTACTTGACATGCCGGCTCCCTCAAAAATGGTGATGAAAAAGAAGGTACCCCAAAGTGGTTATCCACCTCCTTACCAGACCTCAAAGTATGAATCACATTAATATTATGGGTCGGTTCAGAGGTAGCATGAGGTAAAGGTGTCCTTCCTTGAGAATGGGTACCCCGAGGATTCTCCTCAGGTTGACTCGGGAACTGACCCTTCTCGCGTTCATGGAGTTGATGAGCCAATTGGCTAACCTGCATTTCCAAAGCCTTGACTGTACTTTGCAACGCTTGAAAGGTCGGATCACAAGAAGGGTCCTTAGGGTCAACCCGCTGGGGTTGTGGAGTCTGGTTGGAATAACCCGACGATGAGGCATGAGGAGGTTGGTAATTATGGTTCTGAGACCTTTGATGTGGACGTTGGTAGGTCGCCGATGGACGTGGAGGTTGATAAGGTGGAGGTTGAGGTTGAGCGTGCGAGCTCTGACCGTTACCCCCACTAGGCCCCCAAGAGAAGTTAGGATGGTTACGCCATCCCAGGTTGTAGGAGTGACTGTACGGGTCGTTACGGGGCCATTGTTGATACATCGCATTTGCATGCTCAGTATCCCTTGGAGCGTAAGCACATTCCAAGTCATCATGGCCCGTAAGTCCACACCTAACACACCCGGGAGTAGCGACCTGAGCTACAGGAGCTCGGTCCAACTCTAAACTCTTAATCCTATGCATGAGAGCAGCCATTTTCGCCTCAGACACGATCGATGACTCAACTTGATAAGATCCAACTCGATAAGAAGATCTGGCAGCTGGTGGCTCTCTCATGGTATCCCACTCGAAGGTATGTTCAGCCATAGACTCAAAAGTATCACATGCCTCCTCGATGGGTTTCATTTGGAAGTCACCCTGACACATCAACTCCAACAATGTGCGGGTGTTGTAATTGATGCCCTCATAAACAATTTGGCACAGCTGCCATAACTCAAATCCATGATGAGGGCACTGCTGGAAAAGGTCCTTGAACCTCTCAAAGAAACCATGAAACGATTTGGTCTCGGTCTGATACATTTAACGTATCTGGTGCCGTATCTGTTGAGTTTTCCTTTGAGGGAAAAATCTCTTCAGAAAGACGGTCACAAAGTCATTCCATGACCGAATCGAGCTCGCCGGGAGGATATACATCCATTTCTTCGCATTATCCTTCAATGAGAAAAAAATCATCCTCAAGCGGACTAAATCCTCGTCAAGCTGTTGAAGCTTGAACATGGAGCACACTTCCTCGAATTTGCATATAAAGATAAACGGATCCTCCTTATTGGCAGTAAAGGTTGGAAGCATGCTCACATATTGAGGTTTCAGCTCATAGTTGTTCCCGCGAGCAGGGGGAACAACTATGCAAGAAGAATGCGCGGCCCGAACAGGATGGGTCCGCTCCCACAAAGTCATCGGTCCATCATGTCGAGCTAAAGGTGGTGGTGCACCAAGAACTCGATCCTGACCGAATCTCTCTTCCTCTTGAGTCAGAGGAGGAGGAGAAGGAGGTCTACGTGGTGGCGTAAGCGGACCGAGGTATTCCATGTATGGAACCCGGTCTCCCCCGTCACCTCGAGATGACTCAGCTTCATGCTCCAAAGGAGCACGAGGCGGAGATGGTCGATCACCAAGATCGTCCATCGCAGAAGAATGCACTCTCTTGAGTCAAGCGCTCTCACCAGAACGAGCCCAACCACGCATAAAATGCTCGACTCGACTCTAAAATAATACACAACAGAAGGTGTACTAGAGAAGGAGACTAAACATAGAGAATAGATGAGGAGAGGACTCAGGTGAGGAGGGAAGAATCCCTAGAGCTAACGTGGGTAGTGGGATCAGGAAGAAGCCTAACTAGCAAGCACGACTCAAACAATGTAAAGCAATGGGTCCTTAGGCTAGACGACGCCAAACTTCGAGGTCACTAGCCTCGACACGCCTCACCGCCCTACAACGAGGACCACAATGCCCAGCAAGTGATACCAGATCCGGAGATCCAGTACCTCCTACTATCGACAAGGTAGGCAACGCCGATCAGGTCATGACGGTCTCAACTAGATTACTCTCCTAGTGCGCCCGCAATCCTAGGGCTAATGTCTACTTGCTTTTAGTTAAGGCTTTATTAAGAGTGATTTTTGGGGCCAAGGAAAGGGTGATGAAATCCCCCACCTTATCTTTTATGGGACAGCCCCTACTTAATAGCGTTTTGATCCTAAATCTAGCAATCAATCGCTCCAATCAAACGCTCGCTCACTCTTGTCCTGATGCAATTCCTACTAAGTAATGCATGGGCATACAAAATGAATCAATGAGTGTAGGAAATTGCGTACCTCACGCCAGCACTAAACAACTGAAAATAAAGCTAAAAGAAAAGACAACTATGTGCCTAAGTCAATACATGATGCGTGACCTAAACAAATAAGAATGTCTAGTCTTTTGCTTTGGATTTTAAGGCCAAGTTGATTAATGGGGGAGTGATTAATGATCTAGGAACAAACTAGAAGTCACAGCATGCAAAATAGGGCTCCTAGATAACACAAATTATAGAACTAACTACCAGCAAAAATTTGAAAGGACGAAACCCTCACCAGGCCGCCAATTGGCGGTCTCCAACCGCTGCTTGGCGGTCCTTTTGGAGCTTCTGTTCCTCAAACTTGTCGAGTATCATCCCTTTGATCTGATGGTTCCCAGAAACTAAGAAAAACTGGAAACAAAAAATTAAAAACCCCTCGAATCGCCCAAACCAACGTCTGGACAGAGCACCTCCCCGGCAACGGCGCCAAAAACTTGATTGATCATTTTATATTAACCGCACTCTTGTTTCGATGCAAACCTTACTCACTAATGAATGTCCTAATGCGTGAATGAGTGATAAGGAATGCGTACCTCGCTCCAGCAATCAACGACAAAATGTAAAGCAAAGAAAAGAAAGATGCATGCAAGGTCTACATATGATGCATGACCTAGATGGCAAAGAGTCTAATCTTTTGCTTTGCGTTTTATGGTCCAAGTTGATTAAAGGGGGAGTGATTAATGATCTGGGAGCAAACACGAAGTCACAGCATGCAAAATTTGGCTCCCAGATAACTAAAGTAAAGTAATAAACCACCAGAAGAAATTTGAGAGCGGGAAGCCCTTACCAGGCCGCCAATTGGCGGTCTCCAACCGCTGATTGGCGGTCTCTTTGTGGCTTCTGTTGCTCAAACTTTCCCAGTAGCCTCCCCTTGATGTTCTGGTTCCCTGAAACTAAACAAAACTGGAAACAAAAAATCAAACACCCCTCGAATCATCCAAACCAAGGTCTGGACAGAGCACCTCCCCGGCAACGGCGCCAAAAACTTGATTGATCGTTTTATATTTAACCGCAAGTGCACGGCCGCGTTGAAGCGGTGGCAAATACGGGTCCTCCAGTGGGAGGTGTGTCGACACTTGGTTTGTTTGAAGGCGAGAGGTAAAGAAAGGGAAGAAAGGTTGGTTACACTAAACTACACTAAGATGCAAAAAGGAAATGAGATAAGCAATAAACTAAGCCCCAAAGGGGGTAGAGAAATAATGTGAACATAAAGAAGTGTGTGTGTGTTCATTAAGCTCCTCACAACATGTAGTGCATGAAATCATAAAACTGCATCCAACTTTGCCTCTACATGAATTAAGATAAGACTACATCATTAAAACATACAAGACAATAATTGGAATGAAGCTACATGAACTCAAGTATAAAAACTATACCCTACTATGCCTCCACATGAATTAAGATAAGACTACATCATTAAAACATACAAGACATTAGCTAAGGTAAAGGCACCAAGAGCTCATACACTACAACTTGTGTTTCCCAATATTAACTTCATCCATATCCTAACCTTATCATTCCCCATAAAATAGGTCCACTAATCAAAGCATAAGCTAAGCTTCATTCAAGAGCATTAGCATATCAAAGATAAGAGTGGAGACCCATTAGATGGTTATGGAAATCATATAAAGCTCAAGGGATAAAAATAACACACACTTAATACACTACATAATTATATCATATATTCCTCCACCCCCCCAAATGGGGATGGAACTACTCACTACTCATTACACTAACGATACTAGCAAAAGAAAGCATAATACTGAAATGAAAGTTAACTAAGAAGGCAAGAAGCATTAAAGAAACATAAAAGGCAAGGAAAGACTAAACAAACATGCACAAATTAAAAGACAAGATTAAAAGAAACTAGAAGAATTATTTTATTAACAAATGACTCACATTGAAGGTAGCATTCTTCTCCACCTTGAGTTTTTGCTTCAAGGCTCACTCCTTAGTAGAGAGAATGCCACCAAGCAATGGGTAATTACAATGGAAGGTGAAGAGTTCTATTTATAAGCATGGAAAAAGGTAATCCGGGACAATCCCCCGATGTGGGACTAAACCAATACCAAAAATAGACTAAGAATACACTAATACAAGCCCAGCACAAATCTTAGCGGATCTGGAGACATATGGACTGCCAATTGGCGGTCTATATGATCCAGATCGAGTTGGTTTTGGTTGTGGGCTTTCCTGATGGTCTTTGTTGGTCTTTGATGCATCTACGTTGTTTATTGGAGCTCCGACCCGAATCGAATTGCCAAAATACTCCTCATGATGGTGTGGAGTTTCCGGTTTTGCTCTTTGGTCCTTAAGTCTTACGATCAGGTCCTTCTCCATTGCATCTTGGTCCTCAGGTCTCACAATTAAGTCCTTTTTCCTGCTTTTGGGTCCTTTCATGGCTCTTCTCTTCAAACCTCTTTATTCCTGAAAACTAAACATAAAACTCGTCACGTAGCATTGCTTAGGTGTAAGATAATGGATATAAGGTACAAATATAAGCATGAAATGATGTCAACCAAAAATCATATAAATCTCAAGGGATAAAGATAACACACACTTAATACACTACGTGATTATATCACATATTTCTCCACCCCCCAAATGGGGATGGAACTACTCACACATATTTAAACTAAGTACTCTAATAAATTAAGCATTATACTGAAATGAAACTATACTAATCAAACAAGAAATATTAAAGAAGCATAAAACTAAACAAGCACCAAAGCAAACACATTAAAGGAAATTAACTAAGCAAGAATTAACAAGCTAATGAAAACATCTATTATTAACTCACTCAAATTACAAGCAGCTCTTCCTCCACCAGAGTTTTGCTTCAAGGCATCACTCTTAGTAGGGAAGATGCCACCAAAGAGAGAGATGGATACAATGGAAGGTGAAGAGTTCTATTTATAAGCATGGAAAAAGCTAATCCGGGACAATCCCCCGATGTGGGATTAAACCAATACCAAAAATAGCCTAAACAAACATTAATACAAGTCCAGGAGAAAACTTAGCGGATCTGGGATGATCCAGACCACCAATTGCGGTTCCAGACCGCCAGTTGGCGGCCTATAAGGCCAAGATCCGTCTGGGTTTTGTATTGGGCTTTGCTGGAAGTATTTCTTGGTCTTTGATGCATCTACTTGGTTTGTTGGAGCTCCGACCCGAATCGAATTGCCAAAATACTCCCCATGATGGTGTGAAGTTTCCTGTTTTGCTCTTAGGTCATTCGGTTTTACGATCAGGTCCTTCTCCCTTGCATCTTAGTCCCCAGGTCTCACAATTAAGTCCTTTTTCCTGCTTTTGGGTCCTTTCATGGCTCTTCTCTTCAAACCTCTTTATTCCTGAAAACTAAACATAAAACTCATCATGTAGCATTGTTTAGGTGTAAGATAATGGATATAAGATACAAATATAAGCATGAAATGATGTCAATCAAGAGTTAATGATCTCGGTGAAGCGAGTGTGCATCTCGCTTATGTTTTCACCAGATTGCTTACGAAATAATTCATATTTATGCATGAGCAAATTAATCCTAGTTTATTTCAATCTAGTTGAACCCTCATTATGCATTGCTAATGTATGCCAAATATCATAAGCACTTTCACAACCTCTTACCCTATTGTATTTCCCTTCATTCAACCAACAATACAAGATATTCATAATGCGGGAATTCATCTCCGCTTCCTTAATTTTAGGTTTTGTTAAAGATACAATTTCATCATCATTAGGAGGTGTGTATGAGTTTAATATGAATGTCCAATATTTCAAATCATTTGATTGCAAATATATTCTCATTCTTTTTTTCCAATAGTCATAGTTTAACCCATTAAACAAAGGTGGCTTAGATGTAGATAATCTTTCACAATGATTAGAACTAGATGTCATGCTAAATTACGATTAAGTAAATGAAATTAGCAACCTAATGCTTTGATACCAATTGTTAGGATCTATGGCCCTCCAATTGATAGAAAAATGCAGAAGTAAAAATAATTATCGAAGGATTAAGGAAGAGACAATTGCAAATTACAAAAATGACGCCGCCGGAGTTTAGAGAGGTTCGGCACCCACACCCGAGTCCAAGTCCTCCTCGCAAGCCTCACTCGATCCCCCGAGCCTTGCTTACGGTTCCACTAACCGATCTCCGTTCTGGGCCGAGATCAACACCGAGCCTCGCGAACAATACTCGCCTCGCTCGTGTCTCCTAGCACAACCCGGGAGGGAGCTTCCTCGAAGCTTTTACAACTCTTTGATTCTTTGATGTGGAAGTTGAATCAAAATCTAACTAACACTCTATACTTGAGCACACTTGGATATGATATGGAATTGCATATGCAAGTGGTGAAGTTTAGGCTTGAGTGTTGTGGATTGAGAGCTTGAAGATGGAGAGGATTTGGCTTTCAGTATTGGATAGATAGGAAGTGCTCAAGATTTCCAAAGGAACCAAATGAGGTCCTATTTATAAGCCTTGAAGCTCATATAGCAATTTGGGAGTTGGTGGGGAATAGACCAATGATAATGCAAGATGTGACTTAGGCACGGGCAGAAATCAAGACATATTCGGTCGACCGTTATCCAAATGGTAGTCCGAAGAATTGGTTTGATCTAAGAACTCGGTTGACCGATTATGTATCAGATCACCGTTCACCAACCTCCAGTAGCTTTTATCTATTTAGACCTAATTAAATTCGGTTCACCGTTCCAAGTTGGACAGTAGAATCGATTTGGCTCTGATTATGTCAAGTTCGGTTGACCATGTATACTTTGGTAGACCGAAGTAGCGCAGGTATTGCACTGACATTGTATGGGAAATTGGTTTATCGATAACGGTTAAGTGCCACGTGTAAAATAGTCTTTGGGCTCCTAAAGCCAATAAGGATTCGGTAGACCGAAGTGTGTGCGGTCGTCCGAAGTGGGTCAAGTTAATTGGTCTCTAGGGACTCGATTGAATGCGACCGTTGGAGCAAAGTCCAAAACTGGTCCAGGGCTATTCGGTCGACCGAAGGTAGTTTGGTATTTCGTTGGGGCAATTCCAGAGAACACCTAAGTTTTACTGGTGGGACGAATTCGGCTATCCGATAGCTGTTCGGTGGACCGAACTGGGTATGATTCGGTTAACCGAAATAGGTTCGGTTTACTGAGGAATGACGGGACAGAATCCTAGTGCTCAAGTTTACACAAATTAGATTCGTGCCTAGACTCCAATAACTGATCCAAGTGCACTCCACGTGACTAATTGAAGAAATAAAGATGATATGCAAAACTGGTCTGATCCGAGAAAATGTGACCGCCGATTGGCGGCCCGAGACAACCAATTAAGGGTCTCTTTTTCTCAGAATCCGACATGGTTTATTTTGGATATAGGTTATGTGTTTATATCTATTCTGGGAATGTTTCAGTAGTCCCACATCGTGGGATTGTCCCCGATTACCTTTTTCTATGAATATAAATAGAACTCTTCCTGCTCCCTTCTAACTATCTCCTCTCTTGGTGGTCATTCTCTCTACTAGGAGTAAAGCCTTGGAGAAAAACTCTAGTGGAGAGATGCTACTTGGAAATTGAGTGAGCAATAAAGAATGTTTTGTTAGTTCCTTGTTCTTTCTTGTAGTTCTTGCATGCTTTGTTAATTTTGTTTTTCAATATTTGTAAAATTAATTACCATGTTTTCTTTCGTTCATATGAATCTTAGCTTAATAATGTGTTAGTAGTTCCATCCCCCTTTGTGGGGTGGAGATGATGTTCATATATGTCGTGAAGTTTGGATGTTTGATGAACTTTTTGATTGTGTAGACTTGCATGTTTGTATGTTCGTTGGGGGTATTATAATCATCTACATGTTGGGGGATTTTGGATGGGTTTTGCGATAAGATTTAGACACTTCCCATGCTTAGTTTCCTCGTGTTTATTGACTAAAATTTCCTATTGAATATGCTACATGTTAGTTATGTGTTTGTATTTGTGTTTGCTTGCTTGATTGATGGAAGAAACTTTGTTTTAATGGGTTTTGCAATAACATTTAGACACTTCCTATGCTTCGCTTTGTTCTTCACATCAGTTGTCCTTTTTTTATGAGTCTTGCCATAACATTTAGACACCTCTCATGCTGAGCCTAGTCTTATGCTACTCAAACAGTAATTGCCGATACGTTGTGTGAATGGATTGATAGGTTTTGCCACATCTTTAGACACTTCCTATGCATGAAGACACACACATGACACACACACATACATGCTTACATGCGTCATTTATCACTTATTTCACTTCATATGTGCACACACTCTACCCCTTACGGGTTTCCATTCCGGAATTCCAGCTTGTTGTCTTAGTTAGTTTAGTTTCATTGTTGCATGTTTCTATTTCATTGTTTGTGCTTACTAGTTTAGTTTAGCGTAATCAAATCTCTTTCCCCTCTTTCTCCACTTGACTTCGGACAAATCAGAGGCTACTCACCTCTTCGTGGATCGACCCGTACTTGCCACCACTTCATCGCGGCCGTGCACTTGCGGTCTAAACATAATCGTTTAAACAACTAGCAGATATTTTGGCACTCATCCGCCCTTATTTCTCCAAGAAGCTTAGGTGATGTATTTTGCATGTGGGGGTGCACTCGTGGTCCACTGCTTCTAGCCCTTTTGGTCTTAATTCCCAAATACTCTTCAAGATCATGGTGTTGAGGGATTTTTGCTCTCAAAATGTTTTCTTTCATTTAGGTCCCTCCGGGTTTCATCGGCGACCATCCTGAACTGCAGATGGGTCCTTGAACATGAAAAACAGGTCCAAGAAGCTTCAATAAGGTCTTCTCGTCTTGCATTTAAGTCCTTTTTGGTTCATTTCTCCTCTTTATTACCTAAAACACATCAAACAAACTCTCGAGTGTCACAAAATTAGGGTAAAATAAAGGATATATATAGCATGACTTCAATGTATGATATGCTACTAATCATGGGTCATGATAATGTGGTGCAATTTACATTGATATATATTGCTATACCATGATCATTGTGTGACTTACCTTATTTTGATTGCTAAGTCCTTTAATTGTTCAATTTCTTTCAAAATCCTCATTTATTTGCAAAAGAAAATGTTTAGTGGTTTTTTTTGTGTCTAGCATTTACAAAACCATTGAGAACAAAGTAAAAAGGAAGCTCAAGCTCCCTTAATTTTATTTCGGACATATTAGCATTTTTTCTGTGTTTGTGTTTTTATTTGTGTATTAAATATAGGTAGTTCAATGTGTTCCTTCATGCTTCTCACTATCAATACAAAGAATACAATTTCCCATTGAAACATAATGTTTCCTTGTGTTTTTTTCATTCTTGTAGAATGGAAATATTTTCCATCAATTTCTCTCTAGCATACAGAATTACAAAATATGATAACTACAAAAACAAGGATATGATTTTAAGGACACACGTATGTTCCTTAAAGCACGAATCCGTCCTTGGAACTTGAAGGTCTCCTTTAGATGTGTTATTTAAAGCACGAGTCTATTCATTAAGGACACGTATGTTCTTAAATATTGAATTTTTAGCGAAGGAAAAAATATTAAATTTTTTGTTGGTTTTTGGATGTTTCAAAATTTAACATTAAATAACACATATAACTTTATTGGTTTACCATACGTAGCCATGATCTTTAATAAAAATTATCGACTTAGGGTTCTCTCTCTGCCACGTTAGTTTTCCACATCACAACATTTGTCGATAATTTTTTTCTTTTTCATTGTCTCAACCACAATCTTTATTAAAACATCATGTTGTCAATTCAACTCTTCTCTTTTGTCCAACTCATACATTTTACAAATAAATAAATAAATTTATATATCATCATTTATCTCGTGTATGTATAAATTTAAAGTACTAAAATTTGATACCATTTTTTTTTTTAAAGTAATTGTGTTCAACAGATGTGGGTAAATAATTTATTTATTAACTGCAGAAAGATAATAGCGATATGATAACTAATCTTATAGATACTACCAAAATGATTATATATATCTCAATTTTTTAAGATCTTTGAAAATATTATTGTTTGAAACGTGTAATACGAGAATATATCCGTTTCAACAAAAATATTTGCCCCATTTCCGTTAACCACTGAAAAACTATTATTTCGAAAATACAAAATTTATATTGTAATATGACTATGTATCTGTAGAACATGATGAGATAATAATTATGGTGATTTTAAAAATATTATTACTTTTATTTTCTAAGATATCTCGATTTTAAACATTACAATCATCTCTCTTTATTTTATTCAATTGAAATATGAGTGGGTCCCATCACTATTAAAAAAATATTAAAAATAAAATAAAATGATCACCTGATCCGATGGTGGGATGGAGCCCCCTTGGTGGGGAAATCACAATCACCAAAAAGACGCGCTCTACATCATCTTCCGTGTCATCACTTGCGGTTTTTAATTTTATTGTTTTAAAGCGATTAGAAAATGTGATGTTTGATAAATTGAGAAACATTTGGAAAGCAAAATTGAACCTCTCATCTGCCCGAATCCCAAAAAAACCCAAAATAAAAAATCTGCCAAGCCGACCCACAAAACAAAATCCAATAAATGGAAACAAACATGGATGCTCGAAGCACCAGCTGATACGAACCTCATCAACTTCTAATGAAACCCGTAGCATTCGGCCATATGCTAGCCATATGCACTGTTATGCCATGTGCTCCATGGCTGGTGATTGGAATCATATCATGCATACTTTCGTGTCTTATATCCATTTTTTTGAGCCTAAACAATGCTACGTAACGAGTTTTGTGTTTAAGTTTCAAGAATAAATAGGGTTGGAGAAGATGCATAAAAAGACTCAAAAGCAAGGAAAAAGACTAAGTTGGAAGACTTATGGACTTATATGAAAGACAGAAGGACCCGCATGTAAAACTAAAAGGATCAATAAACAAATTAAGAAGCTCCACACCTTAATGAGAGTATTTCGGCAATTACATCCGGGTCCAACCATCAACAACCAAATCGGGTTCATCAAACACCAAGAAATCAAGCCAACATCAATCCACCCGAAACCTGACCCAATCAAGCTGATTCAGACCGCCAATTGGTTGTCCCAGACTGCCAATTGGCGGTCCATTTTGTCCCAAATCACACGTGATTCGGTCAGGTGTTGAATTAGGTTGTATTCAGTCCATTGATGTTATGCGTTTTAGTCCCATACCGGGGGATTGTCCTGGATTACCTTTTTCCATGCCAATATATAGAACTCTTCCTCTCCTTTGGTATTCACCAATTGCTTGGTGGCATTCTCTCTACTTGGAGTAAAAGCCTTGAAGCAAAAACGTAAGGTGGAGAAGAATTCCACTTGCAATGTGAGTCATGTTAATAAAATAATTTTTCTTAGTTTCTTTTAATATTTTCTTGTCTTTTAATTCTTGCATGCTTCTTTAGTTTAATTTCCTTTCATTTAGCTTCTTTAATATTTCTTGCTTGATTAGTTTAATTTCTTTCAGTAGAATGTTTCATTTTGTTAATTTAGGTTGTAGTGTAATGATTAGTGAGTAGTTTCATCCCCTTTGGGGGTGGAGTAGATGTTTATACATGTTATGTAGATGGAATGAATGTTAAACATTGTTGTATGTGAGAAATGTTAGTACGATTGTTTGAATTAATGAGAACACTTAACTTGATGGTTTCTGCCATAATGTTTAGGTACATTCCATGCTTGATTAGGTTCTTAATAACAAACTTGTCATGCTCATATTAAGCACTTAGGTTAGTGCTTTGAATGATACGTTTTGCCATGAGGTACATCTTATGCATTACAAACACTAACTACACTTGAGCTTATTGTATGCATTCATCACTTCCTATATCATGTGTACACACATTCCACCCCTTAGGGGTTTACCATTCTTGATTTCTATCTTCTTTTATTAGTCGCTTAGTTTTAGTTAATTTTGTGCTTTAATTTCCTTCCTTGTTCCTACTAGTTTAGTATACTTTAGTTTAATCAATCCTTTCTCTCCTTTCTTTCCCACTCGCCTTCGGATAAACTAAAGTTGACACACCTCCCTGTGGATCGACCCGTATTTGTCACCGCTTCAACGTGGTCATGGACTTGCGGTTAATTAAAACGTTCAATCAGCTGGCCACCTTGATCACAGGTTGAAGGCTTAGATCTCGATGAGGTTCAACAATCCCCAGTGTGGCTGAGGCCAATGACTAGCAAGGTTAGGGTAGGCTTAGGTGAGGGCTACAGCTAGTACAATCCAACGTGTCTCCTTGTGCATGAGTTACTTAGTCGTGGGACTAGGCTGGTACAGTTTGACGGGGCAGGGCTGGTGACTGCTGACCAGAGAGAGGCTCAGAGGTGGTGAACGGTGTTGAATCCCCATATACACCTCCAACTGACCCAAAGCCAAGCCAGAAGAACCCCATGCACACGTTTTGCACGAGTGGCTCTTGCAGGTGAGCTTGACTTGACGTGTCGGGGATGGTGAAGACGTACGCAGGTTCAACAAGTGTTGGAGATGTACGTGTCCTGGGTCTTATCAGGACTCCCCTCGCTGTTGACGAAGCACCAGGGGATGGTTGGTTGAACCAGTGTGCACTTGGAATGTGGCAAAACCCTCGTGGGCATATAGACCACTTTGGTGGCTTCTTCCTATTCCTATTTCTGATAACTTGAAGTGGTTGGCATATAGACCAAATCCTATTGTGACATCTTATAATGGCTATGCCAAAATGGAGGATGAGAAAAGTACAATGCAGAATAGTGGGGCCACTTTGGTAGCTGAAGGGTTGATCATATCTAGTTCGAAAGATAGAAATCCCATATTTTCCAATATGTCTTATTATGGTCAGATTAAAGAAATATGTGAGTGGAATTTTACTAAATTCAATGTTGCGGTATTTAAATTCAAGTGGGTGGACAATAAGAATGGTCTTTAAGTCGATGATTTGGGGTTTGCTTTGGTGAGCCTTAAAAAAGAAGGTTTTATGGAAGATCCTTGCATTCTGGCATCTCAAACAAAACATATATTTTATGTAAGACCAATGTGCTAATGAATGGTATGTAGTTTTAGAAAGAAAACGACAAATCGTGGATGAAGAAGATGGTAATGAGATTAGAGAAATTCCCCTGTTTGCACAAGTACCTGAACATAAATCGCTCAATGATGACAGAACTGTTGACAACTTAATTATATGAGATGATCACCGTGAAGGAATATGGATCGAGGATCTTATGAGAAAAAAACAAAAACGAAAACGTAAAAACTAAAGGTTCATTGTATGTTGTATTAAGTAGATGCATTTGTATGTTGATACGAATGTTGTGCGTTTGATGGATATGATTTTGTTATTGCTGGACAGAATATGAATGTTGTGAGAATTAATTACTTGTTTGATGGATATGAATGTTGGGAATTGTCTGTTGCTATGTTTATAGATATGTATGTTTAATATGAATGTTGTGATAGATATGAATATTGTGAATTACTTGTTTGATAGATATGAATGTTTCATTGATACTGCAGGGTTTGAGTCTGACATACAGGTATCAAACAAATAATAAAATTAAACATATTAAAAGAAACATCCTACAACCTTATGCAGCACCAACGTTGTATACAATCTAGCACGTCAGTTGTTAAAACCACCGACGTTGTAGTATATTTCTTTCTTTTTTATATTAACAACCCTACCACTTCAGTCACATAAAAAGGCTGATGTGATAGATAACATACTACCACGTCAGTTCTATAAAACAACCGAGGTTGTAGGTTATTTTTAGATTATTTTTTTATTTTTATTAAAGACCCTACCATGTCGGTCGTATAAGATGACCGACGTGGTAGGCTATTGAGGAGCCCACTTGCACGTTGATTTATCATGTGGATGTGGTTAAAACTATGACAGATGTTATAGAGAATATTACCACGTCGGTTGTAATGACCAACGTTAAGGGGTACACCTTTATAATGTCTCCCACGTAGGTCATGGAAAATGGTCAACCAAACGTTGTACCACCTTAATATCCGATGTCGTAGCCCTTTTTTCCAGCAGTGTGTGTAAGGTTTGGTGAGTCAGCACATGAGGTGGCACCATATCAGCAAACAAAGATTCAAGTCCACATGTAATAGGAAGGAAGATCATGGGAGATATGGGGAGGATCTTGCAAGATCACGTTGGGTGCAATCAAGTGGGATTTTATGAAAGAATATTGTGTACATGACTTGGGCTGCAACCCTAGTCATCACACACAATTCTCCCCCCCCCCCCCCCCCCCCCCCCCCCACTTCCACTCACCACCCCCATCCCTCTGGCGACTTCTCAGGTAGCTACTCCAACGTTTAGCAGCTATTCCGGCGAGGCTAGCCAGAGGAACAGACACGAGCAAAAGGCATTTCCAGCAGACTTTTAGGTGATTTTTTGGGCGTTTTCTTTCTCATCTCAGGTATGCACCTGAGCCAAGAGTGGGTGAGAGAGTGGGGGTGTTGGCCTAGGGTTTGGTTGACATAAGCAAGGCTGGTGGTGCGGTTTGGAGCTACTCCACCTAGCCATGCCCTAGCCATGCGTGGTTATGCCTTGCGCTCCATGGCTGGCTAGCCATGATCATGGGCTGGAGGCTTCATATCTCGATGAGGTTCAACAGTCTCTAGTGTGGTTGGGGCCAGACACCAACGAGGTTGGGGTAGGCTTAGGTTGGGGTTGCGGTTAGTACAATCCAACGTGTCTCATTGTGCGTGAGTTCCTTGGATGTGGGACTAGGCTAGGGCAGTTTGATGGGGTGGGGAAAGTGCTTTCTGACCAGAGAGAGATGCTCAGAGGTGGTGCACGGGGGTGAATCCCAATATGCAACTCCAGCTGACCCAAAGCCAAGCCACAAGAACCCCATACACACAACAAACACGAGTGGCTCTTACGGGTGAGCTCGACTCGACGTATCGAGGCTGCTGGAGACATACGCATGTGGTGCGATTGTTGGAGATGTACGTGCCCTAACTCCCCTCTCTATTGGCGAAGCACCAGGGGATGGTTGCCTGAACCGGTGTGTGCATGGAATGCGGCAAAACCCTCGTGGGAAGTAAACATGTTTTGTTGTTTGTGTTATATTGTATATTGCATGATCTGTAGAAGTTATTTACTGTTATCTTGCAATAGTTTTTATTGGTCTGTTAAGGGTTTGAATCGTAGGCTCATGCACGTATAAGATTGCTATGTATTTTTATATCTTGTGACACAATCGCATGACCGTAGCTTGTCGTTTGGTCGACACCATGCCATGTATAAATTGTTCTATATGTGATTATTATGATCATGTTCTTATTGACATATAGATATGCATGCATGTTATATTATTGTGAATGTTATGATGCGTATCGGTTTGTGGTGGATGCTCAAAGCATGGTCATGTGAATGTCTATACATGTATGTGTGCATTACATGCCTTGCATCTGCATTTCTGAAATTTTAATGAATCTGGGGGACTTGGTTGTGTGCACCGACGGGCCTTTTGGAAAGCCCTCTGATTGACATCATTTCATGCTCATATTTGTATCTTATATCCATTATCTTTCACCTAAATAATGCTATGTTACGAGTTTTATGTTTAGTTTTCAGGAATAAATAGGTTTGAAGAGATGAAGCATAAAAGGACCCAAAAGCTGGGAAAAAGGACTGAATTGTGAGATTTGTGGACCAAGATGCAAGGAAGAAGGACCTGAATGCAAGACCGAAGGACCTAAGAGCAAAACAGAATACTCCTCACCATCATGGGGAGTATTTTGGCAATTCTATTCGGGTCGGAGCTCCAACATGCAAAATAGATGCATCAAATACCAACATAGCCTTCCAGAAAAGCCCACAAGAAATTCCAGAGCGATCCGGACACTGTAGACCGCTAATTAGCGGTCCAAGACCGCTAATTGGCGGTCACTTTTGGCCCAAATGCGTTCACATTTCTCCAGCACATGTATTAGAGGATGTTTAGGCTATTGGTGGTATCTGTTTAGTCCCACATCGGGGGATTGTCCCGGATTAGCTTTTTCCATGGCTATAAATAGAACTCTTCACCTCCTATTGTAATCACTCCATATTTTAAGTGATTATTCTTCCTACTAGAAGTGAGGCCTTGAAGCACACACTAAAGTAGGAGGATGCTACTTTTAATGTGAGTCATTTTATCAATAAAGTTTTGTGTTTCTTTCATTGTTTGTTTTATGCTTCTTTTATTGTTGTGCATGTTTTAGTTTAATCGTCTTTTAATTCTAGCTTAGTTTTAATATGCTTTCTTTCCATAGTTTAATAATTAGTGTAATGTTTAGTGAGTAGTTCCATCCCCTTTGGGGGGTGGAGTAGATGTACATACATGCATTAGAGAATGGGATGAATGCTTTAATTTCAATGTGTTGATTAAACATGAATGTATGCTTGCTTGTTTAGGATAGAATTTACAACTTGATGAGTTTTGCCAAAATGATTAGACACCTCTCATGCTTGTTTAGGTTCTGAAATAAACACCTCGCATATGTAAATGTTAATCAACCAAGTTGGTGAATAGATTGATAGGTTTTGCCATAACATTTAGACACTTCCTATGCTTGATAAACACCACCTTCATGTGCTTAAAGAATGTATTCTACACCACCTCTTTGCTTGTGTGCACTCACTCCACCCCTTAGGGGTTTTCCATTCCTGAAATTCCAGCACTTCTATTTTGTTCTTAGCTTAGTTTTTATTTGATCGTTTATTTCTTTGTTTCGCATTTCGTACTTCTTAGCGTAGTTTAGTGTAGAGTAGCGTAACCAACTCTCTTCTCCATTATTTTCGCCACTTGATTTTGTGCAAACAAGAGGCTGCTCATCTCCCTGAAGACGACCCGTACTTCCCACCGCTTCATCGCGGCCGTGCACTTGCGGTTTTAATTAAAACGTTCAACAAGTTTTTTGTGCCGTTGCCGGGGAGGTGCCAGTCCAGACTCTTGTTTGGACGATTCGAGTGGATTTAATTTGTGTTGTGTAGTTTTTCCTTGTTTCAGGAGACTTGGAGTCATCAGGAGGAACGTCTGGAGAAGTTTTGAGTGAATCTGAGTATTTCAGACCGCCAATCAGCGGCCTGGAACCGCCAATTGGCGGTCTGGTGAGCTCGGTTTTGTCTCGTATTTCTTTGGTTGGTTTTCATAATTGATGTAGTGATCTGGGATTTAATTTGGCATGTTTTGACTTATAGTTTGTTCCCAGATCCATAATCAACCTCCTTTAAGCAACTTGGACCCTAAAACTCAAAGCAAAAGATTAGGCATTCTTGTTGTTTAGGTCATGCATCATGTATGTGACTTAGGTATTTAGATTGTCTTTTATCTTATCTTTATTTTCTGTTGCTGAGAGCTGGCGTGAGGTACGCACCTTCTACTCTCATTCATGCATTTCGTATGAACATGCATTAGTTAGTAGGAAGTGCATTGAAACAAGTGTGAGTTGAGTGTTTGTTTGGAGAGTTGATTGCTAGATTAGGACTCCAAAACGCTACTAAGGAGGGGCTGTCCCATAAAAGATAAGGTGGGGGATTTCATCACCCTTTCCTTCGCCCCAAAAACCACACTAATCAAGAGCCTAATTTTAAAATCAAGTAGACATTGGCCCTAAGGATTCCGGGCGCATTAGGAGAGTGATCCGGTCCCGACCGTCATGACCTGATCGGCGTTGCCCACTTTGTCGATAGTAGGAGAGACGAGATCCCCGGATCTTGGCTCACTTGCTGGGCTTTGTGGTCCTCGTTGTAGGGAGGTGAGGCGTGTTGAGGCCGTGTGACCTCGCAGTTAGGCGTCGTCTAGCTGTAAGGACCTATAGCGACCTTAGGATTGCTTGAGCCTTGTTTGCTTGTGTGCTTCTACCTGTACCCATCCGCCGTAGCATTAGGACTTCTTCCTTTCTCTCCTGAGTCATTCTTTCTCTCCTGTGTTCCCCCTGTCTTCTCCCCTACGTACATTCTTTGAAAAAAAAGAGTTGTGGTTTGTGTGTGCACCTTTGTGCATGCTTTCGTGGACACGAGACGAGAGTGGTCGTTTGACGAGGAGCGTTGTCAATCCGGCTTCGGTCATCGATTTCTCGACACCTCCCTCCTCTTGTGTCGCACGTAGTTCGGGTCCAATGGCTGCTAATTTCCGTGAGGAGGAGCAGTTGCTGGACCCACCTGCTCCACCAGTGCTTCCAGTTGTCGTTCCCATACCTCTTCGTGATCGATGCTACCCGAGCCGTACAGCTCTACCCTCATGCATCGTATTACCAGAGGCTAATGGGAACCATTTTGAGGTTAAGCCTCAATTCATTTGTATGCTCCCTTATTTCACTGGGAAAGTTGACCCGTATATCTTTCTCAGGGATTTTGAGGAGGTCTGTGCTATGTTCAAGCTGCAACAACTTAGCACAGACTCCATCCATCTTAGGCTCCTTCCTTTTGCACTAAAGGATGACGCCAAGAAGTGGTTGTACAGCAACCAGGCGAATTCCTTTAGGACTTGGGATGAGTTTCAATCTGCATTCCTCAAGAAGTACTTTCCTAATCATCGGACTCAAAAATTGAGGAACAAAATCAATTCGTTCTATCAACATGAGACCGAACAATTTCATGCATATCTTGAGAGGTTCAAAGAGCTACTATCCTCGTGCCCTCACCATGGCATTGAGTTGTGGCGTCTTTGTCAGATTGTGTATGACGGTCTTCACATCCCGTCCAGAACGCTCCTTGAGTCCATGTGTCAAGGAGAGTTCTTGGGAAAGGATGAAAGGAAGGCATGGGCCTTCCTAGAAGACCTCGCTGAGAAAACCATGCTATGGGAGAGTGTGAGGGAACCACCTGCATCATCTAGTATAGGAGCGAGGATTGCGAATGCAAACTCGACTAGATCGGGTACCGCATTTGCTATCGATACCACTACGGCCACCGAGGCACGCATGGCGGCCTTAATCCGCCGTACGGATTCGATTGAGCTCCAAAACCAACAACGTGCACCTCACATGTTCACATCTGGTCCAGTTCCCTGTCATTCATGTGGTAGGATAGGTCATGTAGAAAGCGAGTGTGAGTCCATTCCTCCTGAGATGGAGCGTGTCAACGCCGTCTATGATAGAGCCAGGAATGACCCATACTCATCATCTTATAATCCTGGATGGAGGAACCACCCCAATTTTTCATGGAACCAAACTAATGCCCCTGCTGGTCCTCAAAACTCCTCGAGACCACCTTACCAATCACACCAACCTCCCATGCATGTGCATTCCTATCAGCCACCCCAAGCGCAAACCACCAATCAATCGGGTTTCCCAAATTCCAATAATATGGAAATCCGATTCAATTCGCTTGAGACCTTGATTCGTGGACTTGAAAACTCAATGAAATTTTTTATGTCAACCACGAGTCAAGTTCTCACTTCAAATCAGCAGACCATCAAATCTCTAGAGCTTCAGATGGGTCAATTGGCTCAGTCTGTACATGAAAGAGAGAGAGGGTCTTTTCCTAGCCAGCCTGAGGCTAACCCCCGCATGTACCAACAACAACAAATGCAAAATGAGAATGTGGTACCTCGGGGGAGGCAAGTGAACCATGTGGAGGAACCTGTTCACCATGTCAATTCCATTGTGACCTTAAGGATTGGAAAACAGGTTGACAATCACATTTCCTTGCCACACCCACCACCATCTATGCAGCCCCTCAGTGGGAATGGTGGTGAAGAAGAAGCTGAGGGTGAGGGTAATACACCAAAGCTTTCTTCTCAGGCACAACAGAAAACCTACCTGCCAAAAGCTCCCTATCCAAGTAGGTTAAACAAACAGCAGAGTGACAACATGGACGAGATATTAGAGGTTTTTAAGCAAGTGAAGGTTAACATCCCCTTGTTGGATGTCATCCAACAAATACCTCAATATGCCAATGTGTTGAAGGATCTCTGCACAACCAAGAGGAAGACCAATGTTCCTAAGAAAGCATTCTTGGCTGCAAATATCAGCTCACTTTTGTCCAATCCTACCTACACAAAATACAAGGACCCTGGGTGTCCTACTATTCAGTGTACGATAGGGGACACTAGATTGAGCAATGTTTTGCTTGATTTAGGATCAGCGGTCAACCTCCTCCCATTCTCTGTTTATCAACAGTTGAACTTGGGAGAATTGAAACCAACTAAGATCACCCTCCAATTAGCGGATAGATCCATTCGTATTCCCATGGGGATTATCGAGGACGTACTTATCAAAGTTGGAGATTTTATATTTCCAATCGATTTTGTTGTCCTCGATACCAATCCTGTTGCGAACACCCACTCTCAAATACCTTTGATTTTGGGTAGATCATTTCTGGCAACCTCCAATGCCTTGATTAATTGTAGAAATGGTCTCATGAAGCTCTCATTCGGTAACATGAGTGCCGAGTTTCATGTGTTCAACTCTGGTAAGCAACAGGAACCCATGGATGAACCTTTAAATCTAAATCTCATCCGCCAATTGGAGAAAGCACCACAAAATCAACGAACACCCCTAACCCCAATGCAACCCGTTGAGAATGTTCGTGGGCCCAACAAAAACTCATTGCCTGTCTTCGCAATGCAACAGAGTGAGCTGGCCTCGAACATGAATGTCCAAAGGGAGTGTTCGTTGCATGATTCAGTTGAGAGTACTAGTGAGAGTGAGACACCTCATCATATGCCTAGACCAGAAGGTGTCTCTACCTCATGTCCCATGGCCATTGAGCCATTTGAGCTTCATATTGACTCCAACAAGGACCCACCTATGACCGAGCTTATGTTTGATGATCTAAATGATGGTGGGAGGTCCTTGTTGGATGACTTGGGGAGACGCCCCGTTCTTAGTGATGCAGGTCTGCTGCATCCATCGAATGAGCTTGAGGAACTCATTCCGATGCACCCGCCTATTGGTTGGAGGGTTTTCTTCGATGAGCAATTAAACCCTAGTGAGGCAACACAACTTCATTCTTTGTTGCCCACACCCGACCAATATCATGAGGGGTTCGAGCCTTTCAGCTTTGACCTTTCACCCCTCATGACACCTCAGAGTACCAGTGAAGTTTGCCCATCTCGGCAAGTCTCTAGTCCTCAAAACTTGATGTTCTCATTTGATGTTCCTTGACCAAATGATTATGAGAATATCTTGGTTGATGTATATATCTTAAAAAAAAGAAAAAAAAGGAAAAAAAGATAAAAAAAAGAGTGTGTAATAAAAGACTCCTTCAGTGAGCATCGATTGTTGTGGGCCCCAACCCTTGTGTACTTGGGCCCAATCTCTTCACGTATTTATCTCCCTTCTTCAGCTTCTCACAGGTTTTGAAGGAATTTGGGTTTGTGTCCATCAACATGACCGTGAACGTCCCTTTGTACTTCATGTTGGTGAGATGTTTCCCTTTTCATGCATATCTCCATGTAGTATCTTGCTCGCATTCATTGAGGACAATGCATGAAGTAGGTGTGGGGGGGTGTTTTACGTGTGTACATAGTCGAGTCTTTTTCCTTTGGTTTTATTTTCTTTTGTTTGTACTGCTAGGGTCATGTTAGTGTGCCGCATTTAACATTGATATATCTGCTTGCCATGATCCTTGGGTGACTTGTCTTCTTTTGCTTGCCGAGTGCTTTAAAATTTTCACATTTCTTTCAAAATCTTCATGTGTTTGCGAAAGAAAATGTTTTTGTGGGTTTTGCGTGTGTTAAGCATGTGCAAAACCGTTGAGAGGCAAAGTAAAAAGAAAGCTCCCAAAATTGTCTTGAACTTGACGCATTAGGATTTCTAGTTTAATGGCTTTAGGTCTTGTCGTGTCGTTAGGATGCACCCTGGTTTTCCCTCAGGGGCGTGTAATCATAGGGTTTCAGTGCTCAAACATTTAAAGAAGTCAACCCTGAACCTAGTGAGTCAAATAATTCGTGTTTGTGAGTATAAGGAAGTTTGTCGTAGTCGAGCGCCCTTAATCTCTTTTTGTGAAACTTAAGTGTAGGGGTTTTGGTTCCCATATAGATAAATAAGTGGTGTTCTCTCTTCTCGCACGGCTCCTATCACTCGGGAAAGTAGGTCTGAGGGGACTTTGTGTCTGGTGCTTTCGAGTCATCTGACTTGGGATACGCCGACCGAACTCCCGTTACACGGGTGGTAGGGATCGCCCTATGTGGAGATTTGGGGGAAAGTGTACGTGATAGTGTAAGTCCTCATAGGCAATGATGCACGAAACCTGATCCTGAGAGAATCAAACACCAACCAATAAAATGCTCCAAAGAAAAAGAAAAAAAAAGAAGAAAAAGAAAAAGAAAAAGAAAAAGAAAAAGAAAAAGAAAAAAAGAGTCAAATAAGAACCAAAATGGACTTTACACATTGTATCACATTTAGAAGTTAAGGTTGCCCATGTCTTTCACTTAATTCCTTAGTTAACTCTCACGAATAACTCATTAGGCTAGGTGTGTGGACTGATTACATATATAAAGTCGACCCGTAGTATTACCGCGTCCCATGATCGACAAAATAAGTCCAACGAGTCGTGTAGCTAGATTGATTAATGCATCTTGTTCGGATTTTGTGGGTATATCCGCTGAAAACGCTCAGGAGACAACACTCCTCCTCCTTGGCGACAAGGATGTTTAATGGCTTGTTGCACGTGCTAAGTGCAACCGTGATTCCTACGAAAGTGAGTTAGGATTTCTTGTTTTTTTCGCATGCTTTTTTCTTTCTTTGTTTTGCTCGGGACTAGCAAAAGTTAGGTGTGGGGGTATTTGATTGACATCATTTCATGCTCATATTTGTATCTTATATCCATTATCTTTCACCTAAATAATGCTATGTTACGAGTTTTATGTTTAGTTTTCAGGAATAAATAGGTTTGAAGAGATGAAGCATAAAAGGACCCAAAAGCTGGGAAAAAGGACTGAATTGTGAGATCTGTGGACCAAGATGCAAGGAAGAAGGACCTGAATGCAAGACCGAAGGACCTAAGAGCAAAACAGAATACTCCTCACCATCATGGGGAGTATTTTGGCAATTCTATTCGGGTCGGAGCTCCAACATGCAAAATAGATGCATCAAATACCAACATAGCCGTCCAGAAAAGCCCACAAGAAATTCCAGAGCGATCCGGACACTGTAGACCGCTAATTAGCGGTCCAAGACCGCTAATTCGCGGTCACTTTTGGCCCAAATGCGCTCAAATTTCTCCAGCACATGTATTAGAGGATGTTTAGGCTATTTGTGGTATCTGTTTAGTCCCACATCGGGGGATTGTCCCGGATTAGTTTTTTCCATGGCTATAAATAGAACTCTTCACCTCCTATTGTAATCACTCCATATTTTAAGTGGTTATTCTTCCTACTAGAAGTGAGGCCTTGAAGCACACACTAAAGTAGGAGGATGCTACTTTTAATGTGAGTCATTTTATCAATAAAGTTTTGTGTTTCTTTCATTGTTTGTTTTATGCTTCTTTTATTGTTGTGCATGTTTTAGTTTAATCGTCTTTTAATTCTAGCTTAGTTTTAATATGCTTTCTTTCCATAGTTTAATAATTAGTGTAATGTTTAGTGAGTAGTTCCATCCCCTTTGGGGGGTGGAGTAGATGTACATACATGCATTAGAGAATGGGATGAATGCTTTAATTTCAATGTGTTGATTAAACATGAATGTATGCTTGCTTGTTTAGGATAGAATTTACAACTTGATGAGTTTTGCCAAAATGATTAGACACCTCTCATGCTTGTTTAGGTTCTGAAATAAACACCTCGCATATGTAAATGTTAATCAACCAAGTTGGTGAATAGATTGATAGGTTTTGCCATAACATTTAGACACTTCCTATGCTTGATAAACACCACCTTCATGTGCTTAAAGAATGTATTCTACACCACCTCTTTGCTTGTGTGCACTCACTCCACCCCTTAGGGGTTTTCCATTCCTGAAATTCCAGCACTTCTATTTTGTTCTTAGCTTAGTTTTTATTTGATCGTTTATTTCTTTGTTTCGCATTTCGTACTTCTTAGCGTAGTTTAGTGTAGAGTAGCGTAACCAACTCTCTTCTCCATTATTTTCGCCACTTGATTTCGTGCAAACAAGAGGCTGCTCACCTCCCTGAGGACGACCCGTACTTCCCACCGCTTCATCGCGGCCGTGCACTTGCGGTTTTAATTAAAACGTTCAACACCCTCTATGTAAAGAGGCTAGGCGTGAGATAAGACGTGCAGACATGCACATTGTCAGTTTCTACAGGACCGGCATACCCACCTTGCGATGGTATCATGTACGTCTTTGCCACGAGTTGGGGTGTTTATCTAGAAATCTGCATTTTGCCAAGCGGTTGGGCAAACTCTCGGGTGACCTGCATGTGGATTAGACCAGTATGACTGCTAGTCAATTTCCTATGTGGAGGAATCGCGTAGGGTGAAGCCCAGTGGCCCCGTCTATGTAGAGTCATCGTCTCTTGTCGTTTGCATGTGTCGCATTTTGGGTTTCATGCTTGACTCGTTATCCTATTTTTGGACTAGGGGAATACAGGGTTTTCTTAATGAAAACTCATGCATATTGTGTTGTCGTTTTGCCTCAGGTACTTAGGTTTCTGACATGGGTTCAATTGGAGAAGTTTTGGAGGAGTCTATACACGAGGGACACGTCGACCGGTTTCCTTCAGTTTATCTTTTGCTTCCGCATATTTGTTGTTGTATTTCTCTGAATTAGACCTTCTATGTATTGAATTTTGAGTTATTTCCATATATGGATAGTTTCCTTTTTCGTCTTTATGTCTCGTGTTGTATATCCATATATGTTCCTATTTCATGTTCGTTCTATTTTATTGTAACTCTCTCGGTCGTCACGGATACTCTGATCGTGACTTGCGCTTGGACTCCTGATTGATTCTTTAAATAACCGCAAGTGCACAACGTTGGTGTAGATGTGGCAAATACGGGTCGAACCTCATGGAGTTGTGAATGTTGTTGTTCCAACCATACTCGAGTGGGATAGGACAGGACAATGACTGGATATTGCTAACTAACAACAATAAACTACAAGTGGATTAACAATTAAACTAAACCCCCATGAAGTGGAGGTGTGTAAGTATGTGTGTGTTAGTAGGTCTTCATTACGTGAGGTACACGTGTGTAAGGTAGGTGAAATAAATTACAAGCTAGTGTGGAGTCTAATTAACATCAACTACATTTACATAAATACATGAGTAATATAGTTTGACATGAAGGTAAGATAAACTATGAGTTCTCAAGCATGCACTAAGTACCTAGTCCTTAATCCTTTCATGCATTCTTTACCAATGAAGTATTCATACAAAATAAGCCATTTCCATAAAACCATTACATGCAACAAGATAAACTCTAAAGCTAGCATGAGATAAGTACCTAGTGTGTCCATTATCGCATCTAATACAAGTTTAAGCATGCTACGAGTATTGATCTACATTAAGCAAATCCAATGGCACAAATAAATGAACCCATCACTAATACAACACATAATCTACATCACCTCCACCCCAAATGGGGTGGATCTACTCTCTACTCATTCAGCCAACTAATTATGCTAAGATTTAAGGAACCAAAGCATGCAAGACTAAAGGAAACAATATCTGCTAAAAAGAAAATATTTATTTAAATGACTCACATTACAAAGTGGCATCCTCTCCACTTTGAATTCTACTTCAAAGGCTTACCTCAAGTAGAGAGAATGGCCACCAAGCGATGGGTGATTACAAAGGAAGATGAAGGGTTCTATTTATAGACGTGAAAAATGTAACTGGGACAATCACCCGGTGTGGGACCAATGAAACATAATTAAAATAGACATAAATGACATAACAAACAACCAAACAAAACCAAATCAGATCCTGACCAAAATGGACTGCCAAATGGCGGTCCAGTGCCTAAATTGGTCACAATTGGTTAGATGCGATCAAATTTTGCACGTCTACTTGAGTTCTTCATTGCTTCATGTGGGATGTGCCTGGTCAGTCATTTGAGTCTGTGCCCAAAACTTATTGCCGAAATACTTTTCAAACAAGCATATGAACATGTGAAGAACATTAAATGTGAATTCGGCAAGCCTTACGACAATGAAAATGGTAAAACCAGTTTGAAAAAGAAATCCGTATTTTTGACCTACCTTTCTGGCAAACATTAGTAGTGAGACATTCTGTTGATGTCAGGCATGTAGAAAAAAGTTTTTGTGATAGTTTACTGGGAACTCTTCTGAACATACATGGTAAGACAAAAGGTAATTTTAAACTTGATCTAGTAGAACTTGGTATACGAGAAAATCTAGCACCAGAGGATAAGGGGACCTATAAATTTTTACCATCAGCTTGTTTAACATTGTCCAGAAAAAGAAAATTATTGTGTCAAAGTCTACACGGTTTCAAAGTGCCACAAGGTTATTCTTCAAATATTAGTAGTCTTGTTTCGATGAAAGATTTGAAACTACTTGGTTTCAAGTCTCATGGTTGCAATGTATTGATGCAACAACGTCTTCCTATTTCTGTTAGATCGATATTACCGACACACGTCAGATATGCAATTATCAATCTTTGTTTATTCTTTAACAAGATTTGCTGCAAAATACTTGATCTGATCTACTTGGATAAGTTGCAGCATGAAGTGGTTGTTACAATATGTTAGTTGGACATATACTTCCCCCATTCGTTTTTGAGATCATGGTGCATGTTGTTGGAGATGTACTTCCAAGAAATTAAGTTAGCTGGAACAGTATTTCTGAGGTGGATATTGTTGCCTTTTAGGCCTTAATCCATGTTTTGATGACTTAATCAACCTAACCTTCAAAATAATCAATGTAGAGTAGCAAACATATTCCATAGCATATATATTGCCTTGTGCTAACATCTACAGGTAATCAAGACTTAAGGAAGAAAGGAATTCAAGTCAAGACATGTCATCAAGCTATTAAGACATGTAATTTTGTATTTCTTTTGAGTCTTAGGAACTTGTGTATACTTTAGCATACAAGACTTAAATAACTACTCACTCATACACTAGGTTCCTTATTGAAGTTACACACAAAATGGCAGATCATTTGCACTTCAATAGGTCACCCAAACTTAGACTGGAAAACACTAAAACCTCAACCTGAACTGTCTGAGCTAAATCGGTCGACCGAACGAGTTCTTTGTTCGACCGATTGGATCAGTCAATCTGTTAGTTAATAGTGTTAAACCAGTCGACCGTTTTGAGAATTTTGTTCGACCGTCTACATGTGTCATTTGATCGTTCGACTTGTCGTAATATACAAACGGTCGTATTCACTTTTTTATCCATACCCATAAATACCTTTGACAACCGGTCGACCGTGAACATGGTTTCGGTCGATTGAACATAGACATCTCTTGAACCACGTAGTGATAGTTTTTATCGGTCGACCAAATCAACCATTATGTTCGACCATCTGTCCCCGGACAATAATTCTGCACTACCTAAGCGGTCGACCGTCCCACTTTTGGCTCGACTGTTCACTTAAGGTATAGCCATGTTCGTTCGACCACCCCTTATTTGGTCGACAAATTATTTCTGGAACTGTCTGGATGTCATTTCTGGACAAAATCCGGTCGACCGATTAGGTAGTGACATGTGCTTTTCTGTTTTGTGTTTCTCACAGATTCATCTACCACTTTTGTCACAACGACTATAACACCTTAGGAACTTATAAATAGACGATTAAACACATTGTTTAGACAACTCTCCCACTTCCAATTGTCTCGTACATTAGAGAGAAGTCACCCAATCCACAATGCTCCAAATCATACTCTCCAAGCCAAACATTCCACACTTTAGATCAATTCCAATCATATTCCAAGTGTGCTAAAGTTAGAGAGTGATTGTTCCACTCAACAATTGTCTATCAAGAAGCAAGGATTTGGGTGAAAGCTCGAAGTGTTCCCTCTCAGGTTGTGAGAGAAAGAAATCAAGCTCAACGAGGATTGTTCGTGAGACTTGTGTTGTAATGCTCAACATGGAATGATCAGCAAAGAGTTAATGCTCGAAATAAAACATTAATTAATTGGTTATTGAAAATGGTGTACATTCATAATGTTTCTAAGACTTTGAAGTGGATAGGCTATAGGCCTAATCCTATTGTAGCATATTATAGTGGTTACAATGTCATTGGGGACTCTTTCTACACCAGAATGGAAGACAAAAAAACACAATGCAAAACAACAGGGTCAGTTTAGTTGCTGAAGCTTTGCATATCTCTTGTTCGAAAGATAAAAATCCTATATATGCAGAGAAATCATACTACGGTCAAATTGTATATATATGGGTGTTGAAATTCACCCAATTTGATGAGGCAGTATTTAAACACAAGTGGGAGGACAAGAACAACGACGTTCGGGTGGATGAGTTGGGATTCACTTTGGTGAACCTTAATGATTAGTAGCATATCATACATTGCATTTGTGCTATATATCCTTTAATTTACCCCAATTTTGTGCTACACGAGTGTTAGTTTGATGTGTTTTGGGTTTTAGGTAATAAAGATGAGAAAGGAACAAAAATGGACCTAAATGCAAGACGAAAGGACCTTATTGAAGCATATTGGACATGTTTGTCAAGCTGAAGGACCAATCTGCAATTCAGGAAGGACCCAGATGAAACACGGAGGGACATGAGCATAATCAAAACATTTCCGGTGCAAAAATCCCTCATTATCAAGATCTTGAGAAGTATTTGGGAAATTAAGACCAAACAGGCTTGAACTAGAGCCCCGTGAGTGCACCCCATGGGTAAAATGCATAACTTAAGCTCATAGAAAAATTCAGGCCAAATCCGACCAACCTGATCTGCCAATGGCGGATTAAATTCCGCTAATGGCGGATCTTGTTGGTCAAAATCGCCAAATTTTGGCCGTGGCTCGAACTCCTTTAATGAACTACAACCATAGGATTGCTACTAGATTCATCTACACCTCTCTTTCTTCTATAAATATATTTGTAATCCTTCCCTTCTTCTTCTTCCTTCTGTTCCTCATTAGGTTAGGCTTTATTCTTACTTAGTAGTGCAGTGGAGGAGAAAATGAGCAAACTTTGTAATGTTCATTTCTTAATCAAGTTAAGTTCCATGTTCTTTATGTTGTTATCTTTCATTTGATGCAATTTTTTGTTCACTTGCATTGGTTAGCTTTAGTTTTCTTTACATGCTTAAAGGGTTGTTTTACTTTTGTTGTTTTCTTGGTTATGGAGATGAGTACAGAATAGTCATCCCCATTGGGGTTTGGAGGGTGATGTGAAGCGTTGATGTTTTGTATTACTGTGTGTTTATATTAATCTTGGAGCCTCACATGAATTTCATAGCCATTTAGTTGGTTCCTCACTCTTGCGTTTGATATGTTAATGGTCTTAATTGATGCGTAGCACTTGATTTGGTTAGTGGGCTCACTTTATGGGGAATGGTGAGGTGAGAATAAGATTAAAGTGGTATAGAGATAATGATGGCATGTGGAAGCATGTGCTCTTGTTGGCCTCATCTTAATTAATGTCTTTTTTATGTTTTAATGATAATGCTACATCTTAATTCATGTGGAGACATAGTTGGGTTTTGGTCATTATGGATTTCATGTTATGCATGTATTGAGCACTAAATATTACTCACATGAATACACATCTACACTTTCGCATTCATTTTCCACCTCCTATGAATACACATTTTCACTGACGACGTATTGAATTGATAAAACCTCAAACACTTAACAAACAAGGATTCAAGGAAGAACATTTTATTTGGCATCTCTAGGAAAATAGTTTTTTTATTTAGCGGACCCCTGTGATAATCATTGGTCAGTCATTGTAGAACAAAATGAGAGATTATTTCTCTAGGGGATGTCAATGATATTGAAGAAATTCCCCTATTTTTAAAACACGTGTCTGAACTGAAGTAAATCGATGATGATAAAAATGTTGATAAATTACTTATTCAGTAGGATCATGTTGAAGGAATATGGATCAAAGGTCCTGATAATAAAAATGAAAAAGAAAATCTTAACCTAGTATTTTATTAGTTTATGGTTGATGTTAAGAATTCATGAGTTAATTGTGTTTATGAACTGACCCAACTTACAATGTACATTTAGTTTATTCTTGTTTTTTATTCTTGAGAAATTTATTTGAAAACATAAACCCATAAATCAATTTAAAAAATACCATGTCGCTTTTAAGGCAATAATTTGACGTGATATGTCCCTTTTATTTTTTCCCCTTAAAGGATAATTGTGTCCATTAAATGACATAAGTGCCCTTTAAAGGTCAATCCAGTCCTTTAATGGATTCTTGCATTTAAGGACATAACTATCCTTTAAGTGGAAAGGATCCTTTCAAGTTTAAAGAATGGACAAGTATGTGTTTTAAAGGACACACATTCAAAGGACACCTTATTTGGAGGCAGAAAGAAGTTGAACCGTCTTCCGAGTTTCATGAACGGACGCTGTCTGTTAAGGACCCTTTCGAGATAATGAACAGACAAGTACTTTAAAGGGAATTTGTTTGGATATAAGTGTCCTTTAAAGCACATGCTTATGTTTTAAAGGACCTTTCCGAGCTTAAAAGAACTTAACAATTTAAAATTTATATAAAAATGTATATAATTACAAAATGTATATAGTTACAATTCAAAATATACAAAAAATGAATATAATTCGGTTAAAATGGTTCTACATCAATTTTCTGCAATCAAAAATTTCCATTTGAAGTTGCACTCCATAAGAAAATTCATTGTCATTTTGCATATAAGACTGAGTGCAAATATTTGTTGTCTATCTCAATTGTGGGATGTACGCCAAACAATATGCATTTTATCTAGTGAAAGACATACACTCCACAATCCTCGCTATTTGGTGCTTGGCATTGACACTTTTCCACTTCATTGGACAGTTTCCAGTTGTTGTTAAAGTAGGTTCTCCACAATTTTTCCATTATTACCGCACATTATTCATGGACACATACTGTTGTTGGATCATTGTCTATATCAACCCGATGAAGGTTGTTAAGGTGTGTTATTTGTTTAGTTCTTCTGTCCGTAGTCAATAATGTCTAGTGGTCTTTGTTCATAAACAGTTGGGCAATGACTATGTCCTTTCGGTCCCCGTCTTTTTTTTTGGTAAGGCTGAAAATAACTCATCGTAGTTGGCCTCGATAGCAGTGGTGGTCGGATAGGTAATGAGAATCACCTTCCTTTGGTACCATCTCTGCTTCTATTTTTGCTCCAACATAACAAGCAATGCGTCTATTAACTGTCCATTAAAATAAGTACAATTAACTATCCATTTTAGTGGATTAACACAAAACTCGATTCACAACAACGAAATATACTTATGTCCGTTGATAGAACTTTTCCTTTAGTGATAAGATCTTTTAGGTTTACTGACCCTTCCCCGTCCTCTGACCACACGACTTTATCCAACTTTTCCCTAGTAATGTTAAATTAAGAAGCACATTTTTTCCCCGATTCTTAACCCAGTCATGGCTTTCATGTCGATGTTTTTATTTGGTTGTGTGTGTTAGTTGGCTTGGCAGTTTTTTGTTGGAGAATTCATTTCTTAATTTTCTAAAATTTGATTTCCATTATATTTCAACATCTTCAGCACAATTGACTCTTCTGTGATTTGTTCTCTTTCTCTTGTCTTCTTGATGAGGTTCTTTTCAACCTCTTTTTGTTGTTCAGACTCCTATCTTGTTCTTTCTTCCTCTTCTTTTTCAGCTTCTTTTTCTTTATTTTCCTTCTTCTTCTTCCATCTGTTCTTCCTTTTCTTCTCTTTTTTCCTTTTCTTTTTTCTTTCTTTCTTCTTTATCCTTTTTTTATTTCTTCACCACTTCGTCCTTTCTTGTTTCTTCCTTTACTTTTTTTGGCCTTAACTCTTCATCCTTCTCTTTCTCCTCCTCATCCTTCCTCCGTGCTTCTTCTCCACCAAAGATGGATCGATTCAATGTGTTGTTCTGTTAAATATCATGCAAGATGATTACTACCAAAGTTGGTTTTTCTCATGTTAAAATTCATGAGTTTATTCCCTATCCTTAACTGACCTTCTACCCTCACAAAATTTTCAATTACGAAGTCAAGGACTTCATTCTATACAGTGATTCTTTGCGTACTTAGGAATTTAGCGAATGGTGTCTTCTGGAATATTGGCTGTTGGTTGTCAGTAATGAGTGAAATCTCTTTCTCGAATGATTCACACATACACTTTGACGATTGAAAGTAATAGAAAGTCTACAATATAAACATTTTCATTCATTAGAACAAAAGGGCCTAAAAGGACAGACCATACCCAAATAAGTTTTTTGTGCCCAAGAATCAAGTCGAAAGTGGATTCTCTGAGTCAAAAGAAAAGGAAAGCAGAATCCAGCGGAATTTAAATTATGTTTTAGGAAATTCTGCCGTTTGTGCCTGTAATTGGAATCCGATGGATTTCAAATTTTGTTGTTTGTGCATATCACTGGAATTTCCTATAAAATATCAAAACAATGTAATTTTGTTATTTGTATTCAGAAATAGCGATTGAGATACAATTACATTAAACCAAATAAAAATAAATAATATAAGAATGCAAACATAAATAATTCAGGATCATGTTTCCATCCAGTCAAATGTAACAAAAATGAAAAATAAGGTGAGAAGATGTTTGGATACACTAAACTAGCAACTAACAAATGATAAAGATAACAACTCAAGATTAACTAAAACTTAACCAAGCAACTAACAAGGCGAGATGAAATTCAGTAAGAAACCCCCCTAAGGGGTGGAGTGGGTGTGTAATAAGGTGGTGAAGAATGCATTCTGTATGGCACAAGTATTGATTGTGTTTTCCTGCATAGGAAGTGTCTAGTGGTTGTGGCAAAACCTATCAATCCAATCACAAACCTAGTAGATTAACATGAGCATAAATACGTTGGTTATTAAGAACCTAAACAAGCATGGGAGTGTCTAAAAATTATTGCAAAACCCATCAAGTTAAGTGTTCCAATTTAAATAAACAAGCATACATTCACATTCATCACATATTTCAAAAGATAGCATTCATTACCATTCTCCATGTACAAACATCATGTCCACCATGTAAGGGGGATGAAACTACTCACTACACATTAAGCTAACAATTATACTAAGAAATGAAGACATTCTAACTAATTATACTAAGATTAAGAAAACAAAACTAAGATAAACATGCAAGCATTCAAAAGAGACAACATTGAAACAAAAGTAGAAAAAATTATTTTATTGATGACTAACATTGCAAGTAGCATCCCTCCACTTGAGTTTTGCTCCCAAGGCTTACTCCAAGTAGAGAGAATGACCACTGAGCAATGGGTTGGTTTTCAAAGGAAGAAGACTTCTATTTATAGAAAAGCCAACTGGCAATCCTTCGTTATGGTTTCGAATGCCTTCTTAATTGCTTCAATTATTCACATCGGGTGCACCCGGATCGGTTGTTTGAGTCCACGCCCGAATGTAATTACCAGAATACTCCTCTTGATTGTCTAAAGTTTCTAATTTTGCTAATTGGTCCTTCCAGCTTACACCAGGTCCTTCCCTCTTGCAGATAGGTCCATAAGTGTAACACCCCCATCTCGTGGGTACGCACGTTGGGGAGTCCAAGGGATGTCGCAATCAGAGTCCCTGCAACGACTGAGAGAGTTACAATAAACACGAATACGAAATACTACTCGACCATCAATGCTTGAACGAATACACACGGGAATAAAAACATACATGGATAACAACATGAGCCAAAAATCCAAAAAAGTAAACTATCCATATATGGAAATAACTCGGAATTCAATACATAAATGGTTTAACTCAAAGAAATATGACAACAAACATGCGGACGCAAGAGATAACTGGGGGAAACCGGTCGACATGTCCCTCATGTACAAAATCCCCTGAAACTTCTTCAGTACAACCCCTGTCAGAAACCTAAGTACGTGTGGCAAACTAACAACAAAATATGCGTGAGTTTTCAATAACAAAACCTCGTATGCCCCTGGTCCAAAAGCAGGATAAAGAGTCTTGCATGAAACCCTGAATGTGACAAATGCAAACAAGAAGAGGTCACGACTCCACATAGCCGCGACTACTAGGCGTCACCTCATGAGATCCCTCTACGAACAAATCCGACCACTACCCATGTTCGTATAATCCACAATTGGGTCACTAGAAAGTGTGACCCACCGTTAGGCACAAAGCGGTCTTCCAGATTTGTAACGCCCCCGATCTCGCGGGTACACACACTGGGAAAGGACACTAGTGTCGCGATCAGAGACATCCGCGACGACCGAAAAACGTTACAAGGGACTAACAAGATTGACTCGATTTAGAACAACTAGCAAAAACATGCACACACAAGACTGGTTCGAAAGGAATCCAAGATGAGTACTTAATTATTTATATAGGAATATAAGTCGAATGCAATATTGAGTGTCAAGGAAATACAACAACATAAAGGGGAAAAGATAATGGCCGAAGACTCTGGTCGTAGTGTCCCTCGTGTACAGAATCTTCAATACTCCTCCAGCCTGCCCTGTGGTACCTAAATACCTGCAAGCACCGCATAAACAAATGCGTGAGTTTTCATTTAAGAAAACCTAGTATGCCTCAGCCAACACAAATGAAGTTAATATAACACATGCAAGAAGTCTAACTAAGACTAGCAGCAGTCGAACAGAAACAAGTGCACGGAATGCATCAGAAGGGCAATGACTCCACCAGCAATGCCTGCCGGGCGCACCCGACGCGTTCCTCGCAAGGAACCAGAACACCAGCCTCGCTGGTCAGAGGTGGTCACACGTCGGTGACCCACCGCTCGGCACAAAGTGGTGCGCCGGTTAGATGTCCCAACTCGAGGAAAATAACCTACATGGTGCCATCGCGACATTGGGTCCACCTAACCTGAGACAGAATGGCAGCGCGCCTGCCCAGGACTTATCTTACGTCTGGCCTCCCAACGTGAATGTCTTAGTCGAATGGCCTCCGAAACTAGAGGACCCACCCGTGGCCCGTCGGCCCAGAAAACCAATAGGAGTATCGCGATCAGAGACATCCACAACGACTGGAGGAGTTACAATAAAAAAACTAAGTAAACTACTCGACAAAACATAACAGAAACATACATGGATACACTAAAAACGTATAACTAAATCGGGAAATTATCCATATATGGAAATAATTCAAATAAAGTACATCAAGTTTAAAAAGGGAAATACATGAAATATAAGCGGAAGAAAAAAGGTAAATAGAAGTCTCTGGTCGATGTTCCCTTCGTGTATAGAATCCTCTGAAACTCGTTCAGTCCACCCCCAGAAGGAAACCTAAGTACCTAAGCAAAACAACAACAAATATGAGTGAGTTTTCAATAAAAAGACCCCATATGTCCGGGTCCAAAAACAAGATGAGAAGCTACGCATGAGTCCCCACCAACACAAATGCAACAAGAAGGCAACAACTATACATAGTTGGGCCACTCGGGCTTCACCCAAAGTGATCCCTATGCGTAGGAATCGAAGCATCAGCCATATTGGTCTAATCCACAAGCGGGTCACTCGCCAGTGACTCTCCGCTTGGCACAAAGCGGTCTTCCAGATTGACATCCAACTCGCGGCAAGTGCCCTACATGGTGCCATCGCGACATTGGATATGCCCATCCTGTAGCAAAGTGGCAGTGCGGCTACCCAACTATCATCTTACGCCTGGACTCTCTACATAGAGGTCATTGCGAATAGGCTTGTCTACGTAGAGGCCCTACTCGTGGCCCGTCAGCCAAAAATCAAACGTGCCCAAAGTTAATTTATTATTAAATGCAATGCAAGCTATCTATAGTTCTACTTACTTTTCTCCTCACTGCTCCAAACCAATCAGGAACAATATACTCAAATCTCAACCAAAAGATGCTAATAAGAGCAAACAACCATAACAATATGCGATTAAACACACATGACAAAACTTAGTCATCTACGGGTCATGAATAGAAGTTATGGAGTTGAATTTCTAAGTGGAAACGCACATTCACACAAGGATACTCAGATCAGTAAGATATATGGCATTAAGCATGGAGAAATATGCACAACAATCATTAGAGATCATGATTCGAATGGTACAAGAGTGACATAGCGTAATCGTTTAGTTTATGCACCTAAAGGCATTTATTTTCCCTTACTTAGGACATAATCTGGTAATGCAAGAGTATGAAAACATATATATCAGTAACTCATCACATTAGAACGTGCATGTGAAAATCAGAAACCCACGTGTATCCATACATATTCCATATATGCATGTGTAACGAATAACATACAACAACATGGTATATAGTGAGTGGCATATCCTATAAATGTGTTCAGACTTCATTCTCATTTGAAGTTCTTATATATCTACATATATCAGAATACTTTCAAGACATCAGATCGTATACATGAACAACTACTGGTGGAACAAATTCAAATTACGAACACATCAATAAATCGACAAGCATACAATAGCTAGAGATAAGACCACGAATGATGCCTGATTGACATCATTTCATGCTCATATTTGTATCTTATATCCATTATCTTACACCTAAGCAATGCTACGTGACGAGTTTTATGTTTAGTTTTCAGGAATAAAGAGGTTTGAAGAGAAGAGCCATGAAAGGACCCAAAAGCTGGGAAAAAAGGACTGAATGGTGAGATCTAGGGACCAAGATGCAAGGGAGAAGGACCTGAATGTAAGACAGAAGGACCTAAGAGCAAAACAGAATACTCCACACCATCATGGGGAGTATTTTACCAATTCTATTCGGGTCGGAGCTCCAACAAGTCGAGTAACCGCATCAAAGACCAACAATACCAGAAAGCAAAGCCCACAACAAATTCCAACACGATCCGACAATTTTGGACCGCCAATTGGCGGTCTTGGACCGCTAATTGGCGGTCCATATTGCTCAGGATCCGTCGAAATTTCTCCTGGACTTGTATTAATGTTCGTTTAGGCTATTTTTGGTATTGGTTTAGTCCCACATCGGGGGATTGTCCCCGATTAGCTTTTTCCATGCTTATAAATAGAACTCTTCACCTTCCATTGTAATTACCCATTGCTTGGTGGCATTCTCTCTACTAAGGAGTGAGCCTTGAAGCAAAAACTCAAGGTGGAGAAGAATGCTACCTTCAATGTGAGTCATTTGTTAATAAAATAATTCTTCTAGTTTCTTTTAATCTTGTCTTTTAATTTGTGCATGTTAGTTTAGTCTTTCCTTTCCTTTTATGTTTCTTTAATGCTTCTTGCCTTCTTAGTTAACTTTCATTTCAGTATTATGCTTTCTTTGCTTAGTCTAATCAGTAGTGTAATGAGTAGCGAGTAGTTCCATCCCCATTTGGGGGGTGGAGAAATATGTGATATAATCATGTAGTGTATTAAGTGTGTGTTATTTTTATCCCTTGAGCTTTATATGATTTCCATAACCATCTAATGGGTCTCCACTCTTATCTTTGATAGGCTAATGCTCTTGAATGAAGCTTAGCTTATGCTTTGATTAGTGGACCTATTTTATGGGGAATGATAAGGTTAGGATATGGATGAAGTTAATATTGGAAACACAATTTGTAGTGTATGTGCTCTTGTTGCCTTTACCTTAGCTAATGTCTTGTATGTTTTAATGATGTAGTGAAATCTTAATTCATGTAGAGGCATAGTAGGGTATAGTCTTTATACTTGAGTTCATGTAGCTTCATTCCAATTATTGTCTTGTATGTTTTAATGATGTAGTCATATCTTAATTCATGTGGAGGCAAAGTTGGATGTAGTTTTATGATTTCATGCACTACATGTTGTGAGGAGCTTAATGAACACACACACACTTCTTTATGTTCACATTATTTCTCTACCCCCTTTGGGGTTTAGTTTTCTTGCTTTTCTTCCATTTCCATTTGCATCTTAGTGTAGTTTAGTGTAACCAATCCTTTTCTCCTTTCTTTACCTCTCGCCTTCGCACAAACCAAGTGTCGACACACCTCCCAGTGGACGACCCGTATTTGCCACCGCTTCAACGCGGCCGTGCACTTGCGGTTAAATTTAAAACGACCAATCAAGTTTTTGGCGCCGTTGCCGGGGAGGTGCTCTGTCCAGACGTTGGTTTGGACGATTCGAGGGGTTTTTAATTTTTTGTTTTCAGTTTTTCTTAGTGGCAGGGAACCTGAGGATCAAGGGGAAGCGACTGGAGTAATTGGAGAGCAAACGACCCCAAAGTGACCGCCAATCAGCGGTCTGGGACCACCAATTGGCGGCCTGGTGAGCCTCAATTGCTCTCAAATTTGTTCCAGTTGTTATGTTGTTCACTTTAGTTATCTGGGAGCCCAATTTTGCATGTTGTGATCTTTAGTTTGCTCCCAGATTTAATTTCAATCCCCTTTAATCAACTTGGACCATAAAACTCAAAGCAAAAGATTAGACTTCTTGCCATCTAGGTCATGCATCATATGTAGACCTTGCATGCATCTTTCTTTTCTTTGCTTTACATTTTGTCGTTGATTGCTGGAGCGAGGTACGCATTCCTTATCACTCATTCACGCATTAGGACATTCATTAGTGAGTAAGGTTTGCATCGTAACAAGAGTGAGGTGAGTGCTTGTTTGGTGAGTTGCTTGCTAGCCTAAGATTTCAAAACATCTTTAAGGGGCATCACCTATAGACTTCAAAGATAAGGTGGGGGATTTCATCACCCCTCCCTTAGCCCCAAAAAGCACACTCAAGTAAAGCCTTAACTAAAAGCAAGTAGACATTGGCCCTAGGAATTCGGACGCACTAGGAGAGTAATCTAGTTGAGACCGCCATGACCTGATCGGCGTTGCCTACCTTGTCGGTAGTAGGAGGTACTGGATCTCCGGATCTGGTATCACTTGCTGGGCATTGTGGTCCTCGTTGTAGGGAGGTGAGGCGTGTCGAGGCTAGTGACCTCGAAGTTAGGCGTCGTCTAGCCTAAGGACCCATTGCCTTACATTGTTTGAGCCATGCTTGCTAGTTAGGCTTCTACCTTCACCCTGTACCCTCTCTAGCTCTAGGGATTCTTCCCTTCTCCTCACCTTCTTCTACGTTATAGTCTCCTCCCCTTTACACTCTCTGTTAGCGTTTTAGGGTCGAGTTGAGCACTTTTTGCGAGCTTAGCCTCGTGGTGGTGAGAGTGATCGACTCGAGAGTTTTTCTTGAGATGGATGGTTACATGGGCGACCATCCATATCATTGTTGGGACCAGGACGATTCTCCCTGGTACTCCGGACCCATGCAACCTAGGGTGGCTCAGACTAACACCCCGTATGGTTGGGATGATCGCAATTGTGTCACTGAGCAATCTTCGTATTGGGGTAACATGAGAGAGGCACCGACTGCTAGACCACCATCTAGTTACGTCGGATCATATGTTGGTCATCAAACTGAGACATTACAAGAACCTTTGGCCTCTTTCATGCATGCGGTAGACGACATGAGTGCACCGGTGGCTCCAGTAGCCGTACCGTGTCACTATTGTGGGTTGAGTGGTCATGATTTCGGGGAATGTCCTTATGTTCCCCCAGAGCCTGAGTATGAGCATACATTTTCCCAAAATGCTCATTATGACCATTACGCATCCGCGTACAACCCGAGAGGGATGGATTCGTGGGGAGACAATTCGTATTCAAATTCTTATACATCATTTCCACCCCAATATCCTCCTCCCGAATACCCAGAATTCTACCAACACCCCACTTCAAATCATTGGACTCATTCTCAGCCCATCAACACCCAACCCCAAAATTTCCCAAGATCTGACTTGGACCTCCTCGTTGACCGCATACATAATCTGACACTTCAAGTGAGTCAACTGACGCAACAATTAAGTGAGGAGAGTGACATTTCATGTCAGCATGAGGATTCTTCTTTTGATATCGAACCACCGCCACATCCACAAATTCAAAGCACAACCTTTCAAAGTCAAACTCCTAGTCAGTCTGAGGGACTTGGGGTTTCAATTCACGATCACTTAGTGGAGGATTCGATTCAAATTGAGAATAACTTGGACCAGCTTCATTATGAGTCGGCACAGGATTGTGCCTTATCTTTTTGTCCCGTGGCCCTTGAGCCACATGATCTTCATTTTGATCCTCTTAAGGACCCACCTCTGGTGGAGCAAGAGCTCCCTAGTACCCTCAACTTCAAACAACCTGATGAGAGTTTGCCTCTCACTATTGCTCCTGATCATCTTGGAAATGATGGAACATCAAACAACCACATTGCTCATGAGGGTATTAGGAGTTCCTTGGAGGATACCTTGGGTATGAGACCCACTTCCTGTTCTCCTGGTGAGTTGGACATGCATAACGAGGTGCTTGACCTCGTTCCGACCCACCAGCCTGTTGGTTGGAGAGTTTGGATTGATGATCATAACTTCAGTTCCGCAACGGGAGATATTTTTCTTCCGTTGCCCCTTATTTCCCAAACTCTTGAGAGGTTCAAGCTCTTTCAGTTTGATCCTTTGAATGAGACGCCTTTGCGTCCAATTCATGAACCTCTCATTTCGTCTGGTGCTCTTTGTGAAGGGGGCCCACGCATGCGTATTCTGGCCCCGCGTGGTGTCATGTTCCCTTTCCAAGTGCATTGACCCACTCTTGAGGTTCCCATTTGATGTCTTTTGACAAATGAAGATGGGAACTTATGTTTGTACATAGTTATATAAAAAAAAGAAAAAAAAAAGAAAAAAAAAGAAAAAAAAAGAAAAAAAAGAGTACAATAAAAGACTCCTTCAGTGAGCATCGATTGTTGTGAGCCCCAACCCTTGTGTATTTGGGCTCCATTTCTTTCACGTATTTGTATCCCTTCTTTAGCATCTCACAGGTTTTGAGGGAAGTTGGGTTGTGTCCATCAACATAGCCATGAACTTCCTTGTGTACTTCACGTTGGTGAGATCTCTTCTGTTTCATGCATGCATCCATGTAGTATCTTGCTTGCATTCATTGAGGACAATGCATGAAGTAGGTGTGGGGGGGTATTTTACGTGTGTACATAGTCGAGTCTTTTCTTTTGATTTTGCTTTCTTTTGTTTGCATGTTTAGGGTCATGTTAGTGTGATGCATTTAATATCGATATATCTGCTTGCTATGATCCTTGGGTGACTTGTCTTCTTTTGCTTGCCTAGTGCTTCAAAATTTTCACATTTCTTTCAAAATCTTCATGTGTTTTCGAAAGAAAATGTTTTGTGGGTTTTGCGTGTGTTTAGCATGTGCAAAACCGTTGAGAGGCAAAGTAAAAAGAAAGCTCCCAAAATTGTCTTGAACTTGATGCATTAGGATATCTAGTACGTGGCTTTAGGATTTATCGAGTCGTTAGGATGCACCCCAGTTTTCCTTTGGGGGTGAGTAATCATAGGGTTTCAGTGCTCAAACATTCAAAGAAGTCCACCCTGAACCTAGTGAGTCAATAATTCGTGTTTGTTAATTTAGGAAGTTTGTTGTAGTCAAGGACCCTCTTAATCTTGTTGTGAGACATTAGTGTAGGGGTTTTGGTTCATGTGTAGATAAGAAATAAGTGAGTAGATGTTCTCTCTTCTCGCACGGCTCCTATCACTCGGGAAAGTAGGTCTAAGGGGACTTTGTGCCTGGTGCTTTCGAGTCATCTGACTTGGGATGCGCCGACCGAACTCCCGTTACACGGGTGGTAGGGATTGCCCTATGTGGAGATTTGGGGAAAGGTGTACGTGATAGTGTAAGTTCTCATGGGCAATGATGCACGAAACCTGACCCTGGGAGAATGAAGCTCCAACTAATAAAAAGAAAAAAAAAAGAAGAAAAAAAAAATGTGTGAAAAGAAACAAAAAGAAAAAAAAATGGTAATGCAAATAAGAACCTTAATGGACCTTACACTTTGTATCACTTGAGGATCTTGAGGTTGTCCATGTCTTTCACTTAATTCCTTATTTAACTAACACGAATGGTTCATTAGGGTAGAGGTGTGGACTGATCACCTATATAGAGTCGGCCCGTAGCATTACCGCGTCCATTGATCGACAAAATATTTCCAACGAGTCGAGGTCTAGATTGAATAATGCATCTTGTTCGGATTTTGTGGGTATATCCGCTGAAAACCCCAAGGAGACAACACTCCTCCTCCTTGGCAACAAAGAGGTTTAACGGCTTGTTGCACGTGCTAAGTGCAACCGTGATTCCTACGAAAGTGAGTTAGGATTTCTTATTTCTCGTTTGTTTTTCTCTTTCTTTGTTTTGCTCGAGACTAGCAAAAACTTAGGTGTGGGGGTATTTGATTGACATCATTTCATGCTCATATTTGTATCTTATATCCATTATCTTACACCTAAGCAATGCTACGTGACGAGTTTTATGTTTAGTTTTCAGGAATAAAGAGGTTTGAAGAGAAGAGCCATGAAAGGACCCAAAAGCTGGGAAAAAAGGACTGAATGGTGAGATCTAGGGACCAAGATGCAAGGGAGAAGGACCTGAATGTAAGACAGAAGGACCTAAGAGCAAAACAGAATACTCCACACCATCATGGGGAGTATTTTACCAATTCTATTCGGGTCGGAGCTCCAACAAGTCGAGTAACCGCATCAAAGACCAACAATACCAGAAAGCAAAGCCCACAACAAATTCCAACACGATCCGACAATTTTGGACCGCCAATTGGCGGTCTTGGACCGCTAATTGGCGGTCCATATTGCTCAGGATCCGTCGAAATTTCTCCTGGACTTGTATTAATGTTCGTTTAGGCTATTTTTGGTATTGGTTTAGTCCCACATCGGGGGATTGTCCCCGATTAGCTTTTTCCATGCTTATAAATAGAACTCTTCACCTTCCATTGTAATTACCCATTGCTTGGTGGCATTCTCTCTACTAAGGAGTGAGCCTTGAAGCAAAAACTCAAGGTGGAGAAGAATGCTACCTTCAATGTGAGTCATTTGTTAATAAAATAATTCTTCTAGTTTCTTTTAATCTTGTCTTTTAATTTGTGCATGTTAGTTTAGTCTTTCCTTTCCTTTTATGTTTCTTTAATGCTTCTTGCCTTCTTAGTTAACTTTCATTTCAGTATTATGCTTTCTTTGCTTAGTCTAATCAGTAGTGTAATGAGTAGCGAGTAGTTCCATCCCCATTTGGGGGGTGGAGAAATATGTGATATAATCATGTAGTGTATTAAGTGTGTGTTATTTTTATCCCTTGAGCTTTATATGATTTCCATAACCATCTAATGGGTCTCCACTCTTATCTTTGATAGGCTAATGCTCTTGAATGAAGCTTAGCTTATGCTTTGATTAGTGGACCTATTTTATGGGGAATGATAAGGTTAGGATATGGATGAAGTTAATATTGGAAACACAATTTGTAGTGTATGTGCTCTTGTTGCCTTTACCTTAGCTAATGTCTTGTATGTTTTAATGATGTAGTGAAATCTTAATTCATGTAGAGGCATAGTAGGGTATAGTCTTTATACTTGAGTTCATGTAGCTTCATTCCAATTATTGTCTTGTATGTTTTAATGATGTAGTCATATCTTAATTCATGTGGAGGCAAAGTTGGATGTAGTTTTATGATTTCATGCACTACATGTTGTGAGGAGCTTAATGAACACACACACACTTCTTTATGTTCACATTATTTCTCTACCCCCTTTGGGGTTTAGTTTTCTTGCTTTTCTTCCATTTCCATTTGCATCTTAGTGTAGTTTAGTGTAACCAATCCTTTTCTCCTTTCTTTACCTCTCGCCTTCGCACAAACCAAGTGTCGACACACCTCCCAGTGGACGACCCGTATTTGCCACCGCTTCAACGCGGCCGTGCACTTGCGGTTAAATTTAAAACGATCAATCAATGCCCAATCATGCATGCCACCCCCCTCGATACATATCCTGACCTCCGGACCTCTCCCTTCCAGACTCCTTGAGGCAAGGAAGATGAGCACACGGCCAGGCAAGTCGGATCAGCCAACCCACACTGCAGGAAATGAAAACATGATGCTAACCGAGTTCACAACTAGCACCAAAATGCACCCGCGTGCTGACCAGACCCTCCTTCACCATAACCGTACCCCCATCCCTATTCTCTTGGTTTCCATGGTTGTAACAAGGTCTAACCCCACCGGAGCTCACCGGAACTCCAGCGGCAACCACAGTTGTGCATGAGCTTTCTGTGTCTATTGGCTGCTAGTGTGATGGTGCAACACTTGCACCACCAGCCACCTCACATGACAGCCATCCCTCTTACCATCACCCCCACATCTCATCTCATCCATGGACCAAGAGAATACCTGAGTACACCAAAAGTTTGCCTAAGATCATCCGAAAGATGCACTCTAGCTTGCTCCACCTGACTCGCCGGAGCTCCAACCACTAGGAAGCCGAAGAGGGAGATGGAGATGGTCTGAAATTTCGTGGGTGAGGGAAAGAGATGGTAGGGACGTCTGGGAGGGGGTGCAGGGTTGTGTCCTTTTGTTTCAAGGAAACAAAGAAAAGGCAACAAGTGAATGGAATTAAATCTCCGTTAGCACTTGCCTACAACATGTATATTCAAAATTTGTATGAAAAATAAGATCTCCTCTTTCTGACTAGGATGCTACATCATCCTACCTTCTTAGTCAGACCTCCACGCCCCTAGCAACAAAGCAAGTTGAATTTCACAAGCAAGTCGTCACTGATTGACCCGATTGAGTGAATCGATTACAAATTTGCCTGATAAGTCGCACCCGCTTGCGAGTCAATTTTACTCGACCAAAAAGGAAACTTTCCCCCAAAAAAAGCATACAAAACCTGAAGCATAGAATCAACTAATGCACAAAAAACATGAAGATGAAAAATGACCTTATTCATATAACAAGAGAGAGGGGATTTTACACAAAGAGTATAGATGATTTGAGAGGGTAGAGTTCTTTATGTCTCTTCAATAACGCTTATATATGTTTCAAAGATAATAGAGCCGTTGGGAGTTGGTGGAGTTATGAACTAATGAGAAGCAATCGTTTGCTTGAAGCTCGGGTAGAATTATGGGCTACTTCGGTCAACCGAAGTCCATTCGAATGACCGTTTGGTTACTTCAGAATAGGACTCAAATTTCAACCAATAAAGAATTCAGTTTACAAAAATTAGTTCGGTGCACCGTTCTGAGGTGGACAGGAAAGATTGGTTGTTTTTAAACTTAGTCTAGTTTGATCGACTGTTGTCTATTCGAATGACCAAAAGAGGCAAGATTCAAATGTGATCATTGGTGTAAAATCCAAAACTGGTCCAAGGCAGTGCGGACAACCATTTGCCATTTAGTCAACCATTTTGACAACTCTAGAGATTAAACTCCAAAACTAATCCAAGGCCGTTTGGTGGACTGTTTGTCATTCGGTAAACCATATAACAATTCCAGAGAGTAAACTCCAAAACTAATCCAAGGCAGTTCGGTCGACCGTTGGCCATTCGGTTGAGCTAACTTGGTTCGGACAGAATCCTAGTGCAAGGCAATTCTAGTGCTCAAGTTTACATATTTTCCTATGGACTCAATAAATAGTAAATTACAAGTCTTGGCCCAAACCTTTGATTACAAGTTTTGAGTCTTCATGTCTTTGTCACAATGCTCATTCTCTTTGATAATCTTGATCAACCTATTAAAATGATTACAAGTATACAAATTTATATGCAACGAATGTGATCGTGTTTGCTTACTTTGATTTATTAGGTTGATTGATGAAAATTAGTTTGATTAATCATCAAAATTAATATAGATTAAGGCCTAAAAGACAACAATCTCCCCCTTTTTGATGATGGCAAACCTATATCTTAATGCTTGAGTTTCAATTTACTTTCTCCCTTTTATATATGATTTCTCCCCCTTTACAAAGAAATGCCTTGCATTCATGGTACTGTGAATAACATGGTTTTTGTACTTGTTAACATAATAGCCTAAACAATGCTTATCTAAAGATTGTTTTTGACTACCTTTGAGGATATCAAGCATTTTCTTTCCATTTGTGAATCTTTCAAGATTTTTTTGTAATTGAACATTCTTAGTAATAACATCATGTATCATCACTACATGAAGGTTTTGCATTTAGAGTTGCAATTTCATAAATCAAATTAGAGTTCTCTAACGCAATTTTATCATGACTAGAAAGAAAATCATTTTTCTCCTTCATGATAGATTCAATTTGAGATTGTAACTCATTGATTTTTTTTCTTGCTAATTTGTCTTTGACAATTTGGTTCAAAGTTCTCAAGCAAATCATTGAATTCACTTTGAAGTTCATTACATGAATTTGAATGATTTGAATCAATTGAATCGCGACTAGAGCAAGAAGATACCTCGCTATCTTCATCTTCTATTGCCATGAAGCACATTGAAGCGAATTTGCCTTCAATTGATGAAGATGATAAATCGTCCCAGGTAGCTTTGAGAGCTTTCTTCTTCTCCTATTTTTCTTGCATTTTTTTCTCCTTTATTTTTCTTCCTTAAGGAACTCCTTGAATTGTTGCATTGCCAACTCTTCAATGTCACTATCTTCTTTGTTGGAATTGGTGACAACGTCTAACCCCAAAGATTTCTTGGCTTCGTTCTCCTTGCGGTCTTTCATTTGTATCTCATATGTAATGAGACTACCCTTAAGCTCCTGATCTTGTGCTTCTTCAATAGCGGTCGTCTTTTTCTCCCATTCGTATGTGAGTGACCGGAGAATCTTTCGAGTCACTTCTTCCTCGCTAAAAATTTTACCAAGTGCTTTGAGAAAGTTAATTATATCGGTAAAACGAGTGTGCATCTCGATTATGTTTTCACGGGATTACATACAAAAAAGTTCATATTTATGCATAAGTAAACTAATCCTAGTTTATTTCAATCTATTTGAACCCTCATGGTGCATTTCTAATGTATTCCATATATCATATGCACTTTCACAACCTCTTACCTTATTGTATTCCCCTTCATTTATCCCACAAGATAAGATGTTCATGATGTAGGAATTCATCTCCGCTTCCTTAATTTTGGGTTTAGTTAAGGATACAATCTCATCATCATTAGGAGGTGTGTATGGGTTTAAGATGAATGTCGAAAATTTTAAGTCAATGGATTGCACATATATTCTCATTCTTTTCTTCCAATAGTCATAGTTTAACCCATTAAACAATGGTGGCTTAGTTGTGGATAATCCGTCACAATGATTAAAAGTAGATGCCATGTTAAATTATGATTAGTAAATGAAATTAGCAACCTAATGCTCTGATACCAATTGTTAAGATCTATGGCCCTCTAATGAAGAAGTAAATGCATAATTAAAACACTAAGTAAAGGATTAAGAGATAAAATCGTGCAAACCACAAAATCAACGATATCGGAGTTAGAGAGGTTTGGAACCGCACCCAGTCCTAGTCCTCCTCGTATGCCTTGCTCGATCCTCCGAGCCTCGCTTACGGGTCCACTAACCGATCTTTGTTCCAGGCGGAGATCAACGTCATTTACAACCATAGAGCCTCGCGAACAACCTCGCCTCGCTCGTGTCTCCTCTTACAACCCGAGAGGGAGCTTCCTCGATGCTTTACAACTTTGTGATTCTATGATGTGGAAGTTGAATCACAATCTAACACTTTATACTTGAACACAGTTGGATATTGATATGGAATGAATATGCAAGTGGTGAATAAGAAGCTTTGAGTGTATTTGGAGCTTTGAAGGTTTGGGAAATGAGAGCACAAAGATTATAGATGAATTAAGAGTGTAGAGTTCTTGTTTGTGTCTCTTGAATAAGGCTTATATAGGCTTCAAAGCAAATAGAACCGTTGGGGAGTTGGTGGAGTTATGAACCAATGAGAAGCAAGAGTTTGCTTGAAGCTCGGGTAGAATTCTGGGCTACTTTGGTCGACCGAAGTCAATTCAGATGACCATTTGATTTCTTCAGAATAGGACTCAAATTTCAACGAATAGAGATTTTGGTTTACCAAAAGGTGTTCAGTGCACCGTCATTGACATCATTTAATGCTTATATTTGTATCTTATATCCATTATCGTTCACCTAAACAATGCTATGTGACGAGTTTTATGTTTGAATTTCAGAAATAAATAGGTTTGAAGATATGAAGCATAAAAGGACCCAAAAGCTGGGAAAAATGACTGAATTGTGAAACCTGGGGACTAAGATACAAGGGAGGAGGACCTGAACATAAGACCAAAGGGTCAAAGAGCAAAACAGAAAACTTCACACCATCATGGGGAGTATTTTGGCAATTCTATTCGGGTCGAAGCTCCAACAATTGAAGAAGATGCATCAAAGACCAACAAAGACATCCATAAAAGCCCAGAATAAAATCCAACGTGATCTGGACCATTCGCGGTCCACGACCGCGAATTGGCGGTCTGTTTTGGCCCAAATCCGCTAAGATTTTGGTGGGTCGCGTATTAGTGTGTATTTAGTCCATTTCTAGTAATTTTTAGTCCCACATCGGGGGATTGTCCCGGATTGCCTTTTTCTTTGGCTATAAATAGAACTCTTCACCTTCTATTGTAATCACTTCACATTTTGAGTGACTATTCTTCCTACTAGAAGTGAGGCCTTGAAGCACACACTAAAGTAGGAGGATGCTACTTGAATTGTGAGTCATTTTAATAAAAGTTTCTTTATTATGTTGTTTGTTTCATGTTGCTTGTTTTACTTTGTTTATTTTCATTTCATTAGTTTTAGTAGCTTAGTTAATATGCTTTCCTTGCTTAGTTTAATCATTAGTCTAATGTGTAGTGATTTGGGGGGTGCAGTAGTTGATCATACATGCAAATGAGAATGGAATGAATGCGTTATTTACAATGTGTTGATAAAACATGAATGTATGCTTGCTCGTTTAGGATAGAATTTATAACTTGATGAGTTTTTCCAAAATGATTAGACACCTCTCATGCTTGTTTAGGTTCTGAAATAAACAACTTGTATATGTAAATGTTAATCAACTAGGTTGGTGAATGGATTGATAGGTTTTGCCATAACATTTAGACACTTCCTATGCATGATAACACCACCTTTATTTGTGCTTAAAGAATGTGTTCAACACCCACCTCTTTGCATGTGTGCACTCACTCCACCCCTTAGGGGTTTTCTATTTCTGAATTCCAGCACTTATTTAGTTCTTAGTTTAGTTTAGTAGTTCATCGTGGTTGAGGGAAGGTGACTCTAACTCGAGGTTCTTCCATGCGTCTCTCAGGGTGAGGAGAGCCACCAACACAGTGCGTAGGATAGTTGAAGGCGATGAGACGATCGAGGACGAGGATCAAATTTGTGAGGCGATACGTCGCCGGTTTGCTAACTTATTTGCTTCTAATTTGCAGGGGGTAACATTGCGGATAATATTGATCTTCCTAAGTTGGGAACTATGGAGGCTGGGCTGCTCACACGTCTGGTGACCATGGCTGAGCTAGAATTCGTGGTGTTGCAATCCAATAATGACAAAGTACCGGGACCGGACGGCTTTAATGCAAAGTTCTTCAAGGTGGCTTGGGAGGTTATTAAGAAGGATCTTCTTAAGGCTGTTGCTTCTTTCTTTCACGAGGGTAAACTCCTCAAGCAAGTCAATTATACGAGGATTACATTGATTCCAAAGAAGAGAGGCCCAACTATGATTGATGACTACCGACCGATTTCATTATGCAATATGGTGTATCGCTATATCTCCAAGATTCTTGCGAATAGGTTGAAGGAGGTGCTGCCCAAGTTTGTAAGTGAGAACCAAAGTGCCTTCATCCGAGGGCGTCGGATTGGGGACAATGTTTTGCTGGCCCATGAATTATGTCATAACTTGCATTCTGAAAAAGGGTTGGGGCGCATGGCTGTCAAGATCGATTTGAGGAAGGCATACGACACGGTGTCATGGAAATTTCTGGATGAGGTGCTTTGTAGGCTTGGGTTCAATGATAAATGGAGGAAGCTGGTGGGGGAGTGCGTGAAGGCCTCCTTCGTTGTGAATGTCAATGGTGCCTATTCGAGGCCTTTCGTGGCTTCAAATGGTCTCCGACAAGGTGACCCGTTAGCTCCATATCTCTTTGTGCTTTGCATGGAAGTGCTGGGGGGTTTGATGCGTCGTGAAGAGAGGAGAGGTGGGCTTCGACCGGTTAAATGTGGTTCGATCTCGGTCTCGCACTTGATGTTTGCTGATGATGTAATGGTTTTCACGAGTGCCACGAAGGCTGATGCCCGCGCGCTGAAAGAGGTGCTGGAAGAATTCTCACGATACTCGGGGCTGCAACTAAATAACTCTAAGAGCCATGTATTCGTGGGAGGGACCACACCGGATGGGGAGTGGATTTGCAGCCATCTTCGTATGCAGCAGAGCACCTTCCCGGTGACATATCTTGGGTTGCCACTTTTTTCATCAAGGTTTATGAAGACACATTGTGAAGCTCTCCTGGACAAGGTACGGGGGAGGCTGAGCTCATGGAAGGGCGAGCTCCTCTCCATGGCGGGGCGAGTGGAACTAGTGCGTAGTGTGCTTACGTCCTTTAGTATTTATTGGATTTTGGTCTTTCTCGTACCACGGAGTGTGCTTCACGAAATAGAAAGATTGATGATGCATTTTGTTTGGGGGGGAACAAAGAGGTTGTCTGCTGTCTTGTGGCAGGACATATGCACTCCGAGGCGGGAAGGAGGCCTCGGTTTGCGGCGATTGGTGGATTGGAATGATGCAGGCCTTCTACGCTTATTTTGGATCATTGCATCACATGACACATCCCTTTGGGCCTGTTGCCTACGGAGTAAGTACCTAAGGAGGAAGTCCATATGGATAATGCGGCCTCCAGCAAGTTGCTCCTGGGCATGGCGAGGTCTCATGCGAGTTCGGAATATGGCGAGGGAGAAACTGATTTTCAGAATAGGTGATGGGCGGAGGGTGAAGTTCTTTGAGGATCCTTGGTGTGGACCACCACTTCTAACCTTACCGGAGGGGGAGAGAATGAGGTATGATCTAGGGGTCCCTCAGGATATCACCGTGTCCCACTTCCTCGAAGATGGTAGGTGGAGAGTGCCTCGACTACGCTCCCGAGCTCTCACACAACTTTGGGCCCGGTTGTCTACCATCCAGGTGGACCAGGGGGAGGATGAACTCTCATGGATGGGTGCCACTCGAAGCACTCTTACCTTGAGGGATACGTGGAAGTGGGTCAAGCTGGAAAGACCCGTCGTTAGGTGAGGAACAATGGTGTGGCACAAATGGGTTGTCCCAAAGCATGCGTTGACATTATGGAGGATAATGCATGGGAAGCTACCTACTCATGATATGATGCGACGGAGGGGGCTAAAGTTGTGCATGGTGTCAAGGTGTGCACTATGTAAGAATGCATACGAGGAGTTAAAGCACCTATTCTGGGAGTGCCCATTCGTACAAATTGTATGGGAAGAAATCCGGAGGATCGGAGGAGATATGGGTCGCATGGTTGCAGCTACTTCCGAGGAGATTTATAGGATTCAGACATGGAGTACACCTACAAAGCATGGGGCACTAACGCTGAAGTTAGCTTTGGGAGCTGTGGTGTTCGAGTGTTGGGCTGAACGGAATAGGCGATGTATGGAGGGTGAGGAACGACGAGTGGAGTCTGTTATTCAGCATGTGAAGGATGTGATTCGGATAAAAGGGCTTGGTATGCCGGAAGGAAAGGGAGACGAGCATGAGAGGGCAACATTCGCGACAACATGGAGGTAGCAATGGGTCTCTTTCGTTAGTGTAGATTTAGTAATAGCTAAGCAATGCGGAGCATGCCGTAATTCATTGTCGTAGACGGTGAACTTGTGATAGAAATGTGCTAGGAATGAATCTGAGCTTGTACCCAGCAAGTTCCGAATGCTTTGGGTGTGTGTTTGTTGGGTTGGTTTGTATGTAAGTCCGTTTACACAAATCAATAAAATTCGAGGCTGCGCCTCCCTTTTGCTTTGCAAAAAAAGGTAGTTCATCGTTTATTGCTTTCGTTCACATTTCGTACTTCGTAGTGTAGTGTAGTGTAGAGTAGGACAATCAAACTCTCTTCCCTATTTTTGTCACTTGATTTCGTGCAAATGAGAGGCTGCTCACCTCCCTGTCGACGACCCGTATTTGCCACGTCTTCACCGACGTCGTGCATTTGCGGTTTAATATAAAACCTTCAACACACCGTTCTATGTTGGACGGGAAAGATTAGTTGTTTTTAAACTTAGGCTAGTTCGGTCGACCGTTGTCTATTAGGATAACCAAAAGAGTCAAGATTCAAATGTGACCGCTGGAGTAAAATCCAAAATTTGTCCAAGGCAGTTCAGTTGACCGTTTGCCATTCGGTCAACCGTTTCGACAATTCCAGAGAGTAAACTCCAAAACTAATACAAGGCAGTTCGGTCAACCTAACTTGGTTGGGATAGAATCCTAGTGTAAGGCAATTATAGTGCTCAAGTTTACATATTTTCCTTTGGACTCAATAAATAGAAAATTACAAGTCTTGGTCCAAATCTTTGATTACAAGTCTTGAGTCTTGATGTCTTATTCCCAATACTCATTCTGTTTGACAATCTTGATCAACCTATTAAGATGATTACATGTATACAAGTATGTATGCAATGTATGTAATCGTGTTTTCTTACATTGATTGATTAGGTTTATTGATTAAGATTAGTTTGATTAATCACCAAAATTAATATAGATTAATGCCTAAAAGCCAATAAGTTACTACGTGAGGACTTGCCTGATTACCAGAGAGGGAGAGGGATGTGGAGATTGGAATTTGTGTGTGAGGAGGGAAGGAGAAAGTGTGCCAAAAATGGCTAGTGTTGCCCACTTAAATCGACATGTCCCACTTTCCAAATCACACACCAATCATGCGCACCAAATCATACCAAATCCCAATTCAGTATGATCTCGCAATCCCCAACCAAATTCTCCATCTAAAAACCTTCCTTTTTCTGAGACAAACACAACGCACCTTCCTAGCACTTGCCCCAAACCAGGTCCAAAAATATCAGCCTAAGATGTGCCCATGATCGCACCGAATCTTCCTAGATCCACAAGATCTTGCAAAGTCTCTCCAACAAGCTTCCATCGAATTATCCTTCCTAATACATGAGATTTGCATCCTTTATTGCTAACTCGTCAATTCCAAATGCACCAGCCCATGGGCAAAGAGAAATTTAAATCGAACGCCTCACATGCCCAAAGCTAAACCAATCAAGCCTATTGCACACGCGCCCGTCGTGTCACACCCGCTCGATCAAGAAGTAAACTTCTCCCAAAAGGGAAACTCTTCCTCAAAGAATAAACTTCCACTGATGAGGGATTTTCCCCGAGAGGAACTGTCCCCGAAAAGGAAATTTTTCCCGAAAATGAAAATTTCCCCTAAATGGAAACTTCCCCAAATCAAGGACAAGAACACAAACACAAGAAAACTACAAAACAAACCATCGTTCAAGTATGAAGGATGAAAAGGGACTTTATTATATTATCAGGGAAGTGGGTCTTACATCCCTCCCCTCTTAAATAAATTTCGTCCTCAAAATTTGCTATCCCTAACCCTCAACGAAGAGCAGGATAGAAACTCCATACATAAACCTCACACTCCCAAGTGGCTTCACTTGGACTATGATGTTGCCAACGTACCTTCACCAATGCAATGGTCTAATGCCTCAATTGCCGCTCAACACGCTCCAGGTTATCCATGGGTCAGTCCTCCAAGGTCATGTCGTGCTGAATCTCCAGTATCTTGTGCGAAATCACATGTGACGGGTCTCCAACATACTTCGTCGCATGGAGATCAGATAACTACAAAACAAACCATCACCCTACTATGAATGATGAAAAGGGACTTTATTATAGTATCAGGGAAGTGGGGCTTACAATAAGCTTCATAGATCAGTCTTTTTTCTCACGTTTTAGTCCTTTTTCTGTCTTCTTCTTCTTAAACTTATTTATTGCTTACAATTAAACATAAAACTCATTACGTAGCATTGCTTAGGCTAAAACTGGAAGATAAATGACCTAGATATAGGCATGATATGATATTAATCAAATACCCCTACACCTAGTTTTTCCTAGTCCCTAGCAAAACAACGAAAATAAAAACCAGGAAAGGAAAAACAAACGGAAAACAATATAACTCCTAACCCACTTTCGTAGGAATCACGGTTACAATTAGCACGTACAACAATACATTAAACCCACTTGTCGCTAAGGAGGACGAGTGGTGTCTCCTGAGGCTTTTCAATGGATATACCCACAAAATCCGAACATTGATGCATTATTCAGCCTTGCAACAAGACTGAACTGACATTTTTGTCGATCATTGAATACGGTAATCCTACGGGTCGACTCTCTATTTCCAGACACCTAGCCTACAAAAATAAGTGATGAATGACGCATGTAAGCATGTATGTGTGTGTTGTGCGTGTGTTTTCATGCATAGGAATTGTCTAAAGATGTGGCAAAACCTATCAATCAATTCACACAACGTATCGGCAATTATTACTTGATTATTATAAGATTAGGCTGAAACATGAGAAGTGTCTAAAGATATGGCAAGACTCATCAAAAACCATAAACTCATGTGAAGAACAAAGCTAAGCATGAGAGGTGTCTAAATCTTATCAGAAAACCAATCAAAACAAGGTTTCTTCAACCAATCAAGTAAGCAACCACATATACAAACACATAACTAACATGTAGCATATTCAACAAGAAATTTCAGTCAATAAACATGAGGAAGGTAAGCATGGGAAGTTTCTAAATCTTATGGCAAAACCCTTCAAAATCCCCCAACATGTATATGATTAAAATACCCCCAATGAACATATAAACATGCAAGTGTACACAATCCAAAATTCATCAAACATCCAAATATCACAACATATATGTACATCATCTCCACCCCCAAAGGGGGATCAAAATACTCACTAATCATTAACCTAACTATTATGTTAAGAGAGGAAACCATATTAACTAAGTCTACTAAGATTAATGAAACGAAATTAAGCTAATCATGCAAGAAGATAAAAGAGACAACATTAAACTAACAAAAACTTATCTTATTAAATAACTCACATTACAAGCAACATCTCCCTACTTCAGCTTTTATTTCAAGGATTGACTCTAAGTAGAGTGATTGGCCACTAAGCAATGGGTGATTACAAAGGAGGAAGAAAAGTTCTATTTCTAGACATAAAAAAGGTAACCATGGACAATCCCCCGGTATGGGACTAAACACATACCATAAATGGACATCAAACACATTAATATAACACCCGACTAAACCTAATCGGGTTTTGAGCAAAATGGACCGCCAATTGGCGGTTTGCGACAGCCAAATGGCGGCCTGGAATGGGTTGATCATTTTTCTTTGGTGAAGCCTTTTGTGGATGGATCTCTTCTTGTTTGGTGCACCCAAATTAGCCCGGATCTAATTGCCAAAATACTCCTCATGATGGTGTGGAGCTTCTTGGTTTGCTCATTGGTCCTTTTGGTTTACATTTGGGTCCTTCTCTCTTGCATCTCAATCCATAAGTCTTACAATTAAGTCCTTTCTCTTGCTCTAAGGTCCTTTTTGTGTCTCTTCTTCTCACTTGTTTTATTCCTGAAACATAAACATAAAACTCATTACGTAGCAAGGCTTAGGTTAAAAATAGAGGATATAAGACTCGAATATATGCATCATATGATGTTAATCAAAAACCCGTACACTTACCTTTTGCTAGTCCTGAGAAAAATAAAGAAAGAGAAAAATGGAAGAAATGAATGCATATGAAAAATAAGAAATCCTAGCTCACTTTCGTAGGAATCACGGTTGCACTTAGCATGTACAACAAGTCGTTAAACCTCCTTGCCGCCGAGGAGGAGGAGTGTTGTCTCTTGAGGGTTTTCAACGGATATACCCACAAAATCTGAACATTGATGCATTATTCAATCTAGCAAAACGAATCATTGGACCTATTTTTGTTGACCATTGGACACGGTAATTCTACGAGCCGACTCTTTATAAGTATTTAGTCCACACACCTAGCCTAATGAAGCATTCGTTCAAGTTAGTTAAGCACTTAAGTGAAAGACATGGGCAACCTTCACATCCTCACATTATACAAAGTGTAAAGTCCATTAAGGTTTTTATTTGCTTTACTATTTCTTTCTTTTTTTTCCTTTTTGTTCTTCTCTTCTTCTTCTTTCTTCTTTTTAGTTGGTGTGTAATTCTCCCAAGGTCATGTTTTGTGCATCATTGCCTATGAGGACTTACACTATCACGTACACCTTTCCCCACATCTTCAAATAGGGCTATCCCTACCACCCGTGTAACAGGAATTTGGTCGGTGCATCCCAAGTCAGATGACTCGAAAGCACCAGGCACTAAGTCCCCTTAGACCTAATTTCCCGAGTGGAAGGAGCCGTGTGAGAAGAGAGAACACCCTACCCACTTATTTATTATCTACACATGAACCAAAACCCTTACACTTACGGTTTCACAAAAGGAGTTTAAGGGTCCCTGACTACAACAAACTTCCTTATATTAATAGACATGAATTATTCGACCCACTAGGTTCATTGTGGATTTCTTTATTTATTTGAGTACTGAAAGCCTATGATAACTCTCCCTCCGAGGTAAAATCGGGGTGCATCCTAACGACTAGATAAGGCCTAAAGCCGGTGTACTAGATATCCTAATGCATCAAGCTCAAGTCAATTTTGGGAGCATCCTTTTACTTTGCCTCTCAATGGTTTTGCACATGCTAAACACACACAAAACCCACAAAACATTTTCTGGTGCAAACACTTGAAGATTTTGAAAGAAATGTGAAAATTTAAAGCACTAGGAAAGCAAAAGAAGACAACTCACAGAAGGATCATGGCAAGCAGATATATCGATATTAAATGCAGCACATTAACATGACCCTAACAATACTAACAAAACAAAAGGAGAAAGACTCAACTATGTACATACGTAAAATACCCCCACACTTACTTCATGCATTGTCCTCAATGAATGTGAGCATGATACTATGTGGATTTATGCGTGAAAAAGAAAAATCTCACCATTGTGAAACGCAAAGGGAAGTTCATGGTTATGTTGATGGACACAAACCCGAATTCCCAAAAACCTAGGTAATACTTGAGAAGGGAGACAAATACATTAAACAAATGAGGCCCAAATACTCAAGTGTTGGGGCCACAACAACCACTGCACACTTGTGGAGTCTTTTGTGTTTTTTTATTTTTTTGCTTATAAACAATATATATACATCAACAAAGATTTTCTCATAATCATTTGGTCAAGGAACATCAAATGAGAATATCGAGTCATGCAGACCAGTGATTTATCATGATGGGACCGCTTCTTTGGTACTCTGAGGTATCATGATGGGCTCGGCCCCCTCATTATATCGGTTGGGTGTAGGCAACATGAATGAGTGGAGTTATGTTCTCTTAATAGGGTTTAGTTGCTCATCGAACACAACCCTCCAACCAAGAAGAGGGTGCATCATAATGAGTTCGTCGGGCTCATTCGTGTGATGTGACACACCTGTGGGGCTTCTCCCCAAGTCATCCAACAAGGACCACCCAACCTCCTTTATATTATCAATCATAAGCTCGGGCGCATGTGGGTCCTTGTTGGAGTCAAGATGAAGCTCAAAGGGCTAAACGCCCATGGGACACGCGGTAAAGACACTTTCTGGTATGGGCATTTGATGAGGTGTGTCCCCCTCACTAATAGTCTCAACTGAATCATCCAACAAACACTCTCTTTATATATTCATGTTTGATGTTAGCTCACTCTGTTGCATTGCAGAGACATGCAATGAGTTTTCGCTAGGCACACAAACATTCTCAACGGGTTGTTGCATTGGTGTTGGGGGTGTTTGTTGATTTTGTGGTGCTTTCTCTAAGTGGCGGATGAGGTTGAGATTTAAAGGTTGGTTGAAGGTCTCCTTTTGCCTACAAGAGTTGAACACATGAAACTCGACACTCATGTTACCAAATAAGAGCTTCATGAGACCATGTCTACAATTAATTAAGGTGTTGGAGGTTGCACAAAATGATCTACCCAAAATCAAAGGTATATGAGAGTTGGTGTTCACAACAGGGTTGGTATCGAGGATGACAAAATCTACTGGAAATATAAAATCTCAAACTTTGATGAGCACGTCCTCAATAATCTCCTTTGGGACAAGAATGGATCTATCTGCCAATTGGAGGGTGATCTTAGTTGGTTTCAATTCTCCCAAGTTCAACTGTTGATAAACAGAAGGTGGGAGGAGATTGACCACTGATCCTAAATCAAGCAATACATTACTCATGCTAGTGTCCCCTATCATACACTGAATAATAGGACAGCTAGGTTCCTTGTACTATGTGTATGCGGGATTGGACAAAAGTGAGCTCACACTCGCAGCTAAGAATGCTTTCTTTGGAACATTGGTCTTCCTCTTTGTTGTGCAGAGATCCTTCAAGACTTTGGCATATTGAGGTATTTGTTGGATGACATCCAACAAGGGGATGTTAACCTTAACTTGTTTGAAGACCTCTAATATCTTATGCATTGTGTCACTCTACTTTTTGGTTAACTTACTAGGAAAGGGAGCTTTTGACAAGTAGGTTTTCTGCGGTGCTTGAGAAGGAGGTGTTGGTGTATCTTCATGTGTTTAAATTTTCTGCGGTGCTTGAGAAGTAGGTGTTGGCAAGGGAGCTTTAAATTTTCACATTTCTTTCAAAATCTTCATGCGTTTGCGAAATAAAATGTTTTGTGGGTTTTGCGTATGTTTAGCATGTGCAAAACCGTTGAGAGGCAGAGTAAAAAAGAAAGCTCCCAAAATTGTCTTGAACATGATGCATTAGGATATCTAGTACTGTGGCTTTAGGTCTTATCTACTCATATGGATGCACCCCGGTCTTCCCTCAGAGGGCGTGTAATCATAGGGTTTCAGTACTCAAACAAATAAAGAAGTCCACCCTGAACCTAGTGAGTCGAAAATTTTGTGTCTGTTAGTATAAATTTGTTGTAGTCACGGACTCTTAAAATATTGTTGTGAAACTTTAAGTGTAGGGGTTTTGGTTCATGTGTAGATAAGAAATAAATGAGTAGGTGCTCTCTCTTCTCGCACAGCTCCTATCACTCGGGAAATTAGGTCTGAGGGGTTTTAGTGCCTGGTGCTTTCGAGCCATCTGACTTGGGATGCACCGATTGAACTCCCGTTACACGGGTGATAGGGATCTCCCTATGTGTAGATGGGGAGAAGTTGTACGTGATAGTGTAAGTCCTCATGGGAAATGATACACAAAACCTAACCCTGGGAGAATCATCAACTAATAAAAAATAAAAAATATGAATACGAAAAAAGATAGCAATGCAAATAAGAACCTTAATGGACTTTACACTTTGTATCACTTGAGGATGTTAAGGTTACCCATGTCTTTCACTTAAGTCCTTAATTAATTTGCACGAATGGCTCCCTAGGCTAGGTGTGTGGACTGAATACATATAGAGAGTCGGCCCGTAGAATTACCGTGTCCAATGATGGACAAAAATGAGTCCATCGAGTCGACTTTCTAGATTGAATAATGCATCTATGTTCGGATTTTGTGGGTATATTCGTTGAAACCCCTTAGGAGAGAACACTCCTCCACCTTGGCAACAAGGAGGTTTAACGACTTGTTGAACATGCTAAGTGCAATCGTGATTCCTACGAAAACAGCTAGGATTTCCCAGTTTTACGTATGCTTTCTCATTTCTTTAATTTTTCCCTTTCTTTGTTTTGCTCGGAATAGCAAAAGTGAGGTGTGGAGTATTTGATTGACATCATATCATACATATATTTGTGTCTTTTATCCATTATCTTGAACCTAAACAATGCTACGTAACAAGTTTTATGTTTAAGTTTAAGGAATAAACAAGTTTGTAAGAAGAGACTCAAAAAGGACTTAAAAGCAAGGAAAATGACTAAATTGCAGGACTTATTGACTGAGATGTAAGAGAGAATGACCAGGATGTAAACCAAAAGTATCAATGAGCAAATCAAGAAGCTCCACACCATCATAAGGAGTATTTTGGAAATTAAATCCGTGCCCAAACATCAACAACCAAATCGGGTTCATCAAACATCAAGAAATGAAGCCAGAAACGAGACACCGAAATCCAGACATGATCCAACCATTCAATACTGCCAATTGGCGGTCCAAATTAGTCCAAGCAATTCATGATTTAGTCGGGTCGTGGATTATGTTGTTTTATGTCCATTTATAGTATGTGTTTAGTGCCATACCGGGGGATTGTCCCCTGTTACCTTTTACTATGGCTATAAATAGAGCTCTTCCTCCTCCTTTGTAATTCATCTCCTCTCTTGGTGGTCATCCTCGCTACTTGGAGTAAAGCCTTGGAGAAAAACTATGGTGGAGAGAGGCTACTTGTATGTGAGTGAGCAGTAAAGCATGTTTTGTTAGTTTTATATTGTCTTTTTTCAATTCGTGCATGCTTAGTTTAAATTCGTGTTGTCTCTTTTCTTAATGAGTAGTGAGTAGTTTCATCCCCCTTTGCGGGTGGAGGTGTTGTAGATTATGTGGTAGTGTTAGGTTCTTTTATTTCTACCATTTTATATGCTTAATGTAGATCTATACTTGTAGCATACTTAAACTTGTATTAGATGGGATAATGTCCACACTAGGTACTTATCTCATGCTACCTTTAGAGTTTATCTTGTTTCTTGTAATGGTTTGATGGGAATGACTTGTTATGTATGGATCCATGTTTGACGCACATTCACAAGAATGATTTAGGATGTATGTAGGATTGATTGATGCTCTAATGACCACACTCGGTACTTGTTGCATGCTTGATAATCTAAAATAAACCTCAACTTCATGTGAGATATGCATGTTCATGGTTTGACATGTAGTATTGTGTATCCTACACTAGCTTCTACTTGTATGCCACACACACTACACATGTTCTTAATTGAAATGAAGACCCACTCACACACACACATCCTACACACCTCCACTCCATGGGGGTTTAATTAAATTGTTAGTTCATTCGTAGTTTTTTGTAGTTACCATAATCAACAACTTCTTCTCCTCTTTTCCCACCCGATTTCTGAAGAACCAAAGTTGACACACCTTCTCGTGGACACGACCCGTATTCTCCACGTCTTCACCGACGTCGTGCACTTGCGTAATATAAATGATGACACATCAATAAACATTAGGAAACTAAGCATGGAAAGTCTCGAAATCTTATGGCAAAACACATCAAAAATTTCCCGACATGTAGATGATTAAAATACACCCAATGAACATGCAAGTCTACACAATCAAAAAGTTCATCAAACATCCAAACTTCACAATATATATGTACATCATCTCCACCCCCAAAGGGGGATGAAACTACTCACACATTATTAAGCTAACATTCATATTAAGGAAAGAAAACATGCTAATTAATTCTACGAAGATTAAAATAAACGAAATTAACTAAGCATGCAAGAACCAAAAGAAACAATACGGAACTAACAAAACATTTTTTATTACTCACTCACTTTACAAGTAACATCTCTCCACGAGAGCTTTGCTCCTAGGCTTTACTCATTGTAGAGAGAATGACCTCCAAGAGTGGAAATGCTTACAATGGAGGAGAAAGAGTTCTATTTATAGTCATATTGACAAAATACTCGTCATGATGGTGTGGGGCTTCTTGATTTCCTCATTGGTCCTTTTGGTTTTACATCCGGGTCCTTCTCTTTGGCATCTAAGTCTATAAGACTTGCAACTTAGTCATTTTCCTTGCTTTTCAGACCTATTTGAGTCTCTTCTTCTCAAACTTGTTTATTCCTGAAACTTAAGCATAAAACTCGTTACGTAGCAGTGCTTAAGCTAAATATAAAGGATATAAGACACAAATATATGCATGATATGATGTCAATAAGTTGTATATGGAATTAAGTGTGAGGCTTCTAATGTTCCCTAAGGGTCATCTAATGCAATACATCAAGGATTCAAGTGCCAAGTTACATTATAACCTGAAAAAAAGAAATATAAAACATATCTACTCTTCAACTTGATTTCTTGTCTTAAATCACACTTGTCTCCTCAAATGTTAGTAACACAATATATGTATACATATGCATGCTATGATATGATAGTTATACATGTGTTTATTTGATATGTTAATTAATCATCAAAATGGATTAATGATTATTAGCCAAAAAGCCAACATGGTTGACTAAGTTGATTGATTAACGTTAGTTTAATTAATCATCAAAATTAACATAAATTAAGACGTAATGACCAACAACATGAACATTAATTTATTTCAAATGGATATCAAAAGTGTCTTCTTGAATTGACCCATTCACGTAAAAATATATCTTAAACAACCTCCATGTGTTTGAAAATGATTCGTTTACAAATCACGTACACGTATTTATTGAAGCACTATATGGTCTTAGGTCGACTCTGAGCATGGTTTGAAGAGTGAAATTCTTTCTTATAAATAGTGGAATATGAAATACCAATCTATTTATAAAGACGAGAATAATATCTTGATTATTCAACTCTATGTTGACGACACTATATTTGGCGCTACTGATAAGGCAATGGGTTGAGGAGTTTCTAGATGTACGAAAATAGAGTTTGATGGATGAGCTAAGGTTCTTCCCTTATCTAAATAGTAATCAAACACAAGAAGGAACATTCTTTAAACTTATAATATATAAGTCAGAACAATCTATAAATTCAAGTTGACATTAAAACATACAGAGATATGGTCAAATCACTTCTATATTCTACTGTTAATCATCTTGACATTATGTTCCATTGATCTTTTGTGTTCATTACCATCCTCCCCTCAATAGTCACATTTGAATGCAACTAAAATAATATATAGGTATTCAAAAGAAGACATAATTTTGGCCTCATTTACCCTATCTAGATAATTTTTAATCAAACTGTAATTAGTGACGACTTTATAGGATCAAAATCCCGTATAAATAACCAGTGGAACTTGGTAATTATTATTTTTAATCTACTAGTGTAGCAATATGCAAAACTATGTTGCACTATCAACTAATAAACCTGAAGAAATCGCAGCAGGGTGTTGTTATGCACAAGCTTTATAAATTATACTAATTCTCAAAGATTTTTCTTTTAACCTTCCCAACCACAAATTCTTTTAAGATAACAATAGTACAATTATTAGTCAAAGAATCCCTGTCAATACTCCAGTAGTAAACAAATGGAAATTTGTTGTCATTTGTTTAGTACATAGCCAGTAATAATATTATATTGCATTTTTTAACAGATGAAAAATTAGCAGATATATCTAGAAATGATTTGAATTGGACAAATTTCAATTATTAGTAGATCCTCCTTAGGAATTTCTAAATTTGAGGCCCTCCGTCTCTATTTCCCATTTTGATCATTGGATCTGACTACAAGTCTGAATCTCTGGCATTCCAACTCCACGAACTCCTCCACGCACTTCCATTACTCTTTTGATTTGATATTTGGTGGATTCTTTAGTTACTCACTTGAAGCAAAGGTTGTCACATGTTGTAGCATTCTTCGTTGATATGCCTAAACGCCGTCAAGATGCACCGGAGAGCGTCTCCTATCATATGCCCTCACCCCCAACCCCAACCCACGTGTAACGTCCCCAAAAATAGTGATTATTTAAACATTAAAAGATATTCAAAAGACAACATCATGAAGATGTTACTCAAAATATATATGTATAAAAGGTGCACCATATACAAGAGTTGTAAAAAACGTGACTACGTCAAATTACAGCAGACATAGATACATGTAATCATAACAACCTCAAAATAGACTCGAGGATCCGATTCCTATATGTACTCATCCTCAGTCACCACCGCTCAACACCTAAATAGGCCCTGAAGAAAAACATAGATAACAATACCTGAGTTTCCATAAGGAAATCCCGTATACCAAGCCCACTAACATGCACATGCATAAACAACAGATGACATGTCATACTAATATCATGGCAACATATAAAATGCAACAGTCATCTCCCCAACCAGGGGGCCATTAGGTCAAGTGTCTCATCATCATTGGGCATCTGAAGATACCCCATACAGGTATGTGTGCTCATACGGAGAGTACACGACACACCCCCACTCCTAGCTACACCACCATGAGGGTTCAGTGAAGGTCGCACGCACTTCCGAGTCATCATCAGATCTCATCCCATGGTCGCAATGGCACACCCGCCAGAGCCGTCCCTTAGGTCGGCCATACCCGCCGAGCCATGCCACATTCTGGACGATCATACCCACCGGAACATCATCGGTCGGTCATCTCCGTCGCCACACATGCTAGACGACCATCTCCGTTGCATACAGACTAACGGTCATCGCCCTTGCCACATAGGCTAACGGTCATCTTGCTCTGTCGAGCCACATATATATCATGCAATTGGGAACTATGGTTCTCAGGTCTACTACATAGCGTCTCAATCCATATGTCATGAAATCATAATAGTCATAATTGTAGCATATGTGCCAACACGCTCATAACCATAAATAACAATTATGTGCACCAACGGTCCTCAAGCGATCGACCGGTTGGTCATTAATACCGGTAAAGGGTTCAACCAACAACTCACCGGTCGAACCAAAATACACGAAAATGGTCATACAAAAGTCTTTGGGTGGTCGACCATTTGGATGGTCTACGGCACATGTAACATTAAATAAATCATCCCAATCGGTCAAACGGCAGAGGGGTCCCCGTCGACCGAAAATATCAGGGACTTTCTACATTTTCTCAAGCATCACGGGCCGAACCAAAATGCGACCTTTCAAACGTAAATTATGTTTACTTAAGCCATCGGTCGAACCAAATCTTCACACGGTCAATAGTTTGGATGGTCTAGGCTCTAACCGACTTACTTAGATCCAATCGGTCGAACGACAAGGGGTCTTGTTCGATCGAAATTAACAGAGTCTTCTTTTTCTCGTGAAATCTAGCATCACCGATCGACCACCAAGAGGCATTGTTCGATCGGTGCGGGTAAAAATCTCACATTTACATTACGACCGGTCAACCAAAGACAAATTCGGTCGACCATTCCAGTCCAGGAACCTTGTTGCACCTTGACATCGACGAGGTATCCAACCACCGATGACGCCCTCGACCAGTCACAGAGCTTGTGTGAACATCTAATTGAACTTGGTATACCTTTTTGATGATCGACAAAGCTCCAAGCGTCGATGGCGATCACCACTTGCTTGTTGCAGTTTCGGCGACTCGACTTGCTGGAGCTCGAATCTTTTTCTGATCTCTCTTCCTTCTCTTCTTCGGACTTCGCTCGAACTCCTCTCCACTCTCACTTTCTTTCACTTGGTTTACTTACTTCCCTTTCTCTCAATTCTCTCTCTTCTTCAAACTCTTTCTTCTCTTCAACCAAACACCAAACTTCTCCAAAAACTCCTCTCTTCTCCTCAACTCACCTCCTTATAAACACAACAACATCCACCGCCATTCACCCCTCCTCTCACACCAAGACAGCTGGAAAGGTTGGGTAAATTGCATTCATCCCCTTCCTTCTCCTAAAACAACAAATGCATCCAAAACTTGATTAATTTCATAAAAAGGATTGGCTTCTCACACCTTGTCCCCTAGCCATGTCTCCAATAGGATGAAAGACTACTCTAGAGAGTGGGTGCATAGAGTATTTTACCTTCTAAATAATTAATGAGATGTCAGTTTATGTGGTTATATGAAATATGAAGATTAAGCCACGACAAAACAACAAAGAGAGTAAGACAATAGATTTTTGTACTGGCTCTGTAACATCCCTGTCAGCACTGGGTCACAACTAAAATATAAAATACGACAATATTTGCAAAAGGGAATATTACTGAATAATATCGCAATAGGTCGGAGATCCAAAAAAATTAGAGTTTGCAACAAAGTTCGATACAATTGTGGAAGATTAAAAGACATCGTCAAGGAAAGCAAAACATAAAATGCTAGATCATGTCCCATGTGTACATCCTCAAACTCCCACCCATCTAGCTCGCCAATACCTTTACGCTTGAACATGCAAGATTCGAAAAACGATCCCTGAGTTTTGAATAAAGAAACTCAGTATGCCACGGGAACGACAACACAATAGTAAGTAAAACACATGGTACTCTAACTAGGCCATAGACTGTGACTCTTACTTCCCCATGCCACGTCTGGGAACCATACTCCACCAGGACTACAACTCGCACCATGGTCTCACGTCCAACGCACGCGGCCTACTAAAGCAGTATGGTCCTCGCCATGGGTGTTACCAAAGCAACGCTGACCTCAAGGGACAAGAACTGGTCGAGTGGCAACTTTGTAGAGCCTAATTTAAGGGTCATCTACTCACAAGTGCTGACTAACTCTAACCTATACTCTAACACCCAAAGGTCTTACACCAGCGTGCACCTACCTCCAGTGGCCATGCCACCTCTCCATACACGAAGCACCAATGCCGACCTTATCGCGTTGCAAAACCATCCACGTCCACATTCGGGACAGCACACGTGGCACGCGGTTTCACCGTGCCGACACTCTTCCACTCGGCGGTCCATGGGTAGGTGCAACAGTTACACATATTGTCACCTCCCAGCTCACGTATGAAGCGAGAACACGGGTTTTCGAGGGAAACATACTCAACGTGCATCGACCTTCGGCGGTCCCTGGGTGAGCACCAAGAAGACACCCACCATTTATCCCTGCCGACGCACAAGGTGAGGACACAAGTTTCCGAGGACTGAGCGCTTCGGTATGTGGTCCGCTCACCACGGAAACACAATGAGATATGCGAGAATAGTGAAAGAACAACTAATTGTATTTAAATCTATGATCATCAATTATACTCAACATGATTACTAATAAGCATCTCAAACTTAGTGCTTGTCTCATAACATAAAAAAGGGGGTGAGTGACTAGCTCCAATACATGCACAATATATGGTGATATATACGTGTCTACACGTGGTAAGGTTGTGCCATATATGAAGACACTTGGATATGCATCTCACATCACGGTAATGATCATGTATGTTAATTCAACAAGTGAGTATAACATGTTAACACTAGCTATGAAATATTATACTAAATAAGTATCAGGTGTAAAGATACCACTAAGGCTAAGGTGATGACAACTAAAGAATTGATATTAATGCCCGCATGGTAAATAGTGTCAACGTGGCAGCATATGAAATCAACTGGTGTTAATGCACACATGAATTGGAATCCAACGACATGCCCACATACTTAAACTAAGTTGCCATCAGTAGCCATCACTAATAATAATAGTAATATTAATGAAAGGACAGTAGCATCACACTAGTCAATATGCATGCATATATTACCTTAGCCTTAGTGGTATCTTTACACTGATACTTGTTTAGTCAATATTCATGGCAACCTGTAATCGATGAGTTCCATGCATACTTCTCTAAACGAACCAAATGTGATACATGATAAGTCGATTAACGTAACAATATACCTGTACATCATAAGAGCTCATTCTTAAATACTCATGCAACACCTTAGAAGGTCAATACTAATTATTCAAGCAAAATAACTGTGGATGGATACTAAGATGAACAATGTGACACGGGGACTAAATGATGTAAACATGCAATGTCGGTGAAGCTCGAGAGGTTGCCCCTTCGCAAGAGACTCTTCCCGGAACCTCTCCCTAGCCCAGCCCCGACCAGCAGCATTGGTCGACCTCAACCCAACGTCGGCAAGACCGAGCAACCGACATGCGCGGTCACGCCTAAGCGCCTGACCAGCCAGCTTACACGGTCCCGTACGAGTGCTCGACCCACGCCTAACTCGATGCTGGTCACATCAGTGACTAGCCAAAGGGCTACATGTCTCCGACCATGTGGCGCACACACCGCCACCCTGACAAACCCAATAGTGCAACAAGACTCCACCACCAGCAAATCGTGGTGCAACTGCACCACCTTAACCCCAACACCTTAAAACCCATGGTATACCTTAAGAGTGAAGATCGTCGAAGCTAGCCAAGCTGTTGTGTCTCCTCCTACCACCATTCACCTCACTCTCTCACACCTCCGCCAGATCACACTTGAATAAGAGGAGAGGATGGTGGAGTTTGCAACGGAAAAGATGACGTGAGAAGAAAGGAGAGGCTTCTCCTCCCCACACGTAATCAACACAAGAGATTCAGGCTAAACATGACTTAAAACTATAATTAGAAAACTAACCAACAAAATCACAAACAAATTGGATAGAAAGGAAGTAAATGACAAAAGGAATCAAAATATACCTTTAGATTGTCAAATATGTAACATTAGAAGCTTCCAAGCCCACCTCTCTACTGCTCAAAATTGGTAAACCTAATCTATTCTAATGATGGAGGCTGACAAGAAGAGGAAAGGTAGAAGAAACATTGTTATTTATAGAAGAAATAAGAGTTTGGATGAATGTGGAAGCAATTCGATCACTATAATCACAGTCTTTATAGTCTGGTGTACCCAATTAAGAAAGCCTAAGCCACGTTTGAAATTTGAGAGGATTTGGACCAAATTGATCCGTCAATGGCCGATCAAAATCCACCTCTAATGCATCCGAGTAGTCTGATCCGCTCCACACTTGCTCAGTATCTTAATTGATGTATTTGGCATGTGGGGTGCACTCCTGGTCCACTGGTTTGAGTATGTTTTGTCTTAATTGCCCAAATGCTCTTCATGATCATGGTATTGAGGGATTTTTGCTTCCGAAATGTTTTCCGTGCGTTCAAGTCCCTCTGGATTTCTTCTGGGTCCTTCCTAATTTGTAGATGGGTCCTTGTGCATGACAAACATTTACATTTTGCTTCATTTTAGTCCTTACTTCTTACATTTTGGTCATCTTATCATCCTTCCTCTTCTTTATTACCTAATACCTGAAACACCACAAACAAACACTCGAGTATTACACAATTAAGGTAAAATTCATAGCATGAATGCGATGTATGATTTGCTACTAATCAGTAACTATAAGGATAAATGTCAGATGACATGATACAATCAAAAAACTAAAACGAATAATGTGTGCATGTAAGTATATATGACAAGTGATACAGATTAAAACATTTAAGGCACATGGCAACATGCGCATAGCTAAATAACACCAAACGGCTTGCTATAATTCATGGGATGAAATTCATAACTCCAGCAACTAAATCATACATGAACATGTAACATTTTATCAGTAAACTAATCATGAAGAATCCCAAAAATCCAGCATGCAAGGCACATCCACAAAGATCCATGCAGCAACAAGCTCATACAACAAACATGGAGCATCACGCAACCCAACGTGCTCCCCCACGACCCACCCTCACCTTCCCCGATTTCTCTCCTCAGACCACCAGGGAAATGTGTGTCAAATGTCATGATGAGGGGTAGGACGCCCCAGCCAGCCATCGCAGCCCAGGACCCCCGCTACAACCAACCCAGCTAAGTTGAGTTCCACCTGCACGTGCGCCCTAGATGCTTGACCGGACAGCCCACTGGTGCTAGATGAACCTCTATCCAGCACCCCCAATTGTTATCCTACTTTTGGGCCAGAAGAATACCTGAGAGTTGAAGCAAAACATGCTCCAAGTCGTCGGAGAAAACTATTGCTCGCCTTCTTTCCAACAAACGCCTCTTTGCCGTCACAGCTCCTTCTTGCAACTTCACCGGAGGAGTGCTCGGAGTTCCTAGTCTCCAGAGATGGGAGGGGAGGTGAAGAGGTGTAAAATGTGTGTGAGAAGGGATGGAGGAAATTGAGCAAAGTTGGCTAGGGTTACCCATATATACCCCACATGCGCCAACATACCAAAACCGACACCAAACATGTGCACCAAATCTCCCTTGATCCTTCTTTCCTATTTCCATGCTAATTGCATCCATGATTTCTGACGTGGTGCCAACTCACATGCTCACTTTCCAAGTCTCACAGAACAACCTATGTGGCACGAAGTAAAAGGAAACCAAAGCCTCACACGCCCGAAGCAAAACCAATTGAGCATAAATGCACATGCGCCCGTAGATTGGTTATGGGATGATGATGCATCAAAATATGATTGGTTAGAGGAGAAATTAACAACAGAACATGGGTAAGTGGTTTACACATGATGTGGGTTTGAGGATGCCCTATAAATAAGTGTTTCCTCCCTTCCTTTTCTTAATTAACGCAAAATTCTCTCCTCTCCATATTTTTTGCATCTCTTCCATCCAAAAAACATGTCGATTAATTAAAGTGCTAGATATTAAATTCTTTGGATCATTGAAGGGGTTATTACCTAGATTGTAACCTTGATCTAGAGCTTCATTGGCTAGCTTCGATCTCTCTAATCTTGTTTATAGTTTGGTGAACACTTGAGAAAATTCCGAGGTGGTCAGACGTACAATCCGACATCTGATTGGTTAAAAGGGTTTGACAATCATTTTCAGGTATAATTCAATCAATACGTTCATTATTATCTAGTATACATCATATTGAAATGCTATACGAAGTCTTGTACATTAAATTGTTGAAAAATATAAAAGTCGATCAGGCTTGGGTATAAAAAATAAAAAATACATGTACAAGCATAAATTTAAAAATTTATTGCGATGTTGTGTTTCACAATAATCATAAATTGTTTATTCGTCATAAAAATTTTACTGTGACAGATAGGAAAGTGATAATTCGTCATAGAATGTATCAAGAAATTGACTCTTAGTAAAGAAAATAATTGTTTCTCAATAATTAGAATTTATTGCGACATTGTGTTTCTCAATAATCATAGTTGTTTCTTTGTCATAAAATATTTACTGTGACAGATTGGGATTGTAATTATTCTTCATACAACATATCAATAAGTTGACTATTAGTGAAGAAAATAATTCATTTGTCTTAACTTATCACTTAGGAATACTAAATAAGTTTCAAACGAAGTGACACTTAGACATGATTCTCATCTCCTCACTTCATATTAGTTAGACTCGAATAAATGCAAATTCTTATGACTCACATCCTTTTATCATGACTCATCATCAAAACCTGTAAAGGTATGTCCTTGGAACCTGTAATGTTGTGCCTTTTATCACGATTCCCAATAAATTGTCTCTAACTTTGTCTTAAAAATAGGCCATTATTCATTATTAAAAAAACAAGTTAATAGTTTTCCTTTAAAAAGAATTCATTATGAAAAAGACCATTACATGTTGGTCTTACCATTTTACTACGTTGCACTACAGTAATGGGCCTTCTAGGGTATAATTACAAGATCTTTAATTTGAACAAACTACAACCTATGATTTTGTTGTCCGTCTAATGATAGGTCGTGTCGTGTGATTCCTGTCATAAACGTATGGGATTGGAGAGAGTAGTCTGGTTTGGTGTCCTTTTCATTATGGTTATGTCTTGTTCCTTGATAATGACAAATACCACATCAGACTATAAGGTAATGGCCGACATGCGATATCCCTTCTTGGGTATACGGGTATTACACACCCCGTTTACATCCCAACTTGGGTATAACACGATGATCACCTTTAGACCTCAAGTTTGTCCTTTATAAAAACATAAAAATATCCTGTTGTCAAAACAATTGTTCTCTTTCCTCCAACTCATTTCTTACATTTTACCAATAAATAAATTTATATATCGACATTTATATAGTTGTATGTACGAATTATTACTAATATTGGATACCATTTTTTTTAAAATTTAAATTTTCAAACGTAGTTATTAGATATGATTGAATTTTTATTAAATTTCACTTGAATCACATAATTTTCACTGGATATTCTTGTGTGACTTGTTAATTCTCTTTATTCGATTCTCTTCATTCATGAAATTGTGTTGATAAGCCTCTAAGAGTAGAAGACAAATAACATTCCAAAAGTACAATTTCAATTATTTTAAATCATCGGGTTATGTACATTCGACAACCAAACCAGAAAGTTGACAACAACAACTTGTGCAAAAAACATAAAGATTGAATTCCATGTCTAGGATCCCATGTCGGATTGTAGCTGGTCGGTAGTTTTTTTTTACAATATGGGAGTTTTGACAGATGGTTTTGAAGAACCTTTTCTTGAAAACAAATCTATTTAACACATATTTGTTCTATAGCTCTACCAAACCAATCTAACTTCCAAAGGATTTTCTAGCAAACCAATCTAACGCCAAATCCATTGGAACAGTGTGCTCCAATGATATCTCGCCTGCAAGCGCACCAGATAATTATACGGCTTTGCTCCACACAATGTCGGCATCTCTCCAGTGTCGGGTGGACTATATAATCCTCATCATCACTGGAGTAGTAATCATTATAGTGTTGGAAGGCCATTAGTTCGTGATGAAAACGAACTGAAATGGTACTAGATGTGGGACTAAGAAGACCAGGGAACACCAAATATGACCAGTGACGAGAGGAATTTATATACCCATAACTGAAAGGTTGTGTCCAATCACATTGAGATGTCCTCAAGTGATATGTCAGTTTTATTTGACTTTGGTGTGACTTTCTATTTCTCAGATATTTTAAATTTTTCGTTTCATTGAACTAATTTAAATCATTAATTTTTTCTTTAAACTAATTTTTGTCCATCAAACTTTAAAGGGTGGGCATGTCCTCTAAAGCTTTGATGTGTCCTTTAAAGCAGGAGTATGTCCTTGAAACTCGAAGTCGAAAGAGTCTTAAAAGGACAAACCTACCCTCAAAAGTACTACTATGTCCTTTAAAACACGATGCTCACCTTTGAACCTTAAGTCTAACCTTTACATTTCAAGTCTTCCCTTTGAAGCATGAGTTTTTGTTGAATGAGGGATTTTGGAGGCCGACATGTACGTGTTCGGTAGTCCATGTAGCACGTTTTGAGGCATCGAAATGGGTTCGGTCGACCGCTTAAAATTCAGTTCGACTTCAAACATTGAGAAGGAAAAATGTGCATGGATAATGGATTCCCACTTATATCATCAACGTGAGATGTCCCTTTTAGGGTAGGATATACGAACTAAACACAATAAAACTGTTGATATTGTAGGCCGACTAATGAAAAGTTTTGTCTTGTCATATAGAAACCCAAACAAGATATGCTTTAGCTTGTTACACTAATTGAGAATCCACCTTTGCTATAGTTTTTTGAACCTTCCCTTTCTCAAGATTTGTTGTCGGAAACGAAAGGCAACAGAATCCTTTCAGGTATGCGGTCAACCGAACCACGTTCCATGCACCGAATTCGCTAAATAGAATCTGTAGTTCAGACAACCGAAATGCATTTGAACACTAAGGTCTGTCCTTGGAAAATCAATTCTATCCTTGAAGTAATGTGTCCTTTAAACTCAAAAGATCCTCAAATAACAAGCCCCTTCTTTTAATGGATACTTCATTTATCATGTACTGATGTACACATTGCCTCCTTGCAGAAGAAGAACTATGAATGGAAGATACTATGAACCATGTAAATGTAATGAAAGGTTGTGTTGTGTTGTGTCCTGTCATAACAAAACCGAAAAGGGATATGCTATAGTTTTTTTGACACTTTTGTAATTGAGTATCCCGCAATCACTTTTTCATTCATCTTCTCAAACATAATCATTGTAAAAACACCCCGCATTCATAATGACTGTTCTCTTTCCTCCAACTTATTTCTTACATTTCACCAATAACTAAATAAATTTATATATCATGATTTATATAATTGTATGTATGAATTATTACTAAAATTTGATATAAATTCTTTTTTTTCAAATTTTCAAACATAATTATTTGAAATGATAAAAAATTATTTTAGAAATTTAATGTAACAAGATATATTCTCATGCCTAATCTTTATTATATAGTCTTATTGTAAAATTTTGTAACATATTGTCATGGTTTTGTTATTTTTTGTAATTGTGGATGGTAGAGGGATATTGAGGGAAAATATTTCCCTTTTCTACGGATGGCACAAACACAAGTCAAATTCCGATGTAAGATGAGCTTTCATTTTGATTTTTGGTGACAACTTTTACTTGAATCACAGAAAATTCACTAGATATTCTTGTGTGGCTTATTAATTCTGATTCTCTTCATTCATGGAATTATGTTGAAAAGGTGTAGGATCATTTTGGCCCTAATGAATCTAATCAATTTCACATAATTCTCTACTTGATTAGATCAAATATGTAGTGGAAAACAATTTAAAACAAGTAGGGAAAAGAAATGAAAACCACAAATGACAAGGCAATTTTATAAAGGTTTGGATCCACCACTAGATCTTACTTCCGCTTTGCAAGCTCCGCTCGATTACACGAGCTCCGCCTACGTCTTCACAATCCTCTCCCTATTCAGTGCCGGGAGATAACATCGTTACACAGCAAGCTCGCGAACACCTTCACCGAACATGATTTCCACCGCTCACAATCTGAGAGGGACCCTTTGGTCTTTCACCGAAACATCTTCTTCTTTGACAACAAAGTTGAGTGGATCAAACATTCTCTACCTTGAGCACACTTTGAGTATGAGTAGGATTTCAGCGAAGGTGTGGAAGTTTAGGATTGGAATGGGTAAGAATGGGATTTGAAGATTGGGAGAAGTCTCTCTAGTGTGTGGAGAAAATGGATGTATGACAAATATATAAATAAGGTGGGTGAATCTCTATTTATAAGCTGTTAAAGATTTATAGATATTGGGAAGAGTTGGTTGAGTTGTGTGTAAGATGCGCAAATCAAAAATTCAAGTTCAACAATTCTAATCCTATAACGGTTTACTGAGACAATCTAAATGGTCGATCGTTTCCATAATAATAAGGAAACGTTCGAGCCACTAGGCTCCGGCTGAAACTATTTGGGCTATGATTTAAGTGAACGGTCGACCTAAAATGGGACGGTCGACCATTCTGGGGGGGTTTGGGGAAGGTTAAAGATATGTCGGTCGAACACATAAAAAAGGTCCGGTCGACCAAAAATAACAAACACTTTTGGTGTCAATATTTCGTCGACCGTTTCTAGGTAATCGATTGACCTGTGGACAAATATGTTTTGGGGGTTAAGTAAATATATGATGCAGGATCTGCTGGATATAATATGATGGGGGCAGTGCGATTGATCGTTTTATATTGACCGCAAGTGCACGGCCGCGTTGAAGTGGTGGCAAATACGGGTCATCCACCGGGAGGTGTGTCGACGCTTGGTTTGTTCGAAGGCGAGAGATAAAAGATGGAGAGAAAGATGAATTACACTAAACTATACTAAGATGAACAAAGGAAATGAAGATAAGCAATAAAACTAAACCCTATAAGGGGGTAGAGAAATAATGTGAATATGAAGATGTGTGTGTGTGTGTTCAATTAAGCTCCTTACAACATGTAGTGCATGAAATCATAAAACTACATCCAACTTTGCCTCCACATGAATTAAGATAAGACTACATCATTAAAACATACAAGACAATAATTGGAATGAAGCTAAATGAACTCAAGTATAAAGACTAGACCCTACTATGCCTCCACATGAATTAAGATAAGACTACATCATTAAAACATAAAAGACATTAGCTAAAGTACAGGCAACAAGAGCACATACACTACAAATTGTGTTTCTAACATTAACTTCATCCATATCCTAACCTTATCATTCCCCATAAAATAGGTCCACCAATCAAAGCATAAGCTAAGCTTTATTCAAGAGCATTAGCATATCAAAGATAAGAGTGAAAACCCATTAGATGGTTATGGAAATCATATAAAGCTCAAGGGATAAAGATAACACATACTTAATACACTACATGATTATATCACATATTTCTTCACCCCCAAATGGGGATGGAACTACTCACACATATTTAAACTAACTACTCTAACAAAATGAAGCATTATACTGAAATAAAACTACACTAATCAAGCAAGAAGTATTAAAGAAGCTTAAAAGGAAAGGAAAGAGTAAACAAACATGCACAAATTAAAAGACAAGATTAAAAGAAACTAGAAGAATTATTTTATTAACAAATGACTCACATTGAAGGTAGCATTCTTCTCCACCTTGAGTTTTTGCTTCAAGGCTCACTCCTTAGTAGAGAGAATGCCACCAAGCAATGGGTAATAACAATGGAAGGTGAAGAGTTCTATTTATAAGCATGGAAAAAGCTAATAGGGGACAATCCCCCGATGTGGGACTAAACCAATACCAAAAATAGCATAAACGAACATTAATACAAGTCCAGGAGAAATTTGGGCGGATCCTGAGTAATATGGACCGCCAATTGGCGGTCCAAAAACTTCGGATCGCGTTGGAATTTGTTGTGGGCTTTTCTTTCTGGTATTGTTTGTCTTTGATGCAGTTACTTGACTTGTTGGAGCTCCAACCCAAATCGAATTGGTAAAATACTCCCCATGATGGTGTGGAGTATTCTGTTTTGCTCTTAGGTCCTTCGGTCTTACGATCAGGTCCTTCTCCCTTGCATCTTAGTCCCTAGGTCTCACAATTAAGTCCTTTTTCCTGCTTTTGGATCCTTTCATGGCTCTTCTCTTCAAACCTCTTTATTCCTGAAAACTAAACATAAAACTCGTCATGTAGCATTGCTTAGGTGTAAGATAATGGATATAAGATACAAATATGAGCATGAAATGATGTCAATGAAATACCCCCACACCTAAGTTTTTGCTAGTCCTGAGCAAAACAAAGAAGGGACAAAAGCAAACGAGAAACAAGAAATCCTAACTCACTTTCGTAGGAATCATGGTTGCACTTAGCACGTGCAACAAGCCGTTAAACCTCCTTGTTGCCAAGGAGCAGGAGTGTTGTCTCCTGAGGGTTTTCAGCGGATATACCCACAAAATCCGAACAAGATGCATTATTCAATCTAGACTCTCGACTCGTTGGAAATATTTTGTCGATCATTGGACACGGTAATCCTACGGGCCGACTCTATATAGGTAATCAGTCCACACCTAGCCTAATGAACCATTCGTGCAAGTTAAATAAGGAATTAAGTGAAAGACATGGACAACCTCAACATCCTCAAGTGATACAAAGTGTAAGGTCCATTAAGGTTCTTATTTGCATTACCATTTTTTTTCTTTTTGTTTCTTTTCTCATCATTTTTTTCTTTTCTTTTCTTTTTATTCGTTGGAGTTTCATTGTCCCGGGGTCAGGTTTCGTGCATCATTGCCCATGAGGACTTATACTATCACGTACACCTTTCCCCAAATCTCCACATAGGGCAATCCCTACCACTCGTGTAACGGGAGTTCGGTCGGCGCATCCCAAGTCAGATGACTCGAAAGTACCACGCACAAAGTCCCCTCAGACCTACTTTCCTGAGTGATAGGAGCCGTGCGAGAAGAGAGAACACCTACTCACTTATTTCTTATCTACACATGAACCAAAACCCTACACTTAATGTCTCACAACAAGATTTAAAGGGTCCTTGACTACAACAAACTTCCTAAATTAACAAACACGAATTATTGACTCACTAGGTTCAGGGTGGACTTCTTTGAATGTTTGAATACTGAAACCCTATGATTACTCACCCCCAAGGGAAAATTGGGGTGCATCTTAACGACTTGATAAATCCTAAAGCCACAGTACTAGATATCCTAATGCATCAAGTTCAAGACAATTTTGGGAGCTTTCTTTTTACTTTACCTCTCAAGGGTTTTGCACATGCTAAACACACGCCAAACCCACAAAACATTTTCTTTCGCAAACACATGAAGATTTGAAAGAAATGTGAAAATTTTAAAGCACAAGGCAAGCAAAAGAAGACAAGTCACCCAAGGATCATGGCAAGAAGATATATTGATATTAAATGTAGCACACTAACATGACCCTAACATTGAAAACAAAAGAAAACAAAATCAAAAGAAAAGACTCGACTATGTACACACGTAAACCCCCCCCCCACACACCTACTTCATGCATTGTCCTCAATTAATGCGAGCAAGATACTGCATGGAATTATGCAATGAAACAGGAAAGATCTCACCAACGTGAAGTACAAAGGAAAGTGCATGGCTATGTTGATGGACACAACCAAAATTCCCTCAAAACCTGTGAGATGCTAAAGAAGGGATACAAATACGTGAAAGAACTGGGGCCCAAATACAAAAGGGTTGGAGCCCACAACAATCGATGCTCACTGAAGGAGTCTTTTTTATTTATTTATTTATTTTTATATAACTATGTACAAACATAAGTTCCCATCTTCATTTGTCAAAAGACATCAAATGGGAACCTCAAGAGTGAGTCAATGCACTTGGAAAGTGAACATGACACCACGCGGGGCCAGAATACGCATGTGTGAGCCCCCTTCACAAAGAGCACCAGATGAAATGAGAGGTTCATGAATTGGACGCAAAGGCGTCTCATTCAAAGGATCAAACTGAAAGAGCTTTAACCTCTCAAGATTTTGGGAAATGAGGGGCAACGGAAGAAGAGTTTCTTCCGTTGCGCTGCTGAAGTTATGATCGTCAATCCAAACTCTCCAACCAACATGCTGGTGCGTTGGAACGAGGTCAAGAACCTTGTTAGGCATGTCCGACACACCAGGAGAACAAAAAGTGGGTCTCATACCCAAGGTATCCTCCATGGAACTCCTAATACCCTCATGGGCAATGTAGTTGTTTGATGTTCCATCATTTCCAAGATGACCACGAACAATAGTGAGAGGCAAACTCTCATCAGGTTGTTTGAAATTGAGGGGACTAGGGAGCTCTTGCTCCACCAGAGGTGAGTCCTTAGGAGGTACAACAATAAGATCATGTGGCTCAAGGGCCACGGGACAAGAAGATAAGGCACAATCCTGTGCCGACTCATAAAAAAGCTGGTCCATAGTATTCTCAATTGGAATCGAATCCTCCACCAAGTGATTGTGAACTCCCTCAGACTGACTAGGAGTTTGACTTTGAAAGATTGTGGTCTGAATTTGTGGATGTGGTGGTGGCGGTTCAATATCAAAAGATGAATCCTCATGTTGACAAGAAAATTTAGCCTCCTCACGTTCACGTAATTGCTGCGACATTTGACTCACTTGCAGTGCCATATTTTGTATGGACTGTTGAATGGTTTCCATGACCGTAAGGAGAGTTTGTTTCGAGGAATCAGGTATGTGGTCAACTATGAAGTCCAAGTCAGAGCTTGGGAAATTTTGGGGTTGGGTGTTAATGGGCTGAGAATGAGTCCAATGATTAGAAGTGGGGTGTTGGTAGAATTCAGGGTATTCGGGAGGAGGATACTGGGGTGGAAATGAAGTATAAGAATTTGAATACGAATTGTCTCCCCATGAATCCATCCCTCTCGGGTTGTACGCGGATGCGTAATGGTCATATTGAGCATTTTGGGAAAAGGTATGCTCATACTCAGGCTCTGGGGGAACACAAGGACATTCCCCGAAATTATGACCACTCAACCCACAATAACGACACGGTACGGCTACTGGAGCCACTGGTGCACCCATGTCATCTACCACATGCAAGAAAGAGGCCAAAGGTTCTTGTAATATCTCAGATTGATGACCAACATATGATCCGACGTAACTAGATGGTGGTCTAGCAGTCGGTGCCTCTCTCATGTTACCCTAATATGAAGATTGCTCAGTCACACAATGAAGATTATCCCAACCATACGGGGTGTTCGTCTGAGCCACCCCCGGTTGCATGGGTCCGGAATACCAGGAAGAATTGTCCTGGTCCCAACAATGATATGGATGGTCGCCCATGTAACCATCCATCTCAACAAACAACTCTCGAGTCGACCACTCTCACCACAACGAGACTAAGCTCGCAAAAAGTGCTCGACTCGACCCTAAAACGCTACCAGAGAGTGTAAAGGGGAGGAGACTAAAACGTAGAAGTAGGTGAGAAGAAGATGACTCAGAGGAGAAGGGAAGAATCCCTAAAGCTAGCGTGGGTGAAGGGATCAGGTAGAAGCCTAACTAGCAAGCACGACTCAAACAATGTAAGACAATGGGTCCTTAGGCTAGACGACGCCTAACTTCGAGGTCACTAGCCTCGACACGCCTCACCTCCCTACAACGAGGACCACAATGCCCAGCAAGTGATACCAGATCCGGAGATCCAGTACCTCCTACTATCGACATGGTAGGCAGCGCCGATCAGGTCATGACGGTCTCAACTAGATTACTCTCCTAGTGCGCCCGCAATCCTAGGGCCAATGTCTACTTGCTTTTAGTTAAGGCTTTATTTAGAGTGATTTTTGGGGCCAATGAAAGGGTGATGAAATCCCCCACCTTATCTTTTATGGGACAGTCCCTCCTTAGTAGCGTTTTGATCCTAAATCTAGCAATCAATCGCTCCAATCAAATGCTCACTCACTCTTGTCCTGATGCAATTCCTACTAACTAATGCATGGGCATACGAGATGCATGAATGAGTGTAGGAAATTGCGTACCTCACGCCAGCGCTCAACAACTGAAAATAAAGCTAAAAGAAAAGACAACTATATGCCTAAGTGAATACATGATGCGTGACCTAAACAAGTAAGAACGTCTAGTCTTTTGCTTTGGATTTTAGGGCCAAGTTGATTAATGGGGAAGTGATTAATGATTTGGGAGCAAACTAGAAGTCACAGCATGCAAAATAGGGCTCCCAGATAACACAAATTACAGAACTAACTACTAGAAAAAAATTGAGAGGACAAAACCCTCACCAGGCCACCAATTGGCGGTCTCCAACCGCTAATTGGCGGTCTTTTTGGAACTTCTGCGCCTCCAACTTTTCCAGTACCCTCCCCTTGATCGGATGGTTCCCTGAAACAAAGAAAAACTGGAAACAAAAAAATAAAAAACCCCTCGAATCGTCCAAACCAACGTCTGGACAGAGCACCTCCCCGGCAATGGCGCCAAAAACTTGATTGATCGTTTTATATTAACCGCAAGTGCACGGCCGCGTTGAAGCGGTGGCAAATATGGCTCGTCCATTGGGAGATGTGTCGACGCTTGGTTTGTTCGAAGGCGAGAGGTAAAAGAAGGAGAGAAAGATGAATTACACTAAACTATACTAAGATGCACAAAGGAAATGAAGATAAGCAATAAAACTAAACCCCATAGGGGGTAGAGAAATAATGTGAATATGAAGATGTGTGTGTGTGTTCAATTAAGATCCTTACAACATGTAGTGCATGAAATCATAAAACTACATCCAAATTTGCCTACACATGAATTAAGTTAAGACTACATCATTAAAACATACAAGACAATAATTGGAATGAAGCTAAATGAACTCAAGTATAAAGACTAGACCCTACTATGCCACCACATGAATTAAGATAAGACTACATCATTAAAACATACAAGACATTAGCTAAGGTAAAGGCAACAAGAGCACATACACTACAAATTGTGTTTCCAACATTAACTTCATCCATATCCTAACCTTATAATTCCCCATAAAATAGGTCCACTAATCAAAGCATAAGCTAAGCTTCATTCAAGAGCATTAGCATATCAAAGATAAGAGTGAAAACCGATTAGATGGTTATGGAAATCATATAAAACTCAAGGGATAAATATAACACATACTTAATACACTACATGATTATATCACATATTTCTCCACCCCCCAAAAGGGGATGGAACTACTCACACATATTTAAACTAACTACTCTAACAAAATGAAGCATTATACTAAAATAAAACTACACTAATCAAGCAAGAAGTATTAAACAAGCTTAAAAGGAAAGGAAAGAGTAAACAAACATTCACAAATTAAAAGACAAGATTAAAAGAAACTAGAAGAATTATTTTATTAACAAATGACTCACATTGAAGGTAGCATTCTTCTCCACCTTGAGTTTTTGCTTCAAGGCTCACTCCTTAGTAGAGAGAATGCCACCAAACAATGGGTAATTACAATGGAAGGTGAAGAGTTCTATTTATAAGCATGGAAAAAGCTAATCGGGGACAATCCCCCGATGTGGGACTAAACCAATACCAAAAATAGCCTAAACGAACATTAATACAAGTCCAAGACCGCCAATTGACGGTCCAAAAACTTCGGATCGCGTTGGAATTTGTTGTGGGCTTTTTTTTCTGGTATTGTTGGTCTTTGATGCGGTTACTTGACTTGTTGGAGCTCCGACCCGAATCGAATTGGTAAAATACTCCCCATGATGGTGTGGAGTATTTTGTTTTGCTCTTAGGTCCTTCGGTCTTACGATCAGGTCCTTCTCCCTTGCATCTTAGTCCCCAGGTCTCACAATTAAGTCCTTTTTCCTGCTTTTGGATCCTTTCATGGCTCTTCTCTTCAAACCTCTTTATTCCTGAAAACTAAACATAAAACTCGTCACGTAGCATTGATTAGGTGTAAGATAATAGATAAAAGATACAAATATGAGCATGAAATGATGTCAATCACAGTGATTAGCAACCAAATCAGCAAGGAGCCGTTGGCTAGCAAACACATCAGCAAGGAAGGAAACTTCCAACCAGCCAGCAAAACGAACAAGGAAACTTGCCTCCAGCAGCACATGTTAATCAACTTATTTCCAATTAAGTTTATGGAAGGTTTCCTGATTTTTATTTCATTTAAACAAGTATTTTCGTAGTTAATTATTTCCTTTACTGTTATTTGTTTTATTTAGATGCAAATCAAAGGAGTTGTTGGTTAACTTCCTAATTTCTATACGGAATAAAAGCAAGACCTGGCTTGTAGGTCAAGAAGAAAACCAATTTTCATTTGAATTAATATACAAAAAATCTGAGATAGTTCTATCTCAACTTGGTGTTCTTCTCTTGAATTTTCTTGTAGTTGTGGGTGTCATACGCTTGTAGAATCCATCACAATTCTACATGGTGTCAGTTGGTACTAGAGCTGAAATTCTCCCTTTAGTTGCTGCTCCATCAGCGTGATGGCTGGTAGACGTGGTGGTCGTGGGCATCGTGGATCTAATCCAGAGGAGGGACTCCCGCACCATGGTCGCAGCAACGAAGATGCTGAGTTGATTGAGGATCTACAAAGACAAATTGCTGAGCTAACCCAACGTCTTGCTGCGCAAGATCCAGGCCATCGTGAAGCAGAAGATCCGGACTCCGACGCAAGCTCAAACCTCCACAACATGTTCCATGATCGTGGTGCTGGTCAAGGACACCGTGGGTGGGTTGATCGTCATGGAGACCTCGGTTTCAAGATGGAGCTGCCAGAATTTTCTGGTACGTTGCATGTTGATGCTTTCATGGACTGGTTGAATGAAGTCGAACGAGTATTTGACTACAAGGAGGTCCCAGAGCATATGAAGGTTAAGCTAATCGCTATCCGACTCAAGGGGAGAGCCTCTGCGTGGTGGAAACAATTGAGGCGCACACGCGAGAGGCAAGGCAAGCCCAAGCTTGCCGAATGGTGCAAGATGAAAAAAAAGATGAAGGAGCACTTTCTTCCTTTCGGCTACACGCAATCCTTGTTTTAGAGGCTTCATGCTTTGAGGCAAGGCGCGAGGTTGGTGGATGACTACACGGAGGAATTCTATCAGTTGGTGGCTCATAATGATCTATCGGAGTCGGAGGAGCATTCGGTGGCACGATAGTTCGGGGGGGGGGGGGGGGGGGGTTACGACCATCCCTCCAAGATGGACGGTTTCTGAGTCCTATCAGCGAGCCCTCACAATGGAGAAGCAGCAAAGAAGGCGAGTCACCACCATCCACGAGCAGTAGCAGCCCAACCGGACTGCTAGACCTTCAGAGACGCACCCTTAGCAAGTACCGTTCCAGGGCAGACCTAAGACGGGTGTGAAGTGTTTTAGGTGTGGAGAGGATGTCCACATCGCATCCAGCTGTGGGAAAACCACCAGCAAGGGTGGAAAGAACCTCTTGATTGAGGATAATCTTGGGAGCGAGGGCGACATCGATAGCGAGCCCGTGTTTGATGAATATGAGGGCGAAGGTGGAATGTTGTACGGAGACGGACCAGAAACTTTAGTCATCCGCAAGAGTCTTCCAACCCCTAAGGGAGGGTCAGGAGATGAGTGGTTGAGAAATAATATTTTTCGTACCACGTGCACTGTCTCAGACAAGGTGTGCAAGATGATCATCGATAGCGGCAGCTGCGAGAACGTGGTGTCCGAAGGAGCAGTCCGAAAGTGGCAGCTGAAGACCGACTCTCTTCCCAAACCCTACAAATTATCTTGGCTTAACAAGGAGGCAGAAATAAAGGTGGACAAGAGGTCTTTGGTGTCCTTTTTCATCGGTAAAAAACACACAATGCTTGGTGTGATGTGGTGGCTATGGATGCTTGTCACCTACTGCTGGGACGGCCATGGCAGTATGATCGAAGCGTCGTTCACGATGGACGAAAGAACACCTATTCCCTCGGCATCAAAGGGAAGAAGATTGTCTTGGCGCCGCAACAAGAAGAAACCCCTTCAATCCAGGCAACCCCTCACAACAACTTGATGTCCCTATCCAGCTTTTTGGCCGAAATGAAGCAAGAAGAGGTGGTCTTTGCTTTGCTGCCCCGAGATGAAGCCGAGGTTGGCTCAACCTCAAACGTGCCTGAGGAGGTCCAGCAACTTCTGGAATAGTTCTCCGAGCTGATGCCCGAAGATCTCACCCACGGCTTACCCCCGTTGAGAGATATTCAACACCAAATCGATCTTATCCCAGGATCGACTCTCCCGAACCGCCCGGCTAATCGTCTCAGCCCTAAAGAGTCTAAAGAATTACAACGACAAGTGGTGGAGCTGCTGGAGCAAGGCTATATCCGAGAGAGCATGAGTCCTTGTGTCGTTCCTGCCCTATTGGTAAAAAAAGATGGTTCCTGGCGTATGTGCATCGACAGCCGAGCAATCAACCGTATCACCGTGAGGTACCGATTCCTGATCCCCCGCTTAGATGACATGTTGGACCAGCTGTCAGGATCCAAAATCTTCTCAAAGACCGACCTTAAGAGTGGGTATCATCAGATACGGATCAGACCAGGAGACTAGTGGAAGACGGCATTCAAAACGCAGCATGGGTTGTACGAATGGTTGGTGATGCCATTTGGATTATCCAACGCGCCCAGCACCTTCTTGATGGTCATGGACCAGGTTCTAAGTCCTTTCATGGGGAAGTTTGTTGTCGTTTATTTCGACGACATCCTCATCTACAGCAGGACACCCGTGTTGCATATGGAACATCTGCGTGTCGTTCTTGACAAGCTGAGATCCGAATGTTTGTTTATTAATCAAAAGAAATGTGTGTTCTTCACAACCTCTGTCACCTTCCTGGGGTTCGTGGTGTCCATCCATGGTGTTCATGCTGACCCCACCAAGGTTAGTGCCATTTCTGAGTGGCCCAAGCCAAAGTCGCTGCATGATGTTCGGGGTTTCCACGGTTTGGCTTCCTTCTACCAGTGGTTGATTCCAAATTTCAGCACCGTGATCGCCCCCATAACCGAGTGTCTAAAGGGAAGAGATCTCAAGTGGTCTGAGGAGGCAGAGGCGAGTTTCCAGCTGGTGAAACAAAAGATGATTGAAGCTCCAGTTTTAGCAATGCCGGACTTCGAAAAGGTGTTGAAACTAAATTGTGACGCATCTGGAATTGGTATCGGTGGAGTTCTGAGTCGAGGGGGATGTCCAATAGCTTTCTTCAGCGAGAAACTATCGGGATCCAAGAAGAATTATTCCACCTATGATTTGGAGTTCTATGCAATAGTGCAATCTCTGAAGCATTGGCGGCAGTACTTGGTGCAACATGAGTTCATCCTATTCACCGACCACGAAGCCTTGAAGTACATAAATGGCCAACACAAACTCAACCGACGTCACGCCAAATGGGTGGTGTATTTGCAGGAGTTCACCTTCTCCCTTCGGCACCAATCAGGAAGTCAAAACCATGTCGCTGATGCCCTTAGCCGCCGCAACACCCTTCTCACGACCGTAAGCAGTCAAGTCATCGGGTTCGAGACCTTCCCCGACATGTATCCAGTTGATCCCTCCTTTGGAAAGATATTCTAGCAAATCATGGGTGGTCAGCGTTGTGATTTTCTAATACACGATGGCTACCTATTCCGAGGGACGAAGTTGTGCATTCCAGATTGCTCATTGAGACAACAAATCATCAGCGAATTACACAGCGAGGTGCATTTCGTACGGGACAAGACCTTAGCCTTGATCTCCTCTGATTTTTACTGGCCCAAGCTACCTAGCGATGTAGCCCACTATGTGGCGAGGTGCTATGTTTGCCAGCAATCGAAAGGTACCCTCACCAATGCCGGTTTGTACACACCTTTGCCTATTCATGAAGGTCTGTGGTGTGATGTTAGCATGGATTTTGTGCTGGGGTTACGCCGCACACAACGGGCAGCGGATTCCATTTTTGTGATAGTGGATAGGTTCTCCAAGATGTCACATTTTGTAGCATGTAAAAAAACGATGGATGCAACCCGGATTGACCACCTCTACTTCAAAGAAGTGGTGCGTTTGCGTGGAGAAGTTGGGGACTCGTCTGAATTTCAGCAGTGCATACGACCCTCAGACGGATGGCCAGACCGAAGTAGTCAACCAGAGTTTGGGCAAGCTCCTACGTTGTTTGGCGAGCACTAAACATAAGCAATGGGACCTCTCCTTGCCTCAAGCAGAATTTGCTTACAACCGATCAACAAACAGAACCACTAGGCTGAGTCCATTTGCAATTGTTTATGGGTTTAATCCTTCTGGGGTACTAGACTTAGCACCCATTCCTCGTGTTTGTTGTTTGCACCCCAAGGCTGATGAGATGACTGAGCACTTGCAAGACATTAAAAAACAAGTATAGCAAATGCTCCATGAGAGCAACACCAAATACAAGAGCTATGTGGATCGTCTTCGCCGGCAAGTAGTTTTTAAGGAAGGTGATTTCGTGTGGGCTGTTCTGACGCGAGACCGGTTTCCCGTAGGGGAATACAACAAGCTAAAGGAACGGAAAGTCAGACCTTGTGTGATACTTCAGAAACTCAATGATAATGCCTACAAATTACTCCTACCAAAGCATTTAAAGACTGCTGATGTGTTTAATGTAAAGCATCTGAGTCCGTACTTTAGCAGCGAGGAGAAAGCTGAGGCAAACTCGAGGACGAGTTCTTTCCAACTAGGGGCGACTGATGCAGGATCTGCTGGATATAATATGATGGGGGCAGTGATTAGCAACCAAATCAGCAAGGAGCCGTTGGCTAGCAAACACATCAGCAAGGAAGGAAACTTCCAACCAGCCAGCAAAACGAACAAGGAAACTTGCCTCCAGCAGCACATGTGAATCAACTTATTTCCAATTAAGTTTATGGAAGGTTTCCTGATTTTTATTTCATTTAAACAAGTATTTTCGTAGTCAATTATTTCCTTTACTGTTATTTGTTTTATTTAGATGCAAATCAAAGGAGTTGCCTTGTTGGTTAACATCCTAATTTCTATACGGAATAAAAGCTATAAGACCTGGATTCTAGGTGAAGAAGAAAACCAATTTTCGTTTGAATTAATATACAAAAAATCAGAGATAGTTCTATCTCAACTTGGTGTTCTTCTCTTCAATTTTCTTGTAGTTGTGGGTGTCATACGCTTGTAGAATCCATCACAATTCTACACGGCATCAATATACGAATACGACCGTTGTATAATACGACAAGAAAAATGGCCACATGAAAATACTGGTAATCAGTCGACCAAACCAATGTTAAGGTGGCACTATCAACCGGTCAACCTTCTTGATGCAGACAGTTCTACACAGCTTGGTTGTCCAAAGGACTTGGGTGGCCTATTCAAGTTAGATTGATATGGAATTTTGTAACTGACTTCTATAAGTTCCCTGGAGTCTCTCTGAATGGATTTCAACTCTTTTATGCTCAAGTTCACATAAATTCCTAAGTCTCAAATAAAGGAAAATTACATGTCTTCAAATAGCTTAATTACATGTCTTCACTTTATTACATTCTTCCTTGATTCTTGATCAGCTCTAGATGCTAGTACAATTCAATATATCTTCTATGCATTATGTGTGATATACTACATTTGATTGTGATTAAGATTAGGTTAGTTAAATCATCAAAACATGGATTAAGGACAAAAAGCCAACACAAGCATCTCAGAGTAGAAGATAATTAACATTCCAAAAGTACAATTTCAATTAATTTCAATCTTCAAGTTACATACACTCGACAACAAAAATAGAAATATGACGACAACAACTTGTGCAAAAAACAGAATGATTACAACAACAACTTCTGTAAAAGAACATGACTAATTTTCATGTACAGGAGACCATGTTTTGATTGAATTCTTCAAAAGGGTTTGGACAGAATCAGAAAGTTTTTGCACAACAAAATAATTGTCTTCATCTCAGTGGATTGGTATGCAGGAATATCATTTTGGGCGGAAACAGAAAGATGACAATAAATTTTCATTGTGCAAAAAAAACTTAATTTCTTGTCGAGGAACCCATGTATTGATTTTCGCCTTCAGAAGGTGTGATTGATTTGCAGAAAAATGGTTTTGGACAACAAATAGTTAGAGACAAACAAATTTTCACTTGTACAAAAAACATGTCCAGGAGCCTTTTGTAAAAAGCGGCATGGTCGATTGGTATGCAGGAATATGGTTTTGAGTTTTGACTAGACTATTCCACCAAACCAATATAATTAACGCAGGTTGGTTTGGTAGTTCTACCAAACCAATCTAACATCAAAAGGGTTTTCTAGCAACCCAATCTAACGTCAAAAGTATTTTCTAGCAAACGAAACTAACGGCAAATCCCTTGGAAGTGAGAGCTCCAATAATTCGTTGCCTACAAGCACACTAGATAATGTGGTTAAGCTCCATAGTCTACTGGCTTCTCGCCAATTCCAGGTGGATTATGTTTACCCAGGGTCCTCCGATTATGTAATCCTCATCATCGCTGGAGTAGTGATCATTGTAGTGTTGGACGGCCATTTATTTGTGAGGGAAACAAACTGAAATGGCACTGGATGTGGTAATAAGAAGGCCAGGGAACACAAAAATATGCCAGCGACGAAAGGAATTTCTAGATGCCATAACTAAAAGGTCATATCCAATTACATTAAGATATCCTCAACTTAATATGTCAGTTTTATTTGTCGACTTTGGTGTGACTTTCTATTTCTTGGATTTTTGCCATGTTTCGTTTCATAGCATTTATTGCATGAATTTGTCCTTTAAACATATATCTATCTTTTAAACAATAAAGGGTGGGCATGTCCTTTAAAGAATTGTTGTGTCCTTTAAAGCAAGAATCTATCCTTCAAACTCGAAAGTTGAAATGGTCCTAAATCAACAAGCCTGCCCTCAATTGGACTCCTACGTCCTTTAAAACATGACGCTCACCTTTAAACCTCAAATCTGTCATTTACACCTAAGGTGTGCACTTTAAAGCACGAGTTGGTTACTGAATGAGGGATTTTGGAGGGCGAGATGTACGTGTTTAGTAGTCCGTGTAGCACATTTCGATGGACCGAAATGGGTGCAGTCAACCGCATAGAATTAAGATTCCAACCTCAAACATTTGGAAGGAAAAGGAAGTGTCTGCATGGATAATGGATTCCAAATTACCAAGGAGTTCACCAAAACCCTGTTCTTTTAAAGGACACTTACATACTTCAAAGGACACTAAAATCCTTTCTCAAGGAAACAAGAAAAGTGGATATGGATTTCCACTTATAGCACCGACGTGAGATGTCCCTTCTAAGGTAAAATCTATGAATTGAACACAATACGGCCTATGATATTGTAGGTGTTGTAATGACTAATTAATGAAATATTTTGCCTTGACATAACAAAACCCAAAAAGGATATGCTATAGTTTTTTGACACTAACTGACAACCCATCAAATACATAAGATTTGCACCACATTCCTTAAATAGAAATGCATTCAGTCCCTAAGGTTTGTCTTTGGAAACTCAAGTTTGTCCTTCAAATTTGAAGATCGTGTCCTTTAAACTCGAAAGAATCCTCAAATAACAAGCCCATTCTTTTAAAGGATACTTCCTTTATCATGTAATGATGTGCACATACCCTCATTGAACGAGAAGAACTATGAGTGAATCACACTACAGAGTACAAACCTTGTAAATGTAATGAAAGTTGTATTGTGTCCTGTCATAACGAAACCCAATAGGGATATGTTATAGTTTTTGACACTGCGAGGTAATTGATCCTCATTTCCCGCAATCTCTTTATCTTTCATCTTCTAAAACATGATCTTTATAAAATGATCCTGCTGTCAATATTACTGTTCTCTTTTGTCCAACTCATTTCTTACATTTCACTAGTAACTAAATAAATTTATATATCGCCATTTATATAAATGTATGTATGAATTATTACTAAAATTCTTTAAATTTTAATTTTTTTTAAAATATTTGTTAGAAATGCTTAAAATGTATTTTTGAAATTTAATGTAACAATATCTATTTTTATGGTTAATCTTTGTTATAAAGTTTTATGGTATAATTTTGTAATATATTGTCATGCTCTTTTAGGACACTCATATAGATTGATTTTTAAAATATGATTTAGTGTATTTGTTATTTTTGTTTTAAATTATGGATGGTAAAGGGAAATTAATTCCCTTTTCTATGGATCACAAAAACATAAGGGGAATTCTGATGTAAAATATGTTTTTTTAGATTTTCGGCGAGAAGTTTTACTTGAATCACAAAAAATTCACTGGATATTCTTGTGTTACTTTTTAATTCTATTTATTCTAATTCTCTTCATTCATGGAATTATGTTGATAAGCATCTCAGAGTAGAAGACAATTAACATTCCAAAAGTACAATTTCAATTAATTTCAATCTTCAAGTCCACACACTTGCATTTAAATATTGCCACATCAAATTGGGTGAAGTTCAACACCAACATATGATTTTTTTTCTTTCGAAGTAGATATACGCAAATCTTTAGCAGCTAAACTAACCACGTTGTCTTGCATTGTACTTTTGTCGTCTTCCATTTTGGTGTAGGAGTATCCATTGACATTAACCACTAAAGATGTGACAACAGGATTAGGCCTATAGGCCAACCACTTCAAAGTCTCAGAAATATTACAGTTGTACTCCATTTTCCTGAACCAAACAATGAATGTTTTCTTGATCATTCTATCTAGGATGTTTTTCCTTCATTAGGGACATGTGCTCTTCCAGAAATGGCTGACCTTTGTGGGAATTGCACAACACATAAAGATAAACCTTCAAGAGATCATCATCCTCTGGACTTATAAACTTTCCCTACAACCCTATCTTCATGACGATTCTTACAAAGTCCAACACATTTTGTATGAGCTAGGTACGCATTACAAAACTCGATAAACTCCTAGTCTATGTAGCCTTCAACAATGCTAGCATCGGGCCTCCGTCGATTGTTAAAATAACCCGTCAACATAGCCACATACCGCTTGAAAGGGTACATCCACCTTAGAAATACTGGTCTAGCTAATTTAATTTCTCGAACTAGATAAACCTTCAAATGCACCACGATGCCAAAATCGATGGGGTGGGGGGAGTATATCTCCAAGTCACATATTATAACAACCACTTCTTGCTGCAACTTATCCAAGTAGTTCGGAACAAGTACGTCGCTGCAAATTTTATTAAAGAAAAAACATACTTTGATAATTACGGGTCTAACGTGTCACCAATATCAATATAATAGAAACAATAAGAAGGTACGGATTTTTTTACAAGAATATGGCAATCATGAGACTTCAAACCAAGTAGTTTCAAATCTTTCATCAAAACCAGACACAAAGTTACATTCTCTTTTCTAGACAATGTGTAACAAGTTAGTGTTAAGATTTACGAGTCCCCTTATCCTTTGGTGCTAGATTTTCTCATATACCAAGTTCTACTAGATCAAGTCTGGCATTATAACCATCTTTAGTCTTACCAGGTATGTTCAGAAGAGTTCCCCATAAACTATCACAAATATGTTTTTCTAGATGCATGACATCAATACAATGTCTAGCTTCTAAAGTTGGCTAGTACGGTAGGTCAAAAAATATGGATTTCTTTTTCCAAGTGCTATGACCATTTCCATGGCCGCAAGGCTTACCGAATTTTCATTTTAAGTTCTTCACACGTTCATATACTTGTTTGGCATTGATTACTTTAGGTACTTTGTTATATTTCAGCTTTCCGTTGAATGTCTTCTTCAATCTACAGTAGGTATGATTTATAAGAAGGAATCTCTGATGACAAAGATACAACATCATACCACCATGCTCTAGCTGCAACGAACACGTGTTCTCTTCACAATACGGACATGCTTTGTGGTCTTTCATGGAATATCCCAACAGATTACCATATTCGAGAAAGTCATTTGTTGTGCAGAACATCATTGCAGGAATAGTAAATGACTATTGTCGATAGGCATCCCACAGTTTCTCACCATCTTCCCACAATGTCTTCGGGTCATCAATAAAGGTCTCAACTACACATCGATGTCGTTTTCTAGTTGTTTTGGACTCGAAATCATTAACGACAACGTCATGTATCTACATTTCGTGCATAACCACGGTAGGAGATGTAAATAATAAACAAAACAGGTCACGAACTATGAAGGATACTCAAACCATGATAAAGATTCATTCCATCGGTACATAGACTGAGTCTAAGGCTTCTGGATTCCTCACCAAATAATGGGAAGTCAGAAATAATTTTCTGCCACTGTGGATAATCTACAGGATGTCGAAGCAGCTGATCATTCATTGTCACTCGATCTGCATGCCATGTTAGGTTCTTCGAGTCCTTGGAACATCCAGATAAATGTTTCAACCTTGGAATTATCGAAAGATACTGTTACGATCGATGGCCCTCTAATCACTAGATAAATGAGGAATGAAAAACACTAATTGAATGATTAAGAAAGAAGACAATACAAACCACAACATCGAGAGGTTCGGCACCGCTCCCGGTCCTAGTCCTCCTCACTAGCCTCGCTCGATTCTCTGAGCCTCTCTTGCGGTTCCACCAACAGATCTCCGTTCTGGGTCGAGATCAACGTCGTTTATAATACCTAGCCTCGCAAACAACCTCACCTCACTTGTGTCTCCTCTCACAACCTGAGAGGGAGCTTCCTCGTAGCTTTCCAACACAATAGTGATTCTTGAATATGGAAGTTGAATCAAAATCTAAATACTTTCACTTTAGCAAACTTGGATATGGAGTTGATATACAAGTGGTGAAGATGAATCTTTGAGTGTGTTTGAGCATTGAAGGTTTAGGAATTGAGAACACAAAGGGTATATCTGAATAGAGGAAATAAAGTTTTAGTTTGTCTCTTGAGTGGTATTTATATAGGCTTCAAAGCTTAGAGAGCCAATGGGGAGTTGGTTGTGATTTGGAACAATGAAAAACAAAATGTGAAGTCAGGTTTGGTCGACTGTGTTGAAAATGGTAGTCCAAAACACGAGGGACAGGCTGGTGTATTGACATCATATCATGCATATATTTGTGTCTTATATCCTTTATTCTTAGCCTAAGCAATGCTACGTAACGAGTTTTATGTTTAAGTTTCAAGAATAAATAGGTTTGAGAAGAAGAGACTGTAAAAGGACTTAAAAGCAAGAAAAAGGACTGAATTGTAGGACTTATGGACTGAGATGCAAGAGAGAATGACCCAGATGTAAACCAAAAGAAACAATGAGCAAATCAAGAAGCTCCACACCATCCTGAGGAGTATTTTGGAAATTAGATCCCAGCCCAAACATCCACAATCAAATCGGGTTCATAAAACATTAAAAAATTAACGCAGAAACGAACCACAAAAATCCAGACTCGATCCAGAGTCCAAAGACCACCAATTGGCAGTCAGGTCAGCTTTGGATCCGCTAAGACTTTGGCGGGTCATGTATTAGGTTGTATTTAGTCTATTTTTGGTGTACGTGTAGTCCCATACCGGTGGATTGTCCCAGATTACCATTTTCTATGACTATAAATAGAACTCTTCCTCCTCCTCTGTATACATCAAGTTTTTGGTGTCGTTGCTGGAGAGGTGTTTTGTCTAGACTTTGGTTTCGACGATTCGAGTGGTTTTATTTTTTGTTTGTAGTTGTGCTTTGTTTCAAGAGGCTCTAAAGATCAGGAGACAATACCATGAGAATCCAGGATGGTAACAAGACTAAATTGACCGCCAATCAGCGGTTGGGGACCACCAATTGGCAGCCTTGTGAGCTCCAAATTCCCTCTTATATTTTCTGGGTTGTTTCTACATTCACTAGGTCATCTGGGGGCTCAATTTGGCATGTTTTGACTTGTAGTTTGCCCCCAGATTAAGAATCAAGTCCCTTTAATGAACTTGGACCTTAAAACTCAAAGCAAAAGATTAGATCGATTGCCATCTAGGTCATGCATCATTTGCAGACCTTGCACACACTCGTCTTTCTTTTCTTTGCATTCTTGTTGACTGCTGACGTGAGGTACATGGACCCATTCTCTCATTCATGTATGGTTAAAGCATGCATTAGTTAGTAAGGTGCATCAGGACAAGAGTGAGGTGAGCGTTTGTTTGGAGAGTTGATTGCTAGATTAAGACTAAAAACACTACTAAGGAGGGGCTGTCCCATACAAGATATGGTGGAGGATTTTATCACCCTTTCCTTTGCCCCAAAAATCACTCTTAATCAAATCCTAAATTCGAAAAGCAAGTAGGCATTGGCCCTAGGATTTCTGACGCACTAGGAGAGTGATCGAGTTGAGACCGTCATGACGTGATCGACGTCGCATGCCTTGTCGATAGTAGGAGGTACTGGATCTCTGGATCTGGTATCACTTGTTGGGCATTGTGGTCTTCTTTGTAGGGAGGTGAGGCGTATCGAGACTAGTGACCTCGAAGTTAGGCGTCGTCTAGCCTAAGGACCTATAACCATATGTTGTTTGAGCCATGCTTTCTAGATTAGGCTTCTACCTTCACCTACTACCCACACTAACTCTAGGGATTCTTCCCTTCTCCTCTGAGTCATCTTCTTTTCACCTACTCTTTGTTAACATTTTAGGGTCGAGTCGAGTACTTTTTGCGATCTTGGCCTCGTGGTGGTGAGAGTAATCGTCTCGAGAGTTCTTTGGCGAGATGGATGGTTACATTGGCGACCATCCATATCATTATTGGGACCAGGAAAATTCTCCCTGGTATTCCGGACCCATGCAACCTGGGGTGACTTAGACAAACACCCTGTATAGTTGGGACAATCTTAATTGTGTGGCTGAGCAATCTTCATATTGGGGGTAATATGAGAGAGGCACCGACTGCTAGACCACCATCTAGCGAATACACCCACAAAATCTGAACATAGATGCATCATTCAACCTAGCAACACGACTCGATGGACTCATTTTCGTCGATCATTGGACACGGTAATTGTACGGGCACTAGTGCAGAAAAGCCCATATACGTCGGATATACAAGCGTATAGACGTCGGATTTCGGTGGTCTATTCCTTATTGTATAGACGTCGACTATATACGACCGACGTCTATTATACGTTTAATTAACCCTAAAAATTCATTACATCCCATATCGGGCATTCTGCACTCCAAGTGCATTCATTACAAACCCAAGATGCCGAAGTGCTCCAAGTGCCAATCTTTTGACAAAAAACCACGAATATCAAGCCCAACATGCCCACGTGCCCCAACTCGTTCATGTTCAGCAGTAAAGGAATGGTGGAGTACATCAACCACACCAACAAAAAAATAATTCTCCGATGTGGGACTAAAATATTACGCCCTATAGACGTCGGATATATAGGTTGACTGACATTGAATGACGAGAAATCCCTCTCTGTAAGCTCGATAGTGTTCTTTTCAATCCATGCGCTTGCCTCGCTTCTTTGCTCGCTGCCCTAATTACTTAAATGGGATGGAATCAAGTTTTTTATTCGAAGTACACCTTACATGCAACATGACCTATAGACGTCGGCCATACTATACATCCGACGTCTATACATTGAAATAACAATAATTAATAAAAAATACACCATATAGACGCCGACTACCCTATATAACCGACGTCTATACATGAGTAAATAGTAAAAAAAACATTGTAACCATCTTAAGCCCAAGTCACAAAAAAGCAGTCACCCAAAAAGGTAGATACCCAAGACTCACGGATGGCATAAATGGATTGGAGCCAGCTATGGTTTTGAAGCTTAAAATCAGCCAGGAAACCCTGCCAATTCCGCTCAAATTCAGTTGGGTTTTTTGAGTCGTACACAATCAATTTTAGATCAAATAACCTGTGCTTGTGATACTACGTCGGCAACTTCGCAAAAGCTTTGTTCATTATATACAAAATTTGTGCGTGGTGTTTGGGAAGACATTCCTAAGAACAGCAATAATAGCGCTACATTGGTCCGTTTTGATCGCTGGTAGAGGGATATCTGCAAAATAGGGAAAGTAAATAAGGACAAACAAACATATTAATATAAACACGACCATTCATAAAAAATGTCAATCCTATCACTTAAAAAGTACAGAACATAGGATAAAAATGACAATCTTATTTTTACAAAGGAGATGCCCATTCATAAAGAGGACAATCCCATCCCTTAAAAGGGACCAACCGTAAGTTAAAAAGGACCACTCATAGGTTAAAAAGGAGAAGCACAAGAAACTTACTACGATAAGACAATCTACACAATAGGCAAAATTTAAAAGGACAACCCAACAAATTAAAAAGGTCAATCCTATCACTTAAGAAGTACATAACATAGGATAAAAAGTACAATCTTATTCTTAAAAAGGATACGATCATTCATAAAAAGGACAATCCTATCCCTTAAAAAGGACCAACTGTAACGTCCTCAAACACAGTGGAAAATTTAAATTTTAAATCATACAATCAACGAGGACATTGTTGGATTTCGTGCCCTATAGTATGTATATATTTTCGAAATTTTATAAACGTATAGGATCGAAACATTCATATTTTCTTCGATTTTCATATAGACATGCATTTGTTTATCCTAATTATTCAACATGCATTAGAATAAACAAACAATTGCAAAGAGGATCATACCTAGAGGTTCTCTAAAACCTCTTGAAGATCCGGAACCACGTTGACGGTCGAATCGCCCGGTGGATTGCCTCCGAGTATTCACCAAACTCTAAACGAGATTGGAGAGAGAAGAGCTATCCTCTCAATCTCTAATAGGGTTTAGAATCCAATTACTAACCCCTCTTTAGTTCCCTTGAGAAGAAGATCTCTGAAAACTAAAACTAATCTTAAGAATTAAGGAAATTTTGTGGAGAATTATGGAGAGAGATTTTTGCATGAGAAAATAATGAATTAAAATTAATGAGGTAATGAGATAAACTTGTATTTATAAGTTCTCTCCGAATTACCTATTCATGTGCAACCTCTTGCCCATGATTTCATGCAAACTTCCATCTAACCATCCATTATTTGCTAACAAATAATCTTAGCCACGAATTAAATCAATTATGGACCAATTCCATGCATGATCTAATTAATTCTTAAATTAATTCTGCAGATAACCGTCTGAACCGGTCGACCGTTTGGAGGTTCGATCGACCGTTCGAACCACGTTTTGGTCGACCAATCGACATTCAGTCGACCGTTTGCAACAATAAAATATTTCATCGCAATGTTAGGTTGACCGACCGATAGATTCGTTCGACCGTTCCGAACAGATGAAAATTCCCTGTTATCGGTCGAGACATGTCCGGTCGACCGTGCACCTACCGGTCGACCGTTTACTGCTAACCGGTCGACCGTTTTGCACAGTACTGCAGACTTGTAAAATTTTGGTTTAACCCCTACAAAATTTGACATTTCGGGATTAGTAGTAAATTCACAACTTATGTAACATATTATCCTATGTAATGATAAATCATTAGACCCCATAATATTTACATCACATATGAATTTAATTTAGATTATAATTTTGTTATTAATCACAACATAATTTTGATTTTGCTTTTTCACCCCATGTGTCATATTTTCTACATGAAACCCGACCTATCTTATGAACTCAAAATCTCTATTTCTCGTTTCCCAGTTTTGTGGTGTGACTTATGGGAGGATCTAAACTAAGTTGACAGTGATATTAAGAGCTTAATATCACAAGCTATAAGCGGTATCTAGCTACACATTATAGCTCCCAATTAGTTAGATGTCTTAATTCCACTCGAATCAAAACCCGATCCATTTAGTGATGGAATGCATCACTTGTGTCCGTCCCTTGCCTCATGATATTAAGAATACACACAAAGTAGTATTGTGTCATCTTTGTATTAGTATTCATTTCTTGATCTCTTTAAGCTAGTTATAAATATGTGACTTAACTCAAATCACATTGTGCACATTATAACTTTGCTTTATCAATGGGCCCACTAATATCATCACTCAATTAAGAGGGGCAATGATAGTCTTTTGACTAACTATCTTCTCCAACAAAAGTCATACTTAACCAACTAATGCCTTTTCACTATACTCATTGATAGCTTAAGACACTAGTCTAATTAAGCACTCCTTAAGCGATCGGATATAAGTCTCATATCAAAGGACCAAGGACACAGTAAAATATTAATGACACAGAAACACATTTCTATAATATTTTACTTGTTACGTCAATTCAGTATACAAAAGTACTATTTTCCTCTTTTGTGTACCCGTGTTGTCACTCACTTGTAGAGCTACAATGATCTATGACCAACACGACAATCTTAACTCGGTAATAAATGTCCCATGTTAATTACCATGATTGCGAATATCTTTTGTTTTATGTAAACCAATATCTTTTAGAGCTCTACGGTTAAGGACCAAGAGCATCTTCCTTAACACTTCTAAAAGACGAATAACATAAACAAGGAACAAAATGATTTCTCATTCAATTCATAATAATTGACATTTAAAAGTAAAACTTTTAGAACACATTCCCTTCAATCTCCCACTTGTTATCAAAGTTTTCTTTCACCTACATTCTCAATGCATAAAACATTAATAACTAGGGTAACCTTCCCAAATCACCTATCAAGCCAATCTACTTGGATCCTCAGATCCATGGACTCGAAATATATTTCGTCTCTTAGCTTGGTATGAAGGTTTGTTGAATGGATAAGTTGTGTCACTGTTGTGTCCACCTATTTATTTATTTTGTCTTTCGTTGGTGGTTGAGTCAGCTGTAGTGATATTACTCCTAACTACACTAGCTCATATTTTGTCCTTCGATGATGACGCATCATCATTCCAACCTCCTTTTGTCAAGAATTCCTATGAGAATTGCATCCAAATAGCCCTCGACTATTTTCTCCTTTGTCTTCCATAAACAAGAACCTTATCTTTAGTCCGGTTAAGGTACTTCAGAATATTCTTGACCGCAATCCTACGATTAGGACTTGCGTTGGATTGGTGACCTCTTGTCACGTTTAGAGCATACGAGATATTGAGTCTTGTGCAAGTCATCGTGTACATGGTCCTTCCTTTTGTCGAAGCATAAGGGATACCTTCATGTACTCCAAGTCTTTGCATGATTGAGCACACCTCTACTCATACTTATTGGCACATTGTCCATATCGGAATTGTTCACCCCCAAGAGCTTGTCAATGTATGCATGTTGACTGAAGCCAATGACTCTACGGGATGTATCTCAATGTATCTTGATTCTCAAGATGTGTTGAGCCTCATCCCTTTCTTTTCATTGAAATGCCGATTTCAATGAAATTTCTCGTTTGCTAATGCTAAGGTATATGATTGCTCATGAGCAATATTTCATCGACATATAAGATCAGAAGTACTACATGGCTCCCACTAATCTCCTTGTATCAACAAGGTTTTCCTTTACTTTGAATAAAGTGAATCTTCGTCACCTCTTCGTCAAAGCGTTTGTTACAACTCCTCGATGCTTGCTTCAATCCATAAATGGATTCTCGAAATTTGCATCTCTTCTCGCTATTATTTGGATCATCAAAACCTTGAGGTTGTTCCATGTACATATCCTCCTCTAAGTTCCCGTTTAAGGAACGTCATTTTGATATCCATCTTCCATATCTCACAATTGTGAAACGCGGTAATAGTGAGCATAATCCGAATAGATTTTAATATGGCAACTTCGAAAAAATTTCATCAAAGTCAATTTCTTGAATTTGAGTATAACTTTTGCTACAAGCCTTGCTTTGTAGGTTGTCAAGTTACTATCCATGTCTATCTTCCTCCTAAAAGGTCATTTATACCAAATGATATTTTCTCTTGAGGAAGGCAAATCAAGTTCCATACTTGATTATCATACATAGATTCTACTTCGGATTCCATGGCCTTTAACCATAGTTTGGAGTCTTTTCTTTCCATTGCTTCTTGGAAGGTTGAGGGATTTTTGGTATCTAGTACAATGATCTCATGAAGTCCCTATTGAGAATTGAACTTAATCCTAGGTGGCGACTTAACCCTATGTGGCGTCCTAGTCACCCGCCACATCATCATTGCTTGATGACACATCAAGGAGGAGATGAGTCAACACATGAGAAGACAAAAGGTTGAGGGAGTGGAAGAGACAAGAGTCTTTTCAATTTTTGTGTAATTTTCGTCCTAATTATGTATGCAATTTAAGTAGAGGGTGTAATGATCTTCAATGATCATGTTTATGTAGTCTTTATGTTTGGAAGTTGTAGGGTCATGTAAGTGCCTATATAAAGCACTAGAATTCACCATTTGTAACACAACAACAACATATATCAAGCATTAGAAGTTGAGCCACGAAATTGTGTGAGAAAAGAGTGAGTATGTGAGTAGAAAAAAGTGTGCATTGCAAAATCGTTTTTTTGCTTTGTGAGTGTCAAGGAGAGAGCCACCTTCTTTCCTTCGTGCCCCCAGTAGAATAGATCAAGAATGGATCTAGTGGTGTCAAAAGAAGGCAAAAGGAATGGTGATCAGGGCGGTCTAAGGCAGCGCACGAGGTGCACCTTTTAGACCGCCAATCGGCGGTTGGGAACCGCCAATCAGCGGTCACTGTAGCCCAGGAGACGAGCATTCTCCTGTGGTGGGTTGATCAGTAGCTCCCCGTCCTCCAACATCTGGTATCAGAGCCTCGTCCGATGGGAAGCTCGGGAATGACCTCGTTTGGTCATGCGTCGTTGCCTCGATTGTCGAAAGGCAACTACGACAATTGGAGTATCCAAATGCGTGCGCTGCTGGGTGCGCATGATGCTTGGGATCTTGTGGAGAGCGGCTTCGAGGAGGAGGCCGAGACGGGAGAAGAAATCGTCGCACAAATCAAAGCACAAAAGGAGAGAAGAGCCAAAGATAAGAGTGCTCTCTTCCTTCTCTTCCAAGCGGTGGATGAGAATGGCTTTGAAAAGATCGCTGAAGCGAAGACGTCGAAGGAGGCGTGGGACACCCTTGAGAGGAGCTACAAGGGTGCTGATCGAGTGAGGCAAGTGCGCCTCCAAATGCTTCGAGGCGAGTTCGAGGCGTTAAAAATGAAGGAATCGGAAGGTGTTGCCGATTTCGTGACGAGAGTTCGCATGGTGGCGAACAAGTTAAAAAGAAATGGGGAGGCGCTGACCGAAGGAAGAGTGGTGGAGAAGGTGTTGCGTTCTCTCACCGAGGACTTTGAGAATGTGGTGTGCGCAATCGAGGAATCAAAGGACCTCGAGGAGATGACTATTTATGATCTAGATACCTCGTTGGAGGCACACGAGCAAAGAAAGAAGAAAGAAAGACAAGATGTCTTAGAGGAGGCGTTGCAAGCGAAGATGTCGCTTAAGGAGGAGAAACCTCGCAACGTAGATCGTGGAAGCGGTCGTGATTATGGAGGCCATCCAAGAAAGAAGGAGGTCGAATGCTTCAAGTGTGGGAAGCGTGGTCATTTTGCGAAAGAATGTTGGTCGCAAAAGAAGGTGGAGGAGAGCTCCAGCCATGTCCGTGGTGATCGCGGATCGAAGAAGGTGATTGAGTGCTTCAATTGTGGGAAGCATGGACACTACGCAAGAGAGTGTTGGTCGAAGAAGGTGGAAGAGAGTTCCAACCTTATTGTCGATGAGGAAGATACACGCGGTGATGGAATTGCCTTGTTTGTTAATCAGGAGGAGGTGACAATTCATGTCATGCATGCTCTAGTCGAACATGAACATGATGTGAGGTGCAAAAAAGAAGAAAAAGAAGAGGAGGAAGAAGAAGAAGAAGAAGAAGAAGAAAGAGAAGTGGTGACTTCTAACCACGAGGAGGTGACAAATCATGCTTAAGTTGATGATGAGCATAAAGAGGAATACGAAGACAACAATGAGAATGAGGAGCAAGTGGTGGAGGTGGTAGATTCCACTGAGCACCAAGTTGTATCATCCGATGATGAAGAGACGAGACCAAGGAAGAAAAGGAGTCTTGGTGATCTATACGAGGGAACAAGTGAGCTAGACTTGATTTGCCTCTTGGATCAAGGTGAGAGCATTCCGTTCGAAGAAGCGGTGGTGGCAAAAGAAAGAAGACAAGTCACGATGGATGAGGAGATGGAGTCGACAGAAAAGAATGAGTCTTGGGAGCTAGCTTCGCTTCCAATACATCACAAAATGACTAGTTTCAGGAGGGTGTATAAGAAGAAGACAACACCCCAAGGAGTGGGCGAGCGATGCAAGGCACGCTTGGTAGCAAAAGACTACAAGCAAAGGACCGGCATAGATTATGAAGAAGTTGTCGCGTCGGAGGCGTGCATGGAGACAATCCCTTTTTGTGTGCCGTATGAACATGTGAGGTTCATATGGTGTGTTTTTTAGCTTATGCAGAAGCGTTGCCAATAGGTTGCATGAGAGGATGCACAACCTACTTGGGATGGAGGATGAAAGAGGATTAAGTTCAAGGAGGAGTATTGAGAATTGAACTTAATCCTAGGTGGTGACTTAACCCTATGTGGCGTCCTAGTCACCCGCCACATCATCATTGCTTGATGACACATCAAGGAGGAGATGAGTCAACACATGAGAAGACAAAAGGTTGAGGGAGTGGAAGAGACAAGAGTCTTTTCAATTTTTGTTTAATTTTCGTCCTAATTATGTATGCAATTTAAGTAGAGGGTGTAATGATCTTCAATGATCATGTTTATGTAGTCTTTATGTTTGGAAGTTGTAGGGTCATGTATGTGCCTATATAAAGCACTAGAATTCACCATTTGTAACACAACAACAACATATATCAAGCATTAGAAGTTGAGCCACGAAATTGTGTGAGAAAAGAGTGAGTATGTGAGTAGAAAAAAGTGTGCATTGCAAAATCGTTTTTTTGCTTTGTGAGTGTCAAGGAGAGAGCCACCTTCTTTCCTTCGTGCCCCCAGTAGAATAGATCAAGAATGGATCTAGTTGTGTCAAAAGAAGGCAAAAGGAATGGTGATCAGGGCGGTCTAAGGCAGCGCACGAGGTGCACCTTTTAGACCGCCAATCGGCGGTTGGGAACCGCCAATCAGCGGTCCCTGTAGCCCAGGAGACGGGCATTCTCCTGTGGTGGGTTGATCAGTAGCTCCCCGTCCTCCTCCCGTCCTCCAACAGTCCCACATACTTATTGGGTTTCTTCCTTTCCCTCATTGACCTTCTTAGTTCTTTGGGTTCTTCTTGTGTCTCTCGAACTTCTTCCACAATTTCTTGAGGAATAGGTTCATGTTCGACTCTCGAACGCACACTAGGTGGGGTGATTGAGATTCTCTCACAATTTCTTGTAAGGGTCTCTTATTCACGCTCCCACTAACCAAAGGAATCTCGGCTGGGCCTTCATGATTTTGAATGCAACATTCACATCATGATCTTGTATAGTATCTTGAGTTTCCTCAAGCTTAAGTCTACTCCCACTACTTTTTCTCTCTTTTCCAGAAATTCCAGAAAAACCATATCTCTCTCTACAATCTTTCGATTGTAGGCGATACACTAAAAGTAGTATCCTCTTATCATACGAGGATAACCTATAAAGAAGCACTTATCCGCTTTTGGTTGAAGCTTGGTCGACATCAATTTCTTGATGTATACCTCACAACCCCAAATCTTGAGAAAGTAGAGCTTAGGTGTCTTTCAACTCCATAGCTCACAAGACATTTTCTCCACGGATTTGGATGGAACATTTTTTAGTGAGTTTGTCATTATTTGTAGTGCATAATTCCAAAAGTAAATAGGCAATTTAGATTGACTTATTATTGATCGAACCATGTCGAGCAATATCATGTTCCTACTTTAGGAATGAGTCAAATTAGGTATCCTAAGCACTCACCCCTACAAACCATTCATAGAGACTCGATATTCTTGTTGAGTTGGTTCACTACTCCATCCTCGAATTCCTTGAACCTGTCAAAGAATTCATTTTTGCTTCCCATTAGACAAATATAGCCATAATGACTATAGTTGTCCGTGAACAAAACGATGTACCTTAAACCGTCTCTTGCACTTGTACTTATCGGACCATATACATTAGAATGAATCATATCCAATTAGTTATTCGTTTTCGTTCCTTTCTTCTTGAAAGGTCTCTTGGTCATTTATTTGACCAATCCGATAGTGCTACAAGATTGCATCATTCACGTGAGTTATCTTAGTTCCTTTTGTTATTTTTTGTTTGAGTTTGTTTATTATTCATCTCAAGCAAATACAAATCATTCTATACGAATGTATTTGCATAGAAGATTCCATTCTTCGATACAGACAAGCAAGAATTAAAATATTTATTAAAATTTATCTATATCTAAAACTTGATACAGAAATGTTCTTGCTAATCGAAGGCATATAACAAACACTCTTCAAAGCACAAATTTAAATCACTAGACTATTGAAGTTCCATAGAATCTTGTACAATCGCAGCGATGCTTGTACTATTTCCAATCTTCAATATCATCTCGTTCTCCACGAGTTCCTTCCTATCCTTTAATAGTTGCACATCAAAATTATGTGAGCACAAGATCCGGTAACTATTACCAAATTAAGGACAGAGGTGATTAAATTTATCTCAATAACAAACATACCTACGGCGTTTCTCGGGCGCCTACGTTCAATCATCCCATTTTCAAGGTCTTCCTTGTACTTGGGGCAATTAGGTCGGATGTGTCCCTTTTCACCGCAGTGAAAGCACTCCGTGTTGGGAGTTGGAGATTTGAAAGATTTCCCCTTGAGGCACTCCCATGAGCACCTCCTACTCCCTTGCTCTTGATTGACGTATTTTTGGTAAATTTACCTTCACCTTTGTTGATCTTTTTGCTCCTCTCATGGATGGCTAGGACGTGATTGTCCCGACCCTTGCCCATGTCAACTTCTGCCGTTTTGAGAGCATTGTGAAGCTCCTCAAGACTCACCCCTTTTTCACGCACATGATAGTGCATCACAAAGTCCTTAAAGGACGGGGTAGAGAGTCAAGAATCAGATGTTCGGCAATGTCCTCGGGCATTGGAGAAGTGAATTTCGACAATTTCTCAAGGTATCCTTGCATCGTGAGAAAATGCAAGGATACTGATGTTCCCTCCGCCATGTGGCACCTTGTGAGTGCGATGGTGGTCTTATAGAGCTCCTTTCGGGCACTATCCATTAACATCTTTGTTAAAGATTCCATGGTCTTCTTGGATTTTGAATCCAAGTATTTCGCTTGAAGCGAGTCACCCATGGATGCCAACATTAGACCGTGAACTTGATTTTCTTGGTCTTCCCACTTGGCTATCGCCTCTTTCTCATTACCGGTTGCCTTCTCATTCAGTTTTGGGATTTCACCATCCAAAATATGAGATAGTTTTTCAAACCTCAACACGATATTAAGATTGAGTTGCTATTTCATGAAGTTTGAGCCATCATTTTGCAAAGGATTCTTTTCGATCATAGATCACACAATTGGTTGGATATTAGACATTTGTACAAAATAAATTATACACGATTTTAATGTCAATTTTATGTTTTAAATTACCTACATAAATATCGAATATAAATGTAAATACTGCAAATAAAATTTTGCCCGTAAATGCAGTAATCCAAGATCCCATCAATTTTAATATAGACTAGCTAAGGGCTATCAAATACATTACAATATCAAGGTAAGAAAAACTCTTTCTAATCACAACCTTTTTAAATTTTAGTAACATTAGCATCTTCAAACTCTTATGATTCTTGTCGTTTTAATTATGAGGGAATATGACCTATCCTCGTAAGAAGAACTTTTTCCCAAAACTGAGCGAGGGCTCTAGGTAATGTTAAGAAAACTTATTTTCATTTGATACGAGATACGTTTATCCATTGTATTCACAACTAAACATACTTAGGGTTCACTAGGGTGAAACGCACCTCATATATCCAATCGTGCCACAACAATAGACGACCATTATATCTCCCACTATTCCCAAAGATGGAGGGAGCTATCTCCCGCTAAGGGCGAGCAGAGTATCCCTCGATCGAAGGCTGCTAGTGGATGAAATAAGAAGGAAAATTACTCTTAATTTTTGTTGGACAATTTCATATATTAACACGTGATTTGGAATTTTAGGTTATCATGCATATTATCATTCATACACATCCTAACATTCAATCACATTCATCACATGCATAGCAGAAATTAAAAAACAGAAATTAAACCATTCACACAATCCACATCGTGTGAGTTTATATGTTCCCTTCAATCCTTGATCCTCGATCCCTGATCCTCGATCAACGATCGACGCGCTACAGCGGTGACGTCCTCTTGCCTCGGAGATGTAGATTTTACAGAAAATAAACATGCTCCCCACATTCGATAAAAACCGACTAGTGCAAGTCCTATGTAAAACCTCTCAAATGCAATGCAATTATCTAAAGATAGAAAGAGAGAATTTGGTTTTTACATATAAATAAGCCCCTGTATAATAATAATTACATACATTCATAGTTTCTGATTTGGAACATATAAACTCACAATTCCTGCAAAAACAACTCGAGCAACGCATACACGCATGTCCAATCTAAACTATTTTAATCTAGATTATCAAGCATCTAAAATCAAACAATTCTAGAAAAATCATTTGAAATACATTAAAATGATTTTCATGCATCCATAGTTCAAAATTAATTATTTTGAACCGCCGTTCATCCAATTTCCAAAAGGAAAGATGAACATTAGTCCTTTTCGGTTTTGTTGATTCCTTTATAAAATAATCATTTAAAATAAAACGAAAATTTGATAAATTAGACAAATGTCTAAATTTCAATTCTAACAATCATGTGTGAAGTTTTAAAACATATAAAACCATGAAAACGAATTTATTAGAATTTTATCAACAAAACATCGAAAAACTCGAAAAAGACATAAAACTGAATTGTTTTGATTCTAGATGGTAGCCTAAATTGATTTTATAGTCTAAATCAAAGATAATATGAATCAAAAGCTCTGATACCACTGTTGGATTTCGTGCCCTATAGTATGTATATATTTTCGAAATTTTATATACATATAGGACCGAAACATTCATATTTTCTTCGATTTTCATATAGACATGCATTTGTTTATCCTAATTATTCAACATGCATTAGAATAAACAAACAATTGTAAAGAGGATCATACCTAGAGGTTCTCTAAAACCTCTTGAAGATCCGGAGCCGCGTTGACGGTCGAATCGCCCGGTGGATTGCCTCCGAGTATTCACCAAACTCTAAACGAGATTGGAGAGAGAAGAGCTAGCCTCTCAATCTCCAATAGGGTTTAGAATCCAATTACTAACCCCTCTTTAGTTCCCTCGAGAAGAAGATCTCTGAAACTAAAACTAATCTTAAGAATTAAGGAAATTTCGTGGAGAATTATGGAGAGAGATTGTTTCATGAGAAAATAATGAATTAAAATTAATGAGGTAATGAGATAAACTTGTATTTATAAGTTCTCTCCAAATTACCTATTCATGTGCAACCTCTTGCCCATGATTTCATGCAAACTTCCATCTAACAATCCATTATTTGCTAACAAATAATTTTAGCCACGAATTAAATCAATTATGGACCAATTCCATGCATGATCTAATTAATTCTTAAATTAATTTTGCAGATAACCGTCTGGACCGGTCGACCGTTTGGAGGTTCGATCGACCGTTCGAACCACGTTTTGGTCGACCAATCGACATTCGGTCGACCGTTTGCAACAATAAAATATTTCATCACAATGTTCGGTCGACCAACCGATAGATTCGGTCGACCAGATGAAAATTCCCTGTTATCGGTCGAGACATGTCCGGTCGACCGTGCACCTACCTGTTGACCGTTTACTGCTAACCGGTCGACCGTTTTGCATAGTACTGCAGCCTTGTCAAATTTTGGTTTAACCCCTACAAAATTTGACATTTCGGGATTAGTAGTAAATTCACAACTTATGTAACATATTATCCTATGTAATGATAAATCATTAGACCCCATAATATTTACGTCACATATGAATTTAATTTAGATTCTAATTTTGTTATTAATCACAACATAATTTTGATTTTGCTTTTTCACCCCATGTGTCATATTTTCTACATGAAACCCGACACATCTTATGAACTCAAAATCCCCATTTCTCGTTTCCCAGTTTTGTGGTGTGACCTCTGGGAGGATCTAAACTAAGTTGGCAATGATATTAAGAGCTTAATATCACAAGCTATAAGCGGTATCTAGCTACACATTATAGCTCCCAATTAGTTAGATGTCTTAAATCCACTCGAATCAAAACCTGATCCATTTAGTGATGGAGTGCATCACTTGTGTCCGTCCCTTGCCTCATGATATTAAGAATACACACAAAGTAGTATTGTGTCATCTTTGTATTAGTATTCATTTCTTGATCTCTTTAAGCTAGTTATAAATATGTGACTTAACTCAAATCACATTGTGCACATTATAACTTTGCTTTATCAATGGGCCCACTAATATCATCACTCAATTAAGAGGGACAATGATAGTCTTTTGACTAACTATCTTCTCCAACAAAAGTCATACTTAACCAACTAATTCCTTTTCACTATACTCATTGATAGCTTAAGACACTAGTCTAATTAAGCACTCCTTAAGCGATGGGATATAAGTCTCCTATCAAAGGACCAAGGACACAGTAAAATATTAATGACACAGAAACACATTTCTATAATATTTTACTTGTTAGGTCAATTTAGTATACAAAAGTACTATTTTCCTCTTTTGTGTACCCTTGTTGTCACTCACTTGTAGAGCTACAATGATCTATGACCAACACGACAATCTTAACTCGGTAATTAATGTCCCATGTGAATTACCATGATTGCGAATATCTTTTGTTTTATGTAAACACATATCTTTTAGAGCTCTACGGTTAAGGACCAAGAGACTCTTCCTTAACACTTCTAAAAGACGAATAACATAAACAAGGAACAAAATGATTTCTCATTCAATTCATAATAATTGACATTTAAAAGTAAAACTTTTAGAACACATTCTCTTCAGACATTACGAAAAGAAATACACACCGGTGCACCAACATTTAATATATATATATATATATGTGAACGAGTTTACAAAAGAATGTGATTACATCAACAGATCATATACATAAAATATAAACAAGTAATCACAACCACCTCAAAAGATAAGGAAAGCAGGATCCGGTCTCGATCGCACCCTCCGCCGTCACCACCCACCTACCGTCGCTCTCGGCCTGAAAGCAAACATGAATATGTCTGAGTTTCCAAAAGGAAACCCCGTATGCCAAATCTTAACACATATATGGACGATAATGAATTATGCAAAGAACCATAAATATCACATTTGATACACCCGCTAAGTTCCCGGGACCTCTCTCCCGGCCATAGCCAACAACAACCCGGGTCTCAAGGTTCCTCTCACCCCAACCCCTCAAACACTCGTGCACACAAGGCACCGCCGGTCCAAATCACGGCCAAACAACCCCTTTCTTGCCTCAGCATTACCGGAGCCACGGTTTTGCATCATTCGCCGGAGCCACGGCTTCAGTTATCACAATTTCCCTCCACGTGTCACTACTAATCGCTATAGGGCCGACCTGTCTGTCCGTCGCCCCAAAAGGGACGGTGAACCCGTCGCCTTCTAGCCAATCAATAGTAACACACACACACACACCAAAATAGTGTAAAACGGTCGAACAAAACTGTCTTCCGGTTGACCGATCCTCACCCAGAGAACTGGCCCAACCGAAAAACCCACCAAACGGTCGACCGGCAAAGGGGTCCCGGTCGACCGAAAAGCACCTGTAAGAAAACATTTTCGCAATCCACAATCAAACGGTCGAACAACCGAACCTATCGGTCGACCGAAAACCACCAGTAAGATTCACCAACAGTCCACACTTCACGGTCGACCGAAACCTCATTTCCGGTCGACCGGCCAATAAGTTCACCTAATTCGTCGGTCGAACGAGTCAAACAGGCGGTCGACGGTTTAGATGGTCAATGCCCAACCGACCTACAACAGTACCTTCGGTCGACCGGCAAAAGGGGTCCCGTTCGACCGAAAATACCTAGAGCCTCAATCTCTCGATAGAATTGTACCACCGGTCGACCACCCTGAAGGTATCGTTCGACCGGTGCGGGGGATTTCGCCCAAAATACACTATTACCGGTCGACAAAACCCAAACCTTATATACTTTTCTGTCACTCGATCTCAACCGTCCATCTCAATCCATCACTAATCGTTCCCTAAACACAATTAAAACATAAGCAAGGGTTAGGATCTAACAATCCATCTTCCTTAAAAGAATTTTGCCCACGAAATTAAATCCAACGCTTACCAAACAGCTCCGGATACAATTTCCGGACCTCCTCCACAACCTCCCAAGTAGCCTCTCGCTCAGAGTGATGCTGCCACCTGACCTTGCCCATCGGAATGGTCCTCCTCCTGAGTTGGTGCTCCATCCGATCCACAATCTCTACCGGTCTCTCCTCAAGAGACAAATCCTGCTGGATCTCTGGAACCTCAATCTGAATCACATGAAAAGGATCTGATACGTACTTCCTCAGCATCGAAATGTGGAAGACGTTATGGAGACCGGAAAACTGTGGCGGCAACACAATCCGGTAGGCGACCTCTCCAACTCGGTCTAAAATCTCGAACGACCCAATATACCTCGGGCTGAGCTTCCCCTTCTTTCCGAATCTCATCACCCCACGCGACGGTGAGATCTTCAGAATGACATGATCGCCAACCTCAAAAATCAGCACACGCCTACGCCGATCCGCGTAGCTCTTCTGCCTACTCTGAGATGTCGTTAGTCGCTGCCTGATCACATCAACCTTCTCAGAATACATCTGTATAATCTCAGGTCCGACTAACTGTCTCTCGCCTACCTCACTCCAGCACACCGGTGATCTGCAAGGTCTCCCATACAAAGCATCGTATGGCGCCATCCCAATACTCGCATGGTAGCTGTTGTTGTAGGCGAACTCGAACAACGGCAAGTGCTCATCCCAATGCCCTGCCCTATCCAGAGTGCATGCTCTCAGCATGTCCTCTAACGTCTGAATGGTCCTCTCAGACTGACCGTCTGTCTGCGGATGAAATGTTGTACTGAACTTCAGACGAGTTCCCAGAGCCTGCTGTAAACTCCCCCAGAACCTGGAAGTGAACCTCGGATCTCGATCTGAAATGATACTCACTGGCACTCCATGCAGTCTGACAATCTCCTCGATATATAATCTCGCCAGACCCTCCAAAGGTAGAGTAGTCCGGATAGCTAGAAAATGTGTCGATTTGGTCAGTCGATCGACTAAAACCTAAATCGCGTCATGAGAGCTCCTCGTCTTCGGCAACCCGGTGACGAAATCCATCGTCACGTGCTCCCACTTCCACTCAGGTAGCTCTATACTCTGCATCGGTCTGCTGGTCTTTGGTGCTCGATCTTCACGTACTGGCAAACCAAGCACCTAGCCACAAAATCAGCCACATCACGCTTCATCCCTCTCCACCAGAAGTTCCGCTGCAGATCCTTATACATCTTCGTACTCCCCGGGTGAATGGAATATCTGGCTCGGTGTGCCTCCTCCATGATGTCATCTCTCAGCTCATCGACCTTCGGCACCCAGATCCGACTCCTGAACCTCAGACCTCCATCCACTCCCACAGTGAAGTCTGACCCATCCCTCGCAGCTGACTGTAGTAGACTAGTCAAATCCTCATCACTGTGCTGAGCCTGAACAACTCGACTGATGGTCTGCGGCTCCACTCGAAGACCCGCAATCACTGCTCCCTCCGAGCTTTCCGTGAACGGCCTCCACTCTGACAATGTCTCGAGTAGCCTCCACTCCTGAATACACAAACTCTCAGCTGACACCTCCACTTTCCTGCTCAGCGCGTCTGCAACTGAATTCGCCTTCCCCGGATGATAGGAGATGGTGAAATCAAAATCCTTAATCAGCTCAAGCCATCTGCGCTGCCTCATATTCAGCTCGTTCTGTGCAAACAAGTACTTCAGACTATGATGGTCAGTGAATACTTCAAACCACTCTCCATACAAATAGTGACACCAGATCTTCAGAGCGTGAACCACAACTGCCAACTCTAAATCGTGAGTGGGGTAATCCTTCTCATGCACCTTCAGCTGCCTCGAAGCATACGCCACTACCTACCCGTCCTGCATCAGAGCACATCACAAACCAACACCTGAGGCGTCGCTGTAAATCACATAACCTCCGCTACCACTGGGAAGAGTCAGAACTGGAGCAGTCGTCAACCGACTCTTCAGTTCCTGAAAACTGTCCTCGCAGTTCTGGGACCAAACAAACTTCACTCCTTTCTTCGTCAGCGCTGTCAGGGGTGAAGCAAGTCTCGAGAAGTCTTTGATGAACCAACGGTAATAACCTGCCAATCCAACAAAACTCCTAATCTCAGTCACGCTCGTCGGGGCTCTCCACTGCATCACTGCCTCGACCTTCGCTGCATCCACTGATATCCCAGCTCCCGACACTATATGCCCCAAAAATGCTACACTGTGAGGCCAGAACTCGCACTTCAAAAACTTAGCATACAACTGTTGATCTCTCAGAATGCCAACTACAATCCTCAGATGTTCTCGGTGCTGATCCATATCTGGTGAATAGACTAAGATATCGTCCACGAAGACAATCACGAAACGGTCGAGATACTGACTGAATATCCTATTTATCATATCCATAAAAGCTGCAGGCGCGTTCGTCAACCCGAACGGCATCACCAGAAACTCAAAGTGCTCGTACCTCGTCCGAAAAGCTGTCTTCTGAACATCTGCCTCTCTGATCCTCAACTGATGGTACCCGGATCGAAGATCAATCTTCGAGAACACTTTCGCTGACAACAACTGGTCAAACAGGTCCTCGATTTACGGCCAAGTATATCAATTCCTCACGGTAACCTTATTCAGCATCTGGTAATCTATACACATCCGCAACGAGCCGTCCTTCTTCTTCACAAATAATAACGATGCACCCCACGGTGAGACACTAGGTCGGATAAACCCAGTATCCATCAGATCCTGCAAATGCTTCTTCAGCTCCGCCAACTCTGCAGGCGCCATCCTGTAGGGAGCCTTCCACTGTTGTGTAGTCCCAGCTACCAGATCAATGCCGATCTCTATCTCTCTGTGGGGTGGTAGACCGGAGACATCATCAGCAAACACCTCGGGAAAATCCTGAACAATCTCGATGTCCTCCAGCGTCCTCAACTCTGGATCTGGAACTACCAAAGTGGCTACAAAAGCCCTGCAACCCTGCTGAATCAACTTCCAAGCTCTAACTGAAGAAACAATCAACCGACTCCCGCGGTCCTTCAATCCTCTGATCAGAAGGTCAGGCAAACCTCACCTCGGAATCAAAATCTTCTTATCACGGCATAAGACTCGAACGTCATACTGGGAGAACCAATCCATCCCGAGTATAACATCGAAGTCCACCATCGGTAGCAAGACCAGGTCAGCCGTAAATTCCTGGCCTCCCGAAGCAATCGTGGCGCCGGGAAGAAATCTCCCCACAGTGCCCACCAAACCTAGGGGTGTGCTCACTTCCAAAGTGGCAGTCAACATCGTAGGGGTACGGCCCAACACGCTCGCAAACTGCTCAGAGATAAACGAGTGTGTGGCCCCAGAGTCGAACAACACCCTAGCCACCAAATCTGCAACAAGTAGCGTACCTTCCACCACCATTCTGGAATCTCTAGCCTCCTCCGTCTGGATAGTGAACACGCGACCTGCTCTCTTCCCCTGCTGGGGTGTTGCTGCTAAGCAACTCGGTCCAACTCCACCAGCTGTGGATGATCCCGGTCGAACCATAGGCCCACCCGGCCTACTCGGGCAAGAACGAATAAAGTGACCCAGCTGGTCACAATCATGACACGCGCCAGAATGGGACCCGCAACCGCATCCCGGATGAACTCCACCACACTGCCTGCACTGCCCAACATGCGGTGGTCCCCCTCCATCAATCTGAGGCCTCTTGCCCGGATTCCCAAACAACTAACTCCCCGGACGTACTCCGGTCTTCACCTGCGACCTCCTAGCCTCCTCGATATCTTGGCTATCCTGATCCATGATGGTCGCAAACTTGACAGCGTCTGCTAACGTCTGTGGCATGCTCGTGGTAACACGGGCCCTGAACTGCGGCCTCAGACCGTGCACAAACCTCCGAGCCCTCTGCTCCTGTGTCACATAAATCTCTGGACAATATCGCTCCAATGCGTGGAATTTGCTGATGTAGGCAGCCAAAGTCATGTCCCTCTGCTCTAAACCTAGGAACTCCTCGCTCTTCCTGTCATGGGTGTGCTGCGGAAAATAGTGATGGTTGAATTCCGCCAGGAAATCCTCCCAGCCCAACTCCTCACTGTCCTCGAAAACCACAGCAGAAGTGGACCTCCACGAGTTGGCTGCGCCGCCGTCCAACACGTAGGTGGTTAGATCAACCTTCCTCTCAGGAGGACACCCAATCGCCCGAAATATCTTCTAGATCTTAAATACCCAGTCCTCTGCTGCCTCAGGGTCGCCACAACTATCAAAAGATGGGGGATGCTGACGCATAAACCGATCAAGCACTGCACCCGCTCCTCCCTGCTGAGCCTAGGCAGATTGGCGCTCGAGAATCTCGCCCACTCTACCCAGCGTGCCCTGGAGCGTCCTCAACTCCTCTCCCCTGCTCCCCTCATCTACCTCAACATTGGGGCTACGATCTCGGGGAGGAGGTCTCACGCGTCTCGGTCCCATCTACACAAGAGACACAAAACATGAATCAGAACAATGCATGCATGCTCGACACAACTCTAAGGGTGGTTCCTTTGGACGAAGACACCGAAACTGACCGCTCTGATATCAAGTTGTAACGTCCTCAAACACAGCGGAAAATTTCAAATTTAAATCATACAATCAACGAGGACATTACGAAAAGAAATACACACTGGTGCACCAACATATAATATATATATATATGTGAATGAGTTTACAAAAGAATGTGATTACATCAAAAGATCATATACATAAAATATACACAAGTAATCACAACCACCTCAAAAGATAAGGAAAGCAAGATCCAGTCTCGGGCGCTATCTTCACCGTCACCACCCACCTACCGTCGCTCTCGGCCTCAAAGCAGACATGAATATGTCTGAGTTTCCAAAAGGAAACCCCGTATGCCAAACCCTCACACATATATGGACAATAATGAATTATGCAAAGAACCATAAATATCACAACTGATACACCCGCTAAGTTCCCGGGACCTCTCTCCCGGCCATAGCCAACAACAACCCGGGTCTCAAGGGTCCTCTAACCCCAACCCCTCAAAAACTTCTGCACACAAGGCACCGCCGGTCCAAATCACAGCCAAACAACCCCCTTCTTGCCTCAGTGTTACCAGAGTCACGGTTTTGCATCATTCGCCGGAGCCACGACTTCAGTTATCACAATTTCCCTCCACGTGTCACTACTAATCGCTATAGGACCGGCCTGTCCGTCCGTCGCCCCAAAAGGGCCGGTGAACCTGTCGCCTTCTAGCAAATCAATAGTAACACACAGACCAAAACAGTGTAAAACGATCGAACAAAACTGTCTTCCGGTCGACCGATCCTCCCCAGAGAACTGGCCCAACCGAAAAACCCGCCAAACGGTCGACCGGCAAAGGGGTCCTGGTCGACCGAAAAGCACCAGTAAGAAAACATTTTCTGAATCCACAATCAAACGGTCGAACAACCAAACCCTATCGGTCGACCGAAAACCACCAGTAAGATTCACCAACAGTCCACACTTCCCGGTTTACCGAAACCGCATTTCCGGTCGACCAGCCAATAAGTTCACTTAATTCGTCGGTCGAACGAGTCAAACAGGCGGTCGACCATTTAGATGGTCAACGCCCCAACCGACCTACAACAGTACCTTCGGTCGACCGGCAAAAGGGGTCCCGTTCGACCGAAAATACCCAGAGCCTCAATATCTCGATAGAATTGTACCACCGGTCGACCACCCCGAAGGTATCGTTTGACCGGTTGAGGGATTTCGCCCAAAATACACTATATCCGGTCGACCGAACCCAAACCTTATATACTTTTCTCCCACTCGATCTCAGCCGTCCATCTCAATCCATCACTAATCCTCCCCTAAACACAATTAAAACATAAGCAAGGGTTAGGATCTAACACCAACCGTAACTTAAAAATGACCAACCATAGGTTAAAAGAGACAAGCTCAAGAAACTTAATACGATAAGAACATCTACACAATATGCACCGTTAAAAAGGACAACCCAACATTTTAGACAGGCCAAAACATAAGGGAAATATATATGGGAAATTTCTCTATTCCAATCGACTAGACCCCTAAGGGACAACCAAACTTAATCCAAGTGTTACGCTCAAATTCCAATTTCAAATAGTCACGGTTAATTGAATACTCTGAAATTCCAATTTAAAATGGCCACACCCTTTTTAGTCAATCACTCCTTCAATTTCATATCCAAATCTTTTTATTATATCAAATCCAGTCAACTATTCCCTTCTCGGTTAAGCCATTCTATCTAACTTTGTCCTAATCATTTCAACCGTTAATGGGTTAACTGATCTTCCTTTGGTCGACCGATAGTGATAGTTGTCACTCTCTATAAACTGGTTGCACGTATCAAAAAATTCATTAGGATCTCAAATGTATGAATCTAACTGGTCATTGTCAATGTTTTAAAAAGAAAATTGAAAATAGCTTGGTTTGTTTAGAAGTGGTCCAACCAATGACATCAGTATTTTATGAACCAATGGTTGAACTGAACTGACTCTGTGCCGATGGTCCAGCCGATCGAAAAGTTTGAAGCCCAGAAGCTCCAAGTGTGTGGCGGATTCGCCACAAATTGCTCTATAGGTGCGGCGATTTCGCCGCTCGTTTAGCTCAGAATGTGCTCGGATTTCGCCGTGCACTCTGTTGTCTCCTGAAACAAATCCAAAAACTTAGATCGCGCACAGGATAAACAGGATAAAATCGAAATCAACAAAAAAAAATCTGCGTTGCCTCCCCGGCAAAGGCACCAAAAACTTGATGTTAATTAAATTTATACCGCAAGTGCACGACGTCAATGAAGACGTGGCAAATACGGGTCGAACACAAGGAGGGAGAGATTTGTTATTAGTGTGATTTCGATTGGGGGAAAGAAGTAGAGAAGAATAAATTGGATTTTTGAGATTTTTGGTTTTTATTATCTAAAGCAAGAAACAAGAACAAATAAAACTAAAACAAGAACAAAGAGGTGAATTCCGTTGGGTGGAGGTTTAGATTTAGGGTTTAGATTAGAGAATTCAGAAACTTATAATAAATCATGTTAATTATGAAGCATTACATGATAAATGATTTAACATAAACTCAAGTAATCAAAATATACTAATCACGAACTTAAAATAATAACATTTATTCTCTTCTCTTCACCCTAAATCCGTCACCTCCACCATTTGGAAAGAGTTAGAAACTCATAGAGAGAGGAAGAAGGGGTCCTAGAGGAATTACAAAAGAAAACTAAAAACAAGAAATAAAATACAGAATTTTATTAATAAAAAGAAGAATACAAAACTAAGACTAAAAATAAGAACAACAACTAAGAACTAGGTCTAAGGCCAAGACCCTTCTAACATCGTTCTCGGGGCTATTTATAGTTGTTACAAGAGACCTAAGTATAGAATTGGAGAGTACACGTGTCCAGACACGACTGGACAAAAATTGAGCACACGAATCGCCTCTGGTGCGGCGGAAACACCGCACATCAAGTGTAATTTGCGGCGGAAACGCCGCATATATTGCTCTGATTTTGTCCGGATTTTGGTTGAATGTTTATGGTATGATTTGATCCTCCTTTGCGCGTCTGGATTGATTCTTTCCATTCTTTTGAGCTCCGGATTAATTCCTTCATATATTTGGAGATCCACATTGATTTTTCTTTAGATTTTCTCCAAGATAATAAAAGCTACTCGTGATTTGCAATTAGGTCCTTGGCTTTTTGCAATTAAGTCCCCGACTACTTTTGTGCTTAAGTCCTTGTTTTTTTTGTAATTAGGTCTTGAATGCTTTTATGCTTAGATGCATTTCCATTTGAAACCCGATAATCTTGAACTTGGTCTTTATGATAGAAATGAGTCTCTTACACGCGTTTATGCTCGGGATGTGGGTAATTTGCATTCAGGTCCCTGTATTCTGTAAATAGGACTAAACACATACCTTAGTAGCATTTATTGATATAAAAGTAATCTAAATGAAAGACATATGATGCAATGTATGCAATGCATCAAATACCCCCACACCTAGATTTTGCTAGTCCCTAGCAAAACAGAACATAAGAAAAATGAAAACAGGGAAATCCTAACTCACTTTCGTAGGAATCACGGTTGCACTTAACATGTGCAACAAGCCGTTAAACCTCAAAGTTTCCTTAGAGGACGAGTTTTGTCTCGTGAGGGTTTTCAGTTGACACACCCACAAAGTCTTAAATCAAAATTTCATTAATAGTTCTCAATATCCCTACCTCAACCTTATACATCTCACTAAGAATTCTTGCATGCTCATTATATAAATCTAACTCATTAAAAATATGACTTGGTCTTTGTTCCTCCAACATTCACACCACTAACCCTTCTACACATGATATCACTTAAATTATTTTGCACTCGTCCTCTGGTGGTGAAGTATCATTTGGATTAACCATGGCATGGATCATTCTTTTAGCTTTGGGCCTTGAGTATTTTTTTTTCTTTTCTTCTGTGATTCATCACATTTGCTTTTTGACACTTTTACCCTTTTTGCATTCGTGTAGCGAGTTTGGTCGATAATCCCGAGCTGGCAGACTCAAGTTACCGGGTTTTAAGATACCCCTACAGACCAGTGACTCAAATGCTTGGGCTTTTGTAATCATTTTGCAAAATGTGCTTTCCTCACTTTATTCCTTTATTTTTACTTTTATTTTCCTCAAGGCTTAATTGCTATTAGAAGTCCACACTTCCCGGTATATTTTCCTCAACCTCTGCTTTTCATCAACCACTTCAAAGATTTGATTCATCCAATTTAAGTGCATACATGTCTTAAAGGGTAATGGGTTAATTCTTTGGAACTTAGATTTATGTCATAGTTTCTACAAGCAGAACTATATAATAAGGAACAAAAACTCAATGCAATTTGTACTCGTGTTTTGGTAGTTCGATCTTAACCTATGTCATGAAACATTGAATTTTTTATTTTTTTTTATTTTGTAAGAGAAAAAAGAACAGATATATAGATAAATATATACATAAACACCCCCCCACACCTAAATCATGCATTGTCCTCAATGAATGTGAGCAAGATACTACATGGATTTATGCATGAAAAAGGAAAGATCTCACCAACGTGAAGTACAAAGGAATGTTCAGGGCTCTGTTGATGGACAAAAATCCGAATTCCCTCAAAACCTTTGAGTTGCTAAAGAAGGGATAAATACAACATATGATTTTTTTATTTTTTATTATTTTTTTATTGTTATACATATATAACTATGTACAAACATAAGTTCCCATCTTCATTTGTCAAGAGACATCAAATGGAAACCTCAAGAGTGGGTCAGTGCACCTGAAAGGGGAACATGACACCACGTGGGGCCAGAAAATGCATGTGTGGGCCGCCTTCACAAAAAGCGCTAGATGAAATGAGAGGTTCATGAATTGGACGCAAAGGCGTCTCATTCAAAGGATCAAACTGAAAGTGCATGAACCTCTCGAGAGTTTGGGAATTAAGGGGCAACGGAAGAGGAGTTTCTCCCGTTGCGGTGTTGAAATTATGATCGTCATTCCAAACTCTCCAACCAACTGGCTGGTGCGTCGGAACGAGGTCCAGAACCTCGTTAGGCATGTCCGACACACCAGGAGAACAAAAAGTGGGTCTCATACCCAAGGTATCTTCTAAGGAACTTCTAATACCCTCATGAGCTATGTAGTTGTTTGATGTTCCATCATTTCCAAGATGATCAGGAACAATGGTGAGAGGCAGACACTCATCAGGTTGTTTGAAATTGAGGGTACTAGGGAGATCTTGCTCCACCAGAGCTGAGTCCTTAAGAGATGCAACATGAAGATCATGTGGCTCGAGGGCCACAGGACAAGAAGATAGGAAACAATCCTGTACCGACTCATAATGAAATTGGTCCATGTTTTTCTCAATATAAATCGAATCCTCCAGTAAGTGATCGTGAATTGAAATCCCAAGTCCCTCAGACCGACTAGGAATTTGACTTTGAAAGATTGTGCTTTGAATTTGTGTACGTGGTGGTGGTTCGATAATAAAAGATGAGTCCTCATGTTGACACGGAAAGTTACTTTCCTCACTTAATTGCTGCGACATTTGACTCAATTGCAGTACCATATTGTCTATGGACTGTTGAGTAGTTGTCATGAACGTATGGAAAGCTTGTTCCAAGGTATTAGGTATGTGGTCAACTACGGAAAGATTAGGTAGGTTCGAGTCAGAACTCGGGACATTTTTAGGTTGGGTGTTGGTAGACTGAGGATAAGTCCAATGTTTTGAAGTGGGTTGTTGGTAGAGTTCTGGGTATTCGGGAGAAGGATATTGGGGCGAAAATGACGTATAAGAATTTGGATATGAATTGTTTCCCCACGAATCCATCACTCTTGGGTTATATGCGGATGTGTAATGGTCATATCGAGCATTCTGGGAAAAGGTATGCTCATACTCAGGCTCTGGGGGAACATAAGGACATTCCCTGATAACATGACCACTCAACCCGCAACAGTCGCACGGTACGGCTACTGGAGCCACCGGTGCACTCATGTTGTCAGCCCAACGCATGAAGGTGGCAAAAGTTCGTTGTAATGTGTCAGTTCATTGACCAGCATATGATCCAACATAACTAGATTGTGGTCTAGCAGTCGGTGCCTCTCTCATGTTACCCCAATATGAAGATTGCTCAGTCATACAATTAGGATTGTCCCAACCATATGGGGTGTTAGTCTGAGCCACCCCAGGTTGCATGGTTTTAGAATACCAGGAAGCATTGTCCTGGTCCCAACAATGATATGGATGGTTGCTCATGTAACCATCCATCAAAACACTCTTGAGTCAAGTACTCTTACCCTTATGATGCTAAGCAAGCACAAGTTCTCGACTCGACCCTAAAATGCAAATAAAGAATGTAAAGGGGAGGAGACTAGAACGTATAAGTAGGTGAGAAGAAGATGACTCAGAAGAGAAGGGAAACTTAACTCTAAAGATAGAAAAGAGGGTCGGTCAGAGGTTTCCCAAACAAGCACGGTTCAAACAATCCTAGACCTAGTGTCTCTTAGATCTAGACGACTCCTAACTGGTTGAGTCGAATTGATTTGGTTGATTCACCTCCCTCACTAATCAAATCAAATTGGCCAGGCAGTGTATAGCTAGTGGGGGCGCTTCCGACAGAGTCGGTGCCAATTAGACAACCACTTCGCTTGGAAGACTTACGTCAACACAAAAACACTTTCTAGACACCAACTTAAATTCGATCGGCTTCAGGTCATAGCAAGTCAAACCAATTCTTCTCCTTAATTCAGTCTGAGTCCTTAGGGGTCAATGTCTAGTTGATTTTAGTTTAAGGCTTGGGTGACACTTTAGGATTGTGATTTGTGGGCCACGGAAGGGTGGTAAAATCCCCACCGTATCTTTGCCTATGGAGTTGCCCTTAAGATGGTTTAACTTAAATCTAGCAAAGATAGTCAAACAATGGTCTTTAATTGGGGGCAATTGCAAGGTTGTATGCACACTAAATTGTATGCCTAAATGCAGTCGATAAAACTCGTGCACATACCTTGACTCCAGCACTCTTCAACAAAAATTGATTTGCAAGAATTTAGCAAGAATAATGCATACAAAACACTAAATGATGGATGCACTAAGGCCTTTCTAATTTTGCCAATTTTAGGTCAGAGTTGTATTATTGCCAATTATGGATTTTTGCCCTAACACGTGCAATTCTACTAAAAGGAAATTTTCTGAAACTAGAAATTACGAGGAAAAGAGGCAACAAAGGTTACCTATGCAATGCTCAGTCGGGTTCACCGCCTGCTCTCGAAATTTCAGATGCTCTATGCGTCCACCCAAAGATGGTGCGCCTCCTGTTGAACGTTTTAATTAAACCGCAAGTGCACGGCCGCGATGAAGCGGTGGCAAGTACGGGTCGTCCTCAGGGAGGTGAGTAGTCTCTTGTTTATCCGAAATCAAGTGGCAAAAAAGATGGAAGAGATGTTATTATGCTAACCTACACTACACTACGCTAAGAAGTACGAAATGTGAAAGAAGTAAACAAACGATGAAATAAGAACTAAGCTAAGAACAAAACAAGAATGCTGGAATTTCAGGAATGGAAAAACCCCTAAGGGGTGGAGTGAGTGCACACATACAAAGAGGTGGGTGTAGAATACATTCTTTAAGCACAAATTAAGGTGGTGTTTATCAAGCATAGGAAGTGTCTAAATGTTATGGCAAAACCTATCAATCTATTCACCAACTTAGTTGATTAACATTTACATATGCAAGTTGTTTATTTCAGAACCTAAACAAGCATGAGAGGTGTCTAATCATTTTGGCAAAACTCATCAAGTTATAAATTCTATCCTAAACAAGCAAGCATACATTCATGTTTTAGCAACACATCAAAAATAAAGCATTCCTCTCATTCTCTAATGCATGTATGTACATCTACTCCACCCCCCAAAGGGGATGGAACTACTCACTAAACATTACACTAATTATTAAACTAAGCAAAGAAAGCATATTAAAACTAAGCTAGAAATAAAAGACGATTAAACTAAAACATGCACAAACAATAAAAGAAGCATAAACAAACAATGAAAGAAACACAAAACTTTATTGATAAAATGACTCACATTAGAAGTAGCATCCTCCTAATTTAGTGTGTGCTTCAAGGCCTCACTTCTAGTAGGAAGAATAGTCACTTAAAATATGGAGTGATTACAATAGGAGGTGAAGAGTTCTATTTATAGCCATGGAAAAAGCTAATCCGGGACAATCCCCCGATGTGGGACTAAACAGATACCACAAATAGCCTAAACATCCTCTAAGACATGTGCTGGAGAAATTTAAGCGCATTTGGGCCAAAAGTGACCGCCAATTAGCGGTCTTGGACCGCTAATTAGCGGTCTACAGTGTCAGGATCGCTCTGGAATTTCTTGTGGGCTTTTCCGGAAGGCTTTGTTGGTATTTGATGCATCTATTTTGCATGTTGGAGCTCCGACCCGAATAGAATTGCCAAAATACTCCCCATGATGGTGAGGAGTATTCTGTTTTGCTCTTAGGTCCTTCGGTCTTGCATTCAGGTCCTTCTTCCTTGCATCTTGGTCCACAGATCTCACAATTCAGTCCTTTTTCCCAGCTTTTGGGTCCTTTTATGCTTCATCTCTTCAAACCTAATTATTCCTGAAAACTAAACATAAAACTCGTAACATAACATTGTTTAGGTGAAAGATAATGGATATAAGATACAAATATGAGCATGAAATGATGTCAATCAAATACCCCCACACCTAACTTTTGCTAGTCCCGAGCAAAACAAAGAAAGAGAAAAGCATGCGAAAAAACACAAGAAATCCTAACTCACTTTCGTAGGAATCACGGTTGCACTTAGCACGTGCAACAAGCCGTTAAACCTCCTTGTCGCCAAGGAGGAGGAGTGTTGTCTCCTGAGGGTTTTCAGCGGATATACCCACAAAATCCGAACAAGATGCATTAATCAATCTAGCTACACGACTCGTTGGACTTATATTGTCGATCATGGGACGCGGTAATACTACGGGTCGACTCTATATATGTAATCGGTCCACACACCTAGCCTAATGAGTTATTCGTGAGAGTTAGTTAAGGACTTAAGTGAAAGACATGGGCAACCTTAACTTCTGAATGTGATACAATGTGTAGAGTCCATTTTGGTTCTTATTTGCTTTTTTTTTTCTTTTCTTTTTTCTTTCATCAATTTTTTTTTCATCATTTTTTTTTCATCATTTTTTTTCTTTGGAGAATTTTATTGGTTGGTGTTTGATTCTCCCAGGGCCAGGTTTCGTGCATCATTGCCTATGAGGACTTACACTATCACGTACACCTTCCCCCAAATCTCCACATAGGGCGATCCCTACCACCCGTGTAACGGGAGTTCGGTCGGTGCATCCCAAGTCAGATGACTCGAAAGCACCAGGCACAAAGTCCCCTCAGACCTACTTTCCCGAGTGATAGGAGCCGTGTGAGAAGAGAGAACACCACTTATTTATCTACATGGGAACCAAAACCCCTACACTTAAGTTTCACAAAAAGAGATTAAGGGCCCTTGCCTACGACAAACTTCCTTATACTAACAGACACGAATTATTTGACTCACTAGGTTCAGGGTGGACTTCTTTAAATGTTTGAGTACTGAAACCCTATGATTACACGCCCCCCGAAGGAAAACCGGGGTGCATCCTAACGACTCGATAAGACCTAAAGCCAGTAAACCAAAAATCCTAATGCATCAAGTTCAAGACAATTTTGGGAGCTTTCTTTTTACTTTGCCTCTCAATGGTTTTGCACATGCTAAACACACGCAAAACCCACAAAAAACATTTTCTTTCGCAAACACATGAAGATTTTGAAAGAAATGTGAAAATTTTAAAGCACTCGGCAAGCAAAAGGAGACAAGTCACAAAAGGATCATGGCAAGCAGATATATCAATGTTAAATGCGGCACACTAACATGACCCTAGCAGTACAAACAAACGAAAATAAAACCAAAGAAAAAAGACTCGACTATGTACACACGTAAAACACCCCCCCACACCTACTTCATGCATTGTCCTCAATGAATGTGAACAAGATACTACATGGATACATGCATGAAAAAGGAAAGATCTCACCAACATGAAGTACAAAGGGACGTTCAGGGTCATGTTGATGGACACAAACCCAAAGTCCCTCAAAACCTGTGAGAAGCTGAAGAAGGGAGATAAATACGTGAAGAGATTGGGCCCAAGTACACAAGGGTTGGGGCCCACAACAATCGATGCTCACTGAAGGAGTCTTTTATTACACACTTCTTCTTCTTTTTTTGTTGTTGTTTTTTTTGTTGTTTTTTTTTTTTGTTGTTAAAGATATATACATCAACCAAGATATTCTCATAATCATTTGGTCAAGGAACATCAAATGAGAACATCAAGTCAGGAGGACCAAAGACTTGCCGAGATGGGCAAACTCCACTGGTACTCTGAGGTGTCATGAGGGGTGAAAGGTCAAAGCTGAAAGGCTCGAACCCCTCATGATATTGGTTGGGTGTGGGCAACAAAGAATGAAGTTGTGTTGCCTCACTAGGGTTTAATTGCTCATCGAAGAAAACCCTCCAACCAATAGGCGGGTGCATCGGAATGAGTTCCTCAGGCTCATTCGATGGATGCAACAGACTTGCATCACTAAGAATGGGGCTTCTCCCCAAGTCATCCAACAAGGACCTCCCACCATCGTTTAGATCATCAAGCATAAGCTCGGTCATAGGTGGGTCCTTGTTGGAGTCAAAATGAAGCTCAAATGGCTCAATGGCCAAGGGACATGAGGTAGAGACACCTTCTGGTATAGGCATATGATGAGGTGTCTCACTCTCACTAGTACTCTCAACTGAATCATGCAACGAACACTCCCTTTGGACATTCATGTTCGAGGCCAGCTCACTCTGTTGCATTGCAAAGACAGGCAATGAGTCTTCGCTGGGCCCACGAACATTCTCAATGGGTTGCATTGGGGTTAGGGGTGTTCGTTGATTTTGTGGTGCTTTCTCCAATTGGCGGATGAGATTTAGATTTAAAGGTTCATCCATGGGTTCCTGTTACCTACCAGAGTTGAACACATGAAACTCGGCACTCATGTTACCGAATGAGAGCTTCATGAGACCATTTCTACAATTAATCAAAGCATTGGAGGTTGCCAGAAATTGTCTACCCAAAATCAAAGGTATTTGAGAGTGGGTGTTCGCAACAGGATTGGTATCGAGGACAACAAAATCGACTGGAAATATAAAATCTCCAATTTTGATAAGCACATCCTCGATAATCCCCATGGGAATACGAATGGATCTATCCGCCAATTGGAGGGTGATCTTAGTTGGTTTCAATTCTCCCAAGTTCAACTGTTGATAAACAGAGAATGGGAGGAGGTTGACCGCTGATCCTAAATCAAGCAAAACATTGCTCAATCTAGTGTCCCCTATCGTACACTGAATAGTAGGACCCCCAGGGTCCTTGTATTTTGTGTAGGTAGGATTGGACAAAAGTGAGCTGATATTTGCAGCCAAGAATGCTTTTTTAGGAACATTGGTCTTCCTCTTAGTTGTGCAGAGATCCTTCAACACTTTGGCATATTGAGGTATTTGTTGGATGACATCCAACAAGGGGATGTTAACCTTCACTTGCTTAAATACCTCTAATATCTTGTCCATGTTGTCACTCTGCTTTTTGTTTAACCTACTTGGATAGGGAGCTTTTGGTAGGTAGGTTTTCTGCTGTGCTTGAGAAGAAAGCTTTGGTGATTACCCTCACCCTCAGCTTCTTCTTCACCACCATTCCCACGGAGGGGCTGCATAGATGGTGGTGGGTGTGGCAAGGAAATGTGATTGTCAACCTGTTTTCCATTCCTTAAGGTCACAATGGAATTGACATGGTGAACAGGTTCCTCCACATGGTTCACTTGCCTCCCCCGAGGTACCACACTCTCATTTTGCATTTGTTGTTGTTGGTACATGCGGGGGTTAGCCTCAAGCTGGCTAGGAAAAGACCCTCTCTCTCTCTCATGTACAGACTGAGCCAATTGGCCCATCTGAAGCTCTAGAGATTTCATGGTCTGCTGATTTGAAGTGAGAACTTGACTTGTGGACGACATAAAATTTTTCATAGAGTTCTCAAGTCCACGAGTCAAGTTCCCAAGCGAATTAAACCGGGTTTCAAAGTTGTTAGAATTTGGGAAACCTGGTTGGTTGGTGCTTGGAACTTGGGGTTGCTGATAAGATTGTGCATGCATGGGGGGTTGGTGTGATTGGTAAGGTGGTCTAGAGGAGTTTGAAGGACCACCCGAGGCATTAGTTTGGTTCCATGAAAAATTGGGGTGGTTCCTCCATCCAGGATTATAAGATGATGTGGATGGGTCATTCCTAGCTCTGTCATAGATGGCGTTGACACGCTCCATCTCAGGAGGAATGGACTCACACTCGCTTTCTACATGACCTATCCTACCACATAAATGACAGGGAACTGGACCAGATGTAGACATGTGAGGTGCACTTTGTTGGTTTTGGAGCTCAATCGAGTCCATACGGCGCATTAAGGCCGCCATGCGTGCCTCGGTGGCCGTAGTGGTATCGATAGCAAATGCGGTACCCGATCTAGTCGAGTTTGCATTCGCGATCCTTGCTCCTATACTAGATGATGCAGGTGGTTCCCTCACACTCTCCCACTGCATGGTTTTCTCAGCGAGGTCTTCTAGGAAGGCCCATGCCTCCCTTTCATCCTTTCCCAAGAACTCTCCTTGACACATGGACTCAAGGAGCGTTCTGGACGGGATGTGAAGACCCTCATACACAATCTGACAAAGACGCCACAACTCAATGCCATGGTGAGGGCACGAGGATAGTAGCTCTTTGAACCTCTCAAGATATGCATGAAATGGTTCGGTCTCATGTTGATAGAACGAATTGATTTCGTTCCTCAATTTTTGAGTCCGATGATTAGGAAAGTACTTCTTGAGGAATGCAGATTGAAACTCATCCCAAGTCCTAAAGGAATTTGCCTGGTTGCTGTACAACCACTTCTTGGCGTCATCCTTTAGTGCAAAAGGAACGAGCGTAAGATGGATGGAGTCTGTGCTAAGTTGTTGCAGCTTGAACATAGCACAAACCTCCTCAAATTCCCTGAGAAAGATATAGGGGTCACCTTTCCCAGTGAAATGAGGGAGCATGGAAATGAATTGATGCTTAACCTCAAAATGGTTCCCATTAGCCTCTGGTAATACGATGCATGAGGGTAGAGCGGTACGGCTCGGGTAGCATCGATCACGAAGAGGTATGGGAACGACAACTGGAAGAACATGTGGAGCAGGCGGGTCCAGCAACTGCTCCTCCTCACGGAAATTAGCAGCCATTGGACCCAAACTACGTGCGACACGAGAGGAGGAAGGTGTCGATAAATCGATGACCGAAGCCGGATTGACAACGCTCCTCGTCAAACGACCACTCTCGTCTCGTGTCCACGAAAGCATGCACAACGGTGCACACACACAAACCAAATATTTTTGTTTTTTTGTTTTTTTTAACAAAGAATGTGCGTAGAGGAGAAGACGGGGGAACACAGGAGAGAAAGAATGACTCAGGAGAGAAGGGAAGAAGTCCTTATGCTACGGCGGATGGGTACAGGTAGAAGCACACAAGCAAACAATGCTCAAGCAATCCTAAGGTCGCTATAGGTCCTTACAGCTAGACGACGCCTAACTGCGAGGTCACACGGCCTCAACATGCCTCACCTCCCTACAACGAGGACCACAAAGCCCAGCAAGTGAGCCAAGATCCGGGGATCTCGTCTCTCCTACTATCGACAAAGTGGGCAACGCCGATCAGGTCATGATGGTCGGGACCGGATCACTCTCCTAATGCGTCCGAATTCCTTAAGGCCAATGTCTACTTGATTTTAAAATTAGGCTCTTGATTAGTGTGGTTTTTGGGGCGAAGGAAAGGGTGATGAAATACCCCACCTTATCTTTTACGGGACAGCCCCTCCTTAGTAGCGTTTTGGAGTCCTAAATCCGTCACCTCCACCCTTTGGAAAGAGTTAGAAACTCATAGAGGGAGGAAGAAGGGGTCCGAGAGGAATTACAAAAGAAAACTAAAAACAAGAAATAAAATACAGAATTTTATTAATAAAAAGAAGAATACAAAACTAAGACTAAAAATAAGAACAACAACTAAGAACTAGGTCTAAGGCCAAGACCCTTCTAACATCGTTCTCGGGGCTATTTATAGTTGTTACAAGAGGCCTAAGTATAGAATTGGAGAGTACACGTGTCCAGACACGACTAGACAAAAATTGAGCACACGGATCGCCTCTGGTGCGGCGGAAACACCGCACATCAAGTGTAATTTGCGGCGGAAACGCCGCATATATTGCTCTGATTTTGTCCGGATTTTGGTTGAATGTTTATAGTATGATTTGATCCTCCTTTGCGTGTCTGGATTGATTCTTTCCATTCTTTTGAACTCCGGATTAATTCCTTCATATATTTGGAGATCCACATTGATTTTTCTTTAGATTTTCTCCAAGATAATAAAAGCTACTCGTGATTTGCAATTAGGTCCTTGGCTTTTTGCAATTAAGTCCCCGGCTACTTTTGTGCTTAAGTCCTTGTTCTTTTTGTAATTAGGTCTTGAATGCTTTTATGCTTGGATGCATTTCCATTTGAAACCCGATAATCTTGAACTTGGTCTTTATGATAGAAATGAGTCTCTTGCACACGTTTATGCTTGGGATGTGGGTAATTTGCATTCAGGTCCCTGTATTCTGTAAATAGGACTAAACACATACCTTAGTAGCATTTATTGATATAAAAGTAATCTAAATGAAAGACATATGATGCAATGTATGCAATGCATCACACACGTACTGGAGTAAAGAAAGGTAAAAAATGACAGAGAGAAAACATACATATAACATGGCTGATGATAGAGTTCAGACATGTCAATCTATCACTGAATGGATGTGTTATAACATGATTTCTAAATTTCTGATGTCAAAAGCATTTCGAAAAGATAGGCATTGTTTACATACAGGAGAAAACCTTTAAGACCCGCTCTCCTGCTTTAACAATAATAAGTCCACAGTAATGCACAATTGACTTCTTGGAATGTGAAATTGTGTTGTGGAAGGTTTGTTTGAGTAGGTTTGATAGAATTTCTTGTTGGTCGAGTTGTTGCGACAAATCGAGCAGGCGCACGGTTGTTTGACTCGATCGACTCAATTTGGGTCCAAGTGAGTGTAGGGTCGGTTTTGGGCTAAACCCGTGTTTAAATGACATGGAATTGGAAGGGTTGCATTAGGGTTTGGATGTGCATTTTCATGGCTTTTGCGATGTCTTTGCTAGTGCCATTTTGTCATGTGTTGAGGTGGCTTGATTAGCCATGAAGTCTTGGAAATTAAAGAGTCCTAGCAAGCTAACAAAAAGCCTCTCCGGCCAACCCTTGCACAACTCTTCACATCCCACACGTCTCCTCCACCTCTTCCACTCCTCAGCCACGTGGTCAGGCCACTCAGGTGGTGATCCAGCAAACTTGAAATCCTGCGAGGCTAGAAGCGATGTCTAGTGCAACCTGTGGTGAGGCTAGAAGTTTGGTGGGCAGAATCTCCGGCTAATTTCAAGCAACTTCCTTGCTAATCAGGTATGCTCCTATCCCTCGAAGAGTTTTATGCGAGGGGATGTTGGCTGGAGGGCCAACTGATTGATCGTTTTATATTAACCGCAAGTGCACGACCGCGTTGAAGCGGTGGCAACTACGGGTCGTCCGCTGGAGGGTGTGTCGACGTTTGGTTTGTGCGAAGGCGAGTGGTAAAAAATGGAGAGAAAGATTGATTACACTAAACTACACTAAGGTGCAAGTGGAAATGGAAAGGAAACAATAAAACTAAACCCCATAGGGGGTAGAGAAATAATGTGAGTATAAGGATGTGTGTATGTGTGTGTTCAATTAAGCTCCTCACAACATGTAGTGCATGAAATCATAAAACTACATGCAACTTTGCCTCCACATGAATTAAGATAAGACTACATCATTAAAACATACAAGACAATAATTGGAATGAAGCTAAATGAACTCATGTATAAAGACTAGACCCTACTATGCCTCCACATGAATTAAGATAAGACTACATCATTAAAACATACAATACATTAACTAAGGTAAAGGCAACAAGAGTACATACACTATAAATTGTGTTTCCAATATTAATTCCATCCATATCCTAACCTTATCATTCTCCATAACATAGGTCTACTAATAAAAGCATAAGCTAAGCTTCATTCAAGAGCATTAGCATATCAAAGATAAGAGTGAAAACCCATTAGATGGTTATGGAAATCATATAAAGCTCAAGGGATTAAGATAACACACACATAATACACTACATGATCATATCACATATTTCTCCACCCCCCAAGTGGGGATGGAACTACTCACTACTCATTACACTAACTATATTAACAAAATGAAGCATAATACTGAAATGAAATTACCCTAAGAAAGCAAGAAATATTAAAGAAGCTTAAAAGGAAAGGAAAGACTGAACAAGCATGCACAAATTAAAAGACAAGATTAAAAGAAACTAGAAGAATTATTTTATTAACAAATGACTCACATTTAAGGTAGCATTCTTCTCCACCTTGAGTTTTTGCTTCAAGGTTCACTCCATAGTAGAGAGAATGCCACCAAGCAATGGATGATTACAAAACAAGGTGAAGAGTTCTATTTATAGGCATGGAAAAAGCTAATCTGGGACAATCCCCCGATGTGGGACTAAACCAATACCAAAAATGGACTACGAATACACTAATACACGTGCCCCACAAATCTGAGAGGATCCAGAATGATTTGGACCGCCAATTGGCAGTCTATTGGATCTGGATTCATCTGGAATTTGTTGTGGGCTTTGTTGGTGGTCTTTGTTGGTCTTTGATGCATATACTTTGTTTATTGGAGCTCCGACCTGAATCGAATTGCCAAAATACTCCCCATGATGGTGTGGAGTTTCCTGTTTTGCTCTTAGGTCCTTCGGTCTTACGATCAGGTCCTTCTCCCTTGCATCTCAGTCCCAAGGTCTCACAATTAAGTCCTTTTTCCTGTTTTTTGGGTCCTCTCATGGCTCTTCTCTTCAAACCTCTTTATTCCTGAAAACTAAACATAAAACTCGTCACGTTGCATTGCTTAGGTGTAAGATAATGGATATAAGATACAAATATGAGCATGAAATGATGTTAATCAAATACCCCCACACCTAAGTTTTTGCTAGTCTCGAGCAAAACAAAGAAAGAGGAAAGCAAACGAGAAACAAGAAATCCTAACACACTTTTGTAGGAATCACGGTTGCACTTAGCACGTGCAACAAGCCGTTAAACCTCATCGTTGCCAAGGAGGAGGAGTGTTGTCTCCTGAGGGTTTTCAGCGGATATACCCACAAAACCCGAACAAGATGCATTTATTCAATCTAGACACATGACTCGTTGGAAACATTTTGTGGATCATTGGACGCGGTAATCCTACGGGCGGACTCTATATAGGTAATCAGTCCACACCTAGCCTAATGAACCAATCACACAAGTTAAATAAGGAATTAAGTGAAAGACATGGACAACCTCAACATCCTCAAGTGATACAAAGTGTAAGGTCCATTAAGGTTCTTATTTGCATTACCATTTTTTTTCTTTTTTTTTCTTTTCTCATCATTTTTTTTCTTTTTCTTTTTATTAGTTGGAGCTTCATTCTCCAAGGGTCAGGTTTCGTGCATCATTGCCCATGAGGACTTACAGTATCACGTAAACCTTTTCCCAAATCTCCACATAGGGCAATCCCTACCACCCGTGTAACGAGAGTTTGGTCGGCGCATCCCAAGTCAGATGACTCGAAAGCACCAGGCACAAAGTCCCCTCAGACCTACTTTCCCGAGTGATAGGAGCCATGCGAGAAGAGAGAACACCTACTCACTTATTTCTTATCTACAAATGAACCAAAACCCCTACACTTAATGTCTCACAACAAGATTTAAAGGTTCCTTGACTACAACAAACTTCCTTAACTTAACAGACACGAATTATTGACTCACTAGGTTCAAGGTGGACTTCTTTAATTGTTTGAGTACTGAAACCCTATGATTACTCACCCCCAAGGGAAAACTGGGGTGCATCCTAACGACTCGATAAATCTTAAAGCCACTGTACTAGATATCCTAATGCATCAAGTTCAAGAAAATTTTGGGAGCTTTCTTTTTACTTTGCCTCTCAACGGTTTTGCACATGCTAAACACACGCAAAACCCACATAACATTTTCTTTCGCAAACACATGAAGATTTTGAAAGAAATGTGGAAAATTTTAAAGCACTAGGCAAGCAAAAGAAGACAAGTCACCCAAGGATCATGACAAGCAGATATATCGATATTTAATGCAGCTCACTAACATGACCCTAACAATGCACACAAAAGAAAATAAAATCAAAGGAAAACGACTCAACTATGTACACACGTAAAACACCCCCCCACACCTACTTCATGCATTGTCCTCAATGAATGTGAGTAAGATACTACATGGATTTAAGCATGAAACATGAAACATGAAAGATCTCACCAACGTGAAGTACAAAGGGAAGTTCATGGTTATGTTGATGGACACAAACCCAAATTCCCTCAAAACTTGTGAGATGCTAAAGAAAGGATACAACTACGTGAAAGAAATGGAGCCCAAATACTCAAGGGTTGGAGCCCACAACAATCAATGCTCGCTCATGGAGTCTTTTTTTTTCTTTTTTTCTATGTACAAAAATGGGCTCCCATCTTCATATGTCAAGGGACATCAAATGGGAACCCGCCACCACTCGAGCCAAAAATGCACATGCATGGGCTCGCGACATACAAATCAAAATTGCTTGACCACCTGATACTCTTATAAGCGTTGTGGTCGTTTGATGCCTCTTGAGAGTGAGCAAGATAGGAGGCATGAATGAGAGGTGAACCTCTATCAGGTTGAAGGGTATCAGGTGGTTGATTCTTAACCCACATGGGGTCCTCAGCAGATACAGAATGAAGATCATGTGGCCCAGAGGCCATAAAAATGGTATCTTGTGGCTCAAAAGCCACATGATCGAAAGGTTGTGGCTCAAGGGCCACGTGATCAAAAGAATGTGGCTCAAGGGCCACAAGATCAGAAGAATGTGGGTCAAGGGCCACAAGATCAAAAGGAGGTGGCACTGAGGCCACATGATCAGAACATAAGGCACCTTCTTGTGCCATCCCAGGTGAAACATCTTCACCACCTTCAGGAGCTTCATCGAACAATTCTCTGAAGTACTTGAAGGTGCCCTCGACTTCAATTTCATCCAAACCCTGGATAAGGTTGACACCAACAGGGTCCTTGAAGGCACCTGGCTTCTTGCCGATGGTGAAGATGTTGAAATCAGCGCATTGACTACCATAAGTCAAGCGCATCAGACCATTACGACAATTGATCAATGCATTGGAAGTCGCAAGGAATGGTCGCCCCAGAATGACAGGAATTTGTCCAAGTGGGTTTGGCACATGTTCAATATCCAAGACAAAGAAGTCGACTGGATAAATGAACTCTCCCACTTTGATCAGCACATCTTCCACCACACCCCTCGGTTTCTTCATAGACCTATCAGCCAATTGAAGAGTGGTCTTTGTTTGTTTGAGGTCTCCAAGACCGAGGTGGACATAGACAGAGTATGGCAGAAGATTAACAGATGCACCAAGGTCCAACAAGGCTCGATGTATGTACACATCACCAATCACACAAGAGATAGTAGGACAGCCAGGGTCCTTGTACTTGACTTGCATGGGTTGTGCCAACAAAGAACTCACGTTAGCCGCAAGAAAAGCTTTCTTTGGAACATGAGTTTTTCTCTTCTTGGTGCATAAGTCCTTGAGAACCTTGGCATAAGGTGGCATTTGCTGAATCACCTCCAACAGAGGGATGTTCACCGTAACTTGCCTAAACATCTCAAGCATCTTGTCATGCTGATCAGAGGTTTTCTTTGTAAGGCACTCACGGAATGGCGCCTTCGGGGCATAAGGATGCGAAGGAACCCCAGAATTCTGGTCCAAAGAAACATGAGTGGGGACCTCAGAATCTGGTTCCTTCGACACAAGAGGAGACAAGGGGGCCTCAGGGTTCGGCCCCTTTGTCGAAGGAAATGTAGAAAGAACCTCAGGATCTGGCTCCTTCTTGGAAGTATTTGTGGAGGGAGCCTCAGGATCCGGCTCCCTCAAAGATGGTGATGACAAAGAAGGCACCCCAATGTGGTTATTGATGAGAATTAAATTTATACCGCAAGTGCACGACGTCAATGAAGACGTGGAAAATACGGGTCGAACACAAGGAGGGAGAGATATTGTTATTTTGTGATTTTCGATTAAGGAACAAAGAGAGAAAAATAAGGTTGGTGTGAGATTTTTGGTTTTTAATTATCTAAAGCAAGAACAACAAAGACAAATTAAAAATAAAGTAAAGATGGAAGGGAGTCCAGTGGGTGGAGGTTTGATATCGGGTTTAGATTAGAGAATTCTGAAACTTATAATAAATCATATTAGTTATAAAGCATTACATGATAAATGACTCAACATAAACTCAAGTAATCAAAATATACTAACACGAAATTAAAATAATAACTTTATTCTTGTTCTCATCACCCTAAATCCGTCACCCCCACCCTTCGGAGAGAGTTAGAAACTCATGGATGGAGGGAAGGAGAAGGGGTCCTAGAGAAACTACAAATGAAAACTAAAAACAAGAAATAAAAGAACAGAACTTTATTACTAAAAGTATGGAACAAAAACTAAGACTACAAGGACCCTTCACAACATAGTTTCGGGGCTATTTATAGCCGATACAAGAGAAGTTAGGATGGTTACGCCATCCCTGGTTGTAGGAGTGACTGTACGGGTCGTTACGGGGCCTCTGTTGATACATCGCATTTGCATGCTCAGTATCCCTTGGAGTGTAAGCGCATTCCAAGTCATCATGGCCCGTAAGTCCACACCTACCACACCCGGGAGTAGCGGCCTGGGCTACAGGAGCTCGGTCCAACTCTAAACTCTAATCCTATGCATGAGAGCAGCCATTTTCGCCTCAGACGCGATCGATGACTCAACTTGATAAGATCCAGCTCGACCAGAAGACCTGGCAGCTGGTGGCTCTCTCATGGTATCCCACTCGAAGGTACGTTCAGCCATAGACTCAAAAGTATCACATGCCTCCTCGATGGGTTTTATTTGGAAGTCACCCTGACACATCGACTCCAACAATGTGCGGGTGTTGTAGTTGATGCGCTCATAAACAATTTGGCACAACTGCCATAACTCAAATCCATGATGAGGGCACTGTTGGAGAAGGTCCTTGAACCTCTCAAAGAAACCATGAAACGATTCGGTCTCGGTCTGATACATTTGATGTATCTGGTGCCGTATCTGTTGAGTTTTCCTTTGGGGGAAAAATCTCTTCAGAAAGACGGTCACAAAGTCATCCCATGACCGAATCGAGCTCGACGGGAGGCTATACATCCATTTCTTCACATTATCCTTCAATGCGAAAGAAATCATCCTCAACCGGACTGAATCCTCGTCAAGCTGTTGAAGCTTGAACATGGAGCATACTTCCTCGAATTCGCGTATAAAGATATACGGGTCCTCCTTATTGGCAGTAAAGGTTGGAAGCATGCTCACATATTGAGGTTTAAGCTCATAGTTGTTCCCGCGAGCAGGGGGAACAACTATGCAAGAAGGCTGCGCGGCCCGAACAAGATGGGTCCGCTCCCACAAAGTCATCGGTCTATCCTGTCGAGCTAAAGGTGGTGGTGCACCAAGAACTCGATCCTGACCGAATCTCCCTTCCTCTGGAGTCAGAGGAGGAAGAGAAGGAGGTCTATGTGGTGGTGTGAGCGGACCGAGGTACTCCATGTATGGAACCCGGTCTCCCTCGCTACCACGAGACGACTCGGCCTCTTGCTCCAAAGGACCACGAGGCGGATATGGTCGAGCACCAAGACCGTCCATCTCAGAAATATGCACTCTCTCTAGTCGAGCGCTCTCACCAGAACGAGCCCAACCTCGCATAAAAATGCTCGACTCGACTCTAAACAACACACAACAGAAGGTGTACTAGAGGAGGAGACTATACGTAGAGAATAGATGAGGAGAGGACTCAAGTGACGAGGGAAGAATCCCTAGAGCTAGCGTGGGTAGTGGGATCAGGAACAAGCCTAACTAGCAAGCACGACTCAAACAATGTAAGGCAATGGGTCATTAGGCTAGACGACACCGAACTTCGCGGTCACTAGCCTCGACATGCCTCACCTGCCTACAACTAGGACCACAATGCCCAGCAAGTGATACCAGATCCGGAGATCCAGTACCTCCTACTATCGACAAGGCAGGCAACGCCGATCAGGTCATGACGGTCTCAACTAGATTACTCTCCTAGCGCGCCCGCAATCCTAGGGCCAATGTCTACTTGCTTTTAGTTAAGACTTTATTAAGAGTGATTTTTGGGGCCAAGGAAAGGGTGATGAAATCCCCCAGCTTATCTTTTATGGGACAACCCCTCCTTAATAGTGTTTTGATCCTAAATCTAGCAATCAATCGCTCCAATCAAATGCTCGCTCACTCTTGTCCTGATGCAATTCCTACTAACTAATGCATGGGCATACGAGATGAATGAATGAGTGTAGGAAATTGCGTACCTCACGCCAGCACTCAACAACTGAAAATAAAGCTAAAAGAAAAGACAACTACGTGCCTAAGTCAATACATGATGCGTGACCTAAACAAATAAGAACGTCTAGTCTTTTGCTTTGGATTTTAAGGCCAAGTTGATTAATGGGGGAGTGATTAATGATCTGGGAGCAAACGAGAAGTCAAAGCATGCAAACTAGGGCTCCCAGATAACACAAATTACAGAACTAACTACCAGAAAAAATTTGAAAGCAGGAAACCCTCACCAGGCCTCCAATTGGCGGTCTCCAACCACTGATTGGCGGTCCTTTTGGAGATTATGTTCCTCAAACTTGTCCAGTAGCCTCCCCTTGATCTGATGGTTCCCTAAAATTAAGAAAAACTGGAAACAAAAAATTAAAACCCCTCGAATCGCCCAAACTAACGTCTGGACAGAGCACCTCCCCGGCAACGGCGCCAAAAACTTGATTGATCGTTTTATATTAAGCGCAAGTGCACGACCGTGTTGAAGCGGTGGAAAATACGGGTCATCCACTGGGAGGTGTGTCGACGTTTGGTTTGTGGGAAGGTGAGTGGTAAAAAAATGGAGAGAAAGATTGATTACACTAAACTACACTAAGGTGCAAGTGGAAATGGAAAGGAAACAATAAAACTAAACCCCATAGGGGGTAGAGAAATAATGTGAGTATAAGGATGTGTGTATGTGTGTGTTCAATTAAGCTCCTCACAACATGTAGTGCATGAAATCATAAAACTACATCCAACTTTGCCTCCACATGAATTAAGATAAGACTACATCATTAAAACATACAAGACAATAATTGGAATGAAGCTAAATGAACTCATGTATAAATACTAGACCCTACTATGCCTCCACATGAATTAAGATAAGACTACATCATTAAAACATACAAGACATTAACTAAGGTAAAGGCAACAGAGTACATACACTACAAATTGTGTTTTCAATATTAATTCCATCCATATCCTAACCTTATCATTCCCCATAAAATAGGTCCACTAATCAAAGCATAAGCTAAGCTTCATTCAAGAGCATTAGCATATCAAAGATAAGAGTGAAAACCCATTAGATGGTTATGGAAATCATATAAAGCTCAAGGGATTAAGATAACACACACTTAATACACTACATGATCATATCACATATTTCTCCACCCCCAAGTGGGGATGGAACTACTCACTACTCATTATACTAACTATATTAACAACATGAAGCATAATACTGAAATGAAATTAACCTAAGAAAGCAAGAAATATTAAAGAAGCTTAAAAGGAAAGGAAAGACTAAACAAGCATGCACAAATTAAAAGACAAGATTAAAAGAAACTAGAAGAATTATTTTATTAACAAATGACTCACATTTAAGGTAGCATTCTTCTCCACCTTGAGTTTTTGCTTCAAGGCTCACTCAGTAGAGAGAATGCCACCAAGCAATGGGTGATTACAAAAGAAGGTGAAGAGTTCTATTTATAGGCATGGAAAAAGCTAATCTGGGACAATCACCCGATTTGGGACTAAACCAATACCAAAAATGGACTAAGAATACACTTATAAACGTGCCCCACAAATCTCAGAGGATCCAGAATGATTTGGACCGCCAATTAGTGGTCTATTGGATCTGGATTTATCTGGAATTTGTTGTGGGCTTTGCTGGTGGTCTTTGTTGGTCTTTGATGCATCTACTTTGTTTATTGGAGCTCTGACCCGAATCGAAATGCCAAAATACTCCCCATGATGGTGTGGAGTTTCCTGTTTTGCTCTTAGGTCTTTCGATCTTACGATCAGGTCCTTCTCCCTTGCATGTCAGTCCCTAGGTCTCACAATTAAGTCATTTTTCCTGCTTTTGGGTCCTTTCATGGCTCTTCTCTTCAAACCTCTTTATTCCTGAAAACTAAACACAAAACTCGTCATGTAGCATTGCTTAGTTGTAAGATAATGGATATAAGATACAAATATGAGCATGAAATGATGTCAATCCCCAACCAACATCAGGTGGTGGCTGGTGCAACGGTTGCACCGCCAACCGATTCCCTTCTAGCGTGCGCAAGGAGCATGCGCTAGATGGGGTTGGCTGTGGGGCAGCCAAAGGGACTGGATCTCCAGCGAGCTCTAGTGAGGTCCAACCAGAGGTTAAGGTGTTCCTTCTGGGCTGAGTTTGAGTATGGCCACAGATCTGGTTGGGTGTGGCTGGTGCACACAAGATCCAATTAAGGTTTGCCATCAACCCTTTTGACTCCTACTTTTGGACGGCTGGCTGGTGCTGCCATTCCAGATGGTGCCTGGGGTCGGGGAGGGGGGGGGGGGGGGGGGGACGGACGTTGGGGAGGCTAGGGGTGAGAGTAGTCGGATTGTCTTGTTTGGTCTGAGCAAGGTGCACAAGAGTGATGTTAACCATGAGGTTGGCGCACTTCTTGCTCGGTTGTTGGACCGAACGCCTTGGACAAACTTCCTCTGACCTTCTTGATGAGAATTAAATTTATACCGCAAGTGCACGGCGTCAATGAAGATGTGGCAAGTACGGGTCGAACCCAAGGAGGGAGAGATTTGTTATTTGTGTGATTTTCGAGTAGGGGAAAGAAGGAGAGAAGAATAAGTTTGGTTTTGAGATTTTTGGTTTTTAATTTTCTAAAGCATGAAACATGAACAAATAAAACTAAAATAAGAACAAAGATGGTGAATTCCGTTGGGTGGAGGTTTATATATAGGGTTTAGATTAGAGAATTCAGAAACTTATAATAGATCATATTAGTTATAAAGCATTACATGATAAATGATTTAACATAAACTCAAGTAATCAAAATATAATAACACGAAATTAAAATAATAACTTTTATTCTTCTTCTCTTCACCCTAAATCTGTCACCTCCACCCTTTGGAAAGAGTTAGAAACTCATAGAAGGAGGGAGGGAGAAGGGGTCCTAGAGAAACTACAAAAGAAAACTAAAAACAAGAAATAAAATAACAGAATTTTATTGCTAAAGAGAAGAACAAAAACTAAGACTAAAATTAAGAACATAAAACTAAGAACATCCTCTACACAACGTTTCGGGGCTATTTATAGCCGATACAAGGGACTTAGGTATAAAATAGGAAAGTACACGTGTCAACACGCAACCGGTAAAAAAATTAGATGCGGTGGATTCGCCGCATTTTGTACATAAGGTGCGGCGGATTCGGCACCTTTTTAGCTCCAATTTAATCCGGATTTTTCCTGTGTGTTTATGGTATGATTTCAATATCCTTTGCGTGTCTGGATTGATTCTTTCCTTTCTTTTGAGCTCCGACTTTATTTCTTTATATATTTGGAGATCCACATTGATTTTTCTTTAGATTTTCTCCATAATAATAAAAGCTACTCGTAATTTGCAATTAGGTCCTTGGCTTTTTGCAGTTAAGTCCTTGTCTACTTTTGTGCCTAAGTCCTTGTCCTTTTTGTAATTAGGTCTTGAATGCTTTTATGCTTGGATGCATTTCCATTTGAAACCCGATAATCTTGAACTTGGTCTTTATGACAGGAATGAGTCTCTTGCACGCATTTATGCTCGGGATATGGGTAATTTGTATTCAGGTCCATGTATTCTGTAAATAAGACTAAACACATACCTTAGTAGCATTTATTGATATAAAATTAATCTAAATGAAAGACATATGATGCAATGTATGCAATGCATCAAATACCCCCACACCTAGATTTTGCTAGTCCCTAGCAAAATAGAATATAAGAAAAATGAAAACAGGGAAATCCTAACTCACTTTCGTAGGAATCACGGTTGAACTTAGCATGTGCAACAAGCCTTTAAACCACCAAGTTTCCTTAGAGGACGAGTTTTGTCTCGTGAGGGTTTTCAGTTGACACACCCACAAAGTCTTAATTCAACATTTCGTTAATAGCTCTCAATATCTCCACCTCAACCTTATACATCTTACTTAGAATTCTTGCAAGCTTATTATATAAGCCTAACCCATAAAAAAATTGACTTGGTCTTCATTCCTCCAATATTCACACCACTAACCCTTCTACACATGTTATCACTTAAATTATTTTGCAAGCCTCATCTAGTGGTGAAGTATCATTCGGATCAACCATGGCATGAATCATTCTTTTAGCTTTGGGCCTTGAGTATCTTAAAGTATTTTTTTTTCTTTTTCCGTGATTCAACACATTTGCTTTTTCTGACACTTTTACCCTTTTTGCATTCGTGTAGCGATTTTGGTCGATAATCCCAAGCTGGCAGACTCAAGTTACCAGGTTTTAAGATACCCCTACGGACCAGGGCCTCAAAGGCTTGGGTTTTGTAATCATTTTGCAAAATGTGCTTTCCTCACTTTATTCCTTTATTTTATTTTATTTTTTTTACTTTTATTTTCCTCAAGGCTTAATTGCTATTAGAAGTCCACACTTCCTGGTATATTTTCCTCAACCTCTGTTTTTTATCAACCACTTCAAAGATTTGATTCGTCCAATTTAAGTGCATACATGTCTTAAAGGGTAATGAGTTATTTCTTTGGAACTTAGATTTATGTCATAATTTTTACAAGTAGAACTATATAATAAGGAACAAAAACTCAATGCAATTTGTACTCGGGTTTTGGTGGTTCAATCTTAAGCTATGTCATGGAACATTGAATTATTATTATTTTTAAACAAAAATATATATAGATAGATAGATACATAAACACCCCCCACACCTAAATCATGCATTGTCCTCAATGAATGTGAGCAAGATACTACATGGATTTATGCATGAAAAAGGAAAAGATCTCACCAACGTGAAGTACAAAGGAAGGTTCATGGCTATGTTGATGGACAAAACCCGAATTCCCTCAAAAACCTGTGAGATGCTAAAGAAGGGAGTCAAATACGGGAAACAAATGAGGCTCAAATACTTAAGGGTTGGAGCCCACACAAACAATGCTCACTGAAGGAGTCTTTTATTTATTTATTTTTTAGTTTTTTTTGAAATATATAACTATGTACAAACATAAATTTCCATCTTCATTTGTCAAATCTCGGTCCGACACGATCTTATCGGCAGTTCGATCCAATTTTTAAAATAGAGGTCATTTTGTGAGTGGGATAAAGTACCCTTTCGGTCAACCAATTATGTTATCAGTATTTATGCCTTTTGATGATCATTTTTGGTCTATCGAGGTGGTGAACATTCTCTGAAGTTGTTGTGCTTGTTTACCGTTTATTTCTCGGTCGATTGGCTATTTCAAATTACGACAACTGACGACAAGTCAACCAAAAATTTGAGTTTGAACTTGAAGGGTCAATCGATTTGTTAGGTCGACCACTTTCAACAAGTGTTTTTTGTTCACTCGCCCACTCACGTCTTTTTGTGCCTAACAGTTGGTGGAGCATGAGAGCGTATATATTAGGTCTTAAACGAGAGAACTAAGAAACAAGAAACTAACATTTGCTCTTTTGTGCTGAAAGCTCACTCTCAAATCTCTCATTCACACTCTTCTACTCATTCAAACCTTTTTATGCTAAATTACTTGAATATGATTCCGATGTTTCAAGTTAGAGTGTTTTGAATGTCCTTCATTCATAAGAGTTGTACTCGACTTTGAGGAAGTCACTTCTCTTGTTATTGTAATGTGTAGTTTTACTTTGTTTGCATGTTGTTGTTATTGCATGTGATGTTTATGCATGTTGGTTTTGGGTTACAGTGGTTGTGATCTGAGGGAAAGTTTGAATGTTAGATTGCACAGTGGTGGAAGATGTGGTACTAGAAAGGGACGAGATAGACCTATGGGTTTTGTTGAGGTTGCTTCCATGTTAGTTGTAGAGGAATTGAGATTGGAGATGCTGAGGTCTTGGATTTGCATTGTCAAACAGTGGAGTAGTTCTGAGGCAGTGAACATGCATTATATGATACCAAGTAATGTTAGGAAAGATTTTAGAGTTCTGGTTATTGACTAGGATTTACATGAGGCCCTTAGTTTTCCAAAACCCAAAATATGAGTTGCACTTGTATGCTTGTTTGAATAGTAGGGATAGTGGGCCAAAAGAAATGGCAGTTCAATTTAATAATGGTGAATGTGAAGGACTTAATAGGGAAAATATTGAGATTGAGGTTGACCCATATGTTGAGGGTGACGCAAAAAGGGTTTAAGTTGAGGTATTGAATGATGTTAAGACACAACCAAAAGGTCCAAGTTCTAGTCCTCTTCAAATGATAGTGGGCTAGTGCCCAAGTGTTGTTGGAAGTGTAGGATCCCCACATCCACCCCAAGGAGTTCAACTCCCTGGGTCTGACCCACAGGCTAATGGTACGCTTCCATGTCAATGACAACCTAGGCAAGTAGCCACTCTACAGCAAAGGGACCCTACAATGCCACCATTGATGTTGGAAGATCGTCTCTGTAGTGACAATAGTGACACTAACCAAAACTTTGTGTTATCAAATGAGGATTCTAGAAAATCTGATGCTTGTGATAGGGTAGTTTTTGATGAGCATAGAGGAAATGACGATGTGTTAAGGTGTTGGATGATGGTCATCAGCCACCAGAGATTAATATGTCTAATCCAGATATTGATGTTTTTCCCAAATATTAAAGCCTTCAGAATGGCCTTAATAACTCACTGCATCTTAACTGAGTGTGAGATAATATATATGAAGACTCAGCCCGATAGAGTGACCCCTAGGTGTAAAGACCCCAAATGTAAGTGTAGAATACATGCTTCCAGGTTGAATGATGGTCATGTGATCCAAATGAAGACACTATGACTTCCACATTCATGTACACCAGTCAACAATTTTGCTTTTAAGATGGCCACAAAGAATAGGATTGCATACCAATGCATGGACTGGCTAAGTCTAGATGATAAGTTGATAGTTAAAAATATAAGTGACAACCGAAGAGGATATTTCACTTAATCTTACCTTACAATAGAGTGTGGAGGGGGAGGGAAATAGTAATGCAGAAGCTTTTTGGTGGGAATGAAGATTAGTATGAGTTGATACCCTCATTGCTTAAAGAAATAAAAAGCACAAACCCAGGAAGTGTGATAAATTATGAGGTGAAGCCTGAAGATGGAACCTTGTTAAGGTTGTCTGTCTGCCCCAAGGGGTTGTAGGAAGGGATTTGTGAGAGATTGCAACCCAGTGATTGGGCTAGATGGGTGTCACCGAAAGGGGAAGTACAAAGGGACTCTCCTCTCACCAACCTCAGTAGATTGAAATTGTCAACTATTTCCAATTTCATTTGGGGTTGTGGGGTCTGAAACATGTGAGGGTTGGAAGTGGTTTCTCAATCATCTTAAGGAAGCAGTGGTACATAAGGATATATTGATTATTATAAGCGATAGGTGTAAGGGGTTTGAGGAGGGAGTAGCTGAAGTGTTTACTGGTTGTGAGCATAGGGCTTGTGCAAGACACCTATTTCAAAACTTCCAGAAGAAGTTCAGGATTTCTCTACTACTAAGTCTAATGTCAGATGTTGTCAATGGTTACACAGTTTGTGAGTATGATAGAAAAATACAGTCAATTAGACAGGTGGATGAAGCAACACATGAGTGGTTCGTTAGAGTAGAAGACAACTACAAAATTGGGAGTAGGAGTTAGTTTGACATTAAGTCTAAATGCAATTACCTCACAAACAACTGCAATGAATCTTTTAATAAGTACATTAGAGAAGTGAGACATTTTCCTATTGTCACAATGATAGACAACTTAAGAGGGAAAACTAATGCAGATGATGTTCAAGAGACCGGAGAAGGTAGAGAATGGTCTGTAGTGCCTAAAGCCAGAATATGGCTTAGTACATTGCTCAGAGAGTTGGGGGATTTCACTGTCATAAGATCTCCTGACTTTAAGGCTGAAGTCAGTAACAAATTTGGAAGATGCATTGTTGATTTGAGGGAGAGGAGTTGTAGTTGTAGATAGTGGCATCTTATAGAGTTGCCATGCCAGCATGTTGCATCTTTAGTTGGCACAATCAGAGGGGTTGTGTGGGAGGACTACGTCCACCATTGGTGTAAAAAAGTAGTGTAGATGATGGCTTATGAAAGGGGGATTATTCCAATGGTGGACAAGTCAGAGTGGCAGGTTGTTCAAGGCTTCAAAATTAGGCCTCCTGTAGTGAAGGGGCAATCTGGTAGGCCAAAGATGAATAGGTACAAAGGCTCTGTGGACCACACAAACATTAATAGAAAGAAGATGTGTAAGTGGTGTGGTTTGCTGGGCCACCAAGCAAAGAGATGCAATGAGCCAATTGGCAGTCAACAAGGGGGACAAACTAGGTATACATTTCTGATATTTAGGTTTGTTTGCCTTTCATAGTTAAATTCATATTAATTCAATTTTCAGGACTATAAAAACTAATAGAAAATGCAAGAAAGGAAGTTCTTTCAAAGAAAGTACAAAGGGCACCTCCGAAACCCAGAAAAAACCCAGTGACGAAGCCACTCAAAGCAACTCCCAACCAATTGGTCCAATGATGAACCTTTTGGAGGCAGTTGCTTCTGGCTAAGTCAGCTTAGAAGCTCTACAATGGTCTAACTTTAATTAAATAAATGTTGTACTACTAATTCATTTAAGACTTATTTCCCATTAGTAATTTGTAACAAAATTTGTGTTGTGAATGTTGAAGTCTGTTCAATTGGTTGCTCATTTTTTAATGTGGATTGTTGTCAAGTGTTGGATGGTATGAATTTGTAACCTTTTTTGCAGTAAATGTGTTTTCATATGTGTTGAAATGTTTATCTCAGATGTCGTGGTTCAAATGGTTAGTGGAGTGATTCCAGGCTTTAGATTAGACCAACACATGATAATGGTCTTCATCACCTTAGGAGATTCCATTGCATTACAGAGGAAGGCAATCATTTTTTTTGTATTTTTACATTTTTTTATACTTCAGATTTTGATTGATTTTTGATTTATTAAATTGATACCACAGAGTTTACATCAAATAAGATGAACACCTTGTCTAGAGTTTAACATACGAACTGCAAAGTTGATTTTGATTTTTTTCATCATACACTTAACATAGAAACTTGAACATGAACAAAGTTTATATCAATTTTTTTTTCTACATCACCTTAACATTGAAAGTTGAACATGAACACATTGTCCAGAGTTCAACATACCAACTGGAAAGTTTCTAAACACAACAACTTTCTTAACACAACTTAACACCACTTCACACAACACAACTAAACAGAACACAACAAAACATAACACAACACAACTAAACAATAGCCACAATCTTTCACCTTCAAACTAAACAAGCACCCCCCAAAACCTGACCCACAAACAACTTTCTACATCATCCAGTTAATAAGCAGACTAAGCAGAACAAATACCCCAACATTCAACACTACATCGACCTTGCTCATGAATAATTTGGTCTCACCAACAAACACCTGCATGTTACAAATACCAGCTCTCATCTCGAGCAGTATCAAGTTGTTTTCCACCATGTACTCCTTCACTTTCTTGGTGACTAGTAACATACCATAAATTGCATTCATGTTGTATATCCTTTGTTTTACCACAATTTTGTGCTACTCGAGTGTTTGTTTGATGTGTTTTAGGTTTTAGGTAATAAAGGAGAAAGCCAGAGAAAATGACCGAAATACAAAAAGAAAGGACCTTATTGAAACATCTTCGACCTACTGTCATGCTCAATGACAATTCAAGAAAGACCCTAGAAGAAACCTGGAGGGACCTGAACATATGGAAAATATTTCTGACCCAAAAATCCCTCTATACCATAATCTTGAGGAGTATTGGAGAAATTAAGAACAAACGGGCTTAAACCAGCAGACCTGCAGTGCAGCCCACGTGCTAAATGGACAACTTAAGCTGCTGAGAGAATTTGGGGCGGATCAAAACAACCTGATCCCGCCAATCGCGGGTGAAAATCTGCCATTGATTATAGTCGTCAATTTGTTTCTAGATTCATCTACACCCCTCTTTCTTCTTTAAATAGCAATGTTTCTCCTTCCTCTTCTCTTCTTCTCCACTTTCCTCCAATAGAATAGATTAAGTTTACCCAATTTGGTAGCAAAGGAATAATGGTGTATGAAGGTTGTAATCGTACTCTTTGATTAATCTAATGTTAGATTTGAGTTCCTCTCTTCTTTAGCTTTCTTTCTATCCAAGTAGTTTTACATTTTGTTGGTTGATTTAGTAGTTTGCTTTTCTTGCCTTATTAAGTGTAGATTTCTTGTTTCCATACTTGATGTTTATAATAGAGACTAAATTCACCACGTTTGGGATGGAGGTGATGTAAACTATGTGTTGTGTGGTGATGGGTTCTTCTTATTTGTGCCACTTTCATGTGTTTAATGTAAATTTATACTTGTAGCATGCTTAAACTTGTATTAGACGAGATAATAACCACAATAGGTACTTGTCTCATGCTAGATCTAGAGTTTATATTGTTACTTGTAATGGTTTATCTTTGTATGGAATTGGCTAGAAATGTATGATCCACGTTTTGTGCACATGAATGATTTAGGTTGTAGGATTAATTGATGCTCTATTGGCCACACTAGGTACTTATTGCTTGCTCGATAATATAAATTTAAACTAAGCTTTATGTGAAATATGCATATTCATAGTTTGCCAAGTAGTGTTATACACTAGCTTCTACTTGTATGCCACACTACACATGTGCCTAATTGCATTAAACATCGCTCTCACTCATACACACACACCTCTACACACCTCCAATTCAAGGGGGTTTAGTTATCTTTTTTATTCATTCTGATTGACATCATTTCATGCTTACATTTGCATCTTATATCCATTATCTTTCACCTAAACAATGCTACGTGACGAGTTTTATGTTTGAATTTCAGAAATAAATAGGTTTGAAGAGATGAAGCATAAAAGGACACAAAAGTAGGGAAAAAGGACTGAATTGTGATACCTTGGGACTAAGATGCAAGGGAGAAAGACCTGAACGTAAGACCAAAGGACCAAGGAGCAAAATAGAAAACTCAACACCATCATGGGGAGTATTTTGGCAATTCTATTCGGGTCGGAGATCCAACAAGTCAAGTAACCGCATCAAAGACAAACAATACCAGCATGGAAAGCCCAGACTAAAGCCCAAGACGATCCGGATCCTGTAGACCACCAATTGGCGGTCTGGGACCGCGAATTGGCGGTCCGGGTTGATCCGGATCCACTGAGATTTTTGTGGCACATGTATTAGAGGGTGTCTATTCTATTTCTGGTATTTGTTTAGTCCCATAACGGGGGATTGTCCTGGATTACCTTTTTCTATGATTATAAATAGAACTCTTCACCTTCTATTGTAATCACTTAACATGTTGAGTGGCTACTCTTCCTACTTGAAATGAGGCCTTGAAGCACCCACTAAAGTAGGAGGATGCTACTTGAATTGTGAGTCATTTTAATAAAAGTTTCTTTATTATGTTGTTTGTTTCATGTTGCTATTTTTACTTAGTTTAATTTCATTTCATTAGTTTTAGTAGCTTAGTTAATATGTTTCCTTGCTTAGTTTAATAATTAGTCTAATATGTAGTGAGTAGTCCATCCCCTTTGGGGGGTGTAGTTGATGTTCATACATGCAAAAGAGAATCGAATGAATGCTTTACATATTCATTGGGACTAATTCTTATTTGTATATCTTTATTATATATTTCATCGAATTCCCATTTTGTAGCTGCCGCACAGCTCCTTATTTATGTGGGAGCTATAAACGTCTTAATCATATTTGCTGTAATGTTCACAAGAGGTTCTGAATACTCTAATAATTTCCGTCTTTGGACTGTTGGGGATGGGGTCACTTCGTTGATTTGTATGCTTGCTTATTTAGGATGTGTTGATAAAACATGAATGTATGCTTGCTTGTTTAGAATAAAACTTATGATTTGATGAGTTTTGCCAAAATGATTAGACACCTCTCATGCTTGTTTAGGTTCTGAAATAACCAGCTTGTGTATGTAAATGTTAATCAACTAGGTTAGTGAATGGATTTATAGGTTTTTCCATAACATTTAGACACTTCCTATGCATGAAAACACTACCTTTATTTGTGCTTAAAGAATGTGTTCAACACCCACCTCTTTGCATGTGTGCACTCACTCCACCCCTTAGGGGTTTTCCATTTCTGAATTCCAGCACACTTATTTTGTTCTTTGTTAAGTTTTAGTTCATCGTTTGTTGTTCGTTTATGCATGCGTTACTTCGTAGTGTAGTATAGTGTAGATTAGGATAATCAAACTCTCTTCCCTATTTTTGCCACTTGATTTTGTGCAAACGAGAGGCTTCTCACCTCCCTGTCGACGATTAGGCATTCTTTCTTGTTTTGGTCATGCCTCATGTATGCGACTTAGGCACATTGATTGTCTTTTATTTTAGCTTTATTTTCATTTGCTAAGTGCTGGCGTGAGGTACACACCTACTCTCATTCATGCATTTCGTATGAACATGCATTAGTTAGTCGGAAGTGCATTGAGACAAGTGTGAGTTGAGTGTTTGTTTGGAGAGTTGATTGTTAGATTAAGACTCCAAAACACTACTGAGGAGGGGTTGTCCCATACAAGATAAGGTAGGGGATTTGAGCACCCTTTCCTTCGCCCCACAAACCACACTAATCAAGAGCCTAATTTTTAAAATCAAGTAGACATTGACCCTAAGGATCTCGGACGCATTAGGAGAGTGATCCGGTCACGACCGTCATGGCCTGATCGGCATTGCCCACTTTGTCGATAGTAGGAGAGACGAGATCTCCGGATCTTGGCTCACTTGCTGGGCTTTGTGGTCCTCGTCGTAGGGAGGTGAGGCGTGTTGAGGCCGTGTGACCTCGTAGTTAGGCGTCGTCTAGCTGTAAGGACCTATAGCGATCTTAGGATTGTTTGAGCCTTGTTTGCTTGTGTGCTTCTACCTGTACCCATCCGCCGTAGCTTAAGGACTTCTTCCCTTCTCTCTTGAGTCATTCTTTCTCTCCTGTGTCCTCCCGTCTTCTCCACTATGCACATTCTTTGTAAAAAAAAAATTTGGTTTGTGTGTGTGCACCTTTGTGCATGCTTTTGTCGGCACGAGACGAGAGTGACTGTTTGACGATGCGCGTTTTGAACCCGGCTTCGGTAGTCGATTTCTCGACACCTCCCTCCTCTCGTGTTGCACATAGTCCGGGTTCAATGGCTGCTAATTTCCGCGAGGAGGAGCAGTTGCTGGACCCACCTGTTCTTCCAGTTGTCGCTCCTGATTGATTCGTTTTATATTAAACCGCAAGTGCACGACCGCGTTGAAGCGGTGGCAAATACGGGTCGATCCACAGGGAGGTGTGTTGACTTTTGATTTGTGCGAAGGCGAGTGGGAAAGAAAGGAGAGAAAGGTTGGTTACACTAAACTACACTACAATGCAAAAAGGAAATGGAAGATAAGCAATAAAACTAAACCCCATAGGGGGTAGAGAAATAATGTGAATATAAAGATGTGTGTGTGTGTGTGTGTTCAATTATGCTCCTCACAACATGTAGTGCATGAAATCATAAAACTAAATCCAACTTTGCCTCCACATGAAATAAGATAAGACTATATTGTTAAAACATACAAGACAATAATTGGAATGAAGCTAAATGAACTCATGTATAAAGACTAGACCCTACTATGCCTCCACACGAAATAAGATATCCCAATATCATTAAAACATACAAGGCATTAACATAGGTAAAGGCAACAAGAGTACATACACTACAAATTGTGTTTCCAATATTAATTCGATCCATATCCTCACCTTGTCATTCCCCATAAAATAGGTCCACTAATCTAAGCATAAGCTAAGCTTCATTCAAGAGCATTAGCATATCAAAGATAAGAGTGAAATCCCATTAGATGGTTATGGAAATCATATAAGGCTCAAGGGATTAAGATAACACACACCTAATACACTACATGATCATATCACATATTTCTCTACCCCCAAATGGGGATGGAACTACTCACTAATCATTACACTACCTACATTAACAAAATGAAACATTATACTGAAAGGAAATTTAACTAAGCAAGAAAGGAACATTAAAGAAGCTTAAAAGGAAAGGAAAGACTAAACAAGCATGCACAAATTAAAAGAGAAGATTAAAAGAAACTAGAATAACTATTTTATTAACAATGACTCACATTGAAGGTAGCATTCCTCTCCACCTTGAGTTTTGCTTCAAGGCTTACTCCTTAGTAGAGAGAATGCCACCAAACAATGGGTCGTTTACAATAGAAGGTGAAGAGTTCTATTTATAGCCAAAGAAAAAGGCAATCCGGGACAATCCCCCGATGTGGGACTAAACAAATACCAGAAATGGACTAAATACACACTAATACGCGACCCACCAAAATCTTAGCGTATTTGGGCCAACACAAACCGCCGATTAGCGGTCTTGGACCACTAATTGGCGGTCTATATGGTCCGGATCATGCTAGATTTTATTCTGAGCTTTTCTGGATGTCTTTGTTGGTCTTTGATGCATCTACTTCACTTGTTGGAGCTCTGATCCGAATAGAATTGCCAAAATACTCCCCATGATGGTGTGGAGTTTTCTGTTTTGCTCTTTAGTACTTCGGTCTTACGTTCAGGTCCATCTCCCTTACATCTTAGTCCCCAGGTCTCACAATTAAGTCCTTTTTCCCTGCTTTTGGGTCCTTTTATGCTTCATCTATTCAAACCTATTTATTTCTGAAATCCAAACATAAAACTCATCACGTAGCATTTTTTAGGTGTAAGATAATGGATATAAGATACAAATATAAGAATGAAATGATGTCAATCAGCTCCCATACCTTTCCGTGATCGATGCTACCCGAGCCGTACTGCTCTACCCTCATGCATCGTATTGCCAGAGGCAAATGGGAACCAATTTGTGGTTAAGCCTCAGTTTATTTCCATGCTCCCTCACTTCACTGGGAAAGGTGACCCCTATATCTTTCTCAAGGAATTTGAGGAGGTCTGTGCTATGTTCAAGCTGCAACAACTTAGCACAGACTCCATCCATCTTAGGCTTGTCCCCTTTGCGCTGAAGGATGATGCCAAGAAGTGGTTCTACAGCAACCAGACGAATGCCTTTAGGGCTTGGGATGAGTTTCAATCTTCATTCCTCAAGAAGTACTTTCCAAATCATCAGACTCAAAAATTGAGGAACGAAATCAATTCGTTTTATCAACTTGAGACCGAGACATTTCATATATATCTAGAGAGGTTCAAGGAGCTACTATCCTCATGCCCTCACCATGGCATTAAGTTGTGGCGTCTTTGTCAGATTGTTTACGAGGGTCTTCACATCCCGTCCCGAACGCTCCTTGAGTCCATGTGTCAAGGAGAGTTCTTAGGAAAGGATGAAAGGGAGGCATGTGCTTTCCTACAAGACCTCGCTGAGAAAACCTTGCAATGGGAGAGTGTAAGGGAACCACCTGCATTATCCAGCATAAGAGTGAGGATCGCGAATGCAAACTCGATTAGATCGGGTGCCGAATTTGTTGTCGATACCACTATTGCCGTATTAGAGGGTCACGAGTCTTGCAAGAAGACCATTCCTGAGACTCCTATTGTCGATGTCTTTGTCCCTAAGGCACCTTTCCCACATAGGTTGGCAAAGAAACGTGATGAGCATTGGGACAAATTGTTGAGGTACATGGGAAAATCAAGGCGAACATTCTGTTGTTGGACGTTGTTCAGGAAATACTACTGTATGCCAAGTTCCATAAGGATCTTTGTATCCAAAAGAGGAGAACAAATGTCCCAGAAAGGCCTTTTTGGCTTCCAATAGAAGTACGATCTTGACACAACCCACGCAAGTCAAATACAAGGACCCCAGTTTTCCTACTATTTTATGAATGATCGGTAATGTGACTATCTATCGAGCTTTGTTGGATTTGGGAGAATCGGTAAAACTCCTCCCTTACTTTGTCTATGTCAACCTCAAAATAGGCGATCTTAAGCTTACTATGACTATCCTCCAGTTGGCTGACAGATCTATCAAAATTCTACGTGGGAGTGTGAAGGGTGTTCTGATTAAATTGGGTGAGCTTGTATTCCCAATTGATTTCATCATCTTGGATACTAAACTTGTATCAAACCCACAAGGACAAATTCCAGTGATCCTGGGGAGGTCATTCCTCATGACATCTAATGCTTTAATCAATTATCGTAATGACTTATTCTGGTTGTCATTTGGAAACCTCATGGAAGATTTCAACATAATTAGTCTTGGTAGGCAACCTGGTTCCTTCGACGATCCAATTGACGCAAATCTCATCCAGGACACATATGAGATTGAATCAATTGGCATGTTTGTGATACATCGACATATTAATGAGGACGCACGTCTGGGTGCCTTCTCTTCTTATCCCATGGTTCTTGAGTCACTTGAGATCAACTCTGAGTGTGACAAAGACCCACTTACGGTCGAGCCTACACCGCTCCCCTGTAACCTCAAATACATCTTCTTTGGGGATAATGAGACATTACCACTCATTATCGTTTCTGAACTTGCAAAAGAAGGACATCAAGGGAATAAGCCCTGGTATTGTCCGCTCCCATGTAGAAGTTGCTCTTGGAACACAAGTAGGCTATCGGGTGGTCTTTGAAGGACATCAAGGGAATAAGCCATGGTATTGTCCAAAACTGGATCCACTTAGAAGAGAAATCTATGCCCCGTTGGGACCCACAACGAACGTTGAATCCTGTACTGAAAGAAGTCGTCTGAAAGGTGGTTCTTGAGTGTTTTGATCATGGTATCAGATATCCCATTATCGTTTCCGAACTTGCAAAAGAAGGACATCAAGGGAATAAGCCCTGGTATTGTCCGCTCCCCTGTAGAAGTTGCACTTGGAACACAAGTAGGCTATCGGGTGGTCTTTGAAGGACATCAAGGGAATAAGCCATGGTATTGTCCAAAACTGGATCCACTTATAAGAGAATTCTATGCCCCGTTGGGACCCACAACGAACGTTGAATCCTGTACTGAAAGAAGTCGTCTGAAAGGTGGTTCTTAAGTGTTTTGATCATGGTATCAGCTATCCCATTTTTTATAGTTCATGGGTGAGTCTTGTCCATGTGGTTCCCAAGAAGCCAGACATGACGGTTGTAGAGAATGAGCATAATGATCTTATACCGACACGACTTCAAACTGGTTGGCGAGTTTGCGTTGTTTATCGCAAGTTCAATGTGGCAACACGGAAAGATCATTTCCCATTGTCATTCAATGATGTTGGAAAGGTTCGTCGGACACGAGTATTATTGTTTTCTTGATGGATACTCTGGCTACAACCAAATTCTCATCACCCCTGAGGATCAAGAGAAAACCACATTTACATGTCCCTTTGGCACGTTCACTTACCGTCGCATGTCCTTTGGGTTATATAACATGCTGACAACATTTCAAAGGTGTATGATTAGTATCTTCTCCGATATGGGGAGCGTTTCCTTGAGATTTTCATGGACGACTTCTCCATATTTGGTGCTTCCTCCGATGAGTGCCTTCATCCCTTGAGCCTTGTCCTCAATCGATGTCGAGAGAAGAACCTCGCTTAATTGGGAGAAATGTCACTTCATGGTTAAATGAGGGATCATACTTGGACATGTGGTCTCAAGTAAGTGAGTTGAGGTCGATCAGGTCAAAGTGGGTCTTATTGCTAATCTCCCACCGCCACGTAATGTGTAGGATATTCGTGCCTTTTTGGTGCATGCTGGATTCTATCGGCGGTTCATTCGGGATTTTAGTAAAATTGCTCGACCTCTCACCACTTTGTTGGCTAAGGATGCCAATTTGAGTTCACACTAAATTTCCACCATGCCTTTTTAACTTAAAGAAAGAGTTGACTTTGGCTCCCATAATTAAGGTGTCAGTGTGGACTGAACATTTTGTGTTGATGTGTGACGCATCTGACTTTGTTGTGGGAGCAGTGCTTGGGCAACGATTGGACAAATTACCTCATGTGATCTACTATGCCAGTAGAACACTGAATGACGCCCAATTGAACTACACTGTGATCAAGACAGAATTCTTAGCGATTATATTCACTTTGGAGAAATTTTGGTCGTACTTGATTGGCTCCCACGTGATTATCTACTCTGATCACACTGCCATCAAGAACTTCATGGCAAAGAAAGATGCCAAATCTCGACTCTTCTTGTTGTTACAAGAATTCGATCTCGAGATTCCAGACAAAAAAGGTGTGAAAACGTAGTAGCGGACTACTAGTCTCACCTTGAGACGGCCAACCAATATGACCAAATTATCAATGTAAATTTTCATGATGAGTTTGCTGATATCGTGAACTCTGGTTTGCTGATATCGTGAACTACCTCATAACCGAGCAACTTCCTGTGGGTTGATCAAAATCTGATCATGCCAAATTTAGATCGTATGTCAGATTCTTTCACTGGAGTGACCCCTATCTATTCAAATATTGCTCTGACCAAATCCTCAGGTGGTTCATCCCCAATAACAAGTTGCAAAGTGTCCAAACCTCTATATATTCGTGTTGCGGTTTGCCTCTCTTTCTCTATTTCTCTATATTGTTCTTGTGCTAATAGCTTAGGTTTTAAAAGAACTTAATTATTAAATTCACCCCGCTCCCCGTTTAGACTAATTTTAGGGCTAATTAGATCCTACAATGATCACCGTTACGGGCCGAGATCAAACCTTACAATTTGACAACAAAAGGAAATGAGTAAGAATCACTCTAACTTGAGCACACTTGAGTAGGCTATGAAATTTGATCAAGTGGTGAAGTTTAACCATGGAGTGTAGGATTTTGGGATTATTGGAATGAAAAGATTCTCTCTAATGTAGGAGGCAAATAAAAGTTGGAGAGTTATGTAAATAAGGTGTGTTGATGCATTGCATCATATGTCTTTCATTTAGATTAATTTTATATCAATAAATGCTACTAAGGTATGTGTTTAGTCTTATTTACATAACACAGGGACCTGAATGCAAATTACCCATATCCCGAGCATAAACGCGTGCAAGAGACTCATTTCTGTCGTAAAGACCAAGTTCAAGATTATCGGGACTCAAATGGAAGTCCATCCAAGCATAAAGCATTCAAAGTCCTAATTACAAAAATGCCAAGGACTTAAGCACAAAAGTAGTCAGGACCTAATTGCAAAAAAAGCCAAGGACCCGACTGCAAATTAAAGTACCAAAATATTATTTTGGAGAAGTTCTAAAGAAAAATCAATTTGGATCTCCAAATATATGAAGAAATAAATTCGGAGCTCAAAAGAAAGGAAAGAAATCAATCCAGACGCTGAAAAGACATTTAAATCATACCATAAAAACACAGGAAAAATACGGATAGAATCTGAGCCAAAAAGGTGGCGATTCCGCCGAATCCCATGTACAAAATGCGGCGGATTAGCCACACAAAAGTCGATCCGTGCGCTCAAATTTTTACCAATGTTGTATTGACGCGTGTACTTTTCTTTTATGTATTGGGATCCCCGGTTGAGGCTATAAATAAGGCCGAGTCATGTATTGAAAAAAGAGGAACTTGTTTTATTCCATGCTTTAGTAATAAAATTCTATTGGTTTATTTTGTGTTTTTAGTTTTCTTTTGTAGTTTCTCTAGGACCCATTCTCCTTCCCTCCATCCCTGAGTTTCTAACTCTCTCCAAAGGGTGGGGGTGACGGATTTAGGGTGATGAGAAGAAGAATGATGTTATTATTTTAATTTCGTGTTAGTATATTTTGATTACTTGAGTCTACGTTGAATCATTTATCATGTAATGCTTTATAACTAATATGATTTATTATAAGTTTCAGATTTCTCTAAACAAAACCTGATATCTAAACCCCCACCCGCTGGACTCTCATCCATATTTGTTTTATTCTTAGTTTGTTTTTGTTGTTCTTGCTTTAGAAAATTAAAAACAAAAAATCTCAAACCAAACTTATTTCTCTCTCTTTCTTCCTTAATCGAAAATCACAAAAATAACAATATCTCTCCCTCCTTGTGTTCGACCCGTACTTGTCACGTCTTCATTGACGCCGTGCACTTGCAGTATAAATAAAATTCTCATCAAGTTTTTGGCGCCGTTGCCGGGGAGGCGACGAAGATTTTGTTTATTTTTTGTGATTTCTATTCTATTCTGTTTATCGTGTACGCGATCTAACTATTTGGGTTTGCATTTCAAGAGACAACAGAGTGCTCGGCGAAATTCGGGCACAGTTGGAGCAAGAAGGGCGGCGAAATCGCCGCATCTAAAGAAGAATCTGCGGCGAATCCGCCGCACGTCTGAAGCATCTTGGCTTCAAATTTTTCTGGGGTTGTCTCCATCTCTGGGTGGACGTGTAGAGTAACCTTTGTTGCCTTTTTCGTCTTAATTTCTAGTTTTGGAAAATTTCATTTTCGTAGAACTGCACGTGTTAGGCTCAAATTCCATAATTGGCAATAATTCAACTCTGACCTAAAAATTGACAAAATTAGAAGGACTTAGTGCATGCATCATATAGTGTTTTGTTTGCATTATTCTTGCTAAATTCTTGCAAATTAATTCTTGTTGAAGAGTGCTGGAGGCAAGGTAAGTGTGCGGTTTTATCAATTGCATTTAAGCATATAAATTAGTTCGCATACAACCTTGCAATTGTCCCCAAATTAAAGACCAATGTTTGACTATCTTTGCTAGATTTAAGTTAAACTATCTTAAGGGCAACTCCATAGGAAAAGATACGGTGGGGATTTCATCACCCTTCCGTGGCCCACAAATCACAATCCTAAAGTGTCACCCAAGCCTTAAAATTAAAATCAATTAGACATTGGCCCCTAAGGACTCAGACTCAATTAAGGAGAAGATTGGTTTGACTTGCTATGACTTGAAGCTGATCGAATTTAATTTGGTGTCTAGAAAGTATTTTTGTGTTGACGTAAGTCTTCCAAGTGAAGTGGTTGTCTAATTGGCACCGACTCTGTCGGAAGCGCCCCCACTAGCTATACACTGCCTGGCCAATTTGGTTTGATTAGTGAGGGAGGTGAATCAAGCGAACCAATTCGACTCAACCAGTTAGGAGTCGTCTAGATTTAAGCTACATTAGGTCTAGGATTGTTTGAACCGTGCTTGTTTAGGAAATTTCTAACCAACCCTCTCATCTATCTTTTAGAGTTAAGTTTCCCTTCTCATTTGAGTCTTATTTCTCTTCTCACCTCAATTCTCTAGATTAGGATTCCTTTCTCAGCTTTCCCCTTCCTATTGTTTGTTTCCATTTTTGAAAAAAAATTAAAAAAAAATTAAAAAATTAATTCAAACCGGTGCACTCAGATTTGGGTTCGGGACTTGAGCAATCGACTCTCACGAGTTCATCTAGATTCCAGTCTAGAGCTTAGCCCCAATCCACATGTTGCACCACCTCACTCGGATCCAATGGGTGAGAATGTAGTGGACCGGCCTATGACTCTGAGGGATCGGTGCTACCCAACGATGGTTGCTCAGCCATCGTGCATCGTTATGCTCATCATACCGGGTCGCGACTTCGAACTAAAGGCACAATACATGAGTATGTTGCCCAAGTTCACCTCTAAGGAAGACCCATATCTCTTTCTTAGAGAATTTGAGGAAATCTGCTCCCTTATACAATACCAGCATATCTCTGAGGAGGCAGTGCGTCTTAAATTCGTGCCTCTAGCACTGAAGGACGACGCTAAGAAATGACTATATAGTCTAGCCGAAAGATCTATTATGAGTTGGGCCGAGTTTGTTCAAGTATTCTTAAAGAAATATTTCCCCAACCATAAGACTATTAGGATTAGGAATGAAATTGTTGCATTCGTTCAATCTGAGAGCGAGCCGTTCTATTCCTATTTAGAAAGATATAAAAGTCTGTTGACCCAATGCCCTCATCATGGAATTCCAAGATGAAAATTGTGCCAAATTATTTATGAGGGATTGACACCTACATCTAGGGTTATGGTAGAATCTGTAAGTCAAGGAAACTTCATGTCCAAAAATGAGAAAGATGCTTAGACTTTTCTTGAGGATTTAGCCGAAAATAGTATGCAATGGGACAATGCTAGAGCACCGAATAACCCAAGTATTGGATCTAGAATAGCAAGTCAACCCAAACCAGGTGTCTTAGCTGTAGATGCTACTGTAGCTGCTGAAGCAAAACTAGCTACCCTTATGCGTAGAATGGAAAGTCTAGAGCTAAAAACCCGACACCTAGTGAATCAAGCATCTTCTATCCCTTGCTCTAGATGTGGTCAAACTGGTCATATAATGGAGGATTGTGCGGACTTGGAACAAGTTAGTGCCGCATTTAACCATTCTAGAAATGACCCATACGTATCAACCTATAACCCGGGTTGGCGTAATCATCCCAATCTTTCATGGAACCAACAAGGTCAACCTCCTAGACAACAACCAAACCCGTATAACCAAAATAATACATCATCTGGGTTTAGTAACAATGGAGATTATGATGGAAGGTTGACAAGCTTGGAAAATTTGGTTAAGACTTTTATGCAAACAACCACCCAATCCTTCCAAAGGCTAGAAATACAAGTCAGCCAACTAGCCCAAATAGTAGGTGAAAGAGAAAAGGGTCAGTTTCCAAGTCAACCTGAGGTGAATCCAAGACCTAATAATCAATATCAGCCCTATCAACCACCTCTAGGAAGTAACAACCCTAGACCGGTTCAAATAGTTAATGAGGAAGGACCGTTCCAACAAATAAATGCAGTTGTATCATTACGGTCTGGAAAACAAGTTGATAACAATGTGGTAAATCCTAGGGCTCCTAATCAATCTAGCCGTCAAGCACCCACATATGACCTGACCATTGAACCTGAAGTCCAATTTGAAAAGCCCAACCCACCTACTCAACCTGAACCTATAGCTCAACCTGAGGGAGTCTATGTTCCTAAAGCCCCATTCCCCAATAGACTCAAGAAGAGCTCAAATGCACAAATGGAGAAAATCTTGGAAGTATTTAAGCAAGTTAAGGTGAATATTCCACTCTTAGATATGATTCAACAAATACCTGCTTATGCTAAATTCTTAAAGGATCTGTGCACTAAGAAAAGAAAAACAAACATACAAAAGAAGACATTCTTAACTGCAAACATAAGCTCTATTCTGTCAAACTCGTCTCCAAAGTATAAGGACCCTGGGTGTCCCACAATTTCTTGTGCGATAGGAGATACTTTTATCAACAAAGCCCTTCTAGACCTTGGTGCTAGTGTTAACTTACTCCCGTTCTCTGTCTATGAGCAACTCAACCTTGGTCCACTAAAACCCTCTAAGACAACCCTTCAATTTGCTGATTGCTCTATTAAGAAACCAAGAGGTATAGTAGAGGATGTTTTGATTAAGGTTGGTGACTTCATTTACCCAGTGGATTTTGTCGTTCTAGACACTGAACCTGTTGTAAATCTTAAGAGACAAATCCCTGTAATACTAGGCAGACCCTTTTTACCCACTTCTGAAGCTTTGATAAATTGTCGAAATGGGCTCATGCAACTGTCTTTTGGAAACTTAAAAGCTGAATTTAATATCTTTCATGTTGATAGTGAGCCAGAAATAGTATGCAATCAAAGTTAATAAGTGCATTTGCTTTATCTCTGCATACATTGAGGACAATGCATGATTTTGGTGTGGGGGTGTGTTTATCTATCTATCTATCTGTTTTATTTTTGTTGTTTAAAAAAATTATTCAATGCTCCATGACATAGCTTAAGATTGAACTGCCAAAACCCGTGTACAAATTGCATTGAGTTTTTATTCTTTATTATATAGTTCTGCTTGTAGAAATGATGACATAAATCTAAGTTCCAAAGAAATAACTCATTACCCTTTAAGACATGTATGCACTTAAAGTGGATGAATCAAATCTTTGAAGTGGTTGATAAAAAGCAGAGGTTGAGGAAAATATACCGGGAAGTGTGGACTTCTGATAGCAATTAAGCCTTGAGGAATATAAAATGGGAGTAAAAGTGAGGAAAGCACATCTTGCCAAATGATTACAAAAGCCCAAGCCTTCGGGTCACTGGTCCGTAGGGGTATCTTAAAACTGGTAACTTGAGTCTGTCAGCCCGGGATTATCGACCAAACTCGCTACACGAATGCAAAAAAGGGTAAAAGTGTCAAAAAAGCAAATGTGTTGAATCACGAAGAAAAAAAAATACTCAAGGCCCAAAGTTAAAAGAATGATCCATGCCATTGTTGATCCGAATGATACTTCACCACCAGAGGAGGTGTGCAAAATAATTTAAGTGATAACATGTGTAGAAGGGTTAGTGGTGTGAATATTGGAGGAATGAAGACCAAGTCAGATTTCTTATGAGTTAGATTTATATAATGAGCATGCAAGAATTCTAAGTGAGATGTATAAGCTTGAGGTGGAGATATTGAGACTTATTAATGAAATGTTAAATTAAGACTTTGTGGGTGTGTCAACTGAAAACCCTCACGAGACAAAACTCGTCCTCTAAGGAAACTCAGGGGTTTAAAGGCTTGTTGCACAAGCTAAGTGCAACCGTGATTCCTACGAAAGTGAGTTAGGATTTCCCTGTTTTCATTTTTCTTATATTCTGTTTTGCTAGGGACTAACAAAATCTAGGTGTGGGGGTATTTGATGCATTGCATACATTGCATCATACGTCTTTCATTTAGATTAATTTTATATCAATAAATGCTACTAAGGTATGTGTTTAGTCTTATTTACAGAATGCAGGGACCTGAATGCAAATTACCCATATCCCGAGCATAAACGCGTGCAAGAGACTCATTTCTGTTCAAAGACCAAGTTCAAGATTATCAGGATTCAAATGGAAGTCCATCCAAGCATAAAAGCATTCAAAGGCCTAATTACAAAAATGCCAAGGACTTAAGCACAAAAGTAGCCAGGACCTAATTGCAAAAAAAGCCAAGGACCCGACTGCAAATTAAAGTACCAAAATATTATTTTGGAGAAGTTCTAAAGAAAAATCAATTTGGATCTCCAAATATATGAAGAAATAAATTCGGAACTCAAAAGAAAGGAAAGAAATCAATCCAGACGCTGAAAGGACATTTAAATCATACCATAAACACACAGGAAAAATACGGATCGAATCTGAGCCAAAAAGGTGGCAATTCCGCCGCACCCCATGTACAAAATGCGGCGGATTAGCCGCACAAAAGTCGATCTGTGCGCTCAAATTTTTACCAATGCTGTATTGACGCGTGTACTTTTCTTTTATGTATTGGGATCCCCGGTTGAGGCTATAAATAAGGCCGAATCATGTATTGAAAAAAGGAGGAACTTGTTTTATTCCATGCTTTAGTAATAAAATTCTGTTGTTTTTTATTTTGTGTTTTTAGTTGTCTTTTGTAGTTTCTCTAGGACCCCTTCTCCTTCCCTTCATCCATGAGTTTCTAACTCTCTCCAAAAGGTGGGGGTGACGGATTTGGGGTGATGAGAAGAAGAATGATGTTATTATTTAAATTTCGTGTTAGTATATTTTGATTACTTGAGTTTTTGTTGAATCATTTATCATGTAATGCTTTATAACTAATATGATTTATTATAAGTTTCAGATTTCTCTAAACAAAACCCGATATCTAAACCCCCACCCGCTGGACTCTCATCCATTTTTGCTTTATTCTTAGTTTGTTTTTGTTGTTCTTGCTTTAGAAAATTAAAAACCAAAAATCTCAAACCAAACTTATTTCTCACTCTTTCTTCCTTAATCGAAAATCACAAAAATAACAATATCTCTCCCTCCTTGTGTTCGACCCGTACTTGTCACGTCTTCATTGACGTCGTGCACTTGCAGTATAAATAAAATTCTCATCATGTGTGAACCTCTATTTACAAACTCCTAGAGTATTATAGTTGTTAGAGAAGATTTGGAAAAGATTTATGTAAGATACACAAAACAGAAAACTAAGTTCAGCAAATATGTCCTAAACCGGTCGACATTCCATGAAAATAAGGAAACGTTCAAACCAACTAAATATACGGTCGAACCAGATGACTACAACTTAAGTTAACGGTTGAAGTAAAACAATGGGTGGTTGACCTTTATGAGGGTCTTGGCCAGGTAAAAGGTTAATCTGTCGAACACAAGAATAGAATTCGTCCAACCGAAAATAATTGGGCTTTAGGAAAACAAAATTGTCTCTATCCGGTCGACCGTTTGCTTGGTCGTGTTCGACCGGTGGCCAAAAACAATTTAGGGGTTAGGTGTATATATACGAAAAAGACCATTGGAGAATACAAGTATAACCATTGTCCCGAAAATATGGGTATTATCGGTCGACCGGTGGAACTTGGTAAAATCACTTTTGGAGTACCAATTAACTGGTAGGAACGATTGATCGGAAAACTCGTTTCGGTCAACCATTCTGCACAGACATGTTAGGTTTAGTTTGAGTTATTTTCCGACTTAGGGTTGGGTGATCTATTGAAGTCCAGATGATGTGAAATTTGGTTTGTGGCTTCTACCAGAAACCTAGTGTATATGTGAATAGGTTACACCTCTTGTATGCCCAAGTTCACATAGATTCCTAAGACTCAAATAAAAGTAAAATTACATGTCTTCAATTAGATTAATTACATATCTTCACTTCATGCCATTCTTAAAGTTTTGATCACCTGTATAGATGTTATCACAATACAATATATATTCTATGCAAAATTTATGTTACACTACATTTGATTGTGATTAAGATTATGTTAGTTAAATCATCAAAACATATATTAATGTTAAAAAACTAACACTACAAACAGAATGGGTGCATCCAAGCAATTGCACTAGAAATGCGAGTGGACCCAAGCAAATACTGAAAATGCGAGTGTAAAGAGCCAATGTGACCATTTATAGGTGCACCCAAGCAAATCTCCCTTTGATTGTGTATGTTTACTTTTGGGGGATTTGCTTGGTTGCACCTCTAAATGGTAATAATTGACTCTTTACACCTGCATTTAACTATTTGCTCGGGTACACCTACATTTCACTACAAATTACTTGGGTGCACCTCCACCATTTGTGGGACCCACTTTGTTACAAATTTTGGTATTTTATTTTACAAAAAAACACCCTGTAAAATTAAATATCATAAATATTAAATATAAAAACAAAAAACCCAAACCCACATTAATATCCCTCTGCCTCTCTCTCTTCTCTCGAGTTTGCTCTCTCCTCTCTCCGACACTTCCCATACCGAAATGAAAACTAAACCACGAAATCTCCTCTCCTTCCTTCCAAATGCTACCACTCCAAGTTGGCCTGGTCTAACATGAGGCTCCCTCTCTCGACCACAAACGACTGCCTGCAGTTGTTGAAGCCTGACACGTTAATGCTGGTCGCGCCCAAGCCTCCCTTGGGCAGTGTTGTCGCGCAGCATCCTACGACCAAGCAGATGCCGGAGGGGATGGAGTCTTTGAAGGAGTAGAGGGAGACGCAACCGTCAGTGAGTTGCCATCGTCAGAGATCACCGCCACCATGTCGCACCTGATTGCAGTGTTTAAACTGTAGTTGATGGTTAGAGGAAGATTCATTTAAGACAATGCGTGGACATTTTCATGTGAAATAATTTCGTAGTTAACAAACAAAGAATTATTAATATTGTCAATGTTTCTAAATTATCATAATAGGTTGAATATTTAAAATTTAATTTTTATGTATTGAAGATGAGAAAAGCTTCAAAGTTGATTTTGCATGAAGTTCAACAAATCTTACATGAAATAAAGATTCAATATTCATAAAAAGACATTATAAAGATTTTATCAGTGTAAAATTACAAAAAGTTTAGTCACAATATTATTGTAATTAAGGTGAAATTATGATAATATTTGAGAATATTGTTGATAATTTTATTAAATGACATTTAATTGCGAAAGTATCCCTAAAAACCGGTAATTTTTTGCAATATCATACAAATAAAAAACTAAAAAAGAGTGTCAATACCTAATTGCCATAATGTATCTATGTTTAATAACATCTTAATGTCTCCATTGGTAAATTCTGTTGTGCATAGCCGTGTCTAAAATCCTACGAATTGAAGAGCATGTCTACAAGCACTACTGGAAAGTCGGCCTACAACGTTTCCTCTAACATGTCGATTATTACAAATTGACGTGGAAGACACCCTACCAAGTCGGCTTTAGTAAAACCGACATGGTAGGGGGTCTTTTTAATATATATTTTATAATATTAAAACCCAACCACGTCGGCGAATACATAAGCCGACGTGGAAGGTGTTTTTAATAGTTTAAAAAAAGAATTCAAAGTCTACCACGTCGGTGTTTAGTTAACTGATGTAGTAGGGTGGTCTTCCACGTCGGCCTTTAAATAGTCCGACGTGGAAAGGTTAATTTGTTTTGGGTATAACTGCATAAACCAAATCGAAATCCCGCCAATCCGGAAATCAACAAACATAAACCATAGCTGCCTACCTCTGCCCGACCACATCGACCTTCCCGTCCCGAAGTAGAGATGGTAGAGAGATCCATTTCCTTCTCCACTTCCTATCCGCTTCCGACCTCACGATCCTACGTCCTCCAAACCCTAGTCGGAATCCACTTCTCCGCTTGATAATTGTGTGTTATTTAGTATCCATAAGTAATTTTATTTGTAAGATATTTTTCAAAAGAATTTGCAAAATAAATTTACAATTTGAAATATAGCAGCTAGTTTTAAATATATATTGTGATTTTATAGACGCTAATATATATATACTTTTAAATTCAAACCCTACCACATCAGTTTTAGTAAAATCGACGTGGTAGAGTTTTTTAAATATATATTTTTTAAATTGAAACCCTACCATGTCGGTTTAAGTAAAACCGACCTGGTAGGGGGTCTTCCACGTCGGCTTTTAAATAGGCGCGTAAACTAAAATGAAATCCTGCCAATCTGGAAATCAACAAACATAAACTCTAGCCACGTCCAATTCAAAATCAAAATATTCGTTCCGCAACCTCAAAATCCAAATTCTCTTCTTTTCCGTTTTCCCGACCCGAAGTTGAAGAAGTAGAGATGGGAGAGAGATCGATTTCCTTCTCCATCGCACTTTCCATCCACTTACTATCCATCGATTTCCTTCTCACCGAGTACGTCGGGACGAAGTTCTTCAGGTCCCAGAAGCAGCCTGATCGTCGCACCATCGTTGGAGTTTTAGAGGTCAAGTTTTTGGTTTTGAAGTTTGGATTTGTAAAAGATGGTGTTTTGGAAGTTTGATGATTCGGGTTTTGTTGGCAGGAGGCATTTAAGAAGTTTGTCGGGAAGTAGTGGCGGTGTACTACTCAAGTCATACTGTAAGTGTCCTAATTTTTCCCTTTTAAAATGCTTGGAAGCTATGTTAGAGTGCAACTTAATTTGTCATCATGTTTTTTCCTTTTAGAATGCTTGGAAGCTATGTCACTATGTCTGTTAGCATATACATGGTAATTACAAATATGAAGCTATGTCAGAGTGTGACTTAATTGTCGTCATGTTAATGCCTTTAGACTGCTCAGAAGCTATATTAGTATACAAGTTAATCGTCAGAGTGTGCATGGGATTGTCGTATGTTATGTGACTGAAAATCTGAAACGGAGTTATTTATAACTACTCTTCTGAAAATGATGGACATAACAACGCTAACTGATCCCAACTCCAACTCCAGCAATAGCAATAGCAGCAACATGGAGATGATGTCACCATCTTACAAACACAAACACAAACAAAACAAATACTTACTTTCCAACTTAAGAAAAGATTTTTTGTGTGATAATGATATGATATACTTCTTTTTCAATAATTCAATAGGATGATTCATATAGCTAGATTTCCATAGCAAGATTACTACATGATATCTAAATCACAAAAACTGGAAAAAAAACCCTACCTACGTCGGGTTTTTTTGAAAATCGACGTTGAAGGGGGTCTACCACGTTGGTTTTCTATGCAATCGACGTAGTAAAGTATTTTTTATTTTTTGGTTTTTATACCGTACAACGTCGGTTTTCTATATAACCGACGTGGTAGGGTATACAAAAATAATTTTTTTGATGAAGGGGTCTACCACGTCGGATTGTAAACCGACGTGAAAAAGTAACCCCATATAACGTCTCCCACCTACCACGTCGGTGAACCAAGGCGGTCAACCCGACATTGTACCCCCTTATTATCCGACATGATAACCATTTATTCCAGCAGTGAAGCACATCCATATGCGTACCTTTCAGAAATGATGAAGGGAGCGTCGGGCGGAAGCGAAATGTGAGCGGCAGACCGGTTGCCGTGGGTGCAATCCTTGGCTACAAAATTGGTCAAGTCGACACGAAAGTGACCGTTATAAAAGGGGGTGACATGAAGAGTAGTATTAGGGATTAGCAAGTGCGGGGGGTCGAACGCAACGCACGTGAGCCGGAAGCCGGGAAGAGTGCAGACAATAGTGCTGCCGAAGGGGAAATGGACGTGGAGTCGTCCGCAGAAGTTGGTGCAGTTGGATGTGTGGAGGGGAGGGATTTGAAAGAAGAGGAGAGTGGAGAATGCAACCGGAAGAAGTGGTAACATTTTGTTTTTGATTTTGGTCGGGGAAGTGTCGGAGAGAGATAACTCGCGAGAAGAGAGAGAGAGAGAGAGGAAGAGATAGTGTGGGTTTGGGTTTTTTGTTTTTTTGTTTTTATATTTAATATTAAGAATATTTATTTTTATATGGTGTTTTTTGTAAAATATTTGACGGAATTTGTAACGAAGTGGGTCCTACAACCGATGGATGTGCACCCACGCAATTTGTAGTGAAATGTAGGTATACTCAAACAAATACTAAAAATGCAGGTGTAAAGAGACAATTATGACCGTAACGGTGCACTCAAACAAATTCCCCCTTACTTTTTCATGCAAGACAAATAAAATGGAAGAAATCAGTGAATTTTTTTACCAATGTCCGCCTCTCTTGAAAATATGAATTACACACAATATGTTGAAATTTAAGGAGTATAAAGATTTTCCACTCAATACAATCACGTGAAATATATTTCACTAGTAAATCTAGAAACATAAAAGAGTTTTTTGTTGGCCAAAAAAATCAAAAAAATGGAAATTGGATAAGAACAAAACCCTCGTAGTAGTTAGAGTAGTTAACATAAAAGAAGCATCCAACTCTTGTGCTCTACGGATGTTAGGAGGTGCTTTCAAATCCAACGAGCAACTAATTTCCAAGTATCAAGGCTGAGGGTACGGATTGGACACCCTGTTGTCATGTCCTTGGACATGAAATCAAAGCATGAAACATTGATTGAAGACATGGATGTGTATATATAGGCCTCCTCTACCACTAGCAACCATAGTAGCCATAAATGTCTGGTAGAAAATTACTTTTCCACAACTCAAGGATGCAACTATGCAATCATGAAAGACATAAATCCTTCGTTTGGAGAAGCTAGCACAAAACAGCACATATCATTTCTGAATTGAAAACTGTGGAGATGTATGATTATTGGAGGTAAGTATAACTTATTATGGGCTTTTGTGTTTTCCTATAATGTGATCATTAAGAAGAAATATAGTTAACTTTTTATGATATAGTTTTTCTGAAAATATATTTTCCCAATCCCTTATTTCTTGTTGAAACATAAGAACCAAAGTTCCATGTTTTTTTACAACAATGTGTTCCATCATGGAGTAAAGGAAGAACATAATTGTTTAAATGTGCCCACCAAAAACTTGTATATGTAAACTAGAAGTTGATGCAGGCAAGCCCCATGTCATCTCAAGATGGAGAAATTGCAAGCAATCAGTGTAACATCCTCAAAGCAGCGGAAAATTTAAAATTTATAAACACTCAATCAACAGAGGATATTACGCAAATAAAGGAACACAGGTGCACCAACATATATATACATATATATCCGAACATCAGAGTTTACAAAAGTTGTGATTACATCAAAAGCATAAACAAAGGAAACAGTAATCACACGACCTCAACCGAGAGAAAGCTGGATCCGGTAGCAGTGCTCCTCTCCTCGGTCACCACCCCCTAACGCCGATCACGACCTGAAAGTAAACATGCAACAATGCCTGAGTTTCCAAAAGGAAACCCCGTATGCCAAACCCTAAATGTATAAAATAAAAGCATCCTTGCATGCAATTCTACAACCCAAGAAAAGCATCACAACACGCCCAGCTCCAGGGCTCTCAGACCCAACCGAAGGACACTCTACTGGTACGGGGCTCCAGGTCTAATCTCAACCAACCGCCGCACCCACCATAGTCACGGGGCTCCAGGTCTAATCTCAACCAACCGCCGCGACAGACACTAGTCGCCAAGCTGGGTTCCAGGTCTAATCTCAACCAACCGCAGCTACCACGACACGACCAAGGGCTCCAGGTCTATTTTCAACCAACCCAAACATCTAAGGGCTCCAGGTCTATTTTCAACCAACCCCTACACGCGGTCCCTGCTCAGGCTCCAGCTCTATTTTCAACCAACCCGAACGCACTACGGAGCTCCAGGTCTATTTTCAACCAACTCCGTACAGACTAGCTGGGCTCCAGGTCTATTTTCAACCAACCGCAGCTCTCACACAATTACGGGGCTCCAGGTCTATTTTCAACCAACCACCGCAACCCTCGTGCACCTAGCACACTTGCCGGAAGAACATCGGCACTACGACTCGCCCCACACGGACAACCACGATCACAACACCTCCATAGTGCAAAACATGACACAAACGGTCCACCGAACCAAAAGACCCGGTCGACCGAATCAAGCAAATACAGGGCAATCCTCTTCGACCGGCACTCCATCGGTCGACCGATTCCCACCAACAGAACTCGTTCGGTCGAACCCCAGTCAAGGGACGATCGACCGTTTAGATGGTCAACTCCCTGTTCAACGAACAAAACGACTAATCGGTCGACCGACAAAGGGGTCCCGGTCGACCGAAAGTCACCAGGGAAAACGCCGAGCACTCTGTCCAGGGAATAATCCCTCACTCGCGCCAAGAATTCGGTCGAACGCCGAGCACATCTCGGTCGACAGAGTTCCTCCAGAGCGTTCCCCACGCTCAGCGCACAAGTCCGGTCGACCGAACCCTCATTCGGTCGAACCGACCACTCTCCTCACTTAAGTCACGGTCGGACGAAAATCAACGAGCGGTCGACCGTTTAGTTGGTCTAAACTCCCAACCGACTTAAGACAGTGCACACGGTCGACCGGCAAAGGGGCCCCGGTCGACCGAAAAGCTCCAGACTTGCCTCCTATGCACGATCGGTCGACCGCCCCCAAGGGCATCGTTCGACCGATGTGAGGTAGATCCTGAATTCTCTTCACGAACGGTCGACCATTTGCACAAACCGGTAGACCGATCAGGCAGTGAAATCTGCTGCACATTTACTTGTGACGAGCCGAACGACCTACCGTCAACTTCCAATTACTCACGGTAATTAAGTGAGTGAGCTTGACATACCGGAAGGTCTGAAGAGACCTTAGAAGAACCGCGACGACGCCTCCACGAGCGCGTCTCCCCAAAACACGATCCGTCGACGAATCTCGCGTCCAAACGACGATCAACACCTCCACGACTCACTCAAGCACTCCAACTCCTCCACCAAACCCTACCACCACGATCACAGAACACATGAGGTAGAGAGAGAGAGAAAAGGAAACGCGAGGGATGGCTTAGCAAAACCACAACTCACCTCCGACCACCACAACAACTCCGAAGAACTCCTCCACCACACGCCGCAGCACCGCTTGCCGGAGATCAATACTGAGAGAGGGAGAGAAACGTGAGGGAGAGAGTGTCGCGAGAGAGAGAGAGTGAGATTGGAAGAGAGAGAGAGCTCACCATAAATATCTCCTCCTCTTCCAATCTGAACCTTCCAACCAATCCCATTCCATCTCCACCACTCATCTCATCTCCACTCCATCACAACCCTCCATCCAACCATCTTCAATCCAAGCCATCCATCTCCATCTCCCTTAATCACCACCTAAAACAACATCAAAGCACACTTAGGATTAGGATTAGGATTAGAATCCTACAATCCACCCTCCTAAAAGAATTTCGTTCTCGAAATTAAGACCGAAACTCACCAAATAAATCCGGGAACTTCTTCCGGACCTCTTCCTCGATCTACCAAGTGGTCTCTCGCTCACTGTGGTGCTGCCACCTGACCTGCACCATCGGAATGGTCCTTCTCCTCAACTGATGCTCCATCCGATCCACAATCTCCACCTGTCTCTCCTCAAGAGACAAATCCGGACGGATGTCTGGAACCTCCAACTGAATCACATGAGAAGGATCCGCTACGTACTTCCTCAACATCGACACGTGGAAGACGTTGTGAAGACCTGAAAACTGCGGCGGCAACGCAACCCTGTAGGCAACCTCTCCAATCCGCTCGAGAATCTCAAACGGTCCGACATACCTCGGACTGAGCTTCCCCTTCTTCCCAAACCTCATCACTCCTCGAGATGGTGAAATCCTTAGGAAGACATGGTCACCTGCCTCAAATCTCAGCTCTCGCCTACGCCTATCCGTGCAGCTCTTCTGCCTGCTCTGCGCAGTCGCTAGTCTCTGCCTGATCACATCAACCTTTTTAGCATACATCTGCACAATCTCAGGACCAACTAGCTGCCTCTCGCCTACATCACTCCAGCATACCAGTGATCTACACGGTCTCCCGTACAGGGCCTCGTACGGTGCCATCCCAATACTCGAATGGTAGCTATTGTTGTAGGCGAACTCGATCAATGGCAGATGCTCATCCCAATGACCTGCCCAATCCAGAGTACACGTTCGCAACATATCCTCTAGCGTCTGGATGGTCCACTCAGACTGACCGTCTGTCTGCGGATGGAATGTCGTACTGAACTTCAACCGAGTCCACAAGGCCAGCTGCAAACTCCCCCAGAATCTGGAAGTGAACCTCGGATCTCGATCTGAAATGATACTCACGGGCACTCCATGAAGCCTGACAATCTTCTCAATATACAACTTAGCTAGACCCTCCAGAGGTAGAGTGGTCCGGATAGCTAAGAAATGCGTCGACTTGGTCAGTCGATCGACTATAACCCAAATCACGTCGTGGAATCCCCTCGTCTTCGGCAGCCCGGTGACAAAATCTATCGTCACATGCTCCCACTTCCACTATGGAAGCTCGATCCTCTGCATCGGCCCTGCAGGTCTCTGGTGCTCAATCTTCACCTGCTGACAAATCAAACATCTGCCAACAAACTCTGCGATCTCCGTCTTCATCCTCTTCAACCAGAAATTCCTCTAAAGATCTCTAAACATCTTTGTGCTGCCCGGGTGGATCGAATAACGTGATCTATGCGCCTCCTCCAGAATGTCCTGCCTCGGATCTCCCCCCTTCGGCTCCCAGACACGGCCTCTGAACCTCAGCCCACCATCAACTCCAATACTAAAGTCTGACCCATCTCTGCCAGCTAACTGTAACAACCCAGCTAACTCATCGTCAGCACTCTGAGCCTGAACAATACTCGAGACCAACTAAGGCTCCACTCTCAGCCCGGCAATCACTGCACCTCGCGACTCATCGGTGAACGGTCTCCACTCGGTCAACGCCTCAAGCAGCTTCCACTCCTCGATACAAAGACCTGCTGCGGTAACCTCCACCTTCCTGCTCAAAGCATCAGCAACTGAATTCGCCTTCCCCGGATGGTACGAGATGGTGAAATCGTAATCCTTTATCAGCTCGAGCCATCTGCGCTGCCTCATATTCAGCTCCTTCTGCGAAAACAGATACTTCAGGCTCTGATGATCTGTGAACACCTCGAATCGCTCGCCATACAAGTAATGCCTCCAGGTCTTCAAAGCGTGCACCACTACCGCCAACTCCAAATCATGAGTGGAGTAGTTCCTCTCGTGCACCTTCAACTGCCTCGAAGCGTATGCAACCACCTGCTCGTGCTGCATAAGTACACATCCCAGTCCAACGCCTGACGCGTCACTGTAAATCACAAAACCACCACTGCCACTGGGAAGTGTCAGAACTGGAGCAGTCGTCAGCCGACTCTTCAGTTCCTGAAAATTGTCCTCGCACTTCTGGGACCACACGAACTCGACGCCCTTCTGCGACAGAGCCGTCAACGGCGAAGCCAACCTCGAGAAATCCTGAATAAAGCGGCGATAATAGCCCACTAGACCCACAAAGCTCCTGACCTCTGCCACACTCGACGGGGCTCTCCACCGTGTAACGACCTCGACCTTCGCTGGATCTACGGAAATCCCGTCACCTGACACGATGTGTCCCAAGAAGGCGACACTGCTCAGCCAGAACTCGCACTTCGATAGCTTGGCATACAATTGATGATCCCACAAAATGCCAAGTACAACTCTCAAGTGCTCTCGATGCTGCTCCACATCTGGCGAGTAAACCAAAATATCGTCCACGAAGACGATCACAAACCGGTCGAGGTACTGACTGAACGTCCTGTTCATCAAATCCATAAACGTTGCAGGCGCGTTCGTCAACCCAAACGGCATCACCAGAAACTCGTAATGCCCATACCTCGTCCTGAATGCTGTCTTCTGCACATCTGCCTCTCTGATCCTCAGCTGATGATATCCGGATCGCAGATCAATCTTCGAGAACACCGGCGCTGACTGCAACTGGTCAAAAAGGTGCTCGATCCTGGGCAAGGGATACCGATTCCTCACGGTAACCTTGTTCAGCATCCTGTAATCAATACACATCCGCAGTGATCCCTCCTTCTTCTTCACGAAGAGTACTGGCGCTCCCCAAGGTGAGACACTGGGGCGGATAAATCCTGAATCCATCAGGTCCTGCAACTGCTTCTTCAGCTCTGCCAGCTCAGCAGGTGTCATCCGATACGACGCCTTCGACTGCGGCGTAGTCCCAGCTACCAAATCATTCCCAAACTCAATCTCTCTGTGAGGCGGCAACCCAGTGACATCATCTGCAAATACATCTGGGAACTCCCGAACAATCTCAATATCCTCCAATCTCCTCGCCTCTGGATTTGGAACTACTAAAGTGGCCACGAAAGCTCTGTAACCCTGCTGCAACAACTTCTGTGCCCTCACTGCTGATACGATCACTCTGCCTCCTCTATCTTTCGTCCCCCTGATCAGCATATCAGGTAGACCCTTCCTCAGGATCAGGATCTTCTTCTCCCGGCACATAACTCGCACATCGTACTGGGACAGCCAATCCATCCCCAGTATGATGTCGAAGTCCTCCATCGGCAACAAGATTAGGTTAGCCGGAAACTCCTGATCTCCCGAAACAATCGTGGCGCTTGGGAGGAAGCTCCCCACAATGCCCACCAAACCCAAGGGTGTGCTGACCTCCAACGTGGCAGTCAACATCGCAGGGGTACGACCCAACACGCTCGCAAATCACTCCGAGATGAACAAGTGTGTGGCCCCACAATCAAACAGCACTCTCGCACTCAACCCAGCAACAAAAAGCGTACCTTCCACCACCGTGCTGGCATCTCTCGCCTCATCCGCCTGGATGGTAAAGACCCGTCCAGTTCTCTGACCCTGCTGCTGCGACGACGCAAAAGGTTGACGACCTCTACCTCTGCCTCCTGCTGGCTGCCCTGACTGCCTGCTGGACCTGCCTGGCCCACTCGGACAATCCCGCACAAAATGACCTGGCTTGCCACACCCGTGGCACACTTGACGGCCCCAACACTCTCTGGAGTGAACTCGGCCACAACCTCTGCACGCCTCAGGCTGGCGTGATCTACCTCCTCCGATGCGGGGCCTCTTGCCCGGGTTCCATGCTAGCTGAGCACCCGGACGTCCATTGACCTTCCCCGGTGCTCTCCTGGCCTCAGCATAATTCTGCTGCTAATCCTGATCAATGAGCGTCGCAAATCTCACCGCATCTAGCAGCGTCTGCGGCATACTGTAGGTCACCTGAGTACGGAGGTGCTCCTCAGCCCCCGTATAAACTTCCTCGCCCTCTACAGCGGCGTCACACAGATCTCCGGACAGTAACGCTCCAGCGCGTTGAACCTCCGGGTATACTCAGCCAGGGTCGCATCTCCCTGCTCGAGAGCCATAAACTCCTCTCGCCTCCCATCTCCGACATGCTCTGGGAAATACTGCTCGTTGAACTCCCGCAGGAATTCCTCCCAGCTGATCTCCGTCCTGCCCTCAAACACCACTGCAGATGTGGTCCTCCACCAGTTGGACGCGTCTCCGCCCAACACATATGCTGCAAATCATGTCTGCCTCTCGGCGGGCACTCAATCGCCCGAAGGATCTCCTGAATCTTCAGGACCCAGTCCTCCGCAGCCTCAGACTCTCCTCTACCATCAAAGGTAGGTGGGTGCTGTCTCATAAAGCGGTCAAGCATCGCTCCTGCCGCCGCTGGCTCTCCTCTGCCTGACTGGCGATCCAACATCGCTCCCAGTCGACCCACCGTGTCATAGAGCATCCGCCGCTCCTCAGCCCAGTCCGTACTCCCAGTATCCCCACTGGTGTCACGGTCCCGTGGGAGAGGTCTCACGCGTCTCGGAGGCATCTACACACAAAGAACAACACACATCAAAACCATGAATGCATGAACTAATGCAGACTCTAAAACTCTAAGGGTGGTTTCTTTGGATAAGGACACTGGAACCGACCGCTCTGATACCAAGTTGTAATATCCTCAAAGCAGCGGAAAATTTAAAATTTATAAACACTCAATCAACAGAGGATATTTCGCAAATAAAGGAACACAGGTGCACCAACATATATATACATATATATCCGAACATCAGAGTTTACAAAAGTTGTGATTACATCAAAAGCATAAACAAAGGAAACAGTAATTACACGACCTCAACCGAGAGAAAGCTGGATCCGGTAGCAGCGCTCCTCTCCTCTGTCACAACCCCCTAACGCCGATCACGGCCTGAAAGTAAACATGCAACAATGCCTGAGTTTCCAGAAGGAAACCCCGTATGCCAAACCCTAAATGTATGAAATAAAAGCATCCTAGCATGCAATTCTACAACCCAAGAAAAGCATCACAACACGCCCAGCTTCAGGGCTCTCAGACCCAACCAAAGTACACTCTACTGGTACGGGGCTCCAGGTCTAATCTCAACCAACCGCCGCACCCACCACAGTCACGGGGCTTCAGGTCTAATCTCAACCAACCGCCGCGACACACACTCGTCGCCAAGCTAGGCTCCAGGTCTAATCTCAACCAACCGCAGCTACCACAACACGACCAACGGCTCCAGATCTATTTTCAACCAACCCAAACGTCTAAGGGCTCCAGGTCTATTTTCAACCAACCCCTACACGCGGTCCCTTCTCAGGCTCCAGGTCTATTTTCAACCAACCCGAACGCACTACGGCGCTCCAGGTCTATTTTCAACCAACTCCGTACAGACTAGCTGGACTCCAGGTCTATTTTCAACCAACCACCGCAACCCTCGTCCACCTAGTACACTTGCCGGAAGAACATCGGCACTACGACTCGCCCCAAACGGACAACCACGACCACAGCACCTCCATAGTGCAAAACAGGACACAAACGGTCGACCGAACCAAAAGTCCCGGTCGACCGAATCAAGCAAATACAGGGCAATCCACTTCGACCGGCACTCCATCGGTTGACCGATTCCCACCAACAGCACTCGTTTGGTCGAACCCCAGTCAAGGGACAGTTGACCGTTTAGATGGTCAACTCCCTGTTCAACGAACAAAACGACTAATCGGTCGACCGACAAAGGGGTCCCGGTCGACCGAAAGTTACCAGGGAAAAATCCCTCGACACAACAACGTATTCGGTCGAACGCCGAGCACATCTCGGTCGACAGAATCTGTCCAGGGAATAATCCCTCACTCGCGCCATGAATTTGGTCGAACGCCGAGCACATCTCGTTCGACAGAATTCCTCCAGAGCGTTCCCCACGCTCAGCGCACAAGTCCGGTCGACCGAACCCTCATTCGGTCGAACCGACCACTATTCTCACTTAAGTCACGGTCGGACGAAAATCAACGAGTGGTCGACCGTTTAGATGGTCTAAGCCCCCAACCGACTTAAGACAGTGCACACGGTCGACCGGCAAAGGGGCCCCGGTCGACCGAAACGCTCCAGACTTGCCTCCTATACACGATCGGTCGACCGCCACCAAGGGCATCGTTCGACCGATGTGAGACAGAGCCCGAATTCTCTTCATGAACGGTCGACCGTTTGCACAAACCGGTCGACCGATCAGGCAGGGAAATCTGCTGCACATTTACTTGCGACGAGCCGAACGGCCTACCGTCGACTTCCAATTACTCACGGTAATTAAGTGAGTGAGATTGACATACCGGAAGGTCTGAAGAGACCTTAGAAGAACCGCGACGACGCCTCCACGAGCGCGTCTCCCTAAAACACGATCCGTCGACGAATATCACGTACAAACGCCGATCAACACCTCCACGACTCACTCAAGCACTCCAACTCCTCCACCAAACCCTACCACCACGATCACAGAACACGTGAGGTAGAGAGAGAGAGTAAAGGAAACGCGAGGGATGGGTTAGCAAAACCACAACTCACCTCCGACCACTACAACAACGCTGAAGAACTCCTCCACCACACGCCGCAGCACCGCTTGCCGGAGATCAATACTGAGAGAGGGAGAGAAACGTGAGGGAGAGAGTGTCGCGAGAGAGAGAGAGAGTGAGAGAGGGAGAGAGAGAGAGCTCACCATAAATATCTCCTCCTCTTCCAATCTCAACCTTCCAACCAATCCCATTCCATCTCCACCACTCATCTCATCTGCACTCCATCACAACCCTCCATCCAACCATCTTCAATCCAAGCCATCCATCGCCATCTCCCTTAATCACCACCTAAAACAACATCAAAGCACACTTAGGATTAGGATTAGGATTAGAATCCTACAATTAGTCTTTTCATCCTTCCACATCTTCATGGCGACACCTGATTCCTTATCAGAAGCTTCCACAATTGTTTAGTACTCAGTACCCAACCCATCATCAGTCCTCATGCAACAATCATTATGTCATTATTATTCCATGAAGCTGAGGATTTGTCTGAGTCCTTCGTCCTATTCTGCAATATCTCGGAATGAAAGCTCAAGGAGAGGCCCCTTCACAACTTCAAAGAGTGAATGTTCTCATGCCCTACACATAGTCTTCTAGAGTGAAGTTGCAGTTTCATAGTGCACCCAGACAAAGGCTTGATTTTGAGGAATCAATTAACACGAAAAAATTCGGAGCTTGTGATATTTCCCCTTCCTCGCAGAGATCTTCATCTTTGCACCAAAAATTCACTGTGAAGGCATACACTGGCTCAGGTAGGCTGGATAAAATGGCACGCCCATCTGACATTTATGAACAATTTAATGATCAAAGTTAAATAAGTAGTTATGCGGTCAAAGTTCCATTTGTTGGTGTTCAGATTTTGTATGTGAACCATTTAACGTATTTTACTGTTCAAAATATCAAAGCTTCACAGATTTAATGAGCTATCTGCATTTTGTTAAGTTGAATTTTGCATTTCATCAATATTTTGTTGGCGTATAAGAAATGCAGCATTTTGTTATCATTTAAAATGTTTCGCATTGACGTATGCGGTTTTTGTTAGACCCTAACCCTTGCTTAGGGACTAATTCCGGGTTTAGTGGGTTTTGCACGGGGAAGGAGGGACGTGAATAGTGGGGGCTGTGTGGTATGATGGTGTAGGAGGAGTAGGGTGATGGTTTGGGTTAGGTTTTGTGTTGTTTTGAAACAAAACCCATACATCTATTTCTCTCCCACATTGTTGCTCTCCCTCACTTTCTTCTCTCATTTCCGGTGAACCAGTGGTGGAGGAGACGACTCCGGCGTGTGGAGGCAAACTCGAGGCCGCGGAGGTGCGAGCGTGAGGCACGCGTGTGGTTGCGGGCCGGAGGTTGTTTCTTGAGTTCTCCGACGGGCATCGTCGATCGCTTTGAAGAGGTATGTCGACTTTTAGTGTGGTTTTATTGTTTCCCCACGTTGGTGGGAAGTTGGGGTCGGTCGCGGGAGGTCGGAGACCTCGCCGACGACGAGAAACAACGTAAAATCCTTGGCTGGTGCAAGGTTGCTGTCGACCGGTGCCTCCGGGCGGTCGACCAGTTTTACTATTTTTCCCCACTTTAACCAACACCAGTCGAACGATGCCAATGTGGCGATCGACCGGTTGCTTGTGTGCTGGTGAGTTGGAGGCTTAGTGTCGGATTTCGGTCGACCGTCCCTTGTTTTTGGATCGACCGGAACTTAAGTGTTCTTGGTAATATTGCATGTTGTTCGACCGATTTTGATATATTGTTCGACCGTTAGATGATGTAGACTATTGGGATGACCCTGGTAGTTTTCGGTCGACCGGGACCCCTGAGTCGGTCGATCGAATAGACTTGTTGATTTTGACCAACTCCGTATTTTGACCTTGTATTCGGTTGACTGGTTTGACTGTTGTCCGACGGTTTGGACTTAAGTCATGCACAGAATAGTTCGACTGTTGTAGAATTTTGGTCGACCGAAACTCTTGGGGATGGTCGACCGGTTATACTTTTTCGGTCGACCGTTTGTGTGCAGAACTGGAATCCTGGTCCTTGTGATTGTGTAAACTCTGGCTACGGAAACTCGTGTCCTCACTTAGAGCGTGTGCCGGGAGGTGACGGCGAGTACGTGCTCGTGCCTGCCCAGGGACCGCTATGTGGAAGAGTGTGGACACTTGGGATGCGTCATCTCCGTGATGGACCGTGGTGTGACGTGTTGTTGATTGACTCTCTGTAGAGTAGCAGACCTGAGGGATCGCGGATCCTAATGTGTGTTGATGTATGGCTCGTGGAGCATGATGACCCTGCAGACTACGGTCTAGACCCGTTCGACGTTGTGCTGGACGTATGTTGTACCGCCGAGGTTTTTGCCGGCAATGATGGTGCCGACGATGTTCCGGCTTGTGGTTGTGTCGTCCGATGTTATGTCGGACGTATGTTGTACCACCGATGTTGTGCCGGCGATGCCACTGATGTTGTTCCGGTGATGATCCCCGATTGGGCACTTATCGTTGCATGTTGAGCGACCGGGCTACGGCTCCGTCGAGGTAGTGTAGACCACATGGTTACTTTGCTTGGAAGTGCGGACGCTCCTCACCGATCCCTTTGGCTTGAGTAGTCATGTGCGGGGGGTACGTCACGTACTGTCCGTAAGACCGTATGTGCCTACGGTAGGTTTCCGAGGGAAACCCGTTGTTGCCGTACTTATGTCCTTGTGGACCCTGTTGAGGGTACTTGTGTTGTTGGACTGATGTCCCGTTTACCCTTGGAGGGATTTGATGTATTGCAGATGTGATAGGACATGCTACTAGTATGATAGGTTAATTTACCGTACTGTTGCATTCATATATGCAAGCTTGGCATATAGGGTTTCCTAATAGGAAACTCAGGCATCGTTGTTTGATTCATGTTTCAGGACCGCAGTAGGTTCTGTCAGGTGGTGCCAGTGTGCGCACACATTTTGGGGTCAGGATCCTCTTCGGACTCTTCGAGGTCATCGTGATTGCTTGTACTTGTCTTTCGTTGTATTGTTGTAATCACGTCCTTTGACAAACTCTGCTGTAATTGGTGCACCAACTGTTGATTTATATGAGTAACATTCTCGTTGATGAGTTTTATCTGATTATCTCTTGATGGTTTAAATTTTTAAATTTCTACTGTTTCAGGATGTTACAACTTGGTATCAGAGCGGTCGGTCCTTATGTGTGGCTCCCAAAGAAATCACCCCAGTGTAGTAGTGTAGGTTGTATTTTACATTTAGGATGAATTCATGGTTGATCTTGAGTTGTTTCTTGTGCCAGATGCCTCCGAGACGTGTGAGGAACGCCACGAATGAGCGCAGGGCCAGTGATGCCACTGAGGGCGCTACCTGGGATAGGTTGGGCGATGTCCTCGAGCGTCAGGCGGCGAGGGCAGAGTAGACAGGGACAAGTGCGGAGCATGATCGCTTGATGAGGCAGCACTCGCTTAGTTTTGACGGCAGGTGTGACCCTGAGGCTGCAGAGGACTGTTTCTTTAAGATCTAGAGAATTTTCCCAGCGATTGGCTGTGTACCGGAGCGGATAGTGGACTTGGCCACCTATGTGCTGGATGGAGAGGCAGCAAACTGGTGGAGGACCACATCTGTAGTGGTGTTCGTTGACCGAGATGACATGAGCTGAGAGGAATTCCTTGAGGAGTTCAACCAACAGTTCTTTCCGCAACACGTCACAGATATGAAGAAGGAGGAGTTCTTGGCCCTCGAGCAGAAGGAGATGTCTTTGGCTAGCTACATCAGCGGGTTTAACACCCTGGAGCGTTATTATTCTGAGACTTATGTGACGCCCGAGCAGTGTGCACGGAAGTTCATCAAGGGGTGGAGGAAGCAGCTCAGGTCGTGTGTGATCATCAGCATGCCGCAGACCCTGGAGGATGCTGTGAAGTATGCGACTATCATCGATCAGGACTATTAGGAGTATTACCAGGAGGCGCGGAAGCTGCTAGTGAGTGCGGGAGGACGTGCAGTTGCTCATGTTTTATTTGATTGCGGTGCCACACACTCCTTCATTTTAGAGAAGTTTGTTGTCGAGTTGGATCAGACCCCTGACCTACTGGCCGATTTGTTGGAAGTCAGTACGCCCATGGGTGAGGAGGGCACTATGGGGAGTTTCCTCCCCAGCACCACAGTTGTTTCGGGAGACCATGATTTTCCGGTAGATCTGATCGTGCTACCGATGGAGGACTTCGACGTCATACTGGGGATGGACTGGCTATCACAGTACGATGTGCGAGTCTCTTGTCGTGAGAAGAAGATTCTTATTCCGAGGAAGGACGTGCCCGATGTGTTGATAAGAGGGACGAGGAGTAGAGGAGGTCGTCTGATTGTGTCTGCAGTTAAGGCACAGAGGTTGATGCATCAGGGTTGCAGAGCATTTGTGGCGACCTTGGTTGTTCCTGATTCTGAGACGAGGAGGTTGGAGGACATAGAGGTTGTACAGGAGTTCCCAGAGGTGTTTCCTGCAGAGATTCCTCGGTTACCGACGCATAGTGAGATCGAGTTCGGCATTGAGTTGATGGCTGACACGACACCCCTGTCGAAGGTTCCGTATAGGATGACACCTTTTGAGTTGACAGAGCTGAAGAAGTAGTTGCAGGAGTTGATGGACTCCGGGTTTATCCGACCAAGTGTCTCACCGTGGGGAGTGCCTGTGTTGTTCGCGAAGAAGGATGGGTCGTTGCGGATGTGTATCGACTACAGGATGCTGAATAAGGTTACCGTAAGGAACCGGTACCCTTTGCCCAGAAATGATGATCTGTTTGATTAGTTGCAGACGGCGAGAGTGTTCTCGAAGATTGATCTGTGTTCGGGTTATCACCAGTTGTGGATCAGAGAGGCAGATGTTCAGAAGACAGCCTTCAGGACACGGTACGGGCACTACGAGTTCTTGGTGATGCTGTTTGGACAGACGAATGCACCTACAATATTCATGGAACTGATGAATAGGACCTTTCAGCCATACCTCGATAGATTTGTTGTGGTCTTCGTGGATGACATCTTGGTGTACTCGCCTGACAGAGAGCAGCACCAGGAGCACCTGAGGATTGTGCTTGGCATCTTGAGGGATCAGCAGCTTTATGCCAAGTACACAAAGTGTGAGTTTTGGTTGGATCAGGTAGCATTTATGGGGTATATTGTTTCAGCAGATAGGATTTCAGTGGATCCGGCGAAGGTTGAGGCTGTGACTCAGTGGAGAGCCCCGACGAGTGTGACTGAGATCAGGAGCTTCGTGGCACTAGCTGGGTATTACAGACGGTTCATTAAGGACTTCTCCAGACTTGCTTCGTCGCTGACAGCGTTGACGCAGAAGGGCATCAAGTTCGTTTGGTCCCAGAAGTGCGAGAACAATTTCCAAGAGCTGAAGAGGCGATTGACGACATCGCCGATTCTGACGCTACCGAGTGCCAGCGGAGGCTATGTGATTTACAGTGATGCATCAGGGGTTGGCTTCGGCTGTGTTCTGATGCAGCACGGGAAGGTGGTGGTGTATGTACGATTTCTAGTTTTATTGCACATATATATTTTCGAAATTTTTATGCACAATAAGAATCAATTACAATTTTCTATGATTTATTTCATGCATGCATCAGTTTGTTTCAATAACTAGTTCCAAAACTTTATTAAAACAAACATGGGCTCCGAATTTCATACCTAGAAGTTCTCTAAAACTTCTTGATGATCCGGAGACATTGAGGGTGATTTTCGCTGCGCCGGATGCCCCCGAGTATTCACCAAACACTAAACAAGATCGGAGAGAGAAGAGCTAGCCTCTCAATCTCCAAATAGGGTTTAGAATCTAACTACTAACCCCTCTTTAGTTCCCTTGAGAAGAAGATCTCTGAAAACTAAAACTAAACTCAAGAATTAAGGAAACTTTGTGGAGAATTATGGAGAGAGATGTTTGCACAAGAATATAATGAATTAATTCTATTAGGTAATGAGATAAATTTGTATTTATAAGTTCTCTCCAAATTACCTATTCATGTGCAACCTCTTGCCCATGATTTCATGCAAACTTCCATCTAACCATCCATTATTGGTTAACAAATAATCTCAGCCACGAATTAAATCAGTTATGGACCAATTCCATGCATGATATAATTAACTCTTAAATTAATTCTGCAGAAACTATCTGGATCGTTCGACTGATTGGAGGTTCGGACGACCGTTTAGACCAAGTTTCGGTCGACCGTTTGTAACAAAAATATTTCATCGCAATGTTCGGTCGGCCGATATACTTCGGTCGACCGAAAACGAACAGACGAAATTCCCTGTTACGATCGATACACATCTGGTCGACCGTGCAACATTTCGGTCGACCGTGCAACATTCGGTCGACCGTTTACCGTTTAGCGGTCGAACGTTTTTGCACAGTACTGCAGACTGGTCAAATTTCGGTTTAACCCCTACAAAATTTGACATTTCGGGATTAGTAGTAAGTTCGCAACTTATGTAACATATTATCCTATGTAATGATAAATCATTACACCCCATAATATTTACATCACATATTAATTTAATTTAGATTCTAATTATGTTATTAATCACAACATAATTTTGATTTTGCTTGTTCACCACATGTATCATATTTTCTACATGAAACCTGACACACCTTATGAACTTAAAATCCCCATTTCTTGTTTCCCAGTTTTGTGGTGAGACCTATGGGAGGATCAAATCTAAGTTGGAAGTGATATTAAGAGCTTAATATCACAAGCTAGAAGCGGTATCTAGCTACACATTATAACTCCCAATCAGTTAGATGTCTTAATTCCACTGCACCAGATCCCGATGCATTTAGTGATGGAGTGCACCACTTGTGTCCGTTCCTTGCCTCATGATATTGAGAATACACACAAAGTAGTATTGTGTCATCTTTGTATTTGTATTCATTTCTTGATCCCTTTAAGCTAGTTATAAATATGTGACTTAACTCAAATCACATTGTGCACATTATAACTTTGCTTTATCAAGGGGCCCACTAATATCATCAGTCAATCAAAAGGGGCAATGATAATCTTTTGACTAACTATCTTCTCCAACAAAAGTCATACTTAACCAACCAATGCCTTTACACTACACTTATCGATAGCTCAAGACACTAGTCTAATCAAGCATTTCTTAAGTGATCGGATATAAGTCTCATATCCAAGGACCAAAGACACAGTAAAACATTAATGACACAGAAAATACAATTCTATAATGTTTTACTTATTAGGTCTATTAAGTATACAAAAGTAGTATTTTCCTCTTTTGTGTACCCGTGTTGTCACTCACTTGTGGGGCTACAATGATCTATGACCAACACGACAATCTTAACTCGGTAATTAATGTCCTATGTTAATTACCATGATTGCGAATATCTTTTGTTTTATGTAAACCATTATCTTTTAGAGCTCTACGGTTAAGGACCAAGAGCATCTTCATTAACACTTCTAAAAGACGAATAACATAAACAAGGAACAAAATGATTTCTCATTCAATTCATAATAATTGACATTTAAAAGTAAAACTTTTAGAACACAATGCTTTCAATCTCCCACTTGTTATCAAAGTTTTCTCTCACATACATTCTCAATGTATAAAAAAATAATAACTAGGGTAAACCCCATTACATATCAATCATCAAGCCAATCGACATGGTTCCTCAATCGCATGGACTCGAAATGCATTTCACCCTTGGCTTGGGATAAGGATTTTGTGAATGTATCAGCTGTGTTGTTGTTGGTGTCCACCCATAATAGATTTATTTTGTCTTCGTCGATGAAGTCACATGTGAAAAAATACTTTCGATCCATGTACTTCACTTTGTGGTGTGATCTAGGATCCTTGATTTGCGAGATAGATGCACTATTATCGTAAAATAGCTCAATGGGTACCTCGCTCGTGGGAACTACTCCAAGCTCTTCAAGGAACTTCTTGATCCACACTCCTTCCTTGCTCGCTTCATCGACAACCATTACTTCTAAAGCGGTGGTTTTATCGGCCGTAGTGGTTTGCTTCCAGCTACGCCAACTCACAACTCCACCATTCAGAAGAAAGACATATCCTGATTGCGACCTTCTATCGTCTGGATCACTCATGAAACTCGCATCCGAGTACCCTTCCGCTATCAACTCCCTTTGTCCTCCATAAACAAGAATCTTATCCTTAGTCCGCTTAAGGTACTTCAGGATATTCTTGGCCGCAGTCCAATGCTCAGGACCTGCGTTGGATTGGTGACGACTTGTCACGCTTAGAGCATACGAGACATCGGGTCTTGTGCAAGTCATCGCGTACATGATCGACCCAATTGCCGAAGCATAAGGGACATCCTTCATGTACTCTAAGTCCTTACGTGAATGCGCACGTTGAGACTTCTTGAGTTGCACACTCATACTCATTGGCACACTTCCCTTTTTGGAGTTGTTCAGCTTTAACATTTCCAAGACCTTGTCAATGTATGCACGTTGACTGAGGCCAATGAGTCTACGGGATCTATCTTGATATATCTTGATTCTCAAGATGTATTGAGCCTCACCCATATCTTTCCTTGAAAATGCAGATTTCAATGAACTTCTCGTTTGCTCAAGCAAAGGAATATGATTTCCCATGAGCAATATGTCATCGACATATAAGATTTGGAATACTATATGGCTCCCACTAACCTTCTTGTATATACAAGGTTCTTCCTTACTTTGAATGAAGTGAAGCTTCTTCACTTCCTCCTCAAAGCGTTTGTTCCAGCTCCTTGATGCTTGCTTCAATCCCTAAATGGATCTTTGAAGCTTGCATACCTTCTCGCTATTCTTTGGATTTTCAAAACATTGAGGCTGTACCATGTACACATCCTATTCCAAGTTTCCATTAAGGAACGCCGTTTTGACATCCATTTGCCATATTTCATAATCATGAAATGCAGCAATAGCGAGCATTATCCGAATAGACTTGAACATGACAACTGGTGAAAAAGTTTCATCATAGTCAATTCCTTGAACTTGAGTGAAACCCTTCGCTACAAGCCTCGCTTTGTTGGTTGTCAAGTTCCCATCCATGTCCATCTTCCTCTTGATAACTCATTTATTTTGAATGACCATTTTCCCTTGAGGAAGGTCAACCAAGTTCCACACCTGATTATCATACATGGATTCTCTTTCGGATTCCATGGCTTTAAACCATAGTTTGGAGTCTTTTCTTTCCATTACTTCTTGAAAGGTCGAGGGATCATCGGTATCTAGTACCATGATCACATGAAGTCCCAAATACATATCGGGTTTCTTCCTTTCCCTCGTTGACCTTCTAAGTTCTTTTGGTTCTACGTGTACTTCTCGAACTTCTTCCACAATTTCTTGCGGAATTGGTTCCTGTTCGATTCTCAAACGTACACTTGGTGGGGAAGATTAAGTTTCTCTCACAATTTCTTGCGAAGGTCTCTCACTCACGCTCCCACTAACCAAAGGAATCTCGGTTGGGCCTTCATGATCTTGAATGTCATCATTCATGTCATGATCTTGTAGAGTATCTTGAGTTTCCTCAAGCACAACCCTACTGCCACTACTTTTTACTCTTTCCAGAAATTCATTTTCTAGAAATGTGGCATCCCTCTCTACAATCACTCGATTAGAGGTGATATGCCAAAAGTAGTATCCTCTTGTCTCACGAGGATAACCAATAAAGAAGCACTTATCCGCTTTTGGTTGAAGTTTGGTCGACATCAATCTCTTGACGTAAGCCTCACAACCCCAAATCTTGAGAAAATTGAGCTTAGGTGTTTTACCACTCCACATCTCATAAGGAGTTTTCTCCACGGATTTGGATGGAACATTATTTAGTGTGTAAGCCGCAGTTTGTAGTGCATAACTCCAAATGTAAAGAGGTAATTCCGCATGACTCATCATTGACCGAACCATGTCGAGCAATGTCCTATTCCTCCTTTCGGATACCCCATTCCACTGAGGTGTACCGGGAGGGGTGAGTTGAGGTACAATACCAAACTCCTTTAGGTATGAGTCAAATTCGGCACTTAAGTACTCACCTCCACGATCCGTTCGTAGAGACTTGATTTTCTTGTCGAGTTGTTTCTCTACTTCATTCTTGAATTCATTGAACTTGTCAAAGGATTCACTTTTTTTCTCATTAGATAAACATATCCATAATGACTATAATCATCCGTGAATGTAATGAAGTACCTAAAATCATCTCGTGCACTAATACTCATTGGACCACATACATCGGAATGTATCAAATCCAACAAGCCACTCGCCCTTGGACCTTTCTTCTTGAAAGACCTTTTGGTCATTTTTCCCATTAAACATGGTTGGCACGTCTCCAATGATTTAAAATCAAGTAGACCAAGAAGGTTAGCTTCTTGCAATTTCTTGATGCGCTTTTCGTTTATATGACCAAGTCGATTGTGCCACAAGAGAGTATCATTCTTGTGAGTGGTCTTAAGTCTTTTGTTACTGATATTAAAGATTTGTTTATTATTCAATTCAAGAAAATAGAGACCATTCCTTATGAATGCATTTGCATAGAAAACACCATACTTCGATATAGACAAGCAAGAATTTGAAATATTTATATTAAAATTATCCGTATCTAAACATGATACAGAAATAATGTTCTTGCTAATCGAAGGCACATAATAAACATTCTTTAGACATAAATTTAAACCACTACATAATTGAAGCACCACAGAACCTTGTGCAACCGTAGAAACGTTCGCACCATTTCCGACCTTCAATTCTACCTGGTTCCTTACGAGTTCCTTCCTATCCATGAGTAGCTGCACATTAGAAACTATGTGAGCACAAGATCCGGTATCAATTACCCAATCCTGGACAGAGGTGGCCAAATTTATTTCAATAACAAATATACATTTGGTCTTTTTGGGGTGCCGACGTTCAATCAATCTGTTGTCAAGGTATTCCTTGTACTTGGGGTAATTTCGCCGGATGTGTCCTTTTTCACCGCAGCGAAAGCACTCCGTATTGGGAGTTGGAGATTTATGAGATTTCCCCCTTGAGGCACTCGCACGAGCACCTCCTACTCCCTTGCTCTTGATTGAACCACTTTTGGTAGATTTGCCATTTTCTTTACCAATCTTTTGGCTCCTCCCATGGACGGCAAGGACTTGCTTGTCCCTACCCTTGCCCATGTCAACTTCAGCAGTTTTGAGAGAGTTGTGCAGCTCCTCAAGATACACCCCTTTTTCACACACCTGATAGTGCATCACAAATTCCTTAAAAGACAGGGCTAGAGAACCAAGAATCATATCTTCAGCAATGTCCTCGGGCATTGGTGAAGAGAGCTTTGCCAACTTCTCAAGGTACCCTTGCATCGTGAGAAAATGCATGGATACCGATGTTCCCTCCGCCATATGGCACCTTGTTAGTGCGATGGTGGTCTTATAGCGCTCCTTTCGGGAACTATCCACGAACATCTTAGACAAAGCCTCCATGGTCTTCTTGGGTTTTGAATCCAAGTATTTCGCTTGAAGCGAGTCGCCCATGGATGCTAGCATGAGACCGTGAACTTGGTTCTCTTGGTCTTCCCACTTGGCTTTAGCCTCTTTCGCTTCATCTGTTAATCACTCATTCCATTTTGGGATTGGACCTTCCAAAATGTGAGACAGTTTCTCAAACTTTAACACGATGTTGAGTTTGAGTTGTCAACTTATGAAGTTTGAGCCATCATTTGCTAAAGGGTGTTTTTCTATCGTGGATCGTACGATGGGTTGGATGTTCGACATTTTCTACAAAATAAATCATTCAAGATTTTAATGCCAATTTTATGTTTATCATACATACATACAAATGTAAATGCTGCAAATAAAAATTTTGCCCATAAATGCAGCAATCCAAGATCCCATAAATTGTAATATAGACTAGCTAAGGGCTATCGAATACATTACAATATCAAGGTAAGAAAAATATTTTCTAATCACAACTTTTTTGAATTTTAGCAACATTAGCATCTTCAAACTCTTGTGATTCTTGTTGTTTTAATTATGAGGGAATACGACCTATCCTCGTTAAGAAAAACGTTTTCCCAAAACCGAGCGAGGGCTCTAGGTAATGTCAAGAAAACTTATTTTCATTTCATACGAGATACGTTTATCCATTGTATTCACAACTAAGCATACTTGGGGTTCACTAGGGTGAAACGCACCTCATATATCTAATCGTGGCACAACAATAGACAACCATTATATCTCCCACTATTCCCAAAGATGGAGGGAGCTATCTCTCGCTAAGGGCGAGCAGAGTATCCCTCGATCGATTGCTGCTAGTGGATGAAATAAGAAGGAAAATTACTCTTAATTTTGTTGGACAATTTCATATATTAACATGTGATTCAGAATTTTAGGTTATCATGCATATTATCATTCATACACATCCTAACATTCAATCACATTCATCACATGCATAGCATAAATTAAACCATTCACACAATCCACATCGTGTGAGTTTATATGTTCCCTTTGATCCTTGATCCTCGATCCCTGATCCTCGATCCTCGATCGATGCACTACAGTGGCGACTTCCTCTTGCACCGGAGATGTAGATTTTACAGAAAATAAACATGCTCCTCACATTCGATAAAAACCGACTAGTGCAAGTCCTATGTAAAACCTCTCAAATGCAATGCAATTATCTAAAGATAGAAAGCGAGAATTTGACTTTTACATATACATAAGCCCCTGTATAATAATAATTACAAACATTCATTGGTGCTGATTTGGAACATATAAACTCACAATTCCTGCAAAGACAACTCGAGGATCCATGCACGAAATATTGGTATAAACTATACAACCTAGTTTATCAATCATCTAGAATCCCAAACAATTCTTTGAAAAACATTTTGAAATCCATTAAAAACGTTTTTCATCCATCCACAAGTTCAAAAACAATTTTGAACCGCTGTCCATCCAATTTCCTAAAAGGAAAGATGAACCGCAGTTTTTTCAATTTTGTTGATTCTCTTACAAAACAATCGTTTATCCTTAAAACGAAATTATTGCAACGTATAATTATGTCTAAATCATAATTATAATAATTACATGGCATGTTTTAAACCACTTAAAACATTCAAAACGAATTATTACAAAGAATTATTCCAACAAAACATTTAAAGACCGAAAAACCGGAAAATCGAATTGTTCGAACCCTTGATGGTAAACTAAATTTGTTTATAGTTTCAAATCATTAGAAAATTGAACCATATGCTCTGATACCACTATATTATTTCTAGTTTAATTGCACATATATGTTTTCGAAATTTTTATGCACAATAAGGATCAATTACAATTTTCTATGATTTGTTTCATGCATGCATCAGTTTGTTTCAATAACAAGTTCCAAAACTTTATTAAAGCAAACATGGGCTCCAAATTTCATACCTAGAAGTTCTCTAAAACTTCTTCATGATCCGAAGACATTGAGGATGCTTGCCGCTGCGCCAGATGCCCCCGTGTATTCACCAAACTCTAAACAAGATCGGAGAGAGAAGAGGTAGCCTCTCAATCTCCAAATAGGGTTTAGAATCTAACTACTAACCCCTCTTTAGTTCCCTTGACAAGAAGATCTCTGAAAACTAAAACTAAACTCAAGAATTAAGAAAAATTCGTGGAGAATTATGGAGAGAGATGTTTGCACAAGAATATAATGAATTAATTCTATTAGGTAATGAGATAAACTTGTATTTATAAGTTCTCTCCAAATTACCTATTCATGTGCAACCTCTTGCCCATGATTTCATTCAAACTTCCATCTAACCATCCATTATTTGCTAACAAATAATCTCAGCCACGAATTAAATCAGTTATGGACCAATTCCATGCATGATCTAATTAATTCTTAAATTAATTCTGCAGAAACCGTTTGGATCGGTCGACCGTTTGGAGGTTCGGTCGACCATTTAGACCAAGTTTCGGTCGACCGTTCATAACTCGGTCGACCGTTTGTAACAAAAATATCTCATCGCAATGTTCGGTCGACCGACCGATATACTTCGGTCGACCGAAAACGAACAGACGAAATTCCCTGTTACGATCGATACACATCCGGTCGACCGTGCAACATTTCGGTCGACCGTGCAACATTTCGGTCGACCGTGCAACATTTCGGTCGACCGTTTAGCGTTTAGCGGTCAACCGTTTTTGCACAGTACTGCAGACTGGTCAAATTTCGGTTTAACCCCTACAAAATTTGACATTTCGGGATTAGTAGTAAGTTCACAACTTATGTAACATATTATCCTATGTAATGATAAATCATTACACCCTATAATATTTACATCACATATGAATTTAATTTAGATTCTAATTATGTTATTAATCACAACATAATTTTAATTTTGCTTGTTCACCACATGTGTCATATTTTCTACATGAAACCCGACACATCTTATGAACTCAAAATCCCCATTTGTTGTTTCCCAGTTTTGTGGTGTGACCTATGGGAGGATCTAATCTAAGTTGGTAATGATATTAAGAGCTTAATATCACAAGCTAGAAGCGGTATCTAGCTACACATTATAACTCCCAATCAGTTAGATGTCTTAATTCCACTCGAACCAAAACCTGATCCATTTAGTGATGGAGTGCACCACTTGTGTCCGTCCCTTGCCTCATGATATTAAGAGTACACACAAAGTAGTATTGTGTAATCTTTGTATTAGTATTCATTTCTTCATCCCTTTAAGCTAGTTATAATATATGTGACTTAACTCAAATCACATTGTGCACATTATAACTTTGCTTTATCAAGGGGCCCACTAATATCATCAGTCAATCAAAAGGGGCAATGATAATCTTTTGACTAACTATCTTCTCCAACAAAAGTCATACTTAACCAACCAATGCCTTTACACTACACTTATCGATAGCTCAAGACACTAGTCTAATCAAGCATTTCTTAAGTGATCGGATATAAGTCTCATATCCAAGGACCAAAGAAATAGTAAAACATTAATGACACAGAAAATACAATTCTATAATGTTTTACTTATTAGGTCTATTAAGTATACAAAGGTAGTATTTTCCTCTTTTGTGTACCCGTGTTGTCACTCACTTGTAGAGCTATAATGATCTATGACCAACACGACAATCTTAAGGCGGTAATTAATGTCCCATGTTAATTACCATGATTGCGAATATCTTTTGTTTTATGTAAACCATTATCTTTTAGAGCTCTACGGTTAAGGACCAAGAGTCTCTTCCTTAACACTTCTAAAAGACGAATAACATAAACAAGGAACAAAATGATTTCTCATTCAATTCATAATAATTGACATTTAAAAGTAAAACGTTTAGAACACATTCCTTTCAATCTCCCACTTGTTATCAAAGTTTTCTCTCACATACATTCTCAATGTATAAAACAATAATAACTAGGGTAAACCCCATTACATATCAATCATCAAGCCAATCTACAAGGTTCCTCAATCCCATGGACTCGAAATGCATTTCACCCTTGGCTTGGGATAAGGGTTTTGTGAATGGATCAGCTATGTTGTTGTTGGTGTCCACCCATAATAGATTTATTTTGTCTTCGTCGATGAAGTCACGTGTGACAAAATACTTTTGATCCATGTACTTCACTTTGTGGTGTGATCTAGGATCCTTGATTTGCGAGATAGATGCACTATTATCGCAAAATAGCTCAATGGCTCCCTCGCTCGTGGGAACTACTCCAAGCTCTTCAAGGAACTTCTTGATCCACACTCCTTCCTTGCTCGCTTCAGCGACAACCATTACTTCTAAAGCGGTGGTTTTATCGGCCGTAGTGGTTTGCTTCCAGCTACGCCAACTCACAACTCCACCATTCAGAAGAAAGACATATCCTGATTGCGACCTTCTATCGTCTGGATCACTCATGAAACTCGCATCCGAGTACCCTTCCGCTATCAACTCCCTTTGTCCTCCATAAACAAGAATCTTATCCTTAGTCCGCTTAAGGTACTTCAGGATATTCTTGGCCGCAGTCCAATGCTCAGGACCTGCGTTGGATTGGTGACGACTTGTCACGCTTAGAGCATACGAGACATCGGGTCTTGTGCAAGTCATCGCGTACATGATCGACCCAATTGCCGAAGCATAAGGGACATCCTTCATGTACTCTAAGTCCTTACGTGAATGCGCACGTTGAGACTTCTTGAGTTACACACTCATACTCATTGGCACACTTCCCTTTTTGGAGTTGTTCAGCTTTAACATTTCCAAGACCTTGTCAATGTATGCACGTTGACTGAGGCCAATGAGTCTACGGGATCTATCTTGATATATCTTGATTCTCAAGATGTATTGAGCCTCACCCATATCTTTCCTTGAAAATGCAGATTTCAATGAACTTCTCGTTTGCTCAAGCAAAGGAATATGATTTCCCATGAGCAATATGTCATCGACATATAAGATTTGGAATACTATATGGCTCCCACTAACCTTCTTGTATATACAAGGTTCTTCCTTACTTTGAATGAAGTGAAGCTTCTTCACTTCCTCCTCAAAGCGTTTGTTCCAGCTCCTTGATGCTTGCTTCAATCCCTAAATGGATCTGTGAAGCTTGCATACCTTCTCGTTATTCTTTGGATTTTCAAAACCTAGAGGTTGTACCATGTACACATCCTCTTCCAAGTCCCCATTAAGGAACGCCGTTTTGACATCCATTTGCCATATTTCATAATCATGAAATGCAGCAATAGCGAGCATTATCCGAATAGACTTGAACATGACAACTGGTGAAAAAGTTTCATCATAGTCAATTCCTTGAACTTGAGTGAAACCCTTCGCTACAAGCATCGCTTTGTAGGTTGTCAAGTTCCCATCCATGTCCATCTTCCTCTTCAAAACCCATTTATTTTGAATGACATTTTTCCCTTGAGGAAGGTCAACCAACTTCAACACCTGATTATCATACATGGTTTCTCTTTCGGATTCCATGGCTTTAAACCATAGTTTGGAGTCTTTTATTTCCATTGCTTCTTGAAAGGTCGAGGGATCATCGGTACCTAGTACCATGATCTCATGAAGTCCCAAATACATATCGGGTTTCTTCCTTTCCCTTGTTGACCTTCTATGTTCTTTTGGTTCTACGTGTACTTCTCGAACTTCTTCCACAATTTCTTGCGGAATTGTTTCGTGTTCGATTCTAGAGCGTACACTTGGTGGGGAAGATTGAGTCTCTCTCACAATTTCTTGTGAAGGTCTCTCACTCACGCTCCCACTAACCAAAGGAATCTCGGTTGGGCCTTCATGATCTTGAATGTCATCATTCATGTCATGATCTTGTAGAGTATCTTGAGTTTCCTCAAGTACAACCCTACTCCCACTACTTTTTACTCTTGCCAGAAATTCCTTTTCCAGAAATATGGCATCCATCTCTACAATCACTCGATTGGAGGTGATATGCCAAAAGTAGTATCCTCTTGTCTCACGAGGATAACCAATAAAGAAGCACTTATCCGCTTTTGGTTGATGTTTGGTCGACATCAATTTCTTAACATAAGCCTCAAACCCCAAATCTTGAGAAAATTGAGCTTGGGTGTTTTACCACTCCATAGCTCATAAGGAGTTTTCTCCACGGATTTGGATGGAACATTATTTAGTGTGTAAACTGCAGTTTGTAGTGCATAACTCCAAAAGTAAAGAGGTAATTCCGTATGACTCATCATTGACCGAACCATGTCGAGCAACGTCCTATTCCTCCTTTCGGATACCCCATTCCACTGAGGTGTACCGGGAGGGGTGAGTTGAGGTACAATACCAAACTCCTTTAGGTATGAGTCAAATTCGGCACTTAAGTACTCACCTCCACGATCCGTTCGTAGAGACTTGATTTTCTTGTCGAGTTTTTCTCTACTTCATTCTTGAATTCTTTGAAGTTCTCAAAGGATTCACTTTTGTTTCTCATTAGATAAACATAGCCATAACGACTATAATCATCCGTGAACGTAATGAAGTACCTGAAACCATCTCGTCCACTAGTACTCATTGGACCACATACATCGGAATGTGTCAAATCCAACAAGTCACTTGCCCTTGGACCTTTCTTCTTGAAAGACCTTTTGGACATTTTTCCCATTAAACATGGTTGGCACGTCTCCAATGATTTAAAATCAAGTAGACCAAGAAGGTTAGCTTCTTGCAATTTCTTGATGCGCTTTTCATTTATGTGACCAAGTCGATTGTGCCACAAGAGAGTATCATTCTCGTGAGTGGTCTTAAGTCTTTTGTTATTGATATTAAAGATTTGTTTATTATTCAATTCAAGCAATTAGAGACAATTCCTTATGAATGCATTTGCATAGAAAACACCATACTTCGATATAGACAAGCAAAAATTTGAAATATTTATATTAAAATTATCCGTATCTAAACATGATACAGAAATAATGTTCTTGCTAATCGAAGGCACATAATAAACATTCTTTAGACATAAATTTAAATCACTACATAATTGAAGCACCACAGAACCTTGTGCAACCGTAGAAACGTTCGCACCATTTCCGACCTTCAATTCTACATCGTTCGTTACGAGTTCCTTCCTATCCATGAGTAGCTTCACATTAGAAACTATGTGAGCACAAGATCCGGTATCAATTACCCAATCCTGGATAGAGGTGGCCAAATTTATTTCAATAACAAATATACCTTTGGCCTTTTTGGGGCGCCGACGTTCAATCACTCTGTTGTCAAGGTCTTCCTTGTACTTGGGGCAATTTGGCCGGATGTGTCCTTTTTCACCACAGTGAAAGCACTCCGTATTGGGAGTTGGAGATTTATGAGATTTCCCCCTTGAGGCACTCGCACGAGCACCTCCTACTCCCTTGCTCGCTTGAAGCGAGTCGCCCATGGATGCTAGCATGAGACCGTGAACTTGGTTCTCTTGGTCTTCCCACTTGGCTTTAGCCTCTTTCGCTTCATCTGTTAATCACTCATTCCATTTTGGGATTGGACCTTCCAAAATGTGAGACAGTTTCTCAAACTTTAACACGATGTTGAGTTTGAGTTGTCAACTTATGAAGTTTGAGCCATCATTTGCTAAAGGGTGTTTTTCTATCGTGGATCGTACGATGGGTTGGATGTTCGACATTTTCTACAAAATAAATCATTCAAGATTTTAATGCCAATTTTATGTTTATCATACATACATACAAATGTAAATGCTGCAAATAAAAATTTTGCCCATAAATGCAGCAATCCAAGATCCCATCAATTGTAATATAGACTAGCTAAGGGCTATCGAATACATTACAATATCAAGGTAAGAAAAACATTTTCTAATCACAACCTTTTTGAATTTTAGCAACATTAGCATCTTCAAACTCTTGTGATTCTTGTTGTTTTAATTATGAGGGAATGCGACCTATCCTCGTTAAGAAAAACTTTTTCCCAAAACCGAGCGAGGGCTCTAGGTAATGTCAAGAAAACTTATTTTCATTTGATACGAGATACGTTTATCCATTGTATTCACAACTAAGCATACTTGGGGTTCACTAGGGTGAAACGCACCTCATATATCTAATCGTGGCACAACAATAGACAACCATTATATCTCACACTATTCCCAAAGATGGAGGGAGCTAGTGGATGAAATAAGAAGGAAAATTACTCTTAATTTTGTTGGACAATTTCATATATTAACATGTGATTCGGAATTTTAGGTTATCATGCATATTATCATTCATACACATCCTAACATTCAATCACATTCATCACATGCGTAGCAGAAATTAAACCATTCACACAATCCACATCGTATGAGTTTATATGTTCCCTTTGATCCTTGATCCTCGATCCTCGATCGATGCGCTATAGCGGCGACTTCCTCTTGCACCGCAGATGTAGATTTTACAGAAAATAAACATGCTCCTCACATTCGATAAAAACCGACTAGTGCAAGTCCTATGTAAAACCTCTCAGATGCAATGCAATTATCTAAAGATAGAAAAAGAGAATTTGACTTTTACATATAAATAAGCCCCTGTATAATAATAATTACAAACATTCATAGCCGCTGATTTGGAACATATAAACTCACAATTCCTACAACGACAACTCGAGCATCAATGCACGCAATATTGCTATAAACTATACAACCTAGTTTATCAATCATCTAGAATCCCAAACAATTCTTTGAAAAACATTTTGAAATCCATTAAAAATTGTTTTTCATCCATCCACAAGTTCAAAAAAAATTGAACCACTGTCCATCCTATTTCCTAAATGGAAAGACGAACCACAGTTTTTTCGATTTTGTTGATTCTCTTACAAAACAATCGTTTATGCTTAAAACGAAATTATTGCAAGTTAGACTTATGTCTAAATCATAATTCTAATAATTACATGGCATGTTTTAAACCACTTAAAACATTCAAAACGAATTATTACAAAGAATTATTCCAACAAAACATTTAAAGACCGAAAAATCGAATTGTTTGAACCCTAGATGGTAAACTAAATTTCGTTTCAAATCATTAGAAAATTCAACCATATGCTCTGATACCACTGTAGTATTTCTAGTTAAATTCCACTCGAACTAAAACCCGATCCATTTAGTAATGGAGTGCACCACTTGTGTCCGTCCCTTGCCTCCTGATATTAAGAATACACACAAAGTAGTATTGTGTCATCTTTGTATTAGTATTCATTTCTTGATCCCTTTAAGCTAGTTATAAATATGTGACTTAACTCAAATCACATTGTGCACATTATAACTTTGCTTTATCAAGGGGCCCACTAATATCATCACTTAATCAAGAGGGGCAGTGATAATCTTTTGACTAACTATCTTCTCCAACAAAAGTCATACTTAACCAACCAATGCCTTTACACTACACTTATCGATAGCTCAAGACACTAGTCTAATCAAGCATTTCTTAAGTGATCGGATATAAGTCTCATATCCAAGGACCAAGGACACAGTAAAACATTAATGACACAGAAAATACAATTCTATAATGTTTTACTTATTAGGTCTATTACGTATACAAAAGTAGTATTTTCCTCTTTTGTCTACCTGTGTTGTCACTCACTTGTAGAGCTACAATGAGCTATGACCAACAGGACAATCTTAACTCGGTAATTAATGTCCCATGTTAATTACCATGATTGCGAATATCTTTTGTTTTATGTAAACCATTATTTTTTAGAGCTCTACGGTTAAGGACCAAGAGCCTCTTCCTTAACACTTCTAAAAGATGAATAACATAAACAAGGAACCAAATGATTTCTCATTCAATTCATAATAATTGACATTTAAAAGTAAAACTTTTAGAACACATTCCTTTCAGCGTACACTTCGAGGCAGCTGAAGGTGCACGAGAAGAACTACCCTACTCGTGATCTAGAGTTAGCAGCGATGGTTCACGCGTTGAAGACCTGACGACATTATCTTTATGGAGAGCAGTTCGAGGTTTTCACAGATCATCATAGCCTGAAGTATCTATTCTCGCAGAAGGAGCTGAATATGAGGCAACGCTGATGACTCGAGTTCATTAAGGACTATGACTTCACCATCTCCTATCATCCGGGGAAGGCGAATTCGGTTGAGGATACACTGAGCAGGAAGGTGGAAGTATTAGTTGCGAGTTTATGCATTCAGGAGTGGAGGCTACTCGAGACGTTGTCAAAGTGGAGGTCGTTCACAGAGGGCTCTGAGAGAGCAATGTTAGCTGGGCTTCAGGTGGAGCCGCAGACCGTCTTGCGAGTGGTGCAAGCTCAGCATGATGATGAGGAGTTAGCTGGTCTGCTACAGTTGGCTGCCAGAGATGGATCAAACTTCAGTGTGGGGGTTGATGGTGGTCTGAGGTTCAGGAGTCGGATCTGGGTACCAAAGGTCGATGGACTTAGAGATGACATCATGGAGGAGGCACACCAAGCGAGATAAACCATCCACACTAGGAGTACGAAGATGTATAAGGACATGTTGCAGAACTTCTGGTGGAAGGGCATGAAGAGAGATATTGCTGAGTTTGTGGGCTGGTGCTTAGTCTGTCAGCAGGTGAAGATTGAGCATCAGCGACCAGCGGGACCGATGCAGTGTATAGAGCTTCCTGAGTGGAAGTGGGAGCACGTGACGATGGATTTTGTCACGGGGCTGCCGAAGATGAGGAGATTCCACGACACGATTTGGGTGATAGTCGATCGACTGAACAAGTCGGCGCACTTCTAAGCGATCAGGACCACGTTGCCTCTGGTGGGTTGTTGAACGTTTTATATTAAACTGCAAGTGCACGGCGTCGGTGAAAACGTGGCAAATACGGCTCGTCCACAGGGGGGTGAGAAGCCTCTCGTTTGCACGAAATCAAGTGGAAAAAATATGGAAGATAGTTTGATTATCCTAATCTACGCTATACTACACTATGAAGTAACGCATGCATAAACGAACAACAAACGACGAACTAAAACTTAACTAAGAACGAAATAAGTGTGCTGGAATTCATAAATGGAAAACCCCTAAGGGGTGGAGTGAGTGCACATTCTTTAAGCACAAATAGATGTAGTGTTTTCATGCATAGGAAGTGTCTAAATGTTATGGCAAAACCTATCAATCCATTCACAAACCTAGTTGATTGACATTTACATACACAAGCTGGTTATTTCAGAACCTAAACAAGCATGACAGGTGTCTAATCATTTTGGCAAAACTCATCAAGTCATAAGTTCTATCCTAAACAAGAAACCATACATTCATGTTTTATCAACACATTGTATATAAAGCATTCATTCCATTATCTTTTGCATGTATGAACATCAACTCCACCCCCCAAAGGGTATGAACTACTCACTACACATTAGATTATTTATTAAACTAAGCAAGGAAAGCATATTAACTAAGCTACTAAAACTAATGAAATGAAATTAAACTAAGTAAAACAAGCAACATGAAATAATCAACATAATAAAGAAACTTTTATTAAAATGACTCACAATTCAAGTAGCATCCTCCTACTTTAGTGTGTGCTTCAAGGCCTCACTTCAAGTAGGAAGAGTAGCCACTCAAAATGTGAAGTGATTACAATAGAAGGTGAAGAGTTCTATTTATAGTCATAGAAAAAGGTAATCCGGGACAATCCCCCGGTATGGGACTAAATAACTACCAGAAATAGAATAAACACCCTCTAATACATGTGCCACAAAAATCTCAGTGGATCCGGATCAACCCGGACCGCCAATTCGCGGTTTACAGGATCTGGATCGTCCTGGGCTTACGTCTGGGCTTTCCATACTGGTATTGTTTGTCTTTGATGCGGTTACTTGACTTATTGGAGCTCCGAGCCGAATAGAATTGCCAAAATACTCACCATGATGGTGTGGAGTTTTCTGTTTTGCTCTTTGGTTCTTTGGTCTTACGTTCAGGTCTTTCTCCCTTGCATCTTAGTCCCCAGGTATCACAATTCAGTCCTTTTTCCCTGCTTTTGGGTCCTTATATGCTTCATCTCTTCAAACCTATTTGTTTCTGAAATTCAAACATAAAACTCATCACGTAGCATTGTTTAGGTGAAAAATAATGGATATAAGATGCAAATGTAAGCATGAAATGATGTCAATCAAATACCCCCACACCTAACTTTTGCTAGTCCCGAGCAAAACAAAGAAAGAGAAAAGCATACAAAAAATAAGAAATCCTAACTCACTTTCGTAGGAATCACGGTTGCACTTAGCACGTGCAACAAGCTATTAAACCTCCTTGTCGCCGAGGAGGAGGAGGAGGAGTGTTGTCTCTTGAGGGTTATCAGCGGATACACCCACAAAATCCGAACAAAGATGCATTAATCAATCTAGCTACACGACTCGATGGCTCATTTTGTCGATCATGGGATGCGGTAATACTACGGGCCGACTCTATATATGTAAAAGTCCAAACACCTAGCCTAATGAATCATTCGTGAAAGTTAACTAAGGACTTAAGTGCAAGACATGGACAACATCAACATCCTCAAGTAATACAAAGTGTAAGGTCCATTAAGGTTCTTATTTGCACCACCTTATTTTTCCTTTTTCTTTTTTTTCTTTTTCTTTTTTTCTTTTTGTTTTTTACTTCTTTTCTTTTTATTGGTTGGAGCTACATACTCCAAGGGCCAGGTTTCGTGCATCATTGCCCATGAGGACTTACACTATCACGTATACCTTTCCCCAAATCTCCACATAGGGCAATCCCTACCACCCGTGTAACGAGAGTTCGGTCGGCGCATCCCAAGTCAGATGACTCGAAAGCACCAGGCACAAAGTCCCCTCAAACCTACTTTCCAGTGTGATAGGAGCCATGCGAGAAGAGAGAACACCTACTCACTTATTTCTTATCTACACATGAACCAAAACCCCTACACTTATTGTCTCACAAGAAGATTTAAAGGGTCATTGACTACAACAAACTTCCTTAAATTAACATACACAAATTATTGACTCACTTGGTTTGGGATGGACTTCTTTAATTATTTGAGCACTGAAACCCTATGATTACTCACTCCCAAGGGAAAACTGGGGTGCATCCTAATGACTCGATAAGACCTAAAGCCGGTAAGCTAGATATCCTAATGTATCAAATTGAAGACAATTTTGGGAGCTTTCTTTTTACTTTGCCTCTCAACGGTTTTGCACATGCCAAACACACGCAAAACCCACAAAAACATTTTGTTTCGCAAACACATGAAGATTTTGAAGGAAATGTGAAAATTTTAAAGCACTAAGCAAAAGAAGACAAGTCACCCAAGGATCATGGCAAGCAGATATATCGATATTAGATGTGGCACACTAACATGACCCTATCAATACACACAAAAGAAAACAAAATCGACGGAAAAAGACTCGACTATGTACACACATAAAATACCCCCCCACACCTAGTCCATGCATTGTCCTCAATGAATGTGAGCAAGATACTACATGGATTTATGCATGAAAAATGAAAGATCTCACCAACATAAAGCGCAAAAGGAAGTTCGTGGTTATGTTGATGGACACAAACCCGAATTCCCTCAAAACCTGTGAGATACTGAAGAAGGGAGACAAATACGTGAAGAAATGGGACCCAAGTACATAAGGGTTGGGGCCCACAACAATCAATTCTCGCTTATGAAGTCTTTTATTACATTTTTTACAAGGTATATACATCAACAAAGATATTCTCATAATCATTTGGTCAAGGAACATCAAATGAGCATATCAAGTTATGAGGACCAGAGACTTGCCGAGATGGGCAAACTTTAGTGGTTCTCTGAGGTGTCATGAGGGGTGAAAGGTCAAAGCTAATAGGCTCGAACCCCTCATGATATTGGTTGGGTGTAGGCAACACAAATGAGTGGAGTTGTGTTGCCTCACTAAGGTTTAGTTGCTCGTCGAACAAAACCTTCCAACCAATAGGTGGGTGCATCAGAATGAGTTCCTCAAGCTCATTCGATGGATGCAGCAGACCTGCATCACTAATAATGGGGCTTCTCCCCAAGTCATCCAACAAGGACCGCCCACCATCATTTATATCATCAAGCATAAGCTCGGTCATCGGTGGGTCCTTGTTGGAGTCAAGATGAAGCTCAAATGACTCAATGGCCAAGGGACGTGAGATAGAGACACCTTCTGGTATAGGCATATGATGAGGTGTCTCACTCTCACTAGTACTCTCAACTGAATCATGCAACGAACACTCCCTTTGGACATTCATGTTCGAGGCCAGCTCACTCTGTTGCATTGTGAAGACAGGCAATGAGTTTTCGTTGGGCCCACGAACATTCTCAACGGGTTGCATTGGGGTTAGGGGTGTTCGTTGATTTTGTGGTGCTTTCTCCAATTGGCGGATGAGATTTAGATTAAAAGGTTCATCCATGGGTTCCTGTTGCCTACCAGAGTTGAACACATGAAACTCAGCACTCATGTTACTGAATGAGAGCTTCATGAGACCATTTCTACAATTAATTAAGGCGTTGGAAGTTGCCAGAAATGGTCTACCCAAAATCAAAGGTATTTGAGAGTGGGTGTTCGCAACAGGATTGGTATCGAGGACAACAAAATCGACTGGAAATATAAAATCTCCAACTTTGATAAGCACGTCCTCGATAATCCCCTTTGGAATATGAATGGATCTATCCGCCAATTGGTGGGTGATCTTAGTTGGTTTCAATTCTCCCAAATTCAACTATTGATAAACAGAAAATATGAGAACAATGACCGCCGATCCTAAATCGAGCAATACATTACTCATGCTAGTGTCCCCTATCGTACACTGAATAGTAGGACACCCAGGGTCCTTGTATTTTGTGTAGGCGGGATTGGACAAAAGTGAGCTTACATTTGCAGCCAAGAATGCTTTATTAGGAACATTGGTCTTCCTCTTGGTTGTGCAGAGATCCTTCAACACTTTGGCATATTGAGGTATTTGTTGGATAACATCCAACAAGGGGATGTTAACCTTCACTTGCTTAAATACCTCTAATATCTTATCCATTGTATCACTCTGCTTTTTGGTTAACCTACTTGGATAGGGAGTTTTTGGCAAGTAGGTTTTCTGCGGTGCCTGAGAATGAGGCGTTGGTGTATTACCCTCACCCTCGGCCTCTTCTTCACCACCATTCCCACAGAGGGGTTGCACAGATGGTGGTGGTGGCAAGGAAATGTGATTGTCAACCGGCTTTCAATTCCTTAAGGTTACAGTGGAATTGACATGGTGAACAGGTTCCTCCACATGGTTCACTTGCCTCCCCCGAGGTACCACATTCTTATTGTGCATGTGTTGTTGCTGGTACATGCGGGGGTTAGCCTCAGGCTAGCTAGACAGAGACCCTCTCTCTCTTTTCATGCACAGACTGAGTCAATTGGCCCATTTGAAGCTCTAGAGATTTGATGGTCTGCTGATTTGAAGTGAGAACTTGACTTGTGGTTGATATAAAAAATTCCATCGAGTTTTCAAGTCCACGAGTCAAGGTCTCAAGCGAATTGAATCGGGTTTCCATATTATTGGAATTTGGGAAACCCGATTGATTGGTGATTGGAGCTTGGGGTGGCTGATAAGATTGTGCATGCATGGGAGGTTGGTATGATTGGTTAGGTGGTCGAGAGGAGTTTGAAGGACCACCCGGGGCATTATTTTGGTTCCATGAAAAATTGGGGTGGTTCCTCCATCCAGGATTATAAGATGATGAGTATGGGTCATTCCTAGCTCTGCCATAGATGGCGTTGACATGTTCCATCTCAGGAGGAATGGACGCACACTCGCTTTCTACATGACCTATCCTACCACATAAATGACAGAGAACTCGACCAGATTTAGACATGTGAGGTGCAACTTGTTGGTTTTGGAGCTCAATCGAATCCATACGGCGTATTAAGGCCGCCATGCGCGCCTCGGTGGCCGTAGTGGTATTGACAGCAAATGCGGCACCCGATCTAGTCGAGTGTGCATTTGCGATCCTCGCTCCTATGCTAGATGATGCTGGGGGTTCCCTCACACTCTTCCACTGCATGGTTTTCTCTGTGAGGTCTTCTAGGAGAGCACATGCCTCCCTTTCATCCTTTCCTAAGAACTCTCCTTGACACATGGACTCAAGGAGCGTTCGGGACGGGATGTGAAGACCCTCGTAAACAATCTAACAAAGACACCACAACTCAATGCCATGGTGAGGGCATGAGGATAGTAGCTCCTTGAACCTCTCTATATATGCATGAAATGTCTCGGTCTCAAGTTGATAGAACGAATTGATTTCGTTCCTCAATTTTTGAGTCCGATGATTTGGAAGTACTTCTTGAGGAATGCAGATTGAAACTCATCCCAAGTCCTTAAGGCATTCGCCTGGTTTCTGTACAACCACTTTTTCGCATCATCCTTCAGCGCAAAGGGGACAAGCCTAAGATGGATGGAGTCTGTGCTAAGTTGTTTCAGCTTGAACATAGCACAGACCTCCTCAAATTCCCTGAGAAAGATATAGGGGTCACATTTCCCAATGAAGTGAGGGAGCATGGAAATAAACTGCGGCTTAACCTCAAAATGGTTCACATTTGCCTCTGGCAATACGATGCATGCGGGTAGAGCAGTACGGCTCGGGTAGCATCGATCACGTAGAGGTATGGGAGCGACAACACGAAGAACAGGTGGAATAGGTGGGTCCAGCAACTGCTCCTCCTCGCAGAAATTAGCAGCCATTGAACCCGGACTATGTGTAACACGAGAGGAGGGAGGCGTCGAGAAATCGACTACCAAATCAGGGTTCATAACGTACCTCGTCAAACGGACACTCTCGACTCGTGCCCACGAAAGCATGCACAAAGGTGCACACACACAAACCAAAATTATTATTTTTAACAAAGAATGTGCGTAGAGGAGAAGACAGGGGAACACAGGAGAGATAGAATGACTCAGGAGAGAATGGAAGAAGCCCTTATGCTACGGCGGATGGGTACAGGTAGAAGCACACAAGGAAACAAGGCTCAAACAATCCTAAGGTCGCTATAGGTCTGTATAGCTAGACGACGCCTAACTGCGAGGTCCCACGGCCTCAACACGCCTCACCTCCATACGACAAGGACCACAAAGCCCAACAAGTGAGCCAAGATCCGGAGATCTCGTCTCTCCTACTATCGACAAAGTGGGCAACGCCGATCAGGCCATGACGATCGTGACCGGATCACTCTCCTAATGCGTCCGAGATCCTTAGGGCCAATGTCTACTTGATTTTAAAAATTAGGCTCTTGATTAGTGTGGTTTGTGGGGTGAAGGAAATGGTGATGAAATTCCCCACCTTATCTTTTATGGGACAGCCCCTCCTTAGTAGCGTTTTGGAGTCTTAATCTAACAATCAACTCTCCAAACAAACGCTCAACTCACAATTGTTTCAATGCACTTCCTACTAACTAATGCATGTTCATACGAAATGCAAGAATGATAGTAGAAGGTGCGTACCTCACGACAACACTCAGCAATTGAAAATAAAGCTAAAATAAAAGACAATCTACGTGACTAAGTCGCAAATATGATGCATGACCTAAACAAGAAAGAATGCCTAATCTTGTGCTTTCGGTTTTAGGGTCCAAGTTGCTTAAAGGAAGTTGATTACTAATCTGGGAGCAATTTAAGAGTCAGAGCATGCAAAATTGAGTCCCAGATTCCTAAATCAATTATGGAAACAAGACAAAGAAAGGAGAAGGCAAACATGGCTCACCAGACCGCCAATTCACGGTCTCCGGCAACTGATTGGCGGTCCAAAGTGCCCAGGTTTCCTCCAACGTTCTCCAGCTGCCTCTCAGTGCCACTCCAACTCTCCTGAAACAAAGAAAAACTACAAAACACAAATTAAATCCACTCGAATCGTCCAAACAAGAGTCTGGACTGGCACCTCCCCGGCAACGGTGCCAAAAACTTGTTGAACGTTTTATATTAAACTGCAAGTGCACGACGTCGGTGAAGACGTGGAAAATATGGGTCGTCCACAGGGAGGTGAGCAGCCTCTCGTTTGCACGAAATCAAGTGGCAAAAATATGGAAGAGAGTTTGATTATCCTAATCTACGCTATACTACACTACGAAGTAACGCATGCATAAACGAACAACAAACGATGAACTAAAACTTAACTAAGAATGAAATAAGTGTGCTGGAATTCTGAAATGGAAAACCCCTAAGGGGTGGAGTGAGTGCACACATGCAAAGAGGTGGGTGTTGAACACATTCTTTAAGCACAAATAGAGGTAGTGTTTTCATGCATAGGAAGTGTCTAAATGTTATGGCAAAACCTATCAATCCATTCACTAACCTAGTTGATTAACATTTACATACACAAGCTGGTTATTTCAGAACCTAAACAAGCATGAGAGGTGTCTAATCATTTTCGAAAAACTCATCAAGTCATAAGTTCTATCCTAAACAAACATGCAAACATTCATGTTTTATCAACACATTGTATATAAAGCATTCATTCCATTCTATTTTGCATGTATGAACATCAACTCCACCCCCCAAAGGGGATGAACTACTCACTACACATTAGACTATTCATTAAACTAAGCAAGGAAAGCATATTAACTAAGCTACTAAAACTAATGAAATGAAATTAAACTAAGTAAAACAAGCAACATGAAATAAACAACATAATAAAGAAAATTTTATTAAAATGACTCACAATTAAAGTAGCATCCTCCTACTTAAGTGTGTGCTTTAAGGCCTCACTTGAAGTAGGAAGAGTAGCCACTCAAAATGTGAAGTGATTACAATAGAAGGTGAAGAGTTCTATTTAAAGTCATATATAAAGGTAATCCGGGACAATCCCCTAGTATGGGACTAAACAACTACCAGAAATAGAATAAACACCCTCTAATACATGTTCCACAAAATACTCCGAGGATCCGGATCAACCCGGACCGCCAATTAGCGGTCCCAGACCACCAATTGGCGGTCTACAGGATTCGGATCGTCCTGGGCTTTCATCTGGGCTTTCCATGCTGGTATTGTTTGTCTTTGATGTGGTTACTTGACTTGTTGGAGCTCCTGTTGGATCGTGCGGGTTATGGGTCCACAATACTAATCACAATTTTATGCTAATTACCTACTTGTTTGATCTATCAAAGATATGCAGCGGAATTAAGTTAACAAACAAGCAAGTAAAGACTAGAAATGCAAACCACGATGGACACGGGGGTTTTACAGTGGTTCGGCCACCACCTACGTCCTCTCTTGCAAGCTCCACTCGACACTTCGAGCTCCGCTCACGACTTAACTATCCACTCCCCGTTCCGGACCGGGAGAGAACGCCTTTTACAAAACAAGCACCGCGAACACCCTCGCTTGCTTGACTTTCTTCTCTCAATCTTCGAGAGGAACACTTCGGGCTTTCACCAAAGTCCTTGCTTCTTCACAAACAAAAACTTGAGTGGAATACACTCTCTAACTTGAGCACACTTAGCTTATGAGGTGGAATTGATCTTAAGTGTGGAAATTGGAGGCTTGGAGTGTTTGGGATTCTCTCTAATGTTTTAGACAAGTATCTAGTGGGAGAGTTGTGTTAAAATGTGTTTTACAACTCTTTATATAGGCATTAGAGAGAATAGATCCATTGGGGTTGATTGGGTGAGTGTTGGTATAGGATACACAAAATAGAAACTCGCAGAACCCAATTCTGAGTTAATTCGGTTGACCGGATTGGTCTGAACGGTCGACCGTTTGGCAGTTTTGAACTTAGTTCGGTCGACTGGTTAGGTAACGGTCGACCGCCCAACGCTACGACTTAGGTACACTTAAGTGATCGGTCAAACTCCGAAAAGGGTTCGGTCGACCGATTTGCACCAGGCACTTTGGGGTTGACAAACAATGATCAATTCGGTCGACCGAGCTAAGGTCTAGCGGTCGACCGATTTTGTCCAGGAGGTTCGGGTTTTTCAAGAGACAGAAACACGTTCGACCGATACATGAAATGTATTTGGGGTATTTTTGGTTAATACGAATACGACCGTTGGGTATAATATGACAAAATAAATAGTCGAAAAAATAAGTTCATACGGTCGACCGAAAGGGCATATAAGGTCGACCGAAACCGGGCAGTGAAAACACAAACAAGATAAATGATCACTCGGTCGACCGAATAGTCTGTTACGGTCGACCGAATGTGGGCAGACTGTTAGGGTTCAGGTTTAGTGTTTTCCGGTCTAAGTTTGGGTGATCTATTGAAGTCCAAATTATGTCAAATTTCGTGTGTGACTTCTATAAGGAACCTAGTGTGTGTTTAAGTTTAGCTCAAGTATGCTCAATTTACAAAAGTTCCTAAGACTCAAAGAAAATACAAAATACATGTCTTCAAAGGAGTTTGATTACATGTCTTGACTTGATTTAATTTTCCTTTCTTCCTTGAGTCTTGATCACCTGTAGATGTTAGCACAAAGCAATATATATGCAATTCAACATGTGTGCTACTCTACATGATCATAATTAAGATTAGGTTGATTAAATCATCAAAACATAGATTAAGGCCAAAAAGCCAACAGCTTCGACCCGAATAGAATTGCCAAAATACTCCACATGATGGTGTGGAGTTTTCTGTTTTGCTCCTTGGTCCTTTGGTCTTATGTTTAGGTCCTTCTTCCTTGCATCTTAGTCCCCAGGTATCAAAATTCAGTCCTTTTTCCTTGCTTTTGGGTCCTTTTATGCTTCATCTCTTCAAACCTATTTATTTCTGAAATTCAAACATAAAACTCGTCACGTAGCATTGTTTAGGTGAAAGATAATGGATATAAGACGCAAATGTAAACGTGAAATGATGTCAATCAAGGGTCTAGCTAAGTTGTACGTGGAGTAGATAGTCAGGCTGCACAGAGTACTAGTGAGCATCATCTCTGATCGAGATCCTAGATTTACATCCATGTTTTGGGGGAGTCTGCAGCAGCCTTTGGGGACACGACTGAGGTTCAGTACAACGTTTCACCCACAGACAGATGGTCAGTCAGACAGGACGATCCAGACCCTGGAGGATATGCTGAGAGCATGCATACTGGATTGGGCAGGTCAATGGGATGAGCACCTGTCGTTGATAGAGTTCGTCTACAATAACAGCTACCATTCGAGTAATGGGATGGCACCGTACGAGGCATTGTACAGGAGGCCGTGTAGATTTCCGGTATGCTGGAGTGATGTAGGCAAGAGGCAGTTAGTGGGGCCAGCGCTCGTGCATATGTATGCAGAGAAGGTGGATGTGATTGTGGGGGTATTTGATTGACATCATTTCATGCTTATATTTGTATCTTATATCCATTATCTTTCACCTAAACAATGCTATGTCACGAGTTTTATGTTTAGTTTTCAGGAATAAATAGGTTTGAAGAGATGAAGCACAAAAGGACCCAAAAGCTGGGAAAAATGACTGAATTGTGAGATGTAGGGACTAAGATGCAAAGGAGAAGGACCTAATAGCAAAACAGAATACTCCACACCATCATGGGGAGTATTTTAGCAATTCTATTCGGGTCGGAGCTCCAATAAACAAAGTAGATGCATCCAAGACCACCAAATACACCAAGCAAAGCCCAGAACAAGATTCAACTGGATCCGGACTTTTTAGACCGCCAAGTTGCGGTCTGGATCATCCCAGATCCGCTAAGATTTCTCCTGGACTTGTATTAATGTTTTTTCAGGCTATTTTTGGTATTGGTTTAGTCCCACATCGGGGGATTGTCCCGGATTAGCTTTTTCCATGGCTATAAATAGAACTCTTCACCTCCTATTGTAATCACTCCATATTTTAAGTGGTTATTCTTCCTACTAGAAGTGAGGCCTTGAAGCACACACTAAAGTAGGAGGATGCTACTTGAAATGTGAGTCATTTTATCAATAAAGTTTTCTTTGTTTTGTTCTTCTTTTATTGTTTGTGCATGCTTTAGTTTAATTGTCTTTTATTAATTCTGTCTTAGTTAATATGCTTTCCTTTCTTAGTTCAGTAATTAGTGTAATGTGTAGTGAGTAGTTTCATCCCCTTTGGGGGGGTGGAGTAGATGTTCATACATGCATTAGAGAATGGAATGAATGCTTTATTTCCAATGTGTTGATAAAACATGAATGTATGCTTGCTTGTTTAGGATAGAATTTATAACTTGATGAGTTTTTACAAAATGAATAGACACCTCTCATGCGTGTTTACGTTCTGAAATAAACAACTTGTATATGTAAATGTTAATCAACTAGATTGGTGAATAGATTGATAGGTTTTGCCATAACATTTAGACACTTCCTATGCATGATAACACCACCTTCATTTGTGCTTAAAGAATATGTTCAACATCCACCTCTTTGCATGTGTGCACTCACTCCACCCCTTAGGGGTTTTCCCATTCCTGAATTCCAGCATTTCGTTCTTAGTGTAGTGTAGTGTAGAGTAGCATAATCAACCCTCTTCTCCCTATTTTCGCCACTTGATTTCGTGCAAACGAGAGGCTGCTCACCTCCCTGAGGACGACCCGTACTTGCCAACGCTTCATCGCGGCCGTGCACTTGCGGTTTAAATTAAAACGTTCAACAAGTTTTTGGCGCCGTTGCCGGGGAGGTGCCAGTCCAGACTCTTGTTTGGACGATTCGAGTGGATTTAATTTGTGTTTTGTAGTTTTTCTTTGTTTCAGGAGACTTGGAGTCGCCAGGAGGAACACCTGGAGAATTTTAGAGGCATTCTGGGCACTGTAGACCGCCAATCAGCGGTCTGGTGAGCTCATTTTACTCTCTTATATCTATGGCTTGTTTACATAATTGATGTAGTGATCTGGGACTTGATTTGGCATGTTTTGACTTATAGTTTGTTCCCAGATCAATAATTAAACCTCCTTTAAGCAACTTGGACCCTAAAACCCAAAGCAAAAGATTAGGCATTCTTTTTGTTTAGGGCATGCATCATGTATGTGACATAGGCATATAGATTGTCTTTCATTTTAGCTTTATTTTCAGTTGCTGAGTGCTGGCGTGAGGTACGCACCTTCTACTCTCATTCATGCATTTTGTATGAACATGCATTAGTTAGTAGGAAGTGCATTGAAACAAGTGTGAGTTGAGCGTTTGTTTGGAGAGTTGATTGCTAGATTTAGACTCCAAAATGCTACTAAGGAGGGGCTGTCCCATAAAAGATAAGGTGGGGGATTTCATCACCCTTTCCTTCGCCCCCACAAACCACACTAATAAAGAGACTAATCAAGAAGACATTGGCCCTAAGGATTTCGGGCACATTAGGAGAGTGATCCGGTCCCGACCGTCATGACCTGATCGGCGTTGCCCACTTTGTCGATAGTAGGAGAGACGAGATCCCCGGATCTTGGGTCACTTGCTGGGCTTTGTAGTCCTCGTCGTAGGGAGGTGAGGCGTCTTGAGGCCGTGTGACCTCGCAGTTAGGCGTCGTCTAGCTGTAAGGACCTATAACGACCTTAGGATTGCTTGAGCCTTGTTTGCTTGTGTGCTTCTACCTGTACCCATCCGCCGTAGCCTAAGGGCTTCTTGCCTTCTCTCCTGAGTAATTCTTTCTCTCCTGTGTTCCCTCGTCTTCTCTTCTACGTACGTTCTTTGTTAAAAAAAGAAAAAAAGCTTTTGTTTTGTGTGCGTGCGGCTTTCGTGGACACGAGACGAGAGGGGTCGTTTGACGAGGAGCGTTGTCAATCCGGCTTCGGTCATCGATTTCTAGACACCTTCCTCCTCTCGTGTCGCATGCAGTCTGGGTTCAGTTTATTTGCATGCTCCCTCACTTCACTGGGAAAGGTGACCCCTATATCTTTCTCATGGAATTTCAGGAGGTCTGTGCTATGTTCAAGCTGCAATAACTTAGCACAGACTCCATCCATCTTAGGCTTGTCCCCTTTGCTCTGAAGGATGACGCCAAGAAGTGGTTGTACAGCAACCAGGCGAATGCCTTTAGGACTTGGGATGAGTTTCAATCTGCATTCCTCAAGAAATACTTTCCAAATCATCGGACTCAAAAATTGAGGAACGAAATCAATTCGTTCTATCGACATGAGACCGAACCATTTCATGCATATCTAGAGAGGTTCAATGAGCTACTACCCTCGTGCCCTCACCATGGCATTGAGGTGTGGCGCCTTTGTCAGATTGTGTACGAGGGTCTTCACATCCCGTCCCGAACGCTCCTTGAGTCCATGTGTCAAGGAGAGTTCTTGGGAAAGGATGAAAGGGAGGCATGAGCCTTTCTAGAAGACCTCGCTGAGAAAACCATGCAATGGGAGAGTGTGAGGGAACCACATGCATCATCTAGCATAGGAGCAAGGATTGCGAATGCAAACTCGACTAGATCAGGTGCCGCATTTGTTGTCGATACCACTACGGCCACCGAGGCGCGCATGGCGGCCATAATGCGCCGTATGGATTCGATTAAGCTCCAAAACCAACAAGGTGCACCTCACATGTCCACATCTGGTCCAGTTCCCTGTCATTCATGTGGTAGGATAGGTCATGTAGAAAGCGAGTGTGAGTCCATTCCTCCTGAGATGGAGCGCGTCAACGCCATCTATGATAGAGCCAGGAATGACCCATACTCATCATCTTATAATCCTGGATGGAGGAATCACCCCAATTTTTCATGGAACCAAACTAATGCCCCGGGTGGTCCTTCAAACTCCTCTAGACCACATTACCAATCACACCAACCTCCCATGCATGCGCATTCCAATCAGCCACCCGAAGCGCAAACCACCAATCAATCGGGTTTCCCAAATTCCAATAATATGGAAACCCAATTCAATTCACTTGAGACATTGACTCGTGGACTTGAAAACTCAATGAAAAAAATTATGTCAACCACGAGTCAAGTTCTCACTTCAAATCAGCAGACCATCAAATCTCTAGAGCTTCAGATGGGCCAATTGGCTCAGTCTGTACATGAAAGAGAGAGAGGGTCTTTTCCTAGCCAGCTTGAGGCTAACCCCCGTATGTACCAACAACAACACATGAAAAATGAGAAGGTGGTACCTCGGGGGAGGCAAGTGAACCATGTGGAGGAACCTGTTCACCATGTTAATTCCATTGTGACCTTAAGGAATGGAAAACAGGTTGACAATCACATTTCCTTGCCATAACAACCACCATTTATGCAGCCTCTCAGTGGGAATGGTGGTGAAGAAGAGGGTGAGGGTGAGGGTAATACACCAAGGCTTCCTTCTCAGGCACCGCAGAAAACCTAGCTGCCAAAAGATTCCTATCCAAGTAGGTTAACCAACAAGCAGAGTGACAACATGGACAAGATATTAGAGGTGTTTAAGCAAGTAAAGGTTAACATCCCCTTGTTGGATGTCATCCAACAAATATTTCAATATGCCAAAGTGTTGAAGGATCTCTGCACAACCAAGAGGAAGATCAATGTTCCTAAGAAAGCATTCTGGGCTACTAATATCAGCTCACTTTTGTCCAATCCCACCTACAAAAAATACAAGGACCCTAGGTGTCCTACTATTCAGTGTATGATATGGGACACTAGAATGAGCAATGTTTTGCTTGATTTAGGATCAGCGGTCAACCTCCTCCCATTCTCTGTTTATCAACAGTTGAACTTGGGAGAATTGAAACCAACTAAGATCACCCTCCAAATGGCGGATAGATCCATTCGTATTCCCATGGGGATTCTCGAGGACGTGCTTATCAAAGTTGGAGATTTTATATTTCCAGTCGATTTTGTTGTCCTCGATACCAATCCTGTTCTGAACACCCACTCTCAAATACCTTTGTTTTGGGAAGACCATTTCTGGCCACCTCTAATGCCTTGATTAATTGTAGAAATGGTCTCATGAAGCTCTCATTCGGTAACATGAGTGCTTAGTTTCATGTGTACAACTCTGGTAGGCAACAGGAACCCATGGATGAACCTTTAAATATAAATCTCATCCGCCAATTGGAGAAAGCACCACAAAATCAACGAACACCCCTAACCCCAATGCAACCCGTTGAGAATGTTCGTGGGCCCAGCAAAAACTCATTGCTTGTCTTCACAATGCAACAGAGTGAGATGGCCTCGAACATGAATGTCCAAAGGGAGTGTTCGTTGCATGATTCAGTTGAGAGTACTAGTGAGAGTGAGACACCTCATCATATGCCTATACCAGAAGGTGTCTCTACCTCATGTCCCATGGCCATTGAGCCATTTGAGCTTCATATCGACTCCAACAAGGACCCACTTATGACCGAGCTTTTGCTTGATGATCTAAATGATGGTGGGAGGTCCTTGTTGGATGACTTTGGGAGAAGCCCCATTCTTAGTGATGCAAGTCTGCTGCATCCATCGAATGAGCCTGAGGAACTCATTCCGATGCACCCGCCTATTGGTGGGAGGGTTTTCTTCGAAGAGCAATTAAACCCTAGTGAGGCAACACAACTTCATTCTTTGTTGCCCATACCCAACCAATATTATGGGGGTTCGAGCCTTTCATCTTTGACCTTTCACCCCTCATGACACCTCAGCGTACCAGTGAAGTTTGCCCATCTCGGCAAGTCTCTGGTCATCATGACTTGATGTTCTCATTTGATGTTCCTTGACCAAATGATTTTGAGAATATCGTTGTTGTTGTACATATCATACTTTTAAAATATAAAAAAAAACTCCATGAGTGAGCACTGATTGTCGTGGGCCCCAACCCTTGCGTACTTGGGCCACATTTCTTCACGTATTTGTCTCCCTTGTTCAGTATCTCACAGGTTTTGAGGAAATTTGGGTTTGTGTCCATCACTATAACCATGAACGTCCTGTAGTGCTTCATGTTGGTGAGATCTTCCTTTTTTCATGCATAAATCCATGTAGTATCATGCTCACATTCATTGAGGACAATGCATGAAGTAGGAGTGGGGGGTGTTTTACGTGTGTACATAGTCGAGTCTTTTTCTTTTGATTTTGTTTTCTTTTGTGTGTACTGATAGGGTCATGTTAGTGTGTTGCATTTAACATCGATATCTGCTTGCCATGATCCTTGGGTTACTTGTCTTCTTTTGCTTGCCTAGTGCTTTAAAATTTTCACATTTCTTTCAAAGCCTTCATGTGTTTGCGGAAGAAAATGTTTTTGTAGGTTTTGCGTGTGCTTAGCATATGCAAAACAGTTGAGAGGCAAAGTAAAAAGAAAGCTCCCAAAATTGTCTTGAACTTGATGCATTAGTATTTCTAGTTTACTGACTTTAGGTATTATCGAGTCGTTAGGATGCACCCCGGTTTTCCCTCGGGGGGTGTTTAATCATAGGGTTTCAGCACTCAAACATTTAAAGAAGTCCACCATCAACCTAGTGAGTCAAATAATTCGTGTTTGTTACTATAAGGAAGTTTGTCATAGTCAAGGGCCTTTAATCTTTTTTTGTGAAACTTAAGTGTAGGGGTTTTGGTTCCCATGTAGATAAATAAATAAGTGGTGTTCTCTCTTCTCGCATGGCTCCTATCACTCGGGAAAGTAGGTCTGAGGGGACTTTGTGCCTGGTGCTTGCGAGTCATCTGACTTGGGATGTACCGACTGAACTCCCGTTACACGGGTGGTAGGGATCGCCCTATGTGGAGATTTGGGGGAAGGTGTACGTGATAGTGTAAGCCCTCATGGGCAATGATGCACGAAACTTGACCCTGGGAGAATCAAACACCAACCAATAAACTTCTCCAAAGAAAAAGAAAAAAAAGGAAAAAAAGTGTCAAATAAGAACTAAAATGGACTTTACACATTGTATCACATTCAGAAGTTAAGGTTGCCCATGTCTTTCACTTAAGTCCTTAACTAACTTTCACGAATAACTCATTAGGCTAGGTGTGTGGACCGATTACATATATAGAGTCGACCCGTAGTATTACCGCATCCCATGATCGACAATATGAGTCCAACGAGTCGTGTAGCTAGATTGATTAATGCATCTTGTTCGGATTTTGTGGGTGTATCCACTGAAAACCCTCAGGAGACAACAGTCCTCCTCCTTGGCGGCAAGGAGGTTTAACGGCTTGTTGCACGTGCTAAGTGCAACCGTGATTCCTACGAAAGTGAGTTAGGATTTCTTGTTTTTTTCGTATGTTTTTTCCTTCATTTGTTTTGCTCGGGACTAGCAAAAGTTAGTTGTGGGGGTATTTGATTGACATCATTTCATGCTTATATTTGTATCTTATATCCATTATCTTTCACCTAAACAATGCTATGTCACGAGTTTTATGTTTAGTTTTCAGGAATAAATAGGTTTGAAGAAATGAAGCATAAAAGGACCCAAAAGCTGGGAAAAATGACTGAATTGTGAGATCTAGGGACTAAGATGCAAAGGAGAAGGACCTAAATGTAAGACTGGAGGACCTAATAGCAAAACAGAATACTCCACACCATCATGGGGAGTATTTTAGCAATTCTATTCGGGTCGGAGCTCCAATAAACGAAGTAGATGCATCCAAGACCACCAAATACACCAAACAAAGCCCAGAACAAGATTCAACTGGATCCGGACTTTTTAGACCGCCAATTGGCGGTCTGGATCATCCCAGATCCGCTAAGATTTCTCCTGGACTTGTATTAATGTTTTTTCAGGCTATTTTTGGTATTGGTTTAGTCCCACATTGGGGGATTGTCCCAGATTAGCTTTTTCCATGGCTATAAATAGAACTCTTCACCTCCTATTGTAATCACTCCATATTTTAAGTGGCTATTCTTCCTACTAGAAGTGAGGCCTTGAAGCACACACTAAAGTAGGAGGATGCACTTGAAATGTGAGTCATTTTATCAATAAAGTTTTCTTTGTTTTGTTCTTCTTTTATTGTTTGTGCATGCTTTAGTTTAATTGTATTTTATTAATTCTAGCTTAGTTAATATGCTTTCCTTTCATACTTCAATAATTAGTGTAATGTGTAGTGAGTAGTTCCATCCCCTTTGGGGGTGGAGTAGATGTTCATACATGCATTAGAGAATGGAATGAATGCTTTATTTCCAATGTGTTGATCAAACATGAATGTATGCTTGCTTGTTTAGGATAGAATTTATAACTTGATGATTGCCAAAATGATTAGACACCTCTCATGCTTGTTTAGGTTCTGAAATAAACAACTTGTATATGTAAAAGTTAATCAACTAGGTTGGTGAATAGATTGATAGGTTTTTCCATAACATTTAGACACTTCCTATGCATGATAACACCACCTTCATTTGTGCTTAAAGAATGTGTTCAACACCCACCTCTTTGCATGTGTGCACTCACTCCACCCCTTAGGGGTTTTCCCATTCCTGAATTCCAGCATTTCGTTCTTAGTTTAGTTGGTATTTCATCGTTTGTTTCTTTCTTTCGCATTTCGTACTTCTTAGTGTAGAGTAGCATAATCAACCCTCTTCTCCCTATTTTCGCCACTTGATTTCGTGCAAACGAGAGGCTACTCACCTCCCTGAGGACGACCCGTACTTGCCACCGCTTCATCGCGACCGTGCACTTGCGGTTTCAATTTAATCGTTCAACATATGCCAACAGACGCAGATGGGCATTGAGCTTTGAGGTTGGTGACCATGTGTTTCTAAAGATCTCCCCAGCTCGGGGAGTGATGAGGTTTGGGAAGAAGGGGAATCTCAGTCCGAGGTATGTTGGGTCGTTTGAGATCCTAGACCGAGTTGGAGAGGTTGCCTACCGGATTGCATTGCCATCGCAGTTTTCGGGTCTTCACAACGTCTTCCGTGTATCGATGCTGAGGAAGTACGTTGCAGATCCAACTCACGTGATTGAGATTGCAGTGTCAGAGATCCAGTAGGACATGTCGCTCGAGGAGAGATCGGTTGATATCGTAGATCACATGGATCACCAGCTTAGGAGGAGGACCATTCTGATGGTGAAGGTCCGGTGACAGCATCACAGTGAGCGCGAGGCCACTTGAGAGATCGAGGAGGTGGTTCAGAAGCAATAACCGGAGCTTTTCAGTGAGTTGTCTGTTTGATTTCGGGACGAAATCCTTTTAAGGAGGGTGGGTTGTTAGACCCTAACCCTTGCTTAGGGCCCAATTCCGGGTTTAGTGGGTTTTGCATGGGGAAGGAGGGACGTGAATAGTGGGGTCTGTGTGGTCTGATGGTGTAGGAGGAGTAGGGTGATGGGTTGGGTTGGGTTGGGTTGGGTTGGGTTTTGTGCTGTTTTGAAACAAAACCCAAACATCTCTCTCTCTCTTTCTCCCACATTGTTGCTCTCCCTCACTTTCTTCTCCCATTTCCGGCAAACCAGCGCGGAGGTGCGAGCGTGAGGTGCACGTGCGGTTGCAGGCTGGAGGTGGTTTCTTTACTTCTCCGGTGGGCATCGTCGATCGCTTTGAAGAGGTATGTCGGCTTTTAGTGTGGTTTTCTTATTTCCCCACGTTGGTGGGAAGTTGGGGTCGGTCGCTGGAGGTCGGAGACCTCGCCGGTGACGAGAAATGACGTAAATTCCTTGGCTGGCGCAAGATTGTTGTCGACCGGTTTTACTGTTTTCCCCACTTTAACCAACACCGGTCGAACAATGCCAATGTGGCGGTCGACCGGTTGCTTGTGTGTTGGTGAGTTGGAGGCTTACTATCGGATTTCGGTCGACCGTCCCTTGTTTTTGGGTCGACCGGAACTTATGTATACTTGGTAATATTGCATGTTGTTCGACCGATTTCGATATATTGTTCGATCGTTATATGACGTAGACTATTAGGATGACCCTGAGTCAGTCGACCGAATAGACTTGTTGATTTTGACCAACTCCGGATTTTGACCTCGTATTCGGTTGACCGGTTTTGGACCGTTGTCCGACCATTTGGACTTAAGTCATGCGCTGAATAGTTCGACCGTTGTAGACTTTCGGTCGACCGAACCTCTTGGGGACGGTCGATAGGTTAGGCTTTTTTGGTCGACCGTTTGTGTGCAAAACTGAATTCCTGGTCCTTGTGATTGTGTCAACTCTATCCACGGAAACCCGTGTCCTCACTTAGAGCGTGAGCCAGGAGGTGACGGCGAGTATGTGCTCATGCCTGCCCAGGGACCGTGATTGATCTCGTTTTATATTTAACCGCAAGTGCACTGCCGCGTTGAAGCGGTGGCAAATACGGGTCGTCCACTGGGAGGTGTGTCGACACTTGGTTTGTGCGAAGGCGAGAGGTAAAGAAAGGGAAGAAAGGTTGGTTACACTAAACTACACTAAGATGCAAATGGAAATGGAAAAGAAGCAAGAAACTAAGCCCCAAAGGGGGTAGAGAAATAATGTGAAGATAAAGAAGTGTGTGTGTGTTCATTAAGCTCCTCACAACATGTAGTGCATGAAATCATAAAACTACATCCAACTTTGCCTCTACATGAATTAAGATAAGACTACATCATTAAAATATACAAGACAATAATTGGAATGAAGCTACATGAACTCAAGTATAAAGACTATACCCTACTATGCCTCCACATGAATTAAGATTTCACTACATCATTAAAACATACAAAACATTAGCTAAGGTAAAGGCAACAAGAGCACATACACTACAAATTGTGTTTCCAATATTAACTTCATCCATATCCTAACCTTATCATTCCCCATAAAATAGGTCCACTAATCAAAGCATAAGCTAAGCTTCATTCAAGAGCATTAGCATATCAAAGATAAGAGTGAAAACCCATTAGATGGTTATGGAAATCATATAAAGCTCAAGGGATAAAGATAACACACACTTAATACACTACATGACTATATCACATATTTCTCCACCCCCCAAATGGGGATGGAACTATTCACTACTCATTACACTAACTATATTAGCAAAAAAAAGCATAATACTGAAATGAAAGCTAACTAAGAAAGCAAGAAGCATTAATGAAACATAAAAGGAAAGGAAAGACTAAACAAACATGCACAAATTAAAAGAAACTAGAAGAATTATTTTATTAACAAATGACTCACATTGAAGGTAGCATTCTTCTCCACCTTGAGTTTTTGCTTCAAGGCTCACTCCTTAGTAGAGAGAATGCCACCAAGCAATGGGTAATTACAATGGAAGGTGAAGAGTTCTATTTATAAGCATGGAAAAAGCTAATCGGGGACAATCCCCCGATGTGGGACTAAACCAATACCAAAAATAGACTAAGAATACACTAATACAAGCCCAGCACAAATCTTAGTGGATCTGGAGACATATGGACCGCCAATTAGCGGTCCAAGACCGCCAATTGGCGGTCTATAAGATTTGGATTCATCTGGGATTTGTTGTGGGCTTTGCTGGTGGTCTTTGTTGGTCCTGGATGCATCTACTTGGTTTGTTGGAGCTCCGACCCGAATCGAATTGCCAAAATACTCCCCATGATTGTGTGGAGTTTCCTGGTTTGCTCTTAGGTCCTTCTGTCTTACGATCAGGTCCTTCTGTCTTGCATCTTGGTCACCAGGTCTCACAATTAAGTCTTTTTTCCTGCTTTTTGGTCCTTTCATGGCTCTTCTCTTCAAACCTCTTTATTTCTGAAAACTAAACATAAAACTCATCACGTAGCATTGCTTAGGTGTAAGATAATGGATATAAGATACAAATATAAGCATGAAATGATGTCAATCAAATACCCCCACACCTAAGTTTTTGCTAGTCCCGAGCAAAACAAAGAAAGAGAAAAGCAAACGAGAAACAAGAAATCCTAACTCACTTTCGTAGGAATCACGGTTGCACTTAGCACGTGCAATAAGCCGTTAAACCTCTTTGTTGCCAAGGAGGAGGAGTGTTGTCTCCTGAGGGTTTTCAGCGGATATACCCACAAAATCCGAACAAGATGCATTATTCAATCTAGACCTCGACTCGTTGGAAATATTTTGTCGATCAATGGACGCGGTAATCCTACGGGCCGACTCTATATAGGTAATCAGTCCACACCTAGCCTAATAAACCATTCGTTCAAGTTAAATAAGGAATTAAGTAAAAGAGATGGACAACCTCAAGATCCTCAAGTGATACAAAGTGTAAGGTCCATTAAGGTTCTTATTTGCATTACCATTTTTTTCCTTTTTGTTTCTTTTCACATAATTTTTTTTCTTTTTATTAGTTGGAGCTTCATTCTCCCAGGGTCAGATTTAATGCATCATTGCCCATGAGGACTTACACTATCACGTACACCTTTCCCCAAATCTCCACATAGGGCAATCCCTACCACCCGTGTAACGGGAGTTCGGTCGGCGCATCCCAAGTCAGATGACAAGAAAGCACCAGGAACAAAGTCTCCTCAGACCTACTTTCCCGAGTGATAGGAGCCGTGCGAGAAGAGAGAATATCTACTCACTTATTTCTTATCTACACATGAACCAAAACCCCTACACTAATGTCTCACAACAAGATTAAGAGGGTCCTTGACTACAACAAACTTCCTAAATTAACAAACACGAATTATTGACTCACTAGGTTCAGGGTGGACTTCTTTGAATGTTTGAGCACTGAAACCCTATGATTACTCACCCCCAAAGGAAAACTGGGGTGCATCCTAACGACTCGATAAATCCTAAAGCCACGTACTAGATATCCTAATGCATCAAGTTCAAGACAATTTTGGGAGCTTTCTTTTTACTTTGCCTCTCAATGGTTTTGCACATGCTAAACACACGCAAAACCCACAAAACATTTTCTTTCGAAAACACATGAAGATTTTGAAAGAAATGTGAAAATTTTGAAGCACTAGGCAAGCAAAAGAAGACAAGTCACCCAAGGATCATGGCAAGCAGATATATCGATATTAAATGCAACACACTATCATGACCCTAAAAATGCAAACAAAAGAAAACAAAATCAAAGTAAAAAGACTCAACTATGTACACACGTAAAACACCCCCCCACACCTACTTCATGCATTGTCCTCAATGAATGCAGTCGGGTCCTTGGCTTTTGCGCGTCCGGATTAATTATTGCATATCTTTGGAGATCCAAGTTAATTTCTTCATATATTTGGAGATCCAAATTGATTCTTCTCTAGAACTTCTCCAAAATAATCTTTTGGTACTCGTAATTTGCAGTCGGGTCCTTGGCTTTGGCAATTAAGTCTCTGACTAGTTTTTTGCTTAAGTCCCTGACCTTTTTGTAATTAGGTATTTGAATGCTTTTATGCTTGGATGAACTTCCATTTGAATCCCGATAATCTTGAATTGGTCTTTATGATAGAAATGAGTCTCTTGCACGCATTTATGCTCGGGATATGGGTAATTTGCATTCAGGTCCCTGTATTATGTAAATAAGACTAAACACATACCTTAGTAGCATTTATTGATTTAAAATTAATCTAAATGAAAGACATATGATGCAATGTCTGCAATGCATCAAATACACCCACACCTAGATTTTTCTAGTCCCTAGCAAAACAAAATATAAGAAAAATGAAAACAGGGAAATCCTAACTCACTTTCGCAGGAATCACGGTTTCACTTAGCATGTGCAACAAGCCTTTAAACCCCCAAGTTTCCTTAGAGGACGAGTTTTGTCTCGTGAGGGTTTTCAGTTGACACCCACAAAGTCTTAATTCAACATTTCATTAATAACTCTAAATATCTTCACCTCAACCCTATACATCTCACTTAGAATTCTTGCATGCTCATTATATAAATCTAAGTCATAAAGAATCTGACTTGGTCTGTGTTCCTCCAACATTCACACCACTAACCCTTCTACACATGTTATCACTTAAATTATTTTGCACGCCTCCTCTGGTGGTGAAGTATCTTTCGGATCAACCATGGCATGACTCATTCTTTTAGCTTTGGGCCTTGAGTATCTTAAAGTTTTTTTTCGTGATTCAACACATTTGCTATTTATGACACTTTTACCCTTTTTGTATTCGTGTAGCGAGCTTTGGTCGATAATCCTGAGCCAGCAGACTCAAGTTACCGTGTTTCAAGATACCCCTACGGACCAGTTACTCGAAGGCTTGGGCTTTTGTAATCATTTTGCAAGATGTGCTTTCCTCACTTTATTCCTTTTTTTACTTTTATTTTCCTCAAGGCTTAATTGCTATTAGAAGTCCACACTTCCCGATATATTTTCCTCAACCTCTGCTTTTTATCAACCACTTCAAAGATTTGATTCATCCAATTTAAGTGCATACATGTCTTAAAGGGTAGTGGGTTATTTCTTTGGAACTTAGATTTATGTCACAGTTTCTACAAGCAGAACTATATAATAAGGAACAAAAACTCAATGCAATTTGTACACGGGTTTTGGCAGTTCAATCTTAAGTTATGTCATGGAACATTGATTTTTTTTTAAAAGAACAGAATATATAGATAGATAAACACCCCCTCACACCTAAATCATGCATTTTCCTCAATGTATGCAAAGATAAAGCAAATGCACTTATTACCTGAGTTAACTGTGGTGGAGGGATTGAATTTGCTCAGAGTCAACCATAGTCAGAACTGGATTGAATGACACCATGTCGGTGCATGTATCCAGTTGAATTGTTCCCCATGTTGCAATGAGAGTCCTGAGTCACAGATTCCACACCCCTCACATGTATTGGTTCTCTTATTTGCTCGAGTGATGGTGGGTGTGTCGAAGAGTTACTCCCCTTTTTCTCACTTCCTTTTTGATTTTGTGATGATTTATTTGATTCAGAAATCTTATAAATACGCGATCTCATCACAACATCACTTTGATTGCATACTATTTCTGGCTCATTATCAACATGAAAGATAATAAATTCAGCTTTTAAGTTTTCAAAAGATAGTTGCATGAGCCCATTTCGGCAATTTATCAAAGCTTCAGAAGTGGCTAAAAAGGGTCTGCCTAGTATCACAGGGATTTGTCTCTTAGGATCGACAACAGGTTCGGTGTCTAGAACGACAAAATCCACTGGGTAAATGAAGTCACCAACCTTAATCAAAACATCCTCTACTATACCTCTTGGTTTCTTAAGAGAGCAATCAGCAAATTGAAGGGTTGTCTTAGAGGGTTTTAATGGACCAAGGTTGAGTTGCTCGTAGACAGAGAACGGGAGTAAGTTAACACTAGCACCAAGGTCTAGAAGGGCTTTGTTGATAAATGTATCTCCTATCGCACATGAAATTGTGGGTAGGCAAGGTCCTTATACTTTATAGGAGACGAGTTTGAGAGAATAGAGCTTATATTTGCAGTTAAGAATGTCTTCTTTGGTACGTTTGTTTTCTTTTCTTAGTGCACAAATCCTTTAAGAATTTAGCATAAGCAGGTATTTGTTGAATCATATCTAAGAGTGGAATATTCACCTTAACTTGCTTAAATACTTCCAAGATTTTCTCCATTTGTGCACTTGAGTTCTTCTTGAGTCTATTGGGGAATGGGGCTTTAGGAACATAGACTTGCTCAGGTTGAGTAGGTGGGTTGGGCTTTTCAATTTGGACTTCAGGTTCAATGGTCAGGTCATATGTGGGTGCTTGACGGCTAGATTGATTAGGAGTTCTAGGATTTACCACATTGTTATCAACTTGTTTTCCAGACCGTAATGATACGACTGCATTTATTTGTTGGAACGGTCCCTCCTCATGAACCATTTGAACTGGTCTAGTGTTATTACTTCCTAGAGGTGATTGATAGGGCTGATATTGATTATTAGATCTTGGGTTCACCTCATGTTGACTTGGAAACTGACCCTTTTCTCTTTCACCTACTATTTGTGCTAGTTGGCTGACTTGTGTTTCTAGCCTTTGGAACGATTGGTTGGTTGTTTGCATAAAAGTCTTAACCAAATTTTCCAAGCTCGTCAATCTAACATCATAATCTCCATTGTTACTAAACCCAGATGATGTATTATTTTGGTTATACGTGTTTGGTTGTTGTCAAGGAGGTTGACCTTGTTGGCTCCATGAAAGATTGGGATGATTACACCAACCCGGGTTATAGGTTGATGTGTATGGGTCATTTCTAGAATGGTTAAAGGTGGCATTAACTTGTTCCAAGTCAACACAATCCTCCATTATATGACCAGTCTGACCACATCTAGAGCAAGGGATAGAAAATGCTTGATTCACTAGGGGTCGGGTGTTTAGCTCTAGACTTTCCATTCTACGCATAAGGGTAGCTAGTTTTGCTTCAGCAGCTACGGTAGCATCTTCAGCTAAGACACCTGGTTTGGGTTGACTTGCTATTCTAGATCCAATACTCGTGTTAATCGGTGCTCTAGCATTGTCCAATTGCATGTTGTTTTCGGCTAAATTCTCAAGAAAAATCCAAGCATCATTCTCATTTTTGGACATAAAGCTTCCTTGGCTTACAGATTCTAGCATAACCCTAGATGTGGGTGTCAATCCCTCATAGATAATTTGACACAATTTCCATCTTGGAATTCCATGATGAGGGCATTGGGTCAACAAACTTTTAAATCTTTCTAAATAGGAATAGAACGGCTCGCTCTCAGATTGAACGAATGCAACAATTTCATTCCTAATCCTAATACTCTTATGGTTGGTGAAATATTTCTTTAAGAAAACTTGAACAAACTCGGCCCAACTCCTAATAGATCTTTCGGCTAGACTATATAGCCATTTCTTAGCATCGTCTTTCAATGCTAGAGGCACGAATTTCAGACACACTGCCTCCTCAGAGATATGCTGGTATTGCATAAGAGAGCAGCTTTCCTCAAATTCTCTAAGGAAGAGATAAGGGTCTTCCTTAGAGGTGAACTTGGGCAACATACTCATGTATTGTGCCTTCAGTTCGAAGTCGCGACCCGGTATGACGGGCATAACGATGCACGATGGCTGAGCAGCCATCGTTGGATAGCAACGATCCCTCAGAGTCATAGGTGGTGCAACAGGTGGGTCCACTACATTCTCACCCATTGGATCTGGGTGAGGTGATGCAACGGGTGGATTGGGGCTAATCTCCAGACTGGAATCTAGATGAACTCGTGAGAGTCGATTACTCAAGTCCCGAACCCAAATCTGAGTGCACCGGTTTGAATCAATTTTTGAATTCAAATTCGAAATTTAAATTCCTAATTCAAATTCAAGAATCAATTGATATATATATTTTTAATTTTTTTAATTTTTTTTTCAAAAATGGAAACAAACAATAGAATGGGAAAAGATGAGAAAGGAATCCTAATCTAGAGAATTGAGGTGAGAAGAGAAAGAAGACTCAGATGAGAAGGGAAACGTAACTCTAAAGATAGAAAAGAGTGTCGGTCAGAAATTTCCTAAGCAAGCACGGTTCAAACAATCCTAGACCTAGTGTCTCTTAAATCTAGACGACTCGTAACTGGTTGAGTCGAATTGATTTGCTTGATTCACCTCCCTCACTAATCAAACCAAATTGGTCAGGCAGTGTATAGCTAGTGGGGGAGCTTCCGACAGAGTCGGTGCCAATTAGACAACCACTTTGCTTGGAAGACTTACGTCAACACAAAAACACTTTCTAGACACCAAATTAAATTCGATCAGCTTCAGGTCATAGCAAATCAAACCAATCTTCTCCTTAATTGAGTCCGAGTCCTTAAGGGCCAATGTCTAATTGATTTTAATTTTAAGGCTTGGGTGACACTTTAGGATTGTGATTTGTGGGCCACGGAAGGGTGATGAAATCCCCACTGTATCTTTTCCTACGGAGTTGCCCTTAAGATAGTTTTGTTGGCTTTTTGGCCTTAATCCGTATTTTGATGATGTAATTAAACCTAATCTTAATTAGGACATGTAGATTAGCACATGTAGTATAATAGTATACATGTTGTATTGTGCTAACATCTACAGGTGATCAAGACTCAAGAAAGAAGAAAAATCAAGTCAAGACATGTAATCAAGCTAGGATTGAAGACATGTAATTTTACCTTTCTTTGAGTATTAGGAACTTATGTGAATTGAGCATAACATAAGCTAATATGCATGCACTCACACACTAGGTTCCTTGTAGGAGTCACACACAAAATATCATATAATTTGGACTCCATTAGATCACCTAAACACCTAAAACATTGGTCGCCAGTCTACCTGAGTTCGGTCGACCGTTCACCTTTCGGTCGACCGGTTATACACAATATTTGTTATACCAGACCAATCCGTTCAACCGATCACATTTCTATCAACCGATTACCCAGACCTGTTCGGTCGACCGGTAGACCTTCGGTCGACCGTTTCGTTTGCCATTTCTGGTAAAAATATTACCGTTTTATTTGTCGTATTATACAACGGTCGTATACACATTTTTCTCAATATTCACCCCCATATACATTAGAACCGGTCGAACAAAATACATCTTTCGGTCGACCGTTTAATTCGTGAAAAACCCCCTGCTATCGGTCGACACAAGTTTGTCCAACCGATCAAGATTTCTCTCTACCGAACCCAGTAGTTCGGTCGACCGGTACCTGCTCGGTCGACCGTTGACCTATAGAACTTAAGTGATTCGGTCGACCAGTACCTATGTTCGGTCAACCGATCCATCAACAGACTCAAGGGTTCGGTCGACCGATACACCTTTCGGTCGACCGTTTCTGGACAGATTTCTGAACCCGATTTTCTGTTTTGTGTATCTTGCACAAAACCCAATCAAATCTTGTCCAAACGGCTAGAAATCTTTAGGAGCTTATAAATAGAGGTTCACACTTAGTTTTCCACAAGATTTCACAACTCCAAAGTGTCAAACTTATAGTGAGATTTTCCACAACCTCAAAGCTCCAAATTAGTGATTCCAAAGCCTAATTTCCACATCCTTCATCATACATTCATATTAGCATCTGTTGTGCTCAATACTAGAAGAGTGAGTTCCACTCCAATTGTTGTCAAGAGAGCAAGGGTCTTGGTGAAAGCCCAAGACAAAGTGAGCAAGGGTCTTGGTGAAAGCCCAAGACAAGAAGTAGAGATTTCGGTGAAAGCCCGAAGTGTTCCTCTCGGAATGTGAGAGGTGGTGCCAAGCTCGGCGAGGGTTGTTCGCGAGCTTGAAGACTTGTAAAAGGCGTTGCTCCCGGCCCGGAACGGGGAGGCATAGTGAAGACGCAAGAGGAGCTCGAACGGGGATTCGAGAGGGGCTTGCAAGAGAGGACGTAGGCGCGGCCGAACCTCTGTAAAACCGACGCGTCTTCTTTTTGTGGTTTGCATTATTTCCTACACTTGCTTGTTTCGTTTTTAAATTTCCGCTGCGCATATCGATTGCTTAAACAAGTAGGTGATTAGATTAAAAAGTGATTAGTTTGTGGACCCATAGACCCACACGATCCGATCCTACATTTGGTATCAGAGCCTCGTTCGTTAATTTTGTTCTTAATCGATAAATTAACATGGCTCTTAATGCATCCACACCAAATGAATCATTTAAACCACCATATTTTGATGGAGATAACTTTGTATCATGGAAATCTGAAATGTCTTCATTTGTTAAATCCATGAACATTAACATGTGGTTTATGATTCAAACTCCATATGAATCACCTAGATATCATATTAGTAAATGGAGTTTAGAAGATGAGAAAAATGCATCCCTAAATGCAAAAGCTATGAATGTCTTATTTTGTGCATTAGGAGATGAACATTTTAATCTTGTTTGCTCATGTGATAGTGCTCATCATATATGGCAAACATTAGAAAAGAATTTTGGTGAAGGAGATTCACCAACCGGGAAAAAGGGAGAAGCCACTCCAATGGATGTAGCTCAAGTTAGATGTGAAGAAATCAATTCAACATCTTGTTCAACATCAGGCTCATCCGATGGAGAAAGTGAAGATGAGGTATCTTCTAGTCACTCTTCAAGTTGTAGTTCAAGTGGAAAATCATCGCATTCACATAAACTACAAAATGCATTTCTGAAAATGGTAGAAAAATGTAAAGAGCTTCATGAATCAAATAAATTAGCAAACAAGCAAATAGATGAGCTTAAATGTCAAAATGCATCTATGTTAGATGATAAAGTTGATTTGCTTGCTAAAATTGATGCTCTTACTTTAGAAAATGCATGCTTGAAGAATGAGTGCTTAAATGATAAATCTACCTCATCTAATGCAATTGAAAGTCATATGCTTGAAAATGACAAAATTGACTTGCTAAAGAAACTAGATAAATCATATCTTGAAAGCAAGCAAACTTTAAATGACTTAAATTGCATGATTGAAAAAGTTGCAAATTTAGAGATTCACATGCTTAACATGAATGAAAAGCATAATTCTATGATTAAAAATCTAAATTGTTTAAATGAATCTCTAGCAACTAAAAACAGTGAACTTAAGGTCTTAAATGAAAATTTGTCAAATAAATTGCATAAGTTCACACATGGCAATAAAAACAATTTTTATGTTAAAAACTTTCCTATTCAAATTAATGTTAAACATAATTTTGCCATGAAAAAGAAAGTAAGTGTAGAGGTACCAAAATCAACTTGGATTTGGGTACCAAAAGCTAAACTTAATGGACCCAAGCAAAAATGGGTACCAAAATCTACACTTGTAGGAGCTTGAGGAAGAGATTGGTGGTGACCGGGTGAGCCAAAGCGTCGAATTCGAATCCGGTTGCATCACCAAATCAAGATTGGAGCTATTCAAGATTCAAGTTTGGTATAAAAATTTCTATCTCTAAAATTTCTGAAAAATAGCTCTAATCTAGTCAATATGCTTAATTGTCATATCCTTAGAGTTCAATTCATTGAAAATCATTAACCCTATTCATTGCAAATCATTTATCACATCCATTGATTCTAAATGTCAAATTTTAAATGGATGTTAGAATAAGGCTTAAGTTGAAACTTAAATGAACTTAACTTGAATCATACTCATTGTTTCCATTTAGCCTTATTGATAGGGGGAGCTTAATTGTCATATCTTTTATTAAGAGTAATGAAGTGCTAAATTTAGGGGGAGCTACTTCATTACAAGACATCCAAACTCTATGCTTAAAGTCATAATTAATTGTTGTTTTTGATGGATGTCAAAGGGGGAGAAGTAATAGATTAGGGATACTTGAAATATACATGAAATTATCAAGAAAAACTATGCACATCCATAGGGGGAGCATGTATATGCATAGTTAACTTATACATGTTTCAAGTATTAGGTTGGTTTAAGATATAGGTTGCCATCATCAAAAAGGGGGAGATTGTTGGCTTTTTGGCCTTAATCCGTATTTTGATGATGTAATTAAACCTAATCTTAATTAGGACATGTAGATTAGCACATGTAGTATAATAGTATACATGTTGTATTGTGCTAACATCTACAGGTGATCAAGACTCAAGAAAGAAGAAAAATCAAGTCAAGACATGTAATCAAGCTAGGATTGAAGACATGTAATTTTACCTTTCTTTGAGTATTAGGAACTTATGTGAATTGAGCATAACATAAGCTAATATGCATGCACTCACACACTAGGTTCCTTGTAGGAGTCACACACAAAATATCATATAATTTGGACTCCATTAGATCACCTAAACACCTAAAACATTGGTCGCCAGTCTACCTGAGTTCGGTCGACCGTTCACCTTTCGGTCGACCGGTTATACACAATATTTGTTATACCAGACCAATCCGTTCAACCGATCACATTTCTATCAACCGATTACCCAGACCTGTTCGGTCGACCGGTAGACCTTCAGTCGACCGTTTCGTTTGCCATTTCTGGTAAAAATATTACCGTTTTATTTGTCGTATTATACAACGGTCGTATACACATTTTTCTCAATATTCACCCCCATATACATTAGAACCGGTCGAACAAAATACATCTTTCGGTCGACCGTTTAATTCGTGAAAAACCCCCTGCTATCGGTCGACACAAGTTTGTCCAACCGATCAAGATTTCTCTCTACCGAACCCAGTAGTTCGGTCGACCGGTACCTGCTCGGTCGACCGTTGACCTATAGAACTTAAGTGATTCGGTCGACCAGTACCTATGTTCGGTCAACCGATCCATCAACAGACTCAAGGGTTCGGTCGACCGATACACCTTTCGGTCGACCGTTTCTGGACAGATTTCTGAACCCGATTTTCTGTTTTGTGTATCTTGCACAAAACCCAATCAAATCTTGTCCAAACGGCTAGAAATCTTTAGGAGCTTATAAATAGAGGTTCACACTTAGTTTTCCACAAGATTTCACAACTCCAAAGTGTCAAACTTATAGTGAGATTTTCCACAACCTCAAAGCTCCAAATTAGTGATTCCAAAGCCTAATTTCCACATCCTTCATCATACATTCATATTAGCATCTGTTGTGCTCAATACTAGAAGAGTGAGTTCCACTCCAATTGTTGTCAAGAGAGCAAGGGTCTTGGTGAAAGCCCAAGACAAAGTGAGCAAGGGTCTTGGTGAAAGCCCAAGACAAGAAGTAGAGATTTCGGTGAAAGCCCAAAGTGTTCCTCTCGGAATGTGAGAGGTGGTGCCAAGCTCGGCGAGGGTTGTTCGCGAGCTTGAAGACTTGTAAAAGGCGTTGCTCCCGGCCCGGAACGGGGAGGCATAGTGAAGACGCAAGAGGAGCTCGAACGGGGATTCGAGAGGGGCTTGCAAGAGAGGACGTAGGCGCGGCCGAACCTCTGTAAAACCGACGCGTCTTCTTTTTGTGGTTTGCATTATTTCCTACACTTGCTTGTTTCGTTTTTAAATTTCCGCTGCGCATATCGATTGCTTAAACAAGTAGGTGATTAGATTAAAAAGTGATTAGTTTGTGGACCCATAGACCCACACGATCCGATCCTACAAGTTTAACTTCAATCTAGCAAGGATAGTCAAACATTGGTCTTTTTAGTGGGGGGCAATTGCAAGGTTGTATGCAAACTAGATTATATGCTTAAATGCAATAAAAAAACCGCGCACGTACCTTGCCTCCAGTACTCTTCAACAAGAATTAATTTGCAAGAATTTAGCAAGAATAATGCAAACAAAACACTATATGATGCATGCACTAAGTCCTTCTAATTTTGCCAATTTTTAGGTCAGAGTTGAATTATTGTCAATTATGGAATTTTGCCCTAACACGTGCAGTTCTACGAAAAGGAACTTTTCGAAAATTAAGATTTTACGAGAAACGCAAGAAAAGTTACCTCCGCAATGCTCAGACGGGTTCGTCGCCCGCTCTCGAAACTTCCCAGATGCTCTACGCGTCCACCCAGTGATGGAGACGACCCCAGAAAAAATTGAAGCCCAGATGCTTCAGATGTGCGGCGGATCCGCCGCAGGTTGTGCTTGAGATGCGGCGATTTCACCGCCCTTCTAGCTCCGAATGTGCCCAGATTTCGTCGCGCACTATGTTGTCTCCTGAAACGCAAATCCAAATAGTTAGATCGCGCACACGATAAACAGAAAAAATAAATCAAAATCACTAAAATAAACAAAAATCTTCGTCGCCTCCCCGGCAACGGTGCCAAAAAATTGATGAGAATTAAATTTATACCGCAAGTGCACGGCGTCAATGAAGACGTGGCAAGTACGGGTCGAACACAAGGAGGGAGAGATATTGTTTTTTTTCGATTTAGGAAAGAAAGAGAGAAAAATAAGGTTGGTTTGAGATTTTTGGTTTTTAATTATCTAAAGCGAGAACAACAAGAACAAATTAAAAATAAAGTAAAAATGGATGAGAGTCCAGTGGGTGGAGGTTTAGATATCGGGTTTAGATTAGAGAATTCTGAAACTTATAATAAATCATATTAGTTATAAAGCATTACGTGATAAATGACTCAACATAAACTCAAGTAATCAAAATATACTAACACGAAATTAAAATAATAACTTTATTCTTCTTCTCATCACTCTAAATCCGTCACCCCCACCCTTTGGAGAGAGTTAGAAACTCATGGATGGAGGGAAGGAGAAGGGGTCCTAGAGAAACTACAAAAGAAAACTAAAAACAAGAATTTAAATAACAGAATTTTATTACTAAAAGTATGGAACAAAAACTAAGGACCCTTTACAACATCGTTTCGGGGCTATTTATAGCCGATACAAGAGATCCCAATATATAAAAGGAAAGTACACTCGTCAATACAGCATTGGTAAAAATTTCAGCGCACGGATCAACTTTTGTGCGGCCGAATCGCCGCAATTTGTACATGAGGTGCGGCGGAATCGCCACCTTTTTGGCTCAGAATCGACCCGGATTTTTCCTGTGTGTTTATGGTATGTTTTAGCTGTCATTTGCGCGTCCGGATTAATTATTGCATATCTTTGGAGATCCAAGTTAATTTCTTCATATATTTGGAGATCCAAATTGATTTTTCTCTAGAACTTCTCCAAAATAATCTTTTGGTACTCGTAATTTGCAATCGGGTCCTCGGTTTTTGCAATTAAGTCTCTGACTAGTTTTGTGCTTAAGTCTCTGACCTTTTTGTAATTAGGTATTTGGATGCTTTTATGCTTGGATGAACTTCTATTTGAATCCCGATAATCTTGACTTGGTCTTTATGATAGAAATGAGTCTCTTGCACGCATTTATGCTTGGGATATCGGTAATTTGTATTCAGGTCCCTGTATTATGTAAATAAGACTAAACACATACCTTAGTAGCATTTATTGATGTAAAATTAATCTAAATGAAAGACATATGATGCAATGTATGCAATGCATCAAGGGTACTTGTGTTGTTGGACTGATGTCCCGTTTACCCTTGGAGGGATTTGATGCATTGCAAATGTGATATGACATGCTACTAGTATGATAGGTTAATTTTGTTATGTCCCTAACCCTTGTTTAGGGTTAAGCATGGTTTAGTGGAGGTTTAAGGTGTGGTTTGCATGGGGAAGGGAAATGGCAGGAGTTGCATGGGAAGGTGAAGAGTTGGGGTTACTGTAGCATCCGAGTTTAATAAGGCTCTTCTCCCTCTTCTTCTTCTTTTTTCATCTCCTTCCTCATTTCTTCTTCCTTTTCTTCATTTCCTCCTCTCCACCCATTCCTTCCTCTTCCTTGGTGGCTGTTGAGGGTGGTGCGAGCAAGGTGCGCGAGGCAAGGGGCGGGCTGGGTGTTGGTGAAGGTGCGAGGAGGAGTGAAGCTGCTGACCGGAGTTGTTGCGGAGCTCCGGAGTTCTCCGGTGGAATCGTCGTTCTCGCGAGGAAGGTATGCCAAGTTCTTGCATTAGAGGCCTTAGTTGATCACCCATGTTGCGGTGAGTTTGGGGTCGGTCGCGCGAGGTCGGAGGCCTCGCCGGCGACGAGTTTCGACGTCGAAACCTCGGCTGGCGTGAGGTTGAAGACGTCTGTCGGTCGACCGGGTCCCTTGGACGGTCGACCGATCGTGGTGTATTTCCATTGTCTGTCGTGTTTCGGTCGACCGCGTCCCTCGTTCGGTCGACCGGAACTTGAGTGTACCGGTAGGATGCGTAAGCTTCGGTCGACCGTTTGATGACATAGAAAATATTAGGTTGACCCTGTAAGTGTTCGGTCGACCGAGACACCTGAGTCGGTCGACCGATAGATTTGTTTTGAGCGTTGACCAGACTCCGGATTTTGACCTCGTTCGGTCGACCGGTTTTAGACCTTCGGTAGACCGTTGGAATTTATGTGTTGCGCAAATAGTTCGACCGTGACAGACGCTTCGGTCGACCGATTCCCTTGTGGAAGCGGTCGACCGGTTGTCACTTCGGTTGACCGAATTCCCTTGGGGAAAACGGTCGACCGTGTCTCTTTCGGTCGACCGTTTTGCACAGGACAGGATTCCTGGTTCCACTTAGGATGCCAACTCTGTCCACGGAAACCCGTGTCCTCGCCTTGTGCGTGAGCCGGGAGGTGACGGTGGGCGCGTTATGCGTGCCTGCCTAGGGACCGCCGTGTGGAAGAGTGTGTGGGTGTCCGGAACGCGTCACCTCCGTGTATGGATCGTGACTATATCTGGTGGATCGTTTGACTCGCGTTAGAGTAGCGGCCTGAGGGATTGCGGATCCCATTGCTTCAGCAACACGCAACTACCGACGGGTGCAGTGACTACCGGCCGATGGCTACGGAGGCACAGAGACTACCGGCTAGGATTGGCGACGGAGGTCCAGAGAGGTACCGGCCTATTGACGGCGACGGAGGTCGCGACCCTGCTCAGTTGGAGCCGGAGTTGGTGTTGCACGTGGAGCTCATTGACCCTGCGGACTTCGGTTCGGATCTGTCGATTGTCTGGCCTTGTGTGGCGGATATGTTCGACTGGCCTTGATGGCAGTTATTGCACGTGCCGTGCGGCCTGTGTGGCGGCGGTAGGGCCCTGTGCGGTCTGTGTGGCGGCAGGGAGGATCGCGAGTAGCCTGTGTGGTTGCGGCGATGGACTGCCGATGATGTGTTCCGGCAGGTAGATCGATTGGGCACCTATCGAGTGATATCCCGTGCGGTCTGTGTGGCGCCGGTTGATGGACCGACCTGAGCGACGGCTCCGTTGGTGTGGTGGTGGTGGACCACGATGTATTCAGATCTGATTTCTACCTTGCGCGGAAGTGCGAACGTATCCTCACCGATCCCTTGGCTCGTGTAGTCGCGTGTGGGGATGCGTTGCGTATTGTCCGTTAGACCGTATGTGCCTACGGTAGGTCTCTACGGAGACCCGATGTTTGGACCGTGCGGCCTGTGTGGCGGCGGTGAGGTTGGACCGTGCGGCCTGTGTGGCGACGGCGATGTTGCGGACAGTGAGGCCTGTATGGCAGCGGTGGCGATTGTAGACCGCGGGGCCTGTGTGGCAGCGGGAACGATCGCGGGACGGATGTCCGGTTTGGCCCTTGGTGGCCATGTTGTTTTACTGCTTTGTATTCCATGTCATGCTATACTAGTATGTTAGGGCATATAGGTTAGTTTGTCATACGGGGTTTCCTTATGGAAACTCAGGCATTGTTGTTATGTTTATTTTCAGGACCACGTTAGGTTCCGGCGGGTGGGGACCGAGGGAGATTGCACTTTGGGACTGGATCCTGTCGTTTGCCTACTTTTAGGTTGTCGTGATTATATGTACCTTGTGTTTCGTGTTGTAATGTAATCACTCTTTTGACAAACTCGTATTGTATTCTGGTGCACCAGACTTATTTATGTATTTATTTCAGTAATGTCCCCACTCTTGATGGTTTGTCCACATGTTTCTCTTAATTTAAAAAGTTTAATTTTTCCGCTGTTCGGGGATGTTACAAATTTACCGTACTGTTGCATTCATATATGCGAGGTTGGCATACGGGGTTTCCTAATGGGAAACTCAGGCATCGTAGTTTGATTCATGTTTCAGGACCGCAGTAGGTTTTGTCGGGTGGTGACAGTGTGCGCACACATTTTGGGGTCAGGATCCTCTTCGGACTCTTCGAGGTCGTCGTGATTGCTTGTACTTGTCTTTCGTTGTATTGTTGTAATCACGTCCTTTGACAAACTCTGTTGTAATTGATGCACCGACTGTTGATTTATATGAGTAATATTTCCGTTGATGAGTTTTATTGATTATCTATTGATGGTTTAAATTTTTAAATTTCCGCTGTTTCGGGATGTTACGGTTTTTCTTTGTACTCTTTTGTTCAATCTCTCATTCTGTAAAAGCTCTCACCACAACCTTGCTCACACTTTCACCGCTTGTTTTCATAATTCCATACCCATACCAAGTGCTCAAGCTAGGTTATTGATATGTGATTCACAAAAAATTCAAATCCAGAAGTTGTATTTGCCTCTGGTTTGTGAAGTTGCATTTCGTTTTATAGAATTACCGATCAACCTTTTTCTGTAAAAGGATTAACCAATTGAGTTTTGATTCATGCTTAGCTGACAGGTAAAAGCTAAGGCTGGGTTTGAAAATTATTTACAACTGCAGCAGATTAGCTAACGTTCAGAGTTGAGGTTTCGTCTTTCGAACAACAAACCCACTGGATGAAATAAGACAAATATTTATAACTTCATAAAAACACGATTGGAGATAGTTATGACAGGTAATAAACATCGATTTGCTCTCGAATCTCTAGCCTAGCTTGGAAAGCACACTGTCGAGGGCTGATTTGGACGCTGTGTAACCCTTCTCAGCTTGCGATGTGCTCTTGATCTTTGCAGCATAATCCAGCTGAAAATTCAGAAGAAAATAAAACATGTCATAATGGATATATTTAGTTGTTCCTATTCAAGTTTATCATTTGCAATCATTGGATCGAACTAGAAACTGTAATCTTACTGAGACATTTGGGTTCACTGTAAATTATATCCTGAAAGGAAAAGATGGTAAGGTGCTGTAATTTTTATTCTTGAGCTAAGTAAAAACAAGATTTCCTCAATTGACTACATTTAGTTAGTGTTCGTTGATGTGTATATCATGGTAAACTATAGCTCACATTTACAAAATATTAAAATGCAAAACTCTCTGTAACGGAAAATATATCTCACAATCATATTCAGATAGAATTTAAGTAGGAGGTACTCATAATGAGTTTCATGATTCATGGTAACAAAGTAATCATCGAGTGTGAACCATTTAACGTATTTTACAGTTCAAAGCATCAAAGCTTCACAGTTTTGGTACTAAAATGATTCCTCAACTTATGGTAAAAAATGATTTTTCAACTATAACTGGATATCTAAATAAGAAATTCGCCCTTGCTCTGTATAGTTATTATTTAGTATTTGTTTCATATATAACGTTGAACTCATAATGGCATGAATTTTTTATACTATCTCTAGTTTTTTAATTGATCACTGAGTAATTTAATAATTTTGGTTTTGCCAACAATAGCCATTACTACTTTCTTTTATTGGCTCCTGAACTTAGTGTGACATCCTCTGGCTTCCATTACTAAACATTATAGTTCAACTTACGTCGTTAATACTGTCGAAGAGAGCTTTAGTAAGTTCCTTGAGCTCCTTCTTCTCATCCTTAGGTTTGGATGAGATGACGGTGTTGAGATCATAGCGAAGGTACTCCGCCTTTGATCGGAGGTCATTCTGGACGTAAGGCCATTGTTTCTTGTCAATGAGCTCCTTCACCTTCAAGATTTCGCTCGCCGATTCTTTGGCCCTTGCAGCAGCGTGTGCGGGTGGTAGGGGCTGAAGGTAGAAGCGTTTCTTCAGGTCGAGGTCGAGGTCCCTTGCCTCGTCGGAGTTCTTAGTTCCGGCTACAAGGAAACCCGAATTTATGAATAATCTACCTTTACGGTCGATAATTTTCATGCAGAATCAGAAACAAGGGTATGCCTTTGTTAAATGATTTTATTAATTGTAACATGAATCAAGATGCTTGTGAATGTGTGAAATCCAAGAACCTGATCACATTGGGGTACGAATATGTAATATTTATATGTAATATTACAAATTCGTAAAATGTTTACGAATATCAAAATATTCGAATATGTAAAATTAGAATATGTAATATTTATATGTAATATCAAAATATTACATATTCGAATATGCTTTGTTAAATGTTTCACACATTCACAAAAATATTACACATTCGAATTTTGATATTCGTAAACTCGAGCAACAACTAAATAAAATAACATGTAAAAAAAATCCACTGCGACTTTGAATTATGTCCTTTTAACATACGTATATTCATAATCATATTTCTAATACCAGTATACTAATTATGCCCACACAAATACACTCATACTATTCTTAATTTTTATTACTATTTTCAAGTGTAACTAAAAACAATTTACAATTGTGTAATTTAAGACATTTCTATTTTCCTTTACACATTACAGCCATTACTTATTAAATGTGAAGCTGCTAGTTAGTTGTATACATTTATATCCCAACACGAATCATCTCACTGTCATTGGATACACTACTTTAGTAAAAGTTCGCAACACAAACGGAATTTCAAATTAGAAATTTGTTGAATTAAATTATTGTTTGGATGAATTTCAGAGTAAGTGCAAACTCAAATTAATGAGAGTATATTCGCAAGTTATCATTATCATAAAGATAAATGGGCAAAATTAGATGAATTAAAGCCAATTTAAGAGAATATTAGAAGAAATCAGGTATACGTTTCTTTACACTAATTTTTTCAATAAGCATTTCTTCACGCTAATCAAATTCCAAGATTATCTAGATTTCAATTGTGAACTTCATATTCATGAACCAAAATTTAGCTCAAAACATCCATTATTTCTTACTTTCACCTTTCAAGTGGTGTAAAATGGCACAAGTATTAGCAATCAAACTCAATTGTTACCGCTAAGTAGACAACAACCGGAAGAAAAATTGTGAGAAAAATGGAAGTCTGTGGGCTCACATAATCCGCCTGAAGGTGGTGGTGGTGGGCCGAGCTTAATTGGCCGGGCTTCAGCCAGCACAGCTTGCACGAGCGACCCAGCAGCTAACGACGTGGCCACGAGCCCAAGCACTGCACGTCGGCTGCTATTCTGGGCCACAACAGCACTCTCAGTTTGCGATTGGGCTCGAATTGCGGTAACGCCATTCCTGGCACCAGCAACCTTGCTACCTCCAATACCTCCAAGACGGGTACTGCCGCCGATCTGGAGGCTGCCTTCGAGCCCAGCCATTGAAGTGGAACCAAGCAGTCCAGCCATTGAAGCCATTAATTCACCTCCACAACTCTAGCGTTTGTTTGAACTTACCAGTGTTGCGTTTATGTTCTTTTAATATCACGTCCAATGGTTTTGATTTTTCTGGACGTATATTCGGGCAATGGGGAGCTGCCTTAGCCTTATCTGCCCGGACATGTTTTAGATAAGTCGAGGACCAATCTCGTGGTGCCACGTGGGCAGAGAGCTTCCTCCATCGCTCGGGGAGGATTGGGGTTTGTAATAATGGACATACAAGGAAATGACACGTGGATAGTAAATCGTGGTCAGGTCGGATCAAATAATAATGAGTCGGATATAGAATGTAGGGACGCCTCGGATTCGATATATTTTGTTTTTTAAAACGACTTTTAGAAATTAATAAAATTGAGATATACTCTAGCAAATTAAAATCTGAAAAACAGGAACTTATCATGCTCTAGCGAAACTGGACTAGTTTTTGTCTACGTAATCTATATATGCTCCCGTCCAGTATCAAAGAAGAAGTGCATGAGCAGTGAAACGATGTAGCATTACATTACAAGTGTTTTTTAATCTTATCATAGTTTTTTTCCAATTTTGAGTTTGATTTGAGGGCTCCTTTTTCTCTGAAAGAGAAGACCATTATAAGATTGTTTTAAGAAATCCTCTTTGAGTAAGGTCGTGATTTTGAATAGGGCACCCGTGAATTCTATGGCTCCTTCTCGTTTAGATTGTCCACAGGAAAGTGTGATACGGTGAGGATTTGTTTGACAGCATATCATGTAAATTTACATAAATATTGAGTTAGGGTTACACGTGCCAACACACGGGCAGATCCAAAAAATTTTGGTGGGTAGCACAATAATCAAACTCAACTTCACAACACCCCGACCAAATACTTAGATATCAAAATTTTGACCATACCAAACCACCAACATATCAAATGCTCATCACCAACCTCCAAATGATCGAATTTTAGAATCACATCAACCCTGAAAACTCATTATACTCAAACCTAACGTACTCAACTGGACAACAACAAAACGAAACGCCTAAAGATCAAATTTTGACAATACCAATCTACCAACCCAACCAAATGTTCACCACAACTCTCCAATGTCAAATTTTGAACCCCAAAATCTCATTTAACCACAAACTCAACACACCTAACTCCCCAAATACCACACCAAGCACCTCAAAATAAAAATTTGAAGCCACCATTCTATCCGTTCTACGAGATCAAAATTTTCAACTCCAAAACTTCATCCCACCTCAAATACGACAAAATTAAATCTAAATATAAAAACTAAAACTCAAATTCTAACAACATTCCACCAACAATAATATACTAAGCCTAATTTGGTCTAAATCTGGGTGGGGCAAGTGCCTCACCTGCCCTGTACATTGCTCCGCCACTGCCAACAGATATGGACCATCGGCAGATAGTCTGTATCCATTATTTAAGGATATGGATATCTTTTTTCCATATTCAGGTAGATACGGATATTCGTTTTCAAAGTTTTATGGCTACAAATAAGGATGCAGATATGAAATATTAAATTTTGGTAGATACAAATATGCATATTTCGGTAGGATACAAAAATGAATATGGATATCCATAGATTTTATATAATATTTTTCCTATATATGTTAAAATTAGTGTTTTATTCATGGTTATTTTTCACTTTTACTCAAAATTGTTTACTACTACACATAAATTGTGTTACATTTCTAAGTTAATATATAATTTTATCAAATTAATTGGTAAAAATTTATGTGAATTGTCATAATATAGACTCATTTTATTATAAATTCACACCCTAAATATCTGATTTTTTATTAGTATCTGTTTATAAAATATTTGTTTCGTATTCATATATGTTTTTCAATTATATGGTTATGTATTTTTCATATCTGAGACGATATGTATCAATTTCTGCAAATCAAAATGGATATGGATACAGTAATATCTATATCCATATCTGATCCGTATCTAATCCGTTTGCACCTGTAGTTATGGCTCCATGGGATTATGAGTGCATCATAACCATGTTGGCTATGATTACATGTTATTAATTTGAGAATCATGTTATAAAATTTGCAACATAAACACTGTAAGAAATGTTATTTATAAATTGGCAACAACTTTTACTCGTAAACATGGAGGTTGGGCCAAAGTTAATGTTATATTTTCACTTAAAACACATGAAATTTAATTAAATACTAAATATGATAAATTAAGAGTTGTTTGAAATTGTCATATTAAAGGGTGGAATACTATATTATACAAGTTAAATGACTTGTACATTTGTTATATTTTTTCTTAATTATGTTTGATTTACCTAATTTTATCAATAAAATTTTAATTCATATGTACATTAAAAATATTAAAGGATGCCATCATTACTAATAGGTAGCGTTTTACAACGGTCTGAAAAACTATATCGAATCAGATAAATCCGAATTGGATCAGATACGGAAAATGGGTGATTGAAGATTGAACATGTAAATCAAGTTTTGAAGACCATAATGGACTAGTGAAGACCGATTTTGGACCAGACCAGACACTAATTTCTTTTAACAAAATTATTTTTACTATTTAAAAAGATTATATAAGACAAAATTTCTTTCTGTATCAAATCATATGGGTCTAGTTTACACAAATCTCATAGCCTTGACCTAAATAATCAATGGTAAATGATCTCGCCTTGGTATCGTATATTGGAATTGTTTATGCAAATATTATCAACTAGATATAAAGCTCATCCAATAGGGAAGTTGCTCAAATGTTCGTTGAAGCGCAACGGTCGTATGCCACGTGGAAATAGTCATTGTGCGCTAACGATCAACAAAAGATTCAGTCAATCGAGTAAGTATCGGTAGATCGTTTAGGGATCTTTCAAAAATGTGTCACTAGACGACAAAACACAAGTCTGTTGAGAATTCTCAACGTATTAATTGCCACATGAGCCAATAGGATCAAGTCTTAAGATTCAAAACAAGGCATAATTCGGATGATCGATCCAAATTTGGTAATTTGAATCAAGAATTCTAGAAAAGATCCAAAGTGTACTGAGTAGGTGAAAATGGTGAACCGCAAGGGTGTCGGTCGGCCGGTAGAGTAAATCCATAGTATAAACTTGAGGGATACATGTTAACTGAAGGGTATTCGGTTGTCCGTGGGAAACATGATCTGTAAACCGAAGTGCAAACAGTCGACCAACAAGGATGAAAATCCTTTTGTGCATGAAGTGTACATTTGACCCTATGACCCAAATAAATAGAAAAATTACATGTCCTCTTCTTGAGCTTTGATTACAAGTCTTCATCCTTGATGTCTTTATTGATTACTTCCCAATTTGATCACCTACAATGTTAGTGATATACAATATATATGCCATTGAAGGATGCATTTCTATTGTAAGTGTGATTTTGGGTAAAGCATAATATTAGATTGTTAATCATCAAAATTAAGATTAATGGGGCCAAAAATCCAACAATCTCCCCCTTTTATGATGGTAAATTAGTGTTAAATTGTGTATGTGCACCCCCCATCAATATGCAAAAGTTAGATGAAAAACTCCCTCTAACGGTGTGCATAAATTTCATATAGTCATTGAAGCGTATTATGTCACTTTTTCTTCCCCTTTTGACATCAAGCAAAACGATTTATGAAGCATAGGTGGAGACAAAAAGATAAACAATAAGGAAATGAAATTTCATTGCTAAAAGGGAAGATAACACCAAGACAAAGGCGAATGCATAAAAGAAACAAACAAGCAAATAAATAGATAGGTCGTAGTTGTTTGGCTTGTTCATATTTCAAAGGAAATCAATGATTTCATTTTGCGGATTTATAAACGCAAGACGAGAATTTCCAACCACAGGATTTCGGTGTTGATTTCGTTGAGCGAATTCGATGTCGCCAATTGAAACGCATGAAATTCAGATGTGAGCTCTTGAATGCCTTGATAATTACGATCCAAAAGCCCACAAACCTCTTGAATCTATGCACAATTCCGATCAAAGAGTATCTCGTGCTGATAAGCCCATGTGGGTTGGTTCCACTATGCATCCAAACCAGATGGCCATTCAGGACGAGTGTAGTGTCGAGGTCCTTGAGTCGACTTTGGATCCCAATTAGGATTAACTTCATCTTCGGGTGGAGGAGGCCAATGTGGAACATCTATTGATTTTGTTGTCTTTTAGGTCTTAATCTATGTTTTAATTATTTAATCAACCTGATCTTAATAACAATCAAAAGTAGAGTAGCACACATTATGCATAGGATATATATTGCATTGTGCTAACTTTTATAGGTGATCAAGACTCAAGGAAGAAAGAAATTCAAGTCAAGGCATGTAATCAAGCTTTTGAAGACATGTAATTTTACTTGTAATTGAGTCTTAGGAACATGTGTATACTTGAGCATACTAGAGTAAATATCTTCTCACATACACACTAGGTTCCTTATAGAAGTCACACACAAAATCTCATATCATTTAGACTTCAATAGGTCACCCAAACTTAGACCGGAAATCACTAAACCTTAACCTTTCACTCCATGTGCTAAATCGGTCGACAAAACGTTCTCTGTTCGACCGAATGATCAGTTAACCAATAGTGATTTACCCAGCTCAATTGGTCGACCATTTTAACCATTTCGGTCGACCGTCTACACGTGTCATTTGACCGTTAGACTTGTTGTTTTCTACAACGGTCGGATTTCCCAAAACCTTAAAATACTTTGGCCTCTGGTCAACCGTTCCCTAGACCTCGGCGGACCGATCGTTGATTTCTCCATCTTCCCAAAGTGCCTGGAAGTTTCTGGTTGACCGTTCTGAAGACCCCGGTCGACCAAAATTATTTTTAGTCTTGCCAAAACTCCCTAAACGGTCGATCGTCCCTCTTTAGTTCGACCGTTCACTTAAGTGAACATAAGTTATAACCTTGTATGTTCGACCACCCTTTGTTTGGTTGACCGTTTTGTTGCTGGACTTTTCCAGACCTGTCTGGACTTCTTTTCTAGATGGCCTCCGGTCGACCATTAAGCTCGATTCGGTTGACCGAATTTGTCCCGAATAGTGCCCTGTGATTTTCTGTTTTGTGCTTCTTACTCACACATCATCTAATTATATCACAACGGCTATAACACCTTCGGAGATTATAAATAGATGTTACCAAGACACAATTCAATAACTCTTACACTCCAAATTGTTATACACATCTAAGAGAAAGCTCCCAAACCTTCATTCCCAAAATCCTACTCTCCAAGCTAAACTTTCCACACTTTAGATCAATTCTACTCATACTCTAAGTGTGCTCAAGTTAAAGAGTGATTGTTTTATGCAAGTTCTCAGTCAAGAAGATGTAAAGGTTTTGGTGAAAGCCTGAAACGTTCCCTCTGGTTGTGAAAGGAAGAAATCGAGCTCGGCGAGGATTGTTCGCAAGTTTGTGGTGTGAAGGCTTAATCTCAGCCCGGAATGAGATTGGATAGTGAAGACGTAGGTGGAGCTTGCAAGAGATGAAGTAGGCGGGAGGCAGAACCTCTATAAAAATCTCCCGGTGCTCATTGAGTGGTTTGCATTTCTCTAGTTGTATGTTTAAATTGTTTCAGCTGCTCCTTTGATTGTTTAAGCAAGTAGAGATTAACTTAAAAGTGATTAGAATTAGGGCCATACACGATCCTACATATTTGGTTGGGTCAAAGACTTCTTCATTATCAGTCAAATCGTCTTTGTCACCTTCGTCAATTGCTTGTTTTTCGGAGCCCATCCTTTTGAGTGTGTACTTGTTGATCGCAATCCTCAATGATTTGAAGAGATCTTTGTCGAGTTTGATGTTGAAATCATCGCCGATCAACAAGATAGTCATCGGAAAAGGAAGAAAGTTTAATTTCCTTCGACTGATGTAGAACATATGGTTGATTATAAAAAGAGACCAATTGGTGCACATCTTGGTGAAAAGATTAAAGAGACATTTTATCCTTTGATGGCCGAGATCATTATGACGACTTTTGCGCGCAAAGAGGTTGGAAGAGATGAAGTGACAAATGATGAGCCATCCCTTTCTGAGCCAACAACAATCCTTTGCCAACTCAAAATCAAGGAGGTCCATGTTATTCTAAATTTGGATCGAATCCTCTATCAAGTGATCGTGAATTGAAACCCTAAATCCCTTAGACTGACTAGGAGTTTGACTTTGAAAGATTGTACTTTGAATTTGTTGATATGGTGGTTGTTCAATATTAGAAGATGAATCCCCATGTTCACAAGAAAGGTCATCCTCCTCACGTTCACTTAATTTTTGTGTCATCTGACTCACTTGTATTTCCAGAGTTTGCAAGAAATTCATGTTGGACTTGATCAAATGTTGAGTGGTTTGCATGAGCGTTTGGAGGGTTTGTTCTAAGGATTCTAGTCTAGGGTCAACCATGAGGCTCAAGTTAGAATTTACGGAATTTTGGGGTTGGGTGTTTTTAAGACCCGCTCTCTTGCTACTTTGTTAAGTCTTATTTCATCCTTATGCTTGATTATGTGTTATCTCTATGTTTGTTGTATGTTTTGTGATATTATGCTTATTTCGGAAAAGTTTCCTATCGGGGAAAACTTTCCTTTTTTGGGCGAGTTAAATCAACTTGTAACAGAGTGTGACTAGTCAGGTAGTTTTGCAATCGGTTGACTCAATCGAGTCAATCGGGTGCGTGTTACATTCGCACTTTGCTTGGTGTTTGGGCGTGTAGGGCTGAGTGGGCTTGAGTGTATGATGTGGCATCCTAGTGTTAGGATCTATGACCCTCTAATCGCTTAGAAAAATGCGGAATTAAAAATATTAAGCGAAGGATTAAAGAGTAGAGACAATGCAAACCACAAATCGTCGACACCGGAGTTTAGAGAGATTCGGCACCCACACCCGGGTCCTAGTCCTCCTCGCAAGCCTCGCTCGATCCCCCGAGCATCGCTTACGGTTCCACTAACCGATCTCCGTTCCGGGCCGAGACCAACGCCGTTTACAACACCGAGCCTCACGAACAACCTCGCCTCGCTTGTGTCTCCTCTCACAACTCGAGAGGGAGCTTCCTCGAAGCTTTTACAACTCTTTGATTCTTTGATATGGAAGTTGAATCACACTCTAACTAACACTCTATACTTGAGCACACTTGGATATGATATTGGATTGGATATGCAAGTGGTGAAGTTTAGGCTTGAGTGTTGTGAATTGAGAGCTTGAAGATGAAGAGGATTTGACTTTGAGTATTGGATAGATAGGAAGTGTTCAAGATGTCCAAAGCAACCAAATGAGGTCCTATTTATAAGCCTTCAAGCTCATATAGCCCTTTGGGAGTTGGTGGAGAATGGACTAATGAGAAAGCAAGATGTGACTTAAGTTCGTCCAGAAATCGAGACATATTCGGTCTACCGTTATCCACACGGTAGTCCGAAACATTGGTCTGAACTATGAACTCGGTTGACCGATTAAGTATCGGATCACCGTTCACCAACCTCCAGTAGCTTTTATCTATTTAGCCCTAATTAAGTTCGGTTCACAGAATTCCATTCGGTTCACCGTTCCAAGGTGGACAGTAGAATTGATTGGGCTCTGTTCATGTCTAGTTCGGTTGACCGTCTATACTTCGGTATACCGAAGTTTGTGCGGGTTTTGCGCTGACAATGCGTGGGAAATTGTTTACCAATAACGGTCAAGTTAAATAGCCGTTGAGCTCCTAAAGCAATATGCTTCGGTTGACCGAGTGAAGTGCAGTGTACCGAATATGGATAAGTCAATTGGGCTTTAGGTCTAGATTTAAATACGACCGTTGGAGCAAAGTCCAAAACCGGTCCAGGCTAATTCGGTCTACCGAAGGTAGTTCGGTATACCGAGGTGGTTTTTCCAGGGAACACCTAAAGGATTCTACACGGTTGACCACAAGGTGTTCGGTGGACCGAACTCTACATGATTCGGTTTACCGAGAGGGGTTTGGTTAACCGTGGGGATACGGGACAGAATCCTAATGTGCTCAAGTTTACATTAATCCTTAGGACTCAAATTATACTAAATTACATATTGGTCCAAAGCTTGATTACATGTCTTGAGTCTTTATCTTCTTGTCCCAAAGCTCCTTAGCACTCATGTCGCACGGTACGACTGCCATACGCATGAAAGAGGCCAAAGTTTGTTGTAATGTCTCAGTTTGTTGACCAGCATATGATCCGACACAACTATATTGTGGTCTAGCAGTGGGTGCCTCTCTCATGTTACCCTATATGAAGATTGCTCAGTCACACAATGAAGATTATCCCAACCGTACGGGGTGTTAGTCTGAGCCACCCGAGGATGCATGGGTCGAGAGTACCAGGGAGAATCGTCCTGGTCCCAACAATGATATGGATGGTCGCCCATGTAACCATCCATCACAACAGAGAACTCTAGAGTCGACCACTCTCACCACCACGAGGCTAAACTCGCAAAAAGTGCTCGACTCGACCCTAAAACGCTACCAGAGAGTGTAAAGGGGAGGAGACTATAACGTTGAAGAAGGTGATAAGAAGATGACTCAGAGAAGAAGGGAAGAATCCCTAAGCTAGCGTGGGTAGAGGGATCAGGAAGAAGCCTAACTAGCAAGCACGACTCAAACAATGTAAGGCAATGGGTCCTTAGGATAGACGACGCCTAACTTCGAGGTCACTAGCCTCGACACGTCTTACCTCCCTACAACGAGGACCACAATGCCCAGCAAGTAATACCAGATCCGGAGATCCAATACCTACTACTATCGACAAGGCAACGCCGATCAGGCCATGACGGTCTCAACTAGATCACTCTCCTAGTGCGTCCAAAATCCTTAGGGCCAATGTCTACTTGCTTTTAGAATTAAGGCTTTGATTAAGAGTGATTTTTGGGGCCAAGGAAAGGGTGATGAAATCCCCCACCTTATCTATTATGGGACAACCCCTCCTTAGTAGTGATTTAATCCTAGATCTAGCAATCAATCGCTCCAATCAAACACTCTCTCACTCTTGTCCCGATGCACCTTACTAACTAATGCATGATCGAAACATGCATGAATGAGAGATTTGGGTGCACGTACCTCACGTCAGCAATCAACAACAAAATGTAAAGAAAAGAAAAGACAAATGCATGCAAGGTCTACACATGATGCATGACCTAAATGGCAAGGAGTCTAATCTTTTGCTTTGAGTTTTATGGTCAAGTTGATTAATGGGGGAGTTTTTAATGATCTAGGAGCAAAAGAGAAGTCACTGCATGCCAAATATGGCTCCTAGATAACACAAATTAAAGCACTAACTACCAGAACAAATTTTGAAGCAGGAAACCCTCACCAGACCGCCAATTGGCGGTCTCCAACCGCTGATTGGCGGTCCTTTTGGATCTTTTGGTCCTCAAACTTGTCCAGTAGTCTCCCCTTGATCAGATGGTTCCCTGAAACTAAGCAAAACTGGAAAAAAAATTAAAAACCACTCGAATCGTCCAAACCAAGGTCTGGACAGAGTACCTCCCGGCAACGGCGCCAACAACTTGATTGATCGTTTTATATTAACCGCAAGTGCACGGCCGCGTTGAAGCGGTGGCAAATACGAGTTGTCCACTGGGAGGTGTGTCGACAATTGGTTTGTTCGAAGTCGAGTGGTAAAAGGAGAGAAAAGTTGATTACACTAGACTACACTAAGATGCAAAAGGAAATGAAGATAAGCAATAAAACTAAACCCCATAGGGGGTAGAGAAATAATGTGAATATAAAGATGTGTGTGTGTGTGTGTTCAATTAAGCTCCTCACAACATGTAGTGCATGAAATCATAAAACTACATCCAACTTTGCCACCACATGAATTAAGATAAGACTACATCATTAAAACATACAAGACAATAATTGGAATGAAGCTAAATGAACTCAAGCATAAAGACTAGACCCTACTATGCCTCCACATGAATTAAGATAAGACTACATCATTAAAACATACAAGACATTAGCTAAGGTAAAGGCAACAAGAGCACATACACTACAATTTGTGTTTCCAATATTAACTTCATCCATATCCTAACCTTATCATTCCCCATAAAATAGGTCCACTAATCAAAGCATAAGCTAAGCTTTATTCAAGAGCATTAGCATATCAAAGATAAGAGTGAAAACCCATTAGATTGTTATGGAAATCATATAAAGCTCAAGGGATAAAGATAACACACACTTAATACACTACATGATTATATCACATATTTCTCCACCCCCAAATGGGGATGAAACTACTCACTACTCATTACACTAACTACATTAACAAAATGAAACATAATACTGAAATGGAATTAATCTAAGTAACCAAGAAATATTAAAGAAGCTTAAAAGGAAAGGAAAGACTAAACAAACATGCACAAATTAAAAGACAAGATTAAAAGAAACTAGAAGAATTATTTTATTAACAAATGACTCATATTGAAGGTAGCATTCTTCTCCACCTTGAGTTTTTGCTTCAAGGCTCACTCCTTAGTAGAGAAAATGCCACCAAGCAATGGGTAATTACAATGGAAGGTGAAGAGTTCTATTGATAGGCATGGAAAAAGCTAATCAGGGACAATCCCCCGATGTGGGACTAAACCAATACCAAAATAGCCTAAACAAACCATAATAGACGTCCAGGAGAAAACTTATCGGATCTGGAATGATCCAGACCGCCAATTGGCGGCCAATAAGGCCCAGATCCATCTGGGTTTTGTGTTGGGCTTCTCTGGAAGCATTTCTTGGTCTTTGATGCATCTACTTGGTTTGTTGGAGCTCCGACCCGAATCGAATTGCCAAAATACTCCCCATGATGGTGTGGAGTTTCCTGTTTTGCTCTTAGGTCCTTCAGTCATACGATCAGGTCCTTCTCCCTTGCATCTTAGTCCCCAGGTCGCACAATTAAGTCTTTTTTCCTACTTTTGGGTCCTTTCATGGCTCTTCTCCTCAAACCTCTTTATTTCTGATATCTAAACATAAAACTCGTCACGTAGCATTGCTTAGGTGTAAGATAATGGATATAAGATACAAATATAAGCATGAAATGATGTCAATCAAATACCCCCACACCTAAGTTTTTGCTAGTCCCGAGCAAAACAAAGAAAGAGAAAAGCAAACGAGAAACACGAAATCCTAACTCACTTTCGTAGGAATCACGGTTCCACTTAGCACGTGCAACAAACCGTTAAACCTCCTTGTTGCCAAGGAGGAGGAGTGTTGTCTCCTGAGGGTTTTCAGCGATATACCCACAAAATCCGAACAAGACGCATTATTCAATCTAGACACTCGACTCGTTGGAAATATTTTGTCGATCCTTGGACGCGGTAATCCTACAGGCCGACTCTATATAGGTAATCAGTCCACACCTAGCCTAATTAACCATTCGTGCAAGTTTAAATAAGGAATTAAGTGAAAGACAAGGACAACCTCAACGTCCTCAAGTGATACAAAGTGTAAGGTCCATTAAGGTTCTTATTTGCATTACCATTTTTTTTTTCTTTTTTTTTTTCTCATTTTTTTCTTTTTATTAGTTGGAGCTTCATTCTCCCAGGGTCAGGTTTCGTGCATCATTGCCCATGAGGACTTACACTATCACGTACACCTTTCCCCAAATATCCACATAGGGCAATCCTTACCACCCGTCTAACGGGAGTTCGGTCGGCGCATCCCAAGTCAGATGACTCGAAAGCACCAGACACAATGTCCCTTCAGACCTACTTTCCCGAGTGATAGGAGCCGTGCGAGAAGAGAGAACACCTACTCACTTATTTCTTATCTACACATGAACCAAAACCCCTACACTTAATGTCTCACAACAAGATTTAAAGGGTCATTGACTAAAACAAACTTCCTAAGTTAACAAACACGAATTATTGACTCACTAGGTTCAGGGTGGACTTCTTTGAATGTTTGAGCACTGAAACCCTATGATTACTCACCCCAAGGGAAAACTGGGGTGCATCCTAACGAGTCGATAAATCCTAAAGCCACAATACTAGATATCCTAATGCATCAAGTTCAAGACAATTTTGGGAGCTTTCTTTTTACTTTGCCTCTCAACGGTTTTGCACATGCTAAACACACGCAAAACCCACAAAACATTTTCTTTCGCAAACACATGAAGATTTTGAAAGAAATGTGAAATTTTTAAAGCACTGGGCAACCAAAAGAAGACAAGTCACCCAAGGATCATGGCAAGCAGATATATCGATTAAATGCAGCACACTAACATGACCCTAACAATGCAAACAAAAGAAAACAAAATCGAAAGAAAAGACTCGACTATGTACACACGTAAAACACCCCCCCCCCACACCTACTTCATGCATTCTCCTCAATGAATGCAAGCAAGATACTACATGGATTTATGCATGAAAAAGAAGAGATCTCACCAACGTGAAGTACAAAGGGAAGTGCAAGGTCATGTTGATGGACACAAACCCGAATTCCCTCAAAATCTTTGAGATGCTAAAGAAGGGATACAAATACATGAAAGAAATGGAACTCAAATACACAAGGGTTGGAGCCCACAACAATCGATGCTCACTGAAGGAGTTTTTTATGATTTTTATTTTTTTAAAGCTATGTACAAACATAAGTTCCCATCTTCATTTGTCAAAAGACATCAAATGGGAACCTCAAGAGTGGGTCAATGCACTTGGAAAGGGAACATCACACCACGCGGGGCCAGAATACGCATGCGTGGGCCACCTTCACAAAGAGCACCAGATGAAATGAGAGGTTCATGAATTGGACGCAAAGGCGTCTCATTCAAAGGATCAAACTGAAAGAGCTTGAACCTCTCAAGAGTTTGGGAAATGAGGGGCAACGGAAGAAGAGTTTCTCCCGTTACACTGCTGAAGTTATGATCATCAATCCAAACTCTCCAACCAACAGGCTGGTGCATCGGAACGAGGTCAAGAACCTCGTTAGGCATGTCCGACACACCAGGCGAACAAAAGGTGGGTCTCATACCCAAGGTATCCTCCAAGGAACTCCTAATACCATCATGAGCAATGTAGTTGTTTGATGTTCCATCATTTCCCAGATGATCAGGAACAATAGTGAGAGGCAAACTCTCATCAGGTTGTTTGAAATTGAGGGTACTAGGGAGCTCGTGCTCCACCAGAGGTGAGTCCTTAAGAGGCACAACATGAAGATCATGTGGCTCAAGGGCCACGGGACAAAAAGATAAGGCACAATCCTGTGCCGACTCATAATGAAGTTGGTCCATGTTATTCTCAATTTGAATCGAATCCTCCACTAAGTGATCGTGAATTGAAACCCCAAGTCCCTCAGACTGACTAGGAGTTTGACTTTGAAAGGTTGTGCTTTGAATTTGTGGATGTGGTGGTGGTTCGATATCAAAAGAAGAATCCTCATGTTGACATGAAATGTCACTCTCCTCACGTTCACGTAATTGCTGCGACATTTGACTCACTTGCAGTGCCATATTTTGTATGGACTATTGAGTGGTTTCTATGAACGTAAGGAAAGTTCGTTTCAAGGAATCAGGTATGCGGTCAACGATGAGGTCCAAGTCAGAGCTTGGGAAATTTTGGGGTTGGGTGTGGATGGGCTGAGAATGAGTCCAATGATTTGGAGTGGGGTGTTGGTAGAATTCTAGGTATTCGGGAGGAGGATACGGGGGTGAAAATGAAGTATAAGAATTTGGATAAGAATTGTCTGCCTACGAATTCATCACTCTCGGGTTGTACGCGGATGCGTAATGGTCACATTGAGCATTTTGGGAAAATGTATGCTCATACTCAGGCTCAGGGGGAACATAAGGACATTCCCCGATAACATGACCACTCAACCCACAACAGTCGCACGGTACGGCTATTGGAGCCACCTGTGCACTCATGTCGTCTGCTATACGCATGAAAGACGCCAAAGTTTGTTGTAATGTCTCAGTTTGTTGACCAGCATATGATCCGACACAACTAGATTGTGGTCTAGGAGTGGGTGCCTCTCTCATGTTACCCCTATATGAAGATTGCTCAGTCACACAATGAAGATTATCCCAACCGTACGGGGTGTTAGTCTGAGGCACCCCAGGATGCATGGGTCGAGAGTACCAGGGAGAATCGTCCTGGTCCCAACAATGATATGGATGGTCGCCCATGTAACCATCCATCACAACAGAGAACTCTAGAGTCGACCACTCTCACCACCACGAGGCTAAACTCGCAAAAAGTGCTCGACTCGACCCTAAAACGCTACCAGAGAGTGTAAAGGGGAGGAGACTATAACATAGAAAAAGGTGAGAAGAAGATGACTCAGAGGAGAAGGGAAGAATCCCTAAGCTAGCGTGGGTAGAGGGATAAGGAAGAAGCCTAACTAGCAAGCACGGCTCAAACAATGTAAGGTAATGGGTCCTTAGGCTAGACGACGCCTAACTTCGAGGTCACTAGCCTCAACACGTCTTACCTCCCTACAACGAGGACCACAATGCCCAGCAAGTGATACCAGATCCGGAGATCCAATACCTCCTACTATCGACAAGGCAACGCCGATCAGGCCATGACGGTCTCAACTAGATCACTCTCCTAGTGCGTCCAAAATCCTTAGGGCCAATGTCTACTTGCTTTTAGAATTAAGGCTTTGATTAAGAGTGATTTTTGGGGCCAAGGAAAAGGTGATGAAATCCCCCACCTTATCTATTATGGGACAACCCCTCCTTAGTAGCGATTTAATCCTAGATCTAGCAATCAATCGCATCAATCAAACGCTCTCTCACTCTTGTCCCGATGCACCTTACTAACTAATGCATGATCGAAACATGCATGAATGAGAGATTTAGGTGCACGTACCTCACGCCAGCAATCAACAACAAAATGTAAAGAAAAGAAAAGACAAATGCATGCAAGGTCTACACATGATGCATGACCTAAATGGCAAGGAGTCTAATCTTTTGCTTTGAGTTTTATGGTCCAAGTTGATTAATGGGGGAGTTTTTAATGATCTGGGAGCAAAAGAGAAGTCACAGCATGCCAAATATGGCTCCTAGATAACACAAATTAAAGTACTAACTACCAGAACAAATTTTGAAGCAGGAAACCCTCACCAGACCGCCAATTGGCGGTCTCCAACCGCTGATTGGCGGTCCTTTTGGATCTTTTGGTCCTCAAACTTGTCCAATAGCCCCCCCTTGATCAGATGGTTCCCTGAAACTAAGCAAAACTGGAAAAAAAAAATAAAAACCACTCGAATCGTCCAAACCAAGGTCTGGACAGAGCACCTCCCGGCAACGGCACCAAAAACTTGATTGATCGTTTTATATTAACCGCAAGTGCACGGCCGCGTTGAAGCGGTGGCAAATACGAGTCGTCCACTGGGAGGTGTGTCGACAATTGGTTTGTTCGAAGGCGAGTGGTAAAAGGAGAGAAAAGTTGATTACACTAGACTACACTAAGATGCAAAAGGAAATGAAGATAAGCAATAAAACTAAACCCCATAGGGGGTAGAGAAATAATGTGAATATAAAGATGTGTGTGTGTGTTCAATTAAGCTCCTCACAACATGTAGTGCATGAAATCATAAAACTACATCCAACTTTGCCACCACATGAATTAAGATAAGACTACATCATTAAAACATACAAGACAATAATTAGAATGAAGCTAAATGAACTCAAGCATAAAGACTAGACCCTACTATGCCTCCACATGAATTAAGATAAGACTACATCATTAAAACATACAAGACATTAGCTAAGGTAAAGGCAACAAGAGCACATACACTACAATTTGTGTTTCCAATATTAACTTCATCCATATCCTAACCTTATCATTCCCCATAAAATAGGTCCACTAATCAAAGCATAAGCTAAGCTTTATTCAAGAGCATTAGCATATCAAAGATAAGAGTGAAACCCCATTAGATAGTTATGGAAATCATACAAAGCTCAAGGGATAAAGATAACACACACTTAAAACACTACATGATTATATCACATATTTCTCCACCCCCAAATGGGGATGAAACTACTCACTACTCTTTACACTAACTACATTAACAAAATGAAACATAATACTGAAATGGAATTAATCTAAGTAAGCAAGAAATATTAAATAAGCTTAAAAGGAAAGGAAAGACTAAACAAGCATGCACAAATTAATAGACAAGATTAAAAGAAACTAGAAGAATTATTTTATTAACAAATGACTCACATTGAAGGTAGCATTCTTCTCCACCTTGAGTTTTTGCTTCAAGGCTCACTCCTTAGTAGAAAGAATGCCACCAAGCAATGGGTAATTACAATGGAAGGTGAAGAGTTCTATTTATAGGCATGGAAAAAGCTAATCAGGGACAATCCCCCGATGTGGGACTAAACCAATACCAAAAATAGCCTAAACAAACCATAATACACGTCCAGGAGAAAACTTATCAGATCTGGAATGATCCAGACCGCCAATTGGCGGCCTATAAGGCCCAGATCCGTCTGGGTTTTGTGTTGGGCTTCTCTGGAAGCATTTCTTGGTCTTTGATGCATCTACTTGGTTTGTTGCAGCTCCGACCCGAATCGAATTGCCAAAATACTCTCCCTGATGCTGTGGAGTTTCTTGTTTTGCTCTTAGGTCCTTCGGTCTTACGATCAGTTCCTTCTCCCTTGCATCTTAGTCCCCAGGTCTAACAATTAAGTCATTTTTTCTGCTTTTGGGTCCTTTCATGGCTCTTCTCTTCAAACCTCTTTATTTTTGAAATCTAAACATAAAGCTCGTCACGTAGCATTGCTTAGGTATAAGATAATGGATATAAGATACAAATATAAGCATGAAATGATGTCAATCATATATTGAGGTGGTTTTTCCAGGGAACACCTAAAGGATTCTACACGGTTGACCGCAAGGTGTTCGGTGAACCGAACTCTACATGATTCGGTTTACCAAGAGGGTTTCGGTTAACCGTGGGGATACGGGACAGAATCCTAATGTGCTCAAGTTTACATTAATCCTTAGGACTCAAATTATACTAAATTACATATTGGTCCAAAGCTTGATTACATGTCTTGAGTCTTTATCTTCTTGTCCCAAAGCTCCTTAGCTTGATTCTTCATCAACCTATTAAGAATATCGCAAATACACAAATATATATGCAATGCATGTATTCATGTTTGCTTACTTTGATTGTCTAGGTTGATTGATTAAATATAGATTAAGATTAGATTACTTAATCATCAAAACTAAATAAAGATTAAGGCTAAAAAGCGAACAATCTCCCCCTTTTTGATGATGGCAAATCTATATCTTAATGCTTGAGTTTCAATTTAAGTTCTCCCATTTTCTATATGATTGCTCCCCCTTCATATATGTAAACTATGCATGTATAAGATGCTCCCCCTAACAATGTGCATAGTATTAGTAAATTGAAGCTCAATCCTTATCATTCTCCCCCTTTGACATCAATCAAATGCAAACAATACAAGCATATGATGTAAAGGTATAGGATTAGATAATACTCCCCCTTAATTATATGATATAACATTATATGCTCCCCCTATCACTAAGGCCTAAAAGCAATGATGTATGATATCAATTAGGCATGTAATATCCCTAGATTTAGAACCAAATGTTAAAATAGTCACAATTGAGAGGATTGAAAATATTACCCAACTTTTGATTCTCAATTTTCTATTGGTTCCAATCTCCTTTGGATAGCGACGACGGCTTTATGAATTCGATCCAAATTATTTCCTTGAAGCTTGGAATCGATCTTTTGTAGCTTGAGCCGATCGCTATCGACTTTCCTTCTAAGTACCTACAAGTGAAGATTTTGGTACCCAAACAACTTTGGGTCCTTTGACATTAATCTTTGGTACCCAAACCATTTTGGTCTTAGGTGCCCAAACACTTGAGGAACTTTTATTCACAAAGAAATGCTTTCCATTCAAAGTAGTGTGAATTACATGGTTTTTGTAGTTTTTAACATAATAGTCTATACCATGCTTATCTAAAGATTGTCTTTGACTACCAATAAGCATATCAAGCATTTTCTTTCCTCTTGTGAATTTTTCAAGATCCTTTCGTAATTGAACATTTTTAGCAATTTGATCTTGAATATTGTCACTACATGAAGATTTTGCATTTAGAGTTGTAATTTCATCAATCAATTTAGTGTTCTCTAATGCAATTTTATCATGACTAGCAAGCAATTCATTCTTCTCACTCATGATAGATTCAATTTGAGATTGTAGCTCATTAATTTTCTTTCTTGCTAGTTTATTCTTTTGACAAATTTTCTCAAAATTTTCAAGCAATTCATTTAATTCACATTGAAGTTCATTATATGCATTTGAATCATTTGAATTAATTGAATCGCGACTAGAGCAAGAAGATACCTCACTATCATCGTCTTCTATTGCCATGAAGCACATTGAGGCGAATTCGCCTTCAATTGATGAAGATGATGAAGTGTCCGAAGTAGCTTTGAGAGCTTTCTTCTTCTTCTCTTTTCTCTTGCTCTTCTTCTTCTCTTTTCTTCTTTCTTTCTCTTCTTTGAGAAATTCCTTAAATTATTGTGTCGCCAATTGTTCCTCGATATCACTATCTCCTTTTATCAAATTGGTGACGGCGTGTAGCCCTAAGGATTTCTTGACTCTCTTCTCAATGAGGTCTTTAATTTGTATCTCATATGTCATGAGACTACCCATTAGCTCCTCGACCGATAATTTTGTGAGATCTTGTGCTTCTTCGATGGCTGTCGTCTTCTCCTCCCAATCGTCGGTGAGTGATCAGAGAATTTTTCGAGTAATCTCTCCCTTGCTAAAATCCTTGCCAAGTGCTTTAAGAGAGTTAATTATCTCGGTGAAGCGAGTGTGCATCTCACTTATGTTTTCACCGGATTGCATACGAATAATTCATATTTATGCATGAGCAAATTAATCCTAGTTTCTTTCAATCTATTTGAACCCTCATGATGCATTTCTAATGTATGCCAAATATCATAAGCACTTTCACAACCTCTTACCCTATTGTATTCCCCTTCATTTAACCCACAATACAAGATATTCATAATGCGGGAATTCATCTCCGCTTCCTTAATTTTGGGTTTTGTTAAGGATACAATTTCATCATCATTAGGAGGTGTATATGAGTTTAATATGAATGTCAAATATTTCAAATCATTTGATTGCAAATATATTCTCATTCTTTTCTTCCAATAGTCATAATTTAACCCATTAAACAAAGGTGGCTTAGATGTGGATAATCCTTCACAATGATTAGAAGTAGATGCCATGCTAAATTACGATTAAGTAAATGAAATTAGCAACCTAATGCTCTGATACGAATTGTTAGGATCTATGGCCCTATAATCGCTCAGAAAAATGCGGAATTAAAAATATTAAGCGAAGGATTAAAGAGTAGAGACAATGCAAACCACAAATCGTCGACACTGGAGTTTAGAGAGGTTCGGCACCCACACCCGGGTCCTAGTCCTCCTCGCAAGCCTCGCTCGATCCCCCGAGCCTCGCTTACGGTTCCACTAACCGATCTCCGTTCCGGGCCGAGACCAACGCCGTTTACAACACCGAGCCTCACGAACAACCTCGCCTCGCTCGTGTCTCCTCTCATAACCCGAGAGGGAGGTTCCTCAAAGCTTTTACAACTCTTTGATTCTTTGATATGGAAGTTGAATCACACTCTAACTAACACTCTATACTTGAGCACACTTGGATATGATATTGGATTGGATATGCAAGTGGTGAAGTTTAGGCTTGAGTGTTGTGAATTGAGAGCTTGAAGATGAAGAGGATTTGGCTTTGAGTATTGGATAGATAGGAAGTGTTCAAGATGTCCAAAGCAACCAAATGAGGTCCTATTTATAAGCCTTCAAGCTCATATAGCCCTTTGGGAGTTGGTGGAGAATGGACCAATGAGAAAGCAAGATGTGACTTAAGTTCGTCCAGAAATCGAGACATATTCGGTCGACCGTTATCCACACGGTAGTCCGAAACATTGGTCTGAACTATGAACTCGGTTGACCGATTAAGTATCGGATCACCGTTCACCAACCTCCAGTAGCTTTTATCTATTTAGCCTTAATTAAGTTCGGTTCACCGTTCCAAGGTGGACAGTAGAATTGATTGGGCTCTGTTCATGTCTAGTTCTGTTGACCGTCTATACTTCGGTATACCGAAGTTTGCGCGGGTTTTGCGCTGACAATGCGTGGGAAATTGTTTACCAATAACTGTCAAGTTAAATTGTCGTTGAGCTCCTAAAGCAATATGATTCGGTCGACCAAGTGAAGTGCAGTGTACCGAATATGGATAAGTCAATTGGGCTTTAGGTCAAGATTTAAATATGACCGTTGGAGCAAAGTCCAAAACCGGTCCAGGCTAATTCGGTCTACCGAAGGTGGTTCGGTATACCGAGGTGGTTTTTCCAGGGAACACCTAAAGGATTCTACACGGTTGAGCGCAAGGTGTTCGGTGGACCGAACTCTACATGATTTGGTTTACCGAGAGGGGTTCGGTTAACTGTGGGGATACGAGACAGAATCCTAATGTGCTCAAGTTTACATTAATCCTTAGGACTCAAATTATACTAAATTACATATTGGTCCAAAGCTTGATTACATGTCTTGAGTCTTTATCTTCTTGTCCCAAAGCTCCTTAGCTTGATTCTTCATCAACCTATTAAGAATATCGCAAATACACGAATATATATGCAATGTATGTATTCATGTTTTCTTACTTTGTTTTTCTAGGTTGATTGATTAAATATAGATTAAGATTAGATTACTTAATCATCAAAACTAAATAAAGATTAAGGCTAAAAAGCCAACACCTAGTAAGCTGGGGAAATCTGTATTTTATTTTGCAAACATTTGAATCATCATAGATTAGGCATGTATTGAAATGATATCAATTGCATTGAAGATTTTCCTTGTTTGTGCGTTGCTTTGTGTGTGCATGAAACAAAAAGGCCCCAAACCCTACAACCGTCCCCTACTCCTCTCCTTCCTCATGCACACCACCGTCAGACCACCTTCATCTCCCTCTCCAGCGTGCTGGTGGCTGGAACTCTGGCGAGATTGGTGGAGCAATCTTGAGTGCATCCTTTGTGCGGCTAGAAGAGGAGTTTGGTGAGCTGATCTCCGGCTAGCTCAGGCGAACTTCCAGTAGATCAGGTATGTTCCTAGCCCTTTTGTGGAGGAAGAAGTAGTGGGTGTTGGACGGAGCTTTGTCCAACACCAGTGGGCTGGCCGGTCAGATGTCTAGAGTTTGCTTATCTTTTACTGCTGCACTTGTTCTATCATTCTTGTCATGTATATATGTTACTGATATGAGGTGTTATGGTGTGGTTATGCGTGGCACTTAGGAAATCAGACCTTATAACTCCGTATCATGACCCGTAGATGAATTAGTTAGTTGTCGTATTGATTAATCGATGCCGATCTTGATTGCTTGCTGTTGTGAGTGCATTTTGATTTCTGATGGAAATGTTATGATTTTGATTTTGTTTGGAGCTGTGAGGAGGGTTCTTGTTTACCCTTCCTTGAGCTTGTTCTGGACTTTATAGCTACTCTAGATTTATAGATCCAAAGGTAGCTTGCACTACATATAATATGATAAAGTAATTTTGGGCACATTATGTTTCTGGGCCGACAGGCCACGAGTGGGTCCTCTAGATTCAGATGCCATTCGCACAAGACATCTATGTGGAGGTCAGGCGTAAGATAAGTCTTGTACATGTGCATTGTCGTTTTGTCTCAGGTTAGATGTTCCAAAGTTCGCGATGACACGATGTAGGTTTATTTCCGCAATTTGGGGCGTCTATCCGACGTACCGCTTTACACCAAGTGGTGGGTAACTGTCGAGTGACCCGCTTCTATTTCTGACCAGTATAGCTGGTGTTTTGTTCCCTTTAAGAAGAATCTGCTCGGGTGTTACCCGACTGACGCGGCTGTTGGAGTCGTGGCCTTTTGTTGCATTCTGTGCTTTCTGGTGTTTTTCTGTTGCTACTCTCTTGTTAGACTTCATGCATATTTTTGTAACACTTGAGTTGGGCTAGGGCATACTGGGTTTTCTTTACTGAAAACGCACACATATGTTAATGATGTGCTTCAGGTACTCGGGTTCCTACAGGGAGGACTGGACGAGTTGTTGAAGATTCTGTACATGAGGGATACATCGACCAGAGTCTTCAATTCTCTTTACTTCCGCTTTATGTCATTGTATTTCCTTTGAAATGTAAGTATTGTATTAGATCTTTTCATTAATGGATATTCAGTTGTCTCAATTATTTTTATATTTCAGTTATCCATGTACGTCTTTTATATATTGTTGAGTTAGTCTGTTGTCTGTCTATTGTAACCCATTCGGTCATCGCGGACGTCTTTGATTGTGACACTAGTGTTTCTTTCCCAGTGTGCGTGCCTACGAGATGGGGGGCATTACAGTGTTCATGGGCTGAGAATGAGTCCAATGATTGGTAGTTGGGTGTTGGTAGAGATCTGGGTATTTGGGAGGGGGATATTGGGGTGGGCATGATGTATGATACTTACGATTTATAAGGTTTTCCCATGAATATGTCCTCTTTGGGTTATACGCAAATGCGTATGGGTTATAATAAGTACTTCGGGTTCGAGTGGAACATATGAACACTTGACCACTTAAACCACTGTGGTCATCTGAAGTGGTTTTGGAACCACTCAACCGCTTATACACTTGATGTGAATATTAAGTTTAAACCGCAAGTGCACGACCGTCGGTGAAGATGGGGCAAGTACGGGTCGATGCACAGGGAGGTGTGTCAACTATGGTTCTTTCTAAGGCAAGTGGTAAAAGAGGGGAGAAGAGTTGTGATTACACTAACTAAACTACGCTAAACTAAACAAGCAAACTACTAACAAGAAAGATGACGGCGTGAGAGGAAAACTAAGCAACTAGCAAAACAAGATTAAATTCAGCAAGAAATCCCCCAAGTGGTGGAGTGTGTGCACATATGAGGTGAGAGAAGTGATGAATAACGCATGTGAGCATGTATGTGTATGTGTGTGTCTTCATGCATAGGAAGTGTCTAAAGATTTGGCAAAACCTATCAATCCATTCAAACAACGTATCAACAATTACTACTTGATTATCATAAGACGAGGCTCAACATCAGAAGTGTCTAAATGTTTTGGCAAGACTCATAAAAAACAAGGAACTCATGTGAAGAACAAAGCTAAGCATGAGAAGTGTCTAAATGTTATGGCAAAACCCATCAAAACAAAATATCTTCAATAAATCAAGCATTTAAATGCTAATACATGCACACGACTAAAATGTAGCATATCGAACAGGAAATTTCAGTCAATAAACATGAGGAAACCAAGCATGGGAAGTGTCTAAATCTTATGACAAAACCCATCAAAAATCTCCCAACATGTAGATGTATAAAACAAACCCGACGAACATAAAAACATTTAAGTCTACATAATCTAAATTTGTCAAACATTCAAAACCTCAAAACATAAATGTACATCATCTCCACCCCCAAAGGGGGATGGAACTACTCACTACTTATTAAACTATAAATTACATTAAGAAAAGGAGACATGTTAATTACTTCTACTAAGATTAAGATAAAATTAACTAAGCATGCAAGACTTAAAAGAAACAACAAGAAACTTAACAAAACATTCTTTATTGCTCACTCACATTACAAGTAGCATCTCTCCAATAGAGTTTTGCTCCAAGGGTTCACTCCAAGTAGAGAGAATGGCCACCAAGAGAGGAGTTGATTACAAGGGAGGAGGGAGAGTTCTATTTATAGTCATAGAAAAAGGTAATCAGGGACAATCACCTAATGTGGGACTAATGACATACTATAAATGGTCATAAAACAACATAATACACGACCACGAGAAGACGGGTCCGATCCTGACCCAACTAGACCTTCAGTTGGCTGTCCAGGGCCGCCAATGGGCGGTCATGTTTGGTCGGATTCGACCCGTTTTCGGTTGACTTCATCAATTATTCACGTGTGGTGCACCTGGATTGGTTGTTTGAGTTTGCACCCGAATATAATTATCAAAATACTCCTCATGATGGTGTGGAGTTTCTTGATTTTCTCATTGGTCCTTTTGGGTTACATCCAGGTCTTTCCCTCTTGCATATCAGTCTATAAGTCTCACAATTCAATCCTTTTTCTTGAGTTCAGATCCTTTTTGTGTCTCTTCTTCTCAAACATGTTTATTCTTGAAACTTAAACATAAAACTCGTTACATAGCATTGCTTAGATTCGAAATAGAGGATATAAGATACGAGTATATGCATGATACGATGTCAATCAAATACCTTTACACCAAGTTTTTGCTAGTCCCGAGCAAAAGAAAGAAAGAGGAAAATGAAAAAAAAGGAAAAACATACGAAAAACAGGGAAATCATAAATGACTTTCGTAGGAATCACGGTTGCAATTAGCATGTGTAACAAACCGTTAAACCCCATTGTCGCCAAGGAGGAGTGTTGTCTCTTGAGGGTTTTCAGCGGATATACCCACAAAATCCGAATAATGATGCATTAGTCAACCTAGCAACTCGACTCGATGGACTCATTTTTGTCGGTCATTGGATGCGGTAATTCTATGGGCCGACTCTCTATATGTATTCAGTCCACACACCTAGCCTAATGAATCATTTGTACAAGTTAATTAAGGACTTACGTGAAAGACATTGGCAACCTAAACATCCTCAAGTGATACAAAGTGTAAATTCCATTAAGGTTCTTATTTGCATTACCATTTCCTCTTTTTTTCTTCTTTTTGTTCTTCTCTTTTCTTCTTTTATTTCTTCTTCTAGTTGGTGTGTAATTCTCTTAGGGTTAGGTTTTGTACATCATTGCCTATGAGTACTTACACTACCACGTACACTTTTCCCCACATCTCCACATAGGGTGATCCCTACCACCTGTGTAACGGGAGTTCGGTCGGTGCTTCCCAAGTCAGATGAGTCGAAAGCACAAGGCACTAAGTCACCTCAAACCTAATTTCCCGAGTCGTAGGAGCAGTGCGAGAAGAGAGAACACCACTTAATTATTTCTTATCTACATGGAAACCAAAACCCCTATACTTAAGATTTCACAACAAGAGTTTAAAGGTCCCGGACTATGACAAACTTCCTTATACTAACAGACACGAATTATTTGACTCACTAGGTTCAGGGTGGACTTTATTTATTTGAGTACTAAAACCCTATGATTTCTCCCCCCCGGAGGGGAATCAGGGTGCATCCTAACGACTAGATAAGACCTAAAGCTGGTGTACTAGATATCCTAATGCATCAAGTTCAAGTCAATTTTGGGAGCTTCCTTTTACTTTGCCTCTCAACGGTTTTGCACATGCTAAACTATCGCAAAACCCACAAAACTTTTTCTTTCACAAACACATGAAGACTTTGAAAGAAATATGAAAATCTAAAGCACTAGGCAAGCAAAAGAAGACAAGTCACCCAAGGATCATGGTAATCAGATATATCGATATTAAATGTAGCATACTAACATGACCCTACCATTACAAACAAAAGAAAACAAAACAAAATGAGAAAGACTTGACTATGTACATACATAAGACACCTCCCCACTTACTTCATACATTGTCCTCAATGTATGCAAGCATGATACTACATGAATGTTGCATGAAAAGTTAAAATCTCACCAAACTTTGAAGCACAAGGAAATATTCTTGGTCGTGTTGATGGACACAAACCCGAATTTCCTTCAAAACCTGTGAAATACTGAAGAAGGGAGACAAATACGTGAAAGTAATGGGGTCCAAATACACAAGGATTGGGGCCCACAATCGTCAATGCTCACTCTAGGAGTTTTTTTGTTTTTTTTCAAATATAACTATGTACAAACATGATTTCTCACCCATCACATGGTTGTGTGCGAGGGATGTTCATGAAGGAACATCACTTCTTCGACTTCAGTTGGTGCCCCCTCCAAGTAAGGATTGAGGCATTGTCCATTAACTTTGAACACGTCCCCATTCCTTGGGTTCAGGATTTTAACTGCTCCATGAGGGAATACAGTTTGCACAATAAAAGGGACAGATCAGCGACTGCGGAGCTTACCCGCAAACAGATGAAGCCAGGAATTATAGAGTAACACATTCTGCCCGACCATAAACACCTTTCGCATAATCATGCGATCATGAAACATCTTGGCTCGGAACTCATGAATTTTGGCATTTTCATACACATCATTGCGTAGCTCTTCAAATTCGACGGTGTCGAGTTTACGCTTCACCTCTGCTTGATCAAGATCCATGCCCAGGTTCTTGATTGCCAGAAAGCAAGATGCTCAAGCTCGACGGGTAGGTGGCAAGACTTGCCGTACACTACCAGATAGGGGGACATACCCAAATTGGTCTTATATACGGTGCGGAAAGCCCACAATGCGTCATTCAGTTTAGTCGATGAATCCTTCCTCGAAGAATTAACCATCGTCTCAAGGTTTTGCTTTAATTTGACAGTTAGAGACTTTGACCTGCCCACTAATTTGCGGTGGTATGGGGTGACAAGCTTGTGGGTGATCAGATACTTCCTCATAAGCGCTTCAAAGGAGCGATTGCAGAAGTGGGTACCCCTGTTGTTGATATTTTGGTATGAGGTGTACGAAATTATGCAAACATGTCCTTTGAAAATTTGGTGACCACCTTGTTGTCATTGGTCCCAGTGAAAGAATCTGACATAATATCTAAATTTGGTTTGGTCAGATTTTGACCAACCCACAGGAAGTTGCTCGGTCACGAGGTAGTTCACGATGTTATCAAACCAAGGGTTATCTTTGATTATGAACAATTGCTCGTTAGGAAATTTGTCATTAATAATTTGGTCATGTGGGTTGGTCGTCTCAAGACGAGACAGGTGGTATGCAACAACATTTTCACACCCTTTTATTGTTCCGAATCTTGAGATCAATTCTTGTAAATACAAGATCCATCTCAAGAGTCAAGATTTTGCATCTTGCTTTGCCATGAGGTTCTTGATGGCTGTGTGATCTGAATATTTAATCACATGGGAGCCAATCAAGTACGACCGTAATTTCTCAAAAGTGAATATCATCACTAATTTTTTTCTCTCGGTTATAGTGTAGTTCAATTGGGAGTCATTGAGTGTTCTACTAGCACAGTAGATCACATGAGACAATTTATCCAATCGTTGCCCAAGCACTGCTCCCACAGCGTAGTCAGATGCATCACACATCAACTTGAAGGGTTTAGTCCACACCAGTGTTGTAACACCCCCGATCTCACGGGTATGCCCACTGGAAAAGACTATAAGTGTCCCGATCAGAGACCTCCGCGATGACCAAAGGAGTTACAAAAGAAGACCAAACAAACGACTCGACAATACGTAAAGAGCTCATACATGGATGGACCAACATAAAACATAACTGAAAAGGGAGAGATTATCCATATATTGTAATAAGGTCAAATACATTACATCGGGTTCAAAAGGGAAATACATCATAAATAATGCGGAAGCAAAAGACACACTGAAGAATCTGGTCGACGTGTCCCTCGTGTACAGAATCTTCGACTACTCGTCCAGTCTGCCTTGTAGGAACCTAAGTACCTGCAAGCACCACATCATCATATGCGTGAGTTTTCTATAAAGAAAACCAACTATGCCCTCGCCCAATCAGAGTTATATGGAAGAATGCATGCAGTCTATCTAAGACAATAGCATCAGAAACTGAAACTGAAAAGCACATAATGCATTAGAAGGCTACAACTCCATCAGTCGTGCCAAACATGTAATACCCACAGAAATCCCTCCAAGGGAACCAGAATACCAGCCATGCTGGTTAGAAACAGAACAGAGAAGCATCAAATGCAACAGAAAGCTACAACTCCATAAGTCGTGCCGGTCGGGCGCACCCGAACCCATTCCTTGAAAGGAACCAGAACACCAGCCTTGCTGGTCATAGGCGGTCACTCGACAGTGACCCACCGCTCAGCACAAAGCGGTGCACAAGATAAGTTTCCCAATTCGCGGCAAGTGACCTACATGGTGTCATCGAGAACTTGGGAACACCTACCCTGAGACAGAATGGAAGCGCTCCTGCCCAGGACTTATCTTATTCCTTGCATCACAACGTGAAGGTCTTATGTGAATGACCTCTGGAGCTAGAGGACCCACTCGTGGCCTGTCGGCCCAGAAAACAGAACGTGCCCTGAATTATTAATTAAATTAAATGCAATGCAAGCTACTAAAGATCTAAAATCTAATGCAGCTACAATGTATGGAACGAGCTCAAGGAGGAGTATCCGGAAGCCCTCCTAACAGCCCCGAAAAAAATCAGAAATCAGACATCCCAATTAGGAAACAACCGAAGCTCACTATACCAAACAATCATAACAAGATCGGTAAATCAAGATAACAACTAATTGAGTCATCTACGGGTCATGATAAAAATGTCATGAGGCCTGATTTCCTAAGGTCAAACCAAATCATAATCCAACATATCAAATCAGAATCACATAGACATGAAAGGGGGCAACAAACAGATGAATCATAGCAAGAGATATTGTATTCAAACATCATCGTTATAGATAACATGCATCTTCTGGTGCAGAGCATATTAGAGAATAAAATTAACAACTCTAGACGTTATCAGAGGTGGCATAAGTATGAAATAACATGCATATCAGTAGGCTAACAAGATGAGCATGTGTATGATAAACAACAATCACAAAATCAATATTTAAACTAGGCCACATGCATGCATCCGTGTTTACTCATTGCATTAAGATGTAACATGGATAGCATATGATATGAAGGAGCTAGATTACTTTCAGGTATGCATGCATGACTCCAGCATTAGGAAATACCATATAATGAAGGCAAATAGATATATAATATCACTACTAAAACACAACAACTCGTATATAGACATACAACAATCAACACATGGAACATGATAACTTACAACAAACGAGCTAATCAAAGCCACCCGACTCACAACCAGACACGTGATCCTCTGACCCATCCAACCCAAGTGCTTAGAGTATGCTTCTCAGGAGATCTGAAGTGGGAGGATGTTAGTAGGGATCCATCCAGTCTGCTTAGTCCATCCACCGAGCAGGATGACGCAAGAGGTGCACTAACCGCATGGTTAGCCAACTTTAACGCACCCAGCTCAGACCAAGCAACCCCAGCCAGGCCCCTCACATCCCTAGCTTCCCTAGGGTCCGTCCCCACCCCTCGTAACCCCAGCCACTCCAAAACTCCACCATCCAGCCGACCCAAACAAAGAGTCAAGAGGGTTGAAGACAAATCCTAGTCGGATCTTGTGTGCGCCAGCCACACCCAACCAGATCCATGTCCACTCCAGAACTCAGCCCAGAAGAAACCTCATCACTCTTGGTCGGACCTCACCGGAGCACTGGTTCCTCTGGCTGCCCCACATCCAGCCCCATCTAGCGCATGCTCCATGCGCAGGCTAGAAGGGAACTCGGTTGATGGTGCAACCAATTGCACCAACCACTAACATGGTGCTGGCCAGCCCTCCAGCCAACACCCCGTCCCATACAACTCTTCAACGGTCAGGAGCATACCTGAATTCACTAAAGGTTTGCCCTAGATCACCAGAGATCAGCCCACCAAGATCTTCTTCTAGCTGCTCCCAAAAGATGCACTCTAGCTTGCTCCACTTGACTCGTCGGAGCTCCAACCACTAGCACACCAGAGAGGGAGATGGAGAAGGTCTGAGTTTTGAGGGTGAGGGAGAGAGAAGGTAGGGACGTCTAGGGTTTAGGGGGTTTTGTTTGCAAACAACCTTCCAACTTCCATAACCTTCATGGCTATTCAAGTCACCTCAAGGCATGACAAAATGGCACCATTCCAAAGGCATTCAAAAGCCATGAAATAATGTGCATCCAAACCCCAAATTCAACCCATCCAATTCCACGCCACCTCAATATGGGTTCAGCCCAAACTTGCTCCATTAAGCCACTCGGATCGGATTGAGTCGATCAAGCCAGCAAATGCTTACTCGCCTGGTGAGTCACACTCGATCGACCGACAAGGAACCTGATTAAAATTAAGCATACAAACATACCACAAACACAATTAGATAATCTAAGAACTAAATTATGCATAAACAAGGAGAGTGGACTTATTAATATTGTTGCAGGAGAGCGGGTCTTACAAGTGCCTTAACTATGGGAGTTGAAGTCAATGCTTTCTTCAAGGTCAAAATAACATGGTGGCAATCTAGTGTGAACTCAAAAATGACATCCTTAGCCAACAATGTGGTGAGAGGAATGAAACACCGATAGAATCCAGCATGCCCCAAAAAGGCACGAGTATCCTTCACATTACGCTGCGGTGGGAGATTAGCAATAAGACCCACTTTCGCGGGGTCGACCTCAATTCCCCTACTTGAGACCACTTGTCCAAGTACAATCCCTTGCTTCACCATGGAGTGACATTTCTCCCAATTAGGAGTGAGGTTCTTCTCACATCATCGCTTGAAGACAAGGCTCAAGTGATGAAGGCACTCATCGAAGGAAGCGCCAAATATGGAAAGTTGTATATCAAAATGTCAAGGAAACGCCCAACCATATCGGAGAAGATGCGGATCATACAACTTTGAAATGTTGTCGGCCCATTACATAACCCGAAGGGCATGTGACGTAAGGCAAACGTGCCAAAGGGACATGTAAATGTGATTTTCTCTTGATCCTCGGGGGTGATGGGAATTTAGTTGTAACCGGAGTATCCATCAAGAAAACAATAATACTCATGTCCGGCCAACCTTTCCAACATCTGACCAATGAATGACAATGGGAAATGATCTTTCCGCGTTGTCGCATTGAGCTTGCGATAATCAACGCAAACTCACCCGCCAGTTTGCAGGCGTGTTGGTATAAGCTCATTATGCTCATTCTCAACAACCATCACGCCTGACTTCTTGGGAACCACATGGATAGGACTCACCCACGAACATTCAGAAATAGGATAGGTTATACCATGACCCAAGCACTTAAGTGAAAGGAATGTGTTCTAAAAGTTTTACTTTTACATGTCAATTATTATGAATTGGATGTGCAAACATTTTGTTCCTTGATTATGATATTTGCCTTTTGGAAGCATTAAGGAAGAGACGCTTGGTTCTTAACCATAGAACTCTAAAAGATAATGGTTTACATAAATAAAAAGTTATTCACAATCATGGTAATTAACATGGAACATTAATCACTGAGATAAGATTGTCGTGTTGGTCATCGATTGTTGTAGCTCTACAAATAATTGACGACACGAGTATATAAAAGAGGAAAATATTACTTTTATATATTGAATAGACCAAACTAGTAAAACATTATGGAATTTTGTTTTGTGTCATTAATGTTTTATTGTGTCTTGGATCCTAAGATATGAGACTTATATCTTTTCACTCAAGAAGTGCTTAATTTGATTATTGCCAAAAACTATCAATGAGTATAGTGATAAATGCAATAGTTGGTTGAACATGATTTGTGCTGGAAAAGATAGCTAGTCAAACGATTATCGTTGCCCCTCTTCATTGAGTGATGATATTAGTGGCCCCTTGATAAAGCAAAATTATAATGTGCACAATGTAACTTGAGTTAAGTTACATAGTTATAATTAGCTTAAAGAGATCAAGAAATAAATATAATACAAAGGTGACACATTTCTTCTTTGTATATATTCTTAATATCAAGAGGCAAGGGACGGACACAAGTGGTGCACTTACATCACTAAATGTATGGTGTTTTAGTTTGAGTGGTACAAAGACATCTATGCTAATTGGGTGACTATAATGTGTAGCTAGATACTGCTTATAGTTTGAGATATTAAGTGTTTAATGTTGCTGCCAATTTAGCTTAGATCCTCCTATAGGTCACACCACAAAACTGGGAAACAAGAAGATTGATTTTGAGTTCATATGATGTGTCAGGTTTCATGTGAAAAAGGAACACATGTGGTGAACGAATAAAATCAATATGTCATGAGAATTGACATAATTAGAATCATAATAAATTCATATGATGTGTGTATATTATGGGGTGTAATAATTTAATATTACATAAGATAATATATTACACAAGATATGAATTTGCTAGAAACCCCAAAAGATAAAATTTTGTTGGAAATAAATCCAAAATTTGACAAAGGCAAAATTGGGGTCAAACACGGTAAACCGTTAAGGGTTCGGTCGACCAGTGTGTCTTCGGAACGATCAACCAAACGGGGAACGGGTAAACACAATTAGTTGACCGAAATTGTCTGGAGTGCCTAGATGATAAGAATTTTATTTATACCGCAAGTGCACGACGTCAATGAAGACGTGGCAAGTACGGGTCGAACACAAGGAGGGAGAGATATTGTTATTTTTGTGATTTTCGATTAAGGAAAGAGAGGGAGAGAAATATTGTTGGTTTGAGATTTTTGGTTTTTTAATTATCTAAAGCGAGAACAACAAAAACAAATAAAGAATAAAGCAAAAAAGGGTGAGAGTCCAGCGGGTGGAGGTTTAGATGTCGGGTTTTGTTTAGAGAAATCAGAAACTTATAATAAATCATATTAGTTATAAAGCATTGCATGATAAATGATTTAACACAAACTCAAGTAATCAAAATATCCTAACACGAAATTAGAATAATAACCTCATTCTTTTTCTCATCACCCTAAATCCGTCACCCCCACCCTTTGGAAAGAGTTAGAAACTCATGGATGGAGGGAAGGAGAAGGGGTCCTAGAGAAATTACAAAAGAAACTAAAAACACAAAATAAAACAACAAAACTTTATTACTAAAATAATGGATCAAAACAAGAACTCCTCACAACATCGTTCTTGGGGCTATTTATAGCTGATACAAGGGACCTAAGTATAAAATTGGAAAGTACACGCGTCACACAATGACTGGACAAAATTCGAAGGCGCAGATCGACAGGGGTGCGGCGGAATCGCCGCACAATACATGTAACTTGCGGCTAAATCACCGCACAATAAGCTTTGATTGGATCCGGATTTTTGCTGTGTGTTTATGGTATGATTTAATCCTCCTTTGCGCGTCTGGATTGATTCTTTCCTTTCTTTTGAGCTCCGACTTTATTTCTTTATATATTTGGAGATCCACATTGATTTTTCTTTAGACTTTCTCCATAATAATAAAAGATACTCATAATTTGCAATTAGGTCCTTGGCTTTTTGTAATTAAGTCCCTGGCTACTTTCGTGCTTAAGTCCTTAGTCTTTTTGTAATTAGGTCTTTGAATGCTTTTATGCTTGGATGGACTTCCATTTGAATCCTGATGATCTTGAACTTGGTCTTTATGATAGGAATGAGTCTCTTGCATGCATTTATGCTCGGGATATGGGTAATTTGCATTCAGATCCCTGTATTCTGTAAATAAGACTAAACACATACCTTAGTAGCATTTATTGGTATAAAATTAATCTAAATGAAAGACATATGATGCAATGTATGCAATGCATTAAATACCCCACACCTAGATTTTGCTAGTCCCTAGCAAAACAAAATATAAGAAAAATGAAAACAACGAAATCCTAACTCATTTTCGTAGGAATCACGGTTGCACTTAGCATGTGCAACAAGCCTTTAAACCTCAAAGTTTCCTTAGAGGACGAGTTTTGTCTCGTGAGGGTTTTCAGTTGACACACCCACAAAGTCTTAATTCAATATTCCATTAATAGCTCTCGATATCTCCACCTCAACCTTATACATCTCACTTAGAATTCTTGCATGCTCATTATACAAATCTAACTTACAAAAAGTTTGACTTGGTCTTTGTTCCTCCAACATTCACACCACTAACCCTTCTACACATGTTATCACTTAAATTATTTTGCACGCCTCCTCTGGTGGTGAAGTATCATTCGGATCAACCATGACATGGATCATTCTTTTAGCTTTGGGCCTTGAGTATCTTAAAGTATATATATTTTTTCCCGTGATTCAACACATTTTCTTTTTATGACACTTTTACCCTTTTTGCATTCGTGTAGCGAGTTTGGTCGATAATCCCGAGCTGGCAGACTCAAGTTACCGGGTTTCAAGATACCCCTACGGACCAGTGACTCGAAGGCTTGGGCTTTTGTAATCATTTTGCAAAATGTGCTTTCCTTACTTTATTCCTTTATTTTTACTTTTATTTTCCTCAAGGCTTAAATGCTATTAGAAGTCCACACTTCCCGGTATATTTTCCTCAACCTCTGCTTTTTATCAACCACTTCAAAGATTTGATTCATCCAATTTAAGTGCATACATATCTTAAAGGGTAATGGGTTATTTCTTTGGAACTTAGATTTATGTCATAATTTCTACAAGCAAAACTATATAATAAGGAACAAAAACTCAATGCATTTTGTACACGGGTTTTGGCAGTTCAATCTTAAGCTATGTCATGGAACATTGAATTAATTTTTTTTTAAAACAGAATATAAAGATAGATAAACACCCCCCACACCTAAATCATGTATTGTCCTCAATGTATGCAAAGATAAAGCAAATGCACTTATTACCTGCGTCAACTGTGGTGGAGGGATTGAATTTGCCCAGAGTCAACCATAGTCAGAACTGGATTGAATGACACCATGTTGGTGCATGGATCCAGTTGAATTGTTCCCCATGTTGCAATGAGAGTCCTGAGTCACCGATTCCACACCCCTCACATGTATTGGTTCTCTTATTTGCTCGAGTGATGGTGGGTGTGTCGAAGAATTACTCCCCTTTTTCTCACTTCCTTTTTGATTTTGTGATGATTTATTTGATTCAGAAATCTTATAGATACGTGCTCTCATCACAACATCACTTTGATTGCATATTATTTCTGGCTCACTATCAACATGAATGATATTAAATTCAGCTTTTAAGTTCCCAAAAGATAATTGCATGAGCCCATTTCGACAATTTATCAATGCTTCAGAAGTGGCTAAAAAGGGTCTGCCTAGTTTGACAGGGATTTGTCTATTAGGGTTTACAACAGGTGCAATATCTAGTACGACAAAATCCACTGGGTAAATGAAGTCGCCCACCTTGATCAAAACGTCCTCGACTACACCTCTTGGTTTGTTAATAGAGCAGTCAGCAAATTGAAGAGTTGTCTTAGAGGGTTTCAGTGGACCAAGGTTGAGATGCTCGTAGACAGAGAACAGGAGTAGGTTAACACTAGCACCAAGGTCTAAAAGGGCTTTGTTGATAAAAGTATCTCCTATCGCACATGAAATTGTGGGGCACCCGGGGTCCTTATACTTTATAGGAGAAGAGTTTGACAGAATTGAGCTTATGTTTGTAGTTAAGAATGCCTTCTTTGGTACGTTCGTTTTTCTCTTTTTAGTGCACAGATCTTTCAAGAATCTAGCATAAGCAGGTATTTGTTGAATCATATCTAAGAGTGGAATATTCACCTTAACTTGCTTAAATACTTCCAAGATTTTCTCCATTTGTGCACTAGAGTTCTTCTTGAGTCTATTAGGGAATGGAGCTTTAGGAACATAGACTCGCTCAGGTTGACCTATGGGTTCAGGTTGAGTAGGTGGGTTGGGCATTTCAGATTGGACGTTGGGTCAATGGTTAGGTCATATGTGGTTGCTTGATGGCTAGATTGATTAGACGTTCTAGGATTTACCACATTCTTATCAACTTGTCTTCCGGACCGTAATGATACTACTGCATTTATTTGTTGGAACGGTCCTTCTTCATTAACCATTTGAACTGGTCTCGAGTTGTTACTTCCTAGAGGTGGTTGATAAGGCTGATATTGATTATTAGATCTAGGATTCACCTCAGGTTTACTTTGAAACTGACCCTTTTCTCTTGCACCTATAATTTGTGTGAGTTGGCTGACTTGTGTCTCTAGCCTTTAGAAGGACTGGTTGGTTGTTTGTATAAAAGTCTTCATCAAATTTTCCAAGCTTGTCAACCTAACATCATAATCTCCATTGTTACTAAACCCAGATGATGTATTATTTTGGTTATACGGGTTTGGTTGTTGTCTAGGAGGTTGACCTTGTTGGCTTGATGAGAAATTGTAATTATTACGCCAACCCGAGTTATAGGTGGATGCGTATGGGTCATTTCTAGCATGGTTAAACGTGGCATTAACTTGTTCCCAGTCCGCGCAATCCTCCATTAAATGACCAGTCTGACCACATCTAGAGCAAGGGATAGACGAGGCTTGATTCACTCGGGGTTGGTTTTGCAGCTCTAGACTTTCCATTCTGCGCATAAGGGTAGCTAGTTTTGCTTCAGCCGCTATATTGGCATCTACAACTAAGACACCTGGTTTGGGTTGACTTGCTATTCTAGATCCAATACTCGGGTTAAGCGGTGCTCTAGCATTGTCCCATTGCATACTATTTTCAGCTAAATCCTCAAGAAAAGTCCAGGCATCATTCTCATTTTTGGACATGAAGCTTCCTTGGCTTACAGATTCTAGCATAACCCTAGATGTGGGTGTCAATCCCTCATAGATAATTTGGCACAATTGTCATCTTGGAATTCCATGATGAGGACATTGGGTCAATAAACTTTTAAATCTTTCTAAATAGGAATAGAACGGCTCACTCTCAGATTGAACGAATGCAACAATTTCATTCCTAATCCTAATAGTCTTATGGTTGGGGAAATATTTCTTTAAGAAAACTTGAACAACCTCGGCCCAACTCCTAATAGATCTTTCGGCTAGACTATGTAGCCATTTCTTAGCGTCGTCTTTCAATGCTACAGGCACGAGTTTCAGACGCACTACCTCCTCAGAGATATGCTGGTATTGCATAAGAGAGCATATTTCCTCAAATTCTCTAAGGAAGAGATATGGGTCTTCCCTAGAGGTAAACTTGGGCAACATACTCATGTATTGTGCCTTCAGTTCGAAGTCGTGACCCGGTATGACAGGCATAACGATGCACGATGGCTGAGCAGCCATCGTTGGGTAACACCGATCCCTCAGAGTCATAGGTGGTGCAACAGGCGGGTCCACTACATTCTCACCCATTGGATATGGGTGAGGTGGTGCAACAAGTGGATTGGGGCTAAGCTCCAGACTGGAATCTAGATGAACTCGTGAGAGTCGATTACTTATGTCTCGAATCCAAATCTGACTGCACCGGTTTGAATCATTTTTCTTTTAAAACATGGAAACAAACAATAGAATGGGGAAAGGTGAGAAAGGAATCCTAATCTAGAGAATTGAGGTGAGAAAAGAAAGAAGACTCAGATGAGAAGGCAAACTTAACTCTAAAGATAGAGAAGAGGGTCGGTCATAAATTTCCTAAGCAAGCACGATTCAAACAATCCTAGACCTAGTGTCGCTTAAATCTAGACGACTCCTAACTTGTTGAGTCGAATTGATTCGCTTGATTCACCTCCCTCACTAATCAAACCAAATTGGCCAGGCAGTGTATAGCTAGTGGGGGCGCTTCCGACAGAGTCGGTGCCAATTAGACAACCACTTCGCTTGGAAGACTTTCGTCAACACAAAAATACTTTCTAAACACCAAATTGAATTCGATCAGCTTCAGGTCATAGCAAGTCAAACCAATCTTCTCCTTAATTGAGTCCGAGTCATTAGGGGCCAATGTCTAATTGATTTTAATTTTAAGGCTTGGGTGACACTTTAGGATTGTGATTTGTGGGCCACGGAAGGGTGATGAAATCCCCACCGTATCTTTTCCTATGGAGTTGCCCTTAAGATAGTTTAACTTAATCTAGCAAAGATAGTCAAACAATGGTCTTTAGTGGGGGCAATTGCAAGGTTGTATGCAAATTAGATTATATGCTTAAATGCAATCGATAAAAACCGCGATACGTATCTTGCCTCCAGCACTCTTCAACAAGAATTAATTTGCAAGAATTTAGCAAGAATAATGCAAAGAAAGTATTATACGCCGCAGCTTGTGCTTGATATGCGCCATTTTCGCCGCCCTGCTTGCTTCGGCTGCGTTCAGATTTCACCGCGCACTCTGTTGTCTCCTGAAACACAAATCCAAATACTTAAATCGCGCACAAGATAAACATAATAGAATCGAGAACACAACAATAAACAAAATCTGCGTCGCCTCCCCGGCAACGGTGCCAAAAACTTGATGAGAATTTTATTTATACCGCAAGTGCACGACGTCAATGAAGACGTGACAAGTACGGGTCGAACACAAGGAGGGAGAGATATTGTTATTTTTGTGATTTTCGATTAAGGAAAGAGAGGGAGAGAAATAATGTTGGTTTGAGATTTTTGGTTTTTTAATTATCTAAAGCGAGAACAACAAAAACAAATTAAGAATAAAGCAAAAAAGGGTGAGAGTCCAGCGGGTGGAGGTTTAGATGTAGAGTTTTGTTTAGAGAAATCAGAAACTTATAATAAATCATATTAGTTATAAAGCATTACATGATAAATGATTTAACACAAACTCAAGTAATCAAAATATCCTAACACGAAATTAGAATAATAACCTCATTCTTTTTCTCATCACCCTAAATCCGTCACCCCCACCCTTTGGAAAGAGTTAGAAACTCATGGATGGAGGGAAGGAGAAGGGGTCCTAGAGAAATTACAAATGAAACTAAAAACACAAGATAAAACAACAAAACTTTATTACTAAAATAATGGATCAAAACAAGAACCCCTCACAACATCGTTCTCGGTGCTATTTATAGCTGATACAAGGGACCTAAGTATAAAATTGGAAAGTACACGAGTCACACCATGACTGGACAAAATTCGAAGGCGCGGATCGACAGGGGTGCGGCGGAATCGCCGCACAATACATGTAACTTGCGGCTAAATCGCCGCACAATAAGCTCTGATTGGATCCGGATTTTTGCTGTGTGTTTATGGTATGATTTAATCCTCCTTTGCGCGTCTGGATTGATTCTTTCCTTTCTTTTGAGCTCCGACTTTATTTCTTTATATATTTGGAGACCCACATTGATTTTTCTTTAGACTTTCTCCATAATAATAAAAGCTACTCGTAATTTGCAATTAGGTCCTTGACTTTTTGTAATTAAGTCCCTGGCTACTTTTGTGCTTAAGTCCTTGGTTTTTTTGTAATTAGGTCTTTGAAAGCTTTTATGCTTGGATGGACTTCCATTTGAATCCCGATAATCTTGAACTTGGTCTTTATGACAGGAATGAGTCTCTTGCACGCATTTATGCTCGGGATATGGGTAATTTGCATTCAGGTCCCTGTATTCTGTAAATAAGACTAAACACATACCTTAGTAGCATTTATTGATATAAAATTAATCTAAATGAAAGACATATGATGCAATATATGCAATGCATCACTAGGCAATTGGGTTCGGTTAACCGACCGTGAATGGTCAACCGAGAAAGAATATTTTCGGTAGACCGAAGGAGAGACGGTCTTCCGATGAATGTTCGCGAAGAGAAATTTTGGTGGGACAACGGTCGACCGAAGCGAAGACGTGGTTCATCCGAATTATTCCAAAGAATCTTTCTCATGCATATTCGGTCGACCGTCTAGCTCACGGTCCACCGAACATGTGTTAAAACCGAATGGTTCGGTTAACCGAGACAAATTCTCGGTCAACCGAATAGTACGATTTTTGCCTGGATTATTAAGAATATAATTAGATCATGGGTTAGATTAATTCCAGATTTAATTAAACATTTTTTAGGATGCTTATGTGGCATTTTGAGATTAAGTTTAGGAGAGTATAAGCAAGTGATCATGACTAAAGAATAGTTCTTCATGAGGATGTTTTGGGAGCCTATAAAAGGACCCCTCATCCTACTTGTTTGTGTTAATGCAAAAAAATTCTTTCTCTCATTAATCTCTTCTTTAATCACCACGAAAATATCTTAGTAATTTTAAGTTTTGGAGATAGAAAATCTCAGGAGCTTAAAGAGGGGTTATTAGCTAGATTCTAAGCCTAATTAGAGATTGATTGGCTAGCTCCTTTCTCTCTAATCTTGTTTACAGTTTGGTGATCACTTGAAGGCGAATCGGCAGACGATTCAACGGGCAACGTGACTCTGGATCTTCGAAAGGTTTTAGGGAACCTTTAGGTATGATTCTCTCTTTGTGATTTATTTTAATATATGTAGGATTGCATGATATTAGAATAAACACAAAGTAATGTACATAAAATTGTTGAAAGTATGAAATCGATCTTGTATATTGTATTAATTTTTTTAAATATATACATACATGGGGACACGAAATCCCCGAAATATTACCGGATCCAGAGCTATCTGGACCGCCAATTGGCGGTCTATAAGATCCAGATCCATCTGGTTTTCAAGTTGGGCTTTGCTTGATGTATTTGTTGGTCTTGGATGCATCTACTTTGTTTATTGGAGCTTTGACCCGAATCGAATTGTTAAAATACTCCCCATGATGGTGTGGAGTTTTCTATTTTTCTCTTAGGTCCTTCGGTCTTACGTTCAGGTCCTTCTCTCTTGCATCTTAGTCCCCAGGTCTCACAATTAAGTCCTGCTTTTGAGTCCTTTCATGGCTCTTCTCTTCAAACCGCTTTATTTCTGAAATTCAAACATAAGACTCGTCACGTAGCATTGCTTAGGTGTACGATAATGGATATAAGATACAAATATAAGCATGAAATGATGTCAATCAAATACCCCCACACCTAAGTTTTTGCTAGTCCCGAGCAAAATAAAGAAAGAGAAATGCAAACGAGAAACAAGAAATCCTAACTCACTTTCGTAGGAATCACGGTTGCACTTAGCACGTGCAACAAGCCGTTAAACCTCCTTGTTGCCAAGGAGGAGGAGTGTTGTCTCCTGAGGGTTTTCAGCGGATATACCCACAAAATCCGAACAAGATGCATTATTCAATCTAGACACTGGACTCGTTGGACAAATTTTGTCAATCATTGGACGCGGTACTCCTATGGGTGGACTCTATATGGGTAATCAGTCAACACACCTAAGCTAATGAACCATTCGTGCAAGTTCAATAAGGAATTAAGGGAAAGACATGGACAACCTCAACATCCTCAAGTGATACAAAGTGTAAAGTCCATTACGGTTCTTATTTGCATTTTTTTCTTTTTCTTTTTTTTCTTAATTTTTTTTCTTAGTTGGAGCTTAATTCTCCGAGGGTCAGGTTTTGTGCATCATTGCCCATGAGGACTTACACTATCACGTACACCTTTCCCCAAATCTCCACATAGGGCAATCCCTCCACCCATGTAACGGGAGTTCGGTCGGCGCATCCCAAGTCAGATGACTCGAAAGCACCAAGCACAAAGTCCCCTCAGACCTACTTTCCCGAGTGATAGGAGCCGTACGAGAAGAGAGAATACCTAGTCACTTATTTCTTATCTACACATGAACCAAAACCCCTACACTTAATGTCTCACAACAAGATTTAAAGGGTCCTTGACTACAACAAACTTCCTTAAGTCAGACACGAATTACTGACTCATTAGGTTCAGGGTGGACTTCTTTAAATGTTTGAGAACGGAAACCCTATGATTACTCACCCCCAAGGGAAAACTGGGGTGCATCCTAACGACTCGATAAATCCTAAAGCTACTGTACTAGATATCCTAATGCATCAAGTTCAGGACAATTTTGGGAGCTTTGTTTTTACTTTGCCTCTCAACGGTTTTGCACATGCTAAACACACGCAAAACCCACAAAACATTTTCTTTCGCAAACACATGAAGATTTTGAAAGAAATGTGAAAATTTTGAAGCACTAGGCAAGCAAAAGAAGACAAGTCACCCAAGGATCATGGCAAGCAGATATATCGATATTAAATGCAGCACACTAACATGACCCTAATAATGCACACAAAAGAAAATAAAATCAAAGGAAAAAGACACAACTATGTACACACGTAAAACACCCCCCACACCTACTTCATGCATTGTCCTCAATGAATGTGAGCAAAATACTACATGAATTTATGCATGAAAAAGGAAAGATCTCACCAATATATATGAAGCGCAAAGGGAAGTTCATGGTTATGTTGATGGACATAAACCTGAATTCCCACAAAAGATGTGAGATGCTAAAGAAGGGATACAAATACGTGAAAGAAATGGGGCCCAAATACTTAAGAGTTGGAGCCCACAACAATCAATGCTCACTGAAGGAGTCTTCTTCTTTTTTTTTCTTTAAACTATTTACAACAATAGGCTTCCATCTTCATATGTCAAGGGACATCAAATGGGAACCCACCATCTCTCGAGCTAGAAATGCACATGCATGGGCTCACAACATACAAAACATAATTGCTTGACCACCTGACACCCTTATAAACATTGTGGTCGTTCGATGTCTCTTGAGAGTTAGCAAAAGAGGAGGCATGAATGAGAGGTGAACCTCTATCAGGTTGAAGGGTATCAGGTGGTTGATTCTTAACCCACATGGGGTCCTCAGCAGATACAGAATGAAGAGCATGTGGCCCAGAGGCCATAAAAATAGTATCTTGTGGCTCAAAAGCCACGTGATCAAAAGGATCTGGCTCAAAGGCCATGTGATAAAAAAGAAGTGGCTCAAAGGCCACATGATCAGAAGAATGGGCTCAAGGGCCACAAGATCAAAAGGAGGTGGCACTGAGGCCACATGATTAAGACATAAGGCACCCTCTTATGCCAGCCCAGGTGAAACATCTTCACCACCTTCAGGATTTCCATCGAACAATTCTCTGAAGTACTTGAAGGTGCCCTCAACTTCAATTTCATCCAAACCCTGGGTAAGGTTGACCCCAATAGGGTCATTGAAGGCACCTGGCTTCTTGCCGATGGTGAAGATGTTGAAATCAGCGCATTGACTACCATAAGTCAAGCGCATCAGACCATTGCGACAATTGATCAATGCATTGGAAGTCGCAAGGAATGGTTTCCCCAGAATGACAGGAATTTGTCCAAGTGGGTTTGGCACAGGTTCAGTATCCAAGACAAAGAAGTCGACTGGATAAATGAACTCTCCCACTTTGATAAGCACATCTTCCACCACACCCCTCAGTTTCTTCATAGACCTATCAACCAATTGAAGAGTGGTCTTTGTTTGTTTGAGGTCTCCAAGACCGAGGTGGACGTAGACAGAATATGGCAGAAGATTAACAGATGCACCAAGGTCCAATAAGGCTCGATGTATGGACACATCACCAATCACACAAGAGATAGTAGGACAGTCAGGGTCCTTGTACTTGACTTGCATGGGTTGTACCAACAAAGAACTCACGTTAGCCACAAGACAAGCTTTCTTTGGAACATGAGTTTTTCTCTTCTTGGTGCATAAGTCCTTGAGAACCTTGGCATAAGGTGACATTTCCTGAATCACCTCCAATAGAGGGATGTTCACCTTAACTTGCCGAAACATCTCAAGCATCTTGTCTTGCTGATCAGAGGTTTTCTTTTTCAGGTGCTCAGGGAATGGTGCCTTCGGGGCATAAGGGTGCGAAGGAACATCAGAATTCTGGTCTAAAGAAGCATAAGTGGGAACCTCAGAATCTGATTCCTTTGACACAAAAGGAGACAAGTGGACCTCAGGGTTCGGCCCCATTGTCGAAGGAAATGTAGATGGAACCTCAGGATCAGGCTCCTTCCAGGAAGTATTGGTGGAGGGAACCTCAGGATCCGGCTCCCTCAGAGATGCAAGTATCACCGCAGGTCTGGTGACACCAAGAGATGGTGATGACAAGGAAGGCACCCTAATGTGGTTATCCACCTCCTTACCAGACCTCAAAGTATGAATCATATTAATATGATGGGTCGGTTCAGAGGTAGCATGAGGTACAGGTGGCCTTCCTTGAGAATGGGTACCCCGAGGATTCACCTCAGGTTTACTCGGTAATTGGCCCTTCTCGCGTTCATGGACCTGATTAGCCAACTGGATAACTTGCATTTCCAATGCTTTGACCGAATTGTTGCTGGCCGCAAACATGGATTGCGTGCTCTGAATGAACGTTCGAAGGGTTTGTTTAAGAGTGGGGTCTTTCGTGTAAACCCGTTGGGGTGGTGGAGTTTGGTTAGAATAACCCGACGATGAGGTCTGAGGAGGTTGGCAGGTCGCCGATGGGCGTGGTGGTGGACAAGGTGGAGGTTGAGGTTGAGCGTGCGAGCTCTGACTGTTACCCCCACTAGGCCCCCAAGAGAAGTTAGGATGGTTACGCCATACCGGGTTGTAGGAGTGACTGTACGGGTCGTTACTGGGCCTCTGTTGATACATCGCATCTGCATGCTCAGTATCCGTTGAAGCGTAAGCGCATTCCAAGTCATCATGACCCGTAAGTCCACACCTACCACATCCGGGAGTAGCGACCTGAGCTACAGGGGCTCGGTCCAACTCTAAACTCTCAACCCTACGCATGAGAGCAACCATTTTTGCCTCAGACGCGATAGATGACTCAACTTGATATGATCCAGCTCGACCAGAAGACCTGGCGGCTGGTGGCTCTCTCATGGTGTCCCACTCAAAGGTGCGTTCAGCCATTAACTCAAAAGTGTCCTATGCCTCATCGATCAGTTTCATTTGGAAGTCATCCTGACACATCGACTCCAAAAATGTGCGGGTGTTGTAGTTGAGGCCCTCATAAACAATCTAGCACAGCTGCCATAGCTCAAGTCCATGATGAGGGCACTGCTGGAGAAGGTCCTTGAACCTCTCAAAGAAACCATGAAAAGATTCGGTCTCAGTCTGATACATTTGATGTATCTGGTGCCATATCTGTTGAGTTTTCCTTGAGGGAAACATCGCTTCAGAAATACGGTCACAAAGTCACCCGAAGACTGAATACAGCTCGTCGGGAGGCTGTACATCCATTTCTTCGCGTTATCCTTCAACGCGAAAGAAATCATCCTCAACCGGACTGAATCCTCGTCAAGCTATTGAAACTTGAACATGGAGCATACTTCCTCGAATTTGGTATAAAAATATACGGATCCTCCTTATTGGCAGTAAAGGTTGGAAGTATGCTCACATATTGAGGTTTCAGCTCATAGTTGTTCCTGCGAGCACGGGGAAGAACTATACAAGAAGGCTGCACGACCCGAACAGGATGGGTCCGCTCCCACAAAGTCATCGGTCTATCCTATCGAGTTACAGGTGGTGGTGCACCAAGAACTCGATCCAGACCGAATCTCCCTTCCTCTCAAGTCAGAGGAGGAGGAGAAGGAGGTCTACGTGGTGGTGGGAGAGGCCCGAGGTAATCCATGTATGGAACCCGATCTCCCCCGTCACCACATTTGGAGCATGAGACGGAGATGGTCGATCACCAAGACCATCCATCTCAGAAGAATGCACTCTCTCTAGTCGAGCGCTCTCACCAGAACGAGTCCAACCTCACATAAAATGCTCGACTCGACTCTAAAAAACACACACCAGAAGGTGTACTCAGAGGAGGAGACTACTTGTAGAGAATATATGAGGAGAGGACTGAGATGATGAGGGAAGAATCCTTAGATCTAACGTGGGTACTGGGGTCAGGTAGAAGCCTAACTAGCAAGCACGACTCAAACAACTTAAGGCTATGGGTACTTAGGCTAGACGACGCCTAACTTCGAGGTCACTAGCCTCGTCACACCTCACCTCCCTACAACGAGGACCACAATGCCCAGCAAGTGATACCAGATCCGGAGATCCAGTACCTCCTACTATCGACAAGGTAGGCAATGCCGATTAGGCCATGGAGGTCTCAACTAGATTACTCTCCTAGTGCGTCCGAAATCTTAGGGCCAATATCTGTTGGCTTTTTTGCCTTAATGCTTGTTTTGATGATTTAATCAACCTAATCTTAATCATAAGTAATGTAGAGTAGCACACATATTGCATTGCATATATATTGCATGTGCTAACCTCTACAGGTGATCAAGAGTCATGGAAGGAAGGAAATCAAGTCAAGATTTGTAATAAAGCTATATGAAGACTTGTAATCTTGATTTTATTTTGAGTCTTAGGAACATGTGTAAATTGAGCATACAAGAGCTAAAAACTTATCACATACACACTAGGTTCCTTAGAGAAGTCACACACAAAATTTCACCTAATTTGGACTTCATTAGATCACCCAAACCTTAGTCGGAAATCACTTAAAACCAAAACCCAGATTTCCTGTGTGAACCGGTCGACCGAACCAGTTCTCAGTTCGATCGGTTTATAACAGACTCCCCACAGTGATTTTACCGAACTCTACCGGTCGACCGATTCTACCTTTTCGGTCGACCGATCCCGGATTTTAATGTGGCCATTTTCCTTGTCGTATTCCTATAACGGTCGTATTCGTATAAAACAAACTTAACCCTAAAATACATTCGGTAACCGGTCGAACGACGACCTTGATTCGGTCGACCAGTTGAACAGAAACAAAATTCCCTGCTATCGGTCGACATATCTTCGTTCGACCGTTTCACCTTTTCTCAACCGAATCCCCTGAACGGTCGACCGCACCATACTTTTGTTCGACCAATTCACTTAACTAGAGTTAAGTTCTAGCGTGTTTGTCCGACCGAGTATTCTTTTGTTCGACCGTTCTCCTTGAAATCAAGTGAACGGTCGACCGGTTTAGTAGTTTCGGTCAACCGGTTCTGGACAGATTTGCAGCCCGATTTTCTGTCTTGTGTATTTTGCACAAAACCCAATCAAATCTTGTCCAAACGGCTAGAAATCTTTAGGAGCTTATAAATAGAGGATCAAGACATGTTGTTAACACAACTCTCCAACTCCAATTGTCCCAACTCATTAGAGAGAAATCTCAATCCTCAAAGCTCCCAATTCTACACTCTTTAAGCCTAAACTTCACACACTTGATCAATTACTCATCCTACTCAAAGTGTGCTCAATTAGAGAGTGAATCCCACTCACGTCAAAAGAAGCAAGGACTTCGGTGAAAGCCCGAAGTGTCACTCTCGGATTGTGAGAGGAAGAATTCAAGCAAGCGAGGGTTGTTCGCGTTGCTTGTGGTGTAAAGGCGTTCTCTCCCGGCCCGGAACAAGGAGTGGATAGTGAAGACGTAGGCGGAGCTCGCGGAGTCGAGCAGAGCTTACAAGAGAGGACTAGGACCCGGGTGGGGTGCCGAACCTCTATAAAAACGCTGAGTCTCTTTGTGGTTTGCATTTTCTGTTAATTTCCCTACTTGTTTTTAAATTTGTTTCCGCTGCGTTTATTGCTTGATTAGTTAGGGATTAGCTTAAAAGTGATTAGTGGACCCATAACCCACACGATCCTACATTTGGTATCAGAGCCTTGTTAGCTAAATTTCATTACTTTACCGTAATTTTAGCATGGCTTTAACATCTAATCACTTAGAGGGTTTATGCACCACAAGGCCTCCTTTGCTTAATGGGTCAAATTATGATTATTGGAAAAATAGAATGAAAATCTTTTTAATATCAAATGACCTTAAGTATTGGAAGTTCATTCAAAATCCTTACATACCCCCAAATGAAGATGATTTAGATTCTCTATCTAGGGCTCAAATGAAAGAAATTGAAATGAATTCTAAAATCATGAACATTCTTTATTGTGGCCTTAATGAGGGAGAATACAATAGAATTAGGGGTTGTGAAAGTGCAAATGAAATATGGCATAGTTACAAATGCATCATGAGGGTGATAGTAAAACTAAAGAAACTAGGGTTAGTCTTCTCATGCATAAATATGAAATATTTTCTATGCAAATCGGTGAGAACATAAGTGACATGAACACTCGCTTCACCGATATTACTAACTCTCTTTTGATTCTTGGAAGAAGTATAAATGAAGGAGAGATGACTCGGAAATTCCTCCGGTCATTGAGCAACGATTGGGAAGACAAGGTCGTGGCAATTGACGAATCGCACGATCTTTCAAAATTGAAGATGGAGGAACTCATTGGAAATCTCATGGCCTATGAGCTCCAATTGAGTCATCGAAGAGAGAAGGAAGCTTCAAATAAAAACTCCATGGTGGCATTGCATGCAAATTTTGATGAGCCAAGGAGGGTGGAAGAAGAGGACATTGAGGTCCTTGCCCAAGACTTTTTCAAATACCTCAAGAGGGATAAGGAAGAAAAGAATGAAAGAAGTGGTAGAAGAAGTGAGAAAAGAGAAAAAGAAAAGGAGAAGGAGGAAAGTGAAAATGAGAGAAAAGAGAGGGGGAAGAAAAATGAGAGAAGAGAGAGGAGAAGAGAAAAGGAGAAGAGTAAGAGGAAAGAAAGGAAGGAGGAAGCTCACAAAGCCACTTGGGACGATACATCGTCGTCATCATCCAAATCAACCGCACCTTCATCAACAAAGGAATATGCGCATATGTGTTACATGGCAATTCAAGATGAAGGAAGTGAGGTATCTTCTAACTCTTACACCACTAGAAGTAATTCATGTTCAAATAAATCATATTCTAGTGCTAGCTCTAATTCTAATGCTAATGATGAATCATATACGCATGATGAGCTACAAAATGCATTTCATGATTTAGTTAAACAATATGAGATCATTTGTTAAAAGAACAAAAATGCTAGAAAAACTATAAATGATCTCAAATGGCAAATTGAATTAATCATGAATGAAAAGAATGAGGTGGTTGCTAGACTTGAATCAAATGAATCATCACTTGCTAGTCTAAGTAAAACACCGATTGTTGATGAACATTTAGATCTTAGAGCTTCAAATATGCAACTAAGGAAAGATCTAGAAATGTTCACAAAAGGAACAAAAATGCTTGATATGTTTTTGAGTAATCAAAGACAATCATTAGCTAAACATGGTTTAGGATACAATGTGCATTTGAAAAACCATGTATCTCATACTACCTTAAATGGCAAGCATTTATTTGTTAAGTCTAGTTCCTCAAGTGTGTGGGCACCCAAAACCAAAATGGTTTGGATCCCAAAAGCTAATGTTCAAGGACCCAAAGTTGTTTGGGTACCTAAATCTACACTTGTAGGTGCTTGAGGAGGAGATTGGTGATGACCGGGTGAGCTCAAGAGTCAAATTCAAATCCGGTTGCATCACCAAATGAGATTGGAACCAATTAAAGCTTCAAGTTGGTATAATTTCCTATCCTCTAATTTTTTTTCTATAAAATTGGTTCTAGTCTAGGTTATATGTTCAATTCATTGAAAATCATTTACCTTATTCATTGCAAATCAATTATCACATCCACTGATTTTAATTGTCAAATTTTAAATGGATGTTAGAATAAGGCTTAAGTTGAAACTTAAATGAACTTAACTTGAATCATATTCATAGTTTTCATCTAGCCTTATTGATAGGGGAGCTTAAATGGTATATCTTTTATTAGAGTAATGAAGTGCAAAATTTAGGGGGAGTAACTTCATTAGAAGACATCCAAAATTCTATGGTTAAAATCATATTATTTTTTGTTTTTGATGGATGTCAAAGGGGGAGAGATAATTAAAGGGGGTTACTTGAAAATTGGTCAAAATTGAGCAAAAACTATGCACATCCTTAGGGAGAGCATTTATATGCATAATTTACATTTAAAAATTTCAAGTATTAAGATATAGGTTGCCATCATCAAAAAGGGGGAGATTGTTGGCTTTTTGGCCTTAATCCTTGTTTTGATGATTTAATCAACCTAATCTTAATCATAAGTAATGTAGAGTAGCACACATATTGCATTGCATATATATTGCATGTGCTAACCTCTACAGGTGATCAAGACTCATGGAAGGAAGGAAATCAAGTCAAGATTTGTAATAAAGATATATGAAGACTTGTAATCTTGATTTTATTTTGAGTCTTAGGAACATGTGTAAATTGAGTATACAAGAGCTAAAAACTTATCACATACACACTAGGTTCCTTAGAGAAGTCACACACAAAATTTCACCTAATTTGGACTTCATTAGATCACCCAAACCTTAGTCGGAAATCACTTAAAACCAAAACCCAGATTTCCTGTGTGAACCGGTCGACCGAACAAGTTCTCAGTTCGACCGGTTTATAACAGACTCTCCACAGTGATTTTACCGAACTCAACCAGTCGACCAGTTCTACTTTATCGGTCGACCGATCCCGGATTTTAATATGGCATTTTTCCTTGTCGTATTCCTATAACGGTCGTATTCGTATAAAACAAACTTAACCCCAAAATACATTCGGTAACCGGTCGAACGACGACCTTGATTCGGTCGACCAGTTGAACAGAAACAAAATTCCCTGCTATCGATCGACATATCTTCATTCGACCGTTTCACCTTTGTCTCAACCAAATCCCCTGAACGGTCGACCGGACCATACTTTTGTTCGACCGATTCACTTAAGTAGAGTTAAGTTCTAGCGTGTTTGTCCGACCGAGTATTCTTTTGTTCGACCGTTCTCCTTGAAATGAAGTGAACGGTCGACCGGTTTAGTAGTTTCGGTCGACCGGTTCTGGACAGATTTGCAGCCCGATTTTCTGTCTTGTGTATCTTGCACAAAACCCAATCAAATCTTGTCCAAACGGCTAGAAATCTTTAGGAGCTTATAAATAGAGGATCAAGACATGTTGTTAACACAACTCTCCAACTCCAATTGTCCCAACTCATTAGAGAGAAATCTCAATCCTCAAAGCTCCCAATTCTACACTCTATAAGCCAAAACTTCACACACTTGATCAATTACTCATCCTACTCAAAGTGTGCTCAATTAGAGAGTGAATCCCACTCAGTTACATTTGTTGTCAAAAGAAGCAAGGACTTCGGTGAAAGCCCGAAGTGTCCCTCTCGGATTGTGAGAGGAAGAATTCAAGCAAGCGAGGGTTGTTCGCGTTGCTTGTGGTGTAAAGGCGTTCTCTCTCGGCCCGGAACGGGGAGTGGATAGTGAAGACGTAGGCGGAGCTCGCGGAGTCGAGCGGAGCTTACAAGAGAGGACTAGGACCCGGGTGGGGTGCCGAACCTCTATAAAAACGCTGAGTCTCTTTGTGGTTTGCATTTTCTGTTAATTTCCCTACTTGTTTTTAAATTTGTTTCCATTGCGTTTATTGCTTGATTAGTTAGGGATTAGCTTAAAAGTGATTAGTGGACCCATAACCCACACGATCCTACAATATCTACTTGCTTTTAGTTAAGGCTTGATTAAGAGTTATTTTTGGGGCCAAGGAAAGGGTGATGAAATCCCCACCTTATCTTTTATGGGACAACCCTTCTTAGTAGCGTTTTGATCCTAAATCTAGCAATCAACGCTCCAATCAAAACGCTCAACACACTCTTGTCCTGATGCAATTGATACTAACTAATCCATGAGCATACAAGATGCATGAATGAGTGTAGGAAATGCGTACCTCACGCCAGTTCTCAACAATTGAAAATAAAGCTAAAAGAAAAGACAACTACGTGCCTAAGTCAAGTACATGATGTGTGACCTAAACAAGTAAGAATGTCTAGTCTTTTGCTTTGGATTTTAAGGCCAAGTTGATTAATGGGGATTGGTTTAATGATCTGAGGGAAAACTAGAGGTCACAACATGCAAAATAGTGCTCCCAGATAACTAAAATGAAAGAACCAACTACCAGATGAAAATTTAGAGCAAGAAACGCTCACCGGGCCGCCAATTGGCGGTCCAAGACCGTTGATTGGCGGTCCTTGTTAAAGCTTTGGTGATCCAACTCGTCCAGTAGCCTCCCCGTGAGCTCTAGGATCCCTGAAACTAAGAACAATTGAAAGCAAAAAATTAAAAACCACTCGAATCGTCCAAACCAAAGTCTGGACAGAGCACCTCCACGGCAACGGCGCCAAAAACTTGATTGATTCGTTTTATATTAACCGCAAGTGCACGGCCACATTGAAGCGGTGGCAAATACGGGTCGTCCACTGGGAGGTGTGTCGACGTTTGGTTTACACTAAACTACACTAGAATGCAAAAGGAAATGAAAGATAAGCAACAAAACTAAACCCCAAAGGGGGTAGGGAAATAATGTGAATATAAAAGATGTGCGTGTGTGTGTGTATGTTTAATTAAGCTCCTCACAACATGTAGTGCATGAAATCATAAAACTAAATCCATCTTTGCCTCCACATGAATTAAGATAAGATCATATCATTAAAGCATACAAGACAATAATTGGAATGAAGCTAAATGAACTCATGTATAATGACTTGACCCTACTATGCCTCCACATGAATTAAGATAAAACATATCATTAAAACATACAAGACATTAACCAAGGTAAAGGCAACAAGAGTACATACACTACAAATTGTGTTTCCAATATTAATTCCATCCATATCTTCACCTTATCATTCCCCATAAAATAGGTTCACTAATCTAAGCATAAGCTAAACTTCATTCAAGAGCATTAGCCTATCAAAGATAAGAGTGAAATCTCATGAGATGGTTATGGAAATCATATAAGGCTCAAGGGATTAAGATAACACGCACCTAATACACTATATTATCACATCACATATTTCTCCACCCCCAAATGGGGATGGAACTACTCACTACTCATTACACTAACTACATTAACAAAATGAAACATTATACTGAAAGGAAACTACACTAATCAAGCAAGAAATATTAAAGAAGCTGAAATGACATAAAACAAAAAAGCATCAAAGCAAGCACATTAAAGGAAATTAACCTAAGACATCCTCCACACTTCCTCGTGGAATCTTGACAGATCTGTCAGCCAATTGGAGGGTGGTCCTCATTGGATTAAGATCGTCTATTCCAAGGTTGACATAGACAAAGTAGGGTAGGATGTTCATAGATGCTCCCAAATCCAATAGAGCTTGAGGAATTGTCACGTTACCGACCATGCAAGAAACAGTTGGACAACCGGGGTCCTTGTATTTGAGTTGCATGGGTTGTGTCAATATCAAACTCACATTGGCGGCCAGAAATTCTTTTTTGGGAACATTTGTTCTCCTCTTAACGGTACAAAGGTCCCTAAGGAACTTGACATACGGTGGCATTTGCTGAACATTCAACAACAGAATGTTCAACTTTACTTGCCTAAGTACCTCAATGATTTTGTCCCAATGCACATTGCGTTTTTTAGTCAACCTATGAGGGAATGGTGCCTTGGGGCATTACTATCATGAGGAGGAGTCTCAGGAATGTGTTCCTTGAAAGACTCACGTCCTCCTCCGAAGTGTCACCAACAGGGTTGGATGCAGGCATTTCCACATTGTTGTCAACAACCCATCCCGATGTTAAGGTATGGACACCATTTGCCTATTGGGAAGGGTCATCTTCAACAATGTGCGCATTCTGCCTAGCTTGAGAGGGTTGACCCTTGGGATTTACCACAGGTTGACTTGGCAACTGATCCTTCTTACGTTCATGGAACTGATAAGCCAACAGGCTAACTTGCACTTCCAAAGCTTTGAAAGAACTTTGCATACTCTGCATGAATGCTTGAAGGGTTTGATCAGCAGAGGGGTCCTTTGGGTCAACCCATTGAGGTAGTGGAGTTTGGTTTGAAGAACTCGACGGTGAGACTTGAGGGGGTTGGTGATTATGGTGTTGAGACCTTTGATGTGGGGGTTGGTAGGTCGCCGATGGGCGTGGAAGGTGATAAAGTGGGGGTTGAGGTTGAGGTTGAGAGTGCGAGCTCCGACTGTGGCCCCCACTAGGCCCCCAAGAGAAGTTATGGTGGTTTTTCCGTCTCGGGTTGTCGAAGTGACAATACGAGTCCTTATGGGGTCTCTGCTGATACATCGCATTTGCATGCTCAGTATCCCTTGGAGTGTAAGCACATTCCAAGTCATCATGTCCCATAAGTCCACACCTACTACATGAAGGAGTAGCGACCTGAGCTACATGGGCTCAGTCCAACTCTAAACTCTCAATCCTACACATTAGAGCAATCATTGTTGCCTCAGACGCGATAGTTGACTCAACTTGATATGATCTAGCTCGACTAGAAGATTTGGCGACTGGTGGCTCTCTCAGGGTATCTCACTCAAACATACGTTCAACCATTAATTCAAAAGTGTCCCACGCCTCATCGATGGATTTGATTTGGAAATCGCCTTGACACATTGACTCCAACAATGTACGAGTGTTGTAGTTGAGACCCAGATAAAAAATCTGGCACAACTGCCATAGCTCAAGTCCATGATGAGGGCACTACTGGAGATGGTCTTTGAACCTCTCAAAGAAAGCATGAAAAGATTCGGTCTCAGTCTGTTACATTTGATGTATCTGGGGCCGTATCTATTGAGTCTTCCTTTGAGGGAAGAATCACTTCAGAAAAACGATCACGAAGTCATCCCAAGACCGAATCAACGCGAAAGAAATCATTATCAACCGGACTGAATTCTCGTCAAGTTGTCGAAGCTTGAACTTGGAGAATACCTCCTAGAATTTACATATAAAAATATAGGATCCTCTTTATTGGCAGTGAAGGTAGGAAGCATGCTCACATATTGAGGTTTCCACTCATAGTTGTTCCCATGAGCTAGTGGGAGAACTATGCAAGGTTGCGTGGCCCGAATAAGATGGGTCCACTCCCACAGAGTCATTGGTCTATCCCGTCGAGCTAAAGGTGGTGGTGCACCAAGAACTCGATCCTGACTGAATCCCTCTTCCTCCCTAGTCGGAGGCGGAGGAGAGGAGGTCTACGTGGTGGTGGGAGTGGACTGAGGTAATCCATGTAAGGAGCTCAATTTCTCCCATCTCCATTTAACGTCTCAGACTCTTGCCCAAAATGAGATTGAGGTGGATATGGGAGATAACCAAAACCATCCATCTAAGAAAAATGCACTCTCTTAAGTGGAGCGCCCTCACCAGAATGAGCACAACCTCGCATAAAATGCTCGACTCGACTCTAAAACCACACATAACAGATGGTGTAATAAGAAGAGGAGATTAGTCGAAGAATATAGAGGAGGCGAAGACCCAGCTGAGAAGGGCAGAATCCCTAGAGCTAGTGTAGGTAGTGGGTGATGGTAGAAGCCTAAGCTAGCAAACATGGCTCAAACAACCTAAGATCGCTATAGGTCCTTACAGCTAGACGACGCCTAATTAGGAGGCCATACGGTTTGAACACGCCTCACCTCCCTACAACGAAGACCAAGTGTAGCTTCCTTTTCATATTATCAGTTGTTTCCTGTCACTATTGATGCCATGCATGCTCTATTTTAGTGTTAATAATTAATTTGGCTTGCATGACCCATTCTTAAGACAACTTGGACCCTAAAACTCAAAGAAAAAGATTAGACTATTTGCCATCTAGGTCATGCATCATTTGTCGGCCTTGCATGCACATTGTCTTTCATTTTCTTTAAATTCTTGTTGTCGATTGTCGGGAAATAAGAACCTTAATGGACCTTACACTTTGTATCACTTGAGGAAGATAAGGTTGTCCATATCTTTCACTTAAGTCCTTACTTAACTTGGACGAATGATTCATTAGGCTAGGTATGTGGTTTGGATAAATATATAGAGTTGGCCCGTAGTATTACCGTGTCCAATGATCGACAAAAAAGAGTCCATCGAGTTGAGTTTCTAGGTTGATTAATGCATCAATGTTTTTGTGGGTATATCCGTTGAAAACCCTCAGAAGACACCACTCCTCCTCCTTGGCGACAAGGAGGTTTAACGGCTTGTTGCACGTGCTAAGTGCAACCGTGATTCCTACGAAAGTGAGTTAGGATTTCCCCATTTTTCGTATGATTTTCCTTTCTTTTAATTTTCTCTTTCTTTGTTTTGCTCGGGACTAGCAAAAGGTAAGTGTGAGGGTATTTGATTAGTAGCATATCATGCATCATATTCATGCTATATATCCTTTATTTTCCCTCAATATTGTGCTACTCGAGTTGTTGTTTGTAGTGTTTCAAGAGTTAGGTAATAAAGAAGAGGAAGGGAGCAAAAAAGATATAAATGTAACAAGTATGGACTGATTTCGAAGGTTATGGACCTATATGTAATGCACAAGGATTGGATCACAAATGAGGAAGGACCCAAGTGAAGTGCAAAATATGGTGACACCTGACTTGAATCAGATCAGTATTTTGCCAATTAAACTAAAAGTGATTCGAGCTAGCAGACCAGAACTTCACCCCACGTGGCAAATTAAGAAATGAAGTAGAACACAAAATTGCAACCCGATTGGATCCATTGGATCCGCCACTGGCGGATCAAACTAGTCCAAAAGGTCTTAAATTTTGGTTACAGTTCCGGTTGCCAGGTCAGAGCATTCCTAGACTATTAGATGTGATTTATAGTCATCCAATTACTCCCAGATTAATCCTAACCATGTATTAGTCTATAAATATCATTGTAATCCCTCCTCTCCCACTTCTTCTTGCTTCTCTATTAGTTTTAGGTTTTGTTTTGCTGCTAATTAATGTAGTTGGAGGAGAAGAAGTATACTTTGTAATCATTTCGATTCAATCATTGTGAGTTTTGTTCTTTAAATACACGTCTTTTACTTTGATGCAATTTCTTTGATGTTATTGTTTGTTTAATCTTGTTTTTAGTCATTTCCATTATGGGTTCTTGTTATTTTTATGTTTTCATTAGTGTAGAGGGTAGTTCATCCCTATTGGGGGTGGAGAATTAGGTGATTTGATCACGTGATGGATTAGTATGTGTTAATCTTAATCCTTTGAGCTTTACATGATTTCCAAAACCATCTTATGAGATTTCACTCTTATCTTTGATGTGGTAATGCTCTTGAGTGAAGCTTAGTACATGCTTAGATTAGTGAGCTTATTTTATGGGCAACGATGGGGTGAGGATAGGAATGGAGTGGAAGAATGGCACAAGACATGTGCATGCATGTGCTCATGTTGGCTTTATCTTAATTAATGTTTTGTATGCTTGAATGATTGTGATAAATCTTATTTCATGTGGAGACATAGTTGGATTTGAGTCATGATGCATGTGAACATATTACCTTCATTTCAATTAGTGTCTTGTATGTTTAAATGATAAGGTTTTATCTTATTTCATTTGGAAGCACTGGTTGAGTTGAGTTTTATGGATTTCATGTATGACATGTTTTGATGAGCATATTTGAACACACACTACACTACATATTTTCATTTCCATGTTCTTTCTCTACCCCATAGCGGTCTAGTTTTATTGCTTATTTTTGGATTTGTTTCGCATTTAGTGTAGTTTCGACTTTAATCTCCTTTTCTTTTCCCACTCGAGTATCGCAAATCCGACTCGCACACGCTCCTTGTGGATCGAACCGTGCTTGCCATCCCTTCAACGCGGCCGTGCACTTGCGGTAATTAAACTTCTCAATCAAGTTTTTGGCACCGTTGCCGGGGAGTGTTGTTTTCGTAGTCGAGTCCACAATTTCGGTGGGGGTTTTTCTTTGTTTTTTCATTTTCATTTTTGTTTTGGTCATTAGAATAGGGTCACAAGTGAACAGGAGGAGCTACTAGGGCTTAGAAGCACACTAGTGAATTCTAGGGGCTTGAATCCCTAGAAGATCCGCCAGTAGCAGATTTCCATCCGCTAGTGGTGGATTTGGTGAGTTATTTTTTATTTTTCTTTCAAGTGTAGCTTCGTTTGCCTATTTCTAGGTGGTTCCTTTCACTATTGATGCAATGCATGCTCTATTTTAGTGTCAGAAATTAATTTGGCTTGCATGACCCCTTGTTAAGACAACTTGGACCTTAAAACTCAAAGCAAAAGATTAGACTAGTTGCCATCTAGGTCATGCATCATTTGCAGACCTTGCACACACTTGTCTTTTTCTTTTCTTTACATTCTTGTTGTCGATTGCTAGCGTGAGGTACGTGCACCCGATCTCTCATTCACGCATGTTTAGATCATGCATTAGTAAGTAAGGTGCATTGTAATAAGATTAAGGTGAGTACTTGTTTGGTGAGTTGCTTGCTAGCTTAAGTTTTCAAAACATCTTTAAGATAAGGTGGGGGATTTGCATCACCACTTCCGTAGCCCCAAAAACCACAATCAAGTGAAGCCCTAAATCTAAAATCAAGTAGACATTGGCCCTAGGACTTGGGCGCATTAGGAGAGTGATCCGGTTACGACCGTCATGGCCTGATCGACGTCGCCCACTTTGTCGATAGTAGGAGAGACGAGAACTCTGGATCTTGGCTCACTTGCTGGGCTCTGTGGTCTTCTTCGTAGGAAGGTGATGCATGGTGAGGCCGTAGGACCTTGCAGTAAGTGTCGTCTAGCTTAAGGACCTATAGTGACTTTAGGTTGTTTGAGCCGTGTTTGCTAGATTAGGCTTCTACCTTCACCCACTACTCACGCTAGTTCTAGGGATTCTTCCCTTCTCATCTCAGTCTTCTCCTCCTCTATATTCTTCATGTAGTCTCCTCCTCTGATTACACATTCTGTTGTGTTGTTTTAGAGTCGAGTCGAGCATTTTATGCGAGGATGAGCTCGTTCTGGTGAGAGCGCTCGACTTGAGAGAGTGTTGTTGAACGTTTTAATTGAACCGCAAGTGCACGACCGCGATGAAGCGGTGGCAAGTACGAGTCGTCCTCAGGGAGGTGAGCAGCCTCTTGCTTGTACGAAATCAAGTGGGAAAAAATAGGGGGAGAAAGATGTTTATGCTACTCTACTCTATACTACGCTAAGAAGTACGAAATGTGAAAGAAGCAAACAAACGATGAAATAAGAACTAAGCTAAGAACAAAACAAGAATGCTGGAATTTCAGGAATGGAAAAACCCCTAAGGGGTGGAGTGAGTGCACACATGCAAAGAGGTGGGTGTAGAATACATTCTTTAAGCACATGAAGGTGGTGTTTATCAAGCATAGGAAGTGTCTAAATGTTATGGCAAAACCTATCGATCTATTCACCAACTTAGTTGATTAACATTTACATATGCAAGATGTTTATTTCAGAACCTAAACAAGCATGAGAGGTGTCTAATCATTTTTGGCAAAACTCATCAAGTCATAAATTCTATCATAAACAAGCAAGCATACATTCATGTTTTATCAACACATCAAAAATAAAGCATTCATCCAATTCTCTAATGCTTGTATGTACATCTACTCCACCCCCCAAAGGGGATGGAACTACTCACTAAACATTACACTAATTATTAAACTAAGCAAAGAAAGCATATTAAAACTAAGCTAGAAATAAAAGACAATTAAACTAAAACATGCACAAACAATAAAAGAGGCATAAACAAACAATGAAAGAAACACAAAACTTTATTGATAAAATGACTCACATTAAAAGTAGCATCCTCCTACTTTAGTGTGTGCTTCAAGGCCTCACTTCTAGTAGGAGGAATAGCCACTTAAAATATGGAGTGATTACAATGGAAGGTGAAGAGTTCTATTTATAGCCATGGAAAAAGGCAAACCGGGACAATCCCCCGATGTGGGACTAAACCAATACCACAAATAGCCTAAAAAAACATTAATACACATCTAGGAGAAAACTTGGTGGATTTGGGCCAAAATAGACCGCCAATTAGCGGTCTTGGACAGCCAATTGGCGGTCAAAAAGGTCCGGATCCATCTGGAATTTGTGCTGGGCTTTTCTTTGTGTATTTGGTGGTCTTGGATGCATCTACTTTGTTTATTGGAGCTCCGATACGAATCCAATTGCTAAAATACTCCCCATGATGGTGTGGAGTATTCTGTTTTGCTCTTAGGTCCTTCTGTCTTGCATTCAGGTCATTCTCCCTTGCATTTTGGTCCACAGATCTCACAATCCAGTCTTTTTTCCCAGCGTTTGGGTCCTTTTATGTTTCATCTCTTCAAACCTATTTATTCCTGAAAACTAAACATAAAACTCGTAACATAGCATTGTTTAGGTGAAAGATAATGGATATAAGATACAAATATAAGCATGAAATGATGTCAATCAAGTGCATTTTTCTAAGATGGACGGTCTAGGTGAACGCCCATCTCTACCTCGAGCTCCTTTGGATCGTGAGGTCGAATCATCTCGTGGGATGGGGGAGATCGGGTTCCGTACATGGATTACCTCGGTCCGTTCCCACCTCCACGTAGACCTCCTTCGCCTCCTCCTCTGACTCGGGAGGAAGAGGGATTCGGTCAGGATCGAGTTCTTGGTGCATCACCACCTTTAGTTTGATGTGAAAGACCAATGACTCTGTGGGAGCAGACCCATCTTGTTCGGGCTGCGCAACCTTGCATAGTTCTCTAACTAGCTCACGGGAACAACTGTGAGTGGAAAACTCAATATGTGAGCATGCTTCCTTCCTTCACCGCCAATAAGGATGATTTGTATATTCGAGGAGGTATGCTCCATGTTTAAGCTTCAACAGCTTGACGAGGATTCAGTCCGGTTGAGGATGATTTCTTTCACGTTGAAGGATAACGTTGAAATAGATGTACAGCCTCCCGGAGAGCTCAATTTGGTCTTGGGATGACTTTGTGAGCGCTTTTTTGAAGATATTCTTCCCTCAAAGGAAGACTCAATAGATACGACACCATATACATCAAATGTAACAGAATGATACTGAATGTTTTCATGCTTTATTTGAGAGGTTCAAAGACCATTTCCCGCAGTGCCCTCATCATGGACTTGAGCTATGGGAGTTGTGCCAGATTGTTTATGAGGGTCTCAACTACAACACTCGTACATTGTCGAAGTCAATGTGTAAGGGTGATTTCCAAATGAAACCCATCGATGAGGCATGGGACACTTTTGAATTAATGTCCAAATGTACTGTTGAGTGAGAAACCATGAGAGATCCACCAACCACCAGGTCTTCTGGTCGAGCTGGATCATATCAAGTTGAGGCAACTATTGCGTCTGAGACGACAATGGTTGCTCTATTGTGTAGGATGGAGATTTTAGATTTGGACCGAGCTCCTGTAGCTGATTTCGGTACCCCCTCGTGTAGTAGGTGTGGACTTACGGGACATGATGACTTGGAATGTGCTTACGCTCCAAGGGATACTGAGCATGCAAATGTGATGTATAATCAGACGCCCCGTAACGACACGTACTGTCACACCTACAACCTGGGACGACGAAACCACCCTAACTTCTCTTGGGGGGCTAGTGGGGGCAACGGTCAGAGCTCGCATGCTAAACCTCACCCTCCACCTCCACGCCCATCAGCATCCTTCAAGTAAGGAGGTGGACAACCAAATTGGGTTGCCTTTCTTGCAATCACTATCTCTTGGTGTCACAAGACCTGCGGTGATACCTGCATCTATAAGGGAGATGGATCCTGAGGTTCCCTCAAAAAATACTTCCAGGAAGGAGCTTGATCATATGGTTCTTTATACATTTATTTTGACAATGGAGCCGAACCCTGAGGTCCTCTTGCCTCATCTTGTGTCAAAGGAATCAGATTCTGAGGTCCCCAAACATGTTTCTATTGACCAGAATTCTTAGGTTCCTTCGAAAGACCATTATGCCCTGAAGTCGCCATTGCTTGAGCACCTTAAAAATAAAACTTCATATCAGCATTACAAGATGCTTGAGATCTTTCTGGAAGTTAAGGTGAACATCCGTCTATTTGCAGTGATTCAGCAAATGCCACCTTATGCCAAGGTTCTCAAGGACTTATGCACCAAGGAGAGAAAAACCATGTTCGCAAGAAAGCTTTTCTTATAGAAAATGTGAGTTCATTGCTGGCACAACCCACGCAAGTCAAATACAAGGACGCTGGTTGTCCTACTATTTCTTGTGTGATTGGTGAGGTGTCAATACATCGAATTTTATTGGACATTGGTGCATCTGTTAATCTTCTGCCGTATTCAGTCTACGTTCACGTTGGTCTTGGAGACCACAAACAAACAAAAACCACTCTTCAATTGGCTGATAGGTCTATGAAGAAACTTAGGGGCGTGGTGGAAGATGTCCTGATCAAAGTGGGAGAATTCATTTATCCAGTCGATTTCTTTATTTTGGATAATGAACTTGTGCGAAACCCACTTGGACAAATTCCTGTTATTTAGGGGTGACCATTTCTAGCAACTTCCAATGCCTTGATCAATTATCGCAATGGTCTAATGCGCTTGGCATATGGTATTTAGGGTGCTGATTTCAACATCTTTACCATCAGCAAGAAGCTAGGTGCCTTCGATGACCCTGTTGGGGTCAACCTTATTCAGGGCACGGATGAGATTGAAGTCGAAGGCACCTTTAAATATTTCACCAGGGCTGGCACAAGAAGGTGTCTTATCTTGTGATCATGTGGCCTTTGAGCCACATCCTTTAGATCATGTGGCTTTTGAGCCACAAGATACCATTTTTGTGGCCTCTGGGCCACCTGCTCTTCACTCTGTATCTGTTGAGGACCCCATGTGGGTTAAGAATCAACCACCTGATACCCTAGATTTCAAACAACCAGACAAAGTTTCAGCTCTCTTTCATGCCTCCTATCTTGCTCATTCTCAAGAGGCATCAAACAACCACAATTCTTATAAGGGTGTCAGGTGGTCAAGTAATTCTGTTTCTGGACTTTGCCATCTGGGTACTAAGTCGAGGGTGTCACCTTATAGTTGAAATGATCCTGGACACCCAAATGTTGGTTGGAGGGTATATATTGATGACCCTCAGATTTATCTAGTAGTAAAGTTTAAGTAAATGTTTAAAGGAATTATGAACATATCATTAATTACATTGGCAGAATATTGAAAACAAGAGATTAAGACTAAACATGGTATAAAAGTCTAACTAGAAAACTAACCAACAAATCAAAAACTGATTAGATAGAAAGAATGCTAACGACAAGAGGAATCCAAATATACCTTTTGATTCGCAAAATAGTAACATTACAAGCTTCAAAGCCCACCTTTCTCTACTGCCCCAATTGGGAAAAGCCTAAGCTATTCTAATAGTGGAGGTTGAGAAAAAGAAAGGTAGGAGAAAGATTGCTATTTATAGAAGAAAGAGTGGTGTAGATGAATCTGGAAACAATCCAACGATTGTAATCACTTTCTCTGTTCTGGTGCACCAAAATAAACAAGCTCGAGCTACGGGAGAAATTTGGGCACATTTGGCCCAAAATGATCCACCAGTGGTGGATTTGGATCCGCCTCTGGCGGATGTTTTGCCTCTAATCCATCCTGATTTCTCTTAAAAGTTTAAGTGATGTATTTTGCACGTGGGGTGCACTCGTGGTCCGCTGGTTAGAGCATGTTTGGTCTTAATTCCCCAAATACTTCTCAAGATCATGATAACGAGGGATTTTTGCCCCATAAATGTTTTCATTATGCTCATGTCCCTCTGGGTTTCATTTAGGTCCTTCCTCAATTGCATACGGGTCATTGAGCATGACAAACATGTCAAAGATGCTTCAATAAGGTCATTTCTTCTTGCATTTAAGTCCTTCTTGGTTCCTTTCTACTCCTTATTACCTAAAACCTGAAACACATCAAACAAACACTCGAGTAACACAAATTGGGGTAAAATAAAAGATATATATAATGAATGCAATGTATGATATGCTACTAATGAATGTCTTTTTGGGTTGTGTTTCCTGTAGGTGGTACTGAAGTATCTTTGGTATAGTTTTTTCTGATAATGTGTATGTAAGGACTTGGTTGTTTCTAGTTTTGGATGTGGTGGACTTGGTTGTTTATGTTGCTTTTTGGGGAAGTACAAGAAATGTTTGTGTAGGAAGTTGGTTATGAAGGAAGTTGAATATTTATTGATCAAGTTGTTTGTGTAATTTTTTTTGATAATCATTTGTGCATGAATTTGCACTGCAGTGGAGTTGGATATTGATTAGTAGCATATCATACATTGTATTTATGCTATATATCCTTTATTTTACCCCCAAATTTATGCTACTTGAGTGTTTGTTTGATTGTTTCAGGTTTTTGGTAATAAAGAATGAAAGGAAGAGAATTGTCTGAAATGCAAAAAGAGAGGACCTTATTGAAGCATCTTAGACCTGTTTTTCATGCTCAAGGACCCATCTGGAATTCAGGAAGGACCCAGATGAAATCTGGTGGGCCCTGAACAAAAGGAAAATATTTGTAGCACAAAAATCCCTCAATACCATGATCTTGATGAGTATTTAGGGAATTAAGGCCAACCGAGCTCGAACCAGAGGACACGGAGTGCACCTCATGTGGGAAATGGACAACTTAAGTTGCTAAAGAAAATTGAGGCGGATCATACACAAATAACAAACCACCATTGATGGATCACATTGGTCCCAATCCCCCAAATTTCTCCCGTCTCGAACATCTTTATTTGGGTGCACCGGACTATAGAGAAATCAATTACAACCGCCGGATTGCTTCTAGATCCATCTATACCACTCTTTCTTCTATAAATAGTAACGTTACTCCTACCTTTCCTCCTCTTCTTCCTGGCTTTCCCATTAGAGTAGGTTTTAACTTCTTGCTTTGTAGTGAAGTGGATGTGAAGAGGAGCAAACTTTGTAATCTTCATTTCTTAATCAAGTTAAATTTCATGTTCTTTATTGTTGTTGTCTTTCATTTGATGCAATTTTTGTTCACTTGCCTTGGTTAACTTTAGTTTTGTCTACTTGATTATGGGTTGTTTTGCTTTTGTTGTTTTCTTGGTTATAAAGATGAGTAGAGAGTAGTCCATCCCCAATGGGGGTGGATGGTGATGTGAAGTGTTGATGTGTTGTATTGGTGTGTGTTTAATCCTAGTCTTGGAGCCTCAAATGAAGTCCATAGTCATTTAGTGGGTTCCTCACTCTTGCGTTTGATGTGCTAATGGTCTTAATTGATGTTTAGCAAATGCTTTGGCTAGTGGACCCACTTTATGGGAAATGACGAGGTAAGGATAAGGTTGGAGTGGGTAAAGATATAAGGATGGCATGTGTTGTTGTTGGCCTTATCTTGATAAATCTCTTGTATGTTTTAATGATATTGTTGAATTTTGATTCATGTGTAGACATAGTTCGGGTTTTGGTCATTATAGATCCATGTTATGCATGTCATGAACACTTAATTGTATGCACACACAAACACACATCTACAGTTTGCATTCATTCTCGACCTCCTACGGCATTCATTTTTTATTAGTCATTTTTTGTTCACGTCACATTCGTCACGTAGTTAGATACCCATAATCTCCCACTTTCTTCCCCACTCGAGTATGGTGGGAACATCGACACACAACTCCTCGTGGTACGACCCGTAGTCGCCGCATCTTCACCGACGTCGTGTACTTGTCTTATTGAACTGATAAAAAATCTCAATAAGATATTTGATGGAAGTGGAGTTTAGTTGGATATTTAATAAAGTCGAGTTGCAAGTGTGCACAACTGGATTTAATGAAATGTATGAAGTTTCTCACAATTGGAACTTTCAAATGGTTAATGAAATGGTCTTAAAGTGTGCACAGTTTCAATGAAAGAATGTTGGGTACTAAATGAAGTGTGGTTAATGAAGTGTAGGAGTGTATGCAGCGTATGCAGTGTAAATTGAATGAATGAAGTGTATGAAGCTCATTATGTAGTGTATGAAGTGCAACACATGTGGACTCCACCTGCTCTTTAATATTCACGGACATGCACATAAACCAATACACTTGCACACAAAAATCACTCATTAGCATAAACCCAAATGTATAAACTTCAATCTCCAACCAACACACAAAAGCTTCTTTAACTCAATAACATATTGTAAAAGACAAAACATAGTTGGCGCACAATAAAAGTGCTTAATTTAACTCAAACAACATAGTTGAGATACAATAAAAGTACTTAATCATCCTAACACAAACAACATACTTGTCACAAACAATAGACTTGACACATAAATCTTAGTGAATATAGGCCATTGCAAAACATCTAACTCCACTTGACCTCCAACAACTAATTCCAACAAGTTCATCATTGGGCGATATGCTTGGGTGGTTTGTTGAGTGTCTTGGCTTGCTTGTGAGGCAGTAGGAGGAGGTTCCTCATGTACTTGAACCTTTGCTTTGATTATTGTAGCTTCACTTTTAGTGTGTTTCTTTGCTTTTTTCCACTTCCTCCTCCTAATATTGTTGGTCTTGCAACTTTGAAGTAACAGAGCATATGCTAGTAGAATTACAAATACTTAAATAAAAGAAATTGTGAAGGGAAATGAGTTACATTACAACGATGCACCAATAGTGTATATCTGTCGGTGGATGTCATTGTCCATTGGTGTACTTCTACATTGATAGATATATGTCCGTCACAGTTTCATACGTCAGTGTTACTCAACTTCGACAAATGTACCGACGGATGGAAGCCGCCAGTCCTATTTTTTGCGTGAATATTCCCACCAAAATATTTTGCCAAGTTTCGTTGCATCGGACAACACCGACGAATAATCACTGACGAATGTTTCGACAGTGTTAGTCATCGACGGAACTATTCATCAGTGTCGGTTACACCAACTTTTAAATACTCCGACGGTTGTGGACTGATTAGTAGCATATCATACATCACATTCATGCTATATATCCTTTGTTTTACCTCAATTGCGTGCTACTCGAGTTTTTGTTTGTAATCTTTCAGGCATTAGGTAAGAAAGAAGAGAAATTGACTGAAATGTAAGAAGAAATGATTTAAATGAAGCAAAGTGGAGATGTTAGTCATACACAAGGATCCATCTGCAAATCAAGAAGGACCCAAATGTAATCCAGAGTGACCTGAACGCACGAAAAACATTTCGGGCGCAAAAATCCTTCAATACCATGATCTTGAGGAGTATTTGGGAAATTTAAGACAAACGGGATCGAACCAGCAGACCAGGAGTGCACCCCACGTGGAAAATACAACATTTAAGTTGCTGGAGAAAAACATGGTGGATTAGAAGCAAATGATCTGCCAGTGGTGGATTTTGATCCACCAGTGGTGGATCAAGTTTCGCCGATTCGGCCCCAATTTCTCCCGTGGCTTCGTCTTGATTATTTGGGTGCACCAGACTATAGAGAAAGTTATTACAACCGTCGGATTGCTTCCAGATCCATGCAAACCCTTAGTTCTTCTATAAATAGCAATGTTTCTTCTACCTTTCTTCTTCTTCTAAGCCTCCACCATTAGAATAGCTTAGGGTTTACCCATTTTAGGCAGTAGAGAAGGTGGTCTTTGAAGCTTGTAATGTTACGTCTTTGATAATCTAAAGGTATATTTCAATTCCTCTTATCATTTACTTCCTTTCTATCCTATTTGTTTGTGATTTTGTTGGTTAGTTTTCTAGATAGAGTTTTATGCCAGGTTTCACTAGTGCAGGACGTGGCATACTCGTCGCCCAATAGGTGTCGGTCGTCTTAGCAGTTGACGTCTATACCAATAGACGTTGGTTTTTAATGCGATCGACGTCTATGGTATGAGAGGTCGGGGTATATATGTCGGTTGTATAGTAGGCCGACGTCTATTAGGCGAGAGGTCGGGGAATAGATGTCGGATATATAATAGACCAACGTCTATTGGGAGAGAGGTCGGGGAATAGACGTCTTCTGTATAATAATCTGACGTCTATGTGTCGAGAGGTTTGGGTATAGTACATCCGATGTCTATACGTCTTTATACTCGAACCACATTTTTTAATCTTTTAACAGCGCAACAAAACCCCTGACCTCTCTCTGCCTCCTCGACCAAACCCTAACCCCATTGCGACCGAACCGTGACCAAATCCACCACCTTGACTCCGACCAAATCGACCGCAGCCACCGCTTTACCCCGACCGAACCCTAGCCCCTCCTCGACTTCCATTGCAGTCTCCGTGACCTGCTAGACCTCCATGACAGCCACTGATTGATTCATTTTATATTAACTGCAAGTACACGGCCACGTTGAAGCAGTGGCTAAATGAACTCATGTATAAAGCTAATTGCAAGAAACATAAACTAAAGAAACATACTCCTTAGTAGAGAGAATGCCACCAAGCAGATAAGGAAACAGATAAGGGTTCCTTATCTGAAGAGGTGGCAAATACGGGTCATCCACTGGGAGGTGTGTCGACATTTGGTTTGTGCGAAGACGAGTGGTAAAGAAATGAGAGAAAGATTGATTACTCTAAACTACACTAGAATAAAAAGGAAATGAAGATAACCAATAAAACTAAACCCCATAGGGGGTAGAGAAATAATGTGAATATAAAGAAGTTTGTGTTTGTGTGTTCAATTATGCTCCTCACAACATGTAGTGCATGAAATCATAAAACTAAATCAAACTTTCCCTCCACATGAAATAAGATAAGACTACATCATTAAAACATACAAGACAATAATTGGAATGAAGCTAAATGAATTCATGTATAAAGACTAGACCCTACTATGCGTCCACATGAATTAAGATAAGACTATATCGTTAAAACATACAAGGCATTAACCAAGGGCAAGGCAACAAGAGCACATACATTAAAAGTCATGTTTCCTATATTAATTCCATCCATATCCTCACATTATCATTCCCCATAAAATAGGTCCACTAATCTAAGCATAAACTAAGCTTCATTCAAGAGCATTAGCATATCAAAGATAAGAGTGAAATCCCATTAGATGGTTATGGAAATCATATAAGGCTCAAGGGGATTAAGATAACACACACCTAATACACTACATTATCAAATCACATATTTCTCCACCCCCAAATGGGGATGGAACTACTCACTACTCATTACACTAACTACATTAACAAAATGAAACATATTACTGAAAAGAAATTCAACTAAGCAAGAAAGGAACATTAAAGAAGCTAATTGAAAGAAACATAAACTAAAGAAACATGCAAGAATTAAAAGACAAGATTAAAAGAAACTAAAACAATTATTTTATTAACAATGACTCACATTGAAGTTAGCATTCTTCTCCACCTTGAGTGTTGCTTCAAGGCATACTCCTTAGTAGAGAGAATGCCACCAAGCAATGGGTGATTACAATAGAAGGTGAAGAGTTCTATTTATAGCCATAGAAAAAGGTAACCCGGGACAATCCCCCGGTATGGGACTAAAACAATACCAGAAATGGACTACATACAAACTAATACGTAACCCAGAGAAATCGTAGCGGATTCGGGCCAAAAGTGACCGCTATTTAGCGGTCTTGGACCGCTAACTAGCGGTCTATGATGTTTTGATAGGTCTGGACTTTCTTGTGGGCTTTTCTGGAAGGCATTTTTTTGTCTTTGATGCATCTACTTCGCTTGTTGGAGCTCCAACCCGAAAAGAATTGCCAAAATACTCCCCATGATGTTGTGAAGTATTCTTTTTTGCTCATTGGATCATTGGTGCTTTGATCTTACGTTTAGGTCCTTCGATCTTGCATCTTAGTCCTTGAGTTTCTCAACTCAGTCCTTTTTTCCTGCTTTTGGGTCCTTTTATACTTCATCTCTTCAAACCTATTTATTTCTGAAATACAAACATAAAACTCGTCACATAGCATTGCTTAGGTGTACGATAATGGATATAAGATGTAAATATAATCATGTAATGATGTCAATCAAATACCCCCACACCTAATGCCACTGTCCCGTAGCCACCGCAACCTCCGAGACCTCCTGGACCTCCATTGCAGCCTCTTCGACCTCCTAGACCTCCACGACAACCACCGTCCCCGCAACCTCCATTCGGTATATGCCTTGTTAGATTTACATGCTTCACTGACTTACTCATCTTGTGTGATCAGAAAATTTTGTAGACTTAAAGGTTTTTACATGTAAAGTAATAACTTGGTAACTGGATTTTGTTTACTTTGATCAGAAAAATGAAATAATTTTCTAACAGTAAAGATTAGTTCAAATAGAAAGATTTTGGAATGTTTTCTGATTGAGATGTTTCGTTAAGTAATGATGTTATGTGCGTTAAGTAACGATGTTATGTTGTTTGGGATGCAAGATTGAGTAAATTTGACTGTAAATAAACTAACATTCTACATGGATCTCATACATGTATTTTAACATGAGTAGATTTGTAATGTGATGTAGTAGAGAAATACATGATGTGAATGTGATATACATTATTCTAGTTAATTTCAGGATTTGAAGAATTTTACATATAAAATTATGAGGGAAGGTTCTGCCAAAATTTCAATAAAATTTTATTCCCAATTGTTAATAATAACATGATACTCTGTCAATCCAAGTAATTGTTTTTAATACTTGATTTTAATATTTAAAATGTTCATTGCCTTGCTTTTTTGAATTTTCAATATTATGATAATAACTCATTGTCCCCCTTAAGCAACTTGGCCTTTAATAACCCAAAGCAAAATATTAGACAATATTTGCTAAGTTATTCATCATATAGGATTTCCATTCATCGTATTTATTATTTATTTTACGATTTCTGTCGTAGATTGCTAGAGTAAGGTATGTAATCTCTTTCACTCATCATTCATTAGAAAGCACGCATTAGTTAGTAGGACTTGCATTGGAACAAGAGTGAGGTGAGTGTTTGTTTGGTGTGTTGTTTGTTAGATTAAGGTATGAAAAACACTTAGGGGGCAATCACCTATAGGAGATGAGGTGGGGAATATCATCACCCTTTCCTTGGTCCAAAAACTACTTAATAAAAGAGCCTTAAATAAATCAATTAGACGTTGGCCCCTAGGATTTCAGAACGCATTAAGGAGAGGAAACTATTTAAGACCGTTATGGCCTGAACGTCGTTGCCCATCTACTCTCCATGAGATTTTAGGAACCTCTGGGTTCTTGATTTCCTACAGACTAGTAGTCCTCGATGTTTAAGACTGTTTCGGCCTGAAAGTCGTTGCTCAGCTAGTCTCCCTGAGATTTTAAGGACCTCCAGGTTCTTGATTACCTACAGACTAGTAGTCCTCGGTGGGACCTCGAAGTTAGATGTCGTCTAGTGGTAAGGACCTGTAGAGGACTTTAGGCTTGCTTTGGCCTTGATTGCTTAGTTAGGTTTCTAACCTTCCTTATTCCCATGCTAGATTAAGGACTTTATCTCCTCTATCCCGAGTCACTCTTTTCTCATCTTAATGTCTCCAGATCTTCTCATCTACGAACACATTCTTTTAAATTGAAAATTTATTTATTTCCTTCAATAATAGCTATCATTTTTCTTAATGTTTAGATTGAAATGGATCGAGAGTGGATTATTTCAAACCGATTGAGTGAGGAGTATGAGAACAAAGTGAATATGTTCTTAGAGGTTGCCAAAAAACATTAAAAAAATGAATGACAACGACATGACGTATTGTCCGTGCAATAAGTGTCATAATATGTCAGTGCTGACTTTTCGGAAAATAAAAGATCATTTGTTTGAGAAAGATTCTGACTCAGGTTACAGACGGTGGATATGGCACAGAGAAAATGAATCATTTAATTATTCCAAGAATGACGGATTATTCCAAGAATGACAGAGACAATGTTAGTGTTGAAGATCACTTAGACGAAATGGTTCAGGATATGGCTGAAAAGTTTTCGTTCAACCCCGATTTACTTGGTAGTTTGTTGAGTGACAATGAGAAGCCATTGTGTAAGAGTTGTACCAAATTCACTAGATTGTCAGCGGCGTTGAAGGTGTATAATTTAAAAGCAGGAAATGGTTGGACTGATGTCAGTTTCACATCATTGTTGAAGCTATTGAAAGACATGCTTCCATATGATAATGATTTGTCAGATAGAACTTATGATGCTAAGTAAGTGTTGTGTCCTATGGGAATGGAATATAGGAAGATACATGCATTCCCGAACGATTGTATATTGTATAGGGGTGAGTTTGAAAACTAACATTCCTGTCGCAGGTGTAATGTTTCACGATACAAAAGGAAACACAGTGGACAAAACCACAATGTAGAGGCTGATGAGATGAAAATCAAAGGACCTCCTGCTAATATTTTGTGGTATTTTCCGATAATACCAAGGCTTAAACGTTTGTTTGTGGGTAAGGAGGGTTCCAAGAACATGACATGGCATACTGATCGTGAGAAACCAAATGATCAGTTGCTACGTCATCCTGCAAGTTCACCTCAGTGGAAAAAAGTAGATTACAACTTTCCTGTGTTTGGTGACGAATCCAGGAATGTACTACTTGGACTCTGTACGGACAGAATGAATCCTTTCGGTAGTTTGAGTAACATTCACAGTTCTTGGCATGTTCTGCTTGTAATTTACATCTGCCTCCATGGTTATGCATGAAACGCAAATATATTATATTGTCCTTAATGATTTCTGGTCTGAAACAACCTAGAAACGACATCAATGTGTATTTAAGACCTTTAATTGATGACCTAAAGATATTGTGGGATGACAGAGAGCCTATTTTTTATTCTTATCGTCAAGACTCATTTGTAATGCAGGGAATGATATTTTGCACGATTAATGACTTTCCAGTTTATGGTAATATGTCTGGATATTCGGTCAAAGGTCATAAAGCTTGTCCAATTTACAAAGAGAATACATGCTCCTTGCAACTGGTTAATGATTCTAAGAAAGTCTATCTTGGTCATCAGAGATTTTTGCCAAACTCCCACCCTTATCATAGGTTAAAGAAGGCATTTAACGGAAAATAGGAGTTTCAGAATCCGCCAGTTCAAATCAGCGTCGAAAAGGTGTATGAACGTGTAATGAACGTTGAATGTGAATTTGGAAAACCGTACAAACGAGCAAATGACAAAAGTCTTTGGAAAAAAAGATCCTTATTTTTTGATCTCCATAATTGGAAAATATTAGAAGTTAGACATTGTGTTGATGTGATGCACGTAGAGAAAAATATATGTGATAGTCTTGTTGGCACTTTGTTGAACATACCTGGTAAAACAAAAGATGAATATAATACAAGACTTGATATTGTTGACCTTGGTATACGAGCAATGTTGGCACCAGAGAAGATAGGAGACCAGAATTACTTACCTCTAGCTAGTTATACATTGTGTAGAAAGGAGAAAAAGATTCTCTGTCAGTGTTTACATGATCTAAGGGTTCCACAAGATTATTCTTCAAATATAAGTAGTCTTGTTGTTATGAAGGATTTGAAACTTGTGAGGATGAAGTCTCACAATTGTCACACTCTAATGCAGCAGTTGTTACCTGTAGCACTGAGATCCATATTACCGAAAGATGTTAGACATGCAATAATAAAGTTGTGTTCATTATTCAACAAAATTTGCAGTGAAGTGGTCAATCACGTGCAGTTAGATAAGTTGCAAAATGAAATTGTGGTTACATTATGTCAGTTGGAGATGTTCTTCCCACCTGCTTTTTTCGACATTATGATTCATCTAGTTATTCATTTGGTTAGAGAAGTTAAATTGTGTGGACCAGTTTTTTTAAGGTGGATGTATCCTTTCAAGCGTTATATGAAAGTGTTGAAATGTTATTGTAAAAATCGTCAAAGCCTAGATGATAGTATTGTTGAAGGATATATAGCTGAGGAGGTTATCAAGTTTTGCACTGGATACCTAACAAACACCTAAAGTGTTGGACTTATAAAGAATCTTCATGATGAACATGCTGATGGTAAAGGGACATGTGTGATAAAAATGTTAAATCCAAATGGCGAGGACTTAAAGACAACATATTTTTATGTGTTGTGCAATTATAATGAAGTTGAACCTTACCTAAATGAACACATGAAGGTTCTAAAGTAAAGAAATCCTTTGTGGAGTGATCAACAAGTAATAAATAGTCACAATAAAATTTTCATCTCTTGGTTAAGAAATGTTGCTTACAAGCGTTATGGTTCTGCGACAATATAGTGCTTGGCCTACGGTCCGCGTTCTGCTGTTATAAGTTACAGTGGCTATGATATCAGTGGATAATCGTTCTACACAGTTTGTGAATATTCCAAAAGTGTTGTTTAGAACAGTATCGTCACCTTAATAGCAGAGTCTTTGCATGTGTCTAGTTCTAAAGACAAGAATTGTGTATATGTTGACATGTCCTATTACGGTGTAATTGAAGACATATGGGAGCTAGACTTTGTTAAATTCAAAATACATGTATTTAGATGCAAATGGGTTGATAATAAAAGTGGGGTTCGAGTGGATGACTTAGGGTTCAGTTTAATTGATTTTTCAAAAGAAGGATATAAAGGAGAAACTTTTACTCTCGCTTCCTATGTGAAACAAGTATTTTATGTGGTTGATCCCTGTGATAAGAAATGGGTAGTAATTCTAGAAGGGAAGAAAAAATTTGTATCAGATGATAGTCTTATCGAGTATGAAGAGACACCACCTTTCTCTAAGCAAGCACTTGAGTTGAACTCAGTAGACGAGCAAATAAATGTTGAGACTTGTATGTTTAGAAATGACCACAGTGAAGGTATACGGATTGAAAATCCATTAAGAAAAAAAACTGTAAAGGTGCAAATTTTCTTGTAATACATTGTAATAACCATTTAATGTCTTGATTTTTAATTGTTAATGCCTTTAGTTTACCTTGTATAGTATTGATTGACATCATTTCATGCTTATATATGTATCTTATATCCATTATCTTACACCTAAGCAATGCTACGTAACGAGTTTTAGGTTTAGTTTTCAGGAATAAAGAGGTTTGAAGAGAAGAGCCATGAAAGCACCCAAAAGCAGGAAAAAGGACTTAATTGTGAGACAAGGGGACTAAGATGCAAGGGAGAAGGACCTGATCGTAAGACCAAAGGACCTAAGAGCAAAACAGGAAACTCCACACCATCATGGTGAGTGTTTGGGCAATTCGATTCGGGTCAGAGCTCCAACAAACCAAGTAGATGCATCAAAGACCAAGAAATTCTTCCAGAGAAGCCCAGCACAAAACCCAGACGGATCTGGGCCTTATAGGCCGCCAATTGGCGGTCTGGATGAGCCCAAATCTGCTAAGCTCACTCCTGGACTTGTATTAATGTGTGTTTAGGCTATTTTTGGTATTGGTTTAGTCCCACATCGGGGGATTGTCCCGGATTAGCTTTTTCCATGCTTATAAATAGAACTCTTCACCTCCCAATGTATCCATCTCTCTCTTTGGTGGCATCTTCCCTACTAAGAGTGAAGCCTTGAAGCAAAACTCTGGTGGAGGAAAAGCTGCTTGTAATTTGAGTGAGTTAATAATAGATGTTTTCATTAGCTTGTTAATTCTTGCTTAGTTAATTTCCTTTAATGTGTTTTCTTTGGTGATTGTTTAGTTTTATGCTTCTTTAATATTTCTTGCTTGATTAGTGTAGTTTCATTTCAGTATAATGCTTTCCTTTGTTAGAGTAGTTAGTTTAAATATGTGTGAGTAGTTCCATCCCCATTTGGGGGTAGAGAAATATGTGATATAATCATGTAGTATATTAAGTGTGTGTTATGTTTATCCCTTGAGCTTTATATGATTTCCATAACCATCTAATGGGTTTTCCCTCTTATCTTTGATATGTTAATGCTCTTGAATAAAGCTTAGCTTATGCTTTGATTAGTGGACTTATTTTATGGGGAATGATAAGGTTAGGATATGGATGAAGTTAATATTGGAAACACAATTTGTAGTGTATGTGCTCTTGTTGCCTTTACCTTAGCTAATGTCTTGTATGTTTTAATGATGTAGTCTTATCTTAATTCATGTGGAGGCATAGTAGGGTCTAGTCTTTATACTTGAGTTCATGTAGCTTCATTCCAATTATTGTCTTGTATGTTTTAATGATGTAGTCTTATCTTAATTCATGTGGAGGCAAAGTTGGATGTAGTTTTATGATTTTGTGCACTACATGTTGTGAGGAGCTTAATGAACACACACACACACATACTTCTTTATGTTCACATTATTTCTCTACCCCCTTTGGGGTTTAGTTTTTATTGCTTGTCTTCATCTCCTTTTTACATCTTAGTGTAGTTTAGTGTACCGAACCTTTCTCTCCTTCTTTTACCTCTTGCCTTCGCTCACACCAATTGTCGACACACCTCCCAGTGGACGACCCGTATTTGTCACCGCTTCAACGCGGCCGTGCACTTGCAGTTTAAATAAAACGATCAATCAAGTTTTTGGCGCCATTGCCGGGGAGGTGCTCTGTCCAGACGTTGGTTTGGACGATTCGAGGGGTTTTAATTTTTTGTTTCCAGTTTTTCTTAGTTTCAGGGAACCATCGGATCAAGGGGAGGCTGCTGGACAAATTTGAGGAACAGAAGACCTAAAAGGACCGCCAATCAGTGGTTGGAGACCGCCAATTGGCGGCCTGGTGAGGGCTTCCTACTTTCAAATTTTTTCTGGTAGTTAGTTCTGTAATTTGTGTTATCTGGGAGCCCTATTTTGCATGCTTTGACTTCTGGTTTGCTCCCAGATCATTAATCACTCCCCCATTAATCAACTTGGCCCTAAAATCCAAAGCAAAAGACTAGACGTTCTTATTTGTTTAGGTCACGCATCATGTATTGACTTAGGCATATAGTTGTCTATTCTTTTAGCTTTATTTTCAGTTGTTGAGTGCTGGCGTGAGGTACGCATTTCCTACACTCATTCATGCATCTCGTATGCCCATGCATTAGTTAGTAGGAATTGCATCAGGACAAGAGTGAGAGAGCGTTTGATTGGAGCGATTGATTGCTAGATCTAGGATCAAATCGCTGCTAAGGAGGGGCTATCCCATAAAAGATAAGGTGGGGGATTTCATCACCCTTTCCTTGGCCCCAAAAATCACTCGTAATAAAGCCTTAACTAAAAGCAAGTAGACATTGGCCCTAAGGAATTCAGACGCACTAGTAGAGTAATCTAGTTGAGACTGTCATGACCTGATCGGCGTTGCCTACCTTGTCGATAGTAGGCGGTAATGGATCTCCGGATCTGGTATCACTTGCTGGGCATTGTGGTCCTCGTTGTAGGGAGGTGAGGCGTGTTGAGGCTAGTGACCTCGAAGTTAGGCGTCGTCAAGCCTAAGGACCCATTGCCTTACATTGTTTGAGCCGTGCTTGCTAGTTAGGCTTCTTCCTGATCCCACTACCCACGCTAGCTCTAGGGATTCTTCCCTCCTCATCTGAGTCCTCTCCTCATCTATTCTTTGCGTTTAGTCTCCTCCTCTAGTACACCTTCCGTTGTGTGTTGTTTAGAGTCGAGTCGAGCATGTTTATGCGAGGTTGGGCTCGTTCTGGTGAGAGCGCTCGACTAGAGAGGGTGCATATTTCTGAGATGGACGATCTTACTGATCGACCATCTAAGCCTCGTGCTCCTTTGGAGCAAGAGGCCGAGTCGTCTCGTGGTGGCGAGGGAGACCGGGTTCCATACATGGAATACCTCGATCCGCTTCTGCCACCACGTAGACCTCCTTCTCCTCCTCTGACTCGAAAGGAAGGGAGATTCGGTCAGGATCGAGTTCTTGGTGCACCACCACCCTTAGCTCGACATGATAGACCGATGACTTTGTGGGAGCGGACCCATCCTTTTCGGGCCGCGCAGCCTTCTTGCATAGTTGTTTCCCCTGCTCGCGGGAATAACTATGAGCTGAAACCTCAATATGTGAGCATGCTTCCAACCTTTACTGCCAATAAGGAGGATCCGTATATCTTTATACGCGAATTCGAGGAAGTATGCTCCATGTTCAAGTTTCAACAGCTTGACGAGAATTCTGTCCGGTTGAGGATGATTTCTTTCGCATTGAAGGATAATACGAAGAAATGGATGTATAGCCTCCCGGCGAGCTCGATTCGGTCTTGGGATGACTTTGTGACTGTCTTTCTGAAGAGATTTTTCCCTCAAAGGAAAACTCAACAGATACGGCACCAGATACATCAAATGTATCAGACCGAGACCGAATCTTTTCATGGTTTCTTTGAGAGGTTCAAGGACCTTCTCCAGCAATGCCCTCATCATGGACTTGAGCTATGGCAGCTGTGCCAGATTGGTTATGAGGGCATCAACTACAACACCCGCACATTGTTGGAGTCGATGTGTCAGGGTGACTTCCAAATGAAACCCATCGAGGAGGCATGGGACACTTTTGAGTCCATGGCTGAGCGTACCTTCGAGTGGGACACCATGAGAGAGCCACCAGCTGCCAGGTCTTATGGTCGAGCTGGATCATATCATGTTGAGTCGACTATCGCGTCTGAGGCGAAAATGGCTGCTCTCATGCGTAGGATAGAGAGTTTGGAGATGGACCGAGCTCCTGTAGATCCGGTCGCTACTCCCGGTTGTACCAGGTGTGGACTGTCGGGACATGATGACTTGTAGTGTGCTTACGCTCCAAGGGATACTGAGCATGCAAATGCGATACATCAACAAAGGCCCCGAAACGACCCGTACAGTCATTCCTACAACCCGAGATGGCGTAACCATCCTAACTTCTCTTGGGGTCTAGTGGAGGCAACGGTCAGAGCTCGCACGCTCAACCTCAACCTCCACCTTATCAACCTCCACACCCATCGGCGACCTACCAACCCCCACATCAAAGGTCTCAACACCAAAATTACCAACCTGGTCAGGCCTCTTCGTTGGGTTATTCTAACCAGACTCCACCACCTCAGCGGGTTGACCCCAAGGACCCTTCTAGTGATCCGACCCTTCAAGCGTTCATGCAGAGCATTCAAAGTACAGTCAAGGCTTCGGAAATGCAAGTTAGCCAGTTGGCTCATCAATTCCATGAACGCGAGAAGGGTCAGTTCTAGAGTCAACCTGTGGTAAATCCCAGGGGTCAGCCTGCTCATGCTAGGCAAAATGTACACAATATTGAAAGTGACCCTTTCCAACATGCCAATGTTGTTCATACCTTGAGATCGGGAAGGGTCGTTGACAACAATGTGAACATGCTAGAAGCCAACCCTGTTGGCGAGACTTCCGAGGAGAGTCTTGAGCCTGTCAAGGAACCTAATTTTCAGACTCCTCGTGATTCTTATGTCCCCAAGGCACCATTCCCTCATCGGTTGACTAAAAAACGTGATGAGCATTGGGATAAGATCGTTGAGGTACTTAGGAAAGTAAAGGTGAACATCCCGTTGTTGGACGTAGTTCAACAAATGCCATTGTATGCCAAGTTCCTCAAGGACCTTTGCACCACCAAGAGAAAAACAAATGTGCCCAAAAAGCCCTTTTTTGCCGCCAATGTGAGCTCCATATGGACACAACCCATGAATGTCAAGTACAAGGACCTAGGTTGTCCAACTGTCTCTTGCATGATTGGGAATGTGACAATCTCTCAAGCTCTATTGGATGTGGGGGCATCTGTGAATCTCCTGCCTTACTCAGTCTATGTCAACCTTGGAATAGGCGATCTTAAACCAATGAGGACAACCCTCCAGTTGGCTGATAGATCCGTCAAGATTCCACGAGGGAGTGTGGAGGATGTCCTTATCAAAGTGGGTGAGTTAGTATTTCCAGTTGATTTCATCATCTTGGATACTGAACCCGTGTCCAACCCACAATGACAGATTCCTGTGATCCTTGGGAGGCCATTTCTTGCGACATCTAATGCTTTGATCAATTGTCGCAATGGCTTGATGAGGTTGTCTTTTTGAAACCTCACGACGGATTTCCACATCTTCACTCTTGGTAAGCAACCTGGGCTCTTCGACGACACTGTCGGAGCCAATTTCATCCAGGACACGGATGAGCCCGATTCATTAGGCATGTTCGACTCACATCGACATATTATTGAGGGGCCTAATGACCAGGTTGCGAGTGAAGAGGATCTTGAGGAATCCGCCAGCATGTCTCTGGACGAGGAGACACATCTGGGTGCTTGCTCCTCTTACCCCGTGGCCCTTGAGCCACTTGAAAGTAACTCTGAATCCGACAAGGACCCACCTCTGGTTGAGCTTAAACCGCTCCCCGATAACCTGAAGTACATCTTTTTAGGGGATAATGATACCTTGCCACTCATTATTGCTTCTGGTCTTGAAAAAGATCAAGAGGTTGCCCTCAAAAGAGTACTCTTTGAAAACAAAGAGGCGATCGGGTGGTCCTTGAAGGATATCAAGGGAATTAGCCCTGGTATTGTTCAGCATCGGATACACATGGAAGAGGATTCTAGGTCCCGCAGGGACCCACAACGAAGATTGAATCTTGTACTGAAAGAAGCCGTCCGAAAGGAGGTTCTTAAGTGCTTGGATCATGGCATAATCTATCCTATCTCTGATAGTTCATGGGTGAGTCCTGTCCATGTGGTTCCCAAGAAGTCAGGCGTGACGGTTGTGGAGAATGACCATAATGAGCTTATCCCGACACGCCTGCAAACTGGCTGGCGAGTTTGCGTTGATTATCGCAAGCTCAATGCGGCAACGCGGAAAGATCATTTCCCGTTGCCATTCATTGATCAGATGTTGGAAAGGTTGGCTGGACATGAGTATTATTGTTTTCTTGATGGATACTCCGTTACAACCAAATTCCCATCGCCCCCGAGGATCAAGAGAAAACCACATTTACTTGTCCCTTTGGCACGTTTGCCTACCGTCGCATGCCCTTTGGGTTATGTAATGCGTCGGCAACGTTTCAAAGGTGTATGATCAGCATCTTCTCCGATATGGTTGAGCGTTTCCTTGAGATCTTCATGGATGACTTTTCCATTTTTGGCGCGTCCTTTGATGAGTGCCTTCATCACTTGAACCTTGTCCTCAAGCGATGCCGTGAGAAGAACCTCGCTCTCAATTGGGAGAAATGTCACTTCATGGTGAAGCGAGGGATTGTAATTGGACATGTGGTCTCAAGTAGGGGAATTGAGGTCGATCCCGCCAAAGTGGGTATCATTGCTAATCTCCCACCGCCACGTAATGTGAAGGATATCCGTGCCTTTTTGGGGCATGCTGGATTCTATCGGTGGTTCATTCGGGATTTTAGCAAAATTGCTCGATCTCTCACTGTCTTGTTGGCTAAGGATGCCATTTTTGAGTTCACACCGGATTGCCACCATGCCGTTTTGACCTTGAAGAAAGAGTTGACTTCAGCTCCCATTATTAAGGCACTGGTGTGGACTGAACCCTTTGAGTTAATGTGTGATGCATCTGACTTCACTGTGGGAACAGTGCTTGGGCAACAATTGGACAAATTGCCTCATGTGATCTACTATGCCAGTAGAACACTCAATGATGCCCAATTGAACTACAGTGTGACCGAGAAGGAATTCTTAGCAATCATATTTGCTTTGGACAAATTCTGGTCGTACTTGATTGACTCCCACGTGATTATCTATTCTGATCACACAGCCATCAAGCACCTCATGGCGAAGAAAGATGCAAAATCCCGACTCTTGAGATGGATCTTGTTGTTACAAGAATTCGATCTCGAGATTCGGGACAAAAAAGGGTGCGAAAATGTTGTAGTTGACCACTTGTCTGGTCTAGAGACGACCAACCCACAAGACAAAATCATTGATGACAAATTTCCTGACGAGCAGTTGTTCACGATCAAAGATAACCCTTGGTTTGCCGACATCGTGAACTATCTCGTGACCGAGCAACTTCCTGTGGGTTGGTCAAAATCTGACCAATCCAAATTTAGATCTTATGTCAGATTCTTCCACTGGGACGATCCCTACCTATTCGAATACTGCTCTGACCAAATTTTCAGGCGGTGCATCCCAGATACCGAGTTCCAAAGCGTACTCCACTTCTGCCATTCCAAGGCATGTGGAGGACACTTTGGAGTGAAGAAAACCGCTGCCAAGGTGCTCCAATCTGGATTCTACTGGCCCTCTCTTTTCAAGGATGCTTACGACTTTTGTAAGCAATGTGATAGGTGCCAGCGCCTTGGCAGGATTGGTCGACGTGACATGATGCCTTTGCAAAATGTCTTTGTTGTCGACATCTTCGATGTGTGGGGCATCGATTTCATGGGTCCCTTCCCGAACTCGTTCGGGAATGTTTACATTCTGGTGGCCGTTGACTATGTGTCTAAGTGGGTTGAGGCCATACCCACAAAGACCAATGACAACAAGGTGGTCACCAAATTCTTGAGGGACATTTTTGCGCAATTTGGTACTCCTCGTACCATAATCAGCGATAGGGTACCCACTTCTGTAATCGCTCCTTTGAAGCGCTTATGAGGAAATATTCGATCACCCACAAGCTTGCGACCCCATACCATCTGCAAACTAGTGGGCATGTCGAAATCTCTAACCGTCAATTAAAGCAAATTCTTGAGAAGATGGTTAGTTCCTCGAGGAAGGATTGGTCTACCAAGTTGAATGACGCGTTGTGGGCTTTCAGCACCGCGTACAAGACCAATTTGGGTATGTCCCCATATCGGGTAGTGTACGGCAAGGCTTTCCACCTACCCGTCGAGCTTGAGCATCGTGCTTTCTGGGCGATCAAGAACCTGAATATGGATCTTGATCAAGCGGGAGTACAACGTAAGCTCGACATTGTGGAATTCGAAGAGCTACGCATTGATGCGTACGAGAATGCCAAAATTCATAAGTCCCGAGCCAAGATGTTTCACGATCGCATGATTATGCGAAAGGTGTTTACGGCCGGGCAGAAGGTGTTGCTCTACAATTCCCGGCTTCATCTGTTTGCGGGTAAGCTCCACAGTCGCTGGTCTGGCCCGTTTATTGTCCAAACCGTTTATCCTCATGGAGCGGTTGAGATCTTGAACCCAGGGAATGGGGACGTGTTCAAAGTTAATGGACAACGCCTCAAACCCTACTTGGAGGGGGCACCAACAGAAGTCGAGGAGGTCATGTTCCTTCATGAACCTCCCTCGCACTCAACCATTCATGCTCCTACATGAGTGGTTGAGCGTTCATGTGTATATATGTTAAAAAAAAGACTCCTTCAGTGAGCATCAATTGTTGTGGGCCCCAACCCTTGAGTATTTGGGCCCCATTTCTTTCACGTATTTGTATCCCTTCCTTAGTATCTCACAGGTTTTGAGGGAAATTGGGTTGTGTCCATCAACATAGCCATAATCTTCCCTGTGTCCTTCACATTGGTGAGATCTATTCTTTTTCATGCATAAATCCATGTAGTATCTTGTTCGCATTCATTGAGGACAATGCATGAACTAGGAGTGGGGAGGTGTTTTACGTGTGTACATAGTCGAGTCTTTTCTTTTGATTTTGTTTTCTTTTGTTTGCATTGTTAGGGTCATGATAGTGTGCTGCATTTAATATCGATATATCTGCTTGCCATGATCCTTGAGTGACTTGTCTTCTTTTGCTTGCCTAGTGCTTCAAAATTTTCACATTTCTTTCGAAATATTCATGTGTTTGCGAAAGAAAATGTTTTGTGGGTTTTGCGTGTGTTTAGCATGTGCAAAACCGTTGAGAGGCAAAGTAAAAAGAAAGCTCCCAAAATTATCTTGAACTTGATGCATTAGGATGTTTAGTACAGTGACTTTAGGATTTATCGAGTCGTTAGGATGCACCCCAGTTTTCCTTTGGGGGTGCGTATTCATAGGGTTTCAGTGCTCAAACATTTAAAGAAGTCCACCCTGAACCAAATGAGTCACTAATTCGTGTTCTTTAACTTAAGGAAGTTTGTTGTAGTCAAGGACCCTTTAAATCTTGTTGTGAGACATTAAGTGTAGGGGTTTTTGTTCATGTGTAGATAAGAAATAACTGAGTAGGTGTTCTCTCTTCTCGCATGGCTCCTATCACTAGGGAAAGTAGGTCTGAGGGGACTTTGTGCCTGGTGCTTTTGAGTCATTTGACTTGGGATGCACCGACCGAACTACCGTTACACGGGTGGTAGGGATTGCCCTATGTGGAGATTTGGGGAAAGGTGTACGTGATAGTGTAAGTCCTCATGGGCAATGACGCACGAAACCTGACCCTGGGAGAATGAAGCTCCAACTAATAAAAAGAAAAAAAAATGTGTAAAAAAAAGAATTTTTTTTGCAAATAAGAACCTTAATGGACCTTACACTTTGTATCACTTGAGGATCTTGAGGTTGTCCATGTCTTTCACTTAATTCCTTATTTAACTTGCACGAATGGTTCATTAGGTTAGGTGTGTGGACTGATTACCCATATAGAGTCGGCCCGTAGGATTACCGCGTCCATTGATCGACAAAATTTGTCCAACGAGTCGAGTGTCTAGATTGAATAATGCATCTTGTTCGGATTTTGTGGGTATATCCGCTGAAAACCCTCAGGAGACAACACTCCTCCTCCTTGGCAAGAAGGAGGTTTAACGGCTTGTTGCACGTGCTAAGTGCAACCGTGATTCCTACGAAAGTGAGTTAGGATTTCTTGTTTCTCGTTTGCATTTCTCTTTCTTTGTTTTGCTCGGGACTAGCAAAAACTTAGGTGTGGGGGTATTTGATTGACATCATTTCATGCTTATATTTGTATCTTATATCCATTATCTTACACCTAAGCAATGCTACGTAACGAGTTTTATGTTTAGTTTTCAGGAATAAAGAGGTTTGAAGAGAAGAGCCATGAAAGCACCCAAAAGAAGGAAAAATGACTTAATTGTGAGACCTGGGGACTAAGATGCAAGGGACAAGGATCTGATCGTAAGACCGAAGGACCTAAGAGCAAAACAGGAAACTCCACACCATCATGGGGAGTGTTTTGGCAATTCGATTCGGGTCGGAGCTCCAACAAACCAAGTAGATGCATCAAAGACCAAGAAATTCTTCCAGAGAAGCCCAGCACAAAACCCAGACGGATCTGGGCCTTATAGGCCGCCAATTGGCGGTCTGGATGAGCCCAAATCTGCTAAGCTCGCTCCTGGACTTCTATTAAAGTGTGTTTAGGCTATTTTTGGTATTGGTTTAGTCCCACATCGGGGGATTGTCCCGGATTAGCTTTTTCCATGCTTATAAATAGAACTCTTCACCTCCCATTGTATCCATCTCTCTCTTTGGTGGTATCTTCCCTACTAAGAGTGAAGCCTTGAAGCAAAACTCTGGTGGAGGAAGAGCTGCTTGTAATTTGAGTGAGTTAATAATAGATGTTTTCATTAGCTTGTTAATTCTTGCTTAGTTAATTTCCTTTAATGTGTTTGCTTTGGTGATTGTTTAGTTTTATGCTTCTTTAATATTTTTGCTTGATTAGTGTAGTTTCATTTCAGTATAATACTTTCCTTTGTTAGAGTAGTTAGTTTAAATATGTGTGAGTAGTTTCATCCCCATTTGGGGGGTGGAGAAATATGTGATATAATCATGTAGTATATTAAGTGTGTGTTATGTTTATCCCTTGAGCTTTATATGATTTCCATAACCATCTAATGGGTTTTCACTCTTATCTTTGATATGTTAATGCTCTTGAATGAAGCTTAGCTTATGCTTTGATTAGTGGACTTATTTTATGGGGAATGATAAGGTTAGGATATGGATGAAGTTAATATTGGAAACACGATTTGTAGTGTATGTGCTCTTGTTGCCTTTACCTTAGCTAATGTCTTGTATGTTTTAATGATGTAGTCTTATCTTAATTCATGTGGAGGCATAGTAGGGTCTAGTCTTTATACTTGAGTTCATGTAGCTTCATTCCAATTATTGTCTTGTATGTTTTAATGATGTAGTCTTATCTTAATTCATGTGGAGGCAAAGTTGGATGTAGTTTTATGATTTCGTGCACTACATGTTGTGAGGAGCTTAATGAACACACACACACACTTCTTTATGTTCACATTATTTCTCTACCCCCTTTGGGGTTTAGTTCTTATTGCTTGTCTTCATTTCCTTTTTGCATCTTAGTGTAGTTTAGTGTAACCAACCTTTCTCTCCTTCTTTTACCTTTTGCCTTCGCTCAAACCAATTGTCGACACACCTCCCAGTGGACGACCCGTATTTGTCACCGCTTCAACGCGGCCGTGCACTTGCGGTTTAAATAAAACGATCAATCAAGTATCATGGCTCCAAAAAAGAAACTCAGTACTCCATCAAAGTCTGAAGGCTCAAAGACATATAGTTCACGAGGTCCTTGTCTTATGAAAGAATTTGTGGGAAGAAGAAATAGAGATGGTAGAGTTCCAATCCAGTTTGATGACCGTCTTGAGCCGATAGCCATGCTGTCTGATAATTGGAAAAGTTATCTGGGTAGCCTAGCGAGGGCTAAAGTTGACATTTCTTTGTCGAGTTGGGCCGATGTAGATGAGAAGTTGAAGGTCACAATATGGGATGACGTGTAGGTAATGATTCCATTATAAAATTCTATAGTTTTATTCGAAATTTGGAGATATATAAAGTTGTTAACGTGTTGTAGACAACTTTTGAGTTCCAAACCACTAACAAGTTGAAGAAAAAGTGGATGACGTACATGTCGGTTTGTTGGAGAAACTTAAAAACAAATTTAACGAACAAGTACATATTCAGAGAGTACCAAGACAAAAATCAATGCGATATCTATAACTTATCACTCCAAATCAATGGGAGCAATTCAGAAAATCCAGAGATAGCCCGGAGTTTGAGGTAACTGAGTTTAATCTAGAATATGAACTTATTAAGTTATTATTTTAAATGACAGTCTAATAACTTGGTTTTAGGTCATCCGAGCAAAAAACCAAAAGATTAGATCTTCTAAAAATTATACGCATCGTATGTCTCGAGCGGGGTACCAAAATTTAGAAGCACAAATGATGGCTGAAAAAATTGCTCTGAATAAACAAGAGGCAATTGACTCCAGTATGAGTGAGGAGGAAGCAAGCAACTTGTTTCCTCCTTCTCCAGTAGCTCATTGTGATTCTTGGAAGAGAGCAAGGGTAATCTCCAGAGGGGAGTATGTTACAGACGAGTCACAAACGATCGGCTTGAAGATAGTAAGTTGTATCACTTGTATATGTTATTAATTCACCTTCAGTAATTTTATATTTTTCAATTGTTGGTAAATATTTGTTTAAACTTTAGGACTCTCTGATGTTGAGAGAATATCAAGGCGAATTTGTTTCGGATGGTCGGAATGATATTCTACGCGAGGCCTTGGGAGAATTTGGCAATTCGATTCGGGTCGGAGCTCCAATAAACAAAGTATATGCATCAAAGACCAACAAAGATATCCAGAAAAGCCCACAACAAATTCCAGACCGATCCAGAACCAATAGACCGCCAATTGGCGGTCTGTTTAGCTCCGGATCCGTTAATCTTTGGCGGGCATGTGTATTAGAGCGTGTTTATTCTTTTTCTGGTATTTGTTTACTCCCAGATCGCTCGTACTCGGGGATTTTGGATGCTTCTTCCTCCACGCTATATAAATCCCTTGGCAACAATCGCACCCTGGCCGACCATTGGTCGCTTTCTCTTCTTTGGGATCTGCAACATAAATTACTTGCTCGACTTGGGATGCAAATACAAATTGTTCTTCTAGCTTTAGATATTTATTTACATTCACCAACGTGAATCTATATTCGTCGCTTCTAGTAGTATTGTCTCGACCCAGAACATCATACCACCTGCACATGAACAAAACATATTTCACACTACCAGAGTATTAAAGTTCGCTCATGTCTTGCAATACACTAAAGTAGTCGACCGGCGCACAGATAGGATTGTAATCTCGTGCTGTTGAGTAACTTTCTCTTGTTGCGTTCACAAACACTCCAAAATTCTGAGCTTTCCTTTCGACTCGAGTTTCTCTATGTGAAACATAAACCCATTGATGATAAATCCTGGATATTTCATTGCCACAATGTTTGGACCTCTAGCAAGTGTTTCAATTTCAACACTCTTATTGCTTTCATTTTGAATGGTTTCCCTGAACCAATCACTAAATTTCTTATGTCGTGTATTCAATTGTTGTCTTCGATTACAACGTAATCCTACTCCCATGAAGGCATTGTAACGGTTAAAGCATCTATAAAAGTTGAATTTCTTTGTTATTGATGAAATAATCAAATATAAGAAATGAGCAAAGTAACAATACTTTTATTCACTTACTCTTGATATTCATCAACAATGACTCTGTTATTCAAGACCCAATTGTGAGCTTTACCTAGATCAACAACGTCAAGGATAGTCATTTGACACTTACCTAATGATCTTTCACCTACGTCGTTCCTCAAAGGCCTATTAAATATTGTCTCTACACTCCTTAAATATCTAGAGCAAAAGGGCGTACACTCCTCCGCCACAATACCTTCAACAATTGATCCTTGAGGTTTATTTCTATTTCTAACAAAATATTTCAACTTATTCAAATATATTCCGAAAGGGTACATCCAGCGATATTGCACTGGACCTGCCAATCGTGCCACCAGAGCAAGGTGAACTAGCAGATGCAACATAACATATAAAAATTCGGTGGGAATATTAACTCCAAGTGGAATAAAAGAATACGGATGTCCCTTTCCAAGTGACTGAAATCATCAATTGTGTTTACCTTCGAACATAATGTGTAGAAAAATTGACTCAAGTGAATGACTGCTTCCCGCACCTCTTTTACTCAGTGACTCTTTCTTATCGTGAGGGGTAACAACACTTGCATCAATATGTGATGGTCATGACTCTTTAATAAGCTTATCTTGCATTTTTTGTGTGAACATGACACGACATGTTCGATGAATATCCATCTGGCACCTTTACTGACTGAAGAATGTTACAATTTTTTCTTCTCTTTAGTACTCATCCAAAAGATACAGGTGGATGCACTGTCTTGCCGTCATCAGTACTACCCAAATGCAAGTCTCTTGTAATACCCATTTCCACTAAGTCACCTCTTGATTTGTAATTATCTTTGCTTTCTTTTGGTGTCAATATAGTATTCAAAAAACTGTCACACAACATTCTGCTCTGTGTGCATCACATCAATATTGTGCCGAACTGGAAAAATAAACTTCTCTTGCTCCAATTATTGCCAACACCCAGAGAATAATTTTGCAAATATTTAAGAACATCTTCCATATATTTGTATTCTGGTGGACCTCTGTGGTCCTCTTTGCCATTAAATGCTCTCTTATTTATCCTCCAAAAGTGATCTTTATCTAGCCACCAACGATGACCCAAATAAACATTCTTGCCACTATTCTTCGGATAAATGGAATGAGTATCTTCCATACAGTAGGGACATGCCCTATACCCTCTAGTCATCCAACCACTCAAATTAGCATACGCAAGAAAGTGATTTATTGTCCACAACAAGGCAGCTCGGAGCGTCAAACATGACTGACTATAAGCATCATAAGTATCTAAACCCTCTTCTCAAAGGTTTTTTAGCTCTTCGATAAGTGGTTGCAATCAAACATCTAGCCTGTTTCCAGGATGACCGGGAATGATTAGTGACATCATGAAATATTGGTGTTTCATGCTCATCCACGGGAGATTATAAGGCACGAGCATTACAGGCCAAATACTATGTTGCGTCTGAATGAATGGTTTAAACTTGTTTGATGCCAAACCTAACCTCAAATTTCTTATTTCCGAAGCTAAAGATGGATGTATGTTGTCTAACTCCGCCCAACATTTAGAATCAACCGGATGATGCAATTTCCAATTTTTTTGTCGTTCCTCCGCATGCGATCTTATCGACTAGGCAATATCTACAATGAGATATACCCTGCAAAGTTTCAGCTTTAATGGGAAATACCGCACAAGTGCCACTGGAATTTTTTTGCTTTTTTGAGCTCCAAACTTTTCAGTTTCTACTTCATCTTCCCCTTGCATGGTTACCCAATGAGATTCCCCGCATACAGAACATGAATCGACATTCTCTTTCGTGCAACGATTCTTGCAAATGTGGATATTTTCATAATGAAACCCCATGTTGGCAACCAACGTTTTCGTCTCATTTGTAACGTTCGGCAAATAAGCTCCCTTTGGAAGTAATTATGCTTGAAATGCTAATCACTTATCAAACATTGTGTCCTCTGTCTACTTGTCCACTTCACGTGAAATGGTTTGATGACGAATGATAATTTCACCATTTCTGGTTTGCACCCAGGATTCAACAGTTGATCTTTGTCTTTCATGTAGGGAAGAAACTTCTGAGCATAATTTGTAATCCCCGTTCTCGACAAATCAGTTCTGACATTAATACATTCGACCACATCGTGTATAATCCCCTCTATGTCGCCTTCAACATCATCCTCTTCTGACTCAATCTTTGTTGGTCGTGTTGTCGTTGTCATGATAACTTCAACACTTGAACTTTCAATACTTCCATGTGAAAAATCCACTGCTCGTAATTACCAGCAAAGTCATTTAGGACGATATCATCAACGATGTCACCTCTGCTTGCCCACTTGTTGTTTCAACACTTCTTGCATGGCCATAATATTTTCCCATCATGAATACATTGGTTATGAGGACTGAAGGCAAGGTTTAGGAATGAGTTTAGATTATTTTTGAAGGTCAGACTAATTCTCTTGCCATACATCCAACTTCTGTCTGACACCATGATTCTATTCATTTGAAACAAAACATGTTAAACATAACATGTTAAAAAGTCCTATCAATCTAACTAAATCTAATTAACACATGCAACTCATCCAAATCAATCTAACTAAATCAGTTAACCAATCTAACAATCAATATAAGATCCAACTCAATATAACTAAACCGCAAACTCATTTAAATTTAATTGAACATTTAACTAAGTTTCGGTAGAATCTCCCCTATATTTCAATAATGAAATTTTTCTGAAGACCCGTATTGACATGAAAAGTGTCATTTTTTGAACGGCAAACATGACAATATCGTCAATTCATCAAACTTAAATCCTAAATACTAAATATGAACTGATCCTAAATCCTAAGTACTAAATCCAATCCTAAATTAAATCCTAAATATTAAATTACTAACAAATTCAACTAACATATCCAAATATAATCTAACATCCAAGTCTACTTAATCTAATTGAAACCAATGCCGATATCCATTGATTTACATCAATTCATTCTTACATTTGTATCATATATTCATTATAATTAACCAAAACAATGCTACGTGATGAGTTTTATGTTTGAATTTCAGAAATAAATAGGTTTGAAGAGAAGAGCCATAAAAGGACCTAAAAGCATGAAAAAGGACTGAGTTGAGAGACTCAAGTACTAAGATGCATGATCGAAGGACCAATGAGCAAACAAGAATACTTCACACCATCATGGGGAGTATTTTGGAAATTCTATTCGGGTCACAGCTTCAACAAGACAAGTAGATGCATCAAAGACAAACAAAGCCTTCCCGAAAAGACCCCAAGAAAATCCAGAGCAATCCGAACACTGTAGACCGCCAATTGGCGGTCCAAGACCGCAAATTGGAGGTCGCTTTTGGTCCGGATCCGCTAAGATTTATGTGGAGCGTGTATTGGTGTGTATTTAGTCTATTTCTGGAATTTGTTTAGTCCCATACCGGGGGATTGTCCCAGATTACCTTTTTGTATGGCTATAAATATAACTCTTCACCTTCTATGGTAATTACCCATTGCTTGGGGGCATTCTCTCTACATGGAGTAAGCCTTGGAGCAAAATCTCAAGGTGGAGAAGAATGCTACCTTCAATGTGAGTCATCTAATGAAATAATGTTTCGATTGTTTTGTTCTTATGTTGTTTCTTTATGCATGCTTAGCTTGTTTTTATTTCTTTGATTCTAGGCTAAAGTAGTTAGAATGTTTCGTTTCTTCTTTAGTTTAATTGTTAGAGTAATGTGTAGTGAGTAGATCCATCCCCCTTTGGGGGTGGAGATGATGTTCATACATGCATTAAAGAATGGATATGAATGCTTTATATTTTGATTGTGTTGATAAATGTGAACATATGCTTGCTTGTTAGAGTAGAATACTACACTTGATGGGTTTTGCCACACATCTTAGACACCTCCCATGCTTGTTTAGGTTCTAAAATAACCAGCTTGTGTATATGAATGTTAATCAACTAGGTTAGTGAATGGATTGATAAGTTTTGACATAACCTTTAGACACTTCCTATGCATGAAAACATTACCTACATTTGTGCCTATAGAATGCATTCTTCACCATCTTTTTACATGTGTGCACACACTCCACCCCTTAGGGGTTTTCCATTTCTGATTTCCAGCTTTCAATTTCCCTTGCTTTTGTTTTCCTTATTTGATGCTTACTCGTTTAGTGTAGTTAGTCTAGTTTAGTGTAATCACAACTTCTTCCCCTCTTTTCCCACTTGCCTTCGAACAAACCAGAGTCTACACACCTCCATGTGGATTGACCAATATTTGCCACCGCTTCAACATGGTCGTGCACTTGTGGTTAATTAAAACGTATCAAACAAGTTTTTGGCGCCGTTGCGGGGGAGGTGCTATGTCTAGACACTGATTTGGATGATTCGAGTGGTTTTAATCTTTTGTTTTTAGTTTATTTTTGTTTCAGGGACATTGCAACATCAAGGGGACACACCAGGAGAAAATGTGAGCATAGAACGACCTTTTGGACCGCCAATCAGCGGTCTGAAATCGCCAATTGGCGGCCGGTGAGCTTCTTTTGCTCCCATTGTTGTTCTGGTGGTTTGTTGTTTTAGTGTAGTAGTTTGGGAGTTCAATTTGTCATGTTTCAACCTGTAGTTAGCTCCCAGATTAATCAATTCACCTTTTAAGACAACTTGGACCATAAAACTCAAAGCAAAAGATTAGACTTCTAGCCATCTAGGTCATGCATCATTTGTAGACCTTGCACGCATTTGCCTTTTCTTTTCTTTACATTCTTGTTGTCGATTGCTGGCATGAGGTATGTGCACCCATTCTCTCATTCATGCATGGTTAAAGCATGCATTAGTTAGTAAGGTGCATCGGGACAAGAGTGAGGTGAGTGCTTGTTTGGTGAGTTGCTTACTAGCCTAAGATTTCAAAATATATTTAAGGGGCATCACCTATAGTCTTCAAAGATAAGGTGGGGGATTTCATCACTCCTCCCTTATCCCCAAAAAGCACACTCAAGTAAATCCTTAATATAAAAGAAAGTAAACATTGGCCCTAAGGAATTTGGACGCACTAGGAGAGTGATCTAGTTGAGACCGTCATAACCTGATCGACGTCGCCTGCATTGTCGATAGTAAGAGGTACTGGATATCCAGATTTCGTATCACTTGCTGGGCATTGTGGTCTTCATTGTAGGGAGGTGAGACGTGTAGAGACTAGTGACCTCGAAGTTAGGCATTGTCTACCCTAAGGACCCATAGCCTTAAGTTGTTTGAGCCGTACTTGCTAGATTAGGCTTCTACCTTCTCCCATTACCCACGCTAGCTCTAGGGTTTCTTCCCTTCTCCTCTGAGTCATCTTCTTCTCACCTACTTCTACGTTCTAGTCTCATCCCATTTACACTCTCTGTTAGTGTTTTAGGGTCGAGTCGAGCACTTTTTGCGAGGTTGGCCTCATGGTTGTGAAATTGATCGACTCGAGAGTTCTTTGTCGAAATGGATGGTTACATGGGTGACCATCCATATCATTGTTGGGACCAGGACAATTCTCCCTGGTACTCCGGACCCATGCATCTTGGGGTGCCTCAGACACACACCCTGTATGGTTGGGAGAATCTTAATTGTTGGACTGAGCAATCTTCATATTGGGGTAATATGAGAGAGGCACCGACTGTTAGACCACTATCTAGTTACGTCGGATCATATGTTGGTTCTCCAACTGAGACGTTGCAAGAACCTTTGGCCTCTTTCATGAATGTGGTAGATGACATGAGTGCACCGGTGGCTCCAGTAGCCGTACCGTGTGACTGGTGTGGGTTGAGTGGTCATGTTATCGTGGAATGTTCTTATGTTCCCCCAGAGCCTGAGTATGAGCATACATTTTCCCAAAATGCTCAATATGACCATTACGCATCCGAGTACAACCCGAGAGGGATGGATTCGTGGGGAGACAATTCTTATTCATGTTCTTATACATCATTCCCACCCCAGCATCCTCCTTCTGAATATCCTGAATTCTACCAACACCCCACGACCAATCATTGGACTCATTCTCAGCCCATCACCACCCAACCCATCCATTTCCAAAATTCTGACATGAACCTCACAGTTGACCCCAACTTGATTCTTTAGAACAAGCCCTCCAATTGTTCATGGAAACCACTCAAAATGTGTTGAAGTCCAATCATGATTCCCTGCAAACTATGGAAATGTATGTGAGTCAAATTACACAATAATTAAGTAAACGTGAGGAGGGTGACATTTGTTGTCAACATGAGGATTCATCTTTTGATATTGAACCACCACCACATTCACAAATTCAAGGAACAATCTTTCAGAGTCAAACTCCTTGTTAGTCTGAGGGACTTCGGGTTTCAATTCACGATCACATTGTCGGGGATTCGATCCAAATCGAGAATAACATGGACCAACTTCATTATGAGTCGGTACAGGATTGTGCCACATCTTTTTGTCCCATGGCCCCTGAGCCACATGATCTTCATGTTGTGCCTCTTAAGGACTCACCAATGGTGGAGCAAGACCTCCTAGTACCCTTAATTTCAAACAACCTGATGAGAGTTTGCCTCTCACTATTGTTCCTGATTATCTTGGAAATGATGGAACATAAAACAACTACATTGCTAATGAGGGTATTAGGAGTTCCTTGGAAGATACCTTGGGTAAGAGACCCACTTTCTGTTCGCCTGGTGAGTCGGACATGCATAACAAGGTTCTTGACCTCGTTCTGACCCACCAGCCTATTGGTTGGAGAGTTTGGATTGACGATCATAACATCAGTACCACAACGGCAGAAACTCTTCTTCCATTGCGCAATTATTCCCAAACTCTTGAGAGGTTCAAGCTCTTTCACTTTGATCCTTTGAATGAGACGCCTTTGCGTCTAATTCATGAACCTCTTCTTTCATTTTGTGCTCTTTGTGAGGGGGGCTCAAACATGATTATTCTGCCCCCCCCCCGTGGTGTCATGTTCCCTTTCAAGTGCATTGACCCACTTTTGAGATTCCCATTTGATGTCCTTTGAGAAATGAAGATGGGAACTTATTTTTGTACATAGTTTTATTCAAAAAAAGAAAAAGAAAAAACAAGCGAGTTATAAAAGACTCCATGAGCGAGCATTGATTATTGTGGGCCCCAACCCTTGTGTACTTGGGCCGCATTTCTTTCACGTATTTGTCGCTCTTCTTCAGTATCTCACAGGTTTTGAGGGAATTCGGCTTTGTGTCCATCACTATAACCATGAACTTCCTGTTGCGCTTCATGTTGGTGAGATTTTCCCTTTTTCATGCATAAATTCATGTAGTATCATGCTCACATTCATTGAGGACAATGCATGAAGTAGGTGTGGGGGTGCTTTACGTGTGTACACAGTGAAGTCGTTTTCCTCTGATTTCATTTTCTTTTGTTTGTACTGCTAGGGTCATATTAGTGTGCTGCATTTAATATTGATATATCTGCTTGCCATGATCCTTGGGTGACTTGTCTTCTTTTGCTTGCCTACTGCTTTAAAATTTTCACATTTCTTTCAAAATCTTCATGTGTTTGCGAAAGAAAATGTTTTGTGGGTTTTGCGTATATTTGGCATATGCAAAACCGTTGAGAGGCAAAGTAAAAAGAAAGCTCCCAAAATTGTCTTGAACTTGATGCATTAGGATATCTAGTTTACTAGAAGGATGCACCCCTGTTTTCCCTCGGGGACGTGTAATCATAGGATTTCAGTACTCAAACATTTAAAGAAGTCCACCCTGAACCTAGTGAGTCAATAATTCGTGTCGGTTAATAAAAGGAAATTTGTTGTAGTCAAGGACCCTTTAAATCTTGTTGTGAGACATTAAGTGTAGGGATTTTGGTTCATGTGTAGATAAGATGGTGAGTAGGTGTTCTCTCTTCTCGCACGACTCCTATCACTCGGGAAAGTAGGTTTGAGGGGACTTTGTGTCTGGTGCTTTTGAGTCATCTGACTTGGGATGCACCGACCGAACTCCCGTTACACGGGTGGTAGGGATTGCCCTATGTGGAGATTTGGGGAAAGGTGTACGTGATAGTGTAAGTCCTCATAGGAAATGATGCACGAAACCAGACCGTGGGAGAATGAAGCTCCAACTAATAAAAAAAGAAGAAAAAAAAATTAATTAAGAAAAATAAGAACCTTAATGGATCATTAGGTTGTTGAGGTTGTCCATGTCTTGCACTTAAGTCCATAATTAACTTTCATGAATGATTCATTAGGCTAGGTGTGTGGACTGATTACATATATAGAGTCGGCCCGTAGCATTTCTGCGTCCAGTGATCGACAAAATAAGTCCAACGAGTCGCGTAGCCTGGTTGAATAATGCATCTTTGTTCGGATTTTGTGGGTGTATCCGTTGAAACCCCTCAGGAGACAACACTCCTCCTCCTTGGCGACAAGGAGGTTTAACGGCTTGTTGCACGTGCGAAGTGCAACTGTGATTCCTGTGAAAGTGAGTTAGGATTTCTTGTTTTTCGTATGCTTTTCTCTTTCTTTGTTTGAACTTACATTGATTGACATCATTTCGTGCCTACATTTGTATCTTATATCCATTATATTTCACCAAAACAATGCTACATGACGTGTTTTATGTTTGAACTTCAGAAATAAATAGGTTTGAAGAGAAGAGGCATAAAGGACCTAAAAACAAGAAAAGGGACTGAGTTGAGAGACTCAAGGACTAAGATGCAAGATTGAAGGACCTGAACATAAGATCGAAGGACCAATGGGCAAACAAGAATACTTCACACCATCATGGGGAGTATTTTGGCAATTCTGTTCGGGTCCGTGCTCCAAGAAGCGAAGTAGATGCATCAAAGACAAATAAAGCCTTCCCGAAAAGCCATCAAGAAAATCCAGAGCGATCCGAACACTGTAAACCGCCAATTGGCGGTCGCTTTTGGTCTGGATCCGCTAAGATTTACGTGGAGCATGTATTAGTGTGTATTTAGTCTATTTCTGGTATTTGTTTAGTCCCATATATGGGGATTGTCCCACATTACGTTTTTCTATGGCTATAAATAGAACTCTTCACCTTCTATTGTAATTACCCATTGCTTGGTGGCATTCTTTTTACTTGGAGTAAGCCTTGGAGCAAAATCTCAAGGTGGAGAAGAATGCTACCTTCAATGTGAGTCATCTAATAAAATAATTTTTCCATTGTTTTGTTCTTATGTTGTTTCTTTATGCATGCTTAGCTTAGTTTTATTTCTTTGATTCTAGGCTAAAGTAGTTAGAATGTTTCTTTTCTTCTTTAGTTTAATTGTTAGAGTAATGTAGTGAGTAGATTCATCCCCTTTTGGGGGTTGAGATGATGTTCATACATGCATTAAAGAATGGATATGAATGCTTTATATTTTGATTGTGTTGATAAATGTGAATGTATGCTTGCTTGTTAGAGTAGAATACTACACTTGATGGGTTTTCCCACACATCTTAGGCACCTCCCATGCTTGTTTAGGTTCTGAAATAACCAGCTTATGCATATGAATATTAATCAACTAGGTTAGTGAATTGATTGATAGGTTTTGCCATAACCTTTAGACACTTCTGATGTATGAAAACACTGCCTACATTTGTGCCTATAGAATGCATTCTTCACCATCTTTTTACATGTGTGCACACACTCCACCCCTTAGGGGTTTTCCATTTCTGATTTTCTGCTTTCAATTTCACTTGCTTTCGTTTTGCTTATTTGATGCTTACTCGTTTTGTGTAGTTACTCTAGTTTAGTGTAATCACAACTTCTTCCCCTCTTTTCCCACTTGCCTTTGAACAAACCAGAGTCTACACACTTCCTTGTGGATCGACCCATATTTGCCACCGCTTCAAGCGGCCGTGCACTTGCGGTTATTTAAAACGTATCAAACACCGTCATACAAACTAAAAGTACACAATCCATGCAACATAAACATACAAATCTAATTATTACAATCCAATCTTAAATCTAATATAATTCTAAAGACCATCGTAAAACTAAATCCTAAACCTTAAATGCAATCCTATATCAAATACAATACTAAAACTAAATAATGAATCCTAAATCCAATCCTAACACTTATTTATAAATACAATACAAAATACAATTCACATTCATCGTCACCGACAACACCAACTCACTAACAAATCCAACAGTCTTTAAATAAAGACTATTACTGTTAATTCGCCTAATTAATGTAACTATAATAAAGTTAATCATGTCAAACTATTTAAAAGATACAAAATCAAGTTAATAAAACAAACTCAATATACAAGATCAAGTTAATCATACAAACTATAATAAATTCACCAAATGGATCTAATTAATCAAAATAACCATTTAAAATATAACTTTGACAACTTAAAAATTACAAAATCACAAATTTAAACTAATTATCATACAAATCACCACTTTAATCCTACAAATAACAATTACATTCTAATTAATGGATTAAAAGGCATGATAATTATTCAACAAAACAAATTAGGTTGTGGTGGTGGGGGTTGGGTCAGGAGGGTGGTTTGGTGACTGTGGAGGTGGTGGTAGGTGGGGCTGCTGGTGGTGGACGTCAATGGGGTCTGGAATGGGGATGGATTTATGCTAGTGGAGGGTGGTTTTGTGGCTAGGGGTGGTGGTGGGTGGGACTAGGGGGTGGGCTGCTGGAGGCTGGGGTGGGGTTGGGTCAGGGCGGTGACTAGGGGCGTTAGAGTGGTGAGGAGGTCGGGAATTTCGGCGATGTGGAGATCAGTTAGGTTGGTGAGGAGGGGACAGTGATTAAAGTAGGGAATGAGGGTTACCACACAGGAGGAGGCGACGAGTGGAGGCGGCAGTGGTAGTGAGAAGTGGGATGGCTCGCTGGTGACTAGCAGAGGAAGAGTGGTCAGAGTGGCGATTAACGCTAGAAGGTGGGTTGCACGAGAAATGAAGAGAGTTCATCGTAGGGTTACTAATATAACCCTACACCGAGAAGACATGTTCGTCGGTGTTGCTAAGGGTATCAGTCAGTGATATCCTTACTAATGGCTCAACGGATGCATTCGTCGGTGTACATTAACGTATCTATCGATGTAGTTTAATGTGGTAAGTGTGTAACGTTTCTTTTCAAACTCTATTCCGACATAACCTATCCGTCGGTGTATAATTCTAAACACGATACACCGATGGAACCTAACCATCAGTGGGGGGTTTTGCACAATAAATTTCATTTTCCTGCGGATTGTTTAATAAAAAATATACACCGACGGTACTTGTCCGTAGGTGTAGAGTAATTGATCGACGAATACTACGAAAATATTAAGCGATTTACTCTATCCGCTGAAGTTGGTTTTAATTTCTGTCAGTGTAGGTTGGTTTTCATTTCTGTCATTTTTCTTTGCTATTGCCACTTCAGATCCATTTTCAGGGGATCTTGCCACAATCAACTTCCCTAATTTTCTAGACAGGGCACTTACCTTTGGCACTAGAGAGTTTGTCCACTCTTTGCATTCTTCCAGACTCTTGTAAATGGTTTGTATTAACTTCTTCCTTAAGTTGTCTAGCATAGAGACAAGGGGAAGATGCCTAACTTCGCTTATGTAGTTTTTGAAGCTTTCACTACAGATATTGATGATGTGACTGCATTTGGCCTCAATACCAAATTAGCTTCTGCTACGGATCTTGTCACTACCTTCAACACTTTCTTACCAATCATGTACTACTTGTTGAATTTTTTTACTGACTGCATTTTCCTATCAAACTGAGCAGGTGTGTAAGCACTAGCAGCATCCCACATCACACTTGAAATGAGAAGACTTGTAAATTTCTTTTGGAAGATTTGGTACAGTCGTATATATAGGATCGATGCCCCCCTAATAATATCTTAACAATTCCCTAATCTCTACTTAAATATGCAGAAAAAACAATAATTAAAACATTAGAGAAAAGGTATGCAAACCACAAGAAGACTCGGCGATTTTATAAAGGTTCAGCACCCCACCCGAGTCCTACTTACTCTGTTGCAAGCTCCGCACGATCCCACGATCTCCGCCTACGTCCTCACTAATCTGATCTCGTTCCAGGCCAAGATCAAGCCTTTACACCATGAACTCGCAAACAATACTCGGTTAGCTAGGACCTCCTCTCACAACCCGAGAGGGATGCTTCGGGCTTACACTAAAACCTTTACAACCTTTTGTTGACAAAAAGAATGTGTAAGACCCGCTCTACTTCTTTAATAATAACAAGTCTACTCTCCTCGGTTATGCATAATTGAGTTCTTGGAATGTCAAATTGTGTTATGGCATGATTGTTTGAGTAGATTTGATCGGAATTCTCGTTGGTCGATCGGGTGTGACACATCGGGCGAGTGCACGGTTGTTTGACTCGATCGACTCAATTTTGGTCCGAGTGAGTGTAGGGTCGGTTTTGGGCTAAACCCGCGTTGAGGTGGCCTAGAATTGGAAGGGTTGCATTAGGGATGTGCATTTTTGTGGCTTTTGGGATGCCTTGCAAAGTGCCATTTTTGGCATGTGTTGAGGTGGCTTGATTAGCCATGAAGACTTGGAAGTTGGAGGGTTGTGTGCAAGCAAATAAGCCTCCCACCCACCCAGCCATCCTCTTCCCTACCCTTTCCTTCCTCACGCACATCACTTCAGACCACTTATGATTTCCTCTCCAGCTGATTGGTGGGCTCATCTCCGGCGAGTTGGTGGAGCTACGTCTAGTGCAACTTTGTGCGGCTAGAAGTGTTGGTGGTCAGAATCTCCGGAAAAGCTCGGGCAATCTTCCTTGCTGATCAGGTATGCCTTAGGCCGAAGAGTAGAGTGGAGAGTAGGGGTGTTGTCTGGAGGCCGGCCAACACCACTTTGGTTGGTGGTGCCATCGGTTGCACCACCAAACCGATCTTCCTCTATAGCGCGCAAGGATAGTGCGTTGGAAAGGGCTGGCTGTGGGTTAAGCCAGGCATGCCGGAGCTCCGGAAAGCTCCACTGATGTCGACCAGATGTGAGTTTGTCACTCTAGGACTGAGGTGGGGTGGTGGATTCGGATCTTGGCTGGTGTGGTTGGTGCATACTAAAGCCGACTAGGTGTCTCTCCAACCTTCACGACGCCTAGCTTTGAGTGGCTGGCTGGTGCAGCCAATCTAAGGTGGTGGATGGGGTCAGGAGGAGTGGGGATGAACCCTAGGGAGGCTAGGGATGATAGGGGTTAGGGATGGCTTGACCGGTTCGTGCTTGGAGACGCAAGAGTGAGCTTAGAATTTGGTGGGTTGGTGCAACTCTCGCGCCTCGCGTACGGTGGCTTGTCTGGAATGGCTCAGCCCGATCTCTCCAATTCCTTCATCACCCCAAGACACCTTGGAGGGGTGGTCTGAGCTTGTTGTTGGACGGACCAGGGGGTTCATGTGCATGGATGTGAGTTGTGTGATTTGCTTCATGTGCTTGATGCAATGACCATGGTAGTGTATGCTGAATGTTGATGTGTTGGTGTTTCTGATTTTGTTCCAGAAGTAACTATTGCATGTGTATGATTTGATCTCAGGAATCCACTCTGATATATCTTTATATACTCACATGAGAATGAAATTAGAACTTACATATAGATTAGGCAACTCATCCTATGCCATGTTGTTGTATGTTAATCGGTATGCATTCATGTATAGTCATGTATGAATGTATTTGAATATCTGATTTCACATGCATGTTCTATTAAGACTCAGTTAATGATATATGTTTATGCACTCTCTTATAACATCTGATTATGTCCTGAACATGTAAGAATTAAATGTATCTAGGTCCTTAATCTAGACGATCATGTCATGTAACTGTTTTAGCATTCTAATCATGATATCCTTTGCGGTCGTGGATGTTTTATAACATTTATTGGGTATATATCTTGCTGATCTGATGCATCCTTATGTGGATGCGTATTCTAATTTAGAGCTCAATCTCATGACTTGTATACATGACCTGTAGATATCGAGGTTGTATTGTCATGCTTGTCTAGTTGAATTCAGTTATGATGGTTTGTTTGTTTCAGCATCTTGCAGTTGCTGATGTGATTGTATTATTTCTGATGCATTGGGAGCTGTGGTGAGAGTATGCATATACTGATCACATTGGGCTCATTCCGGTTAATATATAGCTATAGAGATGGATAGATCTATAGATAGCTTGCATTGAATTTGTTAATAAAATGAATATGGGCACGTATGTTTTGGGGGCGATGGGCCATGAGTAGTAACTCTATGTAGAGATGCCTATTCGCAAATACCTTCACATTGGGAGGCTAGGTGTAAGATAAGTCTTCGGCAGGCGCGCTGTCATTCTGTCTCAAGGTAGGTGTTCCCAAGTTCGCGATGGCACCATGTAGGTTTATTTTCGTGGATTCGGACACATATCCGGTGCACCGCTTTGTGCCGAGCGGTACGTCACTATTGAGTAAGTGCCTCTTACCATCAAGGCTGGTGGTTTGATTCCTATGTAGAGGGATCACTTCGGGTGAAGCCTGAATGGCGCAGCTATGTAGAGTTGTCTCTCGGCACAACTATGTAGAGTTGTTGCCCTTTTGTTTCATGTATGGTAGATAGGTCCCATGCATAACTCTGTACTATATCTGTTGGACCTGGGGCATATGGGGTTTTCCTTGTAGGAAAACTCACGCATATTTGTTGATATTTTGTCTCAGGTACTTAGGTCCCTTTAGGGAAAGACGGGACGAGGTTCGGACGATTCTGTACACGAGGGACATGTCGACCAGAGTCTTCGAGTTATCTTTTACTTCCGCACTGTTGATGTATTTCTCTTTTGAACTAGATGAAATGTATTTGACCATATTACCATATATGGATAATCTCTCTCCTTTAGTTAAATTTTATGTTAGTCTATCCATGTAAGTTCTTGTTCCGTGTTGTCGAGTCTTGTTTGGTGTGTCTTTGTAACTCCTTCGGTCGTCGCGGAGGTCTCTGATCGCGACACTTGTAGTCCTCCCCAGTATGTGTACCCGCGAGATTGAGGCGTTTCTGAATGTGTAACAAGACCTCTAACTTGAGCACACTTTAATGGCTAAGGATTTGAGTACAAGTTGGGAAGTTTAAGCTTGGAGTGTAGGATTTGGGATTTCATGAGTGGGAGAGTTTCTCTCTAATGTATGGAGCAAATGGAACTATGAGAGTTTTGCAAATAAGGTGTGGGAACCCTTATTTATAATCTCCTAGAGAGATATTGCCATTCGCATTGATTTGGTAAAAGTTGTAAGATACACAAAATAAAAAAACTAAGTTCAGCAAATCTATCCTAAACCAGTCGACCGACACGGGATGAACGGTCGACCGTTTCCATGTAAATAAGGAAACGATCGAACCATCTAAAGATTTGGTCAAACCAAATGAGCTATGACTTAAGTTATAGGGTGAACTAATTCTAGAGGCGGTCGACCGTTTAGAGGGTTTTGGCCAGGTACAAGATTGGCGATCGAAAATCCAACAAGGAAGTTTGTCCGACCGAAACTCCTTTCGATAGTGCAACCGACTTTATATTCGACTTTGTAAGCTTTGGTCAGTCAATATCGATCGCTCATCTTCTTAGTACCTACAAGTATAGATTTAGGTACCCAAACATCTTTGGGTCCTTGAAGGTTAAATTTTGGCACCTAAACAATTTTTGTTTTGGGAGCCCATACACTTGTGGAATTACTCTTCATAAAAACATGCTTGCCATTCAAAGTAGTATGAACTACAAGGTTTTTCATGTTGACATTTTACCCTAAACCATGTTTGCCTAATGATTGTGTTTGACTACCAAGAAGCATGTCAAACATTTTTTTCCTTTTGTGATCCTTTCTTAATTGAACATTACATGTCTTAAGATCTAGTTGTTCAACATCAATGGGTGTTACTTTTAGACTAGCAAGTTCTAATGCATGTTTTCATGTCTAGCAATCACCTCATTCTTCTCATTCATGATAGTTTCAATTTTGCAGTTTAGATCATTTATAAGCTTATTAGCATTCTTGTTCTTATCACAAATGATCTCATATTGTGCAACTAACTCATCAAATGCATTTCGAAGCTCATCAAATGTATATGAATCATGATTTGAGTTAAAGCTTTGACTACAATAAGATCTAGTTGAGCAAGAGTTAGAAGCTACCTCACTTTGTTCCTCCTCTATGGCCATGAAACACATGTGGGTAACTTATCTTCTACTTTGTATGGAGGATGATGATGATGATGAAGATGAAGAGTCGTCCCATGTTGCTTTGTGAGCTTCTTCCTCCTTTTATTTTCTCTTGCTCTTTTCCTTTTCTCTCCTTCTCTCCATTTTCTCCCTTTTCTTCTCCTTCCATCTTTTCACTTATTCTTCCTCTTCTTTCTTTGTTCTCTCCCTTTTCATTGTTCACTCCTGTGCATTTGAAGTTCAAACGCCATGAGATTTCCAATCAAGTCCTCCATCTTTAGTTTGGAGATGTCATGTGCTTCTTCTATGACGACGACCTTCTCTTCCCATTCATTGTCGAGTGACTAGAGAAACTTTCTTGCCATGTCTCCCTCCCTAGAATTTCTTCCAAGAACTTTAAGAGAGTTAGTTATATCAGTGAAGTGAGTGTTCATCTCGCTTATGTTCTCACCAATTTGCATAGTAAACTTTTCGTATTTATGCATGAGGAGACTAATTCTTGTTTCTTTGCTTTTACTATCTCCTCATGATTCATTTGTAATCTATGCCAAATCTCATATGCACTTTCACAACCTCTAATCCTATCCATAATAAAGGATGTTCATGATGCTAGAATTCATTTCGTATTCCTTCATTTTAGCCCTAGTCAAGGTGGCTAATTCTTCTTCTTTAGGAGGGGTGTAGAGGTTTTGGATAAAGATCTAATACTTAAGGTCACAAGAAATCTAGAATATTTTGTTCCTATTTTTCCAATAATCATAGTTCATTAATCAAAGGCGGCTTTGTAGTGCCTATCCTTTCTACATGAATAGATGATGATGATGTCATGCTAAACTACGATTAAGTTGATGATATTTAGCACCTATGCTCTGATACCAATTGTAGGATCGATGACCACTAATTATATCTAATCAATTCCCCAATCTCTACTTAAATATGTTGCGGAAACGATAATTAAAATAGTAGAGAAAAGGTATGCAAACCACAAGAAGACTCAGCGATTTTATAGAGGTTCGGCACCCCCACCCGAGTCCTACTTTATCTCTTGCAAGCTCCTCTCGATCCCACTTGCTCCACCCACGTCTTCACTAATCCGATCTCATTTGTAGCCGAGATTAAGCCTTCACACCATAAACTCACGAACATTCCTCGTTGATCTCAGATTCTCCTCTCACAACCCAAGAGGGATACTCCGGGCTTTCACTGAAACCTTTACAACCTTTTGTTGACAAAGAGAATGTGTAACAAGACACTCTAACTTGAGCACACTTGAATGGATAAGGATTTGAGTACAAGTGGTGAAGTTTAAGCATGGAGTGTAGGATTTGGGATTTCTTGAGTGGGTGAGTTTCTCCTTAATGTGTGGAGCAAATGGAACTATGAGAGTTTTGCAAAAAAGGTGTGGGAACCCTTATTTATAATCTCCTAGAGAGATATTGCCATTCGTACTGATTTGGTAAAATTTGTAAGATACACAAAATAAAAAACTAAGTTGAGCAAATTTGTCCTAAACCAGTCGACCGACACGGGATGAACGGTCGACCATTTCCATGTAAATAGGGAAACGATCGAACCAACTAAAGATTTGGTCAAACCAAACGGGCTATGACTTAAGTTATAGGTCGAACTAATTCTAGAGGCGGTCGACCATTTAGAGTGTTTTGGCCAGGTAAACAATTGGCGATCGAAAATCCAACAAGGAAGTTCGTCCGACCGAAACTCCTTTCGATAGTGCAACCGGCTTTCTATTCGACTTTGTAAGATTTGGCCAGTCAATATCGATCTCCCATCTTCTAAGTACATACAAGTATAGATTTAGGTACCTGATTGACATCATTTCATGCTCATATTTGTATCTTATATCAATTATCTTTCACCTAAACAATGCTATGTTACGAGTTTTATGTTTAGTTTTCAGGAATAATTAGGTTTGAAGAGATGAAGCATAAAAGGACCCAAAAGCTGGGAAAAAGGACTGGATTGTGAGATCTGGGGACCAAGATGCAAGGGAGAAGGACCTGAACGCAAGAAAGAAGGACCTAAGAGCAAAACAGAATACTTCACACCATCATGGGGAGTATTTTAGCAATTGGATTCGGGTCGGAGCTCCAACAAACGAAGTCAATGCATCAAAGACCACCAAAAGCACAAAGAAAAGCCCAGAATAAAACTCAACTGAATCCGGACATTTTGGACCGCCAATTGGCGGTCTGGATTAGTCCAGATCCGCCAAGATTTTTCCTGGACTTGTATTAATGTTCGTTGAGGCTATTTTGGTGTTGGTTTAATCCCACATCGGGGGATTGTCCCGGATTAGCTTTTTCCATGCCTATAAATAGAACTCTTCACCTCCTATTGTAATCACTCCATATTTTAAGTGGCTATTCTTCCTACTAGAAGTGAGGCCTTGAAGCACACACTAAAGTAGGAGGATGCTACTTTTAATGTGAGTCATTTTATCAATAAAGTTTTGTGTTTCTTTCATTGTTTGTTTATGCTTCTTTTATTGTTTGTGCATGTTTTAGTTTAATCGTCTTTTATTTCTAGCTTAGTTTTAATATGCTTTCTTTGCTTAGTTGAATAACTAGTGTAATGTTTAGTGAGTAGTTCCATCACCTTTGGGGGGTGGAGTAGATGTACATACATGCATTAGAGAATGGGATGAATGTTTTATTTTTGATATGTTGATAAAACATGAATGTATGCTTGCTTGTTTAGGATAGAATTTATAACTTGATGAGTTTTGCCAAAATGATTAGACACCTCTCATGCTTGTTTAGGTTCTGAAATAAACAACTTGCATATGTAAATGTTAATCAACTAAGTTCGTGAATAGATTGATAGGTTTTGCCATAACATTTAGACACTTCCTATGCTTGATAAACACCACCTTCATGTGCTTAAAGAATGTATTCTACACCCACCTCTTTGCATGTGTGCACTCACTCCACCCCTTAGGGGTTTTTCCATTCCTGAATTCCAGCATTCTTCTTTTGTTCTTAGCTTAGTTGTCCTTTCATTGTTTGTTTCTTTCGTTCGCATTTCATACTTCTTAGTGTAGTATAGAGTAGAGTAGCATAAACATCTTTCTCCCCCTATTTTTGCCACTTGATTTCTGCTAAACAAGAGGCTGTTCACCTCCCTGAGGACGACCCGTACTTGCCACCACTTCATCGCGGTCGTGCACTTGCGATTTAAAATAAAACGTTCAACAAGTTTTTGGCGTCGTTGCCGGGGAGGTGCCAGTTCAGACTCTTGTTTGGACGATTCGAGTGGATTTAATTTGTGTTGTGTAGTTTTTCCTTGTTTCAGGAGACTTGGAGTCATCAGGAGGAACGCCTGGAGAAGTTTTGAGTGAATCTGAGCATTTAAGACCGCCAATCAGCGGCCTGAGACCGCCAATTGGCGGTCTGGTAAGCTCGGTTTTGTGTCGTATTTCTTTGGTTGGTTTTCATAATTGATGTAGTGATCTGGGATTTAATTTGGCATGTTTTGACTTATAGTTTGTTCCCAGATCCATAATCAACCTCCTTTAATCAACTTGGACCCTAAAACTCAAAGCAAAAGATTAGGTATTCTTGTTGTTTAGGTCATGCATCATGTATGTGACTTAGGCATTTAGATTGTCTTTTATCTTAGCTTTATTTTCTGTTGCTGAGAGCTGGCGTGAGGTACGCACCTTCTACTCTCATTCATGCATTTCGTATGAACATGCATTAGTTAGTAGGAAGTGCATTGAAACAAGTGTGAGTTGAGCGTTTTGTTTGGAGAGTTGATTTCTAGATTAGGACTCCAAAACGCTACTAAGGAGGGGCTGTCCCATAAAAGATAAGGTGGGGGATTTCATCACCCTTTCCTTTGCCCCAAAAACCACACTAATCAAGAGCCTAATTTTAAAATCAAGTACACATTGGCCCTAAGGATTTCGGGCGCATTAGGAGAGTGATCTGGTCCCGACCGTCATGACCTGATCGGCGTTGCCCACTTTGTCGATAGTAGGAGAGACAAGATCCCTGGATCTTGGCTCACTTGATGGGCTTTGTGGTCCTCGTCGTAGGGAGGTGAGGCGTGTTGAGGTCGTGTGACCTCGCAGTTAGGCGTCGTCTAGCTGTAAGGACCTATAGCGACCTTAGGATTGTTTGAGCCTTGTTTGCTTGTGTGCTTCTACCTGTACCCATCCGCCGTAGCTTAAGGACTTCTTCCCTTCTCTCCTGAGTCATTCTTTCTCTCTTGTGTTCCCCCGTCTTCTCCCCTACGTACATTCTTTGAAAAAAAAAGAGTTGTGGTTTGTGTGCACACCTTTGTCCATGCTTTCGTGGACACGAGACGAGAGTGGTCGTTTGACGAGGAGCGTTGTCAATCCGGCTTCGGTCATCGATTTCTCGACACCTCCCTCCTCTCGTGTCGCACGTAGTTCGGGTCCAATGGCTGCTAATTTCCGTGAGGAGGAGCAGTTGCTGGACCCAACTGCTCCACCAGTGCTTCCAGTTGTCGTTCCCATACCTCTTCGTGATCGATGCTACCCGAGCCGTACAGCTCTATCCTCATGCATCGTATTACCAGAGGCTAATGGGAACCATTTTGAGGTTAAGCCTCAATTCATTTCCATGCTCCCTCATTTCACTGGGAAATGTGACCCCTATATCTTTCTCAGGGAATTTGAGGAGGTCTGTGCTATGTTCAAGCTGCAACAACTTAGCACAGACTCCATCCATCTTAGGCTCGTTCCTTTTGCACTAAAGGATGACGCCAAGAAGTGGTTGTACAACAACCAGGCGAATTCCTTTAGGACTTGGGATGAGTTTCAATCTGCATTCCTCAAGAAGTACTTTCCTAATCATCGGACTCAAAAATTGAGGAACGAAATCAATTCGTTCTATCAACATGAGACCGAACCATTTCATGCATATCTTGAGAGGTTCAAAGAGCTACTATCCTCGTGCCCTCACCATGGCATTGAGTTGTGGCGTCTTTGTCAGATTGTGTATGAGGGTCTTCACATCCCATCCAGAACGCTCCTTGAGTCCATGTGTCAATGAGAGTTCTTGGGAAAGGATGAAAGGGAGGCATGGGCCTTCCTAGAAGACCTCGCTGAGAAAACCATGCAATGGGAGAGTGTGAGGGAACCACCTGCATCATCTAGTATAGGAGCGAGGATCGCGAATGCAAACTCAACTAGATCGGGTTCCGCATTTGCTATCGATACCACTACGGCCACCGAGGCACGCATGGCGGCCTTAATGCGCCGTATGGAATCGATTGAGCTCGAAAACCAACAAAGTGCACCTCACATGTCCACATCTGGTCCAGTTCCCTGTCATTCATGTGGTAGGATAGCTCATGTAGAAAGCGAGTGTGAGTCCATTCCTCCTGAGATGGAGCGTGTCAACGCCGTCTATGATAGAGCCAGGAATGACCCATACTCATCATCTTATAATCCTGGATGGAGGAACCACCCCAATTTTTCATGGAACCAAACTAATGCCCCGGGTGGTCCTTCCAACTCCTCTAGACCACATTACCAATCACACCAACCTCTCATGCATGCACATTCCTATCAGCCACCCCAAGCGCAAACCACCAATCCATCGGGTTTCCCAAATTCCAATAATATGGAAACCTGATTCAATTCGCTTGAGACCTTGACTCGTGGACTTGAAAACTCAATGAAAAAATTTATGTCTACCACAAGTCAAGTTCTCACTTCAAATCAGTAGACCATGAAATCTCTAGAGCTTCAGATGGGCCAATTAGAGAGAGGGTCTTTTCCTAGCCAGCCTGAGGCTAAACCCCGCATGTACCAACAACAACAAATGCAAAATGAGAATGTGGTACCTCGGGGGAGGCAAGTGAACCATGTGGAGGAACCTGTTCACCATGTCAATTCCATTGTGACCTTAAGGAATGGAAAACAGGTTGACAATCACATTTCCTTGCCACACCCACCACCATCTATGCAGCCCCTCAGTGTGAATGGTGGTGAAGAAGAGGCTGAGGGTGAGGGTAATACACCAAAGCTTTCTTCTCAGGCACAGCAGAAAACCTACCTACCAAAAGCTCCCTATCCAAGTAGGTTAAACAAAAAGCAGAGTGACAACATGGACAAGATATTAGAGGTGTTTAAGCAAGTAAAGGTTAACATCCCCTTGTTGGATGTCATCCAACAAATACCTCAATATGCCAAAGTGTTGAAGGATCTCTGCACAACCAAGAGGAAGACCAATGTTCCTAAGAAAGCATTCTTGGCTGCAAATATCAGCTCACTTTTGTCCAATCCTACCTACACAAAATACAAGGACCCTGGGTGTCCTACTATTCAGTGTACGATAGGGGACACTAGAATGAGCAATGTTTTGCTTGATTTAGGATCAGCGGTCAACCTCCTCCCATTCTCTGTTTATAAACAGTTGAACTTGGGAGAATTGAAACCAACTAAGATCACCCTCCAATTGGCGGATAGATCCATTCGTATTCCCATGGGGATTATCGAGGATGTGCTTATCAAAGTTGGAGATTTTATATTTCCAGTCGATTTTGTTGTCCTCGATACCAATTCTGTTGCGAACACCCACTCTCAAATACCTTTGATTTTGGGTAGACCATTTCTAGCAACCTCCAATGCCTTGATTAATTGTAGAAATGGTCTCATGAAGCTCTCATTCGGTAACATGAGTGCTGAGTTTCATGTGTTCAACTCTGGTAAGCAACAAGAACCCATGGATGAACCTTTAAATCTAAATCTCATCCGCCAATTGGAGAAAGCACCACCAAATCAACGAACACCCCTAACCCCAATGCAACCCGTTGAGAATGTTCGAGGGCCCAGCGAAAACTCATTGCCTATCTTCCCAATGCAACAGAGTGAGCTGGCCTCGCACATGAATGTCCAAAGGGAGTGTTCGTTGCATGATTCAGTTGAGAGTACTAGTGAGAGTGAGATACCTCATCATATGCCTATACCAGAAGGTGTCTCTACCTCATGTCCCATGGCCATTGAGCCATTTGAGCTTCATATTGACTCCAACAATGACCCACCTATGACCGAGCTTATGCTTGATGATCTAAATGATGGTGGGAGGTCCTTGTTGGATGACTTGGGGAGAAGCCCCATTCTTAGTGATGCAGGTCTGCTGCATCCATCGAATGAGCTTGAGGAACTCATTTTGATGCACCCGCCTATTGGTTGGACGGTTTTCTTCGATGAGCAATTAAACCCTAGTGAGGCAACACAACTTCATTCTTTGTTGCCCACACCCAACCAATATCATGAGGGGTTCGAGCCTTTCGGCTTTGACCTTTCACCCCTCATGACACCTCAGAGTACCAGTGGAGTTTGCCCATCTCGGCAAGTCTCTGGTCCTCATGACTTGATGTTCTCATTTGATGTTCCTTGACCAAATGATTATGAGAATATCTTGGTTGATGTATATATCTTTATTAAAAAAAAGTGTGTAATAAAAGACTCATTAGTGAGCATCGATTGTTGTGGGCCCCAACCCTTGTGTACTTGGGCCCAATCTCTTCACGTATTTATCTCCCTTCTTCATCTTCTCACAGGTTTTGAGGGAATTTGGGTTTGTGTCCATCAACATGACCCTGAACGTCCCTTTGTACTTCATGTTGGTGAGATCTTTCCTTTTTCATGCATATCTACATGTAGTATCTTGTTCACATTCATTGAGGACGATGCATGAAGTAGGTGTGGGGGGTGTTTTACGTGTGTACATAGTCGAGTCTTTTTCTTTTGATTTTGTTTTCTTTTTGTGTGTATTGTTAGGGTCATGTTAGTGTGCCGCATTTAACATTGATATATCTGCTTGCAATGATCCTTAGGTGACTTGTGTTCTTTTGCTTGCCTTGTGCTTTAAAATTTTCCCATTTCTTTCAAAATCTTCATGTGTTTGCGAAAGAAAATGTTTTGTGGGTTTTGCGTGTGTTTAGCATGTGCAAAACCGTTGACAGGCAAAGTAAAAAGAAAGCTCCCAAAATTGTCTTGAACTTGATGCATTAGGATTTTTGGTTTACTGGCTTTAGGTCTTATTGAGTCGTTAGGATGCACCCCGGTTTTCCCTCGGGGGGCGTGTAATCATAGGGTTTCAGTACTCAAACATTTAAAGAAGTCCACCCTGAACCTAGTGAGTCAAATAATTCGTGTTTGTGAGTATAAGGAAGTTTGTCGTAGTCGAGGGCCCTTAATCTCTTTTTGTGAAACTTAAGTGCAGGGGTTTTGGTTCCCATGTAGATAAGTAAATAAGTGGTGTTCTCTCTTCTCGCACGGCTCCTATCACTCGGGAAAGTAGGTCTGAGGGGACTTTGTGCCTGGTGCTTTCGAGTCATCTGACTTGGGATGCACCGACCGAACTCCCGTTACACGGGTGGTAGGGATAGCCCTATGTGGAGATTTGGGGGAAGGTGTACGTGATAGTGTAAGTCCTCATAGGCAATGATGCACGAAACCTGACCCTGGGAGAATCAAACACCAACCAATAAAATGCTCCAAAGAAAAAGAAAACAAATGATGAAAGAAAAAAAAGGAAAAAAGAAAAAAAAAGGTCAAATAAGAACCAAAATGGACTTTACACATTGTATCACATTCAGAAGTTAAGGTTGCCCATGTCTATCACTCAAGTCCTTAACTAACTTTCACTAATAACTCATTAGGCTAGGTGTGTGGACGGATTATATATATAGAGTCGACCCGTAACATTACCGTGTCCCATGATCGACAAAATAAGTCCAACAAGTCGTGTAGCTAGATTGATTAATGCATCTTGTTCGATTTTGTGGGTATATCCGCTGAAAACCCTCAGGAGACAACACTCCTCCTCCTTGGCGACAAGGAGGTTTAACGACCTTTTGCACGTGCTAAGTGCAACCGTGATTCCTACGAAAGTGAGTTAGGATTTCTTGTTTTTCGCATGCTTTTCTCTTTCTTTGTTTTGCTCGGGACTAGCAAAAGTTAGGTGTGGGGGTATTTGATTGACATCATTTCATGCTCATATTTGTATCTTATATCCATTATCTTTCACCTAAACAATGCTATGTTACGAGTTTTATGTTTAGTTTTCAGGAATAATTAGGTTTGAAGAGATGAAGCATAAAAGGACCCAAAAGATGGGAAAAATGACTGGATTGTGAGATCTGGGGACCAAGATGCAAGGGAGAAGGACCTGAACGCAAGACAGAAGGACCTAAGAGAAAAACAGAATACTTCACACCATCATGGGGAGTATTTTAGCAATTGGATTCGGGTCGGAGCTCCAACAAACGAAGTCAATGCATCAAAGACCACCAAAAGCACAAAGAAAAGCCCAGAATAAAACTCAACTGAATCCGGACATTTTGGACCGCCAATTGGCGGTCTGGATTAGTCCAGATCCGCCAAGATTTTTCCTGGACTTGTATTAATATTCGTTGAGTCTATTTTTGGTGTTGGTTTAATCCCACATCGGGGGATTGTCCCGGATTAGCTTTTTCCATGCCTATAAATAGAACTCTTCAGCTCCTATTGTAATCACTCCATATTTTAAGTGGCTATTCTTCCTACTAGAAGTGATGCCTTGAAGCACACACTAAAGTAGGAGGATGCTACTTTTAATGTGAGTCATTTTATCAATAAAGTTTTGTGTTTCTTTCATTGTTTGTTTATGCTTCTTTTATTGTTTGTGCATGTTTTAGTTTAATCGTCTTTTATTTCTAGCTTAGTTTTAATATGCTTTCTTTGCTTAGTTTAATAATTAGTGTAATGTTTAGTGAGTAGTTCCATCCCCTTTGGGGGGTGGAGTAGATGTACATACATGCATTAGAGAATGGGATGAATGCTTTATTTTTGATATGTTGATAAAACATGAATGTATGCTTGCTTGTCTAGGATAGAATTTATAACTTGATGAGTTTTGCCAAAATGATTAGACACCTCTCATGCTTGTTTAGGTTCTGAAATAAACAACTTGCATATGTAAATGTTAATCAACTAAGTTCGTGAATAGATTGATAGGTTTTGCCATAACATTTAGACACTTCCTATGCTTGATAAACACCACCTTCATGTGCTTAAAGAATGTATTCTACACCCACCTCTTTGCATGTGTGCACTCACTCCACCCCTTAGGGGTTTTTCCATTCCTGAATTCCAGCATTCTTCTTTTGTTCTTAGCTTAGTTGTCATTTCATTGTTTGTTTCTTTCGTTCGCATTTCATACTTCTTAGTCTAGTATAGAGTAGAGTAGCATAAACATCTTTCTCCCCCTTTTTTGCCACTTGATTTCTGCTAAACAAGAGGCTGCTCACCTCCCTGAGGACGACCCGTACTTGCCACCGCTTCATCGAGGCCGTGCACTTGCGGTTTAAAATAAAACGTTCAACAGTACCCAAACATCTTTGGGTCCTTGAAGGTTAACCTTTGGCACCTAAACAATTTTTGTTTTGGGAGCCCATACACTTGAGGAATTATGCTTCATAAAAATATGCTTGTCAATCAAAGTACTATGAACTACAAGGTTTTTCAAGTTGACATTTTATCCTAAACCATATTTGCCTAATGATTGTCTTTGACTACCAAGAAGCATGTCAAGCATTTTTTCCTTTTGTGATCTTTTCTTAATTGAACATTACATGTCTTAAGATCTAGTTGTTCAACATCAATGGGTGTTACTTTTAGACTAGCACGTTCTAATGCATGTTTTCATGTCTAGTAATCGTCTCCTTCTCATTCATGATAGTTTCAATTTTGCAGTTTAGATCATGTATAAGCTTATTAGCATTCTTGTTCTTATCACAAATGATCTCATATTGTGCAATTAACTCATCTAATGCATTTTCAAGCTCATCAAATGTATATGAATCATGATTTGAGCTAAAGCTTTGACTAGAATAAGATCTAGTTGAGCAAGAGTTAGAAGCTACCTCACTTTGTTCCTCCTCTATGGCCATGAAACACTAGTGGGTGACTTATCTTCTACTTTGTATGGAGGATGATGATGAAAATGAAAAGTCGTCCCATGTTGCTTTTTGAGTTTCTTCCTCCTTTTCTTTTCTCTTGCTCTTTTCCTTTTCTCTCCTTCTCTCCCTTGTCTCCTTTTTCTTCTCCTTCCATCTTTTCACTTCTTCCTCTTCTTTCTTTCTTTCTTCCCTCCCTTTTCTCTCTTGAGGAATTTGAAGAAGTCTTTTGCAAGGACTTCAATGTCTTCATTCTCCTCTCTTCTCCATGGTTCATCTGATTTATCATGCAATTCCAAGGTTGGTTTCTTCTTGGAGGCTTCACTTTCCCTCCTGTCCATTTGAAGTTCAAACGCCCTGAGATTTTCCATCAAATCCTCCATCATTAGTTTGGAGATGTCATGTGCTTCTTCTATGACGACGACCTTCTCTTCCCATTCATTGTCTAGTGACTAGAGAAACTTTCTTGGCATGTCTCCCTCACTAGAATTTCTTCCATGAAATTTAAGAGAGTTAGTTATATCAGTGAAGCCAGTGTTCATCTCGCTTATATTCTCATTCAGGTGCATAGTAAATTTTTCATATTTATGCATGAGGAGACTAATTCTTGGTTCTTTGCTTTTACTATCTCCCTCATGATTTATTTGAAATTTATGCCAAATCTCATAGCACTTTCACAACCTTTAATCCTATCCACAATAAAGGTTGTTCATGATGCTAGAATTTATTTTGTATTCCTTCATTTTAGCCCTAGTCAAGGTGGCCAATTCTTCTTCTTTAGGAAGGGTGTATAGGTTTTGGATAAAGATCTAATACTTAAGGTCACTAGAAATCTAGAATATTTTCATCCTATTTTTCCAATAATCATAGTTCATTAAGCAAAGGTGGCTTTCTAGTGCGTATCCTTTCTACATGATTAGATGATGATGATTTCATGCTAAACTACGACTATGTAGATGAAATTTAGCACGTATGCTCTGATACCAATTGTAGGGTCGATGACCCTAATTATGTCAAATCAATTCCCTAATCTCTACTTAAATATGTTGCGAAAACGATAATTAAAGCTGTAGGGAAAAGGCATGCAAACCACAAGAACACTCAGCGATTTTATACAGGTTCAGCACCCCAACCCGGGTCCTACTTTCTGTCTTGCAAGTTCCTCTCGATTACACGAGCTCCACCCACGTCTTCGCTAATCCGATCTCATTTTGAGCCGAGATTAAGCCTTTACACCACAAACTCACGAACATTTCTCGTCGAGCTCATATTCTCCTCTCACAACCCAAGAGGGATACTCCGGGCTTTCACCGAAACCTTTAAAACCTTTTGTTGACAAAGAGAATGTGTAACAAGACACTCTAACTTGAGCACAATTTAATGGGTAAGGATTTAATTACAAGTGGTGAAGTTTAAGTTGGAGTGTTGGATTTGGGATTTCTTGAGTGCGAGAGTTTCTCTCTAATGTATGGAGCAAATGAAAGTATGAGAGTTGTGTAAATGAGGTGTGGAAACCTCTATTTCTAAGCTCCTAGAGAGATATAACTATTACTGTTGATTTGGTAAAAGTTTGTATAAGATACACAAAACAGAAAAATAAGTTCAGGGAATCTGTCTTAAACCGGCTGACCCACATGGGATAAACAGTCGACCATTTCCTTGAAAATAATGAAATGACCGAACAACCTAAAGATTCTGTCAAACCAAACGGGTTATGACTTAAGTTATCGATCGAACTAATTCTAGGGGTGGTCAACCGTTTATAAGGTTTTGGCTAGGTAAAAGATTGGTGGTCGAACACAACAAGGAACTTCATCCGACTAAAAATATTAGGGACTTTTGGGCACAAAAATAGTATTCATCCGATCGACCGGTTGCTTGTCAACGTTCGATCGGTGGCCAAATACATTCTAGGGGTTTGGTGAGTTTATACGAATACGACAAGGTCAACCGAAAGTTCAAAATAGGTCGACTGGTTGAGATGGGAAATATCACTATTGGAGTTAACGATTAACTGATAGAAGCGGTCGAACGGAAAACTCATTTTTGTCGACCATTTTGCATAAATAGTTTAGGTTTGGATTAAGTGGTTTTCCGACTATGATTTGAGTGACCTACTGAAGTCCAATTGATCTGCAATTTGGTGTGTGACTTCTTCATGGAACCTAGAGGGTTGGTAAATACGTTTCAACTCTTGTATGCTCATGTTCACATAGATTCGTAAGACTCAATTAAAGGGAAAATTACATGTCTTCAATTAACTTGATTACATGTCTTGACTTCATTCCATTCTTCATTCAGTTTTGATCACTAGTAGATGTTAGCAGAATGCAATCTATATTCTATGCATAATGTGTGTTACACTACATTTGATTGTGATTAAGATTAGGTTAGTTAAATCATCAAAACATAAATTAAGGCCTAAAAGCCAACAGAAGAGATGTCTTGCACAAGCTCTGTACTCACAACCCTCATACAACTCATGCCCCTCTTCCTCCAAGCCCTTACATCTATCATTGATTAAAACCAACCCACTTCTTTGGCCTACAACTTACTTAAGATGCCCTAATAAATAGGTCCAATTTTCTTGAGTCTGACTTTACAACTCCAAAAGCCACTGGAAATAACTAGTGATTCCCATCCACTGAAGTTGCAGACAAGAGAGTCCCTTTCTACTTCCCCATGAAATGACAACCATCCAGCCCAATGACTGGCCTACACCCATTCACAAACTCCTCCCTGCATTCCCTGAGACATTCAAAACATCTAAGAACATACAACTCTCAGGCACTACTTCAAAGTTGATTACAGTCCCTGGGTTTGTTCTGGTCGTTCCTTCAAGCAATGATGGAAGCCACTCAAATTGTTCCTCCTCACAACCCCACAACTTCCTTACTGCAATTTGATGTAACATCCTTGATCCGCACCCAGGACATAGCAGTCAAACACAACTAAAAACAAGCGAGCAATGGGACATTAACAAAAATGGTCGAATTGAGGGCTTAATTAAAATAAACATAAAATCAAGTCTAAGTACAAGGCGAAAGGGAAAAATACATGAAGCTGGAATCCTACATCAATACTAAAAGATGAAAGGATTACATCAATGAGCTCACGGATCAAATCCTTGCGTCCCAAGCCCAAGTCGCCTCCACCTGGCTATCGCATCCCACCTGCACATGCACAATTACGCCTGAGTCTCAAATCAAGACCCAGTACGCCACCCAAACCCAACACCAAACAAGGTCTAGCCATCCCTAACAGCTCACACAGGTCTCGTGACCCTATGCAATCACACGCCCAGCAGAACCGAGCGTGCATCTCGACCCCACCTTGCATCTAATCCGCAAGGCAACGCGCAGACTCTGAAATTAGACGCAAGCGCGCACTCAACCCGCTCTCATGGCAAAACTATCACATGTCCCAAGGCGATCACACACCCAGCCAGGCTGAATGTGCACCCTTGACAGGACAACGCATCCAACCCACAAGGCAATGCCCTACTCCAACCACGCGCTTGAGCCCACGAGCCCAGCTCCTGCGGTCACCCATAACAATGCTGGTGAGTTGACCAGTTTCGCATCCGACTCCGAGAATCTAACCACAACGCCCGAGCCCACGATCCCAGCTCCAGCGGTCACTCGTAACAACGCTGGTAAACCATCCTAGACCATCACGACAATGGGGTAACACCCTAACATCTAGTCATACGTACCTCACACGTCAACCCCACTACTCGACCACACGCCCAAGTCCGTAAGCAACGCTCCAACGGCCACTCTTAACAACATGGGCAAACAATTGGTTCACCGAACCTCTCACAGTCTCATAAGGCAAGGGGTAAATGCAATTTACCCCCAAAAGCATGGGTCAACGACCCGAATAAGATATAGAGCAAATGAGAATAAAAGAGACTATACAATCATAAAAGCAGCGTAAAGAAATTATAGCTCTAAACCCACAATCGAAAGCACACGGGTATAAGTGTAAGTTTACCAAAGTTTCCATACCAAAACATAATTCTCATCAGTTCACGGGAAAACAATAAATATCCCAATTGTTAGATTTTTCTACAAATATATATGAATTCCAGGGATAAGTGACAATTTTCCCTAAATTAAAACATTTTTCACAATTATAGAAAATCCAAGGTTTATTAAGCAATTAATACAATTTATTTAATTAATTATTTAAATATAAATAATTCTAGGGTTTTCCAGCAATTATTCACTATTTATTCATTTACAATAAATGCAAGGTTTATTTCACAAATATCCCAATTTCTTTTTAATTTAAACAAAGCACAAAAGTTTAAGTTATTCCTTTAATTAACCTAAACTAATTTGTTTAACCACAAAACACTAAAATCTAGGGGCCATATGCAATATATCCAACCCAACACCCAACCTCATCAAAACCTAGCCGACACAACTTCCAAGGCAACTGCCGGCCTGCCCCACTACCGGCCACCACCATGGCACGACACCGCACGTCCTAGGCCGCACCAACCTCGTGCGACCCTCCCCTCGCGCAATCTCCCCTCCCGTCGATTCGTCCTCGACTCCGGCCACCAGCGTTGCTATCGCTGGTCGCACCATCCACTGTTGCCTTCCCCGAACACATCCAACCCAAGGAACCCGAAAACTAAGGTGGGTGGTGTACCTCGTCGTATCGACGTCGTCGGAGATCAGAAGTGGTTGGGTGGCCTGAAATGTGTCAGTTTAGTGTTTGTTTGGTGAAGAAGAAAGTGGGGGGAGAGAGAGAGGTGAGTCGAGTGAGGGAGGAGAGAGAGAGGGTTGGGTTAAGGTTTAATAGTCTACCCCTCCAAACTCAATGATACAGTAGAGTCAAGTAGAATTTCCTCTTAAGCTGGTCACTTATATTCCTAACTATAAGTCTTTCATTTATGCTCAGCCACTCCAAACATTATTGGGCAATCTAATGTTTGGTTGTCATCTTAGAAGCACAATTGTTAACTAAAGAGTATATTTATTTCAAACACTTTCCTATCAGTTAACCTAGAGGCGTGTATTCTCTACTTACAATTTTGGTTTCTTCACTTTGCTCACATTATATCTGACTGACTCTTGACGTATATAAACTTACATTCACTTAAAATGCAGTGGGTTATTAAGGCCATTCTGAAGATATACACATTTGCAAGCTGTTTTTAACAACAACCTTAGTGCTTTCCATATCAACTTCCATGGATTGAGGACCATCTTAAATAAGCACAAATTCATTCTTATAATATATTTGGTCATCGAAATCAATCTCATCATAACCATTAGACTTTTAAAGTTCACCATTAGAGAGCACATCGTCTGGATTTGTATTACTTGTCTCTGAGTCATCTACCTTATTTAGCGACTTCTCCCTCTCTGTCATTGCTTAGGCTAACAATAAAGGATATAAGACATAAATACATGCGTGATATGATGTCAATCAATGCATACCAAATGCTGCAAGGCCTAGTTCACTTTAGGAATAAACATGTTTGAGAAGAAGAGACTCAAAAAAGGATTTAAAAGCAAGGAAAAAGACTAAGATGCATGACATATGGACTGAGATGCAAGAGAGGAGGACCCGGATGTAAAACCAAAAGGACCAATGAGCAAATCAAGAATCTCCACACCATCATGAGGAGTATTTTGGCAATTAGATCCGGGTCTAAGCTCCAACAACCACTTTGGGTGCACCAAACATAAAGAAATCGATCCACAAAAGTCTCCACCAAAGCACAACCTGATCAGCCCAACCCATGCCAATTGGCTGTCCCAAACCACCAATTGGCGGTCCATTTGGATCCAAACGAGATAAGCCTCAGTCAAGTTGTGTATTAGTGTGTATTTAGTGCATTTATGGTATGTGTTTAGTCCCATACCGGGGGATTCTCCCCGGTTACCTTTGTTTTAATTTACCATTTGCTTGGTGGCATTATCTCTACTTGGAGTAAGCCTTGGAGTGAAACTCAGGGTTGAGAAGAATACTACTTGTAATGTGAGTCATGTAAATAAAATAATTATTCGATGGGATATTTAAGCTAGGTCGTAGAATAATTATGTCCAAAAATGTTATTTTAATTTTATTTCTTTTATCGATAATTTGGAAAACAAAACTAACCTCAAAGTGACTAAGAAATGTCATTGTCATGGCATAGGAAGGGACACTTGGTTTTTTCTCGAAGTTGGTGATTTGTATCCTCCAAGAGTCTCAAAATAGCTTTTATATTGGCACATGGTACTGGCGGTCATAACTCATATACCATATCCAGAATAGAAAATAACTATTGGACAACTATGTGTTTCTTCAAATAAAAGAAACTTCTTACTTGTGGATATGACCATAACTATAAAATGAGTGATGTGAAAGAAAGATATACTTTTAACCAACAACAAGAAAATACAAAGAGGTTTGCAAAGTATAAACTTATATAAAGAATGTTATTCCATGTTTATTTTATTTTCAAAAGAAGTAGGCAAAAAATCAATATTTGAAGCATAAAATCAAGATGAATGAAAACCCATGGAACAATCAGTAATAAATATCAAGAAGACGAGGTTACACTTGGAGCCATGAATCATTTATTCTTGAGCCAAATTCTGTTGGCATTGTAATATTTATTTTAATAATGTTGATCAAGTCAAACACTTAAACCAGTTATTCAATTCACACACACACATATTGTTAGATCCTAACCCATGCTTAGGCTAATCCCGGGATTAGTAGGGGATTAGCATGGGGAAGAGGATGTGAATAGTGGGTTGGTGATGGGTGATGGGGTAGGGAGGCCGGTTACTGTTGGTTTGGGCTGGTTTTGAGGAGAAACCAATGTTTCTTCCTTTCTTCACCCAAACTTCGCTCACTTTCTTCCTCTCTTCCAACGACCAGAGATTGTGGAGGCGACTCCGGTACGTGGAGGCGAGCTTGGAGTTGAGGAGGAGCGGACGTGAGGCACGTAAGTGCGGAGGTTGCGGTCGGCGTGCGACGTTGAGCGAACTCCGGCGTACTCCATCTTCATCTTGAGATATGTCGGCTTTTAGTGTGGTTTTGTTGTTTCCCCACGTTTGTGGGAAGTTAAGGTCGGCCGCGGGAGGTCGGAAACCTCGCCGGCGACGAGAAACGACATAAAATCCTTGGCTGGCGCAAGGTTGCTGTCGACCGGTGCCTTCGGGTGGTCTACCAATTTTACCTTTTTGCCCGACTTTAACCAACACCAGTCGAACGATGGCAATGTGGCGGTCGACCGGTTGTATGTGTGCTGGTGAGTTGGAGGCTTACTGTCGGATTTCGGTCGACCGTCCTATGTTTTGGGGTCGACCGGAACTTAAGTGTACTTGATATTATTGCATGTTGTTCGATCGATTCCCATATGTTGTTTGACCGTTATATGACGTAGACTATTAGGATGACCCTGGTCGTTTTCGGTCGACCGGGACCCCTGAGTCGGTCGACCGAATAGACATGTTGATTTTGACCAACTCCGGATTTTGACCTCGTGTTCGGTCGACCGGTTTTAGACTGTTGTTCGACCGTTTGGACTTAAGTGATGTGCAGAATAGTTCAACCGTTGTAGACTTTCGGACGACCGAACCTATTGGGGACGATTGACCGGTTAGGCTCTTTCGGTCGACCGTTTGTGTGCAGAACTGAATTCCTGGTCCTTGTGTTGTGTCAACTCTGTCCATGGAAACCCGTGTCCTCGCTGAGAGTGTGAGCCAGGAGGTGACGGAAGAGTGTGGACACTTGGGTCACGCCACCTCCGTGATGGACCTCGGTGTGACGTATTGTTGCCTTACTCTTTGTTGAGTAGCAGACCTGAGGGATTGCGGATCCCAATGCGTGTTGACGCATGCCTCGTGGAGCATGATGACCCTGCAGACTACGGTCTGGACCCGTCCGATGTTGTGTCAGACGTATGTTGTACCGCCAAGGTTGTGCTGGCGATGCCGCCGAAGTTTTTGCCGGCGATGATGGTGCCGACGATGTTCCGGCTTGTGGTTGTGTCGTCCGATGTTGTGCCGGACATATGTTGTATCGCCGATGTTGTGCCGGCGATGCCGCCGATGTTGTTCCGGTGATGATCCCCGATTGGGCACCTATCTTGGGATGTTGACCGTCCGGACTACGACTTTGTCGAGGTGGTGTAGACCGCGTGGTTACTTTGCGTGGAAGTGTGGACGCTCCTCACCGATCCCTTTGGCTCGAGTAGTCGCGTGTGGGGGTGCGTCGCGTACTGTCCGTAAGACTGTATGTGCCTATGGTAGGTTTCCAAGGGAGACCCGTTGTTGTTGCTGGACTGATGTCCTTGTGGACCCTATTGAGGGTACTTGTGTTGTTGGACTGAGGTCCCGTTTACCCTTTGAGGGATTTGATGCATTGCAGATGTGAGATGACATGCTACTAGTATGATAGGTTCATTTACCGTACTGTTGCATTCATATAGGCGAGCTTGGCATACGGGGTTTCCTAATGGGAAACTCCGGCATCGTTGTTTGATTCATGTTTCAGGACCGCAGTAGGTTCTGTCGGGTGGTGATTGATCTCGTTTTATATTTCTACCGCAAGTGCACGGCCGCGTTGAAGCGGTGGCAAATACGGGTCGTCCACTGGGAGGTGTGTCGACACTTGGTTTGTGCGAAGGCAAGGGGTAAAGAAAGGAGAAAAGGATTGGTTACACTAAACTACACTACAATGCTAAACTAGAATGCAAAAGGAAATGAAGATAAGCAATAAACTAAGCCCCAAAGGGGGTAGAGGAATAATGTGAACATAAAGAAGTGTGTGTGTGTTCATTAAGCTCCTCACAACATGTAGTGCATGAAATCATAAAACTACATCCAACTTTGCCTCTACATGAATTAAGATTTCACTACATCATTAAAACATACAAGACATTAATTGGAATGAAGCTACATGAACTCAAGTATAAAGACTATACCCTACTATGCCTCTACATGAATTAAGATTTCACTACATCATTAAAACATACAAGACATTAGCTAAGGTAAAGGCAACAAGAGCACATACACTACAAATTGTGTTTCCAACATTAACTTCATCCATATCCTAACCTTATCATTCCCCATAAAATAGGTCCACTAATCAAAGCATAAGCTAAGCTTCATTCAAGAGCATTAGCCTATCAAAGATAAGAGTGGAGACCCATTAGATGGTTATGGAAATCATATAAAGCTCAAGGGATAAAAATAACACACACTTAATACACTACATGATTATATCACATATTTCTCCACCCCCCAAATGGGGATGGAACTACTCACTACTCATTACACTACTGATTAGACTAAGCAAAGAAAGCATAATACTGAAATGAAAGTTAACTAAGAAGGGAAGAAGCATTAAAGAAACATAAAAGGAAAGGAAAGACTAAACAAACATGCACAAATTAAAAGACAAGATTTAAAGAAACTAGAAGAATTATTTTATTAACAAAATGACTCACATTGAAGGTAGCATTCTTCTCCACCTTGAGTTTTTGCTTCAAGGCTCACTCCTTAGTAGAGAGAATGCCACCAAGCAATGGGTAATTACAATGGAAGGTGAAGAGTTCTATTTATAAGCATGGAAAAAGCTAATCGGGGACAATCCCCCGATGTGGGACTAAACCAATACCAAAAATAGCCTAAACGAACATTAATACAAGTCCAGGAGAAATTTCGACGGATCCTGAGCAATATGGACCGCCAATTAGCGGTCCAAGACCGCCAATTGGCGGTCCAAAATTGTCGGATCGTGTTGGAATTTGTTGTGGGCTTTGCTTTCTGGTATTGTTGGTCTTTGATGCGGTTACTCGACTTGTTGGAGCTCCGACCCGAATAGAATTGGTAAAATACTCCCCATGATGGTGTGAAGTATCCTGTTTTGCTCTTAGGTCATTCTGTCTTACATTCAGGTCCTTCTCCTTTGCATCTTGGTCCCTAGATCTCACCATTCAGTCCTTTTTCCCAGCTTTTGGGTCCTTTCATGGCTCTTCTCTTCAAACCTCTTTATTCCTGAAAACTAAACATAAAACTCGTCACGTAGCATTGCTTAGGTGTTAGATAATGGATATAAGATACAAATATGAGCATGAAATGATGTCAATCAAATACCCCCACACCTAAGTTTTTGCTAGTCTCGAGCAAAACAAAGAAAGGAAAAAGCATACGAAAAACAAGAAATCCTAACTCACTTTCGTAGGAATCACGGTTGCACTTAGCACGTGCAACAAGCCGTTAAACCTCCTTGTTGCCAAGGAGGAGGAGTGTTGTCTCCTGAGGGTTTTCAGCGGATATACCCACAAAATCCGAACAAGATGCATTATTCAATCTAGACCTCGACTCGTTGGAAATATTTTGTCGATCAATGGATGCGGTAATGCTACGGGCCGACTCTATATAGGTGATCAGTCCACACCTCTACCCTAATGAACCATTCGTGCAAGTTAAATAAGGAATTATGTGAAAGACATGGACAACCTCAACATCCTCAAGTGCTACAAAGTGTAAAGTCCATTAAGTTTCTTATTTGTATTATCATATATTTTTTTCTTTTTGTTTCTTTTCACATTTTTTTTTCTTTTACTTTTTATTAGTTGGAGCTTCATTCTCCCAGGGTCAGGTTCCGTGCATCATTGCCCATGAGGACTTACACTATCACGTACACCTTTCCCCACATCTCCACATAGGGCAATCCCTACCACCCGTGTAACGGGAGTTCAGTCGGCGCATCCCAAGTCAGATGACTCGAAAGCACCAGGCACAAAGTCCCCTCAGACCTACTTTCCCGAGTGATAGGAGCCGTGCGAGAAGAGAGAACACCTACTCACTTATTTCTTATCTATACATGAACCAAAACCCCTACACTAATGTCTCACAACAGGATTTAGAGGGTCCTTGACTACAACAAACTTCCTTAAGTTAACAGACACGAATTATTGACTCACTAGGTTCAAGGTGGACTTCATTAAATGTTTGAGCACTGAAACCCTATGATTACTCACCCCCAAGGGAAAACTGGGGTGCATCCTAGCGACTCGATAAATCCTAAAGCCACGTACTAGATATCCTAATGCATCAAGTTCAAGACAATTTTGGGAGCTTTCTTTTTACTTTGCCTCTCAATGGTTTTGCACATGCTAAACACACGCAAAACCCACAAAACATTTTCTTTCGAAAACACATGAAGATTTTGAAAGAAATGTGAAAATTTTGAAGCACTAGGCAAGCAAAAGAAGACAAGTCACCCAAGGATCATGGCAAGCAGATATATCGATATTAAATGCAGCACACTATCATGACCCTAACAATGCAAACAAAAGAAAACAAAATCAAAGGAAAAAGACTCGACTATGTACACACGTAAAACACCCCCCCCACACCTACTTCATGCATTGTCCTCAATGAATGCAAGCAAGATACTACATGGATTGATGCATAAAAAAGGAGAGATCTCACCAACATGAAGTACAAAGGGAAGTGCAAGGTCATGTTGATGGACATAACCCGAATTCCCTCAAAACCTGTGAGATGCTAAAGAAGGGATACGAATACGTGAAAGAAATGGAGCCCAAATACACAAGGGTTGGGGCTTACAACAATCAATGCTCACTGAAGGAGTCTTTTATTGTACTTCTTTTTTTCTTTTTTCTTTTTTTTTCTTTTTTTTTCTTTTTTTTTCATATAACTATGTACAAACATAAGTTCCCATCTTCATTTGTCAAAAGACATCAAATGGGAACCTCAAGAGTGGGTCAATGCACTTGGAAAGGGAACATGACACCACGCGGGGCCAGAATACGCATGCATGGGCCCCCTTCACAAAGAGCACCAGATGAAATGAGAGGTTCATGAATTGGACGCAAAGGCATCTCATTCAAAGGATCAAACTGAAAGAGCTTGAACCTCTCGAGAGTTTGGAAAATAAGGGGCAACGGAAGAAAAATATCTCCCGTTGCGGAACTGAAGTTATGATCATCAATCCAAACTCTCCAACCAACAAGCTGGTGGGTCGGAACGAGGTCAAGCACCTCGTTATGCATGTCCAACTCACCAGGAGAACAGGAAGTGGGTCTCATACCCAAAGTATCCTCCAAGGAACTCCTAATACCCTCATGAGCAATGTAGTTGTTTGATGTTCCATCATTTCCAAGATGATCAGGAACAATAGTGAGAGGCAAACTCTCATCAGGTTGTTTGAAATTGAGGGTACTAGGGAGCTCTTGCTCCACCAGAGGTGAGTCCTTAAGAGGCACAACATGAAGATCATGTGGCTCAAGGGCCACGGGACAAAAAGATAAGGCACAATCATGTGCCGACTCATAATGAAACTGGTCCAAGTTATTCTCAATTTGAATCGAATCCTCCACTAAGTGATCGTGAATTGAAACCCCAAGTCCCTCAGACTGACTAGGAGTTTGACTTTGAAAGATTGTGCTTTGAATTTGTGGATGTGGTGGTGGTTCGATATCAAAAGATGAATCCTCATGTTGACAAGAAAGGTTACTCTCCTCACATTCACGTAATTTCTGCGACATTTGACTCACTTGCAGTGTCATATTTTGTATGGACTGTTGAGTGGTTTCCATGAACGTAAGGAAAGTTTGTTTCAAGGAATCAGGTATGCGGTCAACGATGAGGTCCAAGTCAGAGCTTGGGAAATTTTGAGGTTGGGTGTTGATGGGCTGAGAATGAGTCCAATGATTTGGAGTGGGGTGCTGGTAGAATTCTGGGTATTCGGGAGGAGGATACTGGGGTGAATATGAAGTATAAGAATTTGAATAAGAATTGTTTCCCCATGAATCCATCACTCTCGGGATGTACGCGGATGCGTAATGGTCATATTGAGCATTTTGGGAAAATGTATGCTCATACTCAGGCTCTGGGGGAACATAAGGACATTCCCCGATATTATGACCACTCAACCCACAACAATCACACGGTATGGCTACTGGAGCCACTGGTGCACTCATGTCGTCTACCGCATGCATGAAAGAGGCCAAAGTTTGTTGCCCAGAGTATGATCCAACATAACTAGATGGAGATCTAGCCGTCGGTGCCTCTCTCATATCACCCCTATATGAAGATTGCTCAGTCACATAATGAAGATCATCCCAACCGTACGGGGTGTTCGTCTGAGCCACCCCAGGTTGCATGGGTCCGGAATACCAGGGAGAATCGTCTTGGTCCCAACAATGATATGAATGGTCGCCCATGTAACCATCCATCTCAAGAAAAACTCTCGAGTCGAACACTCTCACCACCACGAGGCTAAGCTCGCAAAAAGTGCTCGACTCGACCCTAAACGCAAACAGAGAGTGTAAAGGGGAGGAGACTATAACGTAGAAGAAGGTGAGAAGAAGATGACTCAGAGGAGAAGGGAAGAATCCCTAGAGCTAGCGAGGGTACAGGGTGAAGGTAGAAGCCTAACTAGCAAGCATGGCTCAAACAATGTAAGGCAATGGGTCCTTAGGCTAGACGACGCCTAACTTCGAGGTCACTAGCCTCGACACGCCTCACCTCCCTACAACGAGGACCACAATGCCCAGCAAGTGATACCAGATCCGGAGATCCAGTACCTCCTACTATCGACAAGGTAGGCAACGCCGATCAGGTCATGGCGGTCTCAACTAGATTACTCTCCTAGTGCGTCCGAATTCCTAGGGCCAATGTCTACTTGCTTTTAGTTAAGGCTTTACTTGAGTGTGCTTTTTGGGGCTAAGGGAGGGGTGATGAAATCCCCCACCTTATCTTTGAAGTCTATAGGTGATGCCCCTTAAAGATGTTTTGAAATCTTAGGCTAGCAAGCAACTCACCAAACAAGCACTCACCTCACTCTTGTTTCGATGCAAACCTTACTCACTAATGAATGTCCTAATGCGTGAATGAGTGATAAGGAATGCGTACCTCGCTCCAGCAATCAACGACAAAATGTAAAGCAAAGAAAAGAAAGATGCATGCAAGGTCTACATATGATGCATGACCTAGATGGCAAGAAGTCTAATCTTTTGCTTTGAGTTTTATGGTCCAAGTTGATTAAAGGGGATTGAAATTAAATCTGGGAGCAAACTAAAGATCACAACATGCAAAATTGGGCTCCCAGATAACTAAAGTGAACAACATAACAACTGGAACAAATTTGAGAGCAATTGAGGCTCACCAGGCCGCCAATTGGCGGTCCCAGACCGCTGATTGGCGGTCACTTTGGGGTCGTTTGCTCTCCAATTACTCCAGTCGCTTCCCCTTGATCCTCAGGTTCCCTGCCACTAAGAAAAACTGAAAACAAAAAATTAAAAACCCCTCGAATCGTCCAAACCAACGTCTGGACAGAGCACCTCCCCGGCAACGGCGCCAAAAACTTGATTGATCTCGTTTTATATTTCTACCGCAAGTGCACGGCCGCGTTGAAGCGGTGGCAAATACGGGTCGTCCACTGGGAGGTGTGTCGACACTTGGTTTGTGCGAAGGCAAGGGGTAAAGAAAGGAGAAAAGGATTGGTTACACTAAACTACACTACAATGCTAAACTAGAATGCAAAAGGAAATGAAGATAAGCAATAAACTAAGCCCCAAAGGGGGTAGAGGAATAATGTGAACATAAAGAAGTGTGTGTGTGTTCATTAAGCTCCTCACAACATGTAGTGCATGAAATCATAAAACTACATCCAACTTTGCCTCTACATGAATTAAGATTTCACTACATCATTAAAACATACAAGACATTAATTGGAATGAAGCTACATGAACTCAAGTATAAAGACTATACCCTACTATGCCTCTACATGAATTAAGATTTCACTACATCATTAAAACATACAAGACATTAGCTAAGGTAAAGGCAACAAGAGCACATACACTACAAATTGTGTTTCCAACATTAACTTCATCCATATCCTAACCTTATCATTCCCCATAAAATAGGTCCACTAATCAAAGCATAAGCTAAGCTTCATTCAAGAGCATTAGCCTATCAAAGATAAGAGTGGAGACCCATTAGATGGTTATGGAAATCATATAAAGCTCAAGGGATAAAAATAACACACACTTAATACACTACATGATTATATCACATATTTCTCCACCCCCCAAATGGGGATGGAACTACTCACTACTCATTACACTACTGATTAGACTAAGCAAAGAAAGCATAATACTGAAATGAAAGTTAACTAAGAAGGGAAGAAGCATTAAAGAAACATAAAAGGAAAGGAAAGACTAAACAAACATGCACAAATTAAAAGACAAGATTTAAAGAAACTAGAAGAATTATTTTATTAACAAAATGACTCACATTGAAGGTAGCATTCTTCTCCACCTTGAGTTTTTGCTTCAAGGCTCACTCCTTAGTAGAGAGAATGCCACCAAGCAATGGGTAATTACAATGGAAGGTGAAGAGTTCTATTTATAAGCATGGAAAAAGCTAATCGGGGACAATCCCCCGATGTGGGACTAAACCAATACCAAAAATAGCCTAAACGAACATTAATACAAGTCCAGGAGAAATTTCGACGGATCCTGAGCAATATGGACCGCCAATTAGCGGTCCAAGACCGCCAATTGGCGGTCCAAAATTGTCGGATCGTGTTGGAATTTGTTGTGGGCTTTGCTTTCTGGTATTGTTGGTCTTTGATGCGGTTACTCGACTTGTTGGAGCTCCGACCCGAATAGAATTGGTAAAATACTCCCCATGATGGTGTGAAGTATCCTGTTTTGCTCTTAGGTCATTCTGTCTTACATTCAGGTCCTTCTCCTTTGCATCTTGGTCCCTAGATCTCACCATTCAGTCCTTTTTCCCAGCTTTTGGGTCCTTTCATGGCTCTTCTCTTCAAACCTCTTTATTCCTGAAAACTAAACATAAAACTCGTCACGTAGCATTGCTTAGGTGTTAGATAATGGATATAAGATACAAATATGAGCATGAAATGATGTCAATCAGGTGGTGACAGCGGGCGCACACATTTTGGGGCCAGGATCCTCTTCGGACTCTTCGAGGTCGTCGTGAGTGCTTGTACATGTCTTTCATTGTATTGTTGTAATCACGTCGTTTGACAAACTCTGTTGTATTTTGGTGCACCGACTGTTGATTTATATGAGTAACGTTCCCGTTGATGAGTTATTCTGTTAATCTCGTGATTGTTTAAATTTTTAAATTTCCGCTGTTTCGGGATGTTACATATATACATCATACTTGTGCATGTTTTTGTCTTAAAAGGTGTCGAAGACTCAAGCACATATGGGTTAAATCAAGATATGCAATCAAGCTCAAGAAGACTTGTAATTTTATCTTTTATGGAGTCTTAGGATCATATGTAAATTTGGACACTCTTAGGATCATGATCAAACACTTAGAAAATCCATAGAATCTGTCAAATACCCAATTCGGACGACCAAACCCTTATCTAGTGGTATGAAATACACATTAGTAAACCTTTGAGCTAAGTAAGTCTAGTTTCAGACGATGTAGATCTTGTTCTGTTGTCTGAATTCATCATAGATTAGTAAACCCAAAAACTCCTCTTGCCTAGTTTCATACGACTTACGCCTCTTTGAGACATCTGGACATTTTACTTGGCTTTTCCAGACTTTTTCCAAATTGTTTATAACGATCAATGTTTCCTTCAGTCATTCGAATCCCTCTCGTCTAGTGAGTGTTATTTTGTTGTCCTCTAAGAAGAGTTGTTTATCTTACGTCATTTGAATCATATGTGCAATAGAGGGGTTGTTTTGTTACTGCTTTTGACCTTTACCCTGTCCACTATATCTGCATTTGTCTTACTCTACCACCTAAATTCGGACAACCAACTTTATCTATGTTCAGCCTAAGCTCAACGTTCCCGAAGACGTAGATTTCCTCAGACGTTCGAACCAAAATTCCAGAACATCCAAAATCTTATGCCAACTCATTTCGAATGACCTTGGTTGTTGTACATTGTCCAAATATCAAGTCCCAAGCTTTCAAATCATCAGTTACACCTTTTTAGACATCTTGTTCTATATTTCCTTGTCCAAACTTGTACTCCAGCTTTGTTGACATGAATTCACTAGGGCATTCAAATGACCTAGACTGCTCAAAGTTGTCTGAATCTGGGCCAAGCAGAATTTTATATTTCATCTCTTTTGTTCTTACTTTTCCCATAACTCATCATATTGAGAGCCTATAAATACAAATGCACATCCAACACTGAGAGACATTTATTACACTCTACTTAATCAAATCAATCACATTCTCGTGTCCACATCCTCCAGTCCTCAATGCTCCACCAAAATCTCATACTTCATGCAGTACACTCCAAATCCAAATTCCAAAATCCTTTGAATACATTCAAGTTAAAGTTTCCACTACAACTTTCTATTCAGGTTTTGTAAAGCCTCGAGGAAGCTCCATTTCGGGTTGTGAGAGACAAATTGAGCAAGGCGTGGATGTTTGCTAAGGCACGCGGTGTAAGGGTTTCTCTTCGACCTGGAATGAGGAGAATAGTAGATATTGCAGTATGGATCAAGGATCAATCAGAATCTCTTCGACCTGGAATGAGGAGAATAGTAGATACTGTAGTATGGATCAAAGGATCAATCATAGCTAAGTGAGAGAACTAGATCACGGTGGTGATCGAATTCTTGTGTTTGCAATTTCTGCACTTAAGTGTTAGTTATAGCACAGTCTATTAACCGCCCCTCTAGATTATTTTAGATTCCACCCACAAAATCAATGACACACATTAAGCGAAATGTTGTTTATGTGGACATTATATCAAAGGAGTTATGATGACTTTCTTTTGTTACACAAACATTATGCAAATGGCATTTGGAGAAGTTTCTTTAGTTATATAAATCCTTTTAACTTCATTATAACATATCATAGTTTTTGATAACCTTCATGTAAGAATGATCAAACACTAATCTAGAGGGAGTGAATAGATTAAGATGCAATTATCTCTAATAATGCGGAATTAAAAAGTAAAGTAAGAGATTTGCAAATCACAAATGGACTCTAGCAATTGTTCTTGGGATTTGATCACAACCACCATGATCTAATCCTCCCCTCGAGTTTCGATTGATCCTCTGATCCCTCGGGTCGAAGATAAATCCTCTACAGTCCGAGCAATGAAAACACCTTTGCCTTGCTCTATTCTCCTCTTACAACCCGAGAGGGAGCTTCCTCGAAGCTTTACATCACTTGAAATTGATTGAAGGTTGTTGAACTCTAACTTGAATGCCCTCGAAGGACTTCAATTGGGCTTGGAGTGAATTGAATTAAGTTCGAAGTTGTTGGAACTTTGAAGACTTCGAATTTGAGAACACAAAGAGTATGAATGTTTGGAGTATGTAAAATATGTATTTGTGTCTCTTGAATGAAGGTTTTAAAGGCTTCAAAGCAAATAGAACCATTTGGAAGAGTTGGTGAGATTTTGACTAATAAAAGATATTTTGACATAAGCTCAGGCAAAAATTTCCACATATTCGTTCGATTGTTTGGGACAAGGTCGTTTGAAACCAAAATAATAAGTGTTTCAGTTGACCAAACAAAGGTCGGATAACCGATCACCAACTTTCAGTTACTTTTTCAATTAAGTTTTGATTAACCAAAATAGGTTCGGTCAGCCATGCAAGAATGAACATTAAGAATTGGTCGGGCTTTATCAAGAAAAAAAATTGTTGGTCGATGGACATTCGGTTGTCCGACATGTTCATTTTGTCAAAGTCAAGAATTACTCTAACGGTTGAAAATCAAATATTGGTTGAGAGTCCAACTACTATATTGATACGTGGAAAAGTTTGTTGCGCTAGCAACCAACAAATCAAATGGTCAACAGAGTAAGGATCGGTAGACTGAAACTTGTGAGTTTTCAAAGATTGTGCTTGATGACAAAAAATAAGTCTGTTGAGAATTCTCAACGGATCTTTGCCACATCGGCCAATGAGAGCAAGCCACGTAGGATTTGATCGGTAGAAAACTTAGATGACCAAATGATAGAAGGTCGATCGAAGTGAAGATTCCAGTAAAGATTTGGAGTTTTACTGAGCCAAAGTTTTTGGACGACCAAAAGGAGTTTTCTCATCCAAACTTGTAATTCCAGTAAGGATTTGGGGTGTACAAACCTAAGGTGTTTGGATAACAGAAGGGGGTTCGGTCGTCGGAACTCAAACAATTTCGGTTGACCAAGGATGGACCGTCGACCGATTCTGTCGAATCACACTTTATTGCTTCAAGTGTACATTTGTTCCTAAGACTGAAGTAAAATGAAAATTACATGTCTTATCCTTGAGCTTTGATTGCAAGTATTTAGCCTTGTTCTTGAAGTTGATAAATTCTTCAATTTGAGCGCCTACAATGTTAGCAATATACAATATATGTGCAATTTCACAATATAATCTATGTGATGTGCTAATTGAAGTTATACATAATTTTAGTTTGTTAATCATCAAATAAAGAGTACAAAAAGGTCAACACTTCACACCTTCCCTCTATTGAAAGAAGGTTGTGCTTAGATACAACGAAAACTAAAAACAACATGTCCTTTAATTTCTCCTTTATCTTTGTCTTTATTTGAATTGTTCTTAAGGTCATTTCATTAATCATCGTTGTATATTTCAGTTAGTACCTCAGAAATTACTAAAAACCATGGAACATATGTATGTCTAGGGGTGTCAATAGATCGAATACGGACCAGATCTGCCAACATCCGTATATGAATCCCGGAATTTTTGACATCCGTATTTGGTTTCGTATCCGATCAGATCTTTTTAATTATATCTAAATCAATATCCAAAGGATCCGGATGGAATATGTATCTGAACAATAACATCCGGATGTGTAAGATCGGAATGAAGACATCCAGATTCGAAAATCCGATCCGAAATCCTGCTTTAAGGTAATAATAATCAAATTCATAAATTTGCTTCAATTCCATAATTCGAAAGTTTGATTGGAAACTCTACCAAGAATACATACAAGTTACAAAGTAATACAATTATAAATTACAAACATTAGAACTAACACAAATATTACAAAATAATGTCTCCAAACAACATATCATCATAAGTCAATAAAAGCTTCATGTCACAACAAAAGCATAATAATGAAAATAACTGAAGCATCACATAAAACAACACACAATAACAACAAACATCTAAGTAACAAACAAACTAAAAAAGCTATTATTCCAACAAGAAGCATAATCTCCATGGTAGCATACAAGTCACATTTGATAACTACATGTAAAGAGAGAAAGTAAGAAAAATCACAATTTATTATATGAATATATTGTTACTAAGTATTCAATAAAAAAACAAATTCCAAAACTACCTTTCATAGTCTACGCATGCAACACTTTTGATGGTTTTTGATATGGGTAGTACCTTTGGAGCTTGCACCGTCAAATACATTCTTACAGTAATTGCATGTGGTCTTGACAAAATCATCGCTCAACACTTCTCTTGTGTAATTATCTAAACTTCAGAAGTTTTTTTCATTTTGCATCCTTATTGGATTCTCCCACGTCATCAACAGAGACATTTACACTTCCAACAGGTGTCACATTTGCAACTGGCAAGTCCTCTTCCATGACGCAAAAAATGACACAATGCAAATTATTAAAATCTAAAGAAAATTGGCAACATATACGAGAAAATATATGAGGAGGAGGGAGGCGGTTACCGTCAAGCGTCAAGTAATCATCATTTGAGCAAATAAAAAATGTAATGAAGATGGGGCGTGTAACAAATCTTAACTTAGTACTAGTTCCATGTCAAGGAAAGGTCTGTCAAACGTAAGTTTGGAATCCTAGATACTTCATATGACCATTAGATGATCAAAGTGTAAGATGCAAACCTCAGCCAAATCCTTCAAGCAGTAGAAGAGCTTCAGACCTTTCAATTGAAAACCCTTCCTCTCAAACCTAGAGATTATTTCTCCAACCTATGGTTCAAAACAGAAGTAAAATCATGTTTCCAACAAAGGTTCATTAATAACCAAACTTCAAACAATAGTTTCAACACAGTTTCAAGCAAAGAACAACAAATGTCTGCAACCTATTAGAAGAAACTAGAAATGTACGTAAGGGATTAAAATAAACTGAAATGAATGTAAAAATTCAAATAAAACTAGAAATCATCTGCCCAAACAACAACTTGTAGACACCAAACTGATCAAACCAGAAGACCATTTTACTAAACCTCTTCCAACATAAATTTAAGGGAAAAGAAACATTAAGTATTATCTGAAGACCTGCAATTATAACTGAAAAATGGATTTTGGAGTTTTCTCCTTGTCCAAATTAACTCATTAAGTTACAATTAATTAGCAACTACTTACAAATTATAAAATTTTAATATATATATATGTTATGTATGATATTAAACGGATATAGGTACATATACAAATATAGATACATATATGGATCTTATAATACAAATATTCAATCTCGGATCGGATATTGGATGTATCAATATCCAAATTCGCTCCGCAAGTCCCAGATATTAAGTTTCGGATACGAATTCGTTTTTACGGATGATGGATTCTCAGATAAAATGAATATGGACGCGAACGGATTTACGGATTTCAGACATCCACTGACACCCCTAAGTATGTCAATATAAGAAAGCAGATTGAGAATTGAATGATCATTTTAGAGGTTTTGATTCGAATTGTGAATCCTCGTTGAATAATTTGATTTTAGCAATAAGATTATGATTCCGAGATAGAATGTTTATACTAAAAATGAATTTTGTAAAATTACTATAAATTCGTTATGAATTTATTATGGTGTATCATTTGTTTTTTAACAGGCAACCAATTTTCAATATATGAAATTCAATCCTCCATTGTTATCTAAATTTAGAAATACAATCTAGATTTGAGTTCTCGATTGTCACCAACTTGCTTCTTCCGAATTCAGTCTTCTCCAATATTTTCAAACACCGAAGTCCGAAGTTGATCGAATAAGCGTTTCAACATTTAAGGACTCATGTAAATAATAGACATGCAATGTGTTGTTTTGTTGAAATTGTTACTATGGGGTGTTTGAGTTTAGATTTAGTTAGTTGAATGTGCTAAGTAAATTGAAATTCACAAAGTTGTAGTTTGCGCAATGTGAAATATTAATTTAATTTTTTGAGTTTATATATGTTTGTGGGCTGTTGTAAGGGTAATTTGACATTACAATGTTAGTGTTAACTAACGAAAATGAAAATGAATTATTAGTTTTGTTTTTTTCTTTTCTAAAGTATATAATGGGTCGAAAGGTATTAATATTACCTTTGAAGTTGAAAACACAGAACGCATAGTGACTTGTGCAAGTTAGGATAACATTGAAACAAATATGATCGATCCAAAATAGAGTTAATCTAACCGGCAATACTCTAAATACTTCTATAGAGATTATTAAACTAACAAATACATTGACATATAAAACTACTAAACATGTCCGTATAACTTTCAAATAACCAAAAACAATATGCTTGAAAGAGTTATAAAACTTGGAGGATGAAAAACATATCTTATCGGCAACATGTCTATTCAACATCTATTACACTAAACATTATGTATTTCTAAAACGTATACAACGCAAAACGTTATTGTAAATGTGTTAAATAAATTTTGAAATAACATAAAATGTTTTTGCGTTTTGTAGATTTGAAGCATGGAGAAAATTATAATACTATTAGTTTTAGAAAATAGATCGGACTTCACAAACTAAATATACTAAATACCATATTGATGACTAACAAACCATTAATGTCACGTTTACGATAAGACTGATACTCCGCTAAAACGGTACTTCTGGTAACAATTTCATTTAAATATTCATATATGGTCCAATCGACTAACAACCTCAATAACACCACGTATTGAAAGGAATGTGTGTTCTAAAAGTATTATTTTATATGTCATTTATTATGAATTGAATGTATGAACATTTTGTTCATTAATTAATGTATTCGTCTTTTAAAAGTGTTAAAGAACATGCTCTTGATCTTTAACCGTAGATCTCTAAAAGATAAATATTTACATAAATCAAAAGTAATTCACAATCGTGGTAATTAACATGGAACATTAATTACTGAGATAAGATTATCATGATGGTTAAAGAATATTGTAGCTCTACAAGTATTTGACAATATGAGTATATGAAATAGAAAATGTTTTCTTTCATATATTGAATAGAACTAATAAATGAAAACATTATGGAATTGTGTTTGTCATTAATGTCTTCATTGTGCATTTGAATCCTAAGATATGAGACCTATATCTTTTCACATGAGAAGTATATAATATAATTATTATCAAAAACTACCGTTACATATAGCGATAAATATATTAGTTGGTTATATATGACTTGTCATGGAAAAGATGATATGGTAAAAGATTATCATTGCTCATCTTAACTTGAGTGATGATATTAGTGGACCCATTGATAAAGTGAAATTATAATGTGCACAATGTAACTTATATATAGTTACATATTTATAATTACTTAAGAGATAAAGAAAAAAAATATATAATACAAAGATGACACATTCTTACTTTGTATAATATTCAAAATATCATGAGGCAATGGATAGACAGAAGTGATATTATTACGTATCGCTAAATGGATCGTGTTTTTTTCAAGTGAGCAAGACATCTTTGGTATTTGGGTAACTATAACGTATAGCTAGATACCGCTTATAGTTTATGATATAAAGTGTTTTATATCATTGCGAACATAACTTAGATCTTCCTATCGGTCGCAACACAAAACTTGAAAACAAGAAATATAGTTTTGTATTTTATATGATGTATTGAAATGAAATACATGTGGTAGAATAACAAAATTAATATGTCGTGATTACGACATTGTTAGAATAAAATAAATTTGTATGAGATGTATTTATTATGGGGTATAATGTTTTGACATTATACATGATAATATATTACATAATATAATGTGATCCACAACATTATAACATATGAATTTGCTAAAACCCGAAAGCTCAAATTTTGTTGGATATTAATCCAAAATTTGTGGAGGCAAAACTAGGTCAAAACGGTAGACCGTTTCGTGACCGGTCGACCAAAATCTTTGGAACAGTCAACCAGATGGAGATCGGATGGATGCACGGTTCGACCGAAATCATCAGGAACTTTCGTGGTAAGAGAAAGGTCTACCGGCGTGAAACATTGTTTGACCGAAATTATCATGGACTTTTCTTGAAAGAGAATCGGTCAACCGTTTGGCGTTCGGTCCAACCAAAATTATCATTGAGGTAACTAATCGGTCGACCAACTAGGCTTTCGGTCGACCATTTTGTCCATGTTTTTGCACATATTAATAAGAGGTTTCGTTGATTAATGACTGGATTTAATCCACCTCGGTCAAATGAGGTTATGGGATGATGATATCTTAAAATATGATTTCTTTAGAGGAGAGATTAACAAGAGATCATGGGTACGTGGTTTACACATGATGTGGGTTTGAGAATGCCCTATAAATAGGTCCCTCCTCCATTCCCTTTGTTTATTGAATGCAAAATTCTCTCCTCCGTATTTTCTCTATCTCTTCCATCCGAAAATTCGCTATATTAATTAAGGTGCTACAGATTAAGTTCTTTGGAGCATTCAAGAAGTTATTAGCTAGATTGTAACCTAGCATTAGATATTGATTGACTAGATTCGATCTATCAAATGTTGTTTAGAGTTTGGTGAAAACTTGGAGGAAATTCTGAGGCAATTTGAGGCGCAACCTGACTTCCGATTGGTTAAAAGGATTTAACAATCCCAAATAGGATTTGGCAATCCTATATATATATTTTGACAATCCTATATATATATTTTTTGTGTTATACAGAATACAATATATATATATATATATATATATATATATATATATATTGAAACACAATTATGAAGTCCTCTACATAAAATTATTGAAAAATATGAAAACGATCTTGCAACAATACATATATAAGCATGTGATGAATTCCAACAATGGTATCAGAGATTTTTGTTCATATTTTGAATTATTAGGCTATATAATATATTTAGTTTAACATCTCATTATCAAATAATTCGTTGATTTGCCCTTTTGAACCTTTTTTGCATTTTTATGGATGCATCAAGATGAATCGTAGATTTTTATGTTTCTTATTTTTCTACGTTAGTTTATAATGTTAGAAAATATATTAGCAATTAAGATCAAAAGATTAATTCTGATCTTTAAGGAGAAACAAATAAAATCGAGTAAATAGGATTGTTTTATCGATTTTGATTCTAATTAATTCTTTTGAAAATTTAAAAGTTTTGAAACATATCATAAGAATTTTAGAATCAAGTTTTAGTCTTGTGTCTAATTGTGTGGAATTTTTGTTTAGTTTATATGTTTTTCTACATGGAATTGACAAAACAAAAGGGGGGCAAATAAGTTTATTTTCCTTAAAGTTTTCTTTTGGGATTTAGGTAAACTTCAGTTCAAATATTTTTGTATTTTGAAATAAGGATGCTTGAATCATTTTATAGGATTTCAAATGATTTTGAATTATGTAATTGAGAGATGAAGGATCAACTAAATCATATAATATAATATATGTATAGTTGTTGCGCTTGTTTTCTTTTGCTGGAATAAGTGAGTTTCTATGTTCCATTGAAGCCATATGTGAATGTATGATATGTATATCACTATTGTTATTAATTAATCACAGGAGCTTATATATATGTAAAAGTTGTTTATTTTGTATGCATGCATATGAGAGGATCTTTTACACAAGACTTGTACTAGCCAATTTAGTTTCGATAAGATTCAAATTGAGAGATGCATGTTTATATTATGCAATATTTACATGCATAGGTAGGGGTGCAGAGACAGCCAAGAAGAAGAAGTGAAGGTCAAGGACGCAGGAACATATAAACTCACACCATTATGTGTGAATGGATTTATTTTATTTTTATGCCTTGACTTGTATGTGATTGAATGATTGAATGTTAGGATAGGTATGAACGAATGCATACATGACTATCTAGATTCTAGTATCACATATAATTTGTTAATTGTCCATACTAAAAATTAAGAATACCTTTTCTTTCTTATTTCATCCACTAGAAGCCCTTGATGGAGAAATGTTCTGCTTGCCCTTAGCGGGAGATTATTTCTTCAATCTTTGGAAATAGTGGGAGATATAAGGATATACATTGTTATGCCGTCAATAAATACGTAAAGTGAGATCCACCCTTATTGGATACCAAGTGTATTTGTTCATGGATACAATGGACAATCGTATCTCATATCAAATGAAATAAGTTTTGTTAACAAAACTAAGAGCCCTCGCTCAGTTTTGAGAAAGAATTTTTCTTAGGAGGATTGGACAAAGTCCCTCTTAATTAAAACAACAAGAATCATAAGAGTTTGATAAATCCAAAAGTTTGCAAATTTTCAAAATGGTTATGTTTAAAAAATGTTTCTTACATTGAGTTTATGACATATTCGATAGTCATTAGCTAGTCTATGTTATAATTGATAGGATCTTGTATTATTGCAACTATGAACATATTTATTTGTAGTACAATTTTTTGTAAATATAAAACTAACATGAAAACCCTTATAAATTATTATGTAGAAATGTCAAACATACAACCTATTGTGCGATCTATGATTGAAAAATATCCGTTGTCAAATGATGGCTCCAACTTCAATAGTTGGCAACTCAAGCTCAACATCATGTTGAAGTTTGAAAAACTATCTCACATTTTGGATGGGGAAAGCCCAAAATTAAGTGAGAAGGCAGCCGATGCCGAGAAAAGGTTGTAGCAAAGTGGGAAGACCAAGAGAACCAAGTTCATGGTCTAATGCTAGCCTCCTGGGTGACTCACTTCAAGTGAAATACATGGACTCAAAACCCAAAAGACCATGGAAGCTCTCACGAAGATGTTTATGGATAATGCTCCATAGGAGCACTATAAGACCACCGTAATACTAACAAGGTGCCACATGGCGGAGTGAACATTTGTGTTCATGCATTTTCTCACCACGCAAGGATACTTCGAGAAGTTAGAAAAGCTCTCTTCCCTGATGCCCAATGACATTGCACAAGATTTGATTCCTGCCTCTGTAGCCCCATCCTACAAGGATTTTATCATGCATTACCATGTGCGTGAGAAGGGGTGATTCTTGAGGAGCGTGATAACGCTCTCAAAGCTACTGAAGTTTATATGGGCAAAGGTAGGGACAAGAATGTCCAAGTTGTCTGTGGTGGAAGTAAAAAGATCACCAAAGGTAAAGCAAAAGGCAAGAACAAATTTAGTAGCATATCATACATCATATTCATGCTATATATCCTTAATTTTACTCCAATATTGTGGTACTCGAGTGTTTGTTGTTATATTTTAGGTATTAGGTAATAAAGAAGAGAAGGGAAGAGAAAAAAAACTGAAACGTAAGAACAAATGACTTAAATGAAGCAAAATGGACCTCTTTGTCATGCACAATGACCCTCCTGCAACAGGGAATGACTTGGATGTAAGCCCGGAGGGACCAAATAACAAACTGAGAAACTCCACGCCATCATCAGGAGTATTTTGGCAATTAGATTCGGGCGTAGACTCAAATGACTGACCAGGGTACACCCCACGTGCATAATTGAAGAGATTAAGTAGAGGAACGAAAATGGAGTTGCATTTGACCAACTTGGACCGCCAATTGGTGGCCACCCCCACGTGCATAATTGAAAAGATTAGGTACAAGAACGAAAATAGAGTCGCATCTGACCAACTTGGACCGCCAATTGGCGGTCCGTTTTGGTCAGAATGAGACCCAATTTCGCACGGATATGGGTTATGTGTTTATGTCTATTCTAGGAATGTTTCATTAGTGTCATATCGGGGGATTATCCCCAGTTGCCTTTTTCATGTCTATAAATAGAACCCTTCTCCGCCCTTTGTGATCCAAGCATTGCTTAGGGGCCATTCTCTCTACTTGGAGTAAAGCCTTAGAGCAAAACTCAAGTTGAGAAGAATGGGGCTTGTAATGAGTTAATAATAAAATATTTTTTCTTAGTTTGTTCTAATGTTATATGTTTTACTGTTTGCATGTTTTGCTTAGTTTTGTTCTCTTAATCTTAGTATAATTAGTAGAATGTCTTTTTTCCTTAATACAATTGTTAGCTTAATGTGTAGTGAGTAGTTTCATCCCCCTTTGGGGTGGAGATGATGTTTATACATGTAATGAAGAATGAGAATGAACTATCTTATGCAATATGTGATGAATGTGAAAGTATGCTTATTTGTTTAAAAGAGATTACTTAACTTGATGAGTTTTTCCATAATCATTAGGTACTTCCCATGCTTGTTTAGGTTCTTAATAACCAACTTATTTATGCTAATATTATTCAACTAGGTTAGTGATTGGAATGATAGGTTTTGCCACAACCATTAGGTACTTCCTATGCATGAAAACACAACCTACACTTGTGCCTTATTGAATGTATTCTTCACCACCTTATCACATGTGTACACACACTCCACCCCTTAGGGGTTTTCCTTACTGAATTTCATCTTTCTTGTTTGTTAGTTGCTTAGTTTAGTTTTAGTTAGTCTTGTGCTTTCATCTTTCTTTTTTGTTAGTTGTTGGTTTGGTGTAATAAAACTTGCCCCCCTTCTTTTCAACTCGATTTCTGAAGAATCAAAGTTGACACACCTCTTTGTGGACTCGACCCGTACTTGCAACCGCTTCATCACGACCGAGCACTTGCGGTATTATAACTGAATCAATCATGTTTTTGGCACCATTATCGGGGATGGTGGCTTCCCATTTGATGTCCCTTGACGAAGGTGGGAGCCCATTAATGCACATAGTTCTAAAAAAGAAAAAGAAGACGCAAAAAAGAAAAAAAAATGAAAACTCCAAAAGTGAACATTGAATGTTGTGGGTCCCAATCCTTGTGTATTTGGGCCCATTTCATTCACGTATTTGTCTCCCTTCTTAAGTATCTCACAGGTTTTCAGGAATTCAGGTATATGTCCATCCACATAACCCTGAACTTCCCTTTGTGCTTCTCGGTTGTGAGATCTTTCCTTTTTCATGCATAAATCCATATAGTATTATGCTCACATTCATTAAAGGTAATGCATGAAGTAATGTGTGTGTGGGGGGAGGGGGTGTTTTACGTGTGTATATAGTGGAGTCTTTCTCCTTTTCTATTGTTTGCATTGTTAAGGTCATGTAAAGGTGCTACATTTATTATCGATATATTTGCTTGCCATGATCCTTGGGTGACTTGCCCTCTTTTGCTTGCTTAGTGCTCTAATTTTTTCCATTTCTTTCAAAATCTTCATGTGTTTGCGAAAGAAAATGTTTTTGGGGTTTTGCATGTGTTTAACATGTGCAAAATCGTTGAGAGGCAAAGTAAAATGGAAGCTCCCAAAATCAACTTGAACATGATGCACTATGATATTTAGTATACCGGCTTTAGGCCTTATCTAGTCGTTAGGATGCACCCTCGTTCTCTCGGGAGAGAGTAATCATAGGGTTTCTGTACTCAAACAAATAAAGAAGTCCACCCTGAATTTAGTGAGTTGAATAATTCATGTCTGTTAGTATATAGAAGTTTGTTGTAGTCAGGGACCCTTAAACTCCTGTTGTGAAACCATAAGTGTAGGAGTTTTTGTTCATGTGTAGATAACAAATAAAGTGATTGGGTATGAGGGGCTCATGCAAGCACCTCATGGAGTAATTCTTCGAAATCTCCGACTCCTAAAACATAATGTTTCCACTGCGGTGGAAAAGGACACATCTGCCCGAATTGCCCCAAGTACAAGGAGGACCTTGACAATGGAGTAATTGAGCGCAAACACCCCCAAAAGGCTTAAGGTATATTTGTTATTAATATAAATTTAGCCACCTCTGACCATGATTGGGTACTCGATACCGGATCTAGTGCTCACATAATTTCCAACATGCAGTTACTGAAGGATAGGAAGGAACTCGCTAGAGGCGAGATGATTCTGAAGAATGGAAATGGTGCAAGCGTCGCTGCGATTGCACAAGACTCTGTGGATCTTCAGTTATCTGGCAGTTTAATTTTAAGTTTAAAGAATTTCTATTATGTGCCTTAGATTAGCAAGAATATTATTTCTGTATCATGTTTAGATATGGATGACTTTATAATAAATATTTCAAACACTTGCTTGTCTTTATCGAAGAATGGAATTTTCTATGCAAATGCTTCAATAAGAAATGGACTCTATTTGCTTGAATTAAATAATAGACAAATTTTAAACATCAATAACAAAATACTTAAGACAACTCACATGAATGATACAATCTTATGACAATATCGCCTTGGTCACTTCAATGAAAAACGCATCATGAAATTCTAGGAAGCTAACATTCTTGGTCGCATTGATTTTAAATCATTGGAGACATGCGAACCTTGCCTTATTGACAAAATGACCAAGCGACCTTTCAAGAAGAAAGGTCCAAGTGCGAATGACTTGTTAGATTTGATACATTCCGATGTATGAGGTCCAATGACTACAAGTGGAAGAGATGGTTATAGGTACTTCATTACGTTCACGAATAATTATAGTCGTTATGGTTACATTTATCTAATGAGAAACAAAAGTGATTTTTTGACAAGTTCAAAGAATTCAAGAATGATGTTGAGAACCAACTCAATAAGAAAATCAAATCTTTACGAACCAATCGTGGGGGTGAGTACTTGAGTGCTGAATTCGACTGATTCCTAAAGGAGTGTGGTATTATACCACAACTCATTCCACCCAGAACACCTCAATGGAATGATACGGATAAATAGGACATTGCTCAACGTGGTTTGATCAGTAAGGAATCAATCTGAATTGGCACTTTACTTTTGGAGCTATGCACTATAAGCTGCGACCTATGCACTGAATAATGTTCCATTCAAATCCGCAGAGAAAACGACATATGAGTTCGGGAGTGGTAAAATACCCAGGCTTAAGTTTCTCAAGATTTAGGATTGTGAGGCCTACGTCAAAAGATTGTTGTCGACCAAACTTTAACCAAAAGCGAGTAAACACTTCTTTATAGGTTATCCTCGTGAGACAAGATGATACTACTTTTGGCATAAGACCTCCAATCGAGTGATTGTCAAGAGGGATGTCGTGTTCTTAATGAAAGAGTTTCTTGAAAGAGTAAAAGTAGTGGGAGTAGAGTTGTGCTTGAGGAAACTCAAGATACTGTAACACCCCCGATCTCGTGGGTATGCACACTGGGGAAACCAAACGAAACTGTTGCTATCAGAGTCATCCACTATGACTGAAGGAGTTACAATAAAAAGTGATACATACAAGACGTGCAGAATAAAAGTATACATGGATTGACAATACGAGACATAGACCGGACAAGGAAATTATCCATATATGGAAGTAGAATCAAATACATACATCGAGTTCAATAATGGAAATACATCATAAAATAATGCAGAAGCAAAAGATGATTAAGGAAACCGGTCGAGGAATCCCTTGTGTACAGATTCCTTTGAGACGTCTCCAGTCTGACCCCTGTAGAAAACCTAAGTACCTGAGGCAAAATGATTAACGAATATGCGAGAGTTCAATAAGAAAAAGTTGTATGCCCCGGGTCCAAAATTAGGATAAAGAGTCATGCGTAAATACTATATGCAACACATGCAACAGAAGTGGCAATGACTGTACATAGTCACACCCAACATGGTCCCCGTACAAAGGAACCTGACCACCAGCCATGCTGGTCTAATCCACAAGCGGGTCACCCAAAACTGTGACCCACCACTTGGCACATAGCGGTATTCCGCTATGGACACCCCAACTCGCGGCAATGATCTATATGATTCCATCATGAATTCGGAATGCCCTTCCTGTAGCAAATGATGGTGCACACGTCCAGGTCTTATATTACGCCTAACCTCTGTACATAGAGGTCTTTCAATCAGGCATGTTTTCCCCTCAACAATAGTGCGGAAGATTAATTATATTAACCAATATGCAATTGTAAGCTACCAATGCTAATACATCTGATCTATAACTAGATAGCCAAACTCATGCCTGACGCAATGAGCATGAATGAACATCCACCAAGTCTCTTGGGCATGTGACATCAGAAAATAACACATTCACTAAAAGCTAATTAGCAGCAAGGGAATGATCGTACAACCATCTCAAGATCAACACAAACGAGCACAACATAAAAGCTTTGCTATCTACGGGTCATGAGATAATGGTCATAATATCGAGTCCTTAACTTACATACATGCATCCACATTATCACTCTCATAACAGTAGTAACAAAAACAATATGATTATGTAAGGCTCATGCAATAATAGTCATAGCACATGAAAGTCAGGCTTGCAACAAGAAATTACAAGTCATGACAGGTTGGTTAAAAGGCCCTTACTTCATAATAATATTACACATTCATGAGCCCAAAATTTATTTAAGTCTGAATCAAGGTATAAAAGAGGCATAAGATCATAATGTAGTTGATTTGAGGCCCTACAATGTAAGTCATAGAGGCTGTAATACCCAACTACTAATTACATACAAGAACCCGAAACATAGTCTTACATGTGCGAAATAGACATACAAGTCATGATAACAACTACATGAATAATCTCGGATCGCATGATACAATCAAAATCCTACAAGGGATATGCGTGCATGTAAAAATGGATGGAAACCAATTCTCATTATAACATTTCTGATACATGGCAATATACACAAGCTTAAATAGTACTATACGGCTAGCTATATTTCATGGGATTCAATTTGTAATTCCAGAAACTAATTCATACATGTTCAGGTAACGTTTTAGCAGTAAAAGAATCTTCATAAAGTCAAATGAAACCAATATGCAAAGCACATCCACAATGATCTATGCACCTACGAATCCATACAACAAAACATGGAGTATCACGCCACACATGAATCATGCATGCAAGCACTAGACGTGCTCCCCCATGCCCTAGCCACACCTTCCCCGATCTCTCTCCTCAAACAACTAGGGAATGTGTGACAAAAGTCGTGATTAAGTGGGACATCCTAGCTACCCACCATAACCTAGGGGCTCGCGCTACAACTGGTCAGACTAGGCTGGTCTCCTCTTTCATGTGTGCCCTAGTTGCCTAACCCGACAGCCCATCGATGCGGGATGACTGATTGAATCAGTTCATTTACCTTAAGTGCACGACCACATTGAAGCAGCAACAAGCACATGTTGGTCCACAAGTAGCGTGCATGAGTCGGATTCGTGATACTCGAGTAGGGAAAGAAAAGAAAATTATGGTCAAAACTACACTACAATGCGAAAGAAATCGGAAAACAAGCAATAAAACTAAACCCCTTAGGGGGTAGAGAGAGAAAGAGAATGCGAAAATATGTGTATGTGTGCGTGTTCAAATGTGCTCTTCAAAACATGTCATACATCAAATCCATAAAACTCAACTCCAACTTTGCCACCACATGAAATAAGATAAAACATTATCATCAAAACATACAAGACAACAATTGAAATGAAGCTAATATGTCCACATGCATCATGACTCAAATCCAATTATGTTTCCACATGAAATAAGATTTATCACAATCATTAAAACATACAAGACATTAATTAGGATAAAGCCAACATGAGGACATATATGCGTGATTGAGATCATTTCATGCATTCATTTGTGTCTTATATCCATTATCTTGAACCTAAACAATGATACGTAACAAGTTTTATGTTTGAGTTTCAGGAATAAACATGTTTGAGGAGAAGAGGAATAAAAGGACCTAAAAGCAAGAAAAATGACTGAGTTCTGAGACTTGGGTACTGAGATGCAAGGGAGAAGGACCCGAATGTAAGCCGAAAGGACCAATGAGCAAATAAAGAAACTCCATACCATCATGAGGAGTATTTCGGCAATTCGATTCGGGCCTTAACTCCAACAACCAACTTGGGTGCATCAAACAATGAGAAATCAAACCAGACAACAACACACGAAATCCAGACCGGATCCAGACTCCATAGACCGTAAATTGGCGACCGGGTCAGCTCTTGATCCGATAATCTTTGGGCGGATCATATATTAGTGTGCTTTATGTCCATATTTGGTATTGTATTAGTCCCACATCGAGGGATTGTCGTTGATTACCTTTTTTAATGACTATAAATAGAACTCCTCATCTTCCCTTGTAATGTACTACATATTTGGTATTCTCTCTGCTTGAAGTAAAGCCTTGGAGTAAATACTCAAATAGGGAGATGCTACTTGTATTGTGAGTCTGAAATTAATAAAATTTCCTTGTTATGTTGCTTCTTTCATGTTGATTGCATGCTTAGTTTAATTTTGTTTCAATAATCTTAGTAGACTTAGTTAATATGGTTTCCTTTCTTAAGATAATAGTTAGTTTAATGAGTAGTGAGTTGTTCCATCCCCTTTGGGGGGGGTGGAGTTGATGTTTTATAATGCAATAAAGAATGGAAATGAATGCTTTATTTGTGAAATGTGTTGATAAACATGAAAGTATGATTGCTTGCTTAAAATAGAACACTTTACTTGATGGGGTTTGCCACAACTCTTAGACACCTCCCATGCTTGTTTAGGTTCTGAAATAACCAAACTTGTATACATGAATGTTAATCAAATAGGTTAGTGATTGGATTGATAGGTTTTGCCATGACCATTAGACACCTCTTATGCATGAAAGTGTAGGATCGTGTGGGTTATGGGTCCACAAACTAATCACGATTAAGCCCTAATTAACTACTCGGTCGATAGATCAAAGATGTGCAGCGGAAATAAAAAACAAATCAAACACGAGTAGGAAAGTAATGCAAACCACAAGAAGACACGTCGGTTTTATAGAGGTCCGGCCGCGCCTACGTCCTCTCTTACAAGCACCTCTCGAATCTCCGTTCGAACCCCTCTTACTTCTTCACTATGCCTCCCCGTTCCGGGCCGGGAGCAACGCCTTTTACAAGTCTTCAAGCTCGCGAACAACCCTCGCCGAGCTTAGCACCACCTCTCACAAACCGAGAGAATTACTTCGGGCTTTCACTGAAGTCCTTGCTTCTTTGTTGACTTTACAACAGTGTGGGTTATGGATCCCAAGGGCTTTCACCAAGACTCTTGCTCACTTTACAACAGTGGTAACTTGAGTGGAACTCACTCTCTAATTGAGCACAATAATTGATAGATTGATTGTATGATGAATGATATGGAAATTTGGCTTTGGATGGCTAATTTGGAGCTTGGAGGTTGTGGAAAATCTCACTATAGGTTTGACACTTTGGAGTTGTGAAATCTTGTGGAAAACTAAGTGTGAACCTCTATTTATAAGCTCCTAAAGATTTCTAGCCGTTTGGACAAGATTTGATTGGGGTTTGTGCAAAGCACACAAAACAGAAAATCGGATTCAGAAATCTGTCCAGAAACGGTCGACCGAAAGGTGTATCGGTCGACCGAACCCTTGAGTAAGTTAATGGATCGGTTGACCGAACATAGGTACTGGTCGACCTAACACTTAAGTTCTATAAGTCAACGGTCGACCGAACAGGTACCGGTCGACCGAACTACAGGGTTCGGTAGAGGGAAAACTCGATCGGTTGAACTAAACTTGAGTTGACCAATAGCAGGTAGATTTTCCCTAATGGAACGGTCGACCAAACAAGGTATTTTGTTCTACCGGTTCAAAAGTATTTGGGGTGTATTAAGAGAAAAATGTGTATACGACCGTTGTATAATACGACAAATATAACAGTCGTATTTTTACCAAAAATAGCAAACGAAACGGCTGACTGAACAGGTCTGGGTAAACGGTTAACAGAAGTGTGATCGGTTGAACTGATTGGTCTGGTATAACAAGTATTGTGTATAACCGGTCGACCGAAAGGTGAACGGTCGACCGAACGCAAGCAGACTGACGACCAATGGTTTAGGTGTTTAGGTGATCTAATGAAGTCCAAATGATATGATATTTTGTGTGTGACTCCTACAAGGAACCTAGTGTGTGAATGCATGCATATTAGCTTAAGTTATGCTCAATTCACATAAGTTCCTAATACTCAAAGAAAGGTAAAATTACATGTTTTCAATCCTAGTTTGATTACATGTCTTGACTTGATTTTTCTTCTTTCTTGAGTCTTGATCACCTGTAGAGGTTAGCACAAAGCAATATATATGCAATGCAATATGTGTGCTACTCTACATGATCATAATTAAGATTAGGTTAATTAAATCATCAAAACATAGATTAAGGTCAAAAAGTCAACAATCTCCCCCTTTTTGATGATGGCAACCTATATCTTAATTCTATCTAAATACATGGAATTTGTATATGTAAACTATGCATATTAATGCTCCCCCTACGGATGTGCATAGTTTTTGTTCAATTTTATGCCAAATTCCAAGTTACCACCTTAATTATCTCTCCCCCTTTGACATCCATAAAAAACAACAATTAAGACTTTAAGCAAAGAATTTGGATGTGTTGTAATGAAGTTGCTCCCCCTAAATTTTGCACTTCATTACTCTAAAAGATATAACATTTAAGCTCCCCCTATCAATAAGGCTACATGGAAACTATGAGTATGATTCAAGTTAAGTTCATTTAAGTTTCAACTTAAGCCTTATTCTAACATCCATTTAAAATTTGACAATTAAAATCAATGGATGTGATAATTGATTTGCAATGAATAGGGTAAATGATTTTCAATGAATTGAACTTCTAAAGATATGACAATTAAGCATATAGACTAGATTAGAGCTAAATTTTCAGAAATTTCAAAGATAGAAATTTATACCAAACTTGAATCTTGAATAGCTCCAATCTTGACTTGGTGATGCAACCGGATTCGAATTCGACGCTTTGGCTCACCCGGTCACCACCAATCTCCTCCTCAAGCTCCTACAAGTGTAGACTTTGGTACCCATTTTTGCTTGGGTCCATGAACATTAGCTTTTGGGATCCAAACCATTTTGGTTTTGGGTGCCCACACACTTGAGGAACTAGATTTAACAAATAAATGCTTGCCATTTAAAGTAGTATGAGATACATGATTTTTCAAATGCACATTGTATCCTAAACCATGTTTAGCTAATGATTGTCTTTGACTACTCAAAAGCATATCAAGCATTTTTGTTCCTTTAGTGAACATTTCAAGATCTTTTCTTAATTGCATATTTGAAGCTTTAAGATCTACATGTTCATCAACAATGGGGGTTTTACTTAGACTAGCAAGTGATGATTCATTTGATTCAAGTCTAGCAATCACCTCATTCTTTTCATTCATGATTAGTTCAATTTGGAATTTAAGATCATTTATAGTTTTTCTAGCATTTTTGTTCTTTTCACAAACGATCTCATATTGTTTAACTAAATCATGAAATGCATTTTGGAGCTCATCTTTAGTAAATGTTTCATTAGATGCACTTGAGTTTGAGCTATCACTAAGATCTCTAGATGAGCAAGAATTAGAAATCGAAGAGTTAGAGGCTACCTCACTCAATTCATCTTCAATTGCCATGTGACATGAGTAAGCAAATTCTTCTTTACTATGCAAGGTGGAAGATGATGTTGATTGTGATGAGGAATCATCCCATGTAGCTTTGTGAGCTTCTTCCCTCCTTTCTCTTCTTTTGCTCCTTCGCTTCTCATTTCTTTTCTCCCTCTTCTTCTCCCCTTCTTTTCTCTCACTTCTAATACCTCTTCTTTCACTTTTGTCTTCTTTATTTTTGAGGTATTTGAAGAAGTCTTGGGCAAGGACGACCATTTCTTCTTCTTCATCTTCTCTCCTTGGTTCATCAAAGTTTGCATGTAATGCCACCAATGTGTTTTTCTTTGAAGCTTTCTTCTCTTTTCGATGACTCAATTGGAGCTCATAGGCCATGATTTCCGATGAGTTCCTCCATCTTCAAGTTGGAAAGATCGTGCGATTCTTCAATTGCGACGACCTTATCTTCCCAATCGTTTCTCAATGACCGGAGGAATTTCTGAGTCATCTCTCCTTCATTTATCCTTCTTCCAAGAATCAAAAGAGAGTTAGTAATATCGGTGAAGCGAGTGTTCATGTCGCTTATGTTCTCACCGATTTGCATAGAAAATATTTCATATTTATGCATGAGGAGACTTATCCTAGTTTCTTTGGTTTTTCTATCACCCTCATGATGCATTTGTAACCTATGCCATATTTCATTGGCACATTCACATCCCCTAATTCTATTGTATTCTCCCTCATTAAGGCCACAATAAAGAATATTCATAATTTTTGAATTCATTTCAATTTCTTTCATTTGAGGCCAAGATAAAGAATCTAACTCATTTTCATTTAGAGGGATGTATGGAGTTTGAATAAACTTCCAATACTTAAGGTCATTTGATATTAAAAAGATTTTCATTCTATTTTTCCAATAATCATAATTTGACCCATTAAGCAAAGGAGGCCTTGTGGTGCATAAACCCTCTAAGTGATTAGATGTTGAAGCCATGCTAAAATTACGGTAAAGTAATGAAATTTAGCTAACAAGGCTCTGATACCAAATGTTGGATCGTGTGGGTTATGGGTCCACAAACTAATTACGATTAAGCCCTAATTAACTACTCGGTCGATAGATCAAAGATGTGCAGCGGAAATAAAAAACAAATCAAACACGAGTAGGAAAGTAATGCAAACCACAAGAAGACACGTCGGTTTTATTGAGGTTCGGCCGTGCCTACGTCCTCTCTTACAAGCACCTCTCGAATCTCCGTTCGAGCCCCTCTTGCGTCTTCACTATGCCTCCCCGTTCCGGGCCGGGAGCAACGCCTTTTACAAGTCTTCAAGCTCGCGAACAACCCTCGCCGAGCTTGGCACCACCTCTCACAAACCGAGAGAATCACTTCGGGCTTTCACCGAAGTCCTTGCTTCTTTGTTGACTTTACAACAGTGTGGGTTATGGGTCCCAAGGGCTTTCACCAAGACTCTTGCTCACTTTACAAACGGTAGAGGGAAAACTCGATCGGTTGAACTAAACTTGAGTCGACCAAAAGCAGGTAGATTTTCCCTAATGGAACGGTCGACCAAACAAGGTATTTTGTTCGACCGGTTCAAAAGTATTTGAGGGTGTATTAACATAAAAATGTGTATACGACCGTTGTATAATACGACAAATATAACGGTCGTATTTTTACAAAAAATAGCAAACGAAACGGTCGGGTCTGGGTAAACGGTTAACAGAAGTGTGATCGGTTGAACTGATTGGTTTGTGATTGATCTCGTTTTATATTTAACCGCAAGTGCACGGCCGCGTTGAAGCGGTGGCAAATACGGGTCAACCACTGGGGGGTGTGTCGACACTTGGTTTGTGCGAAGGCGAGAGGTAAAGAAAGGGAAGAGAAGGGTCGGTTACACTAAACTACACTAAGATGCAAAAAGGAAATGAAGATAAGCAATAAACTAAGCCCCAAAGGGGGTAGAGAAATAATGTGAACATAAAGAAGTGTGTGTGTGTGTTCATTAAGCTCCTCACAACATGTAGTGCAGGAAATCATAAAACTACATCCAACTTTGCCTCTACATGAATTAAGATAAGACTACATCATTAAAACATACAAGACAATAATTGGAATGAAGCTACATGAACTCAAGTATAAAGACTATACCCTACTATGCCTCTACATGAATTAAGATTTCACTACATCATTAAAACATACAAGACATTAGCTAAGGTAAAGGCAACAAGAGCACATACACTACAAATTGTGTTTCCAATATTAACTTCATCCATATCCTAACCTTATCATTCCCCATAAAATAGGTCCACTAATCAAAGCATAAGCTAAGCTTCATTCAAGAGCATTAGCATATCAAGATAAGAGTGAAAACCCATTAGATGGTTATGGAAATCATATAAAGCTCAAGGGATAAAAATAACACACACTTAATACACTACATGATTATATCACATATTTCTCCACCCCCCAAATGGGGATGGAACTACTCACTACTCATTACACTAACTATATTAGCAAAAGAAAGCATAATACTGAAATGAAAGTTAACTAAGAAGGCAAGAAGCATTAAAGAAACATAAAAGGAAAGGAAAGACTAAACAAACATGCACAAATTAAAAGACAAGATTGAAAGAAACTAGAAGAATTATTTTATTAACAAATGACTCACATTGAAGGTAGCATTCATCTCCACCTTGAGTTTTTTGCTTCAAGGCTCACTCCTTAGTAGAAAGAATGCCACCAAGCAATGGGTAATTACAATGGAAGGTGAAGAGTTCTATTTATAAGCATGGAAAAAGCTAATCGGGGACAATCCCCCGATGTGGGACTAAACCAATACCAAAAATAGCCGAAACGAACATTAATACAAGTCCAGGAGAAATTTCGACGGATCCTGAGCAATATGGACCGCCAATTAGCGGTCCAAGACCGCCAATTGGCGGTCCAAAATCTTCGGATCGTGTTGGAATTTGTTGTGGGCTTTTCTTTCTGGTATTGTTGGTCTTTTATGCGGTTACTTGACTTGTTGGAGCTCCGACCCGACTCGAATTGGTAAAATACTCCCCATGATGGTGTGGAGTATTCTTGTTATACCAGACTGATTGACATCATTTCATGCTCATATTTGTATCTTATATCCATTATATTACACCTAAGCAATGATACGTGACGAGTTTTATGTTTAGTTTTCAGGAATAAAGAGGTATAACCGGTCGACCGAAAGGTGAACGGTCGACCGAACGCAGGCAGACTGACGACCAATGTTTTAGGTGTTTAGGTGATCTAATGAAGTCCAAATGATATGATATTTTGTGTGTGACTCCTACAAGGAACCTAGTGTGTGAATGCATGCATATTAGCTTAAGTTATGCTCAATTCACATAAGTTCCTAATACTCAAAGAAAGGTAAAATTACATGTTTTCAATCCTAGCTTGATTACATGTCTTGACTTGATTTTTCTTCTTTCTTGAGTCTTGATCACCTGTAGAGGTTAGCACAAAGCAATATATATGCAATGCAATATGTGTGCTAGTCTACATGATCATAATTAAGATTAGGTTAATTAAATCATCAAAACATAGATTAAGGCCAAAAAGCCAACAAAAAGCACTACCTACATTTGTACCTTTTGATATGCATTCTTCATCTCTTTGCATGTGTGCACTCACTCCACCCCTAGGGGTCTCTCCCTTCCTGATTTACAGCTTTGCATTAAGTTTTCTTTTGGTTTAGTTTGAATAACTAGTTGTTGCTTTCCTTCGCATTTCTTCTTACTGGTTTAGTGTAGCTTAGATTAACAGATCTAAAACTCTTCTCCCTTTATTTGTCATTTCATTTCGGTCAAATCAGAGACTACTCACCTCCCTGCGGATCGACCCGTATTTGCCCCGTCTTCACCGACGGATGTGCACTTGTAGTCTAAATTTAAAACGTTTAAACAAGTTTTTGGCGCCGTTGGCGGGAGTACCAGTCCAGACTATGGATTGGACGATTCAAGTGGATTTAATTTTTGTTTTCTAGTTTTTGTTGTTTCAGGAGATTCTGAGGCTCAAGAGAGCTGGAGGAGTTCGGAGGAGATCAGAGCTAGTTGTACCACCAATCAGCGGCCTAAGACCGCCAACTGGCGGTCTAGTAAGCTTCATTTGCCTTTTTATTTCTTTGGCTTGTTGATTTATCTGATATTGAGGTGCGGGGCTCAATGTGGCATGTTTTGACGTTTAGTTTGCCCCCAGATCAATAATTAATCCACCTTTAAGCAACTTGGACCCTAAAACCCAAAACAAAAGATTAGGCATTCCTGCTTGTTTAGGTTATGAATCATATACTTGACTTAGACACGTAGTTTGTCTTTTGTTTTAGCTTTACTTTCAGTTGTTGAGCGCTGGAGTGAGGTACGCATCTCCTACACTCATTCATGCATTTGGTATGACCATGCATTAGTTAGTAGGAATAAACATTGCCTCATGGTTTGACCCTATTGTCGAAATAAACATAGAAGGAACCTCCAGATCAAGGTCCTTCCTAGAAGTAATTGGTGATGAAACCTCAGGATCTGGCTCCCTCATGCATAAAGGTACCACCGCAGGTCTGGTGACACCAAGAGATGGTGATTGCAAGGAAGGAAACCCAATTTGGTTGTCAACCTCCTTACCAGACCTCAAAGTATGAATCACATTAATATGAAGGGTCGGTTCAGAGATAGCTTGAGGTACTAGTGTCCTTCCTTGAGATTGGGTACCCTGAGGATTCACCTCAGGTTGACTTGGGAATGGACCCTTCTCACGTTCATAGAGCTGATGAGCCAACTGGCTAACTTGCACTTCCAATGGTTTGACCGTGGAGTTATTGGCCCAATTATGGTTTGCGTGCTCTATACGAATACGTGAAGGGTTTGTTGAAAAGTGGAGTCCCTTGGGTCAATCCGCTAAGGTAGAATCTGACTAGAATAATTTGACGGTGAGGCCTGAGTAGGTTGTTGAGTATGGGGCTGAGACCTTTGATGTGGGGGTTGGTAGGTCGCCGATAGGCGTGGAGGGTGATAAAGTCGAGGTTTTGGTTGAGCGTGTGAGCTCTGACCATTGCCCCCACTTGGCCCCCATGAAAAGCTAGGGTGGTTTCACCATCCCGGGTTGTAGAAGTGACTGTACGGGTCGTAACAGGGCCGTTGTTGATACATCGCATTTGCATGCTCAGTATCGCTTGTATCATAAGCACACTCCAAGTCACTATGTCCCGCAAGTCCACACCTACTTAAAGCGGGAGTAGCGACCTAAGCTACAGGAGCTCGGTTCAACTCTAAACTCTCAATCCTACGCATGAGAGCAACCATTTTCACCTAAGATACGATAGTTGACCCAACTTGGTATGTTCCAGCTCGACCAGAAGATCTGGCAGTTGGTAGCTCTCTAATTGTGTCCCACTCAAGGTACGTTCACCCATTAATTCAAAAGTATCCCATGCCTCATCAATGAGTTTCATTTGGAAATCACCTTAACACAACAATCCAATTCAGATTCAACTCTTTTTTAGAACAAAACATTAATCTTATGTTGAGTTTTGATTGGAGTTTTGAATCAATTGAGGAGTTTGGCTATTTACTTCTGGTTCTAAAACTAATATTTCTAGGAATCGACTCTGCTCTCTCAAATTGTTTCTCATTATTAAGAAAAGATAACAAAGATAAAATACGGGCTTGTTTTATAGCATGGACTCCAACAATGTGCGGGTGTTTTAGTTGAGGTCCTCATAATAATTTGTCACAAATGCCACAACTTCATTCCATGATGAGGGCACTGCAAGAGAATGTCCTTGAACCTCTCAAATAAAGTATGAAATGATTCGGTCTTAGTCTGATACATTTGATGTATCTGGTACCGTATCTATTGAGTCTTCCTTTGGGAGAAGAATCTCTTCTGAAAGACGGCCACAAAGTCATCCCAAGACCGAATCGAGTTTGCCAGGAGGCTGTACATCCATTTCTTCACGTTATCCTGCAATGCGAAAGAAATTATCCTCAACCAGACGGAATCCTCGTCATGCTGTTGAAGCTTGAACATGGAGTATACCACCATGAATTCATGTATAAAGATATACAAATCTTCCTTATTGGTAGTGAAGATAGGAATCGTGCTTACATATTGAGGCTTCAATTCATAGTTGTTCCCACGAGTAGGAGGGAGAACTATGCAAGATGGCTGCACGCACCAAACAGGATGGGTCCGCTCCCACAAAGTCATCGGTCTATCCCGTCCAGCTAAAGGTGGTGGTGCACCAAGAACTCGATCTTGACCGAATCCATCTTCCTCCCGAGTCGGAGGAGGAGGAGAAGGGGCTCTTCGTGGTGGTGGGAGTGGACCGAGATAATCCATGTATGGAACCCGATCTCCCTCATCTCCAATAGACGTCTTAGCCTCGTGCCCCAAAGGAGCTCAAGGCGGAGATGGGCGATCACCAAGACTGTCCATCTCAGAAAAATGCACTCCCTCTAGTCGAGTGCTCTCACCAGAATGAGCCCAACCACGCATAAAACGCTTGACTCGACTTGAAAACAACACACAACAGAAGGTGTAATAAGAGGAGGAGACTACGCGAAGAATGTAGAGGAGGAGAAGACAAATATGAGAAGGGAAGAATCCTTAGAGCTAGCGTGGGTAGTGGGTGAAGGTAGAAACCTAATCTAGCAAATACGGCTCAAGCAGCCTAAGTTCACTATAGGTCCTTACAGCTATACGACACCTAACTGCGAGGTCACGCGGCCTCAACATGCCTCACCTCCCTACAACGAAGATCACAAAGCCCAGCAAGTGAGCGAAGATCTAGAAATCTCGTCGCTCCTACTATCAACAAAGTGGGCGACGTCGATCAGGTTATGACGGTCGTGACCGGATCACTCTCCTAATGTGCCCGAGTCCTAACGGCCAATGTCTAGTTGATTTTAGATTTAGGGCTTCACTAGGGTGTGGTTTTTGGGGCTAAGGAAGGGGTGATGAAATCCCCTACTTTAGCTTGAAGACTATAGGTGGTGCCCCTTAAAGATATTTTGAAAACTTAGCTAGCAAGCAACTCACCAAACAAGCACTCACCTCACTCTTGTTACAATGCACCTTACTAACTAATGCATGATTTAAACATGCATGAATGAGAGAACGGGTGCATGTACCTCACGCCAGCAATCGACAACAAGAATTTAAAGCTAATGAAAGACAATGTGCTTGCAAGACCTACAAATGATGCATGACCGACCTAGTTGGCAAATAGTCTACTCTTTTGCTTTGAGATTTAGGATCCAAGTTGTCTTAAGAAGGGATCATGCAAGCCAAATTAATTATTAACATGAAAATAGAGCATGCATGACATCAACAGTGACATGAAACAACTAGAAATAGGCAAAGGAAGTCACACTTGAAAAAGATTTCTAAAACCATGCACCAGAGCCACCAGTGGCGGATTACAATCCGTTACTGGCGGAGTGTCTGGGTTTCTGGTCCCCAGACTTTAGTAGCTTCCTCCGATGCTTAGTTAGGTTCTTCTGTGAACTTGTAGCCCTAGTAACCAAAAAACCCAGAAAAACAAAGGAAAACGACACTCCCCGGCAGGGCACCAACAACTTGATTGAATCAGTTTAATTTCCACCAGTGCACGACCGCGTTGAAGTGGTGGCAAGCATGGGTCAGTCCACAGAGAGCGTGCGTGAGTCAGATTGACGATACTCGAGTGGGGAAAGAAAAGGAGATTAAGGTCAAAGCTACACTACCATGCGAAAGAAATCGGAAAGCAAGCAACAAAACTAAATCCCTTAGAGGGTAGAGAGAGAAAGTGAATGCAAAAATATGTGTATGTATGTGTGTTCAAATGTGTTTATTAAAACATGTCCAACATGAAATCCATAAAACTCAACTCCAACTTTGCCTCCACATGAAATAATATAAAATATCATCATTAAAACATACAAGACAACAATTGAAATAAAGCTAATATGTTCACATGCATCATGACTCGAATCCAATTATGTCTCCACATGAAATAAGATTTATCACAATCATTAAAACATACAAGACATCAATTAGGATAAAGCCAACATAAGCACATGCATGCACATGTCTTGTTTCCTTCTTCCACTCCATTCTTATCCTCACCTCATCATTCCCCATAAAATAGACCCACTAATCTAAGCATGTGCTAAGCTTCACTCAAGAGCATTAACACATCAAAGATAAGAGTGAAATCCCATTAGATGGTTATGGAAATCATATGAAGTTCAATGGTAGGTTTAACACACACACTATGCATCACATAATCCCATCACCTTCCTCTACACCCCTTAATGGGGATGGACTACTCTCTACTCATATATAAACTAAAGAATGCATAAAAACAACATAAACCCATAATGGAAATGACTAAAAACAAGATTAAACAACACAATAATATCAAGGAAATTGCATCAAAATAAAAGACATTTATGGAAAGAGAAAGATTCAACTAACTTGAAATGAAAAGATTACAAAATTCCTCATTCTTCTCCTCTTACACTAATCAGCAGCAAAACAAAATCAAAAACTAATGGAGAAGCAAGGACTGGGAGAGGAGGGATTACAATGATATATATAGACTAATACATTGTTAGGATGAATCTGGACATAATAGGTCGGCTCTAAATCACACCTGATGATCCGGGAAAGCTCTAACCCGATTACTCGACCCACGGCCAAAATTGGAGGTTCTTTGGACCCTTTTGATCCACCAGTGGCGAATCAAATAGGTCCGATCGAGCTGCGATTTTGGCTTATACTTTGTTTCTTCATTTGGCACGTGGGGTGAAGTCCTGGTCCACTGAACCGAATCACTTTCATTTTAATTAGAGAAATACTGGTTTGATTTAAGTCATGTGACACAACATTTTGTCCTTTACCATCAGGTCGCTCTGGGTTTTCAATTAGATCCTTACTAATTTGCGATGTTGTCCTTGTGCATTACAAACAGGTCCAGAACCTTCAAAATCAGTCCATACTTGTTACAGTTAGGTCCTTTTTGATCCCTTCCACTTCTTTATTACCTAACTCCTGAAATACTACAAACAACAACTCAAGTAGCAGAATATTGGGGTAAAATAAAGGATATATAGCGTGAATATGATACATGATATGCTACTAATGAATGACCCTTCATCCAACACCCCTACTCGTTATCCAATATTTAGGCCAGAAGCATACCTGAAAATGAAGAATTAATGCCCCGGAGATCGCCGGAGTTCCCTGCTGACCGCCTATTCTTTCTAGACGCGCCTCTCTTCCTTGTGCACCTCTTGTTCACTGGAGTTCACAACCACCCAGATGTTGGAGAGAAGGGAGGGATGAGGTTTGTGTGTGGGAGAGACGAAGGAAGAGAAGTGACGACTAGGGTTTGCAATGTATACAAGAAACCATCCAAATATTGCTACCTTGAATGCATAATATTCTCTCATCATCACCTTCCAAATCCAAGCAACTAACCGATCGAGCCTAGACACGTGCGCCCGGTGCACCACACCTCGCGTGACCATAAAGGAAACTTTCTTGAAAAGAAAAACTTCCGCGAAACGAAAATAAAGACACATCACAAGCAATCATACCTAAGAATAGTTACACAAGCATGAAGATGGAAATTGACATATCATAAAACCTGGAGAGCAGGTCTTACAGATACTCTACAAGATCATGATGTGAATGATAACATTCAAGATCATGAAGACCCAACCGAGGTTCCTTTGGTTAGTGGGAGTATGAGAGAACAACCCTCGCATGCAATTGTTAGTGAAACTCAATGATCCCCGCCTAGTGTACGTTCAATAATTCAACATGAACCAATTCTGGAAGAAATTTTCGGAAGAAGTTCAAGAAGTACACGTAAAACCAGTAGAACGTAGAAGCTCAATGAGGAAAAGAAAAAACCCGTTATGTATTTGGGATTTAACGAAATCATGGTACTTGATATCGATGATCCATCGACCTTTAAGAAGCAATGGAAAGTGATGACTCAAAACTATGGTTTACAACCATGGAATCCGAAATACAATCCATGTATGATAATCAAGTATGGGACTTGGTTGACGTTCCTCAAGGAAAGAAAGCCGTTCAAAACAAATGGGCCTTTATAGAGGAAGATGGACATGGATGAGAACTTGACAACTTACAAGGCAAGAATTGTAGCTAATGGTTTCACTCAAATTCAAGGAATTAACTATGACGAAATGTTTTCACTGGTTGCCATGTTCAAAACTATTCGGATTATGCTCGCTATTGCCGCATTTCATGATTATGAAATATGGCAAATGAATGTCAAAATAGTGTTCCTTAAGGGGAACATGTAAAAGGACGTGTACATGGTACAACCTCAAGGTTTTGAAGATCCAAAGAATAGTCACTAGTGTAGAAGTGAATAGTCGTCGCACAATAGACGTCGGCTAAAAGAAAATGCGATATCTATAGGTATAGACGTAGCATGTTTGCGTATCCAACGTCTATATGGCTGTCTAGACCTCGGTTGTTGTAATATCCATTTTAACCAACGCGTTGAGGTGACGTTTATTACCCAGCCTATAGACATAACATGGATTGTACAGCCGACGTCTATTTCCCAATAGATGTTGCGTGTTCTCTACAACCGACGTGTATTGGTCTTATATTATTAAAAACATTTCATTTTATCTTTATCACGACGAAACCTCCACCCCGACCAAACCCTAGCCCCCTTCGTGACCTCCTACGACACCACAAAGGGACCTAGATCCCCGATAAACGTCGAATTATGGAACGCAAATAATCGATGTATATATGCCTTATACCCGACGTATATTCCATTTTCTGCACTAGTGAGTGCGAAATTATGCAAGCTTCAATGATCCATTTATGGATTGAAGTGAGCATCAAGGCTTTGGAACAAATGTTTTGACGAAGAAGTCAAAAAAAATAAGTTCGTCCAAAGTAAGGAAGAACCTTGTATATACAAGGTTGGTGGGAGTCACATAGTGTTTCTGATATTATACGTCGATGATAAAATCCTCATGGGAAATCATAGGGGTGAGCAACCGGTCCGACCCGGACTGGACCAAACCCGGACCGGACCAGAACCGGATCGGCTCAGGACCCTGGACTGAAGACCGGACCGGTCCGATCTGATTCAAAACTGTCTTTTTACCTTAAAATTTAAAAATCAAATAAAAATCAGATCGGTCCGGACCAAACCGAACCAGAACCGAATTGGCTCCGAATCCCGGACTGAATCCCGGACCGGTTCAAAAACCCAGACCGGACCGGTTGTTACTCACCCTAGGAAATTGTATCCCATTGCTAAAGAAGCTCACTGAAATCTGCATTTTCAATGAAAGACATCGGTGAGGCTCAATACATCTTGGGAATCAAGATATATAGAGATAGACCTCGTAGACTAATTGACCTAAGTCAATGTGCATACATTGACAAGGTCTTGGAAAGGTTTGATATGAACAACGCTAAAAAGGGCAACGAGCCAATGAGTATGGGTGTGGCAAGAAGTCTCAACGTGCAATATCACATAAAGACTTAGAGTACATCACAGACATCGCTTATGCTTCGACAATAAGATCGATCATGTACGAGATGACTTGCACAAGACCCGATGTCTCCTATGCTCTAAGTGTGACAAGCCGTCACCAATCTACTGTAGGTCCTGATCATTGGATTGCAGTTAAGAATATTCTGAGGTACCTAAACTGACCAAAGATAAGTTTCTTATTTATAGAGGACAAAGGAAGCTAGTGGCTGAGGGCTACTTGGATGCAAGTTTCATGAGTGATCAAGACAAAAGGACTCAATAAGGATATGTCTTTCTTCTGAATGATGAAGTCGTGAGTTGGTGTAGCTTGAAACAGACCACTACAACATACTCAACCAACACTTTTGAACTAATGGTTGTCGCTGAAGTGAGCAAGGAAGGAGTGTGGATTAAGAAGTTCCTTGAAGAGCTTGGAGTAGTTCCCTTGAGCAAGGGACCTATAGAGCTATTTTGCGACAATAACGCATATATTTTGCAAGTTAATGATCCTAAATCAAATCACAAAGGTGAAATACATAGACCACAAATATTTTGTCACTCGTGACTTCATCGACGAAGCCAAAATAAATTTATTATGGGTGGACATAAACAACAACACAGTTGATCCATTCACCAAACCCTTATCCCAAGCCAAAGACAAAATGCATTTCGAGTCCATGAGTTTGAAGAACCATGTAGAGTGATGAGTGAGATAAGAGGGTTGTCTTAGTTATCGTAGTTTTATACATGGTGAATGTATCTGAAAGAAGACATTGATAACAAGCGGGAGATTGAAAGGAATGTGTGTTCTAAAAGTATTATTTTATATGTCATTTAATATGAATTGAATGTATGAAACTTTGTTCCTTGATTAATGTATTCGTCTTTTGGAAGTGTTAAGGAAAAAAACTCTTGGTCCTTAACCAAAGAGCTCTAAAAGATAATGATTTACATAAATCAAAAGTAATTCGCAATCATGGTAATTAACATGGAACATTAATTACCGGGATAAGATTGTCATGTTGGTTAAAGAATATTGTAGCTCTACAGTATTCAACAACATGAGTATATGAAAAGGAAAATATTTTCTTTCATAAACTGAATAGACCTAATAACTGAAAACATTATGGAATTGTGTTTGTGACATTAATGTTTTCATTGTGTCTTTGAAACCTAAAATATGAGACCTATATCTTTTCACATGAGAAGTATATAATTTGATTATTATCAAAAGCTATCATTGCGTATAGTAATAAAGATATTAGTTGATTATATATGACTTGTGCTGGAAAAGATGACATATCAAAAGATTATCATTGCCCCTTTTAACTTGAGTGATGATATTAATGAGCTCATTGATAAAGTGAAATTATAATGTGCACAATGCAACTTATGTACAATTACATATTTATAATTAGCTTAAGAGATCAAGAAAAATAATAAATAATACAAAGATAACACTTTACTACTTTGTATAATATTCGTAATATCATGAGGCAGGGGATAGACAGAAGTGATATTATTACGTATCACTAAATAGATCGTATTCAAGTGAGCAAGACATTTTTGTTATTTGGGTAACTATAATGTGTAGCTAGATACCGCTTCTAGTTTATGATATAAAGTGTTTTATATCATTGCCAACATAACTTTGATCCTCATATAGGTCACACCACAAAACTGAGAAACAAGAAATATAATTTTGTGTTTTATATGATGTAATGAAATGAAATACATGTGGTAGAATAACAAAATTAATATGTCGTGATTACGACATGGTAGAAATAAAATAAATTTGTATGAGATCTATATATTATGGGGTATAATGTTTTGACATTATATATGATAATATATTACATAATATTATGTGATCCACAACGTTATAACATATGAATTTCCAAAAACCCCAAAGTTCAAATTTTGTTGGATATTAATCCAAAATTTGTGAAGGCAAAAACTAGTCAATACTATAGACCGTTTCGTGACTGGTCGACTGAAATCTTCTGAACGATCGATTAGATGGAGATCGGATGGATGCGCGGTTCGACTGAAATCATTAGGAACTTCCTTGGTAATAGAAAGGTCTACCATCGTGAAACCCTGTTCGACCGAAATTATCAGGGACTTTCCTAATAGAGAATCGGTCGACCATTTGGTGTTCGGTCCGATCAAAATTATTCTTGAGGTAATTAATCGGTCGACCGACTAGGCTCTCGGTCGACCGTTTTGCCTACGTTTTTGCACATATTAATAAGATATTTTGCTAATTAATGACTGGATTTAATGGGTAAGTGATTTACACATGATGTGGGTTTGAGGATAGATTAACAAGAGATCATGGGTAAGTGATTTACACATGATGTGGGTTTGAGGATGCCCTATAAATAGGTCACTCCTCCATTCCCTTTGTTTATTGAATGCAAAATTTTCTCCTCCGTATTTTTTCTATCTCTTCCATCCGAAAATTCTCTAGATTAATTAAGGTGCTGGAGATTAAGTTGTTTGGAGCATTGAAGGTGTTACTAGCTAGATTCTAACCTAGCGTTTGAGATTGATTGACTAGCTTCGATCTTTCTAATCTTGTTTAGAGTTTGGTGAAAACTTGAAGGAAATTCTGAGGAGATTCGAGGTGCAACCCGACTTCCGATTGGTTAAAAGGGTTTGACAATTTCTTAGGTACGATCCTATATATTTTTTATGTTATATAGAATACAATATATATATATATATATTGAAATACAATTAGGAAGTTTTGTACATAAATTTTTTGAAAAATATGAAAACAATCTTGCTTGTATGTATATATTTTTCTTAAAATATACACATAAGCATGAGGTGAAATCCAACACATATGACATGGAGTGATATCTGGCGAAATCGAGTCGTTCGACCTACGCCGAAAGAATAATGACAACTTAATAACGTGTCATTATAACATGTGAATCTATAATACTACCCAGAGACAATGGTGGGAGATACAAAGAAATCATTGTGCATAATGAGAAGAGAGAGAGTTCTTATTAATCTACATCCAAAGGTGATTCATCCACAACTTTGCAATAAATTATTTTTAAACTGGATCTTATTTTATTTGCAAGTCAAAATATTTTATTCTTAATGAAAATACATTAGAATAATATGATTTTTTTTTGTAGTAGGAATAAGATGAATACAACTAATTTTTCGTGGGTCACTCGGTTCTATGAAAAAGTTAGTTTTGGAAGAATTTGCATTTTTAACCCTATACAACTTTTTGTGAAATGGTCTTACCAAATTTACCTATTATTGTAAATAAAATCAAAACATTATGTGGTGAAACATGTAAAAATTCACAAACCTCACTTTGTATCTCATGTATGATCTAGGACAAAAGTTTAGTGACAACAAAAAAACAATTCAATCGTGAAAGAACTTGTCTCACTATTGAAAAGATAAAGGTGAATTGCTTGGGTACCACTAATAAATATTGAAATTGACTATATGTCATTAGATAGTAACTATTTAGCTTAATACCACAGAAAAACAAAGTACTTGTCATAATGTAATTAACTTTTTTCCAATGTTATTTTGTTAGCAAACCATTAACTTTTCCGTTACGTATATTAATATTTAATGAAAATCTTGCTGAATCACTCTAAATAAATCCAGAATTCATAAAATTCAATATGTGTTGCAAAATTTTCAAAACAAATCTCAATTTTTTTATCTATACTCTCTCACATCTCTATCTTTCATCTCTATCTTTCATGTTTTCTTTTTCTCTTACTAAACTTAATGGTTCGATTACTAATCTAATGAAAACTCATAATCTTTTGTATTTTAAAAATACAAAATAATTTGATGAAAAAATCATTTTTCGAATAAATATTTATTTTTATATAAAATATATTTTTCAATTTTTTTGTATAACAATTCTTTTATAAATTATCAGATTCTTTTCCTAAAATTTTCAAAAATCATCAATTGAAAACCAGATAAATATTTTTTTTTAATTATATAAAAATAAATATTTTTTAGAAAATGTATTTTTTTTAATAATTAACTATTTTGTATTTTAAAAAATAAAAATTATCGAATTTCATTAGTTTAGTGATTGATCGTTTTATTTAAACCGCAAGTTCACGGCCGCGTTGGAGCGGTGACAAATACGGGTCGTCCACTGGGAGGTGTGTCGACGTTTGGTTTGTGCGAAAGCGAGTGGTAAAGAAAGGAGAGAAAGATTGATTACACTAAACTATGCTAGAATGCAAAAGGAAATGAAAGATAAGCAATAAAAACTAAACCCCATAGGGGGTAGAGAAATAATGTGAATATAAAGATGTGTGTGTGTGTTCAATTAAGCTCCTCACAACATGTAGTGCATGAAATCATAAAACTACATCCAACTTTGCCTCCACATGAATTAAGATAAGACTACATTATTAAAACATACAAGACAACAATTGGAATGAAGCTAAATGAACTCATGTATAAAGACTAGACCCTACTATGCCTCCACATGAATTAAGATAAGACTACATCATTAAAACATACAAGACATTAACTAAGGTAAAAGCAACAAGAGTACATACACTACAAATTGTGTTTCCAATATTAATTCCATCCATATCCTAACCTTATCTTTCCCCATAAAATAGGTCCACTAATCAAAGCATAAGCTAAGCTTCATTCAAGAGCATTAGCATATCAAAGATAAGAGTGAAAACTCATAAGATGGTTATGGAAATCATATAAAGCTCAAGGGATTAAGATAACACACACTTAATACACTACATGATCATATCACATATTTCTCCACCCCCAAATGGGGATGGAACTACTCACACATATTTAAACTAACTACTCTAACAAAATGAAGCATAATACTGAAATGAAATTAATCTAAGCAAGCAAGAATTATTAAAGAAGCTTAAAAGGAAAGGAAAGACTAAACGAGCATGCACAATTTAAAAGACAAGATTAAAACAAACTAGAAGAATTATTTTATTAACAAATGACTCACATTGAAGGTAGTATTATTCTCCACCTTGAGTTTTTGCTTCAAGGCTCACTCTTTAGTAGAGAGAATGTCACCAAGCAATGGGTAATTACAATGGAAGGTGAAGAATTCTATTTATAGGCATGGAAAAAGTTAATCCGGGACAATCTCCCGATGTGGGACTAAACAAATACCAAAAATAGACTAAGAATACACTAATACTCGTGCTCCCAAACGTTAAGCGGGTCCAGAGCTATCTGGACCGCCAATTAGCGGTTCCAGACCGCCAATTGGCGCTCTATAAGCTCCAGATCCGGTTGAGTTTTGTTGTGGGCTTTGCTTGATCTATCACTTGGTCTTGGATGCATCTACTTTGTTTATTGGAGCTCCGACTCGAATCGAATTGTCAAAATACTCCCCATGATGGTGTGGAGTTTTCTGTTTTGCTCTTAGGTCTTTCTGTCTTACGTTCAGGTACTTCTCCTTTGCACTTAGTCCCCAGGTCTCACAATTAAGTCATTTTTCCTACTTTTGGGTCCTTTCATGGCTCTTCTCTTCAAACCTCTTTATTTCTGAAATTCAAACATAAAACTCGTCATGTAGCATTGCTTAGGTGTAAGATAATGGATATAAGATACAAATATAAGCATGAAATGATGTCAATCATTTAGTAACTAAGTCGTTAAGTTTAGTGGGAGAAAAAAATATGAAAAATGAAAGATAGAATTGGGAGAGAGTATAGATAAATTATAAAAAAATTGAGTGTTTTTTTGAAAATTTTACAACACAATGAATTATATGGGTTTATTCAGTGTTTTTCTGCAAAATTTCCTTGAAATATTAATATACGTAACAGACGTTAATGAAACAGTTTGCTAACAGAATAACATTGGAAAAAAGTGAATGACATTAGGATAGGTATTTTGGTTTTTCTATGACATTATACCAAATAATTACTATCAGATGATATAAAACCAATTTCGATGTTTGTTAGTGGCACCCAACCAATTCTCAAAATGATTAAAATTTGAAAGTGCAAATACTGCAAAAACACCAATTTTCGGAGGACCAGCCGAATCTCCTAAGCGTGATGGGTTTTCAATGCAATTCTCTTTTAAAGTGGACCATAACTTGGAAATGGATTTGGGCTCAAAACATGGGGATGTAGATCAATTTATCAATTAGATTTGTAATGAGTTTAAATAGATTGGTACCATTGTCAACTTTCGATATAAGTTTATTGATCTCTAAACACACGACGAAAAAAAATATAGATGCAGAAATGTAAGTCGTTTAGATGATTTTTTCAATAAGGCAAAGCAACTATTTGTTCATACATACTAATGAAAAGTTTTACACATTAATGAAAAGGAGTAAAATAAAGTTGAACTTGACAAAGGTCGCATAAATAGTACCTCCGATAGAAGTTTAGACCACCTAACTATTTCTCAAAATGACTAGGCTTTAGGGTATCCTCTTGATCTTATCTCGATTAAGTAAGCTAGGGACATTTTGGACAGTTCAGACTGACTCGACTCCTAAAAAAATCTGCATTTTAAAAAAACAAGGATTTGAATCCCTACGACGTGACCTAATTGAAGCTATGCACCTGTGTTTTTTGTATTGGCTTAGGTGCATCTGTATGTCGTGTTAATTACATAGGTGCACCTTAGCTGTTCGTGACACCCACACTGTAACCACGTCGTAAGAATTTTGTGATATTCTATCACACACCGTAAGTTTTTGTTAATACGGATTTTTTCCTTAGGGAGTTAAAAAAAATTACCTTAAACTTAATCAAACTTTTTACCCTATGGTAATTACCCACATCAAAATACCCAATTGGACACAACCCCGCCAACTCAACCAATCAGACTCGACGATTAAACCCAATGCCCGCTGATTGATCGTTTTATATTAACCGCAAGTGCACGGCCGCGTTGAAACGGTGGCAAATACGGGTCGTCCACTGGGAGGTGTGTCGACACTTGGTTTGTTCGAAGGCGAGAGGTAAAAGAAGGAGATAAAGATGTATTACACTAATCTAAACTACAAAGCTGAAATGAAATGGAGAAGAAACGATAAAACTAAACCCCAAAGGGGGTAGAAAAATAATGTGAACATAAAAGAGTGTGTGTGTGTTCATTAAGCTCCTTACAACATGTAGTGCATGAAATCATAAAACTACATCCAACTTTGCCTCCACATGGATTAAGATAAGACTACATAATTAAAACATACAAGACAATAATTGAAAAGAAGCTAAATGAACTCAAGTATAAAGACTAGACCCTACTATGCCTCCACATGAATTATGATAAGACTACATCATTAAAACATACAAGACATTAGCTAAGGTAAAGGAAACAAGAGCACATACACTACAAATTGTGTTTCCAATATTAACTTCATCCATATCCTAACCTTATCATTCCCCATAAAATAGGTCCACTAATCAAAGCATAAGCTAAGCTTCATTCAAGAGCATTAGCATATCAAAGATAAGAGTGAAAACTCATTAGATGGTTATGGAAATCATATAAAGCTCAAGGGATAAAGATAACACACACTTAATACACTACATGATTATTTCACATATTTCTCCACCCCCAAATGGGGATGGAACTACTCACACATATTTAAACTAACTACTCTAACAAAAGAAAGCATTATACTGAAATGAAACTACACTAATCAAGCAAGAAATATTAAAGAAGCATAAAACAAAACAAACAATCAAGCATGCATATGAAAGGAAATTAAACTAAGAGAGGAACAACACAATTAAAGGAAAACATCTATTATTAACTCACTCAATTACAAGTAGCCCTTCCTCCACCAGAGTTTTGCTTCAAGACTTCACTCTTAGTAGGGAAGGTGGCCACCAAAGAGAGAGATGGATACAATGGGAGGTGAAGAGTTCTATTTATAAGCATGGAAAAAGCTAATCCGGGACAATCCCCCGATGTGGGACTAAACCAATACCAAAAATAGCCTAAACGCATGATAATACAAGTCCAGGAGAAAGCTTAGCGGATCTGGGGCCACATGGACCGCCAATTCGCAGTCCAAGACCGCCAATTGGCGGTCTATAAACTTCAGATCGCGTTGCTTTTGGTTGTGGGCTTTGCTTGATGGATTTGTTGGTCTTGGATGCATCTACTTAGTTTGTTGGAGCTCCGACCCGAATCGAATTGAAAAAATACTCCCCATGAAGGTGTGGAGTTTCCTGTTTTGCTCTTAGGTCCTTCTGTCTTACGTTCAGGTCCCTCTCCCTTGCATCTTGGTCCTCATGTCTCGCAATTAAGTCATTTTTCCTGCTTTTAGGTCCTTTCATGGTTCTTCTCTTCAAACCTCTTTATTTCTGAAATTCAAACATAAAACTCATCACATAGCATTGCTTAGATGTAAAATAATGGATATAAGATACAAATATGAGCATGAAATGATGCCAATCAAATACCCCCACACCTAAGTGTTTGCTAGTCCCGAGCAAAACAAAGAAAGAGAAAAGCAAACGAGAAACAAGAAATCCTAACTCACTTTCGTAGGAATCACGGTTGCACTTAGCATGTGCAACAAGCCGTTAAACCTCCTTGTTGCCAAGGAGGAGTGTTGTCTGCTGAGGGTTTTCAGTGGATATACCCACAAAATCCGAACAAGATGCATTATTCAATCTAGACACTCGACTCGTTGGACAAATTTTGTCGATCATTGGACGCGGTAATCCTATGGGCCGACTCTATATAGGTAATCAGTCCACACCTAGCCTAATGAACCATTCGTGCAAGTTAAATAAGGAATTAAGTAAAAGACATGGACAACCTCAAGATCCTCAAGTGATACAAAGTGTAAGGTCCATTAAGGTTCTTATTTGCAAAAAAAAAATCTTTTTTTTCTTTACACATTTTTTTTCTTTTTCTTTTTAATAGTTGGAGCTTCATTCTCCCAGGGTCAGGTTTCGTGCATCATTGCCCATGAGGACTTACACTATCACGTACACCTTTCCCCAAATCTCCACATAGGGCAATCCCTACCACCCGTGTAACGGGAGTTCGGTCGGCGCATCCCAAGTCAGATGACTCGAAAGCACCAGGCACAAAGTCCCCTCAGACCTACTTTCCCGAGTGATAGGAGCCGTGCGAGAAGAGAGAACACCTACTCACTTATTTCTTATCTACACATGAACCAAAACCCCTACACTTAATGTCTCACAACAAGATTTAAAGGGTCCTTGACTACAACAAACTTCCTAATTTAACAAACACGAAGTATTGACTCACTAGGTTCAGGGTGGACTTCTTTGAATGTTTGAGCACTGAAACCCTATGATTACTCACCCCCAAAGGAAAACTGGGGTGCATCCTAACGACTCGATAAATCCTAAAGCCACAGTACTAGATATCCTAATGCATCAAGTTTAAGACAATTTTGGGACCTTTCTTTTTACTTTGCCTCTCAACGGTTTTGCACATGCTAAACACACGCAAAACCCACAAAACATTTTCTTTCGCAAACACATGAATATTTTGAAAGAAATGTGAAAATTTTGAAGCACTGGGCAAGCAAAAGAAGACAAGTCACCCAAGGATCATGACAAACAGATATATCGATATTAAATGCAGCACACTATCATGACCCTAACAATGCAAACAAAAGAAAATAAAATCAAAAGAAAAGACTCGACTATGTACACACGTAAAACACCCCCCACACCTACTTCATGCATTGTCCTCAATGAATGCAAGCAAGATACTACATGGATGTATGCATGAAAAAGAATAGATCTCACCAATGTGAAGGACACAGGGAAGATTATGGCTATGTTGATGGACACAACCCAATTTCCCTCAAAACCTGTGAGATACTAAGGAAGGGATACAAATACGTGAAAGAAATGGGGCCCAAATACTCAAGGGTTGGGGCTCACAACAATCGATGCTCACTGAAGGAGTCTTTTATTCGACTTTTTTTTTATTTTTATGTACAACAAATGGGCTCCCCTCTTCATATGTCAAGGGACATCAAATGGGAACCCGCCATCAGTCGAGCCAAAAATGCACATGCATGGGCTCGCGACATACAAATCAGAATTGTTTGACCACCTGATACCCTTATAAGCGTTGTGGTCTTTTGATGCCTCTTGAGAGTGGGCAAGATAGGAGGCATGAATGAGAGGTGAACCTCTATCAGGTTGAAGGGTATCAGGTGGTTTATTCTTAACCCACATGGGGTCCTCAGCAAATACAAAATGAAGATCATATGGCCCAGAGGCCATAAAAATGGTATCTTGTGGCTCAAAAGCCACAAGGTCGCAAGGTTGTGGCTCAAGGGCCACAAGATCAGAAGAATGTGGCTCAAGGGCCACAAGATCAAAAGGATGTGGCTCAAGGGCCACAAGATCAAAAGGATGTGGCTCAAGGGCCACAAGATCAAAATGATGTGGCTCTGAGGCCACATGATCGGAACATAAGGCACCTTCTTGTGCCAGCCCAGGTGAAACATATTCACCACCTTCAGGAGCTTCATCGAACAATTCTCTGAAGTACTTGAAGGTGCCCTCAACTTCAATCTCATCCAAACCCTGGATAAGGTTGACCCCAACAGGGTCATTGAAGGCACCTGGCTTCTTGCCGATGGTGAAGATGTTAAAATCAGCGCATTGACTACCATAAGTCAAGCGCATCAGACTATTGCGACAATTGATTAATGCATTGGAAGTCGCAAGGAATGGTCGCCCCAGAATGACAGGAATTTGTCCAAGTGGGTTTGGCACAGGTTCAGTATCCAAGACAATGAAGTCGACTGGATAAATGAACTCTCCCACTTTGATCAGCACATCTTCCACCACACCCCTCGATTTCTTCATAGACCTATCAGCCAATTGAAGAGTGGTCTTTGTTTGTTTGAGGTCTCCAAGACCGAGGTGGATGTAGACCGAATATGGCAGAAGATTAACAGATGCACCAAGGTCCAATAAGGCTCGATGTATGGACACATCACCAATCACACAAGAGATAGTAGGACAGCCAGGGTCCTTGTACTTGACTTGCATGGGTTGTGCCAACAAAGAACTCACGTTAGCCGCAAAAAAAGCTTTCTTGGGAACATGAGTTTTTCTCTTCTTGGTGCATAAGTCCTTGAGAACCTTGGCATAAGGTGGCATTTGCTGAATCACCTCCAACAGAGGGATGTTCACCTTAACGTGCCTAAATATCTCAAGCATCTTGTCATGCTGATCAGAGGTTTTCTTTTTAAGGCGCTCAGGGAATGGCGCCTTTGGGGCATAAGGATGCGAAGGCACCCCAGAATTCAGGTCCAAAGAAACATGAGTGGGGACCTCAGAATCTGGTTCCTTCAACACAAGAGGAGACAAGGGGACCTCAGGGTTCGGCCCCTTTGTCGAAGGAAATGTAGAAAGAACCTGATTGACATCATTTCATTCTTATATTTGTATCTTATATCCATTATCTTTCACCTAAACAATGCTATGTCACGAGTTTTATGTTTAGTTTTCAGGAATAAATAGGTTTGAAGAGATGAAGCATAAAAGGACCCAAAAGCTGGGAAAAAGGACTGAATTGTGAGATCTGGGGACCAAGATGCAAGGAAGAAGGACCTGATTGGAAGACAAAAGGACCTAAGAGCAAAACAGAATACTCCACACCATCATGGGGAGTATTTTACCAATTCGATTCGGGTCGGAGCTCCAACAAGTCAAGTAACCGCATCCAAGACCAAGAATACCATCCAGGAAAGCCTCCAAGAAAGCCCAGACGAATCCGGACCATGTAGACCGCCAATTGGCGGTCTGGAACCGCTAATTGGCGGTCCAGGTGGATCCGAATCCGCTTAGCTTTTTCTGGCGTATGTATTAGAGCGTGCTTATGCTATTTATGGTATTTGTTTAGTCCCACATCGGGGGATTGTCCCGGATTAGCTTTTTCCATGGCTATAAATAGAACTCTTCACCTTCCATTGTAATCACTCCATGCTTCTGGCCATTCTCCCTAATTGAAGTGAAAGCCTTGAAGCAAGAAACTCAATGGGGGGAGATGCTACTGGTATTGTGAGTCTTCAATCAATAAAATTTCCTTAGTTTTGTGCTTCTTTTATTGTTGGTGCATGTTTTAGTTTAATTGTCTTTTATTAAATCTAGCTTAGTTAATATGTTTTCTTATCTTAGTGTAATGGGTAGTGTAATGTGTAGTGAGTAAAACCACTCCCCTTTTGGGGGGGTGGAGATGATTACCATATATGCAATTAAGGAAATGGGGATGTTTATTTTGAAATGTGTTGATTAATATGAATGCATGCTTGCTTGTTAGAATAGAACACTTCACTAGATGGGTTTTGCCACAAGTTTTAAGACACCTCCCATGCTTGTTTAGTTTCTTAAATAACCAGCTTGTGTTTATGAATGTTAATCAAAGTAGGTTAGTGATTTAATTGATGGGTTTTGCCATGATAAGTAGACACCTCCCATACATGCAAACACTACCTCCACTTATGCCTATAGGAAGATATTCTTGCCTCCTTATTGTGTATGTGTAGTCACTCCACCCCCTAAGGGGTCTCTCTCTCTTACTGATTTCTCCATAGTATCAAGTTTCTCTAGCTTAGTTGAAGTATTCATTTGTTTTGTTTCCTTCGCATTTGCTTCTTCGTGTTAGCATAGTTTAGATTAGCATAAACAACTTTCTTCCATCTTTTTGTGCCACTTGATTTCTGATAAATAAGAGGCTGCTCACCTCCCTGAGGACGACCCGTACTTGCCACCGCTTCATCGTGGCCGTGCACTTGCGGTAGCAATAAAAAACATTCAACAAGTTTTTGGCGCCGTTGCCGGGGAGGTGCCAGTCCAGACTCTTGTTTGGACGATTCGAGTGGATTTAATTTGTGTTGTGTAGTTTTTCCTTGTGTCAGGAGACTTGGAGTCATCATGAGGAACGCCTGGAGAAGTTTTGAGTGAATCTGAGCATTTAAGACCGCCAATCAGCGGTCTGGTAAGCTCGGTTTTGTCTCGTATTTCTTTGGTTGGTTTTCATAATTTATGTAGTGATCTAAGATTTAATTTGGCATGTTTTGACTTATAGTTTGTTCCCAGATCCATAATCCACCTCCTTTAAGCAACTTGGACCCTAAAACTCAAAGCAAAAGATTAGGCATTCTTGTTGTTTAGGTCATGCATCATGTATATGACTTAGGCATTTAGATTGTCTTTTATCTTAGCTTTATTTTCTGTTGCTGAGAGGTGGCATGAGGTACGCACCTTCTACTCTCATTCATGCATTTCGTATGAACATGCATTAGTTAGTAGGAAGTGCATTGCAACAAGTCTGAGTTGAGCGTTGTTTGGAGTGTTGATTGCTAGATTTAGGACTCCAAAACGCTACTAAGAAGGGGCTGTCCCGTAAAAGACAAGGTGGGGGATTTCATCTCCCTTTCCTTCGCCCCCACAAACCACACTAATAAAGAGCCTAATTTTTAAAATCAAGTAGACATTGGCCCTAAGGATTTCGGGCGCATTAGGAGAGTGATCCGGTCCCGACCGTCATGACCTGATCGGCGTTGCCCACTTTGTCAATAGTAGGAGAGACGAGATCCCCGGATCTTGGCTCACTTGCTGGGCTTTGTGGTCCTCGTTGAAGGGAGGTGAGGCGTGTTGAGGCCGTGTGACCTCGCAGTTAGGCGTCGTCTAGCTGTAAGGACCTATAGCGACCTTAGGATTGCTTGAGCCTTGTGTGCTTGTGTGCTTCTACCTGTACCCATCCGCCGTAGCATAAGGACTTCTTCCCTTCTCTCCTGAGTCATTCTTTCTCTCCTGTGTTCCCTCGTCTTCTCCTCTACGCACATTCTTTGTTAAAAAAAGGTTTTGGTGTGTGTGCACCTTTGTGCATGCTTTCGTGGACACGAGACGAGAGTGGTCGTTTGACGAGGAGCGTTGTCAATCCGGCTTCGGTCATCGATTTCTCAACACCTTCCTCCTCTCGTGTCGCACGCAGTCCGGGTTCAATGGCTGCTAATTTCCGTGAGGAGGAGCAGTTGCTGGACCCACCTGCTCCACCAGTGTTTCCAGTTGTCGTTCTCATACCTCTATGCGATTGATGCTACCCGAGCCGTACAGCTCTGCCCTCATGCATCGTATTGCCAGAGGCAAATGGGAACCATTTTGAGGTCAAGCCTCAGTTTATTTCCATGCTCCCTCATTTCACTGGGAAAGGTGACCCCTATATCTTTCTCAGGGAATTTGAGGAGGTATGTGCTATGTTCAAACTGCAACAACTTAGCACAGACTCCATTCATCTTAGGCTTGTCCCCTTTGCGCTTAAGGATGACGCCAAGAAGTGGTTGTACAGCAACCAGGCGAATGCCTTCAGGACTTGGGATGAGGTTCAGTCTGCATTCCTCAAAAAGTATTTTCCAAATCATCGGACTCAAAAATTGAGGAATGAAATCAATTCGTTCTATCAACATGAGACCGAATCATTTCATGCATACTTAGAGAGGTTCAAGGAGCTACTATCCTCATGCCCTCACCATGGCATTGAGTTGTGGCGCCTGTGTCAGATTATCTACGAGGGTCTTCACATTCCATCTAGAACGCTCCTTGAGTCCATGTGTCAAGGAGAGTTCGTGGGAATGGATGAAAGGGAGGCATGGGCCTTCCTAGAAGACCTCGCTGAGAAAACCATGCAATGGGAGAGTGTGAGGGAACCACCTGCATCATCTAGTATAGGAGCGAGGATCGCGAATGCAAACTCAACTAGATCGGGTTCCGCATTTGCTATCGATACCTCTACGGCCACCGAGGCGCGCATGGCGGCCTTAATGCGCCGTATGGATTCGATTGAGCTCCAAAACCAGCACGATGTTTCTCATGTGTCTGCATCTGGTTCACCACCATGTCATTTATACGGTAGGATAGGGCATGTAGAGAGCGAGTGTGTGTCTATTCCTCCTGAGATGGAGCGTGTCAACGCCATCTATGACAGAGCTAGGAATGACCCATACTCATCATCATATAACCCTGGATGGAGGAACCACCCTAATTTTTCATGGAACAAAAACAATACCCCAGGTGGTCCTTCAAACTTTTCTCGACCACCCAACCGACCACACTACCCTCTCATGCATTCGCAGTCTCATCATCCACCCCAATGTCAGAACACCAACCCACCGGGTTTCCCAAATTCAAACAACTTGGAAACCCAGTTTAATTCGCTTGAGAACTTAACTCGTGGACTTGAGAACTCTGTAAAAAACTTTATGTCATCCACGAGTCAAGTTCTCACTTCGAATCAGCAGACTATCAAATCTCTCGAGCTTCAGATGGGTCAGTTGGCTCAGTCTGTACATGAGAGTGAGAGAGAGGGAGCTTGCCTAGCCAACCTGTGGCTGAACAACACTCGAACATGCAAAATGCAAGTTCAAGACCACAGGGGGGGCAAGTGAACTACGTGGAAGAACCTGTGGACCATGTTAATGCCATTGTGACCCTGAGAAATGGGAAGCAGGTCAACAACCACGTATCATTGCCAGAAAATCCATCTGTGCCACCCCCTTGTGGGAATGATGGTGAGGAAGAGGCCGAGGTTGAGAGTAATACACCAAAGCCTCCTTCTCCGGCTCCGCCCAAGACATACCTACCAAGAGCTCCTTATCCTAGTAGGTTGTCTAAGAAACAGAGTGACAATGTGGATAAGATGATGGAGATATTTAAGAAAGTGAATGTCAACATTCCTTTGTTAGACATGATTCAACAAATACCTCCATATGCAAAATTCCTGAAGGATCTCTGTACAACTAAGAGGAAAACCAATGTCCCTAGCAAAGCCTTTTTGGCGGCTAATGTGAGTTCGATCATCTCAAACCCAACATACATAAAATTGAAGGACCCGGGCAGTCCAACAATTTCATGTATCATTGGGGACTCTCGCATTAACAATGTTTTGCTAGATCTAGGGTCGGCGGTTATCCTCTTACCTGCTTCTGTGTATCAACGATTAAGCCTAGGCACTCTCAAGCCTACGAAAACAACTTTGCAGTTGGATATCGTTCGATCAAAGTCCCGTTAGGGGTCATTGAAGATGTCCTAATCAAGGTCGGCGATTTCATATTTCATGTTGACTTCGTCGTCCTTGAGACCGAACCAATTAAGACTACCCACTCTCAGATTCCATTGATTTTGGGTAGACCTTTTTAGGCGACGTCAAATGCCTTGATCAATTGTCGTACGGGACTCATGAAATTGTCGTTCGGGAATTTGACCGCGACATTTCATGTGTTCAATATGGCTAGACAGCCGGCATCTTTCGAAGACCCCATGGAAGTCAATCTTATCCGGGATTTGGAAGAAGAATTGGAAGAAGAGTACCCCCTGATTCATGAGAATTTAAATGATCACTTCATGGATGACTTCGATCATGAAGAGGACGGGGGTGAGTTGAGCAATGATGTGCAGGTTGTTCAGTACATGCGAGCTCCTCCTATCTTACATCTCGAGCTAGATATCACGCCTCGCCTTGAGGAGCCACCCACGCCTGAGCTAAAAGAACTCCCCAAGGAATTGAAACACGTTTTTTTGGTCCCAATAGGTCATTTCCGGTGATTATTTCATCGACGTTGACTGGTGATCAGGAAGAGCGCCTGATTCAAGTCCTAAAGGAGCACAAATCAGCCATTGGGTGGTCCTTGAGGGACATCAAAGGGATAAGTTCCGACGTCGTGCAGCACCACATCTTTATGGAGTATGAGGCACGACCACGTCGTGACCCACAGAGGCGTTTAAATCCAGCCATGACAGAAGTAGTTAAGAAAGAGATCATCAAGTGTTTAGATCATGGCATCATTTTCCCCATTTCGGACAGTACTTGGGTAAGCCCTGTCCAGGTTGTGCCCAAGAAGTCGGGTATCACTGTTGTCCAGAATGACAACAATGAGCTTGTGCCCACACGACTTCAAACTGGGTGGCGAGTCTGTATTGACTATAGGAAGTTGAACGCGGTCACGCGTAAGGACCACTTCCCTCTACCTTTCATCGACCAGATGTTGGAGAGACTCGCCGGGCACGCCTATTACTGTTTCCTTGATGGTTATTCGGGGTACAATCAAATCCCAGTCGCCCCCGAAGACCAGGAGAAAACCACGTTCACTTGTCCTTTTGGGACGTTTGCCTATAGACGGATGCCTTTTGGGCTATGCAATGCACCTGCAACATTCCAACGTTGCATGTTAAGTATCTTTTCCGATATGGTCGAGAACTTCCTTGAGATCTTCATGGATGATTTCTCGGTTCATGGCACCTCCTTTGATGAGTGCTTGCACCACTTGAGCCTTGTTCTCAAAAGGTGTTCGGAAACGAACTTAGCCCTTAATTGGGAAAAGTGTCATTTCATGGTCACAAAAGGCATCGTGTTGGGTCACGTGGTATCTCGTGATGGTATCGAGGTGGATAGGGCAAAAATTGAGCTTATTTCTAAGCTTCCGCCACCCACCTCGGTAAAAGAAATCTGTTCATTCCTTGGACACGCCGGTTTTTACCGGCGATTTATTAAGGATTTCAGCAAGATAGCTCGTCCTTTGATGAGCTTGCTTGCTAAAGGAACCTCCTTTGAGTTCACACCCGAGTGCCTGACTGCTTTTGAGTTTCTGAAGCGTGAGTTGACCTCCGCTCCTATTATTAAGGCACCAGTGTGGACTCTACCTTTCGAGCTGATGTGTGATGCTTCTGATTACGCGATAGGAGCGGTTTTTGGTCAGAAAGTCGACAAATTGCCTCATGTGATCTATTATGCAAGTCGTACTCTCAATGACGCCCAACTCAACTACTCCGTTACTGAGAAAGAGTTCCTCGCGATCATATTTGCGTTGGAAAAATTTCGCCAGTACCTCATAGGGTCGCATGTCATCATCTACACTGATCACTCAGCTCTTCGCTACCTTTTGTCTAAAAAGGATGCGAAACCCTGTCTCCTGCGTTGGATCTTGTTGTTACAGGAATTCGACCTCGAAATACCGGACAAGAAGGGATGCGAGAATGTCATGGCTGATGACCTATCTCGCATCCCCATTGATCTTTCACCGGATCCACCGGTGAACAAGTTTTTTCCTGATGAGAACCTTATGGCAATAGCCTCACCTCCCTGGTTCGCTGACATTGTGAACTATTTAGCAACCGAGGAGGTGCCGGCTCATTGGAGACACAGTGAGACAACGAAATTCAAGTCATTAGTCAAGCACTTCTATTGGGATGATCCATACTTATTTAAGTATTGTGCTGATCAAATCATAAGGAGGTGCATTCCTGACGACGAGATTCAGAGTGTCTTGTCCTTTTGCCATAAGGAGGCATGTGGTGGGCACTTCGGTGCCAAGAAAACCGCTGCCAATGTACTCCAATGCGGTTTGTACTGGCCCACGTTGTTCCAAGACGCTTTTGCATTTTGCAAAGCATGCGATAGGTGCCAACGTGTGGGACGCATTGGTAGACGTGATATGATGTCACTCAATCCTATCTTAGTGGTTAACATCTTTGATGTTTGGGGAATCGACTTCATGGGTCCCTTCCCCGTGTCCCATGGTCACACTTACATCCTGGTGGCGGTCGATTATGTGTCAAAGTGGGTTGAAGCAATCCCCACTCGCACTAACGATCGCAAGGTTGTGATCAAATTTCTTAAAGAGCACATCTTTGCGAGGTTTGGGACACCTCGTTGTATCATAAATGATCAGGGGACACACTTTGTGAACCAATCCCTTGAGGCAGTGCTGAGGAAATACTCCATCACACACAAGTTGGCCACACCTTATCATCCTCAAACATGTGGCCAGGTGGAAATTTCCAACCGTCAACTCAAGCAAATTCTTGAGAAAACGGTTAATGCTTCAAGGAAAAATTGGTCGGTCAAGCTTAATGATGCTTTGTGGGCTTTCCGCACTGCATTTAAAACCGACCTTGGCATGTCCCCCTACCGGCTAGTTTATGGCAAAGCTTGCCATTTTCCAGTAGAACTAGAGCACCGGGCGTTGTGGGCGGGCAATCAAACATCTTAACATGAGTCTTGATGTTTCCGGTGCCAATCGCAAGTTAGACCTCAACGAGTTGGAGGAGTTGAGAAATGAAGCTTATGAGAATGCCAAGATCTGCAAGTCCCGCACTAAAATTTTCCACGATCGCTTGGTGCGAATCAAAACCTTTGAGGTGGGACAAAAGGTCTTGTTGTATAATTCTCGCCTCCACTTGTTTCCGGGGAAACTTCGGAGCCGTTGGTCAGGTCCCTTCATTGTTTTAACCATCTCCCCTCATGGGGCGGTTGAGATTCAAAATCCTAGGAATGGGGACGTGTTCAAGGTTAATGGACAACACCTCAAACCATACTTGGAAGGGACCACGGCAGAGGTCGAGGTGGATGTCGTGCCTTTGCACGAACTCCCCCTGGATGTGGTCACTTGATGTGATCCATCCATCCATTTGTTTGTACATATCAGTGTTTTGTTGAAAAAATAAGAGAAAAGAGAAAAGAGAGAAGAAAAAAAGATAAAAAGCAAAAAATTGAAAGGCCTATGTGATATTTTCCCTTTCCCTTGTTAATAACGTGTGTTCCCCTTGCCCTACGCATTATTACAGCAGAGAAAAGTGCGTTTCTCCTTCAGATAGCGCCTCCACCCAAATTCTTGCACCCGATCCCCTGAACCGACCGCTAATTAGCGGTTTAGAACCGCCAATCAGCGGTCGTTTGGTCTTCGTTTCCAGATTCTCTTCGTCTGGGTGTTGGATTTGGTATTTTCTGTTGGTTACGTGATTGGGCGTTTGTGCTTCTGTAGGAAACGGCGTGCGGTGGTCTCTTCTCCTCTCGCACCGTGTTCGTCTTCGCCGTAGTGTGCTTCGCCGCTAAAGCTCGCCAAGGTAGGTTCAGGTATGGCCAGCCATCATTTAATTCCAGAACTTAAGTTTGCCTCCCTGATTCGTGCATTCGGAGAGCCCTTCTATGATCGAATCGTAGCTAAAGGGTGGCACCATTTATTGTATGAGGGCGATGAGTCCATGTACGTAGAGCCTTTGGTACATGAATTCTTTACTAAACTCGAGTATGACCAGACCGGTCCACTCGAGTTCAGTATCACTCTCAGAGGGGTGAAACACACCATGACAGTATGACGTTGGCAACGGAGAAATATTCGTCCCAAGCTTTTTGAGCGACATTATCAACGGGAAAGAAGTGAAGCAAGTGTGGTACCGGAGAAGCCGGAGCACGAGAAGAGGAGGGTTGTGCGTCTTGTGTCTTCTTTGAGCGACGCTCGGTAGCCCCCTCTTGAGTGGGTCGTTTCTTGGAGATGGAGATCTTTGAGCGAACCATTTTGGATGAGGATGGTGAAGAAGGAAGAGGGTTGTCGAGGGGAGTCGAAAAATGAACGGACGAGTGGAGGAGGACGGCTGGAGAGGTTTGGCGGTCGACCGGAAAGAGAGGGGCGGCACTTAGGGTTTCAAGATTGGAAGGGGAGAAATGAGGAAGAAAGCCTCGCAGATGCCCTAAAATGTTTTGAAATAACTGGAACGGTCGACCGTTCGCATAACCCGGTTGACCGGTGGGTTAAAAAAATTAAAACAACCACGACCGCACAGCTACTGGTCAAAATCGGTCGGACGACAATAACAAAATGGTTGACCGAGAGCAAAAAAATTTAAGACCAGGGAAGCTACTGGCGTGATTCAGTCGGATGAAGTAAGGATACCGGTCGACCGAACGAAAAGTTTCAAAGAAGGTGGAGATACTGACGATTTTCGGTCGGACGAAAAGAGGACGTCGGTCGACCGAAACAATGCGTGAAAGTTGCTGGGTGATTTTTGGTTGGACAAAAACACATACACGGTCGACCGCAAAGCTGCTACAGTTCTCCGAAACTCAAACACAGTCGACCGGACACTTAAGTGAACTTAAGTCAGGTTGATCACACGAGAATAGGTCGAACGAAGTAGAGTAAGTGGTCGACCGAAACACACCAGGCAAACTCAAAAACAACATAGCAAGCGACCGGTCGACCGAACGAGAGAAAACTTTGAAAAACTACTTTGAGAAACAGTAATCCGGTCGGACGGAACTACTCTTTGGTTTGACCGAATAAGGTTTGAAATGCCCAATTTTGAAAAACACCCAATAATTCCGCAAACATTTGGAAGGAAACCACAACCAAGTATCAAAATTCGACAACATCACATGAAATGTTCAAGTTATACGTCATTTAAGTTGCACATGCCTAGATGTAGCCTTATATGAATGAATTGATCAACGTTTAAAGGTTGTGTGAAGATATGCGCAAGTTGATCATTAGTGGGAACAAATATTAGCTTAATGTCTTCCTTTGTTCCATGATCTCTAAGAAAATGATGTTTAACCTCAATGTGTTTAGTTCGAGAATGCAATATGGGATTTTTCGAAAGATTTATTGCACTAGTATTATCACAAATATAGGAGTAGTTTGAAACTCAAGTTTCAAGTCTTTGAGGGTTTGCCTCATCCACAAGACTTGTGCACATGCACAACCGGCGGCAATGTATTCGGCCACGGTTGTCGACAATGCAACACTATTTTGTTTCTTACTAAACCAAGAGACAAGCAATTTTCCCAAGAATTGGCAAGTGTCTCTCGTACTTTTACGATCTAAAATGCAACCGGCATAGTCGGCATCACTATAGGCAACAAGATCAAAAGCTCTAGTCTTGGGGTAAAACAAACCAAATTCTTGAGATCCTTTGAGATAGCGAAAAATGCGTTTTAAAGCATTGAAATGAGATTCTTTAGGACAAGCTTGAAAATGAGCACACAAACACACGGAAAAAATAATAATCGGACGACTAGCGGTAAGATAAAGCAAGGATCCGATCATACCTCGATATTTCTTGCCCACCTCCTTGCCATTTTCATCTTTGTCTAGCTTAGTGCTAGTGCTCATGGGAGTGTTGTGTGGCTTGCTATCTTCAAGACCAAAGCGTTTTAAAAGCTCTCTTGTGTACTTTGCTTGGTATATGAAGTTCCCATCTTTAGTTTGCTTAATTTGAAGTCCGAGGAAAAAGTTTAGTTCACCAATTAAGCTCATCTCGAACTCCCCCTGCATAGACTTGGAAAATTCTTTGCAAAGACGCGGGTTACTTGGACCAAATATTATATCATCAACATAGATTTCTACCACTAGTAAATCATGATCATATGTTTTAACAAAAAGAGTGGTATCCACTTTACCCACACAAAAACCTTTGTCAATTAAGAAGTTCTTTAATCGCTCATACCAAGCTCTAGGAGCTCGTTTGAGGCCGTAAAGAACCTTCTTAAGTTTAAACACATGGTTTGGGTAAGTTTCATTTACAAATCCGGGGGGTTGTGCCACATAAACTTCTTCATTTATAAAGCCATTTAGGAAAACACTTTTAACATCCATTTGAAATAATTTTATGTCCATGTAAGATGCATAAGCTAATAACATGTGAATGGCTTCCATTCGAGCGACGGGGGCATAGGTTTCATCAAAGTCTATACCCTCCTCTTAGCGATAGCCTTGAGCAACGAGTCTAGCTTTGTTTCTTATTACATTCCCATCTTCGTCAAGTTTATTTCGAAATATCCATTTAGTTCCAATAACCGTTTGGTTAGAAGGTTTTTCAACAAGTTCCCAAACATTATTTCGAACAAATTGATTTTGCTCTTCATGCATAGTCATTAGCCAAAATTCGTCATTACATGCTTGTTCAACTTTCTTAGGTTCTAATGAAGAGATAAATGCATAAGAATCACAAACTACATGTGCTTTAGATCGTGTCGTCACACCTTGAGAAACATCTCCAATCACAAAGTCCTTCGGATGATCCTTTCTATAGGTCCAATCCTTAGGAAGATCCTCCACGTCCTCTTGTGGAAAACTTGGAGGCTCTTGATGAGACTCAAGAGGAGCATCTTGTGATGATACATGTCTAATTATATCCATGCAATCATCATCAAGAGAGGAGTTATCACACAAGCTAACTCGTCAAAGTTAACGTGTAGAGATTCCTCAACACAACTTGTTCGTTTATTATAGATTCTATATGCTTTACTCCTGTCGGAATACCCTAAAAAGATAGTCTCATCAGATTTTGCATCAAATTTATCCAAGTTGTCTTAAGTATTGAGAACAAAACATTTTGAGCCAAAAGCTTTAAAATATGAAATTTTAGGAGTCCGGTCATGCCAAAGTTCAAACAGAGTTTTCTTTAAAATAGGTCGAATGAGAACACGATTCAACACATAGCAAGAGGTATTAACGGCTTCACACCAAAAATATTTCGGAAGTCCTTTTTCCACAAGCATTGTTCTTGTCATTTCTTGAAGAGTTCTATTTTTCCTCTCAACTACCCCATTTTGTTGAGGAGTGCGAGGAAACGAAAAAATGTGCTCAATTCCATATGTTTCACAAAACTTTTGAAAGGATTTATTTTCAAATTCTCCTCCATGATCACTACGAATAGTGATAATGTTAGAATCTTTTTCTCTTTGAACACGTTTTCAAAAACTTTTAAATCTTTCAAAAGCATCATACTTGTTAGCTAAGAACAAAACTCAAGTGAATCTCGAAAAGTCGTCAACAATCACAAATGCATATCTTTTCCCTCCTAGACTTACGGTCCTTGAGGGTCCAAAAAGATCTAAGTGTAACTTGACACCACATTTAGAGATTTAAAAGAAGATTTAAATTGTTTTCAAATTGCCATGCATCACAAAGTTTGTCCTTTTTTAAATCAATTTTTGGTAGTCCTCTAACCAATTCAAGTTTGGATAATTTGTGCAATTGTGACATACTAATATATCTCAAACGGTTGTGCCATAACCAAGCTTCGTCATGTGAGGCAACTAAGCATGTTTCAACACCTAGGTTTCTAAGATTGTCAACATGCACAATGTAGATGTTATTTGATCTATATCCATTAAAAACAATTTTCATGTCATTTTTAGAGATGATATGGCAAGTGAGTTTGTCAAATACAACTAGAAAATTCTTATCGGTTAATTGACTAACACTAAGCAAGCTATGTTTTAACCCATCCACTAATAAAACTTTTTCAATGTTAGGAGTAGTAGAATTACCAACATTGTCGATGCCGACAATGTGACCTTTAGCATTATCTCCAAATGTGACGGTTCCTCCCTTCTTAGGCTTTAAGTTGGATAGAACTTGGGAGTCTCCCATCATATGCCAAGAGCACCCGCTATCGAGAATCCACTTCCCCTTTCTCCTTGCTTTTATCTACAATCAAAGAAACAAGTGAAGACTTTGGTACCCAAATTTGTTTGGGTCCTTGAGGGTTAGCTTTTGGTACCCAAACTTGAGTAGTCTTAGGTACCCAAACATTTGAATAATTTGTTTTCTTAACAAGAGAGTTATTCATTTTAACAAAGTAGGAAGTGGATTTCTTTTGTTTTCCTCCCTTATAGCCTAGACCATGTTTTGTTAGAGATTGAGTTTGAGTTCCAAGAAGCATGTCAAGCATCTTTCTACCTAAGGTGAATTTCTCTAAGTATTTCGTGAGTGCATATTCTTGGCAATGAGATATTCATTTAGATGATTATCTTTTGTAGATTTCATAGTTGAAATCTCGTCATTTAGAATCTCAATTTCTTTGGTTAGCATATCACATTTGATAGATTGATCTAGATTCACTTTTCTAGCTAATTTGTTTTTATGATAAATCATTTCATAACGCTCGGCAAGTTCATGAAAAGCATCTAACAAATCATCTTAAGGGGGTGTTTCGTTTAGGGATACCTCATCGTCGTCGATTTCCACCACGTGAGGTTAATCACTCATCTTTGGTGATGGAGGAGGGCTCGAGTCGGATTCAACATTAGATGCCATGAAACACATGTGTGCTTCTTCTTCTTGGGAGTATTCAGAGTCGGAGTCCTTTGATGAACTTGTGTCATCCCAAGTAGCTTTGAGAGCCTTTTTCCCATCCTTTTCACGACGATCCCTTCTTTTGTAATCGTCACGTCTTTTAGGCCTCTCTTCCTTTTCCTTTCGGGGTGGCCTTTCATCTCTATTTTTTCTTGGTCTCTCATCCCTTTCTCTTCTAGGAGGATATCTCCTTTCTTCTCTTCGTTCACGATCCCTTGGCCTAAGCAAGGGGCAATCCTTCTTCATGTTGCCGGTTTTGTTACACTCATAGCAAGTGAATGTCCGAGAGGATTCTCCTCTTCCTTTTGCAAATTTTCTCTTGGAGAGGAACTTCTTGAAGTTGCGGGTTAGGAAAGCAACATCTTCATCGGTGTCCTCGTCTTTGATTGCGTCTGAATCCAAGGTTGCTTTTAAGGCAATTTGTTTTTCTTTACGCTTATATCCTTCCCGTTCCTTCTCCTTCTCTCTTCTTTCTTCCATTTGGATCTCATATGCCATGAGGCTTCCAATGAGATCCTCCATCTTTAACTTTGAGAGATCTTTGGCTTCTTCAATAGTCGTAGTCTTTTTCTCCCAATCCAAAGTCAAGGACCTAAGAAACTTTCGTACCCTATCACTTTCAATCACAACCTTGCAAAGGTTCTTTAAAGAGTTAGTAATAAGAGTAAAGCGAGTATGCATCTCGCTAATGGATTCATTCGGTTTCATAGCAAACATTTCATACTTTTTCATAAATGAATCTATTCTAGTTTCCTTAACGGATGATCGACCTTCAAAGTGACTTTCTAACATATGCCAAGCTTCAAATGCGGAATCACGTGCATTAATTCTACTATATTGTTCTTCGGTCAATCCACACATAATTATGTTCATGATTTAGCATTCATTTGAATCATGGCTAACTCATCATCATCCATACGTTCTAATGGTTTGTTTTGAGTATATGGTATTTGAAAGAACACCCATAATTTAACATCATAAGATTGTATGAACCTGGTCATACGTTTCTTCCAATAGGCATAGTTTGTTCCATCAAACAAAGGAGGTCTTCCGGTGTGAAATCCCTCTCTTTGTTGGGTCATTGCTACAAATGTGAATTTATTTAAATGAAATTAACAAGGCTCTGATACCAAATGTAGGATCTACTAGCCCCTAAACTTAGTCTAAAGGGGGGGTGAATAGACTAATTACGGTTTTTAATACAACTATACCAAATTCAAAGATAAGACAATGATATTAAGGAGAGAACAAACAAACCACTACTCCGGATGTATAGAGGTTTGGATCCAACCACCGGATCCTAGTCCTCTCTTACGAATTGCTCTTACTCGAGCAACTTCGCGTCCTCCACTAATCTGATCTCCGTTGCGGGCCGAGATCACGCATTTACACCACAATCTTTGCGAACACCCTTGCCTAGCTTGGACCACCTTCTCACAATCCGAGAAGAGCTTCACTCCGGAAGCTTGTACAACTCTTGAACAATAAAACTTCAGCAACTAATCTTGGGCACTTGAAATCAATGATGCAATCTAGTGATGGTGATTTCAAGTGGGAAGATATGAGCACAAGGGTTTAGAGCACTTAGAGAGTAGTAATGAGATGTTGAGCTTAGAGAATGATTGGTGACCTTGTATGAGTGTTCTAAGCTCTATTTATAAGCTCCAAACAAGTTCTAGCGGTTGGGATTGAAGTGATGGAAAGATGTGTAAGAAAAACACAAATCAGAAATTGCAGGACAGATTTCTGGCGACAAACGGTCGACCAGATCGCGTTACATGGTCTACCGATTATAAGCAGTGCTTGGTTCGGTCGAATGAAGATGCTACCGGTCGATCCAACTTGGCTCAAACTTAAGTGATCGGTCGAACGGTTTGGAAAACCAGTTCGACCGAAACGAGACAGTAGCACTGGGTCTGGAAAAGACTTAAGTTCCGGTAGACCGTGAATAGAGTTTCAGTCGACCGGTTGACATGTTTGATTTAAGACCTGAAAACACCAAGTGTAATTGGTCGAACGAGGTAAGTGCAACGTTCGACCGAAAATGCCCAGTAAAAATGAGACAGGGAAGAATCAAGATTCGGTCGACCGTAAAGAGAAGTCCGGTCGACCGGAACACTAAATCCAAACTTCGGTTAGTTAGGAAAATGTGTATACGACCGTTGGAGTATACGACAAGTATACCGGTCATAATATATACAAATACGGAAAACAATCGGTCGAACCGATATGAACTTTCGGTCGACCGAAAGTCCCACTCAGAGGACACGTGTCGATAAGAGATAGGCTGAAAGATTTGTATTTGGTAAAATAATTTCTCACTCGACAAGGTGAAACGGTCGAACAGAACAACTATTTCAGTCGACCGAAATATAACAGTAAAACAGGATATGAAGAAACGGTCGAACAAAATGTATATGTCGGTCGACCAATTTCTAACAGGCAAAAAAGATAGGATGAACGGTCGAACGGATGAAGGAATTTGGTCGACCGTTTGGGACAAATTTCGTTGCCTGGGAATAGTCTGGTGAAAAACGGTCGAACCAAAAGGTTCTACCGGTCGACCGATTAAGTGCAGTTTTCCTGTTCTTCGGTTCTAATGAGTTTGGTTGAGTTTCTAATGAAGTCTAGGATATCTGGAAAATAATGTGAGACTTATATAAGTATCCTAAGTGATGTGTAATGCAATGAATCATGAATTGCAAGTGCCAAGTTACATTTGAAGCCTAAATACATGGAATTTAAACTTAGCTACTCATGAATCTTCATCTTTAATTTAACTCAACCTTGAATCCTGAAATGTTAGATAACACACATATATGCAAGCAATGATATTTCAATTGATACATGTTTTTGAGATGTTGATTAATCATCAAAATGGATTAATGATTATTAGCCAAAAAGACAACAAAATCCCCACCACCCGACCCCAACTAGTAAACCCTAGCCCTAAATCCATCGCCCGACGAAATCGCCCCCTCTAAAATTCCCACCACCCGACCCCAGCCAGTAAACCCTAGCCCTTAATTCATCGCCCGATGAAATTGCCCCCTCTAAAATCCTCAATCAGAAGAAGCCCCAAATCGGTCGGCAATGTGCTCGAAGCCTTGTAGAACTGCGAGATCGAGGTGATTGTTCAACGTGCATACATGATCTAACATCGGAGGGTGCTTGTGGAAGCAATGGTAGGAACAAGGAGTGGTCTCGTAGGTAAAAGACGACAGTAAGCAAACCTATTTTTCTTATGTATATTTGTTTACATGTTGTTTAATAACTTCACCATGTTTGCATGATTCATGGGTAGGAGTAGTGATTATTGTTTCTTAGTTTCCTTGCATGTTGTTTTTCCTAATTGACGTCCAGTAGTAGCGTGATTCCTTTGTTTATTTGTTTGCATGTTGTTCATGATTCATGTTTGATTGTGTTTGCATGTTGGGCTTGTTTGGGCATTCAGTGGGCAAGATTTAAGTGGTAGCCTAAATTTCAGACTTCACTGTGGTGGTACATGGGTTAGGAGCAAGGGTAGGGTAAGAGCTATTGGTTTTGAAGAGGTGGCATCAGTGTTAGTTGTTAAAGAGTTGACAATGGAAATTTTAAGGTCTTGGGTTTGCAATGTAAAGAAGTGGAGTTTAAGTGATTGTGTTGAGTTAAAGTATATGATTCCCAACAATGTTAGGAAAAATTTCGGAGATGTAGTTGTTGATGCAGACATAGAGAAGGCTCTTAGGTTTCCTAACCCCAAATATGAGTTTCACATCTACTGTAACTTAAGCAGTAAAGAGATATTAGGCAGTGGTGTTGCAAGTGTAGGCTCACAACCTCAAACCGATGCACTAATGGAAGGTCAACCCCAAACTTGTGATCTGCAAGATAGCGTAGGGTCAGAACCTCAACCACCTTTCCAATATGACCCTCCACCTTGTGATGTCCAGGCCAGTTATACACTACCATGTCATTCTGAACCTACTGACATTGTCACTTTACCCCAGAACAAGACCCAAGTAAGGATGCATGTCTTGGAGGAGTCACCACCCGCCATAGAGGAGGAGGGATATAGTGGTAGTAGTGAGTCAGATCCTGATGATATGCAGTCCAATGATGAGTATGGAGATTCTGATAGCTGTAATATTGGTTTTGAGGAGGAACGAGATGGTTGTATGGACTTTGGGATTGTTCATGATGATCCCATGCATATGTTTGTGGACCCCTCCAACCCAAAAATAGTTGTTAAGAAGAAGTTTCCCAATGTACAATCTTTTATGATGGCCTTGATAACTCACTGCATTTTGAGTCAATGTGAGATTACATATTTAAAAAGTTGGCCAGATAAAGTGACAGCTAGATGTAGGGACTCAAATTGTAAGTGGAGAATCCATGCATCAAGGTTAAGTGATTGTAGAGCTTTTGAGATAAGGACCTCAGGTTGCCACATTCTTGTTCATCAGTTAACATGTGTGCCTCTAACATGGCCACCAAGAATTGGATTGCTCATCAATGCCTACAGTTGCTTAGCCAAGATGGTAGAGTCACTGTGAAAAGTATTAGTGACCCGCTGAAAAGCAGATATCTTCTAAGCCTACCATATCACAGAGTTTGGAGGGGTAGACAGATTGCAATTAGAGACCTATGGGGAGGTGAGGAGCAACAATATCAATGGATGGATGTCATCTTGCATTGCAGAGTTAGAGAGAACAAACCAGAATAGTGTGATTAAGTATGAAGTTAAAGCTAAAGATGGTTAATTCCTTAGAGTTTTTGTGTGCCTTAAGGGTTGTAGAGAAGGGTTTGTGAGGGGTTGTAGACCACTGATTGGATTAGATGGATGGCATCTGAAGGGCAAGTACAAAGGCACTCTTCTAACAGCCACTTCAGTTGACGGGAACCACCAACTATTCCCAATAGCATTTGCTATGGTAGACTCTGAGAATTATGAAAACTGGAAGTGGTTTCTAAAATTGCTCAAGGAGGATGTTGGTCACTGAAATGACTTAGTCTTGATAAGTGACAGGTGTAAGGGATTGGAGGAGGGAGTGTCTGAGGTGTTTAAAAGTGCTTTGTTGTTATCTTTGATGTGGGATGTTGCCTGTGCTTACACAGTCAATGAGTTTAGTGCAAAGTTGCAGACCATAAGAGATGTGGATGATGCAGCACACGAATGGTTGGTTAGAGTTGAAAGCAATGACAGAATATGGAGTAGAAGTCAATTTGGTTGTGTGGCAAAGTCAGATTATATAACCAACAATTGTAGTGAATCCTTCAACAACTATATAAGAGAAGTCAGACACTTGCCCATTGTTACTATGTTGGACAACCTAAGGCAAAAGTTGATGCAACCAATGTACAAAAGACAAGAAGAGAGTAGAGAGTGGACAGAGCCCCTGGTTCCTAAGGCAAAGTTGTTGGTTGGTGCTTTGTCTAGAGAATTAGGGGACTTCACTATTCTAAGGTGTCTTGTTTTAAGAGTTGAGGTATCAACCTCATCAAAAAGGTGGGTTGTTGATTTGAATGAGAGGACTTGTAGTTGCAAAGTGTGGCAGTTGACAGGGATGTCATGTAGGCATGCAGCTGCTTTTATTGGTACCATAAGAGCGGTTGTATGGGAGGATTACATTAGTGAGTGGTTCACTAAGGCAACATACATCAGAGCTTATGAATCAGGCATCCACCCAATGCCAGATAGAACATAGTGGCAACTAGTGGAAGGTCCTTTAAACATGCCTCCTGATATGAAGACACCAACTGGTAGACCAAAGATAAAGAGATATAATGGGTCAATGGATCTGGGTGGCAGTAATAACAAAAAGAAGTGTAAAAGGTGTGGTTTGCCAAGCCACCATGCAAGAAGATGTAAGGAACCAATAGTGTCCCAGACAAACCAACAGGACAGCCCAAGGTATATAATCCATTGCATTTAATTTCAAAAGATGAGTCCTTTACTGAAGTTGTATGTTAAATTTACTAAAGTTGTATGCTGAATTTGCAGGAACACTCAAACCAACAAGAGGAAAAGAACCACCAAATCAAACAAGTCTAAAGAAGCCTCAAAGGAACCTCAACAAGAGGAAGAACTTTCTGTTGATTTCCAATCCAGCCAAAGTAGTCAAGGAATACAATCACCATATGTGTCAATGGTGAACCTATTGAAATTAGTGAGCACTGGTGGGATAGGCAAGATGGTCGACTTACAGTCGCCAAGTTTCATTTAAGTACAATTAATAATTGAATGACATTATTGTAGGATTTGAACAAATTTTTGTATGCTTGTAACATTATTTCCTACTCTTGTTGTACGCTTGTAGGATTTTGGAATGTTATTGTCTACTATTGTAGGATTTGATTAAATTGGCCAAGTTGTATGCTTGTAACAAATTACTTTGTGTGGTTCAAATTGTTTGGATAGGCAACAAAGGGAGTGGATCTATACATATTACTTTGTGTGGTTCAAATTGTTTTTTTGCTTGCCTTTGCTCAGCTTCGGCATGAAATTGGGGCACTTGTGGTCACCTTATCTCAAACAGCTATGTATTTATTTTGATGTGCATTTTGGAATCATACCTCACACATTTGCAGGAACAATCAAACCACAAATCCCTCAAACAAGGAATGTTGTCATTACACAGACAGTTAAATCCAAACCTTCACTTAAACCTTTAACCAAAACATACATTAAAACCATACACATAACATAAGCTTCATTTGGAAATCTACGTAACATAGAAACATCCAATCAAACTACAAACCAAACATTCACTTAAAACACAAACCAAAACATACACACATACACTAAACATAACATATACCTATACTAAACCACCAACCAAAACATACAATAAAAGAAACCTAAATCAGCTACTTCAAAGCCATCCCAATCACGACCACTGCGCAGACGTTTATCACCATGTCGACCTTCTTCATGAAAACCTTTGTTTCGGCGATGAAGACATGCATATCACGAACTTTGGCCCTCAACTCCAACAAAAGAAAGTTATTTTCCTCCACATGAGCTTTCAACTCCTCCACCTTCCTATCCACTGAAACATATTTCTCCAACATAGCGTCATGGAATCTCTCAACATGTGTTCTTACGTCCCCCGCCGTTCCTTCTTTGCTATCAATCCAATGAAAATATTCACATTTTTGTGTTCGGGTTCCTGAACATTCCATTGAACGGCTATTGAGCGTCTTAAAAAACCAAAACATACATTATACACATTCAATTGACTCAATATTTTTAACATACCTTCCATTAGTTTGGACAACGGAAGAATCGCCGCCCGTACGACCACTCTCTCCTTAAGGTGTACACCTTTGATGGCAACCCACAACTGCAGAACGGTATAACACCTACCGACATGTCGGAGACGTATGGGTTCGTCAATGTCTCTGACAGATAAGCGGTGTGCCTAGTGGTGTTCGATAGTTGGTCGTTGCTAACAGTGTGGCTGGGGTTGGATGTAGACTTCGAAATGAGATCCACAAAGACTCAGTTGGACGTGGAGTGATATCTATTGTTGGACGTGGAGTCGGAGGTTAAATCACCACCACCGACCATTTTTTCGTCTTGCTGGGGAAGTGAGATAAGAGGACGGAAAAAGGGGGAAGATGGCAAGATAGGGTCTAGGTTAGGGAAAATGGAGGTAAGGATTAGGAAAGATTTTCAAGGGCCGACGTAACGGGGTATTGGGGAAGACTAACGGGGTAACGGGATTGGCTATGGAATGGGGCCCATTGACGGGATAAGTGCACCCAAGCAATTATATTCTCCCCAGAGGTGCACCTAAGTAAATAGCTGAAACCTGGGTGTAAATCCCCAATTACACATCTGTAGAGGTGCACCCAAGCAAATTACCCTTGAATTTATTGTAGGAATAATTGTGATATAGGCTTGTTTTGATAATTTGAGTTCTGAGGTTCAAAACTCAAGGTTTTGAGGTTGTTGTAGACCTCAAAACTGTACTTGCAATTTATACCCAAACCTCAAATTCTATGCTTACTTGTTTGAGTTTTGTGTTTTAAAATATTTAGTTTTGGACCTTTAGAATACAATTAGTAGCATATCATACAATCCATTGAAGTTATATATCATTTTATTTTACCACATATTTATGCTACTCGGGTATTTGTTTCTTACATTTCAAAGTTTAGGTAATAAAGAAGAGAAATGAAGCAAAAATGATTTAAATGCAAAAAGAAATAACTGATTTTGATGCATCTGGACATGTTTGTAATACTCAAGGACTGTATTACAAGTTAAGAATGACCTAGCTGAAAACCCGGAGGGACTTGATCATAAAGAAAATATGTTGGTAATAATTGTAAAAGCCCATAATCTCATTGATTGATTCAGTTATAATAATCGTACTACATGGTGTCGGTGAAGACACGGCAAGTACATGTCAAACCTCAAGGAGTTATGAGTGTTGTTCCAACCATACTCGAGTGGAAAAGGAAAAAAGAGATATGAGATCGGAATTACAATACGAAGTGTATTAAATCAGAAAACAAATGATAAAAATGAACCCCACTGGAAGTAGAGAAAAAATGCGAAAATGACAATATGTGTACGTGTCTATGTTCATTGTTGCTCATCACAACATGTAATACATGAAATCCATAAAAACCAAATCCAACTTTGTCTCCACATGAAAAAATATAAAACATTGTAATTAAAACATATAAGACAATAATTGAGATGAGGCTAACATGAAATGCATAATGACCAAGCCCCACTATGTCTCAACATAAAATAAGATTTAACACAATCATTAAAACATACAAGAGATTAATTACGATGAGGCCAACATGAGCACATGCATGCACATGTCACGTTTCCTCCTTATCCACTCCATTCTTATCATCACCTCATCATTCCTCATAAAATAGGCTCACTAATCTAAGCATGTGCTAAGCATCACTCAATAGCATTAGCACATCAAAGATAAGAGTGCAAATCTCATTCAACGGTTATGGAACTCATGTATGGTTCAAATGGTAGGATTAACACACACACTTAATACATCACATAATCACTTCACATTCTTCTCCAACCACCAACGGGGATGGACTACTCCCTACTCATATCTAAACTCAAGAAAACATAAAAACAACACAAAACCATAATGAAAACTAGATTAGGCAAGCAAAACACATGAAGGAAATTGCATCAAATAGAAGACATCAATGACAAGAACAAGGATTAAACTAAATTTAAATGAATGATTACAAGGTTTCCTCTTCTCCTCCTTTTACACTAATGAGCAATCAAATAAACCTAAACTAATGAGCAATCTGACGACTCTAATAACTTTCTCTATAGTCTGATGCACACATATAATTGAGATGAAGCCACGGGATAAATTGGGGACCAATTGGGCCAATTAGATCCGCCAATGCCATATTAAAATCAGTCATTAAAGGATCAATTGGGTCCGATCGGCCCTAATTTTCTTCAGTAACTTAAATATTCTATTTTGCACGTGGGGTGCACTCCTGGCCTGCTAGTTCGAGCCTATTTGTCTTTAATTTCCCAAATACTCCTCAAGATCATGGTTTTGAAGGATTTTTGCGCCTGAAATATTTTTCGTGCGTTTAGGTCCCTCTGGATTTCGTCTGGGTCCTTCCTGATTTGCAGACAGGTCATTGTGCATGACAAACAAGTCCACTTTGCTTCATTTTAGTCCTTTCTTCTTGTATTTCAGTTCTTTTATCTTCTTTATTACCTAATACCTGAAACACCACAAATAAACACTTGAGTAGCATAAAATTGAGGTAAAATAAAGAATATACAGCATGAATGTGATGTATGATATGCTACTAATCACTCATGAACTTGAGGAGTAATTCAACAATTAAGATAAAAAAGACACAAACCAACGACTCCAGGTGCACCCCACGTGCTAAATTCGTTAACTAAAGCTACAACTGAAATTTGGGGTTGATCAGACCCAAAAGATCCACCATTGGCTGATCCCCATCTGCCACTGGTGGATCCAGTTGGGGGACTAATTCCTGAATTTCTGAAGCAGGTCGAGTATTTGGGTAGAAGCACGCTAGGGCATCCAAATCTGATTTCTAGTCGTCTGATTGCGCCCAGATTAATCCAGACCTTCAAATCTTCTATAAATACACGTGTAACCCTTCTCTTTTTTCTCTTCTCTCCTCCATTACAATAGGTTTTATTTCTTAATTTAGTATTGTAGTTAAGGGTGTGGAGAGGAAACCTTCTAATTTTGTTTCCATTAATCAAGTTTTGATATCACGTTCTTTACATTCTTGTCTTTAATTCTATGTCATTTATATTTCTTTATCTTGACTAGATTTAATTTCTTTACACATTGATGGGTTGTTTTTACTTTGTTGTTTTTCTTGTTGTTTATATGATTAGTGAGAAGTGTTGGCTTTTAGGCCTTACTCCATATTTTGATGATTTAATCAACCTAATCTTAATAACAATCAAATGTAGTATAGCATACATTATGTATGGCATACATATTGTATTGTGCTAACGTCTACAGGTGATCAAGACTCAAGGAAGAAAGGAATCCAAGTCAAGACATGTAATCAAGCCTTTTGAAGACATGTAATTATGTATTTCTTTTGAGTCTTAAGAACTTGTGTATACTTGAGCATACTAGAGTAAATAACTAATCACATACACACTAGGTTCCTTGTAGAAGTGGCACACAAAATCTCAGATCATTTGGACATCAATAGATAACCCAAACATAGACCAGAAAACACTAAAACCTAAACCTAAACTGTTTGAGCAAAATTGGTCAACCGAACGAGTTCTCTCTTCGACTGATTGGATCAGTTAATCTGTTAGCCCATAGTGTTAAATCGGTCGACCGTTTTGAACATTTTGTTCGACCATCTACACATGTCATTTGAGCGTTAGACTTGTCGTATTATACCAACGATCATATTCACATTTTTATCCATACCCCAGAAATACATTTGACCATCGGTCGACCAAAGGCCTAGTTTCGGTCGACCGAACATAGACATCTCTTGAACCATGTAATGCCAGTTTTTATCGGTCGACCGATCCAACCTTTTTTGTTTGACCGTTTTGTCCCTGGACTTTTCTGGACATTATTTCTGGACTGCCAAATCTCCCTGAACTGTCGACCGTCCCATATTTTAGTTTGACCGTTCACTTAAAATATAGCCTTCTTCGTTTGACCGCCTACACTACACTCCAAGCCTAAATTCCACACTTTTGATCATTGATATATCCTACTCAAAGTGTGCTCAAGTTAGAGAGTGTTATTCCACTCAATCTTGCTGTCAAAAGAAGTAGAGGTTTCGGTGAAAGCCTGAAGCATCCCTCTCGGATTGTGAGAGGAGGAAATCAAGTTTGCGAGTTTGTTCGCGGAGCTTGCTTTGTAAATGTATTGTCTCCCGGCCTGGAATGGGGAACGGATAGTGAAGTCATGAGCAGAGCTCGTTGAGTCGAGCGGAGCTTGCAATAGAGGAAGTAGGCGGGATGCCGAACCTCTATAAAAACACTTGTGCCCATTGTGGTTTGCTTGTTTCTTCCCTACTTTGTTTAAATTGTTTCCGCTGCACACCTTTATTTGTTTAAGTAGGGATTCAAGCTGAAAATTTATTAGATTTAGCGACCCATAATGATCCTAGAAGTACTCCATCCCCATTGGGGTTGTAGAATGATGTGAAGTGTGGATGTAGTTAGATTAATGTGTGTGTTTAATCTTAAGCTTGGAGTTTGAAATGATTTCTGAAGCCATTTTGATGGGTATTCTCACTCTTGCCTTTGATGTGTTAATGGTCCTAATGGATGCTTAACACGTGCTTTGGTTAGTTAGACCACTTAATAGGGAATGATGAGGTGAGGAGAAGATTGAAGTGGATAAAGAGATATGATAAACATGTGAGCATGTGGTTGTCTTTGTCGGTATCTTGAGTAGTGTTTTGTATGTTTTAATGATGGTGAGAAATTTTAATCCATGTGGAAATACACTTAGGATAATAACCATTATTGATGTCCATATTAATTCATGTCATGAGAGTACAATTGTACACACACGCGTCACACATCTACACTGTTGCACACATTCTCCACGTCCTATGGGATTGGTTACATTTATTAAATAAATTGTAATTACCATAATTTAGTGTAGATACACTCACTCACTTTTCTTCCCACACTTGAGTATGGTCGATGATGACCCACACTCGCTACTCGTTGACACGACCCGTACTTGCCACAACTTTAATGTGGTCGTACAATTGCGGTTTTAAAAACTAAATTCACCAACAAATTTTTGGCGTCGTTGCTGGGGAGCAAGTTTTCAGTTGTCGCGTTTACCATTTTGGTGGGTTTTTGTTTCATTGTTTGTGTTTTGATTCTTTGTTTAGCCTTTTCACACATGAGATTATGGTGATAAGGGAATACACATGAACCATGGAGCACGTTGTATGACAAAGTTGGTCGAAGCACCATTTTGATCCTCCAATAGCGGATTGGAGTCCACCAGTGGCAGATGTTGTGAGTGATCCGCTCTTAAAATTTCAATAGTGCTTTGCTGCTTACCAGATTTATTGTTTAGCATCTTGTTCACTAATTATATGCTCCATTCTAATTTTATATCCCATTTAATGTGCATGATTCCACTTTTAAGACAACTTGGCCTCTAAAATCAAAACAAAAGATTAGATTTATTGCCATCTAGGTCATGCATCATTAATTGTAGACCTTGCACGCATTCATCTTTCCTTTCCTTTATATCTCTATTGTCAATTGCTGGTGTGAGGTACGTGCATCTCTCCCTTCTACATGCATTAGTTAGTAAGGTGCATCGGGACAAGTGTGAGGTGAGCGTTTGTTTGGAGAGTTAATTGCTAAAATTAAGACTCAAAACACTACTAAGAAGGGACTGTACCATACAAGATAAGGTGGGAGATTTCATCACCCCTTCCTTCGCCCCAAAAAACTATAGGATTTTGTGTCCCCATGTACGTATATATTTTAAAATTATAATACAAACATACAAGATCGATTTCATATTTTCATTGATTTTACGTACATGTATTTGTTTATTTTAATATCATGCATTCCTACACATATTAAATAAACAAAGAATAGAGGATCATACCCAAAGGTTCTCTAAAACCTTTCAGAAGATCCGGAGTTCCGTTGCTCGTCGAATCGCCCGCTGATTCGCCTCCAAGTGTTCACCAAACTCTAAACAAGATTAGAGAGAAAGGAGCTACCCAATCAATCTCCAATTAAGCTTAGAATCTAGCTAATAACCCTTCTTTAAGCTACTGATATTTCTATCTCCAAAACATAAAACTATTAAGAGATTTTCGTGGTAATTAAAGGAGAGATTAACGAGAGAGAGAATTTATGCTTTAACATAAACAAGTAGGATGAGTGGTCCTTTTATAGGCTCCCAAAACATCCTTATCAAGAACTATTCTTTAGTCATGATCTCTTGCTTATTCTCTCCTAAAATTAATCTCAAATTGTCACATAAGCATCCTAAAAAACGTTTGATTAAATCTGGAATTAATCCAACCCATGATCTAATTATTTTCTTAATAATTCAGGCAAAAATCGTGTTGTTCGGTTGACCGAGAATGCTTCTCGGTCAACTAAACCATTCAGTTTTGACACATGTTTGGATGACCGTGAGCTAGACGGTCGACCGAATATGCATGAGAAAAATTCGGACGATCCTTGATGCTTGCTTCAATCCATAAATGGATCTTTGAAGCTTGCATAGTTTCTCTCTATTCTTTGGATCTTCAAAACCTTGAGGTTGTACCATGTACACATCCTCCTCCAAGTTCCCATTAAGGAATGTCGTTTTGACATCCATTTGTCATATCTCATAATCATGAAATGCAACAATAGCGAGCATAATCCATTTGACTTCATTTATTCTTTCCAGAAATTCCTTTTCTAGAAATACAGCATCCCTCTCTACAATCACTTGATTGGAGCTAATATGCCAAAAGTAGTATCCTCTTGTCTCACGAGGATAACCTATAAAGAAGCACTTATCCACTTTTGGTTGAAGTTTGGTCGACATCAATCTCTTAACGTAGGCCTCACAACCCCAAATCTTGAGAAAATTGAGCTTAGGTGTTTTACCACTCCATAGCTCATAAGGTGTTTTCTCTACAAATTTGGATGGAACATTATTTAGTGTGTAACCCGCAGCTTCTAGTGCATAACTCCAAAAGTAAAGCGGCAATTCAGCTTGACTTATCATTGATCGAACCATGTCGAGGAATGTCATATTCCTCTTTTCGGATACCCCATTCCACTAAGGTGTACCATGAGGGGTGAGTTGTGGTACAATACCACTCTCCTTTAGGAATGACTCAAATTCGGTACTTAAGTACTCACCTCCACGATCCGTTCGTAGAGACTTGATTTTCTTGTTGAGTTGGTTCTCTACTTCATTCTTGAATTCCTTGAACTTGTCAAAGGATTCACTTTTGTTTCTCATTAGATAAATATAGCCATAACGACTATAGTCATCCATGAACGTAATGAAGTACCTAAAATCTTCTCTTGCACTAGTACTCATCGGACCACATACATCGGAATGTATCAAATCCAACAAGTCATTCGCTCTTGGTCCTTTCTTCTTGAAAGACCTCTTGGTCATTTTGCCCATTAGGCAAGGTTCGCACATCTCCAACAATTTAAAATCAAGTTGACCAAGAAGGTTAGCTTCTTGCAATTTCTTGATGTGTTTTTCATTTATGTGACCAAGATGATAGTGCCACAAGAGTGTATCATTCACGTGAGTAGTTTTAAGCCTTTTGTTATTGATGTTTAAGATTTGTTTATTATTCAATTCAAGCAAATAGATATCATTCCTGACGAGTGCATTTGCATAGAAAATATTATTCTTCGATATAGACAAGCAAGAGTTTGAAATGTTTATATTAAAATTATCCATATCCAAACATGATACATAAATAATATTCTTGCTAATCGAAGGCACATAATAAACGTTCTTTGAACATAAATTTAAACCACTAGATAATTGAAGCTCCACAGAACCTTGTGCAATCGCAGCAACGCTTGCACCATTTGCGACCTTCAAAATCATCTCATTCTTCACGAGTTCCTTCCTATCTTTTTGTAGTTGCACAGTAGAAATTATGTGAGCACGAGATCCGGTATCAATTACCCAATCATGGACAGAGGTGGCTAAATTTATCTCAATAACAAATATACATTTGGTCTTTTGGGGGTGCTTATGCTCAATCACTCCATTGTTAAGGTCTTCCTTGTACTTGGGGTAATTTGGCCGGATGTGTCCTTTTTCACCGCAGTGAAAGCACTCCGTGTTGGGAGTAGGAGATTTCAAAGAATTCCCCCTCGAGGCACTCACACGAGCACCTCCAACTCCCTTGGTCTTGATTGGTGTATTTTTGGTGAATTTGCCTTTACCTTTGGTGATCTTCTTGCTCCCTCCATGGACAGATAGGACGTGCTTGTCCCGACCCTTGCCCATGTCAACTTTAGCCGTTTTGAGAGTGTTGTGAAGTTCCTCAAGACTCACCCCTTTCTCATGCACATGATACTGCATAATGAAGTCCTTGTAGGACAGGGCTAGAGAGCTAAGAATCAAATCTTCCACAATGTCATCGGGCATCGGGGAAAAGAGCTTCGACAACTTCTCAAGGTATACATGCATCGCGAGAAAATGCATGGATACTGATGTTCCCTCTGCCATGTGGCACCTTGTGAGTACGATGGTGGTCTTATAGTGCTCTTTTCTAGCACTATCAATGAACATCTTTGTTAAAGCTTATCTTCTTGGTTTTGAATCCAAGTATTTCGCTTGAAGCAAGTCACCCATGGAGGCCAACATTAGACCATGAACCTGGTTCTCTTGGTCTTCCCACTTGACTTTGCCTCTTTCTCGCTTTCGGTTGCCTTCTCATTTAATTTTGGGATTTCACCATCCAAAATATGAGGTAGTTTCTCAAACTTCAACACGATATTGAGCTTGAGTTGTCAGCTTATGAAGTTTGAGCCATCATTTGCCAAAGGATATTTTTCAATCATAGATCGCACAATAGGTTGAATATTCGATATTTCTACAAAATAAATTATATGGGATTTAATGTTAATTTTATGTTTTAAAAAAATCAATACCGCAAATAAAAATTTGTCCATAAATGCAGCAATTCAAGATCCTGTCCATTATAATACAAACTAGTTAAGGGCTATTGCATATATTAAAAAATCATGGTAAGAAAACATTTTCTAATCATAACCATTTTGAAATATCGCAACATTTGCATTTTCAAACTCTTATGACTCTTGTCGTTTTAATTAAGAGGGAATTTGACCAATCCTCGTAAGAAAAACTCTCTTTCTCAAAACTGAGCTAGGGCTCCGGGTCTTGTTAAGAAAACTTATTTAATTTGATACGAGATAAGTTTATCCATTATATTCACAAACAAATATACTCGGTGTCCACTAAGGGTGAATCGCACCTCGTACATCTATTCATGGCAGAACAATAGACAACCTTATATCTCCCAATATTCCCAAAGATAGAGGAAGTTATCTCCCGCTAAGGGGAGCTGAATATTCCTCGATCGATGGCTGCTAGTGGATGAAATAAGAAAGAAAAATACTCTTAATTTTTGGTTGGACAATTTAAACATTTATGTGTGATTTTAGAATTTAGGTGATCATGCATATTTATCATCTATACACATCCTAACATTCATCCATACAATCACATACATGTCAAGCACACAAACATAAATATATCCATTCACACACACATTGTGTGACTTTATATGTTCTCGCGTCCTTGATCCTTGCGCTTCTTCAGCGTCTTCCTCTTGCACCATGGATGTTGATATTGCAAAAAATATAAACATGCATCTCTCAATTTTGAAAATTGTCTAGTGCAAGTCCTATGTAAAAATGCTCTCATATGCATGCATATACATAGAAATAGAAATTTAGCTTTCACATATACATAAGCCCCTATGATTGAATAATAATAACATACACATTCATTCATTCACACATGGCTTGATCGGAACATACAAACTCACATATCCCTGCATTAGAGAAGTCGAGCAACGCATGCACATATACTATATATTACTCGATTTAGTTTATCATGCATCTCTAAATCAAACAATTCTAAAATCATTTGAAATCCATTAAAAATGATTTTATACATCCATAGTTCAAAACACAAAATATTTGAACCGCATTTATCCAATTTCCAAAAATAAATTTTTAAGGAAAGATAAACATATGTCGTTTTCGTTTTGTCGATTCCTTATAAAATAATCATTTAATTAAAAACGAAAGGTTTATATATTAGACATAAGCCTAAATTTTAATTCTAACATTCACATGATGTGTTTCAAAACATTTAAAACTATCAAAAGAATGAATTAGAATTAAATCAACAAAACTATCGGAAAACTCGAAAAAGACATAGAACATGAATTGTTTAGATTGTAGATGGTAAACTAAAATTAATTATGTGGTCTAATCATTGAAAATATGAACTAAATGCTCTAATACCACTGTAGGATTTCGTGTCCCCATGTATGTATATATTTTAAATTTTTAATACAAACATACAAGATCGATTTCATATTTTCATTGATTTTACGTACAGTATTTGTTTATTCTAATATCATGCATTCCTACATATATTAAAATAAACAAAGGATAGAGGATCATACCCAAAGGTTCTGTAAAATCTTTCAGAAGATCCAGAGTTCCGTTGCTCGTCGAATCATTTGAAATTTCAATAGTGCTTTGTCGCTTACCAGATTAATTGTTTAGCATCTTGTTCACTAATTACATGCTCCACTCTAATTTTATAACCCATTAAATGTGCATGATTCCACTTTTAAGACAACTTGGCCTCTAAAATCAAAACAAAAGATTAGATTGATTACCATCTAGGTCATGCATCATTAATTGTAGACCTTGAACGCATTCGTCTTTCCTTTCCTTTATATCTCTATTGTCAATTGCTGGTGTGAGGTACGTGCATCTCCCCCTTCTACATGCAAGGTTAAAGCATGCATTAGTTAGTAAGGTGCATCGGGACAAGTGTGAGGTGAGTGTTTGTTTGGAGAGTTAATTGCTAGATTTAAGACTCAAAACACTACTAAGAAGGGATTGTACCACACAAGATAAGGTGGGATATTTCATCACCCCTTCCTTCACCCCAAAAAACTGTAGGATTTCGTGTCCCCATGTATGTATATATTTTAAAATTATAATACAAACATACAAGATCAATTTCATATTGTCATTGATTTTACGTACATGTATTTGTTTATTTTAATATCATGCATTCTTACACATATTAAATAAACAAAGAATAGAGGATCATACCCAAAGGTTCTCTAAAATCTTTCAGAAGATCCGGAGTTCCGTTGCTCGTCGAATCGCCCGCCGATTTGCCTCCAAATGTTCACCAAACTCTAAACAAGATTAGAGAGAAAGGAGCTACCCAATCAATCTCTAATAGCTTAGAATCTAGCTAATAACCCCTCTTTAAGCTCCTGAGATTTCTATCTCCAAAGCTTAAAACTATTAAGAGATTTTCGTGATGATTAAGGGAGAGATTAATGAGAGAGAGAATTTATGCATTAACATAAACAAGTAGGATGAGGGGTCCTTTTATAGGCTCCCAAAACATTCTTATCAAGAACTATTCTTTAGTCGTGATCTCTTGCTTATTCTTTCCTAAAATTAATCTCAAATTGCCACATAAGCATCCTAAAAAATGTTTCATTAAATCTGGAATTAATACAACCGATGATCTAATTATTTTCTTAATAATTCAGGCAAAAATCGTGTTGTTCGGTTGACCGAGAATTCTTCTCGGTCAACCAAACCATTCGGTTTTGACACATGTTTGGATGATCGTGAGCTAGACGGTCGACTGAATATGCATGAGAAAAATTCTCTGAAAAAATTCGGACTATCCGTGTCTTGCTCTGGTCGACAATTGACCAACAAAAAGTTATCCTGGCGAATATTCATCGGACGACCGTGTCACCTTCGGTCTACAAAAAATATCCCAAGATATCTCCTGGATATTTTCTCTCGGTTGATCGTTCACGCTCGGTTGACCGAACCCAATTGTCCAGGCACTCCAGACAATTTTGGTCAACCAATTGTGTTTACCCGTTCCCCGTTCGGTTGACCGTTTCGAAGACACCTGTCGACCAAACCCTAAACGGTTTACCGTATTTGACCTCGATTTGCCTTTGTCAAATTTTGGATTTATTTCCAACAAAATTTGATCTTTTGGGGGTTTTAGCAAATTAATATCTTATGTAATATATTATCCTATGTAATATTAAATTACTACACCCCATAATATATACACCTCATATGAATTTATTATGATTCTAATTATGTCAATTCTCATGACATATTGATTTTATTCATTCACCACATGTGTCCCTTTTACACATGAAACCTGACACATCATATGAACTCAAAATCAAGCTTCTTGTTTCCCAGTTTTGTGGTGTGACCTATAGAAGGATCTAAGCTAAATTGGCAGTGATATTAAACACTTAATATTTCAAACTATAAATGGTATCTGGCTACACATTATAGTTATCCAGTTAGCATAGATGTCTTTGTTCCACTCGAACCAAAACACGATCCATTTAGTGATGTAATTGCACCACTTGTGTCCGTCCATTGCCTCATGATATTAAGAATATATACAAAGTAGAAATGTGTCACCTTTGTATTATATTCATTTCTTGATCTCTTTAAGCTAATTATAACTACGTAACTTAACTCAAGTTACATTGTGCCAATTATAATTCTGATTTATCAAGGGGCCCACTAATATCATCACTCAATTAAGAGGGGCAATGATAATCGTTTGACTAGCTATCTTTTCCTGCACAAGTCATGTTCAACCAACTATTGCCTTTATCACTATACTCATTGATAGCTTTTGACAATAATCAAATTAAGCGCTTCTTGAGTGAAAAGATATGAGTCTCATATCTTAGGATACAAGACACAGTAAAACATTAATGACATGAAACACAATTCCATAATATTTTACTTGTTAGGTCTATTCAATATATAAAAGTAATATTTTCCTCTTTTATATACGTCATCAATTTTTTGTAGAGCTACAACAATCGATGACTAACACGACAATCTTATCTTAATGATTAATGTTCCATGTTAATTACCATGATTGTGAATAACTTTTGATTTATGTAAATCATTATCTTTTAGAGCTATACGGGTAAGGACCAAGCACCTCTTACTTAACACTTCTAAAAGTCGAATACCATAATCAAGGAACAAAATGTTTGCACATCCAATTCATAATAATTCACATATAAAAGTAAAACTTTTATAACACATTCCTTTGAAAACTACACAAATTTGATGCTCAAATAAAAATCAAGTAGATATAGGCCCTAAGGACTTCAGGTGCACTTAGGAGACAATCTCGTTCTCAACGACATCGTTTAAACGTTATTGTTTGCTGAGTTGCATTGAGACTTTTGATACCTCCGGATCTTGACTTTCTCATTCGGCTATGTGACATGTGGTCGAGGGAAATGAGGTGTTCGGGAGTGTGAAGAGTCGTGGTTAGGCATCATCTAGCCTAAGCACCTACAATCAACCTTAGGTTTGTTTGAGTCGTGTTTGCTAGCTTAGGCTTCTACCCAATCCCACTACCCACACTATTTCCTAAGTCTTATTCTCATCTCACTTGAGTCATCTTTTCCTCTATTTCTATCATTTAGTCTCCTCCCCTTTACATCATATCTCTTAGTGTTTTAGGGCCAAGTCGAGCACTTTTATGCGAGCTTGATCTCGTGGTGGTAAGAGTAGTAGATTTGAGAGTGTTAATGTCAAGATGGATGGTTATATATGTTAGGATTGATGGCCCTCTAATCTCTTTACTAAATGTGAAATTAAAACAAATTAAGAGGGATTAAAGATAAGAACCTGCACACCACAATTGGATGCCGGAATTAGAGAGGCTCGGAACCACACCCGAGTGTCGAGTTATCGGCTCACCCTCAACCTACCTCACCGTGAGGTAGGAGGTTGATGTCGGGGTCTCAGCCGCATCGTTGTGGATCATCGGAGTTGACAGGAGGTAGACCAGTCGGGGACTGGGCTAAACCGCACAATCGCTGGACGTGGTTGCATGAGGAGGAGAGACATGGAGCGTGGAGAGTCATTTATGCTGAAGCTCATCGTGCCTAAAGACCGCACGGAGGTCGCCGCCGTTGAGGAGCTCCGGAGGTCACCGTCATCGAGGAGCGTTTGAGGAGAGCGCGAGGAGGAGGTCGCCACGTCGGTTTGGATTGAGCATGCAAGGAGGTCGGCGCTGGCATTGGATCAAAGAAAAAGAAAAAGAAAAGGAAGTGGGGGTGACGGCAGTGTTGGGTTTTGGTTTTGCTTTGGTTTTACTATTTTACAATAACGTTTTTCCACCTAGAGTTTTGAGTATTGAGAAATCCTGTCTTTATGGCGTCATTGTGTTTTTCACCTAAACCTTTAAGTTATTGAGAAATCTCACTTAATTGTCATTATTGCATTTTATTCCCTGAAGTGTTAGATTATTTATTGTGCTTTTTAATTAAATTATATAATTGCATTTTCCACCCTGAATTTCTATGTTATTGTTTTGAAGAATATATGATATTTGGGTCCACTAGTTAAATTGGAAAGAACATTGTTAAATAATTATAAATTGATTGTATTAGCACTACTAGCTCTTATGGGGAATACTGGTCTGAGGTGATAGTCTCTAAGGAGACGTGTCTCAACAATAAGTCCATAGAATCAGATCTAATTTCTACCGTACTGATAAAGATTGGTGTATGCATTCCTCACGTAATTAATTGAACTTATTTGATAATGTTTGTTCTAAAACTTTATGAGCGAGGATGGGTCATGCACCAACTGGAAGAGCGCATGTGTCTGCGGTGGGAAATCCATAGGATTCCCGTACTGTTATGATTGTATCGACCGACTGAACTAATAGATGATAATGTTGGTATTTAATGTTATTGGGATTTTCTGTATTGTATTAATGGTATCGACTGAATGAAATGATAAATTGAAATTTGTTTGAGGAATTAACGTTCAAAACCGCAAGTGCACGACCGTGTTGAAGGGGTGCCAAGTACAGTTTGTGTCCACGCGGAGCGAGTGCGGGTCATCATCAACCATACTCGAGTGGGGGAAGAAAAAGAGAGAATGAGGGTATTTAAACTAAGGTACAAATGCGAGGTGAATTAACAACAACTAATCAAAAACTAATCCCGTAGGAGGTGGAGCATGCGTGCAAAAGTGTAGATGTGTAATTTGTGTGTGTGTCTGTGTACAAGCGCTTATGACATGCATAACATGGAAATCTTATAATGCGACAATCCTAAGTGTGTCTGTACATGGATTAAGATTTATCACCATCATTAAAACATACAAAACACTACTCAAGATTAGGACAAAGACAACCATTTGATTATAGGTAATCTTATCTGTAATATGGGCATGAAGAACATAGAAATCCATATAACCACAACTCGAACTATGTCTCAACATGAATTAAGATTTAACATTATCATTAAAACATACAATACAATAATTAAGATGAGGCTAACAAGAGCACATGCTTCCACATGTCATCTTTATCTCTTTACCCACTTCAACCTTATTCTCACCTCATCATTCACCATAATGTGGGCCCACTAGCCCAAACATGTGCTAAGTATCAATTAAGACCATTAACACATCAAATGCAAGAGTGAAGAACTCAACAAAATGGTTATGGAAATCATATGAAGCTCCAAGATTAAGATTATATCACACACCGATCTCACAATATTCACACTTGATATCATTCTCCACCCCCAATGGGGATGGATTACTCAGTAATCATCATGTAAACAACCGAAATAACAAAATGAAAACAACACGCGAACAACTAAAGAAAATTATATCTAACCAAAGCAAGGGAATAAAAATTGCATCAAATGAAAGACAAGAACATAAAGAACAAGAAACGAAAACTGGATTAAGAAAGAAAGATTATAAATGGTGTTTACCTTCTCCTACACGACACTACTAAGCAAGAAATAAAACCTACTCTACTAAACAAGAAATAAATCTTACACTAATAAACAAGAAACAAAGCTAACCTAAGGATGAGAGGAAGGAAGAAGAAGAGTGAAGGATTACAAGTGTATTTATAGAAGATTTAGACGGTTTGGATGAATCTGGGTGCTATTAGACGACTATAAATCAGATCTAGATGTTGCGTATTGCTCTAACCCGACAACCCGACCCACCAAAGAAATTTGGGGTCGAACCGACCAACTGGATCCGCTAGCGGTAGATTTTAATCCAGCATTGGTAGATCATTTGGGTCGGATCGACCACTAATTTCACCAATAGCTTAAATGTACCATTTTAGCACATTAGGTGCACCCGGAATCATTGGTTCGAACCCTTTTGGTTTAATTTTTGAATTACCCCTCAGGTTCATGATATTATGGTCTTTTGTACCCAACATATTTTTCTTTATACTTAGGTCCCTCCAGATTTTCACTTGTGTCCCTCCTAATTTTCAGTCTAGTCCTTGAACATTACAAAAAGGTCCACAAGACTTCCAAATCAGTCCTTTCTTCTTGCATTTAGGTCATTTTTGCTTCAAACAAACACTCGAGTAGCACAAAATTGGGGTAAAATAAATGATATATATCATCAATGCAATATATGATATGCTACAAATTAATATTGTGATTAATAATTATTGGGTTATCTTCATCGTGATTAACTGTATTGATAGTTGGTTCCACTAACTATGTTTGAATTGGTTTTTGCTGTCCGAAGGCATATGGACTTTTCTTTATGAAAACTCATTCATTGTATGTTCATTGTTTTGCAGGTACTACCAAGTAAGTTTGCCTGCAATGGATAACCATGGAGGATTTGTGCACCGGGAACTGAATTGTGCTATGTTACTATTATCTGAGCTTTTATGCTACCGAATCATATGTAATTTTCTTGTGAACCTCACTCATTGTTTGTTATCAAATCTTTTGAATTATTTTATTTATTTTATCCGGATTGTTATGAAGCTCCAATTATTATCTCTTTGTTCCTTTATTGTTTATTGTTTTCTTGTAAAGTTCTTTGTTTCCACGGGAACTCTGATTTTGACTTGCACGTTGAATCCGTGAGAAATTGGGACGTCCCAAAATGGTACCATAGCTAAAAAGGTTCCACTATGTACATAATCGTTTTAAATAACCGCAAGTGCATGACATCATTGAAGACGTGGCAAATACGAATCAAACCTCAAGGAGTTGTTAGTGTTGTTGTGACTACCTTACTCGATAAGACAAGTATGAGACAAGTACCTAGTGTGACCATTATCTCATCTAATATTGATTTTAGCAAGTTACAAGTATAGATCTACAAACGACACATGAAATGGCACAAGAAAAGAGGAACCCATCACTAACACATCACAAAATCTACATCACCTCCACCCCAAATGGGGTGGATCTACTCACTAATCATAATAAGAAGCATGGAAAGCAAGAGATTAAGACTAAGCATGGCATAAAATTCTAACTAGAAAACTAACCAACAAAATCAAAAATTAATTGGATAAAAAGAAAGCTAATGACAAGAGGAATCCAAATCTACCTTTAGATTAGAAAATGAGTAACATTACAAGCTTCAAAGCCCACCTTTCTTTACTGCCCCAATTGAGTAAAACCTAAGCTACTCTAATGGTGGAGGTTGAGAAGGTATGAGAAAGGTAGGAGAAACATTGCTATTTATAGAAGAAAGTGTGGTGTAGATGAATCTAGGAGCAATCTGATGGCGTAGTCAATTTCTCTATAGTCTAGTGCACCCAAATAAACATGTTTGAGCCACGAGAGAATTTAGGTCATGTTTGGACCAAATTGGTCCGCCACTGGCAGATTATTTGAGTCCGATCTGCCCTAATTTTCTCCAACAACTTAAGTTCTTCATTTTACACGTGAGGTGCACTCGAGGTCCACTGCTTCGAGCCTGTTTGATCTTAATTCCCAAATACTCTTCAAGATCATGGTATTGAGGGATTTTTACGCCAGAAATGTGTTCCTTTCATTCAGGTCCCTCTTGTTTTCATCTGGGTCCTTCCTGAATTGTAGATTAGTCCTTCAGCATGACAAACAGGTTCAGGATGCTTCAATAAGGTCAATTCTCCTTGCATTTTTGTCCTTTTCTCTTCATTTCTCTTCTTTATTACCTAAAACATGAAATACATCAAACAAACACTCGAGTAGCACAAAATTGGGGTACAATAAAGGATATATAATATGAGTACGATGTATGATATATTGTTAATCAAATACCCCACACTTACCTTTTTCTAGTCCCGAGCAAAACAAAGAAAGAGAAAATACAAAAAGGAAATCCTAACTCACTTTCGCAGGAATCACGATTGTACTTCGCATATGCAACAAGTCATTAAACCCCATTATCGCTAAGGAGGAGGAGTGGTGTCTCCTGAGGGTTTTCAACAGACATACCCACAAAATCTGGTGATTGATGCATTATTTAACCCAAAAACATGACTCAATTGACCTACTTTTGTCGATCATTGGACACGGTAATATTATGGGTTGACTCTATATATGTATCCAGTCCACACACCTAGCCTAGGGAACCATTCATGCAAGTTAATTAATGACTTGAGTGAAAGACATGGGTAACTTTCACATCCTCAAGTGATACAAGTGTAAAATACATTAAGGTTCTTATTTGTTTCACTTTTTTCTCTCTTTTTTCTTCTTCTTTTTTCCATCATTTTTTTAAACTAGTTGGTGTTTAATTCTCGCAGGGTCGGGTTTTGTGCATCATTGCCTATGAGGATTTACACTATCACGTACACTTTCCCCAAACCTCTACATAAGGCGATCCTTACCACCCGTGTAATAGGAGTTCAACTGATGCATCCGAAGTCAGATGACTCAAAAGCACTGATTGATATGTTTTAATTAACCGCAAGTTGATTGACATCATTTCATGCTTATATTTGTACCTTATATCCATTATCTTACACCTAAGCAATGCTACGTGACGAGTTTTATGTTTAGTTTTCAGGAATAAATAGGTTTGAAGAGATGAAGCATAAAAGGACCCAAAAGCTGGGAAAAAGGACTGAATTGTGAGATCTAGGGACCAAGATGCAAGGGAGAAGGACCTGAATGTAAGACAGAAGGACCTAAGAGCAAAACAGAATACTCCACACCATCATGGGGAGTATTTTACCAATTCTATTCGGGTCGGAGCTCCAACAAGTCGAGTAACCGCATCAAAGACCAACAATACCAGAAAGCAAAGCCCACAACAAATTCCAACGCGATCCGACGATTTTGGACCGCCAATTGGCGGTCTTGGACCGCTAATTGGCGGTCCATATTGATTGACATCATTTCATGCTCTTATTTGTATCTTATATCCATTATCTTTCACCTAAACAATGCTATGTTACGAGTTTTATGTTTAGTTTTCAGGAATAAATAGGTTTGAAGAGATGAAGCATAAAAGGACCCAAAAGCTGGGAAAAAGGACTGAATTGTGAGATCTGTGGACCAAGATGCAAGGAAGAAGGACCTGAATGCAAGACCAAAGGACCTAAGAGCAAAACAGAATACTCCTCACCATCATGGGGAGTATTTTGGCAATTCTATTCGGGTCGGAGCTCCAATATGCAAACTAGATGCATCAAATACCAACAAAGCCTTCCAGAAAAGCCCACAAGAAATTCCAGAGAGATCCGGACACTGTAGACCGCTAATTAGCGGTCCAAGACCGCTAATTGGCGGTCACTTTTGGCCCAAATGCGCTCAAATTTCTCCTGGACTTGTATTAATGTTCGTTTAGGCTATTTTTGGTATCTGTTTAGTCCCACATCGGGGGATTGTCCCGGATTAGCTTTTTCCATGCCTATAAATAGAACTCTTCACCTCCTTTTGTAATCACTCCATATTTTAAGTGGTTATTCTTCCTACTAGAAGTGAGGCCTTGAAGCACACACTAAAGTAGGAGGATGCTACTTTTAATGTGAGTCATTTTATCAATAAAGTTTTGTGTTTCTTTCATTGTTTGTTTTATGCTTCTTTTATTGTTTGTGCATGTTTTATTTTAATCGTCTTTTAATTCTAGCTTAGTTTTAATATGCTTTCTTTCCATAGTTTAATAATTAGTGTAATGTTTAGTGAGTAGTTCCATCCCCTTTGGGGGGTGGAGTAGATGTACATACATGCATTAGAGAATGGGATGAATGCTTTAATTTCAATGTGTTGATTAAACATGAATGTATGCTTGATTGTTTAGGATAGAATTTACAACTTGATGAGTTTTGCCAAAATGATTAGACACCTCTCATGCTTGTTTAGGTTCTGAAATAAACACCTTGCATATGTAAATGTTAATCAACTAAGTTGGTGAATAGATTGATAGGTTTTGCGATAACATTTAGACACTTCCTATGCTTGATAAACACCACCTTCATGTGCTTAAAGAATGTATTCTACACCCACCTCTTTGCTTGTGTGCACTCACTCCACCCCTTAGGGGTTTTCCATTCCTGAAATTCCAGCATTCTTGTTTTGTTCTTAGCTTAGTTCTTATTTCATCGTTTGTTTGCTTCTTTCACCTTTCATACTTCTTAGCGTAGTGTAGCGTAGGTTAGCATAAACATCTTTCTCCCCCTATTTTTGCCACTTGATTTCGTACAAGCGAGAGACTACTCACCTCCCTGAGGACGACCCGTACTTGCCACTGCTTCATCGCGGCCGTGCACTTGCGGTTTAAATTAAAACGTTCAACACATATCACTCAGGATCCGCCCAAATTTCTCCTGGACGTGTATTAATGTTCGTTTAGGCTATTTTTGGTATTGGTTTAGTCCCACATCGGGGGATTGTCCCCGATTAGCTTTTTCCATGCTTATAAATAGAACTCTTCTCCTTCCATTGTAATTACCCATTGCTTGGTGGCATTCTCTCTACTAAGGAGTGAGCCTTGAAGCAAAAACTCAAGGTGGAGAAGAATGCTACCTTCAATGTGAGTCATTTGTTAATAAAATAATTCTTCTAGTTTCTTTAAATCTTGTCTTTTAATTTGTGCATGTTTGTTTAGTCTTTCCTTTCCTTTTATGTTTCTTTAATGCTTCTTGCCTTCTTAGTTAACTTTCATTTCAGTATTATGCTTTCTTTGCTTAGTCTAATCAGTAGTGTAATGAGTAGTGAGTAGTTCCATCCCCATTTGGGGGGTGGAGAAATATGTGATATAATCATGTAGTGTATTAAGTGTGTGTTATTTTTATCCCTTGAGCTTTATATGATTTCCATAACCATCTAATGGGTCTCCACTCTTATCTTTGATAGGCTAATGCTCTTGAATGAAGCTTAGCTTATGCTTTGATTAGTGGACCTATTTTATGGGGAATGATAAGGTTAGGATATGGATGAAGTTAATGTTGGAAACACAATTTGTAGTGTATGTGCTCTTGTTGCCACTTGATTTCGTACAAGCGAGAGACTACTCACCTCCCTGAGGACGACCCGTACTTGCCACCGCTTCATCGCGGCCGTGCACTTGCGGTTTAAATTAAAACGTTCAACAAGTTTTTGGCGCCGTTGCCGGGGAGGTGCCAGTCCAGACTCTTGTTTGAACGATTCGAGTGGATTTAATTTGTGTGTTGTAGTTTTACTTTGTTTAAGGAGACTGGGAATAGCAAGTGGAGGCTACTGGAGAAATTTCCAGACGACCTGAGCACTTCAGACCGCCAATCAGCGGTCTGAGACCGCTAATCAGCGGTCTGGTGAGCTCTGTTCATCTTTTAATTTCTTGCTGTTGTTGCTCTAAATGATCTAGTTATCTGGGACTCAATTTGGCATGTTTTGACTTATAGTTCGTTCCCAGATCAATAATCAAACCTCCTTTAAGCAACTTGGACCCTAAAACTCAAAGCAAAAGATTAGGCATTCATTCTTGTTTAGGTCATGCATCATGTATGTGACTTAGGCATTTAGATTGTCTTTTATCTTAGCTTTATTTTCTGTTGCTGAGAGCTGGCGTGAGGTACGCACCTTCTACTCTCATTCATGCATTTCGTATGAACATGCATTAGTTAGTAGGAAGTGCATTGCAACAAGTGTGAGTTGAGCGTTGTTTGGAGAGTTGATTGCTAGATTTAGGACTCCAAAACGCTACTAAGGAGGCGCTATCCCGTAAAAGATAAGGTGGGGGATTTCATCACCCTTTCCTTCGCCCCAAAAACCACACTAATCAAGAGCCTAATTTTAAAATCAAGTAGACAATGGCCTTAAGGAATTCGGACGCATTAGGAGAGTGATCCGGTCCCGACCGTCATGACATGATCGGCGTTGCCCACTTTGTCGATAGTAGGAGAGACGAGATCCCCGGATCTTGGCTCACTTGCTGGGCTTTGTGGTCCTCGTTGTAGGGAGGTGAGGCGTGTTGAGGCCGTGTGACCTCGCAGTTAGGCGTCGTCTAGCTGTAAGGACCTATAGCGACCTTAGGATTGCTTGAGCCTTGTTTGCTTGTGTGCTTCTACCTGTACCCATCCGCCGTAGCATAAGGACTTCTTCCCTTCTCTCCTGAGTCATTCTTTATCTCCTGTGTTCCCTCGTCTTCTCTTCTACGTACATTCTTCATTTGAAAAAAAAAGAAAAAAAAAGAAAGTTTTGGTGTGTGTGCACCTTTGTGCATGCTTTCGTGGACACGAGACGAGAGTGGTCGTTTGACGAGGAGCGTTGTCAATCCGGCTTCGGTCATCGATTTCTCGACACCTTCCTCCTCTCGTGTCGCACGTAGTTCGGGTCCAATGGCTGCTAATTTCCGTGAGGAGGAGCAGTTGCTGGACCCACCTGTTCCACCTGTGCTTCCAGTTGTCGTTCCCATACCTCTTCGTGATCGCTGCTACCCGAGCCGTACAGCTCCGCCCTCATGCATCGTATTGCTAGAGGCAAATGGGAACCATTTTGAGGTCAAGCCTCAGTTTATTTCCATGCTCCCTCATTTCACTGGGAAAGGTGACCCCTATATCTTTCTCAGGGAATTTGAGGAGGTCTGTGCTATGTTCAAGCTGCAACAACTTAGCACAGACTCCATCCATCTTAGGCTCGTTCCTTTTGCACTAAAGGATGACGCCAAGAAGTGGTTGTACAGCAACCAGGCGAATTCCTTTAGGACTTGGGATGAGTTTCAATCTGCATTCCTCAAGAAGTACTTTCCTAATCATCGGACTCAAAAATTGAGGAACGAAATCAATTCGTTCTATCAACATGAGACCGAACCATTTCATGCATATCTTGAGAGGTTCAAAGAGCTACTATCCTCGTGCCCTCACCATGGCATTGAGTTGTGGCGTCTTTGTCAGATTGTGTATGAGGGTCTTCACATCCCGTCCAGAACGCTCCTTGAGTCCATGTGTCAAGGAGAGTTCTTGGGAAAGGATGAAAGGAAGGCATGGGCCTTCCTAGAAGACCTAGCTGAGAAAACCATGCAATGGGAGAGTGTGAGGGAACCACCTACATCATCTAGTATAGGAGCGAGGATCGCGAATGCAAACTCGACTAGATCGGGTACCGCATTTGCTATCGATACCACTACGGCCACCGAGGCACGCATGGCGGCCTTAATGCGCCGTATGGATTCGATTGAGCTCCAAAACCAACAAAGTGCACCTCACATGTCCACATCTGGTCCAGTTCCTTGTCATTCATGTGGTAGGATAGGTCATGTAGAGAGCGAGTGTGAGTCCATTCCTCCTGAGATGGAGCGTGTCAACGCCATCTATGACAGAGCTAGGAATGACCCATACTCATCATCTTATAACCCTGGATGGAGGAACCACCCCAATTTTTCATGGAACCAAAATAATGCCCCGGGTGGTCCTTCAAACTCCTCTAGACCACCTTACCAATCACACCAACCTCCCATGCATGCACATTCCTATCAGACACCCCAAGCGCAAACCACCAATCCATCGGGTTTCCCAAATTCCAATAATATGGATACCCGATTCAATTCGCTTGAGACCTTGACTCGTGGACTTGAAAACTCAATGAAAAATTTTATGTCTACCACAAGTCAAGTTCTCACTTCAAATCAGCAGACCATGAAATCTCTAGAGCTTCAGATGGGCCAATTGGCTCAGTCTGTACATGAAAGAGAGAGAGGGTCTTTTCCTAGCCAGCCTGAGGCTAACCCCCGCATGTACCAACAACAACAAATGCAAAATGAGAATGTGGTACCTCGGGGGAGGCAAGTGAACCATGTGGAGGAACATGTTCACCATGTCAATTCCATTGTGACCTTAAGGAATGGAAAACAGGTTGACAATCACATTTCCTTGCCACACCCACCACCATCTATGCAGCCCCTCATTGGGAACGGTGGTGAAGAAGAAGCTGAGGGTGAGGGTAATACACCAAAGCTTTCTTCTCAGGCACAGCAGAAAACCTACCTGCCAAAAGCTCCCTATCCAAGTAGGTTAAACAAAAAGCAGAGTGACAACATGGACAAGATATTAGAGGTGTTTAAGCAAGTGAAGGTTAACATCCCCTTGTTGGATGTAATCCAACAAATACCTCAATATGCCAAAGTGTTGAAGGATCTCTGCACAACCAAGAGGAAGACCAATGTTCCTAAGAAAGCATTCTTGGCTACAAATATCAGCTCACTTTTGTCCAATCCTACCAACACAAAATACAAGGACCCTGGGTGTCCTACTATTCAGTGTACGATAGGGGACACTAGATTGAGCAATGTTTTGCTTGATTTAGGATCAGCGGTCAACCTCCTCCCATTCTCTGTTTATCAACAGTTGAACTTGGGAGAATTGAAACCAACTAAGATCACCCTCCAACTGGCGGATAGATCCATTCGTATTCCCATGGGGATTATCGAGGACGTGCTTATCAAAGTTGGAGATTTTATATTTCCAGTCGATTTTGTTGTCCTCGATACCAATCCTGTTGCGAACACCCACTCTCAAATACCTTTGATTTTGGGTAGACCATTTCTGGCAACCTCCAATGCCTTGATTAATTGTAGAAATGGTCTCATGAAGCTCTCATTCGGTAACTTGAGTGCCGAGTTTCATGTGTTCAACTCTGGTAGGCAACAGGAACCCATGGATGAACCTTTAAATCTCAATCTCATCCGCCAATTGGAAAAAGCACCACAAACTCAACGAACACCCCTAACCCCAATGCAACTCGTTGAGAATGTTCGTGGGCCCAGCGAAAACTCATTGCTTGTCTTCGCAATGCAACAGAGTGAGCTGACCAAGAACATGAATGTCCAAAGGGAGTGTTCGTTGCAAGATTCAGTTGAGAGTACTAGTGAGAGTGAGACACCTCATCATATGCCTATACCAAAAGGTGTCTCTACCTCATGTCCCATGGCCATTGAGCCATTTGAGCTTCATATTGACTCCAACAAGGACCCACCTATGACCGAGCTTATGCTTGATGATCTAAATGATGGTGGGAGGTCCTTGTTGGATGAGTTGGGGAGAAGCCCCATTCTTAGTGATGCAGGTTTGCTGCATCCATCGAATGAGCTTGAGGAACTCATTCCGATGCACCCGCCTATTGGTTGGAGGGTTTTCTTCGATGAGCAATTAAACCCTAGTGAGGCAACGCAACTTCATTCTTTGTTGCCCACACCCGACCAATATCATGAGGGGTTCGAGCCTTTCAGCTTTGACCTTTCACCCCGCATGACACCTCAGAGTACCAGTGGAGTTTGCCCATCTCGGCAAGTCTCTGGTCCTCAAAACATGATGTTCTCATTTGATGTTCCTTGACCAAATGATTATGAGAATATCTTGGTTGATGTGTATATCTTGTAAAAAAAAGAAAAAAAAAGAAAAAAAAAGAAAAAAAGAAAAAAAAAAGAAAAAAAGTGTGTAATAAAAGACTCCTTCAGTGAGCATCGATTGTTGTGGGCCCCAACCCTTGTGTACTTGGGCCCAATCTCTTCACGTATTTATCTCCCTTCTTCAGCTTCTCACAGGTTTTGAAGGAATTTGGGTTTGTGTCCATCAACATGACCCTGAACGTCCCTTTGTACTTCATGTTGGTGAGATCTTTCCTTTTTCATGCATGTATCCATGTAGTATCTTGTTCACATTCATTGAGGACAATGCATGAAGTAGGTGTGGGGGGGTGTTTTACGTGTGTACATAGTCGAGTCTTTTTCCTTTGGTTTTATTTTCTTTTGTTTGTACTGCTAGGGTTATGTTAGTGTGCCGCATTTAACATTGATATATCTGCTTGCCATGATCCTTGGGTGACTTGTCTTCTTTTGCTTGCCGAGTGCTTTAAAATTTTCACATTTCTTTCAAAATCTTCATGTGTTTGCGAAAGAAAATGTTTTTGTGGGTTTTGCGTGTGTTTAGTATGTGCAAAACCGTTGAGAGTCAAAGTAAAAAGAAAGCTCCCAAAATTGTCTTGAACTTGATGCATTAGGATTTCTAGTTTACTGGCTTTAGGTCTTATCGAGTCGTTAGGATGCACCCCGGTTTTCCCTTGGGGGGCGTGTAATCATAGGGTTTCAGCACTCAAACATTTAAAGAAGTCCACCCTGAACCTAGTGAGTCAATAATTCGTGTCTGTTAGTATAAGGAAGTTTGTCGTAGTCAAGGGCCCTTAATCTCTTTTTGTGAAACTTAAGTGTAGGGGTTTTGGTACCCATGTAGATAAATAAATAAGTGGTGTTCTCTTTTCTCGCACGGCTCCTATCACTCGGGAAAGTAGGTCTGAGGGGACTTTGTGCCTGGTGCTTTCGAGTCATCTGACTTGGGATGCGCCGACCGAACTCCCGTTACACGGGTGGTAGGGATCGCCCTATGTGGAGATTTGGGGGAAGGTGTACGTGATAGTGTAAGTCCTCATAGGCAATGATGCACGAAACCTGATCCTGAGAGAATCAAACACCAACCAATAAAATGCTCCAATGAAAAAGAAGAAGAAAAAAAGAAGAAAAAGAAAAAAAAGAGTCAAATAAGAACCAAAATGGACTTTACACATTGTATCACATTCAGAAGTTAAGGTTGCCCATGTCTTTCACTTAAGTCCTTGACTAACTCTCACGAATAACTCATTAGGCTAGGTGTGTGGACCGATTACATATATAGAGTCGACCCGTAGTATTACCGCGTCCCATGATCGACAAAATAAGTCCAACGAGTCGTGTAGCTAGATTGATTAATGCATCTTGTTCGGATTTTGTGGGTATATCCGCTGAAAACCCTCAGGAGACAACACTCCTCCTCCTTGGCGACAAGGAGGTTTAACGGCTTGTTGCACGTGCTAAGTGCAACCGTGATTCCTACGAAAGTGAGTTAGGATTTCTTGTTTTTCGCATGCTTTTCGCTTTCTTTGTTTTGCTCGGGACTAGCAAAAGTTAGGTGTGGGGGTATTTGATTGACATCATTTCATGCTCTTATTTGTATCTTATATCCATTATCTTTCACCTAAACAATGCTATGTTACGAGTTTTATGTTTAGTTTTCAGGAATAAATAGGTTTGAAGAGATGAAGCATAAAAGGACCCAAAAGCTGGGAAAAAGGACTGAATTGTGAGATCTGTGGACCAAGATGCAAGGAAGAAGGACCTGAATGCAAGACCAAAGGACCTAAGAGCAAAACAGAATACTCCTCACCATCATGGGGAGTATTTTGGCAATTCTATTCGGGTCGGAGCTCCAATATGCAAACTAGATGCATCAAATACCAACAAAGCCTTCCAGAAAAGCCCACAAGAAATTCCAGAGAGATCCGGACACTGTAGACCGCTAATTAGCGGTCCAAGACCGCTAATTGGCGGTCACTTTTGGCCCAAATGCGCTCAAATTTCTCCTGGACTTGTATTAATGTTCGTTTAGGCTATTTTTGGTATCTGTTTAGTCCCACATCGGGGGATTGTCCCGGATTAGCTTTTTCCATGCCTATAAATAGAACTCTTCACCTCCTTTTGTAATCACTCCATATTTTAAGTGGTTATTCTACCTACTAGAAGTGAGGCCTTGAAGCACACACTAAAGTAGGAGGATGCTACTTTTAATGTGAGTCATTTTATCAATAAAGTTTTGTGTTTCTTTCATTGTTTGTTTTATGCTTCTTTTATTGTTTGTGCATGTTTTATTTTAATCGTCTTTTAATTCTAGCTTAGTTTTAATATGCTTTCTTTCCATAGTTTAATAATTAGTGTAATGTTTAGTGAGTAGTTCCATCCCCTTTGGGGGGTGGAGTAGATGTACATACATGCATTAGAGAATGGGATGAATGCTTTAATTTCAATGTGTTGATTAAACATGAATGTATGCTTGATTGTTTAGGATAGAATTTACAACTTGATGAGTTTTGCCAAAATGATTAGACACCTCTCATGCTTGTTTAGGTTCTGAAATAAACACCTTGCATATGTAAATGTTAATCAACTAAGTTGGTGAATAGATTGATAGGTTTTGCCATAACATTTAGACACTTCCTATGCTTGATAAACACCACCTTCATGTGCTTAAAGAATGTATTCTACACCCACCTCTTTGCTTGTGTGCACTCACTCCACCCCTTAGGGGTTTTCCATTCCTGAAATTCCAGCATTCTTGTTTTGTTCTTAGCTTAGTTCTTATTTCATCGTTTGTTTGCTTCTTTCACCTTTCATACTTCTTAGCGTAGTGTAGCGTAGGTTAGCATAAACATCTTTCTCCCCCTATTTTTGCCACTTGATTTCGTACAAGCGAGAGACTACTCACCTCCCTGAGGACGACCCGTACTTGCCACTGCTTCATCGCGGCCGTGCACTTGCGGTTTAAATTAAAACGTTCAACACATATCACTCAGGATCCGCCCAAATTTCTCCTGGACGTGTATTAATGTTCGTTTAGGCTATTTTTGGTATTGGTTTAGTCCCACATCGGGGGATTGTCCCCGATTAGCTTTTTCCATGCTTATAAATAGAACTCTTCTCCTTCCATTGTAATTACCCATTGCTTGGTGGCATTCTCTCTACTAAGGAGTGAGCCTTGAAGCAAAAACTCAAGGTGGAGAAGAATGCTACCTTCAATGTGAGTCATTTGTTAATAAAATAATTCTTCTAGTTTCTTTAAATCTTGTCTTTTAATTTGTGCATGTTTGTTTAGTCTTTCCTTTCCTTTTATGTTTCTTTAATGCTTCTTGCCTTCTTAGTTAACTTTCATTTCAGTATTATGCTTTCTTTGCTTAGTCTAATCAGTAGTGTAATGAGTAGTGAGTAGTTTCATCCCCATTTGGGGGGTGGAGAAATATGTGATATAATCATGTAGTGTATTAAGTGTGTGTTATTTTTATCCCTTGAGCTTTATATGATTTCCATAACCATCTAATGGGTCTCCACTCTTATCTTTGATAGGCTAATGCTCTTGAATGAAGCTTAGCTTATGCTTTGATTAGTGGACCTATTTTATGGGGAATGATAAGGTTAGGATATGGATGAAGTTAATGTTGGAAACACAATTTGTAGTGTATGTGCTCTTGTTGCCTTTACCTTAGCTAATGTCTTGTATGTTTTAATGATGTAGTGAAATCTTAATTCATGTAGAGGCATAGTAGGGTATAGTCTTTATACTTGAGTTCATGTAGCTTCATTCCAATTAATGTCTTGTATGTTTTAATGATGTAGTGAAATCTTAATTCATGTAGAGGCAAAGTTGGATGTAGTTTTATGATTTCATGCACTACATGTTGTGAGGAGCTTAATGAACACACACACACTTCTTTATGTTCACATTATTTCTCTACCCCCTTTGGGGCTTAGTTTATTGCTTTTCCTCCATTTTCTTTTTGCATCTTAGTGTAGTTTAGTGTGACCATCCTTTCTCTCCTTCTTTTACCTCTCGCCTTCGAACAAACCAAGTGTCGACACACCTCCCAGTGGACGACCCGTATTTGCCACCGCTTCAACGCGGCCGTGCACTTGCGGTAGAAATATAAAACGAGATCAATCAAGTTTTTGGCGCCGTTGCCGGGGAGGTGCTCTGTCCAGACCTTGGTTTGGACGATTCGAGGGGTTTTTAATTTTTTGTTTCCAGTGTTTCTTAGTTTCAGGGAACCAGCACATCAAGGGGAGGCTACTGAAGAAGTTTGAGGAAGAGAAACCACAAAAGGACCGCCAATCAGCGGTTGGAGCCCGCCAATTGGCGGCCTGGTAAGGGTTTTCTGCTTCCAAATTTTTTGTGGTAGTTAGTTCTGTAATTGGTGTTATCTGGGAGTCCAATTTTGCATGCTGTGACTTCGTGTTTGCTCCCAGATCATTAATCACTCCCCCTTTAATCAACTTGGACCATAAAACTCAAAGCAAAAGATTAGACTCTTTGTCATCTAGGTCATGCATCATATGTAGACCTTGCATGCATCTTTCTTTTCTTTGCTTTACATTTTGTCGTTGATTGCTGGAGCGAGGTACGCATTCCTTATCACTCATTCACGCATTAGGACATTCATTAGTGAGTAAGGTTTGCATCGAAACAAGAGTGAGGTGAGTGCTTGTTTGGTGAGTTGCTTGCTAGCCTAAGATTTCAAAACATCTTTAAGGGGCATCACCTATAGTCTTCAAAGATAAGGTGGGGGATTTCATCACCCCTCCCTTAGCTCCAAAAAGCACACTCAAGTAAAGCCTTAACTAAAAGCAAGTAGACATTGGCCCTAGGATTTTGGACGCACTAGGAGAGTAATCTAGTTGAGACCGCCATGACCTGATCGGCGTTGCCTACCTTGTCGATAGTAGGAGGTACTGGATCTCCGGATCTGGTATCACTTGCTGGGCATTGTGGTCCTCGTTGTAGGGAGGTGAGGCGTGTCGAGGCTAGTGACCTCGAAGTTAGGCGTCGTCTAGCCTAAGGACCCATTGCCTTACATTGTTTGACCCATGCTTGCTAGTTAGGCTTCTACCTTCACCCTGTACCCTCGCTAGCTCTAGGGATTCTTCCCTTCTTCTCTGAGTCATCTTCTTCTCACCTTCTTCTACGTTATAGTCTCCTCCCCTTTACACTCTCTGGTAGCGTTTTAGGGTCGAGTCGAGCACTTTTTGCGAGCTTAGTCTCGTGGTGGTGAGAGTGGTCGACTCGAGAGTTTTTCTTGAGATGGATGGTTACATGGGCGACCATCCATATCATTGTTGGGACCAGGATGATTCTCCCTGGTACTCCGGACCCATGCAACCTGGGGTGGCTCAGACGAACACCCCGTATGGTTGGGATAATCCTCATTGTGTGACTGAGCAATCTTCATATTGGGGTAACATGAGAGGCACCGACTGCTAGACCACCATCTAGTTACGTCGGATAATATGTTGGTCATCAAACTGAGACATTACAAGAACCTTTGGCCTCTTTCATGCATGTGGTAGATGACATGGGTGCACCGGTGGCTCCAGTAGCCGTACCGTGTCACTATTGTGGGTTGAGTGGTCATGATTTCGGGGAATGTCCTTATGTTCCCCTAGAGCCTGAGTATGAGAATACATTTTCCCAAAATGCTCATTATGACCATTACGCATCCGCGTACAACCCGAGAGTGATGGATTCATGGGGAGACAATTCTTATTCAAATTCTTATACTTCATGTTCACCCCAGTATCCTCCTCCCGAATACCCAGAATTCTACCAACACCCCACTCCAAATCATTGGACTCATTCTCAGCCAATCAACACCCAACCTCAAAATTTCCCAAGCTCTGACTTGGACCTCATCGTTGACCGCATACCTGATTCCTTGAAACAAACTTTCCTTACGTTCATGGAAACCACTCAACAGTCCATACAAAATATGACACTGCAAGTGAGTCAAATGTCGCAGAAATTACGTGAATGTGAGGAGAGTAACCTTTCTTGTCAACATGAGGATTCTTCTTTTGATATCGAACCACCACCACATCCACAAATTCAAAGCACAACCTTTCAAAGTCAAACTCCTTGTCAGTCTGAGGGACTTGGGGTTTCAATTCACGATCACTTAGTGGAGGATTCGATTCAAATTGAGAATAACTTGGACCAGCTTCATTATGAGTCGGCACAGGATTGTGCCTTATCTTTTTGTCCCGTGGCCCTTGAGCCACATGATCTTCATTTTGATCCTCTTAAGGACCCACCTCTGGTGGAGCAAGAGCTCCCTAGTACCCTCAATTTCAAACAACCTGATGAGAGTTTGCCTCTCACTATTGTTCCTGATCATCTTGGAAATAATGGAACATCAAACAACCACATTGCTCATGAGGGTATTAGGAGTTCCTTGGAGGATACCTTGGGTATGAGACCCACTTCCTGTTCTCCTGGTGAGTTGGACATGCATAACGAGGTGCTTGACCTCGTTCCGACCCACCAGCCTGTTGGTTGGAGAGTTTGGATTGATGATCATAACTTCAGTTCCGCAACGGGAGATATTTTTCTTCTGTTGCCCCTTATTTCCCAAACTCTTGAGAGGTTCAAGCTCTTTCAGTTTGATCCTTTGAATGAGACACCTTTGCGTCCAATTCATGAACCTCTCATTTCATCTGGTGCTCTTTGTGAAGGGGGCCCACGCATGCGTATTCTGGCCCTGCGTGGTGTCATGTTCCCTTTCCAAGTGCATTGACCAACTCTTGAGGTTCCCATTTGATGTCTTTTGACAAATGAAGATGGGAACTTATGTTTGTACATAGTTATATAAAAAAAAAGAAAAAAAAAGTACAATAAAAGACTCCTTCAGTGGGCATTGATTGTTGTGAGCCCCAACCCTTGTGTATTTGGGCTCCATTTCTTTCACGTATTTGTATCCCTTCTTTAGCATCTCACAGGTTTTGAGGGAATTCGGGTTATGTCCATCAACATGACCTTGCACTTCCCTTTGTACTTCAAGTTTGTGAGATCTCTCCTTTTTATGCATCAATCCATGTAGTATCTTGCTTGCATTCATTGAGGACAATGCATGAAGTAGGTGTGGGGGGGTGTTTTACGTGTGTACATAGTCGAGTCTTTTTTCCTTTGATTTTGTTTTCTTTTGTTTGCATTGTTAGGGTCATGATAGTGTGCTGCATTTAATATCGATATATCTGCTTGCCATGATCCTTGGGTGACTTGTCTTCTTTTGCTTGCCTAGTGCTTCAAAATTTTCACATTTCTTTCAAAATCTTCAAGTGTTTTCGAAAGAAAATGTTTTGTGGGTTTTGCGTGTGTTTAGCATGTGCAAAACCGTTGAGAGGCAAAGTAAAAAGAAAGCTCCCAAAATTGTCTTGAACTTGATGCATTAGGATATCTAGTACGTGGCTTTAGGATTTATCGCGTCGTTAGGATGCACCCCAGTTTTCCTTTGGGGGTGAGTAATCATAGGGTTTCAGTGCTCAAACATTCAAAGAAGTCCACCCGGAACCTAGTGAGTCAATAATTCGTGTTTGTTAATTTAGGAAGTTTGTTGTAGTCAAGGACCCTCTTAATCTTGTTGTGAGACATTAGTGTAGGGGTTTTGGTTCATGTGTAGATAAGAAATAAGTGAGTAGATGTTCTCTCTTCTCGCACGGCTCCTATCACTCGGGAAAGTAGGTCTGAGGGGACTTTGTGCCTGGTGCTTTCGAGTCATCTGACTTGGGATGCGCCGACCGAACTCCCGTTACACGGGTGGTAGGGATTGCCCTATGTGGAGATTTGGGGAAAGGTGTACGTGATAGTGTAAGTCCTCATGGGCAATGATGCACGAAACCTGACCCTGGGAGAATGAAGCTCCAACTAATAAAAAGAAAAAAAATTGTGTGAAAAGAAACAAAAAGAAAAAAAATGGTAATGCAAATAAGAACCTTAATGGACCTTACACTTTATATCACTTAAGGATCTTGAGGTCATCCATGTCTTTTACTTAATTCCTTATTTAACTTGCACGAATGGTTTATTAGGCTAGGTGTGGACTGATTACCTATATAGAGTCGGCCCGTAGGATTACCGCGTCCCATGATCGACAAATTAAGTCCAACGACTCGAGTGTCTAGATTGAATAATGCATCTTGTTCGGATTTTGTGGGTGTATCCGCTGAAAACCCTCAGGAGACAACACTCCTCCTCCTTGGCAACAAGGAGGTTTAACGGCTTGTTGCACGTGCTAAGTGCAACCGTGATTCCTACGAAAGTGAGTTAGGATTTCTTGTTTTTCGTTTGCTTTTCTCTTTCTTTGTTTTGCTCGAGACTAGCAAAAACTTAGGTGTGGGGGTATTTGATTGACATCATTTCATGCTTATATTTGTACCTTATATCCATTATCTTACACCTAAGCAATGCTACGTGACGAGTTTTATGTTTAGTTTTCAGGAATAAATAGGTTTGAAGAGATGAAGCATAAAAGGACCCAAAAGCTGGGAAAAAGGACTGAATTGTGAGATCTAGGGACCAAGATGCAAGGGAGAAGGACCTGAATGTAAGACAGAAGGACCTAAGAGCAAAACAGAATACTCCACACCATCATGGGGAGTATTTTACCAATTCTATTCGGGTCGGAGCTCCAACAAGTCGAGTAACCGCATCAAAGACCAACAATACCAGAAAGCAAAGCCCACAACAAAGTCCAACGCGATCCGACGATTTTGGACCGCCAATTGGCGGTCTTGGACCGCTAATTGGCGGTCCATATCACTCAGGATCCGCCCAAATTTCTCCTGGACGTGTATTAATGTTCGTTTAGGCTATTTTTGGTATTGGTTTAGTCCCACATCGGGGGATTGTCCCCGATTAGCTTTTTCCATGCTTATAAATAGAACTCTTCTCCTTCCATTGTAATTACTCATTGCTTGGTGGCATTCTCTCTACTAAGGAGTGAGCCTTGAAGCAAAAACTCAAGGTGGAGAAGAATGCTACCTTCAATGTGAGTCATTTGTTAATAAAATAATTCTTCTAGTTTCTTTAAATCTTGTCTTTTAATTTGTGCATGTTTGTTTAGTCTTTCCTTTCCTTTTATGTTTCTTTAATGCTTCTTGCCTTCTTAGTTAACTTTCATTTCAGTATTATGCTTTCTTTGCTTAGTATAATCAGTAGTGTAATGAGTAGTGAGTAGTTCCATCCCCATTTGGGGGGTGGAGAAATATGTGATATAATCATGTAGTGTATTAAGTGTGTGTTATTTTTATCCCTTGAGCTTTATATGATTTCCATAACCATCTAATGGGTCTCCACTCTTATCTTTGATAGGCTAATGCTCTTGAATGAAGCTTAGCTTATGCTTTGATTAGTGGACCTATTTTATGGGGAATGATAAGGTTAGGATATGGATGAAGTTAATGTTGGAAACACAATTTGTAGTGTATGTGCTCTTGTTGCCTTTACCTTAGCTAATGTCTTGTATGTTTTAATGATGTAGTGAAATCTTAATTCATGTAGAGGCATAGTAGGGTATAGTCTTTATACTTGAGTTCATGTAGCTTCATTCCAATTAATGTCTTGTATGTTTTAATGATGTAGTGAAATCTTAATTCATGTAGAGGCAAAGTTGGATGTAGTTTTATGATTTCATGCACTACATGTTGTGAGGAGCTTAATGAACACACACACACTTCTTTATGTTCACATTATTTCTCTACCCCCTTTGGGGCTTAGTTTATTGCTTTTCCTCCATTTTCTTTTTGCATCTTAGTGTAGTTTAGTGTAACCATCCTTTCTCTCCTTCTTTTACCTCTCGCCTTCGAACAAACCAAGTGTCGACACACCTCCCAGTGGACGACCCGTATTTGCCACCGCTTCAACGCGGCCGTGCACTTGCGGTAGAAATATAAAACGAGATCAATCACAAGTGCACGACCGCATTGAAGCGGTGGCAAATACGGGTCGATCTATAGGGAGGTGTGTCGACTTCAGTTTGTGCGAAGGTGAGTGGGAAAGAAAGGAGAGAAAGGAGTTATGATCTACACTACACTACAATGCGAAAGTAAATGGACAATAAGCAATAAAACTAAACCCCAAAGGGGGTAGAGAAAAGAGTGTGAATACAAAGATATGTGTGTGTGTGTGTTCAATTAAGCTCATCACAATATGTAGTGCATGAAAATCATAAAACTACATCCAATTTTGCCTCCACATGAAATAAGATAAGATCATATCAATGAAACATACAAGACAATAACTGGAATGAAGCTAAATGAACTCATGTATAACGACTAGACCATACAATGCCCCCACATGAAATAACATAACACAATATCATTAAAACATACAAGACATTAACCAAGGTAAAGGAAACAAGAGTACATGCAACTACAAATTGTGTTTCCAATATTAATTCCATCTATATCCTCACCTTATTATTCCCCATAAAATAGGTCCACTAGTCTAAGCATATGCTAAACTTCATTCAAGAACATTAGCATATCAAAGACAAGAGTGAAATCCCATTAGATGGTTATGGAATTCATGTAAGGTTCAACGGATTAAGATAACACACACCTAATACATCACATTATTGATATCACATATTTCTCCGCCCCACAAATGGGGATGGAACTACTCACTACTCATTACACTAACTACATTATCAAAATGAAACATTATACTGAAAGTAAATTCAACTAAGCAAGAAAGGAATATTAAAGAAGCTAATTGAAATGAACATAAAACTAAACAAACATGCAAGAATTAAAAGACAAGATTAAAAGAAACTAAGAGCAATTATTTTATTTACATGACTCACATTACAAGTGGCATTGTTCTCCACCTTGAGTTTTTGCTTCAAGGCTTTTACTCCAAGTAGAGAGAATGCCACCAAGCAATGGGTAGAATACAATGGAGGAGGAGGAGTTCTATTTATAGCTATAAAAAAGGTAATCCGGGACAATCCCCCGGTATAGGACTAAACGCATACCATAAATGGACTAAATACATGCTAATACAACACCCAGCCAAGTCTTATCGGGTTTGGATCCAAATGGACCACCAATTGGAGGTCTATAAGTGTTGGATCGGTTCTGGATTTTGGTGGCTCGGTTCTGGATTGAATTCTTGGTGTATGATGAACTCCATTCGGTTGTTGATGGTTGGGCCCGTATATAATTGCCAAAATACTTCTCATGATGGTGTGGAGTTTCCTGATTTGCTCATTGGTCCTTTAGGCTTTCATCTGGGTCCTTCCCTCTTGCATCTCAGTCCTCAAGTTCTGCAACTCAGTCCTTTTCCTTGCTTCTAGGTCCTTTTATGCCTCTTCTCCTCAATCTTGTTTATTCCTAAAAGTCAAACATAAAACTCGTTACGTAGCATTGTTTAGGCTCAAAATAATGGATATAAGACACAAATATATGCATGATATGATGTCAATCAAATACCCGCACACATAACTTTTGCTAGTCTCGAGCAAAAGAAAGAAAGAGAAAAATAAAAGAAAGGAAAAAGCATACGAAAAACAAGGAAATCCTAACTCACTTTCGTAGGAATCACGGTTGCACTTAGCACGTGCTACAAGCCGTTAAACCCCCTTCTTGCCAAGGAGAAGGAGTGTTGTCTCCTGAGGGTTTTCAACGGATACACCCACAAAATCCGAACAAAGATGCATTATTCAATCTAGCTACACGACTCGATGACTCATTTTGTCGATCATTGGACGCGGTAATGCTACGGGTCGACTCTATATATGTAATTAGTCCACACACCTAGCCTAATGAATCATTCGTGAAAGTTAATTAAGGGCTTAAGTTCAAGACTTGGACAACCTCAACATCCTCAAGTGAGACAAAGAGTAAGGTCCATTAAGGTTCTTTTTTGCATTACCATTTTTTTCTTTTTGTTTCTTTTCTTATTTTTTCTTCTTTTATTTTTATTAGTTGGAGTTTGATTCTCCCAGGGTCAGGTTTCGTGCATAATTGCCTATGAGGACTTACACTATCACATACACCTTCCCCAAATCTCCACATTGGGCAATCCCTACCACCCGTGTAACGGGAGTTCGGTCGGTGCATCCCAACTCAGATGACTCGAAAGCACCAGGCACAAAGTCCCCTCAGACCTAATTTCCCGAGTAATAGGAGCCGTGCAAGAAGAGAGAACACCCACTCACTTATTTCTTATCTACATATGAACCAAAACCCCTACACTTAATGTCTCACAACAAGATTTAAAGGGTCATTGACTACAACAAACTTCCTTATATTAACAGACACGAATTATTGACTCACTAGGTTCAAGGTGGACTTCTTTAAATGTTTGAGTACTGAAACCCTATGATTACTCGCCCCTCGAGGGAAGACCGGGGTGCATCCAAACGACTCGATAAGACCGCCGGTATACAAGATATCCTAATGCATCAAGTTCAAGACAATTTTGGGAGCTTTCTTTTTTACTTTGCCTCTCAATGGTTTTGCACTTGCTAAACACACGAAAAACCTCCAAAAACATTTTCTTTCGCAAACACATGAAGATTTTGAAAGAAATGTGAAAATTTTAAAGCACTAGGCAAGCAAAAGAAAACAAGTCACCCAAGGATCATGGCAAGCAGATATATCGATATTAAATGCGGCACACTAACATGACCCTATCAATACACACAAAGGAAAACAAAATCAAAGGAAAAAACTCGACTATGTACACACGTAAAACACCCCCCCACACACACACACACCTACTTCATGCATTGTCCTCAATGAATGTGAGCATGAAACTACATGAATTTATGCATAAAAAGGAAAAAATCTCACCAACGTGAAGTACAACAGGAAGTTCATGGTTATGTTGATGGACACAAACCCGAATTCCCTCAAAACCTGTGAGATGCTAAAGAAGGGATATGCATACGTGAATTGTAAATTTTCTAGGGAACCTTATAGTTTACGAATTGTAAATTATAAATTTAAGAATTGATCCTTATACTTTCCAAAAATGAAATTGGATGTCAACTTTGTTTTGAAATCCTTCAATCGAGTACCCATAAACGATATCCACTTCTTTTTCAACTCTTTAGTTGATTGGAAAATGAATTTTTCCTGGAAGTCTGAATAATGAAACGTAGTATTGATTAGATAAAAACATGTAAAGAAAGGATTGAACTTAAAACAAAATCTGGATAATAATGAACTAACCATTGCATTCTTCCAAATTTGCTCTTTCATTGATTCATCCACCATTGACCAATTGGCAGTACAAATACACACTTTGCTTCTTGCCAGAGTACCCATACCACTAATCCAATAATCTTTGATTTCTCTGATGGGCTCCAAGTAAGCATCAGACTACTTGGGCAGTGGACCTTGCTGTTGATTTTTTTTTCTAAAACTCCAACATAGCAGTAGCTCTGCTGGCATGGGACTCTATCATATCACTGTCACTTGTATCGTCACCATTTTTCTTACTATTTGGCTTTGGTTGGTTGGTATGCTTCTTGGAAGCTATTTACCAAGTCGCAAATGGTCGGGACCAGTCAGAGGGGATGGGTTGAGTGTTTAGGGTGATTGATACCTTCTCTGGAGAGACCAGGTTAGTGTTCGTGATAGGGGACGGTCTTGGCATGTCAAGAAAGTTGGGGGCAAAATAGGAAACCGGGAGGCATAGCTCGGACGGTTCCAAGTTCAGCAAAAATTCATGGCGCACAAATGAAAACTTACAAGTGCATTCTCCTCTTCCTTTCTCTTTTCCTCCTCCTCTGCTTCATCTTTCTTGCCTTCTCCTCTTCCATTCTCTTCCTCTCCCCTCTTCCTCCTCTTCCATTTTCTTTCTTTCTTCCTCTTCCTCCCTCATCACGTCATGTGCTTCTTATTCTCCATCAATTAATTCAGGATTCATCGTTTTCTCTTGTCATGTAATATCATCAGCATCGTGAATTGTTAACGAATGTAGTAGAAATTCTAATTAATTCAGTTATACTACCGCAAGTGCACGACGTCGGTGAAGACGCGATATGTACGGGTCGTGTCCTTGAGGAGCGCGTGCGAGTCGGGGTTCACAATACTCAAGTAGGAAAAGAAAAGAGAGATGTAAGATTGAATTATAGTACGATGTGTATGAAATCACAAAAGAAACAATAAAAACAAACCACTTAGGGGTAGAGAAAGAATGCGAAAATGAGAATATGTGTACCTATGTGTGTTCGTTGGTTCTCATCACAACATGTAATACATGAAAACCATGAAAACCAAATCCAACATTGTCTCGACATGAAATAAGATAAAAAATTATCATTAAAACATATAAGACAACAATTGAAATGAGGCTAATATGAGCATATGCATAATTGATTGATAAGTTTTAATTAACCGAAATTGCACGGCCGCGTTCAAGCAGTGGCAAATACGAGTCGATCCACAAGGAGGTGTGTCGACTCTAGTTTGTTCGAAGGCAAGTGGGAAAAGATGGGAAGAAGTTGTGATTACACTAAACTAGACTAACTACACTAAACGAGTAAGCATCAAACAAGGAAAACGAAAGCGAGGGAAATTGAAAGTTGGAAATCAGAAATGGAAAACCCCTAAGGGGTGGAGTGTGTGCACACATGTAAAAAGTTGGTGAAGAATGCATTCTATATGCACAAATTTTGTAGGTAGTGTTTTCATGCATAGGAAGTGTCTAAAGGTTATGGAAAAACCTATCAACCCATTCACTAACCTAGTTGATTAACATTCATATACACAAGTTAGTTATTTCAGAACCTAAACAAGCATGGGAGGTGTCTAAGATGTGTGGCAAAACCCATCAAGTGTAGTATTCTACTCTAACAAGCAAGCATACATTCACATCTATCAACACAATCAAAATATAAAGCATTCATATCCATTCTTTAATGCATGTATGAACATCATCTCCACCCCCCAAAGGGGGATGGATCTACTCACTACACATTACTCTAACAATTAAACTAAAGAAGAAAAGAAACATTCTAACTACTTTAGCCTACAATCAAAGAAATAAAACAAAGCTAAGCATGCATAAAGAAACAACATAAGAACAAGACAATGGAAAAATAATTTTATTAGATGACTCACATTGAAGGTAGCATTCTTCTCCACCTTGAGATTTTGTTCCAAGGCTTACTCCAAGTAGAGAGAATGCCACCAAGCAATGGGTAATTACAATAGAAGGTGAAGAGTTCTATTTATAGCCATAGAAAAAGGTAATCCGGGACAATCCCCCCATATGGGACTAACAAAATACCAGAAATAGACTGAATACACACTAATACACGCTCCACATAAATCTTTGCGGATCCGGACCAAAACTGACCACCCATTAGCGGTCTTGGGCCGCTAATTAGTGGTATACAGTGTTGGGATCGCTCTGAATTTTCTTCTGGTCTTTTCTGGATGGCTTTGCTTGTCTTTGATGCATCTACTTCGCTTGCTGGAGCTCCGACCCGAATAGAATTGCCAAAATACTCCCCATGATGGTGTGAAGTATTCTTGTTTGCTCATTGGTCCTTTGATCTTACATTCAAGTCCTTTGATCTTTCATCTTAGTCCTTGAGTCTCTCAACTCAGTCCTTTTTCATGCTTTTAGGTCCTTTTATGGCTCTTCTCTTCAAACATATTTATTTCTGAAATTTCAACATAAAACTCGTCACGTAGCATTGTTTAGGTAAAAGATAATGGATATAAGATACAAATACAAGCATGAAATGATGTCAATCAAATACGCCCACACCTAACTTTTGCTAGTCCCGAGCAAAACAAAGAAAGAGAAAGCATAAGAAAAACAAGAAATCCTAACTCACTTTTGTAGGAATCACGATTCCACTTAGCGCGTGCAACAAGCCGTTAAACATCCTTGTCGTCAAGGAGGAGGAGTATTGTCTCCTGAGGGTTTTCAGCGGATACACCCACAAAATCCGAACAAAGATGCATTATTCAACATAGCTACACGACTCGTTGGCTCATTTTTGTCAATCATTGGACGCGGTAATGCTACGGGTCGACTCTATATACGTAATCAGTCCACACACCTAGCCTAATGAATCATTCGTGAAAGTTAATTAAGGACTTAAGTGCAAGACATGGACAACCTCAACATCCTCAAGTGATACAAAGTGTAAGGTCCCTTAAGGTTCTTATTTGCATTACTTTTTTTCTTTCTTTCTTTTCTTACTTTTTTTCTTTTTCTTACTAGTTAGAGTTTCATTCTCCCAGGGTCAGGTTTCGTGCATCATTGCCTATGAGGACTTACATTATCACGTACACCTTCCCCAAATCTCCACATAGGGCAATCCCTACCACCCGTGTAAAGGGAGTTCGGTCGGCGCATCCCAAGTCAGATGACTCGAAAGCACCAGGCACAAAGTCCCCTCAGACCTAATTTCCCGAGTGATAGGAGTCGTGCGAGAAGAGGGAACACCTACTCACTTATTTCTTATCTACACATGAACCAAAACCCTACACTTAATGTCTCACAACAGGATTAAAAGGGTCCTTGACTACAACAAACTTCCTTAAATTAACATACACCAATTATTGACTCACTAGGTTCGGGATGGACTTCTTTCATTGTTTGAGTACTGAAACCTTATGATTACTCGCCCCCGAGGGAAAACCGGGGTGCATCCTAACGACTAGATAAGTCCTAAAGCCACTGTACTAGATATCCTAATGCATCAAGTTCAAGACAATTTTGAGAACTTTCTTTTTACTTTGCCTCTCAACGGTTTTGCACAAGCTAAACACACGCAAAACCCACAAAACATTTTCTTTCGTAAACACATGAAGATTTTGAAAGAAATTTGAATATTTTAAGGCACTAGGCAAGCAAAAGAAGACAAGTCACCCAAGGATCATGGCAAGCAGATATATCGATATTAAATGGAGCACACTAACATGACACTATCAGTGCACACAAAAGAAAACAAAATCAAAGGAAAAGACTCGACTAAGTACACACGTAAAACACCCCCACACCTACGTCATGCATTGTCCTCAATGAATGTGAACAAGATACTACATGAATTTATGCATGAAAAAGGAAAGATCTCACCACATGAAACGCAAAAGGAAGTTCAATGCTATGTTTATGTACAAAAACCCAAATTCCCTCAAAACCTGTGAGATTCAAAAGAAGAGATACAAATACGTGAATGAAATGAGGGCCAAGTACACAAGTGTTGGGGCCCACAACAATCAATGCTCGCTCATGGAGTCTTTTATTGTACCTTTTAATTTTAATTTTTAATTTTTTTTTTTAATATAACTATGTACAAACATAAGTTGACATCTTCATTTGTCAAAAGAAATCAAATGGGAACCTCAAAAGTGGTTCAATGCACTTGGAAAGGGAACATGACACCACGCAGGGCCAGAATACTCATGTTTGGGCCCCCCTCACAAAGAGCACAAGATGAAAAGAGAGGTTCATAAATTAGACGCAAAGGCGTCTCATTCAAAGGATCAAACTGAAAGAGCTTGAACCTCTCAAGAGTTTGGCAAATAAGGGGCAACGGAAGAAGAGTTTCTCCCATTGCAGTATTGAAGTTATGATCATCGATCCAAACTCTCCAACCAACAGGTTGGTGCGTCGGAACGAGGTCAAGAACCTCATTAGGCATGTCCAACTCACCAGGCGAACAAAAAGTGGGTCTCATACCCAAGGTATCCTCCAAGGAAGTCCTAATACCCTCATTAGCAATGTAATTGTTTGATGTTCCATCATTTCCAAGATGATCAGGAACAATAGTGAGAGGCAAACCATCATCAGGTTGTTTGAAATTGCGGATACTAGGGAGCTCTTGCTCCACCAGAGGTGAGTCCTTAATAGGCACAACATGAAGATCATGTGGCTCAAGGGCCACGGGACAAAAAGATAAGGCACAATCTTGTGCCAACTCATAATGAAGTTGGTCCATGTTATTCTTAATTTGAATTGAATCCTCCACTAAGTGATCGTGAATTGAAACCCCAAGTCCCTCAGACTGACTAGGAGTTTGACTTTGAATGATTGTGCTTTGAATTTGTGGATGTGGTGGTGGTTCGATATCAGACGATAAATCCTCATGTTGACAAGAAAGGTTACTCTCCTCACGTTCACGTAATTGATGCGTCATTTCACTCACTTGCAGTGCCATATTTTGTATGGACTGTTGAGTGGTTTCCATGAACATAAGGAAAGTTTGTTTCAAGGAATCAGGTATGCGGTCAACTATGAGGTCCAAGTCAGAGTTTGGGAAATTTTGGGGTTGGGTGTTGATGGGCTGAGAATGAGTCAAATGATTTGAAGTGGGGTGTTGGTAGAATTCTGGGTATTCGGGAGGAGGATACTGGGGTGAAAATGATGTATAAGAATTTGCATAAGAATGGTCTCCCCACGAATCCATCCCTCTCAGGTTTTACGCGGATGCGCAATTATCATATTGAGCATTTTGGGAAAAAGTATGCTCATACTCAGGCTCAAGGGGAACATAAGGACATTCCCCGATAACATGACCACTCAACCCACAACAATCACACGGTACGGCTACTGGAGCCACCGGTGCACTCATGTCGTCTATCGCACGCATGAAAGAGGCCAAAGTTTGTTGTAATGTCTCAGCTTGTTGACCAGCATATGATCCGACGTAACTAGATGGTGGTCTAGCAGTCGGTGGCTCTCTCATATTACCCCAATATGAAGATTGCTTAGTCACACAATTAAGATTGTCCCAACCATATGGGGTGTTAGTCTGAGCCACCCCAGGTTGCATGGGTCCAAAATACAAGGAAGAATTGTCCTGGTACCAACAATGATATGGATGGTCACCCATGTAACCATCCATCTCAACAAAACTCTCGAGTCGACCACTCTCACCACCACGAGGCTAAGCTCGCAAAAAGTGCTCGACTAGACCCTAAAACGCTACCAGAGAGTGTAAAGGGGAGGAAACTAGAACGTAGAAGTAGGTGAGAAGAAGATGACTCAGAGGAGAAGGGAAGAATCCATAGAAACTAGCGTGGGTAGTGGGAGATGGTAGAAGCCTAATCTAGCAAGCATGACTCAAACAATGTAAGGCAATGGGTACTTAGGCTAGAAGACGCCTAACTTCGAGGTCACTAGTCTCGACACGCCTCACCTCCCTACAATTAAGACCACAATGCCCAGCAAGTGATACCTGATCTGGAGATCCAGTAACTCCTACTATCGACAAGGTAGGCAACGCCGATTAAGTCATGACGGTCTCGACTAGATTACTCTCCTAGTGCGTCCAAAATCCTTAGGGCCAATGTCTACTTGCTTTTAGAATTAAGGCGTTCTTAAGAGTGATTTTTGGGGCCAAGGAAAGGGTGATGAAATCCCCCACCTTATCTTTTATGGGACAACCCCTCGTTAGTAGCGTTTTGATCTTAAATCTAGCAATCAACACTCCAATCAAACGCTCAACTCACTCTTGTCCCGATGCACCTTACTAACTAATGCATGATCGAAACATGCATGAATGAGAGATTTGGGTGCACGTACCTCATGCCAGAAATCAACAACAAAATGTAAAGCAAAGAAAAGATAAATGCGTGCAAGGTCTACAAATGATGCATGACCAAGAAGGCAAGAAGTCTAATCTTTTGCTTTGAGTTTTATGGTCCAAGTTGATTAAAGGGGATTTATTGTTAATCTGGGAGCTAACTACAGGTTAAAACATGTAAAATAGAACTCCCAGACCACTACTATGAAAGCATAAACTACCGGAACAAAATTTGAGAAGAACACAACTCACCAGGCCGCCAATTGGCGGTTTCAGACCGCTGATTGGCGGTCCCTTTTGCGCAATTGTTCCCCCAGTTTCTCCAGTAGCCTCCCCTTGCATCTTACAACCCCTGAAATAAACCAAAACTAAAAAAAATATTAAAACCGCTCGAATCGTCCAAACCAAAGCCTGGACAGATCACTTCCCCGGCAACGGCGCCAAAAACATGATTGATATGTTTTAATTAACCGCAAGTGCACGGCCGCATTGAAGCGGTGGAAAATACGGGTCGATCCACAGGGAGGTGTGTAGACTTCAGTTTGTGCGAAGGTGAGTGGGAAAGAAAGGAGAGAAAGGAGTTATGATCTAAACTACACTACAATGCGAAAGTAAATGGACAATGAGCAATAAAACTAAACCCCAAAGGGGGTAGAGAAAAGAGTGTGAATACAAAGATATGTGTATGTGTGTGTTGAATTAAGTTCATCACAATATGTAGTGCATGAAAATCATAAAACTACATCCAATTTTGCCACCACATGAAATAAGATAAGATCATATCGTTATAACATACAAGACAATAATTGGAATGAAGCTAAATGAACTCATGTATAAAGACTAGACCCTACAATGCCCCCACATGAAATAAGATAACACAATATCATTAAAACATACAAGACATTAACCAAGGTAAAGGCAACAAGAGTACATGCAACTACAAATTGTGTTTCCAATATTAATTCCATCCATATCCTCACCTTATTATTCCCCATAAAATAGGTCCACTAGTCTAAGCATATGCTAAACTTCATTCAAGAGCATTAGCATATCAAAGACAAAAGTGAAATCTCGTTAGATGGTTATGGAAATCATGTAAGGTTCAACGGATTAAGATAACACACACCTAATACATCATATTATTGATATCACATATTTCTCCACCCCCCAAATGGGGATGGAACTACTCACTACTCATTACACTAACTACATTAAGAAAATGAAACATTATAATGAAAGTAAATTCAACTAAGCAAGAAAGGAATATTAAAGAAGATAATTGAAATGAACATAAAACTAAAGAAACATGCAAGAATTAAAAGACAAGATTAAAAGAAACTAAGAGCAATTATTTTATTTACATGACTCACATTACAAGTGGCATTCTTCTGCAGCTTGAGATTTTGCTTCAAGGCTTTTACTCCAAGTAGAGAGAATGTCACCAAGCAATGGGTAGAATACAATGGAGGAGGAGTTCTATTTATAGCTATAGAAAAATGTAATCCGGGACAATCCCCGGATATGGGACTAAACGCATACCATAAATGGACTAAATACATGCTAATACAACACCCGGCCAAGTATTATCGGGTTTGGATCCAAATGGACCGCCAATTGGCGGTCTTGGACTGCTAATTGGTGGTCTATAAGTGTTGGATCGGGTCTGGATTTTGGTGGCTCAGTTCTGGCTTGATTTCTTGGTGTTTGATGAACCCCATTCAGTTGTTGATGGTTGGTCCCGGATTTAATTGCCAAAATACTCCTCATGATGGTGTGGAGTTTCCTGATTTGCTCAGTGGTCCTTTAGGCTTTCATACGGGTCCTTCCCTCTTGCATCTCAGTCCTCAAGTCTTGCAACTCAGTCATTTTCCTTGCTTCTAGGTCCTTTATGCCTCTTCTCCTCAATCTTGTTTATTCCTAAAACTCAAACATAAAACTCGTTACGTGGCATTGTTTAGGCTCAAGATAATGGATATAAGACACAAATATATGCATGATATGATGTCAATCAAGCACCAAGTACTAAGTCCCATCGGACCTAATTTGCCGAGTGATAGGAGTCGTGCGAGAAAATAGAATACCCTACTAAATTATTTCTTATCTACATATGAACCAATACCCCTACACTTAAGGTTTCACAACAGGAGTTTAAGGGTCCATAACTACGACAAACTTCCTTATACTAACAGACATTAATTATTCGACTCGTTAGGTTCAGGGTGGACTTCTTTATTTGTTTGAGTACTAAAACCCTATGATTACTCTCCCCCCGATGGAAAACCGGGGTGCATCCTAACGACTAGAGATAAGACCTAAACCTCGTGTACTAGATATCCTAATGCATCATGTTCAAGTCAATTCTGGGATCTTCCTTTTTACTTTGCCTTTCAACAGTTTTGCACATGTTAAACACACGCAAAACCCACAAAACATTTTCTGTCGCAAACACATGAAGATTTTGTAAGAAATGAAAATTTTAATGCAATAGGCAAGCAAAAGAAAACAAGCGACCAAAGGATCATGTTATAGCAAGTTATGTCAATGTAAATTACAACACACTATCATGACCCTAACAATACAAACAAAAGAAATGAAAACGACTCGACTTTGTACATACGTAAAGCACCCCCCCCCCCCACACACACACTTACATCATGCATTGTCCTCAATGAATGTGAGTATGATACTACATGGATTTATGCATGAAAAGATAAGATCTCACCAACGTGAAGCGCAATCGGAAGTTCATGGTTATGTTTATGGACATCAACTCGAAATTCCCAAAACCTGTGAGATACTTAAGAAGGGAATACAAGTACGTTAAACAAATGGGGTCCACATACACATGGGTGGGGCCCATAGGAACCAATGCACCTATTGAAGTTTTTTTGACAAGAACTATATACATTAATGGGCTCCCACCTTTAATTGTCAACGGACATCAAATGGGAATCTGCCATCTCTCGAGCCAAAAATGCACATGCATGGACTCGCAATATGAGAAACAGGAGAATTGTTGAGAGGTTTATGAACCAAGGATGATGGTTCATGCCTCTCAAAACCAGGGTCTGTGAAAGGAAATGGAAACAAATATGTTTCTATTCCTCGACAAAGCTGAGGGTAATCAATATATACTCTCCAACTGACATTTTGGTGTATAGGTATGATTTAATCCACACAAAGTGACACCTTGAAATTATTACCCAGATGACAAAGTCTAAAAATAAAATTGCTTGACCACCTAACACCCTTATAAGCATTGTGGTCGTTTGATGCCACTTGAAAATGAGCAAGATGGGAGGCATGAATGAGAGGTGAATCTTCGTCAGGTTGTTTCAATTGTAGAGTATCAGGTGGTTGATTCTTAACCTGCATTGGGACCTTTACATAAACAAAATGAAAAGCAGGTGGCCCAAAGGCCACAAAAATGGTATCTTGTGGCTCAAGAGCCACATGATCACAAGATAAGGCACCTTCTATTGCCAACACACTTGAAACATCTTCACCACCATCCGGATCTCCATCGAACAACTCTCTAAAATACTTGAAGGTGCCTTCAATTTCGTTCCCATCCGTGCCCTGAATAAGATTTACCTTTATAGGGTCATCAAAGGCACCTGACTTCTTCCTGATGGTGAAGATGTTGAAATCAGTGCACTGACTACCATATGTCAAGCTCATCAGACCATTACGATAATTGATCGAGGCATTGGAAGTTGCTAGAAATGGTGACCCCAAAATAACATGAATTTGTCCAAGTGGGTTTGGCACAGGTTCAGTATCCAAAATAAAGAAATCGACTAGATAAATGAACTCACCCACTTTGATAAGAACATCTTCCACCATACCCTTTGCTTTGTTCATTGACCTATCAGTCAGTTGAAGAGTGTTTTTTGTTTGTTTGAGGTCTCCAAGACCAAGGTGGACATAGACATAATACGGCAAAAGATTGACAGATGCATGATGCATTGCATACATTGCATCATATGTCTTTCATTTAGATTAATTTTATATCAATAAATGCTACTAAGGTATGTATTTAGTCTTATTTACAAAATACAGTGACCTGAATACAAATTACCCATATCCCGAGCATAAACGCGTGCAAGAGACTCATTTCTATCATAAAGACCAAGTTCAAGATTATCGAGGTTCAAATTGAATTCGATCCAAGCATAAAAGCATTCAAAGAGCTAATTACAAAAAGGCCAAGGACTTAAGCACAAAAGTAGACAGGGACTTAATTGCAAAAAGCCGAGGACCCGACTGCAAATTACGAGTACCAAAATATTATTTTGGAGAAGTTCTAAAGAAAAATCAATTTGGATCTCCAAATATATGAAGAAATAAATTCGGAGCTCAAAAGAAAGGAAAGAAATCAATCCAGACGCGCAAAGGACATTTAAATCATATCATAAACACACAGGAAAAATCCGGATCGATTCTGATCCAGAAAGGTGGTGATTCCGCCGCACCTCGTGTACAAATTGCGGCGATTCCGCCGCACAAAAGTCGATCCGTGCGCTCAAATTTTTACCAGTTGCGTGTTGACGCGTGTACTTTCCTATTTCATACTTGGGTCCCTTGTATCGGCTATAAATAGCCCCGAAATTATGTTGTAAAGACGTTATTCTCTTTAACAATAAAATTATGTTCTTTTATTTTGTGTTTTGTAGTTTTCTTTTGTAGTTTCTCTAGGACCCCTTCTCCTTCCCTCCATCCATGAGTTTCTAACTCTCTCCAAAGGGTGGGGGTGACGGATTTAGGGTGATGAGAAGAAGAATAATGTTATTATTTTAATTTCGTGTTAGTATATTTTGATTACTTGAGTTTATGTTGAATCATTTATCATGTAATGCTTTATAACTAATGTGATTTATTATAAGTTTCAGAATTCTCTAAACAAAACCCGATATCTAATCCCCCACCCGCTGGACTCTCATCCATATTTGTTTTCTTTTTAGTTTTTCTTTTGTTGTTCTTGCTTTAGAAAATTAAAAACCAAAAATCTCAAACCAAACATATTTCTCTCTTTCTTTCCTTAATCGAAAATCACAAAAATAACAATATCTCTCCCTCCTTGTGTTCGACCCGTACTTGCCACGTCTTCATTGACGCCGTGCACTTGCAGTATAAATAAAATTCTCATCAATGCACCTAAGTCTAATAAAGCTCGATGTATTGAGACATCACCAATCACACAGGAAATAGTAGGACAACCAGGGTCCTTGTATTTGACTTGCATGGGTTGTGCCAACAATGAACTCACGTTTGTCGTAACAAAAGCGTTCTTGGCAACCTTGGCATAAGGTGGCATCTGCTAAATCACTTCCAACAACGGAATGTTCACCTTAACTTGTTGAAAGATCTGAAGTTTTCTTTTTAAGGCGCTCAGGGAATGACGCCTTTGAGGGATAAGGGTCTTTCGAAAGAACCTCAACATCCAGTTCCGTAGAAACATGAATGAGGACCTCAGATGGACCCAAGGATGTGGACTTTTGCAAAGGAACCTCAGACTCTAATTCCTTTGACACATGATGAGACAAGGGAACTTCAGGGTCCGGCCCCATTGTTGAAATAAAAGTAGAAGGAACCTCAGGATCAAGCTCCTTCCTGAAAGTATTCGTTGAGGAAACCTCAGGATCCGGCTCCCTCATAGTTGTGGGTGCCACCACAGGTCTGGTGATACGAAGACATTATGATTGCAAGGAAGGCAACCCAATTTGGTTGTCCACCTCCTTACCAAACCTCAAAGTAGGAATCACATTAACATGATGGGTTGATTCAAAGGTAGCTCAAGGTACTAGTGGCCTTCCTTGAGATTGGGTACCCCAGGGATTCACCTCAGGTTGACTTCATAATTGACCATTCTCACATTCATTGAGCTGATGAGCCAACTAGCTGACTTGCACTTCCAATGCTTTGACCAAACGATTGTTGGCCGCAAGCATGGTTTGAGTGCTCTGCATGAACACTTGAAAGATTTGGTCAAAACTTGAGCCCTTTACATCAACCTGTTAAGGAGGAGTCTCGCTAGCTTAACCCAAAGATGAGGCTTGAGGAGGTTAGTGAGTATGGGGCTGAGACCATTGATGTGGTTGTTGATAGATCACTGATAGGCATGGAGGGTAATAAGGAAGGGGTTAGGGTTGAGCGTGCGAACTCTGACAGTGGCCCCCACTAGGCGCCTAAGAGAAGTTAGGGTAGTTTCGTCATCTCGGGCTGTAGGAGTGACCATTTCTTTGTGTTATCCATTTCTTTGCATTATCCGTTAATACGAAAGAAATCATCCTCAACCGGACGGAATCCTCATCAAGTTGTTGATACTTGAAAATGGAGCATACCTCCTCGAATTTACGTATAAAGATAAACATATCCTCCATATTTGCTGTGAAGGTAGGAAACATGCTCACATATTGAGGTTTAAATTCATAGTTGTTCCCGTGAGTAGGTGGGAGAACTATGCAAGAAAGTTGCATGACCCAAACAGGATGAGTCTGCTCCTAAAAAATCATAGGTTGATCCTGTCAGGCTAAGGGTGGTGGAACTCCCATAACTCGATCCCGATCAAGACCTTCTTCCTCCCAAGTCGAAGGTGGAGGAGACAATCTACGTGGTGGTGGAAGTGCACCGAGGAATTCCATGTAAGGAACCTAATCTCTCCCGCCTAAATGTAGGATTTTGTGCCCATATGTATGTATATATTTTAAAAAAATTATACATGCATACAAGATCGATTTCCATATTTTCGACAATTTCATGTACATTATTTTACATTTATTCTAACATCATGTAATCTACATATATATCAAAATAAATAGATGGAGATCATACCCAAAGGTTTACTAAAACCTTTATGAAGATCCGGAGTTGCGTTGCCCGTTGAATCGTCTGCCGATTCGCCTCCAAGTGTTCCCCAAACTCTAAACAAGATTAGAGAGAAAGGAGCTAGCCAATTTATCTCTAAATCAAGGTTAGAATCTAGCTATTAACCCTTTCTATACTCCAAAGAAATTAATTTCTAGCACACAATTAAAACAAAGAGATATTTGGATGGACTGATGAAAAAATTAGAGAGAGAATAATTTTGCATTAGTATTAACAAGGAAGGGAGGAGGGACCTATTTATATGATTTCCTCTAACACACGTCATGTGCAAACTACTTACACATGATCCCTTGTTAATCTCTCCACTAAATCACATCATGTGCAAACCACTTACACATGATCTCTTGTTTACATCTCCACTAAACCACATCATGTGCAAACCACTTTGCACGTGATGTCTTGTTTATTTTGTCACATCATCATCCCATAACTACCTTTGACCAAGGTGGATCAAATCAAGCCATTAATTAGTACAAATTCTCTTATTAATATATGCAAAAATGTGGTCCAACGGTTGGACCATTTTTCAATATTTTTGACTCCACCAAATTTTGGATTAATATCCAAGAAAATTTGGACTTTGGGGTTTTAGCAAATTCATATGTTATAATGTTGTAGATCACATTATATCATATAATATATTATCATATATAATGTCAAAACATTATATCTTATAATATATATACATCTCATACGAATTTATTTATTATTCTAACCATGTCTTTTTACGACATATTGATTTTATTATTTTACCACATGTATATTATTTCATAACACATGAAACTTAATACATCATATAAAATATAAAATCATATTTCTTGTTTCCCAATTTTGTGGTGTGAGCTATAGAAGGATCTAAGTTATGTTGGCAATGATATAAAACACATTATATCATAAATTATAAGCGGTATCTAGTTACACATTATAGTTACCCAAATAACAAAGATGTTTGGCTCACTCAAACTAAACACGATCCACTTATTGATATGTAAAATATCACTTGTGTCCTTCCCTTTCCTCGTGATATCGAGAATATAATACAAAGTAGAAATGTGTCATCTTTGTATTGTATATTTATTTCTTGATCTCTCAAGATAATTATAAATATGTAACTATATACAAGTTACATTGTGCACATTATTATTTTTCTTTATAATGGGCCCAACAATATCATCAGTCAAGTCAAGAGCGGCAATGATAACCTTTTGAGATATCATATTTTCCGACACAAGTCATGTATAACCAACTAATGCTTTTATCACTATACTCATTGATAGTTTTGGACAATATTCAAATCACACACTCCTTATGTGAAAAGATATAGGTCTCATATCTTAGGATTCAAACACACAATGAAACATTAATGACACAAACACAATTCCATAATGTTTCATTTGTTAGGTCAATTCAATATATGAAAGAAACATTTTCCATTTCATATACTCAGGTTGTTAAATATTTGTAGAACTACAATATCTCTCTTAACCAACATGACAATCATATCTCGGTCATTAATGTTCCATGTTAACGACAATGATTGTGAATTACTTTTGATTTATGTAAACCAATATCTTTTAGAGCTCTACGGTTAAGGACCAAGAGCATCTTCCTTAACACTTCCAAAAGATGAATACATTAATCAAGGAACAAAATATTTGCACATTCAATTCATAATAATTTACATATAAAAGTAAAACTTTTAGAACACATTCCTTTCAGACCATCCATCTCAACAACAAGATCAACTCTCTCAAGTCGAACACCCTCACCAAGGCGAGTCTAACCTCGTATAAAAGTACTCAACTCGACCATAAAACACTGTAGTAGAGGAGGAGACTAAATGATAGAATGTAGATAAGGAGACTCAGAAGAGCATGGAAGTTCCTTAGAGCTAACGTGGGTAAGGGTGAGGGTAGAAGTCTAATCTAGCAAAACACGACTCAAACAAGCTTAGGTTGATTATGAGTCCTTAAACTATACAACACCTAACCATGACTCTCCACACTCCCGAATGCCTCACCTCCCTCGGCTGAATGTCACAAAGCCGAATGAGAAAGTCAAGACCCGGAGGTCCCAAAAGTCTCAATGCAACTAAGCCAAAGACGACGTTCAAGACATGACGTCAAGGATGAGATTGTCTCCTAAGTGCGCTCGAATCCTAGGGGCCAATGTCTACTTGATTTTAGATTAAGGCTTTTGATTAGGTGTGATTTTTGGGACCAAGGAAAGGGTGATGAAATCCCCTACGTTATCTTATATAGGACAACCCTCCTTAGGGTAGTTTGATCCCTAAACTAGCAATCAAGCCCACCAATCAAACTCTCACCTCACTCTTGTTATAATGCAACCCTACTAACTAATGCATACAAGCTAATGCATGAATCAGTCAAGAAGGGTCGTACCTCACGCCAGCAATCGACAATAAGAAATTAAAGCAAAAGAAAGATAATATGCGTGCAAGGCCTATGTATGGTGCATAACCTAGATGACCTTCATCTACTCTTTTGCTTTGAGTTTTAATGTCCAAGTTGTCTTAAAAAACGGAATATGCAAGTCAATTAATTTCTAGCATCAAAACAGAGCATATATAAAGTAGATAGTGATAGATATCAACCAGAAATAGCACTACGGAGCTATATATGAAACAGAAAACAAAAACTCCTCACCCAATCTGCAACTGCGGATGCAAATCTGCTACTGGTGGATAGTTTGGGAATTCGGGTCCCCAAACTTCTCCTAGATGCTCTTTCTCTACAGTGTAGTACCATGTCCACTTACTTGTCCAGTAACAAAACTAAAAGAAAAATGTGAGAAAAACTCACCGAAATAGTGGAAACAACAACGACTACGACCAACTCCCCGGCAACGGCACCAAAAATTGGTTTGATAGTTTTAATAACCGCAAGTGCACGACGTCGGTGAAGATGTGGCACATATGGGTCAAACCTCAAGGAGTTGTGAGTTGTACATCCATTTCTTTGCATTATCCTTTAATACGTAAGAAATCATCCTCAACCAGACAGAAACCTCGTCAAGTTTTGGAAGCTTGAACATGGAGTATACCTACTCAAATTCACGTATAAAGATATATGGATCCTCCTTATTGGTTGTGAAGGTTGGAAGCATGCTCACATATTGAGGATTTAATTCATAGTTGTTCCTGTTGGCTTTTTGGCCTTAATCTATGTTTTGATGATTTAATCAACCTAATCTTAATTATGATCATGTAGAGTAGCACACATGTTGCATTGCATATATATTGCTTTGTGTTAACCTCTACAGGTGATCAAGACTCAAGGAAGAAAGGAAAATTGAGTCAAGACATGTAATCAAGCTCTTTTGAAGACATGTATTTTGTATTTTCTTTGAGTCTTAGGAACTTATGTAAATTGAGCATACTTGAGCTAACATTAACTTAAACACACACTAGGTTCCTTATAGAACTCACACACAAAATTTCACGTAATTTGGACTTCAATAGATCACCCAAACTTAGACCGGAAAACACTAAACCTCAACCCAGACTGTCTGCCCACTTTCGGTCGACCGTTATAGACCGTTCGATCGACCGGGGATCAATTATCCTATTTGTGTTTTCACTGCCCGGTATCGGTCGACCGTATATGCCCTTTCGGTCGACTGTATGAACATATTTTTCCGACCATTTATTTTGTCGTATTATACCCAACGGTCGTATTCGTAACCAAAAATACCCCAAATACATTTCATGTATCGATCGACCGAGGACCTTGTTCGGTCGACCGAATATTTATCTCTTGACAAAACCCAGACCTCCTGGACAAAATCGGTCGACCGCTAGAACTTAGCTCGGTGGACCGAATTGATCATTGTTTGTCAACCCCAAAGTGCCTGGTGCAAATCGGTCGACCGAACCTTTTTCAGAGTTTGACTGATCACTTAAGTGTACCTAAGTCGTAGCATTGGGCGGTCGACCGTTACCTAACCGGTCGACCGAACTAAGTTCAAAACTACCAAACGATCGACCGTTCAGACCCATCCGGTCGACCGAATTAACTCAAAATTGGGTCCAACGAGTTTCTATTTTGTGTATCCTACACCAACACACACCCAATCAACCCCAACGGATCTATTCTCTGTAATGCTTATAAATAGAGTTGTAAAACACATTTTAACACAACTCTCCCACTACATACTTGTCCAATACATTAGAGAGAATCCCAAACACTCCATGCCTCCAATTTCCACACTTAAGATCAATTCCAATCCTTCTCAAGTGTGCTCAAGTTTAGAGAGTGATTGTCCCACTCAAGTTTGTTGTTGTCAAAGAAGAGTAAAGGTTTCGGTGAAAGCCCGAAGCATCCCTCTCGGATTGTGAGAGGATGAGCCAAGCTCGGTGAGGGTTGTTCACGAGTTTGAAGATTGTAAAGGCGTTATCTCCCGGCCCGGAACGGGGAGTTGTTAGTGAAGTCGTGAGTAGAGCTCGGTGATCCGAGCAGAGCTTGCAAGAGAGGACTAGGACCCGGGTGGGGTGCCGAACCTCTGTAAAAATCCCTCGACTTCTTGTGGTTTGCATTTTCCTTCCCTTTACTTGCTTGTTTTGTTTTTAATTCCGATGCATCATCATTTGTCTTTCAAGTAGAGTTTGTTTACGATTAAAAGGTGATTACAGATTGTGGACTCATAACCCACACAATCCTACATTTGGTATCAGAGCCTTGTGAGCTAAATCGTTTACTTAACCGTAATTTTTAGCAATGGCTTCTACATCTAATCACATAGAAGGATTATGCACCACTAGACCTCCTTTACTTAATGGGTCAAACTATGATTATTGGAAAAATAGGATGAAAATCTTCCTAATTTCAAATGACCTAAAGTATTGGATGTTTCTTCAAAATCCATACACACCCCCAAATGAAGATGAATTAGATTCACTTAGTAGGCCTAAAATGAAAGAAATTGAGATGAACTCAAAAATCATGAACATCTTGTATTGTGGCCTTAATGAGGGTGAGTATAATAGGATTAGAGGGTGTGTTAGTGCATATGAAATTTGGCATAGACTACAAATGCATCATGAGGGAGATAGCAAAACTAAGGAAACCCGCGTTAGTGTCCTCATGCATAAATATGAAATATTTTCTATGCAAATCGGTGAAAACATAAGCGAAATGAACACTCGCTTCACCGATATCACTAACTCTCTTTTGGTTCTTGGAAGAAGATTAAATGAAGGAGAGATGACAAGGAATAAGATAAACTCTACATTTAGCATGAGACAAGTACCTAGTCTTCTAAAAACTAATAGGATAGAAAAAGGCTAATGACAAGAGGAATCCAAATCTACATTTAGATTAGCAAAAGAGTAACATTACAAGCTTCAAAGCCCACCTTTCTCTACTGCCAAATTGGGTAAAACCTAAGCTATTCTAATGGTGGAGGCTGAAAAGGTATGAGATAGGTAGGAGAAACATTTCTAATTATAGAAGAAAACGTGGTGTAGATGAATCTAGAAGCAATCTGACGTTTGTAGTCGATTTCTCTATAGTCTGGTGCACCCAAATAAACACGTTCGAGCCACGGGAGAAATTAGGGCCTCTTTGGACCAAATTGGTCCGCCACTGGCGGATTATTTGAGTTCGATCTGCCCTAATTTTCTCCAGCAACTTAAATTATTCATTTTACACGTAGGGTGCACTCGAGGTCCGCTGGTTTGAGCATGTTTGATCTTAATTTCCCAAGTACTCTTAAAGAACATGGTATTAAGGGATTTTTGCTCCAAAATGTGTTCCTTTTGTTCAGTCCCCTCCAATTTTATCTGGTCATTCATGAATTGCAGATGGGTCATTGAGCATGATAAACAGGTCCAGGATGCTTCAATAAGGTCATTTCTTCTTGCATCTAGGTCATTTTCTCTTCATTTCTCTTCTTTATTACCTAAAACCTAAAACACATCAAACAAACACTCGAGTAACAAAAAATTGGGGTAAAATAAAAGATATATGGCATGAATGCAATGTATGATATGCTACTAATCAGTTTATTACTGTTGATACTTGATATTTTAATGTAGATAATACTTGCACTAGTAATAGTATGCCTCATTGTATCACTTTGTTTTTTTAGATACCTCCGAGATGCATTTTTCCTCGGCATGATATTGGTCCACGGGTTCCTCGAGTGTCGTGTGGTGCGCCAAGAATGCCAACTTGGCCAAACTCTGACCCTCGTTGGGATAGGATGGAGAGGAATGAAGGTGCAATGGAGGACCAAAGGGATCGAGTCCATAGAAATACCTTGGGCGATATGTATGAGAAATTGATGAATGATAATCCACCCACTTTTCGTGGCGAATTGAATCCAGATCCAACAGAGGATTGGCTTTACAAGATTCAGTGAGTATTCAGAGTTCTTGGTTGCCCATATGAGATGAAGAAGGACCTCGTTATATACATTCTTGGAGAGCAGACGTCTAACTGGTGGAGGGCCACATCTCCAGTGATGTTTGGAGACCGAGAGGACATCGAGTGGGAGGAATTTTTGAGAGAATTCTCTGCAAAGTACTTCCCTTATTATGTCAGAGATAAGAAGAGATAGGAGTTTCTCAAACTGGAGTAAAAGAACATGACCCTGGTGGAGTACATCAACAAGTTCAATGATTGAATGTTTTGATAATAACCGTAAGTGCACGACCGCGTTGAAGCGGTGGCAAATACGGGTCGATCCATAGGGAGGTGTGTCAACTTTGATTAGTTCAAAGGGGAGTGGGAAAGAAAGGAGAGAAAGATTGATTAAACTAAACTACACTAAACTAGTAGCAACAAGGAAGGAAATGAAAGCACAAAACGAACTAAAACTAAGCGACTAATAAAAGAAGATAGAAATCAGGAATGGAAAACCCCTAAGGGGTGGAGTGTGTGTACACATGAAATAAGAAGTGATGAATTCATACAATAAGGTCAAGTGTAGTTAGTGTTTGTAATGCATAAGAAGTACCTCGTGGCAAGACCTATCATTCAAAGCACTAACCTAATCGATTAATATGAGCATGACAAGTTTGTTATTAAGAACCTAAACAAGCATGGAATGTACTTAAACATTATGTCAGAAACCATCAAGTTAAGTGTTCTCATTAATTCAAACAAGCATACTAACATTTCCCACATACACCAATGTTTAGCATTCATTCCATCTACATAACATGTATAAACATCTACTCCACCCCCAAAGGGGATGGAACTACTTACTAATCATTACACTACAAACTACATTAACAAAAAAACATTCTAACGAAAGTCAATTAAACTAAGCAAACAAGAAATATTTAAGAAGCTAAATGAAAGGAAATTAAACTAAAGAAGTGTGCAAGAATTAAAAGACAAGACAATATTAAAAGAAACTAAGAAAAATTATTTTATTAACATGACTCACATTGTAAGTGACATTCTTCTCCACCTTGAGTTTTTGCTTTAAGGCTTTTACTCCAAGTAGAGAGAATGTCACCAAGCAATGGGTGATTACAAATGAGGAGGAAGAGTTCTATTTATAGCCATAGAAAAATGTAATCCGGGACAATCTCCCGGTATGGGACTAAATGTATACCAAAATTAGACTAAACACAACCTAATACATGACCCGCCAAAGTCTTAGCGGATCCGGACCAAAAACGACCGTCAATCAGCGGTCTTGGACCGCCAATTGGCGGTCTATATTGTCTGGATCCGGCCTGGTTTTGGTGTGTGGTCGTCTGGCTTCATTTCTTCATGTTTGATACATCCGAGTAGGTTGTTGGAGCTCAGGACCGAATCGAATTGCCAAAATACTCCTCATGATTGTGTGGAGTTTCTTGATTTGCTCCTTGGTCCTTTGGGCTTACATCCGGGTCCTTCCCTCTTGCATCTCAGTCCCCAAGGCTTGCAACTCAGTCATTTTCCTTGCTTCTAGGTCCTTTTATGCCTCTTCTCCTCAATCTTGTTTATTCCTAAAACTCAAACATAAAACTTGTTACATAGCATTGTTTAGGTTCAAGATAATGGATATAAGACACAAATATATGCATGATATGATGTCAATCATTCAACTCGTTGGAGCATTATTGTCTGAATATCTATGTCACACCGGAGCAGCGAGGCATGAAGTTCACCAAGGGACTCAATAAACACTTGAGATCGAAAGTTCAGGTGAGGATGCCGACTACACACGAGGAAGTTGTCAAGTGTGACACCATTCTAGAAAAGGATTACTAGGAGAATTTTCACGAGAAGAAGAGACCTCACAGAGACTCTTATGACAACAATGGTGGTGGTAGATTGCGAGGAGAGCCTATCAATGAGCCAAGGACACACGAGATGACTTACGGCGGACAACATGAGGGTGTTTGCAGGCACTGCGACAATAATCACGTCGGAAAAAATGTTCTCTTAAGACTAGGATGTGGAGAAAATGGACATTACGTCAGGCCCTGTCCCAAAAGGAGAGATTGAAGATGATGTACGTTGCATCTATCTGGAGCTTTTTGGTAAGTCTTAGTATAGAAATTTCGAGGATGAAATTTTCTTTAAGGATGATAGGTGGTAAGGAAACGGGTTTTCTTGATTTGGAAACTAATTTGAAACACAATAAATATCAGAATTTTAATTTGGAAATTGATTTGCATTTAGAAGTTTCCTTTTTAGTTAGAAATTTTGTCTATTTAATTTAGTAGCAGAGAAAACCAAAAACCTTTTTTACACCCTAATAAATTCACGTTGATGACGACGACGAAGCAAGGCGGACGCAGCTGGAGGTTGGAGGAGCGAAGCCGGAGTGGATCGTCCCGAGCTCATTGGAGGTATGTCATTGGTATATGCTTGAACGTTCCCCATGGTTGTGTCGAGCGTCGAGTTGTCGGCTCACCCTCAACCTACCTCACCGTGTGGTAGGAGGTTGATGTCAGGGTCTCAGCCGCGTCACTGTGGAGAGTCGGGGTTGACCAGGGGTAGATCGGGCTAAACCGTGCGGCTGCTGGACGTGGTTGCATGAGGAGGAGAGTCATGGAGCGTGGAGAGTCATCGTCGTTGGAGCTCGTCGTGCTCGCAGGCCGTGCAAAGGTCGTCGCCATTGAGGAGCTTTGGAGGTCAGTGTTGTCGAGGAGCGTGTGAGGAGAGCACGAGGACGAGGTTGCCACATTGGTCTGGGTCGAGCGTGCAAGGAGGTTGGCGCCGGCACTGAATCGAAGAAGAAGAAGAAGAAGAAGAAGAAGAAGAAGACGAAGAAGAGAATGAAGAGGGCTGACAACAGTGTTGGGTAGGGGTGAGCATCCGGACCAGAGCGGATTTTTATCTGGGGTCCGGACCGAAGACCGGACCGGATGCCCGCGGAACGAAGACCGAACCAGACCGGACCGATTCGATCCGGTCCGGTCAAAAACCATTTTTTTAAATAAAAAACAAAAAAAGACCGGTCTGGACCGGACTAGACCGAAATTTTAAAATCTTCCGGACCGAAACCCGGACCGGACCGGACCAAATCACAACTTCCCGGACCGAACCCTGACCGACCGGTCCGGGTTTTGCTGTGCCCTAGTGTTGGGTTTGGCTTTTGCTTTAGGTGGCGTTTTTGCATTTTGTTCCACTTGTTTAGTGTATTGGTAGAGTTGATTTTGTTTTGGGATTTTCGCATATTAAGTTTACTATTTTACAATAACGTTTTTCAACCTAGACTTTTGAGTATCGAGAAATCCTGTCTTTATAGCATAATTGCGTGTTTCACCTAAGCCTCTAAGTTAATGAGAAATCCCACTTAATTGTCATAATTGTGTTTTATTCCCTGAAGTGTTATATTATTGTGCTTTTAAACTAAACAATATAATTATGCTTTCTTCCATGGACGGTTAGTTATTGTACATTTTAATTAAATGGTATAATTGCATTTTCCACCTTGAATTTCTATGTTATTGTTTTGAAGAATAGATGGTATTTGCATCCATTAGTTAAATCGGAAAGAACATTCTTAAATAATAATAAATTGATTGTATTGGCACTACTGACTCTTATGAGCAATACTGGCTCGTTGAGGCGATAGTCTCTAAGGAGATGTGTGTCAACAATAAGTCCACAGAATCAGATCTGATTCCTACCGTACTGACACAGATTGGTGTATGCGGTCCTCACATAATTAATTGAACTTATTTGATATTGTTTGTTGTAATAATTGATGTACTGGAGTGAGGATGAGTCATGCACCAATCGGAAGACCGTATGTGCCTGCGATGGGCAATACATAGGATTCCTGTACTGTTATGATTGTACCGACCGACTGAAGTGATAGATGATAATGTTGATATTTAATGTTATTGGGACTGTCTGTATTGTATTGATGGTATCGACTGAATGAAATTATAAATTGATATTGTGATTAATATTTATTGGGTTATATTCATTGTGATTAACTGTATTGATAGTTGGTTCCACTGACTATGTTGAAATTTGTTTTTGTTGCCCGAAGGTATACAGGGTTTTCTTTATGAAAGTTCATTTGTTGTATGTTAATTGTTTTGTAGGTACTACCGAGTAGGTTTGCCTGCGGTGGATAACCTTGGAGGATTTTGTGCACTGGGCACCGAATTGTGCTATTTTACTATTATTTGAGCTTATCCTACCGAATGATATGTTATTTTCTTGCGAACCTCACTCATTGTTTGTTATGAAATCTTTTGAATTATCATATTTATTTTATCTAAATTGTTATGGAGCTCCAATTATTCTCTCTTTGTTCTTTTATTGTGTATCAATTTCTTGTGACGTCTCTTGTTTCCACGGGAACTCTGATTTTGACTTCCACGTTGACTCTGTGCGGAACTGGGACGTTACATTTTTCATCCCCCTGACAATATGTATCTAATAATTAAATGAGGACATGGATATGGTACCACCTATTGTGAGATCCTAATCTTAATGGTGCCTAAATTTTGTTTTAGGTGGTGTTTAGGAGGAGTTGAGTTTGGAGGGCTGAGATGGAGTGCTGGTGGATGAAGGGTTGAGATGGTTGGGAGATTAGATGGATGGTGAGGATTGGATTGGAGAAGATATTTTAGTGACTCTTCCCCTCCTCTCCCTCTCTCACGTTTCCCTCACTCTCTCTCACTTCTCTCTCTCCCTCAGTTGGTGCTCCGGCGAGAGGGTGATCTCCGGCGAGTTGGGGTGATAGGAGTCGTTTAGTGGTGGAGGTGAGTTTGTTGATTGGTAAACTCATCTCGTTGATTTCTTCTTTTGTTCTCTCTCAACCTAACTCATTTATGTGGTTGTGGTTGGTGAGTGGAGGTTGACGAGGTGGATTCGTGTCTGTGGTATGTCGAGGAGGTGTTGATCGTTGATCGAGCGTGAGGTTCGTCGACGGATAGTGATTTCGGGGAGAAGTGCTCGTAGAAGGGTCGTTGTGGTTCTTCGAAGGTTTCTTCAAACTTTCACGGCATGTCAAACTTGTAGTTGTAGCTCACTTTAGTAGTGTGAGTATTTGGAAGTCAACGGTAGGCCTTCCGGTCGACGGTAGGCATGTCAAACATGTAGCAGATTTTACTGCCTGATCGGTCGACTAGTTCGTGCAAACGGTCGACCGTTCTTAATGAGATTTCGGATTCTGCCTCACATCGGTCGAACGATACCCTTGGGCGGTCGACCGGTTGTGCATTGGAGGCAAGCCTGGTTGGTTTCGGTCGAACGGGTCCCCCTTGCCGTTCGACCGTGTGCACTGTCATAGGTCGGCTGGGGCGTTGACCATCTAAACGGTCGACCACCTGTGTGACCTTGTCCGACCGATGACTTAAGTTGGATTGGTGGTCGGTTCGACCGAAGGTGGTTCGGTTGACCGGACTTGATGTGGAGCGTGGGGGAATTCCCTGGTGGAATTCGGTCGACCGAGAGTGCTCAGGGGTTCGACCGGATTTGTTTGTGAGAGTTGGGGAAATTCCCTGGTGGAATTCAGTCAACTGAGAGTGCTCGGGGGTTCGACCGGATTCGTTGTGGTGCGTGAGGGATTTTTCCCCGGTGACTTTCGGTCGAACGGGGCCCCTTTGCCGTTCGACTGATTGGTCATTTTGTTCGTTGAACCTGGGAGGCGACTTCTAAACGGTCGACCGGGCCCTGACTTTGGTTCGACCGAACAAGTGTGGTTGGTGGGAATTGGTTGACTGATGGAGTGTCGGTCGAGGCAATTGCCTTGTATTTGTGATATTCGGTCGACCGGGACTTTTGGTTCGGTCAACCGTTTGTGTCCAGTTTTGCACGATGGAGGTGCGGTCGTTGTGGTCCTCTGTGTGGGGCGAGTTGTGGTGCCGATGTTCTTCCGGCAAGTGTGCTAGTGAGCACGAGTGTTGTAGTGGTTGGGTGAAAGAGCCATGGAGCCCCGTAACTGTGTGAGAGTTGTGGTTGGGTGAAAAAGCCCTGGAGCCCAGCTTGGCGACGAGTGTGTTGTGGTGGTTGGGTGAAAAGGCGCTGGAGCCCCGTAACGGTGGTGTGTGTTGTGGTTGGGTGAAAGAGTCATGGAGCCCAGCCTTGTTGTGGTGTTTTTCTTGTTGGTAGAATTGCATGCTAGAGTGTTTTTCGGTTTATGCATTGTAGAGTTTGGCATACGGGGTTTCCTTCTGGAAACTCAGGCATTGTTGTATTTTTTCTTTTCAGACCGTGATCGACGTTAGGTGGGGTGGTGACCGAGGAGAGGAGCGCTGCTACCTGATCCTGCTTTCTATCGTTTGAGGTCGGAGTGATTACTTGTATTTATTTGTATAACCTTTTGATGTAATCACACTTTTGAAATACTCGGATATATATTATATATATATATTGGTGCACCTTCTTCTTTGTGTTTGAGTAATATCCTCTGTTGATTGATGTTTAGAAAATTTAAATTTTTCCGCTGTGTTGAGAATGTTACACCTATATCCAATCATTTTGCACCCCCATGTTGAGTAGATTAAAAAAACCATGTTGCTGATGACTCCAACGACATGAATTTTGACATAGAAAATGAAAAACCAAATCTTTTTACTCAACATGACGTAGACAAATACCATACTTCCATAAATAAGCGTTTCATGCGACCACCTCTGCATGCTTCATCCCTTTCACTGTCATATTATGGCATTAGGCAAAAATATATAACATTAGAAATTTAGAATACACAAAAGTTGCAAGTGGGTTACTATCACTTATTCACTAGTTTCTAAGCAAAGTTTGAACTCTTTGATTCCTTGCAAACTCCATAATGCAAGAAACAATAGAGATATAAAACTACAAATAAATTAAAAAATGGGATCGGTTGGTGTGTGGGGTTGGATGGTATCTTTCCTTCAAGTTGGAGAAAAGGGACTTCAACCCTGCCTCCTTTCCTCCAAAATAATAAGCTTTATAGTTTATTCATTAGTTGGCAAACAAGTAGACATGAAAAGAGGTGTGAAACTATCGGCCAACAAATTTGATCTCGAAGTGTTAACTAATTGCCAAAGACTTTAACATTATCTTGACAAACCATTGGATTTGGGAGGGTGGTGTGTGGTGGTTTGGTGAAGGGTCAAAGACTTTTTTGGACTTGATGACTCAATTTTGTTGGATGGGATTTGTACATATGTGATGTTCATAGCATATCAAGATTCAAAATTCTATGAGAATAATGATAGCCAATTAATATAGTTTACAAAAACCTACAGCTTCTAGATGGACAATCTCAATTTTCTGCTACTCATGTTATGGAGATCTCATTGAGTTTACACATAAGAGTTTAGGCTTATTATTGGAAAAACTTATCAACATATGTCGTTTATTTTTTGCAAGCGCCATATGTCGTATATGCTCTGAATATGGATGTGTAATTAATGAATTTCTTAATGATGAGATTAATAGTGATGGTGTTTGTATTTCTGGTGAGCGCATTTCTAGAATTGTTAATTGAAAATTCATATTGATATTGTTAATGCTAGTACAACCTCTGATTTGTATAACCTTCAAACTAATACGCCAAGCATGCTAAACAACAAGAACGTAAATTCAATTATTTTTCTTTACAACGATTTTAGATGATTATAAAAACGAGTTTTTTGCACACTCCAAAAGAATGTCTCTAAATTTTGTATCAAAAGCTTATCTATCAAGATTCCACGATCAATACAATCCCTATATAATATATCACATCCTAAAGGTTACTAAATTTTGATAAAAGATGCTTCCAAATTGCAGAGTATATTGGGAGACCAAGTAGTTCTGGGAATGTCATGTTGTTGCCCGGCCGTTTTTGAAAATTAAGCCATAAAGTAAATTTAAAGTTTTCGATTAAAAATTTCTTCGTAATCATTTATTGTTCAGATCTCGACATTCAATGACGGAACAAGGAATTGTGAATATAAGTGAAAAAATTGCTGTTAAACCAATAGTCTTCCATTCGATTGCATTAACTGTTTTAGTAATGTTTGTTGTTGAAAATGATCATCCAATAGTTTCAATTGCAACTAGTATAGTAAAAGCCTATCTTGGTAGTTAGTATACCAAATTAAGGGTACTAAGTATGTTCTTCTCCGCTATTACTTATGCTAAAGTACTAATTCCTTCCAACTCAAAAAAATCATCTGAGTTATGTACGTTAAAAATGTTTGAAGCTCATCATAAAGTCCGACACACTTTATGGTGAAAAACGTATTATGATAGTATCCTGCTAAATAAATTACTTTTTTGCAAATCGAAAGTAAAGAAAGAATTACATGATCTAAACATAACATGCAAATGATTAATTTTATATTTGTTTCATTGATACGATTGCATAGTTCTTGAAGTTGCATATCCATGTCAAATTAAAACAACTCGGCATGATGATGATAAAAATTTGTCAGGAACTATTTCATGTGGTCCAGGTATAAATTGTCCATCCATAATTTTAATCACATTTTATATACTTGACACACAACAAGTACACTTTCTTTAGTATATCATCCAATTTTTCTATTTTAATGCTTGTAATCGTTGTTTTGATTGTTCCACCAAACTCATGGTATTGACTACCCATATGCCCCTCCTTGGTTTCGTCCCTGCCGACATTAATGAACATCGTAGTAGGACGAAAGAAATTCAGAAATTTTGATAAATCGATATACAACTTGACTAGAGATGTGGTGTGATCTATATTTTTTTTACTGCATTCAAGTTCTGATCTTTTAAGTTAAGGTCACTAAATCTATCAACATTGGAGCCTTTTCTGGTGAACTTCTACTCTAGTAACGTTTGAGAGTTTGAATACAAGATTGTCAGCCTAATGCAATCTGATAACAGAGATGGGTCCCCTTCTCCTTTGGTGAACAAGTGTAGGAGAAGAACAAAGTCGACAAACCTTCGGATATAAATTCTAAGCAATCTACGTAGTTATATACTACCTCTTAAGACATGTTGAAAGGATGAAAACTAGAGACGAGATAGTAAAAGGTATTTATTAGACCTATTAAAGAGTATCCGGGATGCCTGAAAAATCATTAGACCCATTAATCGCAATTCATTATCCTCTTACTCGTAAGATAATATGTAATTAAGGAAATAATTTGTTCGCTCTTTATCTTAATTAGGGAAGCACGGGTCGAGTAGAATTGAGAACCGACCAAAACCAGACTATTGGTTCAGGTAAGGTTAGGTTTTTTTTATGTCAAGGGGGTTGGCTTTTAACCGTAATTTTGTTAATTTTGATTATTAGAATTCACCTAAATTAAGTAATGTCAGACTGACCCACATTGTAATTCCAAATTAAATAATCAACTTTGGTACATAATATATTGCATACATACATATTTGTGGATATTTCTCTGTAAGTTGACCAAATTTTGAAGAATCAAGAGATCACTTGATAAAGAATCAAGACTTATAATAAAATTTGGATGAAGACTTGTAATTATACATTTATTGAGTATATAAAAAATCATATACACACTCGTGTGATCAAGTTGCCAATATTCAATTAGGTCAACCGATATTGTCTGAGCCTTATGCTCAACAACAAAGTTGACTTTATAAGTTGACCCACAATAATGTCGACGAAGAAGCAAGCAAATGCAATATTCTGACATCTGCAATGTTGCGAACCATAAGATTTTCGTACAATGAAAAACAATCATGTACTTTTAGTTTCTAACTACAAAAGTGTTTGCACCAGATGCACTCTTGATTGCATTGGTTGTCATTTATAATTGACTCAATCAAAACAATTTATCAAAAAATAAACGCAAATAGCATCATGTCATTTCTTATAATCAAGGGTCTGATTTGTTTGTAAGAAAATTATCTAAAAAATAGTTCCAAACTATTTGTTTGTAACCTGACTTTCAATTTTCAAATCTAACTTTTTATGGTTAATTTTGCTAAAACCTTTGGACCTTGAGTTGTGAACTAACTAAACAAAGATGTGATTTTTCATCCATTTCTGGAATTAGGTGACTAATCTAAGGGAACTATTATTCGTCGCCGAAAAATTACTTAAATCGCCCGTCTAATTACTATTTTGCCCTTCACAATCCATTTAATACACATTTTGTCTCATCTCTTAAACTAAGACTTTTGTCTAAGTTTTTCTCACTTTACCAGTACCAACACCACGAAAATGTCTGGCGAAGTATCTGGATCCTGTAAAATAAGCCCACCAAATTATTTTTCCCGTCCCCGACGTCTGGCTAGGATGCCCCTTGGAGGGGGCGTCCTAGCAGGGCGCCCCCCAATGTGGGAGGCTCCCTAGATAGACGCATGGGGGGAGTCGTCTGTCTACGGTGCCTCCCCCATGGGAGTGGCGTCCTAGCTAGACGCCTAAATTTTTTATGTTGTGTTATTTTAAATTATTTCAGGTTCCGTTGTAAGATTTCGGTAGTGATGGAGTAGATTACAGTGAGCATTTTGTAAGTCCACAAGTATTTCCAACAATCGATGACGTGCGTAAATGGGTGAAACAAGTTGTCATCGGAGTCTGATTTTTGTGGTAATATAATCCTATAAATCGCAAGCAGATAATCAGATGGATTGTTATCTGAGATGCAATCGCAGAAATGAAATGTGTTCTCAGGATATGGATATTGCAACACGGAAGAACACAAAAAGAAGGGTTGCGGTTGTCGTTTTCTGATAAAGGTGGTCGAGCGACGGGAGCGTGATGGGTAGGTGGTAGTTTCTAATAGTACTCATGGTCTGCACAACCACAGACTTGCAGTTTACTCAGAGGGTCACTGGCAGATCAACAGTCTTAGTTCTGGGGCCAAGAAAATTGTTCGTGATATGACTGAGGCATAAACAAAACCACGTAACATCTTGTTGGTGGTAAATGAGTAATTCTCGGAGGATAATCCCAATAAGAGACACATTTATAACTTCAGACAGTACATGAGGAGGATGAAATCTGAAGACAAGAATCTCGCTCAACAGTTTCTGCATCAGGCAGTGCAGTGTCAGTACTTGCATTGGATTATGACGGATGAAGACACTAATGTCGTCACTCACGCATTTTTGGCACCTCCAACGTTAGTTCAATTGTTGCGCACATACCCTTTCGTAATCTGCATAGATTCGGCGTACAAAACGAACAAGTACAATATGTCTTTGTTCGAGATGGTTGGGGTGACACCAACAAACATGAACTTCCTTGTCGGTTATGCGATTATGAAGGATGAGACTGAGTTTAGTTACCAGTGGGTGTTGGAGAAGTTGTGAGATCTGTTCTTGGGTATTGTCAACCCTACTGCAATAATAACGGACTGGGAGTTGAGGCTTATGTGACCAGTGAGAGAGGTTTTTTCTGACTCTGCTCATTTACTTTTCACCTGACATATCAACAAAGACGTATATAACTACGCATACCACGCATTCGGCAAGAACAAGCAATTGGAAAAGACTTTGAAGTGTGGAAAGTGGAGGAAAATCATGCTTTCTACTTCAGAACACGATTACAATAGAGTTGTGCAGGCTTTGAAAGAATCATATATGTCTTGGCCAGTTATCATGGAGTATCTGGACGACATGTGGTTAGTGCATAAAGAAAGGTTTGTGTTGAATTGGACGAACAAAGTCCTTCATTTCGGCAACACTATGAACTGTAGGGTCGAAAGTGTTCATTCGGCTCTGAAAGAGTGGATCACTACATCGACTGCAGCTCTGGACACTCTTTTCGACCGCGTGAACGTTGCTATTGAAATGCAGCTGACGAATATTTGAATTTTTCTTGAAGAATTGAGATGTCGAAATTTGACTAACTACATAAATACTTTACATCAACATCTAAATGGTCGAATTTCGCATTACTGCTTGTCATTGTTGAGTCAGGAGTTTCAGAGAATGCATAACTTAAGTAATCAAGTTGAATATCGTTGTGGGTGCGTTTTTCTGACTTCCCATGAGATTCCTTGTGCATGTACCATCCACAGTTGTATTGAGTCAAGTGAATGAATTTATTTAGAGCAGATTCATCCATTATGGAAAACACTTGTCATTGGAAATTGAGTTGACATGCCAGAGTTTGTGAATCAGTCATCACAAGACGTCGAGCATTTTCGGAACCTCATTGATGAGATTTCAGGGAGCGACCCTGCAGTAATTTGTAGTGTCTCTCGTATGTTATACGCGCAGTTACACCTCGATCAATCGAACTATCTAGAGCCCACAGAAAATACTATGGTACGAAGTTGACCAAGGGGAAAGTCGACACGTCAGAACCCGAGTGCCTTTAAGTATGTCGAGCAAGGTCGTGGTCGATCTTCTGGTAGTCGGAGTAGGGGTCGTGGTCGATCTTCTAGTTGATATCGATCATCTGTAAACATGAGTACAAGATCTGGTATGGTGACATGTTTTCTGTTATTATTATTAATTCGTTGTTTTTTCCAGTTAACAGGTTCTTCCAGTTATTATATATAACTTTACTATTTTTTCATCATGTAGTGTCTGAACGGATTGACGTCGATAACTTCCATATGTTGATAGACCTCCAGGAATCATCTTACCATTCTGGAGAGGTGGAATGATATACGTGCTGATGACAACTGTGGATTTCGATGTGTTGCCGATATTTTCCATGGTGGTCAAGACACTTGGTTTTACGTCCGTCGTGCGATTTCTAATGAAATAGGGGCGCATCCCATTTATGAGAACGTCTATTACGACGGTGTGGCACAGGCTCGTCAGCGAATTGATTGGGGTGGAGGACCTTGTGGCGAGGATCACTATATGGAGATTTGATGCGACTTGTTCCCGATTGCCAATTTTTACAAGTGTGCAGTTATGTGTTTTTCACTTTGAACTGATGGTTCGTTGTACCGTGTGTTACAGTGCTACCTTGGGAGAGTCCGTCTACCATGACAAAGCCAAGCAAAGAGTTAATTATTGCTCATTTAGGGAGTTACAAACATTATATTTGCTTAGAATTAACTGAGGGATTTTTAGTACCTTCTATAGCAACCCTATGGTTTCAAATGCGAGACGAGAGTGTTCTTGGATGGGAGGTGGAGTACGTCAGTAGGAGATCATATTGGGACCAATTACGTAGTAGATTTTGATTGTAATTTGTAATGTATCGGTTAAACTACTGTACTTTTAATGTATAATCTGTTGGTGTTGCTTTCTTATCGTGTTTTTTTTTCAGATTTTAAATTTAAAATGCATCAAATATAGCAAATAGGGAGAAAATATGTTCATCGGAGATAAATAATAAGAGTACAATAAGTAATCAAATACAAATACAAATAATAAGAGTTCAACATATAATAAAGTAAATAATGTACAAGCTGACTACAACTGATCATCCGAATTGTGGTCTGAAATGCCCAACTGACTATTCCACGCATGTATGAAGTCATCCCAACCTACACATGCAGATCTCGTCTCCTCGTTCTACATCTGGTCCCTATAATCCAAAAACAGTTGCACAAGCCGTATCGCCCTACTCATCCACTGTATATAACATCAAAGTTATCCTCAGGTCTTACAATTAAGTCGTTTTTTCCTGCTTTTGGGTCATTTCATGCCTCATCTCTTCAAACCTATTTATTTCTTAAATTCAAACATAAAACTCGTCACGTAGCATTGCTTAGGTGTAAGATAATGGATATAAGATACAAATATAAGCATGAAATGATGTCAATCACCTAACTGACGCAAGACACAATCAGGCAAATAAGGCTCCATGATATCCTGATAACAAATGAGGCCCATCAATAAAGTCCCCATCACATCCGCAACAGGCTTAGGACCATAGGGCAATCACTCCACCTAAACGTTTACATGTTAATAATAATAAAAATAAAATTTAAATAAACGTGAATGATATAGAGTTTTATACCTGCGATGCAGTCATCCGATCTAGCCGTCTACGAATGGAATGGACTCGCGCCTCGCTCATATCTTCGGTTCGGAGAACCCACATACGCGAACGAGGATGACCTGACTCAATGATTTTCCGCTCCCGATGTGGGCGGAAAGAAGGAAAATACTCATACATCCAAGCCTGCAGCAACGTAAGACAACCCGCAATACTAGAACAATCTGCACGACTCACTATCCCCAACTGGCGATACAAGTATGCCAACGTCGCTGACCCCCATGAGTACTGACCAATGGTATCTGAGTCTCTAGCCTCCAATAAGTCTCGTGGTCTTACTCTGCAACTGCTCTTGTCGACAAACAAGACGCATCTGAGCAGTAAGTGAACGGAATGTGTTCTAAAAGTTTTACTTTTAAATGTCAATTATTATAAATTGAATGAGAAATCATTTTGTTCCTTGTTTATGTTATTCGTCTTTTAGAGCTCTAAAAGATATTGGTTTACATAAAACAAAAGATATTCGCAATCATGGTAAATAACATGGGACATTAATTACCGAGTTAAGATTGTCGTGTTGGTCATAGATCATTGTAGCTCTACAAGTGAGTGACAACACGGGTACACAAAAGAGGAAAATATTACTTTTGTATACTGAGTGGACCTAATAAGTAAAATATTATAGAAATGTGTTTCTATGTCATTAATATTTTACTGTGTCCTTGGTCCTTTGATATGAGACTTATATCCGATCACTTAAGAAATGCTTGATTAGACTAGTGTCTTAAGCTATCGATAAGTCTAGTGTGAAGGCATTGGTTGGTTAAGTATGACTTTCGTTGGAGAAGATAGTTAGTCAAAAGATTATCATTGCCCCTCTTAATTGAGTAATGATATTAGTGAGCCCCTTGATAAAGCAAAGTTATAATGTGCACAATGTGATTTGAGTTAAGTCACATATTTATAACTAGCTTAAAGAGATCAAGAAATGAATACTAATACAAAGATGACACAATACAACTTTGTGTGTATTCTTAATATCATGAGGCAAGGGACGGACACAAGTGGTGCACTCCATCACTAAATGGATCGGGTTTTGATTCGAGTGGAATTAAGACATCTAACTAATTAGGAACTATAATGTGTAGCTAGATACCGCTTATAGCTTGTGATATTAAGCTCTTAATATCACTGTCAACTTAGTTTAGATCCTCCCATAGGTCACACCACAAAACTGGGAAACAAGAAATGTGGATTTTGAGTTCATAAGATGTGTCGGGTTTCATGTAGAAAATATGACACATGGGGTGAACAAGCAAAATCAAAATTATATTGTGATTAATAACATAATTAGAATCTAAATTAAATTCATATGTGATGTAAATATTATGGGGTGTAATAATTTATCATTACATAGGATAATATGTTACATAAGTTGTGAATTTACTACTAATCCCGAAATGTCAAATTTTGTAGGGGTTAAACCGAAATTTGACAAGTCTGCAGTACTGTGCAAAAAACGGTCGACCGGTTAACAACAAACGGTCGACCGATTGGTGCACGGTCGACCGGACACGTCCCGACCGATAACAGAGAATTTTCATCTGTTCGAAATGGTCGACCGGATCTATCGGTCGGTCGACCGAACATTGCGATGAAATATTTTATTGTTGCGAACGTTCGACCTAATGTCGAACGGTCGACCGAAACTTGGTTCGAACGGTCGACCGAACCTCCAAGCGGTCGACCGGTCTAGACGGTTTTCTGCATAATTAATTTAAGAATTAATTAGATCGTGCATGGAATTGGTCCATAATTGATTTGATTCGTGACTGAGATTATTTGTTAGCAAATAATGGATGGTTAGATGGATGTTTACATGAAATCATGGGCAAGAGGTTGCACATGAATATGTAATTTGGAGAGAACTTATAAATACAAGTTTATCTCATTACCTCATTAATTAATTCATTATTTTCTCATGCAAAAATCTCTCTCCATAATTCTCCACGAAATTTCCTTAATTCTTAAGATTAGTTTTAGTTTTAAGAGATCATCTTCTCAAGGAAACTAAAGAGGGGTTAGTAATTGGATTCTAAACCCTATTGGAGATTGAGAGGCTAGCTCTTCTCTCTCCAATCTCGTTTAGAGTTTGGTGAATACTCGGAGGCAACCCACCGAGTGATTCAACCGGCAACGCGACTCCGGATCTTCAAGAGGTTTTAGAGAACCTCTAGGTATGATCCTCTTTGCAATTGTTTGTTTATTCTAATCCATGTTAAATAATTAGGATAAACAAATGCATGTCTATATGAAAATCGAAGAAAATATGAATGTTTCGATCCTATATGTTTATAAAATTTGGAAAATATATACATACTATAGGGCACGAAATCCAACACTGGTATCAGAGCTTTTGATTCATATTATCTTTGGTTTAGACTATAAAATCAATCTAGGCTACCATCTAAAATCAAAACAATTCGGTTTTATGTCTTTTTCGAGTTTTTCGATGTTTTGTTGATAAAATTCTAATAAATTCATTTTGATGGTTTTATATGTTTTAAAACATCACACATGATTGTTAGAATTGAAATTTAGACATTTGTCTAATTTATAGAATTTTCGTTTTATTTTAAATGATTATTTTATAAAGGAATCAACAAAACTGAAAAGGACTAATGTTCATCTTTCCCTTTAGAAATTGGATGAACGGTGGTTCAAAATAATTAATTTTGAACTATGGATGCATGAAAATCATTTTAATGGATTTCAAATGATTTTTTAGAATTTTTTGATTTTAGATGCTTGATAATCTAGATTAAATAGTTTAGGTTGGACATGCATGTATGCGTTGCCCGAATTGTTTTTTTTTTCTAGGAATTGTGAGTTTATATGTTCTAAATCAGCAACTATGAATGTATGTAATTATTATTATACAGGGGCTTATTTACATGTAAAAGTCAAATTCTCTCTTTCTATCTTTAGATAATTGCATTTGCATTTGAGAGGTTTTACATAGGACTTGCACTAGTCAGTTTTTATCGAATGTGAGGAGCATGTTTATTTTCTGTAAAATCTACATCTCCGGTGCAAGAGGAAGTCGCCGCTGTAGCGCGTCGATCGAGGATCGAGGATCAAGGATCGAAGGGAACATATAAACTCACACGATGTGGATTGTGTGAATGGTTTAATTTCTGTTTTTATAATCTTGCTATGCATGTGATGAATGTGTTGAATGTTAGGATGTGTATGAATGATAATATCCATGATAACCTAAAATTCCGAATCACATGTTAATATATGAAATTGTCCAACAAAAATTAAGAGTAATTTTCCTTCTTATTTCATCCACTAGCAGCCATCGATCGAGGGATACTCTGCTCGCCCTTAGCGGGAGATACGCCCTCCATCTTTGGGAATAATGGGAGATATAATGGTTGTCTATTGTTGTGCCACGATTAGATATATGAGGTGCGTTTCACCCTAGTGAACCCCAAGTATGTTTAGTTGTGAATACAATGGATAAACGTATCTCGTATCAAATGAAAATAAGTTTTCTTAACATTACCTAGAGCCCTCGCTCGGTTTTGGGAAAAAGTTTTTCTTACGAGGATATGTCATATTCCCTCATAATTAAAACAACAAGAATCACAAGAGTTTGAAGATGCTAATATTGCTAAAATTCAAAAAGGTTGTGATTAGAAAGAGTTTTTCTTACCTTGATATTGTGATATATTCGATAGCCCTTAGCTAGTCTATATTGCAATTGATACGATCTTGGATTACTGCATTTACGGGCAAAATTTTATTTGCAGTATTTACATTTATATTCGATATATATGTATGTATTTTAAAACATAAAATTGACATTAAAATCTTGTATAATTTATTTTGTAGAAATATCTACTATCCAACCAATTGTGCGATCTATGATCGAAAAGAATCCTTTGCAAAATGATGGCTCAAACTTCATGAAATGGCAACTCAATCTTAATATCGTGTTGAGGTTTGAAAAACTATCTCATATTTTGGATGGTGAAATCCCAAAATTGAATGAGAAGGCAACCGGTAATGAGAAAGAGGCGATAGCCAAGTGGGAAGACCAAGAGAACCAAGTTCACGGTCTAATGTTGGCATCCATGGGTCACTCGCTTCAAGCGAAATACTTGGATTCAAAACCCAAGAAGACCATGGAAGCTTCAACAAAGATGTTCATGGATAGTGCCCGAAAGGAGCGCTATAAGACCACCATCGCACTCACAAGGTGTCACATGGCGGAGGGAACATCGGTATCCATGCATTTTCTCACGATGCAAGGATACCTTGAGAAATTGTCGAAGCTCTCTTCTCCAATGCCCGAGGACATTGTCGAAGATCTGATTCTTCGCTCTCTAGCCCCGTCCTTTAAGGACTTTGTGGTGCACTATCATGTGCGTGAAAAAGGGGTGAGTCTGGAGGAGCTTCACAACGCTCTCAAAACGGCAGAAGTTGACATGGGCAAGGGTCGGGACAATCACGTCCTAGCCGTCCATGAGAGGAGCAAAAAGATCAACAAAGGTGAAGGGAAATTTACCAAAGATACGTCAATCAAGAGCAAGGGAGTAGGAGGTGCTCATGGGAGTGCCTCAAGGGGGAAATCTTTCAAATCTCCAACTCCCAACACGGAGTGCTGTCACTGCGGTGAAAAGGGACACATCCGACCTAATTGCCCCAAGTACAAGGAAGACCTTGAAAATGGTATGATTGAACGTAGGCGCCCGAGAAACGCCGTAGGTATGTTTGTTATTGAGATAAATTTAATCACCTCTGTCCTTGATTTGGTAATAGTTACCGGATCTTGTGCTCACATAATTTTGATGTGCAGCTATTAAAGGATAGGAAGGAACTCGTGGAGAACGATATGATATTAAAGATTGGAAATAGTACAAGCATCGCTGCGATTGTACAAGATTATATGGAACTTCAATAATCTAGTGATTTAAATTTATGCTTGGAAGAATGTTTGTTATATGCCTTCGATTAGCAAGAACATTTCTGTATCAAGTTTTAGATATAAATAAATTTTAATAAATATTTTAATTCTTGCTTGTCTGTATCGAAGAATGGAATCTTCTATGCAAATACATTCGTATAGAATGGTTTGTATTTGCTTGAGATGAATAATAAACAAACTTAAACAAACAATAACAAAAAGAACTAAGATAACTCACGTGAATGATACAATCTTGTAGCACTATCAGATTGGTCAAATAAATGACCAAGAGACCTTTCAAGAAGAAAGGAACGAAAACGAATAACTAATTGGATATGATACATTCTAATGTATGTGGTCCGATAAGTACAAGTGCAAGATACGGTTTAAGGTACTTCGTTTTGTTCACGGACAACTATAGTCATTATGGCTATATTTGTCTAATGGGAAGCAAAAGTGAATTCTTTGACAAGTTCAAGGAATTCGAGGATGAAGTAGTGAACCGACTCAACAAGAATATCGAGTCTCTATGAAAGGTTCGTAGGGGTGAGTGCTTAGGATACCTAATTTGACTCATTCCTAAAGTAGGAACATGATATTGCTCGACATGGTTCGATCAATAATAAGTCAATCTAAATTGCCTATTTACTTTTGGAATTATGCACTACAAATAATGACAAACTCACTAAATAATGTTCCATCCAAATCCGTGGAGAAAATGTCTTGTGAGCTATGGAGTTGAAAGACACCTAAGCTCGACTTTCTCAAGATTTGGGGTTGTGAGGTATACATCAAGAAATTTATGTCGACCAAGCTTCAACCAAAAGCGGATAAGTGCTACTTTATAGGTTATCCTCGTATGATAAGAGGATACTACTTTTAGTGTATCACCTCCAATCAAAAGATTGTAGAGAGAGATATGGTTTTTCTGGAATTTCTGGAAAAGAGAGAAAAGTAGTGGGAGTAGAGTTAACTTGAGGAAACTCAAAATACTATACAAGATCATGATGTGAATGTTGCATTCAAAATCATGAAGGCCCAGCCGAGATTCCTTTGGTTAGTGGGAGCGCGAGTGAGAGACCCTTACAAGAAATTGTGAGAGAATCTCAATCACCCCACCTAGTGTGCGTTTGAGAGTCGAACATGAACATATTCCTCAAGAAATTGTGGAAGAAGTTCGAGAGACACAAGAAGAACCAAAAGAACTAAGAAGGTCAATGAGGGAAAGGAAGAAACCCAATAAGTACGTGGGACTTCATGAGATCATGGTACTAGATACCAAAGATCCATCGGCATTCCAAGAAGCAATGGAAAGAAAAAAACTCCAAACTATGGTTAAAGGCCATGGAATCCGAAGTAGAATCCATGTATGATAATCAAGTATGGAACTTGATTTCCTTCCTCAAGAGAAAATATTATTTGGTATAAATGAGATTTTAGGAGGAAGATAAACATGGATAGTAACTTGACAACCTACAAAGCAAGGCTTGTAGCAAAAGTTATACTCAAATTCAAGAAATTGACTTTGATGAAATTTTTGAGAAGTTGTCATATTAAAATCTATTCCGATTATGCTCACTATTACCACTTTTCACAATTGTGGGATATGAAAGATGGATATCAAAATGGTGTTCCTTAAATAGGAACTTAGAGGAGGATGTGTACATGGTACAACCTCAAGGTTTTGATTATCCAAATAATAGCGAGAAGAGATGCAAGTTTCGAGAATCCATTTATGGATTGAAGCAAGCATCGAGGAGTTGGAACAAACGCTTTGACGAAGAGGTGAAGAAGATTCACTTCATTCAAAGTAAAGGAAAACCTTGTTGATACAAGGAGATTAGTGGGAGTCATGTAGTACTTCTGATCTTATATGTCGATGACATATTGCTCATGAGCAATCATATACCTTAGCATTAGCAAACGAGAAATTTCATTGAAATCGGCATTTCAATGAAATGAAATGGATGAGACTCAACACATCTTGAGAATCAAGATACATTGAGATACATCCCGTAGACTCATTGGCTTCAGTCAACGTGCATACATTGACAAGGTCTTGGAAATGTTCAGGGTGAACAATTCCGATATGGACAATGTGCCAATAAGTATGAGTATAGGTGTGCAACTCAAGAAGTCTCAACGTGCTCAATCACGCAAAGACTTGGAGTACATGAAGGTATCCCTTATGCTTCGTCAAAAGGAAGGACCATGTACATGATGACTTGCACAAGACTCAATATCTCGTATGCTCTAAACGTGACAAGAGGTCACCAATCCAACGCAATGAAGGGAATGTGTTCTAAAAGTTTTACTTTTAAATGTCAATTATTATGAATTGAATGAGAAAATCGTTTTGTTCCTTGTTTATGTTATTCGTCTTTTAGAAGTGTTAAGGAAGAGGCTCTTTGTCCTTAACCGTAGAGCTCTGAAAGATATTGGTTTACATAAAACAAAAGAATCGCAATCATGGTAATTAACATGGGACATTAATTACCGGGTTAAGATTGTCGTGTTGGTCATAAATCATTGTAGCTCTACAAGTGAGTGACAACACGGGTATGCAAAAGAGGAAAATATTACTTTTGTATACTGAATAGACCTAATAAGTAAAATATTATAGAAATGTGTTTCTGTGTCATTAATATTTTACTATGTCCTTGGTCCTTTGATATGAGACTTATATCCGATCGCTTAAGGAGTTCTTAATTAGACTAGTGTCTTGAGCTATCGATGAGTGTAGTGTAAAGGCATTAGTTGGTTAAGTCCAACTTTTGTTGGAGAAGATAGCTAGTCAAAAGATTATCATTGCCCCTCTTAATTGAGTAATGATATTAGTGGGCCCCTTGATAAAGCAAAGTTATAATGTGCACAATGTGATTTGTTAAGTCACATATTTATAACTAGCTTAAAGAGATCAAGAAATGAATACTAATACAAAGATGACACAATACTACTTTGTGTGTATTCTTAATATCATGTGGCAAGGGACGGACACAAGTGATACACACTATCACAAAATGGATCGGGTTTTGGTTCGAGTGGAATTAAGACATCTAACTAATTGGGAGCTATAATGTGTAGCTAGATACCGCTTATAGCTTGTGATATTAAGCTCTTAATATCACTGCCAACTTAGTTTAGATCCTCCCATAGGTCACACCACAGAACTGGGAAACAAGAAATGGGGATTTTGAGTTCATAGGATGTGTCGGGTTTCATGTAGAAAATATGACACATGGGGTGAACACGCAAAATCAAGATTATGTTGTGATTAATAACATAATTAGAATCTAAATTAAATTCATATGTGATGTAAATATTATGGGGTGTAATGATTAATCATTACATAGGATAATATGTTACATAAGTTGTGAATTTACTACTAATCCCGAAATGTCAAATTTTGTAGGGGTTAAAACCGAAATTTGACAAGTCTGCATGCACTGTGCAAAAACGGTCGACCGCTAGACCATAAACGGTCGACCGAATGTTGCGCGGTCGACCGCAATATTGCACGGTCAACCGGATGTGTATCGAGCGTAACGAGAATTTCGTCTGTTCGTTTTCGGTCGACCGAGTATTCTCGGTTGGTCGACCGAACATTGCGATGAACCTTTTTGTTGCGAACGGTCGACCGAGAATATTGATCGGTTGACCGAAACTCGGTCGAAACGGTCGACCGGACCTCACGAACGGTCGACCGGCCAAATGGTTTTTTGCAGAATTAATTTAAGAATTAATTAGATCATGCATGGAATTGGTCCATAATTGATTTAATTCGTGGCTAATATTATTTATTATTAAATAATGGATGGTTAGATGGAATTTTGCATGAGATCATGGGCAAGGGGTTGCACATGAATAGGTAATTTGGAGAGAACCTATAAATACAAGGTTATCTCATTACCTCCTTAATTAATTCATTATTTTCTTGTGCAAAAATCTCTATCCATAATTCTCCACGAAAATTCCTTAATTCTTAAGTTTAGTTTTAGTTTCAAGAGGGCTTCTTCTCAAGGAAACTAAAGAGGGGTTAGTAATTAGATTCTAAACCCTATTGGAGATCGAGAGGCTAGTTGTTCTCTCTCCAATCTCGTATAGAGTTTGGTGAAATCTCGGAGGCATCCGGCACGGCGAGAAGCGTCATCAACGTCTCCGAATCTTCAAGAAGTTTTAGAGAACTTCTACGTATGATTTCGGAATCCTTGGTTTGTTTTAATAAAAGTTTTAAAACTAGTTATTGAAACAAACTAGTACATGCATGAAATAAATCATAGAAAATTGTATAAGATCCTTATTATGCTTAAAATTCCGAAAATATATAGGCATAATTAAACATGAAATCCTACAGTGGTATCAGAGCATAGGATTCAATTTTCTCATGATTTATGGCTGTAAACAAATTTAGTTTAGCATCTAGGATTTAAACAATTTGTTTTACCGGTTTTTTCGGTCTTTAAATGTTTGTTGAAATAATTCTTTATAATAATTCGTTTTAAATGTTTTGAATGTTTAAAACATGTCATGTAATTATTAGAATTATGATTTAGACATAAGTCTAACTTGCAATAATTTCGTTTTAAGTATAAACGATTATTTTGTAAGAGAATCAACAAAACCGAAAAACTGCGATTCATCTTTCCATAGGAAATTGGATGGACAGCGGTTCAAAATTAATTTTTGAACTATGGATGCATGAAAAACGTTTTTAATGGATTTCAAAATGTTTTTCAAAGAATTGTTTGAGATTCTAGATGCTTGATAAACTAGGTTGGATAGTTTATAGCGATATTGCGTGCATGGATGCTCGAGTTGTTTTGCAGGAATTGTGAGTTTATATGTTCCAAATCAACAGCTATGAATGTTTATAATTGTTATAATACAGGGGCTTATGTATGTAAAAGCCAAATTCTCTATTTTCATCTTTTAGATAAATTGCATATGCATATGAGAGGTTTTACATAGGACTTGCACTAGTCGTTTTTTTTATCGAATGTGAGGAGCATGTTTATTTTCTGTAAAATCTACGTCTCCGGTGCAAGAGGAAGTCGCCGCTGTAGCGCATCGATCGAGGATCGAAGATCAGTGATCGAGGATCGAAGGGAACATATAAACTCACACGATGTGGATTGTGTGAATGTTTAATTTCTGTTTTTATCTTGCTATGCATGTGATGAATGTATGGAATGTTAGGATGTGTATGATTAATAATATGCATGATAACCTAAAATTCTAAATCACATGTTAAATTTTCAAAACAAAAATTAAGAATAAATTTCCTTCTTATTTCATCCACTAGCAGCCATTGATCGAGGGATACTCTGCTCGCCCTTAGCGGGAGATAGCTCCCTCCATCTTTGGGAATAGTGGGAGATATAATGGTTGTCTGTTGTTGTGCCACAATTAAATATATGAGGTGTGTTTCACCCTAGTGAACCCCAAGTATGTTTAGTTGTGAATACAATGGATAAACGTATCTCGTATCAAATGAAAATAAGTTTTCTTAACATTACCTAGAGCCCTCGCTCGGTTTTGGGAAAAAGTTTTTCTTACGAGGATAGGTCGTATTCCCTCATAATTAAAATGACAAGAGTCACAAGAGTTTGAAGATGTTAAATGTTACTAAACTTCAAAAAGGTTGTGATTAGAAAATGTTTTCTTACCTTGATATTGTAATGTATTCGATAGCCCTTAGCTAGTCTATATTACAATTGATAGGATCTTGGATTGTTGCATTTATGTGCAAAGATTTTAATTTGCAACATTTACATTTATATATTCGATATATGTATGCATGTGTATTAAAACATAAAATTGGCATTAAAATCCTATATGATTTATTTTGTAGAAAAATGTCGAACATCCAACCTATCGTACGATCCATGATAGAAAAACACCCTTTAGCAAATGATGGCTCAAACTTCATTAGTTGGCAACTCAAACTCAACATCGTGTTAAAGTTTGAGAAACTATCTCACATTTTGGAAGGTCCAATCCCAAAATGGAATGAGAGATTAACTGATGAAGAGAAAGAGGCTAAAGCCAAGTGGGAAGACCAAGAGAACCAAGTTCACGGTCTTATGCTAGCATCCATGGGTGACTCGCTTCAAGCGAAATACTTGGATTCAAAACCCAAGAAGACCATGGAGGCTCTATCAAAGATGTTCATGGATAGTGCCCGAAAGGAGCGCTATAAGACCACCATCGCACTCACAAGGTGCCATATGGCGGAGGGAACATCGGTATCTGTGCATTTTCTCACGATGCAAGGATACCTTGAGAAGTTGGCAAAGCTCTCTTCACCAATGCCCGAGGACATTGATGAAGATATGATTCTTGGCTCTCTAGCCCCGTCCTTTAAGGACTTTGTGATGCACTACCACGTGCGTGAAAAAGAGGTGAGTCTTGAGGAGCTTCACAACGCTCTCAAAACTGCTGAAGTTGACATGGGCAAGGGTAGGGACAAGCAAGTCCTTGCCGTCCATGAGAGGAGTCAAAAGATTGGTAAAGGAAAGGGCAAATCTACCAAAAGTGGTTCAATCAAGAGCAAGGGAGTAGGAGGTGCTCGTGCGAGTGCCTCGAGGGGGAAATCTCAGAAATCTCCAACTCCCAATACGGAGTGCTTTCACTGCGGTGAAAAAGGACACATCCGGCCAAATTGCCCCAAGTACAAGGAAGACCTTGACAACGGAGTGATTGAACGTTGGCGCCCCAAAAAGGCCAAAGGTATATTTGTTATTGAAATAAATTTAGCCACCTCTGTCCAGGATTGGGTAATTGATACTGGATCTTGTGCTCACATAGTTTCTAATGTGCAGCTACTCATGGATAGGAAGGAACTCGTAAGGAACGAGGTAGAATTGAAGGTCGAAAATGGTGTGAACGTGTCTGCGGTTGCACAAGGTTCTGTGGTGCTTCAATTGTGTAGTGGTTTAAATTTATGTCTAAAGAATGTTTATTATGTACCTTCGATCAGCAAGAATATTATTTCTGTATCATGTCTGGATATGGATAATTTTAATATAAATATTTCAAATTCTTGTCTGTCTATATCGAAGAATGGTGTGTTCTTTGCAAATGCGTTCATAAGGAATAACCTCTATTTGCTTGAATTGGATAATAAACAAATCTTTAATCTCAATAACAAAAGACTTAAGACCACTCACGAGAATGATACTCTCTTGTGGCACTATCGTCTTGGTCACATAAATGAAAAACGCATCAAGAAATTGCAAGAAGCTAACATTCTTGGTCTACTTGATTTTAAATCATTGGAGACGTGCCAACCATGTCTAATGGGAAAAATGACCAAAAAGCCTTTCAAGAAGAAAGGCCCAAGGGCGAGTGGCTTGTTGGATTTGATACATTCCGATGTATGTGGTCCAATGAGTACTAGTGCACGAGATGGTTTCAGGTACTTCATTACGTTCACGGATGATTATAGTCGTTATGGCTATGTTTATCTAATGAGAAACAAAAGTGAATCTTTTGACAAGTTCAAAGAATTCAAGAATGAAGTAGAGAACCAACTCAACAACAAAATCAAGTCTCTTCGAACGGATCGTGGGGGTGAGTACTTAAGTGCCGAATTTGACTCATACCTAAAGGAGTTTGGTATTGTACCTCAACTCACCACTCCCGGTACACCTCAATGGAATGGGGTATCCGAAAGGAGGAATAGGACATTGCTCGATATGGTTTGGTCAATGATGAGTCATGCGGAATTACCTCTTTACTTTTGGAGTTATGCACTACAAACTGCGGCTTACACACTAAATAATGTTCCATCCAAATCCGTGGAGAAAACTCCTTATGAGCTATGGAGTGGTAAAACACCTAAGCTCAGTTTTCTCAAGATTTGGGGTTGTGAGGCTTACGTCAAGAGATTGATGTCGACCAAACTTCAACCAAAAGCGGATAAATGCTTCTTTATTGGTTATCCTCGTGAGACAAGGGGATACTACTTTTGGCATATCACCTCCAATCGAGTGATTGTAGAGAGGGATGCCACATTTCTGGAAAAGGAATTTCTAGAAAGAGTAAAAATTAGTGGGAGTAGGGTTGTGCTTGAGGAAACTCAAGATACTCTACAAGATCATGACATGAATGATGACATTCAAGATCATGAAGGCCCAACCGAGATTCCTTTGGTTAGTGGGAGCGTGAGCGAGAGACCATCACAAGAAATTGTGAGAGAATCTCAATCATCCCCACCAAGTGTACGTTCAAGAGTTGAACGTGAACCCACTCCTCAAGAAATTATGGAAGAAGTTCGAGAGACACGAGAAGAACCAAAAGAACTTAGAAGGTCAACAAGGGAAAGGAAGAAACCCGATTTGTATCTGGGACTTCATGAAATCATGGTACTAGATACCAATGATCCCTTGACCTTCCAAGAAGCAATGGAAAGGGAAGACTCCAAACTATGGCTTAAGGCCATGGAATCTGAAAAAGAATCCATGTATGATAATCAAGTGTGGAACTTGGTTGACCTTCCTCAAGGGAAAAATGTCATTCAAAATAAATGGGTTTTTAAGAGGAAGATGGACATGGATGGGAACTTGACGACCTACAAAGCGAGGCTTGTAGCGAAGGGTTTCACTCAAGTTCAAGGAATTGACTATGATGAAACTTGTTCACCGGTTGCCATGTTCAAGTCTATTCGGATCATGCTCGCTATTGCCGCATTTCACGATTATGAAATATGGCAAATGGATGTCAAAACGGCGTTCCTTAATGGGAACTTGGAGGAGGATGTGTACATGGTACAGCCTCAAGGTTTTGAAGATCCAAAGAATAGCGAGAAGGTATGCAAGCTTCAAAGATCCATTTATGGATTGAAGCAAGCATCAAGGAGTTGGAACAAACGCTTTGACGAGGAAGTGAAGAAGCTTCACTTCGTTCAAAGTAAGGAAGAACCTTGTATATACAAGAAGGTTAGTGGGAGCCATGTAGTATTCCTAATCTTATATGTCGATGACATATTGCTTATGGGCAATCATATTCCTTTGCTTGAGCAAACGAGAAGTTCATTGAAATCTGCATTTTCGATGAAAGACATGGGTGAGGCTCAATACATCTTGGGAATCAAGATATATTGAGATAGATCTCGCAGACTCATTGGCCTCAGTCAACGTACATACATTGACAAGGTCTTGGAAAGGTTCAAGATGAACAACTCCAAAAAGGGCAGTGTGCCAATGAGTATGGGTGTGCAACTTAAGAAGTCTCAACGTGCGCAATCACGTAAGGACTTAGAGTACATGAAGGATGTCCCTTATGCTTCGGCAATTGGGTCGATCATGTACGCGATGACTTGCACAAGACCCGATGTCTCGTATGCTCTAAGCGTGACAAGTCGTCACCAATCCAACGCAGGTCCTGAGCATTGGACTGCGGTCAAGAATATCTGAAGTACCTTAACCGGACTAAGGATAAGATTCTTGTTTATGGAGGACAAAGGGAATTGATAGCTGAAGGGTACTCGGATGCGAGTTTCATGAGTGATCCAGTCGATAGAAGGTCGCAATCAGGATACGTCTTCCTTCTGAATGGTGGAGCTGTGAGTTGGCGTAGTTGGAAGCAAAGCACTACGACCGACTCAACCACTGCTTCCGAAGTAATGGCTGTCGCTGAAGCGAGCAAGGAAGGAGTGTGGATTAAGAAGTTCCTTGAAGAGCTTGGAGTAGTTCCCTCGAGCGAGGGACCAATAGAGCTATTTTGCGACAATAGTGCATCTATGTCGCAAATCAAGGATCCCAAATCACACCACAAAGTGAAGTACATGGATCGTAAGTACTTAGTGACGCGTGACCTCATCGACGAAGGCAAAATAAATCTGTTATGGGTGGACACCAACAACAACACAGCTGATCCATTCATAAAACCCTTATCCCAAGCCAAGGGCGAAATGCATTTCGAGTCCATGGGATTGAGGAACCATGTAGATTGGCTTGATGATTGATATGTAATAGGGTTTACCCTAGTTATTATTGTTTTATGCATTGAGTATGTATGAGAAACAAAACTTTAATAACAAGTGGGAGATTGAAGGGAATGTGTTCTAAAAGTTTTACTTTTAAATGTCAATTATTATGAATTGAATGAGAAAATCGTTTTGTTCCTTGTTTATGTTATTCGTCTTTTAGAAGTGTTAAGGAAGAGGCTCTTTGTCCTTAACCGTAGAGCTCTGAAAGATATTGGTTTACATAAAACAAAAGATATTCACAATCATGGTAATTAACATGGGACATTAATTACCGGGTTAAGATTGTCGTGTTGGTCATAGATCATTGTAGCTCTACAAGTGAGTGACAACAAGGGTATGCAAAAGAGGAAAATATTACTTTTGTATACTGAATAGACCTAATAAGTAAAATATTATAAAAATGTGTTTCTGTGTCATTAATATTTTACTGTGTCCTTGGTCCTTTGATATGAGAGTTATATCCAATCGCTTAAGGAGTTCTTAATTAGACTAGTGTCTTGAGCTATCGATGAGTGTAGTGTAAAGGCATTAGTTGGTTAAGTCCAACTTTTGTTGGAGAAGATAGCTAGTCAAAAGATTATCATTGCCCCTCTTAATTGAGTAATGATATTAGTGGGCCCCTTGATAAAGCAAAGTTATAATGTGCACAATGTGATTTGAGTTAAGTCACATATTTATAACTAGCTTAAAGAGATCAAGAAATGAATACTAATACAAAGATGACACAATACTACTTTGTGTGTATTCTTAATATCATGTGGCAAGGGACGGACACAAGTGATACACACTATCACAAAATGGATCGGGTTTTGGTTCGAGTGGAATTAAGACATCTAACTAATTGGGAGCTATAATGTGTAGCTAGATACCGCTTATAGCTTGTGATATTAAGCTCTTAATATCACTGCCAACTTAGTTTAGATCCTCCCATAGGTCACACCACAGAACTGGGAAACAAGAAATGGGGATTTTGAGTTCATAGGATGTGTCGGGTTTCATGTAGAAAATATGACACATGGGGTGAACAAGCAAAATCAAGATTATGTTGTGATTAATAACATAATTAGAATCTAAATTAAATTCATATGTGATGTAAATATTATGGGGTGTAATGATTAATCATTACATAGGATAATATGTTACATAAGTTGTGAATTTACTACTAATCCCGAAATGTCAAATTTTGTAGGGGTTAAAACCGAAATTTGACAAGTCTGCATGCACTGTGCAAAAACGGTCGACCGGCCAGACGGTTTTATGCAGAATTAATTTAAGAATTAATTAGATCATGCATGGAATTGGTCCATAATTGATTTAATTCGTGGCTAATATTATTTATTATTAAATAATGGATGGTTAGATGGAATTTTGCATGAGATCATGGGCAAGGGGTTGCACATGAATAGGTAATTTGGAGAGAACCTATAAATACAAGGTTATCTCATTACCTCCTTAATTAATTCATTATTTTCTTGTGCAAAAATCTCTCTCCATAATTCTCCACGAAAATTCCTTAATTCGTAAGTTTAGTTTTAGTTTCAAGAGGGCTTCTTCTCAAGGAAACTAAAGAGGGGTTAGTAATTAGATTCTAAACCCTATTGGAGATCGCGAGGCTAGCTCTTCTCTCTCCAATCTCGTTTAAAGTTTGGTGAAATCTCGGAGGCATCCGGCGCGGCGAGAAGCGTCATCAACGTCTCCGAATCTTCAAGAGGTTTTAGAGAACTTCTAGGTATGATTTCGGAATCCTTGGTTTGTTTTAATAAAAGTTTTAAAACTAGTTATTGAAACAAACTAGTACATGCATGAAATAAATCATAGAAAATTGTATAAAATCCTTATTATGCTTAAAATTCCGAAAATATATAGGCATAATTAAACATGAAATCCTACAGAAGTCCTAATCGTAGGATTGCGGTCAAGAATATTCTGAAGTATCTTAACCGGACTAAAGATAAGGTTCTTGTTTATGGAAGACAAAGGAGAAAATAGCCGAGGGCTATTTTGATGCAATTCACATAAGAATTCTTGACAAAAGGAGGTTGGAATGATGACACGTCATCATTATCGAAGGTGGAGGTATGAGCTAGTGTAGTTAGGAGTAATATCACTACAGCTAACTCAACCACCAACGAAAGACAAAATAAATAAATAGGTGGACACAACAGTGACACAACTGATCCATTCAACAAACCTTCATACCAAGCTAAGAGACGAAATATATTTCGAGTCCATGGATCCGAGGATCCATGTGGATTGGCTTGATAGGTGATTTGGGAAGGTTACCCTAGTTATTAATGTTTTATGCATTAAAAATGTATGTGAAAGAAAACTTTGATAACAAGTGGGAGATTGAAGGGAATGTGTCCTAAAAGTTTTACTTTTAAATGTCAATTATTATGAATTGAATGAGAAATCATTTTCTTCCTTGTTTATGTTATTCGTCTTTTAGAAGTGTTAAGGAAGAGGCTCTTGGTCCCTAACCGTAGAGCTCTAAAAGATATTGGTTTACATAAAACAAAAGATATTCGCAATCATGGTAAATAGCAAGGGACATTAATTACCGAGTTAAGATTGTCGTGTCGGTCATAGATCATTGTAGCTCTACAAGTGAGTGACAACACGGGTACACAAAAGAGGAAAATATTACTTTTGTATACTGAATGGACCTAATAAGTAAAATATTATAGAAATGTGTTTCTGTGTCATTAATATTTTACTGTGTCATTGGTCCTTTGATATGAGACTTATATCCGATCACTTAAGAAATGCTTGATTAGACTAGTGTCTTAAGCTATCGATAAGTTTAGTGTGAAGGCATTGGTTGGTTAAGTATGACTTTCGTTGAAGAAGATAGTTAGTCAAAAGATTATCATTGTCCCTCTTAATTGAGTAATGATATTAGTGAGCCCCTTGATAAAGCAAAGTTATAATATGCACAATGTGATTTGAGTTAAGTCACATATTTATAACTAGCTTAAAGAGATCAAGAAATGAATACTAATACAAAGATGACATAATACTACTTTGTGTGTATTCTTAATATCATGAGGCAAGGGACGGACACAAGTTGTGCACTCCATCACTAAATGGATCGGGTTTTGATTCGAGTGGAATTAAGACATCTAACTAATTAGGAGCTATAATGTGTAGCTAGATACCGCTTATAGCTTGTGATATTAAGCTCTTAATATCACTGCCAACTTAGTTTAGATCCTCCCATAGGTCACACCACAAAACTGGGAAACAAGAAATGTGGATTTTGAGTTCATAAGATGTGTCGGGTTTCATGTAGAAAATATGACACATGGGGTGAACAAGCAAAATCAAAATTATATTGTGATTAATAACATAATTAGAATCTAAATTAAATTCATATGTGATGTAAATATTATGGGGTGTAATAATTTATCATTACATAGGATAATATGTTACATAAGTTGTGAATTTACTACTAATCCCGAAATGTCAAATTTTGTAGGGGTTAAACCGAAATTTGACAAGTCTGCAGTACTGTGCAAAAAACGGTCGACCGGTTAACAGGAAACGGTCGACCGGACACGTCTCGGCCGATAACAGGGAATTTTCATCTGTTCGAAACGGTCGACCGGATCTATCGGTCGGTCGACCGAACGTTGCGATGAAATATTTTATTGTTGCGAACGGTCGACCTAATGTCGAACGGTCGACCGAACCTCCAAGCGGTCGACCGGTCCAGACGGTTTTCTGCATAATTAATTTAAGAATTAATTAGATCATGCATGGAATTGGTCCATAATTGATTTGATTCGTGGCTGAGATTATTTGTTAGCAAATAATGGAATTGTTTGTTTTATTCTAATGCATGTTAAATAATTAGGATAAACAAATGCATGTCTATATGAAAATCGAAGAAAATATGAATGTTTCGATCCTATATGTTTATAAAATTTCGAAAATATATACATACTATAGGGCACGAAAATAATGGTGTAAAAGTAGTCGACAATGTCGATGCTAACACCATTGCCACTCCAAAAGAGGTTATCCCTCCAAGACTAGCAACAGTCACCCCGAGTAGCTCAGCTATATAACTCTTCAGCTCAGCCGTAGATCCCTGAGCACCGACCATACGACCATTAAAGGAATGCGAAGGATCTGGAACACGTCATGCAACATGACCGTCATCTCTCCGAAAGGCAGGTGGAAAGAGTTGGTGTCAGGTTGCCATCGTTCCACAAACGCAGATATCAACGACATGTCAAGGCAGGGGAACATGCTGTAAGGCAAGTGCCCAATCCATTATCAGTAATGCCCCCCGCGATATCATCACTCAAAACTGAACGTCAACCTTGCAATGTAGTACAAGCTCTGTGCCGATTATGACACTTCAGAACCTTCCGATCCTTACCCTCCCAAATGTGTCTGGCGATGTGGCCCCCGAAACTAGGAATGACGCTGCCATCTAAAGAACCACCGGGTATCCAAGAATCGTCCTCACCCCTCATCTTCTTCTGAGCTCAGGTATCTGCAGTGCACGAACTCGAATCACCGGTCACAAACCTACCACCTCTACCCTTCCGAATTACCCACTCAGCAGAAGAACTACCATGTCTCCCCTGTCCTCTACTGTCTCCCCCTGCCTCTTCTTCTCCTGCCGCTCCAACTCCAACTCATACCGACCCCCATCGTCACTCTCGTCGTCTCTCTCCACCTCATCCGAAACCTCCTCATCGTCGAAGGAATCATCACGTGTCTGACGATGACGTAAACTATCCCTCTCCCTCCTAACCGAAGCAGATATACCCCGTCTACGCGGATGACGAGATGCTGAATCCTCTTCGTAAGCATGTACAACGTAAGAGTATGAATTTTCCTATTCCTCCATGGTAACCGATGACTATTAATTAAATTTTAGAAATAAAATTTTCTTAAATGGGTTTAAGCATCTAAATTAACAAATTATTAATTATTTTTAACTAATTACCAATTAATACTAATTATTTTTACCAATTATTACTTTAACTAATAAAAACAAATAATAATAAAATTGCCCCCCCCCCCCCAGCCCCTTCGAGGAGGAGGGCTCCCATGGCATCCGCTGACTTCTTTCCTAACCTCCGAGACATTATTTTTGATGATTATGAGAGGAAGATGAAAAGAGAGTGGTGGTAGGAGAGTGAAATGAAGAAATATATAAGTAGAAATGAGAGAAGGGTAAAACGGTAATTCACACAGACGATTTAAGTAATTTTCCGACGATGTTTAGCAATTCATTATAACAATCTTTAAAACCAGTCATATCAACCCTTAAGTAATTCTTAAGTACTTAAAAAAATTATGACCATTACACCATTCTATTTTTATATATTAAGATATAGAAAAACTGACTCATGAACTACGAGTCCACGACTCGTTCAATAAAAAAAGTATATTGCAACCAAATCAGTAGGTAGTGTAAGTGCCAAATAAAAATAAAAAGTTACCCGCATTTTGTTAAAATCTTCCTGTGAAGATGGTCTACATCCCTAAGTGTAGGTATTGCGATGTAAGAGCATCATTAACAGTGCCCGGGCAGTTTTCGGGCGCTCTTGTTTCTCTCTCAGCCACGTCAGCTTCTCTCTCCGCCACGTCAGCACAAACCAACCCCCCTACAAAATCCTTAACCATTACCCAATCCACCCAGTCACGCTACAATATTTGTTGCCACGTCATTATTTTTATTCTTCTCTCTAAAACTCTTTCAACAATCAACAAAATATATTAATAATCATTATCGTAATTATTTAATATCAACAATTCATTCGTTTTTAATTAACATTTAATTATTAAATACGAAAATATTATTAAAATTTAGGAAACCACGTTACATAGTACATTAACTGGAAATTTAAAAACTAAAAATACATCATTAAATACTAAACTTAAAATACATCAAATTGCATTTCCTCCAAAGCGTTGCCATATATTGTCGACCAAATCGGCTTGAAGGTTCAAATGTGTGGTGCGATCACGCACTTGATCTCTCCTTTTCAAGTACATGGTAATATCCAATACACGGTCAGTGGAATACCGAACCGCGTCGTTCACGGAATTTCCAGGTTGATCCTCAACAAATTTGTTCCAATCTCCAAAATTACCGAATGAATCACGTTCATCCTCCACTATCATATTATGCATTACAATGCAAGCTGTCATTATTTTGTTAAGTACAATCTTACTCCATGCAAGAGATGACTTCTTCACTATCGTAAACCGCGCTTGCAAGACTCCAAATGCACGTTCTACATCTTTGCGTGCTGCTTCTTGTCGTTCAGCAAATAACCTGTCCTTCAGTGTCTGTGGATGAACGATGGACGGAATGAATGCTGCCCATTTTGGATAAATATCATCAGTAAGATAATATCTCATATTATATCGAGAACCGTTTACCTCAAAATTCACAGGTGCAGCTCGTCTTTCCATTACGTCGTCAAAAACGGAGATCGTTGCAGGACATTTAAGTCATTGCATGAACCTGGTGTGCCAAAAAATGAGTGCCATATCCACAAGTCAGCCGACACCACTGCCTCGAGGATAATAGTGACATTGCCACTACGCCCTTGATATTGGCCCCTCCAAGCAATCAGACAATTTTTCCACACCCAGTGCATGCAATCGATACTTCCCATCATGCCTGGGAACCGACGCTGCTCACCAACGTGAAGTAGTCGTGCTATGTCATTTGCATTAGGTCTTCAGAGGTACTTACCGCCGAAGTTGTTAATTACACAATCGCAAAATTTTGTTTATGATTTTTTTAATTTTAATTTTATCTAAATAAAAAAAGATAATTAATCATAAAATATTTTTTCAATACTTAATTAATTTAATTCAATTTACCTAATTAATACATTATCCTAATTATATATATATAATCTTTATCTTTAAAACAAAAAAAACAAAACAAAAAAATCGGAACCAATGGGGGGCATGTGTCCCCCGCCCGGGCGTGCCCTCCCGTTAAGGGAGGGCTGTCCGGGCGCCCGAGCAAAGAGCACCCGTTAAGGGTGCTATAAGGTGTGATTGATTCGTAATAGGTGGAACAGTCCGGTTCTTATAACTTAGAGTTTCCAAAACTCAAATTTTGATAATTAGTATGAAAATGTATCTTTCAATAACATATGGACGATAATGTTTTTGTTGAATGTTCTTAGAAATAATTATATTTAGTAAACTACGTGAAACTAAACTTCTTTAGTTTTTGAGTGAAAGTGTGATCTCATTTATAAGTCTTAAAACTCGTGGAATTTCAGTTCCATAATTTTTAAATTTCATTAAAAAAACCAATCACCCAAAACATATTAAGAAGTCAATTTTTTTAATCCTTATTTCCTTTAATTTTCTGCAGATTAATAGCATCCTAAATCTCAAACTCGAATATGTCGCTTCTAAACACAAATAGTAACTCATTCGCGATGTAACACAATCGCACCCGTTAATCAAACCTCACCAATCCAACGATCACCGACACCAGGTCAATCCATCCTGTAAATAACCCAAACTCCGGGTGCAAACACCTAACCCGTCTATTTTTTTTCCATTACCGCTAACGTTCCCATTTCAAAACTTTTTGAATCATCTCTCTCTCGCTTACACTCCACCACTCTCGCCTCTCCACTTTCCCCAGACCCTAACTGGGGATCCCCTCCCGGCATCTCATGGCGCTACGCAGACAGAGCAAGCTCCCGCAGATCCCCCCGACGTGCCCCTCAAATGTAAGGTTCGATCCCCCCTTTCTTCCGTACCCGGACCCTCCCGTTTTCCAACCTTTTTTCCTGATTTTTTGGGGTCTCGAAGAAGGAGAACTTAGAGGAGCCCGGGGACAAGAGGAGGAAGATCGGCGGAGGGAAGATGGTGGTTCCGAAGGCAAAACAGGCTTTGGCGGCTGTCAATGGGGGATCGAATCGGGAGGAGCCCGGCGCTGGGTCCGAGACCGGGAGCGTGGCTGCTGGGTTCGAGTTCAAGACTAGGGCTGACGTGGATGCTCTTTTGAACGAGAAGATGAAGGGAAAGAACAAGATGGATTTCAAGGTGAGTGAGTGCTTCTTTTCGGATTTGGGTTTTTTATTCTTGGAGTTAATGATATTTGGTTTTCTGCTTTCGTGCGTGACTTGGCTTTATAGGTTTGGTAAAACTGAAAAATGGTTTAATGGGAGTTTTTTTGAGTTATATTTGTGATTTTTTGGCCTGTAGGTTTTGGATGGTATTTTGGGATGTGGGTTTGGTTGGATCTGAAAATGTAACGTTAGATTTACGGTGCTCAAATTTGTGATTTTGGGGCCGTTTGATGTGTGACGTGTCTTCTCGTGTTGTTGGATTTGATGTCAAAACAGTCACTTGAAGTTTTGTTTTGATTGAATTGTGGATTATTGCTGTAACCCCCCCCCCCCCCCCCCCCCCCCCCCCCCCCCCCCCCCCCCCCCCCCCCGGTATTTGGGGTTTGTTTGGTTGATATTGTTATTAAAGTGTTGTTTTAATGCTTTTCACCTTTAGTTCTGGTGGATTACAGAAGAACGTTGTTTATTGTGGTGTTTTGGTTAAAATTTATATATATTTTTGTTAATTTGTGTGTATACCGGTGTACCACTGCCAATAGGCTTGGCTGGAAGTTTCTGACCTCAGGAGCTGTGCTTTTGGATCTGGGTGTTGTCCTGCGTTCTTTCTTTAGTTATGTAGTTAGAGTGAATTGGAAAAACATACTCTTTAGAAGTTCCTCCGTTACCACTTTTTTGGTCTGGTGGTTGGGATGGACAATAGGAAGATTGTAACTCTATAATTTTATTGTTTGAGTTGAGGATTTTGGTTCAATTGAAGATGTTGCTGTTGTCTGCAGGGGAAAAGTGAGCAGATGATGGAGTATATTAAGAAATTGAGGAGTTGCATTAGGTGGTACATGGAAGTGGAAGACGGGCATTCACAAGAGCAGGAAAGATTGCGTGAGGTGGTAGAACTAGAACAGAAAAAACTCTTTGAAATGGGTAATGTAAAAATGATCTTCTAGGCTCTGAATGTGTTTGCAAGATTAGAATGTGGTTGTTTTAGAATTGAATGTCGTCGAATGATGTGTTAATTTCCTTCATTTTGCAGAGGCCCAAATGCTGAATGAAAAGGATAAGCTGACTGCAGAATTAGAAAAGCTCAGGCTGGAGTTTGCTCTACTTCTAGAGAAGTTTAAGAAGGAAGAAGCTGATAAAGTGGTAAGTTGATGTCAGTCTGACCTTTTTTATGTTGTTTCCAGTTTTTCTCTCACCTAGACGTAAGTTTGTCTTGATTTTCTGCTTAAAACAGGCTGTGATTGAGTCTTGTAAAACAGAAAAGGAAGCTAAGGAAAATGCTGAAAAATCCAATATTGCACTTTCAGCGGAGCTCAACAAAGCTACACAAGAGGCACTACATGCACATCAACAGGTATAAGATATTTAGTACTTTTTGATGACTTACTGATTCTTTTGCGGTTCAACAAAAACAAATCCTTTTTTGGTGTCAGATCGAAACGCTGCAAGACATAAACAAAAAGTTGCAGGAGTACAATTCTGGTTTGCAAGCTTACAATTCCAGGCTCCAAGATGAGGCAACAAAGCATACTGAGATTAACAACAAACTACAGCAGGAGAAAACTTCTATGCTAGAACAACTCAGCAAGCTGAGAGCCAAATCTGATCTGCTGCAGGAACAGTTATCAGCATTAAGGGTGAGATGACAGCTGTTCCTATGTTTAGGCATATATTTTCTACGTAATTTTATAATGTATTTTTGTACTTTAATTCTTTAGCACTCTATTTCTAAATGTCCATGTAATGTGCTGTGCTTTGTCCAACACCTTATCAAAATTTGCACTTGTAATATACGTTGATCTGTTTTACCAGTTTTGAGGTTCTGATGTATTCTCATGTTTATGCTTTCTTTCACTTTTTTGAAGGGCTTTTAGTTAGTGTTGAGGGTACATTTAGTTGGCATGGACATTAGCAATGTTGGAGATTCTATGGAATGAGTATCCTTAGTGTATACTGTATACTATATAGTTAGTTTTGGGTTTTTCTCCTGTAGTCGATTTTGTTGCCTATAAAATTCCTGGCAAATTACTATTTCTTATTGTTGAACTTATGTATCTTGTATATTTATAGAGAACTTTTGAAGCACATGGCATTTCTCATGTAGTCGTGTTAGTGATGTATAATTCATGCATATGTATTTGATATGCACTTCTGTCACGTGCTAATATGTTATATTGTGTAACCTGCTATCTATTTGGTAAGTCTGGAAATATTCTTTTGAAGGCTGATTTATTTTTTGTTTGTTATTTTGTTGTTTCAGTTTTGATTTTGTAGCTTTATTGTTGTTTCCATATTCATTTGTATTCAATGTCTGGCATCAATGGTCCTCTATATTATGATTTGTTGTTTAGCGTTGTATTGCAAGAGTTCTGTTGACATAACATGTCATCTTTAAACGAACTTGCATTGCTATTATGGAACAATTCTGGCTTTTTCCTAACTTTTCCTTTGTATCTGGTGGTTATCTATATTGTCTCACTGTCTACGATTCAGAAATTTCATAGTTATATGATTTGAGCTGTTTTGATAAGCGTTGGTGTTTACTATCGTTGGTATAAGAAATAAGCTTTGATGCCCCATTTTGTTTCGCTTCATGTTCTGTAGGTTTCACATCAGGAAAACTTGAAGGAAAAAGAAGAGCAAAAGAGTAATGTGGACTGCCTTAGAAGTGAACTGCATGAGGTAAAGGATGATCGGAACATCCAACTCGCCAAGGTTAAGTCACTATCTGCTGATGTGGAAAAGCTAAGAGAAAAAACAACAACATACTCTCTTCAGTTGGATGAATTTTTCAATACTGTAAAGACTCTCGAGGTACATTAAGCTTTCTGGTGATTCTTTTTGAATGTCATAGTTTCTCATGCATCAACTGTAATTATGGTTTGTTTTTGAATCTGTTATAGTTTATCATGCGTCAACTGTAATTTGCAGGAATCCTGCTCAACAAAACAAGAAGAAATTCAGCAGTTGACAAAAAAATTGGGTATTGCAAATACAAAACTGCAGGTACTTCATTCCTAATGTAATAAGCTATTTTATTGCTTTAGCAGCTACATCTTTTGAGTTTCTTCGTTATCTATTTTTTCCTTGAAGGTTTCTCTTTCTAGTTGATGGAATATGTTGTACAAACTAAACGTATGATTATATAAATATTTTAGTTCTTTAGCAATGGTTTTAGTTCTTCATGGTTTACATTTGAAGTTGTACAAACTAAACGTATGATTATATAAATATTTTTTCTGCCAGATGGCTGACTCGACAACATTGGAAACAAAAATGGAATATGTTGAACAAAGTAAACTTGTCAAGGAACTACAACATTGCTTAGCAGATGCAGAATCTAAGATCACTGATGGCGAAAGATTGAGAAAGAAGTTGCACAATACGATATTGGTAGGTTGTTTAGGTGTATCCGAGTCTAAGCTTGTCTTATTTTGTTAAGTCGTACCTAATTTTCTACATCTATTGTAGGAACTAAAAGGAAATATCCGAGTTTTCTGCAGAGTAAGACCGATTCTGCAGGAACAAGGTCAGAGTGTTAGTAAAGCAGAAGTGGTTTCATATCCTGCTTCTTTGGATTCACCTGGTGAAGGCATAACGTTGATGCATAGTGGTATTACGTTGGAACCTTTTATTTGCCCGAGGACATTTTGTTGATCTTATTCTTAGGGAAAGCTTTCAGTTATGTTTACCACGTTTCCCTTCTTACTAGTTCTTTCATCTAAACAGGGAAACCACACCCATTCACATTTGACAAAGTTTTTAAGCATGATGCAACTCAGGAAAGTGTGTTTGTTGAAATCTCACAGCTTGTTCAAAGTGCCTTGGATGGATATAAGGTTGATTTAATTTAGTGAAATGAGTAATTAGTTTTTCATGCCTCGTACGTTTTTGCTCATCATTGTAATTCTTTTTTTTCAGGTTTGCATTTTTGCATATGGGCAGACAGGGTCAGGGAAGACGTACACTATGATGGGAAGGCCGGAAGAACCACATATGAAAGGATTAATACCTCGTTCAGTGGAGCAAATATTTGAAGCTAGTCAATCCTTGTTATCACAGGGTTGGAAGTACACAATGCAGGTTGATATTTTGACTTCTGCATTCCTGTGATGATTCCTTCCTTTACTTATGTTTTTTTCCGTTGATGATTGTAGGCATCAATGCTAGAGATCTATAATGAGACAATCCGTGATCTGTTGATCCCGAACAGGTCAAATGGTCTGGATGCTAATACTTCATTGGGAAAACAGTACACTATAAAACACGACCAAAGTGGTAATACCCACGTCTCTGACCTTACAATTGTGGATGTATGTAGTACAAGGGAAGTGTCCTATCTCTTGCAACAGGCAGCACAAAGCAGGTACCTTATACTGTTATTTATCAGTTAGTTACATATAAACTTCTTGCCTTCGCTTTAGATGTAAAATATCTACCATTCTATTACATTAGAATTTCCTCCATATCATTCAAATAATTAAGACAGATGTCATTGCATAAAATTTCTAGCTCCGAGGTTCTTTGAAGTTGTTTTGATGTATGAAGATGGTTGCTTTGTTGATTACCTTATTATTTATGAGTTTTGATATTTTTCAAATTATATCGACATTAGGTTTTAACATAACATATATTTCTTTGCAGGTCTGTGGGCAGGACTCAAATGAATGAGCACTCATCCCGCAGTCACTTTGTATTTATGCTACGAATATCAGGAGTTAATGAGGTATGATGAGCTTATTAAGTGTGTAAACAAGTATATATCCATATTCATTAGCAATGGTTTTCTTTAATTTCAGAGCACTGATCAACATGTTCAAGGTGTCTTGAACCTAATTGATCTTGCTGGTAGTGAACGTCTTGACAAGAGTGGTGCCACTGGTGACCGCCTGAAAGAAACTCAAGTATACATTTTTTTTGTTTTCTTCATGATTGGTTTTCTTTTCCTGTTCGTAGTCTCACGTATTACCCATTTTCAGCATATCAACAAAAGTTTATTGTCATTAAGTGAAGTGATTTCTGCCATCGCAAAGAAAGAGGAACACATACCATTTAGGAATTCCAAGTTAACGTATCTTCTTCAGGTAAGAGTGGTTTTCTTAGTCTATTTTGCTCTTTAAAGTTGATTTCATGCACTTCTATATAAAATTGCACTGTTTTGTTCTTGTTAGCCATGCCTTGGAGGAGAATCAAAGACATTGATGGTTGTCAATATAAGTCCCGATCCGACATCTTCTAGTGAATCAAAATGTTCACTTCAGTTTGCTGCTAAGGTGAATTCTTGTGAGATAGGTGTTGCACGGCGTCAAACCTCAACACGGTAGGGATGTTTATGCTCGACGCAGTGGAGTTAATTCAGTGACTTTTAACATGTATTCACCTCTATCTGAGTCATATTCTTTTCCTTTGTGTATATGGGGATGGCCATATCTATGAACAGCCAAAACCTTGTCTGAAATATGTAGTGTTTAGGCTTTTACCCAAGTTTTTTCTTCTCGATTTGTATGTTGGGAAATGGTTGTTAGTGCTTTGTTTTAAAGTATTCCTTGTTGACTCCTACTTTGACTTCTGATTGTATTTCCTTTGTTTGATTTTAGGTAAATTCTTACTGCATTTTAAAAACCTCCATATTGCTGAAAATGTTTCACTTTCCCTCGACAGCCAAAAATTCTCAACCTTCGGTTGCAATTTTTTGTCAAAATCAGTCAGTAGTAATTTTTTGTCTATGCGATGGCTAGGGGTATAAACGGGGTGGTACGATTTTTTGCCCAACTGTTACTCCGTCTAAGTTAAGCGGTGTTGGGGTGGGGAAAAAAATCCGCTAGGTGTCTTAATGGAAGATTACGAGGGTCTGATGGGTTATTGTATGATTTTTTTTAGATTTTTCGTAATAAAAATAAGAAAATATCAAAAATTGAGATTTTAACTTATTTGATATAAGGAATGTGAGCAGCAAAATAAAACAAAGAGCATACAACTCAAGAGAACCATGTAAATGCTTGTGTACACAACTTCGAAATCTTGTTTTAATTTATAATGATTTGGATAGGGTAGATGGACTTTGTGGGTTATCGGGTAGATGGGTTATCGGGTTGCAGGTTATATACGGTGGGTTACAAGCAAATAACAACCCGCCTTGCCTATCTGGTGGTGGGTTGAGATTTTTTGTCGGCTACCCGCATCAAACCTACCCCATTTACGATTGCTTTTGTTTCAGTGGGCACAAGTTTTAATAACGTGGTGTCTTCTTGACGCTCTGAAAAACGTAAAATTGGTTTATCTATTGGATTAGTGATTCAGTTCTGGCTTCTGGGAAAGATTTCAAGCAAACACTTTAGTTGGGTTCTTGTGCGATAGTGTTTGTGTTGAAGTCGAAGATAGACCAGCTGAATGGTATTGTAAGTGAACCTTCGAGGTTTGCTAGTATGGTTTTAAAGCCTGTGGTTGTTCTTATGTTGCATGTGAGCTACATAATCTTATGATTTTAAATTTTCAACTTATTATTTTTTTAAAAATTATTTGTTACACGTAGAATAAGCGTGACTTAGTAGATTAAATACCAGCCGAGAAATATTTTAAAGGGATATTTACACTGGTGCACTCAGAAAACATCGAAATTACGAAAATACACCAAACAATTTGAATTTACAGCGGTGCACTCGAAAAACTTATGAAATTACAATAGTGCACCCGTAACTGACGTCGTTAGCCTCCGTCACATTTAAGTTTGACGGACGTTTGATTACGCCATTCAATTACCCTTTAATTAAATACATTTACAATAGTGCACTCGGAAAACATCAAAATTACGAGAATACACCCCAAAAGTTTGAATTTACAGTGGTACACTAGAAAAACTTATGAAATTATAATGATGCACCCGTAACTAACGTGGGAGGTGGATTGGGGATTCAGGTGCAATGGAAGTGGGAGGTTGGGGTTTGGGGTGATGGAAGTGGGAGGTGGATGGAATTTGATTTTGGGTAATTAAATGGGTCGGGTTTAATTAAAAAGTGTAATCAAACGTCTGTCAAACTTAAATTGGACGAAGGGTACCAACGTTAGTTACGAGTGCATTATTGTAATTTCATAAGTTTTTCGAGTGCACCACTGTTAATTCAAACTTTTGGGGTGTATTCCTGTAATTTCAATGTTTTCCGAGTGCATTACTGTAAATATCTCTTTAATTAAAGGGTAATTAAAGGGTGTAATCAGACGTCCGTCAAACTTAAATGTGACGGAGGTTAACAACGTCAGTTACAGCTGCACCATTTTAATTTCGTAAGTTTTTCGAGTATACCACAGTAAATTCAAATTTTTGGAGTGTATTTCTGTAATTTTGATGTTTTCCGAGTACACCAATGTAACTATCCCTATTTTAAAGGCATACCGATATACCGTTAGATTTGGTTGTTGCATAATTTGACAAGGTGACAAGCATGTATGAAGTAGAAAAGAAATATTAGTTATTGCATAATTTCCGTGCCAAACGTGCTCGCTTACTAGTGTATCTCTGAGTGATGCATATGCGATTGCATATAAGTATATCGAGATACACTTCTAAAGTTCAGATATAGATAAGCAACATATTGTATACAGATACCAAAAACCAACATAAATATCTTTACAAAACGGATACAAACACGGATTGGATATGTAATATTTAAGAATCAGACAACGGTAGGTATCATATGTAACACAAATATCCCTATCACATAAAAAAATATTGAATAAATTCATATATGTGGAAAACAAATGTATAATTTATTACAAAACTCAGACAATAAGGGAGAGTATAAAGTTATTAAAAATTAAAGTTTGTCAAGATAAGTTTGGGTACAGAGACTATTAATAATTAGAATGATGACAGATTTTGAGTTTATGGATACTTTGGAAATTAGAAAATTTTAGTTTTGAAATTAATATGTTCTACAAGATAGACAAACAGGAAGTCTAATAGGTATCGTCCAAGGAGCGTGTGCGGAATTGAAAGCGTAAAACATAAATTTTGGATCTTTTACTTTATGGTACTATGAAGTCAATTCAGACATAATACACTATTACACCATTAGTAAATTATCAATTATAGGAAAGTGTACATAAATTGCGACTAGTATATATTGCAATTTTTTTTGCATATGCAAATATCATATATCTATTTGGGAAAACAATTATATCCATATCCATTTATTTTTTTGAATTTGATATTTAACTTCGCTGTAACACATGGAAAGTTTCTAGAGACTAATATTTGTAGGGCTTTTTACTTGCATGACACCCAAAAACATCGAAATTACTGAATATACATTAACCCAACCAACCCCAAAGCTCACCTGATTTGCTAGACGCCTATGGAAAGGGTTCAAGATTATAGTCAATAACTCAATATACATTAATCCACCCAACCCCAAAGTCTTGTCTCGAAAGGGTTGCAACACTTGTGTGAAGCGTAAAGTGTTGGTGTTGTGATCTAGAAGTCAATCACTGGGTGATGGTGTTCTAACAGTTTAGTTTATGAATTAGATTATTTATAGGGTCATTTGCTTGGGTAGACCTCAAAAGGTGCACAATTGGTTAAATACCCCTGAGTTTTTACTATTCACTTGGGTACACCTCGTTGCACTGCATATTGCTTGCATGCCCTCGGACCGTTTGTGGGGCACATTCCGTTAAATTTTCTGTTGGTTTATTTACAAAACACACCCTCTAAATTTCAAATATCCTTAATATTAAATATAAAAACACAAAACAAATATTTTCTTTACAAACACACCCCTTCTTCTTATTCTCTCTCTTTTATTCTCTCTCTACTCTCTCTCTCTCCACTCTCTCTTGTTTTCTCTCTCCTCTCTTCTCATTCTCTCATTCTCTCTCTCTCGCTACTCTCTCTATTGTTCTCTCTCTCCTCTCTCTCTACTCTCTCTCCTCTCTCTACTCTCTCTCTCTCTCTCTCTTCGGTTCTCTCTCCTCTCTCTCTACTCTCTCTCCTCTCTCTACTCTCTCTCTCTCTTCGGTTCTCTCTCCTCTCTCTACTCTCTCTCCTCTCTCTACTCTCTCTCCTCTCTCTACTCTCTCTCTCTCTCTTCGGTTCTCTCTTCTTATTCTCTCTCTCTCCTATTCTCTCTCCTCTCTCTCATGTTCTCTCTTCTCCGGAAGACAGTCCCAACACAGACGGTATGCACGTCCAGGAGAGCCAGAACGTTTTCATTACCAATTCCACGATTGCATCAGGTGATAATTAAACCCATGGTTATATAAATAGTCACTTATGAATTTATATAAACTAAACCAATATTTGTTTTTTAAATTGGTGCAGGAGATGACTGCATTGCTGTTGGAAGGGGATCTTCAAATATCAATATTACCAAAATAACATGTGGTCCTGGGCATGGTATCAGGTACGCTACATCTAAGTTTGGAAGAGAGAGAGGACAGGAGAGAGAGTAGAGAGAGAGAGTAGAGAGAGGAGAGAGAGTAGAGAGAGAGGAGAGAGAACCGAAGAGAGAGAGAGAGAGGAGAGAGAATGAGAAGAGAGAACCGAAGAGAGAGAGAGAGAGTAGAGAGTAGAGAGTAGAGAGAGGAGAGAGAGTAGAGAGAGAGGAGAGAGAGAGAACAATAGAGAGAGTAGCGAGAGAGAATGAGAGAATGAGAAGAGAGAACCGAAGAGAATGAGAGATGAGAAGAGAGAACCGAAGAGAGAGAGAGAGAGAGAGAGAGAGTAGAGAGAGGAGAGAGAGTAGAGAGAGAGGAGAGAGAGAGAACAATAGAGAGAGTAGCGAGAGAGAGAAAAGAGAAAACAAGAGAGAGAGTGGAGAGTAGAGAGAGAAAGAGAGGGGAGAGAGAGTAGAGAGAGAGAATAAAAGAGAGAGTAGCGAGATGGAGGAGAGAGAAAACAAGAGAGAGTGGAGAGAGAGAGAGTAGAGAGAGAATAAAAGAGAGAGAATAAGAAGAAGGGGTGTGTTTGTAAAGAAAATATTTGTTTTGTGTTTTTATATTTAATATTAAGGATATTTGAAATTTAGAGGGTGTGTTTTGTAAATAAACCAACAGAAAATTTAACGGAATGGGCCCCACAAACGGTCCGAGGGCATGCAAGCAATATGCAGTGCAACGAGGTGTACCCAAGTGAATAGTAAAAACTCAGGGGTATTTAACCAATTGTGCACCTTTTGAGGTCTACCCAAGCAAATGACCCTTATTTATATCATCTTTTTCCTTGAGTTACTTATTATTCACAGATCATTCAAGTTGAGGACTCGAATTGTAGAATTCTATAAAGGAAATTATAAATGACTTATGGAATTAAAAATGAGTTTTAATTCTATTGCCAACATGACATAGATCCTGCTAAGTCACACCAAAAAGAACTAATTAAAGAAACTTATTTTAGTATGTATATGGAGATATGAATATGACGAGTGAATAGACATAAGTATTATAATTTACTTGAATCGTCGTAAGATACTAAAATAAATGTCACGTGGATGACAACCTTAAATCTAGAATAAATATGTATGACATATTTTGAGCTCAACAATTGTAATATCCTAACCAAAGTAGGGTGATTAGTGGTTAAGTGGAGGTTTGACTTGGGAGGAAAGAGGGAGTGTTGGTTGGGGTGTGAGGTTTTGGGTTTTATAAACCAAACCAACACCATCTCTTCTTCTTTTTCCTTCTTCCTTTTCCTCCATTCTCACCAAACACCCATCTTCTCCTTCAGTTGCTCGAGCTCCGGCGGAGGAGGTTGCGTCGGCGTGAGACGTGAGGCAGTCGAGGCGTGAGGCTCGCGAAGGTTGGTGTGCGAGGAGGATCTCGGGAGGTGATGTTGCACGAGCGAGGCTCCGGCGATTTCGTCGCTTTTGTGAGGTATGTCGGTTCAATAGTGTGATTTTATTGCTCACCTACGTGTGTGTGAAGTGTTGGTCGGTCGAGGGAGGTCAGAGACCTCACCAACGACGGGTATGGCGTAAATCCTTGGCTGGTGCAAGGTTGCAGACGACCAACGATCGACCGGTTCCTTTGGGCGGTCGACCGATGTAATGCATTTTTTGCCCGACTTTAACCAACACCGGTCGGACGATGCCTTGGGTTGGTCGACCGGTAGTGCATTGTGTTGGTGGGTCGGGATTGCCTGTTGGATTTCGGTCAACCAGTTCCATGTTTTCGTTCGATCGGAACTTAAGTGTACTCAATTTTTATGCATGATTGTTCGACCGTTGTTTGGTAGGTGTTCAACCGAGTTATGACTTAGAACTACTAGGAACTACTAGGATGCCCTGATAGTTTTCGGTCAACCGCGACCCATGAGTCGGTCGACCGGTAGTTTTGATTGATGTTGACAAAACTCTTGATTTTGACCATGTATTGGTCGACCGGTTTTAGACCTTTGTTCGACCGTTGGGACTTAGGTTTTGTGCAGAGAGTTGGACCGTTGCAGACTTTCGGTCGACCGAACCATATGGGAACGGTCGACCGAATTGCCTCTTTCGGTCGACCGTTTGTGCACAGAACTGAATTCCCGGTCCTTTTAGGATGTCAACTCTATCCACAGAAACCCGTGTCCTCGCCTAGTGCGTGAGCCGGGAGGTGACGGTGGGCGCGTTACGCGTGCTTGCCCAGGGACCACCGTGTGGAAGAGTGTGAGTGTTCGGGACGTGTCACCTCCGTGTATGGACTGTGACTTGATGTGATAGATGGACTCATTGTAGTGTAGCAGGCCTGAGGGATCGCGGATCCCAATGTATGATGTTGTGCGGGCATGCAACTGTCGTTGGGTGAGGTGACTACTGGCCTGGATGGCTATGGAGGTCGCTGCCCTGCTTTTATAACGACGTAGTTGGTGTTTGCAGCTTGTGGAGCCTGATGACCTGGCGGACGTCGGTCCGGACCCGTCCGATGCTGTGCCAGACGTATGTTGGACCACCGATGCTGTGCCGGTGATGCCGCCGATGCTGTTCCGACTATGATGTTTGATGGGCCGATGCTGTTCCGGCTATGTTTTCCTCAGCTGGGCACCTACTGAGATGATTATTGATGGACCGACCAAGCGACGACTCCGGTTGGGTGGTTTCGGCCACGAAGTTACAGATCTGTTTCTTATGGCGCAGACCTAGAGGATGCTTCTTGCCGAACCCCATGTTTAGTTTTGCCGCGTATGGGGAGCGTCACGTCTTGTTCTGCTACACCGTATGTGCCTATGGTAGGTCTCCTTGGGAGACCCGATGATGATTGTCGGACTGATGTCCCGTGTTACCCTTCGGGGAGCTGTTTTCCTTACTGTTCATGACATGACATGCTACTAGTATGATAGGTTCACTTGTACTACTGCATGCATATAGGAGAGCTTGGCATACGGGGTTTCCTTATGGAAACTCAGACATTGTTGTTGCATGTTTTATTTCAGGACCACAATAGGTACAATTGGGTGGTGACAGTGGGCGCACACATTTTGGGGTCGGATCCTCTCGTTCGGACCACTGAGGTCGACATGATTACTTGTATCTTCTTTTGTTATATCTGATGTAATCATGTAGCTTTTGACAAACTCTGATGTAATATGATGCACCGTTTGGATGTTTTTATGATAAGTAACAATCCCGTCTTTTGATTATTGGTCTCTGATGTCTTGATGAAACTTTTTAATTTCCGTTGTTTCGGGATGTTACAATTTGGTATCAGAGCGGTCGATTGCTATGTGCCTCCCAAATAAATTACCTTTGTAGTAATAGGACATATGCATTTTATCTTTTAGCATGCATTCATGACTGAAGTTTTTGATTGTTTCCTCTGTCAGATGCCTCCTAGACGCGTGAGGAGCTCTGAGGGCGCCAACTGGGACAGGTTGGGCAAGTTTCTGGAGCACCAGGCAGCCCAGAATGTGCAGGGCGGGATGGACGCTGAGCACGATCGTTTTATGCGGCAGCACCCATCGAGCTTTGATGGCAGGAGTGCTTCTGAGGTAGCAGAGGACTGGGTCTTCAAGATGCAGAAGATCTTCCGAGCGATTGGAGTTGCACCGGAGAGGACGGTGGACCTGGACACCAATGTGTTTGATGGCGAGGCCATCAACTGGTGGAGGACCGTGTCCATGGTAATGTGTGAGGACCGTGAGGACGTCAGTTGGGAGGCGTTCTGGAGGTGTTTCATGAGCAGTATTTTCCCCAGCACGCCATAGATCTGAAAAGGGAGGCGTTCATGTCGCTGGAGCGAAGGAGATGACCCTGGTGAGTTATATCAGTAGGTTCAACGCATTGGAGAATTACTACCCAGAGATCTGTGTGACCCCTGAGCAGCGGGCGAGGAAGTTCGTGCATGGACTGAGACAGCCGCTCCGATCGCGTGTGATCAACAGTATGCTGCTGACCATTGCAGATGCGGTGAAGCATGATACAATCATAGAGCAGGAACAGAGGGAGTGTCTTCAGGACGGTAGGAAGGCACCAGTGAGCACTGGTAGCCGAGCAGTCGGTCGTGGAGCAGGGAACCCGGGCAAGAGGCCCAGGTTTGATGGAGGAGGAGCACGTCAGTCTGGAGAGTGCACTTTCTGTGGGAGGTTTCACCCAGGTCAGGAGTGCTTCAGACACACTGGAGCTTGCATGGGGTGCAAGCAGTTGGGCCACTTCGTTTGGGAGTGCCCGAATAGGCAGGGAGAGCCTAACAGGAGGTTTGGGCCACCAGTAGCAGGGAAGAGCGGAGGCAGCCGATCTGTTGTTTCACAAGGGCAGGGTAGGAAGACCGGGCGAGTCTTCACTATCCAGGCAGAGGAGGCGAGGGACTCCAACACCATTGTGGAAGGTACTCTTTATGTTTCTGGTTCGGTTGCTCGTGTGTTGTTTGATTGCGGCGCCACTCACTCCATTTTGGAGAAGTTTGCTGGCGAGTTGGGTCCGACCCCTGTGCTGCTGACTGATTGTTTGGAGGTCAGCACTCCCATGGGTGAGGTGGGCACTGTGGGGAGCTATTTCCCCAGTACCACGATTGTTTCGGGAGACCATGATTTTCCGACGGATCTGGTCTTGTTACCGATGGAAGACTTCAACGTCATACTGGGGATGGACTGGATGTCACAGTACGGCGTGCGAGTCTTTTGCCATGAGAAGAAGATTCTGATCTCGAGTAAGGACTTGCCAGACGTTTTGATCAGAGGGATAAGGAGCAGAGGGTGTCGTCTGATTGTGTCTACAGTTAAGGCACTAAAGCTGATACAACAGGGATGCAAAGTGTTCGTGGCCATGCTGATAGTTTCTGATCCTAAGACGAGTCTTGAGGACATAGAGGTAGTGCAAGAGTTCCGGGATGTGTTTCCAGCAGATATTTCCACATTACCGCTGCACTGAGAGATCGAGTTCGGCATCGAGTTGGTAGCGGGTACGACACCTCAGGCGAAGGCTCCGTACCGGATGGCACCTGCTGAGTTGATAGAGCTGAAGAAGCAGTTGCAGGAGTTGATGGACTCTGGGTTTATTCGGCCGAGCGTTTCTCCTTGGGGAGCACCTGTGCTGTTTGTGAAGAAGAAGAAGGATGAGTGGTTGCGGATGTGCATCGATTATAGGAAGCTGAATAAGGATACCGTTAGGAATCAATACCCTTTGCCTAAGATCGAGGACCTATTTGATCAGTTGTAGTCGGCGAAGGTTTTCTCGAAGATTGATTTGCGATCAGGATACCATCAGTTTAGGATCAGAGAGGCGGACGTCCAGAAGACAACTTTTTGGACGCGGTATGTGCACTACGAGTTCTTGGTGATGCCGTTTGGACTGACGAATGCACCTGCAACATTCATGGATCTGATGAATAGGACATTCCGGCTGTACCTCGAGAGATTTGTCATCGTCTTCGTGGACGACTGATTGATCGTTTTATATTTAACCGCAAGTGCACGACCGCGTTGAAGCGGTGGCAAATACGGGTCGTCCACTGGGATGTGTGTCGATGTTTGGTTTGTGCGAAGGCGAGTGGTAAACAAATGGAGAGAAAGGTTGATTACACTAAACTACACTAAGATGCAAAAGAAAAAGAAAGATAAGCAATAAAACTAAACCCCATAGGGGGTAGAGAAATAATGTGAATATAAAGATGTGTGTGTGTGTGTGTTCAATTAAGCTCCTCACAACATGTAGTGCATGAAATCATAAAACTACATCCAACTTTGCGTCCACATGAATTAAGATAAGACTACATCATTAAAACATACAAGACAATAATTGGAATGAAGCTAAATGAACTCATGTATAAAGACTAGACCCTACTATGCCTCCACATGAATTAAGATAAGACTACATCATTAAAATGTACAAGATATTAGCTAAGGTAAAGGCAACAAGAGCACATACACTACAAATTGTGTTTCCAATATTAATTCCATCCATATCCTAACCTTATCATTCCCCATAAAATAGGTCAACTAATCAAAGCATAAGCTAAACTTCATTCAAGAGCATTAGCATATCAAAGATAAGAGTGAAAACCCATTAGATGGTTATGGAAATCATATAAAGCTCAAGGAATTAAGATAACACACACTTAATACACTACATGATCATATCACATATTTCTCCACCCCCAAAGGGGGATGAAACTACTCACTACTCATTACACTAACTATATTAACAAAATAAAGCATAATACTGAAATAAAATTACTCTAAAAAAACAAGAAATATTAAAGAAGCTTAAAAGGAAAGGAAAGACTAAACAAGCATGCACAAATTAAAAGACAAGATTAAAAGAAACTAGAAGAATTATTTTATTAACAAATGACTCACATTGAAGGTAACATTCTTCTCCACCTTGAGTTTTTGCTTCAAGGCTCACTCCTTAGTAGAGAGAATGCCACCAAGCAATGAGCGATTACAATAAAAGGTGAAGAGTTCTATTTATAGGCATGGAAAAAGCTAATCCGGGACAATCCCCCGATGTGGGACTAAACAAATACCAGAAATGGACTAAATACACACTAATAAGTAACCCAGAGAAATCTTAGCGGATTTGGGCCCAAATGACCGCCAATTAGCGGTCTTGGACCGCTAATTAGCGGTCTACAATGTTTTGATTGGTCCGAATTTTCTTCTGGGCTTTTCTGTAAGGCTTTGTTTGTCTTTGATGCATCTACTTCGCTTTTTGGAGCTCTGACCCGAATATAATTGCCCAAATACCCCCATGATGGTGTGAAGTATTCTTGTTTGCTCATTGGTCCTTTGATCTTACGTTCAGGTCTTTCGATCTTGCATCTCAGTCCCTAGGTCTCACAATTAAGTCTTTTTTCCTACTTTTGGGTCCTTTCATGGCTCTTCTCTTCAAACCTCTTTATTCCTGAAAACTAAACATAACACTCGTCACGTAGCATTGCTTAGGTGTAAGATAATGGATATAAGATACAAATATGAGCATGAAATGATGTCAATCAAATACCCCCACACCTAAGTTTTTGCTAGTCCCGAGCAAAACAAAGAAAGAGAAAAGAAAACGAGAAACAAGAAATCCTAACTCACTTTCGTAGGAATCACGGTTGCACTTAGCACGTGCAACAAGCCGTTAAACCTCCTTGTTGCCAAGGAGGAGGAGTGTTGTCTCCTGAGGGTTTTCAGCTGATATACCCACAAAATCCGAACAAGATGCATTATTTAATCTAGACACTCGACTCGTTGGACAAATTTTTTCGATCAATGGACGCGGTAATCCTACGGGTCGACTCTATATAGGTAACCAGTCCACACCTAGCCTAATAAACCATTCGTGCAAGTTAAATAAGGAATTAAGTGAAAGACATGGACAACCTCAACATCCTCAAGTGATACAAAGTGTAAGGTCTATTAAGGTTCTTATTTGCATTACCATTTTTTTTTCTTTTTGTTTCTTTTCACATTTTCTTCTTCTTTTTCTTTTCATTAGTTGGAGCTTCATTCTCCCAGGGTCAGGTTTCGTGCATCATTGCGCATAAGGACTTACACTATCACGTACACCATTCCCCAAATCTCCACATAGGGCAATCCCTACCACCCGTGTAACGAGAGTTCGGTCGGCGCATCCCAAGTCAGATGACTCGAAAACACCAGGCACAAAGTCCCCTCAGACCTACTTTCCCGAGTGATAGGAGCCGTGCGAGAAGAGAGAACATCTACTCACTTATTTCTTATCTAATGTGTCACAACAAGATATAGAGGGTCCTTGACTACAACAAACTTCCTTAAGTTAACAGACACGAATTATTGACTTACTAGGTTCAGGGTGGTCTTCTTTAAATGTTTGAGCACTGAAACCCTATGATTACTCATCCCCAAGGGAAAACTGGGGTGCATCCTAACGACTCGATAAATCCTAAAGCCACTGTACTAGATATCCTAATGCATCAAGTTTAAGACAATTTTGGGAGCTTTCCTTTTACTTTGCCTCTCAATGGTTGTGCACATGCTAAACACACGCAAAACCCACAAATCATTTTCTTTCGCAAACACATGAAGATTTTGAAAGAAATGTGAAAATTTTAAAGCACTAGGCAAGCAAAAGAAGACAAGTCACCCAAGGATCATGACAAGCAGATATATCGATATGAAATACAACACCCTAACGTGACCCTAACAATGCACACAAATTAAAACAGAATCAAAGGAAAAAGACTCGATTATGTACACACGTTAAACACCCCCCCACACCTACTTCATGCATTGTCCTCAATGAATGCGAGCAAGATACTACATGGAGTTATGCAATGAAACAGAAGAGATCTCACCAACGTGAAGTACAAAGGGAAGTGCAAGGTCATGTTGATGGACACAAACCCGAATTCCCTCAAATCCTGTGAGATGCTAAAGAAGGGAGACAAATACGTGAAAGAATTGGGGCCCAAATACACAAAGGTTGGAGCCCACAACAATCGATGCTCACTGAAGGAGTCTTTTATTGTACTTTTTTTTGAATATAACTATGTACAAACATAAGTTCCCATCTTCATTTGTCAAAAGACATCAAATGGGATACTCAAGAGTGGGTCAATGCACTTGGAAAGGGAACGTGACACCACGTGGGGCCAGAATACGCATGCGTGAGCCCCTTTCACAAAGAGCACAAGATGGAATGAGAGGTTCATGAATTGGACGCAAAGACGTCTCATTCAAAGGATCAAACTGAAAGAGCTTGAATCTCTCGAGAGTTTGGGAAATAAGGGGCAACAGAGGAAGAGTTTCTCCCGTTGCAGTACTGAAGTTATGATCGTCAATCCAAACTCTCCAACCAACAGGCTGGTGCGTCGGAACGAGGTCAAGAACCTCGTTAGGCATGTCTGACACACCAGGCGGACAAAAAGTGGGTCTCATACCCAAGGTATCTTCCAAGGAACTCCTAATACTCTCATGAGCAATGTAGTTGTTTGATGTTCCATCATTTCCAAGATGATCAGGAACAATAGTGAGAGGCAAACTGTCATCAGGTTGTTTGAAATTGAGGGTACTAGGGAGCTCTTGCTCCACCAGAGGTGAGTCCTTAAGAGGCACAATATGAAGATCATGTGGCTCAAGGGCCATGGGACAAAAAGATAAGACACAATCCTGTGCCGACTCATAATGAAGCTGGTACAAGTTATTCTCAATTTGAATCGAATCCTCCACTAAGTGATCGTGAATTGAAACCCCAAGTCCCTCAGACTGACTAGGAGTTTGACTTTGAAAGGTTGTGCTTTGAATTTGTGGATGTGGTGGTGGTTCGATAACAAAAGATGAATCCTCCTGTTGACAAGAAAGGTTACCCTCCTCACGTTCATGGAATTGTTGTGTCATTTGACTCGCTTGCATTTCCATATTTTGCAAGGAATTCAAGTTGGACTTCAATAAAGTTTGAGTGGTTTCCATGAACGTTTGGAGGGTTTGTTTTAAGGAATCAAATTTGGGGTCAACAGTGAGGTCCAAGTCAGAGTTTGGGAAATTTTGGGATTGGGTGTTGATGGGCTGAGAATGAGTCCAATGATTTGAAGTGGGGTGTTGGTAGAATTCTGGGTATTCGGGAGGAGGATACGGGGGTGAAAATGAAGTATAAGAATTTGGATAAGAATTGTCTCCCCACGAATCCATCACTCTCGGGTTGTACGCGGATGCGTAATGGTCACATTGAGCATTTTGGGAAAAGGTATGCTCATACTCAGGCTCAGGGGGAACATAAGGACATTCCCCGATAACATCATCACTCAACCCACAACAGTCGCACGGTACGGCTACTGGAGCCGCCAGTGCACTCATGTCGTCTGCCATACGCATGAAAGAGGCCAAAGTTTGTTGTAATGTCTCAGTTTGTTGACCAGCATATGATCCGACATAACTAGATTGTGGTCTAGCAGTCGGTGCCTCTCTCATGTTACTCCTATATGAAGATTGGTCAGTAACACAATGAAGATTATCCCAACCATACGGGGTGTTCGTCTGAGCCACCCCCGGTTGCATGGGTCCGGAATACCAGGAAGAATTGTCTTGATCCCAACAATGATATGGATGGTCGCCCATGTAACCATCCATCTCAACAAACAACTCTCGAGTCGACCACTCTAACCACCACGATACTAAGCTCGCAAAAAGTGTTCAACTCGACCCTAAAACGCTACCAGAGAGTGTAAAGGGGAGGATACTAAAACGTAGAAGTAGGTGAGAATAAGATGACTTAGAGGAGAAGGGAAGAATCCCTAAAGCTAGCGTGGGTGAAGGGATCAGGTAGAAGCCTAACTAGCAAGCACGACTCAAACAATGTAAGGAAATGGGTCCTTAGGCTAGACGACGCCTAACTTCGAGGTCACTAGTCTCGACACGCCTCACCTCCCTACAACGAAGACCAGAATGCCCAGCAAGTGATACCAGATCCGGAGATCCAGTACCTCCTACTATCGACAAGGTAGGCAATGCGATCAGGCCATGACGGTCTCAACTAGATTACTCTCCTAGTGCGTCCCAAATCTTAGGGCCAATGTCTACTTGCTTTTAGTTAAGGCTTGATTAAGAGTGATTTTTTGGGCGAAGGAAAGGGTGATGAAATCCCCCACCTTATCTTTTACGGGACATCCCCTCCTTAGTAGCGTTTTGATCCTAAATCTAGCAATCAACGCTCCAATCAAACGCTCAATTCAGTCTTGTCCTGATGCAATTCCTACTAACTAATGCATGGGCATACAAGATGCATGAATGAGTGTAGGAAATGCGTACCTCACGCCAGCGCTCAACAACTGTAAATAAAGCTAAAAGAAAATACAACTACGTGCCTAAGTCAAGTACATGATGCGTGACCTAAACAAGTAACAATGTCCAATCTTTTGCTTTGGATTTTAAAGCCATGTTGATTAATGGGGGAGTTATTAATAATCTGGGAGCAAACTAGAAGTCACAACATGCAAAACAGGACTCCCAGATAACTACAATAAAAAAAGAAACTACAAGAAGAAAACTGAGAGCAAGAAACGCTCACCAGGCCGCCAATTGGCGGTCCCAGACCGCTGATTGGCGGTCCCTGTTGAAGCTTTTCTACTCCAACTCCTCCAGTAGCCTCCCTGTAAGCTCTAGGATCCCTAAAACTAAGAAAACACAACAACCAAAAAATTAAAACCACTCGAATCGTCCAAACCAAGGTCTGGACAGAGCACCTCCCCGGCAACGGCGCCAAAAACTTGATTGATCATTTTACATTTTGGTGTACTCCGCAGACAGAGAGCAGTATCGAGAGCACCTGATGTAACACCCCCGATCCCGTGGGTATGCACACTGGGAAAGAATACTAGTGTCGCGATCAGAGACCTTCGCGACGACCGAAGGAGTTACAAAAGACGAACGAAATGAGACGACTCGACAAGACGTAAAGGACATACGGAGATGGATAACTTACAGGAATAATAAAGCAATAAAATGTCAATATATGGAAAGTTCAACAACAATATCCGAGTCTCAAAGGAATTACAATAACAGTAAGCGGAAGTAAGATAAAATCAAGACTCTGGTCGACGTATCCCTCGTGTACATAATCTTCGACACTCGTCCAGTCTGCCCTGTGGGAACCTAAGTACCTGCAAGCACCTCATTAACAAATGCGTGAGTTTTCAATTAAGAAAACTCAGTATGCTCCTGGCCAAAACAACATTTTACAGAATTATGCATGGAGTCTAATTAAGACAAAAGCATCCAAAATAGAACAGAAAACACCAAGTGCAACAAAAGGCTACGACTCCATAAGCCGCGCCGGTCGGGCGCACCCGAACCCATTCCTCGAGAGAAACCAGAACACCAACCTCGCTGGTCAAAGGTGGTCACCCGACAGTGACCCACCGCTCTGCACAAAGCGGTGCGCCAGATAAGTGTCACAATTCGCGGCAAGTGACCTACATGGTGCCATTGCGAACTTGGGAATACCTACCCCGAGACAGAATGACAGCGCGCCTGCCCAGGACTTATCTTACGCCTGGCCTCCCAATGTGAAGGTCTTATGTGAATGACCTCTATAGCTAGAGGACCCACTCATGGCCCGTCGGCCCAGAAAACAGAATGTGCCCAGAATTATTAATCAGATTAAAGTCTAAAGTCTAATGCAGCTACAAGCTATGGAACGAGCTCAAGGAAGAGTATCCGGATACCCTCCTAACAGCCCCGAACGAAACAAAATTAGAACATCCCAACAGGAACCAAACCAAAATAAGCAAGCAAACATACCCAGATTGGCAATTCATCGAGTCATCTACGGGTCATGATAAGGATGTCATAAGGTCTGATATCCTAAGGGTCCTACATGATCACTACATAACCACACAACAATAAATCACATCATAAGCTTATGTGAAATGAAGATAGAACACGTGATACAACAAGATATCACAAATAACGCCATGAACATTAAATTACATGAACATTCCATTTCAGACATATGCACATTACCTCTTACCACTCTAAACATGATCAACAAAGATATGACCATGTACAAGTATGTTGTAGTAACATGACTTAATGAAATATGCTTGTGATCTCACAGTCCAGACGGATCTATAGGTATATACATAAAAACACACACGCATACGTGGTTCTACTATACTATAAATTAAATGGTGAGTTGCATAGATCATGGATGAGTTCTATTTTTACTTCATGCTAGCGTATACCAATGTAAATCAGTAGAGGTTTAAGAAAATCAGATCATATATAAGACGTCATTACTGCTGGACGAAATCAAGCCGATTACCAAATTAAGAAATTAACACAACTCCATTCTACCGATTGCTTTAACATCTAGATTGAAATATGTCACTTATACTCAGATGGGGTGTATTAGAGTGATTACCAATCAGAGCATATACATGGTTTAGTCTTTACTGGAATGAAATCAGACATGACAAACTGATCTTAACATTCAAAGTGATACATGCAACATTATTTGGACGTAAAAGCTAGATCACGTTTAGATGCGAGATCTGAAATCCAAGATGATTCACAACTATAACCAGTCGCGAAATTATGCAAGCTCATGTGATCTAAGATAAGTAACATATCATAGGAAATCACATATCATAAGCATTAAGAACACCATCAACAAAAATCGTCAATCATCACAAACTCAACGACAAGGGAAAGTTGCACCACACGCAAGCATGCATGCAAGCACCCTTCCCGACGCGCTCCCCACAGCCCAGCCTCCTCCCTTCCGGTTTCTTCCTCAAACCTCTGAGGAAAAACATGAGGTTAGGGTCGTGATGATGTGCGGGACGCCAAGACAGCCTCTGAAATTCAGAGAGTGCACCACAGTCCACCCTATCGGGTAGATCTCCACTTGTGCGACTCCAAACCTCAGACCGACCAGCCCACTGGTGATGGACTAAACTCAATCCAACACCCCATACTTCCTATTACACTAAAGGTCCAGGAGCATACCTGATCGGCAAGGAAGATTGCCTGAGCTTTTCCGGAGATTCTGCCCACCAACTCTTCTTCTAGACGCACAAGGCTGCACTAGACGTAGCTCCCAACTCGCCGGAGATCAGCCCACCAATCAGCTGGAGAGGAATGAATGAGTGGTCTGGAGTGATGTGTGTGTGGAAGGAAAAGGGAGGAAGAGGACGGCTGGGAGGGCCTTATAGATTGCATACAACTCTCCAACTTCCTAGCTATCAAGCCACTTCAGGACTTGCCAAAAATGGCACCAGCAAGGACACCCAAAAGCCTCCCTTGAAAGATGCATGTAACTCCCAAGCTCCCTTCCTATTCCACGCCACCTCAAACCTGGGCTCAGCCCAAAACCGTCTCTACATTCACCAGGGACCAAATTGAGTCGATCGAGTCAACCCACCGCGCACTAGCCCGATGTGTCGCACCCGATCGACCAATGAGAAATCCGACCAAATCAGATCAAACTAACATGCCATAACACGATTTAATATTCTAAGAACTAAATTATGCGTAACATAGGAGAGTGGATATATTAATATTATAACGAGAAAGTGGGTCTTACACCTAAGGATTGTGCTTGGCATCTTGAGAGATCAGCAGCTCTATGCCAAGTACACGAAGTGCGAGTTTTGGTTGGATCAGGTGGCATTTCTGGGGCATATTGTGTCAGCGGATGGGATTTCGGTAGATCCGGCAAAGGTTGAGGCTGCGATTTAGTGGAGGTCCCCGACGAGCGTAACCGAGATCAAGAGCTTTGTGGGACTGACGGGGTATTACAGACGGTTCATTCAGGATTTCTCCAGACTTGCTTCACCGCTGATAGTGTTGACGCAGACGGGCGTCAAGTTTGTTTGGTCCTACAAGTGCGAGGACAGCTTTCTGGAGCTAAAGAGGCGACTGACGACAGCACCAGTTCTGACACTACCGAGTGGCTGTGGAGGCTATGTGATTTACAGTGACGCGTCAGGGATTGGGTTGGGCTGTGTATTAATGCAGTACGGGAAGGTGGTCGTGTATGCTTCAAGGCAGCTGAAGGTGCACGAGAAGAACTACCCTACTCATGATTTGGAGTTAGCAGCGGTGGTTCATGCGTTGAAGACTTGGCGGCACTATCTTTATGGAGAGCAGTTCGAGGTCTTCACAGATCATCAGAGCCTGAAGTATTTGTTCTCTAAGAAGGAGCTGAACATGAGGCAGCGCAGATGGCTTGAGTTCATTAAGGACTACGACTTCACCATCTCCTATAATATGGGGAAGGGAAATTCAGTTGCAGATGCGCTGAGCAGGAAGGTGGAGGTGTCAGTTGCGAGTTTGTGCATCTAGGAGTGGAGGTTACTCGAGACGTTGTCAGAGTGGAGGCCATTCACAGAGGGCGCTGAGGGAGCAGTGATTGCTGGGCATCGGGTGGAGCCGCAAACCGTCTAGCATGTTGTTCAGGTTCAGCATCAGGATGAGGAGTTAGTTGGTCTGCTACGGTTAGCTTCTAGAGATGGATCAGACTTCAGTGTGGGCGTTGATGGTGGTTTGAGGTTCAGGAGTCGGATCTGGGTGCCGAAGGTCGATGGGATGAGAAATGACATCATGGAGGAGGCACACAGAGCTAGATACACCATTCACTCTGGGAGCACGAAGATGTATAATGACCTGTAGCAGAACTTCTGGTGGAAGGGCATGAAGAAGGACATTTCAGAGTTTGTGGACCGATGCTTAGTCTGCCAGCAGGTGAAGATTGAGCATCAACGACCAGCATGACCGATGCAGTGTATTGAGCTACCAGAGTAGAAGTGGGAGCATGTGACGATGGATTTCGTCACATGACTGCCGAAGACGAGGAGATTCCACGACGCAATTTGGGTGATAGTCGATCGATTGACCAAGTTGGCGCACTTCTTAGCGATTAAGACCACATTGCCTTTGGAGGGTCTAGCTAGGTTGTACGTGGAGGAGATAGTTAGGTTGCATGGAGTGCCAGTGAGCATCATCTCTGATCGAGATCCCAGATTTACTTCCAGATTTTGGGAGAGTCTGCAGCAGGCATTGGGGACGCGTCTGAGGTTCAGAACAACGTTCTACCCGCAGATAGATGGTCAATAAGACAGGACAATTCAAACCCTGGAGGATATGGTTAGGGGATGCACACTGGATTGGGCAGGACATTGGGACGAACACTTACCGCTGATAGAGTTTGCCTACAACAATAGTTACCATTCTAGTATTGGGATGGAACTGTACGAGGCGTTCTACGGCCTTGCAGATCACCGGTACGCTGGAGTGATGTGGGCGAGAGGCAGTTAGTGGGGCCAGAGCTCGTGCAGATGTATGTAGAGAAGGTTGATGTGATCAGGAGGAGACTGGCCACAACACAAAGTAGGCAGAAGAGTTATGCTGATCGACGCAAACAGGTGTTGAGTTTCGAGGTGGGCGACCATGTGTTTCTGAAGATTTCCCCAACCCGAGGAGTGATGAGGTTTGGGAGGAAGGGGAAGCTTAGTCTGAGGTATAATGGGCCATTTGAGATCCTTGACCGAGTTGGAGAGGTTGCCTACCAGATTGCGTTGCCACCGCAATTTTCGAGTCTTCACAACGTCTTCCACGTGTCGATACTGAGGAAGTACGTTGCAGATCCATTACATGTGATTGACATAGCAGTGCCAGAGATTCAGCAGGACTTGTCTCTTGAGGAGAGACCATTTCAGATAGTCGATCGCATGGATCATCAGCTCAGGAGGAGGACCATTCTGATGGTGAAGTCAGGTGGCAGCATCATAGTGAGCGTGAGGCCACTTGGGAGATCGAGGAGGAAGTCATGAGGCAGTATCCAGAGCTTTTTGGTGAGTAGCTTGTTTAGATTCGAGACGAATTCCTTTTAAGGCAGGTGGATTGTAATATCCCTAACCGAAGTAAGGTGATTAATGGTTAAGTGGAGGTTTCACGTGGGAGGAGAGAGGGAGTGTTGATTGGGGTGTGAGGTTTTGGGTTTTATAAACCAAACCAACACCATCTCTTCTTCTTCTTCTTCTTCCTTTTTCCTTTTCCTCCATTCTCACCAAGCACCCATCTTCTCCTTCAGTTGCTCGAGCTCCGACGGACGAGGCTACGTCGGCATGAGACGTGAGGCGGTCGAGGTGTGAGGCTCGCGGAGGTTGGAGTGCGAGGAGGATCTCGGGTGGTAACATTGCGCGAGCGAGGCTCTGGCGGTTTCGTCGCTTTTGTGAGGTATGCCGGTTCAATAGTGTGATTTTATTGCTAACCCAAGTGTGGGTGAAGTGTTGGTCGGTCGTGGGAGGTCGGAGACCTCATCGACGACGGGTATGGTGTAAATCCTTGGCTGGTGCAAGGTTGCAAACGACCAACGGTCGACCGATGTAATGCATTTGTTGCCCGACTTTAACCAACACCGGTCAGACGATGCCTTGGGGTGGTCGACCGGTAGTGCATTGTGCTGGTGTGTCGGGATTGCCTGTTGGATTTCGGTCGACCAGTTCCATGTTTTCATTCGACCATAACTTAACTGTACTCGATTTTTATGCATGATTGTTTGACCATTGTTTGGTAGGTGTTCGACCGAGATATGACGTAGAACTGCTAGGATGCCCTGGTAGTTTTTGGTCGACCGGGACCCCTGAGTCGGTCGACCGGTAGTTTTGATTGATGTTGACCAGACTCCAGATTTTGACCACGTATCGGTCGCCGGTTTTAGACCTCTGTTCGACCATTGGGACTTAGGTTTTGTGCAGAGAGTTGGACCGTTGTAGACTTTCGGTCGACCGAATGTTATGGGAACGGTCGACCGAATTGCCTCTTTCGGTCGACCGTTTGTGCACTGAAAACCACTCATGTTAAATTTCTTCATCAATTAGACCAATGCTAATCTTCTTTATGATTCTCAAATGAAATATAATGTGATTGAAGTTATTATAAAGTATAATGAGTTACTTCTTCTAATATGGTACTAGAATGTAGGCCATAGCCTTTGATTCTTGCACCACGTCCACGAACATTGAAGAGCTGTTGTCTACATTTTGAGGTGGTGGCTTCGACATTAGAGTGGGACACACATAATCATATTTTTTGCCATTTGGCATTTGATACAATTACTAATACAACACCATTAAAATTTAAATGTAACCTAAATAAGTATGAAAAAGACAAACAAGACTTGCTTCAAGTTAGCCTGGATGATTGATACACATAATCTTCCATCTTCCGAAACTGCATAACATCGCTCATGCAGACATATAGTATGACTTCTATGTTACCCTAGACATTTTGGCATACCATTTCTTTCTGCATAACACATTATACTGTAGATTCTTTAGATCTAGTTTTTACAAGAGTGTAAGACATTTTGCAATTCACATGCAAATGACTCTCGCAATACAAGAAATGAGGAGAAGATATATTTGACGATGGAACACTATCCTGAAACACAAAGAAATATTATCAGATAAAAAATAACATGAGTAATATATCTACAATTAGGGAGTTATAAAATTAAAAGGTAATTCCTTCACTTTCTTAATTTGTTTTATTTCTACTTGTGCTTCCACAAGGATTGGAATTAGGTCTTTGTTGAACATTTTAATTAAACCGCAAGTGCACGGCCATGTTGAAGTAGTGGCAAATATGGGTCGTCCTCAGGGAGGTGAGCAGCCTCTCGTTTGCACGAAATCAAGTGGCGAAAAAAATGGAAGAGAGTTTGGATTATGCTACGCTACGCTACACTACGAAGTATGAAATGCGAAAGAAAGCAACAAACAATTAACTAAAACTAAACTAAGAACGAAAGACGAGTGCTGGAATTCAGAAATGGAAAACCCCTAAGGGGTGGAGTGCGTGCACACATGCAAAGAGGTGGGTGATGAACACATTCTTTAAGCACAAATGAAGGTGGTGTTATCATGCATAGGAAGTGCCTAAATGTTATGGCAAAACCTATCAATCTATTCACCAACCTAGTTGATTAACATTTACATATAGAAGTTGTTTATTTCAGAACCTAAACAAGCATGAGAGGTGTCTAATCATTTTGGCAAAACTCATCAAGTTATAAATTCTATCCTAAACGAGCAAGCATACATTAATGTTTTATCAACACATTGGAAATAAAGCATTAAATCCATTCTCTAATGTACATATGTACATCTACTCCACCCCCCAAAGGGGATGGAACTACTCACTACACATTACACTAATTATCGAACTAAGAAAGGAGAGCATATTAACTAAGCTAGATTTAATAAAAGACAATTAAACTAAAGCATGCACAAACAATAAAAGAAGAACAAAACAAAGAAACTTTATTGATAAAATGACTCACATTTCAAGTAGCATCCTCCTACTTTAGTGTGTGCTTCAAGGCCTCACTTCTAGTAGGAAGAATAACCACTTAAAATCTGGAGTCATTACAATGGAAGGTAAAGAGTTCTATTTATAGCCATGGAAAAAGGCAAACCGGGACAATCCCCTGATGTGGGACTAAACAGATACCAAAAATATCCTAAACATCCTCTAATACATGTGTTGGAGAAATTGTAGCGGATTTGGGTCAAAATGGACCGCCAATTGGCGGTCTATATGGTTCAGATCCTTCTCATTTTTGTTGTGGGCTTTTCTTGGTATATTTGCTGGTCTTGGATGCATTTAATTGGTTTGTTGGAGCTCCGACCCGAATCGAATTACTAAAATACTCCCCATGATGGTGTGGAGTATTCTGTTTTGCTCTTAGGTCCTTCTGTCTTACATTCAGGTCCTTCTCCTTTGCATCTCAGTCCCCAGATCTCACAATTCAGTCATTTTTCCCAGCTTTTGGGTCCTTTTATGCTTCATCTCTTCAAACCTATTTATTCCTGAAAACTAAACATAAAACTCGTAACATAACATTTTTAGGTAAAAGAAAATGGTTATAAGATACAAATATAAGCACGAAATGATGTCAATCAAATACCCCCACACCTAACTTTTGCTAGTCCCGAGCAAAACAAAGAAAGAGAAAGCATACGAAAAACAAGAAATCCTAACTCACTTTCGTAGGAATCACGGTTGCACTTAGCACGTGCAACAAGCCGTTAAACCTCCTTGTTGCCAAGGAGGAGGAGTGTTGCCTCCTGAGGATTTTCAGCAGATATACCCACAAAATCCGAACAAGATGCATTAATCAATCTAGCTACACGACTTGTTGGACTCATTTTCTCGATCACAGGACGCGGTAATACTACGGGTCGACTCTATATATGTAATCGGTCCACACACCTAGCCTAATGAGGTATTCGTGAAAGTTAGTTAAGGACTTAAGTGAAAGACATGGGAAACCTTAACTTCTGAATGTGATACAATGTGTAAAGTCCATTTTGGTTCTTATTTGACTTTTTTTTCTTTTTTTTTTCTTTTTCTTTGGAGCATTTTATTGGTTGGTGTTTGATTCTCCCAGGGTCCAGTTTCGTGCATCATTGCCTATGGGGGCTTACACTATCATGTACACCTTCCCCCAAATCTCCACATAGGGCGATCCCTACCACCCGTGTAATGGGAGTTCGGTCGGTGCATCCCAAGTCAGATGACTCGAAAGCACGAGGTACAAAGTGAAGGGAACATGTTCTAAAAGTTTTACTTTTAAATGTCAATTGTTATGAATTGAATGAGAAATCATTTTGTTCCTTGTTTATGTTATTCGTCTTTTAGAAGTGTTAAGGAAGAGGCTCTTGGTCCTTAACCGTAGAGCTCTAAAAGATATTGGTTTACATAAAACAAAAGGTATTCGCAATCATGGTAATTAACATGGGACATTAATTACCGAGTTAAGATTGTCGTGTTGGTCATAGATCATTGTAGCTCTACAAGTGAGTGACAACACGGGTACACAAAAGAGGAAAATATTACTTTTGTATACTGAATAGACCTAATAAGTAAAATATTATAGAAATGTGTTTCTGTGTCATTAATATTTTACTGTGTCCTTGGTCCTTTGATATGAGACTTATATCCGATCACTTAAGAAATGCTTGATTAGACTAGTGTCTTAAGCTATCGATAAGTGTAGTGTAAAGGCATTGGTTGGTTAAGTATGACTTTCGTTGGAGAAGATAGTCAAAAGATTATCATTGCCCCTCTTAATTGAGTAATGATATTAGTGGGCCCCTTGATAAAGCAAAGTTATAATGTGCACAATGTGATTTGAGTTAAGTCACATATTTATAACTAGCTTAAAGAGATCAAGAAATGAATACTAATACAAAGATGACACAATACTACTTTGTGTGTATTCTTAATATCATGAGGCAAGGGACGGACACAAGTGGTGCACTCCATCACTAAATGGATCGGGTTTTGATTCGAGTGGAATTAAGACATCTAACTAATTGGGAGCTATAATGTGTAGCTAGATACCGCTTATAGCTTGTGATACTAAGTTCTTAATATCACTGCCAACTTAGTTTAGATCCTCCCATAGGTCACACCACAAAACTGGGAAACGAGAAATGGGGATTTTGAGTTCATACGATGTGTTGGGTTTCGTGTAGAAAATATGACACATGGGGTGAACAAGCACAATCAAAGTTATGTTGTGATTAATAAAATAATTAGAATCTAAATTAAATTCACATGTGATGTAAATATTATGGGGTGTAATGATTAATCATTACATAGGATAATATGTTACATAAGTTGTGAATTTACTACTAATCCCGAAATGTCAAATTTTGTAGGGGTTAAACCGAAATTTGACAAGTCTGCAGTACTGTGCAAAAACGGTCGACCGGTTAACCGCAAACGGTCGACCGATTGGTGCACGGTCGACCGGACACGTCTCGATTGATAACAGGGAATTTTCATCTGTTCGAACGGTCGACCGAATGTTAAATGGTCGATCGAAACTTGGTTCGAGCGGTCGACCGAACCTCCAAACGGTCGACCGGTCTAGACGGTTTTCTGCAGAATTAATTAGATCATGCATGGAATTTGTCCATAATTGATTTAATTCATGGCTGAGATTATTTGTTAGCAAATAATGGATGGTTAGATAGAAGTTTGCATGAAATCATGGGCAAGAGGTTGCACATGAATAGGTAATTTGGAGAGAACTTATAAATACAAGTTTATCTCATTACCTCAAAATTCATTTATTGTTTTTCTCATGCAAAAATCTCTCTCCATAATTCTCCACGAAATTTCCTTAATTCTTAAGATTAGTTTTAGTTTTTCAGAGATCATCTTCTCAAGGGAACTAAAGAGGGGTTAGCAATTGGATTCTAAACCCTATTGGAGATTGAGAGGCTAGCTCTTCTCTCTCCAATCTCGTTTAGAGTTTGGTGAATACTCGGAGGCAATCCACCGGGCGATTCGACCGTCAACGCGACTCCGGATCTTCAAGAGGTTTTAGAGAACCTCTAGGTAAGATCCTCTTTGCAATTGTTTGTTTATTCTAATGCATGTTAAATAATTAGGATAAACAAATGCATGTCTATATGAAAATCGAAGAAATTATGAATGTTTCGATCCTATATGTTTATAAAATTTCGAAAATATATACATACTATAGAGCACGAAATCCAACAGTGGTATCAGAGCTAGGTTCATATTATCTTTGATTTAAACTATAAAATCAATTTAGGCTACCATCTAGAATCAAAACAATTCGGTTTTATGTCTTTTTCGAGTTTTTCGATGTTTTGTTGATAAAATTCTAATAAATTCGTTTTGATGGTTTTATATGTTTTAAAACATCACACATGATTGTTAGAATTGAAATTTAGACATTTGTCTAATTTATAGAATTTTCGTTTTATTTTAAATGATTATTTTATAAAGGAATCAACAAAACCGAAAAGGACTAATGTTCATCTTTCCTTTTGGAAATTGGATGAACAGCGGTTCAAAATAATTAATTTTGAACTATGGATGCATGAAAATCATTGTAATGGATTTCAAATGATTTTTCTAAAATTGTTTGATTTTAATGGATGCATGAAAGTCATGAGGACCAGAGACTTGCCGCGATGGGCTAACTTCACCGGTACTCTGAGGTGTCATGAGGGGTGAAAGGTCAAAGCTGAAAGGCTCGAACCCCTCATGATATTGGTTGGGTGTGGTCAACAAAGAATGAAGTTGTGTTGGCTCACTAGGGTTTAATTTCTCATCGAAGAAAACCCTCCAACCAATAGGCGGGTGCATCGGAATGAGTTCCTCAGGCTCATACGATGGATGCAGCAGACTTGCATCACTAGGAATGGGGCTTCTTCCCAAGTCATCCAACAAGGACCTCCCACCATCATTTAGATCATCAAGCATAAGCTCGGTCGTAGGTGGGTCCTTGTTGGAGTCAATATGAAGCTCAAATGGCTTAATGGCCATGGGACATGAGGTAGAGACACCTTCTGGTATAGGCATATGATGAGGTGTCTCACTCTCACTAGTACTCTCAACTGAATCATGCAACGAACACTCCTTTTGGATATTTATGTTTGATACCAGCTCACTCTGTTGCATTGCAAAGACAAGCAACGAGTTTTCGCTGGCCCCACAAACATTCTCAATGGGTTGCATTGGTGTTAGGGGTGTTCGTTGATTTTGTGGTGCTTTCTCCAATTGGCGGATGAGATTTAGATTTAAAGGTTCATCCATGGGTTCTTGTTGCTTACCAGAGTTGAACACATGAAACTCAGCACTCATGTTACCGAATGAGAGCTTCATGAGACCATTTCTACAATTAATCAAGGCATTGGAGGTGGCCAAAAAATGGTCTACCCAAAATCAAAGGTATTTGAGAGTGGGTGTTCGCAACAGGATTGGTATCGAGGACAACAAAATCGACTAGAAATATAAAATCTCCAACTTTGATAAGCACGTCCTCGATAATCCCCATGGGAATACGAATGGATCTATCCGCCAATTGGAGGGTGATCTTAGTTGGTTTCAATTCTCCCAAGTTCAACTGTTGATAAACAGAGAATGGGAGGAGGTTGACCGCTGATCCTAAATCAAGCAAAACATTGCTCATTCTAGTGTCCCCTATCGTACACAGAATAGTAGGACACCCAGGGTCCTTGTATTTTGTGTAGGTGGGATTGGACAAAAGTTAGTTGATATTTGCAACCAAGAATGCTTTCTTAGGAACATTGGTCTTCCTCTTGGTTGTGCAGAGATCCTTCAACACTTTGGCATATTGAGGTATTTGTTGGATGACATCCAACAAGGGGATGTTAACCTTTACTTGCTTAAACACCTCTAATATCTTGTCCATGTTGTCACTCTTCTTTTTGGTTAACCTACTTGGATAGGGAGCTTTTGGCAGGTAGGTCTTCAGTGGTGCCTGAGAAGAAAGCTTTGGTGTATTACCTCACCCTCAGCCTCTTCTTCACCACCATTCCCACTGAGGGGCTGCATAGATGGTGGTTGTTGTGGCAAGGAAATGTGATTGTCAACTTGTTTTCCATTCCTTAAGGTCACAATGGAATTGACATGGTGAACAGGTTCCTCCACATGGTTCACTTGCCTCCCCCGAGGTACCACATTCTCATTTTGCATGTGTTGTTGTTGGTACAAACGGGGGTTAGCCTCAGGCTGGCTAGGAAAAGGCCCTCTCTCTCTTTCATGTACAGACTGAGCCAATTGGCCCATCTGAAGCTCTAGATATTTGATGGTCTGCTGATTTGAATTGAGAACTTGACTCGTGGTTGACATAATTTTTTTTTCATTGAGTTTTCAAGTCCACGAGTCAAGGTCTCAAGCGAATTGAATCGGGTTTCCATATTATTGGAATTTGGGAACCCCGATTGATTGGTGGTTTGTGCTTGGGGTGGTTGATAGGAATGCGCATGCATGGGAGGTTGGTGTGATTGGTAATGTGGTCTAGAGGAGTTTGAAGGACCACCCGGGGCATTAGTTTGGTTCCATGAAAAATTGGGGTGGTTCCTCCATCCAGGATTGTAAGATGATGAGTATGGGTCATTCCTGGCTCAATCATAGACGGCGTTGACACGCTCCATCTCAGGAGGAATGGACTCACACTCGCTTTCTACATGACCTATCCTACCACATGAATGAGAGGGAATTGGACCAGATGTGCACATGTGAGGTGCACCTTGTTGATTTTGGAGCTCAATCGAATCCATACGGCGCATTAAGGCCACCATGCGCGCCTCGGTGGCCGTAGTGGTATCGACAACAAATACGGCACCCGATCTAGTCGAGTTTGCATTCGCGATCCTTGCTCCTATGCTAGATGATGCAGGTGGTTCCCTCACACTCTCCCATTGCATGGTTTTCTCAGCGAGGTCTTCTAGGAAGGCCCATGCCTCCCTTTCATCCTTTCCCAAGAACTCTCCTTGACACATGGACTCAAGGAGCGTTCGGGACGAGATGTGAAGACCCTCGTAAACAATCTGACAAAGACGCCACAACTCAATGCCATGGTGAGGGCATGAGGATAGTAGCTCCATGAACCTCTCTAGATATGCATGAAATGTTTCGGTCTCAAGTTGATAGAACGAATTGATTTCGTTCCTCAATTTTTGAGTCCGATGATTTGGGAAGTACTTCTTGAGGAATGCAGATTGAAACTCATCCCAAGTCCTAAAGGAATTCGCCTGGTTGTCGTACAACCACTTCTTGGCTTCATCCTTCAGTGCAAAGGGGACAAGCCTAAGATGGATGGAGTCTGTGCTAAGTTGTTGCAGCTTGAACATAGAACAGACCTCCTCAAATTCCCTGAGAAAGATATAGGGGTCACCTTTCCCAATGAAGTGAGGGAGCATGGAAATAAACTGAGGCTTAACCTCAAAATGATTCCCATCAGCCTCTGGCAATACGATGCATGAGGGTAGAGCGGTACGGCTCGGCTAACATCGATCACGGAGAGGTATGGGAACGACAACTGCAAGCACTGGTGGAACATGTGGGTCCAGCAACTGCTCCTCCTCACGGAAATGAGCAGTCATTGAACCCGGACTATGTGCAACAAGGGAAGAGGGAGGCGTCGAGAAATCGACTACCAAAGCATGGTTGACGACACGCCTCGTCAAACGGCCACTCTCGTCTCGTGCCCACGAAAGCATGCACAAAGGTGCACACACACAAACCAAAACCTTTTTATTTTATTTTAAGGAATGTGCGTAGAGGAGAAGATGGGGGAACACAGGAGAGAAAGAATGACTCAGGTGAGAAGGGAAGAAGTACTTATGCTACGACGGATGGGTACAGGTAGAAGCACACAATCAAACAAGGCTCAAGCAATCCTAAGGTCGCTATAGGTCCTTACAGCTAGACGACGCCTAACTGTGTGGTCACACGGCCTCAACACGCCTCACCTCCCTACGGCGAGGACCACAAAGCCCAGAAAGTGAGCCAAGATCCGGAGATCTCTTCTCTCTTACTATCGACAAAGTGGGCAACGCCGATCAGGTCATGACGGTCGGGACCGGATCACTCTCCTAATGCGCCCGAAATCCTTAGGGTCAATGTCTACTTGATTTTAAAAATTAGGCTCTTTGTTAGTGTGGTTTGTGGGGGCAAAGGAAAGGGTGATTAAATCCCCCACCTTATCGTTTATGGGACAGCCCCTCCTTAGTAGCATTTTGGAGTCCTAATCTAGCAATCATCTCTCCAAACAAACGCTCAACTCACACTTGTTTCAATGCACTTCCTACTAACTAATGCATGTTCATACGAAATGCATGAATGTGAGTAGAAGGTGTGTACCTCATGCCAGCACTCAGCAACTGAAAATAAAGCTAAAATGAAAGACAATCTATATGCCTAAGTCACATACATGATGCATGACCTAAACAAAAAGAATGCCTAATCTTTTGCTTTGAGTTTTAGGGTCCAAGTTGCTTAAGGGAAGTTGATTATTAATCTGGGAGCAATCTAAGAGTCAGAACATGCAAAATTGAGTCCCAGATTACTAGGTCAATTAGAGCAACAACACAAAGAAAATAGAAGATGAACAAAGCTCACTCGACCGTTGATTGGCGGTCTCAGACCGTTGATTGGCGGTCTCAGACCGTTGATTACCGGTCTGAAGTGCCTAGTTCGTCTTGAAAATTCTCCAGTAGCCTCCCCTTGCTATTCCCAGTCTCCTAAAACAAAGAAACACTACAAAACACAAATTAAATCCACTCGAATCGTCCAAACAAGAGTCTAGACTGGCACCTCCCCGGCAACGGCGCCAAAAAAACCTGTTTGAACGTTTTAAATAAACCGCAAGTGCACGGCCACGTTGAAGTGGTGGCAAATATGGGTCGTCCTCATGGAGGTGAGCAGCCTCTCGTTTGCACGAAATCAAGTGGAGAAAAAATGGAAGAGAGTTTGGATTATGCTACGCTACGCTACGCTACACTACGAAGTATGAAATGCGAAAGAAAGCAACAAACGATTAACTAAAACTAAACTAAGAATGAAAGACGAGTGCTGGAATTCAGAAATGGAAAACCCCTAAGGGGTGGAGTGAGTGCACACATGCAAAGAGGTGGGTGATGAACACATTCTTTAAGCACAAATGAAGGTGGTGTTATCATGCATAGGAAGTGTCTAAATGTTATGGCAAAACCTATCAATCTATTCACCAACCTAGTTGATTAACATTTACATATACAATTGTTTATTTCAGAACCTAAACAATCTAATCATTTTGGCAAAACTCATAAGTTATAAATTCTATTCTAAACAAGCAAACATACATTCATGTTTTATCAACACATTGGAAATAAAGCATTCAATCCATTATCTAATGCACGTATGTACATCTACTCCACCCCCAAAGGGGATGAAACTACTCACTACACATTACACTAATTATCGAACTAAGAAAGGAAAGCATATTAACTAAGCTAGATTTAATAAAAGACAATTAAACTAAAGCATGCACAAACAATAAAAGAAGAACAAAACAAAGAAACTTTATTTATAAAATGACTCACATTTCAAGTAGCATCCTCCTACTTTAGTGTGTGCTTCAAGGCCTCACTTCTATTAGGAAGAATAGCCACTTAAAATCTGGAGTCATTACAATGGAAGGTAAAGAGTTCTATTTATAGCAATGGAAAAAGGCAAACCGGGACAATCCCCCGATGTGGGACTAAACAGATACCAAAAATAGCCTAAACATCCTCTAATACATGTGTTAGAGAAATTTTAGCGGATTTGGGCCAAAATCGACCGCCAATTGGCGGTCTATATGGTTCAGATCCTTCTCATTTTTGTTGTGGGCTTTTCTTGGTATATTTGTTGGTCTTGGATGCATTTAATTGGTTTGTTGGAGCTCCGACCCGAATCGAATTGCTAAAATACTCCCCATGATGGTGTGGAGTATTCTATTTTGCTCTTAGGTCCTTCTATCTTACCTTCAGGTCCTTCTCCCTTGCATCTCAGTCCCCAGATCTCACAATTCAGTCATTTTTCCCAGCTTTTGGGTCCTTTTATGCTTCATCTCTTCAAACCTATTTATTCCTGAAAACTAAGCATAAAACTCGTAACATAGCATTGTTTAGGTGAAAGATAATGGATATAAGATACAAATATAAGCATGAAATGATGTCAATCAGTCTTCAACTTCAGGATTCACACTTCCCGAAGTTCTTTGTTGTGTTGGTGTAGCCATATCGGTGAATGCACTTAATTTATTAAGTACCATATTCATTTGTTCTTGCAACCTTTGGTTCTTTCTTCGCAATTCACGTGAATTCCTATCCTACTACGGTTTGAGGATGATGACCCAAAGTATTGTCATTGTGCTATTCGATTACTGACACCATGTACTCGTCCAACATGTTCCTCTTTGCCAAGGGCTCTAGTCAAAATATCTCTTCTACCCTCTGAAACAAATTCACCGCGAGAGGCTTGTAGTGTAAGATCGTCCTATTCCGAAACATTGCAAAAATCTTAGAAACTATATCATTGCCTAATGTTAAACACTATTATATCAATTAATTAGGTAGTAAATGAAACACAAGAATTAAATGTAACCACTTAGAATCTTCATTGCAACTCTGCCGACTCAAAGTTAATGTAACTCCCATCCGGAGTAACGCACACTCTCTTCCACTTATCTTCTCTAGCTGGGTGAGATGGAGGAGGCAAATTATTTAAAGCTTCCTGCTTTTTCTTGGCAACCTTTTCAGCCATCACCGTTGCCTTCGGTTTAGGGCATCCCCCTTGCGAAAATCTGTGTTGAAACTTGTTCTTCGATTGTCGTTTTTTGTTGACTATTCGTAGTTCCTACAAAACAAAAAAGAGATTAGTTAACATATTAAACATTCAATGTGTGAAGAAAGTATGAATGTATATTTTACAAAAAATCTGGAGTTAGCCCTGAGCTTTTGTATTCAGCCCATGTCGCCTGAGTAATAAAATTTTAAATTATACATATACTGTCCAAATAAAATTGGACGTCAACTTTGTTTTCAAATCTTTCCATCGAGTACCCACAAACAACATTTACTTCTTTTTCAACTCTTAGTTGATTAGAAAATAAATTTTTCCTGCAACACAAAATAAAGAAAAGTAGTTTTGATTAGATAAAACTTGTAAGGAAAAGGATTTAAATTAAAAGAAAATCTGGATAATAATGAACTAACCATTACATCTTTCCAAATTTACTCTTTCAATGATTCATCCACGATTCACCACTTGGCAATACAAATACACACTTTGCTTCTTGCCAGAGTACCCATATAACGAATCTAATAATATTTGTTTTCTCTGGTGGGCTCCAAGTAAGAATTACCTCCACGGGCAATGGAACTTGCTATTGAATTTTTCTCTCTGAAACTCCAACATAAGAGTAGCTCCATGTGTGTTTGATATTAAGTTTAACCGCAAGTGCATGGCCGCGATGAAGCGGTGGCAAGTACAAGATGATCCGCAGGGAGGTGTGTAGTCTTTGGTTTTTTAGAAATCAAGTGGCGAAATAAGGGAGAAGAAGTTGATTATGCTTAACCTAAACTACACTAAATTAGTAGTTAACAAATGAAAAATAGAGCAACTATAGATTGACTAAAACTAAACTAAAGGCTTAACTAAGAGGCTGGAATTCAGGAAGAGAAACCCCTAAGGGGTGGAGTGAGTCTACACATGTAATGAGATGGTGATAAATGCATTCAATAGGCACAAATGTAGGTTGTGTTTTCATGCATAGAAAGTGTCTAATGATTGTGGCAAACCCTATCAGTTCAATCACTAACCTAGTTGATTAACATTAGCATACACAAGTTGGTTATTAAGAACCTAAACAAGCATCAGAGGTGTCTAATAGTTGTGGCAAATCCATCAAGTTTAGTGTTCTAATCTAAGCAAGGAAGCATACATTCACATTTATCAATCATTTCATAATAAAGCATTCATTTCCATTCTTTATTACATGTATAAACATCATCTCCACCCCCAAAGGGGGATGAATTACTCACTAATCATTAAGCTAGTAATTATGTTAAGAGAAGAAAACATTCTAACTAATTTAAACTAAAATTAATGAAGCAATATTAAGCTAAGCATGCAAGAAATAAAAGAGGCAACATGTAACTAAGAAAAGATTTATTTTATTTCTAACTCACATTATAAGTAGCATCTCTCCACATAAGTTTTTGCTCCAAGTCTTTGCTCTAAGTAGAGGGAGGGGCTACTAAGCTGTAGTAATTACAAAGGAGGAGGAAGAGTTCTATTTATAGTCATGGAAAAAGGTAACTGGGAACAAAGTCTTGGTGTGGGACTAATGGAACATACCAATTATAGACTAAAACAATCTAATACACCTCCCAAAGAAGACAGGTCGGATCCGGAGCAGAAGCCACCACCAATTGGCAGTCTGGATTGCTCGGATCCGACCCGTTTTCAGATGACATATTTGTTGCTCCATTTCTTCATGTGGAGTCCACCCTAAGCGGTTGTGGAAGTCCAGACCCAAATCTAATTGCTAAAATACTCCTCATGATGGTGTGGAGTTTCTCGATTTGCTTATTGGTCATTTTGGTTTACGTCTGAGTCCTTTCCACTTGCATATCAGTCCATAAGTCTCACAATTCAGCCTTTTTTCTTGCGTTCATGTCCTTTTTGTGTCTCTTCTTCTCAAACATGTTTATTCCTGAAACTTAAACATAAAACTCATTATGTAACTTTGCTTAGGTTCAAAATAGAGGATATAAGACATGAATATATACATGATATGATGTCAATCAAATACCCCTACACGTAGTTTTTGCTAGTCCCTAGCAAAACAATGAAAATAAAAACTACGAAAGAAAAAACAAAACGGAAAACAAGATATATCCTAACTCACTTTCGAAGAAATCACGGTTGCACTTAGCATGTGCAACAAGCCGTTAAACCCACTTGTCGCCAAGGAGGAGGAGTAGTGTCTCCTGAGGCTTTTCAGCGGATACCCATAAAATCCGAACATAGATGCATTATTCAATCTAGCAACACGACTCGATGAACTCATTTTTGTCGGTCATTGGACACGGTAATCATACGTGCCAACTCTCTATATGTATCTAGTCCACACACCTAGCCTAATGAGCCATTCATGCAAGTTAGTTAAGGATTGAAGTGAAAGACATGGACAACCTTAACATCCTCAAGTGATACAAAGTGTAAAGTCCATTAAGGTTCTTATTTGTATTACCTTTTTTTCTTTTTGTTCTTTTTTTCATTTTATTTTTCTCTAGTTGGTGTTTAATTCTCCCATGGTCAGGTTTTGTGCATCATTGCCTATGAGGACTTACACTATCACGTATACCTTCCCCTAAATCTCCACATAGGGCGATCCCTACCACCCGTGTAACGGGAGTTCGGTCGGTGCATCCCCAGTCAGATGACTCAATAGCACCAGGCACAAAGTCCCCTCAGACCTAATTTCCTGAGTGATAGAAGCCGTACGAGAAGAGAGAACACCCTACTGCTTATTTCTTATCTACGCATGAACCAAAACCCCTACACTTAAGTTTTCACAACAGGAGTTTCAGGGTTCCTGACTACGACAAACTTCCTTATACTAACAGACACAATTTATTTGACTCACTAGGTTCAAGGTGAACTTATTTATTTGTTTGAGTATTGAAACCTTATGATTACTCACCCCCAAGGGAAGAACGGGGTGCATTCTTACGACTAGATATCCTAATGCATCACGTTCAAGTCAATTTTGGGACCTTCTCTTTTGATTGCCTCAAAAGGGTTTTGCATACGCTAAACACATACACAAACCCTATAAAACATTTCTCTTTCACAAACACATGAAGATTTTGAAAGAAATGAAAATTTTAAAGCACTAGGCAAGAAAAAAAGGCAAGTCACCCAAGGATCATGGCAAGCAAATATATAAATATTAAATGCAAAGTAAACAAAAGAAAGAGAAACAAAGTCACACTAACACGACCCTAGCAAAGTAAACAAAAGAAAGGGAAACAAAAGCAAAAGACATACAAAACTATGTACATAAGTGAAAACACCCCCCACACCTAATCCTTGCATTGTCCTCAAATTGTGAAAGAATGGCGTAAATGCATGGATAGGGTGTACCGGACTAATGATGGCGGCCAAAGGTGCTAGAAGAGGAACCTCGCGCAAGAGCTGATAACTTCCTATAATTTTTTCGGTTTTGCTTAGCCAAAATGACGTTTTGCTACTCTACCGCCATCTCAGATATATAGGTATTAAAGAGCGTTCTCGAGCTCACAAATGAGTTTGGGGAACTGGCTCTAACATCCTCCTCCATGTAATCGGGCATCCATGCCTCTTGAAGGCAATGACGATATGACAGGGTCATTTTCGTAACCTCGAGGTCGATGTCTTGGCGCTCGGCAGCAAGCACTCAAATCATGGGATGCCCAACATTTCACAAAGTTTGGTCACCAGAGTAGGCAGACAATGTATTTCTTTAAGCTTGGCGTTCACCAGAACGTCGAACAACGTTCAACAAATGCAGTGAGGTGAACCGTCCATGAGACTATACACTATTCGCAAACTAGGTGTGAAGAATGTGGAGGTTCTCTCTTGGCCCAACACAATCATACACACCCACCTGGATAGAATGTGCACATTGGAGTAGATGTGCACATTGGGTATTCCCCTATGCGATGAAATGGTTTGCCCGAGCCCAAGCATAGATCGATAGAAATTATTGTCACGAGTGGGCACGATATCATCAACTAAGGGGATCCCAGTCATGTGAGAGATAAATTGGGGTGTCACGGTGTATTTCACCTCCCTGAGGGTGACGCTAAACTCAAGTTGACCGGTCTAGTTACACTCAAGTTTATAATAAAACTCATGTACGAGAGGTGGTACGTACATTGTTTCGTCACCCTCATACAACAAATGATTCCACCCTTTTGCTACGATTCAATCGTAGAAGGGTTCTCTGAAGTCACGAATTGGGGAGGTAAAATTATGTTCTGGAATTAAATATGGGCTGGCCATACCTGCACCTACCTTGGCGAGCTTTAATGGAGAGGCGAGCGACGATGGCGACGGACACGATACAAGACGGGTGGAGACTTAGGCATGTCAACGTGAACGGTGTCCTGGACGCTAGATGTGCAAACCAGACCGCTGGTTGGCGGTCAGTTTGTAAGATTTAGATCCCAGTTTTCTCAAAGCGGCGGTCGGAAGCAAAATACGTTTCTTCGGTGGGTTGCTTTAGTGGATTGTGATGGGTAGGGTTGGGAAACAAGTATTTAAGAAGGGGATGTGCAAAATTTCAAAAGGGACCTCCTTTTTTTCTTTTTTTCTTCTTTTTTTTAAAGAAGACAAAGATATGTTAAAAATTGAAAGGATTGATCATGTCAAGTGATCACATCCGCAGGAAGTTCATGTAAAGACACGACTTCCGCCTCTACCTCTGTCATGGCCCCTCCAAGTACGGTTTTAACCGGTGTCCATTAACTTTGAACACGTCGTTGTTACTTGGGTTTTGAATCTCAACCACCCCGTGAGGGAAAAATGTTAACACAATATAGGGTCCAGACCAACGACTCCGAAGTTTTCCCAGAAACAAGTGGAGGCTAGAGTTATACAATAAAACCTTTTGTCCCACCGTGAAAGTTTTGATCTGCACCGTACGGTCGTGGAAAATTTTGGTGTGGGATTTGCAGATCTTGGCATTTTCGTAAGATTCATTTCTCAACTCGTCCAACTCGTTGAAGTCTAACTTGCGGTTTCCACTGGCAACATCGACTCATGTTAAGATGTTTGATTGCTCATAATGCCCAGTGCTCAAGCTCTATCGGAACATGACAAGCTTTTCCATAAACTAACCGGTAGGGGGACATGCCCAGGTCAGTTTTGAATGCAGTGCGGAAGGCCCACAATACGCCATTACGCTTAGCCAACCAATCCTTCCTTGAAGCATTAACCGTTTTCTCTAGAATTTGATTGAGTTGACGGTTGGAAATTTCCACCTGGCCACTGGTTTGAGGGTGATAAGGTGTGGCCAACTTGTGCGTGATGGAATATTTCCTCATCATTGCTTTGAAGGATCGGTTCACAAAGTGAGTCCCTTGATCACTAATGATGCAACGAGGTGTCCCAAATCTCACAAAGATGTGTTCTTTTAAGAATGTTTTCACGACCTTACGATCGTTAGTGTGAGTGGGGATTTCCTCAACCCACTTTGACACATAATCAACCGCCACAAGAATGTAGGTGTGACCATGGGACAAGGGGAAAGGGACCATGAAGTCGATGCCCCAAACATCAAAGATGTTAACCACTAAGATAGGATCGAGTGGCATCATATCACGTCTTCCAATGCGTCCCATACGTTGACACCGATCGCATGATTTGCAAAATGCAAAAGTGTCTTGGAACAACGTGGGCCAGTAAAAGCCGCATTGAATCACTTTCGCAATGGTTTTCTTGGCACCGAAGTGCCCACTACAAGCCTCCGCAAGGCAAAAGGACAAGACACTCCGAATCTCGTCATTAGGAATGCACCTTCTTATGATTTGATAGACACAATACTTAAATAAGTAAGGTCATCCCAATAGAAGTGCTTGACTAATGACTTGAACTTGGCTTTCTCATTTTGTGTCCAATAAGCTGGCACCTCACCGGTTACTAAATAGTTCACAATATCTGCGAACCCGGGGGTGAGGCTATTGCCATAAGGTTCTCATCAGGGAAGAACTCATTCACCGGTTGATCCGATGAAAGCTCAACTAGAAAGTCAGATAGGTGATCTGCCACAACATTCTCGCATCCCTTCTTATCCCATATCTCAAGGTCAAACTCTTGCAACAACAAGATCCTACGAAGGAGATGAGGTTTCACATCCTTTTTAGACAAAATGTAGCGAAGAGCTGAGTGATCAGTGTACAAGATGACTTGCGACCCAATGAGTTACTGACAAAATTTTCCAACGCAAATATGATCATGAGGAACTCTTTCTCAGTAACGGAGTAGTTCAGTTGGGCGTCATTGAGAGTACGACTAGCATAATAGATCATATAAGGCAATTTGTTGTCTTTCTGACCCATAACTGCTCCTATCGCAAAATCGGATGCATCACACATCAACTCGAAAGGTAGAGTCAACATCGGTGCCTTTATAATAGGAACGGAGGTTAACTCACGCTTCAGAAACTCAAAAGTAGTCATGCACTCAGGTGTGAACTCAAAAGATGTGCCTTTAGCAAGCAAGCTCAGCAAAGGGCGAGTTATCTTGCTTAAATCTTTAATAAAACGTCGGTAAAAACCACCAAGTCCAAGGAATGACCGAATATCTTTTACCGAGGTGGGTGACGGAAGCTTTGAAATAAGCTCAATCTTTGCCCTATCCACCTCGATTCCATCACGAGATACCACGTGGCCCAATACGATGCCTTTCGTAACTATGAAATGACACTTTTCCCAATTAAGGACAAAGTTTGTTTCCGAACACCTCTTGAGAACAAGGCTCAAGTGGTGCAAGCACTCACTTGTCAAAGGAGGTGACATGCACCGAGAAGTCATCCATGAAAATGTCAAGGAAGTTCTCGACCATGTCGGAAAAGATACTCGACATGCAACATTGGAATGTTGCAGGTGCATTGTATAGTCCGAAAGGCATACATCTATATGCAAACGTCCCTAAAGGACATGTGAACGTGGTTTTCTCTTGATCTTCAAGAGCAATTGGGATTTGATTGTACCCCGAATAACCATCAAGGAAGCAATAGTAGGCATGCCCGATGAGTCTTTCTAACATCTAATCGATGAAAGGCAGAGGGAAGTGATCCTTACGCGTCACTGCGTTCAACTTCCTATAGTCAATGTAGACTCGCCACCCAGTTTGAAGTCGTGTAGGAACTAGTTCATTGTTGTTGTTCTGGACAACAGTGATACCATACTTTTTGGGCACAACCTGGACATGACTTACCCAAGCACTGTCCGAAATGGGAAAAATGATGACATGATCTAAACACTTGATGATCTCTTCCTTAACTACTTCTGTCATGGCTGGATTTAAACACCTTTGTGGGCCGCGACGTGGTCGTGCCTCATCCTCCATATAGATGTGGTGTTGCACGACATCATGACTTATCCCTTTAGTGTCCTCCAAGGACCACCCAATGGCTGATTTGTGCTCCTTTAGGACTTGAATCAAACATTCTTCCTGATCCTCAGTCAACTGATTGACATCATTTCATGATCATATTTGTATCTTATATCCATTATCTTTCACCTAAATAATGTTATGTTACGAGTTTTATGTTTAGTTTTCAGGAATAAATAGGTTTGAAGAGATGAAGCATAAAAGGACCCAAAAGCTGGGTAAAAGGACTGAATTGTGAGATCTGTGGACCAAGATGCAAGGAAGAAGGACCTGAATGCAAGACCGAAGGACCTAAGAGCAAAACAGAATACTCCTCACCATCATGGGGAGTATTTTGGCAATTCTATTCGGGTCGGAGCTCCAACATGCAAACTAGATGCATCAAATACCAACAAAGCCTTCCAGAAAAGCCCACAAGAAATTCCAGAGCGATCCGGACACTGTCGACCGCTAATTAGCGGTCCAAGACCGCTAATTGGCGGTCACTTTTTGCCCAAATGCGCTAAAATTTCTCCAGCACATGTATTAGAGGATGTTTAGGCTATGTGTGGTATCTGTTTAGTCCCACATCGGGGGATTGTCCCGGATTAGCTTTTTCCATGCCTATAAATAGAACTCTTCACCTCATTTTGTAATCACTCCATATTTTAAGTGGCTATTCTTCCTACTAGAAGTGAGGCCTTGAAGCACACACTAAAGTAGGAGGATGCTACTTTTAATGTGAGTCATTTTATCAATAAAGTTTTGTGTTTCTTTTATTGTTTGTTTTATGCTCCTTTTATTATTTGTGAATGTTTTAGTTTAATCGTCTTTTAATTTTAGCTTAGTTTTAATATGCTTTTTTCCATAGTTTAATAATTAGTGTAATGTTTAGTGAGTAGTTCCATCCCCTTTGGGGGGTGGAGTAGATGTACATACATGCATTAGAGAATGAGATGAATGCTTTAATTTCAATGTGTTGATTAAACATGAATGTATGTTTGCTTGTTCAGGATAGAATTTATAACTTGATGAGTTTTGCCAAAATGATTAGACACCTCTCATGCTTGTTTAGGTTCTGAAATAAACAACTTGCATATGTAAATGTTAATCAACCAAGTTGGTGAATAGATTGATAGGTTTTGCCATAACATTTAGACACTTCCTATGCTTGATAAACACCACCTTCATGTGCTTAAAGAATGTATTCTACACCCACCTCTTTGCTTGTGTGCACTCACTCCACCCCTTAGGGGTTTTCCCATTTCTGTATTCCAGCATTCTTCCTTTGTTCTTAGTTTAGTTGTTATTTCATTGTTTGTTTGCTTCTTTCACATTTCATACTTCTTAGTGTAGTGTAGCGTAGAGTAGCGTAACCAACTCTTTTCTCCATTATTTTCGCCACTTGATTTCGTGCAAACAAGAGGCTGCTCACCTCCCTGAGGACGACCCGTACTTGCCACCGCTTCATCGCGGCCGTGCACTTGCGGTTTAAATTAAAACGTTCAACATCAACGTCGATGAAATAATCACCGGAAATGACCTATCAGGACCAAGAAAAACATGTTTCAGTTCCTTAGGGAGTTTTTTAAGCTCAATTGTGGGTGGCTCCTCAAGGCGAAGCGTGATATCTAGCTCGAGATGTAAGATAGGAGGAGCTCTCATGTACTGAACAACATGCACATCATTACTCAACTCGCCCTCGTCCTCTTCATGAATATTTTCAAAGAGATCATTGGTTAACTTGTGATGCATTGCATACATTGCATCATATGTCTTTCATTTAGATTACTTTTATATCAATAAATGCTACTAAGGTATATGTTTAGTCGTATTTACAGAATACAGGGACCTGAATGCAAATTACCCACATTCCGAGCATAAACGTGTGCAAAAGATTCATTTCTATCATAAAGACCGAATTCAAGTTTATCGGGTTTGAAATGGAAATGCATCCAAGCATAAAAGCATTCAAGGAGCTAATTACAAAAAGGTCAAGGGCTTAATTGCAAAATACCAAGGACCTGATTGCAAAAGAAAAGGATCAAGTTATTTTGTTGGAAAAGTCAAAAGAAAAGTCAAATATAAATCTCCAACAATGGAAGGAATTAATCCGGAGTTTAAAAGAATGGAAAGAATCCATCCAGACGCGCAAATAAAGATCAAATCATGCCATAAACGCACCACAGAAATCCGGGCGCGAAATCCTTGATTTGGGCGGCGATTCCACCGCATCTCCCATGCATTGTGCGGCGATTTCGCCGCACCAGTGAGGATCTGTGTGCTCCAATTTTGTCCAGTGTTGGGTTGACGCGTGTACTATCCTTTTATGTATTGGTATCCCCTGTATCGGCTATAAATAGCCCTGTAGGACGAATGTAACACATCTTTGAACCTTTGGTCTTGGATCATTAGTAATAAATTTCTGTTTTATTTTGTTTTGTTTTTATTTTCTTTTAATGTCTCTAGGATCCTTTCTTCTTCCTCCCTCCATGAGTTTCTAACTCTTTCCAAAAGGTGGAGGTGATGGAATTAGGGGTAGAGAAGATGAATGCATGTTATTGTTTTAAGTTCGTGATTAGTATATTTTGATTACTTGAGTTTATGTTAAATCATTTATCTTGTAATGCTTCATAACTAACATGATTTATTTCAAGTTTCTCCATTCTCCAATCTAAACCTAAGTCTAGACCTCCACCCGACGGAATTCTCTTCTTTGTTCTTGTTTTAATTTTAATTGCTTTTGTTTCGTAGTTTAGTTAATTAAACCAAAAACCCCAAAAACCCTAATTGATTCTTCTCTACTTCTTCCCATCAATCGAAACAACAAAAATAACGAAATCTCTCCCTCCTTGTGTTCGACCCGTACTTGCCACGTCTTCATAGACGCCGTGCACTTGCGGTATAAATTTAAATTCTCATCAAGTTTTTGGCGCCGTTGCCGGGGAGGCGACGAAGATTTTGTTTGTTTTTGTATTTTCGATTTTTTTCTGTTTATCGTGTGCGCGATCTAACTATTTGGATTTGCGTCTCAGGAGACAACAGAGCGCGCGGTGAAATCTGACCGCAATCTGAGCCATCTAGGCGGCGAAATCGCCGCACCACCAAGAGTAGTTGCGGCGGAATCGCCGCACAACCTAGGGATCCGGTCTTCAAATTTCTGGGACGTCGTCGGCATCTCTGGGTGGTCGCATTGAGATACTGGAATCTCCGAGAGCGGGCGGCGAACCCGACTGAGCATTGCGGAGGAAACTTTTCTTGCCTTTCTCGTAAAATCTGAATAGTTGAAAAGTTTCCTTTCGTAGAATTGCACGTGTTAGGGTTACAATTCCATAATTGACAATAATTCAACTCTGACCTAAAATTGGCAAAATTAGAAAGACCTTAGTGCATGCATCATATAATGTTTTGCTTGCATTATTCTTGCTAAATTCTTGCAAATTAATACTTGTTGAAGATTGCTGGAGGCAAGGTACGTATCGAGGTTTTTATCGATTGCATTAGAGCATATTATCTAGTTGCATACAACCTTGCAATTGCCCCCATTAAAAAGACCATTGTTTGACTATCTTTGCTAGATTTAAGTTAAACTATCTTAAGGGCAACTCCGTAGGAAAAGATACGGTGGGGATTTCATCACCCTCCCGTAGCCCACAAACCACAATCCTGAAGTGTTGCCTAAGCCTAAAATTTAAAATCAATTAGACATTGGCCCCTAAGGACTCGGACTCAATTAAGGAGGAGATTGGTTTGACTTGCTATGACCTGAAGCTAATTGAATTCAAATTGGTGTCTAGAAAAGTGTTTTTGTGTTGACGAAAGTCTTCCAAGCGACGTGGTTGTCTAATTGGCACCGACTCTGTCGGAAGCGCCCCCACTAGCTATACACTAACTGGCCAACTTGGTTTGATTGGTGAGGGAGGTGAATCGAGCAAATCAATTCGACTCAACCAGTTAGGAGTCGTCTAGATCTAAGTGACACTAGGTCTAGGATTGTTTTGACCGTGCTTGTTCAGGAAATTTCTGACCAACCCTAATTTTTATCCTTTAGAGTTAAGTTTCCCTTCTCGTCTGAGTCTTCTTTCCTTTGTCATCCTTACCTTTCTATTGTTTGTTTCCTTTCAAAAAAAAAGAAAAAGTAATTGATTCTTGAAATTGAATTTGAAATTTAAATTTCAAACTCAAGTTCAAAAATTGATTCAACCCGGTGCACTCAGATTTGGATTCGGGACTTGAGTAATCGACTCTCACGAGTTCATCTGGATTCCAGTCTAGAGCTTAACCCCAACCCATCTGTTGCACCACCTCACCCGGATCTAATGGGTGAGAACGTAGTGGACCCGCCTGTTGCACAACCTATAACTCTGAGGGATCGGTGCTACCCAACAATGGCTGCTCAGCCATCGTGCATCGTCATGCCCACCATATCGGGTCGCGACTTCGAACTTAAGGCACAATACATGAGTATGCTGCCTAAGTTCACCTCTAGGGAAGATCCATATCTCTTCCTTAGAGAATTTGAGGAAATCTGCTCTCTTATGCAATACCAGCATATCCCTGAAGAGGCAGTGCGTCTGAAATTCGTGCCTCTAGCACTGAAAGACGACGCTAAGAAATGGCTATATAGTCTAGCCGAAAGATCTATTAGAAGTTGGGCCGAATTTGTTCAAGTTTTCCTAAAAAAATATTTCCCCAACCATAAGACTATGAAGATTAGGAATGAAATTGTTGCATTCGTTCAGTCTGAGAGCGAGCCGTTCTATTCCTATCTTGAGAGATTTAAGAGTGTCTTGACCCAATGCCCTCATCACGGAATACCGAAGTGGCAATTATGCCAAATTATTTATGAGGGATTGACACCCACATCTAGAGTTATGCTAGAATCTGTGAGCCAAGGGAACTTCATGTCCAAAAATGAAAATGATGCCTGGACTTTTCTTGAGGATTTAGCTAAAAATAGTATGCAATGGGACAATGCTAGAACACCCATCAACCCGAGTATTGGATCTAGGATAGCGAGTCAACCCCGACCAGGTGTCTTAGCTGTAGACTCCAACATAGCGGCTGAGGCAAAACTAGCTACCCTAATGCGTAGAATGGAAAGTCTAGAGCTACAAAATCAATCCCGAATGAATCAACCCTTGTCTATCCCCTGCTCTAGATGTGGTCAGACTGGTCATTTAATGGAGGACTGTGTGGACCTGGAACATGTTAATGCCACATTTAACAATTCTAGAAATGATCCTTACGCATCAACCTATAACCCAGGTTGGCGTAATCATCCCAATTTTTCGTGGACCCAACAAGGACAACCTCCTAGACAACAACAAACCCCATATAACCAAAATAATACATCATCTGGGGGTAATAACAATGGAAATCATGAGGTTAGGTTGACAAAATTAGAAACTTTAATGACAACTTTTATACAAACAACCAACCAATCATTCCAAAGGCTAGAGACACAGGTCAGCCAATTAGCACAGATAATAGGTGAAAGAGAAAAGGGCCAATTACCAAGTCAACCTGAGGTGAACCCAAGAACTAATAATCAATATCAATCTTATCAACCACCTTCAGGAACTAACAACCCTAGACCGGTTCAAATGGTTAATGAGGAAGGACCGTTCCAACAAATCAATGCTGTAGTATCATTACGGTCCGGAAGACAAATTGACAATAATGTGGTAAACCCTAGAATGACTAATCAATCTAGCCATCAAGCACCCACATATGACTTGACCATTGAACCCGACGTCCAAATTGAAAAGCCCAATCCACCCACCCAATCTGAACCTGTGGCTCAACCTGAACCTGAGCGAGTCTATGTGCCTAAAGCCCCATTTCCCAATAGACTCAAAAAGAACTCTAGTGCACAAATAGAGAAAATCCTGGAAGTATTTAAGCAAGTTAAGGTGAATATTCCACTCTTAGATATGATTCAACAAATACCTGCTTATGCTAAATTCTTAAAAGATTTGTGCACTAAGAAGAGAAAAACGAATGTACCAAAGAAGGCGTTCTTAACTGCAAACATATGCTCAATTCTTTCCAACACATCTCCTATAAAATATAAGGACCCGGGGTGTCCCACAATTTCATGTTCAATAGGAGATACGTTTATCAATAAAGCCCTTCTAGAGCTTGGTGCAAGCGTTAACTTGCTCCCATTTTCTGTCTACGAGCAACTCAACCTTGGTCCGCTGAAACCCTCTAGGACAACCCTCCAATTCGCTGATTGTTCTGTTAAGAAACCGAGAGGTGTAGTAGAGGACGTTTTGATTAAGGTTGGTGACTTCATTTATCCAGTGGATTTTGTCGTACTTGATACTGAACCTGTTGTAAATCCTAATCGACAAATCCCTGTAATTCTAGGTAGACCCTTTTTAGCCACTTCGGAAGCATTAATAAACTGTCGAAATGGGCTCATGCAATTATCTTTCGGGAACTTAAAAGCAGAATTTAATATCTTCCATATTGATAATGAGCCAGAAATAATATGCAACCCAAGTGATGTTGTGATGAGAGCACGTATTTATCAGAATTCTGAATCAAATAAATCATCACATAAGCAAAAAGGAAGTAAGAAAAAAGGGAGTAATTCATTTACTCAACCACCATCACTCGAGCAAATAAGCGAACCAATTCAAGTGAGAAGAGTGGAATCTTTTCCTCAAGTCAACATGGGGAACAATTCAACTGGATACATGCACCAACATGGTGTCATTCAATCCAGTTCTGATTATGGTTGACTTTGAGCAAACTCAACCCCTCTACCGCAAGCCGACGCAGGTAATCAGTGCATTTATTTTATCTATGCATACATTGATGACAATGCATGATTTAGGTGTGGGGGGGTGTTTATATATGTACATATCTATCTATTTGATTTTCTGTTCTGCTGTTCTGCTTTATTTAAAAAAAAAAAAATCAATATTCTATGACATAGCTTAAGATTGAACTGCCAAAACCCGTGTACAAATTGCATTAAGTTTTTGTTCCTTATTATATAGTTCTGCTTGTAGAAATTATGACATAAATCTAAGTTCCAAAGAAATAACCCATGGCCCTTGTAAGACATGTATGCACTTAAATTGGATGAATCAAATCTTTGAAGTGGTTGATAAAAAGCAGAGGTTGAGGAAAATATACCGGGAAGTGTGGACTTCTAATAGCAATTAAGCCTTGAGGAAAATAAAAGTAAAATAAAATAAAAATAAATTGAGGAAAACACATTTTGCAAAATGATTACAAAAGCCCAAGCCTTCGAGTCACTGGTCCGTAGGGGTATCTTGAAACCCGGTAACTTGAGTCTGCCAGCTCGGGATTATCGACCAAACTCGCTACACGAATGCAAAAAGGGTATAAGTGTTAAAAAGAAAAGCAAATGTGTTGAATCACGGAAAAAGGAAAAAAATAAATAAATACTTTAAGATACTCAAGGCCCAAAGCTAAAGGAATGATTCATGCCATGGTTGATCCAAATGATACTTCACCACCAGAGGAGGCGTGCAAAATAATTCATGTGATAACATGTGTAGAGGGGTTAGTGGTGTGAATGTTGGAGGAATAAAGACCAAGTCAAACCTTTTATAAGTTAGAACTGTATAATGAGCATGCGAGAACTTTAAGTGAGATGTATAAGGTTAAGGCAGAGATATTAAGAGCTATTAATGGAGTGTTGAATTAAGACTTTGTGGGTGTGTCAACTGAAAACCCTCACGAGACAAAACTCGTCCTCTAAGGCAACTTGGAGGTTTAAAGGCTTGTTGCACATGCTAAGTGCAACCGTGATTCCTACGAAAGTGAGTTAGGATTTCCCTGTTTTCATTTCTTTTATATTTTGCTTTGCTAGGGACTAGCAAAATCTAGGTGTGGGGGTATTTGATGCATTGCATACATTGCATCATATGTCTTTCATTTAGATTACTTTTATATCAATAAATGCTACTAAGGTATATGTTTAGTCGTATTTACAGAATACAGGGACCTGAATGCAAATTACCCACATTCCGAGCATAAACGTGTGCAAAAGATTCATTTCTATCATAAAGACCGAATTCAAGTTTATCGGGTTTGAAATGGAAATGCATCCAAGCATAAAAGCATTCAAGGAGCTAATTACAAAAAGGTCAAGGGCTTAATTGCAAAATACCAAGGACCTGATTGCAAAAGAAAAGGATCAAGTTATTTTGTTGGAAAAGTCAAAAGAAAAGTCAAATATAAATCTCCAACAATGGAAGGAATTAATCCGGAGTTTAAAAGAATGGAAAGAATCCATCCAGACGCGCAAATAAAGATCAAATCATGCCATAAACGCACCACAGAAATCCGGGCGCGAAATCCTTGACTCGGGCGGCGATTCCACCGCATCTCCCATGCATTATGCGGCGATTTCGCCGCACCAGTGAGGATCTGTGTGCTCCAATTTTGTCCAGTGTTGGGTTGACGCGTGTACTATCCTTTTATGTATTGGTATCCCCTGTATCGGCTATAAATAGCCATGTAGGACGAATGTAACACATCTTTGAACCTTTGGTCTTGGATCATTAGTAATAAATTTCTGTTTTATTTTGTTTTGTTTTTATTTTCTTTTAATGTCTCTAGGATCCTTTCTTCTTCCTCCCTTCATGAGTTTCTAACTCTTTCCAAAGGGTGGAGGTGATGGAATTAGGGGTAGAGAAGATGAATGCATGTTATTGTTTTAAGTTCGTGATTAGTATATTTTGATTACTTGAGTTTATGTTAAATCATTTATCTTGTAATGCTTCATAACTAACATGATTTATTTCAAGTTTCTCCATTCTCCAATCTAAACTTAAGTCTAGACTTCCACCCGACGGAATTCTCTTCTTTGTTCTTGTTTTAATTTTAATTGCTTTTGTTTCGTAGTTTAGTTAATTAAACCAAAAACCCCAAAAACCCTAATTGATTCTTCTCTACTTCTTCCCATCAATCGAAACAACAAAAATAACGAAATCTCTCCCTCCTTGTGTTCGACCCGTACTTGCCACGTCTTCATAGACGCCGTGCACTTGCGGTATAAATTTAAATTCTCATCAACTTGTCATGAATCGGGGGGTGCTCTAATTCCTCTTCCAAGTCCAAGATAAAATTGACTTCCATGGGGTCATCAAAAGGGCTTGGTTGCTTGGCCATGTTAAACACATGAAATGTCGCGGTCAAGTTCCCGAACATCAATTTCATGAGACCTGTGCGAGAGTTGAATAAATCATTGGATGTCGCTAGGATAGCCTACCCAGAATCAATGAAATTTGAGATTGGGTATGCGCAATCGGTACAGTGTCAAGGACGACAAAGTCAACAAGGAATATGAAATCATCAACCTTGATCAGCCAATTGACCCCCTTCGGGACTTTAATTGAACGATCAGCCAATTGGAGAGTTGTCTTCATGGGTTTGAGCTCATGCAGGTTTAATTGCTGATACACAGAAACAAGTAAGAGGTTAACCGCTGAACCTAAATCCAACAACACATTGTTAATGTGAGTGTCTCCAATGATGCATGAAATCGTCGGACTTCCTGGGTCCTTTAACTTCACGTACATTGGGTTCGATAGGATCGAACTCACATTAACTGCCATGAATGCCTTGTTAGGGACATTAGTTTTCCTCTTAGTGGTGCATAGATCCTTTAAATTTTTTGCACACGAGAGTACTTGTTGGATCATGTCTAATAAGGGGATGTTGACATTCACCTTTTTGAAGACCTCCAGCATCTTATCAATACAATCACTATACTTCTTTGCTAACCTAATTGTATACGGAGCTTTTGGTAAGTAGGTTTGTCTTGGTGCTTCAGAGGGGAGGGTGAGTCTTGGCAAACTGACTCGCTTTGCTTGGGATCCGATGGAGAAACTTCCTCAACATCGGGCTCCTTGTCCCTACTGTTCCCACATAGGGGTGGCACAAAAGAATGTTACAGCAAGGAAATGTGGTTGTTGACCTGCTTCCCATTTCTTAGGGTCACAATACATTGACAGGGTCCATAGGTTCTTCCACACAGTTCACTTGCCCCCCATGTGGTCCTGAACTCGCAACTTGCATGTTCGGTTGTTGTTGAGTACGGGGGTTAGCCATAGGTTGGCTAGGCCGAGTCCTTATCTCTCTATCTCATGTACAAATTGAGCCAATTAGCCCATATGAAGCTCTAGAGATTTGATGGTCTGCTGATTTGAAGTGAGAACTTGACTTGTTGATGACATAAAGTTTTTCATTGAGTTCTCAAGTCCACGAGTCAAATTCTCAATCGAATTGAATCGGGTTTCCGTGTTGTTAGAATTTGGGAAACCCGGTTGGGTGGTAGGTAAGATTGTGAATGCATGGGAGGTTGGTGTGTTGGACTTCAATAAAGTTTGAGTGGTTTCCATGAACGTTTGGAGGGTTTGTTTTAAGGAATCAAATTTGGGGTCAACAGTGAGGTCCAAGTCAGAGTTTGGGAAATTTTGGGATTGGGTGTTGATGGGCTGAGAATGAGTCCAATGATTTGAAGTGGGGTGTTGGTAGAATTCTGGGTATTCGGGAGGAGGATACGGGGGTGAAAATGAAGTATAAGAATTTGGATAAGAATTGTCTCCCCACGAATCCATCACTCTCGGGTTGTACGCGGATGCGTAATGGTCACATTGAGCATTTTGGGAAAAGGTATGCTCATACTCAGGCTCAGGGGGAACATAAGGACATTCCCCGATAACATCATCACTCAACCCACAACAGTCGCACGGTACGGCTACTGGAGCCGCCAGTGCACTCATGTCGTCTGCCATACGCATGAAAGAGGCCAAAGTTTGTTGTAATGTCTCAGTTTGTTGACCAGCATATGATCCGACATAACTAGATTGTGGTCTAGCAGTCGGTGCCTCTCTCATGTTACTCCTATATGAAGATTGGTCAGTAACACAATGAAGATTATCCCAACCATACGGGGTGTTCGTCTGAGCCACCCCCGGTTGCATGGGTCCGGAATACCAGGAAGAATTGTCTTGATCCCAACAATGATATGGATGGTCGCCCATGTAACCATCCATCTCAACAAACAACTCTCGAGTCGACCACTCTAACCACCACGATACTAAGCTCGCAAAAAGTGTTCAACTCGACCCTAAAACGCTACCAGAGAGTGTAAAGGGGAGGATACTAAAACGTAGAAGTAGGTGAGAATAAGATGACTTAGAGGAGAAGGGAAGAATCCCTAAAGCTAGCGTGGGTGAAGGGATCAGGTAGAAGCCTAACTAGCAAGCACGACTCAAACAATGTAAGGAAATGGGTCCTTAGGCTAGACGACGCCTAACTTCGAGGTCACTAGTCTCGACACGCCTCACCTCCCTACAACGAAGACCAGAATGCCCAGCAAGTGATACCAGATCCGGAGATCCAGTACCTCCTACTATCGACAAGGTAGGCAATGCGATCAGGCCATGACGGTCTCAACTAGATTACTCTCCTAGTGCGTCCCAAATCTTAGGGCCAATGTCTACTTGCTTTTAGTTAAGGCTTGATTAAGAGTGATTTTTTGGGCGAAGGAAAGGGTGATGAAATCCCCCACCTTATCTTTTACGGGACATCCCCTCCTTAGTAGCGTTTTGATCCTAAATCTAGCAATCAACGCTCCAATCAAACGCTCAATTCAGTCTTGTCCTGATGCAATTCCTACTAACTAATGCATGGGCATACAAGATGCATGAATGAGTGTAGGAAATGCGTACCTCACGCCAGCGCTCAACAACTGTAAATAAAGCTAAAAGAAAATACAACTACGTGCCTAAGTCAAGTACATGATGCGTGACCTAAACAAGTAACAATGTCCAATCTTTTGCTTTGGATTTTAAAGCCATGTTGATTAATGGGGGAGTTATTAATAATCTGGGAGCAAACTAGAAGTCACAACATGCAAAACAGGACTCCCAGATAACTACAATAAAAAAAGAAACTACAAGAAGAAAACTGAGAGCAAGAAACGCTCACCAGGCCGCCAATTGGCGGTCCCAGACCGCTGATTGGCGGTCCCTGTTGAAGCTTTTCTACTCCAACTCCTCCAGTAGCCTCCCTGTAAGCTCTAGGATCCCTAAAACTAAGAAAACACAACAACCAAAAAATTAAAACCACTCGAATCGTCCAAACCAAGGTCTGGACAGAGCACCTCCCCGGCAACGGCGCCAAAAACTTGATTGATCATTTTACATTTTGGTGTACTCCGCAGACAGAGAGCAGTATCGAGAGCACCTGATGTAACACCCCCGATCCCGTGGGTATGCACACTGGGAAAGAATACTAGTGTCGCGATCAGAGACCTTCGCGACGACCGAAGGAGTTACAAAAGACGAACGAAATGAGACGACTCGACAAGACGTAAAGGACATACGGAGATGGATAACTTACAGGAATAATAAAGCAATAAAATGTCAATATATGGAAAGTTCAACAACAATATCCGAGTCTCAAAGGAATTACAATAACAGTAAGCGGAAGTAAGATAAAATCAAGACTCTGGTCGACATATCCCTCGTGTACATAATCTTCGACACTCGTCCAGTCTGCCCTGTGGGAACCTAAGTACCTGCAAGCACCTCATTAACAAATGCGTGAGTTTTCAATTAAGAAAACTCAGTATGCTCCTGGCCAAAACAACATTTTACAGAATTATGCATGGAGTCTAATTAAGACAAAAGCATCCAAAATAGAACAGAAAACACCAAGTGCAACAAAAGGCTACGACTCCATAAGCCGCGCCGGTCGGGCGCACCCGAACCCATTCCTCGAGAGAAACCAGAACACCAACCTCGCTGGTCAAAGGTGGTCACCCGACAGTGACCCACCGCTCTGCACAAAGCGGTGCGCCAGATAAGTGTCACAATTCGCGGCAAGTGACCTACATGGTGCCATTGCGAACTTGGGAATACCTACCCCGAGACAGAATGACAGCGCGCCTGCCCAGGACTTATCTTACGCCTGGCCTCCCAATGTGAAGGTCTTATGTGAATGACCTCTATAGCTAGAGGACCCACTCATGGCCCGTCGGCCCAGAAAACAGAATGTGCCCAGAATTATTAATCAGATTAAAGTCTAAAGTCTAATGCAGCTACAAGCTATGGAACGAGCTCAAGGAAGAGTATCCGGATACCCTCCTAACAGCCCCGAACGAAACAAAATTAGAACATCCCAACAGGAACCAAACCAAAATAAGCAAGCAAACATACCCAGATTGGCAATTCATCGAGTCATCTACGGGTCATGATAAGGATGTCATAAGGTCTGATATCCTAAGGGTCCTACATGATCACTACATAACCACACAACAATAAATCACATCATAAGCTTATGTGAAATGAAGATAGAACACGTGATACAACAAGATATCACAAATAACGCCATGAACATTAAATTACATGAACATTCCATTTCAGACATATGCACATTACCTCTTACCACTCTAAACATGATCAACAAAGATATGACCATGTACAAGTATGTTGTAGTAACATGACTTAATGAAATATGCTTGTGATCTCACAGTCCAGACGGATCTATAGGTATATACATAAAAACACACACGCATACGTGGTTCTACTATACTATAAATTAAATGGTGAGTTGCATAGATCATGGATGAGTTCTATTTTTACTTCATGCTAGCGTATACCAATGTAAATCAGTAGAGGTTTAAGAAAATCAGATCATATATAAGACGTCATTACTGCTGGACGAAATCAAGCCGATTACCAAATTAAGAAATTAACACAACTCCATTCTACCGATTGCTTTAACATCTAGATTGAAATATGTCACTTATACTCAGATGGGGTGTATTAGAGTGATTACCAATCAGAGCATATACATGGTTTAGTCTTTACTGGAATGAAATCAGACATGACAAACTGATCTTAACATTCAAAGTGATACATGCAACATTATTTGGACGTAAAAGCTAGATCACGTTTAGATGCGAGATCTGAAATCCAAGATGATTCACAACTATAACCAGTCGCGAAATTATGCAAGCTCATGTGATCTAAGATAAGTAACATATCATAGGAAATCACATATCATAAGCATTAAGAACACCATCAACAAAAATCGTCAATCATCACAAACTCAACGACAAGGGAAAGTTGCACCACACGCAAGCATGCATGCAAGCACCCTTCCCGACGCGCTCCCCACAGCCCAGCCTCCTCCCTTCCGGTTTCTTCCTCAAACCTCTGAGGAAAAACATGAGGTTAGGGTCGTGATGATGTGCGGGACGCCAAGACAGCCTCTGAAATTCAGAGAGTGCACCACAGTCCACCCTATCGGGTAGATCTCCACTTGTGCGACTCCAAACCTCAGACCGACCAGCCCACTGGTGATGGACTAAACTCAATCCAACACCCCATACTTCCTATTACACTAAAGGTCCAGGAGCATACCTGATCGGCAAGGAAGATTGCCTGAGCTTTTCCGGAGATTCTGCCCACCAACTCTTCTTCTAGACGCACAAGGCTGCACTAGACGTAGCTCCCAACTCGCCGGAGATCAGCCCACCAATCAGCTGGAGAGGAAGGAATGAGTGGTCTGGAGTGATGTGTGTGTGGAAGGAAAAGGGAGGAAGAGGACGGCTGGGAGGGCCTTATAGATTGCATACAACTCTCCAACTTCCTAGCTATCAAGCCACTTCAGGACTTGCCAAAAATGGCACCAGCAAGGACACCCAAAAGCCTCCCTTGAAAGATGCATGTAACTCCCAAGCTCCCTTCCTATTCCACGCCACCTCAAACCTGGGCTCAGCCCAAAACCGTCTCTACATTCACCAGGGACCAAATTGAGTCGATCGAGTCAACCCACCGCGCACTAGCCCGATGTGTCGCACCCGATCGACCAATGAGAAATCCGACCAAATCAGATCAAACTAACATGCCATAACACGATTTAATATTCTAAGAACTAAATTATGCGTAACATAGGAGAGTGGATATATTAATATTATAACGAGAAAGTGGGTCTTACACCTAAGGATTGTGCTTGGCATCTTGAGAGATCAGCAGCTCTATGCCAAGTACACGAAGTGCGAGTTTTGGTTGGATCAGGTGGCATTTCTGGGGCATATTGTGTCAGCGGATGGGATTTCGGTAGATCCGGCAAAGGTTGAGGCTGCGATTTAGTGGAGGTCCCCGACGAGCGTAACCGAGATCAAGAGCTTTGTGGGACTGACGGGGTATTACAGACGGTTCATTCAGGATTTCTCCAGACTTGCTTCACCGCTGATAGTGTTGACGCAGACGGGCGTCAAGTTTGTTTGGTCCTACAAGTGCGAGGACAGCTTTCTGGAGCTAAAGAGGCGACTGACGACAGCACCAGTTCTGACACTACCGAGTGGCTGTGGAGGCTATGTGATTTACAGTGACGCGTCAGGGATTGGGTTGGGCTGTGTATTAATGCAGTACGGGAAGGTGGTCGTGTATGCTTCAAGGCAGCTGAAGGTGCACGAGAAGAACTACCCTACTCATGATTTGGAGTTAGCAGCGGTGGTTCATGCGTTGAAGACTTGGCGGCACTATCTTTATGGAGAGCAGTTCGAGGTCTTCACAGATCATCAGAGCCTGAAGTATTTGTTCTCTAAGAAGGAGCTGAACATGAGGCAGCGCAGATGGCTTGAGTTCATTAAGGACTACGACTTCACCATCTCCTATAATATGGGGAAGGGAAATTCAGTTGCAGATGCGCTGAGCAGGAAGGTGGAGGTGTCAGTTGCGAGTTTGTGCATCTAGGAGTGGAGGTTACTCGAGACGTTGTCAGAGTGGAGGCCATTCACAGAGGGCGCTGAGGGAGCAGTGATTGCTGGGCATCGGGTGGAGCCGCAAACCGTCTAGCATGTTGTTCAGGTTCAGCATCAGGATGAGGAGTTAGTTGGTCTGCTACGGTTAGCTTCTAGAGATGGATCAGACTTCAGTGTGGGCGTTGATGGTGGTTTGAGGTTCAGGAGTCGGATCTGGGTGCCGAAGGTCGATGGGATGAGAAATGACATCATGGAGGAGGCACACAGAGCTAGATACACCATTCACTCTGGGAGCACGAAGATGTATAATGACCTGTAGCAGAACTTCTGGTGGAAGGGCATGAAGAAGGACATTTCAGAGTTTGTGGACCGATGCTTAGTCTGCCAGCAGGTGAAGATTGAGCATCAACGACCAGCATGACCGATGCAGTGTATTGAGCTACCAGAGTAGAAGTGGGAGCATGTGACGATGGATTTCGTCACATGACTGCCGAAGACGAGGAGATTCCACGACGCAATTTGGGTGATAGTCGATCGATTGACCAAGTTGGCGCACTTCTTAGCGATTAAGACCACATTGCCTTTGGAGGGTCTAGCTAGGTTGTACGTGGAGGAGATAGTTAGGTTGCATGGAGTGCCAGTGAGCATCATCTCTGATCGAGATCCCAGATTTACTTCCAGATTTTGGGAGAGTCTGCAGCAGGCATTGGGGACGCGTCTGAGGTTCAGAACAACGTTCTACCCGCAGATAGATGGTCAATAAGACAGGACAATTCAAACCCTGGAGGATATGGTTAGGGGATGCACACTGGATTGGGCAGGACATTGGGACGAACACTTACCGCTGATAGAGTTTGCCTACAACAATAGTTACCATTCTAGTATTGGGATGGAACTGTACGAGGCGTTCTACGGCCTTGCAGATCACCGGTACGCTGGAGTGATGTGGGCGAGAGGCAGTTAGTGGGGCCAGAGCTCGTGCAGATGTATGTAGAGAAGGTTGATGTGATCAGGAGGAGACTGGCCACAACACAAAGTAGGCAGAAGAGTTATGCTGATCGACGCAAACAGGTGTTGAGTTTCGAGGTGGGCGACCATGTGTTTCTGAAGATTTCCCCAACCCGAGGAGTGATGAGGTTTGGGAGGAAGGGGAAGCTTAGTCTGAGGTATAATGGGCCATTTGAGATCCTTGACCGAGTTGGAGAGGTTGCCTACCAGATTGCGTTGCCACCGCAATTTTCGAGTCTTCACAACGTCTTCCACGTGTCGATACTGAGGAAGTACGTTGCAGATCCATTACATGTGATTGACATAGCAGTGCCAGAGATTCAGCAGGACTTGTCTCTTGAGGAGAGACCATTTCAGATAGTCGATCGCATGGATCATCAGCTCAGGAGGAGGACCATTCTGATGGTGAAGTCAGGTGGCAGCATCATAGTGAGCGTGAGGCCACTTGGGAGATCGAGGAGGAAGTCATGAGGCAGTATCCAGAGCTTTTTGGTGAGTAGCTTGTTTAGATTCGAGACGAATTCCTTTTTAAGGCAGGTGGATTGTAATATCCCTAACCGAAGTAAGGTGATTAATGGTTAAGTGGAGGTTTCACGTGGGAGGAGAGAGGGAGTGTTGATTGGGGTGTGAGGTTTTGGGTTTTATAAACCAAACCAACACCATCTCTTCTTCTTCTTCTTCTTCTTCCTTTTTCCTTTTCCTCCATTCTCACCAAGCACCCATCTTCTCCTTCAGTTGCTCGAGCTCCGACGGACGAGGCTACGTCGGCATGAGACGTGAGGCGGTCGAGGTGTGAGGCTCGCGGAGGTTGGAGTGCGAGGAGGATCTCGGGTGGTAACATTGCGCGAGCGAGGCTCTGGCGGTTTCGTCGCTTTTGTGAGGTATGCCGGTTCAATAGTGTGATTTTATTGCTAACCCAAGTGTGGGTGAAGTGTTGGTCGGTCGTGGGAGGTCGGAGACCTCATCGACGACGGGTATGGTGTAAATCCTTGGCTGGTGCAAGGTTGCAAACGACCAACGGTCGACCGATGTAATGCATTTGTTGCCCGACTTTAACCAACACCGGTCAGACGATGCCTTGGGGTGGTCGACCGGTAGTGCATTGTGCTGGTGTGTCGGGATTGCCTGTTGGATTTCGGTCGACCAGTTCCATGTTTTCATTCGACCATAACTTAACTGTACTCGATTTTTATGCATGATTGTTTGACCATTGTTTGGTAGGTGTTCGACCGAGATATGACGTAGAACTGCTAGGATGCCCTGGTAGTTTTTGGTCGACCGGGACCCCTGAGTCGGTCGACCGGTAGTTTTGATTGATGTTGACCAGACTCCAGATTTTGACCACGTATCGGTCGCCGGTTTTAGACCTCTGTTCGACCATTGGGACTTAGGTTTTGTGCAGAGAGTTGGACCGTTGTAGACTTTCGGTCGACCGAATGTTATGGGAACGGTCGACCGAATTGCCTCTTTCGGTCGACCGTTTGTGCACTGAAAACCACTCATGTTAAATTTCTTCATCAATTAGACCAATGCTAATCTTCTTTATGATTCTCAAATGAAATATAATGTGATTGAAGTTATTATAAAGTATAATGAGTTACTTCTTCTAATATGGTACTAGAATGTAGGCCATAGCCTTTGATTCTTGCACCACGTCCACGAACATTGAAGAGTTGTTGTCTACATTTTGAGGTGGTGGCTTCGACATTAGAGTGGGACACACATAATCATATTTTTTGCCATTTGGCATTTGATACAATTACTAATACAACACCATTAAAATTTAAATGTAACCTAAATAAGTATGAAAAAGACAAACAAGACTTGCTTCAAGTTAGCCTGGATGATTGATACACATAATCTTCCATCTTCCGAAACTGCATAACATCGCTCATGCAGACATATAGTATGACTTCTATGTTACCCTAGACATTTTGGCATACCATTTCTTTCTGCATAACACATTATACTGTAGATTCTTTAGATCTAGTTTTTACAAGAGTGTAAGACATTTTGCAATTCACATGCAAATGACTCTCGCAATACAAGAAATGAGGAGAAGATATATTTGACGATGGAACACTATCCTGAAACACAAAGAAATATTATCAGATAAAAAATAACATGAGTAATATATCTACAATTAGGGAGTTATAAAATTAAAAGGTAATTCCTTCACTTTCTTAATTTGTTTTATTTCTACTTGTGCTTCCACAAGGATTGGAATTAGGTCTTTGTTGAACATTTTAATTAAACCGCAAGTGCACGGCCATGTTGAAGTAGTGGCAAATATGGGTCGTCCTCAGGGAGGTGAGCAGCCTCTCGTTTGCACGAAATCAAGTGGCGAAAAAAATGGAAGAGAGTTTGGATTATGCTACGCTACGCTACACTACGAAGTATGAAATGCGAAAGAAAGCAACAAACAATTAACTAAAACTAAACTAAGAACGAAAGACGAGTGCTGGAATTCAGAAATGGAAAACCCCTAAGGGGTGGAGTGCGTGCACACATGCAAAGAGGTGGGTGATGAACACATTCTTTAAGCACAAATGAAGGTGGTGTTATCATGCATAGGAAGTGCCTAAATGTTATGGCAAAACCTATCAATCTATTCACCAACCTAGTTGATTAACATTTACATATAGAAGTTGTTTATTTCAGAACCTAAACAAGCATGAGAGGTGTCTAATCATTTTGGCAAAACTCATCAAGTTATAAATTCTATCCTAAACGAGCAAGCATACATTAATGTTTTATCAACACATTGGAAATAAAGCATTAAATCCATTCTCTAATGTACATATGTACATCTACTCCACCCCCCAAAGGGGATGGAACTACTCACTACACATTACACTAATTATCGAACTAAGAAAGGAGAGCATATTAACTAAGCTAGATTTAATAAAAGACAATTAAACTAAAGCATGCACAAACAATAAAAGAAGAACAAAACAAAGAAACTTTATTGATAAAATGACTCACATTTCAAGTAGCATCCTCCTACTTTAGTGTGTGCTTCAAGGCCTCACTTCTAGTAGGAAGAATAACCACTTAAAATCTGGAGTCATTACAATGGAAGGTAAAGAGTTCTATTTATAGCCATGGAAAAAGGCAAACCGGGACAATCCCCTGATGTGGGACTAAACAGATACCAAAAATATCCTAAACATCGTCTAATACATGTGTTGGAGAAATTGTAGCGGATTTGGGTCAAAATGGACCGCCAATTGGCGGTCTATATGGTTCAGATCCTTCTCATTTTTGTTGTGGGCTTTTCTTGGTATATTTGCTGGTCTTGGATGCATTTAATTGGTTTGTTGGAGCTCCGACCCGAATCGAATTACTAAAATACTCCCCATGATGGTGTGGAGTATTCTGTTTTGCTCTTAGGTCCTTCTGTCTTACATTCAGGTCCTTCTTCTTTGCATCTCAGTCCCCAGATCTCACAATTCAGTCATTTTTCCCAGCTTTTGGGTCCTTTTATGCTTCATCTCTTCAAACCTATTTATTCCTGAAAACTAAACATAAAACTCGTAACATAACATTTTTAGGTAAAAGAAAATGGTTATAAGATACAAATATAAGCACGAAATGATGTCAATCAAATACCCCCACACCTAACTTTTGCTAGTCCCGAGCAAAACAAAGAAAGAGAAAGCATACGAAAAACAAGAAATCCTAACTCACTTTCGTAGGAATCACGGTTGCACTTAGCACGTGCAACAAGCCGTTAAACCTCCTTGTTGCCAAGGAGGAGGAGTGTTGCCTCCTGAGGATTTTCAGCAGATATACCCACAAAATCCGAACAAGATGCATTAATCAATCTAGCTACACGACTTGTTGGACTCATTTTCTCGATCACAGGACGCGGTAATACTACGGGTCGACTCTATATATGTAATCGGTCCACACACCTAGCCTAATGAGGTATTCGTGAAAGTTAGTTAAGGACTTAAGTGAAAGACATGGGAAACCTTAACTTCTGAATGTGATACAATGTGTAAAGTCCATTTTGGTTCTTATTTGACTTTTTTTTCTTTTTTTTTTCTTTTTCTTTGGAGCATTTTATTGGTTGGTGTTTGATTCTCCCAGGGTCCAGTTTCGTGCATCATTGCCTATGGGGGCTTACACTATCATGTACACCTTCCCCCAAATCTCCACATAGGGCGATCCCTACCACCCGTGTAATGGGAGTTCGGTCGGTGCATCCCAAGTCAGATGACTCGAAAGCACGAGGTACAAAGTGAAGGGAACATGTTCTAAAAGTTTTACTTTTAAATGTCAATTGTTATGAATTGAATGAGAAATCATTTTGTTCCTTGTTTATGTTATTCGTCTTTTAGAAGTGTTAAGGAAGAGGCTCTTGGTCCTTAACCGTAGAGCTCTAAAAGATATTGGTTTACATAAAACAAAAGGTATTCGCAATCATGGTAATTAACATGGGACATTAATTACCGAGTTAAGATTGTCGTGTTGGTCATAGATCATTGTAGCTCTACAAGTGAGTGACAACACGGGTACACAAAAGAGGAAAATATTACTTTTGTATACTGAATAGACCTAATAAGTAAAATATTATAGAAATGTGTTTCTGTGTCATTAATATTTTACTGTGTCCTTGGTCCTTTGATATGAGACTTATATCCGATCACTTAAGAAATGCTTGATTAGACTAGTGTCTTAAGCTATCGATAAGTGTAGTGTAAAGGCATTGGTTGGTTAAGTATGACTTTCGTTGGAGAAGATAGTCAAAAGATTATCATTGCCCCTCTTAATTGAGTAATGATATTAGTGGGCCCCTTGATAAAGCAAAGTTATAATGTGCACAATGTGATTTGAGTTAAGTCACATATTTATAACTAGCTTAAAGAGATCAAGAAATGAATACTAATACAAAGATGACACAATACTACTTTGTGTGTATTCTTAATATCATGAGGCAAGGGACGGACACAAGTGGTGCACTCCATCACTAAATGGATCGGGTTTTGATTCGAGTGGAATTAAGACATCTAACTAATTGGGAGCTATAATGTGTAGCTAGATACCGCTTATAGCTTGTGATACTAAGTTCTTAATATCACTGCCAACTTAGTTTAGATCCTCCCATAGGTCACACCACAAAACTGGGAAACGAGAAATGGGGATTTTGAGTTCATACGATGTGTTGGGTTTCGTGTAGAAAATATGACACATGGGGTGAACAAGCACAATCAAAGTTATGTTGTGATTAATAAAATAATTAGAATCTAAATTAAATTCACATGTGATGTAAATATTATGGGGTGTAATGATTAATCATTACATAGGATAATATGTTACATAAGTTGTGAATTTACTACTAATCCCGAAATGTCAAATTTTGTAGGGGTTAAACCGAAATTTGACAAGTCTGCAGTACTGTGCAAAAACGGTCGACCGGTTAACCGCAAACGGTCGACCGATTGGTGCACGGTCGACCGGACACGTCTCGATTGATAACAGGGAATTTTCATCTGTTCGAACGGTCGACCGAATGTTAAATGGTCGATCGAAACTTGGTTCGAGCGGTCGACCGAACCTCCAAACGGTCGACCGGTCTAGACGGTTTTCTGCAGAATTAATTAGATCATGCATGGAATTTGTCCATAATTGATTTAATTCATGGCTGAGATTATTTGTTAGCAAATAATGGATGGTTAGATAGAAGTTTGCATGAAATCATGGGCAAGAGGTTGCACATGAATAGGTAATTTGGAGAGAACTTATAAATACAAGTTTATCTCATTACCTCAAAATTCATTTATTGTTTTTCTCATGCAAAAATCTCTCTCCATAATTCTCCACGAAATTTCCTTAATTCTTAAGATTAGTTTTAGTTTTTCAGAGATCATCTTCTCAAGGGAACTAAAGAGGGGTTAGCAATTGGATTCTAAACCCTATTGGAGATTGAGAGGCTAGCTCTTCTCTCTCCAATCTCGTTTAGAGTTTGGTGAATACTCGGAGGCAATCCACCGGGCGATTCGACCGTCAACGCGACTCCGGATCTTCAAGAGGTTTTAGAGAACCTCTAGGTAAGATCCTCTTTGCAATTGTTTGTTTATTCTAATGCATGTTAAATAATTAGGATAAACAAATGCATGTCTATATGAAAATCGAAGAAATTATGAATGTTTCGATCCTATATGTTTATAAAATTTCGAAAATATATACATACTATAGAGCACGAAATCCAACAGTGGTATCAGAGCTAGGTTCATATTATCTTTGATTTAAACTATAAAATCAATTTAGGCTACCATCTAGAATCAAAACAATTCGGTTTTATGTCTTTTTCGAGTTTTTCGATGTTTTGTTGATAAAATTCTAATAAATTCGTTTTGATGGTTTTATATGTTTTAAAACATCACACATGATTGTTAGAATTGAAATTTAGACATTTGTCTAATTTATAGAATTTTCGTTTTATTTTAAATGATTATTTTATAAAGGAATCAACAAAACCGAAAAGGACTAATGTTCATCTTTCCTTTTGGAAATTGGATGAACAGCGGTTCAAAATAATTAATTTTGAACTATGGATGCATGAAAATCATTGTAATGGATTTCAAATGATTTTTCTAAAATTGTTTGATTTTAATGGATGCATGAAAGTCATGAGGACCAGAGACTTGCCGCGATGGGCTAACTTCACCGGTACTCTGAGGTGTCATGAGGGGTGAAAGGTCAAAGCTGAAAGGCTCGAACCCCTCATGATATTGGTTGGGTGTGGTCAACAAAGAATGAAGTTGTGTTGGCTCACTAGGGTTTAATTTCTCATCGAAGAAAACCCTCCAACCAATAGGCGGGTGCATCGGAATGAGTTCCTCAGGCTCATACGATGGATGCAGCAGACTTGCATCACTAGGAATGGGGCTTCTTCCCAAGTCATCCAACAAGGACCTCCCACCATCATTTAGATCATCAAGCATAAGCTCGGTCGTAGGTGGGTCCTTGTTGGAGTCAATATGAAGCTCAAATGGCTTAATGGCCATGGGACATGAGGTAGAGACACCTTCTGGTATAGGCATATGATGAGGTGTCTCACTCTCACTAGTACTCTCAACTGAATCATGCAACGAACACTCCTTTTGGATATTTATGTTTGATACCAGCTCACTCTGTTGCATTGCAAAGACAAGCAACGAGTTTTCGCTGGCCCCACAAACATTCTCAATGGGTTGCATTGGTGTTAGGGGTGTTCGTTGATTTTGTGGTGCTTTCTCCAATTGGCGGATGAGATTTAGATTTAAAGGTTCATCCATGGGTTCTTGTTGCTTACCAGAGTTGAACACATGAAACTCAGCACTCATGTTACCGAATGAGAGCTTCATGAGACCATTTCTACAATTAATCAAGGCATTGGAGGTGGCCAAAAAATGGTCTACCCAAAATCAAAGGTATTTGAGAGTGGGTGTTCGCAACAGGATTGGTATCGAGGACAACAAAATCGACTAGAAATATAAAATCTCCAACTTTGATAAGCACGTCCTCGATAATCCCCATGGGAATACGAATGGATCTATCCGCCAATTGGAGGGTGATCTTAGTTGGTTTCAATTCTCCCAAGTTCAACTGTTGATAAACAGAGAATGGGAGGAGGTTGACCGCTGATCCTAAATCAAGCAAAACATTGCTCATTCTAGTGTCCCCTATCGTACACAGAATAGTAGGACACCCAGGGTCCTTGTATTTTGTGTAGGTGGGATTGGACAAAAGTTAGTTGATATTTGCAACCAAGAATGCTTTCTTAGGAACATTGGTCTTCCTCTTGGTTGTGCAGAGATCCTTCAACACTTTGGCATATTGAGGTATTTGTTGGATGACATCCAACAAGGGGATGTTAACCTTTACTTGCTTAAACACCTCTAATATCTTGTCCATGTTGTCACTCTTCTTTTTGGTTAACCTACTTGGATAGGGAGCTTTTGGCAGGTAGGTCTTCAGTGGTGCCTGAGAAGAAAGCTTTGGTGTATTACCTCACCCTCAGCCTCTTCTTCACCACCATTCCCACTGAGGGGCTGCATAGATGGTGGTTGTTGTGGCAAGGAAATGTGATTGTCAACTTGTTTTCCATTCCTTAAGGTCACAATGGAATTGACATGGTGAACAGGTTCCTCCACATGGTTCACTTGCCTCCCCCGAGGTACCACATTCTCATTTTGCATGTGTTGTTGTTGGTACAAACGGGGGTTAGCCTCAGGCTGGCTAGGAAAAGGCCCTCTCTCTCTTTCATGTACAGACTGAGCCAATTGGCCCATCTGAAGCTCTAGATATTTGATGGTCTGCTGATTTGAATTGAGAACTTGACTCGTGGTTGACATAATTTTTTTTTCATTGAGTTTTCAAGTCCACGAGTCAAGGTCTCAAGCGAATTGAATCGGGTTTCCATATTATTGGAATTTGGGAACCCCGATTGATTGGTGGTTTGTGCTTGGGGTGGTTGATAGGAATGCGCATGCATGGGAGGTTGGTGTGATTGGTAATGTGGTCTAGAGGAGTTTGAAGGACCACCCGGGGCATTAGTTTGGTTCCATGAAAAATTGGGGTGGTTCCTCCATCCAGGATTGTAAGATGATGAGTATGGGTCATTCCTGGCTCAATCATAGACGGCGTTGACACGCTCCATCTCAGGAGGAATGGACTCACACTCGCTTTCTACATGACCTATCCTACCACATGAATGAGAGGGAATTGGACCAGATGTGCACATGTGAGGTGCACCTTGTTGATTTTGGAGCTCAATCGAATCCATACGGCGCATTAAGGCCACCATGCGCGCCTCGGTGGCCGTAGTGGTATCGACAACAAATACGGCACCCGATCTAGTCGAGTTTGCATTCGCGATCCTTGCTCCTATGCTAGATGATGCAGGTGGTTCCCTCACACTCTCCCATTGCATGGTTTTCTCAGCGAGGTCTTCTAGGAAGGCCCATGCCTCCCTTTCATCCTTTCCCAAGAACTCTCCTTGACACATGGACTCAAGGAGCGTTCGGGACGAGATGTGAAGACCCTCGTAAACAATCTGACAAAGACGCCACAACTCAATGCCATGGTGAGGGCATGAGGATAGTAGCTCCATGAACCTCTCTAGATATGCATGAAATGTTTCGGTCTCAAGTTGATAGAACGAATTGATTTCGTTCCTCAATTTTTGAGTCCGATGATTTGGGAAGTACTTCTTGAGGAATGCAGATTGAAACTCATCCCAAGTCCTAAAGGAATTCGCCTGGTTGTCGTACAACCACTTCTTGGCTTCATCCTTCAGTGCAAAGGGGACAAGCCTAAGATGGATGGAGTCTGTGCTAAGTTGTTGCAGCTTGAACATAGAACAGACCTCCTCAAATTCCCTGAGAAAGATATAGGGGTCACCTTTCCCAATGAAGTGAGGGAGCATGGAAATAAACTGAGGCTTAACCTCAAAATGATTCCCATCAGCCTCTGGCAATACGATGCATGAGGGTAGAGCGGTACGGCTCGGCTAACATCGATCACGGAGAGGTATGGGAACGACAACTGCAAGCACTGGTGGAACATGTGGGTCCAGCAACTGCTCCTCCTCACGGAAATGAGCAGTCATTGAACCCGGACTATGTGCAACAAGGGAAGAGGGAGGCGTCGAGAAATCGACTACCAAAGCATGGTTGACGACACGCCTCGTCAAACGGCCACTCTCGTCTCGTGCCCACGAAAGCATGCACAAAGGTGCACACACACAAACCAAAACCTTTTTATTTTATTTTAAGGAATGTGCGTAGAGGAGAAGATGGGGGAACACAGGAGAGAAAGAATGACTCAGGTGAGAAGGGAAGAAGTACTTATGCTACGACGGATGGGTACAGGTAGAAGCACACAATCAAACAAGGCTCAAGCAATCCTAAGGTCGCTATAGGTCCTTACAGCTAGACGACGCCTAACTGTGTGGTCACACGGCCTCAACACGCCTCACCTCCCTACGGCGAGGACCACAAAGCCCAGAAAGTGAGCCAAGATCCGGAGATCTCTTCTCTCTTACTATCGACAAAGTGGGCAACGCCGATCAGGTCATGACGGTCGGGACCGGATCACTCTCCTAATGCGCCCGAAATCCTTAGGGTCAATGTCTACTTGATTTTAAAAATTAGGCTCTTTGTTAGTGTGGTTTGTGGGGGCAAAGGAAAGGGTGATTAAATCCCCCACCTTATCGTTTATGGGACAACCCCTCCTTAGTAGCATTTTGGAGTCCTAATCTAGCAATCATCTCTCCAAACAAACGCTCAACTCACACTTGTTTCAATGCACTTCCTACTAACTAATGCATGTTCATACGAAATGCATGAATGTGAGTAGAAGGTGCGTACCTCATGCCAGCACTCAGCAACTGAAAATAAAGCTAAAATGAAAGACAATCTATATGCCTAAGTCACATACATGATGCATGACCTAAACAAAAAGAATGCCTAATCTTTTGCTTTGAGTTTTAGGGTCCAAGTTGCTTAAGGGAAGTTGATTATTAATCTGGGAGCAATCTAAGAGTCAGAACATGCAAAATTGAGTCCCAGATTACTAGGTCAATTAGAGCAACAACACAAAGAAAATAGAAGATGAACAAAGCTCACTCGACCGTTGATTGGCGGTCTCAGACCGTTGATTGGCGGTCTCAGACCGTTGATTACCGGTCTGAAGTGCCTAGTTCGTCTTGAAAATTCTCCAGTAGCCTCCCCTTGCTATTCCCAGTCTCCTAAAACAAAGAAACACTACAAAACACAAATTAAATCCACTCGAATCGTCCAAACAAGAGTCTAGACTGGCACCTCCCCGGCAACGGCGCCAAAAAAACCTGTTTGAACGTTTTAAATAAACCGCAAGTGCACGGCCACGTTGAAGTGGTGGCAAATATGGGTCGTCCTCATGGAGGTGAGCAGCCTCTCGTTTGCACGAAATCAAGTGGAGAAAAAATGGAAGAGAGTTTGGATTATGCTACGCTACGCTACGCTACACTACGAAGTATGAAATGCGAAAGAAAGCAACAAACGATTAACTAAAACTAAACTAAGAATGAAAGACGAGTGCTGGAATTCAGAAATGGAAAACCCCTAAGGGGTGGAGTGAGTGCACACATGCAAAGAGGTGGGTGATGAACACATTCTTTAAGCACAAATGAAGGTGGTGTTATCATGCATAGGAAGTGTCTAAATGTTATGGCAAAACCTATCAATCTATTCACCAACCTAGTTGATTAACATTTACATATACAATTGTTTATTTCAGAACCTAAACAATCTAATCATTTTGGCAAAACTCATAAGTTATAAATTCTATTCTAAACAAGCAAACATACATTCATGTTTTATCAACACATTGGAAATAAAGCATTCAATCCATTATCTAATGCACGTATGTACATCTACTCCACCCCCAAAGGGGATGAAACTACTCACTACACATTACACTAATTATCGAACTAAGAAAGGAAAGCATATTAACTAAGCTAGATTTAATAAAAGACAATTAAACTAAAGCATGCACAAACAATAAAAGAAGAACAAAACAAAGAAACTTTATTTATAAAATGACTCACATTTCAAGTAGCATCCTCCTACTTTAGTGTGTGCTTCAAGGCCTCACTTCTATTAGGAAGAATAGCCACTTAAAATCTGGAGTCATTACAATGGAAGGTAAAGAGTTCTATTTATAGCAATGGAAAAAGGCAAACCGGGACAATCCCCCGATGTGGGACTAAACAGATACCAAAAATAGCCTAAACATCCTCTAATACATGTGTTAGAGAAATTTTAGCGGATTTGGGCCAAAATCGACCGCCAATTGGCGGTCTATATGGTTCAGATCCTTCTCATTTTTGTTGTGGGCTTTTCTTGGTATATTTGTTGGTCTTGGATGCATTTAATTGGTTTGTTGGAGCTCCGACCCGAATCGAATTGCTAAAATACTCCCCATGATGGTGTGGAGTATTCTATTTTGCTCTTAGGTCCTTCTATCTTACCTTCAGGTCCTTCTCCCTTGCATCTCAGTCCCCAGATCTCACAATTCAGTCATTTTTCCCAGCTTTTGGGTCCTTTTATGCTTCATCTCTTCAAACCTATTTATTCCTGAAAACTAAGCATAAAACTCGTAACATAGCATTGTTTAGGTGAAAGATAATGGATATAAGATACAAATATAAGCATGAAATGATGTCAATCAGTCTTCAACTTCAGGATTCACACTTCCCGAAGTTCTTTGTTGTGTTGGTGTAGCCATATCGGTGAATGCACTTAATTTATTAAGTACCATATTCATTTGTTCTTGCAACCTTTGGTTCTTTCTTCGCAATTCACGTGAATTCCTATCCTACTACGGTTTGAGGATGATGACCCAAAGTATTGTCATTGTGCTATTCGATTACTGACACCATGTACTCGTCCAACATGTTCCTCTTTGCCAAGGGCTCTAGTCAAAATATCTCTTCTACCCTCTGAAACAAATTCACCGCGAGAGGCTTGTAGTGTAAGATCGTCCTATTCCGAAACATTGCAAAAATCTTAGAAACTATATCATTGCCTAATGTTAAACACTATTATATCAATTAATTAGGTAGTAAATGAAACACAAGAATTAAATGTAACCACTTAGAATCTTCATTGCAACTCTGCCGACTCAAAGTTAATGTAACTCCCATCCGGAGTAACGCACACTCTCTTCCACTTATCTTCTCTAGCTGGGTGAGATGGAGGAGGCAAATTATTTAAAGCTTCCTGCTTTTTCTTGGCAACCTTTTCAGCCATCACCGTTGCCTTCGGTTTAGGGCATCCCCCTTGCGAAAATCTGTGTTGAAACTTGTTCTTCGATTGTCGTTTTTTGTTGACTATTCGTAGTTCCTACAAAACAAAAAAGAGATTAGTTAACATATTAAACATTCAATGTGTGAAGAAAGTATGAATGTATATTTTACAAAAAATCTGGAGTTAGCCCTGAGCTTTTGTATTCAGCCCATGTCGCCTGAGTAATAAAATTTTAAATTATACATATACTGTCCAAATAAAATTGGACGTCAACTTTGTTTTCAAATCTTTCCATCGAGTACCCACAAACAACATTTACTTCTTTTTCAACTCTTAGTTGATTAGAAAATAAATTTTTCCTGCAACACAAAATAAAGAAAAGTAGTTTTGATTAGATAAAACTTGTAAGGAAAAGGATTTAAATTAAAAGAAAATCTGGATAATAATGAACTAACCATTACATCTTTCCAAATTTACTCTTTCAATGATTCATCCACGATTCACCACTTGGCAATACAAATACACACTTTGCTTCTTGCCAGAGTACCCATATAACGAATCTAATAATATTTGTTTTCTCTGGTGGGCTCCAAGTAAGAATTACCTCCACGGGCAATGGAACTTGCTATTGAATTTTTCTCTCTGAAACTCCAACATAAGAGTAGCTCCATGTGTGTTTGATATTAAGTTTAACCGCAAGTGCATGGCCGCGATGAAGCGGTGGCAAGTACAAGATGATCCGCAGGGAGGTGTGTAGTCTTTGGTTTTTTAGAAATCAAGTGGCGAAATAAGGGAGAAGAAGTTGATTATGCTTAACCTAAACTACACTAAATTAGTAGTTAACAAATGAAAAATAGAGCAACTATAGATTGACTAAAACTAAACTAAAGGCTTAACTAAGAGGCTGGAATTCAGGAAGAGAAACCCCTAAGGGGTGGAGTGAGTCTACACATGTAATGAGATGGTGATAAATGCATTCAATAGGCACAAATGTAGGTTGTGTTTTCATGCATAGAAAGTGTCTAATGATTGTGGCAAACCCTATCAGTTCAATCACTAACCTAGTTGATTAACATTAGCATACACAAGTTGGTTATTAAGAACCTAAACAAGCATCAGAGGTGTCTAATAGTTGTGGCAAATCCATCAAGTTTAGTGTTCTAATCTAAGCAAGGAAGCATACATTCACATTTATCAATCATTTCATAATAAAGCATTCATTTCCATTCTTTATTACATGTATAAACATCATCTCCACCCCCAAAGGGGGATGAATTACTCACTAATCATTAAGCTAGTAATTATGTTAAGAGAAGAAAACATTCTAACTAATTTAAACTAAAATTAATGAAGCAATATTAAGCTAAGCATGCAAGAAATAAAAGAGGCAACATGTAACTAAGAAAAGATTTATTTTATTTCTAACTCACATTATAAGTAGCATCTCTCCACATAAGTTTTTGCTCCAAGTCTTTGCTCTAAGTAGAGGGAGGGGCTACTAAGCTGTAGTAATTACAAAGGAGGAGGAAGAGTTCTATTTATAGTCATGGAAAAAGGTAACTGGGAACAAAGTCTTGGTGTGGGACTAATGGAACATACCAATTATAGACTAAAACAATCTAATACACCTCCCAAAGAAGACAGGTCGGATCCGGAGCAGAAGCCACCACCAATTGGCAGTCTGGATTGCTCGGATCCGACCCGTTTTCAGATGACATATTTGTTGCTCCATTTCTTCATGTGGAGTCCACCCTAAGCGGTTGTGGAAGTCCAGACCCAAATCTAATTGCTAAAATACTCCTCATGATGGTGTGGAGTTTCTCGATTTGCTTATTGGTCATTTTGGTTTACGTCTGAGTCCTTTCCACTTGCATATCAGTCCATAAGTCTCACAATTCAGCCTTTTTTCTTGCGTTCATGTCCTTTTTGTGTCTCTTCTTCTCAAACATGTTTATTCCTGAAACTTAAACATAAAACTCATTATGTAACTTTGCTTAGGTTCAAAATAGAGGATATAAGACATGAATATATACATGATATGATGTCAATCAAATACCCCTACACGTAGTTTTTGCTAGTCCCTAGCAAAACAATGAAAATAAAAACTACGAAAGAAAAAACAAAACGGAAAACAAGATATATCCTAACTCACTTTCGAAGAAATCACGGTTGCACTTAGCATGTGCAACAAGCCGTTAAACCCACTTGTCGCCAAGGAGGAGGAGTAGTGTCTCCTGAGGCTTTTCAGCGGATACCCATAAAATCCGAACATAGATGCATTATTCAATCTAGCAACACGACTCGATGAACTCATTTTTGTCGGTCATTGGACACGGTAATCATACGTGCCAACTCTCTATATGTATCTAGTCCACACACCTAGCCTAATGAGCCATTCATGCAAGTTAGTTAAGGATTGAAGTGAAAGACATGGACAACCTTAACATCCTCAAGTGATACAAAGTGTAAAGTCCATTAAGGTTCTTATTTGTATTACCTTTTTTTCTTTTTGTTCTTTTTTTCATTTTATTTTTCTCTAGTTGGTGTTTAATTCTCCCATGGTCAGGTTTTGTGCATCATTGCCTATGAGGACTTACACTATCACGTATACCTTCCCCTAAATCTCCACATAGGGCGATCCCTACCACCCGTGTAACGGGAGTTCGGTCGGTGCATCCCCAGTCAGATGACTCAATAGCACCAGGCACAAAGTCCCCTCAGACCTAATTTCCTGAGTGATAGAAGCCGTACGAGAAGAGAGAACACCCTACTGCTTATTTCTTATCTACGCATGAACCAAAACCCCTACACTTAAGTTTTCACAACAGGAGTTTCAGGGTTCCTGACTACGACAAACTTCCTTATACTAACAGACACAATTTATTTGACTCACTAGGTTCAAGGTGAACTTATTTATTTGTTTGAGTATTGAAACCTTATGATTACTCACCCCCAAGGGAAGAACGGGGTGCATTCTTACGACTAGATATCCTAATGCATCACGTTCAAGTCAATTTTGGGACCTTCTCTTTTGATTGCCTCAAAAGGGTTTTGCATACGCTAAACACATACACAAACCCTATAAAACATTTCTCTTTCACAAACACATGAAGATTTTGAAAGAAATGAAAATTTTAAAGCACTAGGCAAGAAAAAAAGGCAAGTCACCCAAGGATCATGGCAAGCAAATATATAAATATTAAATGCAAAGTAAACAAAAGAAAGAGAAACAAAGTCACACTAACACGACCCTAGCAAAGTAAACAAAAGAAAGGGAAACAAAAGCAAAAGACATACAAAACTATGTACATAAGTGAAAACACCCCCCACACCTAATCCTTGCATTGTCCTCAAATTGTGAAAGAATGGCGTAAATGCATGGATAGGGTGTACCGGACTAATGATGGCGGCCAAAGGTGCTAGAAGAGGAACCTCGCGCAAGAGCTGATAACTTCCTATAATTTTTTCGGTTTTGCTTAGCCAAAATGACGTTTTGCTACTCTACCGCCATCTCAGATATATAGGTATTAAAGAGCGTTCTCGAGCTCACAAATGAGTTTGGGGAACTGGCTCTAACATCCTCCTCCATGTAATCGGGCATCCATGCCTCTTGAAGGCAATGACGATATGACAGGGTCATTTTCGTAACCTCGAGGTCGATGTCTTGGCGCTCGGCAGCAAGCACTCAAATCATGGGATGCCCAACATTTCACAAAGTTTGGTCACCAGAGTAGGCAGACAATGTATTTCTTTAAGCTTGGCGTTCACCAGAACGTCGAACAACGTTCAACAAATGCAGTGAGGTGAACCGTCCATGAGACTATACACTATTCGCAAACTAGGTGTGAAGAATGTGGAGGTTCTCTCTTGGCCCAACACAATCATACACACCCACCTGGATAGAATGTGCACATTGGAGTAGATGTGCACATTGGGTATTCCCCTATGCGATGAAATGGTTTGCCCGAGCCCAAGCATAGATCGATAGAAATTATTGTCACGAGTGGGCACGATATCATCAACTAAGGGGATCCCAGTCATGTGAGAGATAAATTGGGGTGTCACGGTGTATTTCACCTCCCTGAGGGTGACGCTAAACTCAAGTTGACCGGTCTAGTTACACTCAAGTTTATAATAAAACTCATGTACGAGAGGTGGTACGTACATTGTTTCGTCACCCTCATACAACAAATGATTCCACCCTTTTGCTACGATTCAATCGTAGAAGGGTTCTCTGAAGTCACGAATTGGGGAGGTAAAATTATGTTCTGGAATTAAATATGGGCTGGCCATACCTGCACCTACCTTGGCGAGCTTTAATGGAGAGGCGAGCGACGATGGCGACGGACACGATACAAGACGGGTGGAGACTTAGGCATGTCAACGTGAACGGTGTCCTGGACGCTAGATGTGCAAACCAGACCGCTGGTTGGCGGTCAGTTTGTAAGATTTAGATCCCAGTTTTCTCAAAGCGGCGGTCGGAAGCAAAATACGTTTCTTCGGTGGGTTGCTTTAGTGGATTGTGATGGGTAGGGTTGGGAAACAAGTATTTAAGAAGGGGATGTGCAAAATTTCAAAAGGGACCTCCTTTTTTTCTTTTTTTCTTCTTTTTTTTAAAGAAGACAAAGATATGTTAAAAATTGAAAGGATTGATCATGTCAAGTGATCACATCCGCAGGAAGTTCATGTAAAGACACGACTTCCGCCTCTACCTCTGTCATGGCCCCTCCAAGTACGGTTTTAACCGGTGTCCATTAACTTTGAACACGTCGTTGTTACTTGGGTTTTGAATCTCAACCACCCCGTGAGGGAAAAATGTTAACACAATATAGGGTCCAGACCAACGACTCCGAAGTTTTCCCAGAAACAAGTGGAGGCTAGAGTTATACAATAAAACCTTTTGTCCCACCGTGAAAGTTTTGATCTGCACCGTACGGTCGTGGAAAATTTTGGTGTGGGATTTGCAGATCTTGGCATTTTCGTAAGATTCATTTCTCAACTCGTCCAACTCGTTGAAGTCTAACTTGCGGTTTCCACTGGCAACATCGACTCATGTTAAGATGTTTGATTGCTCATAATGCCCAGTGCTCAAGCTCTATCGGAACATGACAAGCTTTTCCATAAACTAACCGGTAGGGGGACATGCCCAGGTCAGTTTTGAATGCAGTGCGGAAGGCCCACAATACGCCATTACGCTTAGCCAACCAATCCTTCCTTGAAGCATTAACCGTTTTCTCTAGAATTTGATTGAGTTGACGGTTGGAAATTTCCACCTGGCCACTGGTTTGAGGGTGATAAGGTGTGGCCAACTTGTGCGTGATGGAATATTTCCTCATCATTGCTTTGAAGGATCGGTTCACAAAGTGAGTCCCTTGATCACTAATGATGCAACGAGGTGTCCCAAATCTCACAAAGATGTGTTCTTTTAAGAATGTTTTCACGACCTTACGATCGTTAGTGTGAGTGGGGATTTCCTCAACCCACTTTGACACATAATCAACCGCCACAAGAATGTAGGTGTGACCATGGGACAAGGGGAAAGGGACCATGAAGTCGATGCCCCAAACATCAAAGATGTTAACCACTAAGATAGGATCGAGTGGCATCATATCACGTCTTCCAATGCGTCCCATACGTTGACACCGATCGCATGATTTGCAAAATGCAAAAGTGTCTTGGAACAACGTGGGCCAGTAAAAGCCGCATTGAATCACTTTCGCAATGGTTTTCTTGGCACCGAAGTGCCCACTACAAGCCTCCGCAAGGCAAAAGGACAAGACACTCCGAATCTCGTCATTAGGAATGCACCTTCTTATGATTTGATAGACACAATACTTAAATAAGTAAGGTCATCCCAATAGAAGTGCTTGACTAATGACTTGAACTTGGCTTTCTCATTTTGTGTCCAATAAGCTGGCACCTCACCGGTTACTAAATAGTTCACAATATCTGCGAACCCGGGGGTGAGGCTATTGCCATAAGGTTCTCATCAGGGAAGAACTCATTCACCGGTTGATCCGATGAAAGCTCAACTAGAAAGTCAGATAGGTGATCTGCCACAACATTCTCGCATCCCTTCTTATCCCATATCTCAAGGTCAAACTCTTGCAACAACAAGATCCTACGAAGGAGATGAGGTTTCACATCCTTTTTAGACAAAATGTAGCGAAGAGCTGAGTGATCAGTGTACAAGATGACTTGCGACCCAATGAGTTACTGACAAAATTTTCCAACGCAAATATGATCATGAGGAACTCTTTCTCAGTAACGGAGTAGTTCAGTTGGGCGTCATTGAGAGTACGACTAGCATAATAGATCATATAAGGCAATTTGTTGTCTTTCTGACCCATAACTGCTCCTATCGCAAAATCGGATGCATCACACATCAACTCGAAAGGTAGAGTCAACATCGGTGCCTTTATAATAGGAACGGAGGTTAACTCACGCTTCAGAAACTCAAAAGTAGTCATGCACTCAGGTGTGAACTCAAAAGATGTGCCTTTAGCAAGCAAGCTCAGCAAAGGGCGAGTTATCTTGCTTAAATCTTTAATAAAACGTCGGTAAAAACCACCAAGTCCAAGGAATGACCGAATATCTTTTACCGAGGTGGGTGACGGAAGCTTTGAAATAAGCTCAATCTTTGCCCTATCCACCTCGATTCCATCACGAGATACCACGTGGCCCAATACGATGCCTTTCGTAACTATGAAATGACACTTTTCCCAATTAAGGACAAAGTTTGTTTCCGAACACCTCTTGAGAACAAGGCTCAAGTGGTGCAAGCACTCACTTGTCAAAGGAGGTGACATGCACCGAGAAGTCATCCATGAAAATGTCAAGGAAGTTCTCGACCATGTCGGAAAAGATACTCGACATGCAACATTGGAATGTTGCAGGTGCATTGTATAGTCCGAAAGGCATACATCTATATGCAAACGTCCCTAAAGGACATGTGAACGTGGTTTTCTCTTGATCTTCAAGAGCAATTGGGATTTGATTGTACCCCGAATAACCATCAAGGAAGCAATAGTAGGCATGCCCGATGAGTCTTTCTAACATCTAATCGATGAAAGGCAGAGGGAAGTGATCCTTACGCGTCACTGCGTTCAACTTCCTATAGTCAATGTAGACTCGCCACCCAGTTTGAAGTCGTGTAGGAACTAGTTCATTGTTGTTGTTCTGGACAACAGTGATACCATACTTTTTGGGCACAACCTGGACATGACTTACCCAAGCACTGTCCGAAATGGGAAAAATGATGACATGATCTAAACACTTGATGATCTCTTCCTTAACTACTTCTGTCATGGCTGGATTTAAACACCTTTGTGGGCCGCGACGTGGTCGTGCCTCATCCTCCATATAGATGTGGTGTTGCACGACATCATGACTTATCCCTTTAGTGTCCTCCAAGGACCACCCAATGGCTGATTTGTGCTCCTTTAGGACTTGAATCAAACATTCTTCCTGATCCTCAGTCAACTGATTGACATCATTTCATGATCATATTTGTATCTTATATCCATTATCTTTCACCTAAATAATGTTATGTTACGAGTTTTATGTTTAGTTTTCAGGAATAAATAGGTTTGAAGAGATGAAGCATAAAAGGACCCAAAAGCTGGGTAAAAGGACTGAATTGTGAGATCTGTGGACCAAGATGCAAGGAAGAAGGACCTGAATGCAAGACCGAAGGACCTAAGAGCAAAACAGAATACTCCTCACCATCATGGGGAGTATTTTGGCAATTCTATTCGGGTCGGAGCTCCAACATGCAAACTAGATGCATCAAATACCAACAAAGCCTTCCAGAAAAGCCCACAAGAAATTCCAGAGCGATCCGGACACTGTCGACCGCTAATTAGCGGTCCAAGACCGCTAATTGGCGGTCACTTTTTGCCCAAATGCGCTAAAATTTCTCCAGCACATGTATTAGAGGATGTTTAGGCTATGTGTGGTATCTGTTTAGTCCCACATCGGGGGATTGTCCCGGATTAGCTTTTTCCATGCCTATAAATAGAACTCTTCACCTCATTTTGTAATCACTCCATATTTTAAGTGGCTATTCTTCCTACTAGAAGTGAGGCCTTGAAGCACACACTAAAGTAGGAGGATGCTACTTTTAATGTGAGTCATTTTATCAATAAAGTTTTGTGTTTCTTTCATTGTTTGTTTTATGCTCCTTTTATTATTTGTGAATGTTTTAGTTTAATCGTCTTTTAATTTTAGCTTAGTTTTAATATGCTTTTTTCCATAGTTTAATAATTAGTGTAATGTTTAGTGAGTAGTTCCATCCCCTTTGGGGGGTGGAGTAGATGTACATACATGCATTAGAGAATGAGATGAATGCTTTAATTTCAATGTGTTGATTAAACATGAATGTATGTTTGCTTGTTCAGGATAGAATTTATAACTTGATGAGTTTTGCCAAAATGATTAGACACCTCTCATGCTTGTTTAGGTTCTGAAATAAACAACTTGCATATGTAAATGTTAATCAACCAAGTTGGTGAATAGATTGATAGGTTTTGCCATAACATTTAGACACTTCCTATGCTTGATAAACACCACCTTCATGTGCTTAAAGAATGTATTCTACACCCACCTCTTTGCTTGTGTGCACTCACTCCACCCCTTAGGGGTTTTCCCATTTCTGTATTCCAGCATTCTTCCTTTGTTCTTAGTTTAGTTGTTATTTCATTGTTTGTTTGCTTCTTTCACATTTCATACTTCTTAGTGTAGTGTAGCGTAGAGTAGCGTAACCAACTCTTTTCTCCATTATTTTCGCCACTTGATTTCGTGCAAACAAGAGGCTGCTCACCTCCCTGAGGACGACCCGTACTTGCCACCGCTTCATCGCGGCCGTGCACTTGCGGTTTAAATTAAAACGTTCAACATCAACGTCGATGAAATAATCACCGGAAATGACCTATCAGGACCAAGAAAAACATGTTTCAGTTCCTTAGGGAGTTTTTTAAGCTCAATTGTGGGTGGCTCCTCAAGGCGAAGCGTGATATCTAGCTCGAGATGTAAGATAGGAGGAGCTCTCATGTACTGAACAACATGCACATCATTACTCAACTCGCCCTCGTCCTCTTCATGAATATTTTCAAAGAGATCATTGGTTAACTTGTGATGCATTGCATACATTGCATCATATGTCTTTCATTTAGATTACTTTTATATCAATAAATGCTACTAAGGTATATGTTTAGTCGTATTTACAGAATACAGGGACCTGAATGCAAATTACCCACATTCCGAGCATAAACGTGTGCAAAAGATTCATTTCTATCATAAAGACCGAATTCAAGTTTATCGGGTTTGAAATGGAAATGCATCCAAGCATAAAAGCATTCAAGGAGCTAATTACAAAAAGGTCAAGGGCTTAATTGCAAAATACCAAGGACCTGATTGCAAAAGAAAAGGATCAAGTTATTTTGTTGGAAAAGTCAAAAGAAAAGTCAAATATAAATCTCCAACAATGGAAGGAATTAATCCGGAGTTTAAAAGAATGGAAAGAATCCATCCAGACGCGCAAATAAAGATCAAATCATGCCATAAACGCACCACAGAAATCCGGGCGCGAAATCCTTGATTTGGGCGGCGATTCCACCGCATCTCCCATGCATTGTGCGGCGATTTCGCCGCACCAGTGAGGATCTGTGTGCTCCAATTTTGTCCAGTGTTGGGTTGACGCGTGTACTATCCTTTTATGTATTGGTATCCCCTGTATCGGCTATAAATAGCCCTGTAGGACGAATGTAACACATCTTTGAACCTTTGGTCTTGGATCATTAGTAATAAATTTCTGTTTTATTTTGTTTTGTTTTTATTTTCTTTTAATGTCTCTAGGATCCTTTCTTCTTCCTCCCTCCATGAGTTTCTAACTCTTTCCAAAAGGTGGAGGTGATGGAATTAGGGGTAGAGAAGATGAATGCATGTTATTGTTTTAAGTTCGTGATTAGTATATTTTGATTACTTGAGTTTATGTTAAATCATTTATCTTGTAATGCTTCATAACTAACATGATTTATTTCAAGTTTCTCCATTCTCCAATCTAAACCTAAGTCTAGACCTCCACCCGACGGAATTCTCTTCTTTGTTCTTGTTTTAATTTTAATTGCTTTTGTTTCGTAGTTTAGTTAATTAAACCAAAAACCCCAAAAACCCTAATTGATTCTTCTCTACTTCTTCCCATCAATCGAAACAACAAAAATAACGAAATCTCTCCCTCCTTGTGTTCGACCCGTACTTGCCACGTCTTCATAGACGCCGTGCACTTGCGGTATAAATTTAAATTCTCATCAAGTTTTTGGCGCCGTTGCCGGGGAGGCGACGAAGATTTTGTTTGTTTTTGTATTTTCGATTTTTTTCTGTTTATCGTGTGCGCGATCTAACTATTTGGATTTGCGTCTCAGGAGACAACAGAGCGCGCGGTGAAATCTGACCGCAATCTGAGCCATCTAGGCGGCGAAATCGCCGCACCACCAAGAGTAGTTGCGGCGGAATCGCCGCACAACCTAGGGATCCGGTCTTCAAATTTCTGGGACGTCGTCGGCATCTCTGGGTGGTCGCATTGAGATACTGGAATCTCCGAGAGCGGGCGGCGAACCCGACTGAGCATTGCGGAGGAAACTTTTCTTGCCTTTCTCGTAAAATCTGAATAGTTGAAAAGTTTCCTTTCGTAGAATTGCACGTGTTAGGGTTACAATTCCATAATTGACAATAATTCAACTCTGACCTAAAATTGGCAAAATTAGAAAGACCTTAGTGCATGCATCATATAATGTTTTGCTTGCATTATTCTTGCTAAATTCTTGCAAATTAATACTTGTTGAAGATTGCTGGAGGCAAGGTACGTATCGAGGTTTTTATCGATTGCATTAGAGCATATTATCTAGTTGCATACAACCTTGCAATTGCCCCCATTAAAAAGACCATTGTTTGACTATCTTTGCTAGATTTAAGTTAAACTATCTTAAGGGCAACTCCGTAGGAAAAGATACGGTGGGGATTTCATCACCCTCCCGTAGCCCACAAACCACAATCCTGAAGTGTTGCCTAAGCCTAAAATTTAAAATCAATTAGACATTGGCCCCTAAGGACTCGGACTCAATTAAGGAGGAGATTGGTTTGACTTGCTATGACCTGAAGCTAATTGAATTCAAATTGGTGTCTAGAAAAGTGTTTTTGTGTTGACGAAAGTCTTCCAAGCGACGTGGTTGTCTAATTGGCACCGACTCTGTCGGAAGCGCCCCCACTAGCTATACACTAACTGGCCAACTTGGTTTGATTGGTGAGGGAGGTGAATCGAGCAAATCAATTCGACTCAACCAGTTAGGAGTCGTCTAGATCTAAGTGACACTAGGTCTAGGATTGTTTTGACCGTGCTTGTTCAGGAAATTTCTGACCAACCCTAATTTTTATCCTTTAGAGTTAAGTTTCCCTTCTCGTCTGAGTCTTCTTTCCTTTGTCATCCTTACCTTTCTATTGTTTGTTTCCTTTCAAAAAAAAAGAAAAAGTAATTGATTCTTGAAATTGAATTTGAAATTTAAATTTCAAACTCAAGTTCAAAAATTGATTCAACCCGGTGCACTCAGATTTGGATTCGGGACTTGAGTAATCGACTCTCACGAGTTCATCTGGATTCCAGTCTAGAGCTTAACCCCAACCCATCTGTTGCACCACCTCACCCGGATCTAATGGGTGAGAACGTAGTGGACCCGCCTGTTGCACAACCTATAACTCTGAGGGATCGGTGCTACCCAACAATGGCTGCTCAGCCATCGTGCATCGTCATGCCCACCATATCGGGTCGCGACTTCGAACTTAAGGCACAATACATGAGTATGCTGCCTAAGTTCACCTCTAGGGAAGATCCATATCTCTTCCTTAGAGAATTTGAGGAAATCTGCTCTCTTATGCAATACCAGCATATCCCTGAAGAGGCAGTGCGTCTGAAATTCGTGCCTCTAGCACTGAAAGACGACGCTAAGAAATGGCTATATAGTCTAGCCGAAAGATCTATTAGAAGTTGGGCCGAATTTGTTCAAGTTTTCCTAAAAAAATATTTCCCCAACCATAAGACTATGAAGATTAGGAATGAAATTGTTGCATTCGTTCAGTCTGAGAGCGAGCCGTTCTATTCCTATCTTGAGAGATTTAAGAGTGTCTTGACCCAATGCCCTCATCACGGAATACCGAAGTGGCAATTATGCCAAATTATTTATGAGGGATTGACACCCACATCTAGAGTTATGCTAGAATCTGTGAGCCAAGGGAACTTCATGTCCAAAAATGAAAATGATGCCTGGACTTTTCTTGAGGATTTAGCTGAAAATAGTATGCAATGGGACAATGCTAGAACACCCATCAACCCGAGTATTGGATCTAGGATAGCGAGTCAACCCCGACCAGGTGTCTTAGCTGTAGACTCCAACATAGCGGCTGAGGCAAAACTAGCTACCCTAATGCGTAGAATGGAAAGTCTAGAGCTACAAAATCAATCCCGAATGAATCAACCCTTGTCTATCCCCTGCTCTAGATGTGGTCAGACTGGTCATTTAATGGAGGACTGTGTGGACCTGGAACATGTTAATGCCACATTTAACAATTCTAGAAATGATCCTTACGCATCAACCTATAACCCAGGTTGGCGTAATCATCCCAATTTTTCGTGGACCCAACAAGGACAACCTCCTAGACAACAACAAACCCCATATAACCAAAATAATACATCATCTGGGGGTAATAACAATGGAAATCATGAGGTTAGGTTGACAAAATTAGAAACTTTAATGACAACTTTTATACAAACAACCAACCAATCATTCCAAAGGCTAGAGACACAGGTCAGCCAATTAGCACAGATAATAGGTGAAAGAGAAAAGGGCCAATTACCAAGTCAACCTGAGGTGAACCCAAGAACTAATAATCAATATCAATCTTATCAACCACCTTCAGGAACTAACAACCCTAGACCGGTTCAAATGGTTAATGAGGAAGGACCGTTCCAACAAATCAATGCTGTAGTATCATTACGGTCCGGAAGACAAATTGACAATAATGTGGTAAACCCTAGAATGACTAATCAATCTAGCCATCAAGCACCCACATATGACTTGACCATTGAACCCGACGTCCAAATTGAAAAGCCCAATCCACCCACCCAATCTGAACCTGTGGCTCAACCTGAACCTGAGCGAGTCTATGTGCCTAAAGCCCCATTTCCCAATAGACTCAAAAAGAACTCTAGTGCACAAATAGAGAAAATCCTGGAAGTATTTAAGCAAGTTAAGGTGAATATTCCACTCTTAGATATGATTCAACAAATACCTGCTTATGCTAAATTCTTAAAAGATTTGTGCACTAAGAAGAGAAAAACGAATGTACCAAAGAAGGCGTTCTTAACTGCAAACATATGCTCAATTCTTTCCAACACATCTCCTATAAAATATAAGGACCCGGGGTGTCCCACAATTTCATGTTCAATAGGAGATACGTTTATCAATAAAGCCCTTCTAGAGCTTGGTGCAAGCGTTAACTTGCTCCCATTTTCTGTCTACGAGCAACTCAACCTTGGTCCGCTGAAACCCTCTAGGACAACCCTCCAATTCGCTGATTGTTCTGTTAAGAAACCGAGAGGTGTAGTAGAGGACGTTTTGATTAAGGTTGGTGACTTCATTTATCCAGTGGATTTTGTCGTACTTGATACTGAACCTGTTGTAAATCCTAATCGACAAATCCCTGTAATTCTAGGTAGACCCTTTTTAGCCACTTCGGAAGCATTAATAAACTGTCGAAATGGGCTCATGCAATTATCTTTCGGGAACTTAAAAGCAGAATTTAATATCTTCCATATTGATAATGAGCCAGAAATAATATGCAACCCAAGTGATGTTGTGATGAGAGCACGTATTTATCAGAATTCTGAATCAAATAAATCATCACATAAGCAAAAAGGAAGTAAGAAAAAAGGGAGTAATTCATTTACTCAACCACTATCACTCGAGCAAATAAGCGAACCAATTCAAGTGAGAAGAGTGGAATCTTTTCCTCAAGTCAACATGGGGAACAATTCAACTGGATACATGCACCAACATGGTGTCATTCAATCCAGTTCTGATTATGGTTGACTTTGAGCAAACTCAACCCCTCTACCGCAAGCCGACGCAGGTAATCAGTGCATTTATTTTATCTATGCATACATTGATGACAATGCATGATTTAGGTGTGGGGGGGTGTTTATATATGTACATATCTATCTATTTGATTTTCTGTTCTGCTGTTCTGCTTTATTTAAAAAAAAAAAAAAATCAATATTCTATGACATAGCTTAAGATTGAACTGCCAAAACCCGTGTACAAATTGCATTAAGTTTTTGTTCCTTATTATATAGTTCTGCTTGTAGAAATTATGACATAAATCTAAGTTCCAAAGAAATAACCCATGGCCCTTGTAAGACATGTATGCACTTAAATTGGATGAATCAAATCTTTGAAGTGGTTGATAAAAAGCAGAGGTTGAGGAAAATATACCGGGAAGTGTGGACTTCTAATAGCAATTAAGCCTTGAGGAAAATAAAAGTAAAATAAAATAAAAATAAATTGAGGAAAACACATTTTGCAAAATGATTACAAAAGCCCAAGCCTTCGAGTCACTGGTCCGTAGGGGTATCTTGAAACCCGGTAACTTGAGTCTGCCAGCTCGGGATTATCGACCAAACTCGCTACACGAATGCAAAAAGGGTATAAGTGTTAAAAAGAAAAGCAAATGTGTTGAATCACGGAAAAAGGAAAAAAATAAATAAATACTTTAAGATACTCAAGGCCCAAAGCTAAAGGAATGATTCATGCCATGGTTGATCCAAATGATACTTCACCACCAGAGGAGGCGTGCAAAATAATTCATGTGATAACATGTGTAGAGGGGTTAGTGGTGTGAATGTTGGAGGAATAAAGACCAAGTCAAACCTTTTATAAGTTAGAACTGTATAATGAGCATGCGAGAACTTTAAGTGAGATGTATAAGGTTAAGGCAGAGATATTAAGAGCTATTAATGGAGTGTTGAATTAAGACTTTGTGGGTGTGTCAACTGAAAACCCTCACGAGACAAAACTCGTCCTCTAAGGCAACTTGGAGGTTTAAAGGCTTGTTGCACATGCTAAGTGCAACCGTGATTCCTACGAAAGTGAGTTAGGATTTCCCTGTTTTCATTTCTTTTATATTTTGCTTTGCTAGGGACTAGCAAAATCTAGGTGTGGGGGTATTTGATGCATTGCATACATTGCATCATATGTCTTTCATTTAGATTACTTTTATATCAATAAATGCTACTAAGGTATATGTTTAGTCGTATTTACAGAATACAGGGACCTGAATGCAAATTACCCACATTCCGAGCATAAACGTGTGCAAAAGATTCATTTCTATCATAAAGACCGAATTCAAGTTTATCGGGTTTGAAATGGAAATGCATCCAAGCATAAAAGCATTCAAGGAGCTAATTACAAAAAGGTCAAGGGCTTAATTGCAAAATACCAAGGACCTGATTGCAAAAGAAAAGGATCAAGTTATTTTGTTGGAAAAGTCAAAAGAAAAGTCAAATATAAATCTCCAACAATGGAAGGAATTAATCCGGAGTTTAAAAGAATGGAAAGAATCCATCCAGACGCGCAAATAAAGATCAAATCATGCCATAAACGCACCACAGAAATCCGGGCGCGAAATCCTTGACTCGGGCGGCGATTCCACCGCATCTCCCATGCATTATGCGGCGATTTCGCCGCACCAGTGAGGATCTGTGTGCTCCAATTTTGTCCAGTGTTGGGTTGACGCGTGTACTATCCTTTTATGTATTGGTATCCCCTGTATCGGCTATAAATAGCCATGTAGGACGAATGTAACACATCTTTGAACCTTTGGTCTTGGATCATTAGTAATAAATTTCTGTTTTATTTTGTTTTGTTTTTATTTTCTTTTAATGTCTCTAGGATCCTTTCTTCTTCCTCCCTTCATGAGTTTCTAACTCTTTCCAAAGGGTGGAGGTGATGGAATTAGGGGTAGAGAAGATGAATGCATGTTATTGTTTTAAGTTCGTGATTAGTATATTTTGATTACTTGAGTTTATGTTAAATCATTTATCTTGTAATGCTTCATAACTAACATGATTTATTTCAAGTTTCTCCATTCTCCAATCTAAACCTAAGTCTAGACTTCCACCCGACGGAATTCTCTTCTTTGTTCTTGTTTTAATTTTAATTGCTTTTGTTTCGTAGTTTAGTTAATTAAACCAAAAACCCCAAAAACCCTAATTGATTCTTCTCTACTTCTTCCCATCAATCGAAACAACAAAAATAACGAAATCTCTCCCTCCTTGTGTTCGACCCGTACTTGCCACGTCTTCATAGACGCCGTGCACTTGCGGTATAAATTTAAATTCTCATCAACTTGTCATGAATCGGGGGGTGCTCTAATTCCTCTTCCAAGTCCAAGATAAAATTGACTTCCATGGGGTCATCAAAAGGGCTTGGTTGCTTGGCCATGTTAAACACATGAAATGTCGCGGTCAAGTTCCCGAACATCAATTTCATGAGACCTGTGCGAGAGTTGAATAAATCATTGGATGTCGCTAGGATAGCCTACCCAGAATCAATGAAATTTGAGATTGGGTATGCGCAATCGGTACAGTGTCAAGGACGACAAAGTCAACAAGGAATATGAAATCATCAACCTTGATCAGCCAATTGACCCCCTTCGGGACTTTAATTGAACGATCAGCCAATTGGAGAGTTGTCTTCATGGGTTTGAGCTCATGCAGGTTTAATTGCTGATACACAGAAACAAGTAAGAGGTTAACCGCTGAACCTAAATCCAACAACACATTGTTAATGTGAGTGTCTCCAATGATGCATGAAATCGTCGGACTTCCTGGGTCCTTTAACTTCACGTACATTGGGTTCGATAGGATCGAACTCACATTAACTGCCATGAATGCCTTGTTAGGGACATTAGTTTTCCTCTTAGTGGTGCATAGATCCTTTAAATTTTTTGCACACGAGAGTACTTGTTGGATCATGTCTAATAAGGGGATGTTGACATTCACCTTTTTGAAGACCTCCAGCATCTTATCAATACAATCACTATACTTCTTTGCTAACCTAATTGTATACGGAGCTTTTGGTAAGTAGGTTTGTCTTGGTGCTTCAGAGGGGAGGGTGAGTCTTGGCAAACTGACTCGCTTTGCTTGGGATCCGATGGAGAAACTTCCTCAACATCGGGCTCCTTGTCCCTACTGTTCCCACATAGGGGTGGCACAAAAGAATGTTACAGCAAGGAAATGTGGTTGTTGACCTGCTTCCCATTTCTTAGGGTCACAATACATTGACAGGGTCCATAGGTTCTTCCACACAGTTCACTTGCCCCCCATGTGGTCCTGAACTCGCAACTTGCATGTTCGGTTGTTGTTGAGTACGGGGGTTAGCCATAGGTTGGCTAGGCCGAGTCCTTATCTCTCTATCTCATGTACAAATTGAGCCAATTAGCCCATATGAAGCTCTAGAGATTTGATGGTCTGCTGATTTGAAGTGAGAACTTGACTTGTTGATGACATAAAGTTTTTCATTGAGTTCTCAAGTCCACGAGTCAAATTCTCAATCGAATTGAATCGGGTTTCCGTGTTGTTAGAATTTGGGAAACCCGGTTGGGTGGTAGGTAAGATTGTGAATGCATGGGAGGTTGGTGTGGTCGATTAGGTGGTCGAGAGAAGTTTGAAGGACCACCCTGGACATTGTTTTGGTAATGTTAGGGTGGTTCCTCCATCTAGGATTGTCTGATGATGAATATGGGTCATTCCTGTGTCTATCATAGATGGCATTGAGATGTTCCATCTCAGGAGGAATGAATGCACACTGATTGACATCATTTCATGCTTATATTTGTACCTTATATCCATTATCTTACACCTAAGCAATGCTATGTGACGAGTTTTATGTTTAGTTTTCAGAAATAAAGAGGTTTGAAGAGAAGAGCCATGAAAGGACCCAAAAGCAGGAAAAAAGGACCTAATTGTGAGACCTGGGGACCAAGATGCAAGGGGGAAGGACCTGATCGTAAGACAGAAGGACCTAAGAGCAAAACAGGAAACTCCACACCATCATGAGGAGTATTTTGTCAATTCGATTCGGGTCGGAGCTCCACTAAACCAGCTAGATGCATCCAAGACCAAGAAACAAACCAAGGCAAGCCCACCAGAAGTCCCAGCCGGATCTGGGCCTTATAGGCCGCCAATTGGCGGTCTGGAACCGCCAATTGGCGGTCTGGTTAAGCCCAAATCAGCCAAGATTCTTCCTGGACTTGTATTAGCATGTGTTTAGGCTATTTTTGGTATTGGTTTAGTCCCACATCGGGGGATTGTCCCGGATTAGCTTTTTCCATGCTTATAAATAGAACTCTTCACCTCCCATTGTATCCATCTCCCTCTTGGTGGCCATCTTCCCTACTAAGAGTGAAGCCTTGAAGCAAAACTCTAGTGGAGGAAGAGCTACTTGTAATTGAGTGAGTTAATAATATAAGTTTTCTTTTAATGATGTTGTTTCTCTCTTAGTTTAATTTCCTTTCCTTTGCATGCTTGTTTGTTTGTTTAGTTTTATGCTTCTTTAATATTTCTTGCTTAAGTAGTATAAATTTCATTTCAGTATTATGCTTTCCTTTGCTAAATTAGTTAGTGTAATGAGTAGTGAGTAGTTCCATCCCCATTTGGGGGGTGGAGAAATATGTGATATAATAATGTAGTGTATTAAGTGTGTGTTATTTTTATCCCTTGAGCTTTATATGATTTCCATAACCATCTAATGGGTCTCCACTCTTATCTTTGATATGCTAATGCTCTTGAATGAAGCTTAGCTTATGCTTTGATTAGTGGACCTATTTTATGGGGAATGATAAAGTTAGGATATGGATGAAGTTAATGTTGGAAACACAATTTGTAGTGTATGTACTCTTGTTACCTTTTCCTTAGCTAATGTCTTGTATGTTTTAATGATGTAGTCATCTTAATTCATGTAGAGGCATAGTAGGGTCTAGTCTTTATACTTGAGTTCATGTAGCTTCATTCCAATCATTGTCTTGTATGTTTTAATGATGTAGTCTTATCTTAATTCATGTAGAGGCAAGATTGGATGTAGTTTTATGATTTCATGCACTACATGTTGTGAGGAGCTTAATTGAACACACACACACACATCTTTATGTTCACATTATTTCTCTACCCCCTTTGGGGTTTAGTTTTATTGCTTATCTTCATTTCCTTTGCATTTCATTTCAGCTTTGTAGTTTAGATTAGTGTAATACATCTTTCTCCCTTCTTTTTACCTCTCGCCTTCGAATAAACCAAGTGTCGACACACCTCCCAGTGGACGACCCGTATTTGCCACCGCTTCAACGCGGCCGTGCACTTGCGGTTAAATATAAAACGATCAATCAAGTTTTTGGCGCCGTTGCCGGGGAGGTGCTCTGTCCAGACCTTGGTTTGGACGATTCGAGGGGTTTTTAATTTTTTGTTTTCAGTTTTCTTAGTTTCAGGGAACACTCTGATCACGGGGAGGCCACTGGAGAAGTTTGAGGAAGCAAATCCAACAACAGACCGCCAATCAGCGGTTTGGAACCGCCAATTGGCGGCCTGGTAAGGGATTCTGTCTTCCAATTTTTTTGTGGTCATTTGTGTTGTAATTTTTGTTATCTGGGAGCCCAATTTTGCATGCTGTGACTTCTTATTTGCTCCCAGATCATTAATCACTCCCCCTTTAATCAACTTGGACCATAAAACTCAAAGCAAAAGATTAGACTTCTTGCCATCTAGGTCATGCACCATTGGTAGACCTTGCATGCATTTGTCTTTTCTTTGCTTTACATTTTGTCGTTGATTGCTGGCGTGAGGTACGTGCACCCACATCCCTCATTCATGCATGTTTCGTTCATGCATTAGTTAGTAAGGTGCATCGGGACAAGAGTGAGAGAGCGTTTGATTGGAGCGATTGATTGCTAGATCTAGGATCAAATCGCTACTAAGGAGGGGCTGTCCCATAAAAGATAAGGTGGGGGATTTCATCACCCTTTCCTTAGCCCCAAAAATCACTCTTAATAAAGCCTTAACTAAAAGCAAGTAGACATTGGCCCTAGGATTGCGGGCGCACTAGGAGAGTAATCTAGTTGAGACCGTCATGACCTGATCGGCGTTGCCTACCTTGTCGATAGTAGGAGGTACTGGATCTCCGGATCTGGTATCACTTGCTGGGCATTGTGGTCCTCGTTGTAGGGAGGTGAGACGTGTCGAGGCTAGTGACCTCGAAGTTAGGCGTCGTCTAGCTTAAGGACCCATTGCCTTACTTTGATTGAGTCGTGCTTGCTAGTTAGGCTTCTTCCTGATCCCACTACCCTCGCTAGCTCTAGGGATTCTTCCCTCCTCATCTGAGTCCTCTCCTCATCTATTCTCTACGTATAGTCTCCTCCTCTAGTACACCTTCTGTTGTGTGTTTGTTAGAGTCGAGTCGAGCATTTTTATGCGAGGGTGGGCTCGTTCTGGTGAGAGCGCTCGACTCGAGAGAGTGCTTATTTCTGAGATGGAAGATCTTGGTGATCGACCATCTCCGCCTCGTGCTCCTTTGGAGCAAGAAGGCGAGTCGTCTCGTGGTGGCGAGGGAGACCGGGTTCCATACATGGACTACCTCGGTCCATTCCCACCACCACGTAGACCTCCTTCTCCTCCTCCTCTGACTCGAGAGGAAGGGAGATTCGGTCAGGATCGAGTTCTAGGTGCACCACCACCTTTAGCTCGACAGGATAGGCCGATGACGTTGTGGGAGCGGACCCATCCTGTTCGGGCCGCACAACCTTCTTGCATAGTTGTTCCCCCTGCTCGCGGGAACAACTATGAGCTGAAACCTCAGTATGTGAGCATGCTTCCAACCTTCACTGCCAATAAGGAGGATCCGTATATCTTTATACGCGAATTCGAGGAAGTATGCTCCATGTTCAAGCTTCAACAGCTTGACGAGGATTCTGTCCGGTTGAGGATGATTTCTTTCGCATTGAAGGATAATGCGAAGAAATGGATGTATAGCCTCCCGGCGAGCTCGATTCGGTCATGGGATGACTTTGTGACCGTCTTTCTGAAGAGATTTTTCCCTCAAAGGAAAACTCAACAGATACGGCACCAGATACATCAGATGTATCAAACCGAGACCGAATCGTTTCATGGTTTCTTTGAGAGGTTCAAGGACCTCCTCCAGCAATGCCCTCATCATGGACTTGAGCTATGGCAGCTGTGCCAGATTGTTTATGAGGGCATCAACTACAACACCCGCACATTGTTGGAGTCAATGTGTCAGGGTGACTTCCAAATGAAACCCATCGAGGAGGCATGGGACACTTTTGAGTCCATGGCTGAGCGTACCTTCGAGTGGGACACCATGAGAGAGCCACCAGCCGCCAGGTCTTCTGGTCGAGCTGGATCTTATCAAGTTGAGTCAACTATCGCGTCTGAGGCGAAAGTGGCTGCTCTCATGCGTAGGATTGAGTGTTTGGAGATGGACCGAGCTCCTGTAGCTCAGGTCGCTACTCCCGAGTGTAGTAGGTGTGGACTGTCGGGACACGATGACTTGGAATGCGCTTACGCTCCAAGGGATACTGAGCATGCAAATGCGATGTATCAACAAAGGCCCCGAAACGACCCGTACAGTCACTCTTACAACCCGGGATGGCGTAACCATCCTAACTTCTCTTGGGGGCCTAGTGGGGGTAACGGTCAGAGCTCGCACGCTCAACCTCAACCTCCACCTTATCAACCTCCACGCCCATCGGCGACCTACCAACCTCCACATCAAAGGTCTCAGAACCACAATTACCAACCTCCTCAGACCTCTTCGTCGGGTTATTCTAACCAAACTCCACAACCCCAACGGGTTGACTCTAAGGACTCCACTCTTGAGCAAACCCTTCACGCGTTCATTCAGAGCACGCAAGCCATGTTTTCGGCCAACAACAATACGGTCAAAGCATTGGAAATGCAAGTGAGCCAGTTGGCTAATCAGCTCCATGAACGCGAGAATGGTCAATTACCGAGTCAACCCGAGGTAAATCCTCGGGGTACCCATTCGCAAGGAAGGACACCTTTACCTCATGCTACCTCTGAACCGACTCATCATATTAATGTGATTCATACTTTGAGGTCTGGTAAGGAGGTGGACAACCACATTGGGGTGCCTTCCTTGTCATCACCATCTTTGAGGGAGCCGGATCCTGAGGCTCCCTCCACAAATACTTCCAGGAAGGAGCCAGATCCTGAGGTTCTTTCTACATTTCCTTCGACAAAGGGGCCGAACCTTGAGGTCCCCTTGTCTCCTCTTGTGTCGAAGGAACCAGATTCTGAGGTCCCCACTCATGTTTCTTTGGACCTGAATTCTGGGGTGCCTTCGCATCCTTATGCCCCAAAGGCGCCATTCCCTGAGCGCCTTAAAAAGAAAACCTCTGATCAGCATGACAAGATGCTTGAGATGTTTCGGCAGGTTAAGGTGAATATCCCTCTTCTGGAGGTGATTCAGCAAATGCCACCTTATGCCAAGGTTCTCAAGGACTTATGCACCAAGAAGAGAAAAACTCATGTTCCCAAGAAAGCTTTTCTTGCGGCTAACGTGAGTTCCTTGTTGGCACAACCCATGCAAGTCAAGTACAAGGACCCTGGCTGTCCTACTATCTCTTGTGTGATTGGTGATGTGTCCATACATCGGGCCTTGCTGGACCTTGGTGCATCTGTTAACCTTCTGCCCTATTCTGTCTACGTCCACCTCGGTCTTGGAGACCTCAAACAAACAAAGACCACTCTTCAATTGGCTGATAGGTCTATGAAGAAACCGAGGGGTGTGGTGGAAGATGTGCTGATCAAAGTGGGAGAGTTCATTTATCCAGTCGACTTCTTTGTCTTGGATACTGAACCTGTGCCAAACCCACTTGGACAAATTCCTGTCATTCTGGGGCGACCATTTCTTGCGACTTCCAATGCCTTGATCAATTGTCGCAATGGTCTGATGCGCTTGACTTATGGTAGTCAATGCGCTGATTTCAACATCTTCACCATTGGAAAGAAGCCAGATGCCTTCAATGACCCTGTTGGGGTTAACCTTATCCAGGGCATGGATGAGAGTGAAGTTGAGGGCACCTTCAAGTACTTCAGAGAATTGTTCGATGAAGATCCTGAAGGTGGTGAAGATGTTTCACCTGGGCTGGCACAAGAAGGTGCCTTATGTTTTGATCTTGTGGCCCTTGAGCCACATTCTTCTGATCTTATGGCCCTTGAGCCACATTCTTCTGATCTTATGGCCCTTGAGCCACATTTTTCTGATCTTGTGGCCCTGGAGCCACATTCTTCTGATCATGTGGCCCTTGAGCCACTTCTTTTTGACCACGTGGCCCTTGAGCCACATCCTTTTGAGCACGTGGCTTTTGAGCCACAAGATACTATTTTTATGGCCTCTCGGCCACATGCTCTTCATTCTGTATCTGCTGAGGACCCCATGTGGGTTAAGATTCAACCACCTGATACCCTTATACCAGATAGAGGTTCACCTCTCGTTCACGCCTCCTCTTTTGCTAATTCTAAAGAGGCATCAACCGACCACAATGCTTATAAGGGTGTCAGGTGGTCGAGCAATTCTGTTGTGTATGTTGCGAGCCCATGCATGCGCATTTCTGGCTCGAGAGATGGTGGGTTCCCATTTGATGTCCCTTGACATATGAAGATGGAAGCCTATTGTTGTACATAGTTAAAAAAAAAAAAAAAAAAAAAAAGAGACTCCCTGAGTGAGCATCGATTGTTGTGGGCCCCAACCCTTGAGTATTTGGGCCCCATTTCTTTCACGTATTTGTATCCCTTCTTTAGCATCTCACAGGTTTTGAGGGAAGTTGGGTTGTGTCCATCAACATAGCCATGAACTTCCTTGTGTACTTCATGTTGGTGAGATCTCTCCTTTTTATGCATCAATCCTTGTAGTATCTTGCTTGCATTCATTGAGGACAATGCATAAAGTAGGTGTGGGGGGGGTGTTTTACGTGTGTACATAGTTGAGCCTTTTTCCTTTGATTTTGTTTTCTTTTGTTTGCATTGTTAGGGTCATGATAGTGTGCTGCATTTAATTTCGATATATCTGCTTGCCATGATCCTTGGGTGACTTGTCTTCTTTTGCTTGCCTAGTGCTTTAAAATTTTCACATTTCTTTCAAAATCTTCATGTGTTTTCGAAAGAAAATGTTTTGTGGGTTTTGCGTGTGTTTAGCATGTGCAAAACCGTTGAGAGGCAAAGTAAAAAGAAAGCTCCCAAAATTGTCTTGAACTTGATGCATTAGGATATCTAGTACGTGACTTTAGGATTTATCGAGTCGTTAGGATGCACCCCAGTTTTCCCTTGGGGGTGAGTAATCAGTGGGTTTCAGTGCTCAAACATTTAAAGAAGTCCACCCTGAACCTAGTGAGTAAAATAATTCGTGTTTGTTAATTTAGGAAGTTTGTTGTAGTCAAGGGCCCTTAATATCTTTTTGTGAAACTTAAGTGTAGGGGTTTTGGTTCCCATGTAGATAAATGAATAAATAAGTGGTGTTCTCTCTTCTCGCACGGCTCCTATCACTCGGGAAAGTAGGTCTGAGGGGACTTTGTGCCTGGTGCTTTCGAGTCATCTGACTTGGGATGCACCGACCGAACCCCCGTTACACGGGTGGTAGGGATCGCCCTATGTGGAGATTTGGGGGAAGGTGTACGTGATAGTGTAAGTCCTCATAGGCAATGATGCACGAAACCTGACCCTGGGAGAATCAAACACCAACCAATAAATGCTCCAAAGAAAAAAAAAAAAAAAAGGAAGAAAGAAAGAAAAGAAAAAGAAAAAAAAAGAAAAGAAAAGAAGAGTCAAATAAGAACCAAAATGGACTTTACACTTTGTTTCACATTCAGAAGTTAAGGTTGCCCATGTCTTTCACTTAATTCCTTAGTTAACTCTCACGAATAACTCATTAGGCTAGGTGTGTGGACTGATTACATATATAGAGTCGACCCGTAGTATTACCGCATTCCATGATCGACAAAATAAGTCCAACGAGTCGTGTAGCTAGATTGACTAATGCATCTTGTTCGGATTTTGTGGGTATATCCGCTGAAAACCCTCAGGAGACACCACTCCTCCTCCTTGGCAACGAGGAGGTTTAACGGCTTGTTGCACATGCTAAGTGCAACCGTGATTCCTACGAAAGTGAGTTAGGATTTCTTGTTTTGTTCGTATGCTTTTTCCTTTCTTTGTTTTGCTCGAGACTAGCAAAAACTTAGGTATGGGGGTATTTGATTGACATCATTTCATGCTTATATTTGTACCTTATATCCATTATCTTACACCTAAGCAATGCTATGTGACGAGTTTTATGTTTAGTTTTCAGAAATAAAGAGGTTTGAAGAGAAGAGCCATGAAAGGACCCAAAAGCAGGAAAAAAGGACCTAATTGTGAGACCTGGGGACCAAGATGCAAGGGGGAAGGACCTGATCGTAAGACAGAAGGACCTAAGAGCAAAACAGGAAACTCCACACCATCATGAGGAGTATTTTGTCAATTCGATTCGGGTCGGAGCTCCACTAAACCAGCTAGATGCATCCAAGACCAAGAAACAAACCAAGGCAAGCCCACCAGAAGTCCCAGCCGGATCTGGGCCTTATAGGCCGCCAATTGGCGGTCTGGAACCGCCAATTGGCGGTCTGGTTAAGCCCAAATCAGCCAAGATTCTTCCTGGACTTGTATTAGCATGTGTTTAGGCTATTTTTGGTATTGGTTTAGTCCCACATCGGGGGATTGTCCCGGATTAGCTTTTTCCATGCTTATAAATAGAACTCTTCACCTCCCATTGTATCCATCTCCCTCTTGGTGGCCATCTTCCCTACTAAGAGTGAAGCCTTGAAGCAAAACTCTAGTGGAGGAAGAGCTACTTGTAATTGAGTGAGTTAATAATATAAGTTTTCTTTTAATGATGTTGTTTCTCTCTTAGTTTAATTTCCTTTCCTTTGCATGCTTGTTTGTTTGTTTAGTTTTATGCTTCTTTAATATTTCTTGCTTAAGTAGTATAAATTTCATTTCAGTATTATGCTTTCCTTTGCTAAATTAGTTAGTGTAATGAGTAGTGAGTAGTTCCATCCCCATTTGGGGGGTGGAGAAATATGTGATATAATAATGTAGTGTATTAAGTGTGTGTTATTTTTATCCCTTGAGCTTTATATGATTTCCATAACCATCTAATGGGTCTCCACTCTTATCTTTGATATGCTAATGCTCTTGAATGAAGCTTAGCTTATGCTTTGATTAGTGGACCTATTTTATGGGGAATGATAAAGTTAGGATATGGATGAAGTTAATGTTGGAAACACAATTTGTAGTGTATGTACTCTTGTTACCTTTTCCTTAGCTAATGTCTTGTATGTTTTAATGATGTAGTCATCTTAATTCATGTAGAGGCATAGTAGGGTCTAGTCTTTATACTTGAGTTCATGTAGCTTCATTCCAATCATTGTCTTGTATGTTTTAATGATGTAGTCTTATCTTAATTCATGTAGAGGCAAGATTGGATGTAGTTTTATGATTTCATGCACTACATGTTGTGAGGAGCTTAATTGAACACACACACACACATCTTTATGTTCACATTATTTCTCTACCCCCTTTGGGGTTTAGTTTTATTGCTTATCTTCATTTCCTTTGCATTTCATTTCAGCTTTGTAGTTTAGATTAGTGTAATACATCTTTCTCCCTTCTTTTTACCTCTCGCCTTCGAATAAACCAAGTGTCGACACACCTCCCAGTGGACGACCCGTATTTGCCACCGCTTCAACGCGGCCGTGCACTTGCGGTTAAATATAAAACGATCAATCACACACTCTCCTCCAACATGACCTATCCTACCACATAAATAATAAGGAACCAGACCAGATGCAGACACTTGAGACACACCTTGTTGGTTTTGGATCCCAATCTAATCCATACGGCGCATTAAGGCCGCCATGCGTGCCTCAGTGGTCGTAGTGGTATCGACAGTGAATGCGACACCTAATCTAGTCCAGTTTGCATTTGCAATAGTCGCTCCTATGCTAGATGATGGTGATGGTTCCCTCTCACTCTCCCATGGTTTTATCACCGAGGTCTTCTAGGAAAGCCCATGCCTCCATTTCATCCTTTCCTAAGAACTCTTATTGATACATGGACTCAAGGAGCATTCGGGATGGGATGTGGAGACCCTCGTAGACAATCTGACAAAGGTGCCACAACTCTATGCCATGGTGAGGGAATGCGGATACTAGCTCCTTGAACCTCTCTAAATATGCATGGAATGATTCAGCCTCATGCTGATAAAATGAATTGATTTCGTTTCTCAGTTTTTGAGTCCGATGATCTGGAAAGTACTTCTTGAGGAATGCAGATTGGAATTCATCCCAAGTTCTAAAGGCTTTCGCCTAATTTCTGTACAACCACTACTTGGCATCATCCTTTAATGCAAAGGGAACAAGCCTAAGGTGGACGGAGTCTGTGCTAAGTTGTTGCAACTTGAACATCGCACAGACCTTCTCAAATTCCCTGAGAAAGATATAGGGGTTACCCTTCCCAGTGAAGTGAGGGAGCATGGAGATAAACTGAGGCTTAACCTCAAAGTGGTTCCCATTCGCCCTTGGCAATACGATGAAAGAAGGTAGAGCAGTACAACTCGGTAGCATCGAACACGGAGGGGGATGGGAAATTGGGGAACCAGTTGATGAGATTGTGGACCCCCACCTTCTGGTCCAGAAGGTGGTGTGGAAACAAAATCTAGGTCACCCTCGTGTGGTTGACGACTGGTCATGATTCCGGGACTGTGTAGGACACAAGACGGGAATGCATTCGAAAAGTCGACAATCGAGGATAGATCGATGTCGTATCTCATCAAACGACCCTCAACGTCTCGTGACCACACTGACATGCCCAAAGTTGCACACCCACACGAGTCACACGAAAAAGTAAAAAAACTTTTTTTCTGCAAACAATTGAAACAAAAGGTGCGTAGAGGAGAATATGGAAAGACTTAGATGAGAAGGAACGACTCACGAGAGAAGGGTAGAAGTCCTTATGCTACGACCGGTAGGAAATAGTAGAAGCACACAAGCAAACAAGGCTGAAACAACCTAAGGTCACAATAGGTCCTTACAATTAGACGACGCCTAACTGAGAGGTCACGTGGCCTCAATACGCCTCACCTTCCTACGACGAAGACCACCAAGCCCAACAAGTGAGCCAAAATATGAAGATCTTGTCTCTCTTACTATCGACTGAGTGGGTGACGCTGATCAGGAAATGACGGTTGCGACCAGATCACTCTCCTAAAGTGCCCAAGATCCTCAGGGTCTAATGTTTACTTGATTTTAAAATTAGGCTTGTTGAGAGGTGTTTTGTGGAACTGAAGGAAGGGTTGATGAAATCCCCCACCTTATCTTGAAAACTATAAGTGGTGCCCCTTAGATATGTTTTGAGTCCTTAATCTATCAAGCAACTCACTAATCAAACACTCATCTCACTCTTGTTCCAATCAAATTCCTACTAACTAATGCATGGTCATACACCAACGCCCAACAATTGAAAGTAAAGATAAAATAAAAGACAAGCTACGTGCTTAAGTCGAATACTTGATGCATGACCTAAACAAGCAAGAATGCCTAATCTTTTGCTATGGGTTTTAATGGCCAAGTTGATTAAAAGGGGGATTGCTTATTGATTGATCTGGGAGCAAGCTACAGGTCATAACATGCCAAATTGAGCTCCCATACCACTACAATCAAAGTAAAAATAGACCAAATAAATTAAGAAGCAAATGAAGCTCACCAGACCGCTAGTTAATGGTCCCAGGTCGCTGATTGGCTGTTACTCTGGTGTTTTTCTTCCTCCAATTCTCCAGATGCCTCCACTGAGTCTTGAGATGTCCTGTCACAAACCAAAACTAAAAAAATTTAAATCCACTCGAATCGTCCAAACTAGAGTCTAGACTGAACACCTTATCGACAACGGTGCCAAAAACTTGTTTGATATTAAGTTTAACCGCAAGTACACAGCCACGATAAAGCAGTGTCAAGTACGGGTCGATCTACAAGGAGTTGTGTAGTCTCTAGTTTTTTTCAGAAATCAAGTGGTGAAATAACGGAGAAGAAGTTGATTACTCTAACCTAAACTACACTAAACTAGTAGTTAACAAATGAAAACGAGAGCAACTATATATTGACTAAAACTAAAATAAAGGCTTAACTAAGAGGCTTGAATTCAGGAAGAGAAACCCCTAAGGGGCGGAGTGAGTGTACACAAGTAATGAGATGGTGATAAATGCATTCAATAGGCACAAATGTAGGTTGCGTTTTCATGCGTAGGAAGTGTCTAATGATTGTGGCAAAACCTATCAATCCAATTACTAACCTAGTTGATAAACATTAGCATACACAAGTTGGTTATTAAGAACCTAAACAAGGATGTAAGGTGTCTAATAGTTGTGGCGAAACCTATCAAGTTAAGTGTTCTATCTAAACAAGAAAGGAAGTGTAGGCACATATGTAGGTTGTGTTTTCATGCGTAGCAAGTGTCTAATGATTGTGACAAAACCTATCAATCCAATCACTAACCTAGTTGATTAACATTAACATACACAAGTTGGTTATTAAGAACCTAAACAAGCATGTGAGGTGTCTAATAGTTGTGGAAAACGCATCAAGTTAAATGTTCTAATCTAAACAAACAAGCATACATTCACATTTATCAACTCATTTCATAATAAAGCATTCATTTCCATTCTTTATTACACGTATAACATCATATCCACCCCAAAGAGGGATGTACTACTCACTAATCATTAAGCTAGTAATTATGTTAAGAGAAGAAAACATTCTAACTAATTTATACTAAGATTAATGAAGCAAGATTAAGATAAGCATGCAAGAAATAAAAGAGGCAACATGTAACTAAGAAAAGATTTATTTTATTTCAGACTCACATTACAAGTAGCATCTCTCCACTTGAGTATTTTCTCCAAGTAGAGGGAGGGGCCACTAAGCATGTAGTAATTACAAAGGAGGAAGAAGAGTTCTATTTATAGTCATGGAAAAAGGTAACTAGGAACAATCTCCCGGTGTGGGACTAATGGAAATACCAAATATAGACTAAAACAACCTAATACACCTCTCAGAGAAGACGGGTCGGATACGGAGCAGAAGCCACTGATTGAACGTTTTAACATAACCGCAAGTGCACGACCGCGTTGAAGCGGTGGCAAATACGGGTTGATCCACAGGGAGGTATATTGGCTCTGGTTTGTTCGAAGGCAAGTGGGAATCGAGGGGAAGAAGTTGTGACTACACTAAAGTAACTACGCTAAGCTAGCACGAAACAAACAAATAAGATGAAAGCATGAGACGAGATAAAATTAAACTAAGTGACTAATACAAGAAAGCTGGAAATCAGAAATGGAAAACCCCTAAGGGGTGGAGTGTGTGCACATATGTAATAAGATGGTGAAGAGCGCATTTAATAGGCACAAATGTAGGTAGTGTTTCATGTATAGGAAGTGTCTAAATGTTATGGCAAAACTATCAATCCAATCACTAACCTATTTGATTAACATTCACATACACAAGTTGGTTATTTCAGAACCTAAACAAGCATGAGAGGTATCTAATAATTGTGGCAAAACCCATCAAGTGAAGTGTCCTACTCTAATCAAGCAAGTATACTACACATTAATCAACACATTTCAAAATCAAACATTCATTTCCATTCTTTAATGCATGTATGAACATCATCTCCACCCCCAAAGGTGGATGGAACAACTCACTAATCATTAATCACTACTACAGAAAAGGGAATATACATCGGATGTACGGGGCTATACACGTCGGATATAAGCACACCCCTATCCGACGTCTAGGTGTGCGTCGTCTATACATAGATGTCGGCCATAGTATAGCCGACGTCTATACCAAACGTATATACGTCGGCTGTAATTATACACCGACGTGTATTCTTTAATGTATAGACGTCGGTTAACTAACATACGACGCCTATACTTTAGGGCTAGACGTCGGTTAGATAACATACGACGCCTATACATTAACGAATACACGTCGGTTAACGAACATACGACGCCTATACCATAGGGATAGACATCTGATTCAATAGAAAGCCGACGTCTATTCCTTTCTTCAGAGGAATAGACGTCGGCTTATAGCAATGGTCGTCGTCTATTCCTAAACCTGGACAAAAAAATAGCATCCGACGAAATTGTTTTTAGTCGTTGTATTAGTGTACATACAACTGCACCAAATTCGTTCACCTATAAATTTGTTCACAAATACTCACAATTTCATCCACATACATCCATATACTTCCACAATTTCATACAAGCACAAACAAACAAGCATACATGCACAAACACAAACACAAACATACAACCATACATGCACAAACATACAAAGCATACACAATTGACATTCAACATACTTGCAATTAATTCATTCTAAAATTAAGGCGATTATATTAAGGCAAAATGTGTAGATTTGTAATACAAGTGCACTTGTTAACTAAATTACAAAAAATACAATTGGCAGGAGAACCTCTTAGTTCGTCAGCATGTTTCTGATGAAATAGCGAGCCCATCGGTCGCGAGTTTCATCGAGCTCCTGTTGCGAGAAGGGATCACTACTTTTTGGGAAAACCTATCAAAAAAATACAAGTGTGTTGAATATTAATAACTAAATATTGAAACTACACAACTATACAATTGAATAACGATCTACGTTGCCTCGGTTATACATACGTCTTGAGTTACCACATCCAGGATTTCCTCCATGTATCTCATCACGTAGTAAACGCATTCCGTATTTCCAACCTGCTTCCGGTACTACAAACATAGGAATTCGCTAAATATTTGTTCCTAACTTAATTAACAAAAATGGGATAGAACGTACTCTCATTCCATGCCATGTTATTCCAGATTTTGTGGTTGTTCTTCTACCACCTAAAGCTCTGTAAACCTTAATTGCCCTGAGTAGCACAAGTTAAAATATCAATCAATAATACTAATAAAAATCCACGAATTACTTTATTCACGACTAAACGAACTTACATATTTAGAAGTTTCTTTATTGAGTCCCTTGGTTTATTCGACCCCAACGGATCAAACCAATATGCCGAATTAGTCGTTGGGCATACAACGACAAGCATCCAATGAGCCCTGTGTTATATATATAATTAGAAGTTTATTACAAAATAAAATTTCACTTTGAATTACAAAGTTTACCTCTTATGATAAGGGAGCAGATAATATTTCTTGTCTTCTTCTTTAAAGAATGTCCCTAGTTGACCCGATTTATCGTCATTCCCGTATATATATGTAGATGGACTGATAAATCCAAATACTTGATCCTCGGGAAAGATTGACCTTCTGGCGTCGTAAAGATGTCTACAAGTATAAAAATTATAATTTATTACAGTTTTGATAAAATTATTCAATATTTTTCATTGTATACAAAAGAACACTTACTTCACTTGCACGTCGATAATCATGATACACAACGAATCCATCGCCACGAACTGCATGATATCCTCTTTGGTGACGTACAAAGCGGGAGGCAACCCTTTATCCCCCTCCAACTCCCAGGTACTTAAGGATTGTGCCTCCCTACTGACCATACATTGATACAACATTTTGCACCTACTTGGAAGCGAATTAATGTTGATCGGAGACTTGTTGTTTGACCCTTTGCTCCGGGGGCTTGACACCTTACAGATATATATACAACCGTTAAAATACAATTGTTAACAAATTTGAAGTTTAAAGTCATTCAAAGTTAAACTATACCTCATGTTTGTCGTTTAGCTCTACTAAATAACTAGGCCACCGCACAAACCCACCGATAGCATCGCCGAGAGTAACAATCTCTTCTTCCGGAAATGGCACAAAAGCACCAGGATCTAAGCAACTCTCAACTGCAACCTTCAATTCGCCCTCTCCTACCTCTGTGAAGTGGTGTCTGGAGATGTTATAAACTTTCCCGTGTCCCACCAATCTTCGATCAGGGTCTTCGACAAATAAAACACATCTACATCCATCCGCGAACTTTCCAAATGAGGAACCGTCGACGATGGCCAATTCTCGAGAATGAGACACGAAATCATCTTGTCGATCAGGGTGGAACACTGGAGGAACTGGAGGAGTAGTCTCCGCGGAAGAACCGGTCTTACGACGGGTAGGAGAAGTAGGCAAATGACGATCCAATCTCTCCGTAAGAAGTTGCAAAGACTTCTTCAAATCTGCAATCTCTTCCTGGCATTTGGTATGACTAGTCAACGCAGTAGACCGTTGAGTCTTCCCATAATATTGTCGAAGTCCAATTCTACTCCCTACCCCTCGCACACGACCGGGGTGTTCGTCGTTTCACAAGGCCTCGCGTAGAATATCATTCCGACCGTCGGAAGCAAATTCGCCTTGAGATTCTCTCAACTTCAGAGAGTCCTAAGTTTAAAACAATATTTACTAACATTTGAAAGATATAAAATTAATGATTCTGAATTAATAACATATATATAAGTGATGCAACTTACTATCTTCGAACATATCGCTTGCGACTCGTCTGTGACGTACTCCCCTCTGGAGTTTACTCTCGCTCTCTTCCAAGAATCACAACGAGCTACGGGAGAAGGAGGAGATAAGTTACTTGCTTGCTCCTCACTCATACCAGAGTCAATTGCCTCCTGTTTCCTTTGAGCAATTTTTTCAGCCATCATTTGTGCTTCTAACTTTTGGTACCCCGCTCGAGACATACGATGTGTATACTTGTTAGAAGATCTAATCTTTTGGTTTTTTGCTCGGATGTCCTAAAATCAAGTTTATTAGATTGTCAATAAAATGAATAACTAACAATTTTGTTTTGAAACTCAGTTACCTCAAACTCCGGGCTATCTCTGGATTTTCTGAATAGCTCACATTGATTCGGAGTGATAAAGTTATAGACATCGCATGGATTTCTATCCTGGTATTCTCCGAATATGTATTTGTTCGTTAAATTTGTTTTGAAATCCCTCCAACGAACTGACATGTATGTCATCCACTTTTTCTTCAATTTGTCAGTGGATTGGAACTCAAGATTCCTACAACACGTTAACTTTATATATATCAAAAGTTCGACTAAAACTATAGAAATCTATAATGGAATCATTACCTGCACATTATCCCATATTGTGTCCTTCAACTTCTCATCTACATCAGCCCAACTGGAATAACAAATGTCAACTTTGGACCTCACTAAGCTACCCAGAAAACTCTTCCAATTATCAGACAACATGCCTAACGGCTCAAGACGGTCATCAAACTGGATTGGAACTCTACCGTCTCTATTTCTTCTCCCAACGAATTCTTTCATGAGACAAGGACCTCGTGTACTGTATGTCTTCGAGCCTTCAGACTCGGAGGAAGTGGGTTTCTTTTTCGGAGCCATTGTACTATAAAAGATAAATGCAAGTAATTAAATAAGGTAAAGACATTAAATATCTATTACAATGTGTTACAACATAAAATTTGCACCTTTACTATTTTTTTTCCTTAATGGATTGTCAATCCATATACCTTCACCGTGGTCATCTCTAAACATACAAGTCTCAACATTTATTTCTTCATCTACTGAGTTCAACTCAAGTGCTTGCTTAGAGAAAGGTGGTGTCTCTTCATACTCGATCAGGCTATCATCTGATACAATTTTTTTCTTCCCTTCCAAAATTACTGCCCATTTCTTATCACATGGATCAGCCACATAGAAGACTTGTTTCACTTGGGAAGCTAGAATAAAAGGTTCTCCTTTATACCCCTTTTTTTGAAAAATCAATTAAAGTGAAGTCATAATCATCCACTCGAACTCCAGTTTTATTATCAGCCCACTTGCATCTAAATATAGGTACTTTGAATTTAAGAAAGTCTAGCTCCCATATATCTTCAATTACACTGTAATAGGACATGTCGGCGTATACAGGATTCTTGTCTTTAGAACTAGACACATGCAAAGACTCTGCTATTAAGGTGACGCCACTGTTCTGAACAGCACTTTTCGCATCTTCACATACTGTGTAGAAAGAATATCCATTGATATCATAACCATTGTAACTTATAACAACAGAATGCGGACCGTAAGCCAACCACTGTATTGTCTCAGAAACATCACGCTTGTATGCTAGATTTTTGAACCAAGAGATGAAATTCTTATTGTGACTATTAATTACTTGTTGATCACTCCACAAAGGATTTCTTTCCTTTAGAAACTTCATGTGTTCATTTAAGTATGGTTGAACTTCATTCGAATTGCACAACACATAAAAATATGCTGTCATTAAGTCATCGCCATTTGGATTTAACATTTTCATCCCACGTGTCCCTTTACCATCGGCACGTTTATCATGACGATTCTTCGGAAGTCCAACAGTTTTGGTGTTTGCTAGGTATCCAGTGCAAAACTCGATAACCTCCTCAGCTATGTATCCTTCAACAATACAAGCATCTGGTCTTTGACGATTTTTGCAATAACCTTTCAACACTTTCATATAACGCTCGAAAGGATACATCCACCTTAAGAAAACTGATCCGCACAATTTAACTTCTCTAACCAAATGAATAATAAGATGAATCATAATGTCGAAAAAAGCCGGGGGGAAGAACATCTCCAACTGACATAATGTGACCACAATTTCATTCTGTAACTTGTCTAACTGCACAGGATCGACCACTTTACTGCAAATCTTATTGAAAAAGGAACACAACTTTATTATTGCTTGTCTAACATCTTTCGGTAATATGGATCTCAATGCTACAGGTAACAACTGCTGCATTAAAGTGTGACAATCGTGAGACTTCATCCCCACAAGTTTCAAATCCTTCATAACAACAAGATTACTGATATTTGAAGAATAACCTTGTGGAACCCTTACATCGTGCAAACACTGACATAGAATTCTTTTCTCCTTTCTAGACAATGTATAACTAGCTGGAGGTAAGTAATTCCGATCTCCTTTCTTCTCTGGTGCCAACATTGCTCGTATACCAATATCAACAAGATCAAGTCTTGCATTATATCCATCTTTGGTTTTACCAGGTATGTTCAACAGAGTGCCAACAAGACTATCACAAACATTTTTCTCTACGTGCATCACATCAATACAATGTCTAACTTCTAAAGTTTTCCAGTAAGGGAGATCATAAAATATTGATCTTTTTTTCAAACTACTTTTGTCGTTTGCTCGTTTGTACGGTTTTCCAAATTCACATTCGATGTTCCTTACACGTTCATACACCTTTTCGACGCTGATTTCAACTGGCGGATTCTGAAACTCCTGTTTTCCGTTAAATGCCTTCTTCAACCTACGATAAGGATGAGAGTTTGGCAAAAATCTCCGATGACCGAGATAGACAGTCTTAGAACCATTAACTAGTTGCAAAGAACATGCATTTTCCTCGCAAATTGGATAAGCTTTGTGACCTTTGACTGAATATCCAGACAGATTACCATAAGCTGGAAAGTCATTAATCGTGCAAAATATCATTGCCCGCATTACGAACGACTCCTGACGATAAGAATCAAAAACTGACTCTCCGTCATCCCACAATCTCTTTAGGTCATCAATTAAAGGTCTTAAATACACATCGATGTCGTTTCCAGGTTGTTTCGGACCAGAAATCATTAAGGACAACATGATATATTTGCGTTTCATGCATAACCACGGGGGCAAATTGTAAATTACAAGCAGAACGGGCCAAGAACTGTGAATGCTACTCAAACTACCGAAAGGATTCATTCCGTCACTACAGAGCCCAAGTCGTACATTCCTTGATTCTTCACCAAACACAGGAAAGTCGACATTTATTTTTTTCCACTGAGGTGAATCTGCAGGGTGACGTAGCAACTGATCATTTGGTTTCTCACGATCAGCATGTCATGTCATGTTCTTGGAATCCTCTTTACCCGCAAACAAACGTTTAAGCCTTGGTATTATCGGAAGATACCACAAAATCTTAGCAGGGGGTCCTTTGATTTTCATCTCATCAGCCTCTTCATTGTGGTTTGGTCCACTACGTTTCATTTTGTATCTTGAAACATTACACCTGGGACAGGAATGTAAGTTTTCAAACTCACCCCTATACAATATACAATAGTTCGGGCATGCGTGTATCTTCCTATATTGCATTCCCATAGGGCACAACACTTTCTTTGCATCATAAGTTCTATCTGGCAACTCATTATCATCTGGAAGCATCTCTTTCACTAACTTCAACATTGATGTGAAACTCGCATCGGACCAACCATTTCCAGCTTTTAAATTGTACAACTTCAACACCGCTGACAATCTAGTGAATTTGGTACAATTCTTATACAACGGCTTCTCATTGTCACTCAACAAATTACCAAGTAAATCAGGGTTGGACGAAAACTTTTCAGCCATATCCTGAATCATTTCCTCTAAGTGATCTTCCACACTAACATCTTCTCCATCATTCTTGGAACGACTACATGATTCATTTTCGCCGTGCCATATCCACCGTCTGTAATTTGGGTCGAAACCTTTCTCAAACAAATGATCTTTCATTTTCCGAAAAGTCAACACTGACATATTATGACACTTATTGCACGGACAATACGCCATGTCGCTGTCTTTCGTTTTCTTAGAATGTTTTATGGCAACCTCTAAGAACATATTCACTCCGTTCTCATACTCATCACTCAATCTGTTTGAAACAATCCACTCTCGATCCATTTCAATCTAAACAGAGGCAAAAATGATAGTTATTATTGCAGAAAATAAATAAAATTTCAATTTAAAAGAATGTGTTCGTAGATGAGAAGATTCGGAGACATTAAGATGAGAAAAGAATGACTCAGAGGAGAAGAAATGAAGTCCTTAATCTAGCGTGGAATAAGGAAGGTTAGAAATCTAACTAAACAATCAAGGCCAAAACAAACCTAAAGTCCACTATAGGTCCTTAGTAATAGACGACGCCTAACTTCGAGGTCCCACCGAGGACCACTAGTCTGTAGGAAATCAAGAACCCGGAGGTCCCTAATATCTCAGGGAGACTAGATGGGCAACGACGTTCAGGCCGAAACGGTCTTAAACATCGAGGACCACTAATCTATAGGAAATCAAGAACCCAGAGGTTCCTAAAATCTCAGGGAGACTAGATGGGCAACGACATTCAGGCCATAACGGTCTTAAACGGTTTCCTCTCCTTAATGCGTCCGAAAATCCTAGGGGCCAACGTCTAATTGATTTTATTAAGGCTCTTTTATTAAGTGGTTTCTGGGCCAAGGAAAGGGTGATGAAATCCCCCACCTCATCTCCTATAGGTGACTGCCCCTAAGTGTTTTTCATACCTTAATCTAACAAACAACACACCAAACAAACACTCACCTCACTCTTGTTCCAATGCAAGTCCTACTAACTAATGCGTGCTTTCTAATGAATGATGAGTGAAAGATAGTACGTACCTTACGCCAGCAATCTACGACAGAAATCGTAAATAATAGAAAAATACAATGCATGCAAATCCTATATGATGAATGACTTAGCAAATATTGTCTAATCTTTTGCTTTGGGTTATTAAAGGCCAAGTTGTTTAAGGGGGGCAATGAGTTATTATCATAATATTAAAAATTCAAAAAATTAAGGCAATAAACATTTAAAATATTAAAAGCAAGTATTAAAAATAATTACTTGAATTGACAGAAAAACATTTTAAAAACAATTAATAATAATTGCGAATAAAATTTTATTGAAATTTTGGCAGAACCTCCACTTAAAATTTGATATGTAAAATGCTTCAAATCCTTAAATCAACAAGAAAAATGTATATCTAGTTATCTACTCACATTCACATCATGTAAAATTCTTCAATCCTGAAACCAACCCAACTCAATCCAAACCAAATCAATCCAATGAATATGTTTATCAAATATCAACACATAACACACACGCAAAAAAACTCCGAGAAGAAGTTGCTTATCACGTCTACATGTCAAGAGTGTACATCCACATCAAGACCATACAACTCGTGCCATTACACATCATCAATCCATAATTTTGATTTCTTTTTTTCTACTTTGGAAACCATTTGCTACACACCAACAAATTGAATCATTAATTAACTTGGAAAATAAAAGGAATTTTAAATGTTGATATTTGCATCAATACACTTAGATTATCACATTAACCAATAATGATTATCACATTAACCAATATTTGCATCAATACGTTATTATTGTGAACTAATCCTAATTTGGCGTTGGATTCTTGGTCTAAACTAATCCCAAATTAAGGATCTAAAATTGAGCACGAACCAGATGAGGGAAAAGTTGTGATGCCGGAGGAGCTCTTTGTGGTTCCCGAAGACGTCGTGGAGGAGACGGCTGTAAACGACACGAGGAAGCAACATGCGGAGGAGGCTAAGTTAGAAAGAATATGTGGAGAAAGACGAACTTAAAACAACCAAAAACGAATTTAAAACCTACATGTGGAGAGAGACGGAGGAAGAAGGAGAAGAGGGTCGGAGAAGTGGAGGAGAGCTTGGGAGCTCGCTGCGGTGCCGGAGACGGTGCGGATCGGTCGGAGGATGGTCGCGGAGGAGAGTTTGGTCGCGGGACGACTAGGGTCTGGGTGGGTTTCGACTGAAATGAATGAAAGAAAGCACGTCTGTCCGATTTCTTTAGGACCTATATACGTCGGATATTCCATAACACCGACGTCTATACCTCGACGTCTATATGGTTGGCGTATAGACGTCGGTCGTCCATTACGTCCGACGTCTATCAGCAGACGTCTATACACTATAGACGTCAGATTCACAAGGTACTAAAACACCGACGTCTATAGGTCGACGTCTATACACTATAGACATCGGCTAAACGTGTTATTCGCACACCCGACGTCTATAATGTCACATAGACGTCGTCTTCCATTACCACCGACGTCTATTCGGTCCTCTCCACACTAGACGTCGGTGGTTGTAACGACCGACGTCTATTTGGCGACGAGTAAAGCTAATTCTGCACTAGTGAATCTAACAACCATATAAAGAAAGGAAGACATTCTAATTATACTATGATAAAGAAAACAAACAAACTAAACATGCAAGCGTCAAAATAAAGACTATAAAACTAACAAAACTATGAAGAATTATTTTTGTTACATCCTAACCCTTGTTATTTGGGTTTAATTGTGATTAGGTGGTGGATTAGAAGATGTGGAAATGGAGGGCTGAGATTGATTGGGTGGTGTTGAGGTGGATGGTGGAGATAAGGGGAGATATAAGAGTCGGTGGGTTCCCTCTCTCTCTCTCTCGTGCAATTCTCTCTCTCACTCAAGTCTCTCTCTCTCTCGTGCAATTCTCTCTCTCACTCAAGTCTCTCTCTCTCTCTCTCTTGATCCGCAGTTCTCTGAGGCGAGGAGGAGCTCAGACGTTCTCCAAGTCGTGTGGTTCGAGGCTCGCCGGATCGTTGCCGGAGTTGTCGAAGGAATCTGAAGTTCGCCGGAGTTCGAGCTTTTTCGTGGAAACACTCGCCGGGATTCTTCAAAGCTTCTTCAAGCCTTAAAGGTATGCCAAGCTTTAGTTTAATCCTCCTTTTAGCCTTTGCGAGGATTGGAGTGGCTGACGGTAGGCCGAAAGGCTCGTCGACAACCTTGCAGCAGCTTTTCTGCTCTGGAACGGTCGACCCGCGGGTTGGTGCGGTCGACCGGTCGTAGTGTCATTCAGGCGAAAACCCTTGCACCGGTCGAACGATACTCTTCGAGTGGTCGACCGGTGGTACGTTTTAACAAGGGAAAAAGGCTATGGGTGTTTTCGGTCGAACGGGTCCCCTTTGTCGGTCGACCGAAAGCACTGTTGTAGGTCGGTTGGGGGCGTTGACCATCTAAATGGTCGACCGCTCATTGACTTCGTCCGACCGGAACTTAAGTTAACTTATTGGCGGGTCGACCGGGAGTGTGGTTTCGGTCGATCGCGTAGTGCGGATTTTGTTGGTGAATCTTATTGGACGGAATCGGTCGACCGGGATTTTAGATCGTTCGACCGTTGGTGCTTTTTGAGCAAGAGAGGATTTTTCCCTGTTGGATTTCAGTCGAACGGGGCTCCTTTGCCGTTCGACCGGTTGGATGTTATTTCGGGTTTTCTGCGGAATAGTTGTGGTGTTCGGTCGACCGTTTGGGGTCTTCCGTTCGACTGTTTGGGCACAGTTTGCATATGGATGCTTATGTCGTGTGTGGTTGGATCCGCCTCGAGGGCAACGGGTCTCCGGCCTTTTTTGGGGCGACGGTACAGACATTGCCGGCCTGAGAGGAAGATCATGGTTGTGGCTCTACGGAGCGGGTGCCTTGTGTGCACGTTGTTGTGGCTCTACGGAGTGGGTGCCTTGTGTGCACGTTGTTGTGGTGGGGTTGGGGTGAGAGGACCCTTGAGACCCGTGGCCGATGATTTTCCGGCGGTGCCTTGTGTGCACGTGTGATTGTGGTTGCCGATGTTTTCCGGCGGTCCCCGGTGTGCACGAGAGATTGATATACTTTAATTGCATTCTTCATTTCATGTTTCATATACACATATTATGTTCATATTCTAGGGGTTTGGTATACGGGGTTTACCTAGGGGAAACTCAGGCATTGTTTGTTTACATGTCAGGTCGTGCTCGTCAGTAGGAGGTGGTGACTGCGGGCAGGAGCACCCAGACCGGATCCTATCCCTTTTGTTCTTCGAGGTGGATGATTTTCCCTTGTACATGCATTGTATATCTTTTGTGTTGGGTTGTAATCATCTTTGACTCTTGTATTGTACAATTTACCACCTTATATTATATATATACTTGTGGTTTGTTGACGACCCCAGTGTTGATTCTTATCTGTTTAAAGTTTTAAATTTTCCACTGTTTCGGGGCGTTACAATTTGGTATCAGAGCCTTCGGTCCCGGTGTGCTTGTCCAATGAAACCACCTTAGAGGTCTTGCATTTAGTTGTCGTTCATCATGCATTCATTCATAATCATTAATTCATTGTCGTTCCTGTCCTCTTGTGTAGATGCCTCCGAGACGTGTGAGGCCACCTTAACGTTATAGGGGCGCCAGTGAGGAGACTGGTAGGGAGGACAGAGAGGAGGACCCTTCAGGGGACTCTTGGTAGGCTGAGCGAGTTTCTCGAGCGCCAGTCTGCACAGTCTGAGCAGGCAGGGGTGGGGGCAGTTCTGGATCAGTTTATGCGACAACACCCTCCTTCCTTTGACGGCAGTGGTGAGCCGGAGGCAGCTGAGCATTGGGTCTTCAAGATCCGGAAGATCTTCAGAGCGATTGGATGTCCTTCTGAGAGGCAGGTGGATCTGGCCACCTATGTGTTGGACGGAGAGGCGGCCAACTGGTGGAGGTCTACGTCGGCTGTTGTTTTTGAGGACAGCGAGGAGGTGGGCTGGGAGGAATTCCTCGCGGAGTTCAACCAACAGTATTTTCCCCAGCATGCGTGGGATAGGAAGAAGGAGGAGTTCCTAGCACTCGAGCAGCGAGATGACGCTGGCGGCTTACATTAGCAGGTTTCACGCCCTGGAGCGTTACTAGCCGGATACTTATGTGACACCGGAGCAGAGAGCTCGGAAGTTTATCCGAGGGTTGAGGCCGCAGTTCCGGTCTCATATGACCACGAGCATGCCGCTGACTTTAGCTGATGCAGTGAAGTTTGCGACGATTATGGAGCAGGACTACCAGGACACGGTAGAGGCCAGGAAGGTGCAGACGAAGGCTAGTGTGCGACCTGGAGATCAGACTTCGGGAAATCTGGACAAGAGGCCCCAGATTGATAGTGGTGGATCTCAACAGTCAGGGCAGTGCAGGCAGTGTGGTAGAGTTCACCCCGGGCGCGGGTGTGGGGCTCGATCAGGGGCATGCCATGGTTGTGGCCAGATGGGTCACTTCATTCGTTCCTGCCCGAGTAGGTCAGGTGGACCTAGTGGACGACCGGGTTCCTCCTCAGCTAGCGGGACTGGACCGAGTCGACCAGTTGCACCCTCCTAGCAGGGGAAGAGTGCGGGACGTGTCTTCACCATTCAGGCGGAGGAGGCTAGGGACGCCAGTGCAGTGGTGGAAGGTACACTTCATGTTGATGGCTTGATAGCTAGGGTGATTTCGACTATAGGGCCACACACTCGTTCATCTCTGAGCAGTTTGCAAGCGTGTTAGGCCGTACCCCTGCGATGTTGACTGCCACGTTGAAAGTCAATACACCCTTGGGTTTGGTGGGCATTGTGGGGAGCTTCCTCCCCGGTGCCACGGTTGCTTCGGGAGACCAGGAGTTCCCGACAGACCTGGTCTTATTACCGATGGTAGACTTCGATGTCATACTTGGGATGGATTGGCTGTCCCAGTACGATGTTCGAGTCTTGTGCCGAGAGAAGAAGATTCTGATATCGAGGAAAGGTCTTTCTGATTTGCTGATCAGAGGGACTAAGAGTGGAGATGGTCGGATTTTGATTTCGGCAGTGAGAGCTCAGAAGATGATTCACCAGGGTTGTAGAGCGTTCTTAGCGTCGCTTGTGGTACCAGATTTTGAGGTGAAGAAGTTGGAAGATATCGAGGTTGTTCAGGATTTTCCTGAGGTATTTTCTCATGAGATCACCGGGTTACGGCCTCACAGAGAGATCGAGTTTGGTATCGATCTAGTAGCAGAGACTACACAACAGTCAAAGGCTTCGTATAGGATGGCGCCTGCGGAATTAGCTGAGCTGAAGAAGCAGTTGCAGGATCTACTAGATTCAGGTTTGATCAGGCCCAATGTTTCACCCTGGGGAGCTCCAGTGCTCTTCGTGAAGAAGAGGGATGGCTCGCTGAGGATGTGTATTGATTATCGGATGCTGAATAAGGTTACCATTAGGAATCGGTATGCTTTACCCAGGATTGAGGATCTTTTCGACCAGTTGCAGTCAGCGGGGGTCTTTTCGAAGATCGATCTGCGATCCGGTTACCATCAGTTGAGGATTCGGGATGCAGATGTCCAGAAGACAACGTTCAGGACGAGGTACGGGCATTATGAGTTTTTGGTGATGTCGTTTGGACTGACGAATGCACCTGCAGCGTTTATGGATCTGATGAATCGGACTTTTCAGCACGTATCTCGATAGGTTTGGGATTGTCTTCGTGGATGATATACTAGTATACTCACCAGACAGAGAGCAGCATCGGGAGCACCTGAGGATTGTGCTTAGCATTCTGAGAGATCAGCAGCTCTATGCTAAGTACAAGAAGTGTGATTTCTGGCTAGATCGGGTGGCCTTTTTGGGACATGTGGTGTCAGCATACGGGATTTCTGTGGATCCAGAGAAGGTCGAGGCTGTGACTCAGTAGAGAGCTCCGACCAGTGTGTTAGAGATCAGGAGTTTTGTGGGTTTAGCAGGTTATTATCGTCGGTTTATTTAGGACTTTTCCAGACTTGCTTCCCCACTGACGGCCTTGACACAGAAAGGTGTCAAGTTCGTATGGTCCCAAAAGTGCGAGGACAGTTTCCAGGAGCTAAAGAGGCGACTGACTACAGCACCGATTTTGACGTTACCAAGTGGTAGCGGAGGCTATGTGATTTACAGTGACACTTCTGGCATTGGTCTGGGTTGCATGTTGATGCAGCACGGGAAGGTGGTCGCTTATGCTTCGAGAAGTTGAAGGTTCATGAGAAGAATTACCCGACTCATGATCTGGAGTTGGCAGCGGTGGTTCACACGTTGAAGACCTGGAGGCATTACCTTTATGGAGAGCAGTTTGAGGTATTCACAGATCACCAGAGTCTGAAGTATCTGTTCTCGCAGAAAGAGTTGAATATGAGGCAGCGCAGATGGTTAGAGTTCATAAAGGATTATGACTTCACCATTTCGTATCATCCGGGGAAGGCGAATTCTGTCGCAGATGCCTTGAGTAGGAAGGTAGAGTTGTCAGCTGCCAGCTTATGCATTCAGGAGTGGAGGTTGCTTGAGGCCTTGATGGAGTGGAGACCTTTTACAGAGGACTCTGAGGGGGCAGTGATTGCGGGACTTCGAGTGGAGCCGCAGACAGTTTCGGGAGTTGTTCAGGCTCAGAGAGCAGATGATGAGCTGGTCAGTCTAATGCAGCTAGCTGCTAAGGACGGATCAGACTTCAGGGTCGGAGTCGATGGGGGCTTGAGATTCAGGGGTCGGATCTGGGTACCGAGACCAGGTGATCTGAGGGATACTATCATGGAGGAGGCACATAGAGCCAGATATTCCATTCACCCGGGGAGTACCAAGATGTATAAGGATTTACAGCGGAGTTTCTAGTGGAAGGGGATGAAACGGGACATAGCAGACTTCGTGTCCAGGTGCTTGGTTTGTCAGCAGGTGAGGATTTAGCACCAACGGCCAGCAGGGCAGTTGCAGAGTATAGATCTGCCAGAGTGGAAGTGGGAGCACGTGACGATGGATTTCGTCACCGGGTTGCCGAAGACGAGGAGATCTCACGACGCGATTTGGGTCATAGTTGATCGACTGACCAAGTCGGCGCATTTTCTGGCGATCAGGACCACCTTACCTTTGGAGGGTTTGGCGAAGCTGTACGTCGAGGAGATAGTCTGGTTACATGGTGTACCTGTGAGTATTATCTCTGATCGAGATCCGAGATTTACCTCCAGATTTTGGGGTAGTCTACAGAAGGCTTTGGAGCACCAGCTCAGGAGGAGAACCATTCCGATGGTGAAGGTCAGGTGGCAGCACCATAGCGAGCGTGAAGCCACTTGGGAGGTCGAGGATGAGGTCCGGAAGAAGTATTTGGAATTGTTAGGTGAGAATTTGGTTCAAATTTCGAGGACGAAATTCTTTAAGGAGGGTGGATTGTTACATCCTAACCCTTGCTATTTGGGTTTAATTGTGATTAGGTGGTGGATTAGAAGAGGTGGAAATGGAGGGCTGAGATTGATTGGGTGGTGTTGAGGTGGATGGTCGAGATGAGGGGAGATATAAGAGTCAATGGGTTCCCTCTCTCTCTCTCGTGCAATTCTCTCTCTCACTCAAGTCTCTCTCTCTCTCTCTCTCTCTCTCTCTCGATCCGCAGTTCTCTGAGGCGAGGAGGTGCTCAGAATTTCTCCAAGTCGTGTGGTTCGAGGCTCGCCGGATCGTTGCCGGAGTTGTCAAAGGAATCTGAAGTTCGCCGGAGTTCAAGCTTTTTCGTGGAAATGCTCGCCGAGATTCTTCGAAGGCTTCCTCAAGCCTTAAAGGTATGCCAAGCTTTAGTTTAATCCTCCTTTTAGCCTTTGCGAGGATTGGAGTGGCCGACGGTGGGCCGAAAGGCTCGTCGAGAACCTTGCAGCAGCTTTTCTGCTCTGGAACGGTCGACCGGTCGTAGTGTGATTCGGGCAAAAACCCTTGCACCGGTCGAACGATACTCTTCGAGTGGTCGACCGGTGGTACGTTTTAACAAGGAAAAAAGGTTCTGGGTGTTTTCGGTCGAACGAGTCCCCTTTGCCGGTCGACCGAAAGCACTGTTGTAGGTCGGTTGGGGGCGTTGACCATCTAAACGGTCGACCGCTCATTGACTTCGTCCGACCGGAACTTAAGTTAACTTATTGGCGGGTCGACCGGGAGTGTGGTTTCGGTCGACCGTGTAGTGCGGATTTTGTTGGTGAATCTTATTGGAGGGAATCGGTCGACCGGGATTTTAGATCGTTCGACCGTTGGTGCTTTTTGAACAAGAGAGGATTTTTCCCTGTTAGATTTCGGTCGAACGGGGCCCTTTTGCCGTTCGACCGGTTGGACGTTATTTCGGGTTTTCTGCGGAATAGTTGTGGTGTTCGGTCGACCGTTTGGGGTCTTCCGTTCAACCGTTTGGGCACAGTTTGCATATGGATGCTTGTGTCGTGTGTGGTTGGATCCGCCTCGAGGCCAACGGGCCTCCGGCCTTTTTTGGGGCGATGATACAGACATTGCCGGCCTGAGAGGAAGATCATGGTTGTGGCTCTACGGAGCGGGTGCCTTGTGTGCACGTTGTTGTGGTGGGGTTGGGGTGAGAGGACCCTTGAGACCCGTGGCCGATGATTTTCCGGCGGTGCCTTGTGTGCACCTGTGATTGTGGTTGCCGATGTTTTCCGGCGGTGCCTGGTGTGCACGGGAGATTGATATGCTTTTACTGCATTCTTCATTTCATGTTTCATATACACATATTATGTTCATATTCTAGGGGTTTGACATACGGGGTTTCCCTAGGGGAAACTCAGGCATTGTTTGTTTACATGTCAGGTCGTGCTCGTCAGTAGGAGGTGGTGACTGCGGGCAGGAGCACCCAGACTGGATCCTATCCCTTTTGTTCTTCGAGGTGGATGATTTTCCCTTGTACATGCATTGTGTATCTTTTGTGTTGGGTTGTAATCATCTTTGACTCTTGTATTGTACAGTTTACGACCTTATATTATATAAATAGTTGTGGTTTGGTGACGACCCCAGTGTTGATTCTTATCTGTTTAAAGTTTTAAATTTTCCACTGTTTCGGGGCGTTACAATTTTATTTACATGACTCACATTACAAGTGACATTCTTCTCCAGCTTGAGTTTTTGCTCCAAGGATTTACTCCAAGTAGAGAGAATGCCACCAAGAAATGGGTGAATACAAATAAGGAGGAAGAGTTATATTTATAGGCATGGAAAAAGGTAATCGGGGACCATCCCCCGGTATAGGACTCATGAAACATTCCCAGAATACACATAAACACTACCCATGTCCTGGAGAAAGACCGACAATTGATAGTCACGTTTTCCCGGATCCGACCTATTTTCAGGTTTGTTCTTTAGGTCTTCAATTCTTTACATGAGGTGCACTCGTTTTGGTAATTGGAGTGTCGTACCAAATCTAATTGCAAAAATACTCCTCGTGATGGTGTGGAGTTTCTTGATTTTCACATTGACCCTTCGGTTTTACATTTGAGTCCCTCTCTTGTGCATGTTAGTCCATATGTCTTGCAACTTAGTCTTTTTTCTTACTTTTAGGTCCTTTTATGCCTCTTCTACTCAATCATGTTTATTTCCTGAAGCTCAAACATAAAACTCGTTACATAACATTGTTTAGGTTCAAGATAAGGGATATAAGACACAAATGAATGCATGAAATGATGTCAATCAGACACCGCCAATTGGCGGTCTAGATGGCTCAGATCCGACCCGTTTTCAGATGATATATTAGTTGATTTATTTCTTCACGTGGAGCACCCTAAGCGGTTGTGGAAGTCCAGGCCCAAATCCAATTGCCAAAATACTACTCATGGTGGTGTGGAGTTTCTCGATTTGCTTATTGGTCATTTTAGTCCTTCCCTCTGGCATATCAGTCCATAAGTCTCACAATTCAGTCCTTTTTATTGTGTTCAGGTCCTTTTTGTGTCTCTCCTTCTTAAACCTGTTTATTCCTTAAACTTAAACATAAAACTCGTTACGTAGCATTTGCTTTGGTTTAAAATAGAGGATATAAGACATGAATATATGCATGATATGATATAAATCAGCGGGCATGAATGCTACCATGTCACCGTCACTAGCAGCGTCGATATTTTCTTACTGTTTGCCTTTGGCTGGTTGGTCTGCTTGGTGGAAGCCATTTACCTGAATTAAAGAAAAAAAAGTAACACAATATGAAGTGTAATGCATGGTTAGTTCATCAACACCATTTCAGACAAGTACAAACTATGTATCACATGCCAATATATGAAAGAAAAACAAGATTTAAATTACAATTGCTTTAGGAAACACCATGCATTGCTTCTGATTTTGTTCTTCACTTTATTTACTCATACCAACTTATGGGTAAAATATCGACCAACATGAATTCGTGATTTAGCAATAGAGTAATAACTTAGCAAAATAGTAACTCGTTACGTTAAAGAAAACATATCCTCAAAACACACCAAGAAGTAAGAATGTACCTCCATTAGTAATTTAGTACAGAACAAAAATCAGCCATTAGAAGAAGTAGGAAATCACTCAATCGCTCGAACATGGATGGTGGTAGGCACATACAAGCATCGTACTAACCAAAGTAAAATTTTAAGATTTAATGGCTTCGCATTCCAACTCAATATATAAACTATTCCAAATAGGTACATCCATATTCTAAATTATTAGAACCACATACAAGCACATACAAGGAAATACAAGCCATATTATAAACTAGCGTTCAACCCATGCGTTGCACGACCACTTCTTAAAATTGATCATTACATATGAGATAACTGATGCTTGAAGATTACACAGGAGTAAAAAAATATTTACTGATTATTTTCAGTAATTGGTATTGGAAACCCACATGAGTACTTCTTCTCAAGTATATAAAAAGGTTCCTCACTACTCTATGTGAAATGTGATATGAAATCACAGACCAACTCTGCACCTTAGAATGACAACCAATCTTGGGATTGTAAAGGGGAGAAATCCTTCTTCTTTTTTCCAACTCACTAACGTTATTTTTCTACTTTGGAGAAAAAATTAAGAAGGAAACCGTCGCTACCAGCCCCTAGTGAACTATACATTTGTGAAACTGCTCTATTTTTTCTTGGATTTCCAGTTTCTTTATTTGTTCGTTCTTTGTTGGTCACTGGCTCTATTTCACTTGGGTTTATGTCTCTTCGTCAGTTCAGTTCAGTTCACTCGTTCCCATCATGTTATAAGAATTACAGAAACTGTTTGTAGGAAGTAGTGTGTGATTTTCATTCTGTTCATTTGAATTTATTTGTTCCAGTAAGTTGTTTCGTTTGAATTTCGCTGGGTCTATTAAGATTTGCCTTATAAAGTTGGTCTAAATTTCTGTTACAAGATTTTTTTTGAAGATATGTAATATTCAACGTCAGGCACATTTTTTGGTAGATTTTACTTGTCAGATTTCATTCTCTATTTTATGTTGTAAGATTGATTTTGCTATTGATTCTGATTCCTCAAAATACATGGACATAGTAGTGACAGCCACACAGGTAGGTGGAACCTCAACTTAAGATTTTTCCCCTTTTTTATTTTTGTTTTGCACTTGCATTGGTTGGAAAAGAAGATATTTGTGCGTGTTTGAAGCTAAAAGTTAATGCTTCGTTACTTTCATTAGATTTAGTAGAAAGCTAGTTTGTTTTGATTATTTGTTTACTGCTTTCTTTTGTTGGGTGGATTTTCATGGAGGCAATCATAGACTTATTTGTGGTTGGCTTGTACTTGTATTACTCGAGACAAATCACAAATTGGGTGTTTGTTTTGTTATTTGCTGGGTGGAAACAGACGTACCACCTTTAGTTCTCGCAACATGTCAACCATGCATCTGTAATGCTCGGGAATAGGAATGATCTCATACTTTCAACGTTTTCTAGAATCTGAAACGTTAAAAAATATTTCAAATATTTATCCTAAACTTAGAAATTATACATGACAATATACATATATATACCAATACTTAGAAATGATGAAAATGACAATATATGTATAAAGTAAAACATGACAATATACATATATCAATCAAGTGTTCCAAAAAACATTCACTAAGCAATTAATTCATTTAAAATTGTTATTCTCCGTATAAATTACATATGAAAAATGGTATGAACCATTTACATTGAAATTAGAAGTCCACAAGTTGAGCATGACAATACACAAATATGCATATGGTGTAATGAGGTTGTATGATGTAAATCCAAGTAAATGTTAAACAACAGTAAGGACGGGATGAGTTTGTTCAAATTTTTGTTCGTAATTATAAATAGATCACATAATGTCATCGATGGACTTGATAGAAATAGGTATGCTTCACCTTCTCGAACCTGATTATTAGTCAGGAATGACTTATTGTTGGCCATCGTTGTTGTTGCCGTAGTTAATTTCTTTTACGTCTGAAAATAGGAAGACGAAGATCATTATGTAGTTGCAGTATGCCTCTTTTTGGTTTTAGTTCAAAATTATGAACTTTAAAAGAAATAGAACAACCGAATAATTTTCATTTCAACAAGGATATTTCTTTTGCGAAGTTAATTATTAAGTTTCATTTTAGGTGGTAATTAAATTCAGTAGTACCTGCTGATTTAAACCATGTGCTTTATTTTTGACCTCAGTTAACACTTCCGTATAGAAGACATTCTTTGTGTGGCCTTGACGACTGTTGGCATTGTGTGGTAGTAATATTTTCAGCCCTGCACGTCATGTTGCTCTTTAGACTGCTACATACAACTGCCCATGTGAGAAGCATGGAGTTTGCAAATTTATACCAACTTTTCTTAATGTTTGCCCTTCACTATTATTTATTGTCATTGCAAAAGCTAAGCTCAGAGGAAACTGATGACGGTTCAATAAGAAAGGAGCAGAAGACCGTGGTGCCACCATGTCTATTCTGAAAATGAGAACAGATTTACCAATATCACTCCCAGTGAGGATTTCAGCATCTATTACACGTTCTTCTAAGGATTTAATTAGTAGTCGAGTGCCATTACATAAGCCAATAGATTGGTCGAGGTTCCTTAGAAGCATCACTGGTGCACCAACTTTCAGGACCAATTCATGGGGTGGGATTCCATTAGTTTTTATTGAATGTAAAAATTCTTGTGGATAAAGAGATCTGTCAAAGCTGGTTGCTTCATTGATAGGTAATGCATTATCTGAACTTTGGATTTGCTGAGAATAGCAAAAAGGCCTCTCCATGCAAGGGAGTCCTTCTTGTGTCACGTGTAGAAGAGAAATATGGGCAAAGCTTAGTGGAGGAAGTAGGTGTAGGTGCACCAAATGAGGATGGTTCACGTGGGGAACTAGAGGGTTTGCATAGGCTGCAAAGGCGTGGAGGTTTGCAGCTTGAAGAAGGGGAGCTACGAAGTGGATGGTTGCACAAGGGTGGACTCCATCAGCTTAGCAATCGCACTAAAGGAGTCACGCCTATGGGGGAGCATGCATACGAGGGTGAAGGAAATTTACGTAAGGCGACGGTGCATGGGCTGCATGGGGGCGTCTCGAGGATGGAAGAAGAGGCTCACCCACCAAATCAGTTCCATCTCCTTGCTGAGATGGAGGGGGAGGGTGAGAGTGATCTGCTGACTAGTGAGCTTAGTCAAGAACTCATGAGGGGACCCTCAATAGTCAGCGAGGAAGCTACACCTCCTTACTCCTTTAGGTATGTGAGAGTGGTGGACGTGGCAAAGCAAAGGAAGAGCAATCGAGGGAAAAAGGGAGTCTGCTCCCCAACCTCACATCCATGAAGTGCCTTTGTTGGAATGTGCATGGTGCAAATGCTCGAGGGCGCCCGTACATGATCCGAGATAAAATACACCGGGGGAGAGTGGATTTGACTTGTATTATTGAGCACAAAGTTAAGAAGACGAGGCTAACGAGGTTTGTTAAATCTATATGCAAGATAAATGGGAGGGGACTTTAACTGTATTAGGAGAGTATGGGAGAAGCGTGGAGGGGGTGGGTTTAATGCGGTGGTCATGGCGGATTTTAACCATTGGATTGACGTCAGTAGTTTGCTCGAGGTACAAACAATAGGAGGAGAGTTCACATGGTCGAATTCGTCGCATGGGCCCGGGCGGATAGTGACGCGGATTGATCGAGCCCTTTGCTCCCATGTGTGGTTCGACTGCTTCTCGGATGCAATTTGTTATGTGGAAAGTAAAGAGCTTGGTGACCATTGTCCCTTGATGGTGGATCTCGAGCCTCATGGTGTGCGGAAGAAGATGTTCCGGTTCGTGAATGCTTGGGCTGGGCACGACTAGTTTTTAGGGGTGGTAAAGGAGGCTTGGTCTACCTACATTGTAGGTACCCCAATGTATCGGGTGGTGGGGAAATTGGAGGCTGCAAAGAGGGCTCTTAAGACGTGGAGTGATGAGGTGTTTGGAAATATAACTGAGCATCTTAATGAGGCCAGGAATGAGCTACAACAGATTCGAGTGGAGATGGAACGCCATCCGAATGAGGAGGGGCTGGGAAGGAAGGAGAGCGAGGCGGTGGATAAGCTATCCCACCAATTGGTGATTGAGGAGTCAATCATTCGACAGAAATCTAGGGTGAGATGGTTGAGGGAAGGTGACTTTAACTAGAGGTTCTTCCATGCTTCTCTTAGGGTGAGGAGAGTCACCAATACAATGCGTAGGATAGTTGAGGGCGAAGAGACGATTGAGGACGAGGATCATATTCGTGAGGCGACACGTCGCCGGTTTGCTAACTTATTTGCTTCTAGTGTGCAGGGGGCTAACATTGCGGAGGATATTGATCTTCCTATGCTAGATACTATGGAGGTTGGGCTGCTCGCACGTCCGGTGACCATGGCTGAGCTGCAGTTCGTGGTTTTGCACTCAAATGTTGACAAAGCACCGGGACCGGATGACCTTAACACAAAGTTTTCAAGGTGGCATGGGAGATTATTAAGAAGGATCTTCTTAAGGCCGTTGCTTCTTTTTTTCGCGAGGGTAAACTCCTCAAGCAAGTCAATTATACGGCGATTACATTGATTCCAAAGAAGAGAGGTCCAACTTTGATTGATGACTACCGACCAATTTCCCTATGCAACATGGTGTATCGCTATATCTCAAAGATTCTTGCGAATAGGTTGAAGGAGGTGCTGCCTAAGCTTGTAAGTGAGAACCAAAGTGCTTTCATCCGAGGGCGTCGGATTGGGGACAATGTTTTGCTGGCCCACGAATTATGTCACAACTTGCATTCTGAATGAGGGTTGGGATGCATGGCTGTCAAGATTGATTCGAGGAAGGCGTACGACAAGGTGTCATGGAGATTTTTGGATGAGGTGCTATGTAGGCTCGGCTTCAATGACAAATGGAGGAAGCTGGTGGGGGCGTGTGTGAAGGCCTCCTTCGTTGTGAATGTTAATGGTGCCTATTCGAGGCCATTCGTGGCTTCAAATGGTCTCCGACAAGGTGACCCATTAGCCCTATACATCTTTGTGCTTTGCATGGAAGTGCTGGGGGCTTTTCTACGTCGTGAGGAGAGGAGAGGTGGGCTTCGACCGGTTGAGTGTGGTACGGTCTCGGTCTCGCATTTGATGTTTGCTGATGACGTAATGGTGTTTACGAGTGCCACCAAGGCTGATGCCCGCACGCTGAAAGAGGTGCTGGATAAGTTCTCACGATACTCGGGGCTGCAACTAAACAACTCGAAGAGCCAAGTTTTTGTGGGAGGGAGCACACGGACGGGGAGTGGATTTGTAGCCATCTTCAAATGCAGCGGAGCGCGTTCCCGGTGACATATCTTGGGTTGCCACTTTTTTCCTCGAGATTTGCGAAGAGCCATTGTGAAGCACTCCTGGAAAAGATACGTGGGCGACTGAGCTCGTGGAAGGGCAAACTCCTCTCCATGGCGGGGCGAGTGGAGCTCGTGCGAAGTGTGCTCACGTCCTTTAGCATTTACTGGATTTCAACCTTTCTAAAACCAAGGAGTGTGCTTCACGAAAGAGAAAGATTGATGATGCACTTTGTTTGGGGGGGACCGAAGCAGTTGACTGCTATCTCATGGCAGGACATATGCACTCCGAGGCGGGAAGGAGGCCTCGGGTTGCGTCGATTGGTGGAATGGAATGACGCTGGTCTTCTTCGTTTATTTTGGATCATTGCGTCACATGATACATCTCTTTGGGCCTCTAGCTTATGGAGTAAGTACCTTAGGAGGAAGACCATATAGATAATGCTACCTCCAGCAATCTCCTCTTGGGCGTGATGAGGTCTTATGCGAGTCCGGAACATGGCGAGGGAGAAAATGTTTTTCGATTAGGTGATGGGCGGAAGGTGAAGTTTTTTGAGGATCCTTGGTGTGGCCCGCCACTTCTCACCCTGTCGAGGTGAAGGTGATGGGCGGAAGGTGAAGTTCTTAAATATATGTGTTCCCGACCACCAACTCTTCGTAAGAGATGGGCATTCACGTCGTCTACTTCATCATTTCTTGGAGCAAGTAAGCTCCTTTCTTGGAAATATGATGCGAGCCTTTCGGATGTACCTAGGTCTCCATATATCTCATCTATGAGTTTTTCTGTTCCACCTAATGGATCAATGAGCAGATCTGACGGAATTTGAATTCCGCATTCTTCTGAGTCATCAGCAAAATCAGAAATGCTCATTTGTATCCTCCCATCACCAACGTTAGTAAGCCAGTCTGCAAGCTGCAAGGCGTCTACGCTATTTTGAACATCATGCTCATGTTGAATCTGCATATTCATTGTTAACTTTGCAATCCTTCCATATGTTTGATCGATGAAGGCTTGCATTTACCACGTCATCTCTTTGCCCCTTTGAAATAACCGGTAGTATTTGACGAAAATCCCCTCCTAAGGCCATCGTTATTCCTCCAAACACACGAGCATTTGCAGCAGGTCTAATACTTCACAAGATGTCTCTCAAAGAACAATCTAGGGCATCAAATGCATGTTTATTAATCATTGGAGCCTCATCCCAGATTATAAGACATGTTTTCTGTAGTAGCTTTGCCAAATTAGATTGTTTGGGAATAGAGCAAGTTGAAAATTCATCTTATTCCAAAGGAATTTTGAAACATGAGTGAGCAGTCTGACCACCTGGTAGCAGCAAAGAGGCAATTCCTGAGGAAGCCACTGTTAAAACTATTTTCTCTTGACCACGTACATATGAAGTAATTGTTCTCCATAGATACGTCATACCAGTGCCTCCACCACCATAAACAAAGAATACATTTCCAGTTTCATTGTTGCAAGATGCGACAATTGCATCAAAGATTCTGCGTTGGTCAAAATTTAATTTGGATTGTAGGTGTTCTGTTTCTTGTTGCAACAAATCACAATCACTAGAAGCTCCCTCTTATAAGCCTATTACTGCAACTATCTGAGTCATCCACTTCAGGAGAAGGCATTTGAGTGTAATCAGCCAAACTTTTACCATTTTTACTCAAAATTTCATTTATCAGTATCAATGCTTTTCTTTTTAATTGTGGCTTGCTTATTGGTACATCTATGATGGGTCACAATGAATCTAAATCATAGCACATGTGTACCCAATATTTTTCCCACAACTCTTTTGGACTTGCAACTGCTCCGAACAACAATATGGAGACAAATAAATGCCTGAGCTGCCAAGCTGAAGCCCATTGTGCTGCATCAGCAAATGCATGATCCCATTCATTATCGTTGTTTAGAAGGACAAGTGTTGCACATACTTCTTTGTACGTGTCATATGTAACCTCTTGGATGGTTCGATATGTTTATAGCTCTGTGACCCTTTTGCAACATGAAGTAGCATCCTTAAATAATATAACTCCTCGTTTCCTAGGTTTCCAAGTATTTGTTGATTCATCCCAAACCCATTTCTGTGGAAATTGTACATATGTGCTGCAATATGATCTTTATTGGTAGTAAACCACTCAGTTAGCATTGTTCTTGTGTTGTTAACTCGATTTGCAATTGCTTGTAGTGAATCTGAATCAGTGAATATGACATTTTGCTGATCTGGTAGGTGGTATGCTAATCTTTGAACAACTGGATGTCTGTTGTGAAGTTTGTAACAAAAAATTCTCCAAGAAGCCTCTGCTGCAGATATGTATCGGCAATCTAGATATGTTTGGATCTCATCATCGACATCTTCGTCTGATTTACTTAGCTCAAGTGTGGCTCGATCAAATCCTTTGTGGACGTATTTGAAGAGGTACTTAATAGCTTGGCTGTGGTTGCATAACTCTATATTAATGTGTGCATCATATTTTATGGAAAGGTCAATGTTGTATGGTACCACCCATCTCTTATCAATCGTGCCACTATGGAGAGTTATTGTTCTCCCGTTGTTCCTCTTTCGGTAGATGGCAAAGCCATTTTTATCAAATGTGGTCACTGCATTGAAACATTTGGGGTAATTCTTCGAACATTTTCCTGCAACCATGCATGGTGACTTTCTGTTGAAAGCTCCACATTGACCATGAATCATGCATCTGCTGACAGTTTCATACGCAAGGGGTTGAGTAATGTGATCATGTATTTCTGCACAAATGAACCTGTCAATGTCTTCAGTGGACTTTATTTTGTCTTCCACACTTAATGTTACCAGAAGTTGGACATGAGGTAGACCACATTTTTGAAATTCTACTACGAACAAATCTGTGGACATTAAAGATTACATAAACAGATGTTGAAAGTTGTATTTTTTTGTCTTTAGCCTATGTTGGAGCCCTTTTGAAGGCCAAGTGAAAGTGCACCTTGTATCCCATGATACGTCTCTGCTCTTATTTTGTCTTGATTCCACCTGAACCATTTCAGCTGCTCATATTCTATGCAAGCATATGCATCGACAATGTATTGATGTAGCAAACACCCACCTCGCAACAATGTATTGCCTTCATTATCACGATTTTGCAACTGGAATGAATAGTAATTCATCATGCTGATTGTACCATTTGGACTTCTGCCACTTGTAGTTTGACTATTATAAGGGATGTTGAACGACCATCCATCTTCCCCATAAGGGAATAGAAGTGGGTGTTGCAATGCCATATATGAAGGGTAACTTTCATTAATTCTTTGAAGGCTGCCATCTTGTTCAGATATAATGATGTCACGAGTTTCACCTTGTTTAGTTATATCGCCAGGAAGCAATACTGCAACTTTAGTCATAGTTGGGGCTGCAAACTGTTTGCCTCTTTGTAGCATGAGTATGTGATGCGTAAATGAAAGCTCGACTATTCGTCCATTTGAAACCAGGTTTGGGCCTTGCGAAACATTGTTATATAAGGGTTGACACTGTCCAACATGTCTTGAATCTTTCTAAGTATCTCTACATTAGCAGGAGTTGCGTCTTCTTCAGGCTGGAAAGTGGCACATCTGTTTTGGATTTTGTTTTCGGTGTCATATATATATTTGTGCAAATTGAGTTGGTTGACCAGCTGTAGGAAGCAAAGAACCAATACGGTGATAAACTTGACCATTGATTCTGTAGCAGAAGGGACCTTTCCCACCATTAACGGTGTCATTGACATTGGCACCCATCGATGTGAAGCTAAAAGCATTATTGTATCCTTGAATGTGCTTCTTAAATTGTTTAGTCAAAGCATCATCACCTTCTAATAGGGTTTCTAGATAGTTGGAGTTGGAGTCAATATCGGAAGGCTGACTTTGCCATTGAGACAAGAAATGTTGAATCTAGGAGTTATTTCACCATAACGTTGTATTCTTTCTTCAAATCATAGAAGTGCGCCACATTTGTTGCATCGACATGTAGGCGGTCCAAAATCCCAACGCTCAAAGAATTTTCCTGCCATTATGGATGTTAATTTTAGATTCAGATGTGGGTACAACATGTTGTTACATGATTGACATCATTTCATGCTTACATTTGTATCTTATATCCATTATCTTTCACCTAAACAATGCTACGTAACGAGTTTTATGTTTGAATTTCAGAACTAATAGGTTTGAGGAGAAGATACATAAAATGACCCAAAAACAGGAAAAAGACTGAGTTGGGAGACTCGAGGACTAAGATGCAAGATCGAAGGACCTGAATGTAAGATCGAAGGACCAATGAGCAAACAAGAATACTCCACACCATAATAAGGAGTATTTTGACAATTCTATTCGGGTTGGAGCTCCAGCAAGCGAAGGTAATGCATCAAAGATAAACAAAGTCATCCAGAAAAGCCCAGACGAAAGCCCAACGCGATCCAAACCATGTAGACCGCCAATTAGCGGTCTGGGACCGTTGATTGGTGGTCCGGGTTGCTTTGGATCCGCTAAGATTTCTTTGGGTCGTGTATTAGAGTGTATTTAGTCTATTTCTGGTATATGTTTAGTCCCATACCGAGGGACTGTCCTGTGTTACCTTTTTCTATGGTTATAAATAGAACTCTTCACCTTCTATTGTAATCACTCATTGCTTGGTGGCATTCTCTCTACTTGGAGTAAGCCTTGGAACAAAACCTGAAGGTGGAAAGAATGCTGCTAGTAATGTGAGTCATTTAATAAAATAATTTTTTCATTATTTTGTTCTCATGTTGTTTCTTTATGCATGCTTAGCTTAGTTTTATTTCTTTGATCTTAAGGTAAATTAGTTAGAATGTCTCATTTCTTCTTTAGTTTAATTGTTAGAATAATGTGTAGTGAGTAGATCCATCCCCTTTGGGGGTGGAGATGATGTTCATACATGCATTAAAGAATGGAAACGAATGTTTTATTTTGGATTGCGTTGATAAATGTGAATGTATGCTTGCTTGTTAGAGTAGAATACTACACTTGATGAGTTTTGCCACAAATCTTAGACACCGCTCATGCTTGTTTAGGTTCTGAAATAACCAGCTTGTGTATATGAATGTTAATCAACTAACCTTTAGATACTTCCTATACATGAAAACACTACTTACATTTGTGCCTATAGAATGCATTCATCACCATCTTTTTACATGTGTGCACACTCCACCCCTTAGGGGTCTCTCTTTTCCTGATTCCAGCTTAATATTAAGTTCTTTTAGTTTTGTTCGAAGAAATCATTAGTCGCTTTCCTTTGCACTTTCTTCTTAGTAGTTTAGTGTAGCATAAATTAGCATAAACAAAACTCTTCACCTTTTTGTTGCCACTTGACTTCGTGCAAACCAGAGATTGACCCGTATTGGTCACGTCTTCATCGACGCCGTACACTTGTTGTAGTTTAAACGATTAAACATTACATAAGGTTCAAATGTTACCAAATGGACCATGCTTACTTTCCGTAGTGTAGTCAATATTTGTTGATTCCTTATGTTGTGGTTGGATGATGTCGTCTGAGACGTCATTAACGTGGGTAACTCTGAACTCGTTCTCTTCCAATTGTGGATTGTCTGTTGTGTGGCTAAGATCTACAATGTTAATATTTAATGGTGCATTTTTGGTGGTGTTTGGTGTTTCCTCGGTTTATGTTCTTCTCAACGATGCCTCAGACAACATGCGCTTTTGTCTATCATGATATCTTTTACGTCGTCGTTCATTTCTTGTAGATGTACTTCGTTTCATTTTCTGTTGTGTGATTCTGCTAGCATTGTAAGGCAAATATAAGATAATGATAGAGAGATTAATTTTTTTGAAATAGAAGTTCTAATAACCCTATTGTTAGAAATAATTGAAAAAATCATCTGTGAGGAAAGCATCACTGATCTTATATAGGATGCATTACTTTTGTAAATATTCTTTACCCGTTAAAGTAGTTACGGAAGACTATTGGTGACTATAGTTAGTAAGTCACCATATTTGTTTGACTTCCATTTTAATCACTCCATGGCTTTGTATTAGTTTACAGCAAAGTCGGCCCAAGTAATTAGTAACTTTGAACGTCAATCATGATACTTGATAGTCACCTGGACTGTTAGTTTTGCCTAACTTAGCTATAGCACCTCCATTTTTTATGTTCGAAGATTGCAACAACATGAGCTTTCTAGGACATAGGAAGCAAATTTTTACTGCAGCTACCATCATTATCTAGTAATCTTCTGTATTAGAATTAAGATTACGGTAAGAAAGTTTTTGAACCTACATCAAGGAAAGAGAGTAAAATATAAACCTTCATGCGACTACTATTAATTATTTTGCACTGAGCTGGTAAAACTGAAGCTGCACAACGAGCCACATTCACTTTCCTTTTCTAAAGCACTTGAGTTGAAGTATTGAACTTCTCGTCATCTTAACATATTGTAAAAATCCATATGTAAGGTATTTGAATTTAATCTGAAGTCTTGAGTTGCATAATCAATACCAGTATCGATATGGAAGGTACTCTATACTTGATAGCGTCTTTACAATATGTAAAGTATGCTTAATGTGAAAGTCAACTTTCTCTTATTGTTTTATATTACAAAGAAACATTATGAATGGTTCGCTAATCATAATAGAGAATAAATAAATTGAACATACAAAAATGACTCTTCCTTTGTAGGTCCCAAGTCCATATCAAAGTTTGAGTTGAACCTAAGATTTAGTACCATGCTTCACGCCATTAGATATTTTTATTTTTCTTCAGTCAATATTATGAACATTGAGTTCTGAATTCTATGATATGTTTTTAATAGAATTATAAAAGGCAGCCATCAAAATACACCCAATTAAAATCAAAATTTTCCAAATGAAATGTCACTCGATATCAAAACAGGGGAAACTGGTGAGCCTACAGCTAGAAGACACACTTAGAATTTAAATATAACACTAAAAGGCATTATAACATAAGGATTAAATAACTATCATCTCCCATAAGAGCTGTTTATTTTTTTATGTTACGTCTAGTTGAAGCCTAAGATCCACTGACCAATTTTTTCATATCTCAAGTTACCTTAGAAATTTAACTTCAAGCTAGCAGCAAAGTAATGTTATTTATAGGGAATGTAATAATACCGAGAGAAGAATAATTTTAATAACCATACAAAAGATGTCCTAACGGCCTTCTCACAAGTTGTCCAATATGGTCAGAGACTTGGAATTCAAAACCAATATGCATTCAGAGAATCAGAGTGAAGAAGTATAAGTACTTTTTTAGAATTGAGAATGGTTAATCAAGGATTGGCAACAAAACCTCAATAGATTAAAATGGAATTCAGACCAGTATTTGATGACTATAGATTGCATCATGTAAGCATATATATAAAGCCACTTTGAGTTTGGTCAAGCATAATGTTCCACAGAATCAGAGTGATGTTCCATATGAACTATTTGTTAATTTGAAAATTATCATGAGTAAAATTTGTTTAACTGAGACTTAAACTATACCTTCAGAAGAAGGGTATATGACACCAAGAGCCAATATATAATGGAAATTAAAAGAGGATATAATCCACAGAGGAACTGACGACATTCTTTTCATAGCGCTTGTATGTGTAACATTTGTAAATTCACGTCGACATGCAAGATAAAAGTATATGACAAATGCATGAAATGGGAAGAATCAAGATCCCAAACTGAAAATATATAAAAACAAAATGGATTTTTTATATAAAATAAAACAACTCATCACTCAACAATATTTGATAACATAAAAACAATGAAAGACATTTCCAATTTTGATATCAAAGAACTGCAGAAAAGAATGCGCAGTAGCTGTAACATCCCGAAACAGCGAAAAATTTAAAAATTCAGAAACAAAACACAGGAACTCAATAATCAAGACGGGACTGTTACTTCTCATAAACAAATAGCGGTGCACCAAAATTACATCAGAGTTGTCAAAATGAATACATGATTACAACAAAACGACAAGGGAAGATAAACGTAATCATGTGGACCTCAGTGGTCTGACTAGAGGATCCGACTCCAAACGCGCCCGCCCGCCGATCACCACCCCACTGGACCTACTGCGGTCCTGAAAATATAAACAACAATGCCTGAGTTTCCAGAAGGAAACCCCGTATGTCAACTCACCTATATGCATGCATTACATAATGAACCTATCATACTAGTATCATGTCATGACATCGACAGAAAGGAAAACAGTTCCCCCGAAGGGTAAAACAGGACATCAGTCCGACAATCAACAACGAGTCTCCCGAGGAGACCTACTGCAGGCACATGCAGCCTTACAGCACGTGACATCGCACCCCCCACACGCAGCTACACTACTCAAGGGTTCGGCAGGGAGCCTCTGTCACGCCTGCGCGCCGATAGAATACAGATCTGCAAATCTCAGTGGTCGGAGCCACAGGGACCAACGGGGCCGTCGCCCGGAAGGTATAACAACAACATCTCGGTAGGTGCCCAGCCGAGGAAAACAACATAACCGGCACAGCCTCGGCCCAACAATCATCATCGCCGGCACAACCTCGGCGGCATCACCGGCACAACATCGGTGGTCCATCACAATGTCGGCACAACATCGGACGGGTCCAGACCGAAGTCTGCCAGGTCATCAGGCTCCTCGAGCCGCAAACACCAACCGCGCCGCTATAAAAGCAAGGCAGCGACCTTCGTAGCCCGTGGGCCGGTAGTCACCTCACCCAACGCCAGTTGCGTGCCTGCACAAACAACAACATTGGGATCCGCGATCCCTCAGGCCCGCTATACTACCAAGTACCCAATCAATCCATCACATTAGTCACGCTCCATACATGGAACTGACGCGTCCCGAACACCCACACTCTTCCCAACGGCGGTCCCTGGGCAGGCACGCATCACGCGCCCACCGTCACCTCCCGGCTCACGCACAAGGCGAGGACACGGGTTTCCGTGGCAAAGTTTGGCGTTCAAAAAGGGAACCTGGAATTCTGTTCTGGGCCCAAACGGTCGACCGTAAGAGGTGATTCGGTCGACCGTTTCCAGAAAGGAATCGGTCGACCGTCCCTAACACAGTCTACCGCTGCGCACAGAACACAATCCCCCCAACAGTCTACTGAAGGTCTAAAACCGGTCGACCGAACGAGGTCAAAATCCGGAGTCTGGTCAACATTACAAATCATTCTATCGGTCGACCGACTCAGGGGTCCCGGTCGACCGAAAACTTACAGTACATCATTTTCAATCTTTTAATCCATCGGTCGACCGACTCAGGGGTCTCGGTCGACCGATAACAGTTAGGGTCAACCTATATTTCTACGTCATATAACGGTCGACCGAACTCAAGCCTACGTCCGAACAACATGCAATATAAACAAATAAACTTAAGTTCCGGTCGACCGAACACAAGGCCTCGGTCGACCGAAACGCAACAGGCAGTAAAGATATACATGCAATCGGTCGTCTTCAACCTCGCGCCAGCCGAGGTTTCTTCGCCCAAACGCGACGTCGGAGAGGCCTCCGACCTCCTCCGACCACCCAACACGACCCTCTCATGAGTGTCAACAACAAAACCACACTAGAGAGAGGCATACCTCAAAAGAAACGACGAAAATGCCGGAGCTCCGCTCGCGCACGTCGCCTCCGGTGATCTCCCCGCGCGCTCAACTCCGCACGCCTCACGCCGCGCGATCTCCGGTCTCCTCCTCTGCTCGGTCGGCAAAAAAGAACAAGAAGAGAGTGAGGGTGAATGGAGAGATAATGAGAGAGAGAGAGAAGAAAACGTTTATAAACCCAACACTACACCCCGCTACAGTCGCCCTACACTTCCAAACCCATCCCCTCAACCACGACCACTGTAGCGCGCCTCCACCTCTTCCCCATGCATACACTATGCACTCCAACTTCCCATGCTAAACACCTTCTAATCCTCCATTAACCCAAGCTTAACCCTAACAAGGGTTTGGGTTCTTACAATCCACCCAACTTAAAAGGATTTCGTCCCGAAATCAAAGCAAACACTCACCGAAAAGCTCTGGATACTGCTTCCTGACGTCCTCCTCAATCTCCCATGTGGCCTCGCGCTCACTGTGATGCTGCCACCTGACCTTCACCATCGGGATGGTCCTCCTCCTGAGCTGATGGTCCATGCGATCGACTATCTCAACTGGTCTCTCCTCGAGCGACAAGTCCCGCTGAATCTCTGGCACTGCTATCTCAATAACGTGAGCTGGATCTGCAACGTACTTCCTCAGCATCGATACATGGAAGACGTTGTGAAGACCCGAAAACTGCGGTGGCAACACAATCCGGTAAGCAACCTCTCCAACTCGGTCGAGGATCTCAAACGGTCCAACATATCTCGGACTGAGCTTCCCCTTCTTCCCAAACCTCATCACACATCTGGCTGGGGAAATCTTCAGAAACACGTGGTCGCCCACCTCGAAACTCAACTCATGTCTGCGTCGATCAGCATAACTCTTCTGCCTGCTCTGTGCCGTGGCCAGTCTCCTCCGGATCACATCAACCTTCTCGGAGTACATCTGCACAATCTCTGGACCCACTAACTGCCTCTCGCCCACATCACTCCAGCATACCGGTGATCTGCAAGGCCTCCCGTACAACGCCTCGTACGGTGCCATCCCAATACTCGAGTGGTAGCTGTTGTTGTAGGCGAACTCTATCAGTGGCAAGTGCTCATCCCAGTGCCCTGCCCAATCCAGTGTGCATGCTCTCAGCATATCCTCCAGGGTCTGAATCGTCCTCTCTGACTGACCATCTGTCTGCGGATGAAACGCTGTACTGAACTTCAGACGCGTCCCCAACGCCTGCTGCAGACTCCCCCAAAATCTGGAAGTGAAACGAGGATCTCGATCGGAGATGATGCTCACTGGCACTCCATGCAACCTGACAATCTCCTCCACGTACAACTTAGCTAGACCCTCCAAAGGCAACGTGGTCCGGATCGCTAAGAAGTGTGCCGACTTGGTCAGTCGATCGACTATCACCCAAATCGCGTCGTGGAATCTCCTCGTCTTCGGCAATCCCGTGACAAAATCCATCGTCACGTGCTCCCACTTCCACTCAGGAAGCTCAATACACTGCATCGGTCCTGCTGGCCTCTGATGCTCAATCTTCACCTGCTGGCAGACCAAGCATCGCTCCACAAACTCTGCAATATCCCTCTTCATGCCCTTCCACCAGAAGTTCCGCTGCAGGTCCTTATACATCTTCGTGCTCCCCGGATGAATGGTGTATCTAGCTCTGTGTGCCTCCTCCATGATGTCATCTCTCAGCCCATCAACCTTCGGCACCCAGATCCGACTCCTGAACCTCAGACCACCATCAACCCCCACACTGAAATCTGATCCATCTCTGGAAGCCAACTGTAGCAGACCAGCTAACTCATCATCCCCCTGCTGAGCCTGCACCACTCGTGAGACAGTCTGCGGCTCCACCCGAAGCCCAACAATCACTGCTCCCTCTGAGCCCTCTGTGAACGGTCTCCACTCTGACAAAGCCTCGAGTAACCTCCACTCCTGGATGCACAGACTCGCAACTGAAACCTCCACCTTCCTGCTCAGCGCATCTGCAACCGAATTCGCCTTCCCCGGATGATAGGAAATGGTGAAGTCGTAGTCCTTAATGAACTCAAGCCATCTGCGCTGCCTCATATTCAGCTCCTTCTGCGAGAACAAGTACTTCAGACTCTGATGATCGGTGAAGACCTCGAACTGCTCGCCATACAGATAGTGCCGCCAGGTCTTCAACGCGTGAACTACCGCCGCCAACTCCAGATCATGAGTAGGGTAGTTCTTCTCATGCACCTTCAGCTACCTCGAAGCGTACGCGACCACCTTCCCATGCTGCATCAGAACACAAACCAAGCCTATCCCTGATGCATCGCTGTAAATCACGTAGCCTCCACTGCCACTCGGTAGCGTCAGAATAGGTGTTGTCGTCAATCGCCTCTTCCGCTCCTGAAAGCTGTCCTCGCACTTCTGGGACCAAACGAACTTGACGCCCTTCTGCGTCAATGCTGTGAGCGGCGATGCAAGTCTGGAGAAATCCTGGATAAACCGCCTGTAATACCCTGTCAGACCTACGAAGCTCCTGATCTCCGTCACGCTCGTCGGGGCTCTCCACTGAGTCACTGCCTCGACCTTCGCCGGATCCACTGAAATCTCATCTGCTGACACAATATGCCCCAGAAAAGCCACCTGATCCAACCAAAACTCACACTTCGTGTACTTGGCATAAAGCTGCTGATCCCTCAAGATGCCAAGCACAATCCTCAGGTGCTCTCGATGCTGCTCCCTGTCAGGCGAGTATACCAAAATGTCATCCACGAACACTACGACAAATCTGTCAAGGTACGGCTGGAAGGTCCTATTCATCAGATCCATGAATGCTGCAGGTGCATTCGTCAGTCCAAATGGCATCACCAAGAACTCGTAGTGGCCGTACCGCGTCCTGAAGGCTGTCTTCTGAACATCCGCCTCCCTGATCCGCAACTGGTGATAACCCGAACGCAGATCGATCTTCGAGAACACTCTCGCCGTCTGCAACTGATCAAACAAATCATCAATCCTGGGCAAAGGGTACCGGTTCCGAACGGTAACCTTATTCAGCATCCTGTAGTCCATGCACATCCGCAACGATCCATCCTTCTTCTTCACGAAGAGCACAGGCGCTCCCCATGGAGAAACACTCGGTCGAATGAACCCGGACTCCATCAACTCCTGCAACTGCTTCTTCAGCTCTGTCAACTCAGCAGGTGCCATCCGATAAGGTGCCTTCGACTGAGGTGTCGTACCCGCAACCAACTCGATGCCGAACTCGATCTCTCGGTGCGGCGGTAACGCTGGAATCTCTGCTGGAAACACATCCGGGAACTCCTGCACAATCTCTATGTCCTCCAGCCTCCTCGTCTCAGGATCAGGAACTACCAGCGTGGCCACAAACGCTCTGCATCCCTGCTGTATCAGTCTCTGTGCCTTAACCGCAGACACAATCAGACGACCCCCTCTGCTCCTCGCACCTCTGATCAGAACATCTGGCAAGCCCTCCATCGGAATCAGGATCTTCTTCTCGCGGCAAAAGACACGCACGTCGTACTGTGACAGCCAGTCCATCCCCAGTATGACGTCGAAGTCCACCATCGGTAACAAGACCAGATCTGCCGGAAAATCATGGTCTCCCGAAGCAACTGTGGTGCCGGGGAAAAAGCTCCCCACAGTGCCCACCTCACCCATGGGCGTGCTGACCTCCAAAACATCAGTCAGCAGCACAGGGGTCCGACCCAACTTGCCAGCAAACTTCTCCGAAATGAAGGAGTGAGTGGCGCCGCAATCGAACAACACACGCGCTACAGAACCAGAAACTGAAAGCGTACCTTCCACGACGGTGTTGGAGTCCCTCGCCTCCTCAGCCTGGATAGTGAAGACTCGCCCGGTCCTCCTGCTCTGGCCCGGTGGAACAACTGACCGACTGCCTCCGCCTCTGCCTACTGCTGGTGGTCCTGGCCTCCTGCTCAGCTCTCCCTGCCTCTGAGGACAATCACGGACAAAGTGTCCCATCTGACCACAACCCATGCACGCTCCAGTCCGACGGGGACACTCCTGCCCTGGATGGAACCTCCCGCAGTAAGTGCACGCTCCTGACTGACGTGCTCCTCCTCCATCGAACCTGGGCCTCTTGCCCGGGTTCCCTGCTCCACGACCAGCTACTCTGCTGCCGGTGCTCACTGGCGCCTTCCGCGTCTCCTGAATACACTCCCTCTGGTCCTGCTCGATGATCGTAGCATGCTTCACCGCATCTGCAAGGGTCCGCGGCATGCTGTTGATCACCCGAGAACGAAGCGGCTGCCTCAGTCCCTTCACGAACTTCCTCGCCCGCTGCTCTGGGGTCACACAAATCTCAGGGCAGTAACGCTCCAAAGCGTTGAACCTGCTGATCTAGCTCGTCAGTGTCATGTCCTTCTGCTCTAGCGACATGAACTCCTCCCTCTTCTGATCCCTGACATGCTGGGGGAAGTACTGCTCATGAAACACCTCCAAGAACTCCTCCCAGCTCACATCCACACGATCATCAAACAACACCGTGGACGTAGATCTCCACCAGTTGGCGGCCTCGCCATCGAACACATAGGTGGCCAGCTCCACCATCCTCTCAAGTGCTACTCCAATAGCACGGAAGATCTTCTCCATCCTGAAGACCCAATCCTCTGCAACCTCTGGGGCCCTCCTGCCATCAAAAGTCGGCGGGTGCTGACGCATGAACCGATCGTGCTCAGATCCCACTCCGCCCTGGGCGCTCTGAGCTGCCTGACGCTCCAGAAACTCGCCCAACCTGTCCCAATGAGCACCAGATGTGTCGTCACTGGGATCACGATCGCGTGGAGAACTCCCCACGCGCCTAGGTGCCATCTGACAGAAGAAACAATCACAACTTCAGCCATGTATGCATGCCAAAAATATAAAATGCATGAGTCCTATTACTACAAGGGTGATTTCATTGGGAACCGCATAGGAATCGACCGCTCTGATACCAAGTTGTAACATCCCGAAACAGCGGAAAATTTAAAAATTCAGAAACAAAACACAGGAACTCAATAATCAAGACGGGACTGTTACTTCTCATAAACAAATAGCGGTGCACCAAAATTACATCAGAGTTGTCAAAATGAATACATGATTACAACAAAACGACAAGGGAAGATAAACGTAATCATGTGGACCTCAGTGGTCTGACTAGAGGATTCGACTCCAAACGCGCGCGCCCGCCGATCACCACCCCACTGGACCTACTGCGGTCCTGAAAATATAAACAACAATGCCTGAGTTTCCAGAAGGAAATCCCGTATGCCAACTCACCTATATGCATGCATTACATAATGAACCTATCATACTAGTATCATGTCATGACATCGACAGAAAGGAAAACAGTTCCCCCGAAGGGTAAAACAGGACATCAGTCCGACAATCAACAACGAGTCTCCCGAGGAGACCTACTGCAAGCACATGCAGCCTTACAGCACGCGACATCGCACCCCCCACACGCAGCTACACTACTCAAGGGTTCGGCAGGGAGCCTCTGTCACGCCTGCGCGCCGATAGAATACAGATCTGCAAATCTCAGTGGTCGGAGCCACAGGGACCAACGGGGCCGTCGCCCGGAAGGTATAACAACAACATCTCGGTAGGTGCCCAGCCGAGGAAAACAACATAGCCGGCAATGCCTCGGCCCAACAATCATCATCGCCGGCACAACCTCGGCGGCATCACCGGCACAGCATCGGTGGTCCATCACAACGTCCGGCACAGCATCGGACGGGTCCAGACCGAAGTCTGCCAGGTCATCAGGCTCCTCGAGCCGCAAACACCAACCGCACCGCTATAAAAGCAGGGCAGCGACCTCCGTAGCCCGTGGGCCGGTAGTCACCTCACCCAACGCCAGTTGCGTGCCTGCACAAACAACAACATTGGGATCCGCGATCCCTCAGGCCTGCTATACTACCAAGTGCCCAATCAATCCATCACATTAGTCACGCTCCATACATGGAACTGACGCGTCCCGAACACCCACACTCTTCCCAATGGCGGTCCCTGGGCAGGCACGCATTACGCGCCCACCGTCACCTCCCGGCTCACGCACAAGGCGAGGACACGGGTTTCCGTGGCAAAGTTTGGCGTTCAAAAAGGGAACCTGGAATTCTGTTCTGGGCCCAAACGGTCGACCGTAATAGGTGATTCGGTCGACCGTTTCCAGAAAGGAATCGGTCGACCGTCCCTAACACGGTCTACCGCTGCGCACAGAACACAATCCCCTCAACGGTCTACCGAAGGTCTAAAACCGATCGACCGAACGAGGTCAAAATCCGGAGTCTGGTCAACATTACAAATCATTCTATCGGTCGACCGACTCAGGGGTCCCGGTCGACCGAAAACTAACAGTACATCATTTTCAATCTTTTAATCCATCGGTCGACCGACTCAGGGGTCTCGGTCGACCGATAACAGTTAGGGTCAACCTATATTTCTACGTCATATAACGGTCGACCGAACTCAAGCCTACGTCCGAACAACATGCAATATAAACAAATAAACTGAAGTTCCGGTCGACCGAACACAAGGCCTCGGTCGACCGAAACGCAACAGGCAGTAAAGATATACATGCAATCGGTCGTCTTCAACCTCGCGCCAGCCGAGGTTTCTTCGCCCAAACGCGACGTCGGAGAGGCCTCCGACCGACCAACACGACCCTCTCATGAGTGTCAACAACAAAACCACACTAGAGAGCGGCATACCTCAAAAGAAACGACGAAAATGACGGAGCTCTGCTCGCGCACGTCGCCTCCGGTGATCTCCCCGCGCGCTCAACTCCGCACGCCTCACGCCGCGCGATCTCCGGTCTCCTCCTCTGCTCGGTCGGCGAAAAAGAACAAGAAGAGAGTGAGGGTGAATGGAGAGATAATGAGAGAGAGAGAGAGAGAGAGAGAGAGAAGAAAACGTTTATAAACCCAACACTACACCCCGCTACAGTCGCCCTACACTTCCAAACCCATCCCCTCAACCACGACCACTGTAGCGCGCCTCCACCTCTTCCCCATGCATACACTATGCACTCCAACTTCCCATGCTAAACACCTTCTAATCCTCCATTAACCCAAGCTTAACCCTAACAAGGGTTTGGGTTCTTACAGTAGCACTCATCATGAATCTGGTTTAAAATGCACACACAAACACACATATACCCATAACCAAATTCAGCCAAAAAATAAATGAGAATCGGATTGTGATTGTTACACTACAATCTTTAAGAAGTAATTCTATGTAAAAGCAAGTGCCAAACCAGGAGAACATAGTTTTTTTCATTGCCACCACTATAAACGTATATGGAATAAGTCAAACATACTATGGAGCTGAAGACGAAAGGGAATAAAAATCTTTATTAAGTTGGGATCAATGAACGACAATATTGAGTACAAAATGTTAATCATACAATTTTAACTCGAATGAACTTAAGAGATTAGACGACGGCACATTGGACAAACTCCATTGTTTTAATCCAGTCAACTATGCATCCATCATGAAAGCTTTGGAAGCATATTAACTTTATATATGTATCTCTGAGGAGGATTTCTTCTAGGCATATTACACAGCACATGTCGCCATCATTAAAAGTTTTTTGATGTCTAGGTAGTGTAGCTAAGGAAGATGTTGATGTTGGAGTGAAAATAGGAGCAGGAAGTAGTAACATGTCAGTTGTATTAAAAATTTCTGTCGTAGAGTTGACCCTTTCGGCGTCTATCTCATCTTGCAATAACATTTGTAGGACGTCTTCATCTTCTTAGTATGCAAAGTCCAACCAACTTGTCTCCACCTCTTCTTCTTGTAGTGGTAATTCCGCCCCCCTCTTGTTGAAGATGTAGAAGATATGCTGCCCAATTCTATTCTACTTCTTCCTCTATATTGTCCAACTCATTGTCATTTATTCCCACTATACTGTCAGGTTGTTGATGGATTTCAGAGTCATCATTGCCTACAGGATTTATGTTTGAATTCGTACTACAGTGTTCCACTGTCTAGTTTTTTAGTATAAAATGGAATTAACTAATCTGAAGAGGAAGTTTACATATTATATTGTAAAGTATGGCATGAATGAGTTAAACAATGGAGAAAAGTAAATATACATAAATAGACATTACAAAGTAAATAAACACAATAACCAAACCTGAACACAAAAAAATCATATTTGCTAACCAACATCGTTATGCTTGTACAACTATTGGGTAAATTTGGAATTGTTATTTCTCTATAATTTGTAGTCATTCATAGGGGGGCAACCTAATTTTTTGGCAATAGAATTTTTTATTATTAGCATAAACATTATAATCAAAAGTGGAATATTTTTAAATTTGACTAACACAATTAAGTATATTGGATATGGTAGAACCATTTTTGTGATATGCAAGACAGATTTACAAAAAATGGTGATTTGGAGTTGTACTAAACTGAAAATTTGTACATGCAGTGACGTTGAAGCAATTAGTCGAACATTTGGTGAGCGTGTAATGAGTATAAGTTGTTATGGAAATTTATATATGAGGAAGACATAAGAACGTTTTGAGGATGAGAACATGGATAATAAGGAAAATAAACACATCAAATTGCGAAGAATATGGCCCAATCGACAATGCCCCAACAACATGCGCCTTCAGACAGATAGATGCCAATGGAAGCGACAAATGCACCTATGAAGAAGGACCCAATATCATCAATTATATTTGACAAAAAAGTTGAAGCGGCTGGAGAACTAAAACTCTGTCAAGTATTTATGAACAACACGTTATAGTGTGAGAGAAGCATATTATACAACCAAGAAGAACTTGTATAGGAAGACTTACTACTACTTGTTGTTATCAGGAAAGTGAACGTTGGAAGTGGAGTGTGTGGTTTGTGCAAATAGCATGCCAACGTATTAATAGGTTGGGTTCAAATGGCAGTTAACTGCTCAGCGGTTACAATGTAAGGGTTGCTTCCAACGATCTCCTTGGCGGTTATTTTGGTGAATAGTGTCTCTTTGGTGTCTCTCAGTGGCTGTTTTCATAGTGTGTTTCATTGTGAACCTGACATCCAAATTAAGTGCAGCATCATGTAGGGTTGAATCTAGAAGTGGTGACGTGTTCCTTTAAAAGAGTGTTTACGTGTCCATTTGTCCAATTTAATTTTTTTTAAAAACTAGAAGCTTGCAATCACCTTTTTGTCTTACGAAGAAGTCGTAAGTAGGGGTGTAATGTGGTGGTGATGATGTATTATCAGACACTTTCTGGGCAAATTTCTGGACCATACATTCTGGACATCGGGTGAAATTTGTTTGGGTTCCTGGTTGTGTTATATGTTTGCTGGAATTTCATGTTTGAGTAGGAAGTTTAGGTTACTCAGTGACCGTTAATACAAATAATCTTTTATTTTGAAGTATCGGTGAACTTTCATTCTTTTTTCACTTTGAGTGACTAGCAAAGTAGCCTTTTTTATTTGAAAATGTTGTTAGTGGTTCAAGGGTCCTATATTGACTTGTTTTTTGAGCTGGTTGCTGTTACTAAGGTGTGATTGGTTTGTCGAAAGTTGTGTTCGAGTGAGAAGTTTAGTTCCCACAACCGTTGAATGGCCCTGCTTTGTCGAAGCAGGATATCTCTGATCTCCAAGGTAATACTTAGTCCCCAACAAATGGTTCAGTTGGTGCAGCACAATCTTTACTTTTCCATTTCCTTTTACTTTGGATTGTTTGTTTTGCAGATCTCGAGGCCTCATTTTGTCTGAATCTATTTCCTAAAGGATTTTGTATTGGGAAACACTCTCAGGTTAGTTAACATTTGCATTTTTCACTTTCAAACCAAAGTTCCTTTATTTTTCTTTGTTTCTTGGATTGCTCTTGACTCTAACATAATTTATTGATCATATCCTTCAATTCAAGGGTGTCTTTTGTAACGTCCCGAAACAGCGGAAGATTTAAAATTTCGAAATAACGAATAAAACTGACAACTCAAGGCGGGAACGTCACTAATATATAAATATAGAAATCCGGGTGCACCCAAAATACATGGAGTTTGCAAAAGGTGTACAACTACAATCCAGATGAAAGAAATGAAAATACAAGTAGTCGTACGATCTCGCAAATGCCGAAGAGGATCCGACTCCAAAGCGCTCCGTCCTCGGTCACCACCCACCGGACCTATTGCGGTCCTGAAAAAGATGCAACAACAATGCCTGAGTTTCCAGAAGGAAACCCCGTATACCAACTCACCTATATGCATGCATCACATAATGAACCTATCATACTAGTAGCATGTCATGGCATCAACAGATATGGAAAACAGTTCCCCCGAAGGGTAAAACAGGACATCAGTCCGACAATCAATCATCGGGTCTCCCGAAGAGACCTACTGCAGGCACATGCAGTCTAGTAGCCCGCGACATCGCACCCCCCACACGCAGCTACACTACACAAGGGTTCGGCAGGGAGCCTCTGTCACGTCTACGCGCCGATAGAAACAGATCTGTAAATCTCAGTGGTCGGGGCCACAGGGACCAACGGGGCCGTCGCCCGGAAGGTATAACAACATCATCTCGGTAGGTGCCCAGCCGAGGAAAACAACAAGCCGGCACAGCCTCGGCCCAACAATCATCATCGCCGGCACAACCTCGGCGGCATCACCGGCACAGCATCGGTGGTCCATCACAACGTCCGGCACAGCATCGGACGGTCCAGACCGAAGTCTGCCAGGTCATCGGGCTCCTCGAGCCGCAAACACCAACCGCGCCGCTATAAAAGCAGGGCAGCGACCTCCGTAGCCCGTGGGCCGGTAGTCACCTCACCCAACGCCAGTTGCGTGCTCGCACAAACATCAACACTGGGATCCGCGATCCCTCAGGCCTGCTATACTACAAAGTGCCAACAAACATCTCAAAAGTCACGGTCCATACATGGAGCTGACGCGTCCCGAACACCCACACTCTTCCCAACGGCGGTCCCTGGGCAGGCACGCATCACGCGCCCACCGTCACCTCCCGGCTCACGCACAAGGCGAGGACACGGGTTTCCGTGGACAAAGTTGGCGTTCAAAAAGGGAACCAGGAATTCAGTTCTGAGCAGATTCGGTCGACCGAAATAGTCTAACCGGTCGACCGTTTCCACGAGGAATTCGATCGACCGAAAGTCTGAATCGGTAGAACTCACTGCGCAACACTAATTCCCCAACGGTCGAACAAAAGTCTAAAACCGGTCGACCGAACGAGGTCAAAATCCGGAGTCTGGTCAACATTAAATTCCACTCTATCGGTCGACCGACTCAGGGGTCTCGGTCGACCGAAAACAGACAGGGTCAACCTAGTATTCTACGTCATCAAACGGTCGAACGTAAACATACTACCGGTCGAACAAACATGCAATCGGTCGAACGCAATATAAATCGGTCGAACAATCATGCAAAACTAACAGGTACACTTAAGTTCCGGTCGAACACAACAAGGACCGGTCGACCGATAACAGGTAGAAAATCCCAACTCACAAGCAATAATGCACTACCGGTCGACCGCCCCAAGGCATCGTTCGACCGGTGAAGGTTAAAGTCGGGCAACAGTGCTAAAACGGTCGACCGCCCGAAGGACCCGGTCGACCGTTGGTCGTCTTCAACCTCGCGCCAGCCGAGGATTTACGAAGAACGCGTCGCCGGAGAGGTCCTCGACCTCCCCCGACCGACCAACAACACCCTTCCACAAGGGTGAGCAACAAAATCACACTAATGAGCGGCATACCTCAACCAACGACGGAGAAACGCCGGAGCAACGCTCGCGCCTCCGCACCTCCGCACGCGCAACCTCCTCCTCGCCGCGACCTCCTCACGCCGGAGCCTCCGCGCCTTCTTCCTCCGCTGGTCGCCGGACAGAAAATGGAGAGAGAGTGAGAGAGAGCAAGTAAGGGAGAGAGAGAGAGAAAACCCAACTTAAATACTCTACCCCCATCACCTCACCCTCACCCTACACCATACTCCCACACTCCAACCCATACCTCCACAACAACTCCACCATACCTCCTCTCTCCTCCAAGTCAAATCTCACTTAACCCTAATTAAACCCTAAACAGGGTTAGGGACATAACAATCCACCCAACTTAAAAGGATTTCGTCCCGAAATCAAGCAACTACTCACCGAAAAGCTCTGGATACTGCCTTCTGACATCCTCCTCAATCTCCCAAGTGGCCTCGCGCTCGCTGTGATGCTGCCACCTGACCTTCACCATCGGAATGGTCCTCCTCCTGAGCTGGTGATTCATGCGATCAACAATCTCGACCGGCCTCTCCTCGAGCGACAAGTCCTGCTGAATCTCTGGCACTGCTATCTCAATAACGTGCGACGGATCTGCAACGTACTTCCTCAGCATCGATACATGGAAGACGTTGTGAAGACCTGAAAACTGCGGCGGCAAAGCAATTCGGTAGGCAACCTCTCCAACTCGGTCCAAGATCTCGAACGGCCCAACATACCTCGGACTCAGCTTCCCCTTCTTCCCAAACCTCATCACACCTCGGGCAGGGGAAATCTTCAGAAACACATGGTCGCCCACCTCGAAACTCAGCGCTCGTCTGCGTCGATCTGCATAACTCTTCTGCCTGCTCTGTGCTGTGGCCAGTCTCCTCCTGATCACATCAACCTTCTCTGAGTACATCTGCACAATCTCTGGCCCCACTAACTGCCTCTCGCCCACATCACTCCAGCATACCGGTGATCTGCAAGGCCTCCCGTACAGCGCCTCGTACGGTGCCATCCCAATACTCGAGTGGTAGCTGTTGTTGTAGGCGAACTCTATCAGCGGCAGGTGCTCATCCCAGTGCCCTGCCCAGTCCAGCCTGCATGCTCTCAGCATATCCTCCACGGTCTGTATCGTCCTCTCTGACTGACCATCGGTCTGCGGATGAAACGCTGTACTGAATCTCAGACGCGTCCCCAAAGCCTGCTGCAGACTCCCCCAAAATCTGGAAGTGAAACGAGGATCTCGATCGGAGATGATGCTCACTGGCACTCCATGTAACCTGACTATCTCCTCCACGTACAACTTAGTCAGACCCTCCAAAGGCAACGTGGTCCTGATCGCTAAGAAATGCGCCGACTTGGTCAGTCGATCGACTATCACCCAAATCGCGTCGTGGAATCTCCTCGTCTTCGGCAATCCCGTGACAAAATCCATCGTCACGTGCTCCCACTTCCACTCAGGAAGCTCAATACACTGCATCGGTCCTGCTGGCCTCTGATGCTCAATCTTCACCTGCTGGCAGACCAAGCATCGCTCCACAAACTCTGCAATATCCTTCTTCATGCCCTTCCACCAGAAGTTCCGCTGCAGGTCCTTATACATCTTCGTGCTCCCCGGGTGAATGGTGTATCTAGCTCTGTGTGCCTCCTCCATGATGTCATCTCTCAGCCCATCAACCTTCGGCACCCAAATCCGACTCCTGAACCTCAGACCACCATCAACCCCCACACTGAAATCTGATCCATCTCTGGAAGCCAACTGTAGCAGACCAGCTAACTCCTCATCCCCCTGCTGAGCCTGAACTAACCGTGAGACAGTCTGCGGCTCCACCCGAAGCCCAGCAATCACTGCTCCCTCTGTACCCTCTGTGAACGGTCTCCACTCTGACAAGGCCTCGAGTAGCCTCCACTCCTGGATGCACAGACTCGCAACTGAAACCTCCACCTTCCTGCTCAGCGCATCTGCAACCGAATTCGCCTTCCCCGGATGATAGGAAATGGTGAAGTCGTAGTCCTTAATGAACTCGAGCCATCTGCGCTGCCTCATATTCAGCTCCTTCTGCGAGAACAAGTACTTCAGACTCTGATGATCGGTGAAGACCTCGAACTGCTCGCCATACAGATAGTGCCGCCAGGTCTTCAACGCGTGAACTACTGCTGCTAACTCCAGATCGTGAGTAGGGTAGTTCTTCTCGTGCACCTTCAGCTGCCTCGAAGCGTACGCGACCACCTTCCCATGCTGCATCAGAACACAACCCAAGCCTATCCCTGATGCATCGCTGTAAATCACGTAGCCTCCACTGCCACTCGGTAGCGTCAGAATAGGTGCTGTCGTCAATCGCCTCTTCAGCTCCTGAAAGCTGTCCTCGCACTTCTGGGACCAAACGAACTTGACGCCTTTCTGCGTCAATGCTGTCAGCGGCGATGCAAGTCTGGAGAAATCCTGGATAAACCGTCTGTAATACCCTGCCAGACCTACGAAACTCCTGATCTCCGTCACGCTCGTCGGGGCTCTCCACTGAGTCACTGCCTCGACCTTCGCCGGATCCACTGAAATCCCATCTGCTGACACAATGTGCCCCAGAAAAGCCACCTGATCCAACCAAAACTCGCACTTCGTGTACTTGGCATATAGCTGCTGATCCCTCAAGATGCCAAGCACAATCCTCAGGTGCTCTCGATGCTGCTCCCTGTCAGGCGAGTATATCAAAATGTCGTCTACGAATACAACGACAAATCTGTCGAGGTACGGCTGGAAGGTCCTATTCATCAGATCCATGAATGCTGCAGGCGCATTCGTCAGTCCAAATGGCATCACCAAGAACTCGTAGTGGCCGTACCGCGTCCTGAAGGCTGTCTTCTGAACATCTGCCTCCCTGATCCGCAACTGATGATAACCCGAACGCAGATCGATCTTCGAGAACACTCTCGCCGTCTGCAACTGATCAAACAAATCATCAATCCTGGGCAAAGGATACCGATTCCGAACGGTAACCTTATTCAGCATCCTGTAGTCGATGCACATCCGCAACGACCCATCCTTCTTCTTCACGAAGAGCACAGGCGCTCCCCATGGAGAAACACTCGGTCGAATGAACCCGGACTCCATCAACTCCTGCAATTGCTTCTTCAGCTCTGTCAACTCTGCAGGTGCCATACGATACGGTGCCTTCGACTGAGGTGTCGTACCCGCTACCAGCTCGATGCCGAACTCGATCTCTCGGTGCGGCGGTAACGCTGGAATCTCCGCTGGAAACACATCCGGAAACTCCTGCACAATCTCTATGTCCTCCAGTCTCCTCGTCTCACGATCAGGAACTACCAGCGTGGCCACAAACGCTCTGCCTCCCTGCTGTATCAGTCTCTGTGCCTTAACCGCAGACACAATCAGACGACCCCCTCTGCTCCTCGCACCTCTGATCAGAACATCTGGCAAACCCTCCATCGGAATCAGGATCTTCTTCTCACGGCAAAAGACCCGCACGTCGTACCGGGACAGCCAGTCCATCCCCAGTATGACGTCGAAGTCCACCATCGGTAACAAGACCAGATCTGCCGGAAAATCGTGGTCTCCCGAAGCAACTGTGGTGCCGGGGAAAAAGCTCCCCACAGTGCCCACCTCACCCATGGGCGTGCTGACCTCCAAAACATCAGTCAGCAGCACAGGGGTCCGACCCAACTCGCCAGCAAACTTCTCCGAAATGAAGGAGTGAGTGGCGCCGCAATCAAACAACACACGCGCTACTGAACCAGAAACTGAAAGCGTACCTTCCACGACGGTGTTGGAGTCCCTCGCCTCCTCAGCCTGGATAGTGAAGACTCGCCCAGTCCTCCTGCTCTGCCCCGGTGCAACAACTGATCGGCTACCTCCGCCTCTGCCTACTGCTGGTGGTCCCGGCCTCCTGCTCGGCTCACCCTGCCTCTGAGGACAATCACGGACAAAATGCCCCATCTGACCACAACCCATGCACGCTCCAGTCCGACGGGGACACTCCTGCCCCGGATGGAACCTCCCGCAGTAAGTGCACGCTCCTGACTGACGTGCTCCTCCACCATCGAACCTGGGCCTCTTGCCCGAGTTCCCTGCACCACGACCAGCTACTCTGCTGCCGGTGCTCACTGGCGCCTTCCGCGCCTCCTGAACACACTCCCTCTGGTCCTGCTCGATGATCGTAGCATGCTTCACCGCATCTGCAAGGGTCCGCGGCATGCTGTTGATCACCCGAGATCGAAGCGGCTGTCTCAGTCCCTTCACAAACTTCCTCGCCCGCTGCTCTGGGGTCACACAAATCTCAGGGCAGTAACGCTCCAAAGCGTTGAACCTGCTGATGTAGCTCGTCAGTGTCATGTCCTTCTGCTCTAGCGACATGAACTCCTCCCTCTTCTGATCCCTGACATGCTGGGGGAAGTACTGCTCATGGAACACCTCCAAAAACTCCTCCCAGCTCACATCCAGACGATCATCAAACAATACTGTGGACGTGGACCTCCACCAGTTGGCGGCCTCGCCATCAAACACATAGGTGGCCAGCTCCACCATCCTCTCAGGTACTACACGAATAGCGCGGAAGATCTTCTCCATCCGGAAGACCCAGTCCTCTGCAACCTCTGGGGCCCTCCTGCCATCAAAAGTCGGCGGGTGCTGACGCATGAACCGATCGTGCTCAGCCCCCACTCCGCCCTGGGCGCTCTGAGCTGCCTGACGCTCCAGAAACTCGCCCAGCCTGTCCCACTGAGCACCCGAAGTGTCGTCACTGGGATCACGATCGCGTGGAGAACTCCTCACGCGCCTAGGTGCCATCTGTCACCACAACAATCAACAGATAAGCAACAATGCATGCATGAGCTACGAAATTAATGCATGCCTCTAGCACTACTCCTAAGGGTGGTTCTTTAGACGAAGACACAGGAATCGACCGCTCTGATACCAAGTTGTAACGTCCCGAAACAGCGGAAGATTTAAAATTTCGAAATAACGAATAAAACTGACAACTCAAGGCGGGAACGTCACTAATATATAAATATAGAAATCCGGGTGCACCCAAAATACATGGAGTTTACAAAAGGTGTACAACTACAATCCAGATGAAAGAAATGAAAATACAAGTAGTCGTACGATCTCGCAAATGCCGAAGAGGATCCGACTCCAAAGCGCTCCGTCCTCGGTCACCACCCACCGGACCTATTGCGGTCCTGAAAAAGATGCAACAACAATGCCTGAGTTTCCAGAAGGAAACCCCGTATACCAACTCACCTATATGCATGCATCACATAATGAACCTATCATACTAGTAGCATGTCATGGCATCAACAGATATGGAAAACAGTTCCCCCGAAGGGTAAAACAGGACATCAGTCCGACAATCAATCATCGGGTCTCCCGAAGAGACCTACTGCAGGCACATGCAGTCTAGTAGCCCGCGACATCGCACCCCCCACACGCAGCTACACTACACAAGGGTTCGGCAGGGAGCCTCTGTCACGTCTACGCGCCGATAGAAACAGATCTGTAAATCTCAGTGGTCGGGGCCACAGGGACCAACGGGGCCGTCGCCCGGAAGGTATAACAACATCATCTCGGTAGGTGCCCAGCCGAGGAAAACAACAAGCCGGCACAGCCTCGGCCCAACAATCATCATCGCCGGCACAACCTCGGCGGCATCACCGGCACAGCATCGGTGGTCCATCACAACGTCCGGCACAGCATCGGACGGTCCAGACCGAAGTCTGCCAGGTCATCGGGCTCCTCGAGCCGCAAACACCAACCGCGCCGCTATAAAAGCAGGGCAGCGACCTCCGTAGCCCGTGGGCCGGTAGTCACCTCACCCAACGCCAGTTGCGTGCTCGCACAAACATCAACACTGGGATCCGCGATCCCTCAGGCCTGCTATACTACAAAGTGCCAACAAACATCTCAAAAGTCACGGTCCATACATGGAGCTGACGCGTCCCGAACACCCACACTCTTCCCAACGGCGGTCCCTGGGCAGGCACGCATCACGCGCCCACCGTCACCTCCCGGCTCACGCACAAGGCGAGGACACGGGTTTCCGTGGACAAAGTTGGCGTTCAAAAAGGGAACCAGGAATTCAGTTCTGAGCAGATTCGGTCGACCGAAATAGTCTAACCGGTCGACCGTTTCCACGAGGAATTCGATCGACCGAAAGTCTGAATCGGTAGAACTCACTGCGCAACACTAATTCCCCAACGGTCGAACAAAAGTCTAAAACCGGTCGACCGAACGAGGTCAAAATCCGGAGTCTGGTCAACATTAAATTCCACTCTATCGGTCGACCGACTCAGGGGTCTCGGTCGACCGAAAACAGACAGGGTCAACCTAGTATTCTACGTCATCAAACGGTCGAACGTAAACATACTACCGGTCGAACAAACATGCAATCGGTCGAACACAATATAAATCGGTCGAACAATCATGCAAAACTAACAGGTACACTTAAGTTCCGGTCGAACACAACAAGGACCGGTCGACCGATAACAGGTAGAAAATCCCAACTCACCAGCAATAATGCACTACCGGTCGACCGCCCCAAGGCATCGTTCGACCGGTGAAGGTTAAAGTCGGGCAACAGTGCTAAAACGGTCGACCGCCCGAAGGACCCGGTCGACCGTTGGTCGTCTTCAACCTCGCGCCAGCCGAGGATTTACGAAGAACGCGTCGCCGGAGAGGTCCTCGACCTCCCCCGACCGACCAACAACACCCTTCCACAAGGGTGAGCAACAAAATCACACTAATGAGCGGCATACCTCAACCAACGACGGAGAAACGCCGGAGCAACGCTCGCGCCTCCGCACCTCCGCACGCGCAACCTCCTCCTCGCCGCGACCTCCTCACGCCGGAGCCTCCGCGCCTTCTTCCTCCGCTGGTCGCCGGACAGAAAATGGAGAGAGAGTGAGAGAGAGCAAGTAAGGGAGAGAGAGAGAGAAAACCCAACTTAAATACTCTACCCCCATCACCTCACCCTCACCCTACACCATACTCCCACACTCCAACCCATACCTCCACAACAACTCCACCATACCTCCTCTCTCCTCCAAGTCAAATCTCACTTAACCCTAATTAAACCCTAAACAGGGTTAGGGACATAACATCTTTAGTTCTTGGCTGCAAGAACCAAAGGTTTTACATCCATATGGAAAGGACTCAAGAGCTCTTTTTTCTGTAAGTATTAATTAGAAGCAAATTTATGTGTCCAGAAGAATGGCAAATTATGATTGTGCAAGAGGAGCTATCTACCTTTTCCAACTTTTTATCCTTTTTGATTTTGAAAACTTAATATAAGTACTACTTGACCAACTTATTTTGATAACACTACCCTTTTATTTTACTTTGTCACAGGCAATTGAACATGGTTCGTTACCTGGGGATATTTTCGACGACATACCTTGCAAATATCGCAATGGATTCATTCTTTGCAAGGTGAGATGTATTTCAAATCTTGAAGGTTTTGATGCAAACATCTAACTACTTATGATGATTTGCAATGACTTTGTGTACGTGGAGGGGTAATAGTTGATCTGAGGGTGTGGTGTGCTAAGTTGATGTTGGTTTTTTATAATTGACAATGTTCTTATGAACTGAAAAGGTTTATTTTGTTTGTAGGTTTGGGATTTTTGCCACTATAGGGCTGCCCTTGACAGTATTGATCCTTCTAGTTGTGATTATCCCAGAGTACATAATGTGTATCTAAGGATGTCTACAGAAAATGTTGTCAAAGATTCACCTTCACTGAGAGACGAATCTTGGACATATGGTGACGTCTTGGTTAGTGTTGATCTCTGCAGTTTTTTTTCGAATAATCATTTTTCATGTAGTAATGGCCCCACTGCCTGAAAAGTTGTTACATATCCATGATCTTCAAGACACCACGAACAGTGGATGTTCAACCATTTTCAAAAGCATTCATATTCACCTTTTAAATTGCTTTTCCTTGTATTTATTTCAATCATTGGAATTTGGACTAATTTCTGGACAAAGGTATTCTGGACATATGGACCAGAATTTTGGACACGTGGAGTCAACGCTGGACTGTGAAGCTGGACCAAATTATGGACGAGACATTCTGGACATCTGGACTAGACTCTATGAATTCTGGAATGGATTCTGGACAAATCCTTCTGGACAAACGCTGGGCAAAGCTGGACAAGATAGGCTCGACTGTGGACTGAAACGATTTGACGAGACGATGCTAGACCAGACTTTCTGGACTCTGGACTGGGGTTTCCGGACCCTGGACGAACTCTCACAGACTGGTTTTTCACAGCTATTGGACCCCGAATTTTTAGACTCGTATTTGGACCATATTTTTTGGACTCTGGCATTGAACAAATTTTTTGGCCAGTTGAAAAATTGGAAAAAGGGCAAAAGTTTTCTTGCTAAATCTTACATCCTTAAGTTGGTTTTTCCTAAACCCCATTAGGTTTTTTTACCTTCTCTTCGATTTAGCATAGCCTTAGTGGCTTGTAACTGAATACACGCATACTTAGCTGACATTGAGTTAAACTTTTGTATTTTTGTTGATTCAAATTTATAAAAGATGTGTGGATTGGGAGGAAAAAAAGCTTTTCGAATAGTAACTTTCGAATCAAAATTTTTGAATACTAATTTGGTATTCGGATAATTCGAATTTCAAACACATTGTATCTAAATTCGTAACCGATTTCTAATTGATAATTTTTTAAAATCAAATCCGTGTCCGAAATTAAATTGGTAAGATTTAACTTACCAAATACCAACTAAATATAAATTTTCGAATTGAATACCCGGATAGTTGGTAACCATTTGCCCCCTGGTTGTAAGTGTTTATATAGTGCAAAATGTTAGAAATGATATACCGTGTTGGTATCTGCCGTACAAATACATAACACTTGTAAGTTTATTAGTACTCAATTTTTTAAAAAGCAGAAACGTAAAGATAAAAATGTACCTGGAAAATTTTAAAAAACATATTGATTTCTTATATGGAAATTAGATAAGATTTAAAAGTTATAAGGGATTTTTAAAGGGGTTCATTTTCCCTAAACTTTGAATATCATTATTCAAATTTGGTCAATTTCTGCTTATCTTATTTGAGTGAGAAGAGATGATTCCATTTTAATTTGTTTCTTCTTGACTAACAATGAAGATGACATGTGAAGAAGACATATTTTGTCCGACTATCCTTTATACGATTACGAATAATTTAGCCGAATTTGTTACATGTAGGAGTCATTATTTCAATTTATGAATGAAGAATTAAATAGCCACCAAATCAATTGATATATGTTTATTATTTTCAGGATTTTTCAGATTTGAACTCAATTTTTATATAGAAATAAGATTGGCTTTGAAATTTGTTTTTAATGTGTTTTCCAAGATTTTATGGTTGGAAGATTGGATTTCTATGTGTTTTGTCTTCGAAATTAATGGTTTCTGGATGTATTTCTAAGGGGTTTTGTTTAAAACACTGCAATCATTAGTAGGTAGTAGAGGTTAAGTACAGAAAAATAATATAGAAAGTGCATTTGGGAATTAGAATTGGATAAACAATAATTAAATAAATGAATTATGCTTCACGTGCTTGTACAATACCACAATTCAGATATGTATGTTTGCATAAATGGAAAACAACAAAGACGGAAAATGAAATCCCCTTCCAACCAAATATTGAAATGGGAAAGTAAAACTTGCAAGTCTTTTCCTACCAAAATAGTGCAAGAAGACATATATTTGAATAATTGGAAACAAACAAGTTTGAAAACCAACACCCTAACAAACAACAAAATGACAACACGAAATTTCCCGACAATGTTGAACAACCAATTCACGCATAGACGAAGGCATCTATCATACAAAACTTGTGGTATTGTACAACCAATCAATATTTATTGAAAATGTTTCATTCAAGTTTGGTAAGGTCCACTTCTTTTGGAGTTTTGTTTGGTGTTTCTTGAACACCACATCCTATAAAGTTATTTTACAACGCGAAGCATAAGTTTTTATCAGTTACTTTTATTGTAAATGAATACTCTTTTCCAAGAGATATTTTCACAATTTCTTCAAGTTCATCAGATGAATTTGGCTGCAAAGAAAAAACCACATTATGAGTATGATATTCATTTCTTCCTCTAAATGATTTTTTACCAGTACTAATATATAATAATTAAGCATACATAAACACACATGTACTACTAAATAAGAGCGAAATTGTAAATGTTGTAGTTTACCTTTTGCATAATTTGTAGAAGTTCAACTATTGTAGTGTTTATTACTTTGCTTGTGTCTTCACCAAAAAGTGTTAGATTCATGTCTCCCATTTCATCAGTTACTTGTACTTGTATCTTTAGCCTTCATTCTAAACAACAATTTTGATGTTAGTTATTATTGTCCAAGTACAATATGGTTAAATAATCTGGGTAGCAATAAGTAATAAAAGTTGTTGTGAGGGAGAATTGATTGATTGATTCGAAGGTTATTACCTGGCAACAATATCATTTGCTTGGTTGTTGCAATTTGTACACTTCCCTTGGTTGTCTAGCCTTAGGGATGAATGACATTTCTCACATCACTCGTACCACAAAAGTTGGTTTGTGTCTATTGCAGTGATATTCCCAATAATGTTTAGTAACGTAGACTGTAAGAAGTTGTTTTCTATTCAGTTTTTTTAGTTTTCTATAGCTTCTAGAGAAAGTTAGAATAATATCACAAACCTACCTGTCCACGTAGCTTGTTACATCTTGGGGTCAAGTCAATTATTTTGACTTGTTCAGAGTGCAAGTTGTTGCATTGATTGATTATGGATGATGAGTCACCGCTTATGTTGGAATGAATTTCGGCATAATTTGTTGCTATCCTGAAAGTAAAATGAGTTGTATTCTTAGAAAGTTTAACATGTGTCCCACCTAAATTCACAAAGCAAGATAAGTTAAATTATTACAGGAATATGTTTGTATGCATGTGTCATTCTTAAGTAAACAATTTGCATTGGAAATTATAAGTTTACAGACGGTAGTATGTATCAATGTTATTGTGTGGTTGTGTGAAAGCTTTTATTCTATTTAACTTAAAGTAATAATGATCAAAAGTATCTCCTTAACAACATTCTTAAATTTCAAAGACAAAAAGAATACCACCACTACTATATTAATGTTAAGTTGCACTTACCAGTAAGTTGGTTTCAATTTTATGTTCAAGAATTAGATTAGATAATGACTTGAAGTTTTTTTGTTACCTTTCTATGGATTTAAAGTTTCTAAGTGTTACAAGTTTGTGATGTGAAGTTCTCACTGTGTATTGTTAATAACTGGCACACTAAGGTAGCAAATAGGAAGTAGACATGTGATTTATTTTATCATAACTTTTATTACATGTTAGTAAGATATCTTTTGCCATTTCTGTGCAACTTTCCAGTAGTAGTACTTATTTTCAAAGGATGTATGATCAAATGCAAGTTTAAGATTAGATAATGAGTTTAATTTTGTTTGTTACATATCTATAATAGATTTAATTTTTATGAGTGTTAGCAGATTGTTATAAGGGGTTCCCACCGTATATTGTTAATATCTACTACACTAAGGAAGCAAGTAGAAAAAGGCATGCAAATTTTTTATCATAATTTGTATTATATGTCAGTAAGATGTTTTTTGCAATTTAAGTACAAGCTCCAAGTAGGAGTAGTTGTCTTCAAAGGATGTATCATGAAATGCAAGTTCTGATTTTGAAGTCCCATAAGAAGAAAGTAAAGCTTGTTGGAAAGAAGCTAAGTGGTTGTAGGAGTACAAATCATTGTATTTAAGGTGAACTCATTAAGAATTATCATTAAATGTAATTAGGGAATTGTTTTTAAGTATTCTCCAAGATCTTAAACATGTTATTTGTGATAGATTACAAGTTCACAAGTTTCCTGGTTTTATTCCTTAATTTCTAAAAAAGAAGACCATGCCGTTAACACATTATTGCTTGTAAATATCGCATACCATGTAAGAAGATCATCTTTTTCAGTCAGTTCTTCTGGATTAATTTGTATTTCTGTATATCATGTTGTTGCAACCGAATACATTCCTACAATTAGTTGACAATATGTTATTGTAACTCGAATAGGTGGAGTTGTAATTATATATTTGATTTGGAACATGTACATACCTCTGAAACCAAAAACTTTAAGATGGGTAGCAAATAAAACCTTTTGGCTTAGAAAAGCCTCTTTCAGTGCGTCGATGTAGGTTACAGCAAAGTCACCCCATAAAGTGAGTTTTCTTGTGGTTGCGCTACATGTAGTTGTGTTATTGTAGTTACATAATAAAATTTTGAAAAGAAATTCTTTGAGTTTACCTTGTATCAATGATGGTCAGAGTGCTTTTTTGGACAAAGCCATCATCAATCATTTTAAGTGACGTTAATTCTCCAACATGAAGAATTAATCCAATGATATCTGCACATACAATCATCGATCATCATTTAATAATGTATTTCAAATTTCATTGTTGTTTGAAGGATAAATATTTTACCTATAAGTTGGTTGGAATTCTTGTCAATGGTGTGGAGCATGCTGAACTTGCAAATGTAATGTTTTAAATGAGGAATGCTGCTGGTGTCATTGATTGGAGTTGCGGTGGATGTAGAAGTAAGAGTCATGTGATAATTTAGAGGTGTAAGTTTATATTTATTTTTAGGTAAGTAAATAGCCACCCGTTCAAACATATGAACATAACCCTTTTTAAGTATATCCTCCCATTTGCTGAAACTACTGTCATTTACAAATGCTTGCATCTCATCGCCCTGATGAAGAAATGGTTAAATGACAAAATAAAAGTAGAATAAATTTCCCCCAATCTCCCTTGGAAAAATTTGACCAAATTTCCAAATTTCATTTATTTTCACTTTCGTTCATTTATTTCGTCAAGCAGGTGGTGTGCAAGAAAAATCATGAAAACCCAGATAGTAACAATTAAATAGAGGAAAATTGACAAACCTATCTATTTGCGAAGTTGTGAAATCGATAAAATCCCAAACCAAATCTACGAACCCCCAACAAAATCCCAAACCAAATCCACCAAGCCCCAAACTCTTGTGGAAAAATTACCACGAGCAAGATCTGGAGAAGTGAACCATGATGGGAACCGTTTCGGTGAGAGGAGGTTTCTTCCAGGATCGGATGAGATGGTGGATTGGTTCCGAAGATGGGGACGGTTTCGATGAGGACGGGGTGCCAGAGAAGATGGATTGGTTCAGAAGATGGAGATCAAAGTTTCTTCCATGATGGGGACAGTTTCGGTGAGGGCTGATCGGGGACGGTTATGGTTGTGGTGGAGAGATGTTTCGTAAGAGTAGGGGTTTTAAATGTTATAAGATAACACGTGTAAGAGTTAGATTCGGCAGAGGGACCAAAAACAGTTTCAACTACGTGGCACTATACATTTGTGTTAGATTGGTAAAACCACATACAAGCACATAGAAGCCCTAAATTGGTACAACCATATTCTAAAATTGGCTATTGAAATGAAACTTCATAGAATACTAACCTTCGATCTTTCAAGTGGGGTTGTAGGGGTTGACTCTTGTCGGGGGTTGGTGGCAAAATGGTTGGGACCTGTCAGAGGGGATGGGTTGAGGGTTTAGGTGTGGGTGATCAGGAGAGGCCAGGGAAAAACGAGAAACTAGGAGGCATAGCTATGATGGTTCCAAGTTGGGCAAAAATTCTTGGAGAGCAAATGAAAATTACTTGCCTTTAGCATTGCTGTGTGTTTGAATTTTGGGTGAAAATTTAAAAATGAAAATGACTTACAATATTTTGAAGCGAATATTCACGTCAGATTTTAAGCTCAAATTTGACGTTATAGGTCTAATTTTTAAGAAATGCTGTCATTCTAAACCCACAAATATGTCCATTAAACCCCAAGTCCATCTTTTAAAAATTGAGTGTCTCCTTTAAAACAAAAAAGCATCCTCAAATAACATGCCTCTATTTTAAAGGACACATGTGTCCTTTTGAAAAATGTCTGTCCTAAAAAGGCTACTTAATTATGTCCTTTAAACGACATGTAAGTCCTTTAAAGACGAAGTGTGTCCTTTAAACCTCAAGTCTCTCCTTTAAAATCGAGTGTGTTCTTTAAAAAATGAACCGTCTCAAAAAATTCAATAAAGAGGATATCTCATGTTGGATTTTAACATAAATCTGATGTGCTATGGCTTCTTACTCTAAGAAATAGAAGGTCGCATAAAATTTAAATAAAAAGGAAATATCACGTGAGGACGCCATAATGTGATTGGACACAAGCGTTCATTACAGTTGTACAAGGTTTATAAATTCCTCCCATGGCTGGTCATAGTTCCCTCTTCCCATCTTACTTCCAGTTCCAGTACCATTTCAGTTCATTTCCAACACCAACAAATGACCTTCCAACACAACACCGATCACCACTCAAGTGATGATGAGGATAAGATGATCGGAGGACCTACATGGGGATGGTATACGGTCTTCGAACACCATTCTATTCCACTTCTAGCCTACCACACCTGCACGTGCGGTTTTAAGGCCATCGAGTTGTGGTCTAACACCATCAACAAGGTCAGCTGCAAGTTCTACATCTGTGACTCCATGGAGGAGACCCTTCACTGTGGTACTTTGTTTGGGATGATGGAACACTAATACCATCAGTGGAGGAGCTGGACGAGAGCATCCCCGACCCAGGGTTGTGGGGAATCCACCGGGCGCTGGCGAGAACGTAGCAAACTCTAGTGCTCATTGATAATATTTGGTGGTCTTGTAGGCGACATATCCTCGAAGCATTCTCTTCCGATTGATTTGGGAGTTATTAGTAATTTTTTGTATTTATGTTTATGTTTGTGAAATATATATATATATGTTATGCATTGTGTTTGTCACTATCAATATAACAATCTTGTGTATTTTAAATAGATCTCGAATATTTTTGGGTATCCAAAGTATTCCTGTCCAATTCATTAGTATCCAACTATGATATGTAATAATATGATATATTTTTGGATGTATGGAAATTCAATATTAAATAACATATAGTTCATATGACATCTAGAAATATAATTTGTGGACAACAATACATTCAACACCATCATATCACATATAAACAAACAAATATAGAACAAATTTGTCCTTCCAAATAAAAAGGACATTCCACGTCTGAATTGATCTAAATTCTGACGTGGTATGACATATTGTTAAGAAAACGAACGTCGTAAAAAATATAATAAAACTGACATATCACGCCGAATTTAACCTAATGTCTGACGTGGTATTAAGAAACAGAACCTTTAAAGTCTGTAATAGAAACTCGAAAGTGTCCTTTCAGACTCGAAAGGTTCCTTGAACCACAAGCCTGCCCTTGGAAGGACACTTATGTCCTTTAAAGGACACATATGCCATTTAAAGCATTTGTCTGTTCTTCAAAACTCAAAAGAATCCTTAAACCACCTGCCCTATAAAGGACATGAGTATGTTCTTTAAAGCAAGGATATGTCCTTTCAACTCAAGTCTAGTCTTTAAAGGGCACTTATGTCATTTAAAGGAAATTTGTCCTTTAAAGGATACGAGTTTGTCCTGTAAAGCACAAATCCGTCATTCGAACTCTAATATATCCTTTAAAACAAGAAAGTATCCTCAAATAGCAATCCCGTTCTTTTAAACGACACTTATGTCCTTTACATGATACTAAGGTACTTTTAATGGACATGTATGGCCATTAAAGTCTGGTATGTCCTTTAAAAGACACGAGTCTGTTCTATAAACCATGATTATGTCATTCGAAACTAAAATCTGTCCTTAAAATTGAATGTGTCCTTTTAGCCATCTCCTTTGTACATTGGTTTCAAGTGTCGGTGACTTCATTTGTCCATATTATTAAATTCAGTTGCTTGATGATAGTTTCACGCATATCAAATTTGTCCAAAAACTTAGTTGAGTTTATCTTATTTTATGAATCTATATTTTGTTTTGAAGCTCGATCTTATGTAAGTACCTGAGTTTCTTCAATTAATGTGGGTTGATGTTAGTTTTCCCGCCTGGTAATTTTCACATGTCAACGGCAAGAGCTGCTTCAAAAAATTAATTGTGGCTGGTAACTTGTAACGAGTAACTATGCATTGTAGCTTCCAAAATATCCAATAAGGTCGTGTTAGGAAAATTAAAGTTCAAAACCGTAAGTGCACAACCGCGTTGAAGCGGTCGCAAGTATAGGTCCTATCCACGAGGAGAGAGTGCGGGTCATCGTCGACCATACTCGAGTGGGAAAAGAAAATAAGGATTGAGTGAGTGTATATCTACACTAAATTCCGCTAAATACAATTTGTAAAATAAATGCGACTAATCCCCTAGGAGGTGAGAATGCATGCAACAATGTAGATATCTGATGCGTGTGTGTACAATTCTATTATCATGACATGAATTAATATGGACGTCTATAACAACCATTATCCTAAGTGTGTTTCCACATGGATTAAGATTTATCACCCTCAGTAAAACATACAAAATACTTGATTAGTAACATATCATGCATCATATTCATGCTATATATCCCTAATTTTACCCCAATATTTTGCTACTCGAGTGTTTGTTGTTACATTTCAGGTATTATGTAATAAAGAAGAGAAGGGAAGAGAAAAAAGGACTTAAGCATAAGAAGAAAGAACTTAAATGAAGCAAAATGTACCTCTCTGTCATGCACAAGAACCCATCTGCAAGAGGGAAGGACCTGGACCTAAGCCCGGAGGGACCAAATAGCAAATCGAGAAACTCCACACCATGATACGGAGTATTTTGGCAATTAGATTCGGGTGCAGACTTAAACAACCAATCCGGGTGCACCCCACGTGGAGAATTGAAGCAATGAAGAAGCCAACCGAAACCGGATCGAATCCGACAAATCATGACCACCAATTGACGGCCCTAGATAGCCAATTGGTGGTCCAGTATGATCAGGATCCAACCCAGCTTCTCGTGGTTGTGTATTATGCTGTTTGTATCCATTTGTAGAAGTTTCATTAGTCCCACACCGTAGGACTATCCCTAGTTGCCCTTTTAGGTCTCTAAATAGAACTCTTCTTCCTCCAATGTAAACTACTCTTTGCTTGGTGGCCATTCTCTCTAGTTGGAGTAAAGCCTTGGCAGAAAACTCAAGTGGAGAGATGCTACTTGTCATATGAGTCATGAATAAAATAAATCATTGTTAGTTTCATGTTGTCTCTTGTAATTTTTGCATGTTTGGCTTAATTTTGTTTTATTAATCTTAGTATAATTAGTTAAAATGTTTTCTCTTCTTAATATAAATGTTAGCTTAATGAGTAGTGAGTAGTTCTATCCCCCTTTGGGGGTGGCGATGATGCACATTTATGTTTTGAGGTTTTGATGTTTGACGAATTTTTGATTGTGTAGACTTGAATGTTTGTATGATCATCGGGTTTGTTTTAATGATCTACATGTTGGGGAATTTTTGTTGGGTTTCTCCATACATTTCAGACACTTCCCATGTTTGGTTTCCTCATGTTTATTGGCTAAAATCTCCTGTTGGGATGCTATATGTTAGTTGTGTATTTGTATTAGTGTTTGCTCACTCGATTGATTAAAGAAACTTTGTTTTGATGGGTTTTGCCATAAGATTCAGACACCTCTCATGCTTAGCTTTGTTCTTCACATGAGTTCCTAGTTTTTGATGAGTATTACCATAATTTTAGACACTTCTCATGCTGAGCCTTGTCTCATGATAATCGAGTAGTAATTGATGATATGTTGTGTGAATGGAGTGATAGGTTTTGCCAAATCTCTAGACACTTCCTATGCAATTAATGCTGAAGACACATAAATGACACACATACACATATATTCTTACATGCATCATTCATCACCTCTCTCAACTAATATGTGCACACACTCCACCCCTTAGGGGTTCATCCATATTTCGTTCCATGTCGTTTGCTTAATTTCTTTAGTTTTCATTTGCATCGTAATCTAGTTTGTTTTGCGTTCTTAGTATAATTGTCTCTTCAGAAGTAGCGTAATAATCTCTTCTTCCATCATTATTTCCCACTTGATTTCGCCCACTCGAAGGTTGGCAACACTCCCTGTGGATTGACACGTTCTAGCCCTGTCTTCACTGACGGTCGTGTACTTGCGGTTAATTAGTAAAACGTTAACAAGTTTTTTGCACCCTCCTACTCCAAGACTCCAAGGCAAACTTATGTGCAAAAGCTCCTTATCATAGTAGGTTAACAAAAAAGCAAAGTGACACAATGGATAAGATATTAGAGGTCTTCAAACAAGTGAAGGTTAACATCCCCTTGTTGGATGTCATCCAACAAATACCTCAATATGCGAAACTGTTGAAAGATCTCTGCACAACAAAGAGGACGACCAATGTTCCTAAAAACATTCTTAGCGGCGAGTGTGAGCTCACTTTTGTTCAATCCCACATACACAAAGTACAAGGACCCCGGGTGTCCTACTATTCAATGTATGATAGGGGACACTAGCATGAGTAACGTATTGCTTGATTTAGGATCAGCGGTCAACCTCCTCCCATCTTAAGTTTATCAATAGTTAAACTTGGGAGAATTGAAACCAACTAAGATCACCCTCCAACTGGTGGATAAATCTATTCGTGTCCTAAAGGGAATTATTGAGGATGTGTTCGTCAAAGTTGGAGATTTTATATTTCCAATATATTTTGTCATCATCGATACCAACCTTGTTGTGAACACCCACTCTCAAATACCTTTGATTTTGGGTAGACCATTTCGGGCAACCTCGAACACCTTAATTAATTATAGAAATGGTCTCATGAAGCTTGCATTCACTAACATGAGTGTCGAGTTTCATGTGTTCAACTCTGGTAGGCAACATGAGCCATTAGACCAACCTTAAATCTCAACCTCATCCGACAATTAGAGAAAGCACCGTAAAATCAACAAACACCCTCACCACCAATGCAATCTATTGAGAATGTTTGTGTGCCCAACAAAAAATCATTGCCAATCTTTGCAATGCAACAGAGTCAGCTGGAATCATACATGAATGCACAAAGGGAGTGTTTGTTGGATGATTCAGTTTAGGTTGTTCGTGAGGGGGACACATCTCATCATATGCCCATACCAAAAGGTGTCTTTACCTCATCTCCCGTGGTCGTTGAGCTTCATCTTGACTCCAACAAGGACCCACTGCAATCGAGCTTATGATTGATAATATAAAGGAGGTTAGGTGGTCCTTGCTTGATAACTTGGGTAGAAGCCACATACTTAGTGTGATAGGTGTGTCACATCACATGAATGAGCCAGAGGATGTCATTTCGATGCACCTGCCTATTGGTTGGAGGCTTTTCTTCGATGAGCAACTAAACCCTAGTGAGGCAACATAACTCCACTCATTCACGTTGCCTACACCCAACAAATATCATGAGGGGTTCTTGCCTTTCAGTTTTGACCTTTCACGTCTCATGATACCTCAGAGTACCAATGAAGCAGGCCCATCATGGCAGATCTCTGGACGACATGACTCGTTGTTCTCATTCGATGTTCCTTGACCAAATGATTATGAGAATATCTTTGTTGATGTATATATCTTGTTTATAACAAAAAAAACACAAAAAAGGAACAACAGACTTCAAGAGTGAGCATAAGTTGTTGTGGACTCCAACTCTTGTGTAATAGGGCCCCATTTATTTCACGTATTTGTTGTAGGATCTACTAGGCCCTAATATTAGTCTAAAGGGGGGGGGGGGGGGGGGTGAATAGACTAATTACAATCTTTTAAAACAACTATGTTAAATTAAAAGTTAAGCAAATAAAGATGAAGTAAAGGGATGCAAACCACAATGATCGATATATAGAGGTTTGGATCCACCACCGGATTCTAGTCCTCTCTTACGAAATGCTCTTCCTCAAGCAACTTCGCGTCCTCCACTAAATCCGATCTCCATTGCGGGCCGAGATCAAGCCTTTACACAACATGCTTTGCGAACACCCTCGCCTAGCTTGGACCACCTTCTCACAATCCGAGAAGAGCTTCACTCCGGAAGCTAGTACAACTCCTGAATGAAAAGCTTCAACAAACTAATCTTGGGCACTTGAAATGGATGATGCAATTAATGATCTAGTTTCAAGTGGAAAGATTTGAGAAGTAAGATGTTTAGAGCAAGTTTGGGAGTAGTAGTGAGATTTGAGCACGGAGAAAGATTGGGAGTCCTTAGAAGTGTGTTCTCAGCTCTTTTTTTAAGCTCTAAACTTAATCTAGCCGTTGGGATTAAATTAGAAAGAGATTGTGTAAAGATACCCAAAGCATTGAATGACAGGACATATTTCTGAACACCAACGGTCGACCGGATCAGGTCAATCGGTCGACCAGTATGTGATGATAAAGAATTTGGTCGAGCAAAGGTGTAGACGATCAAACCAACTGGGCAAGAACTTAAGTGAACGGTCGAACGGATAACTAGGTTTGGTCGACCATTTGGAAAATTTGGTCTAGATAAAACTGTGCATAAGGATAACGGTCGAACATAATGGATAGTGGGTTCGACCGGAAACTTCCAGTAAGTCCTAGAGATGGGAAGTTTCATGAATCGATCGACCGTAAAAAGAGTTTTGGTTGACCAAAAGACCAAATCCAAATGAGGGGGTTAGGTGAGTGTAGTTATATGACCGTTGTAAAATTCGACAATCTTAACGGTCATATTTATGACAAATAAGGAAATGCAATCGGTCGAACAAAATAAAGTTTCGGTCAACCGGTTTTCACACTAACCGAGACACGTGACAACAAACGATAGGCGAGATGATTTGTATCGGTCGAGCTGAGTTCTATCGGTTGACAATAGGACACAGTCGAACAGAAGAGGGATGACGGTCGTCCAATTTAGACTGGGAAACCAGATATTGAATCGATCAAACTAAAAGGGGTTCCTGGTCGACTGTATGGGAAACTCAAAGGCTATTTGTTGAAATTCAATCAAACCAGATGGTTCTACCGGTCGACCGGTTCACCCAGAAATCGTTGTTCTAAGGGATTTTCTATGTTTCGTCGATTTTCTATTGAAGTCAAATTGATATGGACTTAATTGAAAGACTTCTATAGGTTCCCTAGGGTTCAAGAAATGCAATCTATCAAAGATTTCAAGTGCCAAGTTACATAAGAACTGAAGTACAAGAAATATAAACCTATCTAATTTTCATTCTTGATTTCTTGTCTTGATTCAACTTGATTCCTGAAATGTTAGAAATACAATATATGCATACGATGATTTTAAAGGAATACATGTGTTTATTGATATGTTAGTTAATCATCAAAATGGATTATCAATTATTAGCCAAAAAGCCAATAATCTCCCTTTTTTGATGATGACAACTTATCATTCTAAATACATGTTCTTTTCAAATTTTATCATCAGTAAGAAATTTCTAATTCTCCCCCTATCTTATAGCTCCCCCTATCTATAAGCATGTATTTATTTCTCCCCCTTTGGCATGACAAAAAAGATAGTACTTTTGAAAAATGATATACAATTAAGGCTTATCATGACATAAAATAACAGAAGCCCAAAGAAATGCCAAAAAGACACAATCGTAGCCAAACATGCCAAATGAATCTCAAAACCATAAATTCATTCAATTGAGCAAAGCACACGTCATAATGTCATAAGAGGCATAACAAAGATCCAACAATAATAAAATACCACACGATCAACCAAATGTGTAGAAAAAAGGACAAATCACATGGTTCAAAGCAAACAACAAAAAAACACAAACACACAAGTGAACACACACAGTCAACCAAGCCGCTGATCACGAAGCAATGAGGTGAGGGAGTCAATTGAAGCTTCTATGTGAGTAAGCTGAGCAGAGAAGGCAGAGGCAATCATTTTGAGTTCATCGTACCGAGCATTGGAGGAAGCCTCGAATGCATCAAAGCGATCAGAGAGCAGCGGAAGGGAATGAGTGCCGCTTGAGCTCAGACAATCCACATGCCATCTTCCACCATAGGTCCATGCATTTGCATCGCCTTCGCCCCAAGGCTGAGATGGCTCCTGAGGCTCCTGATGAGGGATCCATCTCGTATCAGCTTCAGCTTCTTCTTCGGCTTCAATGTCCTTGTCGGAGGATGGAGGTGAGGAAACGGCGATCGTCTTCATTTTGGATAAGGTGGTCTTACATATAGGAAACTTGTAGACCACTGAAGGGAATGTAGAGACATTGATCTTCCAATGAGCAAAAAGAGCGGAGAGCCATATGGGATAAGGAAGATACGTCCCTTTCCAATGACACATGTGCAAGATGATGAAGTGCGGCCAATCCACAAAAATTTTCATAAAGATATAGTAAATGCACATAAGCTCCATATTTGCAATCTCATTATGGTGGCAAAATTTAGGATAAAGGTTTTAGGAGACTTAGTCAAGGATTCAGGGTAATGGATGTAAAACAGAGGCATCATGTTTAAATCATCCTTTTACATGAAGAGGTGGAATAACATATAACTCATTGACCATTTTCTCAACTTGGGTACCAGGGAGAGTGACTTATGGTTGGTCTAAATATATGTGAATACCAAAGGATCTAGACCTAGAGTTTCATCTATCAAGTCGGGCATAATCTGATATTCAATCCCGTTTATCATAGTAGTTAAGATGTGCCGATCGGGGACTTTTCTAAGATTACAGTAGAATTGTTGCACTAGGAAGGGATAATAAGGTTTAGAAGCTAGTTTTGTGTGAGAATATGTGAGCTTATTTGCATCTAAGTAAGATATTAAAGAAAAGTTGATGAAATCCGCTACCTCAACCTTGCGGCAAGGAATGAAGGGAGCAACCGAGAATTCGTCATCCCAAGCCTTTTGAGCGACATTGTCGACCAAAAAGAAGTGAAATAGAGTAGTAACTGGAGGAGCTGGAGCATGGGAAGAAGAGGGTTGGGTGTCTGTCTCCTTTTTGTTCGGCATTCAGTGGCGACAACCTCCGGGTCACCGTGCTTTTTGGTGATGGACATCTTTTGGCGACCCATCGACTAGGAGGAGGTGGAGAACGAAAATGGAGGGTGGAAATGGGTAGAAGAAGGTAAGGGGGACAAGTAGTGGAGGAAAAATGAGCGTTTGATGGTCCGAATGGGACAGGCGGTCGACTGGAGGGAGAGGGGCGGCAGCTATGGTTTGCAAAGGGGTGGAGTAAAAGTGAGGAGTTAAAACACAATTTTACCCTAAAAAGAACTGAAACGACGGGAACGGTCGACCGAAAGGTTAAAATTTTTCAAGAAAAATGGTCGATTGAGCGACCACACAGAGTCTGGAAATTTCCGATCATACGAGGCGAGCACGCTGGTCGACTGAACATGTGAGGGAGAGGAAAACATGCACATACTGGAAATTATCGGTCGCACGAAATCGTTAAAATGGTCGACTGAACGAGTAAGAAGAGTAAGATAGAGACTACCTGGAACTTTTTGGTCGGACAAGTGGTATGGACCGGTCGACCGAAACACAAAAACAGAGAAGATGTTGTACCGGATGAAAAATTCGGTCGAACGAAAAAGTGAATGAGAAAGTAGAATCGGTCGACTAAAGCAAGATTAGTTCGACCAATCACTTAAGTGAACCTAAGGATCAGTTCGAGAAGGAGACAATTAGTCAAACGGAAGGCCTAATCCGGTCGACTGAAACAAAACAAGTAAAAACAAGCTCAAAACACATTAGAATGGTCAAACAGAACGCCTATTCTGGTCGTCCTAAACTAAATAGAAGATAAACAAGCTCAAAACACGTTAGAACGGTCGAATGGAACACCTATTCTGGTCGACCGAAAGGAGTCAGAACAAGACATACAACTCACAACCACATCAAAAATCCAAGATACTTAAAGATTAACACTATCAATATCTAATTTTGAAAGTTATGGCATGACATTTCAAAATTAAAGATCATTTAAATTACACATGCCTATATTTAGTCTAATGTGATGGAATTGATAAACATTTAAAGGTTTTGTGAAGATCTCTGCAAGTTGATCATTTGTGGGGACAAATATAAGTTTGATGTCTTCCTTAGTTGCTTGATCTCTAAGAAAATCATGTCTTACTTCAATGTGCTTAGATCTTGAATGCAAAATGGGATATTTTGAAATATTGATTGCACTTGTATTATCACAGAAAATAGGGGTAGTTTGAAACTCACGTTGCAAGTCCTTGAGGATTTGCCTCATCTATAGGACTTGTGCACATGCACAACCGGCGATGATATATTCGGTCTCGGTTATAGACAATGCAACACTATTTTGTTTCTTACTAAACTAAGAGACAAGAGATTTTCCCAAAAATGGCAAGTGTCACAAGTGCTTTTATGATCTAGAATGCAACCGGCATAGTCAGCGTCGCTATAAGCAACAAGATCAAAAGCCTAGTCTTGGGGTAAAACAAACCAAAATCTTGAGATCCTTTGAGATATCGAAAAATACGTTTTAAAGCATTTAAATTAGATTCTTTTGGACATGCTTGAAAATGAGCACATAAACACACAACAAACATGATATTGGGGCGACTAGCAGTAAGGTAGAGCAATGATCTAATCATACCTCGATATTTCTTGATATCCACATGCTTGCCATTTTCATCTTTGTCCAATTTAGTGCTAGTGCTCATGGGAGTCTTGTATGGGTTGCTATCTTCAAGACCAAAGTGTTTTAGAAGTTCCTTTGTGTACTTTGCTTCGTGTATGAAGTTCCCATCAAGAGTTTGCTTGATTTGAAGTTCGAGAAAGAAGTTTACTTCACCAATTAGGCTCATTTCGAACTCGCCCTACATAGACTTAGAAAATTCTTCGCAAAGACGCAGGTTACTTGCACCAAATATAATATCATCAACATATATTTGTATCACTAATAGATCATGATCATTAGATTTCACAAAAAGAGTGGTATCCACTTTACCCACAAAGAAACCTTTGTTGATTAAGAAGTTCTTCAACCTCTCATACAAAGCTCTAGGAGCTTGTTTGAGACCATATAGAGCCTTCTTAAGGTTAAACACACGGTTCGGGTAAGTTTCATTTACAAATCTGGGGGTTGAGAAACATAAACTTATTCATTAATAAAGACATTTAGGAAAGCACTTTTGACATCTATTTGAAAGAGTTTGATATCCATAAAAGAAGCATATGCTAATAACATGCGTATGGCTTCATGCGAGCAACGGGAGCATAAGTTTCATCATAGTCTATACCCTCCTCTTGGCGATAACCTTGAGCAACGAGTCTAGCTTTGTTCCTAACTACATTCCCATCTTCATCAAGTTTGTTTTGAAAGATCCATTTGGTTCCAATAACCGTTTGCTTAGTTGGTTTTTCAACTTCTTCCCGAACATCATTTCGAACAAATTGATTTAACTCTTCATGCATAACCATTAGCCAAAACTCATCATTACATGCTTGTTCTACCTTTTTGGGTTCTAACGTATAGATAAACACATAAGAGTTACAAACTACATGAGCTCTAGAACGTGTTTTCACACCTTGAGAAACATCTCCTATCACAAAGTCCTTTGGATGATCCTTTCTATAGGTCCAATCCTTGGGAAGTTCCTCTTTGTCCTTTGTTCTTGATGAGACTCAAGTGTGGCATCTTGTGATGATACATGTCTAATTATATCCATGCAATCATCATCAAGAGAGGAGATATCTACACATGCCCATTCATCAAAGTTGACGTGTAAAGATTCCTCGACACAACTAGTTCGTTTATTGTAGACTCTATATGCTTTACTCCTATCAGAATACCCTAAAAAGATGGTCTCATCAAATTTCGCATCAAATTTATCCAAATTAACTTTAGTGTTGACAAAATATTTTGAACCAAAAGCTTTGAAGTACGAGATTTTAGGAATACGGTCATGCCAAAGCTCAAAAGGGGTTTTCTTCAAAATAGGTCGAATAAGAACACGATTTAAAACATAACAAGATGTATTAACGGCTTCACACCCAAAAACATTTGGAAGCCATTTTTTCAAAAGCATGGTTCTTGCGATTTCTTGAAGACTTCTATTTTTCCTCTCAACAACCCCATTTTGTTGAAGAGTGCAAGGAAATGAGAAGTTATGTTCAATTTCATATTTTTCACAAATCTTTTGAAATGATCCATATTCAAATTCTCCTCCATGATCACTATGAATAGAGATTAGGTTAGAATATTTTTCCCATTGAACACGTTTGCAAAAACTTTTAAATCTTTTAATTGCATCATATTTGTTTGCTAAAAACAAGACCCAAGTGAATCTTGAAAAATCATCAACAATCACAAAGGATATCTTTTCCCTCCTAGACTGATGGTCCTTAAGGGTCCAAAAAGCTCAAAGGGATTTGAAGGTGACACCACATTTAAAGATTTGAAAGACGATTTAAATTGTTTTCCAAATTGGCATGCAACACAAAGCTTGTCCTTTTTGAAATTGATGTTAGGTAGTCCTATTACCAATTCATTTTTGGAAATTTATGCAATTGTGACATACTAATATGTCCTAAGCGGTTATTGTAGGATTTCATGTTTAATTGTACATATTTATTTTCGAATTTTTTATGCACAATAAGGATCCTATTTACAATTTTCTATGATTTATTTCAAGCATGCATCAATTTGTTTCAATATCTAGTTTCAAAACTTTATTAAAACAAATATGGGCTCCGAAATTCTTCCCTAGAAGTTCTCTAAAACTTCTTGAAGATTCGGAGACGTTGGGGATGCTCCTTGCTGCGCCGGATGCCTCAGAGTATTCACCAAACTCTAAACAAGATCGGAGAGAGGGAAGCTAGTCTCTCAATCTCCGATAGGGTTTAGAATCCAATTACTAACCCCTCTTTAATTCCCTTGAGAAGATGATCTCTTAAGAACTAAAACTAAACTTAAGAATTAAGGGATTTTTGTGGAGAATTATGGAGAGAGAATTTTTGCATGAGAAAGCAATGAATGAATTAAGGAGGAAATGAGATAAACTTGTATTTATAAGTTTTCTCCAAATTACCTATTCATGTGCAACCTCTTGCCCATGATTTCATGCAAAATTCCATCTAACCATCCATTATTTAATAATAAATAATATTAGCCACGAATTAAATCAATTATGGACCAATTCCATGCATGATCTAATTAATTCTTAAATTAATTCTGCTGAAAACCGTCTGGACCGGTCGACCGTTTCAAGGTTCGGTCGACCGCTCGAACCTGGTTTCCGTTGACCGTTCAATAACTCGGTCGACCGTTCGTAACAGGAATTATTCCATCGCTATGTTCGGTCGACCGACCGATTACATTCGGTCGACCGTTCGAACAGATGAAAATTCCCTATTATCGGTCGAGACACATCCGGTCGACCGTGCCCAATCGGTCGACTGTTTACTGCTAACCGGTCGACTGTTAGAGCACTGTTATGCAGACTTGTCAAATTTCGGTTTAACCCCTACAAAATTTCACATTTCGGGATTAGTAGTAAATTCACAACTTATGTAACATATTATCATATGCAATGATCAATCATTACACCCCATAATATTTACATCACATATGAATTTTATTTAGATTCTAATTATGTTATTAATCACAACATAATTTTGATTTTGCTTTGTTCACTCCATGTGTCATATTTTCTACATGAAACTCGACACATCTTATGAACTCAAAATCCCCTTTTCTTGTTTCCCAGTTTTGTGGTCTGACCTATGGGAGGATCTAAACTAAGTTGGCAGTGATATTAAGAGCTTAATATCACAAGCTATAAGCGGTATCTAGATACACATTATAGCTCCCAATTAGTTAGATGTCTTAATTCCACTCGAACCAAAACCCGATCCATTTAGTGATGGAGTGCACCACTTGTGTCCGTCCCTTGCCTCATGATATTAAGAATACACACAAAGTAGTATTGTGTCATCTTTGTATTAGTATTTATTTCTTGATCTCTTTAAGCTAGTTATAAATATGTGACTTAACTCAAATCACATTGTGCACATTATAACTTAGCTTTATCAAGGGGCCCACTAATATCATCACTCAATTAAGAGGGGGCAATGATAATCTTTTGACTAACTATCTTCTCCAACGAAAGTTATTCTTAACCAACTAATGCCTTTACACTACTCTCATCGATACCTTAAGACACTAGTCTAATTAAGAACTCCTTAAGCGATCGGATATAAGTCTCATATCAAAGGACCAAGGACACAGTAAAATATTAATGACACATAAACACATTCCTATAATATTTTACTTGTTAGGTCAATTCGGTATACAAAAGTACTATTTTCCTCTTTTGTGTACCCGTGTTGTCACTCACTTGTAGAGCTACAATGATCTATGACCAACACGACAATCTTAACTCGGTAATTAATGTTCCATGTTAATTACCATGATTGCGAATATCTTTTGTTTTATGTAAACCAATATCTTTTAGAGCTCTACGGTTAAGGACCAAGAGCCTCTTCCTTAACACTTCCAAAAGACGAATAACATAAACAAGGAACAAAATGATTTCTCATTCAATTCATAATAATTGACATTTAAAAGTAAAACTTTTAAAACACATTCCCTTCAATCTCCCACTTGTTATTAAAGTTTTCTTTCTCATACATACTCAATGCATAAAACAATAATAACTAGGGTAAACCCCATTACATATCAATGATCAAGCCAATCTACATGGTTCCTCAATCCCATGGACTCGAAATGCATTTCGCCCTTGGCTTGGGATAAGGGTTTTGTGAATGGATCAGCTGTGTTGCTGTTGGTGTCCACCCATAACAGATTTATTTTGCCTTCGTCGATGAGGTCACGCGTCACGAAGTACTTACGATCCATGTACTTCACTTTGTGGTGTGATTTGGGATCCTTGATTTGCGAGATAGATGCACTATTGTCGCAAAATAGCTCTATTGGTCCCTCGCTCGAGAGAACTACTCCAAGCTCTTCAAGGAACTTCTTAATCCACACTCCTTCCTTGCTCGCTTCAGCGACAGCCATTACTTCGGAAGCAGTGGTTGAGTCGGCCGTAGTGCTTTGCTTCCAACTACGCCAACTCACAGCTCCACCATTCAGAAGGAAGACGTATCCTGATTGCGACCTTCTATCGTCTGGATCACTCATGAAACTCACATCCGAGTAACCTTCAACTATCAATTCCCTTTGTCCTCCATAAACAAGAATCTTATCCTTAGTCCGGTTAAGGTACTTCAGGATATTCTTGATCGCAGTCCAATGCTCAGGACCTGCGTTGGATTGGTGACGACTTGTCACGCTTAGAGCATACGAGACATCGGGTCTTGTGCAAGTCATCGCGTACATGATCGACCCAATTGCCGAAGCATAAGGGACATCCTTCATGTACTCTAAGTCCTTACATGATTGAGCACATTGAGACTTCTTGAGTTGCACACCCATACTCATTGGCACACTGCCTTTTTTGGAGTTGTTCATCTTGAACCTTTCCAAGACCTTGTCAATGTATGTACGTTGACTCAGGCCAATGAGTCTACGGGATCTATCTCGGTATATCTTGATTCCCAAGATGTATTGAGCCTCACCCATGTCTTTCATCGAAAATGCAGATTTCAATGAACTTCTCGTTTGCTCAAGCAAAGGAATATGATTGCCCATAAGCAATATGTCATCGACATATAAGATTAGGAATACTACATGGCTCCCACTAACCTTCTTGTATATACAAGGCTCTTCCTTACTTTGAATGAAGTGAAGCTTCTTCACTTCCTCGTCAAAGCATTTGTTCCAACTCCTTAATGCTTGCTTCAATCCATAGATGGATCTTTGAAGCTTGCATACCTTCTCGCTATTCTTTGGATCTTCAAAACCTTGAGGTTGTACAATGTACACATCCTCCTCCAAGTTCCCATTAAGGAACTCCGTTTTGACATCCATTTGCCATATTTCATAATCGTGAAATGCGGCAATAGCGAGCATGATCCGAATAGACTTGAACATGGCGACTAGTGAAAAAGTTTCATCATAGTCAATTCCTTGAACTTGAGTGAAACCCTTCGCTACAAGCCTTGCTTTGTAGGTTGTCAGGTTCCCATCCATGTCGATCTTCCTCTTAAAAACCCATTTATTATGAATGGCCTTTTTACCTTGAGGAAGGTCAACCAAGTCCCATACTTGATTATCATACATGGATTCTATTTCGGATTCCATGGCCTTGAGCCATAGTTTGGAGTCTTCCCTATCCATTGCTTCTTGGAAGGTCAAGGGATCATTGGTATCTAGTACCATGATTTCATGAAGTCCCAGATAGATATCGGGTTTCTTCTTTTCTCTCGTTGACCTTCTAAGTTCTTTTGGTTCTTCTCGTGTCTCTCGAACTTCTTCCACAATTTCTTGAGGAGTTGGTTCACGTTCAACTCTTGAACGTACACTTGGTGGGGATGATTGAGATTCTTTCACAATTTCTTGTGATGGTCTCTCGCTCACGCTCCCACTAACCAAAGGAATCTCGGTTGGGCCTTCGTGATCTTGAATGTCATCATTCATGTCATGATCTTGTAGAGTATCTTGAGTTTCCTCAAGCACAACCCTACTCCCACTACTTTTTACTCTTTCTAGAAATTCCTTTTCCAGAAACGTGGCATCCCTCTCTACAATCACTCGATTGGAGGTGATATGCCAAAAGTAGTATCCTCTTGTCTCACGAGGATAACCAATAAAGAAGCACTTATCCGCTTTTGGTTGAAGTTTGGTCGACATCAATCTCTTGACGTAAGCCTCACAACCCCAAATCTTGAGAAAATTGAGCTTAAGTGTTTTACCACTCCATAGCTCATAAGGAGTTTTCTCCACGGATTTGGATGGAACATTATTTAGTGTGTAAGCCGCAGTTTGTAGTGCATAACTCCAAAAGTAAAGAGGTAATTCCGCATGACTCATCATTCACCGAACCATGTCGAGCAATGTCCTATTCCTCCTTTCGGATACCCCATTCCACTGAGGTGTACCGGGAGGGGTGAGTTGAGGTACAATACCAAACTCCTTTAGGTATGAGTCAAATTCGGCACTTAAGTACTCACCTCCACGATCCGTTCGCAGAGACTTGATTTTCTTGTCGAGTTGGTTCTCTACTTCATTCTTGAATTCTTTGAACTTGTCAAAAGATTCACTTTTGTTTCTCATTAGATAAACATAGCCATAACGACTATAATCATCCGTGAACGTAATGAAGTACCTGAAACCATCTCGTGCACTAGTACTCATTGGACCACATACATCAGAATGTATCAAATCCATCAAGCCACTCGCCCTTGGGCCTTTCTTCTTGAAAGGCTTTTTGGTCATTTTTCCCATTAGACATGGTTGGCACGTCTCCAATGTTTTAAAATCAAGTAGACCAAGAAGGTTAGCTTCTTGCAATTTCTTGATGCGCTTTTCATTTATGTGACCAAGACGATAGTGCCACAAGAGAGTATCATTCTCGTGAGTGGTCTTAAGTCTTTTGTTATTGATATTAAAGATTTGTTTATTGTTCAATTCAAGCAAATATAGACCATTCCTTATGAACACATTTGCATAGAAAACACCATTCTTCGATATAGACAAACAAGAATTTGAAATATTTATATTAAAATTATCCATATCCAGACATGATACAGAAATAATATTCTTGCTAATCGAAGGTACATAATAAACATTCTTTAGACATAAATTTAAACCACTACATAATTGAAGCACCACAGAACCTTGTGCAACTGCAGACACGTTCGCACCATTTCCGACCTTCCTATCCATGAGTAGCTGCACATTAGAAACTATGTGAGCACAAGATCCGGTATCAATTACCCAATCCTGGACAGAGGTGGCTAAATTTATTTCAATAACAAATATACATTTGGCCTTTTTGGGGCGCCGACGTTCAATCACTCCGTTGTCAAGGTCTTCCTTGTACTTGGGGCAATTTGGCCGGATGTGTCCTTTTTCACCGGAGTGAAAGCACTCCGTATGGGAGTTGGAGATTTCTGAGATTTGCCCCTCGAGGCACTCTTATGAGCACCTCCTACTCCCTTGCTCTTGATTGAACCACTTTTGATAGATTTGCCCTTTCCTTTACCAATCTTTTGGCTCCTCCCATGGACGGCAAGGACTTGCTTGTCCCTACCCTTGCCCATGTCAACTTCAGAAGTTTTGAGAGCGTTGTGAAGCTCCTCAAGACTCACCCCTTTTTCACGAACGTGATAGTGCATCACAAAGTCCTTAAAGGACGGGGCTAGAGAGCCAAGAATCATATCTTCAGCAATGTCCTCGGGCATTGGTGAAGAGAGCTTTGCCAACTTCTCAAGGTATCCTTGCATCATGAGAAAATGCATAGATACCGATGTTCCCTCCGCCATATGGCACCTTGTGAGTGCGATGGTGGTCTTATAGCACTCCTTTCGGGCACTATCCATGAACATCTTTGATAAAGCCTCCATGGTCTTCTTGGGTTTTGAATCCAAGTATTTCGCTTGAAGCGAGTCACCCATGGATGCTAGCATAAGACCGTGAACTTGGTTCTCTTGGTCTTCCCACTTGTCTTTAGCCTCTTTCTCTTCATCGGTTAATCTCTCATTCCACTTTGGGATTGGACCTTCCAAAATGTGAGATAGTTTCTCAAACTTTAACATGATGTTGAGTTTGAGTTGCCAACTTATGAAGTTTGAGCCATCATTTGCTAAAGGGTGTTTTTCTATCATGGATCGTACGATAGGTTGGATGTTCGACATTTTTCTACAAAATAAATCATATAGGTTTTAATGCCAATTTTATGTTTTAATACACATGCATACATATATCGAATATAAATGTAAATGTTGCAAATAAAAATTTTGCCCATAAATACAACAATACAAGATCCTATTAATTGTAACATAGACTAGCTAAGGGCTATCGAATACATTACAACATCAAGGTAAGAAAAACATTTTTCTAATCACAACCTTTTTGAATTTTAGCAATATTAGCATCTTCAAACTCTTGTGATTCTTGTCGTTTTAATTATGAGGGAATGCGACCTATCCTCGTAAGAAAAACTTTTTCTCAAAACCGAGCGAGGGCTCTAGGTAATGTTAAGAAAACTTATTTTCATTTGATACGAGATACGTTTATCCATTGTATTCACAACTAAACATACTTGGGGTTCACTAGGGTGAAACACACCTCATACATTTAATCGTGGCACAACAACAGACAACCATTATATCTCCCACTATTCCCAAAGATGGAGGAAGCTATCTCCCGCTAAGGGCGAGCAGAGTATCCCTCAATCAATGACTGCTAGTGGATGAAATAAGAAGGAAATTATTCTTAATTTTTGTTGGACAATTTCATATATTTACATGTGATTTGGAATTTTAGATTATCATGCATATTAATATTCATACACATCCTAACATTCACCACATTCATCACATGCATAGCAGAAATTAAAAACAGAAATTAAACATTCACACAATCCACATCGTGTGAGTTTATATGTTCCCTTCGATCCTTGATCCTCGATCCCCGATCCTCGATCCTCGATCAATGGGCTACAGCGGCGACTTCCTCTTGCACCAGAGATGTAGATTTTACAGAAAATAAACATGCTCCTCACATTCGATAAAAAACCGACTAATGCAAGTCCTATGTAAAACCTCTCATATGCATATGCAACTATCTAAAAGATGGAAATAGAGAATTTGGCTTTTACATACATAAGCCCCTGTATTATAACAATTATAAACATTCATAGGCGCTGATTTGGAACATATAAACTCACAATTCCTGCAAAAACAACTCGAGCATCCATGCACGCAATATCGCTATAAACTATCCACCCTTGTTTATCAAGCATCTAGAATCCCAAACAATTCTTTGAAAAACATTTTGAAATCCATTAAAAACGTTTTTCATGCATCCATAGTTCAAAAATTAATTATGAACCGCTGTCCATCCAATTTCTAATGGAAAGATGAGTCGCAGTTTTTCGGTTTTGTTGATTCTCTTACAAAATAATCGTTTATACTTAAAACGAAATTATTGCAAGTTAGACAAATGTCTAAATCTTAATTCTAATAATTATATGGCATGTTTTAAAACACTTAAAATATTCAGAACGAATTATTATGGAGAATTACATCAACAAACATTCATAGACCGAAAAAACCGGTAAATCGAATTGTTTAAATCCAAAATGGCAAACTAAATTCGTTTACAGCCTTAAATCATGAGAAAATTGAACCCTAAGCTCTGATACCACTGTAGGATTTCATGTTTAATTGTACATATTTATTTTCGATTTTTTTATGCACAATAAGGATCCTATTTACAAATTTCTATGATTTATTCCATGCATGCATCAATTTGTTTCAATATCTAGTTTCAAAACTTTATTAAAACAAATATGGGCTCCAAAATTCGTACCTAGAAGTTCTCTAAAACTTCTTGAAGATTCGGAGACGTTGGGGATGCTCCTTGCTGCGCCGGATGCCTCCGAGTATTCACCAAACTCTAAACAAGATCGGATTGAGGGAAGCTAGTCTCTCAATCTCCGATAGGGTTTAGAATCCAATTACTAACCCCTCTTTAATTCCCTTGAGAAGATAATCTCTTAAGAACTAAAACTAAACTTAAGAATTAAGGGATTTTCGTGGAGAATTATGGAGAGAGAATTTTTGCAAGAGAAAGCAATGAATGAATTAAGGAGGAAATGAGATAAACTTGTATTTATAAGTTTTCTCCAAATTACCTATTCATGTGCAACCTCTTGCCCATGATTTCATGCAAAATTCCATCTAACCATCCATTATTTAATAATAAATAATATTAGCCACGAATTAAATCAATTATGGACCAATTTCATGCATGATCTAATTAATTCTTAAATTAATTCTGCTGAAAACCGTCTGGACCGGTCGACCGTTTCAAGGTTCGGTCGACCGCTCGAACCTGGTTTCCGTTGACCGTTCAATAACTCGGTCGACCGTTCGTAACAGGAATTATTCCATCGCTATGTTCGGTCGACCGACCGATTACATTCGGTCGACCGTTCGAACAGATGAAAATTCCCTGTTATCGGTCGAGACACATCCGGTCGACCGTGCCCGATCGGTCGACCGTTTACTGCTAACCGGTCGACCGTTGGAGCACTGTTATGCAGACTTGTCAAATTTCGGTTTAACCCCTACAAAATTTGACATTTCGGGATTAGTAGTAAATTCACAAGTTATGTAACATATTATCATATGCAATGATCAATCATTACACCCCATAATATTTACATCACATATGAATTTTATTTATATTCTAATTATGTTATTAATCACAACATAATTTTGATTTTGCTTTGTTCACTCCATGTGTCATATTTTCTACATGAAACTCGACACATCTTATGAACTCAAAATCCCCTTTTCTTGTTTCCCAGTTTTGTGGTGTGACCTATGGGAGGATCTAAACTAAGTTGGCAGTGATATTAAAAGCTTAATATCACAAGCTATAAGCGGTATCTAGATACACATTATAGCTCCCAATTAGTTAGATGTCTTAATTCCACTCGAACCAAAACCCGATCCATTTAGTGATGGAGTGCACCACTTGTGTCCGTCCCTTGCCTCATGATATTAATAATACACACAAAGTAGTATTGTGTCATCTTTGTATTAGTATTTATTGCTTGATCTCTTTAAGCTAGTTATAAATATGTGACTTAACTCAAATCACATTGTGCACATTATAACTTAGCTTTATCAAGGGGCCCACTAATATCATCACTCAATTAAGAGGGGGCAATGATAATCTTTTGACTAACTATCTTCTCCAACGAAAGTTATTCTTAACCAACTAATGCCTTTACACTACTCTCATCGATACCTTAAGACACTAGTCTAATTAAGAACTCCTTAAGCGATCGGATATAAGTCTCATATCAAAGGACCAAGGACACAGTAAAATATTAATGACACATAAACACATTCCTATAATATTTTACTTGTTAGGTCAATTCGGTATACAAAAGTACTATTTTCCTCTTTTGTGTACCCGTGTTGTCACTCACTTGTAGAGCTACAATGATCTATGACCAACACGACAATCTTAACTCGGTAATTAATGTTCCATGTTAATTACCATGATTGCGAATATCTTTTGTTTTATGTAAACCAATATCTTTTAGAGCTCTACGGTTAAGGACCAAGAACCTCTTCCTTAACACTTCCAAAAGACGAATAACATAAACAAGGAACAAAATGATTTCTCATTCAATTCATAATAATTGACATTTAAAAGTAAAACTTTTAAAACACATTCCCTTCAGTTATGCCATAGCCAAGCTTCGTCGTGTGAGGCAACTAGACAAGTTTCAAATTTGAATTGCTAAGGTTATCAACATGCACAATGTAAATATTATTTGATCTATAACCTTTGAAAATGGTTTTGATGTCATGTTTCGAATTGATACGGCATGTAGGTTTATCAAACACAACTAGGAAATTCTTATCGGTTAATTGACTAACACTTAGTAAGCTATTTTTCAAACCATCTACTAATAAAACTTTTTCAATTGTTGGAGTAGAAGTGTTGCCAACATTACAAATGCTGACAATGTGACCTTTAGTGTTGTCTCCAAATGTGTCAATTCCTCCCTTCTTAGGCTTCACGCTTGATAGAACTTGGGAGTCTCTCGTCATGTGCCACGAGCACCGCTATCAAGAATCCACTTCCTCTTTCTCCTTGCTTTTATCTACAAACAAGGAAACAAGTGAAGACTTTGGTAACCAAATTTGTTAGGGTCCTTGAGGGTTAGCTTTTGGTACCCAAACTTGGGTGGTCTTAGGTACCCAAACATTTGAATAATTTACTTTCTTAACAAAAGAGTTGTTTATTCTAACAAAGTATGAGGTGGATTTCTTTTGTTTACCTCCCCTTGTATCTTAAGACATGTTTCGTTAGGGATTGAGTTTGGGTGACAAAAAACATGTCAAGCATTTTTCTTCCTAGGGTGAATTTCTCTAGATCTTTTGTGAGTTGTTCATTCTTGGCAATAAGATCTTCATTTACATGACATTCTTTTGTAGATTTTAAAGTCTTTATTTCATCCTTTAGCAAATCATTCTCTTTGGCAAATGTGTCACATTTGATAGATAAATCTTGATGCACTTTTCTTCCTAATTTATTTTTATGAATTATCATTTCATATCTTTCAGCATGTTCATGAAATGCATCTAATAGATCATCATACAAGATTTCCTCACGAGAAGTTACCTCATCGTCATTGATTTCCACCACTTGTTGTTGATTATTTTCCTTTAATAATGGAGGTGAGCTTGAATCTGAGTCCGCATTGGTTGCCATGAAACACATGTGTGCTTCCTCTTCTTGAGAGTACTCGAAGTCGGAGTCCTTTGATGAGGTAGAATCATCCCAAGTGGCCTTGAGGGCCTTCTTCCTATTTTTCTCACGATGATTCCTTTTGTTGTTATCATCTCAATGTCGTCTTCTAAGCCTCTCATCTTTGTCTCTTCTTGATGGCCTTTCTTCTCTATCTCTTCTTGGTCTCTCCTCCCTTTCTCTCCTAGGAGGATATCTCTTCTCTTCTCTCCATTCATGATCTCTTGACCTAAGCAAGGGGCAATCCTTCTTCATGTGGCCGGTTTTGTTGCATTCGTAGCAAGTGAACGGTCAAGGTGATTCTCCTTTTCTTGCAAATTTTCCTTTGGAGAGGAACTTCTTGAAGTTTCAGGTTAGGAAAGTGACGTCTTCATCGGTGTCCTCATCTACGATTGTTTCTGAATCTGAGTTTGCTTTCAAAGCAATCGTCTTTTCTTTCCGTCTTGATCCTTCCCATTCCTTCTCCTTCTCTCTTCTTTCTTCCATTTGAATCTCATAGGCCATGAGGCTTCCTATGAGATCTTCCATTTTCAGTTTTGAGAGATCCTTGACTTCTTCAATAGCCGTAGTCTTTTTCTCCAAATCCAAGGTCAAAGACCTAAGAATCTTTCGTACCCTATCACTTTCAAGCACAAATTTGCCAAGGTTCTTCAAAGAGTTAGTAATAAGAGTAAAGCGAGTATGCATCTCGCTAATGGATTCATTAGGTTTCATAGCAAACATTTCATATTTTTGCATGAATGAATCTATCCTAGTTTCCATAATGGATGATCGGCCTTCAAAGTGACTTTCTAACATATGCCATGCTTCAAATGCAGAATCACATGCATTAATTCTATTATATTGTTCTTCAGTTAAACCACACATAAGTATGTTCATGAGTTTAGCATTCATTTGAATCATGGCTAATTCATCGTCATCCATGAGTTCTAATTGTTTGTTTTGAATGTATGGTAATTGAAAGAACACCCACGGTTTAACTTCATATCATTGTATGAAGGTGGTCATACATTTCGTCCAATAGGCATAGTTGGTTCCATCAAACAACAGAGGTCAACCGGTGTGGAATCCCTCGCGTTGTTGGGCCATTGCTACAAATATGAATTTGACTAAATGCAATCTACAAAGCTTTGATACCAAATGTAGGATCTACTAGGCCCTAATATTAGTATGGGGGTGAATAGACTAATTACAATCTTTTAAAACAACTATGTCAAATTAAAAGTTAAGCAAATAAAGATGAAGTAAAGGGATGCAAACCACAAGATCGAGATGTAGAGGTTTGGATCCACCACTGGATCCTAGTCCTCTCTTAGGAAATGGTCTTCCTCGAGCAACTTCGCGTCCTCCACTAAGTCTGATCTCAGTTGCAGGCCAAGATCAAGCCTTTACACAACAAGCTTTGCGAACACCCTCGCCTTGCTTGGACCACCTTCTTACAATCCAAGAATAGCTTCACTCCAGAAGCTAGTACAACTCTTGAATGAAAAGCTTCAAAAAACTAATCTTGGGCACTTGAAATGGATGATGCAATAAATGAGCTAGTTTCAAGTGGAAAGATTTGAGCACAAAGATGTTTAGAGCAAGTTTGGGAGTAGTAGTAAGATTTGAGCTTGGAGAAAGATTGAGAGTCCTTAGAAGTGTGTTCTCAGCTCTTTATTTAAGCTCTAAACTTAATCTAGCCGTTGGGATTAAATTAGAAAGAGATTGTGTAAAGATACACAAAGCATTGAATGACATGACACATTTCTGAACACCAACGGTCGACCGGATCGGGTCAATCAATCGACCGGTATGTGAAGATAAAGAATTTGGTCAACCAAAGGTGAAGACGGTAAAACCAACTGGGCTAGAACTTAAGTAAATGGTCAAACAGATAACTAGATTTGGTCGACCATTTGGAAAATTTGGTCTAGATAAAACTGTGCAAAAGGATAAAGGTGGAATAGAATGGATAGTGGGTTCGACCGGAATCTTCCAGTAAGTCGTGGAGCTGGAAGTTTCATGAACCGGTCGATCGTAGAAAGAGTTTTGGTTGACCGAAAGACCAAATCTAAATGAGGGGGTTAGGTGAGTGTAGGTATAAGACCATTGTAAAATATGACAATCTTAACGATCATATTTATGACAAATACAGAAATGCAATCGGTCGAACAAAATAAAGTTTCGGTCGATCAGTTTTCACACTTATCGAGACACGTGCCAACAAACGATAGGCGAGGTGATTTGTATCGGTCGAGTTGAGTTCTATCGGTTGACAATAGGAAACGGTCAAACGAAAGAGGGATGACGGTCGACCGATTTAGACTGGGAAACCAGATATTGAATCGGTCAAACTAAAAGAGGTTCCTGGTCGACCGTTAGGGAAACAGAAAGGTTGTCTTTTGAAATCCGGTCGAACGAGATGGTTCTACCGGTCGACCGGTTACCCAGAAATCCTTGTTCTAAGGGATTTTCTATGTTTCATTGATTTCCTATTGAAGTAAAATTGATATGGACTTAATTGAAACTATTGAGAGGCAAGTAAATAGGAAGCTCCCTAACTTAACTTGAACATGATGCATTAGGATATCTAGTACACCGACTTTAGGTCTTATCTAGTCGTAAGGATGCACCCTGGTTTTCTCTCGGGGGGAGAGTAATCAAACGGTTTCAGGACTCAAACAAATAAAGAAGTCTACCCTGAACCTAGTGAGTCAAATAATTCATGTCTATTAGTATAAGGAAGTTTGTCGTAGTTTTGGGCCTTTAGACTCCTTTTGTCAAACCTTAAGTGTAGGGGGTTTGGTTCATGTGTAGATAAGAAATAAGTGAGTATGGTGTTCTCTCTTCTCGCACGGGTCCTATCACTTGGGAAATTAGGTCCGATGGGACATAGTACCTGGCGCTTTCGAGTCATCTGACTTTGGATGCACTGACCGAACTCCCGTTACATAGGTGGTAGGGATCGCTCCATGTGTAGATTTTGGGGGAATGTGTACGTGATAGTGTAAGTCCTCATAGGCAATCATACATGAAACCGAACCCTGGGAGAATTAAACAATAACCAGTTTTAATTCCTTGTTCTCTAGAGAAAAATGATGAAAAAGAAAAAAATACAAATAAGAACCTTAATGGACTTTGCACAACGTATCATTTCAGGATATTAAATTTACCCATGTCTTCTACTTAAGTCCTTAATTAACTTGCATGAATGGTTCCCTAGGCTAGGTGTGTGGACGAGATACATATATAGAGTCGGCTCATAGGATTACCGTGTCCAATGATCGACAAAAGTAGGTCCTTCAAGTCGTGTTGCTAGGTTGAATAATGCATCAATGTTCAGATTTTGTGGGTATATCCGCTGAAGATCCTTAGGAGACACCACTCCTCCTCCTTGGCGACAAGGGGGTTTAACTTCTTGTTAGACGTGCTAAATGCAATTGTGATTCCTACGAAAGTGAGTTAGGATTTCCCTATTTTTCGTATGTTTTTCCGTTCTTTCATTTTTCTCTTTCGTTGTCTTGCTGAGGACTAGCAAAATGTACGTGTGGGGTTATTTGATTAGTAGCATATCATGCATCATATTCATGCTATATATCCTTAATTTTACTACAATATTGTGCTACTCGAGTGTTTGTTGGTATATTTCAGGTATTAGGTAATAAAGAAGAGAAGGGTAGAGAAAAAGGATTCAAACATAAGAAGAAATGACTTAAATGAAGAAAAATGGACATCTCTGTCATGCACAATGAGCCATATGCAAGAGGGAATGATCTGGACGTAAGCCTGGAGAAACCAAATAACAAACCGAGAAACTCCACACCATCATGAGTAGTATTTTGGTAATTAGATTCAGACGCAGACTCTAACGACTGACCAGGGTACACCCCACGTGCGTAATTGAAGAGCTTAAGTAGACACGAAATTGAGTTGCATTTGACCAATTTGGACTGTCAATTGGCGGTCCCTTTTTATCTGAATCCGATCCGGTTTCACACGGATATGGGTTATGTGTTTATGTCCATTCTGGGAATGTTTCATTAGTCCCACACTGGAGGATAATCCCTAGTTACCCTTTTCATGTCCATAAATAGAACTCGTTTTTCTCTTTTGTAACCTACCCATTGCTTGGTGGTCATTCTCTCTACTAGGGATAAACCTTGGCGCAAAACTCAAGTGGAGAAGAATGCTACATATAATGTGAGTCATCAATAAAATAAATTTTCTTAGTTTTGTTTAGATGTTGTCTCTTTTAATGCTTGCATGTTTAGCTTAGTTTTATTTGCTTAATCGTAGTATAATTAGTTTGAATGTTTTACTTTCTTAATATAATTGTTAGCATAATGTGTAGTGAGTAGTTTCATCCCCTTTGGGGGTGGAGATGATGTTTATACATGTATGGAGAATGGGAATGAATGCTATCTTATGTAATATGTAATGAATATGAATGTATGCTTATTTGTTTAAATTAGAATACTTAACTTGATGAGGTTTGCCACAACTTTTAGACACTTCCTATGTTTGTCTAGGTTCTTAATAACCATCTTGCTTATGATCATGTTAATTAACTAGGTTAGTGATTAGAATGATAGGTTTCGCCACAATAATTAGACACTTCCTATGCATGAAAACACAACATACAGTTGTGCTTTATTGAATGCATTCTTCAGCACCTTATCACATGTCTACACACACTCCATACCTTAGGGGTTTTCCTAACTAAATTTCATCTTTCTTGTTAGTTAGTTGCTTAGTTTAGTTTTAGTTAGTCTTACGCTTACATTTTTCTCGTTTGTTAGTTGTTAGTTTAGTGTAATCAAACTCCCCCCCCCCCCTTTCCACTTGATTTCTGCAGAACCAGAGTTTACACACCTCCTTGTGGACTCGACCCGTACTTGCCACCGCTTCATCGCGGCCGTGCACTTGCGGTTTAGACTTTAATTGAAACAAGTTTTTGATGAACACTACTCAAGCTAAGGACAAACACAACCACATGATTGCATGTTAATCTTATCTCTAATATGATATGAAGAACATATAAATCCATATTGACCACAACCCCAACTATGTCTCCACGTGAATTAAGATTTAACCCCATCATTAAAACATACAAGACATTAATCATGATAAGGCCAACAACACGACATGCTCCCACATGCCATCCTTATCTCTATCCACTCCAATCTTATCCTCACATCATCACTACCCATAAAGTGAGCCCACTAGCCCAAGCATGTGCTAAGCAGCCATTAGGACCATCAACACATCAAAGGCAAGAGTCACAAACCCATCAAAATGACCATGAAAATCATTTGAAGCTCCAAGATTAAGATTAAACACACACTAATCTCACAACATTCACACTTGACATCATTTTACACCCCCAATGTGGATGGTTAACACACTAATCACCATGGAAACAAAAAATACAACAAAATAAAAACAACACATGAATAACTAAAGAAAACTAAATCAAACCAAAGCAATGGAATAAAAATTGCAACATATGAAAGACATGAATATAAAGAGAAAGTAACTAAAAGTTGATTAAGAAAGAAAGATTAGAAGATGATGTTTCTCTTCTTCTCCACAATAGTACGAAGCGAGAAATACAACCTGCTACTAAGCAAGAAATAAACCTACTCTTTGCAAGGAATAAAACCTACTCTAATGGGGGAAGAAGAAGAAGAAGAGAGGACAAACATTGCTATTTATAGAAGAAAAGAGAGGTGTAGATGAATTTGGAATCTGATGCACCCAATTAAGCAGGCTCGAGCCACGGGAAAAGTTGGGGTGGGTTTGGACCAACTAGATCCGCCACTGGTGGATTTTTATTCACTACTGGCGGATCAGGTTCATATGATCCACCCCGATTTTCTCTAGCAACTTAAGTTTTCTAGTTGGCACGTGGAGTGCACTCCAAGTCCGCTGGTTCGAGCCCGTTTGGCCTTAATTTCCTAAATACTCCTCAAGAGCATGGTATTGAGGGATTTTTGCACTAGAAATGTCTTCCTTTCATTCAGGTCCTTCTGGATTTCATCTGGGTCCATCCTGAGTTGCAGATGGGTCCTTGAGTAAGACAAACAGGTCCAATATGCTTCAATATTGTTCTTTCTTTTTGCATTTCAATCGTTTTTCTCTTTCTTTCTCTTCTTTAATATCTACAACCTGAAATACATCAAACAAACACTAGCGTAATACAAAATTGGGGTAAAATAAAGGATATATATATATAGCATGAAGGCAATGTATGATATTGTACTTATCAGATCGCAAATTTAATAACATGGATCACTATTAAAGACAAATGATAGGAAACATTACATTGTGCATTGGGCATGCTTGAACTCTACGTAAATCTATGTGCACCATTACATTAATTAACCTAACCTGATCCGCACCAAAGAGATGTGAGGCAACTCTGCGTAATATTCAAACTCAATGCGCTGAAATTTCATCTTCTTGACCTGGCCAACACTTTCAGCCATTGATCATTATCTGCACTAGGATCCACAGACGGCCCACTTGGGAGGTTGGATATGCCTCCAGTTGGTCTCTCGTGCATGCAAACAACCCACAATTCCCGTGGTGGAGCGTTAGGAAATCATCGTTGGAGGGGTGTGTCGAGACCCTGAAAGCCGGACGACCTCCTTCTGCAGTGATACCAACCTCTTCTGAAGTTTATCCACATCATACAAGCGGTGTTGCACATTGTAGTAGGAGAGAGTGGGGTATTCCCGCACGTTGTTGCAAACCCTTTTCAAGAAGTGGGCTTTAGGGGGAGGGAATGGACTACTCTACAACCAATATTTTGTAGAAGGAATGGAACGTTGAGTCACTTCGCTTACCATGAATTTAAATGTTGTCTCACTTCGTAACAACTCACAATGCAATAAGCTGCCAAAACATGTATCTTCATATTAAGACATTCCACGTCAGATAATATATAACAACCGACGTGAGCTATGCCTTTTATCATAAATATTTTGCAATGTTTCGTTTCTTAATAATAAAACAAACCACATGGGATTGTGTAGTAAGAGCCTACATGAGATGCTATTTTATTAGAATGTATTGTGACATTGTGTTTTTCAATAATCAAAATTTTCTTCGTTATAAAATATTTATTGTGACAGATTAGGAACGTAATAATTCATCATACAACGTACCATAAATTTACTATTAGTGAAGAAAATGATTAATTTGGTTAAACTTATCACTTCGGAATACTAAATAAGTTTAAATGATTGAACTTTGAAAGTGACACTCAGTTAGGATGCTCATCCCCTCACTTCATATTACTTAAACAAAAAATTCAACTATTTGAGATAATGATTAAAAATTAAGAAAAAATGACAAGAATTGAATAGATGCAATTCTCACGACTCACATCCTTTAATCATGACTCACATCCCTTTATCATGATTCATCCAACATTTCAAAAGAAGAAGAAATATCAGTGGAATATACCACAACCTATGATTTTATGGACCCCGTAATGAAATGTTGTGTCTTTTCATCACGACACCTAATAAGTCACCTCAAACCGTGTCTTAAAATAAGCCATTCCACATTGTACTTGCCAACAACATCTGACGTGAGATGTCATTTTTATGACATTAGAGGTACTAGTCCGATTTGGTGTCTTTTTATTATGGCAATGTTATGTTCCTTAATAATGACAGATAACCTGTCAGATGTTATGGTAATAGACGATGAGAGATGTCCTTTCTAGGGTATAACATCTATGAATGGAACACACTAAAACCTATGATTTGTAGACCGTGTAATGAAAGGTTGTGTCCTGTCATATCCGAAACCCAATAAGAATATGCAATAATTTTTTGACACTAATTGACAACCCAAAACTATAAGGTTTTCAACAGTATTTTGATCATTTTCCATTCACAACGTTTGAGGTTGGAAAGCAACAAAACCTTATAGGTATGCGGTCGACCGAATCCATTCCGTTCTGGCAAATTCCCTAACTAGAATCACCAGTTCGAACAATCGAAATACATTCAGTCAATATAAGACAAATTCTTGGGAAATATTGTGCTAGAATGGTCAATAAAAGACATGACATGATAATACAACGTGAAGTTGAACAATAATATGGACTTTTTAGCGAAGGAAGAAATTCAGGAATATGGATTGGAAAAGTTGTACACGATTGAGTTTTTAGTGTAAGGTTCTAAAACAATTAATAAATGGATGTTTGATATAATTTAATGGACAAACACAATTAACATTATAAAGATACAATAGCACACCATCACTAATTGCATATTTGTGAACACGAATACGAGTATTAATGCATGATTGCTCCATGTAATTCACACGAGTAAATAATAGGTGAGTAGTCAATTGAAAAGCAAAAGGAAATACGATTACATCAATATTTCATGCTTCATTCACACAGTCAATTAGGAAGTTCATCGTATGAGGTCGACCGAAAACATTTTGGTTCACCAAAATGTGCGAAATAGATGACCGAAGAAATGTCGGTCCACTGAATGATCAAATGTGCTAGTTATCCGGCTTGATCATATTACGATGGAAATCCGTGATCTAATTTTGAGAATCGATGAACGCTTGGCGAAAATCTCCAACCACACAAATTTGGTTGTTAATTTCGTTGAGCGAATTTGATGTCGTCAACTGGAAAGCATGGAAATCATCAATGAGATCTTTTATTCCTTGGTAGTTGTGATCCACTAGCCCATGAACTTCTTGGATATCTTGGAAATTCCTACTGATATTCCTCTCAAGCCGATAAACCCATGAGGATTGATTCCACTGAGCATCCGAACTGGATGGCAATTCAAGCCGATTGTAGCGTTGAGGACCATGAGCCGATTTTGGATCCCATTTTGGGTCAATTGCAGGTTCGGTTAGAGTGGGAGACAAAGATTGAGCATCAACAATTTCTTTGTCGCTCGGGGATTGGTCATCATTGGTTGAGTCACCTTCTTCATTTTCGAGAGGTGCTTCACCCGTGGTTTGTTGCTCCATTTTTATCCGTTTGAGTGTGTATTTCTCGATGAGAATTCAGGATGATTTGAACAAATCAGAGCCCGACCCTCTTTGAAGTGTTCGCCAATAAGGGAGATGATTTTCGGAAAAGGAAGAAAATTAAGCTTGCAACAAGAGAGATAATATATGTGATTGATAAGGAAGAGGAACAATTTGTGCGAGTCCTAATGCAAAGATTGAATAAGGAATTCATCATTTGATGACCGAGTTCACCTTTGTGGCCTTTGTGAATGAAAGGACTGTAGGAGATGAATTGGCAAAGAACTTTACCAATGATTGGTACATGAGTGACATAGAGCTTTTGTTGTGGTCGCACCATTGGTTTGGTAGCAACAATGAATTGATCAATGTACCAACATACCTCCACCCAAGCCAAGTCGCAGATGTCGTGTTCAGCGCATGGAAGACCGATGATCTCCCCAAGTAGTGAGGCGATGAGAGTGAAAGAAACACCATTGATTTTGGATGTGGGGCCTTTTGATTATCATCCTTAGCGGTGGTTTTGACAAGGTTGGCATAAAATTGTTGGCAATCTTCCTAGGAAATTTCACTGGAAGGTTGTCTTGGAAGAAATCACGCAGACGATCTTTGGCGAGAAAAGTTAAGTGGTTGATTTCCTTGAAATCTTTAATTACAATCTTGCACTTCAGAATAGGGTTGACACTGCTAATCGATATGAAATGTCGATCTGCCTTTTGGTTGATTAAGATGTAGGATGGCGAGTAAGGGGTGCACTCTTTGGATTTTCTTCCGCTGGTGCCGTTGAGATAGATGGGATGTCAGGATTAAGATGTCTTTACTTCGCCATAGGGACCAATTTCTTGCCTTTATTCTCGGTTGGTTTCTTTTAAGGCAAGAGCCTTCTTAGGAGCCCTTGAAAAATGGTGAATATAATAGGAATTGGAAGAATTTGAGTATTAGAAATAGTTTAGATTTTTTGTAGAAAAGATGGATAAAAAATGTGAATGAGGGTTTGTTTATATAGAAAACATCAAGGGCAAATTGGAAAATTCATGTCCACCGGTCATCCATTAATGGTGTGGATGACCATTGGAGAGCTCTAACAGCTAAATTAAAGAGCGATTCGGTTGACCGCAACAGGTTCGATCGTCCGAACCGTGTGGACAGTGCAAATTCGCATATAGAGTTTGGCAATGAACGTTTGTGGAAGGGGGTTGTTTCACTTGTTTGTGAACTCTTGGAAATCCATGCCTATTTTTTTCCTTTCTCAATGTCTGAGGTCAGAAAGCAATGAAAACCCATTATATGCGGTTGTCTGAAAACATTTTGGTCCCCCACAATGTGCTAACCGGACAACCGAACACAATTCGGTCCATAAAAACCCCTAACTAGAATCACTAGTTCGGACAACTGAAATTCATTTGGTCAATATAGGAGAAATGCTTGGGAAATATTGTGCTAGGATGATCAATATAAGAAAAGAAAGGATTATACAACACGAAGTTAAAGAATAGAGTACTGATACATGGACGCAATGCATCTGTGATGCACCCCACGTCACCATCTATGTCAGCAAGTTTGGGGATTTTTTTTTAATTTTTCAACCACTTCAAAAATCTAATTTCTGAGAAAGGGTGGAAACATTTAGATTCCAAAAAGGTGGTGTGACGGTTCAAATTCTTCCCATTACCACAAAACTTGGTTATATGCTACATTTGGAAAAACCGACAGGTCGACCCAAAATCTTCCTCCGCTACGACGACCCAAAAAACCCTAAATATTCCTCCGTTACGACGACCCAAAAACCCCTAAATCTTCCTCCTCTACGTCGACCCAAAAACACTCTTAATCTTCATCCGCTACGCCGACCCATAGAAAAAACTAGAAGAAATGTCATCAAACACGGAAGTTACAAGCACCCGCGGTAGAGGACAGGTGAGGTGGTGGTCGTGAAAACACCATCGTCATTTTCACCAGTCTAGGGTTTTAGAGTTTTTCTTTAAACACCCGAGTGTGGTGATCTCCAGTTCGTCGGGGTCTGTCCTTTAAAATCGAGTGTTCCTTTTAACATTTGATGTTGTGTCCTTCAAAACGAAGTGTGTCCTTCAAAACCAGGATTGTCCTTTAATAGTCGAGATTTGGTCTGTCCTTTTAAGGTTTGGTCATCCTTTTAAGGACTTTTGTACTAATGAATGCATATGTTGATGTTGTAGACTTTCAATTACTTTCAACCGTCAAAGTGTTCGTAGACAGCCTTCAAGGAGATTCCACTCATTACTGACAACCAACGGGCGATATTCGAAAAGACATCGTTTGCTCACTTCATAGTGCAAAGAATCACTATAGACATTGACATCGTCGACTTCATGATTCAATATTTTAAGGTGGAAGGAGGATTCCGGATAGAAAATAAACAAGGGAATTTTGACACCTCCAATGTGGCGGTCATATTAGGAATGGAAATGGTAGGACAACCAATCAACATGAATAAAAAATCGACCAGACGAGTAGGTCGGAGAATAGAGAAGCAGAAACTAAAGAAATAACTGACTAATGCCAAACTACCGATCTGTCTTCTTTTTACTTCATTCCTATTTTACGATGGTATAATGAGAACGAAAGAATCGTACATGTGTTTCGTAGAAAGATAGGAAGAAATGAGAAAGTACGCTTGGCAGAGGCGGATTTTGAGTACCTGGATGCTGTTCTAAAAAAGCCAATATAGAGCCGAAGAGAAGGAAATCTTTAGGCCACCTTACCCCAAAGAAAGGGAACGTTGATGGACGCGTAATTTTACTTTAGGTTATTGTTTTCCATATTTTAAATATATACAAAGCCTTTTATGTTTTTAATAGGTTTTTGTTACAACAAGGGGGTTTGTGCACTCGAAATCACGGGGAAAGTAACAAGAAGGAAGTGAGATTCTGTTTGACTCCATGGAGGGGATTGTTTGTGCATATTTGGGAGTCCAAGCCAACTTTCCATTGGATTCTGTGGTATGTACAAAACTTTTATTTTTCTTTCTCAATCTTTGAGGTTAGAAAGTAATGGAAACCTATCATCTGCGGTCGACCGAACACATTTCGGTCCACCGAAATGTTCTTAACGTTCGACCGAATACATTTCAGTCCACCAAAATCCTTAAAAAGAATAAGTAGTTCAGATAACCAAAATGCATTCGGTCATCCATTCACGTTTCCTTAGAAAAAATTCATTCTTTCTCATTTCGGTCCACCGACCTTTTTTGGCCATCCGTGTTCGGTATCCATATCGACATGAGATTATTTATCAGAAATCGAGTGGCAAAAAATGGAGAAGAGAGTTTGATTATCATACTCTACGCTACACTACACTACGAAGTACGAAATGTGAACGAAAGCATTAAACAATGAACTACCAAACTAAACTAAGAACGAAATAAGAGTGCTGGAATTCAGAAATGGAAAACCCCAAAGGGGTGGAGTGAGTGCACACATGCAAAGAGGTGGGTGTTGAACACATTCTTTAAGCACAAATAAAGGTGGTGTTATCATGCATAGGAGGTGTGTAAATGTTATGGACAAACCTATCAATCCATTCACCAACCTAGTTGATTAACATTTACATATACAAGTTGTTTATTTCAGAACCTAAACAAGCATGAGAGGTGTCTAATAATTTTGGCAAAACTCATCAAGTTATAAATTCTACCCTAAACAAGCAAGCATACATTCATGTTTTATCAACACATTGTAAATAAAGCATTCATTCAATTCTCATTTGCATGTATGAACATCTACTCCACCCCCCAAAGGGGATGGAACTACTCACTACACATTAGACTAATGATTAAACTAAGCAAGGAAAGCATATTAACTAAGCTACTAAAAGTAATGAAATGAAATTAAACAAAGTAAAACAAGAAACATAAAACAAACAACATAATAAAGAAACTTTTATTAAAATGACTCACAATTCAAGTAGCATCCTCCTACTTTAGTGTGTGCTTCAAGGCCTCACTTCTAGTAGGAAGAATAGCCACTCAAAATGTGAAGTCATTACAATGGAAGGTGAAGAGTTATATTTATAGCCTTTTATTCTGGGCTTTATTCTGGGCTTTTCTGGATGTCGTTGTAGGTCTTGAAGCATCTACTTCACTTATTGGAGCTCCGACCCGAATAGAACTCCCAAAATACTCCCCATGATGGTGTGGAGTTTTCTGTTTTGCTCTTTGGTCCTTTGGTCTTACGTTCAGGTCCTTCTCCCTTGCATCTTAGTCCCCAGGTCTCACAATTCGGTCCTTTTTCCCTGCTTTTAGGTCCTTTTATGCTTCATCTCTTCAAACCTATTTATTCCTGAAAACTAAACATAAAACTCATTACATAGCATTGTTTAGGTGAAAGTTAATGCATACAAGATACAAATATAAGCATGAAATGATGTCAATCAAATAACTTGATTACATGTCTTGACTTAAGTTCCTTTCTTCCTTAAGTCTTGATCACTTGTAGATGTTAGCACAAAGAAATATTTGTTATGCAATATGTATGCTACTCTACATTGATTATTATTAAGATTAGGTTGATTAAATCATCAAAACATCAATTAAGGCCTAAAAGCCAACAATCTCCTCATTTTTGAAGATGGCAACCTATATCTTAATTACTTGAAATTTAGAGATGTAAACTATGCATATAAATGCTCCCCTTATGATTGTGCAAAGTTTTTGTTCAAATTTTAATCCAATTTCAAGTGACCCCCTAATTCTCTCCCCCTTTGACATCTATCAAAAATTTTGCAATGAATTCATTCTCTCCCCCAAATTTCTTGTAATAAAGTTGCACCCCTTTAATATTGCATTTCATTACCCTTTCTAGATAAAGATTTTCATTAAGCTGCCCCTATCAATATGGTTGGTCTATTAAGCTCAATTTTCTCTCCTTTTTGACATCAACCAAATATGAACATATAAGCATGTGATGTTCTACTCCCAAATTTATAAGATATGCAATGAATGATATAATAGATATGACAATTTAGCATTCAATGTCCTAACTAGAACCAATTACTCATAAATGAAAAGGATTGAAGATTTCATCCAACTTTTGATCCTCGAATTGGTTCCATTTGCCTTTCGAAAGTGCAATCGGCTTTGAATTTGACTCCTCATGTGTTGGCCGGTCACTACCGATCTCCCATCCTCTAAGCACCTACAAGTGTATATCTGGGTACCCAAGCAACTTTGGGTCCTTGAACATTAGCTTTAGGAACCCAAACCATTTTGGTTTTGGGAGCCCACACACTAAAGGAACTTTGATTAACAAACAAATGCTTGTCATTTAACGTAGTTTGAGAAACATGGTTTTTCAATTTTGTAGATCGTAATGCACCTTGGTTCTAATCACTTTTAGGCTAATTACCTACTAGTTTAAGCAATCAAGTATATGTAGCGGAAATAACAACTAAACTAGCAAGCAAAGGAAGAGATAATGCAAACCAAACAAGAAGGCAACAAATTTTATAGAGGTTCGGCCTCCCACCTACTTCCTCTCTTGCAAACTCCGCTTGAACTCCCTCGAGCTCCACTTGCGTTTTCACTATCAACCTCGTTCTGGGCCGAGATTAAGCCTTTTACAAAACAAGCTCCGTGAACACCCTCACGAGCTTGAATTTCTTCTCTCACAATCCGAGAGGAACACTTGGGGTTTTCACCGAAGTCCTTGCTTCCTTGAACAACATTGGTTGAGCATATCACTCACTCTCTAACTTGAGCACACTTCGCTTATGATATGGAATTGATCTAAGATGTGGAAGTATAGCTTGGAGAGTAAGATTTGGGGAATGGGAGACTTGGAGTTTTCTCTTAAGTGTATATGACAAATGGAAGTGTAAAAGATGTGTAATTGTGTCATAGGAACACCTATTTATAAGCTCCTAAGGTGTTATAGCCGTTGGGGTTAATTGGGTAAGTATTTGTGTAAGATATACAAAACAGAAACTTGCAGGACCCAATTCTGAGTAAGTTTGGTTGACCAAATTGGACAGAATGGTCGACCGATAAATGAACGGTTGACCATGATAGGCTATAGCTTAGGTAAAGTTAAGTTAACGGTCGAACACCGAATATGGTTCGATCGACCGAAAATCAACAGGCTCTACGGGGTTGATAAAAATGATCATGTTCGGTCGACCGATCCAAAGTCTTCGGTCGACCGAAAACGTCCAGGCAACTGCACAATTTTGGAAACTATAAAGTTTGGTCGACCGAAAGGTAATTATGTATTTTGGGGTATTTGTAAATAATTCGAATAAGACCGTTGGAATAATACGACAAGGCTAACGGTCGGAAAATAGATTTGATTCGATCGACCGAAAAGGTCTGCACGGTCGACCCAATTAGGTCAGTGAAAACACTTCAGGATAATTGATCACTCGGTCGACCGAGAGGTTTGGTTCGGTCGACCGAATGTGGGCAGACAATTCAGGTATAATTTTAGTGTTTTCCGGTCTAAATTTGGGTGATCTATTGAAGTCCAATTGATGTGAAATTTTGTGTGTGACTTCTATAGGGAATCTAGTGTGTGTTTGACTTGATTTTAGCTCAAGTATTCTAAATTACACAATGTTCCTAAGACTCAAAGAAAATAAGATTGCATGTCTTCAATATAGCTTTAATACATGTCTTGACTTGATTTCCTTTCTTCCTTGAGTCTTCATCACCTGTAGAGGTTAACACAATACAATATATATGCTATGAAATATGTGTGCTACTCTACATTGATTACAATTAAGATTAGGTTTATTAAATCATCAAAACATATATGAAGGCCAAAAAGCCAACAATCTCCCCATTCTTGATGATGGCAACCTATATCTTAATACTTGAACTTTTTAGTTGTAAAATATGCACATAAACTCTTCCCCTATGGATGTGCATAGTTTTTGTTCAATTATAATGAAATTTCAAGTTACCCCCTTAATTATCTCTCCCCCTTTGACATCCATCAAAAAATTATAAGATTAACATGGAATTTGGATGTCTTGTAATGAAAAGGCTCCCCCAAACTTTTGCACTTCATTACTATAAGTAAATGATATTCAATAAGCTCCCCCTAACAATATGAATATAATTTTTTGTTTAAGTTGAATTCTAATTCTCCCCATTTAACATAGTGTAAAATTTATCAAATAGGCCTGTGATGTATTAATTCCCCCTTTTGACATTGATTAATATCATATCATGCATATATTTGTGTCTTATATCAATTATCTCTCACCTAAACAATGCTACGTAATGCATTTTATGTTTGAGTTTCAGGAATAATTAGGTTTGAGAGGGAGAGACTATAAAAGGACTTAAAAGCAAGAAAAAAGACTAAGTTGCAAGACTTATTGACTGAGATACAAGAGAAAGGGACCCGAATGTAAAGTCAAAGGACCAATGAGCAAATGAAGAAATTCCACACCATAGTGAGGAGTATTTTGGCAATTGGATTTGGGTCGCAAGCCACACAACCGATTATGATGCATCACACATGAAGAAATCGAGCCAGACAACAACACTTCGAACCAGAGCCCGATCTGAAGCATATAGACCGCCAATTGGCGGCCCAAGACCGCTGATTGGCGGTCTGGATTAGTTCGGATCTTTTGAGGTTTAGTCGGGTCATGTATTAGGGTGTTTTATGTCTATTTTTAGTAGTGTATTAGTCCCATATCGGGGGATTGTCCCCGATTGCCTTTTTCTTTGGCTATAAATAGAACTTCTCCTCCTCCTTTGTATTCACCCATTGCTTGGTGGAATTCTCTCTACTTGGAGTAAGCCTTGGAGAAAAAACTCAAGGTGGAGAAGAATGCTACTAGTAATGTGAGTCATTTAATAAAATAATTTTTCATTGTTTTGTTCCCATGTTGTTTCTTTTTTTAATGCATGCTTAGCTTAGTCTTATCTCTTTGATCTTAGGCTAAATTAGTTAGAATGTCTCCTTTCTTCTTTAGTTCAATTGATAGAATAATGTATAGTGAGTAGATTCATCCCCTTTGGGGGGTGGAGATGATGTTCATATATATTGTGAAGTTTGGATGTTTGATGAATTTTTTATTGTGTAGAGTTGCATGTTTTGTATGTTCATTGGGGGTATTTTAATCATCTACATGTTGGGGAATTTTGATGGGTTTTGCCAAAAGATTTATACACTTCGCATGCTTAGTTTTCTCATGTTTATTGACTGAAATTTCCTGTTGAATATGCTACATATTAGTTATGTGTTTGTATTTGTGTTTGCTTGCTAGATTGATCGAAGAAACTTTGTTTTGATGGGTTTTGCCATAATATTTAGACACCTCCCATGCTTACCTTTGTTCTTCACATGAGTTTATGGTTTTTTGTGAGTCTTGCCACATGTTTAGACACTTCTCATGTTGAGCCTAATTTTATGTTAATCAAGAAGTAATTGCGGATACGTTTTGTGAATGGATTGATAGGTTTTGCCACATCTTAAGACAGTTCCTATGCATGAAGACACACACACAACACACACACATACTTACAGGCATCTTTCATCACTTATTTCACTTCATTTGTGCACACACTCCACCCCTTAGGGGTTTCTCTTTCTGATTTCCAATCTTTCATGCTTTCTTTCGCATTTTGTACTTATTAGTTTAAGTGTAGTTTAGCTTTACCGTAATCACATCTTTTCTCCCTTTATTCGCCATCTGATTTCGGTCATACTAGAGGCTGCTCACCTCCCTGCAGACGATCCGTACTTGCCACCGCTTCAACGCGGCTGTGCACTTGCGGTCTAAATTTAAAACGAACAAACACATTTTTGGTGCCGTTGCCGGGGAGGTGTCAGTCCAGACTCTGGTTTGGACGATTCAGGTGGATTTAATTTTTTGTTTGTAGTTTTCTTTATTTCAGGAGACTTGGAGATGCAAGGGGACGCAGTTGGAGAAGTTTGGAGGCAAACTGAGCTTGTTGGACTGCCAATTAGTGGCCTAAGACCGCCAACTGGCGGTCTGGTAAGCTCCTCTTTACTTATTCTTTCTGTGTCTTGTTTCTTTATCTGATATAGAGGTCTGGGGATTAATTTGGCATGTTCTGACTTTTAGTTTATCCCCATATCAATAACCAATCTCCCTTTACGCATCTTGGACCCTAAAACCCAAACCAAAAGATTAGGCATTCTTTCTTGTTTAGGTCATGCATCATGTACTTGACTTGGGCACGTAGATTGTCTTTTATTTTAGCTTTACTTTCAGTTGCAGAGTATTGGCGTGAGGTACGCATTTCCTACTCTCATTCATGCATTTCGTATGAACATGCATTACTTAGTAGGAATTGCATTGCAACAAGTGTGAGTCGAGTGTTTGTTTTGAGAGTTGATTGTTAGATTAAGACTCCAAAACGCTATTAAGGAGGGGTTTTCCCATATAAGATAAGGTGGGGGATTTCATCACCTTTTCCTTTGCCCAAAAAACCACACTAATTAAGAGCCTAATTTTAAAATCAAGTAGACATTGTCCCTAGGGATCTCAGGCGCATTAGTAGAGTGATCCGGTCACGACCCTCATGACCTGATCGGCGTCGCCCACTCTGTCGATAGTAGGACAGATGAGATGTCCGGATCTTGGCTCACTTACTGGGCTTTGTGGTCTTCGTCGTAGGGTAGTGAGGCGTGTTGAGGCCGTGTGACCTCGCAGTTAGGCATCGTCCAGTTGTAAGGACCTATTGCGGTCTTAGGTTGTTTTAGCGTTGTTTGCTTGTGTGCTTCTACCTGTACCCACCCGTCGTAGCATAAGGACTGCTTCCCTTCTCTCCTGAGTCATTCTCTCTCTTCGGTGTCCTCCCGTCTTCTCCTCTACGCACATTCTATTTTAGTTGTCGAAAAAAAAGAAAAAAAGTTTTTGGTTTGTGTGTGTGCACCTTTGTGCATGTTTGTGTGGGCACGAGATGAGAGTGACAGTTTGACGAGGCGTGTCGTCAATCCTACCTCGGTAGTCGATTTCTTGATGCCTTCATCTTCTCGTGTCGCACATAGTCCGGGTTCAATTGCTTCTCATTACCGCGAGGAGGAGGAGTTGCTGGACCCACCTGTCTCACCTGTTCTTCGTGTTCTTGCTCCCATACCTCTTCGTGATCGATACTACCCGAGCTGTACCGCTCTGCCCTCATGCATCGTATTGCCAGAGGCAAATGGGAACTACTTTGAGGTTAAGCCTCAGTTTATATCCATGCTCCCTCACCTCACTGGGACGGGTGACCACTATATCTTTCTCAGGGAATTGGAGGAGGTCTGTGCTATGTTCAAGCAACAACAACTTAGCACAGACTCCATCCATCTTAGGCTTGTCCCCTTTGCACTGAAGGATTATGCCAAGAAGTGGTTGTATAGAAACCAAGCAAATGCCTTTTTGACTTGGGATGAGTTTCAATCTGCATTCCTCAAGAAATACTTTCCAAATCATCGGACTCAAAAACTAAGGAACGAAATAAATTCATTTTATCAGCATGAGACCGAATCATTCCTTGCATACTTAGAGAGGTTCAAAGAGCTACTATCCTCACGCCCTCACCATGGCATCGAGTTGTGGCGCCTGTGTCAGATTGTTTACGAGGGTCTTCACATCCTGTCCTGAACGCTCCTTGAGTCCATGTGTCAGGGATAGCTCTTAGGAAAGGATGAAAGGGAGGCATGGGCCTTCCTAGAAGACCTCACTGAGAAAACCATGCAGTGGGAGAGTCTGAGGGAACCACCAGCATCATCTAGCATCGGAGCGAGGATCGCAAATGCAAACTCGACTAGATCGGTTGTCGCATTTGCTGTCGATACCTGATTGATCGTTTTATATTTAACCGCAAGTGCACGGTCGCGTTGAAGCGGTGGCAAATACGGGTCGTCCACTTGGAGGTGTGTCGACACTTGGTTTGTGCGAAGGCGAGAGGTAAAGAAAGGGAAGAAAGGTTGGTTACACTAAACTACACTAAGATGCAAATGGAAATGGAAAAGAAGCAAGAAAAACTAAACCCCAAAGGGGGTAGAGAAATAATGTGAACATAAAGAAGTGTATGTGTGTGTGTTCATTAAGCTCTTCACAACATGTAGTGCATGAAATCATAAAACTACATCCAACTTAGCCTCCACATGAATTAAGATAAGACTACATCATTAAAACATACAAGACAATAGTTGGAATGAAGCTACATGAACTCAAGTATAAAGACTAGACCCTACTATGCCTCCACATGAATTAAGATAAGACTACATCATTAAAACATACAAGACATTAGCTAAGGTAAAGGCAAGAAGAGCACATACACTACAACTTGTGTTTCCAATATTAACTTCATCCATATCCTAACGTTATCATTCCCCATAAAATAGGTCCACTAATCAAAGCATAAGCTAAGCTTCATTCAAGAGCATTAGCATATCAAAGATAAGAGTGGAGACCCATTAGATGGTTATGGAAATCATATAAAGCTCAAGGGATAAAAATAACACACACTTAATACACTACATAATTATATCACATATTTCTCCACCCCCAAATGGGGATGGAACTACTCACTACTCATTACACTAACTATATTAGCAAAGGAAAGCATAATACTGAAATGAAACTATACTAATCAAGCAAGAAATATTAAAGAAGCATAAAACTAAACAAACAAACAAGCATGCATATGAAACGAAATTAAACTAATAGAGAAACCACACAGTTAAAGGAAAACTTCTATTATTAACTCACTCAATTACAAGTAGCTCTTCCTCCACTAGAGTTTTGCTTCAAGGCTTCACTCTTAGTAGGGAAGGTGGCCACCAAAGAGAGAGATGGATACAATGGGAGGTGAAGAGTTCTATTTATAAGCATGGAAAAAGTTAATCCGGGACAATCCCCCGATGTGGGACTAAACCAATACCAAAAATAGCCTAAACACATGATAATACAAGTCCAGGAGGAAGCTTAGTGGATCTGGGCTTAACCAGACCGCCAATTGGCGGCCTATAAGCTTGAGATCGGTCTGGATCTTCTGGTGGGCTTTCCTTGGATTGTTTCTTGGTCTTGGATGCATCTAACTTGTTTAGTGGAGCTCCGACCCGAATCGAATTTACAAAATACTCCCCATGATGGTGTGGAGTTTCCTGTTTTGCTCTTAGGTCCTTCTGTCTTACGATCAGGTCCTTCTGTCTTGCATCTTGGTCCCCAGGTTTCACAATTAAGTCCTTTTTCATGCTTTTGGGTCCTTTCATGCCTCTTCTCTTCAAACCTCTTTATTTCTGAAAACTAAACATAAAACTCGTCACGTAACCACCTAACCAAACTCTTTATCAAACTCCTCTCGACCACCTAACCAACCCACCAACCTCCTATGCATGCACAATCTTATCAGCCACCCCAAGCTCAAATCACCAATCAATCGGGTTTCCCATATTCCAACAATATGGAAACCCGATTCAATTTGCTTGAGACATTGACTCGTGGACTTGAAAACTCAATGAAATTTTTTATGTCAACCACAAGTCAAGTTATCACTTCAAATCAGTAGACCATCAAATCTCTAGAGCTTCAGATGCGCTAATTGGCTCAGTCTATACATGAAAGAGAGAGAGGGACTCTGCCTAGTCAACCTGAGGCTAAGCCCCGCATGTACCAGCAACAACATAGGCAAAATGAGAATGTGGTACCTCGGGGGCGGTGATGCATTGCATACATTGCATCATATGTCTTTCATGTAGATTACTTTTACATCAATAAATGCTACTAAGGTTTGTAATTAATTCTTGAAATTAAATTTGGAATTTAAATTTCGAATTTGAATTCAAAAATTGATTCAGCCCGGTGCACTCAGATTTGGATTCGGGACTTGAGTAATCGACTCTCACGAGTTCATCTAGATTCCAGTCTGGAACTTAGCCCCAATCCACCTGTTGCACCACCTCACCTAGACCCAATGGGTGAGAACGTAGTGGACCCACCTGTTGCTCAACCTATAACTCTGAGGGATCGATGCTATCCAGCGATGGCTACTCAGCCATCGTGCATCATTATGCCCACCATCCCGGGTCGCGACTTCGAACTTAAGGCATAATACATGAGTATGTTGCCTAAGTTCACCTCTAGGGAAGACCCATATCTCTTCCTTAGAGAATTTGAGGAAATCTGCTCTCTTATGCAATACCAGCATATCCCTGAGGAGGCAGTGCGTCTGAAATTTGTGCCTCTTGCACTAAAGGACAACGCTAAGAAATAGCTATATAGTCTAGCCGAAAGATCTATTAGGAGTTCGGCTGAGTTTGTTCAAGTATTCCTGAAAAATATTTTCCCAACCATAAGACTATGAGGATTAGGAATGAAATTGTTGCATTCGTTCAGTCTGAGAGCGAGCCGTTCTATTCCTATCTAGAAAGATTCAAAAGTGTTCTGACCCAATGCCCTAATCATGGAATTCCGAGATGGCAATTATGTCAAATTATTTATGAGGGATTGACACCCACATCTAGGGTTATGGTAGAATCCGTAAGCCAAGGGAACTTTATGTCGAAAAATGAAAATGATGCCTGGACTTTCCTTGAGGAATTAGCTGAAAACAGTATGCAATGGGACAATGCTAGAACACCGCTTAACCCAAGTATTGGATCTAGAATAGCAAGTCAACCCAAACCAGGTGTCTTAGCTGTAGATGCCAACATAGCGGCTGAAGCAAAACTAGCTACCCTTATGCGCAGAATGGAAAGTTTAGAGCTACAAACCCAAAACCGAGTGAATCAAGCCTCGACTATCCCGTGCTCTAGATGTGGTCAGACTGGTCATGTAAAGGAGGATTGTGTGGAATGGGACCAAGTTAATGCCATGTATAACTATGCTAGAAATGACCCATACGCATCAACCTATAACTCGGGTTGGCGTAATAATTCCAATTTCTCATCAAACCAACAGGGTCAACCTCCTAGACAACAACCAAACCCGTATAACCAAAATAATACATCATCTGGGTTTAGTAACAATAACGATCATGAGATTAGGTTGACAAGCTTGGAAAATTTGATGAAAACTTTTATACAAACAACCAACCAGACCTTCCAAAGGCTAGAGACACAAGTCAGCCAACTAGCACAAATAGTAGGTGAAAGAGAAAAGGGTCGGTTTCCAAGTCAACCTGAGGTGAACCCTAGATCTAATAATTCATATCAATCCTATCAACCACCTTCAGGAAATAACAACCCTAGAACAGTTCAAATGGTTAATGAGGAAGGACCGTTCCAACAAATAAATGATGTAGTATCATTACGGTCCGGAAGACAGATTGATAATAATGTGGTAAATCCTAGAACGTCCAATCAATCGAGCCATCAAACTGCCACATATGACCTAACCATTGAACCCGACGTCCAATCTGAAACGCCCACCCCACCTACTCAATCTGAACCCGTAGCTCAACCTGAACCTGAGCGAGTCTATGTCCCTAAAGCCCCATTTCCCAATAGACTCAAAAAGAACTCAAGTGCACAAATAGAGAAAATCTTGGAAGTATTTAAGCAAGTTAAGGTGAACATTCCACTCTTAGACATGATTCAACAAATACCTGCTTATGCTAAATTCTTAAAAGATTTGTGCACTAAAAAGAGAAAAACAAACGTACCAAAGAAGGCATTCTTAACTGCAAACATAAGTTCTATTTTGTCCAACACATCTCCTATAAAATATAAGGATCCTGGATGTCCCACAATTTCATGTGCAATAGGAGATACTTTTATCAACAAAGCCCTTCTAGACCTTGGTGCTAGTGTTAACCTACTCCCATACTCTGTCTATGAGCAAATGAACCTTAGTCCACTAAAACCCTCTAAGACAACCCTTCAATTTGCTGATTGTTCTATCAAGAAACCAAGAGGTATAGTAGAGGATGTTTTGATCAAGGTTGGTGACTTCATTTACCCAGTGGATTTTGTCGTACTAGATACCGCACCTGTTGTAAATCCTAACCGACAAATCCCTGTAATTCTAGGCAGACCCTTTTTAGCCACTTCGGAAGCATTAATAAACTGTCGAAATGGGCTCATGCAATTATCTTTTGGGAACTTAAAAGCTGAATTTAATATCTTTCATATTGATAGTGAGCCAGAAATAATATGCAATCAAAGTGACGTTGTGATGAAATCGCGTATCTATAAGATTTCTGAATCATCACAAAATCAAAAAGGAAGTAAGAAAAAGGGGAGAAATTCATCTACACACCCACCGTCACTCGAGCAAATAAGAGAACCAATTTATGTGAGGGGTGTGGAATCTGTGACTCAGGAATCTCATTGCAACATGGGGAACAATTCAACTGGATACATGCACCAATATGGTGTCATTCAATCCAGTTCTGACTATGGTTGACTTTGAGCAAATTCCATCCTTCCACCGCAATTCACCAAGGTAATAAGTGCATTTGCTTTATATTTGCATACATTGAGGACAATGCATGATTTAGGTGTGGGGGGGTGTTTATGTATATATTTATCTATAGATCTGTCTTTTATTTCTTAAAAAAAAAATCAATGTTTCATGACATAGCTTAAGATTGAACTGTCAAAACCCGTGTACAAATTGCATTGAGTTTTTGTTCCTTATTATATAGTTCTACTTGTAGAAATTATGACATAAATCTAAGTTCCAAAGAAATAACTCATTGCCCTTTAAGACATGTATGCACTTAAATTGGATGAATCAAATCTTTGAAGTGGTTGATAAAAAGCAGAGGTTGGGGAAAATATACCGGGAAGTGTGGACTTCTAATAGCAATTAAGCCTTGAGGAAAATAAAAATAAAATAAAGGAATAAAGTGAAGAAAACACATTTTGCAAAATGATTACAAAAGCCCAAGCCTTTGAGTCACTAGTCCGTAGGGGTATCTTGAAACCCGGTAACTTGAGTCTACCAGCTCGGGATTATCGACGAAACTCGCTACACGAATGCAAAAGGGTAAAAGTGTCAAAAAGCAAATGTGTGGAATCACGGAAGAAAAGAAAAGAAAAAAATAATAATACTCAAGGCCCAAAGCTAAAAGAATGATCAGTGCCATGGTTGATCCGAATGAGACTTCACCACCAGAGGAGGCGTGCAAAATAATTCAAGTGATAAACATGTGTAGAAGGGTTAGTGGTGTGAATGTTGGAGGAACAAAGACCAAGTCATATTTTTAATGAGTTAAATTTATATAATGAGCATGCAAGAATTCTCAGTAAGATGTATAAGGTTGAGGTAGGGATATTGAGAACTATTAATGAAACGTTAATTTAGGATTTTGTGGGTATATCCGCTGAAAACCCTCAGGAGACAACACTCCTCCTCCTAGGAAACTTGGAGGTTTAAAGGCTTGTTGCACATGCTAAGTGCAACCGTGATTCCTACGAAAGTGAGTTAGGATTTCCCTGTTTTCATTTTTTCTTATATTCTGTTTTGCTAGGGACTAGCAAAATCTAGGTGTGGGGGTATTTGATGCATTGTATACATTGCATCATATGTCTTTCATTTAGATTACTTTTACATCAATAAATGCTACTAAGGTATGTGTTTAGTCTTATTTACAGAATACAGGGACCTGAATGCAATTTACCCACATCCCGAGCATAAACGCGTGCAAAAGACTCATTTCTATCATAAAGACCAAGTTCAAGATTATCGGGTTACGAATGGAAATGTATCCAAGCATAAAAACATTCAAGTCCTAATTGCAAAAAGAACAAGGACTTAAGCACAAAAGTAGTCGGGGACTTAATTGCAAAAAGACAAGGACCTAATTGCAAATCACGAGTAGCTTTTATTATCTTGGAGAAAATCTAAAGAAAAATCAATGTGGATCTTCAAATATATAAAAGAATTAATCCGGAGCTCAAAAGAATGGAAAGAATCAATCCAGACGCGTAAAGGAGGATCAAATCATACCATAAACATTCAACCAAAATCTGGACCAAATAAGAGCATGATGTGCGGCGATTCCGCCGCATATAACACATACCATGCGGCGATTCCGCCGCCCCCTAGTTGATCCGTGTGCTCCAATTTTGTCCAGTCGTGTCTGGATACGTGTACTCTCCAATTCTATACTTAGGTCTCTTGTAACAACTATAAATAGACCCGAGAACAATGCTAGAAGGGTCCTTAGTCTTTGGTGGTAGTTTTTATTCTTAATCTTAGTTTTGTATTCTTCTTTTCATTAATAAAATTCTGTCTTTTATTTCTTACTTTTAGTTTTCTTTTGTAATGTCTCAAGGACCCCTTCTTCCTCCCTCTATGAGTTTCTAACTCCTTCCAAAGGGTGGAGGTGACGGATTAGGGTGAAGAGAAGATGGATGAATGTTATTATTTTAATTTCGTGTTAGTATATTTTGATTACTTGAGTTTATGTTAAATCATTTATCATGTAATGCTTTATAACTAATATGATTTATTATAAGTTTCTGAATTCTCTAATCTAAACCTTAAATCTAAACCTCCACCCGACGGAATTCACATCTTTGTTCTTGTTTTAATTTTAATTGTTCTTGTTCTTGCTTTAGATAATTAAAACCCAAAAATCTCAAAACCCAATTATTTCTTCTCTCTTTCTTCCCCTTAATCGGAAATCACGCTGATAACAGAATCTCTCCCTCCTTGTGTTCGACCCGTATTTGCCACGTCTTCATTGACACCGTGCACTTGCGGTATAAATTTAATTCTCATCAGGCGGCAAGTGAACCATGTGGAGGAACCTGTTCACCATGTCAATGCCATTGTAACCTTAAGGAATGGAAAGCAGGTTGACAATCATATTTCTTTGCCACCACCACCATCTATGTAGCCCCTCAGTGGGAATGGTGGTGAAGAAGAGGTTGAGGGTAATACAGCAACGCCTCCTTCTCCGGCACCATAGAAAACCTACCTACCAAAATCTACTTATCCTAGTAGGTTAACCAAAAAGCAGAGTGACACAATGGATAAGATATTAGAGGTGTTTAAGCAAGTGAAGTTTAACATCCCCCTGTTGGATGTCATCCAAAAAATACCTCAATATGCCAAAGTGTTAAAAGATCTCTGCACAACCAAGAGGAATACCAACGTTCCTAAAAAGCATTCTTCGCTGCAAATGTAAGCTCACTTTTGTTCAATCCCACCTACACAAAATACATGGACCCTGGGTGTCCTACTATTCAGTGTACGTTAGGGAACACTAGCATGAGTAATGTATTGCTTGATTTAGGATCGGAGGTCAACCTCCTCCCATTGTCTATTTATCAACAGTTGAACTTGGGAGAATTGAAACCAACTAAGATCACCCTCCAATTGACATATAGATCCATTCGTATTCCAAAGGGGATTATCGAGGACGTGCTTATCAAAGTTGGAGATTTTATATTTCCAGTAGATTTTGTTGTCCTCGATACCAATCCTGTTGTGAACACCCACTCTCAAATACCTTTGATTTTGGGTAGACCATTTCTGGCAACCTCCAACACCTTAATTAATTGTAGAAATGCTCCCATGAAGCTCTCATTCAGTAACATGAGTGCCGAGTTTCATGTGTTCAATTCTGGTAGGCAACAGGAGCCCTGGACCAACCTTTAAATCTCAATCTCATCCGCCAATTAGAGAAAGCACCGCAAAATCAATGAACACCCCTTACACCAATGCAACCCATTGAGAATGTTTGTAGGCCCAGCAAAAACCCATTGCCTGTCTTAGCCATGCAACAAAGTAAGCTGGCATCAAACATGAATGTACAAAGGGAGTGTTCGTTGCATGTTTCAGTTGAGACCATTAGTGAGGGGGACACACCTCAGTATATTACCATTCTAGGTCTCTGGCAAGTACATGAAAGGGAGTAAGGGTATACTAGAAGGTGTCGTCACCCAGTGTCCCATGTCTATTGAGCCCTTTGAGCTTCATATTGACCCCAACAAGGACCCACCTACGACCGAGCTTACACATGATCAAATACAGGAGGTTGGGTGGTCCTTGTTGGATGACTTGGGGAGAAGCCTCATTCATAGTGAAACTAGTGTTTTGTATCCTTCGAATGAGCCTGAGGAATTCATTCTGATGCACCCACTTATTGATTGGAGGGTTCTGTTCGATGAGCAACTAAACCCTAGTGAGGCAAGACAACTCCACTCATCCATGTTGCCTACACCCAACCAATATCATGAGGGGTTTGAGCCTTTCAGCTTTGACCTTTCACCCCCCATGACACCTCAAAGTACCAATGAAGTGGGCATTTTTTTGCAAATCTCTGGCCCACATGACTCGATGTTCTCATTTGATGTTCCTTGACCAAATGATTATGAGAATATCATGGTTGATGTTATATCTTGTTTAGAAAAAAAGAGTAATAAAAGATCACCAGTGAGCAATGATTGTTGTGGGCCCCAACCCTTGTGGATTTTGGTCACATTTGTTTGACGTATTTGTCTCCCTTCTTAAGTATCTCACAGGTTTTTGGGAATTCGGGGTTATTTACATCAACATGACCATGAAACTCTCATTGTGCTTCACATTGGTGAGATCTTTTCTTTCTTATGCATAAATCCATGTAGTTTCATACTCACATTCATTGAGGACAATGCATGTAGACTAGAACCAATTTTATCAAATTTTTAGAGGATAGAAATTTATACCCACTTTGAAGCTTTGAATTTCGTTCTAATCTCAATTCGGTGATGCAACCAGCTTTGAATTTGACTCTCAACTTGCCCGGTCACCACCGATCTCCTCTTCAAGCACTACAAGTGTAGATTTGGGTACCCAAACAACTTTGGGTCCTTGAATGTTAGCTTTGGGAACCCAAACCATTTTCATTTTAGGAGCCCACACACTTGAAGAGGTATGTTTTACAACTAAGTGCTTTCCATTTAAAGTTGTATGAATTACATGGTTTTTTACATATGAATCATTATATCCTAAACCATGTTTTTGCAAGGATTGCCTTTGAATTCCTAGAAGCATATTAAGCATCTTAGTTCCATTAGTGAATCTTTCAAGATCTTTTCTTAATTGCACATTGCAAGCTTGAAGATCTAAATGTTCACTATCACTAGGTGTTGCTTTTAAACTATCAATAGTTGATGCATTGTTTTCAAGTCTTGCAAGCACCTCATTCTTCTCATTCATGCATGTTTCAATTTGGCTTTGGAGATCATTTATCAATTTTCTAGCATTCTTATTTTTGTCACAAATCATCTCATATTATTTAACTAAGTCAGTAAATGCATTTTGAAGCTCATCATGTGTATATGTTTCATCATTTGCACTAGAATTTGAGATATCACTATAATAAGACTTAGTTGAGCATGATATAATAGAACAAGAGTTAGATTCTACCTCACTTTGATCATCTTCAATAGCCATGAAGCATGAATGGGCAACCGCTCTTCTACTTTGCAAGGATGATGATGATGATGATGATGATGATGATGATGATGATGATGAGTCATCCCTTGTAGACTTGTGAGCTTCCTCCTTCCTTTCTCTTCTCTTGCTCCTCTCCTTTTCTCTTCTCCTCTCCCTTCTCTCTTTTTTCTTCTCTCATTCTCTTCTCTCATTTTCACTCTCCTCCGTCTCCTTTTCTTTTTCTCTTTTCTCACTTCTTCTTCCTCTTCTTTCTCTCATATCTCTTTTGTCCTTGAGGAATTTGAAGAAGTCTTGGGCAAGGACTTCAATGTTCTCATTCTCTTTTCCTCTCTTTGTCTCATCGAATTTCACATGTAAGGCCAATAAGGGTTTGTTCTTGGAGGTTTCCATCTCCTTTTGATGGTTGATTTGGAGTTCATAAGCCATCAAATTTCCAACTAGCTCTTCCATCTTTAGTTGGGAAAGATCGTGAGCTTCTTCAATTGCGACCACCTTATCTTCCCAATCGTTGCTAAGCGACTGGAGGAATTTCCTTGTCATCTCTCCTTCATTTATTCTTCTTCTAAGAACCAAAAGAGAGTTAGTAATATCGGTGAAGCAAGTGTTCATGCCGCTTATGTTCTCACCGATTTGCATATCTCATATTTATGCATGAGGAGACTAATGCGAGTTTCCTTAGTTTTGATATCACCCTCATGATGCATTTTTAATCTATGCCACATTTCAAAAGCACTCTCACAACCCCTAATTCTATTGTAATCACCCTCATTAAGGCCACAATAAAGAATGTTCATAATTTTAGAGTTTATCCCAATTTCTTTCATTTTGACCGTAGAAAGTAAATCTAATTCATCTTCATTTGCGGGTGTGTAGGGATTTTGAAGAAACATCCAATACTTGAGGTCATTAGATATTAGGAATGTTTTCATCATTTTCTTCCAATAATCATAATTTGACCCATTTAGCAAAGGAGGTCTAGTTGTGCACAAACCCTCTACATAATTAGATGTTGAAGCCATGCTAAAATTACGGTTAAGTAATGAATTTTTAGCTAACAAGGCTCTGATAACAATTGTAGGATCGTAATGGAGCTTGGTTATAATCCCTTTTTAAGCTAATTATCAACTAGTTTAAGCAATCAAGTATATGCAGCGGAAATAACAACTAAACTAGCAAGCAAAGCAAGACATAATGCAAACCAACAAGAAGGCACCTGATTTTATAGAGGTTCGGCCTCCCGCCTACATCCTCTCTTGCAAGCTCCGCTCGATCTCCTCTTGCGTCTTCACTATCAACCTCGTTTCGGGCCGAGATTAAGCCTTTTACAAAACAAGCTCCGCGAACACCCTCGCGAGCTTGACTTTCTTCTCTCACAATCCGAGACGAACACTTCGGGCTTTCACCGAATTCCTTGCATCCTTGAACATCAATGGTTGAGTGGATCACTCACTCTCTAACTTGATCACAGTTAGCTTATGATGTTGAATTGATCTAAGATGTGGAAGTATAGCTTGGAGAGTAGGATTTGGGGAATGAGAGACTTGGAGTTTTCTCTTAAGTGTATATGACAAATGGAAGTGTAAGAGATGTGCAATTGTGTCATAGGAACACCTATATATAAGCTCCTAAGGTGTTATAGCCATTGGGGTTAATTGGGTAAGTATTTGTGTAAGATACACAAAACAGAAACTTGCAGGACACAATTCTGAGTAAGTTGGGTCGACCGAATTGGGCAGAATGGTCGACCGTTGGGCAATTTTGGACTTGGTTCGGTCAACCGATAAATGAACGGTCGACCGCGATAGGATATAGCTTAGGTACACTTAAGTTAACGTTCGAACACCGAATAGGGTTCGGTTGACCGAAAATCAACAGGCTCTACGGGGTTGATAAAATGATCAAGTTCGGTCGGTCGATCGATCCAAAGTCTTCGATCGACCAAAAACGTCCAGGCAGTTGCACAATTTTGGAGACTATAAAATTCGGTTGACCGAAAGGCAATTATGTATTTTGGGGTATTTGTAAATAATTCGAATACGACTGTTGGTATAATACGACAACGCTAACGGTCGGAAAATAGTTTTGATTCGGTCAACCAAAATGGTCTGCACGGTCGACCGAATGAGGGCAGTGAAAACACTTCATGATAATTGATCACTTAGTCGACCGAGAGGTTTGGTTCGGTCGACCGAATGTGGGCAGACAATTCAGGTTTAGTTTTAGTGTTTTCCGGTCTAAGTTTGGGTGGTCTATTGAAGTCCAAATGATGTGAAATTTTATTTGTGACTTCTATAGGAAGCCTACTGTGTGTTTGAGTTGATTTTAGCTAAAGTTTGCTCAATTACACAATGTTCCTAAGACTAAAAGAAAACAAGATTACATGTCTTCAATATAGCTTTAATACATGTCTTGACTTGATTTCCTTTCTTCCTTGAGTCTTGATCACCTGTAGAGGTTAGCACAATACAATATATATGTTATGCAATATGTGTGATACTCTACATCGATTACAATTAAGATAAGGTTGATTAAATCATCAAAACATAGATTAAGGCAAAAAAGACAACAAATTTAGCATTGTATCCTAAGCCATGTTTACCTAAAGATTGCCTTTGACTACCTAGAAGCATGTCAAGTATTTTTGTTCCATTAGCGAACCTTTCTAGATCTTTTCTCAATTGCACATTACAAGCTCTAAGTTCTAGTTGTTCACCATGTATAGGTGTTGCTTTTAGACTAGCAAGTTCTAATGCATGTTTTTCATGTCTAGCAATCATCTCATTTTTCTCACTCATGATTATCTCAATTTTGCATTAGAGATCATTTATTTGCTTTCTAGCATTCTTGTTCTTTACACAAATGATCTCATATTGTTTAACTAAATCATGAAATGCACTTTGAAGCTTATCATGTGTGTATGATTCATCAATAGCGTTTGTGATTTATCACTAGAATATGACTTAGTTAAGCATAAATTTGATCTAGTAGAGTATGAGTTAGAAGCTACCTCACTTTGTTCATCCTCAATATCCATGAAGCATGAGTGAGCAACTTCTCTTCTACTTTGCAAGGAGGAGGATGATGATAATGCTGATGAAGAATCATCCCAAGTAGATTTGTGAACTTCCTCCTTCCTTTCTCTTCTCCTTTTCTCTTCTCCTCTCCCTTCTCTCCTTTTTCTTTTCATTTTCACTTTCCTCCTCCTTTTCTTTTTCTCTCTTGTCACTTCTTCTTCCTCTTCTTTCTCTCATTTCTTCGTTATCGTTTTTGAGGAATTTGAAGAAGTCTTGAGCAAGGACATCAATGTCCTCATTCTCCTCTCTTCTCCTTGGCTCAACGGATTTTGCATGTAATGCCAAGTTGGTTTCTTGGAGGCTTCCTTCTCCTTTTTATGATTTATTTGGAGCTCATAAGGCATGAGGTTTCCAATTAGCTCCTTCATCATTAGTTGGGAAAGGTCATGTGCTTCTTCAATTGCAACCATCTTGTCTTCCCAATCGTTGCTTAGAGGTCAGAGGAATTTCCTTGTCATCTCTCCTTCACTAATTTTTCCTCCAAGAATCAAAAGAGAATTATTGATATCGGTTAAGTGAGTGTTCATTTAGCTTACATTCTCATCGATTTGCATAGTGAAAATTTCATATTTATGCATAAGGAGAGTAATGCGAGTTTCTTTAGTTTTACTATCTCCCTCATGATGCATTTGTAATCTATGTAATATTTCATATGCACTTTCAGAACCCCTAATTCTATTGTATTCATCCCCATTTAAGCCACAATAAAGAATGTTCATAATGGTAGAATTCATTTCATTTCCTTCATTTTTGTTCTAGTTAGAATGGCAAACTCTTCTTCATTTGGTGGGGTGTATGGGTTTTGGATGAAGATCCAATACTTAAGGTCATTAGAAATCAAGAATATTTTCATCGTATTCTTCCAATAGTCATAATTTGACCCATTAAGCAAAGGAGATCTAGTTGTGTATAAACCCTCTACATGATTAGATGTTGAAGCCATGTTAAAATACAGTTGAGTATATGAAATGTATCACCTATGCTCTTATACCAATTGTAGGATCATTATGGGTCGCTAAATCTAATCAATTTTAATCTTTAATCTCTACCTAAACAATCAAAGATGCAACGAAAACAATAGGGACAAGTAAAGACTAGAAATATGCAAACCACAATGGCACCCGAAGATTTTTATAGAGGTTTGGTCTCCCGCCTACTTCCTCTCTTGCAAGCTTTACTTGACTCCACGATCTCCGCTCACGACTTCTCTATCAATCTCGTTCTAGACCGAGATTAAGCCTTTGCATAGCAAGCTAGCGAACAAACCTCACCTAGCTTGGTCTCCTATTCTCACAATTCGAGAATGAACACTTCGGGCTCTCACCAAATTCTATACTCTTTCTCTTGGGATTTCACCAAGACCCTTGCTTCTTTGACAGACAATTGAATGGAACAACACTCTCTAGCTTGAGCACACTTTGAGTAGGATTTGAATATGATCAAAGGTGGGGAATTTTGGCTTAGAGTGTAGTGTAGGATCTTTTGGGATTGGGAGACTTCTCTCTAATGTATGAGACAATTGTGTGTAGGAGAGTTGTCTAAACAATGTGTTCAATCCTATATTTATAAGCTCCTAAGGTGTTATAGCCATTATGACAAAAGTGGTAGATGAATGTGTGAGTAAAACAAAATAGAAAAGCACAACTCTTTAATCTGGTTAAGCTCGGTCGACCGAAATAGGTAAAATGGTCGACCGGATTCTGTCCAGAAATTGCAGCCAGATAGTTCCAGAAACAAACGGTCGGCCAAACAAGGGGCGGTCGAACGAGTGAGACTATAACTTAAGTGAACGGTCGAACCAAAAGTGGGACGGTCGACCGATTAGGCAGTCCAAAATTATTGTCCAGGAAAGTCCAGGGACAAACAATCAAACATAATGGTGTATTTGGTCGATAGATAAAAACTAGCACTACGGGGTTCAAGAGATGTCTATGTTCGGTCGACCGAAACTAGGTCCAAGGTCGATCGGTGGTCAAATGTATTTCTGGGGTATGGATAAAAATGTGAATACGATCGTTGGTATAATACGCAAGTCTAACGGTCAAATGACACGTGTAGATGATCGACTGAAAAAGGTCATGGTCGATCGATCGAGCAGTTAAAATCACTATTGGTTTAAAGATCAATCGGTCGAATGAAGGTGGTTTGGTCGACCGAATTGGCACAGGTAGTTCAAGTTTGGTTTAGTGATTTTTGGTCTAAGTTTGGGTTACTTATTGAAGTCCAAATGATCAGAGATTTTGTGTGTGACTTCTATAAAGAACCAATTGTCTATGTGAATGGATTTTAACCTTGTATTCTCAAGATTACTTAGATTCCAAAGACTCAAAAGAAATACAAAATTAGATGTCTTCAATAGCTTGATTACATGTCTTGACTTGAGTTACTTTCTTCCTTGATCTTGATCACATGTAGATGTTAGCAAAAGCAATATATATGCTATGCAATATGTGTGCTACTCTACATTGATTATTATTAAGATTAGGTTTATTAAATCATGAAAACATGGACTAAGGCCTAAAAGGCAATAGATCACAAACATGATTCCTTAAAATAAACCCTCCAAACGTTCATGGAAACCACGCAAAATTTGTTGAAGTTCAACTTGAATTTCTTGCAAACTATAGAAATGCAAGTGAGTCAAATGACACAACAATTAAGTGAACGTAAGGGTGACATTTCTTGTCAACATGAGGATTCATCTTTTGATATTGAACCACCACCATATCCACAAATTTGAAGCACAATCTTCCAAAGTAAACTCCTAGTCAGTCTGAGTGACTTGGGGTTTCAATTCACGATCACTTGGTGGGGATTCGATTCAAACTGAGAATAACATGGACATGTTTCATCATGAGTCGGCACAAGATTGTGCCTTACCATTTTCTCTCGTGGCCCTTGAGCCACATGATCTTGACGTTGTGCCTCTTAAGGTCTCACCTTTGGTGGAGCAAGAGCTCCTTAATACCCCTAATTTCATATTACATTGTGAGAGTTTGCCTTTCACTGTTGTTCCTTATTATTTTGAAAATGATGGGACACCAAATACCTACATTGCCAATGCGGGTATTTGGAATTCCTTAGAGGATACCTTGGGTAAAAGTCTCACTTTCTGTTCCCCTGGTGAGTCGGGCAAGCATAGTTCTTGACCTCGTTCCGACCCACCAGCCTGTTGGTTGGAGAGTTTGGATTGATGATCCTATTTTTAATACTGCAATGGGGGAAACTCTTCTTCCATTGAGCAATATTTCCCAAGCTCTTGAGAGGTTCAAGTTCTTTCGGTTTGATCCTTTGAATCAGACGTCTTTGCGTCTAATTCATGAACCTCTCCCGTTGTTTTGTGCACTTTGTGAGGGGGACCCACACAAGAGTATTTTGGCCCCGTGTGGTGTCATGTTCCCATTCCAAGTGCATTGACGCACTCTTGAGGATCCTGTTTGTTGTCCGTTGACAAATGACGATGAGAACTTATTTTTGTACATATTTATATTTGAAATAAAAGAAAAAAGAAGAAGAAAAGACTCCAATAGTGAGCATAGGTTGTTGTGGGCCCCGACCATTGTGTATTTGGGCCTCATTTCTTTCACGTATTTGTCTCCTTTCTTAAGTATCTCTCACAAAATTCTGGGAATTCGGGTATATGTCAATCCACATAACCATGAACTTCCCTTTGTGCTTTACGATGGTGAGATCTTTCCTTTTTCATTCAAATATACTTGTAGTATTATGCTCACATTCATTGGGGACAACGCATGAAGTAAGTGGGGGGTGTTTTACGCGTGTACATAGTCGAGTCTTTCTCATTTTGTTTTGTTTTCTTTTGTTTGCATTGTTAGGGTCATGTTAGTGTGCTGCATTTAATATCGATATATCTATTTTCCACGATCCTTGTGTGACTTGCTTTCTTTTGCTTGCACAGTGCTTTAAATTTTCCATTTCTTTTAAAATCTTCAAGTGTTTACGAAAGAAAATGTTTTGTGGGTTTCGCGTGTGTTTAGCATGTGCAAAACCGTTGAGAGGCAAAGTAAAAAGACAATCTCCCAAAATTGCTTGAGCATGATGCATTAGGATATCTAGTACACTAGCTTTAGGTCTCATCTAGTCGTTAGGATGCACCCCAGTTTTCCCTCGGGGGGAGAGTAATCATAGGGTTCCAGTACTCAAACAAATAAAGAAGTCCACCCTGAACCTAGTGAGTTAAATAATTCGTGTTTGTTAATATAAGGAAGTTTATTGTAGTCAGGGACCCTTAAACTCATGTTGTGAAACCTTAAGTGTAGGGGTTTTGGTTCATGTGTAGATAAGCAATAAGTGAGTATGGTGTTCTCTTTTCTCGCACGGTTCCTATCACTAGGGAAATTAGGTCCGAGGGGACATAGTGCCTGGTGCTTTCGAGTCATGTGGCTTGGGATGCACCGACCGAACTCCCATTACAAGAGTGGTAGATATTGCCCTATGTAGAGATTTAGGGGAAGGTGTGCGTGACAGTGTAAGTCCTCATAAGCAATGATGCACGAAACCTGACCCTGGGAGAATTAAACACCAAGTAAAAAAGAGAAAAAAAAAAGATGGCAATAGAAACAACAACCTTAATGGACTTTACACTTTGTATCACTTGAGGATGTTAAGGTTGCCCATGTCTTTTGCTTAAGTCCTTAATTAACTTGCACGAATGATTCATTAGGCTAGGTGTGTGGATTAGATACATATAGAGAGTCGGCCCCTAGGATTACCTGTCCAATGATCGACAAAAATATATTCAACAAGTTGTGTTGCTAGACTGAATAATGCATCAATGTTCGGATTTTGTGGGTATATCCGCTGAAAACCCTCAGGATACACCACTCCTTCTCCTTGGAGAAAATGAGCTTTAACGGCTTCTTGCACGTGCTAAGTACAACCGTGATTCCTACGAAAGTGAGTTAGGATTTCCTGTTTTTTGTATGTTTTCCTTTCTTTCATTTTTCTCTTTCTTTGTTTTGCTCGGGACTAGCAAAAGGTTATTTGATTAGTAGCATATCATACAATGCATGCATTCTATATATCCTTTATTTTACCCCCATATTGTGCTACTCGAGTGTTTGTTTGATGTGTTTCAGGGTTTAGGCAATAAAGAAAAGAAAGGAAGAGAAAAGAACATAAACGCAAGAAGAACATTGATGCATTATTCAGTCTAGCAACACGACTTGTTGAACATAGTTTTGTCAATCATTAGACACGGTAATCCTATAGGCCGACTCTCTATATGTATCCAATCCACACACCTAGCCTAATGAATCATTCGTGCAAGTTAATTAAGGACTTAAGCAAAAGACATGGGCAACCTTAACATCCTCAAGTGGCCACTTAAACCACTTTGGTCATCTGACGTGGCCTCTGGAACCACCGATCCAGTCAAACCCTCTACTTAATGCATGAAAGAGGCCCAAGTTTCTTGTAATGTCTCAGTTTGGTGACCAACATATTATCCGACATAACTAGATGGTGGTTTAGCAGTCGATGACTCTCTCATATTACCCCAGACTGCTCAGTTACACAATTAAAATTGTCCCAACCATGCTGGGTTTTTGTCTAAACCACCCCAGGATGCATGGGTCCGTAATACCAGGGAGAATAGTCCTGGTCCCAACAATTAAATGGATGGTCGACCATGTAACCATCCATCTTAACAAGGTACTCTCGAGTCGACCACTCACACCACCACGAGACCAAACTCACAAAAAGTGATCGACTCGACCCTAAAACGCTTATAGAGAGTGTAAAGGGGAGGAGACTAGAACGTAGAAGTAGGTGAGAAGAAGATGACTCAGAGGAGAAGAGAAGAATCCCTAAAGCTAGCGTGGGCAAAGGGTAAGGGTAGAAGCCAAATTTAGCAAACACGGCTTAAGCAACCTAAGGTCACTATAGGTCCTTACAGCTAGACGACGCCTAACTGCGAGGTCACCCAGCCTCAACATGCCTCACCTCCCTACGGCGAAGACCATAAAGCCCAGCAAGTGAGCAAGATCCAGAGATCTCGTCTCTCCTACTATCAACAAGGTGGGCGACGCAGATCAGGCTATGACGGTCGTGACCGGATCACTCTCCTAATGCGCCCGAGTCCTAATGGTCAATGTCTACTTGATTTTAGATTAAGGCTTCATTTGAGTGTGGTTTGTGGGGCTAAGGGAGGGGTGATGAAATCCCCCACCTTATCTTGAAGACTATAAGTGGTGCCCCTTAAAATCAATTTTCCATGAACTAGAAAGCAACTCACCAAACAATCACTCATGTCACACTTGTTCCAATGCGCCTTACTAGCTAATGCATGCTTTAACCATGCATAAATGAGAGAACGGGTGCACGTACCTCACACCAGCAATCAACAATGATAAATTAAAGTAAATGAAAGACAATATGCGTGCAAGGTCTACAGATGATGCATGACCTAGATGACAATTGATCTAGTCTTTTGCTTTGAGTTTTAGGATCCAAGTTGTCTTATAAATGGGTCATGCAAGACAAATTAAATACTGACATTTAAGGAAAGCATGCATGGCATAAACAATTAAAAGAAACAACTAGATATAGGCAAAGGAAGCTATTGTAAAAACAGAAATCCAATGTGTCACCAGAGCCGCCAATGGCGGATTGTTTGGGGATTTTGGTCCCCACACTTCACCAGAATGCTCCCACACTCCATTACGTCCCCCTGTGAACTTGTGGCCCTTCCAGTAACCAAAAGAGAAAACAAATGAAAAACAAAGAAAAGCCCCACCAAAATAGTGAACTCGACTACGAAAACGACACTCCCGGAAATGACACCAAAAACTTGATTGATTCAGTTCTAATACCGCAAGTGCACAACCACGTTGAAGTAGTGGTAAGCATGGGTTGGTCCACAGGGAGCACGTGTGATTCAGATTCACGATACTCGAGTGTTTAAATAAGAGAGGAATGAGGTCGAAATTATACTACAATGTGAATGAAATCGGAAAGCAAACAATAAAACTAAACCCCTTAGGGGGTAGAGAAAGAATATGGAAATGAAGATCTGTGTATGTGTGTGTTCAATTGTGTTCATCACAACATGTAATACATGAAATCCATAAAACCAAATCCAACTTTGTCCCAACATGAAATAACCTAAAACATCATAATTAAACATACAAGACAATAATTGAAATGATGCTAAATGAACTCATGCATAATGACCAAACCCCACAATGTCTCCACATTAAATAAGATTTAACACAATCATTAAAACATACAAGATATTAATTAGGATGAGGCCAATATGAGCACATACATGCACATGTTATGTCTCCTTCTTCCACTACATCCTTATCCTCACCTCATCATTCCCCATAAAATAGGCCCAATAATCTAAGCATGTGCTAAGCATCACTCAAGAGCATTAACACATCAAAGATAAGAGTGAAACCTCATTAGATGGATAAAGAAATCATGTGAGATTCAAAGGTAGGATTAACTCACACCAAATACATCACATAATCACATTACGTTATTCTCCACCCCACCCCCCACCCCAATGGGAATGGACTACTCTCTACTCATCTCTAAACTAAAGAAAGTATAAAAACAACCCAAAACCATAATGCAAATGAAGAAAACAAGATTAAGAAAAGACAAACATAAAAGAAATTGCATCAATGTAAAGACATTAATGTAAAGAACAAGAACTAAACTACATTAAGAAATAAAAATACAAAGTTTGCTCCTCTCCAACCCCCTTATTTACACTACTAAAATAGGAAACTAAAACTTACTCTAATAAACAAGAAAGAAAACTAACCTAAGGAGGAGAGGGAGGAAGAAGAAGAAGAAAAGAAACATTACAAGTGTATTTATAGAAGATTAGAAGGTTTGGATGGATCTGGGCGCAATCGGACGGTTGTAAATCAGATCTGGAGTTTGCATAGTGCTCTGATCTGAGAACCTGACCCACCATAGAAATCTGACTGCCAAATGCTTAATCGGATCCGCCAGTGGCAGATCATTTTTCTTCGATCGCCTCCAAAGTTTGACAACGACTTTAGTTAACATAATAAACATGTGGCGTGCGCCCGGGGATGTTGGTTCGAGCTCGTTTGATTTTAATTGTCAAATTACTCATCAAGTTCAGGAGATTCTGGACTTTTGCAACCAACATATTTTTCTTTACACTTAGGTCCCTCTGAGTTTTCACTTGGGTCCTTCCTGAGTTACAATCCAATCCTTGGTAATTACAAACAAGCACGAGACGACATAAAACTAAACTAAGTGATTAATAATAAAAAAGTTGGACGTCAGGAAGAGAAACTCCTGAGGGGTGGAGTGAGTGTACACATGCAATAAGATGAGGAAGAATTCATTCAATAGGCACAAATGTAAGTAGTGTTTTCATGTATAGGAAGTGTCTAATGATTATGACAAAACCTATCAATCCAATCACTACCTAGTTGATTAACATTCACATACATAAGTTGGTTATTTTAGAACCTAAACAAGTATGGGAGGTGTCTAATAGTTGTAGCAAAACACATCAAGTGAAGTGTTCTACTCTAAACAAGAAAGCATACATTCACATTTATCAACACATTTCAAAAAAGCATTCATTTCCATTCTTTATTACATGTATAAACATCATCTTCACCCCTCAAATGGGGATGAAACTACTCACACATTATTAGACTAACATGCATATTAAGGAAAGAAAATATGTTAATTAATTCTATGACGATTAAAACAAACAAAGTTAACTAAACATGCATGAATTGAAAATAGACAATATGAAGAAAGTAACAAAACATCTTTTATTACTCACTCACACTACAAGTAGCATCTCTCCACCAGAGTTTTGCTCCAAGGATTTACTCCTAGTAGAGAGGATGACCACCAAGATATGATATGTATTACAAAAGAGGAGGAAGAGTTCTATTTATATCCATAGAAAAAAGTAACCTGGGACAATCCTCCGGATCCATAGAAAAAAGTAACCCGGGACAATCCCCAGGTATGAGACTAATGGACTACTAAAAATAGACATAAACACTCTAATACATGATCCGCCAAAATCGTGTCGGATCCGGAGACAACCCGACCGCCAATTGGCGGTCTATGGACTCTGGATCGGGTCTGGATTTGGAGCGGGCTTGTCTGGCTTGATTTATTCATGTGTGATGCACCCTAGTTGGTTGTTGGAGTTTAGGCCCGAATCAAATTGCCAAAATACTCCTCATGATGGTGTGGAGTTTCTTGATTTACTCGTTAGTCCTTTTGATTTACATCCGGGTCATTCTCTCTTGCATCTCAGTCCATAAGTCTTACAACTCAGTCATTTTTCTTGCTTTTAGGTCCTTTTGTGTATCTTATCCTCAAACATGCTTATTCCTGAAACTTAAACATAAAACTCGTTACGTAGCATTATCTAGGTGAAAGATAATGGATATAAGACACAAATGTATGCATGATATGATGTCAAATCAGTCAGATAAGTGACCAGGTAAGTATGATCGCTGAACACCACAACAGGGTACCAGATATACTTTTATGTTTTAATGCATATTTGAGTTACAATAACTATCTAATAATCATATTTTATTCATCAATCATGTTGACATGTTTAAGGAACCAAACAATTATTCAGAAGCATGTAATGACCTCAAGTGGTAGAGTTCATGAGTAAGAAGATTAATGCTCTTGAACTGAATAAGATTTGGAATATGACGACACTTCCACCTAACAAAAAATTAATTGGGTGCAAAAGGGTATACAAATTAAGTGCATGGCCAATGGGGAAGTAGAGAGATCCAAAGACGACCGGTAGCCAAAGGATTCAACCAAATTGAAGGTCTTGATTACCACGAGACTTTTTCTCCTTTTACAAAGATGGTTACTATCCGAACTGTTATTAGCATTGCTTCCATCAAAGGTTGGCACTTATCTCAACTTGATGTGAACAGTGCTTTTTTACATGGTGATTTAATTGAAAGAAGTCTACATGCAGCCCCCACCAGGGTTTTGTGAGGAAGGAAGTTCGCTTGTTTGTAAATTAAACAAAACCATGTGGCCTTAACCAGTCCTCACGACGCTGGTTCGAGAAACTCTCTCAACCCTACATGATTTAGGATTTAAATAATCAAAAGTAGATTATTCCCTCTTCAGATTATCTAATGGTGAAGCTCAGACCATCATTTTGATTTATGTTGATGATATTTTGATTGCATGGAACAATGCAACCATTATCAATCAACTTAAAGAATGATTGAAGAAAGCCTTTCACATCAAGGATCTTGGGGAGTTGAAATATTTTCTTTGCTTGGAGATAACAAGAAAACACAAAGGTCTCAACATCAACCAAAGGAAATATGCATTGCAAATCCTACGAGATACTGGATTAGAAGGCCCCAATGGAGATCAACAATAAACTAAGCAAAGATAGAGGAGAAACTTTGAAACACCCCACACCCCACAGGCTTATGTATCTTACTATAACCAGACCAGTAATCACGTTTGCAGTCAACTTCCTCAACCAATTTATGCAACAGCGGGCAAGAGGCACCTAGATGCGGCTCTTCGAATTGTCAAATACATGGAGGGGGCTCCAGGACAGGGACTACATTATGCAGTAGACAACACCACTCCAGATTGAACACTCTGAATCTGTCATTTATGTTATGTGATAACAAGTCTGCAATCCATACTGCAGCTAATCCAATATTTCACGAACAAACAAATGCATATAGAGATCGATTGCCATCTCATCAGACATAAAATCCAGCAGGGAATCATCAAGACAACTCATGTCAGCAGCAAAAATCAACTAACATTTTCACCAAACCTCTACGGTTCTACCTCTCCGCAATTCAAGGAACTTCTATCAAAGTTGGGAGTTGTTGATATACACTCACCAATTTAAGGGGGAATGTTAGGATTTTATATTAGAAATTTAGAATTAACATTGTAACATAGGAAGCAATGTATGTTTGCAACGGCTAGTTCTTGTTACAGTAACAGTAACCAATTAATCAAAACAGAACAAAACAACAATCACAGCACAACTGTCTTCTCAATTCTTCTTCACCTTCGATCCTCTTCCTCTCCCATGCATCCCTTCTTCCTCCAACGACATAGGAGAAAAATTTTACACATGTTGCCGGACTATCGCTTCCTTGATGTGAATTACATATTTTGAAGAATACAGTGACTACTTGTGGTCATTCTCCAGAAACTCATCTCCCTATTACTTCCAAATGCAATAAAACTCTTGTTATAGATTTAGGTACAAACCAAACATATACTACTCACTTATCTTTACTATACAAAGGGAGCAAGGGCAATGAAGATGCAACCCATCTAAACCACTGAGGTCTCACAACAGGTTAATATGCTTCGATCTTAATTAAGACCGTTTGTGCAACATGTAGGGATCACTGCTCGTCAACAGCACGAAGTGAAACCACTGAGGTCTGCAGCTTCTTCCTAATCTCTTGCGGGTTTGCGCCCACCCACTTGGACAGTACATTCCCATCCTTCAACAACACAAAGGTAGGCATGGCCTTCACTACCATGTTCTTTGCCACACTCTGTTACAAACACGTATCCAGTTTAAAATATTGTGTCATCTAACAAATGAGTTTTAGATTTTCCCTGGTCAAAGTACTTTTTGGGTAGGTTTGGATAATCCAAAACAATAAGGTTTTAGAGAAAATCTATATTTTTTTGAAACAGGGGAACTTGGTTAAAATGATTGTTTTACATGTGATTTTCAATACAGTGGACAATTGGCTCAAAAGGAAACATGCAATTTGTTAATTAATTGCCGTACATAATAACATTTTGTGCTTATGTAAGCAATAACAATAGATTGTTGATGCTAAAAACTTCGTGGATCTCTGATAAATTAATTGTACATTCATTGACTGTCAGTGTCCAAACTTCAAAACAATGAAGACTAAGGTTTCATTTCGGTAATTAAAGAATTTGAATCTTCGACTCCAAAAATGTATTCAAATTGACATCTAATTCAAATAATGTTTCAAGTTGACATCTGATTCAGATAATGTATTTTGAAAACACGTATCAATTAATGTCTGGATAAAATAATGTAGTTTTTGTAAAAACAAAGGTTTCAGAAGAAAAGAGGACGGAGAAAAGACAGAATGTGTTTGAGAAGATAAAAAAGAGATCTTACCACTTCTTATCTTTTTGGAAAATAAGTTCTCAACAAAAAAACACAGATTTATGATGTCTTATTTGGGTGATGCAAACACCGTTGTAAGTTTGAAACCATTTTTCAGAAATATACAATTTTTCATTAAAAATGTATTATTTCGGACTATCCAAATAAAGCCTAATTGTTGAATGATTTTCAAACCAAGATCACATTCTACTGTTAGGGTTTGATTTGGTTCCCATAACTCGTGTGAACTAGGAAAGGATTCCTCACCTTCACTTCGTCAACATCGACAGTGATGAAAAGAATATCAGTGTAGTTGTTGGCCAACCCTTCAAAGAAAGGATTCATGGCAACGGATGGGAAACACCATGATGCTGTGAAATGAACAAATACCTGTACCAAACCAACAAAAAACTAAGAAACAAAAAACCAACATGTCCATCTTCCAATTTTGGTGTATGGCTACTTCAGAATCAAAGCAAAAACTGGAATCAAGGAAGAGATCACTCAAATTGGAGGTTACTGGAGGACTCACTGGGCAGTGGTTGTTGTTGGCTTGAGTTTGGAAGAAGTCCCAAGATTCCTCCGAGTTAACCTTAACCACTCTAGGTTGAGTGATCTGCCTTTGGTTTTCCATGAGAGATTGTATCTTGAGTTGTATATGATCTCACTCGGCTTGGGGTATTTTTATACAAGGATAAAGGTCAACAAGTCATATTGGAAGCCAGATAAGAATGAAATATGATGTTTGGATATATGAAAGTTGTACTGTTTTATCTATCTTGATATTTATCGTTCTTTCTTCTTATTATTATTTGCAAAACAATAAGTAATTTAATACTTTAATAAATCAAAGTATCACAAATACTCTTTTGGTACTTGATATGTTTAAGGTTTTTAGTTTGATAAGGTCCTTTCTTAATTACTATAATGTCAAATATAGAAACTAAGTTCTTCAAGTCAAGTTTGTCTGTACTTATATCGGCTGTAAGCCTGTAACATAAAGTCAAGTTTGAAACAACCGGCTGGAGGATGTAATGAACTGGAAAAAGTTGATCAAATCAATGAATGTGTAAGATATCATGATTTAAAAATATGATATATTGATGATATTTTGAATTAAAAATAAATAAATAAATTGAAGATATTATGAGTTGTTATTCTCATCCGACGTTTATAACTTATTCGTATAATTGCCAAACTCGTTCTGTTCATTATTAGTTTTTTTATATTGACAAGTGGACGGGATAAGGCCACTTTTATCACGCATCCATATCCAAAAGGACTCCGCCCATTGTTTATGCAAAGATCCTTGTCTGTTTACTGTGGGAGATGTTGTCGAAGATAGTGTTGGCATGCTCACAAGGCCAGCTAATGAAGCAGAGGATTCTTTCAATGATTTATTTTTTAATGCATCTTTGCATTTAAGCCTTAAATTTCGTTCTAATATTTGGAACGTATTTTGCAACATCCCGAAATAGCAGAAATTTAAAAATTTAAACAATCAAGAGATTACTCAGATCAAATCATCAACGGAAATGTTACTCATATAAATCAACAGTCGGTGCATCAATAATACAACATAGTTTGTCAAAAGACGTGATTACAACAATACAATGAAAAGACAGGTACAGCAATCACGATAACCTCGAAGAGTCCGAAGAGGTTCCTGACCCCAAAATGTATGTGCCCGTTGTCACCACCCGACAGAATCTACTGCGGTCCTGAAACATGAATCAAACAACGATGCCTGAGTTTCCCATTAGGAAACCCCGTATGTCAAGCTCACCTATATGCATGCAATAGTACGGTAAATGAACTTATCATTCTAGTGACATATCATATCACATCTGCAATGCATCAAATCCCTCCAAAGGTAAACGAGACATCAGCCCAACAACAACGACCCTCAACAGGGTCCACAAGGACATCCGTCCACCAACAACAACGGGTCTCCCTCGGAAACCTACCGTAGGCACATACGGTCTTACGGACAGCACGCGACGCGTCCCCCCACACGCGACTACACGAGCCTAAGGGATCGTTGAGGAGCGTCCGCACTTCCGCGCAAGGAACCACGTGGTCTACACCACCTTCGACGGAGTTGTAGCCCGGTCGGTCAACATCTCAGGATAGGTGCCCAATCGGAGATCATCGCTGGCACAACATCAGCGGCATCGCCGACACAACATCGGCGGTACAACATACGTCCGGCACAACATCGGACGACACAACCACAAGCCGGAACATCGTCGGCACCATCATCGCCGGCAAAAACCTCGACGACATCGACAGAGGACACGAGTTTCCATGGACAGAGTTGACACAACACAAGGACCAGGATTTCAGTTCTGCACACAAACGGTCGACCGAAAAAGCCTAACCGGTCGACCGTCCCCAATAGGTTCGGTCGACCGAAAGTCTACAACGGTCGAACTATTCTACGCGTCACTTAAGTCCAAACGGTCGAACAGAAGTCTAAAACCGGTCGACCGAACACGAGGTCAAAATCCGGAGTTGGTCAAAATCAACAAGATTGTTCGGTCTACCGACTCAGGGGTCCCGGTCAACCAAAAACTACCAGGGTCATCCTAATAGTCTACGTCATATAACGGTCGAACGATATACATAGATCGGTCGAACAGCATGCGGATTCATTAAGTACACTTAAGTTCCAGTCGAACGACCTCAAGGAACCGGTCGACCAAAACACAACAAAAGCCCCGATCCACCAGCACAATGCACAACCGGTCGACCGCCATAAGTCATCGTTCGACCGGTGATGGTTAAAATCGGGCAAAATACACTACGGCGGTCGACCGCCCGAAGGGACCCGGTCGACCGTTGGTCGTCTTCAACCTCGCGCCAGCCGAGGATTTACGCAAATACGTCGCCGGAGAGGTCTCCGACCTCCCCCGACCGACCAACAAAACTCTCCCACGAGGGTGAGCAACAACAAAACACACTAAGAACCGGCATACCTCAAGACGAAGACGGAGCACACCGGAGTTTGCTCAACATCGCCCGTCGACCTCCCCTCCGATCACGCGCGCCTCGCGTCCGTCTCCTCGACTCCACACGCCGGAGCCTCCTCCTCTACTGCGCCGGAAATGGAAGAAAAGGGAGAGTGAGAGAGATGGGTTTGGTGCAAGAAATGAAGGAGAGAATCCTTCAACCAACACAAAAAACAACACACAACACCCCCACCATCCCCCTACTCATCCTATTCTTCTCCTTCCCCACGCACAACACTGTTCACTGTCTCTTCCCAATGCTAACCGCCTCCTTAAACACCATTAGCATAAATGCATCTAAGCCTTAAATTTCGTTCTAATATTTGGAACGTCTTTTGACTTTGCTAGTGTTAAACTCAAATATAAATGATATAAATTCAATATTCCATTTCATTGGATATAGGAATACAAGATCTTTAGGACATTTATATGGTGCACAAAAGATGAATACATGATACATATTTCACAAACTATTATCATATATCAAATAGCTTGAAGTACGTGGCAATTGAGTTCATGCCACAGATGATGTATTTGTATGGAGTCTCGTTCAGAGTCGGAGTTTGACGACTTATTCCTTCTTCTATTTCAAGGAACAATATCGCTGCGACAATTTGGTTTCAAGTTTTTGGGGCCTGATGCTTTGCTCCTTTTCATATTTAAAGGGACCATCTTACTATGGTAATTTAGCTTCTTGTCCAAAGAGATTCAAGCATATATTCCATCGTTTGACAAGTTTATCTCTGATAAGGAGAGATTATCAAATAAGGGTTAGCTTTAAACTCATAACCAGGGCAATCATTTGGCTTATATATTTCCATATGTTGTTTGACGATTCATTCCCTTATTTATTTGAAGGGGACCGTCATGTATAGCAGTTTAGTCTGTTTGCTTTGGTTTTGTTTGGTGATTGTCTTTATTATGATCACCGCGATCTAGTCAGTTTAGCCTCATAACATGGAGAAAATTTATGTACATATTTGGTTATGGAGATGATGATTCTTATATTAGAATATCACCAAATGGTTAGTTTAGCCTCGTAACCTAGGAAGGTTTTGTGTATGTTTAGGTTCTTTAACTTTATGATGAATACACCGCGTCAATTTATCAACGATAATTCTGATATTAGAATGTCGTAAAAAAAATGGTTAGTTTAGCCTCATAACCTAGGAGGTGTTGTATATGATTTGATTTAGAGAATTATTCATATATCATAATGTTTTGGTCAGTTTAGCCTCATAACCCAGAGGAGATTTATGTTTGATTTGTCAACGATAATTCTTATATTAGAATATCATACAAACGGTTAGTTTAACCTCATAACCAAGGAGGTGATTTGTGTATATGTATGTTATTTGGACGATTATTCTTTTGGTGTCAATATCGTCATGTCTTGGTCAGTTTAGCCTCATAACCCAGAGGGATTTATGTTTGATTTGTCAACGATAATTCTTATATTAGAATAATATCGTACAAACGGTTAGTTTAACCTCATAGCCTAGGAGGTGATTTGTGTATATGTATCTTTGTTATATTGCCGATGATTCTTATGTATAAATATCATCAAATAGTTAGTTTAATCTCATAACTGGGAGAATATTTTATATACTCAATTTGTTGAGTGTCTTGGACAGTTTAGCCTCGTGACCCGGAGGGTTCGTATATATATTTTGTTATATTGTCGATGATTTTCTTATATTTGAATATCATCAAATAGTTAGTTTAATCTCATAACTGGGAGAATATTTTATATACTCCATTTGTTGAGTGTCTTGGACAGTTTAGCCTCGTGACCCGGAGGGTTCGTATATATTTTTTGTTATATTGTCGATGATTTTCTTATATTTGAATATCATCAAATAGTTAGTTTAATCTCATAACTGGGAGAATATTTTATATACTCAATTTGTTGAGTGTCTTGGACAGTTTAGCCTCATGACCCGGAGGGTTCGTATATATATTTTGTTATATTGTCGATGATTTTCTTATATTTGAATATCATCAAATAGTTAGTTTAATCTCATAACTGGGAGAATATTTTATATACTCCATTTGTTGAGTGTCTTGGAAAGTTTAGCCTCGTGACCCGGAGGGTTTGTATATATGTTTTGTATTTGGGTTTGTTCATTTGTTTGTTAAATGAAGACTCCATCACCTGTAAGAGAGAGGGAACCCAAGATCATGCTTGGCGTGCATCCTCGCCTACGACTAAGGTAGTCCGTATTTTAGTTTTGACTACTCCAACGATAAGAGAGAGGGAACCCAAGATCATGCTTGGCGTGCATCCTCTCTTACTATTAGAGCAGTCAATATTTATATTTTGTGTTTGTTTTCAATTTTGAGGTTGGTTGACATATTTTCCAAATTTAAAGGGTTTATTTTATAATTGATCCAATTTGAGATGTGATTTTGTAATTTTGCCCATTTCGGGGACTATTTGTATCAATATGTATATCAACGGTGCAACTTATATGCCATTGCAATTAATTCACCGTTAGGGTGGGTTTGTGACTTATTTATTCGTGATTTGTTTAAGACTATTGCGTAACCCCGGAATTCCCTTATTTATTCCTTTCATAGGGGTTAATATGCAAATTTATCTTTATATTGCATATGCATGGGAACGTTACTGCTGTGTACGTGGTTACATATGGAGGGTGAGAATATTTCTCTTCATTGGTCTGATTTCTTTACATCTCATGTGGATGGATTTAAGGGAATCAAATTATAAAACATATATTGTTGGCTACATGGATATAATCCAACAGTAGCGATCAGAACCAGATATATGCTTTTGTCGATTATATTGGGGGACATTTTGACGTAGGATTCATGAGTTCTATATACCTGGCCGTATCTTTGCGTCTATGAACTTATCGTCATGTAGATGGGTGACCTTTAATTCGGTATTTCTAGCCTTGTATTTGTAGTCTTGTGAACATTAGTTCGCATTGGGATTTCCTATCGATCAAGAATCCAACTTACGTATTTACGAACATGTTTTTTTGTCATGATTGTCTGGATGTGTATATCACCGACTAGGGGATGTTCTCTCTTTTGACGTTTACAAACGGTTTATCTCCAATTCCACCATCAAACTAATCTAGATAGATCCTGGAATGTTAAGTGCACTTGTTTGATCCATTTTACTTTTGTTTAGAATACAGATCATTTGTGACTTATTGGCGTGAATTGATTAGAACTCCCTATGATGATAGTATTCTTTTTATTTTATTGCTCAAAAATAGTCTTGTTTGAAGTTTCAATCTTTGCGGATTGCGAGTGCATACTTTCAAAATATACTTCACGTAGACTTTCAAAATTGGCTAATTTTGTTAATTCTCATAGACTTCCAAGTAGATTTCGCGCATACTCCACATGGATCAGAATTGATTTGGATATTACTCATTTAGTCATGAGGATAAGAGAGATGTGGTGCACCGTTTAGATAACATTTCCCTTTAGTTATATATATATTTTTATTGTGTTTGGTTTCATAACTTTGGATTGGATTCGCTGAAATTAACAAGATCGTGATAAGATTTTGACAGCATTTTGATATAAGCTTTTATATCTTTCAGAATTTTTATAACCATCCGAATATCAATTATATGATATCATGATAATACATGTTTAATTTCTGCGACAAATTCGGCAGCCTTCCGGCGTTCCTTTTTTTATATATGTAAGAATATAATCAATCAATCCGGGTACAATTCCTCAAAAGGAAAGTGGCCGAAATGACATATAAGAGACGATTATCCGGGTACAATTCCTCAAAAGGAAAGTTGCCGGAATAACCGTGTTTGACAACCATCCGGGTACAATTCCTCAAAAGGAAAGTGGCCGGAATGATTGTGTTGGTAAATCGGACGATTATCCGGGTACAATTCCTCAAAAGGAAAGTTGCCGGAATAATCGTGTTTGGCAACCACCCGGGTACAATTCCTCAAAAGGAAAGTGACCGGAATGATTGTGTTTTATTATTATTATTATTATTATTATTATTATTATTATTATTGTATTTTTAAGATGAAGTAATCGTCGACGTTGCACTTGCCGGAGTTGCTACGGAGATTTGATAAACCAGAGTCGTCACGGAGGCAGCGTTGCTGCCAGAGTCGCCGGAGTTGTCGCGGCTGCCAAGTTGGAGTCGGCGTTGGATGAAACCGGAGAGGTCAAATTGTTGTTGGTGTTGTATATTGTCCGAAGTTGTGCGTATATGTGCTGTAATTTCGAAGTCGATGCCCGTGTTGGAATTAACGGAGCCGGAGTCACGGGGATTGCTAGGACCGAAGACGCCTTCTTCACGAGGGTCGTCGAATTTTCCTCACCGACAACAAAGAAACAAAATCCTCTCTCCCTCACGTCACTCTCTCTTTGGTGTGTGTATGTATGTACGTATGGGTTTTTGGTGGGTGTATGTATGGAGTTGTCCGGAGTTATGTGTACGTGTTGTTACTGGCTTGGAGAGATCTGTGTTGTTGTGTATGTATATTCTTTTATAGAGGAAGAGAAATAGAAGTGGGAGGAGAACGTGTGATGATGGATCAGATCATGGGCATGATCGTGGGGATGAGAGGTAGTGAGCATGGGGTTGACGTGGAACATGTCATGAAGGACGTGAGTTGTGAGGCTTGAATCTCACGCATGCATGAGGTGAGAATTTGCAATATGCATGTTGATTATGAAAAATTACTGACGTGAGTCGTGAGATATGCATCATCTTTGTATCTATTTATTTTATTTATGTTCTCAATGGTAAAATTTCATTTTTACCTTTGAATCATGTGAATTTCCACATCTCTTCCAGTTTTGACTATATTTTCATGTTTAATCGAATAAACTTAGATCAAGAGATTGATCTACGAAATACTACTTCATTTTGATGATATTGCTTAATCTATACTTCAATAGAGTTCCAATTTCCACTAAGTTGGGATGGCAATTGGTCGACGATCATTAGAAAAATTGTATCGATTTGAGATTATTTTTTTTGTGTGTCAACAATAACAAATAGAAACTAACATTCCAGCGACCTTTTTGAAAAATTAGAATTCAAAATGCAAAATCAAACCATCGTTGTTACCATCAATCATGGTTTTCAAGAAAAAATCATTTTTCTTGCAACGTTAGAATAAATATTAATTTGTTTTAGAAAAAAAGAATTTTTTTATTAAATATTCTACAATTTTTAATCCAAAATATCCCCAATACCTTCTAATATTTTATATCATAAACATCTAACAATTCAAAATAAAATTTCAGTCGCACAGACGGACAGTCATGTTGAAACATATTTGAAGTTTAGCACTTTGGTCATGTGTATTACGAGGGAAATCAGTGACTGAAACTTCTAATGCTAATTTCACAAGTTGTGGACTATAATGTAGGTTAAGACTAAGGTCAAGTTCGTATGTATGATAAATTACCTTCTCTGGGAAGCGCAAAAGCTTGGATTCATCGCCTCCTATGATCTCGTGGGACTAATCGTGAATCCACACATGTTCCTCCGACGGTGATCTCTACTCCAGATGGGACTTCAGGAACGAAAGAAATCACAAATCCGGAGTATCTGCAATGGAAGAAGGCAACTGCGATGCTGAAGGCTTAAATCATTGCTACACTAAGCGAGGAAGCCCTTAGTGTGGTGGTTCGCCACAAAACTGCAGCATAAGTGTGGAAAAGCTTGGAGAAACACTTTACAGAAGGATCGGTTGAAAGAGAACTCCTGCTTTTTCAACAATTGCAGATGATTCGTAAGTCTAGCTTTCAATCTCTTTCTGAATACCTCAAGCAATTGAAACACTTTTGTGATGAATTAGCTGCAATAGATAAGCCAGTTCAAGAACAACATATGGTGTTTTGGTTGATAATGGCTTAGGATATGCCTATAGTAGTTTTGCTGTCTCTGTATCCAGACCTCCTGTTCCCTCCTTTAGCGAGGTTGTCACCACTCACCATGCTCAAGAGTCATGAAATTAGGGCAACAATGTATGAGCTGAATGTCATACCATGGTGATGTATGGAGAGAAAGGGAACAACAAGAAAGGAAAAGGAAAGCAAAATTACTCTAAGAATGGGAACAAGAATGCTGGAAACGCATCTGATGAATTTGGTGGAACAAAGAATGTAATAACTAATGTCAATGACAGTGGAAATGGAGAAAAGGAGCAGCGCTCCATGCCGGTTGTTATCTGTCAAATTTGCTCCAAAACTATTCAACACTTAGTGTTGGCAAAGGTTCAATCACGCCATTCAGCCAAGTGACACACAACAGGCTTTTGTTGAAATGTCTCTTCAAGAGTCAGGTAACTCAGATTGGTATGCTGATACAGGAGCATCATCACATGTCACTCGAAATCCAGGTATGATACACTCTCTTGTTCCATATACTTGTAATGACTCAATTATGGTAGGTAATGGTTAGTGTTTACCTATCAAAAACGTTGAAAAGGCTGATATTCCACTTAAAAAAGGAACTGTCTGCCTTAAGAATGTGTTGTTTGTGCCACAAATGAAAAAGAACTTGATCTCAGTGAGCCATTCACCAATGATATCCCTTTTAACGTGAAATTCTCCAATGATGATTTTGCTGTGAAATACAGAAGGGCAAAAGAAGTAATTGACACAGGAACAAAAAGAGGAAGGTTGTATGTGTTGGGTAATCTAAAACACACTGCAATCTTTTCTAGTAGAAATAAAGCCATGGATGAAGACCTTTGGTATAGAAGACTAGGCCATGCTGCTCTAAGGCACTTAGCAAGAGGACTAATTGAAGTCAGAAGCTGTAAAAGGACTAGATTTGCCTTAGTTGAATGATAGCCAAAGCAACAAGGCTTCCCTTTGTTTCTCTTTCTTAAAATTTGAGTCTGAATGTATTTGATAAGGTTCATAATGACATTTGGGGAGCAACACCTGTAGTGTCTGTCCATAAATATAAGTACTTTGTAACTTTCATGGATGATTGTTCAAAATTCATTTGGATATTTCCCTTGAAATGTAATTTTGAATTTTTCTCTTGCTATCTTGTCTTCGAGGCTTACGTTAAGAAGCAATTTAACAAGGAAATTAAGGTGTTTCAATCACATGGAGGAGGAGAGTATAACTCAGCTGTATTTATCAATTGCTTAAACAGGGAATTGTTAACAACTAGAAAAATAGGATTCACCGACGGATTCGTATCCGTCAATGAAGGTGACCGCTCATCGACGAATAGCATTTTTCGTCGATTCAATCATTCACCGACGGAAACACTTTATCGGGTGATACTTTCGTAGTATTCTCGGATGAGAAATTTAAACCAACAGATTCTTATCGTCGGTGTATGTTTTCGATAAAGAAATCCATGGTAAAATGAAATTTATCTCGCAAAAAAGGCACCAACGGTTGAGTTTCCATACACCGATGGATCTTTCCGTTGGTGAATTGTTTTTGAGAATATTCACCGACGGATGATATTTTGAAAAACAATCGTTACGAACTTATTAAATTTAACTACACTGACAGATGTAGTCGTCGGTTCATTAATACGGATAACACCGATGGATATACACCGACGGACTTTGTCCGTTGGTGAATCATTACATCAGTATCCCCATACGGTCTCTATCCTCATTCGATCATTAAGATTCTTATTAGTTTTCAATTAGTTAATGTTGTTTGTTGAATTTATTTCTGAATTTATGATATTTTCTTCTTTTAGGAACAATTTAGATGTTTTACGAGGATCCAGTGAGATGAGCTCTCAAAGCTCTATTAATTTGGTTGTTGCAGTCCCGGATTTGGTCGGAACTCTTCTCGATGACGGCGATAAGACGTGTGAGGATGTAGTCCAGTCTAGTCACCCGGACAGACATGTACATACCACGCGGGACGCCATCCCAGGCAGAGATCGATGCCATATTGTAGGTTAAGCAAAATGTTTTGACAGATTAGGAGCTAAAGATGTTGAGAGGTGAGCTAGCAAAGACGAAAACAAGCTTGCATACATGCAGTTGATGATCGAGTTTTTGATGGCAAATGGGTCTTATAATCCTCATGTATTTTATTTGTGATTTAATAAGGTCTATTACATTTAAAGTTAATTTTTATGAATTATAATCTTAATGTATAATGTTTTAAATTGGAAACACCGATGGATTGTCGGTAGAAGAGGAAAAATTGGAAACCCAGAAAGAGCAAATAGCTTTTTTCTAGTTTTGGACAAAGACTTAACACCGACGGAACGAATCCATTAGTGTAGGTGCCGAGGATTGTTGCCAGACATACACTGACGGTACCTATCTGACGGTGGAGGGTCTGACATTTGTTGGCAACACATACACTGACGGTACCTATCTATCGGTGTAACTTACCAATATTTATCGCCGACGGTAGGTTTCTGTTCGTGTATGTGTACCACCGTCGGAGTACGTATTAGTCGGTACAATATACACCGATGAATGTTTTCGTCGTGTTTTGTCGTCGGTGTTCTTCAATGCGATTAAAGAATGTGAAAAATTTTGACAAGAAATTTCACGCCAAAATTAACACCAACGGTGTCTATCCGTCAGAGTAGAGAAACACTGACGCATGTATCACCGACGGTGGGTATATCCATCGGTGTATAACACCGACAGATAGGGGCAGACACCGACAAATAGGTATCGTCAGTGAATCCTTGTTCTATTGTAGTGGTTCGACAATCTTCTTATCCTCACACACCACAATAAAATGATAGTGTTAAGAGAGGGCACAAAAGTATTGTAGACAAAGCTCTCTCTATGATGGCTCAATGTGTTCTACCAAAAGGCTACTAGTTTGAAGCATTTAACACAACAATCTTTCTCCACAACACAACTCCATCACTACATAATGGTAACCTCATTCCTTGTGTTGCTTTGTTCAATCATCAACCAGATCTCTCTTGCTTTATAGTATTTGGAAGTAGATGCTTCCCATACCTTAGAGATTATGGAACTAACAAATTTAGTTCAAGATCTTTACCATGTCTATTTGTGTGATATAACTAGGGGAGAGCAACTTTCGGTCCGGTCCGGGGTTTTGGACCGGACCGATCAGTCCAGGTTCGGTCCGGACCGAAACCAACCGGTCTGGGTTTCGGTCCGACCCTCGGAAGGGATTCGGGTTTTGGTCCGGTCAGGTCCGGTCCCGGACCAAAACCCAAAAATCCCCACAAAAATTCGGTCCGGTCCGGGTATTTGGACCGGACCGGATCGATCGGTCCGGGTTCGGTCCGGACCCCGGAGAGAATCCGGGTCCGGTCCGGTCGGGGTTCGGTCCGGTCTGGGTCGGGACCGAAGCTCTCCCCTAGATATAACACTAAACACAAGGGCTATAGTGTGTTGGTATCCTCCTATGGGTAAAGTATATACATATAGCATGTAGTGTTTGATGATGGTCTTCCTCCCTACATGCATCCTAGTTTGTTACATCATCCACAAATAGGGAGCATATCAGTTGTATCTTACTTAGAATGGTTAGAGGAAGACTCCTCAGAGTCTAGTCATTTTGAAGTTGTTGAACATTCTCTTGCAACATTGGGTACAGGTGCACCTCCAGATCCTCTTGCAAACACACCACATTATGTTCTAGAGAATGATCATCATGTGGCTCCAGAAATGGTTCAAACTGTAGTTGTTGATGCAATTGATTTACCTTAAAATCTAGTCACTGCAAATGATCATGAAGAAGCCCAAGCAGAAGAGAACAAATGCTCCTGCTGCTTCTCACCCCATCACAACAAGATCAAGAGTTGGAAGAGCCAAACCGAATCCAAAGTATGCACTCAGTGATGCTTTAGTCAGCAATGCTCACTCAGAGCCTCAGTCACTGAAACTCTAAAGACAAAGGCTGGAAAGAAGCAATGGAGGAGATTCAAGCTGTGAAAGGAAATGAGACTTGGACCTCAGTACCCAAGACTCAGCAAATGCATGTAACTGGTTCAAGGTGGGTTTTCAAAACCAATGGAAAAGTGGAAAAGTTAAAGGCTTGATTGGTTGCAAAATGTTACAATCAAATTAAGGGAGTCGACTATTTTGAGACATTCCCTCCAACGTTAAACCGGCCACAATCAAGCTAATTCTCATTGTTGCTTGCACCAGAGGATTCAACATCAAGCAACTTGATGTAAAAAATGTGTTCTTGCGTGGTGATCTATAGGAGCCTATCCATATGGTCCAACCACTCGACTTTGTTGATAAATACAAGCCTAAGTATGTTTGCAAGCTAAACCAAGCACTCTATGGGTTGAAGAAAGCACCTAGAGCATGATTTGCAAAATTTAGTTCCTTTTGTCTAATGGATTCTATAGCATCAGTGCAGACTCTTCTCGATTCTTGAAGCCTTCGGGAGATGGAGTAAGTGCCTTGTCACTGTAAGTTGATGGCATTGTGCTGACAGGGAGTTACTCAACTCAACTTGACATCTTTATGAAAGAAATAAGCAAAGTTTTCTCCATGAAGGATCTAAAATATGTTCAGTACTTCCTACGGGTTGAAATAAAACATTCCTCACATGGTCTATTTCTCAGCAAAGAGAGGTGTGTTGCTTCTATACTAAAGAAGGCTCAAAGATGTCGATGCAAGTCATTCAAAACTCCTCTCCCATCCAAGTTGGACAACATCCTTGCCTCTTGTTTGGAGATTTTATTAGTTCAAATACCGCAAGTGCACAACGTCAATGAAGACGTGGTAAGTACGGGTCGTACCACGAGGAGTTGTGTGTGTTGTCGTTCCAACCATACTCGAATGGGAGGGAAAAGAAGATGGAGAAGATTATGTTAAACTAACTAAACTAGACTAAGAATGAAATAACAAGATAACTAAACCTCCTTGGAGCGGAGGTGTGTAGAAGTGTGTGTGTGAGAGGGTGTTCAATGCAATTAGACACAAGTGTAGTGTGTGTGGGATATAAGTAGAAGATATTGTAGAATCTAAGTATAAGACACACAACACTACATGACAACCATGAACATGGATATTTCACATAAAATTTAGGTTAATTTTAGATTATCAAGCATGTAATAAGTACCTAGTGTGACTATTAGAGCATTAATTAATCATACCTACAACCTAAATCATTCATGTGAATGTGCACCAAACATGAATTCATACATTTCAAGCCAATTTCATACAAAGATAAACCATTACAAGAAATAATATAAATTCTAGATCTAGCATGAGACAAGTATCTAGTGTGACCATTATCTGATCTAATACAAGTTTAACATGCTACAAGTATAGATATACATTAAGCACATGAAAATGACACAAATAAGAAAAACCTATCACCACACAACACAGTCTACATCACCTCCACCCCAAATGGGGTGAATCTACTCTCTACTCATAACAACAAGCATGGAAAGCAAAAAATCTACACTAAACATGGTAAGAATAGCAAACTACTAAATCAACCAACAAAATGTAAAAATACTTGAATAGAAAGAAAGATAAAGAACAGAAGAATTCAAATCTAACATTAGATTAATCAAATAGTGAGATTACAACATTCATCCATCAATATTCCTTTGCAGCCAAATTGGGTAAACTAAACATATTCTAATGGAGGAAGGTGGAGGAAGAGAGCTAAAGGTAGGAGAAACATTGTTATTTATAGAAGGTGATGTAGATGAATCTAGAAGCAATCCGATAGCTGTAATCAATTTCTCTATGTTCTGGTACACCCAAATAAATAAGTTCGAGCCACGAGATAAATTAGGGAGGATTTGGACCAACAAGATCCGCCATTGGAAGATTAGGTTGGTCTGACCCGCCTCGAATTCTTCCATCATCTTAAGTTAGCCATTTAGTACGTGTGGTGCACTCTAGGTCCGCTGGTTCGAGCTCATTTGGCCTTAATTCCCAAAATACTCCTCAAGATCATGGTATTAAGGGATTTTTGCACCAGAAATGTCTTCCTTTCGTTCAGGTCCCTCCTAGTTTCATTTGGGTCATTCATTAGCTGCAGATGGGTCATTGAGCATGACAAACAAGTCCAAGATGCTTCAATAAGGTCCTTTCGTTTTGCATTTCATTCATTTTCTCTTCCTTTCTCTTCTTTATTTCCTAACCCTGAAACACATCAAATAAACACTCGAGTAACACAAAATTAGGGGAAAATAAAGGATATATAGTATGAATGCAATGTATGATATGCTACTAATCACCTCTCCCTCCACAACAATAGGAGATATTGTACGATTTTGTGTCCCCATGTATGTATATATTTTAAAAAATTTAATACAACATACAAGATCGATTTTATACTTTCAACAATTTTATGTACACTACTTTGTGTTTATTCTAATATCATGCAATCCTACATATAATAAAATAAATCACAAAGAGAGAATCATACCCAAAGGTTCCCTAAAACCTTTCGCAGATCCGGAGTCGCGTTGCCCGTTGAATCGTCCGCTGATTCGCCTCCAAGTGTTCACCAAACTCCAAACAAGATTAGAGAGAAATGAGCTAGTCAATCAATCTCTAATTAGGTTTAGAATCTAGCTAATAACCCATCTTTAAGCTCCTGAGATTTTCTATCTCCAAAACTTAAATTACTAAGAGATTTTCGTGGTGATTAAAGGAGAGATTAATGAGAGAAAGAATTTTTGCATTAACATAAACAAGTAGGAGTGGTCCTTTCATAGGCTCTCAAAACATCCTTATCAAGAACTATTCTTTAGTCATGATCTCTTGTTTATTCTCTCCTAAAATTAATATATAGTTGTCACATAAGCACCCTTAAAACGTTTTATTAAATCTGGAATTAATCCAACCCATGATCTAATTAATCTCTTAATAATTCAGGCAGAAATCGCACTGTTCGGTCGACCGAGAAATTTTCTCGGTTAACTGAACCATTCGGTTATAACACATGTTCGGTGCACCGTGAGATGGACGGTCGACCGAATCCGCATGAGAAAAATTCTCTGGTAAAATTCGGACGAACCACGTCTTCTCTTCGGTCTACGGTTGACTCATCAAAATTTCTCCTGGTGCATAATCATCGGATGACCGTGTCACCTTCGGTCTACTGAAAATATTTTTTTCGGTTGACCGTTCACACTCGGTTAACCGAACACGATTGTGTAGACACTCTAGACAATTTCGGTCAACCAATTGTGTTTACCTGTTCCCCATTCGGTTAACGACCCGAAGATTCCCCGGTCGACCGAACCTTGAACGGTTCACCGTGTTTGACCCCGATTTTGCCTTTGTCAAATTTTGGATTTGTTTCCTACAAAATTTGATCTTTTGGGGTTTTTAGCAAATTCATATCCTATGTAATATATTATCTTATGTAATATTAAATTATCACACCCATAATATACACACCTAATATGAATTTATTATGATTCTAATTATGTCAATTGTCATGACATATTGATTTTATTCGTTCACCACATGTGTTCCTTTTTCACATGAAACCCGACACATCATATGAACTCAAAATCAAGCTTCTTGTTTCCCAGTTTTGTGGTGTGACCTATAGGAGGATCTAAGCTAAATTGGCAGTGATATTAAACACTTAATATCTCAAACTATAAGCGGTATCTAGCTACACATTATAGTTACCCAATTAGCATAGATGTCTTTGTTCCACTCGAACTAAAACACGATCCATTTAGTGATGTAAGTGCACCACTTGTGTCTGTTCCTTGCCTCATGATATTAAGAATATATACAAAGTAGAAATGTATCACCTTTGTATTATATTCATTTCTTGATCTCTTTAAGCTAATTGTAACTATGTAACTTAACTCAAGCTACATTGTTCACATTATAATTTTACTTTATCAAGGGATCCACTAATATCATCACTCAATTAAGAGGGACAACGATAATCGTTTGACTAACTATCTCTTCCAGCACAAGTCATGTTCAACCAACTATTGCCTTTATCACTATACTCATTGATAGATTTTGACAATAATCAAATTAAACACTTCTTGAGTGAAAAGATATAAGTCTCATATCTAAGGATCCAAGACACAGTAAAACATTAATGACACGAAACACAATTCCATAATGTTTTACTTGTTAGGTCTATTCAATATATAAAAGTAATATTTTCCTCTTTTATATACTCGTGTCGTCAATTATTTGTAGAGCTACAACAATCGATGACCAACACGATAATCTTATCTCGGTAATTAATGTTCCATATTAATTACCATGATTGTGAATAACTTTTGATTTATGTAAACCATTATCTTTTAGAGCTCTACGGTTAAGGACCCAACGCCTCTTCCTTAACACTTTCAAAAGACGAATACCATAATCAAGGAACAAAATGTTTGCACATCCAATTCATAATAATTGACACATAAAAGTAAAACTTTTAGAACACATTCCTTTCAGATATCACACTGTACAAACAATTATTAGGATTTCATTCAGTATATGACCTTAACAAGGCCAGATTTATGCTTACTTGCAAATTTTCTCTATCAGTTCATGCATGAATCCTCACCAACTACTCAAGAGAGTCCTTAAATATCTAAGTGGAACCTTTGACCTTGGAATGTGGATCTACCAAGGTAACAAACTCAGTTTGTATGGTTTCTCTAACTGTGATTGGGGTGGATGTGCATTGACCAGAACGTCAACATTTGGGTATTGTATGTTCCTCGGATCCACTTCCATCTCATGGAGATCAAAGAAGCAACCAACTATTCCCAAGTCTAGCTCAAGAGTAGAGTACAAAGCTTTGGCAACAACATATGAATTGGATTGGTTAGGATTCTTACATCAAGACCTTTAGGTGTCACTTCTCTCTACTCCAACCTTATTTGAAAACAACAAGAGTGATATATGTATGATAGAAAATCCGATTTTCCATGCTCGATCCAAGCATATTGAGATTCACTACCACTATGTTAGAGAAAGAGTGGCATTGGGTCTACTGAAAACCAAATTCATAGCTTCTTTTGGTCAGGTGGCAGACATCTTCACCGAGTCCCTATGTTGGCCTTCATTTCTGATCCTTTGAAGCAAACTTGGCTTGTTGCCTTAGCCAAGTTTAAGGGGAGTAATTAGACTTTGGGTTAGGGGTGACAATAGGTATCCGGAACCGGTCAAACCGAACCGGATCCGGTGGTACCGAACCGAGATAAAATGGATATGGATCATATATGGATTTTAATTTTTAGAACCAACCCGGACCCGGTTCTTACTGCTGGAACCGGATCCGGAACCAGATCCGGTTAATTATTTTTTTTAAAAACCTAGACCTATACACGTGACATCCCAACAGCCGCAAACACTCTACTCCCTTTTACCACTGAAACCCTATCTTCCTCTTCCGCCACCCCCTTCCACCGCACGACGATCGCCCCCTCCACTCCCACTCCCACTTCCTCTCCCTCTTACTCTTTGGTTCTCCACGCGCCCTTACGATCTTCTCCATGCCCCTCCGGTTTCTCCAACGTCTCCGATTTCTTCAAGATCTCAAAAAAGCTTCGGTTAGGAAGATTTGATTTCTGGTAAGGAAATCTTCATTGTTTGGTGCGTTAAGTTTTTTGCAAGTAAATCTTCATTGTTTCCTCTTCATTGGATTTACTCAATGATTTACGTGAATATCAATTTGTCTGCAATTTACGTGAATATCATTACTTCTACATCTATGGTCTTTCAACATTCACTGCATTGGTCAATGCCTTCAATATTTCAGTACTTCTGAGTATAAGCTACTTGTATTTGTTTAGGTTTCTGATTTCTAAGAATCCAAAAGATTGGGTCCCATTAGTAAAATGAAAGGATATTTTTCTATCTATTTCAATGCCTTCAATATTTTAGTACTTGTGAGCTACTCGTATTTGCATTCAAGTGCATGTGTCCGTCAGGTACATGGTTCCAGTAATTTGTTGTCCTAATTCAAAGTTGCCATTAGTAATGGTTGTGCAACTTAAGTTTGTGAGATTGAATTCACCTGTCCAGAGGAAACCATGAAAGCAAAAGTATGAACAAAATCTATGGCTTTGAGGGGGAGGTCAGGTCAAAGCTAAGTGAAAATTTTGTGGAGCTCTTTGCTGAGGTTTTCTGTTGTCTACCGTTGGCTCATGTCATAAATGAAAAGATTTTCGTAGTTCATGGTGGTATTTTTAGCGTTGATTGCGTTAAGCTTTCAGATAGTAGGGCAATTGATCGGTTTTGTGCAGTTGAGTGGGGAAATCCCAGTCAATTTGGTTGTAGTAAACAGTTGCTGTGGAGTATTATTTGGATGGTTTGGAGTTGAACAGTTGCTGTTGTGGAGATGAAATATACATGTAAAATTAGGGGGGGGGGATAATTTTTGCATACCAAATCCGGTTCTGGATACCCGTCAACCAAATGGATCCGGTTCTGGGTATCCAAGATGGGAATCAATCCGGATTCGGATCCGGTTCTGGATCCCAATTTACAATATGGATATGGTTCTGGTTCTACTACTATCTGAACTGATCCGTTGCCATCCCTACTTTGGGTATTAGTTAGTGGGCTTGATGTTGTATTTGTCCAGTCAGCCCAATGGGCCCATCTAAAATTGATGTTGTTTATGTTGTCAGGAGAAGAAGATCCAAGAGTTTGTTGAGAGTCCAACTGGCATCATTGTAACAAACTCTAGTATAAATATTAGAGTGCTTATAGATGGACGCGCGCGTTCAGAACACTGTTGATGTGGCATCTAGTCAGTCATCCACTCAGCTGCACAATCATAAAAAAGAAAGCGCGCCTAATTTCGAAAAAATGGCAAAAACCCTTAATCTTCCGTGCGACGATTCCTTTTCTGACGCAATGATGAAACCGAGAAAGGAGATCAAACTGGCGCCTGTTGACATCCGGAAAAGCCTAAAGAAAAAAAGAATCGTTACAGATCTTTCTCACGCTCCCTTTCTCCCCTATTCTCCATTAGATACCTCTGGAAACACATCGTCGTCGACAACATGGATTTGACAAACGAGGCTTCTACTTTGAGTGCGGTGGTGCACCAGGTTTGTAGTTTTAACCCATGCATTATGTTTCCGGTCTTTAAAATTGAAGGTTCTGATACGGTTGGTGTTTTCTTAGGCTTCGACGAATTACTTCCAGGCGTCCAAATGTTCGTGGACCCCAATAGAAAAGGTTTTGGGGAAGATGAAGGACACAGAGAAAGACGTCTTCCAGGCTACCCCCTTCGGTCATTTCCTAGACCTCTCTAACGTTCCCGTCAATAATGACATCGTCGACTAGTTCGTGGAACACTTTGACCCCGACAAGGCGGGTTAATGATCGACTCTTGGGTAGTACACTTCACAGCCAAAGACGTCGCCCTAATTTGGGGCTAAGATTACGTGGGAAGGCTGTAAGGATGCAGCCGAAGGAAGTCGCAACCCGGACGGGGGAGATTCTGACCAACACCCAACTTTCTGCCAGATGATTGCTCGCAGTTATGTGGGTAACGAGGAAGAGTACGTCCGACTCCTCATTTGTTACATTTTCAGCCATTTTTTGTTCTGTGATTGCATACATCTAACAAGAATCTGGTTCCTCAACCACTTGGCAGACTTCAAATGGCTACACAAGTACACGTGGGCCAAGGCTGTTTACGAGGCTGGAGAAAGCAAACTGGGATCTATGGGCTAGGAGATCTACCGGTGACGCGGAGACAAGGAGTGGATACGTCGATGGATGTGTTGCTGTACTACAAGTAATGTTCTTCCTTGTTAATCACGTTGATCTTTTTTAAGTATCGACTCTTTCCTTTTTAAGTTCCACTTTTTCCTTTATAAGTTATACCTTATCATTTTTAAGTTGTACTTTTTTGTTTATAAGTTACACCTTTTCCTTTTTAAGTTATACCTTTTCCTTTTAAATTTATACATTTTCCTTTATAAGTTATACTTATTCTTTTTTAAGTTATACTTGTTCCTTTTTAAATTATAATTTAACCTTTTTAAGTTATACTTTTTTCCTTTTTAAGTAGTGACTCATCATTTATAGTTTATTCTTTTCCTTCTTAAGTAGTGTCTCATTCTTTTTAAGTTAAACCAGGTCACGTTTTAAGAAGTTTCTCATCCATTCTAAGTTACTTTCCTATTTAAATAGTGTTTCATCCTTTATCATTTATCGATTTTCTTTTTAGTAATGGAAGTTCCTTTTTGAGTTTTAGTTTGTGATTGGGTTTCTTGTTCTTAGTTATGGCTGTGTGAGAAGTTCATTCTAGGGGAGCCGATAATGGGTGCCTACACTAGGTGGCTGGTGCCCAGACTATAAGGTGTCGACCCTGGAAGCGTCGTCATTGCACAACCAATGTTGTTGGCAGAACATTGGACCCTGGTGGTTGTTAGTGGCTTGGCCGAGGAGATCCTGCATTACAATAGTTGCTCTAGGGAGCTTGTTCCATATGAGAATGCTGACAGTGCGGTAGGCGTACATGAATGTTCAGCCAAAGACGTGGGTGCATTCTGGAGAAATCGTCTTAAGGTGAACTGGCCAGTGAGATACCTTAGGGACACGTGCCAAAGACAAATAATGGGAAGCAACGACTGCGGTGTTTTTGTCTAGTACTGGATAAAATGTCTCATGCGAAATGTACCCCCAACGGAACAAAAATACCCCAAGACACTTCACTCGGTCAGGGATGAAATGACCATGAATTTATTAAGGGATTCCATTCGCCTGTGTGGAATTAAAGTAGTGGTTTGTAAATTAACAAATACATTTTAGATTGCAATTGTTAAGTTTTCATACTTCAAAGTAATATTGTACACATGTATGTAGGTTGATCGATGGGTTAGCGCAGACCCTTACTTAGAAAGATAAAAAAACCAATTAAAAGGGAAAACGCCACCTTAAAAGTTCAAACACCCACTTTAGAAGGACAGATTCATATTAAAAGGGTCAGGCTCTTCCTTAAGAAGGACGGACGCTTACTTATATAGTACACACCCCTAGTTAAAAATGTACAAGCTTATTTACGACATCCTCACACAAAAGGTCACATGTATGTAGGTTGATCGATGCATCAGCGTGAAGCCTTACTTAAAAAAAACATAAACCCACTTAAAAGGGATAAACACCAACTTAAAAGGTTGAAACACCCACTTAAAAAGGACAAGTACCTATTAAAAGGGTCAGGCTCTTCCTTAAGAAGGACAAACACCTACTTATAAAGTACAAACCATACTTAAAAAGGTACAAGCTCATTTACGACATCCTCACACAGAAGGTCACATGTATGTAGGTTGATTGATGCATCAGCGTGAAGCCTTACTTAAAAAGAACATAAACCCACCTAAAAGGGATAAACACCAACTTAAAAGGTTGAAATAGCCACTTAAAAAGGATAGACCCCTACTTAAAAGGTACAATCTCATTTAAAAATTCCTCATTCATAGGAACAAAAACTTTCTTACAAAGGCAATGCGTACTTAATGACAGAAAATGCGCTTTCTCCCGTAGTTAAGGAGCATGCTGCTTGTAATATAACTAATGTCCCAATCGTCAAAATCTGGATCCTCGGGTCTAGGGGCGATCTGATGCAGGGGAGATTTGTGTTTCCTTTGATACTTGCTATTCTCTACTGTGAGGCCCTTCCTTTGGCTTCTTTGTAGTATTTTCTCGGCTAAAGAAACTCGACGTCTCATAGGCAATCTTCCTGGACGGGTGACCTTATCTGGATTGCGCAAACAGGTACCGTTGGGCACAACTTCATCGACTATGGGAGGGTCCTGAGTAATGTTCATACGTGACCTCAACCACTCCATACACTTCACGACATTAAGATACCTTTCATGAGAAATGAATGCTTCCCATGCGATCCAAAGATCACTACCCATTATGTCGGCGTGATGACGTAGCACATCCTTCTCCATCACGCCATCATCTTGGTACATCTTGTCGTGATAGCTCCGTCGAATATCCTTCCGCCAACGATTTGTGATGTAAGACTGAGGGAGTAATGCATTAGGATCTACGCGTGCAAATACGAGCAGCATGTGGCAGCAAAGAAGACCAACGCACTAAAGCTGTCTACAATCGTATGTGAAGTTCAGACTAGTCTTTTGTACAAGGAAACATTTCAATGATAGATGCTCACCAGTCCGTACACGTTCAGTAACCTTGTAATGCAACGCGTCGTCCGGTTGGAACTCCTCGGTTAGGTCGTAGTTCATCATCTTACCAATTTGTAACTGGACTTTCTTGAAAACTCCTACGGTATACAACTCGCTCATTTGCCTCTGGAATGGACAACTCATTAGGTAAAATGGAGAAATCATAAGGTAAAAAGGACAAGCCCCAACACCATCAATACGAGTACAAACTCTTGAAACGTATCGCCCATACACGAAGTTACGTCTGGAACAACTATATGTAATTTTCAGTGGTCTCACAAAACAGCAAAGCGCAACCGAGCAACACATACTCGAAATGGTTATTAACTCCTACAAAGGGTGCAAATGGCATGTCGTATTTGTTTGGGAGGTACGTAGTGTTGAAACATATAGCATCCCCGAAGTATGAATAGACAGCTTTAGAACGACAGCCGGCCCAGAAAACGTTTCTTAGTCTTCCGTCGTCATCCATATCCATGACATAGAAAAACATTGAATCAATCTTCTGCATCTTAATGAAATAGTTCTGAAGAGATTGTGCAACGTCGGGTCCCATTTTCAAATTCCTGACTTCGGTTATAACATTCCTACACACACAATAAATTATTAAGGATTGAGATTTCCTTAAACACAATGACGACCAAAACAAAACAAACCTTAGGTCCCTATCGTTAAAAGTAAGTTTGTCATGCCCCGAGCCTCGACAACAAATGATTGTGTGGTCTTAGCAGTGGAGATCCCAGAAGCATCATTGCACGCTATTCGTGCAATTGCGGCCTCAGGTACAAAACGTTTCTGTCTTATAAAATGCTTCTGGTCCTCCTGAAGCATTTCATGGTTATGATTGAGATCGACCAAGTTAATCTGGTAACCCCTTGCTGGGTTTTCAGAAGCCCTGATGTGAGCCGTGCACTCAACTCTACTCGATAAACGTGACTTCATTATTCCTTGACCTTGGTATGTTGGTGCATTTCCCTCCTTGGAACAAGTAAGCGTAGTCTGGGTAGCAACAACACCTTCGTAATGAGTATGTCTTAGCTTAACCCCAAAACCACAGGCATCAACGTAGTATGTGTAAAATGTCCTTGTTTCATCGAAGGACGTAAAACACATCTTCTCCTTAGGTACATTTAAGGGGATCCTTTCTTGTGTAGACATCTTTACAATTTTAATATTGTAAGTGAAAAAACATTCAAAACGAAAAGAAAAGCACGAAGAAGAAAGGAAGAAGAAACGAAGAAGAAAGGAAGAATAAAGGTCGTCATTCTGTGCTTGTTCATAGGCTAGGGGGTGGGGGAAGATGGAACGTCAAAAGTATGGTGTAGGTAGGAGCGCCAAACTGGATATTTTCAGTCTGATTTGAGACCCATTACACGTACTACGAAAGAAAGAAATCTGCTGAGTTGGACATGTCCAGTTCAGTAGCGTCCCGGAGAGTGGCCAATTTTTTTTCCTAAATATTACTCTTCTTCTTATTTCTCCTCTTACTACGAGAGAGAGAGAGAGAGAGAGAGCAATTCTAATTCTCAAACTTCAATAGAGAAAGTAGATGTTTCCAAAGATGGGAATGAAATGGGCAAGGCATGTCTTCTCAATAGGAATAGTGGGAATCCATATCAAAGTGTTGGGAACTTCAAGTATTCTCCAGAGAAGTTTGAGGAGTAAAACATCATTATACGTGGGGATATGTTTGATATCCAATCCGCCTTATTCGGATGGTTGTTGGATCCGATTCCAGGTCACCAGTGAATAATAACATGTTTTTGATGGGGAAATGCCCCAAAGGCAGCGATGTTAGGCGTGATCGAATGCATTGGTTTCCGCCCTCGAGATTTAAGAGGAGGATAAATGATACAATAGGGAGCCTTGGATGGATGAATGCAGAAGGGTCAATTTGTTGGCATGGGAGAGTAACCAATCAACTTGATCTTTAAGTCCGCGAATGGTGGCGCCTAAGTAGGCTGATTATGAGGTCATGCAGGAAAAAATCATCTACAATAAAGGCTTGAATGTAGGAATGACTACGCCAAAATGGATACATGATTTCTTATAATTGACGGCTTGGCCGGAGAAGTGGCAGAAGGTGTTGAGGATAGTTTGTAGGTACTACATGTCGTCGAGCGTGGCTTCACAAAAGATGAGCAAATCATCAACGAAAGTCAAGTGCGTGATCGAGAAATCTGAGGGATGTCGCCTTGTTTGCCCATTGACTCCCGGGTAAGGGTCGTTTGACGTGCCTACGTGGAGGAGGTTGGATAGGTATTGAAGGCATATAGTAAATAACAGAGGTAAGAGCGGGAAACACTGGTGTAATCCTCGTGACGAGGCAAAATTACCAACGAGGGAACCAATAAAAGAATAGAGTACGTGGGTATGCGGACACAAGCTTTGAGACAAGTACAGAAGGCAACCAGAACTCTTGAAACAATCAACATTTGGAAAAAAGTCACTCAAGACAATCAAACGCTTTGGAGAGGTCAACTTTCATAACAAAGCTATTAGCAAGGCCCCCCGTTGCGGACACATAATTTATGATTTCTTGTGCTATGACCAGTGTTCAGGGAACGCCTAGGCGGTCGGGTGCGTCCGGTCGCCTGGGCGATCGCCAAGGCGTTTGTGCGACCACCTTTTTTTTAATTTTAATTCAATTAAATTTGATAAAATAGATAAAAAAATCAGGAAAATCGGGAAAATAGGGAAAAAATGCACAAATATTATCTAAAAATGTCATACATGTTTAGGCTTCAAAAAGACACCTAGTTCCTCGACCAATGCCTCACTAGGCACCCCCTCTACCCATCTAAACACTTAGGTATACAATTTATTGCTTAGTAGTACGATTACAAATGTAGTTAACTAACTCAGAGTTCATATAAGCAGATAAGAGAGAAATTAGAAATACAAACTAACTAACTAATTCCATTGGACACATTGATCTAATGTCCAACTGGGAACCATGTCATATCCTCCACCACCATCAGAGTCGTCGGAGTGGTTCTCGTTTGGATTGTCGACGTAGACATCATCTTTTTCAGTTTCTTCATCGTCGGATTGGACATATTGCTCGTTGATGTCCATCGGTAGTTGAGAACTCGATGCACCTGGATCTCCAGAACTAATGTGAACGATGACATCATCCATGCCAACACCTAATAATGGTGCGTCAGATGCAGTGGACGTGGATCGAGCAAAGCATCTCCGTGAAGAAGAATGTCCTAAAGCTGCTTCCTCGGCATCGGCCCATGTAAGCTCATCTCCAGCGAAGACCGGATCTTCAGTTTCTACCAACCATGGATGCTCGTTAAAGAGATCGTAGTCCACACTGATGGGGTCATAAAATCTGGGCTTCTCCATCCTTTGCTGAAACCTTTGCATTAACTTTTGGTTGTAGTTCACATACACCAAGTCATTCATCTTCTTCACAGCCAACCTGTTCCTTCTCGTTGAGTGCAACTGCTCGAAGACACTCCAATTCCACTCATAACCTGACCGAGCATGTCAATCCCAATACCCTCAGAGCCAACCTCTTTAATGCGGTCTCTCCCATGTCTACGCCATAAGATTGTCACCAATCTATAGGTCTTCTTTCCGTCCTTTGCCTGACGACCATATCCCTCGAGAATATTCCGAGGGAGTTCTTGTAACGATCAAGTAGACTGCAAATCTTGTCTTGTTCTGCAGGAGTGGGGACGAACTGCTCTACGACATCCATGAATCCAGACATATGCTCATTGAAAGCTACATTTCAATCCTGAGGTGGGACAGAGAAGAAGGTACCAGGGTTGAGTAAGAAACCATCTAAGTGTAGCGGTGAGAACATCATCTTCCATGGACCCCACCTGGTGTCGATGAGGTCGATGACTTGCTTGTACAACCTCGGGTTTATATCAAAGTTCCTCATTATTTGTTCTTTAGCTTTCTCCATTGCGTCATACAGATATCCCATCGGTGATATCCCAGAGTGCACTTGATTTTGGCGGTTGAAGAATGAAGAATCGGATCGGAGACTTCACTTTCCAACTTCAAAACTAAGCAGCAGACCGGAGACTTAATCGCGAAAACTTGATGATTAGAATAGAATTATGAAGAAGAAGAGAATGAGAGATGTGTGAAAAATGAATAGGTTTGGAGGAGTTTATATAGGATTTGGGGTAGTGACAAACTTGTAATTTTTGAAAAAATAAAAATAAAAAATAAAAAAGATGATAGCCGTTGGAATTGCCTCCAACGGCTATTGCCTAGGCGGTCACCTAGGCGAGACGATTGCTCATTTCGCCCAGCTTTGCTGGGCGAAAGGCGGTAGTCGTCCAGACGACCACGCCGACGGACGGTTGCCTACCGCCTAGGCGGTCGCTGGCTATGACTATGCTACCGCTACTAAGACGCCAGGTATAAACACATTTTGATGGCAAGAGATAACATGCGGGAGGGCGACACGAAGCATGGAGGTGTGTATCTTGGAAATGATTTTGTAGCATGTATTTGTAAGACCGATGGGTCGCAAATCAGAGGGTAACGAAGGAGTCAATGACTTTTGGAGGAGGCATATATGAGTGCGGTGGGAGGACTTTTTAGTAGAAGAAGGAATGGACGAAATAGTGGATGTGAGGTTGAAGGTTGGGCCAGATTTTGTGACAGAAAGATGTGAGGATACCATCTGGTCCGAGCGCTTTATGATGGTTGACCGCATGGACGGCGTGTTGTATTTCAGTTGGGGTTGCGAGGTGGTTAAGAAGATCCTGGTGAGCAGAGGAGAGGTGGTGAGTTTGGTGGTGGTGCTGGGTAGGGTGGGGGAGAAGAGGTGGGAGAAGTGATCAACAAAAACTTGTGTGATGGTCTGACGGAGGAAGGGGAAGTGATGATGGAGGAAGTAGCGGGGTCCGAGATTTGTGTAATTTGATGTTTGAAGGTCCTGTGCGTGGCACGAGTTGAATCGAGTATTAGAATCCCCATTTTGTAGCAACTGAACGTGGGACCACTCTTTCCAGTGACTTTCATCGTGCAATACAACTGTTCGAGTTCCTGAAGTAAAGCAAGAGCTGATGGGTGGAGATGCCAATAAGAAGTGGAGAAAAATTAGAGTTGTAATTCTGAGAATCAATGATGCCATCCCATCTAGCCAAAGCTGACCAAGCCTTAACGCACCGCTGTAACCTCGTGAGTTTAACATGAAGTGGTTGGGTTGGATCCGCAAATGCGTCGGCGGTGACATGTTCGAAGGCCGGATAGTGTATCTAGTCGGAATGTAGTTGGAACAGAGGGCATCTTTGTGTGTGCGATATTGATGGGGAGAGCATAACAAGGAGACGGCAATGGTCTGAGCCTGACGGGGGCAGGTGCCTGACACGCTTAGAAAGGTATAGAGGTAGCCATGAAGAGGTCACTGAGGCACAATCGAGTCTTTCGGCGAAGAATCAGCGGGATTACTAACGATTCATCCAAGATTCCTTTTACATGGTCTAAAAGGTTCCTTACCTGCTGCATTATTAGTATCTAAACTACATTGGTATTATCTAAGATTACAAATGGGCCTATTGAGCTTATAACATACGAAGGTGGATATACATCTAAATTACATCGGTCTTATTTAAGATTACATATGGGCCCATTGGGTTTACATAAGAAGGTGGATATGTATGGAAGATTAAATGATCGGGTTTTATAGGCTTGATCTCAAACATGATTAGAGGAAATGGTCCTGAATGCAAATGTTAAGAACCTTATAGTAGTTTGTTCTAATAATGAAAGTGCACCAACTATACATAATGAAGGAGTAGTATCAACTTACAACATAGAATTCTCTGTTGGTTCTTTAGTTCAGTCTATTAAAGATACATGGGGCCTAGCTACTTTATTCCATATTGTACACACCATATCATACATAAGATCAAAACCTACCTCTCGTCAATTGAGATATGAGTATCTTCTCTAATTTAATGGGAGTTACATATGAGAGAGATATGCTTATCATGCTAATCTCATTACAATCTCTCGTCATTACAACAACCGTAATCGTCATCCTAATCTCTCCAAAATCCCTTAATTACAGTTCAACATATCATGCTCACACTTCACCCGATTACATACCCAATTTCAATATAGGACCAACCGGTGTGGCCTACATCCTTTAGTCAAACTTTCGGTCCTAGATTCTATGACTTGGTACTAGGTTATCGAGCCTTCGACTGTTAAACACTTCTGGTGTAAGAAGACACAAGATTTCAGAGTGTGCCAATGAAATGTTGTCAGGGAGTGGAATAGATTTTTGTTACCATATTGTGTCATTCAAACTGGAATTTCACTGGAACATAAATTTTTAAAGTACCATATTTGCTACTATCATGTTTGATTTAGATTTTGCTCAAATATGCAAACCCTTTATTTTGAAATTCCTTCTCTATACTAATTTTTTAAAACCAAATTCGATGCAAGAGGTGAAATTTCGAAATTCCATGCAACATCTTTTAAACTATATTCATTCAAATTAATACATAGTGTTAAAGTTATGTTTCAAGTATGATTTTATGCATATAAGTATATGGTTTTTATTGTTAGGATACAATTTCCAAATTGACAACCAATAAAATAACTTATTAATTTTTTATTGTCATTTTAAAGTAAAATACTTGTGGAAACGTAGTAAATAGAATTCACGCTCATTTATAAATTCTAGGATTTGTAATTGCATCAATTGCAAAGTCCACCGAAATTGTTCGGGCTTTGACCCTCTACGAACTTCCAGGGTAGTGGAGTAGATTTGGCCTCAAATTACCTCGTATAGTCGTATGTGTAATATCCTGAATTTTTTAGTTGAGGTAATAATCAAATATCTTAATGGACTAATTAAGATTGTTGGATGATTGTGTGGTTTTAGGAGAAGATGGAATTTTGAGAAGAATATTGAGAAGAAAAAGATGGAGATTTTGAGGCAAGTAATGATTCGTTATTCTTCAGTTTCATATCATGTCTGTCTCTCTTGATATTCGTAGTTGCATGCATGTTGAACATTAATATTGATTTTATGGATATGCATATGATTGCATGGTGGTGTTTCGGTCGACATGTCCTGTGGCTGTGTGTATGTTTCTAGCAGAGCAACTTAGGAAAGAACTGCCTAACGGACAACGTGGAGCCACCCGAGAGAGGAAATGGCTGCCCGTCGTTAGTGTGGAGCTACCAGGTGTGCGTCTGACAGATTGATAGATTTCAGAAGCACAGGATGTGGTCGAATCCGAATGGGGGTTCCAGATTGTTATGCATGTATTTTATTTGTGATGCATGTCTCTTGATTGTGCTTATTGACTGGATGTCATATTCCGTATTATTTTTCACATGATTATGATTCTGATTGATTGATGGTTGGTACTTGCGGGCTGTCGAGCTCATAATTTGTTGATTATATTTTTCAGATTAATTATGGGCCTATCAGATGGATTTAAATATCAGAGTGCGCAACGGTCAGGATCGTGGATCGTATCTTAACGCACCGAGTTCGGGCGGGTGAGCAGTTGTCCGGGCTCGGGGCGTTACAAATGGTATCAGAGCAATACGATCCTCGGAATTAGTCGGAATCGGATTTGAAATAGAAAATTTTGATTGAATTGGAATTTGAGAAATTGAATTTAGAAGTATTGATTATTGATTTAAATGTGAATTTTGATTTGGTTGGATTTGCTACCAAATTATTAATAAATAATGAAAGATGAATTTACAGATATTTGGACTTGAGTTCAAATGTGAATTTGGATTTGGTTGGATTGATTATCTAAATTATGAGCGATAAGTGGTGTTAGGTTTTTAGATTTGATAAATAATGAGTTGAAAAATTTGTATTGATTTGTTTGGATTGAGACAGTATTGAGATCAAATTTCGAGGACGAAATTTCTTTTAAGGAGGGTAGAATGTAATATCCTGAATTTTTTAGTTGAGGTAATAATCAAATATCTTAATGGACTAATTAAGATTGTTGGATGATTGTGTGGTTTTAGGAGAAGATGAAATTTTGAGAAGAATATTGAGAAGAAAAAGATGGAGATTTTGAGGCAAGTAATGATTCGTTATTCTTCAGTTTCATATCATGTCTGTCTCTCTTGATATTCGTAGTTGCATGCATGTTGAACATTAATATTGATTTTTATGGATATGCATATGATTGCATGGTGATGTTTCGGTCGACATGTCCTGTGCCTGTGTGTATGTTTCTAGCAGAGCAACTTAGGAAAGAGCTGCCTAACGGACAGCGTGGAGCCACCCGAAAGAGGAAAGGGCTGCATGTCGTTAGTGTGGAGCTACCAGGTGTGCGTCTGACAGATTGATAGATTTCAGAAGCACAGGATGTGGTCGAATCCGAATGGGGGTTCCAGATTGTTATGCATGTATTTTATTTGTGATGCATGTCTCTTGATTGTGCTTATTGACTGGATGTCATATTCCGTATTATTTTTCACATGATTATGATTCTGATTGATTGATGGTTGGTACTTGCGGGCTGTCGAGCTCATAATTTGTTGATTATATTTTTCAGATTAATTATGGACCTATCAGATGGATTTAAATATCAGAGTGCGCAATGGTCAGGATCGTGGATCGTATCTTAACGCACCGAGTTCGGGTGGGCGAGCAGTTGTCCGGGCTCGGGGCGTTACAGTATGCGTCCAAGTTAAAAATAACACAAAAACTTCTTAACACTGTAAGAATCATTATTAAGTCATGCATCACAAAGTGGGCCATGGCAGTGTCCATTTGGATTTCCATTTTGTGGCTACCTATCTTTCATGGTTCTTCCCACCAACAAAGCTATCCTTCGCTTCATCGGCTTCAAATTAACCATATTCCCCACCCTCAAGGCAATGGCTGCTGCCACTCTTTCCCATCTCCATGCTAGTTCACAAGTTTCCAAAGCACGGATTCGAGGTCGAACCGGTGCTAGACTTCCTGCCGTCTTTACTTGCAAAGGAAAGGAAGGCTCCAAAGACCATGAGCTGCAAGAAATGGCCCAAAAGAAGAATTCCTTCCCCACTTCAAGAAGGGAAGCTCTAGGGGCCGCAGTAATTGCTGCGATTACTCAAACGTCCACCTCATTGGTGCATGCCGAGGAGGAGAACAATGGGTGGTGGCTGACTGGCCGTTATTTACCGGTACCGACAATTAGTAATGGTAATGTTAGTTTCGAAATCAGCCTAAATTATGGTAAATATGTTGCTCTCGGTTTTGAAACTAATCATGAATGTCTTGTGTTCAACAATTTCGATTTGTTTGAAAACTTGTTTGTTCATGAAAATGAACCAGGAGCTGTTGAGATATCATATTCCCTAAGTACTCATTGTGAGCAGAGGTTTTAACTAACTCTAGCGAGAGTAGCTAAGAAGATCAGAATGTGTATATTTTACTCAATTTACAGAATTTGTACTTATTTCGGAAGTCTGTGTGCAGGTAAAATGTTAACTAATGTGTTCGGAGTTGCTTCAGTACAAATTAAGTTAGAGCATTCAAAGTTACTTAAGTTTACAGGAAAGTTTAATATATTTGTATAATAATATGTAAGACGAAAGGAAACTTCTTTGGACCAATTGCTCAAGCACTTCCAACTTAGTAGAATATTGGATTGAAGAAATATGCTGCAGTTTTAAAGCTACGAAAAAATGAGGTCTTATGTAAGAGTTACCTTGCAAAAGTGTTATCCATGAACCAATCCTAAAAAATTGGGAACCATGAACATCTCCTTTATTTCACCATAGCATAAAACCTCCCCAATGTGAATGTTAGAGAAAGAAAGTACGATACTGAATATTGTTGAGGAATTTGCTAACCTTATTTTTCGATGAACTTAACTCTAGAAACAAATTTACAATTTGTTTTTTAATGAAGTCGATCTACCAGCATACTAACACGCCAATACGTGAAGTGGAACTTGCAAATAAGGAAACAGGAACACGAACTTTTGTCCGTAACGGAATTTACATGGCCAAAATCGGTGCCGACGGGAGTGCATATCGATTGAGACAATGTGCGTTGGATCTTTTGGCCTTAGGCGATTTGAGGGGGAAAGAAGCGTGGAGCCACATGAGAAGGTACCTCTGCCTCAAGTCCACCTTCATGTACTACGATTTCGACAAAGTTATCACCGCAGCTCCAGTTGCTCAGAAGGAACCGCTAATTGTTCTCGCAAATAAGCTATTTGACAATGTGGAGAAGGTATGATCAATAAAAATTCATTACTATTCAATGTGAAATTACTATTAACATGTATAATGCTAATTTTGTGTTTAGTTTTCTTACAATTATAAATTGATAGTGGGAAGAAGCCATCAGGAAACATGATGATCCGATGATTGAGTCTTGTTATGGAAGTATAACTCCGGTGCTAGAAGAGGTGCGAATTCGAATGGCATAGATCAAGAAGATTTTAAGACCCCATATGTAATGTCCTTGTTGTAATGAACAATTTAAAATATACAGCAAATATGCACTTTGTTTCACGAGTTAAGACCAATGTTACAAATTTATCGTTACTATAGAAAATGAAATATACGTCGGATATGCGGCTTCTATACGTCGGATATAAGACTTTCCTAACCCGACATCTATCTATGTGTCGTATATACTTAGACGTCGGTCACTCAACGGCCGACGTCTATTCCTAACAAATAGACGTCGGTCGTAATCTAACAACCGACGTCTATGCCTAACACAGATGTTTGTTGGAACATACCACTGACGTGTAGTCCTAAAGAAACCTAACATATAGACATCGATGTTACATTACAACCGACGTCTATATTACATGAATTAAGGAATACGTGTCGCATTTGCCTAATATCCGACGTCTATACCCTTACCAGATAAAAAGAAAACTCAATTGCAACAATCATAGTTTCCTGCATAACAAACATTCCTCCTGCACAACACATTCATCCACAAATACACATTCATCTACAAGCATGCATACACAAACACTTCACATTCATTCACAAAAAAATTGATTTTATTAAAGAATAAGTTGTATATTGGTAATACAAAGAAACATGTTAAATAAAATTGCATGTTTAATTACAAAGAATGTGTTCATGATATAAGAATCTGTTAGTTCATTAACATGTTGGTAATAACATCGCAAGCCCATTGCTCGCGAGTATCATCAAGCTCCTTTTGCGAGTAGGGATCACTAGTCTTTTGGAAGACCTATAAAATACAAGTATAAAAAATTAATATCTAAATGATAAAACTATAATTATACAACGGAAAATGATATATATTACCTCAGATAGGGCTACGTTTTGAGGTGTAATTTCGATGATTTCCTTCATGTATCTCATAACGTATTACCAGTCTGCTTGCGGTACTTACTCCCATTCCATGCCATGTTACTCTCACATTTTTTGTTCTTCTTTTTCCACCCAACACTTTGTAAACATTCATTGTCCTGAGAAGCACAAGTTATTCAATATGAAGTCGATAATACTAATAAAAATACACGAATTACAAAAACGATGATTAAAACGAACTTACAGATTTACAAGATTCTTTATGGATTTCCTTGGTTTACTCGACCCCAAAAGGTCAAACCAATATGCCGAATTAGTTTCGGGGCATAGAACGACAAGCATCCAATGAGCTCTATTTATATATATAATTAGAAGTTTATTACAAAATCAAATTCCAATTACTTTGAATTAACATATTTACCTCTCGTAATAGAGGAGCAGATAATATCTTTTGCCTTGTTCTGTTATAAGACCCGCAAGCTCACCCGATTTATCGTCTGTCCCCTATATAAAAGTAAATGGACACATAAATCCAAATAGTTGATCACTGGGGAAGACTGAATTTCTGGCATCATAAAGGTGTCTAAAATAGTAAAAATTACATTCTGTTATAATTACGATAATATTATTTAATATATTTCATCTTATACACAAGAAAACACATCACTTGCACATCGATAATTGTCATGCACAATTGATCCATTGACTATTTGGTACAACATTTTGCACCTATTTGGTTGCAAATTAATGTTGATGAGAGGTTGGTTGTTTGACCCTTTGCTCCATGGGCTTTAAAACTTACTGATATATATACAAACATTACAAATACAAAAATTAACAAAATTTAAATTTATTGGTTTTCAAAATTAAAGTATTGAAGGGAATGTGTTCTAAAAGTTTTACTTTTAAATGTCAATTATTATGAATTGAATGAGAAATCATTTTGTTCCTTGTTTATGTTATTCGTCTTTTAGAAGTGTTAAGGAAGAGACTCTTGGTCCTTAATCGTAGAGCTCTAAAAGATATTGGTTTACATAAAACAAAAGGTATTCGCAATCATGGTAATTAACATGGGACATTAATTACCGAGTTAAGATTGTCGTGTTGGTCATAGATCATTGTAGCTCTACAAGTGAGTGACAACACGGGTACACAAAAGAGGAAAATAGTACTTTTGTATACTGAATTGACCTAACAAGTAAAATATTATAGAAATGTGTTTCTGTGTCATTGATATTTTACTGTGTCCTTGGTCCTTTGATATGAGACTTATATCCGATCGCTTAAGGAGTTCTTAATTAGACTAGTGTCTTAAGCTATCGATGAGTGTAGTGTAAAGGCATTAGTTGGTTAAGTACAACTTTTGTTGGAGAAGATAGCTAGTCAAAAGATTATCATTGCCCCTCTTAATTGAGTAATGATATTAATGGGCCCCTTGATAAAGCAAAGTTATAATGTGCACAATGTGATTTGAGTTAAGTCACATATTTATAACTAGCTTAAAGAGATCAAGAAATGAATACTAATATACAAAGATGACACAATACTACTTTGTATGTATTCTTAATATCATGAGGCAAGGGACGGACACAAGTGGTGCACTCCATCACTAATTGGATCGGGTTTTGGTTCGAGCTGAATTAAGACATCTAGCTAATTGGGAACTATAATGTGTAGCTAGATACCGCTTATAGTTTGTGATGTTAAGCTATTAATATCACTGTCAATTTAGCTTAGATCCTCCCATAGGTGACACCATAAAACTGGGAAACAAGAAGGTGATTTTATGTTCATATGATGTATCGAGTTTCGTATACATGTGGTGAATCGATAAAATCATTATGTCATGAAAATGACATATTTAGAATCATGAATTTATATATGAGATGTAAATATATCATGGGGTGTGATTGTTTGATATTACATATGATGATATATTGCATAGGATATATAAATTAGCTATAACCCCAAAGATCGAATTTTGTTGGGAATTAATCCAAAATTCGATAAGGCAAATTAATTAATTAAATTTGCTAAAACCCCAAATACGAATTTTGTTGGGAATTAAACCAAAATTCGATAAAGGCAAATTAATTAAATTTCCTAAAACAAAAAAAAGAATTTTGTTGGAAATTAATCCAAAATTCGATAAAGGCAAATTAATTAAAGAATTATTGATTATGGTTTTGACTTGGTCAATTATGATTAAATTTGGATGTGGATTAATAAATTTAATATTGAGAATTGGTCTTAAGAGAGAAAAACATGGAAGAATGGGTCAATGCATAGCCCATGATGTGGAAATTAAAGGAGCCTATAAATAGGCCTAATTTCCTTCATTAAAAAAAATATATGCAAAATTCTCTCTCTCTCTAACCACCCAAATTAATCCATCCGAAATTCCTTAATTAATTTGAGTTTTTGGAGAGTAAAATCTCAGGAAAGAAAAAGGGGGTTATTAGCTAGATTCTAAACCCGTTTGGAGATTGATTGGCTAGCTCCTTTCTCTCCAACCTTGTTTTGAGTTTGGTGAACACTCAGAGGCAATCCACCGGGCGATTCGACCGGCAACGCGACTCCGGATCTTCAAGAGGTTTTAGAGAACCTCTAGGTATGATTCTAATTGCAATTGTTTGTTTGTTCTAATGCATGTTAAATAATTAGGACAAACAAATGCATGTCTATATGAAAATCGAAGAAAATATGAATGTTTCGATCCTATATGTTTATAAAATTTCGAAAAATATATACATACTATAGGGCACGAAATCCAACAAGTATACCTCACGTGTGTCATTTGTCTCTACTAAATGACGATGCCATTTCAGGAACCCATCGATAGCATCGCCGAGGGTAACAACCTCTTCTTCAAGAATTGACACCAGAGCACCAGCATCTAAGCAACTCCCCACTGCAACCTTAATTTCTACCTCTTCCACCACTTTGAAGTGTTGTTTAGAGATGTTATAAACTTTGTCGTGTCCCACCAATCTTCGATCAAGGTCTTCGACAAATAGACAACATCTAGATCCATCCTCAAATTTACCAAATGAGGGACCACCTACAAGGGCCAATTCTTGAGAATGAGCCGTGAAATGAGATTGTCGGTCACGGTTGACCACTGGCTGCACCGGGGGAGTGGTCATCAGGTAAGACGCGGTCCTACGGTGGGTAGGAGAAGTAGGCAAATTACGATCCAATCTCTTCATAACAAGTTGCAATTTATTTTGCAAATCTAAAATTTGTTGCTCGCATTTGGTATGAAATGTCGACGAACTTGACCGATTAGTCTTTCCATAATATTGTCGCAGCCCAACCCTACTCCCTACACGACCGGGCATCTGACCCTACTTTCCATAATATTAATCTTTCCCAAGGCTTCGCGTAAAATATCATTCCGACCATCTAAAACAAATTCGCCTTGGGATTCTCTCAACTTTAGAGAGTCCTACAGTTTAAAGAAAATTGTTACAAACAATCAAAAAATATAAAATTACTGAATGTGATTTAATAACATATACGAGTGATACAACTTACTATCTTTAAGCTAACCCCTTGCGACTCGTCTATGACGTACTCCCCTTTGGAGTTTACCCTCACTCTCTTCCAAGAATCACATCGACGGACGAAGGAAGGAGGAGACAAGTTGCTTGCTCGCTCCTCACTCATATCGGAGTCAATTGCCTCTTGTTTCTTCTAAGCAATTCTTTCAGCCATCATTTGTGCTTCTAATTTTCGGTACCCAGATCGAGACATACAATGAAGATACTTGTTAGAAGATCTACATTCTTGGTTTTTTTTCTCAGAGGGCCTAAAACCAATTTTATTGGATTATCATTTAAAGCAATAACTTAATAAGTTCATATTCTAAATTAAACTTAGTTACCTGAAACTCCAGGGTTTGTCTTGATTTTCTGAACTGATCCCATGTATTCAGAGTGATAAAGTTATAGTAATCACATGGATTTCTGTCCTGGTACTCTCCGAATATGTACTTGTTGGTTAAATTTGTTTTGAAGTCCCTCCAATGGATAGACATGTATGTCATCTACTTTTTTTTAACTTGTCAGTGGATGAGAACTCAAAACTTGCCTATAACAAGTTAACATTTTAAATTTCTATATATCAAAAGTTCAACTAAAACTAAAGAATATTATAATGGACTCATTACCTGTACATCATCCCAGATTGTGTCTTTCAGCTTCTCAGCAACTTCGGCCCAAGTCGATAAACAAATGTCAATTTTGCACCTCGATAGGCTCCCAGATAACTATACCAGTTATCAGACATCACGCCTATCGGCTCAAGACGGTCATCAAACTGGATTGGAAGTCTACTGTCTCTATTCATTTTCTCCACGAATTCGTTCATTAGTGTAGGACCTCGTGAACTGTAAGTCTTCGAGACCTCAAACTCTGATGGAGTGAGTTTCTTTTTTGGAGCCATGATACTATAAAAGGTAAAATCAAGACATTAAAAAGTAAAATCAAGACATTAAATGGTTATTATAATGTTGTAGAAGACATTTTTGCACCTTTAGGATTTCTTTTTTCTTAAAGAATTTTCAATCCATATAACTTCACCGTGGTCATCTCTAAATATACAAGTCTCAACATGTATTTCGTCTGGTGAGTTCAACTTGGGTGCTTGCTTAGAGAAAGGTGGTGTCTCTTCATACTCGATGAGACTATTATCTGATACAATTTTTTTCTTCCCTTCTAGAATTACTGACCATTTCTTATTAGATGGATCAGTCACATAGAAGACTTGTTTTGCTTGGGAAGCCAAAATAAAAGGCTCTCCTTTAAATCATATTCTTTCAAAATAAAGTGAACCCCAAGTCATCCACTCGAACTCCACTTTTATTATCAACCCACTTGCATCTAAATACAGGCACTTTGAATTTAGCAAAGTCTAGCTCCCATATGTCTTCAATTACACCATAATAGGACATGTCAGCGTATACATGATTCTTGTATTTAGAATTAGACACATGCAAAGACTTTGCTATTAAAACGATCCAACTATTCTGAACAACACTTTTGACATCTTCACAGACTGTGTAGAATGAATATCCATTGATATCATAGCCATTGTAACTTGTAACAGTAGAATGCATACCGTAGGCCAACCACTGTATTGTCTCTGAAACATCATGCTTGTAAGACACCTTTTTGAACCAAGAGATGAAATTCTTATTGTGACTATTAATTACTTGTTGATCACTCCATAAAGGATTTGTTTCTTTTAAAAGCTCCATGTGTTCATTTAGATAAGGCTGAACTTCAATAAAATTACACAACACATAGAAATATGTTGTCATTAAGTTTATCACCATTTTGATTTAACATTTTCATCTCACACGTCCCTTTACCCTCGGAACGTTCATCATAACGATTGTTCGGAAGTTCAATACTTTTGGTGTTCGTTAGGTATCCAGTGCAAAACTCGATACCTCCTTAGCTATGTATCCTTCAACAATACTAGCATCTGGCCTTTGACAATTTTTACAATAACATTTCAACACTTTCATATAGAGCTCGAAAGGATACATCCACCTTTAACGGGTCCACACAATATAACTTCTCTAATCAAATGAATAACTAGATGAATCATAATGTAGGAAAAAGCAAGTGGAAAATACATCTCCAACTGACATAATGTGACCACAATTTGATTCTGCAACTGATCTAACTGCACGTGATCAACCACTTTACTGCAAATCTTGTTGAAAAAAGAACACAACTTTACTATGACATGTCTAACATGTTTCAGTAATATGGATCTCAGTGCTACATGTAACAACTGCTGCATTAGAGTGTAAGAATCGTGAGACTTCATCCCCACAAGTTTCAAATCCTTCATAACAACAAGACTACTGATATTTCAAGAATAACCTTGTGGAACCCTTACATCGTGCAAACACTGTCAGAGAATGATTTTCTCCTTTCTAGACAATGTATAACAAGCTGGAGGTAAGTAGTTCCAGTCTCCCTTCTTCTCTGGTGCAAACCTTGCTCATATTCCAAGGTTAATAAGATCAAGTCTAGCATTATATCTATCTTTTGTCTTACCAAGTATGTTCAACAGAGTGCAAACACGACTATCACAAACATTTTTCTCTACATGCATTAAATCAATACAATGTCTAACTTCTAATGTTTTCCAGTAAGGAACATCAACAAATATGGATATTTTTTCCAAGAACTTTTGTCATTTGCTCATTTATATGGTTTTCTAAATTCACATTCAACATTCATTACACGTTCATACACCTTTTGGATGCTGATTTCAATTGGCAGATTCTGAAACTCTTTTTTCCGTTAAATGACTTCTTCAACCTACGATAAGGATGAGAGTTTGGAAAAAATCTTCGATGACCAAGATAGACTGTCTTAGAACCATTAACAAGTTGCAAGGATCATGTATTCTCTTCGTAAATTGACAAGCTTTATGACCTTTGACAAAATATCCAGATAGATTAGCATAAGTTGGCAAGTCATTAATCGTGCAATAAATCATTGCCTGCATTGCAAATGACTTCTGATGATAAGCATCAAAAACCAATTCTCCATCATCCCACATTCTGTTTAGGTCATTAATTAAGGGTCTTAAATACACATTTATGTCGTTTCCAGGTTGTTTTGGACCAGAAATCATTAAGGACAACATAATATATTTGTGTTTCATGCATAACCACGGTGGGAGATTGTAAATTACAAGAAGAACATGATAAGAACTGAAAATTCTACTCAAACTACCGAAATGATTCATTCAGTCAGTACAAAGGCCAATATGTACATTCCGGGATTCTTCACCAAACAAAGGAAAGTTGTAATCTACTTTTTTCCACTGAGGTGAATATGCAGGATGAGGAGCAACTGATTATTTGGTTTCTCACGATCTACAAGCCATGTCATGTGTTTGGAATTCTCCTTACCCGCAAAGAAACGTTTAAGCCTTGGTATTATCGGAAGATATCACAAAATTTTACCAGGAGGTCCTTTGATTTTCAAATCATCACCATTTACATTGTGGTTTGGTTCATTGCGTTTTATTTTGTATCGTGAAACATTACACCTGGGACAGGAAAGTAAAACTCACCCCTATATAATATAAAATCATTCGGACATGCATGAATCTTCTTATACTCCATTCCCATAGGACACAACACTTTCTTAACATCATAAGTTCAATCCGGAAGTTGATTATGCTCTGGAAGCATCTCTTTCAATAGCTTCAACAGTGATGTGAAACTGACATCGGTCCAACCATTTCCTGCTTTTATATTGTACAATTTCAACACCCCTGACAATCTAGTAAATTTGGTGTAACCCTTGTACAATTGCTTCTCATTGTCACTCAACAAAATACCAAGTAAATCGGGGTTGGACGAAAAGATTTCAACTATATCCTGAACCTTTTCCTCTAACTGATCTCCCACACAAACATTCTCCCCGTCATTCTTGGAACAACTAAATGATTCATTTTCACCATGCCATATCCAATGTTTGTAACTTGGGTCGAAACCTTTCTCAAACAAATGATCTTTTATTTTACGAAAAGTCAGCAATGACATATTATGACATGTACTGCATGGACAATACGCCATGTCTCTATCATTCCTATTCTTTGAATTACTTTTGGCAACCTCTAAGAACATATTCACTCCGTTCTCATACTCATCACTCAATCCGTTTGAAAGAATCGATTCTCGATCCATTTCAATCTAAACAATAAGAAAAATGATAGTTATTATTGAATTCAACAAATAAAATTTCAATTTAAAAGAAGGTGATCGTAGATGAGAAGATCCGGAGACATGAAGATGAGAAAAGAATGAATTAGGAGAGAGGAGATGAAGACCTTAATCTAGTGTCGGAATAAGGAAGGTCAGAAACCTAACAAAACAATCAACGCAAAAGCAAGCCTAAAGTCCACTATAGGTCCTTAGCACTAGACGACGCCTAACTTCGATGTCCTACCGAGGACCACTAGTCTGTAGGAAATCAAGAACCTCGAGGTTCCTAACATCTCTACGAGGCTAGATGGGCAACAATGTTCAGGCCATAACTGTCTTAAATAGCGAGGACCAATAGTCTGTAGGAAATCAAGAACGCTGAGGTTCCTGAAATCTCAGGGGGACTAGATTTGCAACAACGTTCAGGCCGTAATGCTCTTAAACGGTTACCTCTCCTTACTGCATCCAAAAATCCTAGGGGCCAATGTCTAAATTGATTTTGTTAAGGCTCTTTTATTATGTGAATTTTAGGCCAAGGAAAGGGTGATGAAATTCCCTACCCCATCTCCTATAGGTGACTGCCCCCTAGGTGTTTTTCATACCTTAATCTAACAAACAACACACCAAACAATCTCTCACTCTCTTGTTTCAATGCAATCCTACTAACTAATGCGTGTTTTCTTATGAATGATGAGTGAAAGAGATTACATACCTTATGCTAGCAATCTACAACAGAAATCATAAAAGAAAAAATAAATACGATGAATGGAAAGTCCTATATGATGAATTACTTAGCAAATATTGTCTAATCTTTTGTTATAGGTTATTAAATGTCAAGTTGCTTAAGGGGGTCGATGAGTTATTAGAAACTAAACATTTAACTAAATAAAATAAGTTTTGTTCAACATAAATAAACATTTAACTAAACAAAACATAAATAAATGTATGAACTCAGTAAACTAAACATAAGTTTTCTACATGATCTAAATTATAGTTTTTAATATAAAATCTAAGTTATAATTTTATGATAGGAAAACATGTCAAACATAAAATATCATGTTATTAATAACAATTGAGATTATAATTTTATTGAAAATTTGGCTTTGCTATGTAAAAACTTCAAATCCTGGGATTAACAAGAAAACCAACAGTTTTAAGTTTTTTTGTATATTATCACATTTTCTGCAATTTTTTGTGTTTACGATTATGTAGGTGAATATGAAAAATATTGATACACATCTGATAAAAAACCAACAACAACACAATTTGGATGACAATTGAAGTCCAAGAGTTGTACTAGAGCACGTACCACCAAGGGAGAGGTGATCCTCTTCTCAACAACATGAACGACGCCCTCCTTCATCTTCAACCCGATTGCCGTTGAACCAAGATCCACCTCAAACCAACCAAAACGAACCAAAAATCGTTAAAAAAACCAATAAAACACAATCACAGGGTGGAGAATCGAACAAGGCATGAGAATGTACCCCGAGACGTGGGTCATGGGTGGCTGTCATGGGTCGTGGCTGCGGTGGCGGAGGAGGTCGGGGGATCTTAGAGGGTGATCGAAGTCGTGGAGGTGGCTGTGGTGACACAACTTAATTAACAAAATCACCAAACCAGCTGAGTCATTCTATCAAATGAGTTGGGTCGTTTCAACCAAACGAGCTGGGTCGTTGTAGCTTAATTAACAACCTGACCCGTTTTAACAAAAAATATCTCTCTATGGCATGGAAAATTTTGTTCTACATGACACAAGTTAATTAACAAAATCACCAAACAAGTTGAGTCGTTCTATCAAACGAGCTAGTTCGTTTTCACCAAACAGGCTGGGTCGTTTACCCCTAAATTAGCTGGGATGCAGCAGTCCGTGGCGGGACACACCAACGAGATAGGTCATTTCCACTGAACGAGCAGGGTCATTGCAATTTAATTAACAACCTGACTTGTTTTAACACAAAAATACTTCTCTCTAAGACATGAAACATTTTGTTCTCCATGACAATACTTAATTAATGACATATACAATTATGGATGGTTGGTTTTGAGTGTTAGAACATTAATATGTGTATAATTTAATTTTTAAAGTGAACTTGTTTTGTTCAATTTCTGAAATATTTGTGTTGTTATGAAAGATGATATCTTTCGAATAACTTTGAGGCACCATTGTTACATTCATATGCAATCAAGACAAACGAGTTGAAAATATAACAGACCAACGTGTTACAAGCTAAGTTGTACGGAGATGAACATTGAGACAAGACAAACCAACTCGTCTAAATGAACACTTTCAATCAAGATAAACGAGTTGTAAAAATCACCAAATAAGCTAGGTTGTTCTATCAAACGAGATGGTTAGTTTTCACAAAACAAGCTGGGTCGTTTTCACAAAACAAGTTGGGTCGTTTTCACCAAATAAGCTGGGTCATTTTTGCCCCCAAACGAGCTGGGATGCAGCAGTCCCTAGCGGGATGCACCAATGAGCTTGGCTATTTCTACCAAACGATCTGGGTCGTTTGGTCAAAATGAGCTGGATCGTTGTAGCATAATTAATACCTGACTCAGTCTAACAAAACACTTCTCTCTAAGACATTACACATTATGTTCTAAATGACACAACCTAATTAACAAAATCACCAAACAAGTTGGACCGTTCTATCAAACGAGCCGGTCCATTTTCACAAAATAAGCTGGTCGTTTTCACAGAACAAGTTGGTTTGTCCCCCCCCCCCCCCCCCCCCCCCCCCCCGAAATAAACTGAGATGCAGCAGTCCCTGGCGGGACGCAACAATGAGCTGGGTCGTTGCAACTTAATTAACAACCTGACTCGTTTTAACACAAATACTTCTCTTTAAGACATGAAACATTTTGTTCTACATGACACAACTTAATTAACGACATACACAATTACAGATGGTTGGTTTTGAGTGTTAGAACATTAATACGTGTACAATTTAATTTCTTAAGTGAACTTGTTATGTTCATTTTTTGAATTATTTGCGTTGTTATGAAAAATGATACGTTTCGAAACAACTTTGTAGCACCGTTGTTAGATTCAAATTCAATCAAGACAAACAAGTTGAAAACAAAACAAGCGTACTTGTTACAAGCTAACTTGTACGGAGACGAACAATGAGGCGAGACAAACCAACCTGTTTAAATGGACACATTGAATCAAGATAAACGAGTTGTAGAAATCACCAAACAAGCTGGGTCGTTCTATCAAACGAGCTGGTTCATTTTCACCAAACAAGCTGGGTCGTTTTCACCAAACAAGCTGGGTCGTTTTCACCAAACAAGCTGGGTTGTCCCCCCCCCCAAATAAGCTGGGATGCACCAACGAGCTGCGTCATTTCCACGAAATGAGCTGGGTCATTTGTTCGAAACGAGTTGGGTCATTGTAGCTTAATTAACAATCCGACTCGTTTTAACAAAAAAATATTTCCCCCTTAGGCATGAAACATTTTGTTCTACTTGACACAACTTAATTAACAAAATCACCAAACAAGCTAAGTCATTCTATCAAACGAGCTAGTTCGTTTTCAAAAAACAAGCTGTGTCGTATTCACCAAATAAACTGGGTCGTTTTCCCCCCAAACGAGCTGGGATGCAGCAGTCCCTGGCGGGACGCTCCAATGCGCTGGGTCATTTCCAGCGAACAAGCTTGGTTGTTGCAATTTAATTAACAACCTAGCTCGTTTTAACACAAAAATACTTCTTTCTCAGACATGAAACATTTTGTTCTCCATGACACAACTTAATTAATGACATATACAATTACGGATGGTTGGTTTTGAGTGTTGGAACATTAATATGTGTATAATTTAATTTTTAAAGTGAACTTGTTATGTTCAATTTCTGAATTATTTGCGTTGTTATCAAAGATGATATGTTTCGAAACAACTTTGTGGTACCGTTGTTAGATTCAAATTCAATCAAGACAAATGTGATGAAAACATAACAAACCAACTTGTTACAAGCTAACTTGTATGAAGATGAACTTTGAGACGAGACAAACCAACTCATTTAAAATAACACATTGAGTAAAGATAAATAAGTTGTAAAAATCACCAAACAAGCTGGGTTGTTCTATCAAATGACCTGGGTCATTTTAACCAAATTACCTTGGTCGTTTTAGCCAAACAAGCTGGGTCGTTTTCCCCCAAACGAGCTAGAACGCAGCATTGATATGAAAGTTTTTAAATTCCGCACTTATTTGATTTCTCTTGAGTTTTAGCAGTGGTATCAAGAGTTAGGGGTCTGATTGACATCATTTCATGCTTATATTTGTACCTTATATCCATTATCTTACACCTAAGCAATGCTACGTGACGAGTTTTATGTTTAGTTTTCAGAAATAAAGAGGTTTGAAGAGAAGAGCCATGAAAGGACCCAAAAGCAGGAAAAAGGACCTAATTGTGAGACCTGGGGACCAAGATGCAAGGGAGAAGGACCTGATCGTAAGACAGAAGGACCTAAGAGCAAAACAGGAAACTCCACACCATCATGAGGAGTATTTTGTCAATTCGATTCGGGTCGGAGCTCCACTAAACAAGTTAGATGCATCCAAGACCAAGAAACACACCAAGGAAAGCCCACCAGAAGACCCAGACGGATCTGGACTTTATAGGCCGCCAATTGGCGGTCTGGATCATGCAAGATCCGCCCCAACTTCTCCTGGACTTGTATTAGTGTTCGTTTAGGCTATTTTTGGTATTGGTTTAGTCCCACATCGGGGGATTGTCCCCGATTAGCTTTTTCCATGCTTATAAATAGAACTCTTCACCTTCCATTGTAATTACCCATTTCTTGGTGGCATTCTCTCTACTAAGGAGTGAGCCTTGAAGCAAAAACTCAAGGTGGAGAAGAATGCTACCTTCAATGTGAGTCATTTGTTAATAAAATAATTCTTCTAGTTTCTTTAAATCTTGTCTTTTAATTTGTGCATGTTTGTTTAGTCTTTCCTTTCCTTTTATGTTTCTTTAATGCTTCTTGCCTTCTTAGTTAACTTTCATTTCAGTATTATGCTTTCTTTTGCTAATATAGTTAGTGTAATGAGTAGTGAGTAGTTCCATCCCCATTTGGGGGGGTGGAGAAATATGTGATATAATTATGTAGTGTATTAAGTGTGTGTTATTTTTATCCCTTGAGCTTTATATGATTTCCATAACCATCTAATGCGTCTCCACTCTTATCTTTGATATGCTAATGCTCTTGAATGAAGCTTAGCTTATGCTTTGATTAGTGGACCTATTTTATGGGAAATGATAAGGTTAGGATATGGATGAAGTTAATATTGGAAACACAATTTGTAGTGTATGTACTCTTGTTGCCTTTACCTTAGCTAATGTCTTGTATGTTTTAATGATGTAGTGAAATCTTAATTCATGTAGAGGCATAGTAGGGTATAGTCTTTATACTTGAGTTCATGTAGCTTCATTCCAATTATTGTCTTGTATGTTTTAATGATGTAGTCTTATCTTAATTCATGTAGAGGCAAAGTTGGATGTATTTTTATGATTTCATGTACTACATGTGTGTGAGGAGCTTAATGAACACACACACACACTTCTTTATGTTCACATTATTTCTCTACCCCCTTTGGGGCTTAGTTTATTGCTTATCTCCATTTCCATTTGCATCTTAGTGTAGTTTAGTGTAACCAACCTTTCTTCCATTTCTTTACCTCTCGCCTTCGCACAAACCAAGTGTCGATACACCTCCCAGTGGACGACCCGTATTTGCCACCGCTTCAACGCGGCCGTGCACTTGCGGTTAAATATAAAACGATCAATCAAGTTTTTGGCGCCGTTGCCGGGGAGGTGCTATGTCCAGACCTTGGTTTGGACGATTCGAGGGGTTTTTGATTTTTTGTTTCTCGTTTGGTTTAGTTTCAGGGAACCAGAACATCAAGGGTAGGCTACTGGGAAAGTTTGGGCAACAGAAGCCACAAAGAGACCGCCAATCAGCGGTTGGAGACCGCCAATTGGCGGCCTGGTAAGGGCTTCCTGCTCTCAAATTTCTTCTGGTGGTTTATTGCTTTACTTTAGTTATCTGGGAGCCCAATTTTTCATGCTGTGATCTTTAGTTTGCTCCCAGATTTAATTTCAATCCCCTTTAATCAACTTGGACCATAAAACTCAAAGCAAAAGATTAGACTCCTTGCCATCTAGGTCATGCATCATGTGTAGACCTTGCATGCATTTGTCTTTTCTTTTCTTTACATTTTGTTGTTGATTGCTGGCGTGAGGTACGTGCACCCACATCCCTCATTCATGCATGTTTCGTTCATGCATTAGTTAGTAAGGTGCATCGGGACAAGAGTGAGAGAGCGTTTGTTTGGAGCGATTGATTGCTAGATCTAGGATTAAATAGCTACTAAGGAGGGGTTGTCCCATAAAAGATAAGGTGGGGGATTTCATCACCCTTTCCTTGGCCCCAAAAATCACTCTTAATAAAGCCTTAACTAAAAGCAAGTAGACATTGGCCCTAGGATTGCGGGCGCACTAGGAGAGTAATCTAGTTGAGACCGTCGTGACCTGATCGGCGTTGCCTACCTTGTCGATAGTAGGAGGTACTGGATCTCCGGATCTGGTATCACTTGCTGGGCATTGTCGTCCTCGTTGTAGGGAGGTGAGACGTGTCGAGGCTAGTGACCTCGAAGTTAGGCGTCGTCTAGCCTAAGGACCCATTGCCTTTCATTGTTTGAGCCGTGCTTGCTAGTTAGGCTTCTTCCTGATCCCTCTACCCACGCTAGCTTTAGGGATTCTTCCCTTCTCCTCTGAGTCATCTTCTTCTCACCTACTTCTACGTTTTAGTCTCCTCCTTTACACTCTCTGGTAGTGTTTTAGGGTCGAGTCGAGCACTTTTTGCGAGCTTAGTCTCGTGGTGGTGAGAGTGGCCGACTCGAGAGTTGTTTGTTGAGATGGATGGTTACATGGGTGACCATTCATATCATTGTTGGGACCAGGATGATTCTCCCTGGTATTCCAGACCCATGCAACCTGGGGTGGCTCAGACGAACACCCCGTACGGTTGGGATGATCTTCATTATGTGACTGAGCAATCTTCATATAGGGGTAATATGAGAGAGGCACCGACGGCTAGATCTCCATCTAGTTATGTTGGATCATACTCTGGACAACAAACTTTGGCCTCTTTCATGCATGCGGTAGACGACATGAGTGCACCAGTGGCTCCAGTAGCCATACCGTGCGATTGTTGTGGGTTGAGTGGTCATAATATCGGGGAATGTCCTTATGTTCCCTTAGAGCCTGAGTATGAGCATACATTTTCCCAAAATGCTCAATATGACCATTACGCATCCGCGTACATCCCGAGAGTGATGGATTCATGGGGAAACAATTCTTATTCAAATTCTTATACTTCATATTCACCCCAGTATCCTCCTCCCGAATACCCAGAATTCTACCAGCACCCCACTCCAAATCATTGGACTCATTCTCAACCCATCAACACCCAACCCCAAAATTTCCCAAGCTCTGACTTGGACCCCATCGTTGACCGCATACCTGATTCCTTGAAACAAACTCTCCAAACATTCATGGAAACCACACAAAACTTATTGAAGTCCAACTTGAATTCCTTGCAAACCATGGAAATGCGAGTGAGCCAGATGACACAACAATTCCATGAACGTGAGGAGGGTAACTTTTCTTGTCAACATGAGGATTCTTCTTTTGATATCGAACTACCACCACATCCACAAATTCAAAGCACAACCTTTCAAAGTCAAACTCCTAGTCAGTCTGAGGGACTTGGGGTTTCAATTCATGATCACTTAGTGGAGGATTCGATTCAAATTGAGAATAACTTGGACCAGCCTCATTATGAGTCGGCACAGGATTGTGCCTTATCTTTTTGTCCCGTGGCCCTTGAGCCACATGATCTTCATATTGTGCCTCTTAAGGACTCACCTCTGGTGGAGCAAGAGCTCCCTAGTACCCTCAATTTCAAACAACCTGATGAGAGTTTGCCTCTCACTATTGTTCCTGATCATCTTGGAAATGATGGAACATCAAACAACTACATTGCTCATGAGGGTATTAGGAGTTCCGTGGAGGATACTTTGGGTATGAGACCCACTTCCTGTTCTCCTGGTGAGTTGGACATGCATAACGAGGTGCTTGACCTCGTTCCGACCCACCAGCCTGTTGGTTGGAGAGTTTGGATTGATGATCATAACTTCAGTTCCGCAACGGGAGATATTTTTCTTCTGTTGCCCCTTATTTCCCAAACTCTCGAGAGGTTCAAGTTCTTTCAGTTTGATCCTTTGAGTGAGATGCCTTTGCGTCCAATTCATGAACCTCTCATTTCATCTGGTGCTCTTTGTGAAGGGGGCCCACGCATGCGTATTCTGGCCCCGCGTGGTGTCATGTTCCCTTTCCAAGTGCATTGACCCACTCTTGAGGTTCTCATTTGATGTCTTTTGACAAATGAAGATGGGAACTTATGTTTGTACATAGTTATATATAATAAAAAAAAAGAAAAACAAAAAAAAACAAAAAAAAAAAGAAAAAAAAAGAAAAAAAGAGAGAAAAGAAGTACAATAAAAGACTCCTTCAGTGAGCATCGATTGTTGTAAGCCCCAAGCCTTGTGTATTTGGGCTCCATTTCTTTCATGTATTTGTATCCCTTCTTTAGCATCTCACAGGTTTTGAGGGAATTCGGGTTATGTCCATCAACATGACCTTGCACTTCCCTTTGTACTTCATGTTGGTGAGATCTCTCCTTTTTATGCATCAATCCATGTAGTATCTTGCTTGCATTCATTGAGGACAATGCATGAAGTAGGTGTGGGGGGGTGTTTTACGTGTGTACATAGTCGAGTCTTTTCTTTTGATTTTGTTTTCTTTTGTTTGCATTGTTAGGGTCATGTTAGTGTGCTGCATTTAATATCGATATATCTGCTTGCCATGATCCTTGGGTGACTTGTCTTCTTTTGCTTGCCCAGTGCTTTAAAATTTCCACATTTCTTTCAAAATCTTCATGTGTTTTCGAAAGAAAATGTTTTGTGGGTTTTGCGTGTGTTTAGCATGTGCAAAACCGTTGAGAGGCAAAGTAAAAAGAAAGCTCCCAAAATTGTCTTGAACTTGATGCATTAGGATATCTAGTACGTGGCTTTACGATTTATCGAGTCGTTAGGATGCACCCCAGTTTTCCTTTGGGGGTGAGTAATCATAGGGTTTCAGTGCTCAAACATTCAAAGAAGTCCACCCTGAACCTAGTGAGTCAATAATTCGTGTTTGTTAATTTAGGAAGTTTGTTGTAGTCAAGGACCCTCTTAATCTGGTTGTGAGACATTAGTGTAGGGGTTTTGGTTCATGTGTAGATAAGAAATAAGTGAGTAGATGTTCTCTCTTCTCGCACGGCTCCTATCACTCGGGAAAGTAGGTCTGAGGGGACTTTGTGCCTGGTGCTTTCGAGTCATCTGACTTGGGATGCGCCGACCGAACTCCCGTTACACGGGTGGTAGGGATTGCCCTATGTGGAGATTTGGGGAAAGGTGTACGTGATAGTGTAAGTCCTCATGGGCAATGATGCACGAAACCTGACCCTGGGAGAATGAAGCTCCAACTAATAAAAAGAAAAAAAAAATGTGTGAAAAAAAAAGAAAAAAAAATGGCAATGCAAATAAGAACCTTAATGGACCTTACACTTTGTATCACTTGAGGATGTTGAGGTTGTCCATGTCTTTCACTTAATTCCTTATTTAACTTGCACGAATGGTTTATTAGGCTAGGTGTGGACTGATTACCTATATAGAGTCGGCCCGTAGGATTACCGCGTCCATTGATCGAGAAAATATTTCCAACGAGTCGAGGTCTAGATTGAATAATGCATCTTGTTCGGATTTTGTGGGTATATCCGCTGAAAACCCTCAGGAGACAACACTCCTCCTCCTTGGCAACAAGGAGGTTTAACGGCTTGTTGCACGTGCTAAGTGCAACCGTGATTCCTACGAAAGTGAGTTAGGATTTCTTGTTTTTCGTATGCTTTTTCCTTTCTTTGTTTTGCTCGAGACTAGCAAAAACTTAGGTGTGGGGGTATTTGATTGACATCATTTCATGCTTATATTTGTACCTTATATCCATTATCTTACACCTAAGCAATGCTACGTGACGAGTTTTATGTTTAGTTTTCAGAAATAAAGAGGTTTGAAGAGAAGAGCCATGAAAGGACCCAAAAGCAGGAAAAAGGACCTAATTGTGAGACCTGGGGACCAAGATGCAAGGGAGAAGGACCTGATCGTAAGACAGAAGGACCTAAGAGCAAAACAGGAAACTCCACACCATCATGAGGAGTGTTTTGTCAATTCGATTCGGGTCGGAGCTCCACTAAACAAGTTAGATGCATCCAAGACCAAGAAACACACCAAGGAAAGCCCACCAGAAGACCCAGACGGATCTGGACTTTATAGGCCGCCAATTGGCGGTCTGGAACCGCCAATTGGCGGTCTGGATCATGCAAGATCCGCCCCAACTTCTCCTGGACTTGTATTAGTGTTCGTTTAGGGTATTTTTGGTATTGGTTTAGTCCCACATCGGGGGATCGTCCCCGATTAGCTTTTTCCATGCTTATAAATAGAACTCTTCACCTTCCATTGTAATTACCCATTGCTTGGTGACATTCTCTCTACTAAGGAGTGAGCCTTGAAGCAAAAACTCAAGGTGGAGAAGAATGCTACCTTCAATGTGAGTCATTTGTTAATAAAATAATTCTTCTAGTTTCTTTAAATCTTGTCTTTTAATTTGTGCATGTTTGTTTAGTCTTTCCTTTCCTTTTATGTTTCTTTAATGCTTCTTGCCTTCTTAGTTAACTTTCATTTCAGTATTATGCTTTCTTTTGCTAATATAGTTAGTGTAATGAGTAGTGAGTAGTTCCATCCCCATTTGGGGGGGGGGGGGGGGGGGGTGGAGAAATATGTGATATAATTATGTAGTGTATTTAGTGTGTGTTATTTTTATCCCTTGAGCTTTATATGATTTCCATAACCATCTAATGGGTCTCCACTCTTATCTTTGATATGCTAATGCTCTTGAATGAAGCTTAGCTTATGCTTTGATTAGTGGACCTATTTTATGGGGAATGATAAGGTTAGGATATGGATGAAGTTAATATTGGAAACACAATTTGTAGTGTATGTACTCTTGTTGCCTTTACCTTAGCTAATGTCTTGTATGTTTTAATGATGTAGTGAAATCTTAATTCATGTAGAGGCATAGTAGGGTATAGTCTTTATACTTGAGTTCATGTAGCTTCATTCCAATTATTGTCTTGTATGTTTTAATGATGTAGTCTTATCTTAATTCATGTAGAGGCAAAGTTGGATGTATTTTTATGATTTCATGTACTACATGTGTGTGAGGAGCTTAATGAATACACACACACACTTCTTTATGTTCACATTATTTCTCTACCCCCTTTGGGGCTTAGTTTATTGCTTATCTCCATTTCCATTTGCATCTTAGTGTAGTTTAGTGTAACCAACCTTTCTTCCCTTTCTTTACCACTCGCCTTCGCACAAACCAAGTGTCGACACACCTCCCAGTGGACGACCCGTATTTGCCACCGCTTCAACGCGGCCGTGCACTTGCGGTTAAAATATAAAACGATCAATCAGGGTCACATTGTAATTGTTTTTTAATATGATAAGAGGCGATTATTATGTCATGAAATTTGATTAATTGATACACATAGGTGATACACGGATGCCTTGTCAGCAGCCATGTTAGCTGCCAAAAAAAAAGAGGTTAGGGGAGATTTGAAAATAGGGTCTCTCTTTCCTTCCTAGTATCTTACTGTTGCTTTCAAAAAAATTCATATCTCAAGATTACCGATAAAGGCAGAAACCGATTGTTTCACTAAAAGGCGAGTTCCCAAAAAAATAAAATGTAGGTCCAACTTCTAGATTAATTACATACGACATTTCTCGATTAACTCTGGATCACCTCTGTATTAATTTTGAACACCAGCCCGGAACCATCCTGGCATCAATCTGGACACCAATCTGGGTTGACTCTAGGTTGACTCCTGACAACTCTAGATTGATGGTGGACACCTTTCTGGCATGATTCTGGACACAATATGGATTAACACTAGATTGACTCTTGATAAGTCTGGATTGATTATGGACACCATTCTAAAAAGACTCAAGACATATTCGGGACAAAATTATGGATAGATCTCGGACTAAGTTCTAGATTAAATCTGGACCGACTCTGGGTTGACTCTTGACAACATTTTGTACAGAGTGTGTCCAGTCTAACGTCAAGAGTTTTGTCCACAGTGTGCTCAGAGTGTGTCCAGACCAATCAATGAAAATTGTGTCCATACTCAATCCAGAGTATAGAACATGACTTGTCATTATTACTCGAAGAGACACAACGCCAACCAAACAGTGTATCCGATGAGACGCAAACCTTCGTTACAGGGTCTTTAGAAGAGATCTGGTTGTAGGTTTTCAGACATTTAGTTTTGCATTCGTAGATCCAGTGATTTGCTAGATCCACCCTAAAACAGACCTTCAATCAGATTGCCAAAACCAACAACTCAAGTGATGACGATGAGTACATCACTGGTGGACAAATATGGGGAGGCTTCCAACATGATGAAATCAATGGAATTTTAAATCCACCCAATCGTAACTGTTGGTGCGGTTTCAAGGCGACAGAGCTTTGGTCCAACACTCCGAACAAAATTAGCAAGAAGTTCTATGTTTGCGGCTCTGAGGAGCCAATCCATTACTGTCGGTACTTTGTCTAGGACGACGAAACACCAACACCGGTAGAAAAACCTGATGAAAGCATAAAAGACCCAAAGATGCGGAAGGTGCTCTGCGTGCTTGCTATGTTGCGTCAGAAACAAGAAATGTACAAAACAACCTTTTGGGCTTGCAGGAGATAATGGACAATGTTGTTGATTGAAGATTTGGGTCCCTAACAATAGGATTTGAGAAGGTTCACACAGAGACTGCACATATTAGGACTCTCTTAATGCGCTCATGCACGTCCTAGTCCTATTCCAAGTTGCTCTTTCGTTTATGTTAGTGCAGATACTAATCAATGGTATGCGTATGAGTGATTGACATCATTTCATGCATAAATTTGTGTCTTGTATCCATTATCTTTCACCTAAACAATGCTACATAACGAGTTTTATGTTTGAATTTCAGAAATAAATAGGTTTGAAGAGAAGAGGCATAAAAGGACCTAAAAGCAAGAAAAAGGACTGAGTTGAAAGACTCGAGGACTAAGATGCAAGGGAGAAGGACCGGAATGTAAGATCGAAGGACCAATGAGCAAATAAAAATACTTCAGACCATCATGGGGAGTATTTTGGCAATTCTATTCGGGTTGGAGCTCCAGCAACCGAAGTAGATAGATCAAAGACAAACAAAAGCCATCCAGAAAAGTCCAGACGAAAGCCCAACGCGAACCAATTCCTGTAGACCGCCAATTAGCGGTCTGTAGACTCGTATTTGCCACCGCTTCAACGCGGCCGTGCACTTGTGTTTAATTAAAACGAATAAATCAAGTTTTTGGCACCATTGCTGGGGAGGTGTTCTGTCCAGACTTTGGTTTGGACGATTCGAGTGGTTTTAATTTTTCATTTTTACTTTTGATTTGTTTCAGGGATCCTGAGGATCAAGGGGAGGCGACTGGAGGAATTGGAGAGTGAAAACCTCAACAGTGACCACCAATCAACGGTCTGGGACCGCCAATCGGCGGCATGGTGAGCTTCACTTTCTCCTATTTTCGTTATGGTTGTTGAGTATTTCTGTGTAGTTATCTGGGTGCACAATCTTGCATGTTGTGACTTTTAGTTTGCTCCCAGATTAAAAATCAATCCCCTTTAATCAACTTGGCACTAAAATCCAAAGCAAAAGATTAGGCATTCTTACTTGTTTAGGTCATGCATCACATACTTGACTTAGGCATGTAGTTGTCTTTCATTTTAGCTTACTTTCAGTTTATGAGTGCTGGAGTGAGGTACACATTTCCTACTCTCATTCATGCATTAGTTAGTAGTAATTGCATCAGGACAAGAGTGAGTTGAGCGTTTGATTGGAGAGTTGGTTGCTAGATTTAGGATCGAAACGCTACTAAGGGGGGCTATCCCACAAAAGATAAGGTGGGGGATTTCATCACCGTTTCCTTAGCCCCAAAAATCACTCTTAATAAAAGCCTTAACTCTAAAAGCAAGTACACATTGGCCCTAAGGATTTCGGATGCACTAGGAGAGTAATCTAGTCGAGGCCGTCATGACCTAATCGGCGTCGCCTGCCTTGTCGATAGTAGGAGGTACTGGATCTCCGGATCTGGTATCACTTGCTGGGTATTGTGATCTTCGTTGTAGGGAGGTGGGGCGTGTCGAGACTAGTGACCTTGAAGTTAGGCGTCGTCTAGCCTAAGGACCCATAGGCTTAAGTTGTTTGAGACGCGTTTGCTAGATTAGGCTTCTACCTTCACCACTACCCACACTAGCTCTAAGGATTCTTCCCTCCTCATCTGAGTCCTCTCCTTATCTATTTTCTACGAGTAGTCTCCTTCTGTGAGTTGAGTCGAGCGTTTTTATGCGAGGTTAGGCTCACTCTGGTGAGAGCGCTCGACTTGAGAGAGTGCATTTTTCTGAGATGGACTGTCTTGGTGATCGGCCATCTCCGCCTCGTGATCCTTTGGAGCGTGAGGCTGAGTCTTCTCATGGTGACGAGGGAGACTGGGTTCCATACATGGATTACTTCGGTCTGCTCCCACCACCACATAGACCTCATTCTCCTCCACCTCTGACTCGAGAGGAAGAGGGATTCGGTCATGATCGAGTTCCTGGTGTACCACCACCTCTAGCTTGACAGGATAGACCGATGACTTTGTGGGAGCGGACCCATACTGTTCGGGTCGCGCAACCTTCTTGCATAGTTCTTCCCCCAGCTCGGGGGAACAACTATGAGCTGAAACCTCAATATGTGAGCATGCTTCCTACCATCACTGCCAATAAAGAGGAGCCGTATATTTTTATACGTGAACTCGAGGAAGTATGCTCCATGTTCAAGCTTCAACAGCTTGATGAGGATTCAGTCCGGTTGAGGATGATTTCTTTCGCGTTGAAGGATAACGCAATGAAATGGATGTACAACGTCCTGACGAGCTCTATTTGGTCTTGGGATGACTTTGTGACCCTATTTCTCAAGAGATTCTTTCCTCAAAGGAAAACTCAACAGATACGGCACCAGATACATCAAATGTATCAGACTAAGACTGAATCTTTTCATGCTTTCTTTGAGAGGTTCAAGGACCTTCTCCAGCAGTGCCCTCATCATGGACTTGAGCTATGGCAGCTGTGCCAGATTGTTTATGAGGGCCTCAATTACAACACCCGTACATTGTTGGAGTCGATGTGTCAGGGTGATTTCCAAATGAAACCGATCAATGAGGCATAACACACTTTTGAGTTAATGGCTGAACGTACCTTTGAGTGGGACACCATGAGAGAGCCACCAGCCGCCAGGTCTTCTGGTCGGGTTGGATCTTATCAAGTTGAGACAACTATCGCGTCTGAGGTGAAATTGGCTGCTCTCATGCGTAGGATTGAGGGTTTAGAGTTGGACCGAGCTCCTGTAGCTCAGGTTGCTACTCCTGGGTGTAGTAGGTGTGGACTTATGGGACATGATGTCTTGGAATGTGCTTACGCTCCAAGGGATAGTGAGCATGGAAATGCGATGTATCAACATAGGCCCCGTAGCGACCCGTACGGTCACTCCTACAACCCGGGATGACGTAACCATCCTAACTTCTCTTGGGGACCTAGTGAGGTCACGGTCAGAGCTCGCACGCCCAACCTCCACCTCCACCTTATGAACCTCAACGCCCATCGGTGACCTACCAACCCCCACATCAAAGGTCTCAGCACCATAATTACCAACCTGCTAAGGCCTCACCGTCGGGTTATTCTAACCAAACTCCACTACTCCAACGGTTTGACCCGAAGGACCCCACTCTTGAACAAACCCTTCAAGCATTCATGCGAAGCACACAAATCCATGTTTGCGGTCAGCAATAATTCGGTCAAAGCATTGGAAATGCAAGTTAGCCAGTTGGCTCATTAGCTCCATGAACGCGAGAAGGGTTAGTTACTGACTCAACCTCTGGTAAATCCCAGGGGTTAACCTGCTCATGCTAGGCAGAATGTACACAATGTTGAAAGTGACCCTTCCCAACATGCCAATGTTGTCCATACCTTAAAATCGGGAAGGGTTGTTGACAACAATGTGGAAATGCCTGAAGCCAACCCTGTTGGTGACTCTTCCGAGGAGGGTGGTGAGTCTTTCAAGGAACCTAATTTTGAGACTCCACCTCATGATAGTTATGTCCCCAAGACACTATTCCCTCATAGATTGACTAAAAAACGTGATGAGCATTGGGACAAAATCGTTGAGGTACTTAGGCAAGTCATGGTGAACATCCCGTTGTTGGACGTTGTTCAACAAATGCCACCGTATGCCAAGTTCCTTAAGGACCTTTGTACCATTAAGGGAAGAACAAATGTTCCCAAAAATGCATTTTTAGCCGCCAATGTGAGCTCGATACTGACACAACCCATGCAAGTCAAATACAAGGACCCCGGTTGTCCTAATGTCTCTTGCGTGATCGGCAATGTGACAATTCCTCAAGCTCTATTGGATTTGGGAGCATCTATTAACCTCCTGCTCTACTATGTCTATGTCAACCTTTGAATAAGTGATCTTAAACCAACGAGGACAATCCTCCAGTTGGCTGACAGATCCGTCAAGATTCCACGAGGGAGTGTGGAGGATGTCCTTATTAAAGTGGGTGAGTTCGTATTTCCAGTTGATTTCATCATCTTGGATATTGAACCTGTGTCCAACCCACAAGGACAAATTCTAGTGATCCTTGGGAGGTCTTTTCTTGCGACATCTAATGCTTTGATCAATTGTTGCAATGGTTTGATGAGGTTGTCTTTTGGAAACCTCACAACGGATTTCAACATCTTTACTCTTGGTAAGCAACCCGGGCTCTTCGACAATGCTATCGGAGCCAATTTCATTTAGGACATGGATGAGCCTGAGTCATTAGGCATGTTCGACTCACATCGACATATTATTGAGGTGCCTAATGACCCGGTTGCAAGTGAAGAGGATCTTGAGGAATCCGCCTGTAAATATCTGGATGACGAGGCACATCTGGGTGCTTGCTCCTCTTACCTCGTGGCGCTTGAGCCACTTTAAATTAACTCTGAATCCGAGAAGGACCCACCTCCGGTCGAGCTTAAACCGTTCCATGATAACCTTAAATACATCCTTTTAGGGGATAATGAGACCTTGCCACTCATTATAGCTTCTGATCTTGCAAAACATCAAGAGATTGCCCTCAAAAAAGTGCTCTTTGAAAACAAAGAGGATATCGGGTGGTCCTTGAAGGATATCAAGGGAATTAGCCCTGATATTTTTCAGCATCGGATCAACATGGAAGAGGATTCTAGGCCCCGCCGGGACCCACAACGAAGATTGAATCCTGTATTGAAAGAAGCCGTCCAAAAGGAGGTTCTTAAGTGCTTGGATCATGGCATAATCTATCCTATCTCTAATAGTTTGTGGGTGAGTCCTGTCCATGTGGTTCCCAAGAAGTCAGGCATGACGGTTGTTGAGAATGTGCATAATGAGCTTATCCCGACATGCCTGCAAACTGGCTGGCATGTTACGTTGATTATCGCAAGCTCAATGCGGCAATGCGAAAAGATCATTTCCTGTTGCCATTCATTGATCAGATGTTGGAAAGGTTGGCCGGACATGAGTATTATTGTTTTTTTGATGGATACTCCGGTTACAACCAAATTCCCATCGCCCCCGAGGATCAAGAGAAAACCACCTTTACGTGTCCCTTTGGCACGATTGCCTACCGTCGCATGCCCTTTTGGTTATGTAATGTGCCGGCAACGTTTCAAAGGTGTATGATCAACATCTTCTCCGATATGGTAGAGCGTTTCCTTGAGATTTTTATGGAGGACTTTTCAATATTTGGCGTTTCCTTTGATGAGTGCCTTCGTCACTTGAGCATTGTCCTCAAGCGATGCCGTGAGAAGAACCTCGCTCTCAATTGGGAGAAATTTCACTTCATGGTGAAGCGAGGGATTGTACTTGGACATGTCGTCTCAAGTAGGGGAATTGAGATCGATCCTGCCAAAGTGGGGTCTGATTGCTAATCTCCCACCGCCTTTTTGGGGCATGCTGGATTCTATCGGCGGTTCATTCAGGATTTTAGCAAAATTGTTCGACCTCTCACCGCCTTGCTGGCTAAGGATGCCATTTTTTAGTTCACATCGGATTGCCACCATGCCTTTTTGACCTTGACGAAAGAGTTGACTTCAGCTCCCATAATTAAGGCACCGGTGTGGACTGAACCTTTCGAGTTAATGTGTGATGCATCTGACTTCGCTGTGGGAGCAGTGCTTGGGCAACGATTGGAGAAATTGCCTCATGTGATCTACTATGCCAGTAGAACACTCAATGATCCCAATTGAACTACACTTTGACCGAGAAGGAATTCTTAGCGATCATATTCACTTTGGAGAAATTCTGGTCGTACTTGATTATCTATTCTGATCACACAACCATCAAGCACCTCATGGCGAAGAAAGATGCAAAATCCCGACTCTTAAGATGGATCTTGTTACAAGAATTCGATTTCGAGATTCAGGGAAAAAAAGGTGTGAAAATGTTGTAGCAGACCACCTGTCTCGTCTAGAAACGACCAACCCACATGACCAAATTATTAATGACAAATTTCCTGACGAGCAGTTGTTCACGATCGATGATAAATCTTGGTTTGCCGACATCGTGAACTACCTCGTGACCGATCAACTTCCTGTGGGTTGGTCAAAATCTGACCAAACCAAATTTAGATCTTATGTCACATTTCCTTGCCACCACCACCACCATCTATGCAGCCCCTCAGTGGGAATGGTGGTGAAGAAGAGGCTGAGGGTGAGGGTAATACACCAACGCCTCCTTCTCAGGCACTGCAGAAAACCTACATGCCAAAAGCTCCTTATCCAAGTAGGTTAACCAAAAAGCAGAGTGACACAATGGACAAGATATTGAGGTATTTAAGCAAGTGAAGGTTATCATCCCCTTGTTGGATGTCATCCAACAAATACCTCAATATGCCAAAGTGTTGAAGGATCTCTGCACAACCAAGAGGAAGACCAATGTTCCTAAGAAAGCATTCTTGGCTGCAAATGTAAGCTCACTTTTGTCCAATCCTGCCTACACAAAATACAAGGACCCTGGGTGTCCTACTATTCAGTGTACGATAGGGGACACTAGAATGAGTAATGTTTTGCTTGATTTAGGATTAGTGGTCAACCTCCTCCCATTTTCTGTTTATCAACAGCTAAATTTGGGAGAATTGAAACCAACTAAGATCACCCTTCAACTGGCGGATAGATCCATTCGTATTCCAAAGGGGATTATCGAGGACGTGCTTATCAAAGTTGGAGATTTTATATTTCCAGTCGATTTTGTTGTCCTTGATACCAATCCTGTTGCGAACACTCACTCTCAAATACCTTTGATTTTGGGTAGACCATTTCTGGCAACTTCCAACGCCTTAATTAATTGTAGAAATGGTCTCATGAAGCTCTCATTCGGTAACATGAGTGCCGAGTTTCATGTGTTCAACTCTGGTAGGCAACATGAGCCCATGGATCAACCTTTAAATCTAAATCTCATCCGCCAATTGAAGAAAACACCACCAAATCAACGAACACCCCTAATACCAATGCAACCCATTGAGAATGCTTGTGGGCCCAGCGAAAACTCATTGCATGTCTTTGCAATGCAACAGAGTGAGTTGGCATTAAACATAAATGTCCAAAAGGAGTGTTCGTTGCATGATTCAGTTGAGGGTACTAGTGAGAGTGAGACACCTCATCATATGCCTATACCAGAAGGTGTCTCTCCCTCATGTCCCATGGCCATTGAGCCATTTGAGCTTCATATTGACTCAAACAAGGACCCACCTATGACCGAGCTTATGCTTGATGATCTAAATGATGGTGGGAGGTCCTTGTTGGATAACTTGGGGAGAAGCCCCATTCTTAGTGATGCAGGTCTGCTGCATCCATCGAATGAGCTTGAGGAACTCATTCCGATGCACCCACCTTTTGGTTGGAGGGTTTTGTTCGATGAGAAACTAAACCCTAGTGAGGCAACACAACTTCATTCTTTGTTGCCCACACCCAACCAATATCATGAGGGGTTCGAGCCTTTCATCTTTGACCTTTCACCCCTCATGACACCTCAGAGTACTGGTGAAGTTTGCCCATCTCGGTAAGTCTCTGGTCCTTATGACTTGATTTTCTCATTTGATGTTCCTTGACCAAATGATTATGAGAATATTGTTGTTGCTGTATATATCATTTAAAAAAAACAAAAAAAAAAGAAAAGAAAAACACAGAGCGAGTAATCAAAGACTCCATGAGTGAGCATTGATTGTTGTGGGCCCCAACCCTTGTGTACTTGGGCCCGATTTCTTCACATATTTGTCTCCCCTCTTCAGTATCTCACAGGTTTTGAGGGAATTCGGGTTTGTGTCCATCACTATAACCATGAACTTCATGTTGCGCTTAATGTTGGTGAGATCTTCCCTTTTTCATGCATAAATCCATGTAGTATCTTGCTCACATTCATTGAGGAAAATGCATGAAGTACGTGTGGGGGGTGTTTTACGTGTGTAAATAGTTGAGTCTTTTTCCTTTGATTTCTTTTGTGTGTATTGATTGGGTCATGTTAATGTGCTGCATTTAATATCGATATATCTGCTTGCCATGATCCTTGGGTGACTTGTCTTCTTTTTCTTGCCTAGTGCTTTAAAATTTTAACATTTCTTTCAAAATCTTCATGTGTTTGCGAAAGAAAATGTTTTTTGTAGGTTTTGCGTGTGTTTAGCATGTGCAAAACCGTTGAGAGGCAAAGTAAAAAGAAAGCTCCCAAAATTGTCTTGAACTTGATGCATTAGGATATCTAGTTTACTGGCTTTAGGTCTTATAGAGTCGTTAGGATGCACCCCGGTTTTCCCTCGGGGGGTGTGTAATCATAGGGTTTCAGCACTCAAACATTTAAAGAAGTCCACCCTGAACCTAGTGAGTCAAATAATTCGTGTCTGTTAGTATAAGGAAGTTTGTCGTAGTCAAGGACCCTTAATCTCTTTTTGTGAAACTTAAGTGTAGGGGTTTTGGTTCCCATGTAGATAAATAAATAAGTGGTGTTCTCTCTTCTCGCACGACTCCTATCACTCGGGAAAGTAGTTCTGAGGGGACTTTGTGCCTGGTGCTTTCGAGTCATCTGACTTGGGATGTACCGACCAAACTCCCGTTACACGGTTGGTAGGGATCGCCATATGTGGAGATTTGGGGAAATGTGTACGTGATAGTGTAAGTCCTCATAGGCAATGATGCACGAAACCTGACCCTGGGAGAATCAAACACCAACCAATAAAATACTCCAAAGAAAAAGAAAAAAAAGTGTCAAATAAGAACCAAAATGGACTTTACACATTGTATCACATTCAGAAGTTAAGGTTGCCCATGTATTTCACATAAGTACTTAACTAACTCTCACGAAGAACTCATTAGGCTAGGTGTGTGGACCGATTACATATGTAGAGTCGACCCGTAGTATTACTGCGTCCCATGATCGACAATATGAGTCCAACGAGTCGTGTAGCTAGATTGATTAATGCATATTGTTCGGATTTTGTGGGTATATCCGCTGAAAACCCTCAGGAGACAACACTCCTCCTCCTTGGCGACAAGAAGGTTTAACGGCTTGTTGCACGTGCTAAGTGCAACCGTGATTCCTACGAAAGTGAGTTAGGATTTTGTGTTTTTCGTATGCTTTTTCGTTTCTTTGTTTTGCTCGGGACTAGCAAAAGTTAGGTGTGGGGGTATTTGATTGATATCATTTCATGCTTTTATTTGTATCTTATATCCATTATCTTTCACCTAAACAATGCTATGTAACGAGGTTTATGTTTAGTTTTCAGGAATAAATAGGTTTGAAGAGAGGAAGCATAAAAGGACCCAAAAGCAGGGAAAAATGACTGAATTGTGAGACCTGGGGACTAAGATGCAAGGGAGAAGGACCTGAACGTAAGACCAAAGGACCAAAGAGCAAAACAGAATACTCTACACCATCATGGGGAGTATTTTGGCAATTCTTTTCGGGTCGGAGCTCCAACAAGCAAAGTAGATGCATCAAAGATCACAAAAGACATCCAGAAAAGCCCAGAAGAAAACTTAGCGGGATCCGAACCTTATAGACCGCCAATAGGTGTCCAAGACCGCTAATTGGCGGTCTGTTTTGGCCCAAATCCGCTAAGATTTTGGTGGGTCGCGTATTAGTGTGTATTTAGTCCATTTCTGATATTTGTTTAGTCCCACATCAGGGGATTGTCCCAGATTGTCTTGTTCTTTGTCTATAAATAGAACTCTTCACCTTCTATTGTAATCACCCATATTTTAAGTGGCTATTCTTCTTACTAGAAGTGAGGTCTTGAAGCACACACTAAAGTAGGAGGATGCTACTTGAAATGTGAGTCACTTTAATAAATGTTTCTTTATTATGTTGTTTGTTTTATGTTTCTTGTTTTACTTTGTTTAATTTCATTTCATTAGTTTTAGTATCTTAGTTAATATGTTTTCTCTGCTTAGTTTAATAATTAGTGTAATGTGTAGTGAGTAGTTCCATCCCCTTTTGGGGGGTGGAGTAGATGTTCATACATGCATTAGAGAATGGAATGAATGCTATATTTACAATGTGTTGATAAAACATGAATGTATGCTTGCTTGTTTAGGATAGAATTTATAACTTGATGAGTTTTGCCAAAATGATTAGACACCTGTCATGCTTGTTTAGGTTCTGAAATAAACAACTTGCATATGTAAATGTTAATCAACTAGGTTGGTGAATAGATTGATAGGTTTTGCCTCAACATTTAGACACTTCCTATGCATGATAACACCACCTTCATTTGTGCTTAAAGAATGTGTTCAACACCCACCTCTTTGCATGTGTGCACTCACTCCACCCCTTAGGGGTTTTCCATTTCTGAATTCCAGCACTCTTATTTCGTTCTTAGTTTAGTTTTAGTTAATCATTTGTTGCTTTCTTTCGCATTTCATACTTCGTAGTGTAGCGTAGCGTAGAGTAGCATAATCATCTCTCTTCCCTATTTTCCCACTTGTTTCGTGCAAGCGAGAGACTGCTCACCTCCCTGAGGACGACCCGTATTTACCACCGCTTCAACACGGCCGTGCACTTGCGGTTTAATATAAACATTCAACAGGTACCCACTTATGTAATCACTCATTTGAAGCGCTTATGATGAAATATTCGATCACCCACAAGCTTGCGACCCCATATCGTCCGCAAACTAGTGGGCAGGTCGAAGTCTCTAACCGTCAATTAAAGCAAAACCTTGAGAAGACGGTTAATTCCTCGAGGAAGGACTGGTCAACTAAGTTGAATGACGCGTTGTGGGCCTTCCGCACCGTGTATAAGACCAATTTGGGTATGTCCCCATATCGGGTAGTGTACGACAAGGCTTGCCAATTACCCGTCGAGCTTGAGCATCGTGCTTTCTGGGCGATCAAGAACATGAATATGGATCTTGATCAAGCAGGGGTGCAGCGTAAACTCAACATTGTGGAGTTGGAAGAGCTATGCAATGATGCGTATGAAAATGCGAAAAATTCATAAGTCCCGAGCCAAGTTGTTTCACAATCGCATGATTATGTGAAAGGTGTTTACGACTGGGTAGAAGGTGTTGCTCTACAATTCCCGGCTTCATCTATTTGCGGGTAAGCTCCGTAGTCGCTAGTCTGGCCCTTTTATGGTCCAAACCGTGTTTCCTCATGGAGCGGTTGACATCCTGAACCCAGGGAATGGGGACGTGTTCAAAGTTAATGGACAATACCTCAAACCCTACTTGGAGGGGGCACCCACTGAAGTCGAGGAGGTCATGCTCCTTCATAAACCTCTCTCACACTCAACCATTCATGTTCCTGCATGAATGGTTGAGCTCTCATGTTTGTATAAAGTTAACTTTGAAAAAAAAGAAAAAGAAAAAGAAAGAAGAAGAAGAGGAAGACTCCTTCAGTGAGCATCGATTTTTGTGGCCTCCAACCCTTGAGTATTTGGGTCCCATTCCTTTCACGTATTTGTATCCATTCTTTAGCATCTCACTGGTTTTGAGAGAATTCAGGTTTGTGTCAGCATAACCATGAACTTCCTTTTGCGCTTCACGGTGGTGAGATCTTTCCATTTTCATGCATAAATCTAGGGCTGTGCAGAACCGGGTCAAACCGGTCAAACCGGACCGGACCGGTCGGTCCGGGTTCGGTCCGGAAATTTTTGAAAAAATCCGGTCCGGTCCGGGTTTCGGTCCGGCAAATTTTAAATTTTCCGGTCCGGTCTGGTCCGGACCGGTCCAATTTTTTTTTTTTTTAAATTTAAGCCAAAAAATCGGGTTTTTGGACCGGACCGGACCGGACCGAACCGGTCCGGTCCGGTCTTCGGTCCGCCTATCCTAATTTTTTTCGGTCCGGTCCGGTTTTCGGTCCGGACCTAAAAAAAATTTCCGGTCCGGACCGGACCGGACCGGACCGATGCTCAGCCCTACATAAATCCATGTAGTATCATGCTCACATTCATTGAGGACAATGCATGAAATAGGTGTGGGGGGTGTTTTACGTGTGCATATTCGAGTCTTTTTCCTTTGATTTTCTTTTCTTTTGTGTGCATTGTTAGGGTCATGTTAGTGTGCTACATTTAATATTGATATATCTACCTGCCATGATGCTTGGGTGACTTGTCTTCTTTTGCATGCCTACCGCTTTAAATTTTCACATTTCTTTCAAAATCTTCATGTGTTTGCGAAAGAAAATGTTTTGTGGGTTTTGCGTGTATTTAGCTTGTGCAAAACCATTGAGAGGCAAAGTAAAAAGAAAGCTCCCAAAATTATCTTGAACTTGATGCATTAGGATATCTAGTACAGTGACTTTAGGAGTTATCTAGTCGTTAGGATGCACCCCTATTTTTCCCTCAGGGGGGGGGGAGTAATCACAGGGTTTCAGTACTCAAACAATTAAAGAAGTCCACCCCGAACTTAGTGAGTCAATAATTCGTGTCTGTTAATTTAAGGAAGTTTATTGTAGTCAAGGACCCTTTAAATCTTGTTGTGAGACATTAAGTGTAGGGGTTTTGGTTCATGTGTAGATAAGAAATAAGTGAGTATGTGTTCTCTCTTCCGGCACGGCTCCTATCACTCGGGAAATTATATCTGAGGGGACTTTGTGCCTGCGGCTTTCGAGTCATCTGACTTGGGATGCACCAACCGAACTCCGGTTACACGGGTCGTAGGGATTACTCTATGTGGATATTTGGGGAATGGTGAACGTGATAGTGTAAGTCCTTATAGGAAATGATGCATGGAACCTAACCCTGGGAGAATGAAACTCCAACTAGTAACAAAAAGAAAAGAAAAAAAGTAAGAAAAAAAAGAGGTAATGCAAATAAGAACCTTAGTGGACTTTACACTTTGTATCACTTGAGGATGTTGAGGTTATCCATGTCTTTCACTTAAGTCCTTATTTAACTTGCACGAATGGTTCATTACGCTAGGTGTATGGACTGAATACCTATATGGAGTCGGCCCGTAGGATTACCGCGTCCAATGATCGATAAAAATGAGTCCATCGAGTCGAGTCTCTAGATTGAATAATGCATCTATGTTCCGATTTTGTGGGTATATCCGTTGAAAACCCTCAGGAGACAACACTCCTCCTTGGCGACAAGGTGGTTTAACGACTTGTTGCACGTCCTAAGTGCAACCGTGATTCCAACAAAAGTGAGTTAGGATTTCCTTGTTTTTCGTATTCTTTTTTCTTTTTCTTTCTTTGTGTTGCTCGGGACTAGCAACAATTAGGTGTGACAGTATTTGATTGACATCATTTCATGCATACATTTGTGTCTTATATCCGTTATCTTTCACCAAAACAATGTTACGTAACGAGTTTTATGTTTGAATTTCAGAAATAAATAGGTTTGAAGAGAAGAGACATAAAAGGACCTAAAAGTAGGAAAAAAGGACTAAGTTGAGAGACTCGAGGACTAAGATGCAAGGGAGAATGACCTGAATGTAAGATCGAAGGACCAATGAGCAAATAAAATTACTCCACACCATCATAGGGAGTATTTTGGCAATTCTATTCGGGTCGGAGCTCCAGCAACCGAAGTAGACGCATCAAAGACAAACAAAGCCATCCAAAAAAAGCCCAGACGAAAGCCCAACACGATCCAATCCTTGTAGACCTCCAATGAGTGGTCTGGGACCGCTGATTGGCGGTCCGGGTTGCTCCGGATCCGCTAAGATTTCTTTGGGTCGTGTATTAGAGTGTATTTAGTCTATTTCTGGTATATGTTTAGTCTCATACCGGGGGATTGTCCCGGATTACCTTTTTCTATGGCTATAAATAGAACTCTCCCTCCTCTCTTGTATCCCATCTCTCTCTTGGTGGTCATCCTCTCTACTAGGAGTAAAAGCCTTGACGCAAAAACCCCTGGTGGAGAGAGGCTACTTGTAATTGAGTGAGTAATAATAGATGTTTTGTTAAGTTTTCTTCATAGTCTTGTCTTTTCAATTCTTGCATACTTAGTTAAGTTGTTGTTTTAGTCTTCTTATAATTAGTTTAAGCATGTTTTCTTTCCTTAGTATAAACTAGCATTAGACTTGTGCGTTGCACGAATGTATTTAATGAAAAATAAGTTTAAAGGAGAAATGATTATATTGAAAATTCAGAAGTCATCATCACTGCTTATTTCCATAATAACCTTTGATGATGTGGTTAATTCTATATGTTTTTTTCCAAGTAGGGCCACAACCTTTAGGGTTGTTGAGGTGCCTCTAAGTGCTTGTACATATTTTTTTGCTTTAAATGAAAATAATAAAGAGAAATTAGTTGTGTTGAGAGGACAAAAGAAACATGTAAGTTCTTTTTATAACGTTTGCTGGTGAGGTCCTTTGTTTGTCTTGAAGGCATACAACCTATATTAGAGAGTAATCGAAAAAATAACTTGGGTGGCTGTGAAAATTAATTATTCCTAAATTATTAAAATTTTAGTTGGTAGATATAGTCTATGAAACGATTGTATCTAATTTTAACTAAATTCTTTTTTTTTGAAAATATTCTTGACATGCTACTTTCATATAATAAATGTATTGTAATTTTTTTGAATGGGATATTACTCTAGAATTAGCCAATTAATTTGAAATATCTATTTTTTGCACTACAATATTAAGATGTTTTTGGAAAATAAGAATGAGAAATCTTTACTTAAACTCAATTATACAATGACATCTCAATGCTTCCATTTAGGTTAACTTAAAATGTTTTGACTCAAATGGAACTTTTGATGTGACAGTATTATGACCAATGACAGACAACATTAACCCAATACTCAATTAACCCAAATCGATTTGCATAGGCCATCAAATCTCTACGCTAAATTTTAATTGTGTTGTTGATGTATTTCACATATCTATATTAAGCACACGTGGTACACATTACTCAAGCAAGAATGTTTGATGAATCCAAACTGCTGGCAAGGCATCTAGGGAGGGGACTACGATTGCCATTTCTGCTAGAGCTAGGAAAGAACATTGAAGCTTCGCGAAAGAATAAAATTCTTAGCAGTTGACTTTCACTCTGTCTTGGGCCATGTTAGCATGCATTCACATCAAACCACATGTTACATTGTTGAATTTTTTCAATTATATTTATATTGAGATTTGACGATGAAGATTACCAATCAAATTGATTAATTTATATCACAATCCATAAATTTGACTGAGTTATTTTTTGAAAAGTTGATGGTTCACATGACCAATGTTCTAAAGGTTTACCATTTATGGCTCTAATGAGTCCACCCGAAGTACATTACAATAACATAAAAGCAAAATAAGTGTCGCAACCATAGCAAGTCAAGTCAAGTTACAATAGGCTTACATCTATATTGTCGGGGTTGTCTACCCCAATGTCTCTTCCACTTCATGGACACTGAATGCAGTGAAGCTTTGAGTAAAGACATATTTGTGATTTTTTGTTGTCACTTTGATAGTAAATGAGTACTTCCATAGCTTTACCTCAATAATATCTTTCATCTCATCAACGTTGTTTTGATGTATCTAAAAAGAAGATAATAATATCATTTTGATAAAATAACGGGTAAGGTTATTATGGAATATAAAACGATGCATCATAATGACTTTGAACAATAGAGTTAGTAGAGAAATCGATTGAGAGGTCATTCGAATCTCAAATCAAAAATATTTTAGTTGCTTAAATATTAACCTTGGTTTGTTACCTTGGTTAAAATTTGCAAAAGTGATGTTATCTTTGCCAAATACCGTTACATCAATTTGACTTGTGCTATCAGTGACTTGTAAGTTTACTTTTGCCCTATGATACATTAGGTGATATCAAACATCTTATTTTTAAATTATGACAATTTTTTCTTCAATTTGTGGTTACCTTGGGACACAGGTTGGTGCATGTTCATTGCTGTTATTGCAATTCAAACAATTATCTGCAAGCTTAAATGTTGAGCTATACTTTGGACATGCTTGATATCATAAGTCATTTGTTGTATATATCACGGTTATTGTTCCAATGACCAGGAAAGTTGATGCCTACAAAAAAGGGAAACATAATTAGTAATGGTTTATGGTTGTATTTGTATACCAAGTAATCTAAATCGGTAGGGTTTACCTTTTCAGAAAATGTAGTACAACTTGCCAACATATCTATTAATAATTCTTGACTTAGTTGTCTCATTAATATGCAACGGGTTGACACTATATTTAAATAATGCTCATTTCTCCACTTCATCTGAAGAGTATGTAGTGTTGAACTTGGAATATAAAGATGAAAAAAATAAGTGAGTTGGAAGTTACATTATGAATTTGTATTTAAGTAGTGTTGAATATAAATGTCACATCGAACATATTGTATAAACCAATGAGCCAACTCTTCTTTTTTCTGCAAGTGTGGTGGGATCAATTTCGATAAATATGAATCATATTACATGAAGCAAATACATGTTTCTTATGTATAAAATAGTTTCTAAAATATAAATGTAAATATGAATAAAATTGATTATGTATACATTAGTGGTCAAATAGAAATAGATAAGTAGGCCTAAACCCCATTCCAATTTCTATCATATTTTTGGATTAATGGAATGTAAAATAAGTAAATATATGTATCCTTGTCGCTTAAATATCATCATGTGCATATTTTTATTTGTGGACATTTGAAATTGAATATCAGTATCTAAATTACTTCAATATGAACTTAATTTCAAGATACAACACCTCATGATGCTCTATTAGTGTTATAAACCATATGTTTATTGTTTGACAACCAATGGTTAAGAGGAATGGGTTCCTAAAATAAATGTAAAGATAATAATACGATAACGGAACGCAACCAATTTCATAACAACGTCCAGCTAAAGAATATAGCCTTGTGACAGATTCTAAGCTACAAGAGTAAACGATTGTCCAAAAAGTTTGAATTGATAATGAAGACAAAGCAATCTTGAGTAGTGATAAACATTAAACCTACTTGGATTAGTCGTATCTATAAAGGTTCAACTTATGTGGGCATTGTTCTCTTACTTGAAAATGCATCGAACAAAAAATAATTGATGACAAAATTTAGAGAGAATATGCAATTTAAATAAAATAAAATATCATGGTCCATAAATCAACAGTCTTGCTAGAATTGAAGTTCAATATTTATGATTGAAGAAATCAACTGTTCACATGCAATGACAACTGCAATCACATTCAATGGTTAATACATAATTTAGACAAAAGACCCGGTCCGTCAACGCCGTCAAGAAGAAGCTACGTCATACCTGTAGGAAGTTCGAGCTCCACTGCTCCACCCCTATGACAATGTAGTTTGTTGTTTGAAGAATTACGCTATAAAGATCTGTATAAATATTCTGTCAGAATGAGAAACAACCTAAAAAATAATCAAATTTCAGAAGGAGAAAAACTAAACATATTCTGAAAACTAATATGACATTATGTGAAGAGGTCTTAATTGAACACGAACCAAAACACAATATCTTGACTTATTCACTAACCTCAAGACATACATTACATCTGATAACCATAATACATCCTTGTAGAATACTATATCCCCATAAGGCCATAACATAAGTGGAATGGTGAAAGACCCACAACTGCATGTCTGCAAGTAAAATAAATGAGAATAGATACATCAACTTGTTTGTTAGAAACAAAAAACGAAGTAAACGTGTGGTAGAATGATTTCCGAGGGCATATATAAAACACCAATTAAACCACAAAAATAAAAATTCCAATGTCACAAATATAGAGATAGGCGATGGACCATTGTGGTAGAAACCCCTTGTCCGGCCAGTTATGGAGATGATGGCGACACATTGAGATAGCCGATGGATCAAGGCTTCAAGACAAAATAAAATTACAAAATATTAAACTAAGTAGGAAGCAAGAACCTAACTACAAAGCAAATGTTCACTAACAATCACAATAGAACAATTAGAGAAGTCATTGGAGCTTTTGTAGTGTGTACTAACTAACATATGTGAGAAATTAACAAAGTCATCTTTTTTGGTATTTTACATCTCTTGATCTATATGTAGTAGTCTTCAAATTTGAAATTCTTGTTAACACAAAAAAGTAAATAATATTATAAAGTCACTTGTGGTAGAAAACTACTGACGCATATGCCACATGAAAAAATAAAATCAATTGAAAAATATCACCCCAAGAATCCTATGCAACATGCTTACTGTTGCCTCCCCTAACCTTTGCTATGTAGGTTTTTTAGGCTGAACCTCCATTTCGACTGCGACTAAAAGGTTAATATTACGTGAAGGAAACGGTAAGTGGTATATAAATTTCAATTAAGATAGATTTGAAGCTAGAATCAGGAATAACAACGTAGTGTTGCAACTTTATCAACATTTAGAATCACATATACATGCCTCATTGACTATTTCGTCTAACCATTTCTGCCACTGCTAAGCAGTCACAATAAGTATTTAGAGAACACAAAGCTAGGTATTTTTAATTTAACCAATCCACTTCTGCAAGTCTACCACTATTTACAACATTTGGAGATAAATCACTTAAGAAGACAATTACGGACACGAAATATGAAGGAAACTGTCAAGTTAAATCACATCAATGCCGCACGTAAAGCTGCAAGATGCAGAAGTAGAAGGGTCTTATCTCCATGAGGTATGTAACCTAACCTTTTATACGAACTTTGTTGCTATAATAGCATTTTCTATTGTTTAGTTTGAAAGCCTTTAATGTAAGGGGGCATATCGTAAAATCTAAGTGGTGGTTAAAATTTTGTATGTGGATAAAGTTAAAATTTCTTGGATCACAACAACAAAACAACAATTGACACTTATGTGATTTTGTACTCTGTAATCAAACTTACAGTTCACTTTTAAAGGAGTTTGCAACTCAATCACAGTTTGAGAAATGGAACATTTCAGTTGCAAAAAAAGGCACTATAACACTATATATGGCATCTTCGGCAATACACCAAAAAACAATACAGAATGCATCAGTAAAGAAATAAATTAAATGTAAGCAAAGTAGAACACCAAAACCTAACAAAGCACCTTAGGAAGCACATACACTATTAAAATAACATATTACCTATAAAAAGACATTGGAATGGAACCTGAAATGAGCCCAAGAAGAAGGAACTTGGATATCTAAAACATTAAAATGAGTAGATTTAAAGCTTAGCATGAAAAACCTACCATTTCGGATTGTCACAGTGGTGAACGATGAAACCAATGACAGCAGTTTGGGCCAATATTTAGTAATAACCTACATCAATAAAATTTAATTTGGTCTATGACATCACAATTCACAACATTGTGATTCTTGATGACCTAAAGAAATGGTTGTCTTTTTAGGCATAATTTAATGCAATACAATGACATTTCCTATGCAAGTAAATAAAGTCAATATTTTATCAAATGAAACTTGTATCTAGAAAGTCTAAAAGCATGTATTCATACAACGTAAAGTTGGGATAATGAACTAATGAAGTAATAAAACACCACATGGCAATATTTCAATACTCGGATTTTTTTTAAAGTCAGATGCATCCCAATAAAACAAAATAACTAATAGAAAGAATCCTTAATACCTTTTAAAAGAAACCGAACCAAACTTCAATGCTAACATATTGGTTATTGATTCAGAAAATGAACTGCATAAAACACACTTTAAAACCTACAATTAGAATTAAAATAGATGAACAAAAACAACATATGCCTTTCATAGAAAAAAACATAAACATTAGCGTGACCCACAAATACAAAATAAACAACAAAAGTTAAATCTTAAGGAAATAAATGGAAACAAATACGAAACAAATTTACTATTGAGCTTAGACCATTTTACGTGGATTGGAAAAACAAAACATTGAATTTTTTTTTACAAATTCAGTCACGGGGATAATGAGGCCCGAGTCTACTAATGCTCAAACTAAGCAAACTCAGGAAAAGTATGCACAAAAGATAACACATCGTTTTCATAGGAAAAATGCAAACACGACTTCAATATGCACAAGTGAATGAGGATATACAAAAGAGGTGGGGGCAAAGCAAGAAATTAGATGTAAGAATAAAAACACCAAACTTTATGACTACAACAATCAAACCTGAATGCTATTTTTTTTAAAAAGTTTTCCAATGGGAATCATATGGTCTCGGAAGTATTTTAAACAAAACAATGCCAAGAATAATGTTTAAACATTAAATTCTAGGAAGAGTAAATTGGACTTAAAATAAATACGAAAGTAGTTAATTAACTGAAGGATATTTTAATGATTCCAACCATATGATTGGAAAAATAACACCATAGGAAATAATACGAACTCGACCTTAAAGCGGTCGAATCCGAAAAACAAAAAACTATAAGAAACACATTTAATGTCAAGCTTACCACAAATAACATTCAGTTTCAAACAAACCAAATATGAAGTGATGCGAACACAACCTCATTTTGTCACTTGACATTCGTCACCATTGAAAGCGGTAGGGTAATTCTTCATGAAAAAACATGAAATCATAAATCCAGAATTTAATGGGCTTCAAATTTTCAAATTTAATAAGTAAAACCAACCTCCAAGGTGCACTTTTTCTTCACTGGGAAGACTTGAACAATTGGATAGTCGCATTCAGACTTAGTTGTTGAAACATAACATTCTCCATCCAATATCCTACTACAAATAGAACAAAGATAATAATACAATGCATATTAATTTAAAAACCACCCACAACAATAAAAGCGCAACAATATATTGCTGTTGGAAATCTGGTAAAGGGAAGTTGTAAATAATCTGAGAAAATCCATCTAAAACTTTTTTCAGAAACTCTAACGCAACAGAAAGGATAGAAATAAAGTTCTACATTTTTTTTTCGGAATTACAAACTTCAAAAGGGAAAATAAGAGATGAATATGAAAAGCTTTTAAAATTTCCTAAGGTAACAGAAAGGGGAAAAGTGAAGTTCTAAAAATGTCCCAAAATAATCTTTTCATCGCAAAAGTAAGAGATCGATCTAACCTTCTTCCAAAAACTATAACGGATGGTCGAGGTTTCGGATTTGCCAGAGTGGGTGTGGTAGAGGTACTCTAAAGGAGGTGAATACGACGTTTGGCAGTGGTGGTGACGCATGGTTGGCGCCGCTTGAGGAGGCGGTTGCTGATGAGGTTGGTTTAGGGTTTGGGAAATGGAAGGAACCGGATGGAGGATGGTTTGGAAATGAATGAATGAATGAGATTAGAAATTAGGAGATCAAATGGTTCACGTTTGACATAGTGACGAGGAAAATGATGAGGGAAATCTAACGGTTCAGATTCGTTTAACTTGAAACGGATGGTGTGGATTTGATAAAAGGACCAGGAAAATCTAAATTTACACGGAATCAATTATATAATACTATAGATGTTAGTTTAAATATGTGTGAGTAGTTCCATCCCCTTTAGGGGTGGAGTAGATGTGTATACATGTTATGTAGATGGTATGAATGCTAGACAATGTTGTTTGTGAGAAATGTTAGTATGTTTGTTTGAATTAATAAGAACTTTTACTTGATGGTTTTTGCCATAATGTTTAGGTACATTCCATGCTTGTTATGTTCTTAATAACAAACTTATCATGCTCATATAAATCACCTAGGTTAGTGCTTTAAATTATAGGTCTTGCCATTAGGTACTTCTTATGCATTAACAAACACTAACTACACTTGAGCTTATTGTATGCATTCACCACACTTATTTCATGTGTACACACACACTCCAACCCTTAGGGGTTTCCCCATTCCTGAGATTTATCTTTCTTCTGAGTGGTTTCTTAGCTTAGTGTAGTTCACTTCGTGCTTTCATTTCCTCCTTTCTAGTTTACTAGTTTAGTTTAGTGTAGTTTAGTTTAATCAATCCTTTCTCTCCTTTCTTTCTCACTCACCTTCGAATAAACTAAAGTCGACACACCTCCTTGTGGATCGACCCGTATTTTCCACCGCTTCAACACGGCCATGCACTTGCGGTTAATTAAAATGAATCAATCAATGAGCAACATGGAATGGGACTAGGATGTGCTTGAGCGCATTAACAGAAGTCCTAATCCGTGCAATCTCTACATGAACCTCCTCAAAGTCTTTTGTTAGGGACCTAAATTTTGAATCACAATGTGCTAAAATTGTTTGTGTTCACTTAGTATATAATGTTGCTTTTTTGAATCAAATGTTAAATGGGAGTTAAGCGTAGTCAATGAAAGAAATATGTAATTTTTGAATGCAATGTTATATGATTGTTTGACTCCTTTATGTTTCTGTACGATGAATATGTAAAGTTGCATGTCTGATGAAATGTTATAAGGAAGTTTCGTTGATCAAAGTGTCCATTTTAATTCCATAATCAGAATCTATACATTTTCATTCCATGATCAGAGTGAATCTAGAAGTGTGACCAGAGTTAATCCATAATCGTATCCAGAGAGTCCAGAGGTGGTCCAGAGTCGTGTCCAGACTCTGTCCAGATGCAAACCAAAATCATTTTAAAACAACTTTATGGCACCGTCGTTAGATTCAAATTCAATCAAGACAAAGGAGTTGACAACATAACAAACCAACTTGTTACAAGTTAACTTGTGTGGACATGAACATTGAGACGAGACAAACTAACTCATTTAAATGAACACATTGAATGAAGATAAGCGTGTTGTAACCAAACAAGCTTGGTCGTTCTATCAAACAAGTTTGTTCATTTTCAACAAACGAGCCAAACGATCTACTTCGTTTTCACCAAACAAGCTGGGTCATTTTCACCAAACGACCTGTGTTGTTTACCCCCCCCCCCCCCCCCCAAACGAGCTAGGATGTAGCAGTCCCTTTCAGGACGCACAAACAACCAGGGTCGTTTGGTCGAAACAAGCTGGGTTATGGTAACTTAAATAACAACCTGACTCGTTTTATCATAAAAAACTTCTCCCTGAGACAGGAAACACTTTGTTCTACATGACACAATTTAATTAACAACATATATAATTACGGATGGTTGGTTTTGAGTGTTAGAAAATTAATATATGTACAATCTAATATCTTAAGTGAACTTGTTACGTTCAATTTCTGAATTAGTTGGTCCAAACAAGTTGCGTCGTTGATTGTTACGAACAAGTTTGTTCGTTGTTTCAAACAAGTTGGTTCGGGACGCAAGTGTCCCGCTTCGGGAAAAGTTGGCCCCGCTCTGGACCGCTCGGGACGTAAATATGTCCCACTGGTCCAAACAAGCTGGGTTGTTGTTCCAAACAAGCTGGGTCCTTGACTCCTTGTTCTAAACAAGATGGTTCGTGATGCAAGTGTCTCGTTCGGGACGAGTCTGTACCGCTTTGGAATGCTCGGGACGTAAATCTGTCCATTTGGACGCAAATCTGTCACGCTCTGGACTACTCTGGACCTCTCGAGATGCAAGTTTCCTGCTCCAGAGCAATATCCCGCTCGGGTTGAAATGACCTGGGCCATTGGAACTTAATTAACAATCTGGGTCGTTTCGAAAAAATAATAATGTCCTACTTTAAAAATGTTGTTATAATAACTAATTATTCTTGTGTGATTTTAATACCGGTTTTAAACTGAGTTTTTGATTATGTTGAGGTATAAGAATCAACTCAAAGACCATACATTAAAGAGGATTTCAACACATACTGAATTAGTGGATTTTGTTCGATCATATTTGCAATGCTTAGGTCATAATCTACAGTTCTCTGATCAAGTGCCAGATGTTGATGATGGTGCTGCTAGTCTTGTTACTGATGCCATTGTACATCTACCTTTTGTATTAGTTTCAAGTCTTGGTTTTTCTTGTGTTAGGATTGACGTGGTTGTGCCCTTCGAAATTGAGTTTTCAGACGTGGAGGAACACACAACCAACAAGTGCTAACTGTGGAGGTGACTCCAGAAAAAAAACATGTTCCTAAAAAAAGCCTTGTTTGTTTGAAACACTTGTACGCTCCATTGTAAAACTGAGTCCAATTGCAAAGGCAAAGAGTCCCTATGAGACTCATAGTGGATCAATGAGAATCAAATCATCACCGTTCTCCACAAACACAGAAGACAAATCACAGTTCTATACCGTTGAAGATTGGCTGAAGGAATATAGTAGTGGCACAAGTACTCCGAATAGAATGATTGATTGTTGGGAAATGGAGATTGAAAGTGTTGGTGAAGAATTTGAAAATGCTATAACATTTCGGAAATGCCTCACAAGTATACAATAACTTGTTGTTGCAACTACACGTTTCTGAGAAATTGTCCTCCCAGAGTTACCGCACGTTGTGTGAAGGATAATTGTTCATGGCGTGTGCATGCAATCAATTCCTCTTGTTCTGTTCGTTTTCTCATAAAAGAACTTGTGAAAGAATATACTTGTTGTTAAGACTTAATCTAAGTTTGAGTGGTTAAGCATGTTTGGGTTAGTGTTAATGGTGCTTTGACTTGTGGAGGCATACATGTGTGGGCATGGGTGGAGGCATGGTTGACATGTGGAGGCATGGGGCCACACTTGGTTGGTTGTTGTGTTGCTTTTGTTGGAAGATAAAGACATGTCTCACTCTCACCACTCCACTCCAACTCTTCTCCATCCAATTCTCTCCCTCTCTCCCTCTCTTCTCTGGCGACCTGGGCTGCCGGAGTTTGTGGTGGTAGTGCAACGACAACACAAGGAGGAGCGTTCTTTGGTGCAACTAGAGGTAGGCTTGCTAGTGGCTGCGTTCATGGAGGCTAGAGGAGGATGCTGATGGTGCTAGACTCCGGCGAATTCGAAAAAAGGTATGCCATGTTTACATTTGAACTCCATACAAAGTGTGAGGGGTGTCTCGCCGATGGCCGGCAGGAGGCCTCGCCTGGATGAGCGATGACCGGTGGGTGGATGGAGTGATCTATCCCTGCCGGACGTTGGGCTAGCAAGGGTGGCCATGTAGTCGCAGATGTATGAAAGGACAAAACTTCTGGACGAATGGACAAAAAATTTGGAATAATTTTTGGAGAAAAGGACAAAACTTCTAGACAGACTTCTGGATGAAGGGACAAAACTTCTAGGCAGACTGCTGGAAGAAGGGACAAAACTTCAGGATGAAGGGACATAAGTCTTGGACGAAGGGATATAACTTCTAGATGAAGTGACAGAAACTTATGGACGAATGGACAACACTTCTGGACGGACTTTTGGATGAAGGGACAAAACTTTTGGATAAAGGGACGAAAACTTTTGGACAAAGTGCCAAAAATTATGGACGAAGGGACGAACTTCTAGAGGAAGAGACAAAGCTTCTGGACTGAAGGACAAAACTGTTGGATCTAGTTGCACATATCATCCTTGAGTTTTATTGCTCTTCATTTGACACGTTGAATTTTTATTGAGTCACTCTAGCTAGTAGACCTAAGGGATCGCAAATCCTAGTGCATTGCGTCATTACTCAACTCCATGGAGTGTGTGGACTGTCGGGCCTGTGGGGCGGCGGAGATGACCACCCAGACTCCTTCCCGGTGGAGATACTTCAGCTTGTGTGAGTATCCGAGGTATCAACTTGTGTGAGTAAACAATGTTTCAGCTTGTGTGAGCATACCTCCGTAAGACCGTGTGTGCCCACGGTAGGTACCCTTGAGGGACCTGATGTTGTTGGTAGGACTGATGTTCTTCAGTACCCTGGGAAGGGGAAGGCTTTACTGTTGCATTCATTTTGCATGTAGGTGGACTTGTTATATGGGAATTCTCTATGAAAACTCAGGCATTGTTATCACTTTTGCCTTTCAAGACCTCTGTAGGTGCTGGTTGCGTGGTGACTGAAGGCGAGTGCAGTCTGGGACCGGATCCTCAAGTCTATCATTTAGGTTGTTATGATTACTTGTGTTTGTACTTCCTTGTATTTTGATGTAATCACACTTTTAAAAAATCTCGTGTAATGGTGCACCTATTGTATGTAATTTGAGTAATTTCCCCTTTCTTTCTGGTCTTAATTCCTTGAATATCGTTCAAATTGTCTGCTATTTTGGAGGACGGTACACTTGTGGTGGCTGTGGAATTGGAACAACAGGTCATCCCAGAGCATCAGAGAGTTGTGTGGCTGACATCGTGGTGCCTATGTTGAAACAACGACTAATGTATCAACCATGTGAACTGCGAACAAACATATCTCATGAACTTGGGGTGCAAATACCATACATTCGAGCTTGCCAACGTAAAGAGCTAGCGATGAATAAGTTATATGGAGATGAAAGTAAGTCTTTTGATAGAGTTAGATTGTATCGAGAGGTTGTACTTGAAAGCAATCCAGATTCTTTAGTGGGCTTGGATTGGGACACTGAAAGCCAACGGTTTAGAAGAACATTTTTGATGTTTAATGACAGTATAGTCGGGTTTAGAGATGGTTGTTGACTTTTATTATTTTTGGATGGTACTTTTTTGAAGACGAAGTACTAAGGCATTCTTGTTGCGGCTACCGGAGCCAATGAGCATTCTGAGATACTCCCATTGGCTTTCACCGTAGTTTCTGCCGAGAATGAAGAAAATTGAGAATAGTTTTTGCACAACCTAAAGAAAATTCTTGTACCGGGTATACCTTTAACATTCCTCTCCGATCGTTGTAAAGGTCACTTCATTTGTTCCACATATTTTCCAACTTATCACCATACCTATTGTTTACGCCACTTAGAAGATAGGTTGTACCTATTTTAAAGTTCAAGTTCTTCAACCTGTTGCTAAGACAACTCGTTTGAAGTAAGTTAGCATCATTTTAATGTTAAAAATATAATAACGTCTAAGTATATAAGTATATTATGTTTTTCCTCATAGGTTGTGGAACCTTCTTCGAACATGTGCTTACGTTTTTCATACTTGTGAGTTTACTGAAGCATATGACGAGTTATCTACCATTTCTAAATGTGCAAAAGAATTCATTGACACTTCTGGACCCGATCATTGGGCAAATGCACTATTCCAAGGTGATATGGAAATATGTATTCAAATATGGCGGAGACCTTTATAAGTTGTCTCATATTGGACACATTGTTTCATGTCTTAGATAGTTTTTTTAAACTACACAAGTTGTTAATTAACTCAAAATATGCGGGACAGATGCATCCATATGCGGGACAAAGTAGTCATGCATGGATCAGGTGCGTGCTGAGCATGAAAAAATAATCCTTATGTGGGATAGCATCATCCCTAGGCTGATACACGGATGTTGTGTCAGTGACACCTGCCATGTCAGCGGCCACGTTAGAAACATTCATGTAGGTGGGACGTCAGTCTTTCAAGTTTCAATCGTCCTTGAATTTATAGACCCCATAACTGAAAGACTAAATGGTGGCGTCGAATCACATTAATAGACCCCATAACTGAATGAGTAAGAGGTCGTGTCGAATCACATTTTATTAACAGGACCACTTGTCGAGCTTATCTATGCAACTACGGGCCCGTTTCGATACTAAGAATCCAAAATGGGTTTTTGAAGAAACACCACTGTTTATTGCATGGTTTTTAAAGTAGTTGTTGGGTGGTTTTCGCATAATAATGACTTGTCGTCCCTTGCCAATCTCAATCGTCCAATCATGGGATATTAGTCCTTCAAGTTTCAATCATCCTAATCGTCCCGTCACAGGACTAACTCGTCCCGAACTGGGGAACCATTTCCTCTCCTTTGTAGGAGAACATGTTTCCTGGACCGGACTATACATACTTAGGTTCAGTCCCAGAATTACGCGTGCCACCCAACATTGTTCAGCCTCATCTCCAGTCTAACCGTGCTCAGTTTTTGTCCAGAATTGGCCGGATGTGGTCCAGAATTGGTTCAAAATATGCCCAGACTAAGTATGTCTAGTATTGTCTAGAATTAGTCCAGATTCATGTTCAAACTAACTTAGTCGGTCCAGAATAACTGTGTACTGGGATCATGTGTCCATATTTGCTCCAGATGTGTCCAAACTAACTGTGTTCATGAATTGTTCCTAAATTTGTCTTGAATGTGTCCAGATTAACTACGTCCAGTGATTGATGGGACTTTTGGTGTAATAGAGACGTAACATATACACCACAAAATACAATAAAATATGTGACGCAAAAAGTACAAAAAAGATGTGAAAAACAAAATGATGGACAAAAAAAAGGGACACGTGAAAGCACTTAAAACTCAAGAAAAAGAAAAATCACAAAAAATGACGCATGAACAAAGACAGTTAGATAGTATCAAACCGAGAAGACACCAAAACTCGACGAAAACAAACAAACAAACAAACTAAAACCTATAAAACATGAAAGACCAAAATTAACAAAAATTAACCAGCTCGTTTTGTAGAATGACCCAGCTCGTTTGGTAGAACGACACAACTTGTTTTGTGAAAATGACCAAGCTTGTTTGGTCAAACAACCTAGCCCAGCATGAGACTGGTGCATCCCAGTGTTGGCTCCTTGTTCCAAACAAGTTGGCTCATTTTGTCTCCTGCGGGACGCACCAACCCAGCATTGGGACAAACCAATCCCACCAGGGCCGCTGTTTTGTCCTGAGCGAGCCACACATGCATCTCGATCGGGACATGTATGTCCCGAGCATGACCGGGTCGACCCTACGAGGGACAAAGTCGTCCTTAGTGTCACACTTGCGTTTCGAGCGGAACAGATGCGTCCGCACGGATGTTCCAATCACTGTTTACTGCATCATTTTTTAGGGCACGATTTTAGATACAAATGGACAGAATCAGGACTCATTCGAGACAAATTCAGGACTGGCTCGTGCCCATTTTTTCCGTGTCCAGAATCAGTCCAATTATGGACGCACACGCAACTGGATCGTGTCTAGAAATGTACTGCTTTGGGACATATTTCTAGACACACAAAACATGGACACGAGACCGTTGCGAATTGGTCCAGTGTCTGTCCACAATCCTTTCAATCTGGACACGAGTCTGTCAGTGCGTGTCCGGAATGGTCACAATTTTAGGTATCTCTGGACTGAACAGAATTAGGTCACATTCTGGAAAAAGTCCGGACTGGCTCGTTCCGAATTTATTTGTCAGGTCATTGTCAACCTTTTATAGAAATTGACAGGTCATTGTAAACCTTTTACAGATCATCTCGAGACCGTGTCGAAATAATACAAAGTGGGTTACAGTTCTTCACACTCAAACAAAAACCCTTGATATGAGCTTGATATGATGAAGTAAAATAGTCTGTTTTGTTCGGCTCAATTGACGCTTGATGATGATCGATGCAGTATTTCGGTGCACACCTTGGAATTTTGGAAATTGGAATTTATGCACAATTTAAACCTTACGGGTAAGAGATCGACCGAACCCATTTTGGTTCATCCAAACATGCTACATGGACCACCAGACACATCATAGAAATCAAAATCCATCATTAAGCAACAAACTCGTTCTTTAAAGGGAATACGAGAAGTCTAAAGGACAAACTTGTGGCTTAAAGTTTAGAATCATGTTGTAAATGACATTGTCCATTTGAGGGCAAGCTGTTGTTAAAGGACCCTTTCGAGTTTTAAGGACAAACTCATACTTTAAAGGACTCATCAACCCTCTAATGGACATGCCCTCCCTTTAAAGTTTATTGTATCACAAACATCATTTGCAGTTTAAACGACAAATTTGGCTTTAAATCCTATGAAACAAAACATCGCAAAAATAACAAAAAAATAGAAATTCTCACCAAAGACAAAAAATTCGACAAACCACTTGAGGAGTTGAGGATATCTTATTAATAAAATGTGATTCGACGTGAGCTCTTAGTTATGGGGTTTATAAATTCCTCCCATTGCTGGTCAAAATTCTATGTTCCTGACCATCTTATAAAAAATTTCCAACATGAACAAATGGCCTTCCAACACTACAATGACCACAACTCCACCGATGATGAGGATTATATAATTGGTGGACCCTGGGTAGACAAAATCCACCAAATACCGGCAAGACGTCGGCAGACTATGGAGCTTAACCATATTATCTGGTGCGCTTGGAGGCGACTGGCGACATAGCGTTGGAGTCCTCACTTCCAATGGATTTGGTGTTGGTTTGGTTTGCTAGAAAATACTTTTGACATTAGATTGGGTTGCTAGAAAACTCTTTTGACGTTAGATTGATTTTGCTAGAAAACCAATCTTCATTAATGACATTGGTTTGCTGGAATAGTTTGTACAACCTCAAAACAATCCCCGGCAACGGCGCCAAAAACATGATTGATCGTTTTATATTAACCGCAAGTGCACGGCCGCGTTGAAGCGGTGGCAAATACGGGTCGTCCACTGGGAGGTGTGTCGACGATTGGTTTGTTCGAAGGCGAGAGGAAAAAAGAAGGAGAGAAAGGTTGGTTACACTAAACTACATGATGCATTGCATACATTGCATCATATGTCTTTCATTTAGATTACTTTTACATCAATAAATGCTACTAAGGTATGTGTTTAGTCTTATTTACAGAATACAGGGACCTGAATGCAATTTACCCACATCTCGAGCACAAACGCGTGCAAAAGACTCATTTCTATCATAAAGACCAAGCTCAAGATTATCGGGTTTCAAATGGAAATGTATCCAAGCATAAAAGCATTCAAGACCTAATTACAAAAAGAACAAGGACTTGAGCACAAAAGTAGTCGGGGACTTAATTGCAAAAAGACAAGGATCTAATTGCAAATCACGAGTAGTTTTTATTATCTTGGAGAAAATCTAAAGAAAAATCAATGTGGATCTCCAAATATATGAAGGAATTAATCCGGAGCTCAAAAAGTAGTCGGGGACTTAATTGCAAAAAGACAAGGATCTAAATGCAAATCACGAGTAGTTTTTCTTATCTTGGAGAAAATCTTAAGAAAAATCAATGTGGATCTCCAAATATATGAAGGAATTAATCCGGAGCTCAAAAGAATGGAAAGAATCAATCCAGACGCGCAAAGGAGGATCAAATCATACCAAAAACACACAGCAAAAATCCGGATTAAATCAGAGGAGATTGTGCGGCGAAATCGCCGCATATTACATGCATGTGCGGTGGAAACGCCGCCCCCTAGTCGATCCGCGCCTCCAAATTTTGTCCAGTCGTATCTGGACACGTGTACTCTCCAATTCTATACTTAGGTCTTTTGTAACAACTATAAATAAACCCGAGAACGATGTTAGAAGGATCCTTCGCCTTAGACCTAGTTTTTAGTTGTTGTTTTTATTTGTAGTCTTTTCTTTGGAGTAATAAAATTCTGTCTTTTATTTCTTGTGTTTTTATGTTTTCTTTTGTAATTCCTCTAGGACCCCTTCTTCCTCCCTCTATGAGTTTCTAACTCTTTCCAAAGGGTGGAGGTGACGGATTTAGGGTGAAGAGAAGATGAATGAATGTTATTATTTTAAGTTCGTGATTAGTATATTTTGATTACTTGAGTTTATGTTAAATCATTTATCATGTAATGCTTCATAACTAACATGATTTATTATAAGTTTATGAATTCTCTAATCTAAACCCTAAATCTAAACCTCCACCTGACGGAATTCACCTCTTTGTTCTTGTTTTAGTTTTAATCGTTAATGTTTCTTGCTTTAGATAATTAAAACCCAACAATCTCAAAACCAACTTATTTCTTCTCTCCTTCTTCCCCCTTAATCGAAAATCACGAAAATAACAAATCTCTCCCTCCTTGTGTTCGACCCGTATTTGCCACGTCTTCATTGACGTCGTGCACTTGCGGTATAAATTTAATTCTCATCAAGTTTTTGGCACCGTTGCTGGGGAGGCGACACAGATTTTGTTTATTTTTGTGTTTTCGATTTTTTTTGTTTATCTTGTGCGCGATCTAAGTATTTGGATTTGTGTTTCAGGAAACAACAGAGTGCACGGAGAAATCCGGGCACATTTAGAGCTACACGAGCGGCGAAATCGCCGCACCTAAAGAACAACTTGCGGCGAATCCGCCGCACACTTGGAGCTTCTGGGCTTCAAATTTTTCTGGGACGCGACTCATCTCTGGGTGGACGCGTGAAGCTACTGAAATTTCGAGAGCGGGCGGTGAACCCGACTGAGCATTGCATAGGTAACCTTTGTTGCCTCTTTTCCTCGTAATTTCTATTTTCAGAAAAGTTCCTTTTATTAGAATTGCACGTGTTAGGGCAAAAATCCATAATTGGCAATAATTCAACTCTGACCTAAAATTGGCAAAATTAGAAAGGCCTTAGTGCATGCATCATCTAGTGTTTTGTATGCATTATTCTTGCTAAATTCTTGCAAATCAATTTCTGTTGAAGAGTGCTGGAGTCAAGGTACGTATCGTGGTTTTCATCGATTGCATTTAAGCATATAATCTAGTTGCATATAACCTTGCAATTGCCCCCCTCTAAAGACCATTGTTTGACTATCTTTGCTAGATCTAAGTTAAACTATCTTAAGGGCAACTCCGTAGGCAAAGATACGGTGGGGATTTCATCACCCTTCCGTGGCCCACAAATCACAATCCTAAAGTGTCACCCAAGCCTTAATTAAAATCAATTAGACATTGGCCCCTAAGGATCCGGACTCAATTAAGTAGAAGATTGGTTTGACTTGCTATGACTTGAAGCTGATCGAATTTAATTTGGTGTCTAGGAAGTGTTTTTGTGTTGACGTAAGTCTTCCAAGCGAAGTGATTGTCTAATTTGCACCGACTCTGTCGGAAGCGCCCCCACTAGCTATACACTACCTGGCCAAGTTGGTTTGATTAGTGAGGGAGGTGAATCAAGCAAATCAATTCGACTCAACCAGTTAGGAGTCGTCTAGATCTAAGTGACACTAGGTCTAGGATTGTTTGAACCGTGCTTTCTTAGGAATTTTCTGACCAACCCTCTTTCTATCTTTAGAGTTAGGTTTGCCTTCTCATCTGAGTCTTCTTTCTCTTCTCACCTAAATTCTCTAGATTAGGATTCCTTTCTCATCTTTCCCCATTCTATTGTTTGTTTCCATTAAAAAACGGAAAAAAATAATAATTTGTAATTAATTCTTGAAATTAAATTTGGAATTTAAATTTCGAATTTGAAATCAAAAATTGATTCAACTCGGTGCACTCAGATTTGGATTCGGGACTTGAGTAATCGACTCTCACGAGTTCATCTAGATTCCAGTCTAGAGCTTAGCCCCAATCCATCTATGTTGCACCACTTCACCCAGATTCAATGGATGAGAACGTAGTGGACCCACCTGTTGCACAACCTATAACTCTGAGGGATCGATGCTATCCAGCGATGGCTGCTCAGCCATCGTGCATCGTTATGCCCACCATACCAGGTCGCGACTTCGAACTTAAGGCACAATACATGAGTATGTTGCCTAAGTTCACCTCTAGGGAAGACCCATATCTCTTCCTTAGAGAATTTGAGGAAATCTGCTCTCTTATGCAATACCAGCATATCCCTGAGGAGGCAGTGCGTCTGAAATTTGTGCCTCTAGCACTAAAGGACGACGCTAAGAAATGGCTATATAGTCTAGCCGAAAGATCTATTAGGAGTTGGGCTGAGTTTGTTCAAGTATTCTTGAAAAAATATTTCCCCAACCATAAGACTATGAGGATTAGGAATGAAATTGTTGCATTCGTTCAGTCTGAGAGCGAGCCGTTCTATTCCTATCTAGAAAGATTTAAAAGTGTTCTGACCCAATGCCCTCATCATGGAATTCCAAGATGGAATTATGCCAAATTATTTATGAGGGATTGACACCCACATCTAGGGTTATGGTAGAATCCGTAAGCCAAGGGAACTTCATGTCGAAAAATGAAAATGATGCCTGGACTTTTCTTGAGGATTTAGCTGAAAATAGTATGCAATGTGACAATACTAGAACACCGCTTAACCCGAGTATTGGATCTAGAATAGCAAGTCAACCCAAACCAGGTGTCTTAGCTGTAGATGCCAACATAGCGGCTGAAGCAAAACTAGCTACCCTTATGCGCAGAATGGAAAGTTTAAAGCTACAAAACCAAACCCGAGTGAATCAAGCCTCGTCTATCCCTTGCTCTAGATGTGGTCAGACTGGTCATGTAATGGAGGATTGTGCGGACTGGGAACAAGTTAATGCCATGTATAACCATACTAGAAATGACCCATACGCATCAACCTATAACTCGGGTTGGCGTAATAATTCCAATTTCTCATCTAACCAACAAGGTCAACCTCCTAGACAACAACCAAACCCGTAGAACCAAAATAATACATCATCTGGGTTTAGTAACAATAACGATCATGAGGTTAGGTTGACAAGCTTGGAAAATTTGATGAAAACCTTTATACAAACAACCAACCAGACCTTCCAATGGCTAGAGACACAAGTCAGCCAACTAGCACAAATAGTAGGTGAAAGAGAAAAGGGTCGGTTTCCAAGTCAACCTGAGGTGAACCCTAGATCTAGTAATTCATATCAATCCTATCAAGCACCTTCAGGAAATAACAACCCTAGACCGGTTCAAATGGTTAATGAGGAAGGACCGTTCCAACAAATAAATGATGTAGTATCATTACGGCCCGGAAGACAGATTGATAATAATGTGGTAAATCCTAGAACGTCTAATCAATCTAGCCATCAAGCTACCACATATGACCTAACCATTGAACCCGACGTCCAATCTGAAACGCCCAACCCACCTACTCAACCTGAACCTGAGCGAGTCTATGTTCCTAAAGCCCCATTCCCCAATAGACTCAAAAAGAACTCAAGTGCACAAATAGAGAAAATCTTGGAAGTATTTAAGCAAGTTAAGGTGAACATTCTACTCTTAGACATGATTCAACAGATACCTGCTTATGCTAAATCCCTGTAATACTACGCAGACCCTTTTTAGCCACTTCTGAAGCATTGATAAACTATCGAAATGGGCTCATGCAATTATCTTTTGGGAACTTAAAAGCTGAATTTAATATCTTTCATGTTGATAGTGAGCCAGAAATAATATGCAATCAAAGTGATGTTGTAATGAGAGCACGTATCTATCAGATTTCTGAATCAAATAAATCATCACAAAATCAGAAAGAAAGTAAGAAAAAGGGGAGTAATTCTTCGACACACCCACCATCACTCGAGCAAATAAGAGAACCAATTTATGTGAGGGGTGTGGAACCTGTGACTCAGGACTCTCATTGCAACATGGGGAACAATTCAACTGGATACATGCACCAATATGGTGTCACTCAATCCAGTTCTGACTATGGTTGACTTTGAGCAAATTTCATCCTTCCACCGCAGTTCACCAAGGTAATAAGTGCATTTGCTTTATATTTGCATACATTGAGGGCAATGCATGATTTAGGTATGGGGGGGTGTTTATGTATATATTTATCTATAGATCTGTCTTTTATTTCTAAAAAAAAAAATTAAATAAATCAATGTTTCATGACATAGCTTAAGATTGAACTGCCAAAACCCGTGTACAAATTGCATTGGGTTTTTGTTCCTTATTATATAGTTCAGCTTGTAGAAATTATGACATAAATCTAAGTTCCAAAGAAATAACACATTGCCCTTTAAGACATGTATGCACTTAAATTGGATGAATCAAATCTTTGAAGTGGTTGATAAAAAGCAGAGGTTGAGGAAAATATACCGGGAAGTGTGGACTTCTAATAGCAATTAAGCCTTGAGGAAAATAAAATTAAAAATAAAGGAATAAAGTGAGGAAAACACATTCTGCAAAATGATTACAAAAGCTCAAGCCTTTGAGTCACTGATCCGTAGGGGTATCTTGAAACCCGGTAACTTGAGTCTGTCAGCTCGGGATTATCGACCAAACTCACTACACGAATACAAAAAGGGTAAAAGTGTCAGAAAAAGCAAATGTGTTGAATCACGGAAAAAGAAAAAATATATATATATATATATATACTCAAGGCCCAAAGCTAAAAGAAGGATCCATGCCATGGTTGATCCGAATGATACTTCACCACCAGAGGAGGCGTGCAAAATAATTTAAGTGATAAACATGTGTAGAAGGGTTAGTGGTGTGAATGTTGGAGGAACAAAGACCAAGTCATATTTTTAATGAGTTAGATTTATATAATGAGCATGCAAGAATTCTAAGTGAGATGTATAAGGTTGAGGTCGGGTTATTGAAAGTTGTTAATGGAACGTTGAATTAAGACTTTGTGGGTGTGTCAACTGAAAACCCTCACGAGACAAAACTTGTCCTCTAAGGAAACTTGGAGGTTTATAGGCTTGTTGCACATGCTAAGTGCAACCGTGATTCCTACGAAAGTGAGTTAGGATTTCCCTGTTTTCATTTTTCTTATATTGTGTTTTGCTAGGGACTAGCAAAATCTAGGTGTGGGGGTATTTGATGCATTGCATACCTTGCATCATATGTCTTTCATTTAGATTACTTTTACATCAATAAATGCTACTAAGGTATGTGTTTAGTCTTATTTACAGAATACAGGGACCTGAATGCAATTGACCCACATCCCGAGCATAAACGCGTGCAAAAGACTCATTTCTATCATAAAGACCAATCTCAATATTATCGGGTTTCAAATGGAAATGTATCCAAACATAAAAGCATTTAAGACCTAATTACAAAAAGAACAAGGACTTGAGCACAAAAGTAGCCGGGGACTTTATTATCTTGGAGAAAATCTAAAGAAAAATCAATGTGGATCTCCAAATATATGAAGGAATTAATCCGGAGCTCAAAAGAATGGAAAGAATCAATCCAGACGCGCAAAGGAGGATCAAATCATACCAAAAACACACAGCAAAAATCCGGATTAAATCAGAGGAGATTGTGCGGCGAAATCGCCGCATATTACATGCATTGTGCGGCGGAAGCGCCGCCCCCTAGTCGATCCGCGCCTCCAAATTTTGTCTAGTCGTATCTGGACACGTGTACTCTCAAATTCTATACTTAGGTCTCTTGTAACAACTATAAATAACCCCGAGAACGATGTTAGAAGGGTCCTTCGCCTTAGACCTAGCTTTTAGTTGCTGTTTTTATTTGTAGTCTTTTCTTTGGAGTAATAAAATTCTGTCTTTTATTTCTTGTGTTTTTATGTTTTCTTTTGTAATTCCTCTAAGACCCCTTCTTCCTCCCTCTATGAGTTTCTAACTCTTTCCAAAGGGTGGAGGTGACGGATTTAGGGTGAAGAGAAGATGAATGAATGTTATTATTTTAAGTTCGTGATTAGTATATTTTGATTACTTGAGTTTATGTTAAATCATTTATCATGTAATGCTTCATAACTAACATGATTTATTATAAGTTTCTGAATTCTCTAATCTAAACCCTAAATCTAAACCTCCACCCGACGGAATTCAGCTCTTTGTTCTTGTTTTAGTTTTAATCGTTCATGTTTCTTGCTTTAGATAATTAAAACCCAAAAATCTCAAAACAAACTTATTTCTTCTCTCCTTCTTCCCCTTAATCGAAAATCACGAAAATAACAAATCTCTCCCTCCTTGTGTTCGACCCGTATTTGCCACGTCTTCATTGACGTCGTGCACTTGCGGTATAAATTTAATTCTCATCACTACACTAAGGTGCAAAAAGGAAATGAAGATAAGCAATAAAACTAAGCCCCATAGGGGGTAGAGAAATAATGTGAATATGAAAATGTGTGTGTGTGTGTGTGTTCAATTAAGCTCCTCACAACATGTAGTGCATGAAATCATAAAACTACATCCAACTTTGCCTCCACATGAATTAAGATAAGACTACATCATTAAAACATACAAGACAAAAATTGGAATCAAGCTAAATGAACTCAAGTATAAAGACTAGACCCTACTATGCCTCCACATGAATTAAGATAAGACTACATCATTAAAACATACAAGACATTAGCTAAGGTAAAGGCAACAAGAGCACATACACTACAAATTGTGTTTCCAATATTAACTTCATCCATATCCTAACCTTATCATTCCCCATAAAATAGGTCCACTAATCAAAGCATAAGCTAAGCTTCATTCAAGAGCATTAGCATATCAAAGATAAGAGTGAAAACCCATTAGATGGTTATGGAAATCATATAAAGCTCAAGGGATAAAGATAACACACACTTAATACACTACATGATTATATCACATATTTCTCCACCCCCCAAATGGGGATGGAACTGCTCACTACTCATTACACTAACTATATTAACAAAAGAAAGCATAATACTGAAATAAAAGTTAACAAAGAAAGCAAGAAGTATTAAAGAAGCTTAAAAGGAAGGAAATACTAAACAAACATGCACAAATTAAAAGACAAGATTAAAAGAAACTAGAAGAATTATTTTATTAACAAATGACTCACATTGAAGGTAGCATTCTTCTCCACCTTGAGTTTTTGCTTCAAGGCTCACTCCTTAGTAGAGAGAATGCCACCAAGCAATGGGTAATTACAATGGAAAGTGAAGAGTTCTATTTATAAGCATGGAAAAAGCTAATCGGGGACAATTCCCCGATGTGGGACTAAACCAATACCAAAAATAGCCTAAACAAACCATAATATACGTCTAGGAGAAAACGTATCGGATCTGGAATGATCCAGACCGCCAATTGGCGGCCTATAAGATCCAGATCCGTCTAGATTTGTTTGTGGGCTTTGCTTAAAGTGTGTCTTGGTCTTGGATGCATCTACTCGGTCTGTTGGAGCTCCGACCCGAATCGAATTGCCAAAATACTCCCCATGATGGTGTGGAGTTTCCTGTTTTGCTCTTAGGTCCTTCGGTCTTACGATCAGGTCCTTCTCCATTGCATCTCAGTCCCTAGGTCTCACAATTAAGTCCTTCTTTCCTGCTTTTGGGTCCTTTCAAGGCTCTTCTCTTCAAACCTTTTTTATTCCTGAAAACTAAACATAAAACTCGTCACGTAGCATTTCTTAGGTGTAAGATAATGGATATAAGATACAAATATGAGCATGAAATGATGTCAATCAGGTTGCTAGAAAACTCTTTTGACGTTAGATTGATTTTGCTAGAAAACCAATCTTCATTAATGACATTGGTTTGCTGGAATAGTTTGTACAACCTCAAAACAATCTTGCTGCATACCAATCTACCGAGCCCCTTCTTATGAAGGGCTCCTGGACATTTTTTTTCCGCAAGTGACAATTTATTTGTCATCTAACTATTTGTTGTCCAAAACCATTTTCCTGCAAACCAATCACAATGAGCCCCTTCTGATGGAGAAAATCAATACATTGGCTCCTAGACATGGAATTCAGTGTTTTTTTACAATGAAAATTTGTTTTCATATTTCTGTTTCCGTCCAAAATGACATTCCTACATACCAATCTACCAAGATGAAAACAATGTTTCTATTGTTCAACACCCTTCCGACTCTGTCCAAACCCTTTTTAAGAAGTCAATCAAGACATGTACTCCTGGAAATGGAATTCAGTCCTGTTCTTTAGCGTACAATTTCAGTTAATTTAAATCTTCTGGTTACACACACCCAAAAACAAAATCACGTAGATGACAAGAACAACTTTTTCAGAAAACAGAAAGATGACAATAACAACTTGTGCAAAAGAACAAGATTGAATTCCATGTCCCAGAGCGCATGTCTATATTGTCTTCATAAAAAAAGGGTCGGTAGATTTGCTTGCAGGATAGAGTTTTGGAAGGGGATTTTGAATTTGGAACATGTTCAAACAGGCAAATATAATTAACACCGATTTGTTTGGTATTTTGTAGAACTACCAAACCTATCTAACGTCAAAAGGGTTTTCTAGCAACCCAATCTAACATCAAAAGGATTTTCAAGCAAACTAGACGAACACCAAATCCATTGGATGTGAGTGATCCAATGATATGTTGCCAGTCGCCTGCAAGCCCACCAGATAATAAGGTTAAGCTCCATAGTCTACCAGCTTCTCCCACGTACCGGATGAATTATGTTTACCTAGGGTGCTCGGTTTATGTAATCGTCATCATCGATGGAGTAATGATCATTGTAGTGTTGGAAGGCCATTTTTTCGTGACGGAAACAAATTAAATGGGTAGTGGATTTTGGAGAAGTTTATAGAGCCCATAGGGCCCATGCGCCTGTCCTGAAATGTCGCATCCAATCACATTATGATGTCCTCAAGTGATATGTTGGTTTTATTTGTCTTTGATGTGACTTTCTATTTCTTGGATTTTTTGTGTCATTTCATTTCATTGGATTTAAAGCACCAATCTGTCCTTTAAACTAATGTTTGTCCCTTCAACTTTAAAGGGGGCATATGTTTTGAGTGTCATGAATGTGTCGAGAGTGTGTCCATAATCAGTCCAATTTTGGACAAACTGAACTGGATTGTGTCCAGAATTGGACTACTTCTGGACGCAATCTGGACACAAATCTAGACACACAAAACCTAGACACCAGACATTGTGAATTTGTCCAGTGTATGTCCAGAATCACTCCAATCTGGACTAATTCTGTCCAGAATGAGTCCAATCTGGAAATGACCCAATCAGTGCATGTCCAAAATGATCACACATGAACAATAAGACTCATCAAAGTATGCAATAACAATGTTGGGTATAACTTGACATTCATTTTAACAGGTATATCGAAGTTTATGATTTACAACACAAAAATAATCTAACAAGTCCATCAAAGAAATGCAAATGAAAATCTTGATGTAGGAGAGACGTGACCAGAGGAGGAGGGGGGGGGGGGGGGGGGGGTGACGGAGTCAATGACTCGCTGCATTTGAAATTTTTACCAGCTCCTCTTCCTCTCTCGGTTCAACTTCACCATCGGCTATTTTGACGAGGGTCATGTTTCTCTTTCCATCACCTTCGGTGCCTAGTTGTTAGGGGCCCTAATAGAAAATAGATATGTTGTGTCCCTCTTTGAATTAGGTTATTCACTAGCATAAGGCATTTGATCCATTGTAGGACGTTGCTACCAACCGGCGTGTGATGCTTTCGTGGGAACACTTAATTTGACCTCATGGTTGTCGACCCGTCATTCAGAAGCTGCCTCATGATTGATGGGACTTTTGGTGTAAAAGCGACCTAAACACCAGAAAACACAATAAAACATGAATTTTCTTTGTAATGTGTTGTCGTTCTCTCTCCCGTCCCGCGACGAGACTAAGCTTCCGTGGGGGTTCTCGGTCGTCCCACGAGGGGACTTAACCGTCCCGGTGAGGTGTGTTGTGGGGTTGAAATTACTCGTCTCGTTGGGGGAGCCACGATCTATGTCATCGTCCTGCGACAGGACTGTCCCGTGAGTGCTCATTCCTCTGGGAAGACGCACTAGTGGAATGAGTTGTCCCGAACAAGGTGACGCGTTCCGTTGTGGGGTGGTGGGTGGTGGGGGTGGTTCATTAGTGTGCCGCTCAGGATGGAAGTGTTGTAGGATTGAATAGAGACAAGCAAGTGTAAAACCTCACATGACAGCCAAGCTTGTTAGATGGTAGGATTGAATCAAGATAAACCAGCTGTAAAAACGACTTAGGTCGTTCGATCACACGAGCTGGGTCGTTTTGACTCGAAATGACATGGGTCTTTCCACCAAACGACATGGGTCATTCAACCAAACGAGCATGGTCGTTCGGACTAAACTAACTACATAAAAAAATTACTTCTCTCTAAGACATGAAACAACTTGTCCAATATGAGGCAACTTAATTAACAACATATCCAATTGCAAATAATTGTTGTTTATGAGTGTTAGACCATTAATGCACAGTTCAATTTAATATGTTCCACGAATGATTGTTTTCCAGTATTAGACCATTAATATGTAATTGTGTTAAATTGTCCTGTGCAAGACTCACCTGTCCCGTTCAAGACTACTATGTCCAGCAAATGGACGCGTTTGTCCCAGTTGTAAGTGTTAATTGTCTTGGGTCGTTGGACCAAACAAGCTGAATAGTTTTGACATAATTAACAACTTCCGTAGTTAAAAAAAAATACAAAATCTATCATAAGACAAATTTGAGACAAATTAATTAACAACATATCCAATTGCAAATAATGTTAGACCAATTATATGTAGTTCAATTTAATTGGTTGCATATATAAGCTCCACAAGTGGTCCTGTTCACATTATCATTATAATTACACATACATGTGGCATGAACCCAACATGAAAATGATTAAAGTTACTTACGATACTGCTTGTTGTTGTTGAAAATATTGTTCTAAAATGTGCATAAAAGGCATGATTATCGGTTTACCGAATTCTTCATGCAGGGGAGCTCCAATTCAGGAAACCTTTAAGGGAACACAAGGAGAATTAAGGTACTAAAGTATAAGTATCTACTCCTAATTATATAATTTAAGTACAGGTTAATTTAAAAACACGTTACCACATTTTCCATTTATTTTTCTCCATTTTCTTTGCACCCTCATGACTTTGTTGTTAGGGGTCATAGTACTTTATTGTATAGTTTGGGTAGTTTATAACACCTAACTGCCAGTGCCATTTCTCTTTTGAATGCACTGGGACAAATACCATGTTAGCCTTTTTCAAGTCCGATATCAATGAGGGCCAACAAAATCGACTCACTCTCAACCACGACGAATTAGGCAATCCCATGTTTGCCTGTGGAATCATAAAATCAGGTTGAACTTGAGCATGCTAGACGCAACTTTTGGAACATGATCAAAGTAAAAATAAATATATGAGATGTGAATGCAGATCCATGACATTACTATTGCAAGAGTTGGTATGTAGGACCAAGATAGTTGATCATATGATGTGACTTCCTATAGTGTTGTTTCTAAATGGCCGTTTGAACAATAAGCACTAGACTTGATACCCAGACAAAATTCCAAGTGTTTCTAGGTTTTCCCATACTACAGAACTACAAAGAAGCATAAACATTATAGACAACCTAAAATAGTCGATAGGAAATCTCAATGTGAAACATATGTGCCATATTTTATTGAGATTACCCATCAATTTCCTTGTCTATCCATTCATTGATAGGTGTTCTTTCAGATTCTGTTATCTGTTCCCTTCCACAATACTGTTTGTTTAGTTCAATAATAATATTATCGAAATGAAGGTAAGATTCCGTTCCAGAAAGTTCAGAAAAGACGTCAACGGTTTCACGTGGGGCATCAACTTCAGATTCCTCAGTCTAGGAGGGTTATAATATTTTCTTCCATTGTTGGCTTCCAAACATTATCATTTTCTTCGCCTGGCTCCACCTTTACAGGTTGCATCACATGTGACACAAGCGCTTGACGTTGGGCAACCTCCTTCTCTTCTCTAGTGATCCTCTCGTTCTTTTCTTTACATTTGATCTCTCTTTCTTCACAGTTTGGATATTGCTTCTTCTTTCGGTCGTCGAACTTAGTTCTGCCATTAATTGCTTTGATCAAGGATCTTTGAATTTTAGAGCTGGCTCCCCTGAGGTCAAGATCTATTTTCAAAATGAAGGCGAACTTGATTAGAAAATGTAAAATTTAATATGATGGTAAATCAATGAGTTTTAGGAGATCACCTATTCCAATGTCAACCACGTTAGCTACATTTTTTGTTGCAGCATCAGTGGTGGGACTGATGTGTTCATTTTAAATACTGCAAGTGCACGACGTCAGTGAAGACGTGGCAAATACGGGTCGATCCACAGTGAGGTGTGTCGACTCTGGTTCTTCCGAAGGCATGTGGGAAAAGAGGAGAAGAAGTTGTTGATTATGTTAACTACACTAAACTACGAATGAACTCACAATTAAACTAAACCCCCGAAGGTATGTGTGTGTGAGTGGGTCTTCATTTCAATGAGGAACAAGTGTAGTTTGTGTGGCATACAAGTAGAAGCTAGTGTAGAATCTAAGTGTAGGAGACAAAACACTACCTGGCAAACCATTAACATGAGTATCTCACATGAAGTTGAGGTTGATTTTAGATTATCAAGCATGCAATAAGTACCTAGTGTGGCCACTAGAGCATCAATCAATCCTTCATACAACCTAAATCATTCATGTGAATGTGCACCAAACATGGATCCATACATAAGAAGCCATTCCCATAAAACCATTACAAGCAACAAGATAAATTCTAAAGCTAGCATTAGATAAGTACCTAGTGTGGACATTATCCCATCTAAGACAAGTTTACGCATGCTACAAGTATAGATCTACATTAAGCATATAAAATGGCACAAATAAAAGAACCCATCAGTAGCACATAATCTACATCACCTCCACCCCCAACAGGGGATGGAACTAATCACTACTCATTAAGAAAAATGAAATTAAACTAAGCATGCAAGAATTGAAAAGAGACAATATAAAACTAACAAAACATTCTTTTTTGCTCACTCACTTTACAAGTAGCCTCTCTCCACCAGAGTTTTGCTCCAAGGCTTTACTCCTAGAAGAGAGAATGGTCACCAAGAGAGGAGATGTGTACAATTAAGGAGGAAGTGTTCAATTTATAGTCATAGAAAAAGGGAAAATTAGTATTGCAACGAGTTTCCCCAACATCAGAACTCTCTGATTCCTCATATTTTGATGCAGTACCGGTTGGACTAGGAGAAGTATTTCAGCCACAAACCGTAGGCTCTTCCTCCGGAACGTAAACATTGTCACAACCATCATCAACATGAGAACTCTCTAGGTCCTCACAGGTCCCACTCTAATTGTCACAAGCACGAAGTTCTTCCTCGGGAATATTAGAACTATAAGCTTCATCTCTAGTTCTCTGATATCTTCCTAAATCATGTTTATTTGCAGCTGAATTTCTTACCAATGGAAGCATATATTTTACCAAGGCTTTTAGGCATTTGTTCCAACCTCTGGTCACACAATACATGGCCTTATACTTGTCACTTTGAAACTTTAGTTTGTCTACTGAGTGACGGAGGCAATCCTTTGGCGTCTCCTAAGTTGAACGTCTGACACTCGATTTGGTCTGGACAACATCCTCTGTAGCAACGGGTTGGCAATCATCCTTACGCCTTCATACTATAGTGGAGTCAACTGGTATGGTCCTGTATTGGCTTGCACAACTTGCATGGTAGGGTAACTGGTGGTGTCGTCCTACTGGCCTCATATCTGAACACTCTATTTACCATTGCTCTTCTTCTTTAATATGGAAAGGTCTTACCTTTATCAACACAAAGTAGTCAATATCAAGGGTAATCTAACGGCATCTTAATGTGATTGCTCAAATAAATGGTTTGAAATGGTTACCTCTTCCTTAATTGTCTTAGATAATTCTTTTCTATTATCGAAATTCCATGATAAGAAATGAGGGCCTTGACGCACAAATTATAGAGGTCCTAGCTGCAGACGTTCGAAGCCCCAACCTTGTAATCAATGAATACACAACCCCACATGAATAAAAAAACTAACTATGAAGTTACGTTCGTATTCTCATAACTTCAAAAATAACTTACTACACGAACATAGGTTAAATGTTTGTTTCGGTTCCCAATAACTAATCATAATTGTTCCAAATAACTTACTACACGAACAAGTGTTCTACTATATATCATGCACAACTAGGCCCAAGCGTAGTTCCAAAGCTTGTGTAAATCCTCCACATACGCACACAAGGAGGTGCAGGCAGCATACAAAGTTGATGGAAACAACACGGATGCAAACAATTACAATATCAACATTTGTACCACAACCTCAACATCATCATCAAGAAGCAGAGGGGTTAAAACTCACCAAATCGTGCTCTTTTTTAAAACCTGAGAAGTTCTAAAGTACTTGCTAACTAATTCACTTTCTATGTTTTTTAAAGAGTATACTATCACCTTTGTGAGGTAATCTGAGCACCACACTATATTCGACGCTCGAAAACTCCATTACATTTTCTCCAAATTTAAAACTATTGTTGATGTGGTCGTATGTGTTGACAACATCATGGACATAATTTTTATCCATTGTGAATTCCGTATTGAGATGGAAGAATGGGGCGAAAGGGGTGTCATCTAAAAGCTTCCAATGCTTGTTCGTCAAATTTCCGTCAATGGACTTCAAAATCTTTACGAATGTGCTTGGGTAGCATGACAGTTACAACTTTGGTGTAGATTCTGTGCCTTTCCTTTTTTTTCAAACTACACAAGTAACATTTAAATATACATTACAATACACTTGGGTATAGCAAACAACACATGAACAAAAAGGTCTTAAGCCTTGTCCAAACCGAATGTACTTCTAGGGACAAGACATTCTCGATCATCAAGCTATCTCTTCTAGTAGTGGGACTTCACCACGAACAATTTTTGTCAACCGATGTTTCAACGGTACTCATCTGCGACTTAAAAAAACATAAATTAAAGCAAACCTCCGTCCCTTAAATAGTTCTAACAAATATCCACTTCAACCAGAAATCAACCTCCTTCGCTAGCAAGCTAGTCATTCTACATGTCATGACAATAAGTATTTGTTTAGCTAGCGAAGGCAAAACACACAACTACACTTTCGAATAAATCTATAAAATTTCAAAAGAAATCGGCTTAGATTCTATTTAAGACAATGACATTTATAGAATTTTCTTCTCCACAATATCTATTCTAGAAGATGGAGAGAGATTGCCCATCTTCCATTAACTATTCAGGCATGAAAAAGACAACTAGGGATAATCCCCCGGTGTGGGACTAATAAAATATTCCTAGAATTGACATAAAAAAACCCATATCCGTGTCGGAATCTGACTAAAAGGGACAAATAGCGGTCTTGGGCCGCCAATTGGTCAGATGGGACTCAATTTCGTGCTTCTACTTCATCTGTTCAATTCTGCACGTGGGGTGTGCCCCGGTCAATCATTTGAGTTTGCGCCCGAATCTAATTGCGAAAATATTTCTCATGATGGTGTGGAGTTTCTCGGTTTGTGATTTGGTCCCTCCGGGCTTATGGTCTGGTCCTTCCCTCTTGCAGATGGGTCCTTGTGCATGACAGAGAGGTTCATTTTGCTTCATTTAAGTCTTTTCTTCTTATCTTTCAGTCCTTTTTCCCTTCCATTCTCTGCTTTATTACCTAATACCTGAAATATAACACTCGAGTAGCACAATATTGGGGTAAAATTAAGGATATATATCATGAATATGATGCCTGTTATGCTACTAATCAGTAAGGTCGTTGGGTAAGGTCTTGTTGGGTTCACGGTTCTTCAACTCGGCTGGAACGGTGTTTGAGAGTACGTGACGAATGGGGCCCTTTTTGTAATAACTCGTTAGGACAAGACATTAGTGGATTTTCAGCGCAGTGGCACTATCCAACAAATATTTTCAAACATCATGGAACTATGGAAGTGAATGTACTCCACCAAAAGAGCTATGACGCACTAGTTTTGCGTGGTTTCTTTTGCAAAATAGAACAATCAATCAATCTTATTGTACTGCAATTTTTTGCTTAGATTAATATAAAAGACGTAGTTTTTGGATGCATTTGAGTGTATTGCAACACATATTTACGTAATGTTTTGTTTTCTAACATAGAATGTAATGTATTATCGCTCTACGTCACCATTCTCTTTCCCAGCCCGCGAGGGTTATGGGTCGTTCCACGAGGGGATTAAGTTGTCCCGAGAGGGGACTTACCCATCCTGGTGGGGTGTCAGGTGGAAATTAGTCGTCCCGTAGGGGGAGACACGATCTATTACACCGTCCTACCAGAGGATTGTCCCATCCCGAGAGGGGACTGATATTTCCCACCAAAGTCTGGGTCATTCGTGAACATCAGCAATTCAGCATGCGATTGGTGCACATTAGTAGGTCCGTGGTGTGTAGGAGATGAGCTCTTGCATTTAATGCAAGACGTGGGTGTAGGCCAATTAGAGAAATGAAATATAATTTTAGGTTGAAGAGAGAAGACCCACGCCGACATAGAAAGGACGTTTTGTATTTTACCATTAGATGAATAATTAGTTATGATTAATATTGGGTACTTAAAGTTTCAAGTCTTCTATACAAAAGGAGGTTGCCAAACATAACATTTCTCTACGTCTACCTAACTACAATGCCAAGTAGTGTCTAAATATGTTAATCCAAACCATCATTCATCAGTTACTTGTATATAGGGAAATACCAAACCCAAACATTATACTGAAGCAGGGAGGTGCTAGCTTCAGAGGCGTGTGTCCAAGTTATTCTGGTCAATTTTCATACCCAGCGGAATGTCCACAGTCCCCAACAGTTTCCATGTTATTTCAATTTGTTACCTTATCAATCCTGCAAAAGCAGAAGGGAATGACAGATGGACCTGAGGCGAGAGACAAGTAAGAACTGTTAACAATAGCATCTTATCATGAGTTGGTTTGGTGCCCAACAAAGACTATCCTTAAATAGAAGTGTTGGGGAGACAAAATTGAATAGTCAAAGGATATTTAATATTTGTAGTTGAAGAGTCTCCCGGTCGGTTTAAAATTTAGTGTTTAGTGTTAAATAGAGTGGGTAGTCCTTATGCTGCTATGCGGGATACTTGCGTTCAGAGTGGGACAACAGGACAAATTCATCCCTATGAAGCATGACAAACTCGTCCTGAGTGGGCAAAATCGTCCCTATGCAGGACACTTGCGTCCGTAGTGGGACAAAAGTCATGGATAATGACAAAATTGTTACAATATACTAATTTCGGTTAAACATTAATTAGAAAACATCGTCCACATCTAATTGTCGTTGGCATTGGTTGGGCTGTAGTCATCAATTGACACCAACAAGGCAGACTATCACAAGGGCTTTCGATATTGGAGCCCGTAGCTTCATGGTCAACTTCATAAGCCATTAGAGCATCTCTTTTGTCTACCTCTGCATACACTAAAGTTTTTATAATTTTCAGTTTCAATTCAACAAATTTATGAAAGTTCAGCTCATGTACGAACAATGGGCCTTTGCTTCTATCTAATAAGTAATTATACATTCATGATTCCAGAACCGCTATTTATATCTAACTAAAACAAGCAAAGCAAGGCACTTCATGCTTACCATAATGGTAACATAATTGTCGGTTAATTTTTTTCTATTAAGAAGAACTCAAAATTGAAGTTAATGGTAACATGAGGATTGAGAAACACAAAAGACTAGTAATTAATCCCAATAAATTTTTTCCAAAAAGGGATTTTTTAACAAAAAACTGCTAACAACAACATAAACCCATAATTTTTAAAGGTTGTGCTCCCAAACTCCTTCCCTAGATGGAAGTCCTACGTTCTCATCCACTTGCATACCGTGCTGGCCTGGGTTCCCCGGCATGTAGGAGACAACACCATAGTTGCCGCACCAGACATCAATGAAGTCAGTGTGCGGAGTCACGAGCGAATTGTCTCAGGATTTTTGAATTGGAGTTCAATAAAACAAACAAACAAACAAATGTCCTAAACTTTGCGGTGAATTTGTAAAGCCGATCTTAGAATAAAGATTTAATGCGCAATGTACTCTATATGTTTACCTGCGGAAGGTGGTCTAGCGCCTGCCAGCACATCTATCTGCTCCTCCAACTGGCCCCGAAGTCGCTCTTGGACGTGTACTCGGCGTTGAAGGTTAAAGACAGTTTCAAGGAACTCTGCCAGAGAGTGGTTAATTTTCAGTAGATGGGCCAGCATTTCCACGTACATAAAAAACGTGCAACGGCTTGCGTCCTGCCTAAAAAAATCTTTCATAAACAAAAAAGGAAAAAATGAGAAAGACCAAAAAGGAAAAAAAACAAAGAAAGATCACCGTGTTTGGAGGAGTCGAGAAACAAAAATACCACGCACTGCCCAAGACAGATCCACCAACTTGCTCGTGCTTAAAACAAAGCCCGTAGAAACTGTCCGGTGGCTTTCTTGGAAGAGAATTCATGCCAGCGTAGCGGAAGCTGGGGTGATTATATAGAAGAGACTTCCTAAGTTCATAGCGCCTCTTCAACTCGGCTTTGGGAACGATGGAAGATGGAGAAGTTTTTGAATCATGTTGGTTTCGCTCCTCTTCAACTGGAGAACGAGATTGTGCACCGACACTGCTTGGATTAATTGAAATTAATCCAATCAAATTAAAATACTATATAATAACCAACGCGTTGTGACAAGACATTAGTGGATTAATAGAAATTTCGTCTAATCAAATTTGGGCATAATACGGAGCAACGTTTACACTGAGTCAAATCCAAGCAACGCGGGCACTCAATCCCTGGAAGATATTTGACTATGTCATGGAATACAATGCACTCCAGCAAAGGAAAGAGCTGTGACACACCAGTGCTGCGCGGCGTGGGTTCTTTTGCCAAACAATCCAGGTTGTTTGGTTAAACGACCCAGGTTGTTTTGTGAAATGACCCAGGTTTACCGGGTCAAACGACCCAGGTTGTTTTATGTTACGACCCGGGTTGTTTCCACCGGACAACCCAGGATGTTTTGGCTTTGGACAATAAATCAATTTTGTTGTACAACACGTTTTTGCTTAGATTTGTATTAAAGACGTAGTTTTTGGAGGCAATTTAATGTTTTGCAATATATATTTACATAACATTTCATTTTTAGCGTACAACACGAATTTTCCTCGTAATGTACTGTCTTCCTCTCTCCCATCCCATGATGGGAGTGACCCTCTGTGGGGGTTCTGGGTTGTCTCACGAGGGGAATGAGTTGTCTCGAGAGGGAACTTTCCCGTTCCGGTGGGGTGTGTTGTGGGGTGGAAATTACTCATCCCGTGGGGGGAGCCACCATCTATGTCATTGTCCCGCGAGAGGACTGTTCTGTCCGGCGAGGCCACTTAGCCTCCGTGAGTGCTCCGTCCTCTGCGAAGACCCACAAGTGGAATGAGTTGTCTCGAGCGAGGTGACACGTTCTGTTGTGGGGGTGTGTGGAAATTAGTGTGCCACTCGGGACCAAGTGTGGTACAATTGAATCAAGACAAACGAGTTTAAAACCTCACATGACAAATTGTTACAAGTTAAGATGAGACAACCAAACTTGTTAGATGGTAGGATTGAATCAATATAAATGAGCTGTAAAAAACACAAAAGCAGCTGGATCGTTCAGTCGAAAAAGACCCGGGTCATTCGAGCACACGAGCTGGGTCGTTTCGACTCGAAATGACATGGGTCCTTTGACTAAATTACATGGGTCATTCGACCAAACGAGCTTGGTCGCTTGGACTTAACTAACAACATAAAAAAATTAATTCTCTCTAAGACATGAAACAACATGTCCAATATGAGACAACTTAATTAGCAACATATGCAATTGCAAATGATTGTTGTTTATAAGTGTTAGATCGTGAATGCACAGTTAAATTTAATATGTTTCATGAATTATTGTTTTCAAGTGTTAGACCATTAATATGTAATTGGGTTAAATTGTTAAGTGAACTTCTCTTGGGACGAGGTTGTCCCCATAAGGACGATTTTGTCACGCTTGGGACATACCTGTCCTACGTAGGGCTACTATGTCCTGCAAATGGATGCATCTGTTCTGCTCGGGACGCAAGTATTAACTAACCTGGGTCATTGGACAAAATGAGCTGGATCATTTTGACCGAATCAACAACTTCCGTAGTTAAAAAAACGAAATCTATCTTCAGACACGAAACAACGTGTCCAATATGAGACAACTTAATTAACAACATATCCATTAGCAAATGATGTTAGACCAATTATATGTAGTTCCATTTAATTGGTTAAGTGAATTTATTACATTGAGACGGGACCAAAGACTTGTTACATGCAAACTTGTTAGATGACAACTTCTTACAAGTTAAGATGGGACAAGCAAACTTGATAGATTATAGGATTGGCTCAAGATAAATGACCAGTAAAAATCATGAAACGAGCCAGCTTATTTGGTCAAAACAACCTGGGTCGTTCGACCAGACGAGGTTGCAATGCTCGGGATTGGGCTCGGGACTACTCAGGATCCTTCGGCCAAACAATTAGGGTCCTTCGATCGAAATGACCCAGGTCGTTTTGAATTTAATTGAAACATGAAACAACGTGTCCAATATTAGACAACCTAATTAGCAACATATCCAATTTCAAATGATGTTAGACCAATTATATGTAGTTCAATTTAATTGGTTAAGTGAACTTGTTACATGTAGATGTCCAGAATGTCAAAGTTTAAGGTTGTACCAATAAGACTCATCGATGTAATAAGTGATTTAATAACAATTCTGGGTATATGTTTACATTCATTTTTAAATTTATACGTTTAAGATTTAAATCACACAAGTAAATTTACAAGTATCTAAAAGAAATTGTCATTCGAAATTTTACAAGGGGCTTTTGAATCTTGAATCCCTAATCATATACATTGTCATTTTCTAATGTTGGTTCTTACCCAGAGAAAGACAAACGTTCCACAGTCATTGCTACCTGCTGCTTGGTGTTTGGAGCTTTTTCTTTCGAAGGACAACTCCCATTAGACACTAAGGCATCTCCTTCAGAATTTGGTCATCAGGTCCGTTGTTTTTTTGTGGATACCTTGTGGTGTCGATGCATCTTCCCTATCATCAAGATCAAGGGCCAAGCTGTTATAATGTTTAATTGTTTCAGTTGGTGCGTTCAAAGTTAGTGGTGTCAAGTGTTCATCTTGTATCAACGGCTGTACAAGTACATTTTCTTTTAGGTCCTAGCCCTTTACTCTTTCATCTACCACATCCGAGATGAACTCATGGGAATCACTTTCGATAGCGAGCATATCTATTGATGGCATGGTGATCACCTTTCTCTCATAGCCTCTGATCTCTTGTCTTTCATCCAACACACATAACATTACGTCTACTAACTGTCAATTGATGTGTCTACAATTAACTTTCCATTTTCAGTACGTCAAAAGAAAACTTCATTCACAAATTCTACTTACCTCTATTCAGATCGACGTCACTTTGCTGATAAGATCTTTTATATCTCTCAACTTCACACTGGCAACATAATTGTACCAAATTTTGGTGCTAAGGTCCATGGTGCTGGTTATGCATTGCAAAAGTATATTTTGCTCATCATTGTTCAAGCCAGCCATGACACACATGTCGATGTCTTTATCTCGATGTAAAATTGGTTCAGACGTAGAAGTCTTTGTTGGAAACAATTTTACTTTTGCATCATACTTAAGTCTAATTTTCATACTGTTCTGGTTAGATATTTCTTCCCGTTTTCTTTTATTCCCTTGGTCTTTTTTGTCATTTTGTTTCTTCTTGGTCGGACTCATTCTTCTCCTTTCTACCATCTCAATGTCTATTTTTTTTTTGCTCACGGGCTCTCTATTTTGTCTTTTCTTTCCCCTAAACCACTCCATCCTTATTCCACGCTCATTTTTTCAATCATTTCATCTTCACTGCCATTATGCTCTTCTTCCTCTTATGTTTGCTTTGGTTCCTCCCTATTTCCACTCAATTTTTTAACTTCTTCTTCTGTTGATTTGTCCCCATCTTCTCTAGCAATGAATTCAAGATTCATTGTTAATTGTCATGCAATAGTATTAAAAATTGATCATTCAATACTGGAAATAAAATACCAATTGTTGATGATGTTGCAATCGATTTGGACACTACTGGAAACATGGCAGTAATTGGGCATTCCCCTGGACACACTCTGGACACATTATCAGACCCTATTTGGACACTCCGTCGACACTATCTGGACTCATTCTGGAGTCTACTTGGACAATATATGGATTCATTGTGGAAAGTAGTAGGACACATAGTGGTCGCCGTCTTACTCTGGACTAATGTGGACCGTTCTGGACACATGTGTTAGAATCAGGTCAACTCTGGACACACACTGAACTGGCTCCTGTCCAGAGTTAGGCTGATTTTGGACACTCTATAGATAGTAAATGGGTACTCCCTCGACACATTCTGGACACAATGTGGACACTCGTTGAACTCATTCTAGACACTTTCTGCACACTCTCTGGACATATCTTGGACACCCCTGAAAATTCTTTGGACACTATATAGACGCAGAACTAGTAACTAACTCTTGTTACAAAAAACGTTGTTAATTGAGTATTACCATTACATCTCCATAGATTGATCATTGTATTGGCGTATTTGATCCATCATTCACATCTAGTCCTTGGTTTATTGTGTATTGGGAATCATCAGGAAATGCATCTTTTGGTCTATCAATGGCGTCATTGGTCACATGTTGGTGGTACATAATTGATTACATTGCTCTGCCAATTCCTTATCCTTCCGAGCCAATTCTATATCTTTTACAGCCAATTCTTTAGCCTTCCCAGCCAATTCCTCGTCCTTCTCTGCTAATTCCTTGTCCTTCTGAGAGAGTTGGTCATCCTTAACTGGCAGTTGGTAATCCTTAGCAGCAAGTTGGTTGTCATTCTCAGCAAGTTGGTTATTGATTGATATGTTTTTATTACAACCGCAAGTGCACGGCCGCGTTGAAGCGGTGGCAAATACGGGTCGATCCACAGGGAGGTGTGTCGACTTTAGTTTTTTCGAAGGCGAGTGGGAAAGAAAGGAGAGAAATATAGATTAAACTAAACTACAATACAATACGAAAGGAAATGGGAAATATGCAATAAAACTAAACCCCATAGGGGGTAGAGAAAGAATGTGAGTACAAATATATGTGTATGTGTGTGTGTGTAATTAAGCTCATCACAACATGTAGTGCATGAAAATCATAAAACTAAATCCAACTTTGCCTCCACATCAATTATGATAACACAATATCATTAAAACATGCAAGACAATAATTGGAATGAAGCTAAATGAACTCAGGTATAAAGACTAGACCCTATTATGCCTCCACATGAAATAAGATAGCACACTATCATTAAAACATACAAGGCATTAACCAAGGTAAAGGCAACAAGATCACATGCAACTACAAGTCATGTTTCCTTCATCAATTCCATCCATATCCTCACCTTATCATTCCCCATAAAATAGGTCCATTAATCTAAGCATAAGCTAAGCTTCATTCAAGAGCATTAGCATATCAAAGATAAGAGTGAAATCCCATTAAATGGTTATAGAAATCATATAAGACTCAAGGGATTAAGATAACACACACCTACTACATCACATAATCATATCACATATTTCTCCAACCCCCAAATGGGGATGGAACTAGTCACTAATCATTACACTACAACCTACATTAACAAAATTCAACATTCTAATGAAAGGAATTTAAACTAAGCAAGAAAGAAATATTAAAGAAGCTAATTGAAAGGAAAGTAAAACTAAAGAAGCATACAAGAATTAAAAGATAAGATTAAAAGAAACTTAGAACAATTATTTTATTTACATGACTCACTTAGACATAATCAGCGGTCTATATTCTTCTAATTAGGTCTGGATTTGCTTGATTTGATTCTAGCTTGATGTCTTGGTGTTTGGTGTGTCTGATTGGGTTATTGATGGCTGGGCCCGGATTTAATTGCCAAAATACTCCTCATTAAGGTGTGAAGCTTCTTTATTTACTCATTAATCCTTTTAGTTTTGCATCCGGGTCCTTCTCTCTTTCATCTCAGTCCATAAGTCTTGCAACTCAATCCTTTTCCTTGCATTTGAGTCCTTTTTGAGCATCTTCTTCCTAAACCTATTTATTCCTGAAACATAAACATAACACTCGTTACATAGCATTGCTTAGGCTAAATTAAAGGATATAAGACACAAATATATGCATGATATGATGTCAATCAAATACCCCCACACCTAACTTTTGCTAGTCCCGACCGAGTAAAAAAAAAGAAAGAGAAAAATGAAAGAAAGGAAAAAGCATACGAAAAATAGGGAAATCCTAACTCACTTTCGTAGGAATCACGGTTGCACTTAGCACGTGCAACAAGCCGTTAAACCTCCTTGTCGCCAAGGAGGAGGAGTGTTGTCTCCTGAGAGTTTTGAGCGGATATACCCACAACATCCGAACATAGATGCATTATTCAATCTAGAAACTCGACTCGATGGACTCATTTTTATCGATCATTGGACGCAGTAATCCTACGGGCCGACTCTATATAGGTATTAGTCCACACACCTAGCCTAATGAACCATTCGTGCAAGTTAATTAAGGACTTAAGTGAAAGAGATGGACAACCTCAACATCCTCAAGTGATACAAAGTGTAAAGTACATTAAAGTTCTTATTTGAATTACCAATTTTTTTTCTTTTTGTTTCTTTTCTAATTTTTTTTCTTCTTTTCTTTTTATTAGTTGGAGTTTCATTTTCCCAGGGTCAAGTTTCGTGTTTCATTGCCTATGAGGACTTACACTATCACGTACACCTTTCCCCGAATCTAGACATAGGGCAATCCCTACCACCCGTGTAACGGGAGTTTGGTAGGTGCATCCTAAGTCACATGACTCGAAAGCACCAGGCACAAACTCCCCTCACACCTACTTTCCCAAATGATAGGAGCCATGCGAGAAGAGAGAACACCTACTCACTTATTTCTTATCTACACATGAACCAAAACCCCTACACTTAATGTCTCACAACAAGATTTAAATGGCGCTTGACTACAACAAACATCCTCAAATTAACAAACACGAATTATTGACTCACTAGGTTCGGGGTGGACTTCTTTAATTGTTTGAGTACTGAAACCCTATGATTACTCTCCCCCAAGGGAAAGTGTTGAACGTTTTAATTTAAACCGCAAGTGCACGGCCGCGATGAAGCGATGGCAAGTACGGGTCGTCCTCAGGGAGGTGAGAAGCCTCTTGTTTGCACGAAATCAAGTGGCGAAAATAATGGAGAAGATAGTTGGTTACACTACTCTACACTAAACTACGCCAAGAAGTACGAAATGCGAAACAAAGAAATAAACGATCAAATAAAAACTAAGCTAAGAACAAAATAGAAGTGCTGGAATTTCAGGAATGGAAAACCCCTAAGGGGTGGAGTGAGTGCACACAAGCAAAGAGGTGGGTGTAGAATACATTCTTTAAGCACATGAAGGTGGTGTTTATCAAGCATAGGAAGTGTCTAAATGTTATGGCAAAACCTATCAATCTATTCACCAACTTAGTTGATTAACATTTACATATGGTGGGTGTTTATTTCAGAACCTAAACAAGCATGAGAGGTGTCTAATCATTTTGGCAAAACTCATCAAGTTGTAAATTCTATCCTAAACAAGCAAGCATACATTCATGTTTAATCAACACATTGAAATTAAAGCATTCATCCCATTCTCTAATGCATGTATGTACATCTACTCCACCCCCAAAGGGGATGGAACTACTCACTAAACATTACACTAATTATTAAACTATAGAAAGAAAGCATATTAAAACTAAGCTAGAATTAAAAGACGATTAAACTAAAACATGCACAAACAATAAAAGAAGCATAAAACAAACAATGAAAGAAACATAAAACTTTATTGATAAAATGACTCACATTAAAAGTAGCATCCTCCTACTTTACTGTGTGCTTCAAGGCCTCACTTCTAGTAGGAAGAATAGCCACTTAAAATATGGAGTGATTACAAAAGGAGGTGAAGAGTTCTATTTATAGGCATGGAAAAAGCTAATCCGGGACAATCCCCGATGTGGGACTAAACAGATACCACACATAGCCTAAACATCCTCTAATACATGTGCTGGAAAAATTTGCGCGCATTTGGGCCAAAAGTGACCGCCAATTAGCGGTCTTGGACCGCTAATTAGCGGTCTACAGTGTCCGGATCGCTCTGGAATTTCTTGTGGGCTTTTCTGGAAGGCTTTGTTGGTATTTGATGCATCTAGTTTGCATGTTGGAGCTCCGACCCGAATAGAATTGCCAAAATACTCCCCATGATGGTGAGGAGTATTCTGTTTTGCTCTTAGGTCCTTCTGTCTTGCAATCAGGTCCTTCTTCCTTGCATCTTGGTCCCCAGATCTCACAATTCAGTCCTTTTTCCCAGCTTTTGGGTCCTTTTATCCTTCATCTCTTCAAACCTATTTATTCCTGAAAACTAAACATAAAACTTGTGACATAGCATTGTTTAGGTGAAAGATAGTGGATATAAGATACAAATATAAGCATGAAATGATGTCAATCAGAAAGCCGGGGTGCATCCTAACGACTCGATAAGACCTAAAGTCGGTCTACAAGATATCCCAATGCATCAAGTTCAAGACAATTTTGGGAGTTTTCTTTTTACTTTGTCTCTCAATGGTTTTGCACATGCTAAAGACACGCAAAACCCACAAAACATTTTCTTTTGCAAACACATGAAGATTTTGAAAGAAATGCGAAAATTTTAAAGCACTAGGCAAGCAAAAGAAGACAAGTCACCCATGGATCATGGCAAGCAGATATATCGATATTAAATGTAGCACACTTACATGACCCTATCAATGCACACAAAAGAAAACAATATCAAAGGAAAAGACACGACTATGTACACACCTAAAACACCCCCGATTTGCATCATTTCATGCATATCTTCGTGTCTTATATCCATTATCTTTCACCCTAAACAATGCTATGTAACGAGTTTTATGTTTACTTTTCATGAATAAGTAGGTTTGAGAAGAAGAGGCATATAATGGACCAAATAGCAGGGAAAAAGACTGAGTTGAGAGACTCAAGGACTAAGATGCAAGATCAAAGGACCTGAATGCAAGATAGAAGGACCAATGAGCAAACAAGAGTTCTCCACACCATCGTGGGGAGTATTTTGGCAATTCTATTCGGGTCGGAGCTCCAACAAGCGAAGTAAATGCTTCCAAGACCAACAAATACATCAAGAAAAGCCTAGAATGAAAACCAGCCCGATCCGGATCCTGCAGACCGCCAATTGGCGGTCCGGGTTGGCCCGGGTCCGCTAAGATTTCTGGAGCACGTGTATTAGTGGATGTTTAGTCTATTTTTGGTATTGGTTTAGTCCTATACCGGGGGATTATCCCAGATTACCTTTTTCTATGGCTATAAATAGAACTCCTCCTCCATTGTATTCTACCCATTGCTTGATGACATTCTCTCTACTTGGAGTAAGCCTTGAAATAAAACTCAAGGTGGAGAAGAATGCTACCTTCGATGTGAGTCATTGTTAATAAAATAATTGTTCTTAGTCTCTTTAAATCTTGTCTTTTAATTCTTGCATGTGTTATTTAGTTTTATGTTCATTTCAATTAGTTTCTTTGATATTCCTTTCTTGCTTAGGTTAATTTCATTTCAGTATAATGTTTCATTTAGTTAATGTAGTTAGTGTAATGAGTAGTGAGTATATCCATTCCCATTTGGGGGGTGGAGAATGTGATATGATCATGTAGTGTATTAGGTGTGTGTTATCTTAATCCCTTGAGCCTTATATGATTTCCATAACCATCTAATGAGATTTCACACTTATCTTTGATATGCTAATGCTCTTGAATGAAGCTTAGCTTATGCTTAGATTAGTGGACCTATTTTATGGGGAATGACAGAGGAGAAGGAGAGAGAGAGACAAGGAATGATATGGGACGAGAGAGAAGGAAATCTGGAAACAAGGAGAGAGGGAGAGACGGAGGGAGAGAGCTAGAAGGAGAAGGAGAGAGAGGAGAGGTGGACAGAGGGGGAGAGAGTGAGAAGGGCAAGGAGAGAGGGAGGATAGATGGAGAAGTAGAGAGAACAATAGAAATTAGAACCACAGAACCACTCGCGGTCACTTTTGGGTCTCTCGGTCTCAAATTCCTCCAGTCGCTTGCTCTTATTCCTCAGAATGCCTGAACCACACAAAAACTAAAAATAAAAAATTAGAACCACTCGAATCGTCCAAACTAAAGTCTGGACAAAGCAACTCCCTGGTAGCGGTACAAAAAACTTGATTGATTCGTTTTAATTATCCGCAAGTGCACGGCCGCGCTGAAGCGGTGGCAAATATGGGTCGATCCACAGAGAGGTGTGTCGACTTTTGGATTGTGCGAAGGCGAGTGGGAAAAAAAGGAGAGAAAGGTTGGTTACACTAAACTACACTAGAATGCAAAAAGGAAAAAGAGAAGCAATAAAACTAAACCCCATAAGGGGTAGATAAATAATGTGAGTATAAAGATGTGTGTGTGTGTGTTCAATTATGCTCCTCACAATATGTAGTGCATGAAATCATAAAACTAAATCCAACTTTGCCTCCACATGAAATAAGATAAGATCATATCATTAAAACAAGCAAGACAATAATTGGAATGAAGCTAAATGACCTCATGCATAAAGACTAGACCATACTATGCCTCCACATGAAATAAGATAACCCAATATCATTAAAATATACAAGGCATCAACTAAGGTAAAGGCAACAAGAGTACATACACTACGAATCGTGTTTCCACTATTCCATCCATATCGTCAATATTAATACCCGAATCAACTGCCTACAGTTGATTGAAAGCAAATAAACTTTCAGTTGCCTTAGTGCCTACAGTTGATTTAAAGCAAGATTTTTATTTTCTGGCTAGAAAAGAATTCTCCTAAATAAACTACACCTATTAAGGGTCGAACCTGGCATCTCAGGTGCCTCGTCACAACACTCGGCTATAACAACAAATTGATTTATATTTCTACTAATATAATATAATCATATCGTGTACATTCGGGTATTTTCATTTTTGTACAAGTAAACACGAAATATACAAGAAATAATTTCGGGTATTCAAAATCCGACACGAACACGACATGAAACACAAAATTCTTAAACCCAAACATGGGTTTTTCATATCGTATTTTTGTTTTCCGTATCAAATTGCCAGGAAACACTATGTCAACAGAAAATAAGGGAACTACTAAACGTCGCCCCAAAACTACTTAAATCGCCCCTTGAAATTACCAAATTGCCCTTAACAATATATTTAATACTCATATCGTCCCGTGTTTTTAAACAATGTTTTTGACTCAGTTTTACAAACATTCCTAGTACCAACACCACGAAAATGTCTGGCGAAACACCTAGATCAGGCGAAGTAACGAAGACGGATTTTTTTTTCGACTCGGGCGTCTGGATAAGACGCTTGCACCATCGTAGAGGCGTCTGGCTAAGACGCCTCCACCATGGTTGAGCCGTCGTAGCCAGACGCCTCCACGATGGTACAGGCGTCTTAGCCAGACGCCTCTACCATGGTCTAAGCGTCTAGCTAAGACGCCCCAACCATGGTGGAGGCGTCTTAGCCAGACGCCTCCACGATGGTACAGACGTCTTAGCCAGACGTCCCGTTTTTTTTAATTTTTTTGTCAAATTAAAATTATACGGTGTGTTATCTCAAATTATTTGACGTTTCTTTGCAAGTTTTCGGTGGTAACCGGTCGGATTACAATGAGTTTTTTTTGCAAGTGATGAAGATTCAAAAAAATTCCAGATCCAACATTTTTGAAGTTCCAAAATCCCCCGGTGGTAAAACATCCTGACTTACAAATACCACCTCGACAGGTCGTTTTGGATTTTGAAATTGTTGGATCTGGAAATTTTTGAATTTTCGGTGTATCGAAGGGGTATCGGTCATCCGAATATAGTAATTATTAACTTATTAATTAATTAATTTAACAATTATCTAAATTTATAATCAATTATCTTTTTAAAAAAATAATAAAAAATTACGGGCGTCTGACGGAGCCGCTCCCACGTAGGAGGGGGCGTCTGGCTAAGACGCCTCCCCCATGGGGGAGGCGTCTTACACAGATGCCCGTCCCATGGGCGGAGCGTCTGGGTAAAACGCCTCCCCATGGGGGAGGCGTCTTAGCCAGACGCCCCCTCCTATGTGTGGGCGACTCCGTTGGACGCCCGTAATTTTTTATTATTTTTTATTATTTTTTTATTAAAAAGATGTCAGATATTTTACCAGATTCGAGTACATTGGGGTGTCCGTTGGCTCATTACTGACCTCCAAAACATTATTTTTTATGATTATAAGAGGAATATGAAGAGAGATGTGTGATAGGAGGGTAAAATGTCGCGTTATAGCAGTAGAAATGAGAGAAGAGAAAAATGGTAATTTCAAGGGATGATTTAAGTAATTTTGGGACGATATTTAGCAATTCAGGAAAATAATGCACGTTAATTCTGTCTGACAGAGTTTATATATGCATATAATTCTTGTACTTGATGGATAGAACGTACAATGTTACGGATAAAGTTATTGGTCTTCTTCCTATTGGTTCAATTTGTGATTGTTGTACTAGTAGATAGCCAACTGATTTGCAGTGCCACGTCCTATGATTCCAACAGAAGCATTGCTACTACTGAAAGACCACAACTATTTTGTTTCTTCTTGTTAGTTTTATTGTAGCAAAAATTGTCTTGAACTTAAATATGTAGAAGAGTCCTGATACATGGACACCTCACATCCACAACATGCTCTACACGACCATCCATGTTAGCATTTCTGATTTTCAATTTATCCTTTCAAAGCGTTTAGAGAATTAGATTTCCAATAAAGAGAGAGAGTTACTACGTAATTAATGGTAGGACGATTCCAAATCGGATATTACACCAAAAAGATAAAGATTTGTATCATTTCCCTCAGCAATACACCTCCACCCCTCAGCAAACACACATTCGTCCCGTGCCGGACATGTTTGTCCCGGAAAGGACACATCTTTCCCCTCCTCAAATACACATCTTCCCCTCAGCAAGTACGCATCTATTACCTCTACAAATACACACCCTCCTCTTAGCAATACACATCTGTCCCTCGTGGTACACATCTGTCCCGCACGGATTCCAAATCAGTCATTTCTACTTGCATTTAGGTTCTTTTTTCTTCATTTCTCTTATTTATCACCTAAACCTGAAATGTAAGAAACAAATACCCAAGTAACACAATTATAGGGTAAAATAAAAGATATATAACAAGAATTTATTGTATGATATGCTACTAATTAGTTCACCTGTCCCAAACGTCCATGTCATACATGACAGGAGTCAATAGAATAAATAGGAGAAGAAGTTTTATCATGCACACAAATAACATTACGATTAGCAAATGCAGGTTCAACATGAAGTAAAAAACCTCCACCAGACAAGTACACATTGCCAATAAAAGTACTAAGATAAGTTTTTACAACTTTATTACACTTAAAAGTCACTTCATAACCCTCAACTACAAACACATGGACCACTAAGAATATTAGGATGAACGACAGGCACATGATTTATCCTGTGTAGTAAACGAACTCTCCTTGAAGGTAACTTCATATCGACACATCCAACACCAAGCACCCTCTGTTTTCATTCGCGATCACCACAATCGTTTTATTAATAGGGTGGTAAGAGACAACCAACCACTCATATGGTTCATAAATGGAAATGACTTGAGGATCAACAGAAACAAACTTACTATTGATTTCCTCCACAATAGTCAAAACATTGAAATGTGGAGTCGAATCAGTAGCACATTATTGGCCTTTCGCTTTCTTTGAAGGACAATCCTTAGCCTAGTGCCCAACTTGTCCACAATTCCATCATGGTTTGTTCTTTGTTTTTTTCTGGATTTTGGCCTTACGTATTACTTTGTTTGGTTGATGTGATTTTCCTTTATTATTTGTCTCATAGGATTCAACTAACATGTTTGCTTTTGTTTGAAACTCAATAGAATTCACGGGTTTTTCACCATGATGTTCGTCCTCGATTGCGATGGCAACTAGGAGGTCATCAATCGTCAATTATCCTTTCTTGTTCTTAAGAGACATACCAAAGTCCTCTCAAGAATGAGGGAACTTCTCAATTATGGACATCACTAGAAACTTCTCGAAAAGTTTCATGTCCATATCTTTCAAGTCATGGATTAGAATTATGAAGTGATGGGCATGTTTGGTAACTGATTTTACCTCAATCCTTTGGAACTTTCCAACATAATACTTCTCATGACCTAAGTGCCCAGTATTATATTTCTTGTCATGTTCATCCCATAAATATTTTGCAGTGGAGGAGGAACATGAACTGTAGATATCAAAGAGCACATTGGACAAAGCCAACATTATGCATCCTCGACACAATTTGTCTCTCTCAATCCACATCTCATTATTTTCTATACGTGTAGGAACATCCAAAATTATTAAAGGGAAAACATATTCAATTACATCGTCCAACCCTATTGTGGTCAACTGGATTTTTATTCGTTGTTGCCAAAGGTTGAAATTTTGCCATGTAAAATTTTCAAGCATTCCTGACATGTCCAGTTTATGGGCAAATCATTGATCACTCGACATAACCGATAATTTCTCTAAGATTGTTAACAAAGATATTAATAATTTGCAAAACAATGAGGTATACATGTCGATTATCAAGTTCGTTAGAAAATCCAAATAAGTCCAATTAATAAATCCATGCAGACAAAACAACAAAACAAACACAAAGTTACATACAGAGAACACCTCAACTGAACCACCTTTCCATACTCTCCTTAGAGAACTTACCGCCATCACGTACTAGTGTGATTGGTTGCATGCACTTTCTCCGAGGATAGAATGGTTACAATGTCTTTACCATTGCACTACAATGCCGATGAACCACAAGAGAAAATTGAACCAATCTCCGACCAAACCCTAGACCTTCTCTGCCACCGCAACCACCTTTGCAACCTCGATCACCCTCCTCCAAGACCCCCATTATCCTCCGCCACCGCAGCTACCTTCAGGACCTCGACAGCCATGATCGCACCACTATCACTATCTCGGGGTACATGCTCATGTCTTGTTCAATTCTCCTTTAGGATCTAAATGTAGTTCACCAAATACACCCGACAACTGCTTGTTTATTTTTTTCATGTTTGCTAAAAATCAAGAATGCTTGTTCGATCATAATGTAGATGGTGTTGAGTCGCGTTAAACACGATTTTAAGTTTGTTTAGTTAAATGAGTCGACTCGAGTTTGTTGTTTTGAACTTACATGTTGTGTTAGAAGTTCTTACTTGGACTTATGTTGAACTTACATGTTGTGTTAGAAGTTGGTAGTAGTTTGGAAGTTGTTAGGAAATGGATGATTAGTTTGTGGTAAGTAGTTTGGAAATTGTTGGGAATGGTTGGAAATTTTGTAATGAGTCGACACATTAAACTAGTTCGTATAAATGTTTATCTTCATGTATGCCTTCATTCTAAGAGTGAATATTCATAGATCATAATCTCTACTTTCTTCATAAGCTAAAAATCACTACATTTGATTGTGATTAAGATTAATTTGATTAAATTATGAAAACATGGATTAAGGTCTAAATGCCAACAAGGTTAACGAACAGGTTGACCCTTGTACCTCTAGCGAGCAAAGAACGACCAACATTCCACCAGACACCGAGTCTAAATGAATAGTCATTGGAGCCCACGAAATCTCAAAAGGTCTACTAAAAGATGAGGTGTACTTCATAGAAATAAAATTAAGGCGTCTGAAGGCAAAGCATACCAACAAAGAGCTCAATAAAAATTGGTTGAGGATGCCAAAGAAAAAAAAATCTGGAAACATAAAACAACGGAGAACGCAAAAGAAATACAATTATGGAAAAATAAAGTAATGGAGAAGGCAAAAGATGCCTTTCCAGAGTGTATCCAATACACACTAGCATATCCATCTTCTCGAGTAAGGAAAGAAATAAAGAACTAGGAGATGAGAGCTTAAGAACACCTTCAGAAGGTTCCTCAACATCCTAGTTTCAAGCCACAGAATTGATCTACATCAATGAAATGGTATGTTCTTTTAATCTGACAACCAAGTCCTTTAAAGGACACTTATGTCCTTTATACTCGTAGTGTCCTTTAAGCTCATAGTGTCTTTCAAAAACAAAGTTTTTCCTTTAAAGGATATTTTGGTCATTTAAAAGAAGAAAGTGTCCTCAAATAACAATCATGTCTTCTAAAGGACATTTGTGTCCTTTTAACCACAACTCTGGTACTAATCATCTTACATGATATTTACCATAACAGAAAGATGAATCTATACTTCTTTGGTGGAGAAGAAGCAAGGAGTAAGGGTGAGGAAGAGAATGATGTAGAGTCAAGGCCAAAAAAAGTAGAGGAATCTTTTCATAAGGGAAGAAGTGTAAAAGAAAAAGATGAAGAAGAAAGAAAGGAGAAAGAAAATAAAGAACATATAGAAGAAGAAGAAGAAGGAAAAGAAAGAAGGAGAAGAAGAAGAAGAAGAAGAAGAAGAAAGAAGACGGGGAAGTCTGAACAAGAAAAAAGAGGTTCAAAAGAAGAACCTCACAGAAAAGAAAAGCGGAAGAGAACAAATCATAGAAGAGTCAATTGTGGTGAAGATGTTGAAATATGATGGAAATCAAATTTCAAACAAACAGGAAGTGAATTCTCCAACAAAAATGTGCCTAGCCAACCAATGCACACAACCAAATAAAAATATCAACATGAAAGTCATGGTTGGGTTGACAATTGAGTAAAAAATGTTCTTCTTAATTTACCAGCACCGAGGAGAAAGTTGGATAAAGTCGTGTGGTCAAAGGATGGGGAGGGGTCAGCAAACCTAAAAGATACAAAAGATCTTATCACTAAAGGCAAAGAGCTATCAATGGACGTAAGTATATTTCATTGTTGTGAATCGAGTTTTAGGTTAATCCACTAAAATGACTAGTTAATTGTACTTATTTTGATGGATAGTTAATAGATGCATTGCTTGCTATGTTGGAGCAAAAATAGAATCTGGGATGCTACCAAAGGAAGGTGATTCTCATCCCACTAGTCCTGCTATCGAGGCCAACTGCTATGAGTTATTTTCGGCCTTAGCACACAAAAACTAGAAGATTGGGACCTAAAGAACACAATCATTGCATAATCATTCATAAACAACGACCACTGGCACTGCTAACTGTGAACAGAAGAACTAAACAAATAATAGACCTTAACAACCATCCTCGGGTTGAAAGCAATAATTATCCAACAACAGTGTGTGTCAATGAACAATGTGGGCTAATGATGGCAAAATTATGGAGAACTTACTTTAACATTGATTGCAAACTATCCTGTGAAGGGGAAAAGGGCCAACGCCAAACACCCAATAGCGAGGATTGTGGAGTGTATGTCTTTCCCTGGATAAAATACTTATTGTCAGACATACATCCCGCAACTAAAATGGACAGCAAATATCTGCACTCAGTCAGAGGGGAAATGACAATGTTTTTGCTTAGGGGCTCCAACTCCAATTTTTATGATAGAAAATTGATGTGGAATCTTGTTAACCGTAATTTTATGCATTTTTGTATATTTTCAATTGTAATTATATACATTTTTTGTATACAACATTACAACTCTTGAAATTGTAATTGTTTGAAATTTTAAATTAAGGCAACAAATTTTAAATTGTTCTATTCTTTAATCCTCGAAAAGGGTCCTTTAAACCACATACCTGTGCTTTAAAGGACCTAAAAATGTACTTTAAACTACTTGTCTGATCATTATCTCAAAAGGTTCCTTAAAGGAGAGGTGTGTCCGTTAAAGGCTTTGTTTGTTCATTAAAGCACGAGTATGTCCTTGAAACTCGGAAGACGGTTGAAATTCTCTCTGCCTCCAAATAAGGTGTCTTTTGAAGGACATGTGTGTCCTTTCAAACACATACTTGTTTGTTCTCTAAACTCGAAAGGGTCCTTTCCGATTACAGAACACTTATGTGCCTCAAAGCACGAGTTGGTAAAGGTCTGGTTTGTACTTTAAAGGGCACTTATGTCATTTAACAGACACATATGTCCTTTAAAGGTAACAACTAAAAGGGACATGTCACGTCAAATTATAGCCATAAAACTGATGTGTTATTTTTTAAAATTGATTTCTGGGAAAAAAATTCTAAAAAATTTGTCAACAAATAAAATAAAATAAACTCAATGTACATTGTAAGCTGGGTTAGTTCATAAATACAATTACCTCATGAATTTAAGATTTTCGTTTTTGTTTTTTCTATCAGAACCTTCGTTCCATATTCCTTCATCATGATCCTCTTGAATAAGTAATTTATCAGCATTTCTAGCATCAACGATTGTCTTCAATTCAGCACTTGTGTTGAAAATGGAAGAATTTTTTCGATATCATTGACATACTCTTGAGAAATAATTTGTTGACTTCCTTCTAAAATGATCGACCAGTGATTATCACAGGGGTCTGCTACATAAAAAATCTTTTTTGCATGAAATGCCAAAATAAAAGGTTCTTCCTTGAATTCTTGTTTGTTAAAAGTTCAGCAAAGTAATCCCAACTCATCCACCCGAAGGCCCTTGTACGTAATGTCTCAGACTAGATGAACCACCACATGCACCATTATGTAAAAAACTGATGAGGGGAAGTACATCTCCAACTAACATATTGTAACAACCACTTCATGCTGCAACTTATCCAAGTAGTTTAAATCAAATACTTTGCTTCCAATATTGTTAAAGAATAACCAAAGTTTGATAATTGTGTGTATGACGTGTGTCCATAATATCAATCTAATAGAAACAGGAAGAAGTTGCTTCATCAATACATGGCAATCATAAGACTTCAAACCAAGTAGTTTCAATTTTTTATCGAAACCATACTACTAATATTTGAAGAATACCCCCTGCGTCACTTTGACACCGTGTAGACTTTGAGACAAAGTTATCTTCTCTTTTCTGGATAATGTGTAACAAGCTAGTGGTAAATATTTACAGGTCCCCTTATCCGTTGGTGCTAGATTTTCTTATATACCAAGTTCTCCTAGATCAAGTTTGGCTTTATAACCATCTTTTGTCTTACTAGGTATGTTCAAAAGAGTTCCCAATAAACTATCACAATTTTTTTTTCTACATGCATGACATCAATATAATGTCTAACTTCTAAAGTTTGCCAGTAAGGTAGGTAAAACAATGGATTTCTTACCATTTCCACGACCATAAGAACTGTCGAATTCACATTTAATGTTGTTCACACGTTCATATGCTTGTTTGGTAATGATTACTTTGGGTGGCTCCTGCTTTTCGTTGAATGCCTTCTTCAATCTATGGTAGGTATCATTTATTGGAAGGAATCTCCGACAACCAAGATACATCATCTTACCGCCAAACGCTAGCAGCAAGGAATACATGTTCTCTTCATAACACAGACATGTTTTGTGGACTTTCACGGAATATTGATTGGTAGCATATCATACATTGAATTCATGCTACATATCCTTTATTTTACCCCAATTTTATGCTACTTGAGTGTTTGTGTGTGGTGTTTTAAGTGTAAGGTAATAAAGAAGAGAAAGGAAGAAAAATGACTGAAATGCAAGAAGAAATGGCTCAAATAAAAGGGCACAAGCCAGCAGACCTGGAGGGCACCCCACGTGCAAGAAATGATTGACTTAAGCTCCTAGAAGATATCGGGCCAAATTGATTGGCACAAAAGATCCGCCAGTGGTGGATTTTGATCTATGACTGGCAGATCAGTTTGGTCCAATTTGCCCCAATTTCTCTCGTAACTTGAGCTTGTTTATTTGGGTGCATCAGACTATAAAGAAAGTGATTACAACTGTAAAATTGCTTCCAGATTCATCTATACAACTTTTTCTTCTATAAATAGCAATGTTTCTTCTTCCTTTTCCCTACTTCTCAGCCTCCACTATTAGAATAGCTTATGTTTACCCAATTTGGGTAGTAGTGAAAGGTGGGATTTGAAGCTTGTAATGTTACTCTTTTTCTAATCTAAAGGTATATTTGGATTCCTCTTGTCATTTACTTTCTTTCTATCCAATTAGTTTTTTATGTTGTTGGTTAGTTTTCTAGTTAGAGTTTTATGCTATGTTTAGTCTTAATCTTTTGCTTTCCACCCCATTTGGGGTGGAGGCAACGTAGTTTGTGTTGAAGTGTATGATGGGTTCTTCTTATTTGTTTCATTTCCATGTGCTTAATGTTAGATCTAAAACTTTTAGCATGTTTACCATGTTTTAGATGAGATAATGGGCACACTAGGTACTTGTTTCATGCTAGATCTATGTTTGACATGTCCCTTGTGATGGGTTCTGTTTGATGAGGGAATTGACTTGAAATGAATGCTTGCTTGATTTGGTTTATGTTGCATGAATGAACTAAGGTTATTCTTAGGATTGATTGATGCTTTAATGACCACATTAGGTGCTTATTGTATACTTGAGAATCCATAAAATGTATCTTAACTTCATGCTAATCTATCTTAGTCTTGTATACCATGTAATTGTATGTGTTTCACACATAGATTCCACACTAGCTTCTACTTGTAAATATACACTCTTACACATATGCTTAATGGTTGGACACCCTCATGCACACATACCTTACTATTGTACCTACACTCCAAGAGGTTTAGTTAGATTGTTTTCTTCTATCTTAGTTGAGTTTAGTTAGCTTAGCCTAAGTATGTCCATCTATTTCTCTTGTCGTTCGAGTATGGTAATAACAACAACACGCTCAACTCTTTGAGGTACGACCCGTACTTCCCACGTCTTTATTAACGTCGTTCACTTGCGGCTAATAAAATGTTCAATCAAATATCCCGATAGATTACCATATACGGGGAAGCCATTTATTGTGTAGAAGATCATCACACTCAGAACATGCAAACAAATGCTTCAACCTTGGAATTATCGGAAGATACCACAACACCTTTGCAGGAGGACCTTGTAGTTTTCCGTTCTCCTTAGCATTCATATTTTTCTTTTGTTTGTACCGTGAGACATTACAAACACACAATAATGTAGGTTTTCAGAGACACCCATATAGAGTATACAATCATTAGGACATGCATGTATTTTCCTATACTGCATCCCCATGGGACACAATATCTTTTTAGCCACATAGGTACGATCTGGAAGTTCATTGCTATCTAGAAGAATCTCTTTCCGTAACTTCAGTAGGGTAGAGAAACTGACATCACTCAAACTGTTTGCTGCTTTCAAAGTATACATCCTTAAAACTGTGAACAACATACTGAACATGGTACAACCCGGATACAAAGGTTTTCATTGTCAAACAATAGACTGCCAAGTACATCAGGTTTATCACAATAATTTTCGACACATCTCGATCATATCCTCTAACCAGTCACGATGATCACCTTTTTCGTTGGTGCTTATTTCATTTACACCGTGCCATATCCAATGAGTATATCCTTCGTTGGAACCTTTCTCAAGCAAATGAGCTTTTATCTCTTTTACATCTCGTAAGAACATGCTAAAACAACTCCTAAATGGATATAAGACATTTCTCTTATTTCTAGCATCTGCATTGTTTAGGGCAAATTGTAACAATTCATCAACCCTAGCCTCATACTCACCCCTCAATCTACTAGCGGAAATCCATTTTTGATTGATAATTTTCTATACATTAAGATGAACAATCTTAATGTAAAGATAGATAAAAATTTCCTTGCAAAAATGGAAGCAGTGATCGCACCTTCGTGAGCAAGTGTTGCATGTAAAAAAGATGGTCCGGGTTGGTGGATCTGAACGGGCCGATATGTTGGGTGGAGTTGACATAGGGGATGGGGAAAGAAAACGGGGGTTTGGATACCTAGATCGTAATTAGGTTTGTTAGTTTGTGTGTGTGATTTTGGGTTGAATCTTAAATATGATAACGTAATATTAGAATTTACGACGAAAATTTAGTGTTTACAACATTGGTTACCGAACACAATTCGCTCCATCGAAATCGCTAACTAGAATCACCAGTTCGTCCAACTGAAAAGCATTCGATCAATAGAGGATATGTAAGCCGTTGAAAGGACACGTATGTCCTTTAGTGGATACGTATGTTAGTGAACATAATACGTTCGACGTTGTTAAACAAACATTCACGTCAGTCATAACCTATCCGACTTCATAAGCATAAAACAACATCGGTGCACGTTGAACATATAACAGCCGACGAGGTACTGCAAACATTCACATCGGTCGTAAACTATCTGACGTGATAAGCCAACAAACCACATTGATGAACATCGAACATGGTTTGGTTGACATGGTAAGTCTAACATCATGTCGAATTTTAAGCTGCCGACGTGGTCCACCTAATACCACGTTGGATTCTCGTATTTCGACGTACTGATGGTGACGTAATACCCTTATTTTCCAGCAATGAATCTCCGGTCTACATTGTGGTTTCATTGTCTCTACTTTAGTTTATTCCACTACACACTTCACCGTTAGTAGAGCATCTTAGATTAGTTCAAGGATCATTGATCCTAACTTTTTGTTCATCAGAGTAAAACAATTTTTGAAAAGATAAAGGAACCATTTTTACACAAAACTCGTCCCTCACCAACTGTAGCGAAAAACTCATGTTAGAAAAAAACGTAACTTTTCAAAATTCTACTATGTTAAGGGGAGAAAACTCCAAGACTAGATGGTGCTTCTTGTTGTAGTCATTGAAAAACCAGAATCAACACCAAAAGATGAGGGGAACCAGTCTGACTATTGGAAATTCCATTAGCGAAAGCAATCAACCGGTTTACCAAAGCGGTCACGTCGCTGTGACTCCAAGTGTGAGGTAATTTTTGGTAATTCCCATATCTGATTTGGTTGTTGCGAATTTGGTAGGTCCGTATTTGGCAAGACCAATTTTGGAAGGTTTAAATCATACAAGTTTGAGTTTGGCAATAATTAAGGCTTTAGTTGTTTCGTTATATAGTCCTATGAATACCTATTTGTCCTAATGGTTTGTAGCACTGAGGAACAACCTTTTGAGGGAGAGAATTTGTGTGGTGACGTCTGGGGTTTTAGAAGAGGGGATTTGTTTTGGACAGGAGTCGTCGAAGTCCATTTTCTTCTTTGGCTATAATCACTATCATTCCTTTGGCTCATCTTGTACAACTACAAGTTGTTTGATAGTAGAAGCTCCGTCAAAATCCCCGCTCTGTGGTTTCTCCCTCTCTAACATTGAGGAAGGGTTTTCCATGTAAATCTCGTTTTGTGGGTAGCTTGTTCTGGTTTGTTTGCGATTTTCTATTTTGTGATTTATGTTTTCGATTTCTTGATCTTCACGACTTCACCTCACCATGTAAAGATTCAGGTTAACAAGGCGCTCGTGAGCCGCTCGCGAGCAGGTCGAACCGAGCACGAGCACAATTTTCCGCTCGAAACCCTTAACGAGTCAATCTTGAGCAGACTCGGATCGCTCGTTTAGAGATCGATTACACCCCTATCTTCACCTCACCATTATTCCACTTATCGAGTCATCTTTTTCCTAACATGGATCGTACATGCTGAATGAATAGGCCTTCTCCTCGTTACAATTATAAATGAACAACTTTTATGTGTAAAAAATTGTCGAAATATAAACGTTATTGCCAAAAATATATATTAATAAGGAATTTTCTTCTCTAATTGGCTAAAAGAAAATGTTTTTTCCAAAAAAAAAATGTTTGCATAAAACCCACAGCATCATCACAACCTAAATACCAAAAGCTAAAATGACGAAGATGGTTGGGGAATATAATGATAACTATTTTAATTGTAATAGTGTTGTGGATGGAAGAAGAATAAAGATTATTGGCGATGTTAATTTGTACATAATTAAGCATAAGCTGGAGAGCGAAATAATTCTCCCTCAAACTAACTGTTTGATTTTGGCCACTAATAAACAGATAAATTCAAGCCTTGTTGTGATTTCTAGGATATTGTATTTGCGGTTTCACTTGTCTATTGGTTGAAGAAAAGAATGATATGAAGGAGAAGATGGGTATTCGGACTAAAGGATTGGGGATTTAGTATTGTCTAGTTGTGGTTTGAGAAGGAGAATTGACAGTTAAATATGTGCTTTCGTTTGGAGTTGTAAGAAAATTTTCAATTATTTTAATACGGAACTAACAAACTTTTTAACAAAAGTGTGACCCACACATCTTAAGTTGTACCAAAACATTTAATTGGTATTTGGAGGTGTGTCTGAGACATTTATAAAAATATAGAAGTAAATATATAATTTCACTGCTTTACATGTGTAATCAAACGAATGCCAAACAAATATCAACAAATAAAAAATGTTCTAAACACCATACGAAGTAATTAAGTTTGGTGCAATCCTAAAATCCTAATAATAATCCCAACATCTAGTGTGTAAGAACCCGCATTTTCGTGAAATCAATAATATTTTCCAAGCTATTTTTGATGCACAAATATGATGTATTTATCCTGTATTGTGCTTAGCATGATGTGGCTTAATGAGGAGAAGTAGAGGGATGGATTAGGCAGGGGAAATCAAACCTTAATAGTCTAGAAAAAACACCACGTTTGGTGCGATCAAAGGCGAGTCAACAAGCTTGACCTTGCTTGACGTGGCAAGGAGGTGGCATGTCATGCGGTGGTGTTAAGAGAGGATTGGGTACAAGGATTGAGAGGTCACGTGAGAGGTCCACCACTACGATGCACATAATGACTAAAATAAAGGATCTAGATGTGCGGCTCACGTTTTATCAAATTTAGCTTCAATCTATCCAAGGTCCCAGGGTGATTCTCACGTGAGAATAGGTTTGCACGAATCCGGAGGGGACAATTGGTATTAGATGGGAAATTTTAAAGAGTTTTCTAGGGCTTTTGTAGAGAGAAAGAGGAAGAGAGAGAAACGAATTCTAGGTGAGAAAACTGTGCAAGAAGGGAAAGAGAGGGTTTCATGAGATAAAGAAGGGAAACCGGCCCATATTTTGGAGAACTTGTCCATCATCCAATCCACCCTCATCTCAGAAGTTGCGCCATCCGGAGGAGGAGAGCATCAAAGGAGCACGGAGGTGGCTAGGTCGCGGGTGAAGAACCGAGCAACCGATGGTGCAAGGAGTCGCGCACGAGTTTTTGATGGGCATTCACTAGAGAAATCTTCTATTTGAGGTATGCCATCAGGTTAGATTTAATTTATATTATTAATAATGGTCAAAAGTTTTTTTTTGAGGGTTAGATTAGATAAATTGGCCATCGTACATAAGAGTAATTTATGGTTGTCAGTGTTTTTGAGGGTGGCTTTGACCACCGGAGGCTCGCCGGCGTCCAACCATGGGTTGGTCGGACTTGGCTGGAGGTGAGGCCTGGTCCGAGGTGGTTGCCAGAGGGGTGTCAGAGGTGCCTAGTCAATGGAAGTTACGATTCTCATGGGTGTTCAAAGATTATGGGTGTAGTTAGCTATTTTCATGGGAACGTGGCTTGACCAAGTAGGCATTGGAAAGAGTAGGACATAGGGAAGATTTGTATTGACCAAGGTTGACCCTAGTTCTGGTCAATTGGGGGTCAAAAGGTTGTGGACTAATAGCTAGTCAACTCGGGTCAAGTCTGGATTCAGTTGTGGACAGGTCAACTAGATGTTTACCTTAGGCATAGACAAGTCTACACTTAGCCTTGTCTATGAGATTTTAGAGGGTGCTAGATAAACTAATTATCTACACTTACAAGCTTAATGCTCCTGCTTTAGAGTATTGTGGTTCGAGGCGCATTAGAATTGGAAGTGTTGGGTCAGGGTAGTATGGACTCAGTGATAGAGTAAAGCTCTTAAGAGTTAGCCTTACGCTATAATTGGGTGTTTGAATTGAATTTTGGAAGGTAGATAGGGAAGAGGAATAGGTAAGTAACTCTTCTTAGAAAGCCTGATTTGGATGTCTGTAGAGGAAGGCGCGAGTAGGTGAAGTATTCTGATGATTGGGAGGCATGACTAGGCAGGACAAGGGTTCAGAGTGGGTACGCCATGGTCTATCCGTGGGCGTTCCTGGTAAAATAGATATTGTATATAGAGGGACGAAATTTATACTTAATGCAAGTTAGGAATCCCAATTTGGAGTTGTGAAGTTTGACGCATAGGCGATTTACTCTATGCTTCTAGGTTGGCGGCAGAGTGGATCTTGACAAGCCAGCGCGTGACATGTGGCCAGTGCTATGCTTAGATTCTATGTACCTATTAGGAAATCAACCTTATGAGTTTATTTTGAAATTGGGATACTATGTAGGCATTTGAGTAATCTACGAGGCGCACCTGACTTGGAGTGATTGGGAGGCTGGATGATCGAAATGCGCCTTGTTAAGTGGAGGTATCATGTTAGTGCTAGACTAGGGTTTAGTATGCATCATTGGGTGCAACTATATTGAATGTGGGCTTATGGGTTTTGTTTATTGTTTTTGGGTAGGAATATTCAATGAGCCGGTCTCATCTTACAAGTTCGTCGAGAATTCAAAGGCGTCTTGTTGGGATGTAGATCGGAGAACAAGCTAGGCTTGTATAGCTTGTGATTTTTGTATGATTGATATTGCGTAAGAAGTCTTGCTATGTTGGGCATGGCTATGTGCATATATGCATGTCCCATATGATTTAATAAGCATGATCCTCATGTAGAGTAGTGCATGTTTGCATACAAGGAATTTACCTTTAGGCACTCATGCTCGGTGGAGCGCTTATGTGCCACTCGACGAGGCAGACTCCCGATGGCGAGCAAGTTATTCGGGCACGAGGCGCCGTAAGACTTGTAGTGTTCATTCATTTTCACCACTTATGATGTGGGGGGGTAGCCGACATGGTGTTGTTGACCTATTCGATGACGATGTGTGTGCCGATGTGGTGATGGTGATGGTCACTTACGATATCATAGTGTTGTGAGCACTCAAGTTTCAATTTGTTGCATGACTAGTGCCTCGAGCACTCATGTTTTGATTTGTTGCATGACCAATGCCTTGAGCATTCAAGTTCATATGTGCATTGCATGTAGTGGAGTTTATATATGCCTTATTATAGTATTTGTTATAATACAATATGGAGTCCTTTCTCAAGCGTTGTGCCTTAGGATTTGCATTGAAACATGTCTCTTGTAGCCTAGGATGGTAGGTCCGGTGGCATACGCGGTTCACTATTTCGGGGAACTCATGGCATTGTTTGTTGTGTTTTGCAGGCCCAGGTTCGACCACTTCAAGATGGACGTGTGCGAGCTTAGTATTGTACACAGAGGGTTCTGTGTCACATTATATTTCTATTATCTGCTTTTGCTTCCGCTATTTGTTTTGTTAATTGTATCGCCTTTGAGGTTTTATGTCTCACTGGGATCCTAAAGTTAGTTGAATTACATGTTTGAAATTGGGGCTCTGTCTTGATCATTTTGCTTTGTATGACTTTGATTGTTTGTTAATAATATCCTCATTTTATCATATTTATTTGTACTTTTTATATTATCTTGCTATGAGGATGTTACAAATTGGTATCAGAGCAGGTCGGTCCCAACGTGTACAATATGAGAAAGCAGCTTGGTTTAGAGTATCTTGGTTTAGAGCAGCAGTTCATCTTCAAGTATCTTGTGTCTTTTAGAGTTACATTTCATGGTTTATGTAAGTCTTTGGCTAACTTGGTTTGTTGTTTTGTGATTTAGGAGTTTATGGCTCCACGACGTCTGCTAAGAAGACGTAGTATCCCTACCGAATCCCCGGGTTTGCAAGAAGGGTAGACCGTGCAAATGCTTATCAATGTGGTGGAAAGGCTAGGTGAGATTGTCACACAGTAAGGAGGAAGGGGCAAAAGGGTCACGTTGGGGGAATTTCATGAAAAGTTCACTAGACAGAACCCAGCTAAGTTTCGAGGAGAGATTAACCTAGATTTTGCTGAAGACTGGGTTTCGAGCAACACAAGGAGCATCTTAGAATCATCTTCGAGATCCTACGTCGGGAAAGGTTGTACGCCAGGTACTCCAAATGCATGTTCTGGCTGGATCAAGTAATGTTCCTTGGACATATTGTGTCAAAGGATGACATTATCGTTGATTGCCACGTCTTCACCGACACCATTCACATGCGGTTAAACTTAAATATCACATCAAGTTTTTGGCACCGTTGCCGGGGAGGTGCTTTGTACAGACTCTGGTTTGGACGATTCGAGTGGGTTTAATCATTTCTGTTTAGTTTTTGGTTCTATCAGGGACTTTGCAGCATCAAAGGGAGGCATTAGGAGAAGTTTGGAGGCAAATCGAAAGAAACAAACTGCAAATCAGTGGTGGTGGACCGCCAACTGGCGGCCTGGTAAGCTCAATTTGCCCTCTACTTTCTTCTGGTTGTATCTAGTTTCAATATAGATGTCTGGGGCTCAATTTGGGATGTTGTAAGTTGCAGTTTGCCCCCACATCAATAATCAATCCCCATTTTAAGACAACTTGGACCCTAAAACTCAAAGCAAAAGACTAGATTATTTTCCATCTAGGTCATGCATCATCTGTAGACCTTGCACGCATCTTGTCACAACCATCATGGCCTGATCGGCATCGCCCACTCTGTCTATAATAGGAAGGACGAGATCTCCAGATCATGACTCACTTGCTAGGCTTTGTGGTCTTCGTCGTAGGAAGGTGAGGCGTGTTGAGACCGTGTGACCTCACAGTTAGGTGTGATCAAGTTGTAAGGACCTATAGTGACCGTAGGTTGTCTGAGCCTTGTTTCCTAGATAGGCTTCTACTGTCTCCCTCTACACATGTTATCTCTGGGGTTTTTTTCGCTTCTCATCTGAGTTTTCGCCTCCTCTATATTCTACGTGTAGTCTCCTCCTCTGATTCCACCTTCTGTTGTGTGTGGTTTTAGAGTCAAGTCGAGTGTTTTATGCGAGGTTGGGCTCGTTCTAATGATAGGGCGCGACTTGAGAGAGTGCATTTTTCTGAGATGGACGGTCTAGGTGATCGCCCATCTCTGCCTCAAGATCCTTTAGAACGTGAGGCCGAGTCGTCTCGTGGAGCTGGGAAAGACCAAGGTCCATACATGGATTTCCTCGGTCCACTCCCACCACCACGTAGACCTCCTTCTTCTCTTCCTCCGACTCAAGAGGAAGTGGGATTCAGTTAGGATCGAGTTCTTGATGCACCACCACCTTTAGCTTGACGGATAGACCGATGACTCTGTGGGAGCGGACCCATCCTGTTCGGGCCTTGCAATTTCTTGCATAGTTCTCCCGCCTGCTCGTGGGAATAACTATGAGTTGAAACCTCAATATGTGAGCATGTTTCCTACCTTCACTGCTAATAAGGAGGATCCGTATATTTTTTTACCTGAATTCGAGGAGGTATGCTCCATGTTCAAGCTTCAACACCTTGACGAGGATTTTGTCCGGTTGAGGATAATTTCTTTCGCGTTGAAGGATAACGTTAAGAAATGGATATATAGCTTCCCGACAAACTCGATTCGGTTGTGGGATGACTTCGTGACCGTTTTTCTGAAGAGATTCTTCCCTCAAAGGAAGACTCAACATATACGGCACCAGGTACATCAAATGTATCAGACTGAGACCGAATTGTTTTATGCTTTCTTTGAGAGGTTCAAAGATCGTCTCCAGCAGTGCCCTCATCATGGAATTGAGTTGTGGCACTTGTGACAAATTGTTTATGAGGGCCTCAACTACAATAATCGTACATTGTCGGAGTCGATGTGCCAGGGTGATTTCCAAATGAAACTCATCGATGAGGCGTGGGACACTTTTGAATTAATGGCTGAACGTACCTTTGAGTGGGACACCAAGAGAGAGCCACCAACCGCCAGGTCTTCTGGACGAGCTGGATCATATCAAGTTGAGGCAACTATCACGTCTGAGGCGCAAATGGCTGCCCTCATGCGTACGATTGAGAATTTAGAGTTGGACCGAGCTCCTGTAGCTCAGGTCGCTACTCCTACGTGTAGTAGGTGTGGACTTACGGGACACAGTGACTTGTAGTGTGCTTATGCTCCAAGCGATACTGAGCATGCAAATGTAATGTATCAACAGAGGCCCCGTAACGACCCGTATAGTCACTCCTACAACTCGAGATGGTGAAACACCCCTAACTTCTCTTGGGGGCCTAGTGGGAGCCACAGTCAGAGCTTGCACGCTCAACGTCAACCTCCACCTTCTCACCATCCATGCCCATCGGAAACCTACCAAACCCCACATCAAAGGTCTCAGCCTTCTACTCACCAACCTACACAGGCCTCTCTTTCGGGTTATTCTAGTCAGACTCTACCCAGCGGGTTGACACTAGGGATCCCTCTCCTCATCAATCCTTTCAAGCGTTCATGTAGAGCATGCAAAGTTTGTTTAAAACTTTGGAAATGCAAGTCAGCCAGTTGGCTCATCATCTCAATGAACGTAAGAAGGGACAATTTCCAAGTCAACCCGAGGTGAATCCCCGGGGTACCCATTCTAAAGGAAGGCCCCTGCTACCTAAAGTTACCTCTGAACCGACCCATCATCTTAATATGATTCATACTCTGATGTCCGGTAAGGAGGTGGACAACCACATTGGGGTGCACCATCTCTTACTATCACTAGACCTATAGTGATACCTACATCTACGAGGGGACCGAACCCTGAGGTTACCTTGTCCCATCTTGTGTCGAAGCAATCAGATTCTGAGGTCCCCACTCATGTTTCTATGGACCAGAATTTTGAGGTTCCTTTGAAACATCATTATGTCCCGAAGGTGTCATTCCCTAGTGCCTTAAAAAGAACACTTCAGATCAGCATGACAAGATACTTGAGATCTTTCGGCAAGTTAATGTGAACATCCCTCTGTTGGAGGTGATTCAGCAAATGACACCTTATGCCAGGATTCTCAAGGACTTATGCACCAAGAAGAGAAAAACCCATGTTCCCAAGAAAGATTTTCTTGCGGCTAACGTGAGTTCATTATTGGCACAACCCACCCAAGTATAAATACAAGGACCCTCATTGTCATACTATCTCTTGTGTGATTGGTGATGTGTCCATACATCGAGCTTTATTGGACCTAGGTGAATCTTTCAATCTTTTGTCGTATTCTGTCTACGTCCACCTTGGTCTTGAAGACCTTAAACAGACAAAAACCACTCTTCAGTTGGCTGATAGGTCAATGAAGAAACCATGGTCGTCACATCCCGTCCCGAACGCTCCTTGAGTCCATGTGTCAAGGAGAGTTCTTGGGAAATGATGAAAGGGAGGCATGGGCTTTCCTAGAAGACCTTGCTGAGAAAACAATGCAATGGGAGAGTGTAAGGGAACCACCTGCATCATCTAGTATAGGAGCAAGGATCGCGAATGCAAACTCGACTAGATCGGGTGCCACATTTGCTATCGATACCACTACGGCCACCGAGGCACGCATGACGGCCTTAATGCGCCGTATGGATTCGATTGAGCTCCAAAACAACCAAAGTGCACCTCACATGCCCACATCTAGTCCAGTTCCCTGTCATTCATGTGGTAGGATAGGTCATGTAGAAAGCGAGTGTGAGTCCATTCCTCCTGAGATGGAGCGTGTCAACGCCGTCTATGATAGAGCCAGGAATGACCCATACTCATCATCTTATAATCCTGGATGGAGGAACCACCCCAATTTTTCATGGAACCAAACTAACGCCCCGGGTGGTCCTTCAAACTCCTCTAGACCACCTTACCAATCACATCAACCTCCCATGCATGCACAATCTTATCAGCAACCCCAAGTTCCAAGCACCAACCAACCAGGTTTCCCAAATTCTAACAACTTCGAAACCCGGTTTAATTCGCTTGAGAACTTGACTCGTGGACTTGAGAACTCTGTGAATTTTTTTATGTCATCCACAAGTCAAGTTCTCACTTCAAATCAGCAGATCATCCAATCTCTAGAGCTTCAGATGGGCTAATTGGCTCAGTCTTTACATGAAAGCGAGAGAGGGTTTTTTCCTAGCCAGCCTGAGGCTAACCCCCTCATGTACTAGCAACAACACATGCAAAATGAGAATGTGGTACCTCGGGGGAGGCAAGTGAACCATGTGGACGAACCTGTTCACCATGTCAATTCCATTGTGACCTTAAGGAATGGAAAACAGGTTGACAATCACATTTCCTTGCCACACTCACCACCATCTATGCAGCCCCTTAGGGGGAATGGTGGTGAAGAAGAGACTGAGGCTGAGGGTAATACACCAATGCCTCCTTCTCAGGCACTACAGAAAACGTACCTGCCAAAAGCTCCCTATCCAAGTAGGTTAACCAAAAAGCAGAGTGACACAATGGACAACATATTAGAGGTGTTTAAGCAAGTTAAGGTTAACATCCCCTTGTTTGATGTCATCCAACAAATACCTCAATATGCCAAAGTGTTGAAGGATCTCTGCACAACCAAGAGGAAGACCAATGTTCCTAAGAAAGCATTCTTGGCTGCAAATGTAAGCTCACTTTTGTCCAATCCTGCCTACACAAAATACAAGGACCCTGGGTGTCCTACTATTCAGTGTACGATAGGGGACACTAGCATGAGTAATGTTTTGCTTGATTTAGGATCAGCGGTCAACCTCCTCCCATTTTCTTTTATCAACAATTAAATTTGGGAGAATTGAAACCAACTAAGATCACCCTCCAATTGGCGGATAGATCCATTCGTATTCCAAAGGGGATTATCGAGGACGTGCTTATCAAAGTTGGAGATTTTATATTTCCAGTCGATTTTGTTGTCCTCGATACCAATCTTGTTGCGAAGACCCACTCTCAAATACCTTTGATTTTGGGTAGACCATTTCTGGCAATTTCCAACGCCTTAATTAATTGTAGAAATGGTCTCATGATGCTCTCATTCGGTAACATGAGTGTCGAGTTTCATGTGTTCAACTCTGGTAGGCAACAGGAGCCCATGGATCAACCTTTAAATCTAAATCTCATCCGCCAATTGGAGAAAGCACCACAAAATCAACGAACACCCCTAACCCCAATGCAACCCATTGAGAATGTTTGTGGGGTCAGCGAAAACTCATTGCCTGTCTTTGCAATGCAACAGAGTGAGCTGACATCAAACATAAATGTCCCAAAGGAGTGTTCATTGCATGATTCAGTTGAGAGTACTAGTGAGAGTGAGACACCTCATCACATGCCTATACCAGAAGGCATCTCTACCTCATGTCCCATGGCCATTGAGCCATTTGAGCTTCATATTGACTCCAACAAGGACCAACCTATGACCGAGCTTATGTTTGATGATCTAAATGATGGTGGGAGGTCCTTGTTGGATGAATTGGGGAGAAGCCCCATTCTTAGTGATGCAGGTCTGCTGCATCCATCGAATGATCTTGAGGAAGTCATTCTGATGCACCCACCGATTGGTTGGAGGGTTTTGTTCGATGAGCAACTAAACCCTAGTGAGGCAACACAACTTCATTCTTTGCGGCCCACAACCAACCAATATCATGAGGGGTTCGAGCCTTTCAGCGTTGACCTTTCACCCCTCATGACACCTCAGAGTACCGGTGAAGTTTGCCCATCTCGGCAAGTCTCTGGTCCTCATGACTTGATGTTCTCATTTGATGTTCGTTGACCAAATGATTATGAGAATATCGTTGTTGCAGTATAGATCATTTTAAAAAAAAAGAACGAGTAATAAAAGACTCCTTGAGCGAGCATTGATTGTTGTGGGCCCCAACCCTTGTGTACTTGGGCCCCATTTCTTCACGTATGTGTCTCCCTTCTTCGGTATCTCACAGGTTTTGAGGGAATTCGGGTTTGTGTCCATCAACATAACCACGAACTTCCTTTTGCACTTCATGTTGGTTAGATCTTCCATTTTTCATACATAAAGCCATGTAGTATCTTGTTCACATTCATTGAGGACAACGCATGAAGTAGGTGTGGGGGGGGGTGCTTTACGTGTGTACATAGTCGAGTCTTTTCTTTTGATTTTTGTTTTCTTTTGTGTGCATTGTTAGGGTCATGTTAGTGTACACTAATCCTTGGGTGACTTGTCTTCTTTTGCTTGCCTAGTGCTTCAAAATTTTCACATTTCTTTCAAAATCTTCATGTGTTTGCGAAAGAAAATGTTTTATGGGTTTTGCGTGTGTTTAGCATGTGCAAAACCGTTGAGAGGCAAAGTAAAAAGAAAGCTCCCAAATTGTCTTGAACTTGATGCCTTATTATCTAGTTTACTGGCTTTAGGTATTATCGAGTCGTTAGGATGCACCCCGGTTTTCCCTCGGGGGGCGTGTAATCATAGGGTTTCAGTACTCAAACATTTAAAGAAGTCCACCCTGAACCAAGTGAGTCAATAATTCGTGTCTGTTAGTATAATGAAGTTTGTCGTAGTCAATGGCCCTTAATCTCTTTTTGTGAAACTTAAGTGTAGGGGTTTTGGTTCCCATGTAGATAAATAAATAAGTGGTGTTCTCTCTTCTCGCACGGCTCCTATCACTCGGGAAAGTAGGTCTGAAGGGGACTTTGTGCCTGGTGCTTTCGAGTCATCTGACTTGGGATGCACCGACCGAACTCCCGTTACACGGGCGGTAGGGATCTCCCTATGTGGAGATTTGGGGGAAGGTATTCGTGATAATGTAAGTCCTCATAGGCAATGAGGCACGAAACCTGACCCTGGGAGAATCATACACCAACCAATAAACTGCTCGAAAGAAAAGAAAAAAAAGGAAAAGAAAAAGAAAGAAAAAAAAGAGTCAAATAAGAACCAAAATTGACTTTACACATTGTATCACATTCAGAAGTTAAGGTTGCCCATGTCTTTCACTTAAGTCCTTCACTAACTTTCACGAATGGTTCATTAGGCTAGGTGTGTGTACTGATTACCCATATAGAGTCGACCCGTAGTATTACCGCGTCCCATGATCGACAAAATAAGTCCAACAAGTCGTGTAGCTAGATTAATTAATCCATCTTGTTCGGATTTTGTGGGTATATCCGCTGAAAACCCTCAGGAGACAACACTCCTCCTCCTTGGCGACAAGGATGTTTAACGGCTTGTTGCACGTGCTAAGTGCAACCGTGATTCCTACGAAAGTGAGTTAGGATTTCTTGTTTTTCTCGTATGCTTTTTCCTTTCTTTGTTTTTCTCGGGACTAGCAAAAGTTAGGTGTGGGGGTATTTGATTGACATCATTTCATGCTCATATTTGCATCTTATATCCATTATCTTTCACCTAAACAATGCTATGTAACGAGTTTTATGTTTAGTTTTCAGGAATAAATAGGTTTGAAGAGATGAAGCATAAAAAGACCCAAAAGCTGTGAAAAAGGACTGAATTGTGAGATCTGGGGACTAAAATGCAAGGGAGAAGGACCAGAATGTAAGACCAAAGGACCAAAGAGCAAAACAAAATACTCCACACCATCATGGGGAGTATTTTGGCAATTCTATTCGGGTCGGAGCTCCAGAAAGCAAAGTAGATGCATCAAAGATCACCAAAGACATCTAGAAAAGCACAGAAGAAAACTTAGCGGGATCCGAACCATATAGACCGCCAATTGAAGGTCCAAGACCGCTAATTGGCGGTCTGGTTTGGCCCAAATCTGCTAAGATTTTGGTTGGTGGCGTATTAGTGTGTATTTAGTCCATTTTTGGTATTTGTTTAGTCCCACATCTGGGGATTGTCCCGGATTACCTTTTTCTATGGCTATAAATAGAACTCTTCACCTTATATTGTAATCACTCCATATTTTAAGTGGTTATTCTTCCTACTAGAAGTGAGGCCTTGAAGCACACACTAAAGTAGGAGGATGCTACCTGAAATGTGAGTCACTTTAATAAAAGTTTCTTTATTTTGTTTTTTGTTTTATGTTTCTTGTTTTACTTTGTTTAATTTCATTTCATTAGTTTTAGTAGCTTAGTTAATATGTTTTCCTTGCTTAGTCTAATAGTTAGTTTAATGTTTAGATGTTCATACATGCATTAGAGAATGGAATGAATGCTTTATTTCTAATGTGTTGATAAAACATGAATGTATGCTTACTTGTTTAGGATAGAATTTATAACTTGATGAGTTTTGCCAAAATGATTAGACACCTCTCATGCTTGTTTAAGTTCTGAAATAAACAACTTGCATATGTAAATGTTAATCAACTAGGTTGGTGAATGGATTGATAGGTTTTGCCATAACATTTAGACACTTCCTATGCATGATAACACCACCTTCATTTGTGCTTAAAGAATGTGTTCAACGCCCACCTCTTTGCATGTGTGCACTCACTCCTCCCCTTAGGGGTTTTCCCATTCCTGAATTCCAGCATTTCGTTCTTAGCATAGTTGGTATTTCATCGTTTCTTTCTTTCTTTTATATTTCGTACTTCTTAGTGTTGTGTAGCGTAGAGTAGCATAATCAACTCTTTTCTCCATTTTTGCCATTTGATTTCGTGCAAATGAGAGGCTGCTCACCTCCCTGAGGACGACCCATATTTGCCACCGCTTCAACGCGGCCGTGCACTTGTGGTTTAAATATAAAACGTTCAACACTTCTCGGTCAAATTCCTTCCTTTTTTATTGCATTTTAGTAAGTATTAACTCAGTCACGCATGCTTTTGTTTGTGTGGTGCATGTTGTTTCTGCTAGATTCCTGATTTGATTGCCATGTTATGGAGGCGTTTCTCATGCTGAATTCATGCTATTGTTTGAGTTTCAATTGCAATTAGATACATCTCGTGTAGATATACTTTCTATTGAAATATGGTTATTATTCCATGATCTAATTGCTGTGAAGATGCTACATGTTGATGTATCTTTAGTAGAAGGACAATGAATTGGCTAAGAAGGACAAGGAATTGGCTCAGAAGGACAAGGAATTGGCTCCGAAGTGTAAGGAATTGGCAGAGCAATGCAGTGTAGTTAAGTTCCACCAACAAATGACCAATGACGCCATAGAAAGAGAAAAAGATGCATATAGGTACGACTTTCCTGATGATTTCCAATACACAATAAACCGTGGATTTGATGTGGATGATGGATCAAATACGGCAGTAGAAGGACCAGTGTATGGAGATGTAATTGTAATACTGAATTAACAAAGTTTTTTATATTTTTAGCATGATTTAATTACTAGTACTGCGTCCATGTTGTGTCCATAGAATGTCGAGGGAGTGTCCAAAAAATGTCTAGAGTGTGCAGAATTGGTTCAGCGAGTGATTGATATCATATCATGCATATATTTGTGTCTTATATCCTTTAGTTTTATCCTAATCAATGCTACATAACGAGTTTTATGTTTATGTTTCAGGAATAAACATATTTGAGAAGAAGAGACTCAAGAAGGACTTAAAAGCAAGGAAAAGGACTAAGATGCAAGACTTATGGACTGAGATGCAAGAGAGAAGGACCCGGATGTAAAGCAAAAAGGATCAATGAGCAAATCAAGATGCTCCACACCATCATGAGGAGTATTTTGGCAATTAGATTCATGCCTAAACTTCAACAACCAAATCGGGTTCATCAAACATAAGGAAATCAATCCAGAATCAAGCCACCCAAAACCGGAGCCGATCAACCCAACCCAGACCGCCAATTGGCTTTCCCAGACCTCCAATTGGCTGTCCTAGACCGCCAATTGGCGGTCCATTTGGATTCAAACCTGATAAGACTTAGTCGGGTGTTGTATTAGTATGTATTTTAGTCCATTTATGGTATGCGTTTAGTCCCATACCGAGGGATTGTCCCGGGTTACCTTTTTTCATGGCTATAAATAGAACTCTTCCTCCTCCTTTGTTAAATATCTCCTCTCTTGGTGGTCATCCTCTCTACTAGGAGTAAAGCCTTGGAGCAAAAACTCTGGTGGAGAGAGGCTACTTGTAATGTGAGTGAGTAATAAAAGATGTTTTGTTAGTTTCTTCATATTGTCTCTTTTCAATTCTTGCATGATTAGTTAACTTTGTTTGTTTTAATCTTCATATAATTGATTAACATGTTTTCTTTCCTTAATATGCATGTTAGTCTAATAATGTCTGAGTAGTTCCATCCCCTTTTGTGGGTGGAGTTGATGTTTATACATGTCATGTAGAATGGAATGAATACTATATGATGTTTTGTGTGAGAAATACGAGTATGCTTGTTTGAATTAAAGAGATTACTTAACTTGATGGTTTTTGCCATAATCTTTAGGTCCATTCCATGCTCGTTGAGGTTCTTAATAACAAACTTGTTCATTCTAATATTAATCACTTAGGTTAGTGCTTTGGATGATAGGTCTTGCCATAAGGTACTTCTTATGCATAGCAACACTACCTACACTTGTGCTCTATTGAATGCATTCATCACCACTTATGTCACGTGTACACACACTCCACCCCTTAGGGGTTTTCCATTCCTAATTTCAAGCTTGCTTCTATTAGTCACTTAGTTTAGTTTTATTTTGTCTCGTGCTTTCATCTTCGTTGTTTGTTTCGTGCTAGTTTAGCGTAGTCTAGTTTAGTGTAATCAATTCCTTCTCCCCTATTTTCCCACTCGATTTCTGAAGAACAAAGCTTACACACCTCCTCGTTGAGATGACCCGTATTTTCCACGTCTTCACTGATGTCGTGCACTTGCGGTAATATAAACGATCAATCAAGTTTTTGGCACCATTGCCGGGGAGGTGCTTTGTCCAGACTTTGGTTTGGACGATTTGAGTGGTTTTAAATTTTTGTTTGTAGTTTTGCTTTGTTTTAGGAGGCTCTAAAGATCAAGAGACGTTACCAGGAGAAGTTTGGAGAAGAACAAAGGTGAACAGACTGCCAATCAGCGGTGGTCGACCGCCAACTGGTCAATATTCCCTCTATTTTTTTGGTTGTTTCTACATTCACTAGGTCATCTAGGGCCTCAATTTGGAATGTTGACTTGTAGTTTTGTCCCATATTAACAATCAATCCCCTTTAATAAACTTTGCCACTAAAATCCAAAGCAAAAGATTAGGCATTCTTGCTTGTTTAGGTGATGCATCATATACTTGACTTACGCACATAGTTTGTCCTTGGTTTTAGCTTTACTTTTAGTTGTTGAGTGCTGGCGTGAGGTACGCACTTCCTACTCTCATTCATGCATTTTGTATGACCATGCATTAGTTAATAGGAATTGCATTGCAACAAGAGTGAGGTGAGCGTTTGTTTTGAGAGTTGATTGCAAGATTAAGACTCAAAATGCTACTAAGGAGGGGCCTTCCCATACAAGATAAGGTGGGGGATTTCATCACCCTTTCCTTTGCCCCAAAAATCACTCTTAATCAAAACCTTAATTCTAAAGGCAAGTAGACATTGACCGTAAGGATTTCAGACGCACTAGGAGAGTGATCGAGTTGAGACTGTCATGACCTGATCGGCGTTGCCTACCTTGTCGATAGTAGGAGGTACTGGATCTCCATATCTGGTATCACTTGCTGGGCATTGTGTACTTCGTTGTTGTAAGGTGAGGTGTGTCGAGACTAGTGCTCTCGAAGTTAGGCATCATCTAGCCTAAGCACCTATAACCATAAGTTGTTTGAGCCATGTTTGCTTGTGGGCTTCTACCTTCTCCTACTACGGACACTAGCTCTATGGATTCTTCCTTTCTCATCTGATCGTCTCCTCCTCTATATTCTTCGTTATAGTCCCCTCCTCTGATTACACCTTCTATTGTGTGTTGTTTTAGAGTCGAGTTGAAAGTTTTATGCTAGGTTGGGCTCGTTCTGGTGAGAGCGCTCGACTTGAGAGAGTGCATTTTTCTGAGACGGATGGTCTAGGTGATCGCCCATCTCCACCTCGAGCACCATTGGAGAGTGAGGCCGAGTCATCTCGTCGAGATGGGGGAGACCGAGGTCCATACATGGATTACCTCGGTCCACTCCCACCACCACGTAGACCTTCTTCTCCTCCTCCTCCGACTAAGGAGGAAGAGGGATTCAGTCAAGACCGAGTTCTTGGTGCACCACCACTTTTAGCTCGATGGAATAAATCGATGACTTTGTGGGAGAAAACCCATCCTATTCGGACTGCGCAACCTTCTTGCATAGTTCTTCCACCAGCTCGCGGGAACAACTATGAACTGAAACCTCAATATGTGAGCATGCTTCCTACCTTCACTGCTAATAAGGAGGATCCATATATTTTTATACGTGAATTCGATGAGGTATGCTCCATGTTCAAGCTTCAACAGTTTGACGAGGATTTAGTCCGGTTGAGGATGAATTCTTTCGCGTTGAAGGATAACACAAAGAAATGGATGTACAGCCTCCCAACGAGCTCTATTCGGTCTTGGGATGACTTTGTCACCGTCTTTCTAGAGAGATTTTTCCCTCAAAGGAAAACTCAACATATACGGCACTAGATACATCAAATGTATCAGATTGAGACTGAATCTTTTCATGCTTTCTTTCAGAGATTCAAGGACCTTCTCCAGCAGTGCTCTCATCATGGACTTGAGTTATGGTAGTTGTGCCAGATTATTTATGAGGGCCTCAACTACAACACCCGCACATTGTTAGATTCAATGTGTCAGGGTGATTTCCAAATGAAACCCATCGATGAGGCATGAGACTCTTTTGAATTGATGGCTGAATGTACCTTTGAGTGGGATACCATGAGAGAGCCACCAGCCACCAGGTCTTCTGGTCGAGCTGGATCATATAAAGTTGAGTCAACTATTGCGTCTGCGGCGAAATTGGCTGCTCTCTTGCGTAGGATTGAGAATTTAGAGTTGGACCGAGCTCCTGTAGCTCATGCTGCTACTCCCTCATGTAGTAGGTGTGGACTTATGGGACATGATGACTGGGAATGTGCTTACGCTCCAAGGGATACTGAGCATGTAAATGTGATGTATCAAAAGAGGCCCCGTAATGACCCGTACAGTCACTCCTACAACCCAGGATGGTGTAACCACCCTAACTTCTCTTGGGGCTTGATTGACATCATTTCATGCTTACATTTGCATCTTATATCCATTATCTTTTACCTAAACAATGCTACGTGACGAGTTTTATGTTTGAATTTCAGAAATAAATAGGTTTGAAGAGATGAAGCATAAAAGGACCCAAAAGCAGGGAAAAATGACTGAATTGTGATACATGGGGACTAAGATGCAAGGGAGAAGGACTTGAACGTAAGACCAAAGGACCAAAGAGCAAAATAGAAACTCCACACCATCATGGGGAGTATTTTGGAAATTCTATTCAGGTCGAAGCTCCAACAAACAAAGTATATGCATCAAAGACCGACAAAGAAATCCAGAAAAGCCCACAACAAATTCCACCCAGATCCAAATCTTATGGCCCGCCAATTGGCGGTCTGGGACCGCTAATTGGCGGCCTGGATCTCTTTCGATCCGCTCAAACTTCGGGGGCACATGTATTAGAAGGTGTTTATTCTATTTCTGGTATTTGTTTAGTCCCACATCGGGGGATTGTCCCAGATTGCCTTTTTCTATGGCTATAAATAGAACTTTTAACCTACCATTGTAATCACTTCACATTTTGAGTGGCTATTCTTCCTACTAGAAGTGAGGCCTTGAAACACACACTAAAGTAGGAGGATGCTACTTGAATTGTGAGTCATTTTAATAAAAGTTTCTTTATTATGTTGTTTGTTTCATGTTGCTTGTTTTACTTAGTTTAATTTCATTTCATTAGTTTTAGTAGCTTAGTTAATATGCTTTCCTTGTTGAGTTTAATAATTAGTCTAATGTGTAGTGAGTAGATCCATCCCTCTTTGGGGGTGGAGATGATGTTCATACATGCATTAGAGAATAGAATGAATGCTTTATATACAATGTGTTGATAAAACATGTATGTATGCTTGTTTGTTTAGGATTGAACTTATAACTTGATGAGTTTTGCCAAAATGATTAGACACCTCTCATGCTTGTTTAGGTTCTGAAATAACCAGCTTGTGTATGTAAATGTTAATCAACTAGGTTAGTGAATGGATTGATAGGTTTTGCCATAATATTTAGACACTTCCTATGCATGAAAACACTACCTTTATTTGTGCTTAAAGAATGTGTTCAACCCCCACCTCTTTGCATGTGTGCACTCACTCCACCCCTTAGGGGGTTTTCCATTTCTGAATTCCAGCACACTTATTTCGTTCTTAGTTAAGTTTTAGTTCATCATTTGTTGTTCGTTTATGCATGTGTTACTTCGTAGTGTAGTATAGCGTAGATTAGGATACTCAAACTCTCTTCCCTATTTTGCCACTTGATTTTGTGCAAACGAGAGGCTGCTCACCTCCCTGTGGACGACCCGTATTTGCCACGTCTTCACCGATGTCGTGCACTTGCGGTTTAATATAAAACGTTCAACAGGGCTAGTGGGGGCCACGGTCAGAGCTCGCATGCTCAGCCTCAAACTCCACCTTGTCACACTCCACGCCCATCGGCTATTAACTAGAAGAGTCTCATTTGCTAGGCTTTGTGTGGAGGTGGATGGAACGTTCAAGTATCCTGAGTTCGTGGAGATTCAAATCGAAGGCAGTGATTGGGAAAAGGTGGACATTGAGTATGAGCTTAAGCTGGGGCATTGTGGAGTATGTTTGGAGTTTGGAAACACTCAGGTTCGGTGCCCACAAAACCAGCATAAGCAGGTGAAGGTGGCTGGAAAAATGGTTGTGAAGTCCACTCCAAAGGTACAAGGTTGGGTGAAGGTTGGCCAAAAAGGAGAGACGAAGAAGAGTGGCACATCTGGGGTGAGAGAACATGAAGAAGAGAGTGGAGTAGGAGGCGTGAGCGAGTGGGAAACTGCTGACCCTCAAATGGTGGCCGTCGAGCATGATGAAGGTGAAGGCGTGGAGACACAAGTGGAGGCCATAGTGGAGATGGATACCATAATGTAGGTGGAGACAATAACGGAGACCTCAACGGAAAAAGTAAGCTCTGGAACGGAGTTTGTGAGGCCTGAGATAACGGAAAATCAATCTTTGCTTTTAGAAGAGGAACCAATCAGCATTGAGAGTGCTGGTGGAGAACTTTTGAATGCACCAACCGTGGAGTAGTTCCCTCCTTTGGGGGGGGGGGACAAAGGCTGCTCCAGGATGGAAGCATGTGAGCCCAAGAAAGGAGCCAATCATGAGGCAGCTTCGTGGGGAAACAAACAAAGTTCTGGTCCACCAATCATGGGGGAGAACCCCAAAGGAGTATGCTTTGCTCCAGAAGGAGGTAACATGGCTGGAGACACTTCATGTGGAGACCAACGTGACATGCATGGTGGAGGAAAGAAGCTCAGTGATTATCATCATTTCATGCTTACATTTGTATATTATATCCATTATGTTTCACCTAAACAATGCTACGTGATGCGTTTTATGTTTGAATTTCAGAAATAAATAGGTTTGAAGAGAAGAAGCATAAAAGGACCTAAAAGCAGGAAAAAAGACTGAGTTGAAAGACTCGAGGACTAAAATACAAGATCGAAGGACCTGAATGTAAGATCGAAGGACCAATGAGCAAACAAGAATACTCCACACCATCATAGGGAGTATTTTGGCAATTCTATTCGGGTCGGAGCTCCAGCAAGCGAAGTAGATGCATCAAAGACAAACAAAGTCATCCACAAAAGCCCAGAAGAAAATCCAGAGCGATCCAAACCCTGTAGACCGCCAATTAGCGGTCTGGGACTGTTGATTGGTGGTCCGGGTTGCTCCGGATCCGCTAAGATTTATGTGCGTCGTGTATTTGAGCGTATTTAGTCTATTTTTGCTATTTGTTTACTCCCATACCGGGGGATTGTCCCGGATTACCTTTTTCTATGGCTATAAATAGAACTCTTCACCTTCTATTGTAATCACCCATTGCTTGGTGGCATTCTCTATACTTGGAGTAAGCCTTGGAGCAAAATGTCAAGGTGGAGAAGAATGCTGCTAGTGATGTGAGTCATTTAATAAAATAAATTTTCCATTGTTTTGTTCTTATGTTGTTTCTTTATGCATGCTTAGCTTAGTGTTCTTTCTTTGATTGTATGCTAAAGTAGTTAGAATTTTAATTGTTAGAATAATGTGTAGTGAGTAGATCCATCCCCCTTTGGGGGTGGAGATGATGTTCATACATGCATTAGAGAATGGATATGGATGTTTTATTTTGATTGTGTTGATAAATGTGAATGTATGCTTGCTTGTTAGAGTAGAATACTACACTTGATGGGTTTTGCCACACATCTTAGACACCTCCCATACTTGTTTAGGTTCTGAAATAACCAGCTTGTGTATATGAATCTTAATCAACTAGGTTAGTGAATGGATTGATAAGTTTTGCCATAACCTTTAGACACTTCCTATGCATGAAAATACTACCTACATTTGTGCCTATAGAATGCATTCTTCACCATACTTTTACATGTGTGCACACACTTCACCCCTAGGGGCCTTTCTCTTTCTGATTTCTAATCTTTGTATTAAGTTCTTTTAGTTTTTTTCGAAGTAATCATTAGTTGCTTTGCTTTGCATTTTCTTCTTAGTAGTTTATTTAGTGTAGCGTAGATTAGCATAAACAAAACTCTTCCCCCTTTTGTTGCCACTTGATTTCTAAAAAAACCAGAGAGTTCTCTCCTCCCTATGGATCGACCCGTATTTGCCTCGTCTTCACCAACACCGTGCACTTGCGGTATTATAAACGATTAAACAAGTTTTTGGCACCGTTGTCGGGGAGGCGCCAGTCCAGACTCTGGTTTGGACGATTCAAGTGGATTTAATTTTTGTTTTCTAGTTTTCTTTGTTTCAGGAGACTTTGAGGCTAAAGAGAAACCACCTGGAGAAATTTGGAGCAGAACAGAGAAGCATGGACCGCCAATCAGCGGCCTGAGATCACCAATCAGTGGTTTGGTGAGCTCTATTTCCTTCGTTTTTTCTTTGGCTTATTGTATTATCTGATATAGTTATCTGGGACTCCATTTGGCATGTTTTGACTTATATTTTGTTCCCAGATCAATAATCAATCTCTATTTAAGCAACTTGGACCTTAAAACCCAAAGCAAAAGATTAGGCATTCTTTCTGGTTTAGGTCATGCATCATGTACTCGACTTAGGCATGTAGATTGTCTTTTCTTTTAGCTTCACTTTCAGTTGCTGAGTGTTGGCGTGAGGTACGCATTTCCTACTCTCATTCATGCATTTCGTATGGACATGCATTAGTTAGTAGGAATTGCATTGCAACAAGTGTGAGTTGAACATTTGTTTGGAGAGTTGATTGCTAGATTAAGACTCCAAAATGCTACTAAGGAGGGGCTGTCCCATATAAGATAAGGTGGGGGATTTCATCACCCTTTCATTCGCCCCAAAAACCACATTAATCAAGAGCCTAATTTTAAAATCAAGTAGACATTGGCCCTAAGGATCTCAGACGCATTAGGAGAGTGATCCGGTCACGCCCGTCATGGCCTGATCGGCGTTGCCTACTTTGTCGGTAGTAGCAGAGACGAGATCTCTGGATCTTGACTCACTTGCTGGGCTTTTTGGTCCTCGTCGTAGGGAGGTGAGGCGTGTTGAGCCCGTGTGACTTCGTAGTTAGGCATCGTCTAGCTGTAAGGACCTATAGCGACCTTAGGATTGTTTGAGCCTTGTTTGCTTGTGTCCTTCTACCTGTACCCATCCTCTGTAGCATAAGGACTTCTTCCATTCTCTCCTGAGTCATTCTTTCTCTCCTGTGTTCCCCCGTCTTCTCCTCTACGCACATTCTTTGTTAAAATAAAAAAAAAGTTTTGGTTTGTGTGTGTGCACCTTTGTGCATGCTTTCGTGGGCACGAGACGAGAGTGGCCGTTAGACGAGGTGTGTCGTCAACCCTGCTTCGGTAGTCGATTTCTCTACGCCTTCCTCCTCTCGTGTCGCACACAGTCCGGGTTCAATGGCTTCTAATTTCCGCGAGGAGGAGCAGTTGCTGGACCCACCTATTCCACATGTTCTTCGTGTTGTCGCTCCCATACCTCTACGTGATCGATGCTACCCGAGCCGTACTACTCTACCCTCATGCATCGTATTGCCAAAGGCAAATGGGAACCATTTTGAGGTTAAGCCTCAGTTTATTCCATGCTCCCTCACTTCACTGGGAAAGGTGACCCCTATATCTTTCTCAGGGAATTTGAGGAGGTCTGTGCTATGTTCAAGCTGCAACAACTTACCACAGACTCCATCCATCTTAGGCTTGTCCCCTTTGTGCTGAAGGATGATGCCAAGAAGTGGTTGTACAGCAACCAGGCAAATGCGTTTAGGACTTGGGATGAGTTTCAATCTGCATTCCTCAAGAAGTACTTTCCAAATCATCGGACTCAAAAATTGAGGAACGAAATCAATTCGTTCTATCAACTTGAGACCGAAACATTTCATGCATATTTAAAGAAGTTCAAGGAGCTACTATCCTCATGCCCTCACCATGGCATCGAGTTGTGGAGCCTTTGTCAAATTGTCTATGAGGGTCTTCCCACTCCGTCCCGAACGCTCCTTGAGTCCATGTGTCAAGGAGAGTCCAATTGTCCATGTGTCTATGAGGGTCTTCCCATTCCGTGCAAAACCCCTTGAATGGGACTTCCGCCTTCAGACGTTCCTAAGTTAAAAGAAATGTTTTGGTATATTAGTAGAAATCATGATTTGATTTACGAAATTAATAAAATTTCTCATGTATGTTCAGGTTATTTCGTGATTACAATAAATGATTCGGATTGTGTTTGTGTGCCTTGTCTTGGTATAAGAAATATTTTTGTCGTGTTTGTGTCTGGTCGAATTGACTAATACATGTAAAAAACACGACATGAAAGTACCCAATATATACGACACGATTGCCAAGTCTAGTGTTTCCCAATTAATGTCAACAAGTTTGAGTTGGCACACTATGTTGAACATTTTTAAGTACAATAAATGAAAAGGAATCACAATCTGCAGTGGATTTTTGTGTTACTTGGTCATGAATAATTTCTGTATTATTTTCTAATGTATTATAAAAATGAAGGACATGCATATTCCAGTGATGTTTAAGAAAGAAGTTGACTATGGACATGTTGTAAAATTTACTTTTTATGAGTAAAAAGACAACTTTGTTGTGTCAATACCATGTCGAAAATTAAATCCATTGCTATAAGTTCATGAGGTGGATGGAAACACATCTGTGGAAAATGCACTACCATAGAAAATGGAATGTACGTTGGATGTACAGGAGTATATACGTTGGATATCAGCATTCCCAGATCCGACGTCTATGTGTACGTCGTCTCTAGATAGACGTTGGACGTGCTAAATCTGATGTTTATTCGTAAAGAATAGACGTCCGCTATACGTATCAGCCGACATCTATACTTAAAGAATAGACGTCGGCCGTTATGTGGGACCGACGTGTATTCATTAGCATACACGTCGGTTAAATAACAAACGACATCTATTCTTAAGGAATAGACGTCGTCTGATACGTACAACCGACGACTATACCTTTCTTCAGGGGAATAGACGTCGGCTAATACAAACATCCGACGTCTATTCCTAAACCTGGACAACAACAAAAAATATCATCCTGCACACTTGTATTTAGTCATCGTATTTGTAATTGGTGTACATACATCCTTCACAAAATTCGTTCACAAATACATACACACTTTCATCCACATGTACATACAAGCATACATGCACAAACACAAACATACAAGCATACATCCACAAATAAAGAAGCATACATACAAGCATACACAATCATTCAACACACTTGGAATTAATTCATATATAAACACTTGGCATTCATTCTAAAATTGAGGCGATTATATTAAGGCATAATTGTATGTTTGTAATACAAGTGAACATGTTAACTAAATTATAAAAAAATGCTAGTGACAGGAGAACCTCTTAGTTCATCAACATGTTTCTGATAAAATAGCGAGCCCATCGGTCGCGAGTATCATCGAGCTCCTATTGCGAGAAGGGATCACTACTTTTTGGGAAGACCTATTAGAATACAAGTATAAATTTTAATATCTAAATATTGAAACTAGAACTGTACAAGTGAATAACAATCTATATTACCTCAGATAGGCATATTTCTTGAGTTGCCAATTAGAGGATTTCCTTCATATATCTCATCACGTACTAACCACATTCCGTATTTCCAACCTGCTTCCGGTACTACAAACATAGAAATTCGCTAAATATATGTTCCTAACTTAATTAACAAAAATGGAAGAGAACGTACTCTCATTCCATGCCATGTTATTCCCACTTTTGTGGTTGTTCTCCTGCCACCTAACGCTCTGTAAACCTAAATTGCCCTGAGTAGCACAAGTTATTGAAAACCTTCATTCAATAATACTAATAAAAATCCACAAATTACAAATAGGAGGACTAAAACGAACTTACAAATTTAGAAGTTTCTTTATTGTGTCCAGTGGTTTATTCGACCCCAACGGATCAAACCAATATGCCGAATTAATCGTGGGGCATACAACGACAAGCATCCATTGAGCCCTATTATAAATATAATTAGAAGCTTATTACAAAATAAAATTGCACTTTGAATTACAAAGTTTACCTCTCATGATAAGGGAGCAGATAATATCTTTTGTCTTCTTCTTTCATGAGAGTCCCATGTTGACCCGATTTATCGTCATTCTCGTATATATATGTAGATGGACTGATAAATCCAAATACTTGATCATAAACACACTACATCCAAACCCCTCAAACTTCGACACAACACCAAAATAATGTGTGGATGATATTTCAAACATGTACATTGAAGGGTACATATTATTTAATATGTGGGTTTATATTTAAGCCGACGTAATTTTAAGGTGTTATTGGTAATCAATAGAGTATTATTTTAAGTACGCTTGCTATTACTCATCTTATGAGTTATGATGGCGCCTTAAGTAGCTATAATCGCACATCTAGAGCAGTGGAATAAAAATTACCACTTGAACCTAAAATTGTAGGGATTTGTAATATTGCCAAAGGGGGCGACAATTGTTAGACTATTTTTGCACATAAGGCTGCACTTTAATCTATTAAATAGTTCGTATAATAAAATAGATATATTGTAGGTCAGATCTTTGGGTTTTTGAAACATATTGTGAGAAGCATATTGGACATCCATATTAAACAGAAGCACTCTACTCTTGTGAGGTCAGATTTTTGGGTTTTTGAAACAACTAAAACTAAGAGACAAAATGAGTTGAATCACGAACCAACAGATGCACGTCCTCCTTCTTCTCAAACGCGTTGCATGAAAGCCGTTAATGGGGACAGACTCTTACATGGGGACACAACCAAAATCCACCTTAAATCTGAAACTAAACCAACCAAAACTAAACCAAAACTCTTACAATGGTTAGGGAAGTGGAGGAAGACAAAGGAAGACGGAGGAGGAGGGTCGCTGCAATGGTGGTCGCGGAGGAGGAGGAGGTCACGGAGGACGCTACGGTGGTTGAAGGAGGCTACGTTGGTTAGGGAAGTGGAGGAAGACGACTGGTGTTGCAGAGGCTAGGGTTTTGGTCGGGTTTTGGCTGGAGTGGTCGCGGAGGAGGAAGGCAGCTAGGGTTTTCGTCGGCCAACAGAAGAGATTAAAGATAAAAACTGAATGGATACTTGGCATCATTAGACCTATAGACGTCGAATTTCACTCTCACTTGACGTCTATCCCACGACGTCTATACGGGATGGGGAATAGATGTCGTATGTACAAATATCTGACGTCTATATGTCGACGTCTGAGCGTTATAGATGTCGGACGCTAGTGCATGTTCAAACACCCGACGTCTATAGTAAATAATAGACATCGGTCGTGATGACATCCAACGTCTATACGTCCAGTAAATAATAGACGTCAGTCGTTAATACATCTGACGTCTATTAGGTGACGAGTATGCACTGTTTTGCACTAGTGATGGCTTCAGTTTCAAAATCACAACTACAGTAATGTTAGCTAGGTTGACATCGTGCCTGGAAAAAGCATTAAGGCTTTAGTGGTAAGAAAACTGAAAACTTCAAAGACAAACTTTAAAATCAAACTCGTGCTATAGCCTGCAGTTTTGGTTGTTGTTTACAAAATTCTGATATAAAAATAGAGAAATCAGGAAAAGGGGATTAAAGAAAAGTAGTGCGATTATACTCATGTAATGGGGACTTAGATTCCCTTCATTTACTTGAGGATCAAGTTCTTTCAATACACTATCGGTACATTTTTATCCACAATTCATACGCATTATTGATCGACTACTGATTACATGCTCAATTAGCATTGAATTGATCAAGCAATGATCACTTGGCAAATCTTTTACTAATCCAAACCATCCAAATCAATCCATAGAAATCCAATCAAGTAACATTTCTAATTAAGCATACAAATTCACTAATTAAACATACTTTAAACATACAAAATGACATAAAAATTGTAATTAAACCCACTTTAATCGTACAAAAACATGTAATTAAAAACAATACACCGATGGAGGAGACGTCGGTGGAGAATAAATGATTTGTCGATGATTTGTTTTGCGCCAAACAAATTATTTTTCCGCCATCTAATTATTCAAAAACTAACACTGACAGTCGATATCCTTCGGCGTGGTTTGCTGGTTTGACGAAAGCTACGAAATTATTGTCCAATGGATGTTATCCGTCGGTGGTCATAATCTCTATCTAGGAGGTCTTCCTCCACTAGCAGTTTTTTTTGGAAAACTCTATCTCTTCTAGTGTGGATGGCAGGCAAGCCTATACTTCTTGGTTTCAGTAGGACTCCTTACGAGAGTTGTTTCTATCTACTATCATCTAAAAATAATCAAGTTAATAATGACTGGACGGGAGCAAGAAATAACCCCTCACATGCGAAATTATAGAAGACCAACTTTAGGTATATCTGTCAGCGTATATTAGCACCAACGAAGAATTTTATCCGTCAGTGCAAATGTACCTACACCGACGGATGCTTGACCGAGTGATAACAATTCGTCAGTAAAGCTTGTTTTTCTAGTAGTGGTTTTTGGTACAATCGAAAATCGTAAAATATCATAATTATTTCATATAACATTACGAAATCGACAAATATAGCGCGTTCATTTTTATTTTTGTCTTTATTCTATTGAAAATGTATATATAATTTTATGATTTTTAACTTGTATGTAAAACATGTTTCATCGATCAAAATATACGATTTGGATTTTCAGACATGTTAAAATTCAAAATTAATTTGAGTAACTTGACTATTGAGGAAATGGAACAAATCCCAACCCAAGTAAGGGATATATGGTCTTACATATATATCGGTTATTGGATTATGAAAGGGTATACAGTTGTTGGTTGCCAGGATTAGTTATTTAGTGGGCGAACCGTCCATTAATTGGAGCTTTGATATGACATGGCCAATTCACATCTTATGGTATAATTTGAAAGAGATATAGTTTTGGTTGGATATGCTTGTATATGATTTGAAAGAAAATGTTATGTTTGGACACAGTTGTCATTTTAAAGATTAAAGATCTTCTAACTAAGGTAAGTCAAGTTGATTTTTTTCTACTTCACTCCCATCTTAAGAACATGGACAAGTGCCCAAATTTGGGTAAAATTTCACCTTAACCACAATCGTGCAGAATAGGAAATAAACGTCGCCAAATATACGTTGGTCTCCCTTAAACGCGATGTCTATAGGTGTATACGTCGCATGTAAGGGAGGCCGACGTCTTATATATAAACGTTGGTTTTCATAGTATAACCGACGTCTATACATCCTTAATCATTTATTAAATAAAATTATAATAAGAAAGGTATGTAACTATTCCAATTTCAAACGAAGACATTCAATGTTTCAATGTAATTATCCCATATGTGTTGAAGTTTTGTCCCACATTGGATAAGAATTTTTTGTTGGTGGGTTGATGTACTATACCACTCCCTTACTTCAAAATGGGAGTTGGGTACCATACTACTTAATGTACTTGGGCTTGGCAATCTTGGGCTTAATTAATGGTCAAAAGATGGGCACTTGGGCAACTTGGGCTTGATTAATGTACAGGTTGAATGTCTGTTACAGGTCGTAATGCATGTTTTTGGTTATTTAAAGATATAGATGTAGGACGTATATAGCCGACGTCTATACACCAGGACATAGGCGTGAGGGACATATATGGACTTTTCTGCACTAGTGTCACGTGATTTTTAAAGTTCAACATCAACTTCAAGCTAGAAGATTCTACATTTTTATATTATGTAAATTCATTTTTTATGATATTACACTACATATTGAGGTTCAAAAGAAAATTTGACAACAATAAAACCAAGAAGAATCAGCAAAAAAGTTGTGGGCTTTGAGTAGCAGAGATGCTTCGGTAGAAAGGATAGTAGTCATATCGTAGCTTGCAACTTCCCAGGACAAAGTTTTTTATTTCCCATTCATTTTCTGATAAGTCTGTTTGAATACCCTTAAGCCCTACTGTTAACTCTCTCTCTCTCTCTCACCTCTCTCTCCCCCTCAAATCCCTAACCCCTCCTCAAACCCATCTCTCTCCCCCATCCTCATCCCTCTCACCACAACTCCGGCGTCGGCAGCGACGACAATCGCGGTGAGGAGCTTCAGTGTGCTCGTGCACGCGGAGGGGAAGGTGTCCCCTTCTCCGGCAAGTTCTTCTCGACTTGATTTGAGTCAAGGTACGCCATCCCTTCCTCGCGTATAGAGTTAGGAGGTCGGGGTAGTGGGAGGGGGTGCTGGGGAGGTAGGTCGGAGTTGCGTCGGAGGCACAAACGCGCGTGTGCGTTGGAGTTGCGCGGGCGACCGCGAGAGCCGTGCAACTAAGTGGAGGCGGTGTCCTTCGTCCTTTGCACCCAGCGGCGATCTTCCTGTGGTGACGACACGGTTGGAGTCCGGCGACCGGAGTTGGCTGGATTTTGGGTTGTCGGGTGGAGGAGAAAGGATTGGAGATTTTGCATAATAGTGATGCATGTTAGTTGTAATTGGGTAGGTTGATTAAAGATTGGGTTATTTGCAGCAAAACCTTGAGTTTAATGATTTTGGTTAACAATGTTAGTAATTGGGAAATTTGCTGAATAAACTCTGCTTTTATGAGTATTTAATTGAATAGATTAATAACTTGTTTAATTGCAGAATAAACTCTGGATTTAATTGTATTGGTTTAATTGATTAACAATTGGATTAATTGCTGGAAAAAGTCTGAAATCTATTGTATTTGAATAAAGAAATTATAATTGGGTAATTTACTGTTTTCCTCAAAACTTTTGGGAATTGTGAAATATAAATACACTTTTGGCAAATTGCACTTATACCCTTGTACCTTGATTTGTGGACTTAGAGCTATAATTTCACTACGTTGCTTATATGATTTTATAGTCTTGTTTATTCTTTATTTATTTTTCTTTATAACTTGTCGGGGTTGTGGGCCCGTGTTGTTGGGGGTAAATTGCATTTACCCATTACTTATTGAGACTATGAGAATGTGAGAGGTTCATCGAACCGATTCTCCACCCACGTTATTATGAGTGGCCGTTAGAGCGTTGCTCACGGACCGGGACGTGTGGTCGAGTAGTGGAGGAGACGTGTGAGGCACGTATAACTAGATGTTAGAGTGTTCCCTTATTGGGGCGGTCCGGGATGGTTTACCAGCGTCGTTACGAGTGACCGCTGGAGCTAGGCTCGCGGGCTCAGGCGTTGTGGTTGGATTCCCGGAGTCGGTTTTCCTCTGTGTTGTTGCGGTTTGGAAGGGTCCACCCATGTTGTGGTGAGTGACTGTTAGGGGGCGTTGCTCACGGGCTCGTGCGTGTGGTTGGAGTAGGGTTTTGCCTTGTGGGCCGGATGCGCGATCTTGTCGAGGGTGCACGTTCGACCTTGCTGGGCGCGTGGTCACCCTTGGACGTGTGACAGTTCTGCCGTGAGAGCAGGTCGAGGGTTGCCTTGTGGGTCGGATGCGCGGTGGGGGTTGAGGTGCACACTCGACCTCATTGGGCGCGTGACCGCCTTGGAACACGAGACTAGTGTGAGTCGTCAGGGACGGCTAGACCTTGTTCGGTGTCAGGTTAGGGGAAGTGTACTGGGTCTTGATTTGAGACTCATGCGTGTATGTTCGTGTGCAAGTGGGACGCGGTAGGTGATTGAAGGTGACTTGGGCTTGGGACGCGTGGACTATATCTGTTGCGCTTAGTGTCATGTATTTTTTTCCTACTCCTCTTAGTAGTTGTGTAGTAGGACTCAGAGTTCTTGTATTTTCCTTCCGCATTGTACTTTGACTTTGAATTTATTATAAATTTTAATTGAGGCCTCGAGTTGGTTGTTTCAGTTAATGTATATTTTTCGCTTCCTCTTAGTGTTGTGATTATTGTTGTGTCCGAGTGCAGATTATGGGTGTTACACGTACTTTAAGACAAGTATTACAACCCGTCTGGTTCCGATCCCTTGTGCACTGCACCAGCCCTAACATTGTCGTCGTTCTACTTACAGCGGCATCTCCGGTGGCAAAAAACATTGGAGACGACGTCTGATTTGTCGCTTCAGTGATTAAATCTTTGAACAACGAAGCCTACGCTGTTTTGAATTCCACGAGATCAGTGCATGGTAATTGACTAACCTTGTACATCACTGCGGAGGCATCAGGTATGGAGAAGAAGCTATGGTTTGCATAACGCACAAGGCAATTTTCACAAGATGCATACATTGAGTTGTAGTGAATCATGTCTCAATGTCGGACAAAATCAACCGCTCTAGTGAGGCATTGGTGGCACGCTTCGGTGCTAAGATCGCCTCGGCAGGAGGCAAGCCCGAATAGTTGATCAGATTTTTGGCCGATGGTACCCGTGGAGAATCCTATGGAAGTTGCGTTTGAGGTAACGGAGGAAAGCAGCTCATTGGGTTCATTCTTGTGTGGCAAGCTGATGGTGTTATTGGGATCGAAAGTGGCACTACAACTCAGTCGGCCATCAACCACTGCGACAATTACAATTTCAAATAATGTGATTAAGAACAATACCTTTGTAAGTAACATTGTGTTGTTCTATCTATCAAGTACGTGAATTTTCTGCCTTATAGCTCTGTCTCCATAAATTTTGTGACCAACTAATTATATAGAGTTGATATGCAATTTTATCCGTAGGCTGGTAGAAATGTCAACAAGTTTGGGTACACTAGTGCAGAATAGGCTTTACTCGTTGGCCGTTAGAACGACCGACGTCTAGTAGACGTCGGTTGATACTATGGACGACGTCTATATGGTCCTATAGACGTCGGCCATTGCAATACCAAGTTTAACCGACGTCTATAGGGTATAGACGTCGACCTATAGACGTCGGTTGTTGGAATACCCTGTGAAGCCGACGTCTATAGAGTATAAACGTCGACCCATAGACGTCGGATGGTATAGACGGCCGACGTCTATATTCCACGCATATAGACGTCGAGGTATAGACGTCGAATATCTATAACATCTGACGTCTATATGTCTTAAGGAAATTGAGCATACGCATTTCTGCCATTCATCTCAAACAAAAACCCACCCAAACACTAGCCGTCCCGCGACTGAACTCTCCTCCGCGACCGATCTCCAACCGATCTGCACCATCTCCGGCACCACAGCATTCATGGACCTGATGAATAGGACCTTTCAGCCGTACCTCGACAGATTTGTCGTTGTCTTCGTGGACGACATTTTGGTGTACTTCGTAGACAGAGAGCAACATCAAGAGCACCTGAGGATTGTGCTTGGCCTCCTGAGAGATCGGCAGCTTTATGCCAAATACACGAAGTGCGAGTTTTGGTTGGCTCAAGTGGCATTTATGGGGCATATTGTGTCAGCGGATGGGATTTCGGTGGATCCGGCGAAGGTCGAGGCCGTGACTCAGTGGAGGGCCCCGACGAGCGTTACAGAGATCAGGAGCTTCGTGGGACTGGCAGGGTATTACAGACGGTTCATTTAGGATTTCTCCAGACTTGCTTCGCCACTGACAGTGTTGACGCAGAAGGGCGTCAAGTTTGTTTGGTCCCAGAAGTGCGAGGACAGCTTTTAGGAGCTGAAGAGGCGATTGACGACAGCACCATTTCTGACGCTACCGAGTGGTAATGGCGACTATGTGATATACAATGATGCGTCAGGGATTGGCTTAGGTTGTGTTCTGATGCAGCACGGGAAGGTGGTGGCGTACGCTTCGAGGCACTTGAAGGTCACGAGAGGAACTACCGTACTCATGAGCTGGAGTTAGCAGCGGTGGTTCACGCGTTGAAGACCTGACAGCACTATCTTTATGGAGAGCAGTTCGAGGTCTTCATGGATCATCAGAGCCTGAAGTATTTGTTTTCGCAGAAGGAGCTGAATATGAGGCAGCGCAGATGGCTCGAGTTCATTAAGGACTACGACTTCACCATCTCCAATCATCTGGGGAAGGCGAATTCGGTTGCAGATGCGCTGAGCAGGAAGGTGGAGGTATCAGTTGCGAGTTTGTGCATTCAGGAGTGGTGGTTACTCGAGACATTGTTAGAGTGGAGGCCATTCATAGAGGGCTCTGAGGGAGCAGTGATTGTTGGGCTTCGGGTGGAGCAGTAGACTGCCTCGCGTGTTGTTCAGGGTGAGCATGGGGATGAGGAGTTAGCTGGTTTGCTACGGTTAGCTTCCAGAAATGGATCAGACTTCAGTGTGGGCGTTGATGGTGGTTTGAGGTTCAGGAGTCGGATCTGGGTGCCGAAGGTTGATGAGCTGAGGGATGACATCATGGAGGAGGCACACAGAGCGACATACACCATTCACCCTGGGTGCACGAAGATGTATAAGGACCTGCAGCGGAACTTCTGGTGGAAGGGCATCAAGAGGGACATTACAGAGTTTATGGACCGATACTCAGTCTGTCAGCAGGTGAAGATTGATCATTAGCGACCAGCAGGACCGATGCAGAGTATTGAGCTGCCAGAGTAGAAGTGGGAGCACGTGATGATGGATTTCGTCACAGGACTGCCAAAGACGAGGAGATTCCACAACGCGAATTGAGTGATAGTCGATCGACTGACAAAGTCAGCGCATTTCTTAGCGATCAGGACCACGTTGCCTATGGAGGATCTAGCTAGGTTGTGTATGGAGGAGATAGTTAGGCTACACGGAGTACCAATGAGCATCATCTCTAATCGAGATCCCAGATTCTGTGACATAACTGACGTCTACTCTAAATCATATACGTTGTCTATTATATGACCGACGTCTATACCTAAAGCATAGACGTCGGTTTTTGTCTAGGCCGACGTTTATGCGTTAACGAATACACGTCGGCTTCTACGTATAGCCGACGTCTATTCTTTAGGTATAGACGTTGGTGATATAATAGACGACGTCTATGTATAGACGACGCACACATATACGTCGGATCGGGGAGTGCTTATATCCGACGTTTATAGCCCCATACATCCAACGTATATTCCATTTTCTGTAGTAGTGCATTCATAACAACCTCACCGAGATTAAGGATGCCTTGTGCGATATGAACTCGAGGAAGGAGGATGGTGATGATCGGTGCAGTAAGTTCAGTGTTGAGGTCTGCATCAACCTCATGGTGGACTGCAGGTGAGCGGGTCGGAGCCAGGAACGAAGGAATTCGCGAAGGTCTTAAGAAAATTCAAGAATTACGGCGAGTGTAAAAAAAATATTTTGGGCGATAATCAAAAGACGAGGGCCTATTTGATGAAGGACCTGCTCACGATCGAAATGAGTACTCACTATAATGGAACAAATGTAGGAGTTCTGAACTGATGAAGTTAATGTTTGATGTGTAATCCGTTCATAAATTCTTCTATTTCTTGTGTTACTTTCCTATGTTCAGCAAGACATTCGTTTTTTGTGACTTTAGTTGTTCTATTATCCTTAAGGAGTTCTCAAGGTTTATGGATGTAAGGTTCGCGGATGTCTTGAAGCAGGATTTATTAGTTCTTAATGTATGTGTATGGATTATTGCATGTATTTCAGGTGGTTTGTCTTACAACCTCCACTAAAGGTGCAGGTCATTCTGGATGTAGGGATTTTTTTTGATACTTTCTAATATATTTCTTTGGATCTAATGCATGTAGCTTAGGTCATTTTAGCAGCAAGCTCCCCCAAAATTCGTAAGCTCTAAACAGGTGGATAATGGACTTGTTGTCGGTTACTTTGCTGGACAAAGTATTTCTTGCATGTAGTTAGTTTGATGTTGTTAGTTTAATAATTCTTGGTTTCTTGCTTACTCACTTGTTGCTTGGGAATTTATAGTTTGATCGAAACTCTACACAGCGAATAGAGAACTATCCACAATAAATATTAGAGAGTGAAACCATAACTCCTAATTCCATTGCACATAATGTCCGACAAAACAACCACAACTAAGATAAATTTTATAAAGGCCATCCCATCAGTTTAATTACAAAATGAAGGACCCAAGGTCCTTAAGATGACCGAACTGCAGTTATAATCAAGGACACGTACACTACAACAACGACCACTGAATAAACCCACATTCCAAAGCCATGCAAGATCAGAAGGGAGTTGGCGCAGCGAGAATCCTAAACACCTATACTATAGACTCTTCTCATCTCAACCTATGCAAAAACCATCTGGACCTGCCCCAGCCATCTACACTTGGGAGCACCGGTCAGACATTCCCATGTTTGCAAGGTAGACCACACAGAGGGGACGTGCATCTAGGATGGGGGCTTCCACGGCAAGCATTCCAATGGAGTTCGGGCTTGGGGGCGGGTTCGTGCTTCTTGTTCCACCATGCAAATGTATCCATAGGAGCTTGTTGTTCGTGCTGCTTGTTCCACCATACATGCTTCTTGAAGCGCATTTTGCCCTTGCCCTTGCACTTGCCCTTACGGCGGGAGTGTCCTGCAAGTTTTTAAAAAGTATGAACCTTGTCACGAACTAAATTGCATGGACTATTGTACTAGGAAATGACTACAACTTTAAATGCAGGTTATATTCATGAGCTTAATAAAAATACCCAAAGAAACAGCAATGAAAATCTATCTATAAAATCATTACTTCTGAGTGATGTCCGTTGATACAATTACAAATATAATCATCTAACACAGTGGGTTACAGATGTCGAATAAATATTTCAGCAGAATCATGATTAAGCCAACGTAAAAATTCATGTTTGAACAATAAACAACGAAGAATAATGATCAGAAAACACCTTACAAACCGAGCCGTCAAATTCCGACTTGCCTTAGAGAAAATATCGCTCCCACGTACCAGTGCGATGGGTCTGACACTTTTCTACCAGGATAGAAAGGTTCCTTCATCAAGTAGGCGAACACCAGAGCCGATGAACCTCAAAAGCATATCAAAACCTCTCAAGAATCGACCACCAGTGAACGCTAGAATTCGTGGAGACAAAAATTGCTGGAGCGATTTTTCGTTGAGAGAGAGAAAAATAAAAGATGTGTATTATTTTGTGTTTTTATTCTGGGTGGAGTTCAAGACATTATATAGTAGTCTATAACCCAAAATATGATCCCTTAATCCCCACTAACAAGGGCCCATTGTAGGATCGTGTGGGTCTATGGGTCCACAAACTAATCACAATTAAACCCTAATTTACTACTTGGTTGATCGATCAAAGAAATGCAGCGGAAATTTAAACTAAAACAAACACAAGTAGAAAGGTAATGCAAACCACAAGAAGACACGTCGGTTTTATAGAGGTTCGGCCGCGCCTACGTCCTCTCTTGCAAGCACCTCTCGAATCTCCGTTCGAGCCCCTCTTGCGTCTTCACTATGCCTCCCCGTTCCAGGCCGGGAGCAATGCCTTTTACAAGTCTTCAAGCTCGCGAACAACCCTCGCCGAGCTTGGCACCACCTCTCACAAACTGAGAGAATCTCTTCGGGCTTTCACCGAAGTCCTTGCTTCTTTGTCTTGGGCTTTCACCAAGACCCTTGCTCACTTTACAACAATAGTAACTTGAGTGGAATTCACTCTCTAATTGAGCACAACAATTGCTAGGTGATTGTATGATGATTGATGTGGAAATTAGGCTTTGGATGGCTAATTTGGAGCTTGGAGGTTGTGGAAAATCTCACTATAGGTTTGACACTTTGGAGTTGTGAAATCTTGTGTAAAACTAAGTGTGAACCTCTATTCATAAGCTCCTAAAGATTTCTATACGTTTGTACAAGATTTGATTGGGTTTTGTGCAAAGTACACAAAACAGAAAATCGGATTGCAAAAAACTGTCCAGCAACGGTCGACCGAAAGATATCACGGTCGACCGAACCCTTGAGTAAGTTAAAGGATTGGTTGACCGAACATAGGTATTGGTCGACCTAACACTTAAGTTCTATAAGTCAACGGTCGACCGAACAGGTACTGGTCGACCGAACTACAGGGTTCGGTAGAGGGAAAACTCGATCGGTTGAACTAAGCATGTGTCGGCCGATAGCAGGTAGATTTTCCCTAATAGCAGGTCGACCGCACAAGGTATTTTTTTCGACTGGTTCAAAAGTATTTGGGGGTGTATTAAGAGAAAAATGTGTATACGACCGTTGTATAATACGACAAATATAACGGTCGTATTTTTACCAGAAATAGCAAACGAAACAGTCGACTGAAGATCTACCGGTCGACCGAACAGGTCTGGGTAAACGGTTAACAGAAGTGTGATCGGTTGAACTGATTGGTCTGGTATAACAAATATTGTGTATAACCGGTCGACCGAAAGGTGAACGGTCGACCGAACTCTGGCAGACTGGCGACCAATGTTTTAGGTGTTTAGGTGATCTAATGAAGTCCAAATGATATGATATTTTGTGTGTGACTTCTACAAGGAACCTAGTGTGTGAATGTATGCATATTAGCTTAAGTTATGCTCAATTCACATAAGTTCCTAATACTCAAAGAAATGTAAAATTACATGTCTTCAATCCTAGCTTGATTACTTGTCTTGACTTGATTTTTCTTCTTTCTTGAGTCTTGATCACCTGTAGAGGTTAGCACAAAGCAATATATATGCAATGCAATATGTGTTCTACTCTACATGAACATAATTAAGATTAGGTTAATTAAATCATCAAAACATAGATTAAGGCCAAAAATCCAACAATCTCCCCCTTTTTGATGATGGTAACCTATATCGTAATTCTATCTAAATACATGGAATTTGTATTATGTAAACTATGCATATTAATGCTCCCCCTATGAATGTGCATAGTTTTTGTTCAATTTTATGTCAAATTCCAAGTTACCCCCTTAATTATCTCTCCCCCTTTGACATCCATCAAAAACAACAACAATTAAGAATAGAATTTGGATGTCTTGTAATGAAGTTGCTCCCCCTAAATGTTGCACTTCATTACTCTAAAAGATATAACATTTAAGCTCCCCTATCAATAAGGCTACATGGAAACTATGAGTATGATTCAAGTTAAGTTCATTTAAGTTTCAACTTAAGCCTTATTCTAACATCCATTTAAAATTCGACAATTAAAATCAATGGATGTGATAAATGATTTGCAATGAATAGAGTAAATGATTTTCAATGAATAGGGTAAGTGATTTTCAATGAATTGAACTCTAAAGATATGACAATTAAGCATATTAACTAGATTAGAGCTAATGTGACAGAAAATTCAGAAGTTGGAAATTTTATACCAATGTTGAATTCGAATTAGCTCCAATCTTTTCTTTGTGATGCAACCGGATTTGAATTTCGACGTTTTGGCTCGTCCGGTCACCACCAATCTCCTCCTCAAGCACCTACAAGTGTAGATTTAGGTACCCAAATAATTTTGGGTCCTTGAACATTAGCTTTTGGGATCCAAACCATTTTGGTTTTGGGTGCCCACACACTTGAGGAACTAGATTTAACAAATAAATGCTTGCTATTTAAAGTAGTATGAGATACATGGTTTTTCAAATGCACATTGTATCCTAAACCATGTTTAGCTAATGATTGTCTTTGACTACTCAAAAGGATATCAAGCATTTTTGTTCCTTTAGTGAACATTTCAAGATCTTTTCTTAATTGCATATTTGAAGCTTTAAGATCTACATGTTCATCAACAATGGGTGTTTTACTTAGACTAGCAAGTGATGATTCATTTGATTCAAGTCTAGTAATCACCTCATTCTTTTCATTCATGATTAGTTCAATTTGGCATTTAAGATCATTTATAGTTTTTCTAGCATTTTGTTCTTTTCACAAACGATCTCATATTATTTAACTAAATCATGAAATGCATTTTGGAGCTCATCTTTAGTAAATGTTTCATTAGATGCACTTGAGTTTGAGCTATCACTAAGATCTCTAGATGAGCAAGAATTAGAAATAGAAGAGTTAGAGGCTACCTCACTCAATTCATCTTCAATTGCCATGTGACATGAGTAAGCAAATTCTCCTTTACTATGCAAGGTGGAAGATGATGTTGATTGTGATGAGGAATCATCCCATGTAGCTTTGTGAGCTTCTTCTCTCCTTTCTCTTCTTTTGCTCCTTCCCTTCTCATTTCTTTTCTCCCCTTCTTTTCTCTCACTTTTGTCTTCTTTATTTTTGAGGTATTTGAAGAAGTCTTGGGCAAGGACCACCATTTCTTCTTCTTCATCTTCTCTCCTTGGTTCATCAAAGTTTGCATGTAATGCCACCAAGGTGTTTTTCTTTGAAGCTTCCTTCTCTTTTCGATGACTCAATTGGAGCTCATAGGCCATGAGATTTCCAATGAGTTCCTCCATCTTCAATTTGGAAAGATCGTGTGATTCTTCAATTGCGACGACCTTGTCTTCCCAATTGTTGCTCAATGACCGGAGGAATTTTCGAGTCATGTCTCCTTCATTTATCCTTCTTCCAAGAATAAAAAGAGAGTTAGTAATATCGGTGAAGCGAGTGTTCATGTCGCTTATGTTCTCACTGATTTGCATAGAAAATATTTCATATTTATGCACGAGGAGACTTATCCTAGTTTCTTTGGTTTTGCTATCACCCTCGTGATGCATTTGTAACCTATGCCATATTTCATTTGCAATTTCACATCCCCTAATTCTATTGTATTCTCCCTCATTAAGGCCACAATAAAGAATATTCATAATTTTTGAATTCATTTCAATTTCTTTCATTTGAGGCCTAGATAAAGAATCTAACTCATTTTCATTTGGGGATGTATGGAGTTTGAATAAACTTCCAATACTTAAGGTCATTTGATATTAAAAAGATTTTCATTCTATTTTTCCAATAAACATAATTTGACCCACTAAGCAAAGGAGGCCTTGTGGTGCATAAACCCTCTAAGTGATTAGATGTTGTAGCCATGCTAAAATTACGGTAAGGTAAAGAAATTTAGCTTAACAAGGCTCTAATACCAAATGTAGGATCGTGTGGGTCTATGGGTCCATAAACTAATCACAATTAAACCCTAATTTACTACTTGGTTGATCGATCAAAGAAATGCAGCGGAAATTTAAACTAAAACAAACACAAGTAGAAAGGTAATGCAAACCACAAGAAGACACGTCGGTTTTATAGAGGTTCGGCCGCGCCTACGTCCTCTCTTGCAAGCACCTCTCGAATCTCCGTTCGAGCCCCTCTTGTGTCTTCACTATGCCTCCCCGTTCCGGGCCTGGAGCAACGCCTTTTACAAGTCTTCAAGCTCGCGAACAACCCACGCCGAGCTTGGCACCACCTCTCACAAACCGAGAGAATCACTTCGGGCTTTCACCGAAGTCCTTGCTTCTTTGTCTTGGGCTTTCACCAAGACCCTTGCTCACTTTACAACAATGGTAACTTGAGTGGAATTCACTCTCTAATTGAGCACAACAATTGCTAGATGATTGTATGATGATTGATGTGGAAATTAGGCTTTGGATGGCTAATTTGGAGCTTGGAGGTTGTGGAAAATCTCACTATAGGTTTGACACTTTGGAGTTGTGAAATCTTGTGTAAAACTAAGTGTGAACCTCTATTCATAAGCTACTAAAGATTTCTAGACGTTTGTACAAGATTTGATTGGGGTTTGTGCAAAGTACACAAAACAGAAAATCGGATTGCAAAAACTGTCCAGCAACGGTCGACCGAAGGATATCACGGTCGACCGAACCCTTGAGTAAGTTAAAGGATTGGTTGACCGAACATAGGTATTGGTCGACCTAACACTTAAGTTCTATAAGTCAACGGTCGACCGAACAGGTACCGGTCGACCGAACTACAGGGTTCGGTAGAGGGAAAACTCGATCGGTTGAACTAAGCATGTGTCGACCGATAGCAGGTAGATTTTCCCTAATAGCACGGTCGACCACACAAGGAATTTTGTTCGACTGGTTCAAAAGTATTTGGGGTGTATTAAGAGAAAAATGTGTATACGACCGTTGTATAATACGACAAATATAACGGTCGTATTTTTACCAGAAATAGCAAACGAAACGGTCGACTGAAGATCTACCGGTCGACCGAACAGGTCTGGGTAAACGGTTAACAGAAGTGTGATCGGTTGAACTGATTGGTCTGGTATAACAAATATTGTGTATAACCGGTCGACCGAATGGTGAACGGTCGACCGAACTCAGGCAGACTGGCGACCAATGTTTTAGGTGTTTAGGTGATCTAATGAAGTCCAAATGATATGATATTTTGTGTGTGACTTCTACAAGGAACCTAGTGTGTGAATGTATGCATATTAGCTTAAGTTATGCTCAATTCACATAAGTTCCTAATACTCAAAGAAAGGTAAAATTACATGTCTTCAATCCTAGCTTGATTACTTGTCTTGACTTGATTTTTCTTCTTTCTTGAGTCTTGATCACCTGTTGAGGTTAGCACAAAGCAATATATATGCAATGCAATATGTGTGCTACTCTACATGAACATAATTAAGATTAGGTTAATTAAATCATCAAAACATAGATTAAGGCCAAAAAGCCAACACCCATGACCACGAAGTGGTGGGACACGTGTGCGGGTGTATGTGGGTCCATCCACCCATCCACTCCTTTCACTCTCTCCACTTCTCAACATTGGATTTTCTCAATTAAGTTGTTCATGGGCCTAGCCCAAACTTAATAATCCAACAATCCCCCAAAAATCCATTATTGATCGAGCGACCAAACCTTGCAGCCGAGTGCTTTAAGTAATGATACCTTTTAGGTTTGAACCACTACCTGAGTCCTTCAACTTCACCCCATAGGAACTAAGTGAAATGAAGTCTTGAACTTGAACTTTTGTTGTGGAGATGTCCATTGAGAACAACACCAAGTAGGTCATACTGCAATATACAGGGTGATGCTTTACGGTCATGCATCTGTATCATGTTTCATGAATGCTTTCAAAGAATTACCTTCATTCCTCTAATTGTGGCTACACAATTGCATTCACATAGTTGGGTTTCTCAAAACATGCACTGCTAACATCTTGTTCTAAAACTCAAACTCATTCAGAGTATATACTCTTACTAAACTTTTAGTTTCAGCAACATATCCATTCTTTGGGGTATTGACACAGATACAATGTATGACCTACAATGTATCACTAATTGGTTGCACTCAACTCACTCAAGAATTTGTTATTACCACATGGAACCAACTTCATGGGATCTCCACTCATATTGGTTGGGTTATCATTATAGATGAGTCGTGAAATGGGTCTCAGTCCCATCCCCAATTTGGATTTTATAACTTGAGCTAGATCAAGTCCTTTGGTGAAAGGATCAGCTATATTGTCTTTGGTACCTACAAAATCAACAACTATCACCCTTTCCAAGACTAACTCCCTTACAAACTTCAGTCTGACTTGGATGTGCCTCCTTTGTTTGTTATTATACTTTGAGCTTCTCAGATTTGCAATAGTAGTCATACTATCACAATGCACTGATATTGCAGAAAATGGTTTGCCAGTCATTGGTAATTTAGAATGGTGTATTTTCAACCATTCAACTTTCATTCCACTTGTATCCAAACCACAAAGTTCAACCTCAAACATAGACCGAGATAGTATGGTCTGTTTTGTAGACCTCCAGTAGACTGCACCTCCACTCATAGTAAAAACATACCCTGTAACACTGTTACTCCCAGAGTTTTTGGCTATCCAGCTTGCATCATTGTAGTACCCTTCGAGTACAGCTGGGAATTTTCCATAATGTAGCCGAAGGATAGAAGTACCCTTCAAGTACTTTAGTACTCTATCCGAAGCCTCCCAATGAGTACGATCAAGACAACTTGTGTGTCTACAAAGTTTGCTCACCGAGAATGAAATATCTGGTTGTGTGCAATTTACAAGATACATCAAGCTACCTATAATCTGAGAATATCTCAATTGTGAAACAGGAACACCACTCTTGTTCTTGTACAGAGGTTTTGAAGAATCATATGGGGTTTTCACAAATCTACAATTTGTATAGCCAAATTTGTCAAGAACTTTCTCAACATAATGAGATTGAGATATAGAAATATTATCAACTGACCTAGTCAGTTTGATACCCCAGATCACATTTGCAACACCCATATCCTTCATCTCAAACTTAGTACACAAGAAGGATATTAAGGTTTGAGCCAAACAATAATATGTCATCAATATATAAACACATTGCAATGCATGCATCACCATGAACTTTGCAATAGACACACTTGTCGGAATCAATAAACTGGAATCCAAATGATAATATAATTTTGTCAAATTTCTCATGCCAAGCTTTTGGGACATGTTTAAGTTCATAAAGACACTTAAAAAGTTTACAAACTTTGTTCTTGCTTTCGGAAGCTACAAATTCTTCAGGTTGATCCATATAAATTTCTTCTTCAAGATCACCATGAAGAAAAGTAATTTTGACATCCATTTGATGGATCGTAAAATCATATACAAATGTCAATGCTAAAAGCACTCGGATAGTAGTCATACGAGACACTGGAGAATAGGTATCAAAATAGTCTATTCCTTCCTTTTGTTTAAACCTCTTGGCAACTAATCTGACTTTATACTTATCAATGGAACAATCTAGTTTTAATTTCTTTTTAAATATCCATTTACATCTGATTGTTGAACAACATGGAGGGAGATTTACCAACTCCCATGTCCCATTTGAGACAATCGAGACCATTTCGATCTTAACTGCATCTTTCCAATGCTTTGCTTCGGATGAAGCCATAACATCCTTGAAAGTAGTTGGATTGCCCTCGGTGTGGTATGTGATGTAATCACTTTCCATATCCTTGACAATTCTAGATCGTTTACCTCTTCTACGTTCAATTTCATCTTGAGTTTGGGGAAACTCAGATTCGGTAATGGACCGATTTGCCCCTACGTTTGTGATCCTTTCCACATGCTCGTGAATAAAGCCAAACGTAGATGGATCACTCGAAAAGGAAACTTGTTAAGGAACTCCAAATTTCTTGGGAAATACAACCTCAAAAAATGTGGCATCACGAAATTCAACAATTGTGCTTACATCTATGCCAGATATATCAGACTTGATTACCAAGAATCTGTACGCATCGCTATTAATCACGTATCCAATAAATATTGCATCGACGGTCTTGGGACCAAGATTTTTCCTCTCATGTTCCGGGATTAACACTTTTGCAAGACAATCCCAAACTCTAAGATATTTAAGAGTTGGTTTTCGACCATGTCTGAGTTCGAAAGGACTATCCTCCTTACGTTTTTTAGGAACTTTATTTAGAATATGGCAAGCCATATTAAAAGCTTCACCCCACATATATTTGGGTAATCCTGAACTCTCCAACAATGCATTAATCATATCAGATGATGTTCTATTCTTTCGTTCAGCAATCCCATTAGATTGTGGGGAATATGGCGTTGTTACCTCATGAACTATGCCAGACTCCTGACAAACTTGTTCGAACAGGTTAGACGTATATTCACCACCTCTATTGGATATCAACATCTTAAGTTTCTTTTCTGTTTGTGTCTCTGCTTCATTCTCAAAATTAAGGAGCTTAGACAATGCTTCATCCTTACTTTTCAATAGATAAACATAGCAATAGTTTGAACTATCATCAATGAAAGTGATAAAAAATATTATTTTTGTCCTTAGTTAACATGCCATTAAATTCACAAGTATCAGTGTGTACGAGTTCTAAAATACTTATATCTCTTGTCACAGAATGAAAGGGTTTCTTTGGTTGTCTAGCTTGTACACACACTTGACATTTTTTATTATCAATGGCATACTTAGGAATCATATCTAAATTCATCATTCTTTTCAAACATTGATAATTCACATGTCCTAGACATTTATGCCAAACATCACAAGATTCAATGAAATAAACAACATTAAAAGGCACATCTTTAGCAGAAGTAACATTACGATTATAAAAAGCAGGTTCAACATTAATTAAAAAAGCACCACAAGACAGGTACCCATTGCCAATAAAAGCACTAGAAAGAGTAATCACAACTTTGTTACATTTAAAAGTCACTTTATAACTCTCAACTACCAGACACAGACCACTAATAATATTTCTACGAACAACGAGCACATGATGCATCATGTGCAGCAAAAGAACTTGTCCTGAAGGTAACAGTAGATACGTCCAACACCAAGCACATTTGCAACATTTCCATTACCATCGACATTGATTTTCTATCAACAGGCTGGCAAGAGATAAACATGGACTTGTCAACATATACATGCACATTACCCCCAGTGTCAACCAACCACTCATGTAGTTCGTAAATGGAAAGTACTCGAGCATTAACAGAAACAACTTACTGTTGGTCTCATCCACGCCAGTTAATACATTGACATGTAGAATCGAATCAGTTGTAACTTGTTGGCATTTGGCTTTCTTGGAAGGACAATCCTTAGCCCAATGGCCAACCTGTCCACAATTCCAACATGTTTTGTTTGTTGGCTTTTTTGGATTTTGGCCTTAGGTTTTATCTTATTAGAAGATTGTGGTTTTCCTCCAAAATGCGACTTAAATGAGGATTGAGTTAATACGTTTGCTTTTGGTTGGAATTTTACATGCATCACTGGTTTTTCACCCTAATGTTCCTCCTTGATTGCAATAGCAAGCATGAGGTCGTCCATAGTCAGTTTTGCTCTCCTATGCTTTAGAGACATACCAAAGTCCTCCCAGGACCGAAGGAATTTCTCTATGATTGACATTATGAGAAAGTTCTCATGAAGCTTAATGCCAGCCTGTTTTAATCCATGGATTAAGATCATAACCTGATGGGCATGTTCAGTAACTGATTTGCCTTCAACCATTTGAAATTTTGGGAATTTTCCAACATAATACTTTCATGACCCAAGTCCTCGGTATTATATTTTTTTATCCAACTCACCCCACAAATCCTTTGCAGTTACAGAGGCAGAGGAGGACAAACTATATACAACAAAAAGCATGTTGGACAGAGGCAACAAGATGCAACCTCGACATAATTTATCGTTCTCTATCCACAACTTCTATGCTGCTTTGATTTTGGGATCTTCAGTTTCAGAAAGTGGAAAAATCTTTTCAATTACATCAATTAAACCAATAGCGGTCAACCAGATTTTTATACATTGTTGCAGACGTTTAAAATTCTGCCCAGAAATTTTTTCCAGCATGCTTGACATGTCCACTTTTGGTGCAAATGAATTATTACTCAACATAGCAAAAAAATATGTGAGATTGTTGATACAATTAGAAATATAATCATGTAATACAAAGGGTTACAGATGCCGAATAAATATTTCAGCAGAATCCAGATTAAGGCAACGTAAAAATTCATGTTTAAAAAATAAACAATGAAGAATAATGATCAGAAAACACCTTACAAACCAAGTCGTTGAATTCCGACTTGCCTCAGAAAAATATAGCTCCCACGTACCAGTGTGACCGATCTGGCGCTTTTCTCCCAGGATAGAACGTTTCCTTCGTCAAGCAGGCGCACACCAGAGCCGACGAACCTCGAAAGCATATCAAAACCTCGCAACAATCGACCGCCGGAGAAAGCTAGAATTCGCGGAGATAAAAATTGTCGGAGTGGTTTTTCGTTGAGAGAGAGAGAAATAAAAGGTGTATTATTTTGTGTTTTTATTCTGGGTGGAGTGCAAGACATTATATAGTAGTCTATAACCCAAAAATAGGACTCGTTAATCCCCACAAACACGGACCCATGACAACGAAGTGGTGGGACACGTGGGCACGTGTGCGGGTCTACGTGGGTCCAACCACCCCTCCACTCCTTCCACTCACTCCATTTCTCAACATTGAATTTTCTCAATTAAGTTGTTCTTGAGTCTAGCCCAAACTTAGTAATCCAACAATGTCTACACTACCCACTAAATGCAACTTTGTGAAAGTTGGATAATAATAATAAAAAGTGCAGCTTTAGCACAAAAGAACTCAGGCTTCAAAACAAACTGTTTGACAAACCATAGGCAAGCAACATTAACTAAAACCCTTCATGGCGTAAAAGCTTAGTAAAGGTTTATATAAGCGTTTATAAAAGAATTTACAGCCTTCTTAATCAAGGGAAAAAGAAGTTGCTTTGTGGGCTATTAATTTTAATCACTTTTAATTAAACAGAGTCTCACTTAATTGTAAAAATAGACATAAAGGAGAATTGCTAAAATTACTAAAAAAACAATGACATCTTTTTGAGTTCAGGAAGCGACCCAGAAAAAAAAGGTCTGCTACCTTCAACCTTATTTACTAACCGTTTACCAACCAAAGTCATGAACTCAACTCAAAAAGTTAACCAACCCTCCTACAAAACTCATTTACTAACCATGAAAAGTCATTATACTCATTTGGGTTTTGGGCGGACGTAACGAATGGGGGAGGGAAAATTGGTACTTCGAACCGAATTAACGTTTCCTAGATAAACGGAAACATCTTCTCACCTCAGAGCTTTTTTTAGCTTCTAGGAAGGGAACAATAGGGGTTTTGGGTCCAAAAAAAGCTGAATTGACTAAACATCCAAACGGCCCTCGTATTTTTTGACTGGCCACAGACAACTATTTTGTTGAGAAAGGTCCATGCTACTTGTAGACTATTGGCTTGAGATCAATTCTTATCCAACTTTTTAAATGTGCAGATCAGATTGATTCAACTTGATGAAATGAGATCCAAATCAATTTTTTACCTGAGGTTTAGCTTAATTTACAATATCAGTATCTTTCTTATTCATTTATATATAAATCAATTTTTGACCTTAGGTTTAGCTTAATTTACAATATCACTATCATTCTGATGCATTAATATGAAATGCTAATTTTCTAAGGAAATTTTGACTTTGTATGCCTGAAGTGACACAACCTCTAAAAACAAGCCCCAACTTTGTCCTCCTCTGGAAAATATGCCTATCTTTAACCTTCTCTCCAAAAAACTCATGCCTAAATCGTGGATTCCCTTCTTTATCCATTTCCTTTTGAATAAGTAAATCATGCTCTCTATCTCTTTCTTTCAAACAGTTGCAAATCACTCTCGTGCATCCGTTTTGTCTTCTCTTCTCTCTCTCTCTCTCTCTCTCTCTCTCTCTCTCTCTCTCGTTCGCACATCCCTTCTCTCTCGCACTTGACCCGTCTTTCGAACTCAGCGGCGTACCCTTCTGAACAACGATGACGAAGGTCGATTTTAGGGCACGATTGTAGCCCTTTTCTTTTTTCTTCTTCATATAGTTTTATAAGGTTATGTTATTATTTCTATCAAAAATGTAGTTGATTTCATCAATATATTGGTATTCATCTGAGTTTTGTCGGCTAGGTTGGAAGTGGAACCGTTTTCTTGTGTTACCGACAGGGCTCGATAGATTCGATAGGTACTCGGTAGTTGTGAACGATGGAATGCAGATTGTTTTTCCTTTCACCTCGATAGGTTCTATAGACGTGCTTGATGAAAATCAGACTATTTTCCCTTTGAGTTCTATATTAGTTCATTTTGTTTTGCCTATGAGCTCAATAGGATCGGGTTTGATTGCGAAGAACTGCCGACTCAAAGAGCTCGATATGAGCTTGATTTCATTTTCCCCATGCTTTTAAGTGGTTGTTGTTTTTTCTTGTTTTTTTTTGCAGATGTCGAAGTTAGTAGTTCCAACCAAGGATAATTACCCCACCCATTATACCGGGGTAGTTAGACTATAAATGTCGTAAAAGAGAAGTTCCGGGAGTATGACTTGCTGGTTCGGCGACGACATAAGTATTTCAAATAATTCAATTTTCAATACTTCATAGTTGTGATTCGATACACTCGATAGGAGCTCGACAATTATGAGTGGATTGTTCAAACTGTAACCTTGATTGGTTCAATACAAACTATTATTGATAGTAACTATTACCGAGGTACAAGGAGAGAACACAAACACAAAGACAAAAAAATACAAACACAAACACACAAAAGTTATATATCTCTTCCCAGTCAATCGGAAGAAAATGATCTGCTCAAATATCGCCTGCAAGCCCAAAAGATAGTTTTGTTTATCTCTTGGCTCTGACTCTACTTAGCAGCCTTCCAAACAAGCTTCCGCATCCCTGAGTCCTTTACTCTCTGGTCGGATTTATCCACCTGTGGTACCGGTGTTCCATCGTCCCAAACGAAGTACCGAGAACGACGGGTTGGCTCCAAGGAGCCGTAGAGGTAGAACTTTTTGCTAATCTTGTTTGATGTGTTGGACCACAACTCCATTGCCTTTATCCCTCACCTACAGGTGCGATAGGTCACTCCCGGTATGGGGAGACAACCTCCTTATGTTGGTCCACCAACGATGTGCTCAGCTTCGTCGAATGGGTAGTCTGAGTCATTGTGTTGGAAGGCATTTTTTTTGGGCGGAGGAGACGAGTCGAACACACTTTTTTGGGACTTGGGACAGGATCGAATACACAACTAAATGGAAGACAACCTATCCTCTGATTTTATAGACCCTGTAATGAAGGGTTGCGCCTCTTAGCGTGAAAGGTTGTGTCCTCTCAACAGGAAGGAATGTCAAACAGTTGCGTCTCCTCGGATAATAATGACACGTCCCATCATGGGACGTATCACTTCAACATGTGAATTGATTGAATCATTATAATAACCACAAGTGCACGGCCGCATTAAAGCGGTGGCAAAAATGGGTCGATCCACAAGAAGGTGAGTCGACTTTGGTTAGTTCGAAGGTGAGTGGGAAACAAGGTGGAAAAAAAAATTGATTAAACTAAACTACACTAAACTAGTAGCAACAAGGAAGGAAATGAAAGCACAAAATGAACTAAAACTAAACTAAGCAACTACTAATAAGAAAGATGAAATCAAGGAATGGGAAAAACCCCTAAGTGGTGGAGTGTGTGTACACATGAAATAAGAGGTGATGAAAGCATTCAATAAGCTCAAGTGTAGGTAGTGTTTGTTATGCATAAGAAGTACCTCATGGCAAGACCTATCATCCAAAATACTAACCTAGGTGATTAATATGAGCATGACAAATTTGTTATTAAGAACCTAAACAAGCATGGAATGTACCAAAATATTATGGCAAAAACCATCAACTTAAGTATTCTCTTTAATTCAAATAAGCATACTAACATTTATCACATACAACAATATTTAACATTCATTCCATCTACATAACATGTATAGACATCTACTCCACCCCCAAAGGGGGATGGAACTACTCACTACTCATTTAAAAGAAGACAAAATGAAATTAAGGTAATTAAAATAGGAAAGGGAGACATGCTAATTACTTCTACTAAGATTAAGACAAATAAAACAAGCTAAACAAGCAAGCATCAAAATAAAGACAATATAAAACTAACGAAACTATGAAGAATTATTTTATTTACATGACTCACATTACAAGTGTCATTCTTCTCCACTTTAGTTTTGCTTCAAGGCTTTACTCCAAGTAGAGAGAATGCCACCAAGAAATGGGTAGGATACAAGGGAGGAGGAGGAGTTCTATTTATAGTCAAAGAAAAAGGCAATCGGGGACAATCCCCCGATATGGGACTAATACACTACTAACAATAGATATAAAACACTCTTATACATAACCCCAAGCAGTTTTATCGGATATGGACCAAAACAGACCGCCAATCAGCGGTCTAGGAATGCCAATTGGCGGCCTATAAGGTCTGGATCGGGTTATGTTTTGGAGTGTGGTTCTCTGGCTTGATTTCTTCATGTCTTATGCACCCTAATCGGTTGTGTAGCTTGCGACCCGAATCCAATTGCCAAAATACTCCTCATGATGGTGTGGAGTTTCTTCATTTGCACATTGGTCCTTTGGTTTCACATTCGGGTCCCTCTCTCTTGCATCTTAATCCATAAGTCTTGCAACTTAGTCCTTTTTTCTTGCTTTTAAGTCCTTTTAGAGTCTCTCCTTCTCAAACTTATTTATTCCTGAAACTTAAACATAAAACACATTACGAAACATTGCTTAGGCTAAGAATAAAGGATATAAGACACAAATATATGCATGATATGAAGTCAATCAAATACCCCCACACCTAACTTTTACTAGTCCCGAGCAAAACAAAGAAAGAGAAAAATGAAAGAAAAGAAAAAGCATCCATAAAACAGGGAAATCCTAACTCACTTTCGTAGGAATCAGGGTTGTACTTAGCACGTGCAACAAGCCGTTAAACCTCCTTGTTGCCAAGGAGGAGTGTTGTCTCGTGAGGGTTTTCAGCGGATATACCCACAAAATATGTACATAGATGCATTATTCAATCAGCCAAGGAGGAGTGTTGTCTCGTGAGGGTTTTCAGCGGATATACCCACAAAATTTGTACATAGATGCATTATTCAATCTAGAAACTCGACTCGATGGACTCATTTTTATCGATCATTGGACGCGGTAATCCTACGGGCCGACTATATATATGTATCCAGTCCACACACCTAGCCTAATGAATCATTCGTGCAAGTTAATTAAGGATTTAAGTGAAAGACATGGACAACCTTAACTTCCTCAAGTGATACAAAGTGTAAAGTCCATTAAGGTTCTTATTTGCATTACCATTTTTTTTCTTTTGTTATTTTCTTCTTTTATTTTTGTCTAGATGGTGTTTGATTCTCCCAGGGTTAAGTTTCGTGCATTATTACCCATGAGAACTTACACTATCACGTGCACTTTTCCCCACATCTCCATATAGGGCAATCCCTACCACCCGTGTAATGGGAGTTTGGTCGGTGCATCCCAAGTCAGATGACTCAAAAGCACCAGGCACAAAGTCCCCTCGGAACTAATTTCCCGAGTGATAGGAGCCGGGCGAGAAGAGAGAACACCTACTTAACCAAAACCCCTACACTTAATGCCTCACAACAGGAGTTAAAGGGTCCTTGACTACGACAAACTTCCTTATATTAACAGACACAAATTATTGACTCATTAGGTTCAGGTTGGACTTCTTTAATTGTTTGAGTACTGAAACCCTATGATTACTCGCCCCCCGAGGGAAGACCAGGGTGCATCCTAACGACTAGATAAGTCCTAAAGCCACTATACTAGATATCCTAATGCATCAAGTTCAAGACAATTTTGGGAGCTTTCTTTTTACTTTGCCTCACAACGTGCACATGCTAAACACACGAAAACCCACAAAACATTTTCTTTCGCAAACACATGAAGATTTTGAAAGAAATGTGAAGATTTTAAAGCACTAGGCAAGCAAAAGAAGACAAGTCACCCACGGATCATGGCAACCGCATATATCGATATTAAATGCAGCACACTAACATGACCCTAACAATGCACACAAAAGAAAACAAAATCAAAGGAAAATGACTCGACTATGTACACACGTAAACCACCGCCCACACCTACTTCATGCATTGTCCTCAATGAATGTGAGCAAGATACTACATGAATTTATGCATGAAAAATGAAAGATGTCACCAACATGAAGCGCAAAAGAAAATTTGTGGTTATGTTGATGGACACAAACCCAAATTCCCTCAAAACCTATGAGATGCTAAAGAAGGGATACATATACGTGAAAGAAAAAGGACCCAAATACACAAGGGTTGGGGCCCACAACAATCAATGCTCGCTCATGGGGTATTTTATTGTACTTTTTATTTTCTTTTTTTGTCTTTTTTTAATATAACTATGTACAAAAATAATTTCTCATCTTCATTTGTCAAAGTACATCAAATGGGAACCTCAAAAGTGGGTCAATGCATTTGGAAATGTAACATGACACCACGTGGGGCCAGAATACTCATATTTGGCCCCCTCACAAATAGCACAAGATAAAGGAGAGGTTCATGAATTAGATGCAAAGGCATCTCATTCAAAGGATCCAATTGAAAGAGCTTGAACCTCTCAAGAGTTTGGGAAATATGGGGCAACGGAAGAAGAGTTTCTACTGTTGCGGTACTGAAGTTATGATCGTCAATCCAAACTCTGCAACCAATAGGTTGGTGGGTCGGAACGAGGTCAAGAACCTCGTTATGCATGTCTGATTCACCAGGCGAACACAAAGTGAGTCTCTTACCCAAGGTATCCTCTAAGGCACTCCCAATACCCTCCTCATTGGCGATGTAATTGTTTGATGTCCCATCATTTCCAAGATGATCAGGAACAATAGTAAGAGGAAACTCTCATCAGATCGTTTGAAATTAAGGATACTATGGAGCTCATGCTCCACCAGAGTTGAGTCCTTAATAGGCACAACATGAAGATCATGTGGCTCAAGGGCCACGAGACAAAAAGATAAGGCACAATCCTGTGCCAACTTATAATGAAGTTGGTCCATGTTTTTCTCAATTGGAATCGAATCCTCCACCAAGTGATCGTGAATTGAAACCCCAAGTCCCTCACACTGACTAGGAGTTTGACTTTGAATGATTGTGCTTTGAATTTGTGGATGTGGTGATGGTTCGATATCAGAAGATAAATCCTCATGTTGACAAGAAAAGTTACCCTCCTCATAGTCACGTAATTGTTGCGTCATTTGACTCACTTGTAGTGCCCTATTTTGTATGGCCTTTTAAGTGGTTTCCATGAACGTAAGGAAAGTTTGTTTCAAGAAATCAGGTATGCGGTCAACTATGAGGTCCAAGTCAGAGTTGAGAAATTTTGGGGTTGGGTGTTGATGGGTTGAGAATGAGTCCAATGATTTGGAGTGGGGTCTTGGTAGAATTTTGGGTATTCGGGAGGAGGATACTAGGGTGAAAATGATGTATATGAATTTGAATAAGAATTTTCTCCCCACAAATCCATCCCTCTCGGGTTGTACGCGGATGCGTAATGGTCATATTGAGCATTTTGGGAAAAGGTATGCTCATACTCAGGCTCCGGGGGAACATAAGGACATTCCCTGATAACATGACCACTCAACCCACAACATTCACACGGTACGGCTACTGGAGCGACCGGTGCACTCATGTCGTCTACCGCACGCATGAAAGAGGCCAAAGTTTGTTGTAATATCTTAGTTTGTTGACCATCATATGATCTGACATAACTAGATAGTGTCTAGCAGTCATTGCCTCTCTCATATTATCCCAATCTGAAGATTGCTCAGCCACACAATTAAGATTGTCCCAACCATATAGGGTGTTAGTCTGAGCCACCCCAGGTTGAATGGGTCCGTAATACCAGGGAGAATTGTCCCGGTCTCAACAATGATATGGATGGTTGCCCATGTAACCATCCATCTCAACCAAAAACTCTCGAGTCGACCACTCTCACCACCACAAGGCTAAGCTCGCAAAAAGTACTCGACTCGGCCCTAAAACGTTAACAGAGAGTGTAAAGAGAAGGAGAATAGAATGTAGAAGTAGGTGAGAAGAAGATGCTCAAAGGAGAAGGGAAGAATCCCTAAAAACTAGCGTGGGTAAAGGGTGAGGGTAGAAACCTAGTCTAGCAAACACGGCTCAAGCAGCCAACGATCACTATAGGTACTTACAGCTAGACGACGCCTAAATGCGAGGTCACACCACCTCAACAAGCCTGACCTCCCTACGACGAAGACCACAAAGCCTAGCAAGTGAGCCAAGATCCAGAGATCTTGCCTCTCCTACTATCGACAAAGTGGGCGACACCGATCAGGCTATGACGATCGTGACCGGATCACTCTCCTAATGCACCCGAGTCCTATCTGCCAATGTCTACTTCGTTTTTAAATTAAGGATTTGATTAACAGTGATTTTTGGGGAAAAGGAAAGGGTGATGAAATCCCCCACCTTATCTTGTATGGGACAGCCCCTCCTTAGTAGTGTTTGAGTATTAATCTAACAATCAACTCTCCAGACAAACGCTTACCTCACTCAAGAATGTAAAGAAAAGAAAGACGAGTGTGTGCAAGGTCTACAATTGATGCATGACCTAGATAGCAATCAATCTACTCTTTTGCTTTGAATTTTAAGGTCCAAGTTGATTAAAGGGGCTTGATTGTTAATCTATGAGCAAACTACAAGTCAAAACATTACAAATTGAGCCTCCAGATGACCTAGTGAATGTACAAACAACCAGAAAAAATGAGAGGAATTTTAGTGCTCACTAGGCCGCCAATTGGCGGTCCAGAACCGCTGATTAACGGTCCGTTTGCACCTATTTTCCTCATGGCTTCTCCTGGCGTTGTCTCTTTATATTTGAAGCCTCCGGAAACAAACTAAAATGACAAACAAAAAATTAAAACCACTCGAATAGTCCAAACTAAAGTCTGGATAGAACACCTCCCTGGTAACGACGCCAAAAACTTGATTGAATCAGTTATAATAACCCCAAGTGCATGGCCGCGTTGAAGCAGTGGCAAATATGGGTCGATCCACATGGAGGTGTGTCGCCTTTGGTTAGTTCGAAGGCAAGTGGTAAACAAGGTGGATAAAAGATTGATTAAACTAAGCTACACTAAACTAGTAGCAACAAGGAAGGAAATGAAAACACAAAATGAACTAAAACTAAACTAAACTAAACTAAGCAACCACTACTAAGATAGTTGAAATTCAGGAATGGGAAAACCCAATAAGGGGAGTGTGTGTACACATGAAATAAGAGGTGATGAATAAATTCAATCACCTCAAGTGTAGGTAGTGTTTGTTATGCATAAGAAGTACCTCATGTGAAGACCTATGATCCAAAACACTAACTTATGTGATTAATACGAGCATGGCAAGTTTGTTATTAAGGACCTAAACAAGCATGGAATGTACCAAAATATTATGGCAAAAACCATCAACTTAAGTATTCTCTTTAATTCAAACAAGCATACTAAGATTTCTCACATACAACAATGTTTAGCATTCATTCCATCTTCATAACATGTATAGACATCTACTCCACCCCCAAAGGGCGATGGAACTACTCACTACTCATTTAAAAGAAGACAACAAAATTAAGGTAATTAAAATAGGAAAGAGAGACGTGCTAATTATTTCTACTAAGATTAAGACAAACAAAACAAGCTAAACAAGCAAGCATCAAAATAAAGACAATATAAAACATACAAAACTATGAAGAATTATTTTATTTACATGACTCGCATTACAAGTGGAATTCTTCTCCACTTGAGTTTTGCGTCAAGGCTTTACTCCAAGTAGAGAGAATGTCACCAAGCAATGGGTAGGATACAAGGGAGGAGGAGTTCTATTTATAGTCAAAGAAAAAGGCAATCGGGGACAATCCCCCGATATAGGACTAATACACTTCTAAAAATAGATATAAAACACTCTGATACATAACCCGAAGAAGTTTTATCGGATTTAGACCAAAACAGACCGCCAATCAGCGGTCTAGGACCGCCAATTGGCAGTCTATAAGGTCTGGATCGAGTTGTGTTTTGGAGTGTGGTTGTCTGGCTTGATTTCTTCATGTCTTATGCACCCTAATCGGTTGTGTAACTTGCGATCCAAATCCCATTGCCAAAATACTCCTCATGATGGTATGAAGTTTCTTCATTTTCTCATTGGTCCTTTGGTTTTGCATTCGGGTCCCTCTCTTTTGCATTTTAAGACATAAGTCTTGCAACTTAGTCCATTTTCCTCTTTTAAGTCCTTTTAGAGTCTCTCATTCTCAAACCTATTTATTCCGGAAACTTAAACATAAAACTTGTTACGTAGCTTTGCTTAGTCTGAGAATAAAGGATATAATACAAAAATATATGTATCATATGTTGTCAATCATGAACATTTATCATGTTAATCATCGAGCACCATTGATCTTATATTGAGTTTCTGTATAACACATATTGCCAGGTGTAACTATCGAGCATACACATCGGTCGCACTATGTATCGCGTACTGTCAAGTACTATCGAACCCTATCGATTTCTGAAACAATTTAAAATATCTAGACATAGAGAGACAGAGACAGAGAGTTTCAGACGATGTTAGTGGTCCCATGATTTAGGCAGGGGGATTTTGGTGAGAAGTGGCAAGATAGGCCTATTTTGGAGAGGGTGTCAAAGTGGGTGCTTTTTCTTAGAGGTTGGGGAACTTTGAGCATACAAAGTCAAAATTTTCTTTTCTAATATATTATAACTTTTATATTTGGTTCCTTGAAGATTCTAATATACTTCGTAGAAGTTAAGACGTTTTACTTGAGTTAGGTCCATACCTATCCAAAATTCATTTTAACGTGATTATCAAGCTTGATCGGACAAGCCATTACATTTGGTAGCCATGTTGGTGGAAATTTCTGGGTTCTAGCTCTGATGCTTTGGTTTGAGCTTCCGTTTTGCTGTCTAATGTTTTGTATCTCAACAAAATCAATGATAAACTTAAAGTTAAAATAATTTTAATGATTGAAATAATGGACTGCAAAAAAATGATTCTCGACGATAGCATCAAAATCTTGTTGGAGTTTTACTTTAATCCACAAGCTTTAAATGGGAAGTGAAGAATTTGAGATGTATTTTATTTATGCGTATATATTTTTGTGGTACATAATACATGAATATATATATAAGCGTGTGATTTGTTTCCTAATACATGATTTATCCGTTGGAATGATTGGTGCGTGAATGGTTGTTGCCTTTGAAGAAGATTAGCTCGATGGATGATTTGCTTGATTAGGGATTTGTGTCTATATACGGTTGTGATGACCGTTTGTGTCTGAGCCATTTGTATTTCAACATTACCCCTCAAGTTGGGTCCGGAAGAGGTTGAAGGATCCCAACTTGTGGAGAATGCTATGGAATTGCTTCTGAACCAATGCCTTGGTGTAGATATCTGTGAGTTGGTCTTTGCTTTGAACATAGGGAACTTCGATTTATTTTGCTTGGATCTTTTCTTTGATGAAATGACAATCTACATCGATATGTTTGGTTTGTTCGTGAAACATGGGGTTGGAGGCCATATCACTAGTGCGAAATCGGGAATAAGTGTCACAAAATACACGTCGGTCACCCATATATTCGACATCTATTATTATATACGTTGGCTTTCCTAGTAGCTGATGTCAATGTGCACATCTAGACGTCGGTTTTTAATAACCGACGTCTATACCTCGTTTGAAAAATGTAAAAAAATAATCACATAATAGGCGTCGGTTGTCCCAAATGACCGACGGCTATTCCCCATAGGATAAACGTTGCGTGGCCTTATGTCCAACGTCTATAGGCAAATAGACGTCGTGTGGCCTTCTAATCAACCTCTATAGGTCCATTATAAAACCGTTCAGGTAAACATTTTATTTCTTTTTTATAACCTGACCGCGACAAACCCGACCAAACCTTAGCTACCGTGACAATCTCTGACCAAACCCTAGCCACATTCGCGACCCTCAACATCCTCTACGACCCTCGACCTCCTCCGCCACCATAATCACACACCTTCCAGACCTCGACCACCCACCTCCATGACGACCACTACCCCCGACCACCGCCACTGCAGCTATCTTGTATGTTCCATCCCAACACTCCCTTCTTTTCTTCCACAATTTCACTACCTACCAACAAGTTCAACTAATTTGATCTTTTTTTAAAATTGTTTGAATTTGCATATGAACTTAGAGCAATGCAATATAGATCAAACCCAAATTTTTAAAACAAAAATTGGGTGGTCATGATGGTTGTCACTGTGGGTATTTGGTTTTTTATGGGCTTGTGTGGTTATGATGGTACATGTTCGATTTTTCATGTTCTTGTATGTCATCGAGGTATTCATGTGAAATACCTTTTCTTTTATCTATGTTTTTGCAAAAAAAAATTGGATGTTAATAATATATATTCTGTTGAAGATGTTATATATAGAAACAAGTAGTCCATTTCCTGAGTCTTGAGATCATATTAGGGTTTCAGATTCATTTTGGGATTGGGTTTTTTTTTATTTGGTGTAGTTGTGCACCCGAGGATTGAGCGACGTTGTTGTGCGGGAAGCATAGAAGATTCCATTTGTGAGTTTTTCTTTGTTTTTCTACATGTGGTTGTCAATAGTAATTGATTCTTATGGATGAAGATATTATAAATATTGAACCAGCAATGAATGTGTTTGTGGGGAGAAGAATATATTAAGTCATTTAAAGATTGAATCAGACTCGATCAATGTGTATTCTTACTTGTGTCAGCTATCACCATTCATGCATGATCAATGTGAGCTTACTAATTGTGTTGTAACTTAGCTCGAAATTCGAATGTGCATATGGGACATTGATTAGACAAAAAGTATATAGCAGAGAGATTTGCTTCAGTTTCCTACATAATACCTATTTTTAATGATAATAGAGATCATGATATGATATAGTGTGTGATGTGATTGACATCATATCATGCATATATTTGTGTCTTATATCCATTATCATGAACCTAAACAATGCTATGTAATGAGTTTTATGTTTGAGTTTTAGGAATAAACATGATTGAGGAGGAGGCATAAAAGAACCTAGAAGCAAGGAAAAGTACTGAGTTGTAAGACTTGGGGACTGGGATGCAAGAGGGAAGGACCCGGATGTAAGCCCAAAGGACCAATGAGCAAATCCAGAAGCTCCATAACATCAGGAGGAGTAATTTGGCAATTCGATTTGGTCTTGAGCTCCAACAACCTACTCGGATGCATCAAACATGAATACGTGAAGCCAAACAACACCTCACCAAAACCAGGCCAGATCAAGACAAAATAGACCACTAATTGGTGGTCGGTTTTGGTCCGGATCCGCTAAGACTTTGGCGGGTCATGTATTAGGTTGTGTTTAGTCCATTTTTTGTATACATTTAGTCCCATACCGGGGGATTGTCCCGGATTAGCTTTTTCCATGCCTATAAATAGAACTCTTCACATTCCTTTGTATCTAGGAGTTCAATTTTGCATGTTTCAACCTGTAGTTAGCTCGCAGATTAATCAATTCCCCTTTTAAGACAACTTGGACCATAAAACTCAAAGCAAAAGATTAGACTTCTTGTCATCTAGGTCATGCATCATTTGTAGACCTTGTATGCATTTGTCTTTTCTTTTCTTTACATTCTTGTTGTCGATTGCTGGCATGAGGTATGTGCACCCATTCTCTCATTCATGCATGGTTAAAGAATGCATTAGTTAGTAAGGTGTATCAGGACATGAGTGAGGTGAGTGCTTGTTTGGTGAGTTGCTTGCTAGCCTAACATTTCAAAACATCTTTAAGGGGCATCACCTATAGTCTTCAAATGTAAGGTGGGGGATTTCATCACCCCTCCCTTAGCCCAAAAGCACACTCAAGTAAAGCCTTAATCTAAAAGCAATTAGACATTGGCCCTAAGGAATTCAGACGCACTTGGAGAGTGATCGAGTTGAGACCGTCATGACCTGATCGACGTCGTCTTCCTTGTCGATAGTAGGAGGTACTGGATCTCCGGATTTGGTAGCACTTGCTGGGCATTGTAGTCTTCGTTGTAGAGAGGTGAGGCGTATCGAGACTAGTGACCTCGAAGTTAGGCGTCGTCTAGCCTAAGGACCCATAGCCATAAGTTGTTTGAGTCGTGCTTGCTAGATTAGGCTTCTACCCTCTCCCACAACCCACGCTAGTTTCTGGGGATTCTTCGCTTCTCCTCTGAGTCATCTTCTTCTCACGTACTTCTACATTCTAGTCTCCTCCCATTTACACTCTCTGGTAGCGTTTTAGGGTCGAGTCGAGCACTTTTTGCGAGCTTAGCTCGTGGTGGTGAGAGTGGTTGATTGGCATCATTTCATGTTTATATTTGTATCTTATATCCATTATCTTTCACCTAAACAATGCTATATTACGAGTTTTATGTTTAGTTTTCAGGAATAAATAGGTTTGAAGAGATGAAGCATAAAAGGACCCAAAAGCTGGAAAAAATGACTGAATTGTGAGATCTGTGGACTAAGATGCAAGGGAGAAGGACCTGAATGTAAGACAGAAGGACCTAAGAGAAAAACAGAATACTCCACACCATCATGGGGAGTATTTTACCAATTCAATTCGGGTCGGAGCTCCAACAAGTCAAGTAACCGCATCAAAGACCAACAATACCAGGAAGAAAAACCCACAACAAATTCCAACGCGATCCGAAGTTTTTGGACCGCCAATTAGCGGTCCATATTACTCAGGATCCGCCCAAATTTCTCCTGGACTTGTATTAATGTTCGTTTAGCCTATTTTTGGTATTGGTTTAGTCCCACATCGGGGGATTGTCCCCGATTAGCTTTTTCCATGCTTATAAATAGAACTCTTCACCTTCCATTGTAATTACCCATTGCTTGGTGGCATTCTCTCTACTAAGGAGTGAGCCTTGAAGCAAATACTCAAGGTGGAGAAGAATGCTACCTTCAATGTGAGCCATTTGTTAATAAAATAATTCTTCTAGTTTCTTTTAATCTTGTCTTTTAATTTGTGCATGTTTGTTTGGTCTTTCCTTTCCTTTTAAGCTTCTTTAATAATTCTTGCTTTCTTAGTTAAATTTCATTTCAGTATTATGATTTCTTTTGTTAATAAAGTTAGTGTAATGAGTAGTGAGTAGTTCCATACCCATTTGGGGGTGGAGAAATATGTGATATAATCATGTAGTGTATTAAGTGTGTGTTATCTTTATCCCTTGAGCTTCATATGATTTCCATAACCATGTAATGGGTTTTCACTTTTATCTTTGATATGCTAATGCTCTTGAATGAAGCTTAGCTTATGCTTTGATTAGTGGACCTATTTTATGGGGAATGATAAGGTTAGGATATGGATGAAGTTAATATTGGAAACACAATTTGTAGTGTATGTGCTCTTGTTGCCTTTACCTTAGCTAATGTCTTGTATGTTTTAATGATGTAGTCTTATCTTAATTCATGTGGAGGCATAGTAGGGTCTAGTCTTTATACTTAAGTTCATGTAGCTTCATTCCAATTATTGTCTTGTATGTTTTAATGATGTAGTCTTATCTTAATTCATGTGGAGGCAAAGTTGGATGTAGTTTTATGATTTCATGCACTACATGTTGTGAGGAGCTTAATGAACACACACACACACACACACTTCTTTATGTTCACATTATTTCTCTACCCCCTTTGGGGTTTAGTTTTCTTGCTTTTCTTCCATTTCCATTTGCACCTTAGTGTAGTGTAGTGTAATCAACCTTTCTCTCCTTCTCTTTACCTCTCGCCTTTGAACAAACCAATCGTCGACACACCTCCCAGTGGACGACCCGTATTTGCCACCGCTTCAACGCGGCCGTGCACTTGCGGTTAATATAAAACAATCAATCAAGTTTTTGGCGCCGTTGCCGGGGAGGTGCTATGTCCAGACTTTGGTTTGGACGATTCAAGTGATTTTAATTTTTTGTTTTTAGTTTTTGTATGTTTCAGGGAACCTGAGGATCAAGGGGAAGTGACAGGAGGAATGGGAGACAAAAGATCCCAAAGTGACCGCCAATCAGCAGTCTGAGACCGCCAATTGGCGGCCTGGTGAGCCTCAATTGCTCTCAAATTTGTTCCAGTTGTTATGTTGTTCATTTTAGTTATCTGGGAGCACAAGTTTGCATGCTGGGACTTCTAGTTTGCTCCCAGATTTAATTTCAATCCCCTTTAATCAACTTGGACCATAAAACTCAAAGCAAAAGATTTGACTTCTTGCCATCTAGGTCATGCATCATATGTAGATCTTGCATGCATTTGTCTTTTCTTTCCTTTATATTTTGTTGTTGATTGCTGGCATGAGGTACGTGCACCCAAATCTCTCATCATGCATGTTTTGATCATTCATTAGTTAGTAAGGTGCATCGGGACAAGAGTGAGTTGAGCATTTGATTGGAGTGATTGATTGCTCAAAACACTACTAAGGAGGGGTTGTCCCATAGAAGATAAGGTGGGGGATTTCATCACCCTTTCCTTGGCCCCAAAAATCACTCTTAATCAAAGCCTTAATTCTAAAATCAAGTAGACATTGGCCCTAAGGAATTCGGACGCACTAGGAGAGTAATCTAGTTGAGACCGTCATGACCTGATCGGCGTTGCCTACCTTATCGATAGTAGGAGGTACTGGATCTCCGGATCTGGTATCACTTGCTGGGCATTGTGGTCCTCGTTGTAGGGAGGTGAGGCGTGTCGAGGCTAGTGACCTCGAAGTTAGGCGTCGTCTAGCCTAAGGACCCATTGCCTTACATTGTTTGAGCAGTGCTTGCTAGTTAGGCTTCTACCTGATCCCTTCACCCACGCTAGCTTTAGGGATTCTTCCCTTCTCCTCTGATTCATCTTCTTCTCACCTACTTCTACGTTTTAGTCTCCTCCCCTTTACACTCTCTGGTAGCATTTTAGGGTCGAGTCGAGCACTTTTTGCGAACTTAGTCTCGTGGTGGTGAGAGTGGTCGACTCGAGAGTTGTTTGTTAAGATGGATGGTTACATGGGTGATCATCCATATCATTGTTGGGACCAGGACAATTCTTCCTGGTATTCCGGACCCATGCAACCGGGGGTGGCTCAGACGAACACCCCGTATGGTTGGGATAATCTTCATTGTGCGACTGAGCAATCTTCATATAGGGGTAACATGAGAGAGGCACCGACTGCTAGACACTATCTAGTTATGTCGGATCATATGCTGGTCAACAAACTGAGACATTACAACAAACTTTGGCCTCTTTCATGCGTATGGCAGACGACATGAGTGCACCGGTGGCTCCAGTAGCCGTACCGTGCGACTGTGGTGGGTTGAGTGGTCATGTTATCGGGGAATGTCCTTATGTTCCCCCTGAGCCTGAGTATGAGCATACCTTTTCCCAAAATGCTCAATGTGACCATTACGCATCCGCGTACAACCCGAGAGTGATGGATTCGTGGGGAGACAATTCTTATCCAAATTCTTATACCTCATTTTCACCCCCGTATCCTCCTCCTGAATACCCAGAATTCTACCAACACCCCATTTCAAATCATTGGACTCATTCTCAGCCCATCAACACCCAACCCCAAAATTTCCCAAGCTCTGACTTGGACCTCACTGTTGACCCCAAATTTGATTCCTTAAAACAAACCCTCCAAACGTTCACGGAAACCACTCAAACTTTATTGAAATCCAACTTGAATTCCTTGCAAAATATGGAAATGCAAGTGAGTCAAATGACACAACAATTCCATGAACGTGAGGAGGGTAACCTTTCTTGTCAACATGAGGATTTATCTTCTGAAATCGAACTACCACCACATCCACAAATTCAAAGCACAATCTTTCAAAGTCAAACTCCTAGTCATTCTGAGGGACTTGGGGTTTCAATTCACGATCAGTTGGTGGAGGATTCGATTCCAATTGAGAATACTATGGATCAGCTTCTTTATGAGTCGGCACAGGATTGTAACCGCATCAAAGACCAACAATACCAGAAAGAAAAGCCCACAACAAATTCCAACGCGATCCGAAGTTTTTGGACCGTCAATTGGCGGTCTTGGACCGCTAATTGGCGGTCCATATTACTCAAGATCCGCCCAAATTTCTCCTGGCCTTGTATTAATGTTCGTTTAGGCTATTGTTGCTATTGGTTTAGTCCCACATCGGGGGATTGTCCCCGATTAGCTTTTTCCATGCTTATAAATAGAACTCTTCACCTTCCATTGTAATTACCTATTGCTTGGTGGCATTCTCTCTACTAAGGAGTGAGCCTTGAAGCAAAAACTCAAGGTGGAGAAGAATGCTACCTTCAATGTGAGTCATTTGTTAATAAAATAATTCTTCTAGTTTCTTTTAATCTTGTCTTTTAATTTGTGCATGTTTGTTTAGTCTTTCCTTTCCTTTTAAGTTTCTTTAATAATTCTTGCTTTCTTAGTTAACTTTCATTTCAGTATTATGATTTCTTTTGTTAATATAGTTAGTGTAATGAGTAGTGAGTAGTTCCATCCCCATTTGGGGGTGGAGAAATATGTGATATAATCATGTAGTGTATTAAGTGTGTGTTATCTTTATCCCTTGAGCTTTATATGATTTCCATAACCATGTAATGGGTTTTCACTCTTATCTTTGATATGCTAATGCTCTTGAATGAAGCTTAGCTTATGCTTTGATTAGTGGACCTATTTTATGGGGAATGATAAGGTTAGGATATGGATGAAGTTAATATTGGAAACACAATTTGTAGTGTATGTGCCCTTGTTGCCTTTACCTTATCTAATGTCTTGTATGTTTTAATGATGTAGTCTTATCTTAATTCATGTGGAGGCATAGTAGGGTCTAGTCTTTATACTTGAGTTCATTTAGCTTCATTCCAATTATTGTCTTGTATGTTTTAATGATGTAGTCTTATCTTAATTCATGTGGAGGCAAAGATGGATGTAGTTTTATGATTTCATGCACTACATGTTGTGGGGAGCTTAATTGAACACACACACACACACACATCTTCATATTCACATTATTTCTCTACCCCCTATGGGGCTTAGTTTTATTGCTTATCTTCATTTCCTTTTTACATCTTAGTGTAGTTTAGTGCAACCAATCTTTCTTTCCTTTCTTTACCACTCGCCTTCGAACAAACCAAACGTCGACACACCTCCCAGTGGACGACCCGTATTTGCCACCGCTTCAACGCGATCGTGCACTTACGGTTAATATAAAACGAATCAATCAGAAACCTTGGGTAATAGACCCACTTTTTGTTCGCCTGGTGAGTCGGACATGCCTAACGAGGTTCTTGACCTCGTTCCGACCCACCATCCTATTGGTTGGAGAGTTTGGATTGACGATCATAACTTCAGCACCGCAACGGGAGAAACTCGTCTTCCGCTGCCCCATATTTCCAAAATCTTGTGAGGTTCAAGCTCTTTCAGTTTGATCCTTTGAATGAGACGTCTTTGCATCCAATTCATGAACCTCTCCTTTCATCTTGTGCTCTTTGTGATGGGGGCCAAAACATGAGTATTCTGGCCCCGCGTGGTACCATGTTCCCTTTCCAAGTGCATTGACCCACTTTTGAAGTTCTCTTTTGATGTCATTTGACAAATGAAGATGGGAACTTATTTTTGTACATAGTTATATTTTAAAAAGTACAATAAAAGACTCCTTCAGTGAGCATCGATTGTTGTGGGCCCCAACCCTTGAGTATTTGGGTCCCATTTCTTTCACGTATTTGTATCCCTTCTTTAGCATCTCAAAGGTTTTTGGGGAATTCAGGTTTGTGTCCATCAACATAACCATGAACTTCTCTTTGTACTTCACGTTGGTGAAATCTCTTCTTTTTCATGCATAAATCCATGTACTATTTTGCTCACATTCATTGAGGAGAATGCATGAAGTAGGTGTATGTGTGGGGGTATTTTACATACGTACATAGTCAAGTCTTTTTCCTTTGATTTTGTTTTCTTTTGTGTGTATTGATAGGGTCATACTAGTGTGCTGCATTTAATATCGATATATCTGTTTGCCAAGATTCTTGGGTGACTTCTCTTCTTTGGTTTGCCTAGTGCTTTAACATTTTCACATCTCTTTCAAAATCTTTATGTGTTTGCGAAAGAAAATGTTTTGTGGGTTTTGTGTGGGTTTAACATGTGCAAAACCGTTGAGAGGCAAAGTAAAAAAAAGGCTGCCAAAATTGTCTTGAACTTGATGCACTAGGATATCTTGTAGACCAGTTTTAGGTCTTATCGAGTCATTAGGATGCACCCCGGTTTTCCCTCGGGGGGCGAGTAATCATAGGGTTTCAGTATTCAAACATTTAAAGGAGTCCACCCTGAACCTAGTGAGTCAATAATTTGTGTCTGTTACTATAAGGAAGTTTGTTGTTGTCAAGGACCCTTTAAATCTTATTGTGAGACATTAAGTGTAGGGGGTTTTGGTTATTGTGTAGATAAAAAAATAAGTGAGTAGGTGTTCTCTCTTCTCGCACGGCTCCTATCACTCGGGAAATTAGGTCTGAGGGGACTTTGTGCCTGGTGCTTTCGAGTCATCTGACTTGGGATGCACCGATCGAACTCCCATTACACGGGTGGTAGGGATTGCCCTATGTGGAGATTTGGGGAAAGGTGTACGTGATATTGTAAGTCCTCATAGGCAATGACGCACGAAACCTGACCCTGGGAGAATGAAACTCTAACTAGTAAGAAAAAGAAGAAAAAAGAGTAAGAAAAAAAGTAATGCAACTAAGAACCTTAATGGACATTACACTTTGTATCACTTGAGGATGTTGAGGTTGTTCATGTCTTTCACTTAAGTCCTTATTTAACTTGCACGAATGGTTCATTTGGCTAGGTGTGTGGACTAATACCTATATAGAGTCGGCCCGTAGGATTACCGTGTCCAATGATCGACAAAATATGCCCAACGAGTCGAGTGTCTAGATTGAATAATGCATCTATGTTCGGATTTTGTGGGTATATCCGCTGAAAACCCTCAGGAGACAACGCTCCTCTTTCTTGGCTACAAGGAGTTTTAATGGCTTGTTGCACGTGCTAAGTGCAACCGTGATTACTACGAAAGTGTGTTAGGATTTCCAAGTTTTCCGTGTCATTTTTCCTTTCTGTCATTTTTTTCCTTTCTTTGTTTTGCTCGAGGCTAGCAAAAGTTAGGTGGGGGTATTTGATGGACATCATATCATGCATATATTTGTATTTTATATCTATTATCTTGAACCTAAACAATGCTATGTAACGAGTTTTATGTTTGAGTTTTAGGAATACACAGGATTGAGGAGAAGAGGCATAAAAGAACCTAGAAGCAAGAAAAATGACTGAGTTGCAAGACTTGGGGACTGAGATACAAGAGGGAAGGACCCGGATGTAAGCCCAAAGGACCAATGAGCAAATCAAGAAACTCCACACCATCATGAGGATTAATTTGGCAATTCGATTTGGTCCTGAGCTCCAACAACCTACTCGGATGCATCAAACATGAAGACATGAAGCCAGACAACACCACACCAAAACCAGGCCGGATCGAGACAATATAGACCTCCAATTGGCGGTCCAAGACCACTGATTGGCGATCGGTTTTGGTCCGGATCCGCTAAGACTTTGGCGGGTCATGTATTAGGTTGTGTTTAGTCTATTTTTGGTATACATTTAGTCCCATACCGGGGGATTGTCCCTGATTAGCTTTTTCCATGCCTATAATTAGAACTCTTCACATTCCTTTGTATTCACCCATTGCTTGGTGGCATTCTCTCTACTTGGAGTCAAAGCCTTGAAGCAAAACCTCAAGGTGAAGAAGAATGTCACTTACAATGTCAGTCATGTTAATAAAATAATTTTTCTTAGTTTCTTTTAATATTCTATTGTCTTTTAATTCGTGCATGCTTCTTTAGTTTAATTTCCTTTCATTTAGCTTCTTTAATATTTCTTGTTTGCTTAGTTTAATTGCCTTTCTTTAGAATGTTTTGTTTTGCTAATGTAGTTTGTAGTGTAATGATTAGTGAGTTGTTCCATCCCCTTTGGGGGTGGAGTAGATGTTTATACATGTTATGTAGATGTAATGAATGATAAACATTGTTGTATGTGAGAAATGTAGTATGCTTGTTTGAATTGATGAGAACACTTAACTTGATGGTTTCTGCCATAATGTTTAGGTACATTCCATGCTTGCTTAGGTTCTTAACAACAAACTTGTCATGCTCAAATTAATCACTTAGGTTAGTGCTTTGAATGATAGGTCTTGCCATGAGGTACTTATTTTGCATTACAAACACTAACTACACTTGAGCTTATTGAATGCATTCATCACTTCTTATTTCATGTGTACACACACTCCACCCCTTAGGGGTTTTCCATTCTGATTTCTATCTTCTTTTATTAGTCGCTTAGTTTTAGTTCATTTTGTCCTTTCATTTCCTTCATTGTTGCTACTAGTTTAGTGTAGTTTAGTCTAATCAATCTTTCTCTCCTTTCTTTCCCACTCGCATTCGAACTAACCAAAGTCGACACACCTCCCTGTGGATCGACCCGTATTTGTCACCGCTTCAACGCGGCCGTGCACTTGCGGTTATAATTAAAACGTTCAATCTTGATGTTCCCGATTTGTTGGGTAGAACTTGGAAGGGAATTAAATAAATTCTTCATTTCACCTTGTACAATTACAACTTTTTAACTAAAAATCGATACTAATGTATGTATTTATGTTCAAACTGAAAAAAGTTATGGTAATTCTATGATATTGAGAGGACAATACTTCTGCATGAATATCTTTGTCTGTAGTTAATTATTTACATATTGTTTCAGGCTTACAAAATATTATACAATATTTGTTAAATCACATATTATTTACATATTGTCTATAGATATGTTGGTAGTATGATAGTAACTCATCGACCCTTAAGCAACTTGGCCTTTAATAACCTATAACAAAATATTAGACAATATTTGCTATGTCATTCATCATATAGGACTTTCCATACATGTAATTATCGTATTTATTTTTTATTTTACAATTTCTATCGTTGATTGCTGGCGTAAGGTACGTAATCTATTTGACTCGTCATTCATTAGAAAGCACTCATTAGTTAGTAGGATTACATTGAAACAATAGAGTGAGTGATTGTTTGGTGTGTTGTTTGTTAGATTAAGGTATGAAAAACACCTAGGGGCAGTCACCTATATGTCGCCTGAGAGGATGTTATGCAATTCTTGGCGATGGATCAATTGTAAATGTCAATTATCGACGTGCAAGTGAAGTAAGTGTTTTCTTGTGTATAAGATTAAATATATTGAATAATTTTATTGTAATTACAACATAACGTAATTTTTACTCTTGTAGACACCTTATGATGCCAGAAGGTCAGTCTTTCCCAATGATAAAGTATATGGATTTCTTACTCCATCTACTTTCATACACGGGCATGACGATAATCCAAGTGAGCTTGCGAATGATATGAAAGAATAGAGGAAAAAAATATTATATGGGCCCTTGTCATGAGAGGTAACTTTGTTAATTGAAAGTAAATAGAATTTGATTTTGAAATAAACTTGTAATTATATATATAATCAAAGCTCATTGGATGCTTGTCGTTCTATGCCCCGAAGAAAATTCTACATATTTTTTTGATCCTTTGGGGACGACTACACCAAGGGCATCCATAAAGAAACTTCTAAATCTGTAAGATCGTTTTAATCATCATATTAGTAATTCGGGTATTTGAGTGAGTATTATCGACTTCATATTGAATAACTTGTGTTACTCTGGACAATACGGATTTACAGAATGTTGGGTGGAATAAGGACTACCAAAAATACTGGCGTAACCTGGCATCCAATAGGAGTAACCATTTTTGTTAATTTTTTTAAGTACTTGAACGTATATTTAGCAAATTTATATCTTTTGTAGTACCACAAGCAGACTGAAAATACCGAATGTGGGTACTATGTTATGAGATACATGCAGAAACTAATCGAAATTGCACCTGGAGACATAGAGCTATTTGAGGTAATATAGATCATTTTCTATGGTATTATATAGTTTCATTATTTACATATATAATGTGTACATGTATTTTCATAGGTCTTTCAAAAGACTAGTGATCCTTATTCGCAAAGCGAGCTCGATGGACTCGCTACTTTATTAGCAATATGTTATTGAACTAGAATGTCATGAATGCAATTTTATTAAACCACATTCTTTGTAATACCAACATTTTTTGTATTGAACTAACATTTTATGAACGAAATGTAAATTTGTGTGTGTTTATGAATGATTGTGTTTATGAATTTGTGAAATATGTGGGTGAATGAAATTAGTTGAATTTATGTAGGATTGTGTAGGATGAATGATTGTGAAATGTGCATTGTGAATGTGTTGTGCGGGGTGAATGCATTTTTATGCGAATTTTATTATTTATTTTTTAATTTGTGAAAGGTATACACGTCGGTTATTAGGTTAACCCGACGTATATACCCCAGAATAGACGTCAGTGGTTAGCATGACCGACGCCAAGTCTTTTTTGAAGGGCAATAGACGTCGGCAGTATGTACCACAGACGCGTATTTCCTTAGAATAGACGTCGTCTGTAGGTATCACCGACACGTATTTCTTTAGGATAAATGTCGATTGTAAGTATAACCGACGCGCGTATTTCCTTAGCATAGACGTCGGCTATAGGTATAACTGACGCGTATTCTATCAGAATAGACGACCGACGTGTATTCTATCAGAATACACGTTGGCTCTTAGTGACTGACGTCTAGGTATAAATGACCTATAGATAGACATTGGTTTTTGCAACGCCAATAACCGACGTATAGAAGACTTATATCCGACGTATATTCCCTTTTCTATAGTAGTGTATGTCGAGTGCCATGATTATCACAGAACATTTTCATCAGTCCTTGGCATCGTAGTTAGTCGTCGTCTAGTTGTAAGGACCTATAGTGACGTTAGGCTGTTTAAGCCGTGTTTGCTAGGTTAGGCTTCTACTATCACCCACTACCCATGCTAGTTCTAGGGATTCCTCCCTTCTCATCTGAGTCTTCCCCTCCTCTTTATGCTACGAGTAGTCTCCTCCTCTAAGTAGACCATCAGTTGTGTGTGGTTTTAGAGTAGAGTCGAGCGTTTTATGCAAGGTTGGGCTCGTTCTGGTGAGGGCGCTCGACTTGAGAGAGTGCATTTTTCTGAGATGGACGGTCTAGGTGATCGCCCATCTCCGCCTTGAGCTCCTTTGGAGGGTAAGGCAAAGTCGTCTCATAGAGATAGGGAGACTGGGTTCCATACATGGATTACCTTGATCCTCTCCCACCACCATGTAGACCTCATTCTCCTCCTCCTCCAACTCGGGAGGAAGAGGGATTCAGTCAGGATAGAGTGTTTGATGCACCACCACCTTTAGCTCGATGGGATAGACCGATGACTCTGTGGGAGCGGACCCATCCTGTTCGGGTTGTGCAGCCGTCTTGCATAGTTCTCCCGCCTGCTCACGGGAACAACTAAGAATTAAAACCTTAATATGTGAGCATGCTTGCTACCTTCACTGCCAATAAGGAGGATCCGTATATTTTATACGTGAATTCGAGTTCAAGCTTCAGCATAATGATGATTCAGTTCGGTTGAGGATGATTTCCTCCTCGTTGAAGGATAACGCGAAGAAATGGATGTACAATGTCCCAGCAAACTCGATTCGGTCCTGGGATGATTTCTTTTTTAAGAGATTCTTCTCTCAAAGGAAGACTCAAGAGATACAGCACCAGATACATCAAATGTATCAGACTGAGACTGAATCGTTTCATGCTTTCTTTGACAGGTTCAAGGACCTTCTTTTGCAGTGCCCTCATCATTGAATTAAGTTGTGGCAGTTGTGCCAAATGGTTTATGTGGACCTCAACTACAACACTCGTACATTGTTGGAGTCGATGTGTCAGGGTGATTTCCAAATGAAACTCATTGATGAGGCATGGGATACTTTTGAATTAATTGTTGAACGTACCCTTGAGTGGGACACCATGAGAGAGCCCCCAAATGCCAGATCTTCTGGCCGTGCTGGATCATACCAAGTTGAGTAAACTATCGCGTGTGAGGCAAAAATGGTTGCTCTCATGAGTAGGATTGAGAGTTTAGAGTTGGACCGAGCTCATGCAGCTCAGGTCCCTACGCCCACGTTTAGTAGGTGGGGTCTTACGGGATATAGTGACTTGGAATGTGCTTACGCTCCAAGCGATAATGAGCATGCAAATGCGATGTATCAACAACGGTCCTGTAACGACCCATACAATCACTCCTACAACCCAGGATGGCAAAACCACCATAACTTCTCATGGGGCCTAGTGGGGTAATGGTTAGACTCACACTCTCAATCTCAATCCCACCTTATCACCCTCCATGCCATTGGCAACCTACCAACCCCTATACTCATCAACCTCCTCAGGCCTCATCATCAGGTTATTTTATCCAAACTCCACTACCCCAGTTGGTTGACCCAAAGGACCCCTCTATTGATCCGACCTTTCAAGTGTTCATGTAGAGCATGCAAAGTTCATTCAAAACTTTTGAAGTGCAAGTTAGCCAGTTGGCTCATCAACTCCATGAACGTAAGAAGGGTCGGTCAATTCCCAAGTTAACCCGAGGTGAATCCCCAGGGTACACAATCTCAAGGAAGCCCAATAGTGCCTCATGCTACCTTTAAATCGACCCATCATGTTAATGTGATGCATACTTTGAGGTCTGGTAAGGAGGTGGACAACCAAATAGGGTTGCCTTTCTTGTGATCACCATCACTTGGTGTCACCAGACTTGCGGTGATACCCACATCTATGAGGGAGTCAAATCCTAAGGTTCCCTCAACGAATAATTCCAGGAAAGAAATTAATCCTGAGGTTCCTTCTACTTTTATTTCGACAATTGGGCCGAACCCTGAGGTTCCCTTGTCTCACCATGTGTCGAAGGAATCCAAGTTGGAGGTTCCTTCTACTTTTATTTCGATAATGGGGTCGAACCCTGTGGTTCCATTGTCACATCATGTGTCAAAGGAATCAGAGTTGCAGGTTCCTTCACATGACACTTATGCTCTGAAGGCGCCTTTTCCTGAGCGCTTGAAAAAGAAAACTTCGGATCAACATGACAAGATTCTTGAGATCTTTCGGCATGTTAAGGTGAACATTCCGTTGTTCGAGGTGATTCAACATATGTCACATTATGCCAAGGTTCTCAAGGATTTATGAACAAAAAAAAGAAAAACCCATGTTCCCAAGAAAGCTTTTCTTGCGGAAAATGTGAGTTCATTGTTGGCACAACCCACGCAAGTCAAATACAAGGACCCTGGTTGCCCTACTATTTCTTGTGTGATTGGTGACTTGTCAATACATCGAGCTTTATTGAACCTAGGTGCATCTGTCAATCTTTTGTTGTATTTGGTTCACGTCCACCTCGATCTTCGAGACCTCAAAGAAACAAAAACCACTCTTAACTAGTTTATAGGTCAATGAAGAAACTGAGGGGTGTGGTGGAAGATGTTCTGATCAAAATGGGTGAGTTCATTTATCCAGTCGATTTCTTTGTGTTGGATACTGAACCTGTGCCAAACCCACTTGGACAAATTCCTGTTATTTTGGGGCGACCATTTCTAGCGACTTCCAATGCCTTGATCAATTGTCATAATGGTCTGATGCGCTTAACTTATAGTAGTCAATGCGCTGATTTCCACATCTTCACCATCGAGAAGAAGACAGGTGCCTTTGATGACCCTGGTGAGGTCAATCTTATCTAGGGCATGGATGAGAACAAAGTTGAAGGCACCTTTAAGTATTTCAGAGAGTTGTTCGATGGAGATCTTGATGGTTGTTAAGATGTTTCAACTGGGCTGGCACAATAAGGTGTCTTATCTTGTGTTCATGTGGCCTTTGAGCCACATCATTTGGATGATGTGCCTCTTGAGCCACAAGATACCATTTTTGTGGCCTCTGGGCCACCCGCTCTTCACTCTGTATGTGTTGAGGACCCAATGTGAGTTAAGAATCAACTACCTGATGCCCTACATTTCAAACAACCTGACAGAGATTCACCTCTCATTCATGTCTCCTATCTTTCTCATTCTCAAGAGGCATCAAACGACCACAATACTTATAAGAGTGTCAGGTGGTCAAGTCATCTCCACCTCGAGCACCATTGGAGAGTGAGGCCGAGTCATCTCGTCGAGATGGGGGAGACCGAGGTCCATACATGGATTACCTCGGTCCACTCCCACCACCACGTAGACCTTCTTCTCCTCCTCCTCCGACTAAGGAGGAAGAGGGATTCAGTCAAGACCGAGTTCTTGGTGCACCACCACTTTTAGCTCGATGGAATAAATCGATGACTTTGTGGGAGAAAACCCATCCTATTCGGACTGCGCAACCTTCTTGCATAGTTCTTCCACCAGCTCGCGGGAACAACTATGAACTGAAACCTCAATATGTGAGCATGCTTCCTACCTTCACTGCTAATAAGGAGGATCCATATATTTTTATACGTGAATTCGATGAGGTATGCTCCATGTTCAAGCTTCAACAGTTTGACGAGGATTTAGTCCGGTTGAGGATGAATTCTTTCGCGTTGAAGGATAACACAAAGAAATGGATGTACAGCCTCCCAACGAGCTCTATTCGGTCTTGGGATGACTTTGTCACCGTCTTTCTAGAGAGATTTTTCCCTCAAAGGAAAACTCAACATATACGGCACTAGATACATCAAATGTATCAGATTGAGACTGAATCTTTTCATGCTTTCTTTCAGAGATTCAAGGACCTTCTCCAGCAGTGCTCTCATCATGGACTTGAGTTATGGTAGTTGTGCCAGATTATTTATGAGGGCCTCAACTACAACACCCGCACATTGTTAGATTCAATGTGTCAGGGTGATTTCCAAATGAAACCCATCGATGAGGCATGAGACTCTTTTGAATTGATGGCTGAATGTACCTTTGAGTGGGATACCATGAGAGAGCCACCAGCCACCAGGTCTTCTGGTCGAGCTGGATCATATAAAGTTGAGTCAACTATTGCGTCTGCGGCGAAATTGGCTGCTCTCTTGCGTAGGATTGAGAATTTAGAGTTGGACCGAGCTCCTGTAGCTCATGCTGCTACTCCCTCATGTAGTAGGTGTGGACTTATGGGACATGATGACTGGGAATGTGCTTACGCTCCAAGGGATACTGAGCATGTAAATGTGATGTATCAAAAGAGGCCCCGTAATGACCCGTACAGTCACTCCTACAACCCAGGATGGTGTAACCACCCTAACTTCTCTTGGGGCTTGATTGACATCATTTCATGCTTACATTTGCATCTTATATCCATTATCTTTTACCTAAACAATGCTACGTGACGAGTTTTATGTTTGAATTTCAGAAATAAATAGGTTTGAAGAGATGAAGCATAAAAGGACCCAAAAGCAGGGAAAAATGACTGAATTGTGATACATGGGGACTAAGATGCAAGGGAGAAGGACTTGAACGTAAGACCAAAGGACCAAAGAGCAAAATAGAAACTCCACACCATCATGGGGAGTATTTTGGAAATTCTATTCAGGTCGAAGCTCCAACAAACAAAGTATATGCATCAAAGACCGACAAAGAAATCCAGAAAAGCCCACAACAAATTCCACCCAGATCCAAATCTTATGGCCCGCCAATTGGCGGTCTGGGACCGCTAATTGGCGGCCTGGATCTCTTTCGATCCGCTCAAACTTCGGGGGCACATGTATTAGAAGGTGTTTATTCTATTTCTGGTATTTGTTTAGTCCCACATCGGGGGATTGTCCCAGATTGCCTTTTTCTATGGCTATAAATAGAACTTTTAACCTACCATTGTAATCACTTCACATTTTGAGTGGCTATTCTTCCTACTAGAAGTGAGGCCTTGAAACACACACTAAAGTAGGAGGATGCTACTTGAATTGTGAGTCATTTTAATAAAAGTTTCTTTATTATGTTGTTTGTTTCATGTTGCTTGTTTTACTTAGTTTAATTTCATTTCATTAGTTTTAGTAGCTTAGTTAATATGCTTTCCTTGTTGAGTTTAATAATTAGTCTAATGTGTAGTGAGTAGATCCATCCCTCTTTGGGGGTGGAGATGATGTTCATACATGCATTAGAGAATAGAATGAATGCTTTATATACAATGTGTTGATAAAACATGTATGTATGCTTGTTTGTTTAGGATTGAACTTATAACTTGATGAGTTTTGCCAAAATGATTAGACACCTCTCATGCTTGTTTAGGTTCTGAAATAACCAGCTTGTGTATGTAAATGTTAATCAACTAGGTTAGTGAATGGATTGATAGGTTTTGCCATAATATTTAGACACTTCCTATGCATGAAAACACTACCTTTATTTGTGCTTAAAGAATGTGTTCAACCCCCACCTCTTTGCATGTGTGCACTCACTCCACCCCTTAGGGGGTTTTCCATTTCTGAATTCCAGCACACTTATTTCGTTCTTAGTTAAGTTTTAGTTCATCATTTGTTGTTCGTTTATGCATGTGTTACTTCGTAGTGTAGTATAGCGTAGATTAGGATACTCAAACTCTCTTCCCTATTTTGCCACTTGATTTTGTGCAAACGAGAGGCTGCTCACCTCCCTGTGGACGACCCGTATTTGCCACGTCTTCACCGATGTCGTGCACTTGCGGTTTAATATAAAACGTTCAACAGGGCTAGTGGGGGCCACGGTCAGAGCTCGCATGCTCAGCCTCAAACTCCACCTTGTCACACTCCACGCCCATCGGCTATTAACTAGAAGAGTCTCATTTGCTAGGCTTTGTGTGGAGGTGGATGGAACGTTCAAGTATCCTGAGTTCGTGGAGATTCAAATCGAAGGCAGTGATTGGGAAAAGGTGGACATTGAGTATGAGCTTAAGCTGGGGCATTGTGGAGTATGTTTGGAGTTTGGAAACACTCAGGTTCGGTGCCCACAAAACCAGCATAAGCAGGTGAAGGTGGCTGGAAAAATGGTTGTGAAGTCCACTCCAAAGGTACAAGGTTGGGTGAAGGTTGGCCAAAAAGGAGAGACGAAGAAGAGTGGCACATCTGGGGTGAGAGAACATGAAGAAGAGAGTGGAGTAGGAGGCGTGAGCGAGTGGGAAACTGCTGACCCTCAAATGGTGGCCGTCGAGCATGATGAAGGTGAAGGCGTGGAGACACAAGTGGAGGCCATAGTGGAGATGGATACCATAATGTAGGTGGAGACAATAACGGAGACCTCAACGGAAAAAGTAAGCTCTGGAACGGAGTTTGTGAGGCCTGAGATAACGGAAAATCAATCTTTGCTTTTAGAAGAGGAACCAATCAGCATTGAGAGTGCTGGTGGAGAACTTTTGAATGCACCAACCGTGGAGTAGTTCCCTCCTTTGGGGGGGGGGGACAAAGGCTGCTCCAGGATGGAAGCATGTGAGCCCAAGAAAGGAGCCAATCATGAGGCAGCTTCGTGGGGAAACAAACAAAGTTCTGGTCCACCAATCATGGGGGAGAACCCCAAAGGAGTATGCTTTGCTCCAGAAGGAGGTAACATGGCTGGAGACACTTCATGTGGAGACCAACGTGACATGCATGGTGGAGGAAAGAAGCTCAGTGATTATCATCATTTCATGCTTACATTTGTATATTATATCCATTATGTTTCACCTAAACAATGCTACGTGATGCGTTTTATGTTTGAATTTCAGAAATAAATAGGTTTGAAGAGAAGAAGCATAAAAGGACCTAAAAGCAGGAAAAAAGACTGAGTTGAAAGACTCGAGGACTAAAATACAAGATCGAAGGACCTGAATGTAAGATCGAAGGACCAATGAGCAAACAAGAATACTCCACACCATCATAGGGAGTATTTTGGCAATTCTATTCGGGTCGGAGCTCCAGCAAGCGAAGTAGATGCATCAAAGACAAACAAAGTCATCCACAAAAGCCCAGAAGAAAATCCAGAGCGATCCAAACCCTGTAGACCGCCAATTAGCGGTCTGGGACTGTTGATTGGTGGTCCGGGTTGCTCCGGATCCGCTAAGATTTATGTGCGTCGTGTATTTGAGCGTATTTAGTCTATTTTTGCTATTTGTTTACTCCCATACCGGGGGATTGTCCCGGATTACCTTTTTCTATGGCTATAAATAGAACTCTTCACCTTCTATTGTAATCACCCATTGCTTGGTGGCATTCTCTATACTTGGAGTAAGCCTTGGAGCAAAATGTCAAGGTGGAGAAGAATGCTGCTAGTGATGTGAGTCATTTAATAAAATAAATTTTCCATTGTTTTGTTCTTATGTTGTTTCTTTATGCATGCTTAGCTTAGTGTTCTTTCTTTGATTGTATGCTAAAGTAGTTAGAATTTTAATTGTTAGAATAATGTGTAGTGAGTAGATCCATCCCCCTTTGGGGGTGGAGATGATGTTCATACATGCATTAGAGAATGGATATGGATGTTTTATTTTGATTGTGTTGATAAATGTGAATGTATGCTTGCTTGTTAGAGTAGAATACTACACTTGATGGGTTTTGCCACACATCTTAGACACCTCCCATACTTGTTTAGGTTCTGAAATAACCAGCTTGTGTATATGAATCTTAATCAACTAGGTTAGTGAATGGATTGATAAGTTTTGCCATAACCTTTAGACACTTCCTATGCATGAAAATACTACCTACATTTGTGCCTATAGAATGCATTCTTCACCATACTTTTACATGTGTGCACACACTTCACCCCTAGGGGCCTTTCTCTTTCTGATTTCTAATCTTTGTATTAAGTTCTTTTAGTTTTTTTCGAAGTAATCATTAGTTGCTTTGCTTTGCATTTTCTTCTTAGTAGTTTATTTAGTGTAGCGTAGATTAGCATAAACAAAACTCTTCCCCCTTTTGTTGCCACTTGATTTCTAAAAAAACCAGAGAGTTCTCTCCTCCCTATGGATCGACCCGTATTTGCCTCGTCTTCACCAACACCGTGCACTTGCGGTATTATAAACGATTAAACAAGTTTTTGGCACCGTTGTCGGGGAGGCGCCAGTCCAGACTCTGGTTTGGACGATTCAAGTGGATTTAATTTTTGTTTTCTAGTTTTCTTTGTTTCAGGAGACTTTGAGGCTAAAGAGAAACCACCTGGAGAAATTTGGAGCAGAACAGAGAAGCATGGACCGCCAATCAGCGGCCTGAGATCACCAATCAGTGGTTTGGTGAGCTCTATTTCCTTCGTTTTTTCTTTGGCTTATTGTATTATCTGATATAGTTATCTGGGACTCCATTTGGCATGTTTTGACTTATATTTTGTTCCCAGATCAATAATCAATCTCTATTTAAGCAACTTGGACCTTAAAACCCAAAGCAAAAGATTAGGCATTCTTTCTGGTTTAGGTCATGCATCATGTACTCGACTTAGGCATGTAGATTGTCTTTTCTTTTAGCTTCACTTTCAGTTGCTGAGTGTTGGCGTGAGGTACGCATTTCCTACTCTCATTCATGCATTTCGTATGGACATGCATTAGTTAGTAGGAATTGCATTGCAACAAGTGTGAGTTGAACATTTGTTTGGAGAGTTGATTGCTAGATTAAGACTCCAAAATGCTACTAAGGAGGGGCTGTCCCATATAAGATAAGGTGGGGGATTTCATCACCCTTTCATTCGCCCCAAAAACCACATTAATCAAGAGCCTAATTTTAAAATCAAGTAGACATTGGCCCTAAGGATCTCAGACGCATTAGGAGAGTGATCCGGTCACGCCCGTCATGGCCTGATCGGCGTTGCCTACTTTGTCGGTAGTAGCAGAGACGAGATCTCTGGATCTTGACTCACTTGCTGGGCTTTTTGGTCCTCGTCGTAGGGAGGTGAGGCGTGTTGAGCCCGTGTGACTTCGTAGTTAGGCATCGTCTAGCTGTAAGGACCTATAGCGACCTTAGGATTGTTTGAGCCTTGTTTGCTTGTGTCCTTCTACCTGTACCCATCCTCTGTAGCATAAGGACTTCTTCCATTCTCTCCTGAGTCATTCTTTCTCTCCTGTGTTCCCCCGTCTTCTCCTCTACGCACATTCTTTGTTAAAATAAAAAAAAAGTTTTGGTTTGTGTGTGTGCACCTTTGTGCATGCTTTCGTGGGCACGAGACGAGAGTGGCCGTTAGACGAGGTGTGTCGTCAACCCTGCTTCGGTAGTCGATTTCTCTACGCCTTCCTCCTCTCGTGTCGCACACAGTCCGGGTTCAATGGCTTCTAATTTCCGCGAGGAGGAGCAGTTGCTGGACCCACCTATTCCACATGTTCTTCGTGTTGTCGCTCCCATACCTCTACGTGATCGATGCTACCCGAGCCGTACTACTCTACCCTCATGCATCGTATTGCCAAAGGCAAATGGGAACCATTTTGAGGTTAAGCCTCAGTTTATTCCATGCTCCCTCACTTCACTGGGAAAGGTGACCCCTATATCTTTCTCAGGGAATTTGAGGAGGTCTGTGCTATGTTCAAGCTGCAACAACTTACCACAGACTCCATCCATCTTAGGCTTGTCCCCTTTGTGCTGAAGGATGATGCCAAGAAGTGGTTGTACAGCAACCAGGCAAATGCGTTTAGGACTTGGGATGAGTTTCAATCTGCATTCCTCAAGAAGTACTTTCCAAATCATCGGACTCAAAAATTGAGGAACGAAATCAATTCGTTCTATCAACTTGAGACCGAAACATTTCATGCATATTTAAAGAAGTTCAAGGAGCTACTATCCTCATGCCCTCACCATGGCATCGAGTTGTGGAGCCTTTGTCAAATTGTCTATGAGGGTCTTCCCACTCCGTCCCGAACGCTCCTTGAGTCCATGTGTCAAGGAGAGTCCAATTGTCCATGTGTCTATGAGGGTCTTCCCATTCCGTGCAAAACCCCTTGAATGGGACTTCCGCCTTCAGACGTTCCTAAGTTAAAAGAAATGTTTTGGTATATTAGTAGAAATCATGATTTGATTTACGAAATTAATAAAATTTCTCATGTATGTTCAGGTTATTTCGTGATTACAATAAATGATTCGGATTGTGTTTGTGTGCCTTGTCTTGGTATAAGAAATATTTTTGTCGTGTTTGTGTCTGGTCGAATTGACTAATACATGTAAAAAACACGACATGAAAGTACCCAATATATACGACACGATTGCCAAGTCTAGTGTTTCCCAATTAATGTCAACAAGTTTGAGTTGGCACACTATGTTGAACATTTTTAAGTACAATAAATGAAAAGGAATCACAATCTGCAGTGGATTTTTGTGTTACTTGGTCATGAATAATTTCTGTATTATTTTCTAATGTATTATAAAAATGAAGGACATGCATATTCCAGTGATGTTTAAGAAAGAAGTTGACTATGGACATGTTGTAAAATTTACTTTTTATGAGTAAAAAGACAACTTTGTTGTGTCAATACCATGTCGAAAATTAAATCCATTGCTATAAGTTCATGAGGTGGATGGAAACACATCTGTGGAAAATGCACTACCATAGAAAATGGAATGTACGTTGGATGTACAGGAGTATATACGTTGGATATCAGCATTCCCAGATCCGACGTCTATGTGTACGTCGTCTCTAGATAGACGTTGGACGTGCTAAATCTGATGTTTATTCGTAAAGAATAGACGTCCGCTATACGTATCAGCCGACATCTATACTTAAAGAATAGACGTCGGCCGTTATGTGGGACCGACGTGTATTCATTAGCATACACGTCGGTTAAATAACAAACGACATCTATTCTTAAGGAATAGACGTCGTCTGATACGTACAACCGACGACTATACCTTTCTTCAGGGGAATAGACGTCGGCTAATACAAACATCCGACGTCTATTCCTAAACCTGGACAACAACAAAAAATATCATCCTGCACACTTGTATTTAGTCATCGTATTTGTAATTGGTGTACATACATCCTTCACAAAATTCGTTCACAAATACATACACACTTTCATCCACATGTACATACAAGCATACATGCACAAACACAAACATACAAGCATACATCCACAAATAAAGAAGCATACATACAAGCATACACAATCATTCAACACACTTGGAATTAATTCATATATAAACACTTGGCATTCATTCTAAAATTGAGGCGATTATATTAAGGCATAATTGTATGTTTGTAATACAAGTGAACATGTTAACTAAATTATAAAAAAATGCTAGTGACAGGAGAACCTCTTAGTTCATCAACATGTTTCTGATAAAATAGCGAGCCCATCGGTCGCGAGTATCATCGAGCTCCTATTGCGAGAAGGGATCACTACTTTTTGGGAAGACCTATTAGAATACAAGTATAAATTTTAATATCTAAATATTGAAACTAGAACTGTACAAGTGAATAACAATCTATATTACCTCAGATAGGCATATTTCTTGAGTTGCCAATTAGAGGATTTCCTTCATATATCTCATCACGTACTAACCACATTCCGTATTTCCAACCTGCTTCCGGTACTACAAACATAGAAATTCGCTAAATATATGTTCCTAACTTAATTAACAAAAATGGAAGAGAACGTACTCTCATTCCATGCCATGTTATTCCCACTTTTGTGGTTGTTCTCCTGCCACCTAACGCTCTGTAAACCTAAATTGCCCTGAGTAGCACAAGTTATTGAAAACCTTCATTCAATAATACTAATAAAAATCCACAAATTACAAATAGGAGGACTAAAACGAACTTACAAATTTAGAAGTTTCTTTATTGTGTCCAGTGGTTTATTCGACCCCAACGGATCAAACCAATATGCCGAATTAATCGTGGGGCATACAACGACAAGCATCCATTGAGCCCTATTATAAATATAATTAGAAGCTTATTACAAAATAAAATTGCACTTTGAATTACAAAGTTTACCTCTCATGATAAGGGAGCAGATAATATCTTTTGTCTTCTTCTTTCATGAGAGTCCCATGTTGACCCGATTTATCGTCATTCTCGTATATATATGTAGATGGACTGATAAATCCAAATACTTGATCATAAACACACTACATCCAAACCCCTCAAACTTCGACACAACACCAAAATAATGTGTGGATGATATTTCAAACATGTACATTGAAGGGTACATATTATTTAATATGTGGGTTTATATTTAAGCCGACGTAATTTTAAGGTGTTATTGGTAATCAATAGAGTATTATTTTAAGTACGCTTGCTATTACTCATCTTATGAGTTATGATGGCGCCTTAAGTAGCTATAATCGCACATCTAGAGCAGTGGAATAAAAATTACCACTTGAACCTAAAATTGTAGGGATTTGTAATATTGCCAAAGGGGGCGACAATTGTTAGACTATTTTTGCACATAAGGCTGCACTTTAATCTATTAAATAGTTCGTATAATAAAATAGATATATTGTAGGTCAGATCTTTGGGTTTTTGAAACATATTGTGAGAAGCATATTGGACATCCATATTAAACAGAAGCACTCTACTCTTGTGAGGTCAGATTTTTGGGTTTTTGAAACAACTAAAACTAAGAGACAAAATGAGTTGAATCACGAACCAACAGATGCACGTCCTCCTTCTTCTCAAACGCGTTGCATGAAAGCCGTTAATGGGGACAGACTCTTACATGGGGACACAACCAAAATCCACCTTAAATCTGAAACTAAACCAACCAAAACTAAACCAAAACTCTTACAATGGTTAGGGAAGTGGAGGAAGACAAAGGAAGACGGAGGAGGAGGGTCGCTGCAATGGTGGTCGCGGAGGAGGAGGAGGTCACGGAGGACGCTACGGTGGTTGAAGGAGGCTACGTTGGTTAGGGAAGTGGAGGAAGACGACTGGTGTTGCAGAGGCTAGGGTTTTGGTCGGGTTTTGGCTGGAGTGGTCGCGGAGGAGGAAGGCAGCTAGGGTTTTCGTCGGCCAACAGAAGAGATTAAAGATAAAAACTGAATGGATACTTGGCATCATTAGACCTATAGACGTCGAATTTCACTCTCACTTGACGTCTATCCCACGACGTCTATACGGGATGGGGAATAGATGTCGTATGTACAAATATCTGACGTCTATATGTCGACGTCTGAGCGTTATAGATGTCGGACGCTAGTGCATGTTCAAACACCCGACGTCTATAGTAAATAATAGACATCGGTCGTGATGACATCCAACGTCTATACGTCCAGTAAATAATAGACGTCAGTCGTTAATACATCTGACGTCTATTAGGTGACGAGTATGCACTGTTTTGCACTAGTGATGGCTTCAGTTTCAAAATCACAACTACAGTAATGTTAGCTAGGTTGACATCGTGCCTGGAAAAAGCATTAAGGCTTTAGTGGTAAGAAAACTGAAAACTTCAAAGACAAACTTTAAAATCAAACTCGTGCTATAGCCTGCAGTTTTGGTTGTTGTTTACAAAATTCTGATATAAAAATAGAGAAATCAGGAAAAGGGGATTAAAGAAAAGTAGTGCGATTATACTCATGTAATGGGGACTTAGATTCCCTTCATTTACTTGAGGATCAAGTTCTTTCAATACACTATCGGTACATTTTTATCCACAATTCATACGCATTATTGATCGACTACTGATTACATGCTCAATTAGCATTGAATTGATCAAGCAATGATCACTTGGCAAATCTTTTACTAATCCAAACCATCCAAATCAATCCATAGAAATCCAATCAAGTAACATTTCTAATTAAGCATACAAATTCACTAATTAAACATACTTTAAACATACAAAATGACATAAAAATTGTAATTAAACCCACTTTAATCGTACAAAAACATGTAATTAAAAACAATACACCGATGGAGGAGACGTCGGTGGAGAATAAATGATTTGTCGATGATTTGTTTTGCGCCAAACAAATTATTTTTCCGCCATCTAATTATTCAAAAACTAACACTGACAGTCGATATCCTTCGGCGTGGTTTGCTGGTTTGACGAAAGCTACGAAATTATTGTCCAATGGATGTTATCCGTCGGTGGTCATAATCTCTATCTAGGAGGTCTTCCTCCACTAGCAGTTTTTTTTGGAAAACTCTATCTCTTCTAGTGTGGATGGCAGGCAAGCCTATACTTCTTGGTTTCAGTAGGACTCCTTACGAGAGTTGTTTCTATCTACTATCATCTAAAAATAATCAAGTTAATAATGACTGGACGGGAGCAAGAAATAACCCCTCACATGCGAAATTATAGAAGACCAACTTTAGGTATATCTGTCAGCGTATATTAGCACCAACGAAGAATTTTATCCGTCAGTGCAAATGTACCTACACCGACGGATGCTTGACCGAGTGATAACAATTCGTCAGTAAAGCTTGTTTTTCTAGTAGTGGTTTTTGGTACAATCGAAAATCGTAAAATATCATAATTATTTCATATAACATTACGAAATCGACAAATATAGCGCGTTCATTTTTATTTTTGTCTTTATTCTATTGAAAATGTATATATAATTTTATGATTTTTAACTTGTATGTAAAACATGTTTCATCGATCAAAATATACGATTTGGATTTTCAGACATGTTAAAATTCAAAATTAATTTGAGTAACTTGACTATTGAGGAAATGGAACAAATCCCAACCCAAGTAAGGGATATATGGTCTTACATATATATCGGTTATTGGATTATGAAAGGGTATACAGTTGTTGGTTGCCAGGATTAGTTATTTAGTGGGCGAACCGTCCATTAATTGGAGCTTTGATATGACATGGCCAATTCACATCTTATGGTATAATTTGAAAGAGATATAGTTTTGGTTGGATATGCTTGTATATGATTTGAAAGAAAATGTTATGTTTGGACACAGTTGTCATTTTAAAGATTAAAGATCTTCTAACTAAGGTAAGTCAAGTTGATTTTTTTCTACTTCACTCCCATCTTAAGAACATGGACAAGTGCCCAAATTTGGGTAAAATTTCACCTTAACCACAATCGTGCAGAATAGGAAATAAACGTCGCCAAATATACGTTGGTCTCCCTTAAACGCGATGTCTATAGGTGTATACGTCGCATGTAAGGGAGGCCGACGTCTTATATATAAACGTTGGTTTTCATAGTATAACCGACGTCTATACATCCTTAATCATTTATTAAATAAAATTATAATAAGAAAGGTATGTAACTATTCCAATTTCAAACGAAGACATTCAATGTTTCAATGTAATTATCCCATATGTGTTGAAGTTTTGTCCCACATTGGATAAGAATTTTTTGTTGGTGGGTTGATGTACTATACCACTCCCTTACTTCAAAATGGGAGTTGGGTACCATACTACTTAATGTACTTGGGCTTGGCAATCTTGGGCTTAATTAATGGTCAAAAGATGGGCACTTGGGCAACTTGGGCTTGATTAATGTACAGGTTGAATGTCTGTTACAGGTCGTAATGCATGTTTTTGGTTATTTAAAGATATAGATGTAGGACGTATATAGCCGACGTCTATACACCAGGACATAGGCGTGAGGGACATATATGGACTTTTCTGCACTAGTGTCACGTGATTTTTAAAGTTCAACATCAACTTCAAGCTAGAAGATTCTACATTTTTATATTATGTAAATTCATTTTTTATGATATTACACTACATATTGAGGTTCAAAAGAAAATTTGACAACAATAAAACCAAGAAGAATCAGCAAAAAAGTTGTGGGCTTTGAGTAGCAGAGATGCTTCGGTAGAAAGGATAGTAGTCATATCGTAGCTTGCAACTTCCCAGGACAAAGTTTTTTATTTCCCATTCATTTTCTGATAAGTCCGTTTGAATACCCTTAAGCCCTACTGTTAACTCTCTCTCTCTCTCTCACCTCTCTCTCCCCCTCAAATCCCTAACCCCTCCTCAAACCCATCTCTCTCCCCCATCCTCATCCCTCTCACCACAACTCCGGCGTCGGCAGCGACGACAATCGCGGTGAGGAGCTTCAGTGTGCTCGTGCACGCGGAGGGGAAGGTGTCCCCTTCTCCGGCAAGTTCTTCTCGACTTGATTTGAGTCAAGGTACGCCATCCCTTCCTCGCGTATAGAGTTAGGAGGTCGGGGTAGTGGGAGGGGGTGCTGGGGAGGTAGGTCGGAGTTGCGTCGGAGGCACAAACGCGCGTGTGCGTTGGAGTTGCGCGGGCGACCGCGAGAGCCGTGCAACTAAGTGGAGGCGGTGTCCTTCGTCCTTTGCACCCAGCGGCGATCTTCCTGTGGTGACGACACGGTTGGAGTCCGGCGACCGGAGTTGGCTGGATTTTGGGTTGTCGGGTGGAGGAGAAAGGATTGGAGATTTTGCATAATAGTGATGCATGTTAGTTGTAATTGGGTAGGTTGATTAAAGATTGGGTTATTTGCAGCAAAACCTTGAGTTTAATGATTTTGGTTAACAATGTTAGTAATTGGGAAATTTGCTGAATAAACTCTGCTTTTATGAGTATTTAATTGAATAGATTAATAACTTGTTTAATTGCAGAATAAACTCTGGATTTAATTGTATTGGTTTAATTGATTAACAATTGGATTAATTGCTGGAAAAAGTCTGAAATCTATTGTATTTGAATAAAGAAATTATAATTGGGTAATTTACTGTTTTCCTCAAAACTTTTGGGAATTGTGAAATATAAATACACTTTTGGCAAATTGCACTTATACCCTTGTACCTTGATTTGTGGACTTAGAGCTATAATTTCACTACGTTGCTTATATGATTTTATAGTCTTGTTTATTCTTTATTTATTTTTCTTTATAACTTGTCGGGGTTGTGGGCCCGTGTTGTTGGGGGTAAATTGCATTTACCCATTACTTATTGAGACTATGAGAATGTGAGAGGTTCATCGAACCGATTCTCCACCCACGTTATTATGAGTGGCCGTTAGAGCGTTGCTCACGGACCGGGACGTGTGGTCGAGTAGTGGAGGAGACGTGTGAGGCACGTATAACTAGATGTTAGAGTGTTCCCTTATTGGGGCGGTCCGGGATGGTTTACCAGCGTCGTTACGAGTGACCGCTGGAGCTAGGCTCGCGGGCTCAGGCGTTGTGGTTGGATTCCCGGAGTCGGTTTTCCTCTGTGTTGTTGCGGTTTGGAAGGGTCCACCCATGTTGTGGTGAGTGACTGTTAGGGGGCGTTGCTCACGGGCTCGTGCGTGTGGTTGGAGTAGGGTTTTGCCTTGTGGGCCGGATGCGCGATCTTGTCGAGGGTGCACGTTCGACCTTGCTGGGCGCGTGGTCACCCTTGGACGTGTGACAGTTCTGCCGTGAGAGCAGGTCGAGGGTTGCCTTGTGGGTCGGATGCGCGGTGGGGGTTGAGGTGCACACTCGACCTCATTGGGCGCGTGACCGCCTTGGAACACGAGACTAGTGTGAGTCGTCAGGGACGGCTAGACCTTGTTCGGTGTCAGGTTAGGGGAAGTGTACTGGGTCTTGATTTGAGACTCATGCGTGTATGTTCGTGTGCAAGTGGGACGCGGTAGGTGATTGAAGGTGACTTGGGCTTGGGACGCGTGGACTATATCTGTTGCGCTTAGTGTCATGTATTTTTTTCCTACTCCTCTTAGTAGTTGTGTAGTAGGACTCAGAGTTCTTGTATTTTCCTTCCGCATTGTACTTTGACTTTGAATTTATTATAAATTTTAATTGAGGCCTCGAGTTGGTTGTTTCAGTTAATGTATATTTTTCGCTTCCTCTTAGTGTTGTGATTATTGTTGTGTCCGAGTGCAGATTATGGGTGTTACACGTACTTTAAGACAAGTATTACAACCCGTCTGGTTCCGATCCCTTGTGCACTGCACCAGCCCTAACATTGTCGTCGTTCTACTTACAGCGGCATCTCCGGTGGCAAAAAACATTGGAGACGACGTCTGATTTGTCGCTTCAGTGATTAAATCTTTGAACAACGAAGCCTACGCTGTTTTGAATTCCACGAGATCAGTGCATGGTAATTGACTAACCTTGTACATCACTGCGGAGGCATCAGGTATGGAGAAGAAGCTATGGTTTGCATAACGCACAAGGCAATTTTCACAAGATGCATACATTGAGTTGTAGTGAATCATGTCTCAATGTCGGACAAAATCAACCGCTCTAGTGAGGCATTGGTGGCACGCTTCGGTGCTAAGATCGCCTCGGCAGGAGGCAAGCCCGAATAGTTGATCAGATTTTTGGCCGATGGTACCCGTGGAGAATCCTATGGAAGTTGCGTTTGAGGTAACGGAGGAAAGCAGCTCATTGGGTTCATTCTTGTGTGGCAAGCTGATGGTGTTATTGGGATCGAAAGTGGCACTACAACTCAGTCGGCCATCAACCACTGCGACAATTACAATTTCAAATAATGTGATTAAGAACAATACCTTTGTAAGTAACATTGTGTTGTTCTATCTATCAAGTACGTGAATTTTCTGCCTTATAGCTCTGTCTCCATAAATTTTGTGACCAACTAATTATATAGAGTTGATATGCAATTTTATCCGTAGGCTGGTAGAAATGTCAACAAGTTTGGGTACACTAGTGCAGAATAGGCTTTACTCGTTGGCCGTTAGAACGACCGACGTCTAGTAGACGTCGGTTGATACTATGGACGACGTCTATATGGTCCTATAGACGTCGGCCATTGCAATACCAAGTTTAACCGACGTCTATAGGGTATAGACGTCGACCTATAGACGTCGGTTGTTGGAATACCCTGTGAAGCCGACGTCTATAGAGTATAAACGTCGACCCATAGACGTCGGATGGTATAGACGGCCGACGTCTATATTCCACGCATATAGACGTCGAGGTATAGACGTCGAATATCTATAACATCTGACGTCTATATGTCTTAAGGAAATTGAGCATACGCATTTCTGCCATTCATCTCAAACAAAAACCCACCCAAACACTAGCCGTCCCGCGACTGAACTCTCCTCCGCGACCGATCTCCAACCGATCTGCACCATCTCCGGCACCACAGCATTCATGGACCTGATGAATAGGACCTTTCAGCCGTACCTCGACAGATTTGTCGTTGTCTTCGTGGACGACATTTTGGTGTACTTCGTAGACAGAGAGCAACATCAAGAGCACCTGAGGATTGTGCTTGGCCTCCTGAGAGATCGGCAGCTTTATGCCAAATACACGAAGTGCGAGTTTTGGTTGGCTCAAGTGGCATTTATGGGGCATATTGTGTCAGCGGATGGGATTTCGGTGGATCCGGCGAAGGTCGAGGCCGTGACTCAGTGGAGGGCCCCGACGAGCGTTACAGAGATCAGGAGCTTCGTGGGACTGGCAGGGTATTACAGACGGTTCATTTAGGATTTCTCCAGACTTGCTTCGCCACTGACAGTGTTGACGCAGAAGGGCGTCAAGTTTGTTTGGTCCCAGAAGTGCGAGGACAGCTTTTAGGAGCTGAAGAGGCGATTGACGACAGCACCATTTCTGACGCTACCGAGTGGTAATGGCGACTATGTGATATACAATGATGCGTCAGGGATTGGCTTAGGTTGTGTTCTGATGCAGCACGGGAAGGTGGTGGCGTACGCTTCGAGGCACTTGAAGGTCACGAGAGGAACTACCGTACTCATGAGCTGGAGTTAGCAGCGGTGGTTCACGCGTTGAAGACCTGACAGCACTATCTTTATGGAGAGCAGTTCGAGGTCTTCATGGATCATCAGAGCCTGAAGTATTTGTTTTCGCAGAAGGAGCTGAATATGAGGCAGCGCAGATGGCTCGAGTTCATTAAGGACTACGACTTCACCATCTCCAATCATCTGGGGAAGGCGAATTCGGTTGCAGATGCGCTGAGCAGGAAGGTGGAGGTATCAGTTGCGAGTTTGTGCATTCAGGAGTGGTGGTTACTCGAGACATTGTTAGAGTGGAGGCCATTCATAGAGGGCTCTGAGGGAGCAGTGATTGTTGGGCTTCGGGTGGAGCAGTAGACTGCCTCGCGTGTTGTTCAGGGTGAGCATGGGGATGAGGAGTTAGCTGGTTTGCTACGGTTAGCTTCCAGAAATGGATCAGACTTCAGTGTGGGCGTTGATGGTGGTTTGAGGTTCAGGAGTCGGATCTGGGTGCCGAAGGTTGATGAGCTGAGGGATGACATCATGGAGGAGGCACACAGAGCGACATACACCATTCACCCTGGGTGCACGAAGATGTATAAGGACCTGCAGCGGAACTTCTGGTGGAAGGGCATCAAGAGGGACATTACAGAGTTTATGGACCGATACTCAGTCTGTCAGCAGGTGAAGATTGATCATTAGCGACCAGCAGGACCGATGCAGAGTATTGAGCTGCCAGAGTAGAAGTGGGAGCACGTGATGATGGATTTCGTCACAGGACTGCCAAAGACGAGGAGATTCCACAACGCGAATTGAGTGATAGTCGATCGACTGACAAAGTCAGCGCATTTCTTAGCGATCAGGACCACGTTGCCTATGGAGGATCTAGCTAGGTTGTGTATGGAGGAGATAGTTAGGCTACACGGAGTACCAATGAGCATCATCTCTAATCGAGATCCCAGATTCTGTGACATAACTGACGTCTACTCTAAATCATATACGTTGTCTATTATATGACCGACGTCTATACCTAAAGCATAGACGTCGGTTTTTGTCTAGGCCGACGTTTATGCGTTAACGAATACACGTCGGCTTCTACGTATAGCCGACGTCTATTCTTTAGGTATAGACGTTGGTGATATAATAGACGACGTCTATGTATAGACGACGCACACATATACGTCGGATCGGGGAGTGCTTATATCCGACGTTTATAGCCCCATACATCCAACGTATATTCCATTTTCTGTAGTAGTGCATTCATAACAACCTCACCGAGATTAAGGATGCCTTGTGCGATATGAACTCGAGGAAGGAGGATGGTGATGATCGGTGCAGTAAGTTCAGTGTTGAGGTCTGCATCAACCTCATGGTGGACTGCAGGTGAGCGGGTCGGAGCCAGGAACGAAGGAATTCGCGAAGGTCTTAAGAAAATTCAAGAATTACGGCGAGTGTAAAAAAAATATTTTGGGCGATAATCAAAAGACGAGGGCCTATTTGATGAAGGACCTGCTCACGATCGAAATGAGTACTCACTATAATGGAACAAATGTAGGAGTTCTGAACTGATGAAGTTAATGTTTGATGTGTAATCCGTTCATAAATTCTTCTATTTCTTGTGTTACTTTCCTATGTTCAGCAAGACATTCGTTTTTTGTGACTTTAGTTGTTCTATTATCCTTAAGGAGTTCTCAAGGTTTATGGATGTAAGGTTCGCGGATGTCTTGAAGCAGGATTTATTAGTTCTTAATGTATGTGTATGGATTATTGCATGTATTTCAGGTGGTTTGTCTTACAACCTCCACTAAAGGTGCAGGTCATTCTGGATGTAGGGATTTTTTTTGATACTTTCTAATATATTTCTTTGGATCTAATGCATGTAGCTTAGGTCATTTTAGCAGCAAGCTCCCCCAAAATTCGTAAGCTCTAAACAGGTGGATAATGGACTTGTTGTCGGTTACTTTGCTGGACAAAGTATTTCTTGCATGTAGTTAGTTTGATGTTGTTAGTTTAATAATTCTTGGTTTCTTGCTTACTCACTTGTTGCTTGGGAATTTATAGTTTGATCGAAACTCTACACAGCGAATAGAGAACTATCCACAATAAATATTAGAGAGTGAAACCATAACTCCTAATTCCATTGCACATAATGTCCGACAAAACAACCACAACTAAGATAAATTTTATAAAGGCCATCCCATCAGTTTAATTACAAAATGAAGGACCCAAGGTCCTTAAGATGACCGAACTGCAGTTATAATCAAGGACACGTACACTACAACAACGACCACTGAATAAACCCACATTCCAAAGCCATGCAAGATCAGAAGGGAGTTGGCGCAGCGAGAATCCTAAACACCTATACTATAGACTCTTCTCATCTCAACCTATGCAAAAACCATCTGGACCTGCCCCAGCCATCTACACTTGGGAGCACCGGTCAGACATTCCCATGTTTGCAAGGTAGACCACACAGAGGGGACGTGCATCTAGGATGGGGGCTTCCACGGCAAGCATTCCAATGGAGTTCGGGCTTGGGGGCGGGTTCGTGCTTCTTGTTCCACCATGCAAATGTATCCATAGGAGCTTGTTGTTCGTGCTGCTTGTTCCACCATACATGCTTCTTGAAGCGCATTTTGCCCTTGCCCTTGCACTTGCCCTTACGGCGGGAGTGTCCTGCAAGTTTTTAAAAAGTATGAACCTTGTCACGAACTAAATTGCATGGACTATTGTACTAGGAAATGACTACAACTTTAAATGCAGGTTATATTCATGAGCTTAATAAAAATACCCAAAGAAACAGCAATGAAAATCTATCTATAAAATCATTACTTCTGAGTGATGTCCGTTGATACAATTACAAATATAATCATCTAACACAGTGGGTTACAGATGTCGAATAAATATTTCAGCAGAATCATGATTAAGCCAACGTAAAAATTCATGTTTGAACAATAAACAACGAAGAATAATGATCAGAAAACACCTTACAAACCGAGCCGTCAAATTCCGACTTGCCTTAGAGAAAATATCGCTCCCACGTACCAGTGCGATGGGTCTGACACTTTTCTACCAGGATAGAAAGGTTCCTTCATCAAGTAGGCGAACACCAGAGCCGATGAACCTCAAAAGCATATCAAAACCTCTCAAGAATCGACCACCAGTGAACGCTAGAATTCGTGGAGACAAAAATTGCTGGAGCGATTTTTCGTTGAGAGAGAGAAAAATAAAAGATGTGTATTATTTTGTGTTTTTATTCTGGGTGGAGTTCAAGACATTATATAGTAGTCTATAACCCAAAATATGATCCCTTAATCCCCACTAACAAGGGCCCATTGTAGGATCGTGTGGGTCTATGGGTCCACAAACTAATCACAATTAAACCCTAATTTACTACTTGGTTGATCGATCAAAGAAATGCAGCGGAAATTTAAACTAAAACAAACACAAGTAGAAAGGTAATGCAAACCACAAGAAGACACGTCGGTTTTATAGAGGTTCGGCCGCGCCTACGTCCTCTCTTGCAAGCACCTCTCGAATCTCCGTTCGAGCCCCTCTTGCGTCTTCACTATGCCTCCCCGTTCCAGGCCGGGAGCAATGCCTTTTACAAGTCTTCAAGCTCGCGAACAACCCTCGCCGAGCTTGGCACCACCTCTCACAAACTGAGAGAATCTCTTCGGGCTTTCACCGAAGTCCTTGCTTCTTTGTCTTGGGCTTTCACCAAGACCCTTGCTCACTTTACAACAATAGTAACTTGAGTGGAATTCACTCTCTAATTGAGCACAACAATTGCTAGGTGATTGTATGATGATTGATGTGGAAATTAGGCTTTGGATGGCTAATTTGGAGCTTGGAGGTTGTGGAAAATCTCACTATAGGTTTGACACTTTGGAGTTGTGAAATCTTGTGTAAAACTAAGTGTGAACCTCTATTCATAAGCTCCTAAAGATTTCTATACGTTTGTACAAGATTTGATTGGGTTTTGTGCAAAGTACACAAAACAGAAAATCGGATTGCAAAAAACTGTCCAGCAACGGTCGACCGAAAGATATCACGGTCGACCGAACCCTTGAGTAAGTTAAAGGATTGGTTGACCGAACATAGGTATTGGTCGACCTAACACTTAAGTTCTATAAGTCAACGGTCGACCGAACAGGTACTGGTCGACCGAACTACAGGGTTCGGTAGAGGGAAAACTCGATCGGTTGAACTAAGCATGTGTCGGCCGATAGCAGGTAGATTTTCCCTAATAGCAGGTCGACCGCACAAGGTATTTTTTTCGACTGGTTCAAAAGTATTTGGGGGTGTATTAAGAGAAAAATGTGTATACGACCGTTGTATAATACGACAAATATAACGGTCGTATTTTTACCAGAAATAGCAAACGAAACAGTCGACTGAAGATCTACCGGTCGACCGAACAGGTCTGGGTAAACGGTTAACAGAAGTGTGATCGGTTGAACTGATTGGTCTGGTATAACAAATATTGTGTATAACCGGTCGACCGAAAGGTGAACGGTCGACCGAACTCTGGCAGACTGGCGACCAATGTTTTAGGTGTTTAGGTGATCTAATGAAGTCCAAATGATATGATATTTTGTGTGTGACTTCTACAAGGAACCTAGTGTGTGAATGTATGCATATTAGCTTAAGTTATGCTCAATTCACATAAGTTCCTAATACTCAAAGAAATGTAAAATTACATGTCTTCAATCCTAGCTTGATTACTTGTCTTGACTTGATTTTTCTTCTTTCTTGAGTCTTGATCACCTGTAGAGGTTAGCACAAAGCAATATATATGCAATGCAATATGTGTTCTACTCTACATGAACATAATTAAGATTAGGTTAATTAAATCATCAAAACATAGATTAAGGCCAAAAATCCAACAATCTCCCCCTTTTTGATGATGGTAACCTATATCGTAATTCTATCTAAATACATGGAATTTGTATTATGTAAACTATGCATATTAATGCTCCCCCTATGAATGTGCATAGTTTTTGTTCAATTTTATGTCAAATTCCAAGTTACCCCCTTAATTATCTCTCCCCCTTTGACATCCATCAAAAACAACAACAATTAAGAATAGAATTTGGATGTCTTGTAATGAAGTTGCTCCCCCTAAATGTTGCACTTCATTACTCTAAAAGATATAACATTTAAGCTCCCCTATCAATAAGGCTACATGGAAACTATGAGTATGATTCAAGTTAAGTTCATTTAAGTTTCAACTTAAGCCTTATTCTAACATCCATTTAAAATTCGACAATTAAAATCAATGGATGTGATAAATGATTTGCAATGAATAGAGTAAATGATTTTCAATGAATAGGGTAAGTGATTTTCAATGAATTGAACTCTAAAGATATGACAATTAAGCATATTAACTAGATTAGAGCTAATGTGACAGAAAATTCAGAAGTTGGAAATTTTATACCAATGTTGAATTCGAATTAGCTCCAATCTTTTCTTTGTGATGCAACCGGATTTGAATTTCGACGTTTTGGCTCGTCCGGTCACCACCAATCTCCTCCTCAAGCACCTACAAGTGTAGATTTAGGTACCCAAATAATTTTGGGTCCTTGAACATTAGCTTTTGGGATCCAAACCATTTTGGTTTTGGGTGCCCACACACTTGAGGAACTAGATTTAACAAATAAATGCTTGCTATTTAAAGTAGTATGAGATACATGGTTTTTCAAATGCACATTGTATCCTAAACCATGTTTAGCTAATGATTGTCTTTGACTACTCAAAAGGATATCAAGCATTTTTGTTCCTTTAGTGAACATTTCAAGATCTTTTCTTAATTGCATATTTGAAGCTTTAAGATCTACATGTTCATCAACAATGGGTGTTTTACTTAGACTAGCAAGTGATGATTCATTTGATTCAAGTCTAGTAATCACCTCATTCTTTTCATTCATGATTAGTTCAATTTGGCATTTAAGATCATTTATAGTTTTTCTAGCATTTTGTTCTTTTCACAAACGATCTCATATTATTTAACTAAATCATGAAATGCATTTTGGAGCTCATCTTTAGTAAATGTTTCATTAGATGCACTTGAGTTTGAGCTATCACTAAGATCTCTAGATGAGCAAGAATTAGAAATAGAAGAGTTAGAGGCTACCTCACTCAATTCATCTTCAATTGCCATGTGACATGAGTAAGCAAATTCTCCTTTACTATGCAAGGTGGAAGATGATGTTGATTGTGATGAGGAATCATCCCATGTAGCTTTGTGAGCTTCTTCTCTCCTTTCTCTTCTTTTGCTCCTTCCCTTCTCATTTCTTTTCTCCCCTTCTTTTCTCTCACTTTTGTCTTCTTTATTTTTGAGGTATTTGAAGAAGTCTTGGGCAAGGACCACCATTTCTTCTTCTTCATCTTCTCTCCTTGGTTCATCAAAGTTTGCATGTAATGCCACCAAGGTGTTTTTCTTTGAAGCTTCCTTCTCTTTTCGATGACTCAATTGGAGCTCATAGGCCATGAGATTTCCAATGAGTTCCTCCATCTTCAATTTGGAAAGATCGTGTGATTCTTCAATTGCGACGACCTTGTCTTCCCAATTGTTGCTCAATGACCGGAGGAATTTTCGAGTCATGTCTCCTTCATTTATCCTTCTTCCAAGAATAAAAAGAGAGTTAGTAATATCGGTGAAGCGAGTGTTCATGTCGCTTATGTTCTCACTGATTTGCATAGAAAATATTTCATATTTATGCACGAGGAGACTTATCCTAGTTTCTTTGGTTTTGCTATCACCCTCGTGATGCATTTGTAACCTATGCCATATTTCATTTGCAATTTCACATCCCCTAATTCTATTGTATTCTCCCTCATTAAGGCCACAATAAAGAATATTCATAATTTTTGAATTCATTTCAATTTCTTTCATTTGAGGCCTAGATAAAGAATCTAACTCATTTTCATTTGGGGATGTATGGAGTTTGAATAAACTTCCAATACTTAAGGTCATTTGATATTAAAAAGATTTTCATTCTATTTTTCCAATAAACATAATTTGACCCACTAAGCAAAGGAGGCCTTGTGGTGCATAAACCCTCTAAGTGATTAGATGTTGTAGCCATGCTAAAATTACGGTAAGGTAAAGAAATTTAGCTTAACAAGGCTCTAATACCAAATGTAGGATCGTGTGGGTCTATGGGTCCATAAACTAATCACAATTAAACCCTAATTTACTACTTGGTTGATCGATCAAAGAAATGCAGCGGAAATTTAAACTAAAACAAACACAAGTAGAAAGGTAATGCAAACCACAAGAAGACACGTCGGTTTTATAGAGGTTCGGCCGCGCCTACGTCCTCTCTTGCAAGCACCTCTCGAATCTCCGTTCGAGCCCCTCTTGTGTCTTCACTATGCCTCCCCGTTCCGGGCCTGGAGCAACGCCTTTTACAAGTCTTCAAGCTCGCGAACAACCCACGCCGAGCTTGGCACCACCTCTCACAAACCGAGAGAATCACTTCGGGCTTTCACCGAAGTCCTTGCTTCTTTGTCTTGGGCTTTCACCAAGACCCTTGCTCACTTTACAACAATGGTAACTTGAGTGGAATTCACTCTCTAATTGAGCACAACAATTGCTAGATGATTGTATGATGATTGATGTGGAAATTAGGCTTTGGATGGCTAATTTGGAGCTTGGAGGTTGTGGAAAATCTCACTATAGGTTTGACACTTTGGAGTTGTGAAATCTTGTGTAAAACTAAGTGTGAACCTCTATTCATAAGCTACTAAAGATTTCTAGACGTTTGTACAAGATTTGATTGGGGTTTGTGCAAAGTACACAAAACAGAAAATCGGATTGCAAAAACTGTCCAGCAACGGTCGACCGAAGGATATCACGGTCGACCGAACCCTTGAGTAAGTTAAAGGATTGGTTGACCGAACATAGGTATTGGTCGACCTAACACTTAAGTTCTATAAGTCAACGGTCGACCGAACAGGTACCGGTCGACCGAACTACAGGGTTCGGTAGAGGGAAAACTCGATCGGTTGAACTAAGCATGTGTCGACCGATAGCAGGTAGATTTTCCCTAATAGCACGGTCGACCACACAAGGAATTTTGTTCGACTGGTTCAAAAGTATTTGGGGTGTATTAAGAGAAAAATGTGTATACGACCGTTGTATAATACGACAAATATAACGGTCGTATTTTTACCAGAAATAGCAAACGAAACGGTCGACTGAAGATCTACCGGTCGACCGAACAGGTCTGGGTAAACGGTTAACAGAAGTGTGATCGGTTGAACTGATTGGTCTGGTATAACAAATATTGTGTATAACCGGTCGACCGAATGGTGAACGGTCGACCGAACTCAGGCAGACTGGCGACCAATGTTTTAGGTGTTTAGGTGATCTAATGAAGTCCAAATGATATGATATTTTGTGTGTGACTTCTACAAGGAACCTAGTGTGTGAATGTATGCATATTAGCTTAAGTTATGCTCAATTCACATAAGTTCCTAATACTCAAAGAAAGGTAAAATTACATGTCTTCAATCCTAGCTTGATTACTTGTCTTGACTTGATTTTTCTTCTTTCTTGAGTCTTGATCACCTGTTGAGGTTAGCACAAAGCAATATATATGCAATGCAATATGTGTGCTACTCTACATGAACATAATTAAGATTAGGTTAATTAAATCATCAAAACATAGATTAAGGCCAAAAAGCCAACACCCATGACCACGAAGTGGTGGGACACGTGTGCGGGTGTATGTGGGTCCATCCACCCATCCACTCCTTTCACTCTCTCCACTTCTCAACATTGGATTTTCTCAATTAAGTTGTTCATGGGCCTAGCCCAAACTTAATAATCCAACAATCCCCCAAAAATCCATTATTGATCGAGCGACCAAACCTTGCAGCCGAGTGCTTTAAGTAATGATACCTTTTAGGTTTGAACCACTACCTGAGTCCTTCAACTTCACCCCATAGGAACTAAGTGAAATGAAGTCTTGAACTTGAACTTTTGTTGTGGAGATGTCCATTGAGAACAACACCAAGTAGGTCATACTGCAATATACAGGGTGATGCTTTACGGTCATGCATCTGTATCATGTTTCATGAATGCTTTCAAAGAATTACCTTCATTCCTCTAATTGTGGCTACACAATTGCATTCACATAGTTGGGTTTCTCAAAACATGCACTGCTAACATCTTGTTCTAAAACTCAAACTCATTCAGAGTATATACTCTTACTAAACTTTTAGTTTCAGCAACATATCCATTCTTTGGGGTATTGACACAGATACAATGTATGACCTACAATGTATCACTAATTGGTTGCACTCAACTCACTCAAGAATTTGTTATTACCACATGGAACCAACTTCATGGGATCTCCACTCATATTGGTTGGGTTATCATTATAGATGAGTCGTGAAATGGGTCTCAGTCCCATCCCCAATTTGGATTTTATAACTTGAGCTAGATCAAGTCCTTTGGTGAAAGGATCAGCTATATTGTCTTTGGTACCTACAAAATCAACAACTATCACCCTTTCCAAGACTAACTCCCTTACAAACTTCAGTCTGACTTGGATGTGCCTCCTTTGTTTGTTATTATACTTTGAGCTTCTCAGATTTGCAATAGTAGTCATACTATCACAATGCACTGATATTGCAGAAAATGGTTTGCCAGTCATTGGTAATTTAGAATGGTGTATTTTCAACCATTCAACTTTCATTCCACTTGTATCCAAACCACAAAGTTCAACCTCAAACATAGACCGAGATAGTATGGTCTGTTTTGTAGACCTCCAGTAGACTGCACCTCCACTCATAGTAAAAACATACCCTGTAACACTGTTACTCCCAGAGTTTTTGGCTATCCAGCTTGCATCATTGTAGTACCCTTCGAGTACAGCTGGGAATTTTCCATAATGTAGCCGAAGGATAGAAGTACCCTTCAAGTACTTTAGTACTCTATCCGAAGCCTCCCAATGAGTACGATCAAGACAACTTGTGTGTCTACAAAGTTTGCTCACCGAGAATGAAATATCTGGTTGTGTGCAATTTACAAGATACATCAAGCTACCTATAATCTGAGAATATCTCAATTGTGAAACAGGAACACCACTCTTGTTCTTGTACAGAGGTTTTGAAGAATCATATGGGGTTTTCACAAATCTACAATTTGTATAGCCAAATTTGTCAAGAACTTTCTGAACATAATGAGATTGAGATATAGAAATATTATCAACTGACCTAGTCAGTTTGATACCCCAGATCACATTTGCAACACCCATATCCTTCATCTCAAACTTAGTACACAAGAAGGATATTAAGGTTTGAGCCAAACAATAATATGTCATCAATATATAAACACATTGCAATGCATGCATCACCATGAACTTTGCAATAGACACACTTGTCGGAATCAATAAACTGGAATCCAAATGATAATATAATTTTGTCAAATTTCTCATGCCAAGCTTTTGGGACATGTTTAAGTTCATAAAGACACTTAAAAAGTTTACAAACTTTGTTCTTGCTTTCGGAAGCTACAAATTCTTCAGGTTGATCCATATAAATTTCTTCTTCAAGATCACCATGAAGAAAAGTAATTTTGACATCCATTTGATGGATCGTAAAATCATATACAAATGTCAATGCTAAAAGCACTCGGATAGTAGTCATACGAGACACTGGAGAATAGGTATCAAAATAGTCTATTCCTTCCTTTTGTTTAAACCTCTTGGCAACTAATCTGACTTTATACTTATCAATGGAACAATCTAGTTTTAATTTCTTTTTAAATATCCATTTACATCTGATTGTTGAACAACATGGAGGGAGATTTACCAACTCCCATGTCCCATTTGAGACAATCGAGACCATTTCGATCTTAACTGCATCTTTCCAATGCTTTGCTTCGGATGAAGCCATAACATCCTTGAAAGTAGTTGGATTGCCCTCGGTGTGGTATGTGATGTAATCACTTTCCATATCCTTGACAATTCTAGATCGTTTACCTCTTCTACGTTCAATTTCATCTTGAGTTTGGGGAAACTCAGATTCGGTAATGGACCGATTTGCCCCTACGTTTGTGATCCTTTCCACATGCTCGTGAATAAAGCCAAACGTAGATGGATCACTCGAAAAGGAAACTTGTTAAGGAACTCCAAATTTCTTGGGAAATACAACCTCAAAAAATGTGGCATCACGAAATTCAACAATTGTGCTTACATCTATGCCAGATATATCAGACTTGATTACCAAGAATCTGTACGCATCGCTATTAATCACGTATCCAATAAATATTGCATCGACGGTCTTGGGACCAAGATTTTTCCTCTCATGTTCCGGGATTAACACTTTTGCAAGACAATCCCAAACTCTAAGATATTTAAGAGTTGGTTTTCGACCATGTCTGAGTTCGAAAGGACTATCCTCCTTACGTTTTTTAGGAACTTTATTTAGAATATGGCAAGCCATATTAAAAGCTTCACCCCACATATATTTGGGTAATCCTGAACTCTCCAACAATGCATTAATCATATCAGATGATGTTCTATTCTTTCGTTCAGCAATCCCATTAGATTGTGGGGAATATGGCGTTGTTACCTCATGAACTATGCCAGACTCCTGACAAACTTGTTCGAACAGGTTAGACGTATATTCACCACCTCTATTGGATATCAACATCTTAAGTTTCTTTTCTGTTTGTGTCTCTGCTTCATTCTCAAAATTAAGGAGCTTAGACAATGCTTCATCCTTACTTTTCAATAGATAAACATAGCAATAGTTTGAACTATCATCAATGAAAGTGATAAAAAATATTATTTTTGTCCTTAGTTAACATGCCATTAAATTCACAAGTATCAGTGTGTACGAGTTCTAAAATACTTATATCTCTTGTCACAGAATGAAAGGGTTTCTTTGGTTGTCTAGCTTGTACACACACTTGACATTTTTTATTATCAATGGCATACTTAGGAATCATATCTAAATTCATCATTCTTTTCAAACATTGATAATTCACATGTCCTAGACATTTATGCCAAACATCACAAGATTCAATGAAATAAACAACATTAAAAGGCACATCTTTAGCAGAAGTAACATTACGATTATAAAAAGCAGGTTCAACATTAATTAAAAAAGCACCACAAGACAGGTACCCATTGCCAATAAAAGCACTAGAAAGAGTAATCACAACTTTGTTACATTTAAAAGTCACTTTATAACTCTCAACTACCAGACACAGACCACTAATAATATTTCTACGAACAACGAGCACATGATGCATCATGTGCAGCAAAAGAACTTGTCCTGAAGGTAACAGTAGATACGTCCAACACCAAGCACATTTGCAACATTTCCATTACCATCGACATTGATTTTCTATCAACAGGCTGGCAAGAGATAAACATGGACTTGTCAACATATACATGCACATTACCCCCAGTGTCAACCAACCACTCATGTAGTTCGTAAATGGAAAGTACTCGAGCATTAACAGAAACAACTTACTGTTGGTCTCATCCACGCCAGTTAATACATTGACATGTAGAATCGAATCAGTTGTAACTTGTTGGCATTTGGCTTTCTTGGAAGGACAATCCTTAGCCCAATGGCCAACCTGTCCACAATTCCAACATGTTTTGTTTGTTGGCTTTTTTGGATTTTGGCCTTAGGTTTTATCTTATTAGAAGATTGTGGTTTTCCTCCAAAATGCGACTTAAATGAGGATTGAGTTAATACGTTTGCTTTTGGTTGGAATTTTACATGCATCACTGGTTTTTCACCCTAATGTTCCTCCTTGATTGCAATAGCAAGCATGAGGTCGTCCATAGTCAGTTTTGCTCTCCTATGCTTTAGAGACATACCAAAGTCCTCCCAGGACCGAAGGAATTTCTCTATGATTGACATTATGAGAAAGTTCTCATGAAGCTTAATGCCAGCCTGTTTTAATCCATGGATTAAGATCATAACCTGATGGGCATGTTCAGTAACTGATTTGCCTTCAACCATTTGAAATTTTGGGAATTTTCCAACATAATACTTTCATGACCCAAGTCCTCGGTATTATATTTTTTTATCCAACTCACCCCACAAATCCTTTGCAGTTACAGAGGCAGAGGAGGACAAACTATATACAACAAAAAGCATGTTGGACAGAGGCAACAAGATGCAACCTCGACATAATTTATCGTTCTCTATCCACAACTTCTATGCTGCTTTGATTTTGGGATCTTCAGTTTCAGAAAGTGGAAAAATCTTTTCAATTACATCAATTAAACCAATAGCGGTCAACCAGATTTTTATACATTGTTGCAGACGTTTAAAATTCTGCCCAGAAATTTTTTCCAGCATGCTTGACATGTCCACTTTTGGTGCAAATGAATTATTACTCAACATAGCAAAAAAATATGTGAGATTGTTGATACAATTAGAAATATAATCATGTAATACAAAGGGTTACAGATGCCGAATAAATATTTCAGCAGAATCCAGATTAAGGCAACGTAAAAATTCATGTTTAAAAAATAAACAATGAAGAATAATGATCAGAAAACACCTTACAAACCAAGTCGTTGAATTCCGACTTGCCTCAGAAAAATATAGCTCCCACGTACCAGTGTGACCGATCTGGCGCTTTTCTCCCAGGATAGAACGTTTCCTTCGTCAAGCAGGCGCACACCAGAGCCGACGAACCTCGAAAGCATATCAAAACCTCGCAACAATCGACCGCCGGAGAAAGCTAGAATTCGCGGAGATAAAAATTGTCGGAGTGGTTTTTCGTTGAGAGAGAGAGAAATAAAAGGTGTATTATTTTGTGTTTTTATTCTGGGTGGAGTGCAAGACATTATATAGTAGTCTATAACCCAAAAATAGGACTCGTTAATCCCCACAAACACGGACCCATGACAACGAAGTGGTGGGACACGTGGGCACGTGTGCGGGTCTACGTGGGTCCAACCACCCCTCCACTCCTTCCACTCACTCCATTTCTCAACATTGAATTTTCTCAATTAAGTTGTTCTTGAGTCTAGCCCAAACTTAGTAATCCAACAATGTCTACACTACCCACTAAATGCAACTTTGTGAAAGTTGGATAATAATAATAAAAAGTGCAGCTTTAGCACAAAAGAACTCAGGCTTCAAAACAAACTGTTTGACAAACCATAGGCAAGCAACATTAACTAAAACCCTTCATGGCGTAAAAGCTTAGTAAAGGTTTATATAAGCGTTTATAAAAGAATTTACAGCCTTCTTAATCAAGGGAAAAAGAAGTTGCTTTGTGGGCTATTAATTTTAATCACTTTTAATTAAACAGAGTCTCACTTAATTGTAAAAATAGACATAAAGGAGAATTGCTAAAATTACTAAAAAAACAATGACATCTTTTTGAGTTCAGGAAGCGACCCAGAAAAAAAAGGTCTGCTACCTTCAACCTTATTTACTAACCGTTTACCAACCAAAGTCATGAACTCAACTCAAAAAGTTAACCAACCCTCCTACAAAACTCATTTACTAACCATGAAAAGTCATTATACTCATTTGGGTTTTGGGCGGACGTAACGAATGGGGGAGGGAAAATTGGTACTTCGAACCGAATTAACGTTTCCTAGATAAACGGAAACATCTTCTCACCTCAGAGCTTTTTTTAGCTTCTAGGAAGGGAACAATAGGGGTTTTGGGTCCAAAAAAAGCTGAATTGACTAAACATCCAAACGGCCCTCGTATTTTTTGACTGGCCACAGACAACTATTTTGTTGAGAAAGGTCCATGCTACTTGTAGACTATTGGCTTGAGATCAATTCTTATCCAACTTTTTAAATGTGCAGATCAGATTGATTCAACTTGATGAAATGAGATCCAAATCAATTTTTTACCTGAGGTTTAGCTTAATTTACAATATCAGTATCTTTCTTATTCATTTATATATAAATCAATTTTTGACCTTAGGTTTAGCTTAATTTACAATATCACTATCATTCTGATGCATTAATATGAAATGCTAATTTTCTAAGGAAATTTTGACTTTGTATGCCTGAAGTGACACAACCTCTAAAAACAAGCCCCAACTTTGTCCTCCTCTGGAAAATATGCCTATCTTTAACCTTCTCTCCAAAAAACTCATGCCTAAATCGTGGATTCCCTTCTTTATCCATTTCCTTTTGAATAAGTAAATCATGCTCTCTATCTCTTTCTTTCAAACAGTTGCAAATCACTCTCGTGCATCCGTTTTGTCTTCTCTCTCTCTCTCTCTCTCTCTCTCTCTCTCTCTCTCTCTCTCGTTCGCACATCCCTTCTCTCTCGCACTTGACCCGTCTTTCGAACTCAGCGGCGTACCCTTCTGAACAACGATGACGAAGGTCGATTTTAGGGCACGATTGTAGCCCTTTTCTTTTTTCTTCTTCATATAGTTTTATAAGGTTATGTTATTATTTCTATCAAAAATGTAGTTGATTTCATCAATATATTGGTATTCATCTGAGTTTTGTCGGCTAGGTTGGAAGTGGAACCGTTTTCTTGTGTTACCGACAGGGCTCGATAGATTCGATAGGTACTCGGTAGTTGTGAACGATGGAATGCAGATTGTTTTTCCTTTCACCTCGATAGGTTCTATAGACGTGCTTGATGAAAATCAGACTATTTTCCCTTTGAGTTCTATATTAGTTCATTTTGTTTTGCCTATGAGCTCAATAGGATCGGGTTTGATTGCGAAGAACTGCCGACTCAAAGAGCTCGATATGAGCTTGATTTCATTTTCCCCATGCTTTTAAGTGGTTGTTGTTTTTTCTTGTTTTTTTTTGCAGATGTCGAAGTTAGTAGTTCCAACCAAGGATAATTACCCCACCCATTATACCGGGGTAGTTAGACTATAAATGTCGTAAAAGAGAAGTTCCGGGAGTATGACTTGCTGGTTCGGCGACGACATAAGTATTTCAAATAATTCAATTTTCAATACTTCATAGTTGTGATTCGATACACTCGATAGGAGCTCGACAATTATGAGTGGATTGTTCAAACTGTAACCTTGATTGGTTCAATACAAACTATTATTGATAGTAACTATTACCGAGGTACAAGGAGAGAACACAAACACAAAGACAAAAAAATACAAACACAAACACACAAAAGTTATATATCTCTTCCCAGTCAATCGGAAGAAAATGATCTGCTCAAATATCGCCTGCAAGCCCAAAAGATAGTTTTGTTTATCTCTTGGCTCTGACTCTACTTAGCAGCCTTCCAAACAAGCTTCCGCATCCCTGAGTCCTTTACTCTCTGGTCGGATTTATCCACCTGTGGTACCGGTGTTCCATCGTCCCAAACGAAGTACCGAGAACGACGGGTTGGCTCCAAGGAGCCGTAGAGGTAGAACTTTTTGCTAATCTTGTTTGATGTGTTGGACCACAACTCCATTGCCTTTATCCCTCACCTACAGGTGCGATAGGTCACTCCCGGTATGGGGAGACAACCTCCTTATGTTGGTCCACCAACGATGTGCTCAGCTTCGTCGAATGGGTAGTCTGAGTCATTGTGTTGGAAGGCATTTTTTTTGGGCGGAGGAGACGAGTCGAACACACTTTTTTGGGACTTGGGACAGGATCGAATACACAACTAAATGGAAGACAACCTATCCTCTGATTTTATAGACCCTGTAATGAAGGGTTGCGCCTCTTAGCGTGAAAGGTTGTGTCCTCTCAACAGGAAGGAATGTCAAACAGTTGCGTCTCCTCGGATAATAATGACACGTCCCATCATGGGACGTATCACTTCAACATGTGAATTGATTGAATCATTATAATAACCACAAGTGCACGGCCGCATTAAAGCGGTGGCAAAAATGGGTCGATCCACAAGAAGGTGAGTCGACTTTGGTTAGTTCGAAGGTGAGTGGGAAACAAGGTGGAAAAAAAAATTGATTAAACTAAACTACACTAAACTAGTAGCAACAAGGAAGGAAATGAAAGCACAAAATGAACTAAAACTAAACTAAGCAACTACTAATAAGAAAGATGAAATCAAGGAATGGGAAAAACCCCTAAGTGGTGGAGTGTGTGTACACATGAAATAAGAGGTGATGAAAGCATTCAATAAGCTCAAGTGTAGGTAGTGTTTGTTATGCATAAGAAGTACCTCATGGCAAGACCTATCATCCAAAATACTAACCTAGGTGATTAATATGAGCATGACAAATTTGTTATTAAGAACCTAAACAAGCATGGAATGTACCAAAATATTATGGCAAAAACCATCAACTTAAGTATTCTCTTTAATTCAAATAAGCATACTAACATTTATCACATACAACAATATTTAACATTCATTCCATCTACATAACATGTATAGACATCTACTCCACCCCCAAAGGGGGATGGAACTACTCACTACTCATTTAAAAGAAGACAAAATGAAATTAAGGTAATTAAAATAGGAAAGGGAGACATGCTAATTACTTCTACTAAGATTAAGACAAATAAAACAAGCTAAACAAGCAAGCATCAAAATAAAGACAATATAAAACTAACGAAACTATGAAGAATTATTTTATTTACATGACTCACATTACAAGTGTCATTCTTCTCCACTTTAGTTTTGCTTCAAGGCTTTACTCCAAGTAGAGAGAATGCCACCAAGAAATGGGTAGGATACAAGGGAGGAGGAGGAGTTCTATTTATAGTCAAAGAAAAAGGCAATCGGGGACAATCCCCCGATATGGGACTAATACACTACTAACAATAGATATAAAACACTCTTATACATAACCCCAAGCAGTTTTATCGGATATGGACCAAAACAGACCGCCAATCAGCGGTCTAGGAATGCCAATTGGCGGCCTATAAGGTCTGGATCGGGTTATGTTTTGGAGTGTGGTTCTCTGGCTTGATTTCTTCATGTCTTATGCACCCTAATCGGTTGTGTAGCTTGCGACCCGAATCCAATTGCCAAAATACTCCTCATGATGGTGTGGAGTTTCTTCATTTGCACATTGGTCCTTTGGTTTCACATTCGGGTCCCTCTCTCTTGCATCTTAATCCATAAGTCTTGCAACTTAGTCCTTTTTTCTTGCTTTTAAGTCCTTTTAGAGTCTCTCCTTCTCAAACTTATTTATTCCTGAAACTTAAACATAAAACACATTACGAAACATTGCTTAGGCTAAGAATAAAGGATATAAGACACAAATATATGCATGATATGAAGTCAATCAAATACCCCCACACCTAACTTTTACTAGTCCCGAGCAAAACAAAGAAAGAGAAAAATGAAAGAAAAGAAAAAGCATCCATAAAACAGGGAAATCCTAACTCACTTTCGTAGGAATCAGGGTTGTACTTAGCACGTGCAACAAGCCGTTAAACCTCCTTGTTGCCAAGGAGGAGTGTTGTCTCGTGAGGGTTTTCAGCGGATATACCCACAAAATATGTACATAGATGCATTATTCAATCAGCCAAGGAGGAGTGTTGTCTCGTGAGGGTTTTCAGCGGATATACCCACAAAATTTGTACATAGATGCATTATTCAATCTAGAAACTCGACTCGATGGACTCATTTTTATCGATCATTGGACGCGGTAATCCTACGGGCCGACTATATATATGTATCCAGTCCACACACCTAGCCTAATGAATCATTCGTGCAAGTTAATTAAGGATTTAAGTGAAAGACATGGACAACCTTAACTTCCTCAAGTGATACAAAGTGTAAAGTCCATTAAGGTTCTTATTTGCATTACCATTTTTTTTCTTTTGTTATTTTCTTCTTTTATTTTTGTCTAGATGGTGTTTGATTCTCCCAGGGTTAAGTTTCGTGCATTATTACCCATGAGAACTTACACTATCACGTGCACTTTTCCCCACATCTCCATATAGGGCAATCCCTACCACCCGTGTAATGGGAGTTTGGTCGGTGCATCCCAAGTCAGATGACTCAAAAGCACCAGGCACAAAGTCCCCTCGGAACTAATTTCCCGAGTGATAGGAGCCGGGCGAGAAGAGAGAACACCTACTTAACCAAAACCCCTACACTTAATGCCTCACAACAGGAGTTAAAGGGTCCTTGACTACGACAAACTTCCTTATATTAACAGACACAAATTATTGACTCATTAGGTTCAGGTTGGACTTCTTTAATTGTTTGAGTACTGAAACCCTATGATTACTCGCCCCCCGAGGGAAGACCAGGGTGCATCCTAACGACTAGATAAGTCCTAAAGCCACTATACTAGATATCCTAATGCATCAAGTTCAAGACAATTTTGGGAGCTTTCTTTTTACTTTGCCTCACAACGTGCACATGCTAAACACACGAAAACCCACAAAACATTTTCTTTCGCAAACACATGAAGATTTTGAAAGAAATGTGAAGATTTTAAAGCACTAGGCAAGCAAAAGAAGACAAGTCACCCACGGATCATGGCAACCGCATATATCGATATTAAATGCAGCACACTAACATGACCCTAACAATGCACACAAAAGAAAACAAAATCAAAGGAAAATGACTCGACTATGTACACACGTAAACCACCGCCCACACCTACTTCATGCATTGTCCTCAATGAATGTGAGCAAGATACTACATGAATTTATGCATGAAAAATGAAAGATGTCACCAACATGAAGCGCAAAAGAAAATTTGTGGTTATGTTGATGGACACAAACCCAAATTCCCTCAAAACCTATGAGATGCTAAAGAAGGGATACATATACGTGAAAGAAAAAGGACCCAAATACACAAGGGTTGGGGCCCACAACAATCAATGCTCGCTCATGGGGTATTTTATTGTACTTTTTATTTTCTTTTTTTGTCTTTTTTTAATATAACTATGTACAAAAATAATTTCTCATCTTCATTTGTCAAAGTACATCAAATGGGAACCTCAAAAGTGGGTCAATGCATTTGGAAATGTAACATGACACCACGTGGGGCCAGAATACTCATATTTGGCCCCCTCACAAATAGCACAAGATAAAGGAGAGGTTCATGAATTAGATGCAAAGGCATCTCATTCAAAGGATCCAATTGAAAGAGCTTGAACCTCTCAAGAGTTTGGGAAATATGGGGCAACGGAAGAAGAGTTTCTACTGTTGCGGTACTGAAGTTATGATCGTCAATCCAAACTCTGCAACCAATAGGTTGGTGGGTCGGAACGAGGTCAAGAACCTCGTTATGCATGTCTGATTCACCAGGCGAACACAAAGTGAGTCTCTTACCCAAGGTATCCTCTAAGGCACTCCCAATACCCTCCTCATTGGCGATGTAATTGTTTGATGTCCCATCATTTCCAAGATGATCAGGAACAATAGTAAGAGGAAACTCTCATCAGATCGTTTGAAATTAAGGATACTATGGAGCTCATGCTCCACCAGAGTTGAGTCCTTAATAGGCACAACATGAAGATCATGTGGCTCAAGGGCCACGAGACAAAAAGATAAGGCACAATCCTGTGCCAACTTATAATGAAGTTGGTCCATGTTTTTCTCAATTGGAATCGAATCCTCCACCAAGTGATCGTGAATTGAAACCCCAAGTCCCTCACACTGACTAGGAGTTTGACTTTGAATGATTGTGCTTTGAATTTGTGGATGTGGTGATGGTTCGATATCAGAAGATAAATCCTCATGTTGACAAGAAAAGTTACCCTCCTCATAGTCACGTAATTGTTGCGTCATTTGACTCACTTGTAGTGCCCTATTTTGTATGGCCTTTTAAGTGGTTTCCATGAACGTAAGGAAAGTTTGTTTCAAGAAATCAGGTATGCGGTCAACTATGAGGTCCAAGTCAGAGTTGAGAAATTTTGGGGTTGGGTGTTGATGGGTTGAGAATGAGTCCAATGATTTGGAGTGGGGTCTTGGTAGAATTTTGGGTATTCGGGAGGAGGATACTAGGGTGAAAATGATGTATATGAATTTGAATAAGAATTTTCTCCCCACAAATCCATCCCTCTCGGGTTGTACGCGGATGCGTAATGGTCATATTGAGCATTTTGGGAAAAGGTATGCTCATACTCAGGCTCCGGGGGAACATAAGGACATTCCCTGATAACATGACCACTCAACCCACAACATTCACACGGTACGGCTACTGGAGCGACCGGTGCACTCATGTCGTCTACCGCACGCATGAAAGAGGCCAAAGTTTGTTGTAATATCTTAGTTTGTTGACCATCATATGATCTGACATAACTAGATAGTGTCTAGCAGTCATTGCCTCTCTCATATTATCCCAATCTGAAGATTGCTCAGCCACACAATTAAGATTGTCCCAACCATATAGGGTGTTAGTCTGAGCCACCCCAGGTTGAATGGGTCCGTAATACCAGGGAGAATTGTCCCGGTCTCAACAATGATATGGATGGTTGCCCATGTAACCATCCATCTCAACCAAAAACTCTCGAGTCGACCACTCTCACCACCACAAGGCTAAGCTCGCAAAAAGTACTCGACTCGGCCCTAAAACGTTAACAGAGAGTGTAAAGAGAAGGAGAATAGAATGTAGAAGTAGGTGAGAAGAAGATGCTCAAAGGAGAAGGGAAGAATCCCTAAAAACTAGCGTGGGTAAAGGGTGAGGGTAGAAACCTAGTCTAGCAAACACGGCTCAAGCAGCCAACGATCACTATAGGTACTTACAGCTAGACGACGCCTAAATGCGAGGTCACACCACCTCAACAAGCCTGACCTCCCTACGACGAAGACCACAAAGCCTAGCAAGTGAGCCAAGATCCAGAGATCTTGCCTCTCCTACTATCGACAAAGTGGGCGACACCGATCAGGCTATGACGATCGTGACCGGATCACTCTCCTAATGCACCCGAGTCCTATCTGCCAATGTCTACTTCGTTTTTAAATTAAGGATTTGATTAACAGTGATTTTTGGGGAAAAGGAAAGGGTGATGAAATCCCCCACCTTATCTTGTATGGGACAGCCCCTCCTTAGTAGTGTTTGAGTATTAATCTAACAATCAACTCTCCAGACAAACGCTTACCTCACTCAAGAATGTAAAGAAAAGAAAGACGAGTGTGTGCAAGGTCTACAATTGATGCATGACCTAGATAGCAATCAATCTACTCTTTTGCTTTGAATTTTAAGGTCCAAGTTGATTAAAGGGGCTTGATTGTTAATCTATGAGCAAACTACAAGTCAAAACATTACAAATTGAGCCTCCAGATGACCTAGTGAATGTACAAACAACCAGAAAAAATGAGAGGAATTTTAGTGCTCACTAGGCCGCCAATTGGCGGTCCAGAACCGCTGATTAACGGTCCGTTTGCACCTATTTTCCTCATGGCTTCTCCTGGCGTTGTCTCTTTATATTTGAAGCCTCCGGAAACAAACTAAAATGACAAACAAAAAATTAAAACCACTCGAATAGTCCAAACTAAAGTCTGGATAGAACACCTCCCTGGTAACGACGCCAAAAACTTGATTGAATCAGTTATAATAACCCCAAGTGCATGGCCGCGTTGAAGCAGTGGCAAATATGGGTCGATCCACATGGAGGTGTGTCGCCTTTGGTTAGTTCGAAGGCAAGTGGTAAACAAGGTGGATAAAAGATTGATTAAACTAAGCTACACTAAACTAGTAGCAACAAGGAAGGAAATGAAAACACAAAATGAACTAAAACTAAACTAAACTAAACTAAGCAACCACTACTAAGATAGTTGAAATTCAGGAATGGGAAAACCCAATAAGGGGAGTGTGTGTACACATGAAATAAGAGGTGATGAATAAATTCAATCACCTCAAGTGTAGGTAGTGTTTGTTATGCATAAGAAGTACCTCATGTGAAGACCTATGATCCAAAACACTAACTTATGTGATTAATACGAGCATGGCAAGTTTGTTATTAAGGACCTAAACAAGCATGGAATGTACCAAAATATTATGGCAAAAACCATCAACTTAAGTATTCTCTTTAATTCAAACAAGCATACTAAGATTTCTCACATACAACAATGTTTAGCATTCATTCCATCTTCATAACATGTATAGACATCTACTCCACCCCCAAAGGGCGATGGAACTACTCACTACTCATTTAAAAGAAGACAACAAAATTAAGGTAATTAAAATAGGAAAGAGAGACGTGCTAATTATTTCTACTAAGATTAAGACAAACAAAACAAGCTAAACAAGCAAGCATCAAAATAAAGACAATATAAAACATACAAAACTATGAAGAATTATTTTATTTACATGACTCGCATTACAAGTGGAATTCTTCTCCACTTGAGTTTTGCGTCAAGGCTTTACTCCAAGTAGAGAGAATGTCACCAAGCAATGGGTAGGATACAAGGGAGGAGGAGTTCTATTTATAGTCAAAGAAAAAGGCAATCGGGGACAATCCCCCGATATAGGACTAATACACTTCTAAAAATAGATATAAAACACTCTGATACATAACCCGAAGAAGTTTTATCGGATTTAGACCAAAACAGACCGCCAATCAGCGGTCTAGGACCGCCAATTGGCAGTCTATAAGGTCTGGATCGAGTTGTGTTTTGGAGTGTGGTTGTCTGGCTTGATTTCTTCATGTCTTATGCACCCTAATCGGTTGTGTAACTTGCGATCCAAATCCCATTGCCAAAATACTCCTCATGATGGTATGAAGTTTCTTCATTTTCTCATTGGTCCTTTGGTTTTGCATTCGGGTCCCTCTCTTTTGCATTTTAAGACATAAGTCTTGCAACTTAGTCCATTTTCCTCTTTTAAGTCCTTTTAGAGTCTCTCATTCTCAAACCTATTTATTCCGGAAACTTAAACATAAAACTTGTTACGTAGCTTTGCTTAGTCTGAGAATAAAGGATATAATACAAAAATATATGTATCATATGTTGTCAATCATGAACATTTATCATGTTAATCATCGAGCACCATTGATCTTATATTGAGTTTCTGTATAACACATATTGCCAGGTGTAACTATCGAGCATACACATCGGTCGCACTATGTATCGCGTACTGTCAAGTACTATCGAACCCTATCGATTTCTGAAACAATTTAAAATATCTAGACATAGAGAGACAGAGACAGAGAGTTTCAGACGATGTTAGTGGTCCCATGATTTAGGCAGGGGGATTTTGGTGAGAAGTGGCAAGATAGGCCTATTTTGGAGAGGGTGTCAAAGTGGGTGCTTTTTCTTAGAGGTTGGGGAACTTTGAGCATACAAAGTCAAAATTTTCTTTTCTAATATATTATAACTTTTATATTTGGTTCCTTGAAGATTCTAATATACTTCGTAGAAGTTAAGACGTTTTACTTGAGTTAGGTCCATACCTATCCAAAATTCATTTTAACGTGATTATCAAGCTTGATCGGACAAGCCATTACATTTGGTAGCCATGTTGGTGGAAATTTCTGGGTTCTAGCTCTGATGCTTTGGTTTGAGCTTCCGTTTTGCTGTCTAATGTTTTGTATCTCAACAAAATCAATGATAAACTTAAAGTTAAAATAATTTTAATGATTGAAATAATGGACTGCAAAAAAATGATTCTCGACGATAGCATCAAAATCTTGTTGGAGTTTTACTTTAATCCACAAGCTTTAAATGGGAAGTGAAGAATTTGAGATGTATTTTATTTATGCGTATATATTTTTGTGGTACATAATACATGAATATATATATAAGCGTGTGATTTGTTTCCTAATACATGATTTATCCGTTGGAATGATTGGTGCGTGAATGGTTGTTGCCTTTGAAGAAGATTAGCTCGATGGATGATTTGCTTGATTAGGGATTTGTGTCTATATACGGTTGTGATGACCGTTTGTGTCTGAGCCATTTGTATTTCAACATTACCCCTCAAGTTGGGTCCGGAAGAGGTTGAAGGATCCCAACTTGTGGAGAATGCTATGGAATTGCTTCTGAACCAATGCCTTGGTGTAGATATCTGTGAGTTGGTCTTTGCTTTGAACATAGGGAACTTCGATTTATTTTGCTTGGATCTTTTCTTTGATGAAATGACAATCTACATCGATATGTTTGGTTTGTTCGTGAAACATGGGGTTGGAGGCCATATCACTAGTGCGAAATCGGGAATAAGTGTCACAAAATACACGTCGGTCACCCATATATTCGACATCTATTATTATATACGTTGGCTTTCCTAGTAGCTGATGTCAATGTGCACATCTAGACGTCGGTTTTTAATAACCGACGTCTATACCTCGTTTGAAAAATGTAAAAAAATAATCACATAATAGGCGTCGGTTGTCCCAAATGACCGACGGCTATTCCCCATAGGATAAACGTTGCGTGGCCTTATGTCCAACGTCTATAGGCAAATAGACGTCGTGTGGCCTTCTAATCAACCTCTATAGGTCCATTATAAAACCGTTCAGGTAAACATTTTATTTCTTTTTTATAACCTGACCGCGACAAACCCGACCAAACCTTAGCTACCGTGACAATCTCTGACCAAACCCTAGCCACATTCGCGACCCTCAACATCCTCTACGACCCTCGACCTCCTCCGCCACCATAATCACACACCTTCCAGACCTCGACCACCCACCTCCATGACGACCACTACCCCCGACCACCGCCACTGCAGCTATCTTGTATGTTCCATCCCAACACTCCCTTCTTTTCTTCCACAATTTCACTACCTACCAACAAGTTCAACTAATTTGATCTTTTTTTAAAATTGTTTGAATTTGCATATGAACTTAGAGCAATGCAATATAGATCAAACCCAAATTTTTAAAACAAAAATTGGGTGGTCATGATGGTTGTCACTGTGGGTATTTGGTTTTTTATGGGCTTGTGTGGTTATGATGGTACATGTTCGATTTTTCATGTTCTTGTATGTCATCGAGGTATTCATGTGAAATACCTTTTCTTTTATCTATGTTTTTGCAAAAAAAAATTGGATGTTAATAATATATATTCTGTTGAAGATGTTATATATAGAAACAAGTAGTCCATTTCCTGAGTCTTGAGATCATATTAGGGTTTCAGATTCATTTTGGGATTGGGTTTTTTTTTATTTGGTGTAGTTGTGCACCCGAGGATTGAGCGACGTTGTTGTGCGGGAAGCATAGAAGATTCCATTTGTGAGTTTTTCTTTGTTTTTCTACATGTGGTTGTCAATAGTAATTGATTCTTATGGATGAAGATATTATAAATATTGAACCAGCAATGAATGTGTTTGTGGGGAGAAGAATATATTAAGTCATTTAAAGATTGAATCAGACTCGATCAATGTGTATTCTTACTTGTGTCAGCTATCACCATTCATGCATGATCAATGTGAGCTTACTAATTGTGTTGTAACTTAGCTCGAAATTCGAATGTGCATATGGGACATTGATTAGACAAAAAGTATATAGCAGAGAGATTTGCTTCAGTTTCCTACATAATACCTATTTTTAATGATAATAGAGATCATGATATGATATAGTGTGTGATGTGATTGACATCATATCATGCATATATTTGTGTCTTATATCCATTATCATGAACCTAAACAATGCTATGTAATGAGTTTTATGTTTGAGTTTTAGGAATAAACATGATTGAGGAGGAGGCATAAAAGAACCTAGAAGCAAGGAAAAGTACTGAGTTGTAAGACTTGGGGACTGGGATGCAAGAGGGAAGGACCCGGATGTAAGCCCAAAGGACCAATGAGCAAATCCAGAAGCTCCATAACATCAGGAGGAGTAATTTGGCAATTCGATTTGGTCTTGAGCTCCAACAACCTACTCGGATGCATCAAACATGAATACGTGAAGCCAAACAACACCTCACCAAAACCAGGCCAGATCAAGACAAAATAGACCACTAATTGGTGGTCGGTTTTGGTCCGGATCCGCTAAGACTTTGGCGGGTCATGTATTAGGTTGTGTTTAGTCCATTTTTTGTATACATTTAGTCCCATACCGGGGGATTGTCCCGGATTAGCTTTTTCCATGCCTATAAATAGAACTCTTCACATTCCTTTGTATCTAGGAGTTCAATTTTGCATGTTTCAACCTGTAGTTAGCTCGCAGATTAATCAATTCCCCTTTTAAGACAACTTGGACCATAAAACTCAAAGCAAAAGATTAGACTTCTTGTCATCTAGGTCATGCATCATTTGTAGACCTTGTATGCATTTGTCTTTTCTTTTCTTTACATTCTTGTTGTCGATTGCTGGCATGAGGTATGTGCACCCATTCTCTCATTCATGCATGGTTAAAGAATGCATTAGTTAGTAAGGTGTATCAGGACATGAGTGAGGTGAGTGCTTGTTTGGTGAGTTGCTTGCTAGCCTAACATTTCAAAACATCTTTAAGGGGCATCACCTATAGTCTTCAAATGTAAGGTGGGGGATTTCATCACCCCTCCCTTAGCCCAAAAGCACACTCAAGTAAAGCCTTAATCTAAAAGCAATTAGACATTGGCCCTAAGGAATTCAGACGCACTTGGAGAGTGATCGAGTTGAGACCGTCATGACCTGATCGACGTCGTCTTCCTTGTCGATAGTAGGAGGTACTGGATCTCCGGATTTGGTAGCACTTGCTGGGCATTGTAGTCTTCGTTGTAGAGAGGTGAGGCGTATCGAGACTAGTGACCTCGAAGTTAGGCGTCGTCTAGCCTAAGGACCCATAGCCATAAGTTGTTTGAGTCGTGCTTGCTAGATTAGGCTTCTACCCTCTCCCACAACCCACGCTAGTTTCTGGGGATTCTTCGCTTCTCCTCTGAGTCATCTTCTTCTCACGTACTTCTACATTCTAGTCTCCTCCCATTTACACTCTCTGGTAGCGTTTTAGGGTCGAGTCGAGCACTTTTTGCGAGCTTAGCTCGTGGTGGTGAGAGTGGTTGATTGGCATCATTTCATGTTTATATTTGTATCTTATATCCATTATCTTTCACCTAAACAATGCTATATTACGAGTTTTATGTTTAGTTTTCAGGAATAAATAGGTTTGAAGAGATGAAGCATAAAAGGACCCAAAAGCTGGAAAAAATGACTGAATTGTGAGATCTGTGGACTAAGATGCAAGGGAGAAGGACCTGAATGTAAGACAGAAGGACCTAAGAGAAAAACAGAATACTCCACACCATCATGGGGAGTATTTTACCAATTCAATTCGGGTCGGAGCTCCAACAAGTCAAGTAACCGCATCAAAGACCAACAATACCAGGAAGAAAAACCCACAACAAATTCCAACGCGATCCGAAGTTTTTGGACCGCCAATTAGCGGTCCATATTACTCAGGATCCGCCCAAATTTCTCCTGGACTTGTATTAATGTTCGTTTAGCCTATTTTTGGTATTGGTTTAGTCCCACATCGGGGGATTGTCCCCGATTAGCTTTTTCCATGCTTATAAATAGAACTCTTCACCTTCCATTGTAATTACCCATTGCTTGGTGGCATTCTCTCTACTAAGGAGTGAGCCTTGAAGCAAATACTCAAGGTGGAGAAGAATGCTACCTTCAATGTGAGCCATTTGTTAATAAAATAATTCTTCTAGTTTCTTTTAATCTTGTCTTTTAATTTGTGCATGTTTGTTTGGTCTTTCCTTTCCTTTTAAGCTTCTTTAATAATTCTTGCTTTCTTAGTTAAATTTCATTTCAGTATTATGATTTCTTTTGTTAATAAAGTTAGTGTAATGAGTAGTGAGTAGTTCCATACCCATTTGGGGGTGGAGAAATATGTGATATAATCATGTAGTGTATTAAGTGTGTGTTATCTTTATCCCTTGAGCTTCATATGATTTCCATAACCATGTAATGGGTTTTCACTTTTATCTTTGATATGCTAATGCTCTTGAATGAAGCTTAGCTTATGCTTTGATTAGTGGACCTATTTTATGGGGAATGATAAGGTTAGGATATGGATGAAGTTAATATTGGAAACACAATTTGTAGTGTATGTGCTCTTGTTGCCTTTACCTTAGCTAATGTCTTGTATGTTTTAATGATGTAGTCTTATCTTAATTCATGTGGAGGCATAGTAGGGTCTAGTCTTTATACTTAAGTTCATGTAGCTTCATTCCAATTATTGTCTTGTATGTTTTAATGATGTAGTCTTATCTTAATTCATGTGGAGGCAAAGTTGGATGTAGTTTTATGATTTCATGCACTACATGTTGTGAGGAGCTTAATGAACACACACACACACACACACTTCTTTATGTTCACATTATTTCTCTACCCCCTTTGGGGTTTAGTTTTCTTGCTTTTCTTCCATTTCCATTTGCACCTTAGTGTAGTGTAGTGTAATCAACCTTTCTCTCCTTCTCTTTACCTCTCGCCTTTGAACAAACCAATCGTCGACACACCTCCCAGTGGACGACCCGTATTTGCCACCGCTTCAACGCGGCCGTGCACTTGCGGTTAATATAAAACAATCAATCAAGTTTTTGGCGCCGTTGCCGGGGAGGTGCTATGTCCAGACTTTGGTTTGGACGATTCAAGTGATTTTAATTTTTTGTTTTTAGTTTTTGTATGTTTCAGGGAACCTGAGGATCAAGGGGAAGTGACAGGAGGAATGGGAGACAAAAGATCCCAAAGTGACCGCCAATCAGCAGTCTGAGACCGCCAATTGGCGGCCTGGTGAGCCTCAATTGCTCTCAAATTTGTTCCAGTTGTTATGTTGTTCATTTTAGTTATCTGGGAGCACAAGTTTGCATGCTGGGACTTCTAGTTTGCTCCCAGATTTAATTTCAATCCCCTTTAATCAACTTGGACCATAAAACTCAAAGCAAAAGATTTGACTTCTTGCCATCTAGGTCATGCATCATATGTAGATCTTGCATGCATTTGTCTTTTCTTTCCTTTATATTTTGTTGTTGATTGCTGGCATGAGGTACGTGCACCCAAATCTCTCATCATGCATGTTTTGATCATTCATTAGTTAGTAAGGTGCATCGGGACAAGAGTGAGTTGAGCATTTGATTGGAGTGATTGATTGCTCAAAACACTACTAAGGAGGGGTTGTCCCATAGAAGATAAGGTGGGGGATTTCATCACCCTTTCCTTGGCCCCAAAAATCACTCTTAATCAAAGCCTTAATTCTAAAATCAAGTAGACATTGGCCCTAAGGAATTCGGACGCACTAGGAGAGTAATCTAGTTGAGACCGTCATGACCTGATCGGCGTTGCCTACCTTATCGATAGTAGGAGGTACTGGATCTCCGGATCTGGTATCACTTGCTGGGCATTGTGGTCCTCGTTGTAGGGAGGTGAGGCGTGTCGAGGCTAGTGACCTCGAAGTTAGGCGTCGTCTAGCCTAAGGACCCATTGCCTTACATTGTTTGAGCAGTGCTTGCTAGTTAGGCTTCTACCTGATCCCTTCACCCACGCTAGCTTTAGGGATTCTTCCCTTCTCCTCTGATTCATCTTCTTCTCACCTACTTCTACGTTTTAGTCTCCTCCCCTTTACACTCTCTGGTAGCATTTTAGGGTCGAGTCGAGCACTTTTTGCGAACTTAGTCTCGTGGTGGTGAGAGTGGTCGACTCGAGAGTTGTTTGTTAAGATGGATGGTTACATGGGTGATCATCCATATCATTGTTGGGACCAGGACAATTCTTCCTGGTATTCCGGACCCATGCAACCGGGGGTGGCTCAGACGAACACCCCGTATGGTTGGGATAATCTTCATTGTGCGACTGAGCAATCTTCATATAGGGGTAACATGAGAGAGGCACCGACTGCTAGACACTATCTAGTTATGTCGGATCATATGCTGGTCAACAAACTGAGACATTACAACAAACTTTGGCCTCTTTCATGCGTATGGCAGACGACATGAGTGCACCGGTGGCTCCAGTAGCCGTACCGTGCGACTGTGGTGGGTTGAGTGGTCATGTTATCGGGGAATGTCCTTATGTTCCCCCTGAGCCTGAGTATGAGCATACCTTTTCCCAAAATGCTCAATGTGACCATTACGCATCCGCGTACAACCCGAGAGTGATGGATTCGTGGGGAGACAATTCTTATCCAAATTCTTATACCTCATTTTCACCCCCGTATCCTCCTCCTGAATACCCAGAATTCTACCAACACCCCATTTCAAATCATTGGACTCATTCTCAGCCCATCAACACCCAACCCCAAAATTTCCCAAGCTCTGACTTGGACCTCACTGTTGACCCCAAATTTGATTCCTTAAAACAAACCCTCCAAACGTTCACGGAAACCACTCAAACTTTATTGAAATCCAACTTGAATTCCTTGCAAAATATGGAAATGCAAGTGAGTCAAATGACACAACAATTCCATGAACGTGAGGAGGGTAACCTTTCTTGTCAACATGAGGATTTATCTTCTGAAATCGAACTACCACCACATCCACAAATTCAAAGCACAATCTTTCAAAGTCAAACTCCTAGTCATTCTGAGGGACTTGGGGTTTCAATTCACGATCAGTTGGTGGAGGATTCGATTCCAATTGAGAATACTATGGATCAGCTTCTTTATGAGTCGGCACAGGATTGTAACCGCATCAAAGACCAACAATACCAGAAAGAAAAGCCCACAACAAATTCCAACGCGATCCGAAGTTTTTGGACCGTCAATTGGCGGTCTTGGACCGCTAATTGGCGGTCCATATTACTCAAGATCCGCCCAAATTTCTCCTGGCCTTGTATTAATGTTCGTTTAGGCTATTGTTGCTATTGGTTTAGTCCCACATCGGGGGATTGTCCCCGATTAGCTTTTTCCATGCTTATAAATAGAACTCTTCACCTTCCATTGTAATTACCTATTGCTTGGTGGCATTCTCTCTACTAAGGAGTGAGCCTTGAAGCAAAAACTCAAGGTGGAGAAGAATGCTACCTTCAATGTGAGTCATTTGTTAATAAAATAATTCTTCTAGTTTCTTTTAATCTTGTCTTTTAATTTGTGCATGTTTGTTTAGTCTTTCCTTTCCTTTTAAGTTTCTTTAATAATTCTTGCTTTCTTAGTTAACTTTCATTTCAGTATTATGATTTCTTTTGTTAATATAGTTAGTGTAATGAGTAGTGAGTAGTTCCATCCCCATTTGGGGGTGGAGAAATATGTGATATAATCATGTAGTGTATTAAGTGTGTGTTATCTTTATCCCTTGAGCTTTATATGATTTCCATAACCATGTAATGGGTTTTCACTCTTATCTTTGATATGCTAATGCTCTTGAATGAAGCTTAGCTTATGCTTTGATTAGTGGACCTATTTTATGGGGAATGATAAGGTTAGGATATGGATGAAGTTAATATTGGAAACACAATTTGTAGTGTATGTGCCCTTGTTGCCTTTACCTTATCTAATGTCTTGTATGTTTTAATGATGTAGTCTTATCTTAATTCATGTGGAGGCATAGTAGGGTCTAGTCTTTATACTTGAGTTCATTTAGCTTCATTCCAATTATTGTCTTGTATGTTTTAATGATGTAGTCTTATCTTAATTCATGTGGAGGCAAAGATGGATGTAGTTTTATGATTTCATGCACTACATGTTGTGGGGAGCTTAATTGAACACACACACACACACACATCTTCATATTCACATTATTTCTCTACCCCCTATGGGGCTTAGTTTTATTGCTTATCTTCATTTCCTTTTTACATCTTAGTGTAGTTTAGTGCAACCAATCTTTCTTTCCTTTCTTTACCACTCGCCTTCGAACAAACCAAACGTCGACACACCTCCCAGTGGACGACCCGTATTTGCCACCGCTTCAACGCGATCGTGCACTTACGGTTAATATAAAACGAATCAATCAGAAACCTTGGGTAATAGACCCACTTTTTGTTCGCCTGGTGAGTCGGACATGCCTAACGAGGTTCTTGACCTCGTTCCGACCCACCATCCTATTGGTTGGAGAGTTTGGATTGACGATCATAACTTCAGCACCGCAACGGGAGAAACTCGTCTTCCGCTGCCCCATATTTCCAAAATCTTGTGAGGTTCAAGCTCTTTCAGTTTGATCCTTTGAATGAGACGTCTTTGCATCCAATTCATGAACCTCTCCTTTCATCTTGTGCTCTTTGTGATGGGGGCCAAAACATGAGTATTCTGGCCCCGCGTGGTACCATGTTCCCTTTCCAAGTGCATTGACCCACTTTTGAAGTTCTCTTTTGATGTCATTTGACAAATGAAGATGGGAACTTATTTTTGTACATAGTTATATTTTAAAAAGTACAATAAAAGACTCCTTCAGTGAGCATCGATTGTTGTGGGCCCCAACCCTTGAGTATTTGGGTCCCATTTCTTTCACGTATTTGTATCCCTTCTTTAGCATCTCAAAGGTTTTTGGGGAATTCAGGTTTGTGTCCATCAACATAACCATGAACTTCTCTTTGTACTTCACGTTGGTGAAATCTCTTCTTTTTCATGCATAAATCCATGTACTATTTTGCTCACATTCATTGAGGAGAATGCATGAAGTAGGTGTATGTGTGGGGGTATTTTACATACGTACATAGTCAAGTCTTTTTCCTTTGATTTTGTTTTCTTTTGTGTGTATTGATAGGGTCATACTAGTGTGCTGCATTTAATATCGATATATCTGTTTGCCAAGATTCTTGGGTGACTTCTCTTCTTTGGTTTGCCTAGTGCTTTAACATTTTCACATCTCTTTCAAAATCTTTATGTGTTTGCGAAAGAAAATGTTTTGTGGGTTTTGTGTGGGTTTAACATGTGCAAAACCGTTGAGAGGCAAAGTAAAAAAAAGGCTGCCAAAATTGTCTTGAACTTGATGCACTAGGATATCTTGTAGACCAGTTTTAGGTCTTATCGAGTCATTAGGATGCACCCCGGTTTTCCCTCGGGGGGCGAGTAATCATAGGGTTTCAGTATTCAAACATTTAAAGGAGTCCACCCTGAACCTAGTGAGTCAATAATTTGTGTCTGTTACTATAAGGAAGTTTGTTGTTGTCAAGGACCCTTTAAATCTTATTGTGAGACATTAAGTGTAGGGGGTTTTGGTTATTGTGTAGATAAAAAAATAAGTGAGTAGGTGTTCTCTCTTCTCGCACGGCTCCTATCACTCGGGAAATTAGGTCTGAGGGGACTTTGTGCCTGGTGCTTTCGAGTCATCTGACTTGGGATGCACCGATCGAACTCCCATTACACGGGTGGTAGGGATTGCCCTATGTGGAGATTTGGGGAAAGGTGTACGTGATATTGTAAGTCCTCATAGGCAATGACGCACGAAACCTGACCCTGGGAGAATGAAACTCTAACTAGTAAGAAAAAGAAGAAAAAAGAGTAAGAAAAAAAGTAATGCAACTAAGAACCTTAATGGACATTACACTTTGTATCACTTGAGGATGTTGAGGTTGTTCATGTCTTTCACTTAAGTCCTTATTTAACTTGCACGAATGGTTCATTTGGCTAGGTGTGTGGACTAATACCTATATAGAGTCGGCCCGTAGGATTACCGTGTCCAATGATCGACAAAATATGCCCAACGAGTCGAGTGTCTAGATTGAATAATGCATCTATGTTCGGATTTTGTGGGTATATCCGCTGAAAACCCTCAGGAGACAACGCTCCTCTTTCTTGGCTACAAGGAGTTTTAATGGCTTGTTGCACGTGCTAAGTGCAACCGTGATTACTACGAAAGTGTGTTAGGATTTCCAAGTTTTCCGTGTCATTTTTCCTTTCTGTCATTTTTTTCCTTTCTTTGTTTTGCTCGAGGCTAGCAAAAGTTAGGTGGGGGTATTTGATGGACATCATATCATGCATATATTTGTATTTTATATCTATTATCTTGAACCTAAACAATGCTATGTAACGAGTTTTATGTTTGAGTTTTAGGAATACACAGGATTGAGGAGAAGAGGCATAAAAGAACCTAGAAGCAAGAAAAATGACTGAGTTGCAAGACTTGGGGACTGAGATACAAGAGGGAAGGACCCGGATGTAAGCCCAAAGGACCAATGAGCAAATCAAGAAACTCCACACCATCATGAGGATTAATTTGGCAATTCGATTTGGTCCTGAGCTCCAACAACCTACTCGGATGCATCAAACATGAAGACATGAAGCCAGACAACACCACACCAAAACCAGGCCGGATCGAGACAATATAGACCTCCAATTGGCGGTCCAAGACCACTGATTGGCGATCGGTTTTGGTCCGGATCCGCTAAGACTTTGGCGGGTCATGTATTAGGTTGTGTTTAGTCTATTTTTGGTATACATTTAGTCCCATACCGGGGGATTGTCCCTGATTAGCTTTTTCCATGCCTATAATTAGAACTCTTCACATTCCTTTGTATTCACCCATTGCTTGGTGGCATTCTCTCTACTTGGAGTCAAAGCCTTGAAGCAAAACCTCAAGGTGAAGAAGAATGTCACTTACAATGTCAGTCATGTTAATAAAATAATTTTTCTTAGTTTCTTTTAATATTCTATTGTCTTTTAATTCGTGCATGCTTCTTTAGTTTAATTTCCTTTCATTTAGCTTCTTTAATATTTCTTGTTTGCTTAGTTTAATTGCCTTTCTTTAGAATGTTTTGTTTTGCTAATGTAGTTTGTAGTGTAATGATTAGTGAGTTGTTCCATCCCCTTTGGGGGTGGAGTAGATGTTTATACATGTTATGTAGATGTAATGAATGATAAACATTGTTGTATGTGAGAAATGTAGTATGCTTGTTTGAATTGATGAGAACACTTAACTTGATGGTTTCTGCCATAATGTTTAGGTACATTCCATGCTTGCTTAGGTTCTTAACAACAAACTTGTCATGCTCAAATTAATCACTTAGGTTAGTGCTTTGAATGATAGGTCTTGCCATGAGGTACTTATTTTGCATTACAAACACTAACTACACTTGAGCTTATTGAATGCATTCATCACTTCTTATTTCATGTGTACACACACTCCACCCCTTAGGGGTTTTCCATTCTGATTTCTATCTTCTTTTATTAGTCGCTTAGTTTTAGTTCATTTTGTCCTTTCATTTCCTTCATTGTTGCTACTAGTTTAGTGTAGTTTAGTCTAATCAATCTTTCTCTCCTTTCTTTCCCACTCGCATTCGAACTAACCAAAGTCGACACACCTCCCTGTGGATCGACCCGTATTTGTCACCGCTTCAACGCGGCCGTGCACTTGCGGTTATAATTAAAACGTTCAATCTTGATGTTCCCGATTTGTTGGGTAGAACTTGGAAGGGAATTAAATAAATTCTTCATTTCACCTTGTACAATTACAACTTTTTAACTAAAAATCGATACTAATGTATGTATTTATGTTCAAACTGAAAAAAGTTATGGTAATTCTATGATATTGAGAGGACAATACTTCTGCATGAATATCTTTGTCTGTAGTTAATTATTTACATATTGTTTCAGGCTTACAAAATATTATACAATATTTGTTAAATCACATATTATTTACATATTGTCTATAGATATGTTGGTAGTATGATAGTAACTCATCGACCCTTAAGCAACTTGGCCTTTAATAACCTATAACAAAATATTAGACAATATTTGCTATGTCATTCATCATATAGGACTTTCCATACATGTAATTATCGTATTTATTTTTTATTTTACAATTTCTATCGTTGATTGCTGGCGTAAGGTACGTAATCTATTTGACTCGTCATTCATTAGAAAGCACTCATTAGTTAGTAGGATTACATTGAAACAATAGAGTGAGTGATTGTTTGGTGTGTTGTTTGTTAGATTAAGGTATGAAAAACACCTAGGGGCAGTCACCTATATGTCGCCTGAGAGGATGTTATGCAATTCTTGGCGATGGATCAATTGTAAATGTCAATTATCGACGTGCAAGTGAAGTAAGTGTTTTCTTGTGTATAAGATTAAATATATTGAATAATTTTATTGTAATTACAACATAACGTAATTTTTACTCTTGTAGACACCTTATGATGCCAGAAGGTCAGTCTTTCCCAATGATAAAGTATATGGATTTCTTACTCCATCTACTTTCATACACGGGCATGACGATAATCCAAGTGAGCTTGCGAATGATATGAAAGAATAGAGGAAAAAAATATTATATGGGCCCTTGTCATGAGAGGTAACTTTGTTAATTGAAAGTAAATAGAATTTGATTTTGAAATAAACTTGTAATTATATATATAATCAAAGCTCATTGGATGCTTGTCGTTCTATGCCCCGAAGAAAATTCTACATATTTTTTTGATCCTTTGGGGACGACTACACCAAGGGCATCCATAAAGAAACTTCTAAATCTGTAAGATCGTTTTAATCATCATATTAGTAATTCGGGTATTTGAGTGAGTATTATCGACTTCATATTGAATAACTTGTGTTACTCTGGACAATACGGATTTACAGAATGTTGGGTGGAATAAGGACTACCAAAAATACTGGCGTAACCTGGCATCCAATAGGAGTAACCATTTTTGTTAATTTTTTTAAGTACTTGAACGTATATTTAGCAAATTTATATCTTTTGTAGTACCACAAGCAGACTGAAAATACCGAATGTGGGTACTATGTTATGAGATACATGCAGAAACTAATCGAAATTGCACCTGGAGACATAGAGCTATTTGAGGTAATATAGATCATTTTCTATGGTATTATATAGTTTCATTATTTACATATATAATGTGTACATGTATTTTCATAGGTCTTTCAAAAGACTAGTGATCCTTATTCGCAAAGCGAGCTCGATGGACTCGCTACTTTATTAGCAATATGTTATTGAACTAGAATGTCATGAATGCAATTTTATTAAACCACATTCTTTGTAATACCAACATTTTTTGTATTGAACTAACATTTTATGAACGAAATGTAAATTTGTGTGTGTTTATGAATGATTGTGTTTATGAATTTGTGAAATATGTGGGTGAATGAAATTAGTTGAATTTATGTAGGATTGTGTAGGATGAATGATTGTGAAATGTGCATTGTGAATGTGTTGTGCGGGGTGAATGCATTTTTATGCGAATTTTATTATTTATTTTTTAATTTGTGAAAGGTATACACGTCGGTTATTAGGTTAACCCGACGTATATACCCCAGAATAGACGTCAGTGGTTAGCATGACCGACGCCAAGTCTTTTTTGAAGGGCAATAGACGTCGGCAGTATGTACCACAGACGCGTATTTCCTTAGAATAGACGTCGTCTGTAGGTATCACCGACACGTATTTCTTTAGGATAAATGTCGATTGTAAGTATAACCGACGCGCGTATTTCCTTAGCATAGACGTCGGCTATAGGTATAACTGACGCGTATTCTATCAGAATAGACGACCGACGTGTATTCTATCAGAATACACGTTGGCTCTTAGTGACTGACGTCTAGGTATAAATGACCTATAGATAGACATTGGTTTTTGCAACGCCAATAACCGACGTATAGAAGACTTATATCCGACGTATATTCCCTTTTCTATAGTAGTGTATGTCGAGTGCCATGATTATCACAGAACATTTTCATCAGTCCTTGGCATCGTAGTTAGTCGTCGTCTAGTTGTAAGGACCTATAGTGACGTTAGGCTGTTTAAGCCGTGTTTGCTAGGTTAGGCTTCTACTATCACCCACTACCCATGCTAGTTCTAGGGATTCCTCCCTTCTCATCTGAGTCTTCCCCTCCTCTTTATGCTACGAGTAGTCTCCTCCTCTAAGTAGACCATCAGTTGTGTGTGGTTTTAGAGTAGAGTCGAGCGTTTTATGCAAGGTTGGGCTCGTTCTGGTGAGGGCGCTCGACTTGAGAGAGTGCATTTTTCTGAGATGGACGGTCTAGGTGATCGCCCATCTCCGCCTTGAGCTCCTTTGGAGGGTAAGGCAAAGTCGTCTCATAGAGATAGGGAGACTGGGTTCCATACATGGATTACCTTGATCCTCTCCCACCACCATGTAGACCTCATTCTCCTCCTCCTCCAACTCGGGAGGAAGAGGGATTCAGTCAGGATAGAGTGTTTGATGCACCACCACCTTTAGCTCGATGGGATAGACCGATGACTCTGTGGGAGCGGACCCATCCTGTTCGGGTTGTGCAGCCGTCTTGCATAGTTCTCCCGCCTGCTCACGGGAACAACTAAGAATTAAAACCTTAATATGTGAGCATGCTTGCTACCTTCACTGCCAATAAGGAGGATCCGTATATTTTATACGTGAATTCGAGTTCAAGCTTCAGCATAATGATGATTCAGTTCGGTTGAGGATGATTTCCTCCTCGTTGAAGGATAACGCGAAGAAATGGATGTACAATGTCCCAGCAAACTCGATTCGGTCCTGGGATGATTTCTTTTTTAAGAGATTCTTCTCTCAAAGGAAGACTCAAGAGATACAGCACCAGATACATCAAATGTATCAGACTGAGACTGAATCGTTTCATGCTTTCTTTGACAGGTTCAAGGACCTTCTTTTGCAGTGCCCTCATCATTGAATTAAGTTGTGGCAGTTGTGCCAAATGGTTTATGTGGACCTCAACTACAACACTCGTACATTGTTGGAGTCGATGTGTCAGGGTGATTTCCAAATGAAACTCATTGATGAGGCATGGGATACTTTTGAATTAATTGTTGAACGTACCCTTGAGTGGGACACCATGAGAGAGCCCCCAAATGCCAGATCTTCTGGCCGTGCTGGATCATACCAAGTTGAGTAAACTATCGCGTGTGAGGCAAAAATGGTTGCTCTCATGAGTAGGATTGAGAGTTTAGAGTTGGACCGAGCTCATGCAGCTCAGGTCCCTACGCCCACGTTTAGTAGGTGGGGTCTTACGGGATATAGTGACTTGGAATGTGCTTACGCTCCAAGCGATAATGAGCATGCAAATGCGATGTATCAACAACGGTCCTGTAACGACCCATACAATCACTCCTACAACCCAGGATGGCAAAACCACCATAACTTCTCATGGGGCCTAGTGGGGTAATGGTTAGACTCACACTCTCAATCTCAATCCCACCTTATCACCCTCCATGCCATTGGCAACCTACCAACCCCTATACTCATCAACCTCCTCAGGCCTCATCATCAGGTTATTTTATCCAAACTCCACTACCCCAGTTGGTTGACCCAAAGGACCCCTCTATTGATCCGACCTTTCAAGTGTTCATGTAGAGCATGCAAAGTTCATTCAAAACTTTTGAAGTGCAAGTTAGCCAGTTGGCTCATCAACTCCATGAACGTAAGAAGGGTCGGTCAATTCCCAAGTTAACCCGAGGTGAATCCCCAGGGTACACAATCTCAAGGAAGCCCAATAGTGCCTCATGCTACCTTTAAATCGACCCATCATGTTAATGTGATGCATACTTTGAGGTCTGGTAAGGAGGTGGACAACCAAATAGGGTTGCCTTTCTTGTGATCACCATCACTTGGTGTCACCAGACTTGCGGTGATACCCACATCTATGAGGGAGTCAAATCCTAAGGTTCCCTCAACGAATAATTCCAGGAAAGAAATTAATCCTGAGGTTCCTTCTACTTTTATTTCGACAATTGGGCCGAACCCTGAGGTTCCCTTGTCTCACCATGTGTCGAAGGAATCCAAGTTGGAGGTTCCTTCTACTTTTATTTCGATAATGGGGTCGAACCCTGTGGTTCCATTGTCACATCATGTGTCAAAGGAATCAGAGTTGCAGGTTCCTTCACATGACACTTATGCTCTGAAGGCGCCTTTTCCTGAGCGCTTGAAAAAGAAAACTTCGGATCAACATGACAAGATTCTTGAGATCTTTCGGCATGTTAAGGTGAACATTCCGTTGTTCGAGGTGATTCAACATATGTCACATTATGCCAAGGTTCTCAAGGATTTATGAACAAAAAAAAGAAAAACCCATGTTCCCAAGAAAGCTTTTCTTGCGGAAAATGTGAGTTCATTGTTGGCACAACCCACGCAAGTCAAATACAAGGACCCTGGTTGCCCTACTATTTCTTGTGTGATTGGTGACTTGTCAATACATCGAGCTTTATTGAACCTAGGTGCATCTGTCAATCTTTTGTTGTATTTGGTTCACGTCCACCTCGATCTTCGAGACCTCAAAGAAACAAAAACCACTCTTAACTAGTTTATAGGTCAATGAAGAAACTGAGGGGTGTGGTGGAAGATGTTCTGATCAAAATGGGTGAGTTCATTTATCCAGTCGATTTCTTTGTGTTGGATACTGAACCTGTGCCAAACCCACTTGGACAAATTCCTGTTATTTTGGGGCGACCATTTCTAGCGACTTCCAATGCCTTGATCAATTGTCATAATGGTCTGATGCGCTTAACTTATAGTAGTCAATGCGCTGATTTCCACATCTTCACCATCGAGAAGAAGACAGGTGCCTTTGATGACCCTGGTGAGGTCAATCTTATCTAGGGCATGGATGAGAACAAAGTTGAAGGCACCTTTAAGTATTTCAGAGAGTTGTTCGATGGAGATCTTGATGGTTGTTAAGATGTTTCAACTGGGCTGGCACAATAAGGTGTCTTATCTTGTGTTCATGTGGCCTTTGAGCCACATCATTTGGATGATGTGCCTCTTGAGCCACAAGATACCATTTTTGTGGCCTCTGGGCCACCCGCTCTTCACTCTGTATGTGTTGAGGACCCAATGTGAGTTAAGAATCAACTACCTGATGCCCTACATTTCAAACAACCTGACAGAGATTCACCTCTCATTCATGTCTCCTATCTTTCTCATTCTCAAGAGGCATCAAACGACCACAATACTTATAAGAGTGTCAGGTGGTCAAGCAATTCTGTTTCTGGACTTCACCATTTGGGAAATAAGTCCAGGGTGCCAGCTTGTGCGGATGAAATGTCAGTCGGAGGGTATATATTGATGATCCTCGGCTTTGTCGTGGAGTGGAAACATATTTGTTTCCATTTCCTTTCACAGACCCTGGTCATGAGACGCGTGGACAATATAGGTTGGAGTGGGCTCCCATAGGTCAATTGACACGCTCTAATACCATGAAGAATTTGAGATGTATTTTATTTATACGTATATATTTTTGTTGTACAGAATACATGAATATATATGTGTGTTTGTTTCCTAATACATGATTTATCTGTTGGAATGATTGGTGCGTGAATGGGTGTTGCCTTTGGAGATGATTAGCTGGATGGATGATTTGTGTGATTTAGGATTTGTGTCCATATACAGTTGTGATGACTTTTGTGTCTGAGCCATTTGTATTTTAACAGGGAGAGAAGACCGTAGGGAATTTGACTCCACTATACTGCACGAAAAAAAGTCACGTTGAAAAATGGGGAGAGAAGAATGAATTGTCACTACACTACTTCTAGGGTTGTAAATGGGTAGAATTTTACCAGCAAACCTGCCCCACCCGGCCCCGCATAATGCAAGTATTGGACAAAAAAATCTTACCCTCCAACCTGCAACCCGCATAACCCGCCAAATAGGCGGTGCGGATTGCAGTTGTCTCGCAATCCGCCCTACATAACTCACAACCCGCCTAAATGAAATATGTTATTGATTTTTTATATACCAAAATTATTTTACTATTTAAGTTTTACCCATAACAATTAACCCACCATATTAAGTCACCACTCAACACTCATCAAACGTGTAATTTTCCACTCACTAAATGTCCAATTTTCTACAAAATGCAATAACTGATTACTATTTCTCAATGTTTGATATTCTTTTATTTTTTTTAAGGAAATATAAAAAGTTAAAAAACCCCCGCCAACCTTAGGCGAGGCAAGTAGCGATTTTTCTTATTTTTGACCCGCCCCGCATATCTGCTTAACTTAGGTGGGACGGGTAATTGTGGGCCAAAAACCCACCTTGCCTCGCTTACACCCCTAACTAACTACTTCTAATTCTAATTTAAGGAATGACAATCTAAACATATCAAGTGACTAATCAAGCAAACTACAACCAAGGAATGCAGACACTTAGTGATTATAATAAGAAGAGTAAAGCATAGGGGAGAAGATTCTTGGTTAAAGTCATATTGACCCATTAAACTTGAGAGCTCCAAACACGTAAGTTAGCATAAAGACCAAGATTGTGAGTACACGTGTGTGGATGGAAGGTGTCAAGTTATATGTCATAAAGCACTCTCCCCTCATACCACAAATTTCATTCATGATACCACGTTGCTTGAAGAGAAATCGGCACAAAGTAATCCCATATCTTAGTATGGGTAGAGTCTATTGCTTTAGCGAAACCCATCAAAGGCATTTATCAATACGTACTTGATTGACATCATTTCATGCTCACATTTGTATCTTATATCCATTATCTTACACCTAAGCAATGCTTGTGACGAGTTTTATATTTGAATTTCAGAAATAAAGAGGTTTGAAGAGAAGAGCCATGAAAGCACCCAAAAGCAGGGAAAAAGGACTTAATTGTGAGACCTAGGGACTAAGATGCAAGGGAGAAGGACCTGAACGTAAGACCGAAGGACCAAAAGAGCAAAACATAAAACTCCACACCATCATGGGGAGTATTTTGGCAATTCTATTCGGGTCGGAGCTCCAACAAACGAAGTAGATGCATCCAAGACCAACAAATACATCAAGACAAGCCCACAACAAAAATGAGCAAGATCCGGATCCTTTAGACCGCCAATTGGCGGTCCGGATCTTCCCGGATCCGCTGAGATTTGTAGAGCGTAAGTATTAGTGTTTGTTTAGGCTATTTTTGGTATTTGATTAGTCCCACATCGGGGGATTGTCCCGGATTACCTTTTTCTATGGCTATAAATAGAACTCTCCCTCCTCTCATGTATCCCATCTCTCTCTTTGTGGCCATCTTCCCTACTAAGAGTGAAGCCTTGAAGCAAAACTCTGGTGGAGGAAGGGCTGCTTGTAATTGACTGAGTTAATAATATATGTTTTCATTAGCATGTTATTTCTTGCTTAGTTAATTCCTTTAATGTGCTTGCTTTGATGCTTGTTTTGTTTTATGCTTCTTTAATATTTCTTGCTTGATTATTGTAGTTTCATTTCAGTATAATGCTTCATTTTGTTAAAGTAGTTAGTTTAAATATGTGCGAGTAGTTTCATCCCCTTTTGGGGGTGGAGTAGATGTGTGTACATGTTATGTAGATGGTATAAATGCTTGATATAATTGTTTGTGAGAAATATTAGTATGCTTGCTTGAATTAATAAGAACTTTACTTGATGGTTTCTGCCATAGTTAGGTACTTCCCATGCTTGTATGTTCTTAATAACAACCTTGCATTGCTCATATTAATCACCTATGTTAGTGTTGTAAATGATAGGTTTTGCCATTAGGTATCTCTTATGCATTAACAAACACTAACTAACTTGAGCTTCTTGGGTGCATTCACCACCACACTTATTTCATGTGCACACACACACACTCCACCCCTTAGGGGTTTTCATTCCTGAGTTTTTATCTTCCTCATTACTTGTTTAGCTTAGTTTGTTTGGTGATTTCATTTCAGCTTTGGTAGTTTACTAGTTTAGATTAGTGTAGTGTAGTGTAATCCATCTTTCTTCCCTTTCTTTCCCACTCGCCTTCGCACAAACCAAACTTCGACACACCTCCCTGTGGACGACCCGTATTTTCCACCGCTTCAACACGGCCGTGCACTTGTGGTTTAAATAAAACGATCAATCAAGTTTTTGGCGCCGTTGCCGGAGAGGTGCTCTGTCCAGACCTTGGTTTGGACGATTCGAGTGGTTTTTAATTTTTTGTTTCTAGTTTTTGTTGGTTTCAGGGATCCTGCAGCTCATGGGGAGGCTACTGGACGAGTTTGAGACCAAGAACTTCAACAAGGACAGCCAATCAGCGGTCTTGGACTGCTAATTGGCGGCCTGGTGAGCGGTTCTTGCTCTCCATTTTCTTCTAGTTGTTTCTTATTTCATTGTCGTGATCTAGGAACCCTATTTTGCATGCTGTGACTTCTAGTTTGCCCCCAGATCATTAATCACTCCCCCATTAATCAACTTGGCCTTAAAATCCAAAGCAAAAGACTAGACGTTCTTACTTGTTTAGGTCATGCATCATGTATTTGACTTAGGCATGTAATTGTCTTTTCTTTTAGCTTTATTTTCAGTTGTTGAGCGTCGACGTGAGGTACGCATTTCCTACACTCATTCATGCATCTTGTATGCCCGTGCATTAGTTAGTAGGAATTGCATCAGGACAAGAGTGAGTTGAGCGTTTGATTGGAGCGTTGATTGCTAGATTTAGGATCAAAACACTACTAAGGAGGGGTTGTCCCATAAAAGATAAGGTGGGGGATTTCATCACCCTTTCCTTGGCCCCAAAAATCACTCTTAATCAAGCCTTAACTAGGCCCTAAGGATTGCGGACGCACTAGGAGAGTAATCTAGTTGAGATCGTCATGACCTGATCGGCGTTGCCTACCTTGTCGATAGTAGGAGGTAATGGATCTCCGGATCTGGTATCACTTGCTGGGCATTGTGGTCCTCGTTGTAGGGAGGTGAGGCGTGTCGAGGCTAGTGACCTCGAAATTAGGCGTCGTTTAGCCTAAGGACCCATAGCCTTAAGTTGTTTGAGTCGTGCTTGCTAGTTAGACTTCTACCTGATCCCATTACCCACGCTAGATCTAAGGATTCTTCCCTCCCCATCTGAGTCCTCTCCTCATCTATTCTATACGAGTAGTTTCCTCCTCTAAGTACATCTTCTGTTGTATGTTTTTTAGAGTCGAGTCGAGCATTTTATGCGAGGTTGGGCTCGTTCTGGTGAGAGTGCTAGACTAGAGAGAGTGCATTTTTATGAGATGGACGGTCTTGGTGATCGACCATCTCCGCCTCATGCTCCTTTGGAGCATGAGGCTGAGTCGTCTCGTGGTGACGGGGGAGACCGGGTTCCATACATGGATTACCTCGGTCCGTTCCCACCTCCACGTAGACCTCTTCTCCTCCTCCTCTGACTCGAGAGGAAGAGGTATTCGGTCAGGATCGAGTTCTTGGTGCACCACCACCTTTAGCTCGACAGGATAGATCTATGACTTTGTGGGAGCAGACCCATCCTGTTCGGGCTGCGCAGCCTTCTTGCATAGTTCTTCCCCCTGCTCGTGGGAACAACTATGAGCTGAAACCTCAATATGTGAGCATGCTTCCAACCTTTACTGCCAATAAGGAGGATCCGTATATTTTTATACGCGAATTCGAGGAAGTATGCTCCATGTTCAAGCTTCAACAGCTTGACGGGAATTTAGTCCGGTTGAGGATGATTTCTTTCGCGTTGAAGGATAACGCGAAGAAATGGATGTACAGCCTCCCGGTGAGCTCCATTCGGTCTTGGGATGACTTTGTGATGGTATTTCTGAAGAGATTTTTCCCTCAAAGGAAAACTCAACAGATACGGCACCAGATACATCAAATGTATGAGACCGAGACCGAATCGTTTCATGGTTTCTTTGAGAGGTTCAAGGACCTTCTCCAGCAGTGCCCTCATCATGGATTTGAGTTATGGCAGTTGTGCCAAATTGTTTATGAGGGCATCAATTACAACACCCGCACATTGTTGGAGTCGATGTGTCAGGGTGACTTCCAAATGAAACCCATCGAGGAGGCATGAGACACTTTTGAGTCAATGGTTGAACGTACCTTCGAGTGGGACACCATGAGAGAGCCACCAGCTGTCAGGTCTTCTGGTCGGGCTGGATCATATCATGTTGAGTCAACTATCGTGTCTGAGGTGAAATTGGTTGCTCTCATGCGTATGATTGAGACTTTAGAGTTGGACCGAGCTCCTGTAGCGCAGGTCGCTACTCCTGGGTGTAGTAGGTGTGGACTTACGGGCCATGATGACTTGGAATGCGCTTATGCTCCAAGGGATACTGAGCATGTAAATGTGATGTATCAACAGAGGCCCCGTAACGACCCGTACAGTCACTCCTACAACCCGGGATGGCGTAACCATCCAAACTTCTCTTGGGGGCCTAGTGGGGGTAATGGTCAGAGCTCGCACGCTCAACCTCCACCTTATCAACCTCCACGCACATCGACGACCTACCAGCCCCCCCCCCCCCCCATCAAAGGTCTTAGCACCATAATTACCAACCTGCTCATGCCTCATCGTCGGGTTATTCCAACCAGACTCCACCACCCCAGCGGGTTGACCCCAAGGACCCTTCTAGTGATCTGACCCTTCAGCGTTCACACAGAGCATGCAAGGTACAGTCAAGGCTTTGGAAATGCAAGTTAGCCAGTTTACTCATCAATTCCATGAATGTGAGAAGGGTCAGTCATTGATCGTTTTATATTTAACTGCAAGTGCACGGCCGCGTTAAAGCGGTGGCAAATACGGGTCGTCCACTGGGAGGTGTGTCGACACTTGGTTTGTGCGAAGGCGAGAGGTAAAGAAAGGGAAGAAAGGTTGGTTACACTAAACTACACTAAGGTGCAAATGGAAATGGAAGAAAAGCAAGAAAACTACACCCCAAAGGGGGTAGAGAAATAATGTGAACATAAAGAAGTGTGTTTGTGTGTGTTCATTAAGCTCCTCACAACATGTAGTGCATGAAATCATAAAACTACATCCAACTTTGCCTCCACATGAATTAAGATAAGACTACATCATTAAAACATACAAGACAATAATTGGAATGAAGCTACATGAACTCAAGTATAAAGACTATACCCTACTATGCCTCCACATGAATTAAGATAAGACTACATCATTAAAACATACAAGACATTAGCTAAGGTAAAGGCAACAAGAGCACATACACTACAAATTGTGTTTCCAATATTAACTTCATCCATATCCTAACCTTATCATTCCTCATAAAATAGGTCCACTAATCAAAGCATAAGCTAAGTTTCATTCAAGAGCATTAGCATATCAAAGATAAGAGTGAAAACCCATTAGATGGTTATTGAAATCATATAAAGCTCAAGGGATAAAGATAACACACACTTAATACACTACATGATTATATCACATATTTCTCCACCCCCCAAATGGGGATGGAACTACTCACTACTCATTACACTAACTATATTAGCAAAAGAAAGCATAATACTGAAATGAAAGTTAACTAAGAAGGCAAGAAGCATTAAAGAAACATAAAAGGAAAGGAAAGACTAAACAAACATGCACAAATTAAAAGACAAGATTAAAAGAAACTAGAAGAATTATTTTATTAACAAATGACTCACATTGAAGGTAGCATTCTTCTCCACCTTGAGTTTTCTCTTCAAGGCTCACTCCTTAATAGAGAGAATGCCACCAAGCAATGGGTAATTACAATGGAAGGTGAAGAGTTCTATTTATAAGCATGGAAAAAGCTAATCGGGGACAATCCCCCAATGTGGGACTAAACCAATACCAAAAATAGCCTAAACACATAATAATACAAGTCCAGGAGAAAGCTTAGCGGATCTGGGGCTATATGGACCGCCAATTCGCGGTCCAAGACCGCCAATTGGCGGTCTATAAAGTTCAGATCGAGTTGCTTTTGGTTGTGGGCTTTGCTTGATGGATTTGTTGGTCTTGGATGCATCTACTTGGTTTGTTGGAGCTCCGACCCGAATCGAATTGCCAAAATACTCCCCATGATGGTGTGGAGTTTCCTGTTTTGCTCTTAGGTCCTTCGGTCTTACGATCAGGTCCTTCTCCATTGCATCTCAGTCCCTAGGTCTCACAATTAAGTCATTTTTTCCTGCTTTTGGGTCCTTTCATGGCTCTTCTCTTCAAACCTATTTATTCCTGAAAACTAAACATAAAACTCGTAACATAGCATTGTTTAGGTGAAAGATAATGGATATAAGATACAAATATAAACATGAAATGATGCCAATCAAATACCCCCACACCTATGTTTTTGCTAGTCTCGAGCAAAACAAAGAAAGGAAAAAGCATACGAAAAACAAGAAATCCTAACTCACTTTCGTAGGAATCACGGTTGCACTTAGCACGTGCAACAAGCCGTTAAACCTCCTTGTTGCCAAGGAGGAGGAGTGTTGCCTCCTGAGGGTTTTCAGCGGATATACCCACAAAATCCGAACAAGATGCATTATTCAATCTAGACCTCGACTCGTTGGAAATATTTTGTCGATCAATGGACGCAGTAATCCTACGGGCCGACTCTATATAGGTAATCAGTCCACACCTAGCCTAATAAACCATCCGTGCAAGTTAAATAAGTAATTAAGTGAAAGACATGGACAACCTCAACATCCTCAAGTGCTACAAAGTGTAAAGTCCATTAAGGTTCTTATTTAAATTACCTTTTTTTTCTTTTTTTTTCTTTTCACTTTTTTTTCTTCTTTTCTTTTTATTAGTTGGAGCTTCATTCTCCCAGGGTCAGGTTTCGTGCATCATTGCCCATGAGGACTTACACTGTCACGTACACCTTTCCCCAAATCTCCACATAGGGCAATCCCTACCACCCGTGTAGCAGGAGTTTGGTCGGTGCATCCCAAGTCAGATGACTCGAAAGCACCAGGCACAAAGTCCCCTCAGACCTACTTTCCCGAGTGATAGGAGCCATGCGAGAAGAGAGAACACCTACTCACTTTTTTCTTATCTACACATGAACCAAAACCCCTACACTTATGTCTCACAACAAGATTTAGAGGGTCCTTGATTACAACAACTTCCTTAAGTTAACAGACACGAAATATTGACTCACTAGGTTCAGGGTGGACTTCATTAAATGTTTGAGCACTGAAACCCTATGATTATTAACCCCCAAAGGAAAACTGGGGTGCATCCTAACGACTCGATAAATCCTAAAGTCACTGTACTTGATATCCTAATGCATCAAGTTCAAGACAATTTTGGGAGCTTTCTTTTTACTTTGCCTCTCAACGGTTTTGCACATGCTAAACACACGCAAAACCCACAAAACATTTTCTTTCGCAAACACATGAAGATTTTGAAAGAAATGTGAAAATTTTGAAGCACTAGGCAAGCAAAAGAAGACAAGTCGCCCAAGGATCATGGTAAGCAGATATATCGATTTTAAATGCAGCACACTAACATGACCATAAAAATGCAAACAAAAGAAAACAAAATCAAAAGAAAAGACTCGGCTATGTACACACGTAAAACACCCCCCCACACACCTACTTCATGCATTGTCCTCAATGAATGTGAGCAAAATACTACATGGATTTATGCATGAAAAAAGAGTGATCTCACCAACATGAAGTACAAAGGGAAGTTCAAGGTCATGTTGATGGACACAAACCCGCATTCCCTCAAAACCTGTGAGATGTTAAAGAAAGGATACAAATACGTGAAAGAAATGGAGCCCAAATACACAAGGGTTGGGGCTCACAACAATCGATGCTCACCGAAGGAGTCTTTTATTGTATTTTTTTTATATAACTATGTACAAACATAAGTTCCCATCTTCATTTGTCAAAAGACATCAAATGGGAACCTCAAGAGTGAGTCAATGCACTTGGAAAGGGAACATGACACCACGCGGGACCAGAATACGCATGTGTGGGCCCCCCTCACAAAGAGCACCAGATGAAATGAGAGGTTCATGAAATGGACGCAAAGGCGTCTCATTCAAAGGATCAAACTGAAAGAGCTTGAACCTCTCAAGAGTTTGGGAAATGAGGGGCAACGGAAGAAGAGTTTCTCCCGTTGTGCTACTGAAGTTATGATCGTCAATCCAAACTCTCCAACCAACAGGCTGGTGCGTCGGAACGAGGTCAAGAACCTCATTAGGCATGTCTGACACACCAGGCGAACAAAAAGTGGGTCTCATACCCAAGGTATCCTCCAAGGAACTCCTAATACCCTCATGAGCAATGTAGTTGTTTGATGTTCCATCATTTCCAAGATGATCAGGAACAATAGTGAGAGGCAAACTCTCATCAGGTTGTTTGAAATTGAGGGGACTAGGGAGATCTTGCTCCACTAGAGGAGAGTCCTTAGGAGGTACAACAATAAGTTCATGTGGCTCAAGGGCCACGGGACAAGAAGATAAGGCACAATCTTGTGCCGACTCGTAATGAAGCGGGTCCATGTTATTCTCAATTGGGATCGAATCGTCCCCCAAGTGATCATGAATTGAAACCCCAAGTCCCTCAGACTGACTAGGAGTTTGACTTTGAAAGATTGTACTTTGAATTTGTAGATGTGGTGGTGGCGGTTCGATATCAAAAGATGAATCCTCATGTTGACAAGAAAAGTTACTTTCCTCACGTTCACGTAATTGCTGCGACATTTGACTCACTTGTAGTGCCATATTTTGTATGGACTGTTGAGTGGTTTCCATGAACGTAAGGAAAGTTTGTTTCAAGGAATTAGGTATGCGGTCAACAGTGAGGTCCAAGTCAGAGCTTGGGAAATTTTGGGGTTAGGTGTTGATGGGCTGAGAATGAGTCCAATGATTTGAAATGGGGTGTTGGTAGAGTTCTGGGTATTCGGGAGGAGGATACTGGGGTGGAAATGATGTATAAGAATTTGAATACGAATTGTCTCCCCACAAATCCATCCCTCTCGGGTTGTACGCGGATGCGTAATGGTCATAATGAGCATTTTGGGAAAATGTGTGCTCATACTCAGGCTCAGGGGCAACATAAGGACATTCCCCTATAACATGACCACTCAACCCACAACAGTCACATGGTACGGCTACTGGAGCCACTGGTGCAGTAATGTCGTCAGCCATACGCATGAAAGAGACCAAAGTTTGTTGTAATGTCTCAGTTTGTTGACCAACATATGATCCGACATAACTAGATTGTGGTCTAGCAGTCGGTGGCTCTCTCATACTACCCCAATATGAAGATTGCTCAGTCACACCATTAAGATTGTCCCAACCATACGGGGTGTTAGTCTGAGCCACCCCAGGTTGCATGGGTCCGGAATACCAGGACGAATTGTCCTGGTCCCAACAATCATATGGATGGTCGCCCATGTAACCATCCATCACAACAGAGAACCCTAGAGTCAACCACTCTCACCACCACGAGGCTAAACTCGCAAAAAGTGCTCGACTCGACCCTAAAACGCTACCAGAGAGTGTAAAGGGGAGGAGACTATAACGTAGAAGAAGGTGAGAAGAAGATGACTCAGAGGAGAAGGGAAGAATCCCTAAAGCTAGCGTGGGTAACGGGATCAGGAAGAAGCCTAACTAGCAAGCACGGCTCAAACAATGTAAGGCAATGGGTCCTTAGGCTAGACGACGCCTAACTTCGAGGTCACTAGCCTCGACACGTCTCACCTCCCTACAACGAGGACCACAATGCCCAGCAAGTGATACCAGATCCGGAGATCCAGTACCTCCTACTATCGACAAGGTAGGCAACGCCGATCAGGTCATGAAGGTCTCAACTAGATTACTCTCCTAGTGCGCCTGCAATCCTAGGGCCAATGTCTACTTGCTTTTAGTTAAGGCTTTATTAAGAGTGGTTTTTGGGGCCAAGGGAAGGGTGATGAAATCCCCCACCTTATCTTTTATGAGACAGCCCCTCCTTAGTAGCGATTTAATCCTAGATCTAGCAATCAATCTCTCCAATCAAACGCTCTCTCACTCTTGTCCCGATGCACCTTACTAACTAATCCATGATCGAAACATGCATGAATGAGAGATTTGGGTGCACGTACCTCACGCCAGCAATCAACAACAAAATGTAAAGAAAAGAAAAGACAAATGCATGCAAGGTCTACACATGATGCATGACCTAGATAGCAAGGAGTCTAATCTTTTTCTTTGAGTTTTATGGTCCAAGTTGATTAAAGGGGATTGAAATTAAATCTGGGAGCAAACTAGAAGTCCCAGCATGAAAAATTGTGCTCCCAGATAACTAAAATGAACAACATAACAACTGGAACAAATTTGAGAGCAATTGAGGCTCACCAGGCCGCCAATTGGCGGTCCCAGACCGCTGATTGGCGGTCACTTTGGGGTCTTTTGCTCTCCCATTCTTCCAGTCGCTTCCCCTTGATCCTCAGGTTCCCTGAAACTAAGAAAAACTGGAAGCAAAAAATCAAAAACCCCTCGAATCGTCCAAACCAAGGTCTGGACAGAGCACCTCCCCGGCAACGGCGCCAAAAACTTGATTGATCGTTTTATATTTAACCGCAAGTGCACGACCGCGTTGAAGCGGTGGAAAATACGGGTCGTCCACTGGGAGGTGTGTCGACACTTGGTTTGTGCGAAGGCGAAAGGTAAAGAAAGGGAAGAAAGGTTGGTTACACTAAACTACACTAAGGTGCAAATGGAAATGGAGGAAAAGCAAGAAAACTAAACCCCATAGGGGGTAGAGAAATAATGTGAACATAAAGAAGTGTGTGTGTGTTCATTAAGCTCCTCACAACATGTAGTGCATGAAATCATAAAACTACATCCAACTTTGCCTCCACATGAATTAAGATAAGACTACATCATTAAAACATATAAGACAATAATTGGAATGAAGCTACATGAACTCAAATATAAAGACTACACCCTACTATGCCTCCACATGAATTAAGATAAGACTACATCATTAAAACATATAAGACATTAGCTAAGGTAAAGGCAACAAGAGCACATACACTACAAATTGTGTTTCCAATATTAACTTCATCCATATCCTAACCTTATCATTCCCCATAAAATAGGTCCACTAATCAAAGCCTAAGCTAAGCTTCATTCAAGAGCATTAGCATATCAAAGATAAGAGTGAAAACCCATTAGATGGTTATGGAAATCATATAAAGCTCAAGGGATAAAGATAACACACACTTAATACACTACATGATTATATCACATATTTCTCCACCCCCCAAATGGGGATGGAACTACTCACTACTTATTACACTAACTATATTAGCAAAAGAAAGCATAATACTGAAATGAAAGTTAATTAAGAAGGCAAGAAGCATTAAAGAAACATAAAAGGAAAGGAAAGACTAAACAAACATGCACAAATTAAAAGACAAGATTAAAAGAAACTAGAAGAATTATTTTATAGACAAATGACTCACATTGAAGGTAGCATTCTTCTCCACCTTGAGTTTTCTCTTCAAGGCTCACTCCTTAGTAGAGAGAATGCCACCAAGCAATGGGTAATTACAATGGAAGGTGAAGAGTTCTATTTATAAGCATGGAAAAAGCTAATCGGGGACAATCCCCCGATGTGGGACTAAACCAATACCAAAAATAGCCTAAACACATAATAATACAAGTCCAGGAGAAAGCTTAGCGGATCTGGGGCTATATGGACCGCCAATTCGCGGTCCAAGACCGCCAATTCGCGGTCTATAAAGTTCAGATCGAGTTGCTTTTGGTTGTGGGCTTTGCTTGATGGATTTGTTGGTCTTGGATGCATCTACTTGGTTTGTTGGAGCTCCGACCCGAATCGAATTGCCAAAATACTCCCCATGATGGTGTGGAGTTTCCTGTTTTGCTCTTAGGTCCTTCGATCTTACGATCAGGTCCTTCTCCATTGCATCTCAGTCCCTAGGTCTCACAATTAAGTCATTTTTTCCTGCTTTTGGGTCCTTTCATGGCTCTTCTCTTCAAACCTATTTATTCCTGAAAACTAAACATAAAACTCGTAACATAGCATTGTTTAGGTGAAAGATAATGGATATAAGATACAAATATAAACATGAAATGATGCCAATCAGTCAGTTCCCGAGTCAACCTGTGGTAAATCACAAGGGTATACCCTATAGGCGTCTATATGCCCTATAGGCGTCGGTTACAGTAATACTCGACGTCTATAGGTTTGTATAAACATCGGTTACAGTAATACCCAACGGCTATACTATTAGGCGTCGATCGTTTAGGGATCCGACATATATATCGTGACGCCTATTCCCTATTCTACACTTGTGAATTGATGTGAGTTATAGGTGCACTAGAGACACTGCTAATTATTAAGATATTGATATCAAGATAATGAGTGCTAGGGTGAGCAGGTGATGAGTCAATGATATTGGTTGTGTAGAAGAAGAAAGCTAAAATGATTGGCGGTCTAGAGGCGCCAATTGGTTGTCTGGATGTCTTTGATCGAGTTTGGATTTTGGTGGCTCATTTCTAACTTGATTTCTTGATATTTGATGAACCCGATTTAGTTGTTGATGCTTAGGCCCGGATCTAATTGCCAAAATACTCCTCATGATGGTGTGGAGCTTCTTGATTTGCTCATTGATCCTTTTGGTTTTACATCTCTCATTCATCTCACTCCATAAGTCTTGCAACTTAGTCATTTTCCTTGCTTTTAAGTTCTTTTTGAGTCTCTTCTTCTCAAACATGTTTAGTCCTTAAACTTAAACATAAGACTCGTTACGTAGCATTGCTTAGGCTAAAAATGAAGGATATAAGACACAAATATATGCATGATATGATGTCAATCAAATACCCCCACACCTAACGTTTTCTAATCCCGAGCAAAATAAAGAAAGGAAAAAGTATACGTAAAACTAGGAAATCCTAACTCACTTTCTTAGGAATCACGGTTGCACTTAGAATGTGCAACAAGCCATTAAACCTCCTTGTCACCCAGGAGGAGGAGTGGTGTCTCCTGAGGGTTTTCAGTGGATATACCCACAAAATACGAACATAAATGCATTATTCAACTTATCAACACGACTCATTTTTGTCGATCATTGGACACAGTAATTCTATGGGCCAACTCTATATATGTATTCAGTCCACACACCTAGCCTAATGAATCATTCGTTATTGTTAATTAAGGATTTAAGTGAGACGTGGGCGACCTTTACTTCTTAAAGTGATACATCGTGTAAAGCACATGCTAAACACATGCAAAACCCACAAAACATTTTCTTTCGCAAACACATGAAGATTTTGAAAGAAATGTGAAAATCTAAAGCACTAGGCAAGCAAAAGAAGACAAGTCACCCAAGGATCATGGCATACATATATATCAATATTAAATGCAGCACATTATCATGACCCTAGCAATACAAACAAAAGAAAATAAAAAATAAAATGAAAAAGACTCGACTCCACATATATACAAACGTAAAGCACCCTCCCACGCTTACTTCATGCATTGTCCTCAATGTATGCAAGCTAGAGGGTAGATGTATCTATGCATGAAAAAGTGACGATCTCACCAACGTGAAGCGCAAAGGGAAGTTCATGGTTATGTTGATGGACGCAAACCCGAATTCCCTCAAAACCTGTCAAATACTAAAGAAGGAAGGTGAAAACATGAAACAAATGGGGCCTAAATACACAGGGGTTGGAGGCACAATAACCACTACTCACTTGTGGAGTCTTTTGTTCGTTTTTTTTTCTTTTTTTTTCTTTTATAAACAATATATATACATCAACAAAGATATTCTCATTTGGTCAAGGAACGTCAAATGAGAACATCAAGTCCTGCGGACCAGAGATTTTCCATGATGGGCCCACTTCATTGGTACTCTGAGGTATCATGAGGGGTGAAAGGTCAAAACTGAAAGGCTCAAACTCCTCATGATATTGGTTGGGCGTAGGCAACGTAATGAGTGGAGTTGTGTTGCATCACTAGGGTTTAGTTACTCGACAAATAAAACCCTCCAACCAATAGGCGGGTGCATCAGAATGAGTTCCTTTGGCTCATTCATATGATGTGACACACCTGTAACACTAAGAATGGGGCTTCTCCCCAGGTTATCCAACAAGGACCACCCAACCTCCTTTATATGGTCAAGCATAAGCTCGGTCGCAGGTGGGTCCTTGTTGAAGTCAAGATGAAGCTCAAAGGGCTCAACGGCCATGGGACATGGGGTAAAGACACCTTCTGGTACGGGCATATGATGAGGTGTGTCCCCCTCACTAATAGTCTCAACTGAATCATCCAACAAACACTACCTTTGTATATTCATGTTTGATGTCAGTTCACTCTGTTGCATTGCCAAGACAGACAATGAGTTTTCGCTGGGCACACAAACATTCTCAACGAGTTGCATTGGTGTTGGGGGTATTTGTTGATTTTGTGGTGTTTTCTCTAATTGGCATATGAGATTAAGATTTAAAGGTTGGTCTAAAGGTTCTTGTTGCCTACCAGAGTTGAACACATGAAACTCGACACTCATGTTACCGAATGAGAGCTTCATGAGACCATTTCTACAATTAATTAAGGCATTGGAGGTTGCCAGAAATGGCCTACCCAAAATCAAAGGTATTTGAGAGTGGGTGTTCAGAACAGGGTTGGTATAGAGGATGACAAAATCTACTGGAAATAAAAAATCTCCAACTTTGATGAGCACGTCCTCAATAATCCCCTTTAGGACACGAATGGATCTATCCACTAATTGGAGGTTGATCTTAGTTGGTTTTAATTCTCCCAAGTTCAAATGTTGGTAAACAGAAGATGGGAGGAGGTTGACTTGTGATCCTAAATCAAACAATACATTACTCATGCTAGTGTTTCTTATCATACACTGAATAGTTGGACAACAAGGGTCCTTGTACTTTGTGCATGTGGGATTTGAAAAAAGTGAGCTCACACTCGCAGCTAAGACTGCTTTCTTAGAAACATTGGTCTTCCTCTTTGTTGTGCAGAGATCCTTCAACACTTTGGCATAATGACGAATTTGTTGGATGAAATCCAACAAGGGGATGTTAACCTTCACTTGTTTGAAGACCTCTAATATATTATCCATTGTGTCACTCTTCTTTTTGGTTAACCTACTAGGATAGGGAGCTTTTGGCAGGTAGGTTTTCTGTGGTGCCTGAGAAGGAGGCGTTGGGGTATTACCATCACCCTCTCAGCCTCTTCCTCACCAGCATTCCCACCGATGGGCTGCACAGATGGTGGTGGCAAGGAAATGTGATTGTCAACCTGATTTTCATTCTTTTAGTTTACAATGGCATTGACATGGTGAACAGGTTCCTCCACATGGTTCACTTACCGCCCCCAAGGTACCGGACTCTCATTTTGTAAGTGTGGTTGTTGGTACATGTTTAGCCTCAGGCTGGCTAGGCAGAGCCCCCCTCTCTCTCTCATGTACAGACTGAGTCAATTGACCCATCTTAAGCTCAAGAGATTTGATGGTCTGCTGATTTGAAGTGAGAACTTGACTTGTGGATAACATAAAGTTTTTAATTGAGTTCTCAAGTCCACGAGTAAAGTTCTCAAGCGAATTGAACTGGGTTTCCATGTTGTTGGAATTTGAGAAACCAGGTTGGTTGGTGATTTGAGCTTGGGGTGGCTGATAAGATTGTGAATGCATGGGAGGTTGGTGTGGTCGGTTAGGTGGTCAAGAGATGTTTGAAGGACCACCCTGGACATTGTTTTGGTTCCATAAAAAGTTAGGGTGGTTCCTCCATCTAGGGTTATATGATGATGAGTATGAGTCATTCCTAGATCTATCATAGATGGCATTGACCTAATCCATGTCAGGAGGAATGGATGTAGACTCGCCTCCTACATGACCTATCCTACCACATAAATAACAAGGAACCGGACCAGATGCAGACACATGGGACACACCTTGTTGGTTTTTGAGCTCAATCGAATCTATACGGTGTATTAAGGCCGTTATGCGTGCCTCAGTGGTCGTAGTGGAATCGACAGCAAATACGGCACCCGATCTAGTCATGGTTGCATTCGCGATCCTTGCTCCTATGCTAGATGGTGGTGGTCGTTCCCTCACACTCTCCCACTGCATGGTTTTCTCAGCGAGGTATTCTAGTAAAGCACGTGCCTCCCTTTCATCCTTTCCTAAGAACTCTCCTTGAACGTTCTGGATGAGATGTGAAAACCTTGTAGACAATCTGACGAAGGTGCCACAACTCTATGCCATGGTGAGGGCATGAGGATAGTGCCTCCTTTAACCTCTCTAAGTATGCATGGAATGATTCGGTCTCATGTTGATAAAACGAATTGATTTCATTCCTCAGTTTTGAGTCCGATGATTTGGGAAGTACTTCTTGAAGAATGTAGATTGAAATTCATCCCAATTCCTAAAGGCATTCGCCTAGTTGCTATACAACCATTTCTTGGCATCAGCCTTTAGTGCAAAGGGAACAAGCCTAAGGTGGATGGAGTCTATGCTAAGTTCTTGCAGCTTGAACATAGCACATACCTCCTCAAATTCCCTGAGAAAGATATAGGGGTCACCCTTCCTAGTGAAGTGAGTGAGCATGGAGATAAAATGAGGCTTAACATCAAAGTAGTTCTCATTCGCCTCTACAATGCGATGCAAGATGGTAGAGCAGTACGACTCGGGTAGCATCAATCGCGGAGGGGAATGGGAACCTGGGGAATCAATTGATGAGGTTGTGGACCCCCACCTTCTGGATCAGAGGGTGGTGGAGGTCCAAAACCTGAGTCGTCCTCATATGGTCCCGGGACTGTGTAGGACACAGGACGGGGATGTGTTCGAAAAGTCGACAATTGAGGACAGATCGATGTTGCATCTCGTCAAACGACCTGCAACGTCTCGTGACCACACTGGCATGCACAAAGCTACGCACCCACACGAGTCAGACGAAAACGAAATAAAACTTTAAAAAAACAATTAATACAGAAGGTGCGTAGAGGAGAAGATGGGAAGACTCAGATGAGAAGGAATGACTCAGGGGAGAAGGGAAGAAGTCCTTCTGCTACGGCGGGTAGGTAATGGTAGAAGAACATAAGCAAACAAGGCTCAAACAACCTAAGGTCACTGTAGGTCCTTACAACTAGATGGCGCTAAGTGCGAGGTCACGCGGCCTCAACACGCCTCACCTCCCTACAACAAAGATCACCAAGCCCAGCAAGTGAGCCAAGATCCGGAGATCTTGTCTCTCCTACTATCGATAGAGTGGGCGATGCTGATCCGGTCGTGACGGTCGCGACCGGATCACTATCCTAATGCGCTCGAGATCCTTAGGGTCCAATGTCTACTTGATTTTAAAATTAGGCTTTTTGAGAGGTGTTTTGTGGGGCTAAATGAAGGGTTGATGAAATCCCCCACCTTATGTTGAAAACTATTGGTGGTGTCCCTTAGATATGTTTTGATTCCTTAATCTATCAAGCAACTCACTAATGAAACACTCATCTCACTCTTGTTCCAATGCAATTCCTACTAACTAATGCATTGTCATACGAACAAATGCATGAATGAGAGTAGGAAATGCATACCTCACGCCAACGCTCAACAACTGAAAGTAAAGCAAAATAAAAGACAAAATATATGCCTAAGTCAAGTATATGATGCATTACCTAAACAAACAAGAATGCCAAATCTTTTGCTTTGGGTTTTAGTGGCCAAGTTGATTAAAAGGGGATTGGTTATTGATTTGGGGGCAAACTATAGGTCCAATACATGCCAAATTGAACCCTAGACCACTGTATTGCGTGTAGAAACAGACCAAAGAAAGAATGAGGAAAATGGAGCTCACCAGACAGTCAGATGGCGGTCTTAGGTCGTTGATTGGCTGTCTTCGTTGCTCTGTTTGCCTCCAAACTTCTCTTGGTGACTTCCCTTGATATTTAGAGTCTCCTGCAACAAAGAACAACTACAAACAAAAAATTAAATCCACTCGAATCGTCCAAACCAGAGTCTGGATTGATCACCTCCTCGGCAATGGCGCCAAAAACTTGTTAAACGTTTCATTATTTACCGGAAGTGGAGGGCCACGATGAAGCGATGGCAAGTACGGGTCGATCCACGGGGTGGTGAGTAGCCTATGATTTGTCCGAAATCAAGTGGCAAAAAAGAGAAAAGAGATTTGATTATGCTAAGTTAAACTACACTAAACTAGTAAGTAACAAATGCAAATGAAAGCAACTAACGATTGATTAAAACTAAACTAAAAGGCTAACGAATAAATTGGAATTCATGAAGAAAACCCCTAAGGGTTGGAGTGTGTGCACATATGAAGTGAAATAAGTGATGAATGACTCATGTAAACATGTATGTGTGTGTCATGTGTGTGTGTTCATGCATAGGAAGTGTCTAAAGATGTGGCAAAACCTATCAATCCATTCACACAACGTATCGGCAATTATTATTTGATTATCATAAGATTAGACTCAGCATTAGAAGTGTCTAAAGAAATGACAAGACTCATCAAAAAACCATAAACTTATGTGAAGAACAAAACTAAACATAGCATGGGAGGTGACTAAATCTTATGGCAAAACCCATCAAAATAAAATTTCTTCAATCAATAAGGAAGCAACCACAAATACAAACACTTAACTAACATGTAGCATATTCAACATGAAATTTTAGTCAATAAACATGATAAAAGTAAGCATGGAAAGTGTCTAAATCTTATGACAAAACTCATCAGACTCCCCCAACATGTAGATGATTAAAATACCCTCAATGAACAAACAAGCATGCAAGTTTACACAATCAAAAACTCATCAAACATCCAAATATCACAACATATATGTACATCATCTCCACCCCCCAAAGGGGTATGGAACTACTCACTAATCATTATCGTAACTATTATGTTAAGAGAGGAAAACATATTAACTAAGTCTACTAAGATTAATAATGACAAAAAATTAAGCTAAGCATGTAAGAAGATAAAAGAGACAACATTAAACTAACAAAAATTTCTTTTATTAAATGACTTACATTACAAGAAGCATCTCCCTACTTGAGTTTTTTTCTTAGAGGCTTGACTCTAAGAAGAGGCATTGGCCACTAAACAATGGGTGGATTACAAGGGAAGAGGAAGAGTTTTATTTGTAGTCATAGAAAAAGGTAATCGGGGACAATCCCCCGGTATGAGACGAATTGTATACTATAAATGGACATAAAACAACATAATCCACCACCCGACTAAGACATGAATCCTTTTATTGGCGGTCAAGAGCCGCCAATTGGCGGTCTGGATGTCTTTGATTGAGTGTTGATTTTGGTGGTTCATTTCTAACTTGATTTCTTGATGTTTGATGAACCCGATTTGGTTGTTGATGCTTAGGACCGGATCTAATTGCCAAATTACTCCTCATGATGGTCTGGAGCTTCTTGATTTACTCATTGGTCATTTTGGTTTACATTTGGGTCATTCTATTTTGCATCTCAATCCATATGTCTTGCAATTCAATCATTTTCCTTGCTTTTAAGTCCTTTCTGAGTCTCTTCTTCTCAAACCTGTTTATTCCTAAAACTTAAACATAAGACTCATTACGTAGCATTGCTTAGGCCAAAAATGAAGTATATAAGACACAAATATATGCAAGATATGATGTCAATCACATACCCTTCATATCAGATATAGAGGACAACCACTATTTAGTGGATTTCAACAACTCTTCATTTTTATAGATATACAATGTTTGGATGATAAATTTACTATTGGATCTTTTCACATATATACAATGATTGCCCTCAAGCATAGTGAACTCATTCTCTATCATAGCTTGATGGAAACCATTGTTCCACTGTCGAGACTTTTTAAAGTCATATATAGACTTCTTAAGCATGCACGCCTTGCACACTTATCCTTTGGATTCAAAATCTTAAGTGTAACGCCCCCAATCTCGCGGGTATGCACACTGGGAAAGACTACAAGTGTCACGATCAGAGACCTCCACGACGATCGAATGAGTTACAAAAGACAGACCAAACAACGACTCGACAATACGTAGAGAGATCATACATGGATAGACTAACATAAAACATAACTGAAAAGTGAGAGATTATCCATATATGGTAACAAGGTCAAATACATTACATCGAGTTCAAAAGGGAAATACATCATAAATAATGCGGAAGCAAAAGACAAACTGAAGAATCTGGTCGACGTGTCCCTCGTGTACAGAATCTTCGACACTCGTCCAGTCTGCCTTGTGGGGAACCTAAGTACTTGCAAGCACCGCATTAACAATATTGTATGAGTTTTCAATTTAGAAAACCCAGTATGCCCCAGCCAAAAATTAACAGAACTATGCATGAAGTCTAACTAAGACAAGCATCAAAACATAATAGAACAGAAGAGCAAATAATGCATCAGAAGGCTATGACTCTATAGGCCATGCCAGTCGGGCGCACCCGACACGATCCTCCCAAGGAACCAGAACACCAGCCTCGCTGGTCAAAAGAGGTCACTCAACAGTGACCCACCGCTCGACACAAAGCGGTGCGTGATTGACATCATTTCATGCTCATATTCGTATCTTATATCCATTATCTTACATCTAAGCAATGCTATGTGATGAGTTTTATGTTTGAATTTCCGAAATAAAGAGGTTTGAAGAGAAGAGCCATGAAAGGACCCAAAAGCAAGAAAAATGACTTAATCGTGAGACCTGGGGACTAAGATGCAAGGGAGAAGGACCTGATCGTAAGACCAAAGGACCTAAGAGCAAAACAGGAAACTCCACACCATCATGGGGAGTATTTTGGCAATTCGATTCGGGTCGGAGCTCCAACAGACCAAGTAGATGCATCCAAGACCCAGAAATACTTCAAGCAAAGCCCACAAAGAAAACCAGACGGATCTAAAGCTTATAGACCGCCAATTGGCGGTCCATATAGCCCAGGTTCCGTTTAGTTTTCTGTAGCACGTGTATTAGTGTATGCTTAGTCTAGTTTTGGTATTGGTTTAGTCCCACATCGGGGGATTGTCCCGGATTAGCTTTTTCCATGCTTATAAATAAAACTCTTCACCTCCCATTGTATCGATCTCTCTCTTTGGTGGCATCTTCCCTACTAAGAGTGAAGCCTTGAAGCAAAACTCTAGTGGAGGAAAGGCTGCTTGTAATCTGAGTGAGTTCATAATAGAAGTTTTCATTAGCTTGTTAATTCTTGCTTAGTTAATGTGTTTGCTTTGGTGCTTGTTTTGTTTTATACTTCTTTAATATTTCTTGCTTGATTAGTATAGTTTTATTTCAGTATAATGCTTCATTTTATTAGAGTAGTTAGTTTAAATATGTGTGAGTAGTTCCATCCCCTTCGGGTGTGGAGTAGGTGTGTGTACATGTTATGTAGATGGTTTGAATGCTTAATATGAATGTTTTGTGCTGATATTAGTATGCTTGCTTGAATTATTAAGAACCTTACTTGATGGTTTCTTCCATAGCTTAGGTACATTCCATGCTTGTCTAAGTGTCTTAATAACAACCTTGCATTGCTCATATTATGCACATAAGTTAGTGTTGTAATGATAGGTCTTGCCATAGTTAGGTACTTCTTATGCATTAACATCACTAACTACTTGAGCTTCTTGTATGCATTTCATATCACACTTATTTCATGTGCACACACACACACTCCACCCCTGAGGGGTTTTCATTCCTGTGATTTTATCTTTTGCATTAGTTGATTAGCTTAGTTGTTTAGATCATTTCAGCTTGTTTGTTTACTAGTTTAGCTTAGTGCAGTGTAGTGTAATACATCTTTCTTCCCTTTCTTTACCCCTCGCCTTCGCACAAACCAAGTGTCGACACACCTCCCAGTGGACGACCCGTATTTGCCACCGCTTCAACGCGGCCGTGCACTTGCGGTTAATATAAAACGATCAATCAAGTTTTTGGCACCATTGCCAGGGAGGTGCTTTGTCCAGACCTTGGTTTGGACGATTCGAGGGGTTTTTGATTTTTTGTTTCCAGTTTTTCTTAGTTTCAGGGAACCATCGGATCAAGGGAAGGCTACTGGAAAAGTTTGAGGACCAGAAGCTCCAAACGGACCACCAATCAGCGGTTCGAGACCGCCAATTGGCGGCCTGGTGAGGGTTTCCTACTTCAAAATTTGTTCTGGTAGTTAGTGCTGTAATTTGTGTTATCTGGGAGCCATATTTTGCATGTTGTGACTTCTCTTTTTCTCCCAGATCATTAATCACTCCCCCATTAATCAACTTGGACCATAAAACTCAAAGCAAAAGATTAGACTCCTTGCCATCTAGGTCATGCATCATGTGTAGACCTTGCATGCATTTGTCTTTTCTTTTCTTTACATTTTGTTGTTGATTGTTGGCGTGAGGTACATGCACCCAAGTCTCTCATTCATGCATGTTTCGATCATGCATTATTAGTAAGGTGCATCGGGACAAGAGTGAGAGAGCGTTTGATTGGAGCGATTGATTGCTAGATCTAGGATTAAATCGCTACTAAGGAGGGGTTGTCCTATAAAAGATAAGGTGGGGGATTTCATCACCCTTCCCTTGGCCCCAAAAACCACTCTTAATAAAGCCTTAACTAAAAGCAAGTAGACATTGGCCCTAGGATTGCGGGCGCACTAGGAGAGTAATCTAGTTGAGACTGTCATGACCTGATCGGCGTTGCCTACCTTGTCGATAGTAGGAGGTACTGGATCTCCGGATCTGGTATCACTTGCTGGGCATTGTGGTCGTCGTTTTAGGGAGGTGAGACGTGTCGAGGCTAGTGACCTCGAAGTTAGGCATCGTCTATCCTAAGGACCCATTGCCTTATATTGTTTGAGTCGTGCTTGCTAGTTAGGCTTCTTCCTGATCCCTCTACCCACGCTAGCTCTAGGGATTCTTCCCTCCTCACCTGAGTCCTCTCCTCATCTATTCTCTAAGTATAGTCTCCTCCTCTAGTACACCTTCTGTTGTGTGTTGTTTAGAGTCGAGTCGAGCATTTTATGCGAAGTTGGGCTCGTTCTGGTGAGAGCGCTCGACTTGAGAGAGTGCATTCTTCTGAGATGGACGGTCTTGGTGATCGACCATCTCCGCCTCGTGCTCTTTTGGAGCAAGAGGCCGAGTCGTCTCGTGGTGGCGAGGGTGACCGGGTTCCATACATGGAATACCTCGGTCCGCTTCCGCCACCACGTAGACCTCCTTCTCCTCCTCCTCTGACTCGAGAGGAAGGGAGATTCGGTCAGGATCGAGTTCTTGGTGCACCACCACCGTTAGCCCGACATGATAGACCGATGACTTTGTGGGAGCGGACCCATCCTGTTCGGGCCGTGCAACCTTCTTGCATAGTTGTTCCCCCTGCTCGCGGGAACAACTATGAGCTGAAACCTCAATATGTGAGCATGCTTCCAACCTTTACTGCCAATAAGGAGAATCCGTATATCTTTATACGCAAATTCGAGGAAGTATGCTCCATGTTCAAGCTTCAACAGCTTGACGAGGATTCAGTCCGGTTGAGGATGATTTCTTTCGCATTGAAGGATAATGCGAAGAAATGGATGTATAGCCTCCCGGCGAGCTCGATTCGGTCTTGGGATGACTTTGTGATCGTCTTTCTGAAGAGATTTTTCCCTCAAAGGAAAACTAAACTGATACGGCACCAGATACATCAAATGTATCAGACCGAGACCGAATCTTTTCATGGTTTCTTTGAGAGGTTCAAGGACCTTCTCCAGCAATGCCCTCATCATGGACTTGAGTTATGGCAGCTGTGCCAGATTGTTTATGAGGGCATCAACTACAACACCCGCACATTGTTGGAGTCGATGTGTCAGGGTGACTTCCAAATGAACCCCATCGAGGAGGCATGGGACACTTTTGAGTCTATGGCTGAGCATACCTTCGAGTGGGACACCATGAGAGAGTCACCAGCCGCCAGGTCTTCTGGTCGAGCTGGATCATATCATGTTCAGTCGACTATCGCGTCTGAGGCGAAAATGGCTGCTCTCATGCGTAGGATCGAGAGTTTGGAGATGGACCGAGCTCCTGTAGCTCAGATCGCTACTCCCGGGTGTACTAGGTGTGGACTGTCGGGACATGATGACTTGGAGTGCGCTTACGCTCCAAGGGATACTGAGCATGCAAATGTGATGTATCAACAAAGGCCCCGAAACGACCCGTACAGTCATTCCTACAACCCGGGATGGCGTAACCATCCTAACTTCTCTTGGGGGTCTAGTGGAGGCCACGGTCAGAGCTCGCACGCTCAACCTCAACCTCCACCTTATCAACCTCCACGCCCATTGATTGATCTCGTTTTATATTTCTACCGCAAGTGCACGGCCGCGTTGAAGCGGTGGCAAATACGGGTCGTCCACTGGGAGGTGTGTCGACACTTGGTTTATTCGAAGGCGAGAGGTAAAAAGAAGGGAGAAAGATGTATTACACTAATCTAAACTACAAAGCTGAAATAAAATGCAAAGGAAATGAAGATAAGCAATAAAACTAAACCCCAAAGGGGGTAGAGAAATAATGTGAACATAAAGAAGTGTGTGTGTGTTCATTAAGCTCCTCACAACATGTAGTGCATGAAATCATAAAACTACATCCAACTTTGCCTCTACATGAATTAAGATAAGACTACATCATTAAAACATACAAGACAATAATTGGAATGAAGCTACATGAACTCAAGTATAAAGACTATACCCTACTATGCCTCTACATGAATTAAGATTTCACTACATCATTAAAACATACAAGACATTAGCTAAGGTAAAGGCAACAAGAGCACATACATTACAAATTGTGTTTCCAATATTAACTTCATCCATATCCTAACCTTATCATTCCCCATAAAATAGGTCCACTAATCAAAGCATAAGCTAAGCTTCATTCAAGAGCATTAGCATATCAAAGATAAGAGTGGAGACCCATTAGATGGTTATGGAAATCATATAAAGCTCAATGGATAAAAATAACACACTTAATACACTACATAATTATATCACATATTTCTCCACCCCCCAAATGGGGATGGAACTACTCACTACTCATTACACTACTGATTAGACTAAGTAAAGAAAACATTTAACTAAGATACTAAAATTACTAAACAAGAAATTAAACAAAGTAAAGCAACCCACACAAAACAAACAACATAACAAAACAAGATTAAAAGAAACAAATAAACTTTTATTAACAATGACTCACATTGAAGGTAACATCCTTCTCCACCTTAAGTTATTGCTTCAAGGCTCACTCCTTAGTAGAGAGAATGCCACCAAACAATGGGTAATTACAATGGAAGGTGAAGAGTTCTATTTATAAGCATGGGAAAAGCTAATCCGGGACAATCCCCCGATGTGGGACTAAACCAATACCAAAAATACACTAAGAATACACTAATACACGTGCTACAGAAAACTAGATGGATTCTGGGCTAAATGGACCGCCAATTAGCGGTTCCAGACCGCCAATTGGCGGTCTATAAGGTTTAGATCCGTCTGGTTTTCTTTGTGGGCTTTTCTTGAAGTGTTTCTTGGTCTTAGATGCATCTGGTTGGTTTAGTGGAGCTCCGACCCGAATCGAATTGACAAAATACTCCTCATGATGGTGTGGAGTTTCCTGTTTTGCTCTTAGGTCCTTCTGTCTTACGATCAGGTCCTTCCCCCTTGCATCTTGGTCCCCAGGTCTCACAATTAGGTCCTTTTTTCCTGCTTTTGGGTCCTTTCATGGCTCTTCTCTTCAAACCTCTTTATTTCTGAAAACTAAACATAAAACTCGTCACATAGCATTGCTTAGGTGTAAGATAATGGATATAAGGTACAAATATAAGCATGAAATGATGTCAATCAAATACCCCCACACCTAAGTTTTTGCTAGTCTCGAGCAAAACAAAGAAAGAGAAAAACAAACGAGAAACAAGAAATCCTAACTCACTTTCGTAGGAATCACGGTTGCACTTAGCACGTGCAACAAGCCGTTAAACCTCTTTGTTGCCAAGGAGGAGGAGTGTTGTCTCCTGAGGGTTTTCAGCGGATATACCCACAAAATCTGAACAAGATGCATTATTCAATCTAGACCTCGACTCGTTGGAAATATTTTGTCGATCAATGGACGCGGTAATGCTACGGGCCGACTCTATATAGGTGATCAGTCCACACCTCTACCCTAATGAACCATTCGTGCAAGTTAAATAAGGAATTATGTGAAAGACATGGACAACCTCAACATCCTCAAGTGCTACAAAGTGTAAAGTCCATTAAGGTTCTTATTTGCATTATCATATTTTTTTTTCTTTTTGTTTCTTTTCACATTTTTTTTTTCTTTTACTTTTTATTAGTTGGAGCTTCATTCTCCCAGGGTCAGGTTCCGTGCATCATTGCCCATGAGGACTTACACTATCACGTACACCTTTCCCCACATCTCCACATAGGGCAATCCCTACCACCCGTGTAACGGGAGTTCAGTCGGCGCATCCCAAGTCAGATGACTCGAAAGCACCAGGCACAAAGTCCCCTCAGACCTACTTTCCCGAGTGATAGGAGCCGTGCGAGAAGAGAGAACACCTACTCACTTATTTCTTATCTACACATGAACCAAAACCCCTACACTAATGTCTCACAACAGGATTTAGAGGGTCCTTGACTACAACAAACTTCCTTAAGTTAACAGACACGAATTATTGACTCACTAGGTTCAGGGTGGACTTCATTAAATGTTTGAGCACTGAAACTCTATGATTACTCACCCCCAAGGGAAAACTGGGGTGCATCCTAACGACTCGATAAATCCTAAAGCCACGTACTAGATATCCTAATGCATCAAGTTCAAGATAATTTTGGGAGCTTTCTTTTTACTTTGCCTCTCAATGGTTTTGCACATGCTAAACACACGCAAAACCCACAAAACATTTTCTTTCGAAAACACATGAAGATTTTGAAAGAAATGTGAAAATTTTGAAGCACTAGGCAAGCAAAAGAAGACAAGTCACCCAAGGATCATAGCAAGCAGATATATCGATATTAAATGCAGCACACTAACATGACCCTAAAAATGCAAACAAAAGAAAGCAAAATCAAAGGAAAAAGACTCGACTATGTACACACGTAAAACACCCCCCCACACCTACTTCATGCATTGTTCTCAATGAATGCAAGCAAGATACTACATGGATTGATGCATAAAAAGGAGAGATCTCACCAACATGAAGTACAAAGGGAAGTGCAAGGTCATGTTGATGGACATAACCCGAATTCCCTCAAAACCTGTGAGATGCTAAAGAAGGGATACAAATACGTGAAAGAAATGGAGCCCAAATACACAAGGGTTGGGGCTCACAACAATCAATGCTCACTGAATGAGTCTTTTATTGTACTTCTTTTTCTTTTCTTTTTTCTTTTTTTTTTATATAACTATGTACAAACATAAGTTCCCATCTTCATTTGTCAAAAGACATCAAATGGGAACCTCAAGAGTGGGTCAATGCACTTGGAAAGGGAACATGACACCACGCGGGGCCAGAATACGCATGCGTGGGCCCCCTTCACAAAGAGCACCAGATGAAATGAGAGGTTCATGAATTGGACGCAAAGGCGTCTCATTCAAAGGATCAAACTGAAAGAGCTTGAACCTCTCAAGAGTTTGGGAAATAAGGGGCAACGGAAGAAAAATATCTCCCGTTGCGGAACTGAAGTTATGATCATCAATCCAAACTCTCCAACCAACAGGCTGGTGGGTCGGAACGAGGTCAAGCACCTCGTTATGCATATCTGACACACCAGGCGAACAAACAGTGGGTCTCATACCCAAGGTATCCTCCAAGGAACTCCTAATACCCTCATGAGCAATATAGTTGTTGGATGTTCCATCATTTCCAAGATGATCAGGAACAATAGTGAGAGGCAAACTCTCATCAGGTTGTTTGAAATTGAGGGGACTAGGGAGCTCTTGCTCCACCAGAGGTGAGTCCTTAGGAGGTACAACAATAAGATCATGTGGCTCAAGGGCCACGGGACAAAAAGGTAAGGCACAATCCTGTGCCGACTCATAATAGAACTGGTCCAAGTTATTCTCAATTTGAATTGAATCCTCCACTAAGTGATCGTGAATTGAAACCCCAAGTCCCTCAGACTGACTAGGAGTTTGACTTTGAAAGGTTGTGCTTTGAATTTGTGGATGTGGTGGTGGTTCGATATCAAAAGAAGAATCCTCATGTTGACAAGAAAGGTTACTCTCCTCACATTCACGTAATTTCTGCGACATTTGACTCACTTGCAGTGTCATATTTTGTATGGACTGTTGAGTGGTTTCCATGAACGTAAGGAAAGTTTGTTTCAAGGAATCAGGTATGCGGTCAACGATGAGGTCCAAGTCAGAGCTTGGGAAATTTTGGGGTTGGGTGTGGATGGGCTGAGAATGAGTCCAATGATTTGGGGTGGGGTGTTGGTAGAATTCTGGGTATTCGGGAGGAGGATACTGGGGTGAACATGAAGTATAAGAATTTGAATAAGAATTGTCACCCCATGAATCCATCACTCTCGGATTGTACGCGGATGCGTAATGGTCATAATGAGCATTTTGGGAAAATGTGTGCTCATACTCAGGCTCTGGGGGAACATAAGGACATTCCCCGAAATCATGACCACTCAACCCACAATAGTGACACGGTACGGCTACTGGAGCCGCCGGTGCACTCATGTCGTCTGCCATACGCATGAAAGAGGCCAAAGTTTGTTGTAATGTCTCAGTTTGTTGACCAGCATATGATCCGGCATAACTAGATTGTGGTCTAGCAGTCGGTGCCTCTCTCATGTTACCCCAATATGAAGACTGCTCAGTCACAAAATTGCGATCATCCCAACCATACGGGGTGTTAGTCTGAGCCACCCCAGGTTGCATGGGTCCGGAGTACCAGGGAGAATCGTCCTGGTCCCAACAATGATATGGATGGTCCCCATGTAACCATCCATCTCAAGAAAAACTCTCGAGTCGATCACTCTCACCACCACGAGGCTAAGCTCGCAAAAAGTGCTCGACTCGACCCTAAAACGCTAACAGAGAGTGTAAAGGGGAGGAGACTATAACGTAGAAGAAGGTGAGAAGAAGATGACTCAGAGGAGAAGGGAAGAATCCCTAGAGCTAGCGAGGGTACAGGGTGAAGGTAGAAGCCTAACTAGCAAGCATGGCTCAAACAATTTAAGGCAATGGGTCCTTAGGCTAGACGACGCCTAACTTCGAGGTCACTAGCCTCGACACGCCTCACCTCCCTACAACGAGGACCACAATGCCCAGCAAGTGATACCAGATCCGGAGATCCAGTACCTCCTACTATCGACAAGGTAGGCAACGCCGATCAGGTCATGGCGGTCTCAACTAGATTACTCTCCTAGTGCGTCCGAATTCCTAGGGCCAATGTCTACTTGCTTTTAGTTAAGGCTTTACTTGAGTGTGCTTTTTGGGGCTAAGGGAGGGGTGATGAAATCCCCCACCTTATCTTTGAAGTCTATAGGTGATGCCCCTTAAAGATGTTTTGAAATCTTAGGCTAGCAAGCAACTCACCAAACAAGCACTCACCTCACTCTTGTTTCGATGCAAACCTTACTCACTAATGAATGTCCTAATGCGTGAATGAGTGATAAGGAATGCGTACCTCGCTCCAGCAATCAACGACAAAATGTAAAGCAAAGAAAAGAAAGATGCATGCAAGGTCTACATATGATGCATGACCTAGATGGCAAGAAGTCTAATCTTTTGCTTTGAGTTTTATGGTCCAAGTTGATTAAAGGGGATTGAAATTAAATCTGGGAGCAAACTAAAGATCACAACATGCAAAATTGGGCTCCCAGATAACTAAAGTGAACAACATAACAACTGGAACAAATTTGAGAGCAATTGAGGCTCACCAGGCCGCCAATTGGCGGTCCCAGACCGCTGATTGGCGGTCACTTTGGGGTCTTTTACTCTCCAATTACTCCAGTCGCTTCCCCTTGGTCCTCAGGTTCCCTGCCACTAAGAAAACCTGAAAACAAAAAATTAAAAACCCCTCGAATCGTCCAAACCAATGTCTGGACAGAGCACCTCCCCGGCAACGGCGCCAAAAACTTGATTGATCTCGTTTTATATTTCTACCGCAAGTGCACGGCCGCGTTGAAGCGGTGGCAAATACGGGTCGTCCACTGGGAGGTGTGTCGACACTTGGTTTATTCGAAGGCGAGAGGTAAAAAGAAGGGAGAAAGATGTATTACACTAATCTAAACTACAAAGCTGAAATAAAATGCAAAGGAAATGAAGATAAGCAATAAAACTAAACCCCAAAGGGGGTAGAGAAATAATGTGAACATAAAGAAGTGTGTGTGTGTTCATTAAGCTCCTCACAACATGTAGTGCATGAAATCATAAAACTACATCCAACTTTGCCTCTACATGAATTAAGATAAGACTACATCATTAAAACATACAAGACAATAATTGGAATGAAGCTACATGAACTCAAGTATAAAGACTATACCCTACTATGCCTCTACATGAATTAAGATTTCACTACATCATTAAAACATACAAGACATTAGCTAAGGTAAAGGCAACAAGAGCACATACATTACAAATTGTGTTTCCAATATTAACTTCATCCATATCCTAACCTTATCATTCCCCATAAAATAGGTCCACTAATCAAAGCATAAGCTAAGCTTCATTCAAGAGCATTAGCATATCAAAGATAAGAGTGGAGACCCATTAGATGGTTATGGAAATCATATAAAGCTCAATGGATAAAAATAACACACTTAATACACTACATAATTATATCACATATTTCTCCACCCCCCAAATGGGGATGGAACTACTCACTACTCATTACACTACTGATTAGACTAAGTAAAGAAAACATTTAACTAAGATACTAAAATTACTAAACAAGAAATTAAACAAAGTAAAGCAACCCACACAAAAACAAACAACATAACAAAACAAGATTAAAAGAAACAAATAAACTTTTATTAACAATGACTCACATTGAAGGTAACATCCTTCTCCACCTTGAGTTATTGCTTCAAGGCTCACTCCTTAGTAGAGAGAATGCCACCAAACAATGGGTAATTACAATGGAAGGTGAAGAGTTCTATTTATAAGCATGGGAAAAGCTAATCCGGGACAATCCCCCGATGTGGGACTAAACCAATACCAAAAATACACTAAGAATACACTAATACACGTGCTACAGAAAACTAGATGGATTCTGGGCTAAATGGACCGCCAATTAGCGGTTCCAGACCGCCAATTGGCGGTTCCAGACCGCCAATTGGCGGTCTATAAGGTTTAGATCCGTCTGGTTTTCTTTGTGGGCTTTTCTTGAAGTGTTTCTTGGTCTTAGATGCATCTGGTTGGTTTAGTGGAGCTCCGACCCGAATCGAATTGACAAAATACTCCTCATGATGGTGTGGAGTTTCCTGTTTTGCTCTTAGGTCCTTCTGTCTTACGATCAGGTCCTTCCCCCTTGCATCTTGGTCCCCAGGTCTCACAATTAGGTCTTTTTTTCCTGCTTTTGGGTCCTTTCATGGCTCTTCTCTTCAAACCTCTTTATTTCTGAAAACTAAACATAAAACTCGTCACATAGCATTGCTTAGGTGTAAGATAATGGATATAAGGTACAAATATAAGCATGAAATGATGTCAATCACCCATCGGCGACCTACCAACCCCCACATCAAAGGTCTCAACACCAAAATTACCAACCTGGTCAGGCCTCTTCGTTGGGTTATTCTAACCAGACTCCACCACCTCAGCGGGTTGACCCCAAGGACCCTTCTAGTGATCCGACCCTTCAAGCGTTCATGCAGAGCATGCAAAGTACAATCAAGGCTTTGGAAATGCAAGTTAGCCAGTTGGCTCATCAATTCCATGAACACGAGAAGGGTCAGTTCCCGAGTCAACCTGTGTTTCCAAAGCCTGCTCATACCAGGAAAAATGTACACAATGTTGAAAGTGACCCTTCCCAACATGCCAATGTTGTTCATACCTTGAGATCGGAAAGGGTCGTTGAAAACAATGTGAAAATGCCGGAAGCCAACCCTATTGGCGAGACTTCCGAGGATAGTCTTGAGCCGGTCAAGGAACCTAATTCTGAGACTCCTCCTCGTGATTCTTATGTCCCCAAGGCACCATTCTCTCATCGGTTGACTAAAAAACGTGATGAGCATTGGGATAAGATCGTTGAGGTACTTAGGCAAGTAAAGGTGAACATCCCGTTGTTGGACGTTGCTCAACAAATGCCACCGTATGCCACGTTCCTCAAGGACCTTTGCACCACCAAGAGAAAAACAAATGTGCCCAAAAAGGCCTTTTTGGCCGCCAATGTGAGCTCCATATTGACACAGCCCATGCACGTCAAGTACAAGGACCCTGGTTGTCCAACTGTCTCTTGCATGATTGGGAATGTGACAATCTCTCAAGCTTTATTGGATTTGAGGGCATCTGTGAATCTCCTACCTTACTCTGTCTATGTCAACCTTGGAATTGGCGATCTTAAACCAACGAGGACAACCCTCCAGTTGGCTGATAGATCCGTTAAGATTCCGCGAGGGAGTGTGGAGGATGTCCTTATCAAAGTGGGTGAGTTCGTATTTCCAGTTGATTTCATCATCTTGGATACCAAACCCGTGTCCAACCCACAAGGACAGATTCCTGTGATCCTTGGGAGGCCATTTCTGGCGACATCTAATGCTTTGATCAATTGTCGCAGTGGCTTGATGAGGTTGTCTTTTGGAAACCTCACGGCGGATTTCCACATCTTCACTCTTGGTAAGCAACCCGGGCTCTTCGACGACACTGTCGGAGACAATTTCATCCAGGACACGGATGAGCCCGATTCATTAGGCATGTTCGACTCACATCGACATATTATTGAGGTGCCTAATGACCAGGTTGCGAGTGAAGAGGATCTTGAGGAATCCGTCAGCATATCTCTGGACGAAGAGGAACATCTGGGTGTTTGCTCCTCTTATCCCGTGGCCCTTGAGCCACTTGAAAGTAACTCTGACTCCAAAAAGGACCCACCTTTGGTCGAGCTTAAACCTCTCCCCGATAACCTGAAGTATATCTTTTTAGGGGATAATGAGACCTTGCCACTCATTATTGCTTCTGATCTTGAAAAAGATCAAGAGGTTGCCCTCAAAAGAGTGCTCTTTGAAAACAAAGAGGCGATCGGGTGGTCCTTGAAGGATATCAAGGGAATTAGCCCTGGTATTGTTCAGCATCGGATCCACATGGAAGAGGATTCTAGGCCCCATAGGGACCCACAACGAAGATTGAATCCTGTACTGAAAGAAGCCGTCCGAAAGGAGGTTCTTAAGTGCTTGGATCATGGCATAATCTATCCTATCTCTGATAGTTCGTGGGTGAGTCTTGTCCATGTGGTTCCCAAGAAGTCAGGCGTGACGGTTGTGAAGAATGAGCATAATGAGCTTATCCCGACACGCCTGCAAACTGGCTGGCGAGTTTGCGTTGATCATCGCAAGCTCAATGCGGCAACGCGGAAAGATCATTTCCCGTTGCCATTCATTGATCAAATGTTGGAAAGGTTGGTCGGACATGAGTATTATTGTTTTCTTGATGGATACTCCGGTTACAACCAAATTCCCATCGCCCACGAGGATCAAGGGAAAACCACATTTACTTGTCCCTTTGGCACGTTTGCCTACCGTCGCATGCCCTTTGGGTTATGTAATGCGCCGGCAACGTTTCAAAGGTGTATGATCAGCATCTTCTCCGATATGGTTGAGCGTTTCCTTGAGATCTTCATGGATGACTTTTCCATATTTGGCGCTTCCTTTGATGAGTGCCTTCATCACTTGAGCCTTGTCCTCAAGCGATGCCGTGAGAAGAACCTCGCTCTCAATTGGGAGAAATGTCACTTCATGGTGAAGCGAGGGATTGTACTTGGACATGTGGTCTCAAGTAGGGGAATTGAGGTCGATCCCGCCAAAGTGGGTATCATTGCTAATCTCCCACCGCTACATAATGTGAAGGATATCCGCGCCTTTTTGGGGCATGTTGGATTCTATCGGTGGTTCATTCGGGATTTTAGCAAAATTGCTCGACCTCTCACCGCCTTGTTGGCTAAGGATGCCATTTTTTAGTTCACAACGGATTGCCACCATGCCTTTTTGACCTTGAAGAAAGAGTTGACTTCAGCTCCCATTATTAAGGCACAGGTGTGGACTGAACCCTTTAAGTTAATGTGTGATGCATCTGACTTCGCTGTGGGAGCAGTGCTTGGGCAACGATTGGACAAAATGCCTCATGTGATCTACTATGCCAGTAGAACACTCAATGATGCCCAATTGAACTACACTATGACCGAGAAGGAATTCTTAGCGATCATATTTGCTTTGGAGAAATTCCGGTCATACTTGATTGGCTCCCACGTGATTATCTATTCTGATCACACAGCCATCAAGCACATCATGGCGAAGAAAGATGCAAAATCCCGACTCTTGAGATGGATCTTGTTGTTACAAGAATTCGATCTCGAGATTCGGGACAAAAAAGTGTGTGAAAATATTGTAGCTGACCACTTGTCTCGTCTAGAGACGACCAACCCACAGGACCAAATCATTGATGACAAATTTCCTGACGAGCAGTTGTTCACGATCGAAGATAACCCTTGGTTTGCCAACATCGTGAACTATCTCGTGACCGAGCAACTTCCTGTGGGTTGGTCAAAATCTGACCAATCCAAATTTAGATCTTATGTCAGATTCTTCCACTGGGACGACCCCTACCTATTCAAATACTGCTCTGACCAAATTTTCAGGCGGTGCGTCCCAGATACCGAGTTCCAAAGTGTACTCCACTTCTGCCATTCCAAGGCATGTGGAGGACACTTTGGAGCAAAGAAAACTGCTGCCAAGGTGCTCCAATCTGGACTCTACTGGCCCTCTCTTTTCAAGGATGCTTACGACTTTTGTAAGCAATGTGATAGGTACCAGCGCCTTGGCAGGATTGGTCGACGTGACATGATGCCTTTGCAAAATGTCCTTGTTGTCGACATCTTCGATGTGTGGGGCATCGATTTCATGGGTCCCTTCCCGAACTCGTTCGGGAATGTTTACATTCTGGTGGCCGTTGACTATGTGTCTAAGTGGGTTGAGGCTATACCCACAAAGGCCAATGACAACAAGGTGGTCACCAAATTCTTGAGGGACATTTTTGCGCGATTTGGTACTCCTCGTACCATAATCAGCGATAGGGGTACCCACTTCTGTAATCGCTCCTTTGAAGCGCTTATGAGGAAATATTCGATCACCCACAAGCTTGCGACCCCATACCATCCGCAAACTAGTGGGCAGGTCGAAATCTCTAACCGTCAATTAAAGCAAATTCTTGAGAAGACGGTTAGTTCCTCGAGGAATGATTGGTCTACCAAGTTGAATGACGTGTTGTGGGATTTCCGCACCGCGTACAAGACCAATTTGGGTATGTCCCCATATCGGGTAGTGTACGGCAAGGCTTGCCACCTACCCGTCGAGCTTGAGCATCGTGCTTTCTGGGCGATCAAGAACCTGAATATGGATCTTGATCAAGCGGGAGTACAACGTAAGCTCGACATTGTGGAATTGGAAGAGCTACGCAATGATGCGTACGAGAATGCCAAAATTCATAAGTCCCGAGCCAAGATGTTTCATGATCGCATGATTATGCGAAAGGTGTTTACGACCGGGCAGAAGGTGTTGCTCTACAATTCCCGGCTTCATCTATTTGCGGGTCTGGTCTGGCCCGTTTATTGTCCAAACCGTCTATCCTCATGGAGCGGTTGAGATCTTGAACCCAGGGAATGGGGACGTGTTCAAAGTTAATGGACAACGCCTCAAACCCTACTTGGAGAGGGCACTAGCCGAAGTCGAGGAGGTCATGTTCCTTCATGAACCTCCCTCGCACTCAACCATTCTTGCTCCTACATGAGTGGTTGAGCGTTCATGTGTATATATGTTAAAAAAAGACTCCTTCAGTGACCATCGATTGTTGTGGGCCCCAACCCTTGAGTATTTGGGCCCCATTTCTTTCACGTATTTGTATCCCTTCCTTAGTATCTCACAGGTTTTGAGGGAATTTGGGTTATGTCCATCAACATAGCCATAATCTTCCCTGTGTCCTTCACATTGGTGAGATCTATTCTTTTTCATGCATAAATCCATGTAGTATCTTGCTCGCATTCATTGAGGACAATGCATGTACTAGGTGTGGGGGGTGTTTTACGTGTATACATAGTCGAGTCTTTTCTTTTGATTTGTTTTCTTTTGTTTGCATTGTTAGGGTCATTATAGTGTGCTGCATGTAATATCGATATATCTGCTTGCCATGATCCTTGGGTGACTTGTCTTCTTTTGCTTGCCTAGTGCTTCAAAATTTTCACATTTCTTTCAAAATATTCATGTGTTTGCGAAAGAAAATGTTTTGTGGGTTTTGCGTGTGTTTAGCATGTGCAAAACCGTTGAGAGGCAAAGTAAAAAGAAAGCTCCCAAAATTGTCTTGAACTTGATGCATTAGGATATTTAGTACAGTGGCTTTAGGATTTATCGAGTCGTTAGGATGCACCCCAGTTTTCCTTTGGGGGTGAGTAATCATAGGGTTTCAGTGCTCAAACATTTAAAGAAGTACACCCTGAACCTAGTGAGTCAATAATTTGTGTCTGTTAACTTATAGTTTGTTGTAGTCAAGGACCCTTTAAATCTTGTTGTGATACATTAAGTGTAGGGGTTTTGGTTCATGTGTAGATAAGAAATAAGTGAGTAGGTGTTCTCTCTTCTCGCACGGCTCCTACCACTCGGGAAAGTAGGTCTGAAGGGACTTTGTGCCTGGTGCTTTCGAGTCATCTGACTTGGGATGCACTGACCGAACTCTCGTTACACGGGTGGTAGGGATTGCCCTATGTGGAGATTTAGGGAAAGGTGTACGTGATAGTGTAAGTCCTCATGGGCAATGATGCACGAAACCTGACACTGGGAGAATGAAGCTCCAACTAATAAAAAGAAAAAGAAAAAAAATAAAAGAAAAGAAACAAAAAGAAGAAAAAATTGGTAATAAGAACCTTAATGGACTTTACACTTTGTAGCACTTGAGGATGTTGAGGTTGTCCATGTCTTTCACTTAATTCCTTATTTAACTTGCACGAATAGTTTATTTGGCTAGGTGTGGACTGATTACCTATATAGAGTCGGCTCTTAGGATTACCGCGTCCATTGATCGACAAAATATTTCCAATGAGTCGAGGTCTAGATTGAATAATGCATCTTGTTCGGATTTTGTGGGTATATCCGCTGAAAACCCTCAGGAGACAACACTCCTCCTCCTTGGCAACAAGAAGGTTTAACGGCTTGTTGCACGTGCTAAGTGCAACCGTGATTCCTACGAAAGTGAGTTAGGATTTCTTGTTTCTCGTTTGCTTTTCTCTTTCTTTGTTTTGCTCGGGACTAGCAAAAACTTAGGTGTGGGCGTCATCATTTCATGCTCATATTCGTATCTTATATCCATTATCTTACATCTAAGCAATGCTATGTGACGAGTTTTATGTTTGAATTTCAGAAATAAAGAGGTTTGAAGAGAAGAGCCATGAAAGGACCCAAAACCAAGAAAAAGGACTTAATCGTGAGACCTGGGGACTAAGATGCAAGGGAGAAGGACCTGATCGTAAGACCAAAGGACCTAAGAGCAAAACAGGAAACTCCACACCATCATGGGGAGTATTTTGGCAATTCGATTCGGGTCGGAGCTCCAACAGACCAAGTAGATGCATCCAAGACCCAGAAATACTTCAAGCAAAGCCCACAAAGAAAACCAGACGGATCTAAAGCTTATAGACCGCCAATTGGCGGTCCATATAGCCCAGGTTCCGTTTAGTTTTCTGTAGCACGTGTATTAGTGTATGCTTAGTCTATTTTTGGTATTGGTTTAGTCCCACATCGGGGGATTGTCCCGGATTAGCTTTTTTCATGCTTATAAATAGAACTCTTCACCTCCCATTGTATCGATCTCCTCTTTGGTGGCATCTTCCCTACTAAGAGTGAAGCCTTGAAGCAAAACTCTAGTGTAGGAAGGGCTGCTTGTAATCTGAGTGAGTTCATAATAGAAGTTTTCATTAGCTTGTTAATTCTTGCTTAGTTAATGTGTTTTCTTTGGTGCTTGTTTTGTTTTATGCTTCTTTAATATTTCTTGCTTGATTAGTATAGTTTTATTTTAGTATAATGCTTCATTTTATTAGAGTAGTTAGTTTAAATATGTGTGAGTAGTTCCATCCCCTTCGGGGTGGAGTAGGTGTGTGTACATGTTATGTAGATGGTTTGAATGCTTAATATGAATGTTTTGTGTTGATATTAGTATGCTTGCTTGAATTATTAAGAACCTTACTTGATGGTTTCTGCCATAGCTTAGGTACATTCCATGCTTGTCTAAGTGTCTTAATAACAACCTTGCATTGCTCATATTATGCACATAAGCTAGTGTTGTAATGATAGGTCTTGCCATAGTTAGGTACTTCTTATGCATTAACAACACTAACTACTTGAGCTTCTTGTATGCATTTCATATCACACTTATTTCATGTGCACACACACACACTCCTTCCCTGAGGGGTTTTCATTCCTGTGATTTTATCTTTTGCATTAGTTGATTAGCTTAGTTGTTTAGTTCATTTCAGCTTGTTTGTTTACTAGTTTAGCTTAGTGTAGTGTAGTGTAATACATCTTTCTTTCCTTTCTTTACCTCTCGCCTTCACACAAACCAAGTGTCGACACACCTCCGAGTGGACGACCCGTATTTGTCACCGCTTCAACGCGGCCGTGCACTTGCGGTTAATATAAAACGATCAATCAGTGCGCCAGATAAATGTCCCAATTCGTGGAAATAAACCTACATGGTGTCATCGCGAATTTGGGAACATCTACCCTGAGACAGAATGGCAGTGCGCCTGCCCATGACTTATCTTATGCTTGGCCTCCCAACGTGAAGGTCTTATGCGAATGGCCTCTGTCGCTAGAGGACCCACTCATGGCCCGTCGGCCCAGTAAATAGAACGTGCCCAGAATTATTAATCGGATTAAATTGAATGCAAGCTACTTAAGCATCTAAGATCTAATGTAGCTACAGTATGCAGAACGAGCTCAAGGAAGAGTATCCGGATACCCTCCTAACAGCCCCCAAACAATCAGAATCAAAACATCCCAATCAGGAATCATAACATTGCCATCAGAAATCAAAATGCACTCACAACAGCAAGCAATCATGATTGGGATCGATTAATCAATACGACAACTAATTAATTTCATCTACGGGTCATGATATGGAGTTATAAGGTCTGATTTCCTAAGTGCCACACATAAACACACCATAATACCTCATATCAGTAACATATATACATTACATGAATGATAAAACAAGCGCAACAATAAGAGATACCACGGATAACCACTACAAGCATTCAATAGTATGAATACTAAATTTCAGAACATATATGTGTTGGAAACTTAGGACTTGATCTGATATTATATGAATATAATCACGAGATAATGCAAGAAAATATGATCTATAATCAGCAACAAATCACGGGGGATTATCTGAATATAATCATGGAATGACGCATGGACATATGATCTATAATCAGCCAACAATCATGGAAGATTATCTGAATATAATCACTAAGAAATGCATGGACATGTGATCTGAAATCAGCAAACAAATCTTCTAATACTATCCGAATATAATCACTAAATAATGCATGAACATGTGATCTATAATCAGCAACAAGATCATGGGATATTGTCATGCATATAATAAATAAGTAATGGATGGACATGTGATCTATAATCAGCCAATAAATCATGGAAGATTATCTGAATATAATCACTAAACAATGCATGAACATATGATCTATAATCAGCAACAAGATCATGGGATATTGTCTGCATATAATCACTAAGTAATGCATCGACACGTGGTCTATAATCAGCCAATAAATCATGGAAGATTATCTGAATATAATCACTAAATAATGCATGAACTTGTGATCTGATATCAGCAAACAAATCCTGGAATATTATCTGAATATAATCACAAAATAATGCAACAACATGTGATCTATAATCAGCAACAAGATCATGGAATATTGTCTGCTTATAATCACTAAGTAATGCATGGACATGTGATCTATAATCAGCCAATAAATCATGGAAGATTATCTGAATATAATCACTAAATAATGCATGAACATGTGATCTATAATCAGCAGACAACTCATGGAAAAATCGCAGGTTACATCATGCTAAACGTTGTCACAAAACACCCAAGAAATCACAAGTTCATACAACAAGAGGTGGGTTGCACATCACACAAAATATGCATGCAAAACTCCACTCTGACTTGCTCCCCACAGCCCAGCCTCATACCTTCTGGTTTCTTCATCAAACCCCCAAGGAAAGCATGAAGCAAGGGTCGTGCTAGTGGGAGAAAAGCCCAACCAGCCGCTGGAATCCAGAATGTGCACCACAGTCCACCCTATCGGGTAGATCTCCACCAGCACAAACCCTAGACTTCAGATTGGCCAGCCCACTGGTGTTGGACAAACCTCCGTCCAACACCATGCACTTCTTCCTATGTTAAAGGGCTGGGAGCATACCTGAGAGGGAGGTTGTTGCTGCCAAAAGATCGCCGGAGATCTGCCCACCAAGATCTTCTTCTAGCCGCTGCAAAAGATGCACTCTAGCTTGCTCCACTTGACTTGCTGGAGCTCCAGCCACTACCACGCCGGAGAGGGAGATGGAGAAGGTCTGAAATTTCGTGGGTGAGGGAGAGAGAAGGTAGGGACGGCTGAGAGGGGGTGTATGGTTGTGTGCTTTTGTTTCAAGGAAACAAAGAAAAGGCAACAAGCGAATGGAATTAAATCTCCATTAACACTTGCCTAAAACATGCATATTCAAAATTTGTATGAAAAATCAGATCTCCTCTTGCTGACTAGGATGCCACCTCATCCTACCTGGTTAGTCGGCCCCCAGCCCCTAACGACAAGGCAAGTCAAATTTCACAAGCAACTCGTCCCGGATTGACCCGATTGAGTGAATCGATTACAAAATTGCCTGATAAGTCGCACCCTCTTGCGAGTCGATTTTACTCGACCAAAAAGGATTTTTTTTCCTGAGAGGAAACTTTCCCGAAACAAAAATAAGCATACAAAACCTGAAGCATACAATCAACTAATGCACAAAAAGCATGAAGATGAAAAAGGACCTTATTCATATAACAGGAGAGAGCGGGTCTTACATTAAGACTGGTCCACATAGATCTATGTCCATCAAGTATAGTTCTTCATTGAGAAAAGTTGTTTTTGCATCTACTTAGTGAAATCTTATGTCTGTCTAAGCCACTATAGGTAGCAGACGAATGGTTGAGACAAACGTGACCTTTGATTGTAGCCCTTAACTACCAATCGTGCCTTGATCTATCCACATATTCAAACAGGTGGTAAGTCAACCATTTTCCAAACGTGGTTTACTCTCATAGACTCCAAATGCTCCTTTATGTATATTAACCATTTATTTGCATTTGGATCTTCCAAAGCCTCTCTCGGAGTTTTGGCTCTTGCTTATTGATATGAATCTAGCATACGACTCATTAATAATCTTCGATAGAGAGCTAAAAGCTTCTTCCAAGTCAAACTGTTGACAAAAAATAAGCCCATCTCTATCGGAGCTACGTAATCTCATTGTTAGCACTCCTATTAGTATCAACTCATGTAACATCATCTTCATAATCCATATTATGTTATCCTAGAGGAGTGATCCTATGATCTTGTTCCTTAGAGAAGTCAATTTTTGTTAGCTCCTACGAGAATTAGAAAATTATTTTCCAAAATATCACATCTCCAGACTCAAGTTTCGTCCTTTTCTCATTCTCATCTAACCTGATAAATATACTTGTTAAGCAATCTAACTATCTTATGAAGACACTTTCACTCGCTCTAGGTTATAATTTCTCATCTAGATGAGAAGTAGAGTAATTTATGTCATGCATCCCCATGGACGCAATAGGCTCTAATATGGCTTCCTTCCTATCCACAACTCATATATAGTTTTGATTAAGTGGATTTTTGTGAAATCTGTTGAGGATATACGTTGTAGTCAATAAAGCATCTTCTATATAGGAGATCAGCAAGCATGCCTATGTCATCATGGATGTCACCACATCTAATTTTCTCGGAAACACCATTTTACCAAGGAATGTTGGGTGTGGTAAGTTGTCTAGATATCTTTTTCAACGCATAATTCTTTGAACATATTTGAGAGATATTCTCTACCTCAATCCGTTCAAATAGTTTTTGTCTTAAATTTGATTAATTCTCAACCAAGATCATGAATTTTAAAACATTCTAAAGCCTTTAATTTTTTAGAAATAAAATTGATATGACTATACATAGTAAAGTTGTCAGTATATGTGACGAAATAATTGTATCTATGTCTAGTGTGCATAGTGTGCACATTGATATGTTCACAAATATATGAATGTAAAAGTTCTAAACAACAAGTAGGTCTCACAACTTTCCCAAACGATTTTCTAGTAGGGTTTCCAACTAAACAAGATTCAGATTAGGTTGGCAAATCAAATTTGGAGCATTCACCTAATATTAACTTGTTTGCCAACCTATTCATCCAATCAACATCAATGTGACTAAGTATAGCATGTCATGTTACGAAATCAACATTCAAGGAATTTTGGTAGACATAAGCATTAGTAATATGATTACACAAATCATCAACTCAATTCAACACAATAAAATCATCAGGAAGAATGCGACGAGCATAATAAGTACTACCAAAGTACAATCCCACATCATTCTCGTCAAAATCATTTTTAAAACCATGTGTCTAATTAAACATAACGGAAACGATATCTCCTTCTATAACTAGCACTTACAACACGTTAGAAGTAACGTTGTTTGGCTATCTCACAATGCCACTTTGCACGTCTTAATCCCAATGACTTCTACACTTGAGTTATTTGTCATGCATTTACACCTTCCACTTGGAACATGATGATATTGGCCATGAGAATACAGATCAATCCCCTTATTGTGGGGTCCCTTCCACCTGAATTCAAATTCACAAACAGGAAGTTTTAACAAGCATCACACTACTTGTCACATAACTAAATTAAGGATTACACATAGTAACCACTTTCTTCTTAGTGCAATCATGAGCAAACTGTCCAACTTTGACAATTGAAACAACTTACTTTTGGCTTGTTTTTGCCACTTGTGGATCCACGAGCTCATTTCTTCTCATTCTTGTTCTCGTTACCACCTTGGCCTTGCAAGGTGGCCGAACATCATTACTTCCGGATGTGTTGTATGTGCTAGTTATACGACTCTATATCTTTTACGTTTGAAACTCGTGCTCATGTTAATGCTAGTTTCAATGGCAAACACTTGTACCTTAGGAGCTTCCACCAATATGTGGTCCCCCTCAAGTTAAACATGCTCTAGAGTCTAGCCAAAGGACATAACGTCATCAATCTGGTCTAAGGTTGCACGTAATTAAAGTTCAAATTCAGAAGTCCAAGGTTTTACTTACAAAGTACAGATGCATATTTACCCCAAAACAGGAAGTCATGGATGGAATCAAATCAGAATGAGATCAAAATCTTAATCGATTCACATATATATCTTTGTAGTTTTCATTTCATCTATGGGGTAGATTAGGATTAGCAATTAGGATATTTATGTAAGGAAAGCTCCAAGATTATCTACGAACATGGTTGTTCACAACACACAATGTAGTAGCCTCCATATCCTAACACGGTAGTTCTCGAATCTGAGTAACTTGTCATGCCATAGGGAGCTTAGTATCGTGAAACGAGTGACTCAGACCTTCTTTTCCAAGCATTAGGCTTCAAGGACCTTGCGATCTTGCACAACACTACCTTCCTCAAGTAGAAGCATGCTCCGGGAAATGAGATCCAGCGTCTCTTATTCCTCTAGAAGATGATAAAATTTATGATGTCGTATATCGTAATTTCTCTCGTTCAATTTACCTCCTCGAGTAGGATCAACAACAATGCTCTTGAAAATAGCGTCAAAGACATATAACAATGAATAAGTTCTAACATAAAACTAAGAAGCGGTAAAAAAATTAGCCAATATAAATAGTTTCTAAGCAAATGCAATTGAACCAAAAGAAATCAAGAAAAGTAAAGGGAACTTACTTAAATCGTCTCAACAATTACCATTTTGTCATTCACAATTCATTTAATACCAATTTCGTCCCGGGTCTTAAAACAAGGTTTTTGTCTCAGTTTTCCTCACATTCCGAGTACCAACCACGAAAATGTCTGACGAAGCACCTAGATCTAGTGAGGTAAGTAGGGTGGATTTTTTTCCATCTTGGGCGTCTGGCAGGGACGCCTCCTTCTTCGCGGGGGCAGCTTAGCCAGACGCCCCTACCTTGGAGGCGACGGCTAAGCCAGACATCCTTGGATGAGGCGACGGCTAAGCCAGACATCCTTGGATGAGGCGCCTGGCTTAGCCGCCTCCTCCATGGATGGGGGATCCCAGCTAGACGACCCTGATTTTTTTTTTAAAATTTCGTTTATTTATTTTGTGTTATTTTTAAACATTTCAGGTTCCGTTACAAGATTTTGGTGGTGATGGAGTACATTACAGTGAGTTTTTTGATAGTAAACAAGTATTTACAAAAATCGAGGAAGCGTGTAAATGGGCGAAACAAGTTGTCATCGGAGTTGGATTTTTTTTGGTAATATCATCGTACAAATCAAAAACAGATAATCGGACGGATTGTTATCTGAGATGCGATCAAAGAAATGAAATGGGTTCTCGTGATACGAATATTGCACTACAGAAGAACACGAAAAGAAAAGGTTGCGGTGGTCTTTTTTGGTAAAGGTAGTCGAACGACGGGATCGTGATGGATGGGTCGTTGTTTCTAATAGTACTCATAGACAACACAACCACAGACTTGTAGTTTATCCAGATGGTCACTAACAGATTAGTGGTCTTAGCTCTGGGGCAAAGCAAATTGTTCGTTATATGACTGATGCACAAGCGAATATTATTTCTCTGTTCGGTGATCATGAAACTAATTATAATAATTAATCAATTTAACTAATTACTAAACTAATTTAACTAATTATTAACTTAATAATCAATTTATTTAGCAATTATCACAAATTATAATCAATTTAAATTTTAAAAATATCTGAAAAATGGGGGGTGGGGGCGCGTCTAACGGAGCCACCCCAAGCGGGGGAGGGGGGCTCCTGCGAGCTCTAGCACGTTGGGTCGGGCGTCTCCTCGGAACGCCCGACCCAAATTATTATTTTTTAAATTTACAAAAACTAAACAATATATTTTACCATATTCGAATAGACCGGAACCTAAATAGGACTCCAGAACCTCAAACCTCCATTTACACCCACGCTGAAGTCAGATCCTTCCTTAGCAGCCAACTGCACCAGGCTGGCTAACTCCTCATCTGCACTTCGTGCCCGCACAACCCTCGTGATGGTGTGTGGCTCCACTCTCAGCCCGGAAATCAATGCCCTCTCTGATCCCTCAATGAACGACTTCCATTCCGACAAAGTCTCAAGTAGCCTCCACTCCTGAATGCACAGACTGGATACTGACACCTCCACATTCCTTATCAGGGCATCTGCAACTGAATTCGCCTTGCCCGGGTGATAAGAAATGGTGAAGTCGTAGTCTTTGATGAACTCGAGTCATCTGCGCTGCCTCATATTCAGCTCCTTTTGTGAAAACAAGTACTTCAAGCTCTTGTGATCTGTGAAGACCTCAAACTGCTCTCCATAGGTAGTGCTTCCAGGTCTTCAAGTCATAAGTGGGATAGTTCTTCTTGTGCACCTTCAACTGCCTCAAAGCATACGCCACCACCTTCATGTGATGCATATGTACACAACCTAAGTCTATCCTTGACGCGTCACTGTAGATCACGTACCCTCTGTTGCCACATGGAAGTGTCAGAATCAGTGCCGTCGTCAGTCGTCTGTTCAACTCCTAAAAGTTGTCCTCACACTTCCGGGACCAAACGGACTTGACGCCCTTCTGCGTCAACGCCTTCAGTGGTGGACATAGCCTGGAGAAATTCTTAATGAACCGACGGTAATAGCCTGCAAGCCCCACAAAGCTTTTGATCTTGGTCACGCTCGTTGGAGCCTTCCACTGCGTCACTGCCTCTACCTTTGCTGGGTCCACTGAGATCCCCTCCTTCCACACAATGTGTCCCAGTAAAGCTACATGATCCAGCCAAAACTCGCACTTCATGTACTTGGCATAAAGCTTCTGATCCCTCAGGATGCCATGTACAATCCTTATATGCGCCTGGTGATGCTCTCTATCCAGCGAGTAGACCAAAATGTCATCCATGAAGACAATGACGAAACTATCAAGGTACAAATTGAATGCTTTGTTCATCAGGTCCATGAATGTTGTAGGTGCATTCATCAATCCAAAATGCATCACTAGGAACTCATATTGTTTGTACCGCATCCTGAAAGTTGTCTTCTGGATATGCCCCTCTTTGATCCCCAACTGATTATAACATGAGCGCAAATCGATCTTTGAGAAATCCTTCACGGTCTGCAACTGATCAAAGAGGTCCTCTATCCTGGTAAAGGATACAAGTTCCTGACAGTAACCTTATTCAACATCTTGTAGTCGATGCACATCCACAATGACCCATCCTTCTTCTTCACGAACAACACTGGCGCTCCCCAAGGTGAGACACTAGGTCGGATAAACCCAGTATCTATCAACTCCTATAACTGCTTCTTCAGCTCATCCAGCTCTGCAGGTGCCATCCAATATAGAGCCTTCGACTGTGGAGGGGTACCAGCTACCTACTCGATGTCGAACTCAAACTCTCTATGTGGTGGTACCCTGGGATATTTGCGGGGAACACCTCCAGAAAGCCCTGCACTACCTCAATGTCCTCCAGCCTTCTCGTCTCGGGGTCTGGAACTACTAGTGTAGCCACAAACACCCTGCATCCCTGATGCATCAGCTTCTATGCCTTCACTGCAGAAACGATGAGACGACCTCCTCTGTGTAGGATTTTGTGTCCCTATGTATGAGTATATTTTAAAAAAAATTACAAGCATACATGATCAAATTCATTTTTCAGTAATTTTGTGTACATTATTTTGTGTTTATTCTAATATCATGTAAATCTACATATACTAACATAAACAAATAAGAGATGAACATACCCAAAATTTGGATGGATTAGTGAAGAGGTTAGGCAGAGAGAGAATTTTGCATTCATCTATGAAACAAGTAGGTGAGAGGACTTATTTATAGCCTCCCAAATCACCCACATCATGAACTATTTTCTCACCATTATCCATTGCTATTCTCTCCATTAAACCAATCACAATTTTCCACATAATCATCCTCATAAACGTTTGAGCGCAATTAGAATTAATCCAGCCCATGATCTGAATTATTCTCTTAATAATTCTTGCAAAACCGTAGCGAACGGTTGACCGAAACTAACAATTCATAATAATTGAATGTTTGCACATTCAATTCATAATAATTGACATATAAAAGTAAATCTTTTAGAACACATTCCTTTCACTCTGCTCTTCGTCCTCCTAATCAACACATCGGGCATGCCTTTCCTAGGGATCAAGACCTTCTTCTCACGGCACAAAACCCAAACATCATATTGTAACAGACAATCCATCCCTAGTATGACATTGAAGTCCTCCATCGATAGCAAGACCATATCTGTTGAAAAATCTTGGTCTCCCGAAACAACTGTGGTGCCAGGGAGAAAGCTCCCCACATTGCCCACCTCTCCCATGGGCGTACTGATTCCCAAACAAGTTGTCAGTAACTCAGGGGTGGGACCCAACACACCAGCAAACTTCTCCGAGATGAAGGAGTGAGTGGCATCACAATCAAAGAGAACTCTAACAACAAGACCAGAAACATAAAGAGTACCTTCCACCACTATGTTGGAGTCCTTCGCCTCCTCAGCCTGGATGGTGAAGACTCATCCCGCTTTCCTGCCCTAGCATGGTGATGCAACAGATCGGCTGACTCTGCCCTACCCTGTTGTTGGTTGTCCCGGCATCCTACTAGGCTCGCCCTGCCTGTTCGGACTCTCTCCCACAACCCAAGTGTACGCCCGGACGTCGAAAACATAATGCGCTAGCGTGCACCATAATACATCAGAGTTTGTCAATATGTATGACTACATCAGAGTACCAGAAAGTGTAAATACAAGTAATCATACAACCTAGGAAAATAAGATAGGAGGATCCGATCCCAGAGTGCCCTCGTCCTCTATCACCACCCGTCAGCACCTACTGTAGTCCTGAAATGCAAATATAATAATAATGCCTGAGTTTCCATAAGGAAACCACGTAACCAAACTCCTCTATATGCATGCTAAAGTACAATGAAATGAACCTAGTATAGCATGGCATGACATAATGCAATAAGGAAAGCATTTCCCTATAAGGGTAAATAAGGGACATCAGTTCTACAATCATCATCAGGTCCCCCACGGAGACCTATCGGAGGCGCAAACAATCTTACAGAAAGTACGCAATGCACCCCACACGTAGCTACACTAAAATATGAGGGTTCAGTGAGGGGCACTTTTACTTCCACGACATAGAATCATATCTGAAACTCGTGGTCAACACCACACCGACAGAGTCGTCGCTCAGGTCTGTCAACTCACATGGTTGTACCACAGCCAAGCTACCTGCTGGAATACATCGTCGGACAGTCACCACCGCCACTCGATCGCGCGGTCCTCCCCGCCGCCACCTTGTCGCGCGAGGGCACATCATTGCCCTCAAGGCCAATCGATCGTATTTGTCGCCCGTAGGCTGGCCGATCGACTCATCCAGACCGATGTCCGCAAGGTCATCTTGCTCCATAGAGTCGTGCAACATCGTGCATTGGGATCCGCCCTAGGGCTAATACTCAGGTATGAGTCAATGTAAACTCTAAACTATTCCACAGTCTAATTTATAGAAGTGTCGCGTCCTAAGTATCCACACTCTTCCATTTAGCGGTCCCTAGGCTAGCCCGATCATCGCACCCACCGTCACCTCCCGGCTCACGCACTAGGCAAGGACACGGGCTTTTGTGGACAGTGTTGACACTTCACCGGGACGAAGACTCAGTTCTGGGCACAAACGGTCGACCGCTCCCAAAGAATAAGGAGACGCTCAAATAGACGCCTACAATGGTCGAACCCTGGGCTCAAGGCTTAAGCCACAACGGTCAAACAAAAGATCGATGGTGGTCGACCGTTTAAATGGTCTAGGCCAGACTAAGACTAAGTCATCAAGGAAATGGTCGAACAGCTAAATGGTCCCGTTCGACTGAAAATAAGGGTCATTCTTACGTTCACCTTGTCACAACCGGTCGAACCTAAGACCACAATAGTCAAACCCTAACATGGTATCCTTGGGTTACCGATCGGACAAGAGTCAAGGGTGGTCGACCGTTTAGATGGTCAACGCCCGGCAAAAGTCAAAATTACAAGCAACGATCGAATGCAAAAAAGACTCGTTCGACCAAAAATATCAGAGACTTCTCTGACACAACAAATATTCACTACCGGTCGACCGCCGAAGGGCGTCGTTCGACTGGTACTGAGTAAAGATGTAGAAATACACTACATCCAGTCGATCGCCCAATGGCACCGGTCGACCGTCAACCGGCTACCACCTATCCCTGTCAGGCACATCTTGCTGTCCCTCGTCGCCGGTGAGGTCTTTGACCTCCGACGACGAGCCAAAACCTCGCACACACTTGTGTAAGCAAAACAAATGCATTGAACTTGCAGGCATACGTTCTTCTTGAGGTTGTCGACATTCGCCGGAGCTCACTCGCACCACCCCAGACGCCCGTACTCCTCGTCCTAAGCTCCACACGCCTCACGGCTCCAAGTCACGACCACAACGTCCTTCTCGTTCGCCACTACCGCTGCTCGACGGAGTTACGATGGGCTAGGTCGCCGGAATCATTGGAGAGGAGGGGAGTTGTGGAGTTGAGAGGAAAAATGAGTGAGGTGGGGGTTTGCTCAATCTTAAATAAACCAACCCATACACCCCACCCATCCCTCTCCTACACCACCACCTTACCTTCCATCACCTCAAGCACACCCCTCCATACCTTCCCACCTAATCACCATTAGCACCCTTAATTTCGGTTTAGGATTTATCAGGATCGGTGCGTCATTTGTGATACAAGTCTTCCCACATCTTGAGTTTCAACTCTCATGAAGAAGAAACTTAGATTCACAACCCAAGAGTCATACTGGTACACTCAAAGGAGGAGGAATGAGATAGTCAAATTTGGTGTTTTGGAGAGGGAGAAACAAATGTCATCGGTCTATCAATTAACAAAATCATGCCTCCGCTAATAAAAGAATCTAATTTAGCATCAACATGAACCTGTAAAAGTAAAAGTACGTAAATGGTAGGTCTCGGATACAAACAATGAAATTCTAAACCAATCAATGAGGAATATTCTCCCATTAAGAGCCACAACTACGAACCCCTTCAGGAATGTTCTTCGGTATATGGACAGATGCGCAGTGTAGTGGTGTAATGGACTCTGGTTCTCAAGAACTAATCTGCAAAATCTAAGGGCGATGAATTTTTTTGGTTGCCAATAGAACCTATGTTTGGGGCTTTGAAAGTGAGCTTGATTAACATAATTCAAAACAAATGAAATCCGTAGACGACCATTTCTTTGAAAAAGAACATGTGAATCTAAAATTTTATACAGTAGCATCAAATCCAGATCACCAAATCAAACATTTTCTATTATATATATATATATATATATATATATATGTATATATATATATATATGTATGTATGTATGTATGAGTTTACAGACAAATTAAAGTCGATGTCCCGGGAAGGGAAGAGATCAGCCTGTAGCAACAAACCAAGCTCACTAGGTTTATCCAACGTGGAGAAACGGGTTCCGGATTGAAGCAAAAAAGTTTGTCAACCCAATATGTCTCCTCTTTCGATACCATTTCTTTGCCGTTTCCCAATTCTTAATTTCCAAAAAGATCTATCTCTTCCTCAGTCAAATTATGGTCTTATGTGACAAGCCTTGATCGACTTGTCTGAGAAATCAATGTACTTGGACCAAAGGGCACGTAACTCCGGGAACGCAATATCGAGCCATGGCTTTGCTCGGCCATTGAAGTGGATGACAGCCGCCTTCGAGACATCTGTGATACTGGTGTTTTCTTGATATCCAAGTCCCAACATGTGCCAATAAGGATCGATTATTTGAACGTTCCCATGGAATGCAATCAGACCCGGAGGCAACGTCCCCAGCTGCCATAAGCTTAAATCGGACTTCAAATTCTACACAAACATGAAAAGCAACGTCAGTATCCAACTCAATTTTTATCTATTCACTAAAAATTTGCATCTCTTGGTTGAATAATCAAATAAAACGAAGAACTTAGACTATACCTGAACATGGACACAACTCCAAAGTCAAATTTGTATTTTTTTAACCTAATAAAATATATAATTCTTAGGAAGAATTTTAAAACTAACTTGTTTAAGCCAATAGTGGTAGGTTTTGCTTATGTTGGTCTTTCTCCAAGCATCAAGATCGAAGATGTTCATGCCATAAGCCCAGGCACATTCTTCCGGATCGAAGCTCTGCGCTATCAAGGGATGGGAGAAGTTCAGATAGCTTTTGAACCGTTTCGACATGACGAATTTGTCACTACCATGACATGTGGCAACCGCCCCGTTGACATTTCCCTCAAGGTCAATATCCCAAAGAGGGGAAAGATCAGCCTGGATAACGATGTCGTCGTCGAGGAACACAACCTTCTTAAGGCCTGGAAACAACTGCAAGTACCAATAAGTTAAAATCGTTATACATGTTTCTGGGATAGTGGTCCAATTCAAACTTCGGTCTTATGTAAATAAATTAACCATATGTTAGACATGGGTGGGATCACTCATACACTCCAACTTTCTAATTGGAGATAATCATGTAAAATCCATTTTTCGTGTTACAATTTCTTTGATTTTTGACGTTTGAGCATAAATTATATTTCTGCGCGGATATTTAACTCCAACCATATCAAGATTTAGAGAAATATCCAAAAGAAAACCAGGATCTAGTTGACGTAAGACAGGTAAAACTGAAAAGTTTCAGTGTAGAACTAAAATTGAAGAATCTTGTTGTAAAATAAAATTATTGGAGTTGGAGGAAAGACGGTTTGACATGATATACCAATATATCATATCAAATAATTGAAGAGTATGATTGCTAATAGTTCCAAATGCGATTGACTTATGGCCAGGAAAGTATTGCTGAAATAAAACGTCCCCGGTCTTCTCCACTCGTACTAAAATAATAAAAAACTTAGGAAATAAAGATAAATACTCACGGCTAGTTAGGGAGTACCTTTGTGGGATCCTGATCCTAATCCTAATCCTAATTGGGTTTTTTTGATGTTTGAAGTGGTGATTAGGAAGAGATGGATTGGAGAGCTGAGATGGAGTGTTGGTGGATGGATGGTTGAAGTGGATTGGAGATGAGATGGAGAAGAGTTAGATGGATGGTGAGGATTGGATTGGAGGAAGATATTTATGGTGAGCTCTCTCTCTCCCGTTTCCCTCACATTCTCTCACACTCTCTCTCTCCCTCAGTGGCTGTGCTCCGCGCGTGGTAGTGGTGGTGATCTCCGGAGAGTTTGGGGTGATCGGTGTTGTTTGGTGGTCGGAGGTGAGTTCGCGGTTTTGCTAACTCATCCCTCGCGTTTTCTCTTTCTCTCTCTCAACCTAACTCGTTGTTGTGGTCGTGGTTGGTTGGTGTTGACGAAGGTGGAGTCGTGAGTGTGGATCATCGAGGAGATGTTGATCGTGGTTCGAACGTGAGGTTCGTCGACGGATCGTGATTTTGGGGAGACGTGCTCGTGGAAGCGCCATCGTGGTTCTTCAAATGTTTCTTCAAACCTTCCGGTATGTCAACTCGCTCACTTAAGTAGTGTGAGTATTTGGAAGTCGACGGTAGGCCTTCCAGGTCGTCGCAAGTAAACGTGTAACAGATTTTACTGCCTGATCGGTTGATCGGTTGGTGCAAACGGTCGACCGTTCGTAAAGAGAATTCGGATTCTGCCTCACATCGGTCGAACGATGCCCTTGAGGCGATCGACCGGTTGTGGATAGGAGGCGAGCCTGGTTGGTTTCGGTCGAACGGGTCCCCTTCGCCGTTCGACTGTGTGCACCGTCATGGGTCGGGTAGGGCGTTGACAATCTAAACGGTCGACCGCCTGTATGACTTCGTCCGATCGTGACTTAAGTTGGAATAGTGGTCGGTTCGACCGAAGGTGGTTTAGGTCGACCGGACTTGATGTGGAGCGTGGGGGAATTCTCTGGTGGAATTCGGTCGACCGAGAGTGCTCGGGTGTTCGACCGGATTCGTGGTAAGAGTTGGGGGAATTCCCTAGTGGAATTCGGTCGACCGAGAGTGCTTGGGGGTTCGACCGGATTCGTTGTGGAGAGTGAGGGATTTGTCCCTGGTGACTTTCGGTCGAACGGGCCCTCTTTGTCGTTCGACCGATTGGTCGTTTTGTTCGATGTACCTGGGAGTTGACCATCTAAACGGTCGACCGCCCCTTGACTTTGGTTCGACCGAACGAGTGTTGTTGGTGGGAATCGGTCGATCGAGGGAGTACCGGTCGAGGTGATTGCCCTATGTTTGCGTGATTCGGTCGACCAGGACTTTTGGTTTGGTCGACCGTTTGTGTCCAGTTTTGCAATATGGAGGTGCGATTGTTGTGGTCGTCCGTGTGGGGCGAGTTGTGGTGCCGATGTTCTTCCGGCAAGTGTTCTAGGGTGCACGAGTGTTGCGGTGGTTGGGTGAAAGAGCTCTGGAGCCCCGTAACTGTGTGAGAGATTGGGTTGGGTGAAAAAGCCCTGAAGCCCAGCTTAGAAAATGTGGTGTTGCGGTGGTTTGGTGAAAAAACCCTGGAGCCCTGTAACTGTGTGAGAGTTGTGGTTGGGTGAAAGAGCCCTGGAGCCCAGCTACTATGTGCGGGGTTGGGTGAAAAGGCCCTAGAGCTCCGTAGTGCGTTCAGGTTGGCTGAAAAAGGCCTGGAGCCTGAGCAAGGACCGCGTGTTATGGGTTGGCTGAAAAAGGCATGGAGCCCTTGGTCGTGTCGTGGTAGCTGCGGTTGGCAGAAAAAGGCCTGGAGCCCAGCTGGCGACGAGTGTGTGTTGCGGTGGTTGGGTGAAAAAGCCGTGTAGCGCAGCCTAGTTGTGATGCTTTTCTTGTTGGTAGAATTGCATGTTATGATTCTTTTCATTTCATGCATTGTAGAGTTGACATACAGGGTTTTCTTCTGGAAACTCAGGCATTGTTGCATGTTTGCTTTCAGGTCGTGACCGGCGTTAGGTAGGGTGGTGACCGAGGAGAGCAGCATTGCTACCTGATCGTACTTTCTCTTAGTTGAGGTCAGAGTGATTACTTGTATCTATTGTTTTGATCTTTTGGAATGTAATTACACTTTTGAAATACTCGAATATATATTATATATATATGTGGTGCACCTGTTTCCTTTTATTGCGTAATATTCTTTGTTGATTGTTGTTTAGAAAATTTTAAATTTTTCCGCTTTGTTCGAGGATGTTACAACCTCAGTTAAACAGAATGTCTTGATTTCGAGAAATAATTGTAATTCGTGTTTCAACATACAAGTTTACCCCATTCATATAACTAAAAGGTCATTATACTCTTAAAAAAATAAACATAAATGAAGATAAAACAGAATAACAAAAACTTCATACATACCTCAGGCAAGTTGATACGTATGTGATTCATAACAGAGTTATACTTGGGACTCAAAGCCTGAAGCTTAGCAGCCACAACATAAGGCTTCTCGGTCGCGCTGGAGACGATCGCCGACGAACCTCCCCTGAACTCCGACCTGACCTTAGCATCCCTCTCCATAGCCTCCATAACGGGCACCCTCCCTCTCGCGAACCAGTCGAAGTGGTGCAGCCCCTTGACCTCCACGACGGCGGGATCCAACGGGTGGAGGGCGAACCAGGCGTGCATGGAAGCGAACGTCTTCCGGTCGGTGATGACATGGAGGACGACTTGGTCCGGGCGGAGGGAGTTGCGGACGAGGGAGGCGGCGACGACGGAGGCCGCGAGGACGTTGTCGGAGGCGAGGACGAAGTGGTGGAGGGAGTTGGAGGTGAGGGAGGGGACGAGGGACGCCGGCGGGAGCTGGAGGCGGGCGGCTGCCGTCGAGGAGTAGGTGTCGGTGAGGGTCAGGGTCAAGCAGTGGAGGTGTTTCGGTATGCTGCTGGATGCCACGTGGCGGTATAGGTATTCCTGGATTTTGGCGGATCTGGTTCTTCGCTCCAGTGATGATACCTGAGGTCATGTTGTGTAATGTTCATGACATGCAGTAACAGTAAATTACCTACATTTACACTTATATTAAATGGGTTTAAACAAGCACAGTTTCAAATCTATTACCTGCGATACACAAAAAGTGCATCCCATTCCCAACTGATTTAAGGAAATGGGCTTATAGATTCCTAGATATCTTTGTTTTTATTTTAATTTTTTATTTTATTTTATTTTATTCATGATCGACCTCAAATTTGATGTGGTACGGAGAGAAATGTTAATGTAACGTCCCGTTCTCGAACCTGCATCGAGCCCGAGTCCCGTTCCGTCACTCATGTGCCCACTGGCCCACAACACCCATTTATTGCCACAAAACTTAAGTTGGTAAGTGTTATGGTAGTGGGGTCATCTCTTTATATTTCACCCCCAACATTCTCATGTTAAGCAATGTGAGACTAAACTTGGGGATTTTACAACCTATCACACTTGAACACCTGACGTCCTCGTCAGGGTCAGGTCACTCAATCACCAGGTATTGTGGGATTCTAGAGGTGACTCCCACCCTTTAGGTGTAGCACTTAGTTCCCACAATTTCGACTGGTTCAAGCTCTGATATCATCTGTAACGTCCCGTCCCCGAACCGACCCGCATCGAGTCCGAGTACCGGTCCGTCACTTATGTGCCCACTGGCCCACAACACCCACCTATTGCCACAAAACTTAAGTTGGTAAGTGTTATGGTAGTAGGCTCATATCTTTATATCTCACCCCAACATTCTCATGTTAAGCAATATGAGACTAAACTTGTGGGTTTTACGGTTAGGTTAGGTTGGATTGGGTTGGGTTAGATTTGAGGTTAGGTAGTAGGTGCCTTAACAAAATCATTTCCATCGAGAGGTGCAAGAAAATGTCTAGAAATTTTCTTAACCATCCCATTGAGGATGGCCTTACAACTAGAATTGTCTTCTAATTTTGGATGAATGAAGATTATTACTTACCATTGCCTTTAGCTTGATGGCGAAGGTCTTTGCGTCGTATCTATTACTCTTCAACTCGAGAACAAATTCTTCCAAAGATTTTGATGCCTCGGAAACTTCTTGTGGATCTAAATTGTGTTCTTCCTCCAAGATTTGGTAGATCTCTTGAAGTCCCTAGGATAATAAAGTAAGGAACACTCTTCAGTTAAAAGGAAAAAAGTTCACCGAAAGCCAATTCTTGCAGTTTATTGCTCTCATTGAATGAAATAAATTAAAATTTTGGTTTATTTCATTTTCATAAAATAAATACTACCGTGGTATCGGGTCTCCCTTTCCAAATCCTTGGTGCAAGTATTTTCCCCATGCAACCTGCAATTATACGAGAGATAATAATAAAAATAAAATTATGAGGTAATATCATAAGTATCTTCAAATAACTAAGCACAACAATACTTAAGGGTGGATTCTAGTTGGGCCATTAACCATATCCCGATATCTTCTTAATCTCCTGATATAAAAAATGTCTTAACTACACCACTTAAACTTTTGAATGTATAACAAGTTGTTTCTCTCTTCACTATTAAATTTCTTGTTTTCCATATAACGCTCTTCTTCTTCTTTTCTTTTTTTTCTTTTGCTTTGTGGGATAACCTAGCCTTAATATTATAAAAAAATTGAACTGAATTTTGTGTCTGATTAAATTCAGATAATATATCTCTATTGAATTTAGGTCACATTCAATACAAAATCGAGATTGAATCTTGCCAAATTTGAAGGTGACATTAAATAATTGGTAATCGGCACATTCTAAGGAAAACAACAAGAAAAAAATGGTAAATATAGTCAAACTTATCAATTTATTTATCAAGATCTAGTAAAAGTTTACAGATTCGAAGTAATTGAGTATGATTGTGAAGTTTTAAACTCCAAATGTCTAAGATGAAATGAAGTCATATATACTCCAAACTGTAATTTTACCCCACTTAGAATTCGTAATGTTTTAAAATTTTGAACTTGACGTGCTTGTGCTAACAACTCAAAAATAATCTTTTTTTTCTTTCTCCTCTCATGCTCATTTTGATTTAAAAAATGGAGTAAAATTGTGGACTTTAATTGTATATAAATGGGCAGCGCATTAAAGTAAAAATCACTAGAAATGAATTTTTTAATTGAATTTTTTGATTAGTATAAATCAATTTTGTTAGTTTGGGATAATAATATATATGTACATTCATACAATTTTATCGCTATATAAATGTTTGGATTAAATTTTGTTACTTTGAGTTCATATGTCCTTGTAGAGTTACTGCATATAAATAAGATAATAGAAACATTTTCAGAATATTATAAATATTTCGGTATTATAGAAGGATTTTAATACAATCTGCTCATAAGAAAATTAGTTAGAAGAAATAACAATGAAACAAACTGTATATTCATTGAAGCCTTTTACTGCAAAAATTATATATATCGAAGCCTTTTAGAGAGGTACGCAGATTTATAATTATCGAATATAATAAATAATAAAATTATACCTATTCCACGTCAATAGTTTTGTTATTGTGTCAGAAAAAGGAAAGACTAATTGGTCCTACATAGAAGAAATATTTTTTTCTATATTCTGGTAAGAACGCCTTATGGACATCTGGAAGGGCAAGCAGTGCGATCAGAGGCTACAACATCTGGACTGGCTAAGCGGGTGGGGTGAATACTGTACGAAACTTATGGACGAATTCGTAGAGCTTCGACATCTTACGAATCATAGACCTCACAAAGCCTGCTGGTGAGTAGGGGTGAGCAAAATTCGGTCCGGTCCGGGCACCCGGACCGAACCGAATTTTTCGGTCCGGACCGAACCGGATCGAATTTTTTTCGGTCCGGTCTTCGGTCCACAAAATTTTAGAAATTCGGTCTTCGGTCCGGACCGGACCGAAAATTTAAGGGGAAAATTCGGGTTTTAGACCGACCCGGACCGGACCGGACCGAACCTATTCGGTCCGGTCTTCGGTCCGGACTTCCCGAAAATTCGGATTTCGGTCCGGTCCGGTCCTGGACCGAAGCTCACCCCTACTGATGAGGACTAACGTTGATCACTGTGTTTGTCTTGTCTTAACGATGTCACTAGACATGTTGAGAACAATTTACCTGAGGCTAATGGCATCCATCAGTGTGCCCACTTTTACCCAAAATCGCACATTCCATTTGTGACCTCATCGTGTTCATTGATTTACTTATTTTCAAAAATCTTCGACTATCATCATTTTTTATTTTTCAACATTCTATCTGCACGTTATTTCTTTTTATTTCGATATTTTTAAAATGGATAAAACCCAAAAATATAAAAAAATAAATTTTAATTTTTTTAAAATAAAATAAAAATAAATATTTTAGAAAAAAATTAAACAAAATTTTAAAAACATATTTTAAATGACTTAGAATTTTAGATCAAAATTCAAAACAAAATAAAAAAAAGAACACCCAATGGGCTGGGACACGTGGTGGGTGGCCTAAACCATTAAGCTTTTAAACTTTTTTAAGGGGGGCGAAATTTTAGTGTATTTTCCTATATTTCGTAGCCTCTCCTTGTATTAACGGCACATGTACCCTTTTTTTTAAAAACCCTTTCAATTACCTTGAACATGTCTATAAGTAATTCAAAATCACTTAACTAGTACTCAGAGATACCGTTGCAAGTGATAGAACAACCTTAAGGTCATCTTTAACAACACTCAGGCTACCTCTGGACGTCTTGGTTTCTCTCTCTACCTTATCAGCTTCTCCTTTTGTCACGTCATACCAGTTCACTCACCTCCAAATTTCATTAACCATGCCTTGAAACCCTCATACACCTTATATTCTCTTTTCTCAACATCATTTGGAGAAATAAAATAATAATAATAATAAAAATAATTGTTCAACGAGTAAAAATAATAATAATAACAAGTATAAAATATATTTTAAGAAAAAAATTGAAAACAGATTTAAAATGATTGGAGGGGCATGTCCGGTGCCCTAAGCTCCCCACGGGGGTGGGTCACGTCTTGGAATCTATCCATGTGGGTGTCTTTTTCTTTATTTTGAAAATCTTAAAGAACTAATAAAATTGGAAAAAAAATCAAAATAATAAGTTAAAAAAAGAAAATTGAAAAAATATGCACTTTGAAAACTTAATTGGCAAAGTATGCACCTTAAAAACGGCAACATGTGCCATTTTCATTAACTAAAAACGACACTGTAGATGCTGTTTTTACACTTAATAAAAACGGTATCACTGATGCCGTTTTTACCTAGGCAAATTTTTTTTTGGTTTCGAGATGTCGTTTTTAGCTAAGACATGTTGAACTAGCAACGAGTCGGTCAGGGGTATCGTTTTGATCTGGAAATTGTTGAATCTTCATCTCTAGAGTTAAAACCCCGCCACAATAATTACAATGAGTTTTTTGCAAGTGATACAGATTCAAAAATTTCCAGATCAAATAATTTTAAGATCCAAAAAATTTCCAAGTGGCGCTGCCCCCTTGCCAACCCCGCCACCTCACTGACAAGGTGGAACGCCGCTCGCTCACCGGGGAGCGAGACCCCGACCGACCCGTTGCTAGTTCAACATGTTTTAGACTCTTAGCTAAAAACGACATCTCGAAACCAAGAAAAAATTTGCCTAGGTAAAAACGGCATCAGTGATACCGTTTTTTATTAAGTGTAAAAACGACATCTACAGTGCCGTTTTTAGTTAATGAAAACGACACTTGTTGTGTCGTTTTTAAGGTGTGTACTTCGCCAATTAAGTTTTCAAAGTGCATATTTTTCCAAATTTCTTTTTTTAACTTATTATTTTGAATTTGTTTCCAATAAAATATATATTTTCTTAATATTCTTCTTTAAACATTCATTATTATTCTAAATATTTTTCTTCTCAGAATAATTCTTTCTTAGCAAAGTATATGTATTTTCTAAGGTTGGAACAAATACAATTGGGAGTACTCGGTGCCCCTCTATTTCTTAATTTTTTAAAATCTAAGAAATCAGTAACATACAAATTTTCTCCAAGCAAATCGTTATTCTCCAAGTAATAGGATAGTAAGTAGAACACGTGAAATGTACAACACATTGAAATATTATAAAAAAAGTAAGTTATTAAACAAAAATAATGTAATTTTTCGAGAATCTTGTCCATATAGGTCTGGAGTTAGAATTTATTACAGATCACCTTACACGAGAAATTTTTTTGTAGAAAAAGGTTGGTAGAGAAGCTACTTAAAAGTGATCTTATAGTTATGTAAAGTCATAGTCATAGAATATCATTGGTTGAATATTGTTAAGACTTGGCAATGAATATTGTTAAAAATCGTTTATTCAGTTGAATGAAAAATCATTGATTGAACGACAATTTGGTAGCTTATAATGAAAAAAATTACTTGGTAAAATTAGTGATAAAACAATCATGCATTGTTTTCAAATTATGAAAACTTTTCGAGATTGATTGTAATTTTTCTATATATATATTTCATTTATATTCACCCCCACAGACGAAAATCCTGGTTCAACGTAGATGTCAAAGTTTTTCCACGCATCATTTGCTACCCGTCTAAAACTTCTCGGAAATCTGCTGTATAATTTGCCGACGGTTTGAAATTGTGGGAAATATCCTACGAATATAATCATCCGCAAAAATACATTAAAACTTGTAACGTGTAGTACACGAATTGGACAAGCTTTATGCCGTGACATCTTACGTATACTGACTCCTTTCTGACCACAATTCTAAATTGTAATTAATAAATTAGAGTGCGTAGGCCTAAAGCAAGAGAATTTACTTTAGATTCTGAGATTAATTAGTAAATGGACTAACAGCCCGCAGCCTCGCTATCAACTTTATTTCAACAAAATCATCCCGTTTGGAAAAATCTTAAACGTATCGGTACCTCACATACAATTTATTAGGCTTATGAGAAAACTTAATCATTCTGAGAAATTACACGCCCATATAATAAGGTACTTTTCGAAACTAGGGAATTCCCTCGTTTGGGATAGTTGTACACTTGTACCAGTACGCGCATGCACGACAGACATAATGACTTCCATATTATTAAAACTGAGCCATGAAGGTATAAACATAGCATAGCTACGATCATGTTAGAAATTTGTAATGCTACAATATTCAAACTTCAAAACAAAGATCCATTAAAGGATTATTTATATTCTATGTTGTTAAAGTTAAGATAACACCAATCCTAAAGTAAAAACTTCGTAAGATATATATTGATAATGCTAATCCAAAAGTGAACATGCAACTTTGAATCATGGCGAGACGATAAAAGTAGTTGCCAGTTATCCAACTTTCGCACGTAAATATGTATATGGAATAAAAAACATATAACTAAATTTCATTCAGAAAAATAAATATAAGTATATGTAAGATTCAGGAAGCCTAGATGAAGGACATGAGGATGCAAAATGACGTTTTGCAAGTTTACCTAGAGTGGAGCAATCGTCGTCATCGATAGTCCGCATGGCCGTCATAACGAACACAAGCCGGAGAAGAAAGGGAACCACAAGGAGCAAGTAGAACACCATCTTATACGAAACCCGTTTCGTCCCGAGTCTAATCCGGGTGAAGTCCCTCACTCCTTTCCCCGGAAGCACTGTCACGGTCCTCAAGCTCGGCGAAATGTGCAACTTCATCATCTCCCCTGACCCACCGGTAAGTGCGCTAGAAGAAGAAGAAGAAGAAGAAGAAGAAGAAGAAGAAGGGTCGCTTCTTGATTGGTTTGGAACAATGTGAGCATTAGTAATACTAGTCCTAGGTTGGTGCTGTGAACAACAGCGTTTGCTCCAGAGTTGATGTTCTGGTGACGAGTTAATTGTCAAACACCTAACACCACCTTTTCCTTAAACTTGACCCAATCTCATCTTGTGTTGTGATGAGGAAGACAATACTTCGAGAAAAGGGTTTTTGAGTGAAAGAATTTTCAATTTAAATATGTATATCGACCCTCTTAATTAAAATGTATCAAATTAATTCATAAAACGCATTTATTAAAGAAATTGTTTGTTGGTAATTGAAAATGTAATGTGTGTACAGAGACATAAAAGGATCATGTTTAACCATTAAATTATCACACGTGTATGACTGATTAATACTTATTCTTCCCCAGTTTTGCTTTGGATGGAAGCATGAATGCTTGATTTTGTGAAACGGATGGGAAGGAGTTGTCGGAGGATTGCTGTTGGTTTGTTAATTTCTCTGATGACTTTGCCTTCAAATGAAGTTGAGGTCAGTGGAACACGAGAGGTGCAAGGAAATTTGTGTGATGGGGATTGGCCAACAAGTCCGTTTTCGTGCAATTTTCTGTAACTTCAAGATATATGTCTTTGTTTGTTTATTGATTAAAATTATGCAGCGGGTTGTCTATTATTTTATTGTTATCTTTTAGTTGTGTTTTCTCTTCTTGCGTTGATATCTTTAAAAGGGTTGTTGTGTAACTTGTGTTGCATAAATTGACTTTGGAACCATAATTGGTTAATAGGTTGGTTTCATGCTTTTTCTAAAATGTTACTTTACTCCCTGAAGTATCTTGCTAATTTTTTCTTGTAAACCTTCAGTGGGAAACTTTACAACTAGGTATCATGACGTTTACTACCCTCATTTCATAGTTTGTCCATTATTCGTATGATTGCTAACAAAAAGTGGCTCGTTGTCGTCGTGTTTCTAAGTAAATTATTTCCTAGGTATCCAATGACAAAACATATTTTCTTCTCCCACATAGCAATTATTTGTTCAACAAGAGTGTACGTTTATCCTAAGGCTGCAGTTCGAAGATAATTTCCTAAATTGTACATTAAAATCAAATTATTTATTTTTTTACTATAATTTTGAAAAGGTAATGTACTATAATGAGGCATTTATATATGAGTTTAACAGGGGCCGGGTGATATCAAACCAAACGGTTTTAAACAAGTTTAAAAATGCATTATAAACACCACATAAATGCCAAAAAATCAACGTCCAATGTTATAAAGGTCTAAAGCTTTATAATAGCAAAATTGTAAACTTTTTGGAGGTGAAAAAAATGTAATTACGAAAATAATTTTACCAATTATAGCATCTCTAATTTTTGTTTGTCAACACTATCGTTTGAGGAAGTAAGATATATCTCCAATGGTGAAAGAATATATTAGTACCAAATATGAAAAAGCAAAGGAGGCGACAATAATTGTATAATTGCAGGATGAAACTGAAGTTTCCTACTATATATATATGCAAGAAACAAGTTTTATAATTGTACAAATTGCAGGAGAGTACGTCATCTTCTAGTGAGAGAAGAAAGTTTGAAAGACATTCGTTTAGTTTCATTCTTGCAACTTTCTTTATTTAACAGCTTGTTGGAAAGACTCAACAAATATTTATTTACCAGTATATGATTTTATTCACCCGGAGAGGTCTATGGTAAAGTACAATGTGATGGGCGCTTTAGAAGAAGAGAGTTTCTGTAAAGTATGTTACCTTGTCAAGAATATGCATGTCGGGTAGTAACTGATATGAGAATATACAACAGTGCGATTACTACCTTTCTTAAAAAAATATGGCTGCGATCATCTAAGCGTTGAAACTAGAGTAGTGGACAAATATTCCCGCATCAATTAAGAAGTTTAAAACTAAGGGCACCGTCTTAACGCAAAGATGACCTCGGTCATCTTCGCCCGGGTCGTCGACCCATGCGTTTCAACACCCGGGTCGACGACCCGGTTGTCCGGGTCATCCAACCCGGACGCGCCACGGGGCACATCCGGGTTGGGATTTTTTTGTTTTTTTTAAGTTTTTAGTTTTATTTATTTGTTAAATATTTATTGGTTAAATATTTGTTTAGATGTTAGGTTGATTTATTTGTTGGAGATGTTGGGTTTAATTTTTATTTGGTTTAAATATGTTGGGGTATTATTTATTTGTTGGAGATGTTAGATTTAATTTTTATTTGGTTTAAATACGTGGGGGTATTATTTCGTAAATAATTTGGTATTAAAACTATATTAGCACACTTGGATTGGAATGAAGCTAGATTGAAATGAAGCTACAACCCACTTAATTGAAATTAAACCAGATTTACAACGTTGATCTGCTAAGCAAGATCATCACGTACTGCGTGCATCATAATGCACAACATGATAGTAGAGGACGAACGAGACTCATATTCCACTATTTATGAAACAACAGAGTTTGAGCAGGACCTCCCGCTCAACTTAGGCGGCACATCAACTCTAGGTTCGAATCAATTCTCCACCGGTTGTGTTGTCAATCTTGATACGTACATAGACACCAGAGACGCATTCGTGAAAAAAGCAGGCATCTCACCCTAAGATATGACTTGATCGAGCACATATGACAACGATTCGGGGGAACCTCAAATTGATTTTTTTTAGTAGTATGCATTTTCATTTTAATGAAATTGAGGCATTATAGTATTTTATTGTATTACGCTACGTATAATGGTTTAAATAAATATGTATTTTGTTTTTTATTGATAAAAATAATTAGTTGCTTATTAATAAATATTTGTTTGAATTATTAATGTTTTGGATAAATATAATTGATTTTGGAATATAATAAAAGTTAGTGGAAATAAAAGATGATGTGGGGGAGAGAGGTAGGTTGTTGTGGGTTGTGGTTAAGATGTGAATAGTGTAGGAAAGAGGAGAAAGTGGATTGAGGAAATAGAAAGCTGGTGTGGAAGAAAGAGAAAGCTGATTTTGAAGATAGAGAGCTGATGACCAGATCGTCCAGGTCATGGTTAATGATGACCTGAGCAATTTTTTCCGTAACACATGAAATGCAACTATCTTTTTATTGTTAGGCTTGCACATGTGGAATATAATTGACCAAGTTGGGCCACCAAGAACATTTTAAAATATTTAACATATTTGGATGTACTATAAACCGAAGAGTTTTTTTTTACCGATTTCTCGATTTATCCCAAAAACTATATCCAAATAAACTTTCTGCAGCCTAGTTGAACTGGAAAAGCTTGGCCCCATTTTTTGGTGGTAGATTATTCGGTTTGTTGGTGGGGTCCACAATATGTTGGTAAATGTTTGCCCACCGGTTGTTTGTAGTTTACTGATTTTGCCATCATTGAGATTACCTCAGTGCCCTTAAGATTTCGATAATTTCCGCTGCATATCCACGATGGATTTTTTTTGTGACCGGGGAACTCACCGGACCACCGCCCTTTGGTCGCTGACAAAGCTACAAACCTCGAGGCTCATGGGACCCACCCCCTTTATTACCCTCTACCCTGTTCGGGCCCCACTTACCAGGAAAGAAGTTTTGCAATGCTGGAAAACACATAATTATAACGTCCCCATGACACGTCAGGTATTTTGTACCCGACGTGAAAACAACCTTGTCATGTTGGTTGTCACAAAACCAACGTGACATGTAACATCTCATGTCAATTTTCACAAAACGGACGTCACATGTTAACTTATCACGTCGGTTTTATGAAAACCGACGTGGTTTAGTTATATATGTCGCGTCGGTTTTGTGCAAACCAACGTGACATGTTTTTTTTGAACCTATGTGTCACGTCGGTTTACAAGAAACTGGCGTGACAGATGGTCTTTGTGACGTCGGTTTATACCAAAACCGACGTGTTTGGTGTTTCCTATCTCGTTTTCTCGGCTCAAACACCAAAAAAATCAACTTTATTTTACCCCTTCGTTTCCTTTTTTTTGCAAGGAAAAATGGAGGCTTGACCTCTAAATTTTTTGATTGAAAAGCTAGTTTACAAAGTACGAGAAAACCAGAAAAAAAACAAAGTTGAGTCCACAGGTATACTAACATGCATAGCCGCCCACAAAACACTACAAGTATTACATCGCTAAAGCTTTGTAGTTATAACATCATCGGGTATCCTCAACCTAACACCACGTGCTCTGAAAATTCTGCTCTTCTCCGTCTTTATCCGCAAGTTGCTTGACATTATCCCAAAGACATCCGACCATGTCCTTGATTGCAGCCACTATGTCTCCTGGCTTCTTCTTCTCTCCCTCGTAGATCCTTCGGTTTCGTTCCAGCCAACACTCAATCATGTCACTAAAATCCCACCTTCGCACCACCTTCTCAACTTGGCTTCTTCACGCGTGTGAGATGCGTGTAGCTTCGCCTTCGAGGGATCTTGCTAGCCGAGTGTTCAACTTCATGAGAAGGAGTAGTGTTGTCCACGCCTCCTTAATGTACGCACACATCCAGAATAGATGGTCCATGTCCTCTTCCGCCCTCTCACAAAGGCTTCATACCGGGTCGTGCTTTGCTCCTCTTAGATTCATAAGCTTCTTGGTTAGGAGTGGCCCCCTCATTGCTCGCCAAGCTGTAATAGTATGCTTAGGAATGACATGTTTGTGCCATACCAAACCCACCCAAGTGACCTTACTCCCCAGTTCTACCACACTTCCTTGATTCCAAATGTAGTCCCCTTCCCTTCTATGCGCTTTGAAATGGTGGAGTCGAGCCCCCTAACTCTCACATTGAAATGGTTTTCCACACCACGGATATTGGAAGAAATATCTTTCCCACTTCCCACCTCATATTGGATGTGCCGTCGAGCGATGTCGCGAACTCGAAGAATCCCTCGCCATGCCCACGATGATGTTGATGGTGGCCTTGCAAGCCAAATAGAGTGGTTTTTAAGGTATTTCCGTCGTACACATTTCACCCAAAGGGAACTTCCTTCCGCCACCACAAGCCATAATAGGCGGAGGAGGCCCACATCATTCCAAGACGTTAATCTTTTCAGACCGAGCCCTCCTTCATGCTTTGGTGTGCACACATCCTTCCACGCCACGGCAGCCCACTTCTTTTGCCCTCCCATATGAAATGAGCCATGAGGCTCTCCATCTCTTGCAACACCTTTCGTGGGATGAGGAAGGCTGAAGTCCAACATATACTAAGGGAGACAGACAAGCACACTTCTCACAAGTTCTACTCGGCCGACAATGGATAGAAAATTCTGCTTCCAAGTGCTAAGACGTTGCTTCACCTTATTTACAAGTGACATGCAATGAGTTCTCCCCATCCTCCGGGGAATAATGGCAGCCCGAGGTAGACCACCGGGAATTCCTTTTGTTCCACACCAAGATGGGCTGCGATCCATGCTCCACGTGGCACATCCCCTCCCATGAATACTTGGCTTTTTGACGCGCTAAATCGCAGCCCCGAGCACGCCGTGAACTCCTCTAGGACAACCTTTATGGCACGATCATTTTCCTTTGTTGCACTTGCAAACACTAGGACATCATTGACAAAAAGAAAGTGTGAAACGAGCACATCACCCCAAGATAAGGGTTTAATCCTTCCATCCATGACCGTTTTTTTTACCATCTCACTTAAGACTTCTATACACATAACAAACAAGTAGGGTGCCAATGGATCACCTTGCCTCAAACCATTTCTCGCAGCAAAGGAGGTGGAGTTAGCTCCATTTACCGTCACCACAAACGATGCTTTGACACAACTCATAATAAGCCCTCTCCACTTCATAGGAAATCCAAAATGACTCATCACCTCATCAAGGAAGCACCACGAGATTGAGTCATACCCCTTCGTTTCCCCCGCCCTAGTTTCGTAAGATTCCTCCACCCAAACCCAAACACATCCCACTATGATTCGACCCAAGCCGCCTCGACCTCGACCCAAGGTGTATCCACTCCGATCCGACCCAAGCCGCCTCGACCTCGTCCCAAGCCACACCCACTCCGACCGCACCCACTCCGACTGGAACCACTCCGCCTCGACCCAAGCCGCAACACCCCGCACACCGTACCACCTCTGATCCGTACCTCCGATCCAACTCTGACCTCGACCCAAAGCGCACCTAAGCCGCCTCCCCACACCGATCCACCTTATGCCACTCTCTTTGTACTAAACACTCCAAAGGAACCTACATTCGAACACTCTGTGCAGATCTTGGAAAAGCACTCGAAAGGTATCACTTTCTTCATATTATTTGCAACACAAACTAAATTTAATTGTAGAGAAGAAAAAAAATGTTGTTCGTGCTTCTGAGATTTCTGGAGTTTCCTAGGAAACTGGTGTTGATTGCTTCAGAAAGTATCTCAATACTTTTATGTTATTTTTGCTTATTTTCTTCAGTTCAATAATTTTTTTCTACATAAATGGTTATTAATTTTCCAAACGCTTGCAGTCTAAAATGTCACATATATATATATATATATTTTAAATTATTTGTCATCCAATTTGAAACGAACTCATCCAAAATGCATCCAAATGGAAGAAGCGGCAGTTCATTGACCATAAACCTAGTCCATACTATCAAATGTAGTTTAGGATCACTAAGAAGTGAAAAGTGGTTAACAATAACCTGTTTAGCACTCAGCAACTTCAAGATGTATTTAGAAATAGGTATGTAGGTTGACCATGTGAGTGGAATGAATATTGCAAATCAGGAAGAAAGTTGATATGGATTGTGCCAAAAACCAGAATAGAGGTTGGTGATGGATAGTTCTGACTAATTAAGCTATTGGAATCTCTACTGTTCTGATTTTTTAGTGTTGGACATCTATTTCTGCTTTGATTGTATATAATCCTACATTGAACTAAATATCATGATGAAAACCCATACAAATATAAAGTGTGGGTGACAATTGGAACCATACAAATTTTGACTGTTTTAATTCTATAAATGTTGTTTATCATACCAACTTCTCTATCTTCATATGACATCCAACGTGGTTTTAGTGACTATTAAGTAGTAAACTCAAGTGATTTTCATCCAATGATTCTATACACTTCATTTGCAAATTAAGTGAATGGTTGTATTGAAGTTGTTTGTTATATAGTTGTGGTTTGTTTGTGTGATTTCCCACAAGATTTTTATTATTAATATGAACTTTATGGGGAGGTTCTGCCAAAATTTTGAAAAATTCATATATATTAGGTTCATTTAGTATTACGATTTTTTTGTGTTGTTGTGTAGATAACAATGGAACGAAATTTGATTTTTGCAAGTTAGTTGAGTGATGAGTATGAGTACGGAGTTGATAAATTTCTAGAGTTTGCACACAAAAATGCGCATTTTAGAAACGAAGAAAATGTCTTATGTCTGTGTAGGAAGTGTCTTAACATGTTCTTAAGGGAAACTTAAACATTAAACTCGTTACGTAGCATTATTTAGGTACAAGATAACGGATATAAGACACAAATGTATGCATGATATGATTTCAATCAAATACCCCCACACTTAACTTTTGCTAGTCCCGGCAAAACAAGGAAAGGGAAAAATGAAAGAAAGAAATTTGTAAAATAGGGAAATCCTAACTCTACTTTCGTAGGAATCACGGTTGCGTTTAGCACGTGCAACCAGCCATTAAACCTCATTGTCGTCAAGGAGGAGTGTTGTCTCCTGAGGGTTTTCAGCGGATATACCCAAAAAATCCAAACATTGATGCATTATTCAATCTAGAACTCGACCGATGGACTCATTTTTGTCGATCATTGAACATCGTAATCCTATGGGCCGACTCTATATATGTATTTAGTCCACACACCTAGCCTAATAAACCATTTGTGCAAGTAAATTAAAGACTTAAGTGCAAGACATGGACAACCTCAACATCCTCAAGTGATACAAAGTGTAAAGTCCATTATGGTTCTTATTTGCATTACCATTTTTTCTTTTTCTTTTTGTTTCTTTTCTTTTCTTTTTGATTTTTTTATTTTTTTTATTACTAGTTGGAGTGTAATTCTCCCAGGGCCAGGTTTCGTGCATCATTAAAGCCTATGAGGACTTACACTATCACGTACACCTTTCCCCACATCTCCACATAGGGCAATCCCTATCACCTGTGTAACGGGAGTTCAGTTGGTGTATCCCAAGTCAGATGACTCGAAAGCACCAGGCATAATGTCCCCTCAGACCTAATTTCCTGAGTGATAGGAACCGTGCGAGAAGAGAGAACACTTACTCACTTATTTCTTATTTACACATGAACCAAAACCCCTACACTTAATGTCTCACAACAAGATTTAAATGGTCATTGACTACAACAAACTTCTTTATATTAACAGACACGAATTATTGACTCACTAGGTTCAGGGTGGACTTCTTTAAATGTTGGAGTACTGAAACCCTATGATTACTCGGCCCCCCCGAGGGAAAACTGGGGTGCATCCTAACGACTCGATAAGACCTAAAGCCGGTATACTAGATATCCTAATGCATCAAGTTCAAGACAATTTCGGGAACTTTCTTTTTACTTTGCGTCTCAACGGTTTTGCACATGCTAAACACACGCTAAACCCACAAAACATTTTCTTTCGCAAACACATGAAGATTTTGAAAGAAATGTGAAAATTTTAAAGTACTAGGCAAGCAAAAGAAGAGGTCACCCAAGGATCATGGCAAGCAGATATATCGATATTATGCAACACACTAACATGACCCTAACAATGCACACGAAAGAAAACAAAATCAAAGGAAAAAGACTCGACTATGTACATACACGCAAAACAGCCCCCACACCTACATGATGCATTGTCCTCAATGAATGTGAGCAAGATACTACATGGATTTATGCATGAAAAATGAAAGATCTCACTAACATGAAGCGCAAAAGGAAGTTCATGGTTATGTTGATGGACACAAACCCGAATTCCCTCAAAACCTGTGAGATGCTAAAGAAGGGATACAAATACGTGAAAGAAAAAAGGGCCCACATACACAAGGGTTGGGGCCCACAACAATCAATACTAGCTAATGGAGTCTTTTATTGTACTTTTTTTTTCTTTTCATTTTTTTCCATTTTTTTTGAATATAACTATGTACAAAAATAAGTTCCCATATTCATTTGTCAAAGGACATCAAATAAGAACTTCAAAAGTGGGTCAATGCACTTGGAAAGGGAACATGACACCACGCAGGGCCAAAATACTCATGAATTAGACGCAAACACATCTCATTCAAAGGATCAAACTGAAAGAGCTTGAACCTCTCAAGAGTTTGGGAAACATGGGCAACAAAAGAAGAGTTTCTCCCATTGGGGTACCGAAGTTATGATCGTCAATCCAAACTCTCCAACCAACAAGCTGGTGGGTCAGAACGAGGTCAAAAACCTCGTTATGCATGTCCGACTCACCAGGTGAACACCAAGTGGGTCTCTTACCCAAGGTATCCTCTAAGGCACTCCCAATACCCTCATTGGCGATGTAATTGTTTGATGTCCCCTCATTTCCAAGATGATCAAGAACAATAGTGAGAGTTAAACTCTCATCAGGTTGTTTGAAATTAAAGGTACTAGGGAGCTCATGCTCCACCAGAGGTGAGTCCTTAAAAGGCACAACATGAAGATCATGAGGCTCAAGGGCCACGAGACAAAAAGATAAGGCACAATCATGTATCGACTCATAATGAAACTGGTTCATGCTCTTCTCAATTTGGATCGAATCCCCCACCATGTGATCATGAATTGAAACCCCAAGTCCCTCAGACTGACTAGGATTTTGACTTTGAAAGATTGTGCTTTGAATTTGTGGATGTGGTGGTGGTTCGATATCAAAAGATAAATCCTCATGTTGACAAGAAAGGTTACCCTCCTTACATTTATGTAATTGTTGTGTCATTTGACTCACTTGCATTTCCATAGTTTGCAAGGAATTCATGTTGGACTTCAATAAAGTTTGAGTGGTTTCCTTGAATGTTTGGAGAGTTTGTTTTAAGGAATCAAGTTTGGGGTCAACAGTGAGGTTCATGTTAGAATTTGGGAAATGGATGGGTTGGGTGTTTATGGGGTGAGAATGAGTCCAATGTTTGGTCGTGGGTGGTGGTTGGTAGAATTCTGGGTATTCGGGAGGAAGATAGTGGGGTGGGCATGATGTTTAAATTTTGAATAAGAATTGTCTCCCTACGAATCTATCCCTCTCGGGTTGTACGTGGATGTGTAATGGTCATATTGAGCATTTTGGGAAAAGGTATGCTCATACTCAGGCTCTGGGGAACATAAAGACATTCCCCGATAACATGACCACTCAACCTACAACAATCACACGGTATGGCTACTGGAGCCACCGGTGCACTCATGTCGTCTACTGTACGCATGAAAGAAGCCAAAGTTTGTTGTAATGTCTCAGTTTGTTGACCAACATATGATCCGAGATAACTAGATGGTGGCCTAGAAGTCCGTGCCTCTCTCATATTATCCCAATATGAAGATTGCTCAGCCACACAATTAAGATTGTCCCAACCATACATGGTGTTTTTCTGAGGCACCCCGGGATGCATGGGTCCGAAGTACCAGGGAGAATTGTCCTAGTCCCAACAATGATATGGATGGTCGCCCATGTAACCATCCATCTCGACAAAGAACTCTCGAGTCGACCACTCTCACCAGCACGAGGTCAAACTCGCAAAAAGTGCTCGACTCGACCCTAAAACACTAACATATAGTGTAAAGGGTCGGAGACTAGAACGTAGAAATAGGTGAGAAAAAGTGACTCAGAGGAGAAGGGAAAAATCCCTAAAAAATAGCATGGGTAAAGGGTGAGGGTAGAAGGCCAGTCTAGCAAACACGACTCAAGCAGCCTACGGTCACTATAGGTACTTACAGCTAGACGACGCATAACTACGAGGTCACATGACCTCAACACGTGTCACCTCCCTACGACGAAGACCACAAAGCCCAGAAAGTGAGTCAAGATCCAGAGATCACGTCTCTCCTACTGACGCCGATCAGGCTTTGACGGTCATGACCGGATCACTCTCCTAATGCACCCGAGTCCTATTGGACAATGTCTACTTGATTTTAAATTAAGACTTCACTTGAGTGTGGTTTTTGAGTCTAAGGAAGGGGTGATGAAATCCCCCACCTCATCTTTAAGACTATAGGTGGTGCCTCTTAAAAATGTTTTGAAATCTTAGGCTAGCAAGCAACTCACCAAACAAGCACACACCTCATTCTTGTCATAATGCACCTTACTAACTAATGCATGATCTAAACATGCATGAATGAGAGAATGGTTGCACGTACCTCACGCCAGCAGTCAACAACAAGAATGTAAAGAAAGAAAGACGAGTCTGTACAAGGTCTACAATTGATGCATGACCTAGATGGCAATCAATCTACTCTTTTGCTTTGAGTTTTAAGGTCCAAGTTGATTAAATGGGTTTGATTGTTAATCTAGGAGCAAACCAAAAGTCAAAACATTACAAATTGAGCCCCCAGATGACCTATGGAATGTAGAAACAACCAGAAAAAGTGAGAGGAATTTTCGTACTCACCAGGCCACAATTGGCGGTCCAGGACCGCTGATTGGTCAATTTGCTCCTATTTTCCTCCCAGCTTCTCCTGGCGTTGTCTCTTGATCTTTGATGGCTCCTGAAAAAAACTAAAACTACAAACAAAAAATTAAAACCGCTCGAATCGTCCAAACCAAAGTCTGGACAGAACACCTCCCCAGCAATGGCGCCAAAAACTTGATTGAATCAGTTATAAAATAACCACAAGTGTACGACCGAGTTGAAGCGGTGAAAAATACGGGTCGATCGACAGGGAGGTGTGTCGACTTTGGTTAGTTCAAAGGCGAGTGGGAAACAAAGGAGAGAAAGAGTTTGGTTACACTACACTAAAGTAGGAATGAACAATCAATAAAACTAAACCTCATAATGGGTAGAGAAATAATGTGAATACAAAAATATGTGTATGTGTGTGTGTGTTCAATTGTGCTCGTCACAACATGTAGTGTATGAAAATCATAAAACTAAATCCAACTTTGCCTCCACATGAAATAAGATAGCACAATATCATTAAAACATACAAGACAATAATTGGAATGAAGCTAAATGAACTCATGCATAAAGACCAAACCCCACAATGTCTCCACATGAAATAAGATTTACACAATCATTAAAACATGCAAGACATTAATCAAGGTAAGGGCAACAAGAGTACATGCAATCATACGTCATGTTTCCTTTATCAATTCCATCCATATCCTCACCTCATCATTCCCCATAAAATAGGTCCACTAATCTAAGCATATGCTAAACTTCATTCAAGAGCATTAGCACATCAAAGACAAGAGTAAAATCTCATTAGATGGTTATGGAAATCATGTAAGGTTCAAAGGATTAAGATAACACACACCTAATACATCACATAATCACATCACATTATTCTCCACCCCCCAAATGGGGATAGAACTACTCACTAATCATTACACTACAAACTACATTAACAAAATGAAACATTCTAATGAAAGAAAATTAAACTAAACAAAGAAGAAATATTAAAGAAGCTAAATGAAAGGAAATTAAACTAAAGAAGCATGCAAGAATTAAAAGACAATATTAAAAGAAACTAAGAAAAATATTTTATTTACATGACTCACATTACAAGTGACATTCTTCTCCACCTTGAGTGTTTGCTTCAAGGCTTTTACTCCAAGTAGAGAGAATGCCACCAAGCATGGGGTAGGATAGAAGGCAAGTGGATGAGTTCTATTTATAGTCAAAGAAAAAGGCAATCAGGAACAATCCCCCAATATGGGATTAATACCCTACTAAAAATAGACATAAAACACTCTAATACATGACCCGACAAAGTTTTATCGAATATGGACCAAAACAGACCGCCAATCAGCGGTCTTGGATTGCCAATTGGTGGCCTATAAGGTCTGGATCGGGTTGTGTTTTGGAGTGTGATTGTCTGACTTGATTTCTTCATGTCTGATGCACCATAATCGGTTGTGTAGCTTGCGACCCGAATCCAATTGCCAAAATACTCCTCATGATGGTGTGGAGTTTCTTGATTTGCTCATTGGTCCTTTGTCTTACATCTGGGTCCTTCCCTCTTGCATCTCAGTCCCCAGGTCTTGCAACTCAGTCCTTTTCCTTGCTTTTGAGTCCTTTTTTGTGCCTCTTCTCTTCAAACATGCTTATTCCTGAAACTTAAACATTAAACTCGTTACGTAGCATTGTTTAGGTAAAAGATAACGGATATAAGACACAAATGTATGCATGATATGATGTCAATTACTTAACATGTTCTTAAGGGTTGTAAAAGAAGTCAAGGCCCATTTTTTTGAGAAAAGTTTTGATGAAGGATACACACGTTGGATATGACATGGTGAGAATGAAATACGTACGAAGGAAGAAATTGTTAGTCCTTCAAATCAAGATGTTAATGACAAAGAATGGTTAGATGATATGATTTGAGCTGTTGTCGATAAGTTTGATGATAAACCCCAAGTACTTAGTAGTCTATTGTCTGATAATGAAAAACCTTTGTATCCGGGTTGCACCGATTTCAGTAGATTGTCTGCAGTGTTACAATTATATACCTTGAAAGCCTCGAACAGTTGGAGTGATGTCAGTTTTACTGCCTTACTTAAGCTGTTAAAAGAAATTCTTCCAGAAAAGAATGAACTTCAAGACCGTACATATGAGGCTAAAAAAATCTTGTGTCCGATGGGAATGCAGTGTAGGAAAATACATGCATGCCCTAATGATTGCATATTATATAGGACTGAATATGAAAATATACATTATTGTCCGGTTTGTAATGTGTCACGGTACAAACATAAGAAAAATGGAAGTGGTGATATGCAAGTACAATGACCGCCAACGAAGGTATTGTGGTATCTTCCGATACTTCCAGGGTTGAAATGTTTGTTTGTCTGCCCCGCGGCTTCGGAGAATCTGACATGGCATGCAGATCATGATAAAGTGAACGATTAGATGCTTCGACATCCTGCAGATTCTCCGCAGTGGAAGAAGATTGATTCAGATTTCCAGTGTTCGGTCAAGAATCAAGAAATCTGAGACTCGGTCTGTGTACTGACAGAATGAATCCTTACGGGAGTTTGAGTAGCCTTCGTAGTTCATGGCATGTTCTACTGGTTATGTACAATCTTCCTCCATGATTAAGCATGAAACATACATACATGATGTTATCTTTAATGATTTCTAGTCCAAAACAATGAGGTAATGACATAGATGTGTATTTGGCTCCTTTGATTGATGACTTGAAGAAATTGTGGAACAAAGAGGAGCAAGTGTGGGATGCTCACCGTCAACAGTCATTTAGAATGCGTGCGATGATATTTTACACAATTAATGACTTCCATGCTTATGGAAATCTGTTTGACTTTTTTGTGAAAGGACACAAAGCTCCTATTTGTGAAGAAAAGACGTGTTCTTTGAAGCTTGTTCATGGCAGTAAGACAATGTATCTTGGTCATTGCAAATTTCTTTCGATGAATCATCCATACCGTAAAATGAAGAGGGCTTTTAACGAAAAGCAGGAATTCAAAGAATCCCCTGCAGAAATCAGTGTAAGGCAAGTTGTTGAGTGGGTAAAGAACATCCAATGCAAACTCGGCCAGCCTTACAAACGTGGAAATGATAAGAGTAGTCGGAAGAAAAAGAAATCCATTTTTTAACTTTCCTTATTGGGAGACCTTAGAAGTCAGACATTGTATTGATATGATGCATGTCGAAAAAAATGTTTGTTAAGACTAAAGATGGATATAATGCCAGACTTGATCTACTTGAACTTGGTATTCGAGAAAAATTGGCACCAGAGAGTAAAAGTACTCGTAAGTATTTACACCCAGTCTGTTACACTCTGTGTAAAATCCCAAACTTTGTTTATAGACTAATGGTGATTAGTGGTGTTTGACATCAAGGGGTATGGGTGTGCAGTCGGTGATGTGATGGAAGGCATGGTGGGGGTGTAGTGAGGAAATGGGAGGTATGGGTTGGGTGTTGTATGGCTGGATGAGTGGTTTGTATGGGAGAAACTCACTCAATCTAACTTCACTTCACTCACCATAACCCTCCTCTCACTCATCTCCTATACCTCTAAGGTGGAGCTCCGGTCCGCAACAACAAGGAGGCGGCCAGGACTGATGCCGGCTTGGTGCATGTGAAGGTTGTTGGCGTTGAGCGTTCTCCGACGAGCGATAGAGGTATGCCGGTTCAATAGATATTTTGTTTGCTCACATTTGTGGTGTGAAGTGTTGGCTGGTTGGCAGAGGTCGGAGACCTCATTGGCGTTGTATGGGCAGCAAGTTAGACCTCGTTCGTCTAGGTAGTTGGCGGCCAACGGTCGACTGGTGCCTTCAGACAGTCGACCAAATGTAGTGTAAATGCCTGACTTTAACCAACACTGGTCGAATGATGCCTTGTGGTGGTCAACCGATTGTGCTTATGCTGGTGGGTCGGAGGATTGCCTGGTAGTTTTCGATCGACCGGGACCCCTGAGTCGGTCGACCGTTTCTTTCTGGACAGGGTGTGGACTATCTAAATGGTCGACCGCTCTTGACTTTGTCCGACCAGTGACTTAAGTTTACTTAATGACTATTCGACCGATTGATGACTACAACTTCTAGGTTGCCCTAAGTAGTTTTTGATCAACCGGGACCCCTGAGTCGGTCAACCATTTCATGTTTATGATTTTGACCTGAGTCTGTATTTTGACCAATAGTCAAACTGACGTGACCAACTGACTTATATTTACTCTTTTCGTACTCTGACGTAGTCATCCCTTTTAACCAACTCTGATGTAATATGGTTCACCTCTTGGATATTTTATGAGTAACATCCCCATTTGATGATCGTTCTTTGTCATATGTTATTGTTAAAATTTCAAAATTTTCCGCTAATCTGTGATGTTACACTCTGTCCAGAAAGGAGAAATTAGGTTTGTGTCAATGTCTACGTGGTGTCAAAGTGTCGCAGGGGTATTCGTCAAATATTACCAGTCTTGTTTCAATGAAAGATTTGGAACTAATTGGTTTGAAGTCTCATCATTGTCATGTGTTGATGCAGCAGTTGTTACCGGTTGCCATTAGATCGATATTGTCGAAACACGTTAGACATGCTATTATCAAATTTTGTTTGTTCTTCAACAAGATTTCCAGAAAATTAATTTAAATATAATATTTCTATATTAATCTGTATAATATTTAACATAATATTCTTATAGGACGAGCTTTGACTACAATTATCATCAGGAGAATTTGTCTCGGATGGTAGAAATGACATATTATCCATGCCTTTGGGTAAAGAAGAGCATCCTGGACGAGTTCAAGGTGTGGGTAGTCGAATTGGAATTCGTCAGTATTTTGGGTCATCATCTACCTCTTCAGATCGGGGGCTTATGAATTAAGACAATGGATGGGAGATTTGGAGAATATGGTGAGAAATCTCTATGCTATGAATAACCTGCCTTTTAACATGCCAATGCCACATAACGCGTCAAGTGTTAATCCTAAAGAGGTATTTGTCAAGCTAACCCATCCAGTACCAACAATAATTGAAGAAACATCAATACTAACATTTGGGGAAAATGAAACAATCAAGGTAAAAATTTAATTACGTTTGTATATTGTTAGTGGTTAATTCTATCTTTAATATATTTACAGGATGGTTGTGAATGTTGACTTTTTTAAAGTGATCCTGATTTTCGACTTGTAGCTTATGGAAAGGTATATGCTTTAAAAACGCATAAAGGGACACAAATCGGATCAAATAATGTTCTAGTGACTTTAGATGTTCTGGTCGAATGTGATGCGTTTTTGCCAATACCAAAATTTGAACTTTATACGGTTTGGGATGCTAAAGGACACATATTGGAATGACCATGTTCTTTGGTAAAACCAAAAAAGAAAAAGAAGGTAATTATTTAGTAATAATATACGATTTTTTAATCGTCATACATATTGTTTTATTAGAGATGTTCTAACAATGTATATTTTAATGTTAAAGATTCAACCTCCACCATCCAACAGATCCAAAAATTCTACCGCGTTTGATGAAAATGTGTTGCCTAAGAACTATTTAATGTTATATAATATCATAAAATATAAACCCGAGGACGATTCTGTGATGAGTTCTTTGGATAAAGAAACTGTAGGCTACACGTTGGAAGACGACTTAGAACCACAATTGTATGTCATCTTTGGTGATGTCATGCAATTTTTGAAGATGGAAAGATTATGTATATCAATCATTGAAGTTCATATAAAGTAAGTCATTTTTATATATGTTATTTTTCTCGATATTTGTTTGTCTTAAGTTTGACATTTAAATCATGTTTATTGATTGCTATATATAGGTCTCTTTACCAAATGCCTAATGGAAAGAGCTTTGGATTTTTGTATCCAACATTGCTCAACCGTCCCGGACGAAAAAGTGCCGACACCCGATCGTAAACAATTGTGAAATCGATGGCTAAGGGGAACAAGATGTATTATCTGGCACCATATTGGGAGAGGTATGTTTTTAATTTTTTGATATAATACATGTAGTAATAAAATGAATTAGTTATGTTTTTTTAAATGAATGTTGTCTAGTGATCATTGGATGTTAGCTGTTATTCGTCTCGATACAAATACTGAATATTGGTTTGATCCTTTAGCTTCCTAGAAACTGAGAAAATATTTGAAGGACTTGGTGCAATTGTAAGTTGTATTAAATTACTATTTTAAAACATGAAAATACGTTGTAGTTGTTAGATTTTATAACAAATTTTGATATCAATTTTTGTAGAGCTATTGATATATATAAACAATTGTGATGAAACAGAAGCCAAAAAAAGAAAACAACGTGGTATCCTATGAAGATAGGGTAATTAAATTATTTAGGAAGCAATGAGCAATATATTTTCTATTAATTTCGTTGTTTATTAATATACATTTTTTCTTAATTTTAGTAGCATAAACAAACCGGAAATACGGAGTGCGGGTACTATGTCATGAGGTATATGGATCAAATTGTTGAGTTCGGTTTGGTGAGGGGAGATTTACGTGAGGTAATATATAGTTTCTACACTACATTGAAGTAATATATCTTATTTTGATAAAGGCGTATGTTTACAGAATTCTTTGTTTAATTTGTAGATCTTTGGATCAACTCTTGAACCATTTTCACAGGAAGACCTCGACTACCCACGTGAGAGATGGGCTTCCTTTTTCATTACACGTATGCTTCTAAGTTGATGACATTATTAATGTTAGTTTACTCGATATTTGTTAACTTGTTAGTTTGCTCGATACATTGAATGTTAACTTGTTAGTTTGCTCGATACATTGAATGTTAACTTGTTAGTTTGCTCAATACATTGAATGCTAACTTGTTAGTTTGCTCGAATGGAAATCGAAGACATTGAATGTTAGTTTGAATGTTAAAATGAATTGTGATTTAATGACTTGAGTGTCGAAACTTATATTAGATTGAGTATGTGATTATGAATGTGATGCGATTGTGATTGTGTGAATGTGATGCGATTGTGAATGTGTTTAGTGCAGGGACATATCAATAGATTTATAACAAATAATTTATTTCTTCTGAGCAGACATGTATAACGTCGGTTATAGAACAACCAATGTGATATATAGTATATCACGTTGGTTCTCCAAGAAACTGACGTGACATACCCCGCATTTATGTGATAAATATGGGGTATATCATGTCGGTTTGTCTAAAACCGAGGTGACATGCTAGTGTATCACGTCGGTTATGGAACCAACATGATATTTCCCTCCCTTTTACGTCTCCCTTTTATGACGTCGGTATATTGGAACTGTACAACTGACGTGATATAGGCCAAACAACCAACGTGATTTCCATATTTTCCAGCAGTGTCGACACCTAGGGATCCAACTGGTGACCTCACATTTTGGTGAGACTTCACCACTCGACCCACAGGTGGGGGGCTTATCCTCGTCGGATTAACTGCGACATCTTCATGACGAAGCTCACTTTTCACCCAATCCATTCCCCATCTGACGAAAGACAAACACAATGTTTTCTCCGGCAGATGAAACACTTCCCGCCATAGGCGGACCTCCAGCCAACCAAGCGGTGTTCGTAAAATTCCAAGCACCATCGACCTATCCTCCTATGGTTGGCATTTAGGGTTTATTTTTATCCTTTCCCCAAGTACTCCGCTATTTCAATGTTTCTTCTACAAAATTTATGTTAAAAACAAGTACAAATAGGTTGATATTAATGTGTTTATGGAACGATAATTTTGTGAATGTTGTGCATGTTAAGTAATTTCTCCAAAAGATTTTTTTTTGACATGTTAAACTCCATTTGCTTGAGTAGGCAAAACATTGCATGCATGGACTTTTGTATTATGCTATCGAATTGATTATTACATATTTACAACCCTCATCTCTGTGTTTACATTCCTGATGGTAATTCATTGGTAAGTAAAACCACATGTCACCTCAGTGTTAAAAACATGCACCAATGATGCATGTTAATAACATTGGTAGGTTGCGTTTGGTTCCACACAACTATAGCAGTTTTTGGGATTTTCGGCTCCTGTCGTTCCTCCCATCGAGAGGACAGAAGAGCTCCGAACATTTGGTGGTTTCATCCACTGTTGGCTGCTCTGGGTGGCTCCGGTTCCCATTTTGCCATTGTGCTTGGCGGCCATAATAACCACCCGTATCCTTCCACTACTAGAAAAAATAGGATACACTATTGGATCGATATCCGTCGATGCGCTATCCGTTAGTGTAGGACACTCTGCACTGACACATATCTCGTACCATCGGTGCCAACGTACACCGACGGACAGAGTCTGTCGCTTAATATTTTCAAAGTATTTGTTAGACAACAAATCTACACTAACGGATACATGTCGTCGGTGTATGGTTTTGATAAAACAATATGTGGGAAAATGAAATTTGTCGTGCAAATAACCACACCAATAGTTTAGTTTCACTTCACCGACAGATATGTACCGTCAGTGCTTTGTTTTTCAAAATTGTACACCGACGGATATATTCCGTTGGAGTATATTTCGACAAAACAATCGTTATGTAATTATTACTTTTAATGTCACCGACGGAAACGACTCCTACAACAACGGATGAAGTCATCAGATCGTTTGTAAAGATGCACCGATGGATACCCTTACTAACACCGACATACAACTACTGTCAATGTAGGGTTATATCAGTAGCCCCGCATCAGACTCTCTTCATTTCTCACGACACAAACAAATAAAGCCCTAGCCGACACTGCCCTGACCCCTCCTCCTTCTCTCGTCGTCAAAATACCTACACAGAAAATGCATTTAAAACTCTTGTTGCAAATAAAAAAACTAATCACCATCTTCATGCTCGGAGTGGATAGGGAAAAACCCAACAAACCTAAATATGTTTGGTAAATTTTCATAACTTGTCAATGTGCTCCCTCCTTTTGCTCTCCAACCAATGAAAGGCAAATACTTAGAATGTTGATCTATCTCCACTCCTTGTCCTATAAAGCCCATACAAAACCCTTGAAGCCAGTGCTTATCGTCTCGGTCCTCGGGGAGGATTTGGGGTTGCAATCGTTGTCGCTGGCGTTGGAATGATACATGATATTAGTAACAATGTCTGAATTGAATCAATAACAATGTCTGAAGATTGGTCGGAGCAAACTGCGGTGGGCAGTTGCCAAGTGCTTTGAGGAAATGAGGTAGAATAGGTTGGTTTCAAAGGTGGTGGGAATGGTTTGGAAAGGTTGGCATTTGTTGGAGAAGCATTTGTTCCCATTCTAGATGGCAAGGAAACAAAGGGTAATTTGAATGGTTGTGCATGAGAATGAGAATAGAGGGTTGAGATTAATGGAGGGATTGATTGGACGATTTATATGGCTTCAAGGGACCATAAAAGGGCCTTTTGGTATTGGAGGGTTTAGATTTGAGATTTTAGTAAATGGACCAGGAGAAACCCGTTTCCACGCCGAACCATTTATATAATACTATAGATTAGAGGTTCTATGAGAACCATGCGAGACATGCTCTCAGGACTCTATCAATTCGGTGGCTGCCGCCCATGATCCTGTCAGGACTGTACTTGATAACGAGCACATACGTGTGGGGATGTACTCCAGTCACGTCACCCCGACTGACATGTACGAACCACACGGGATGTCATCCAAAGAAGAGAATGATGCCAGAGTGCAGGTTGAGAAAGATCGGAAGATGAAGAAGATGGAAAACGAGCTAATGGGGATGAAAAACTAGCTCGCTAACATGCAATCGATGATCAAGTTTTTGATGGAAAATGTGGGTTCTAATCCTAAGGTATTTTATTTATAATTTAATAAGTTGTTTTACATTTACTAAGTTAGTTTATATGCATTATAATCTTAATGTATAATTCTTAAATCATGTAGGATTTTATTGTAACATCTCTTTGCACACCACCTCCACCACCAAGTCGAGATAATGATGACAGTCAATTGAGCGGAGCAGGCACTCGAGGTTTGACATATCAGTGTTTTTTTAATAGTATGTTATCAATGATATACTTTTTTTTGACAACTTTTACTTTTGAATTGTTGAACGTTAATTTTAATGAAATTACAACTTTTACTTTGGAATTGCTTTCAGATGAATCAATATATATCTAACTTCTTTGGTTTAGATGTTTGAGTTGTGATGTATGAATGTTTTGTGAATGTTGAATGAATTGTTATGATTGTTTTGTTTGATCATGGAAAATCAAAACACGGAAAGAGAAAATAGGCTCTTTTAGGTTCTGCATGGGACCTTCATCCACGAAATATATATGTCAATTTAGGTGAAGACTGACGGACTATATCCGTCGGAGAGGGTAGTAACGTTTGTTGTAGACGTACCCCAACGGTACACATCTGTAGGTGTAGCGGTCCCCTATTACACTGACGACAACTATTTGTCGGTGATTGTGTACAACCGTCGAAATATATATTGGTCGATGTAACCTACATCGACGGATACATTCGTCGGTGATGAACACAGATGGAACATCTATCGGTGATTATCCATCAGTGTTGTTTGATGAGACAAAATAAGGAAAATTTTTTTGAGGGAAAGTTTGTGCCAAAATTAACACCGGCGACGTCTATATGTCGGTATATCAGTCAGAGTTGAGCAACACCAACGTATGTAACGCCGACGGATGTGTATCTGTCGATGTAGCGAAACACCAACGGAAGATGACATCCACTCACGAATATGTACCGTCAGTGTATTTTTGTACTGTAGTAGTGTTCGTCCCAAACATTGCCATTCTCCTCTTCCTTTTTAGTTTGCTTTTTCCCCCTTTGATAATGGCCTCTCGCTCCTTGTCTATCAAATATGTGCATTTTCGCCGATTGACTTGCCTATGCGGGTATCTTATATTCGTTTGGTTCACATGTGGTACGTCGTCCTCATTTATTTGGTTTTCCACTCAAATTTGAACAAGTGTTAGGTTGGATGTGTGATTTTGATTTTGGTTTGTATGCAGACGTCGATTAGGTGTGGTTAGTTCCGCTGGGTCAACGAAATGTCATTCCGTGGAGCAGCAGTGGGGGGATGTTTGATGGGGTCCTTATCCACGATGACTTTGCCCAATGCCTAACTACTCTTGAAGCAGAAGTCACCATCCTGATACGCGGGCAGGATCCGCCCCGAGGTGCATATGCATTTATCAAAATTCCTTAAGCTAGCAGATACCCTGAAAAAGGAAGGCCTACTATTCCATACTCTGAGTGTTAGAGTTGAGGAACAAATGCGTAGTTTGCAATTGCACATGCAAATGTGAATAGGAAACTACAAGACGAATTTCAACATTCAGGTTAGATCATTAGCCATCATTCCCATTTTGTCCTCAACATGTTGAGAATATGTGCTTGTGATGTCATTGAATCGAAAGACAACTTCAAAGATGCAACTGAACACATCTTGACCCGAGTTGGTGGGAAGTAGTATCGCTACTTAAATGATTGTGTAGGTGCTTTAGACGGGACTCATGTCCATGCAATTGTCCCAAAGGAAGACCAAATTATCCATCGCTCTAGCCGTGATGCTTTCACAGAATGTGTTGGGTGTGTGTGAATTCAAAATGAGATTCATATTTGTTATGGTGGAATGAGAGGGTAGTGCCCATGACAGTTGTATTCTCAACCACATAATCTTTGATCCAAACCCGTACGTTCCCTGACCCCCTCGTGGTAATATATATTTGTTATTCATCCACTCCATTTTAGCAACATTCTTCTCCACACTGTTGTGAACCCTAACCAAAAATGCTTATTTCTTTGAAAGAGAAATACTACCTTGTGGATGCTGGTTACCAAAATCGTTTCATGTCTCCATACCATAATGTAACATATCACATCATGGAGTTTGAAGCATCACAACCTTGTGGAAGATTGGAGATGTTTTGTAAGATGCATTCTTCGTTGAGGAATGTAAATGCAAGAGAATTCTGTGTCTTTAAGAAATGATACGCTAGGTTAAGGAAGATGGGTCCTTTCCAGTTGGAATCACAAGCCAAGACCGTCTTGGTTGCCAGGGTGCTTCATAATTACATCATAGATGAATGAAACGATGAATTGCTTGAGGAGTATAATGACCATGTGATGGTTTGAGACACTTCCAACAACCAGGATAGTATACAATCAATACTAGAAATATAGGATTCATCGACAGATACTTATCTGTTGGTGAAACATATGTTGGTGGAGTTAGTTGTAAAGCCATGGATAGAGTTTTTCGTCGGTGGAAAACTACATCGATGGATTTCTCACTAGCATCGACGGATAAGGTTTTTCATCGGTGGAAAACTACATGGACGAATGTTCTCACTAACACCGACAAAAAGATTCTGTCAGTTGTTTTGGTTATATTGCTTGGTCGAAAAACTTACACTGATGGATATATTCCATCTGTGTATTTTCAGAACAAAAAATCTACGGTAAAATGATTATTTTAGCAAAAACATAAATAATGGTTGTGTTACAATATACCAACAGATATATCCATCGATGTAAGGTCTTTTTACGATTCATCGAAGGATATGTTCATCAGAATATATTTTTAAAAACAACTGCTATGAACTTAATACATTTATATCTACCAATGGAAACGTAAAGAAACATTGATGAATAACTTTTGTCAGTGAATCGTTTTATCTGGAGCCTGATTCAGACTTCCCCCAAATTTTCCTTCTCCCAACTAATCTCAAACCATAATCCCCTTCACTCCACTTTGATCACTGTCACCCCTCCTAACGTCCACTCTCGTCGTCCCCCGCGATGCTACTGCCACCTCGTGACACCTACATCGCCTCGTGACGCCTCCTCCTTGGGACACCTACTCCTAGCCATGCCACCCTCTTGCGACACTACCATTGATTAGTAGCATATCATCTACTCGGGTTGGTGTTACATGTTTTTCAGGTTTTAGGTAAGAAAGAAAAAGTACTCAAATGCAAGAATGAGTGATTTGAAAGCCATTCTGGAGCTATCTGTCATCCCCAAGGACCTGATTGCAAGATAGGAAGGACTTAATTGAAAACCTGGAGGGACCCAAGTGCAAACAAGAATTATTTTATGCAAAAGTTCCTCAAACTCAAGAACGTAAGAAGCTTTTAGTAATTAAGGTCAAATAGGCTCAAGCGGATCTGGGTGCACCCTACATGCTCCTTTGGTGAACTTAAGTTACTAGCATAGCTCAAATAGTCGGGTAGGAGAATTCCGATGCATCCAGATCTTATTTCTAGTCATCCGATTGCGCCCAAATTAATCCAGACCTTCTTATCTTTTATAAATAAATTTGTAACCCTTCCATTTCTCATCTTCTTCCTCTTCTCTCCCCATTAGAGTAGGTTTATTTGTTGTTTTAGTATTTAATGGCGAAGAGGAAGAACTTTTGCAATCTTCTTTCATTAATCAAGTTTTTGTTGTTGTTATTTACATAATGGATTAGATTAAGATTTATTTACTTGTTCATGTGTTCTTTTTACTTTGTTATTTTCTTTGGTAGTGAAATGATTAGTGCATAATCAATCCCCATTCGGGGGTGGAGAATGATGAGAAGTGTGAATGTTGTAGATTTTTGTGTGTGCTTAAATCTTAATCTTTGAGCTTCACATGATTTGCATAGTCATTTTGATGGATTCTACTCTTGCCTTTGATGTGTTAATGGTACTAATGGATGCTCAGCATATGCTTTGGTTATTGGGCCTACTTAATGGGGAATGATGATATGAGGATAATATTAAAGTGGATAAAGAGATAAGGATGACATGTGGAAGCATGTGGACTTGTTGGCATCACTACTATAGAAAAGGGAATATACGTCGGATGTACGGGGCTATATACGTCGGATATAAGCACTCCCCTATCCGACGTCTATGTGTGCGTCGTCTATACATAGACATCGGTTATCGTATAGCCGACATCTATACCTAAAGAATATACGTCGGCTATACGTAGAAGCCGACGTTTATTCGTTAACGCATAGACGTCGGTCGATACAACACCCGTCGTCTATTCTTTAGGGATAGACGTCGGTGATATAACAAACGACGTATATTCTTTAGGCATAGACGTCAGTGAACTAACATGCGACATCCATTCCTAATGAATATACGTCGAATTGCACATAAAGTCGACGTCTATTCCTTTCTTCAGAGGAATAGACGTCGACTAATTAAAACAGCCGTCGTCTATTCCTAAACCTGGACAAAAAAAACATCCGACGAAATTGTTTTTAGTCATCGTATTCGTGTACATACAACTGCCCAAAATTCGTTCACCTATAAATTTGTTTACAAATATTGACAATTTCATCCACATATACATACAAGCACAAACACACAAGCATACATGCACAAACACAAACATACAACCATACATGCACAAACATACAAAGCATACACAATTGACATTCAACACACTTGCAATTAATTCATTCTAAAATTAAGGCGATTATATTAAGGCATAAAGTGTAGGTTTGTAATACAAGTGCACTTGTTAACTAAATTACAAAAAATACTATTGGCAGGAGAACCTCTTAGTTCGTCAACATGTTTCTGATGAAATAGCGAGCCCATCGGTCGCGAGTTTCATCGAGCTCCTGTTGCGAGTAGGGATCACAACTTTTTTGGGAAAACCTATAAAAAAATACAAGTGTGTTGAACCAAGGGACCTCGGCTCAGGGAGAGTCCAAACCCCTTCATGAATGAACCAAGAGACCAAAGTATCCCTAGGCATCCCCTTGTCGTACTGGAGACGTTCTCCCCCGGGCGAGGAGAGTAAGGGCTGTCCACACCAAGGGTTGGTAAAAAACCGAATTGCTGTCTTGTCTCCCACTTGGTATTGGATTCTATTCTTTGCCACTTCGCGGACACTTATGTTGGCTTTTTGGCCTTAATCTATGTTTTAATGATTTAATTAACCTAATCTTAATTATTATCATGTAGAGTAGCACACATATTGCATTGCATCTATATTGCCTTGTGCTAACCTCTATAGGTGATCAAGACTCAAGGAAGAAAGGAAATCAAGTCAAGACATGTAATCAAGCTCATTTGAAGACATGTATTTTGTATTTCTTTGAGTCTTTAGGAACTTGTGTATTTTGAGCATACTTGAGATAAAATCAACTTAAACACACACTAGGTTCCCTATAGAAGTCACACACAAAAATTCACATTATTTGGACTTCCATAGATCACCCAAACTTAGACCGGAAAACACCAAACCTGAACTTTAGTTGTCTGAACCAAAACGGTCAACCGCCACATGCCGTTTGGTCGACCGGATGATCAAGTAATCCAGTTTGTGTTTCCTTGTCTCTTTTCGGTCGACCGCTCCATCTCTTTCGGTCGACCGTTAGAACTTATTTTTCCGACCGTTACTTTTGTCGTATATACCCAACGGTCGTATTCGTATTAAACCAAAAATACCCCAAATACATTTCTTGTATCGGTTGACTGAGGACCATGATCGGTCGACCGTTTGTCCATCTCTTGACAAACCTGAATCTCCTGTTGAAAAACGGTCGACCGCTACACCTGTTTCGGTCGACCAAATATCTATTTGTTTGTCAACCCCAAAGTGCCTGGTACATATCGGTCAACCGTTCCCCATTAGGTGTTCGACCGATCACTTAAGTGTACCTAAGTCGTAGCGTTGGGCGGTCGACCGTTGCTTAACCGGTCGACCAAACTTAGTGCAAACTGCCAAACGGTCGACCGTTCGTCCTGATCCGGTCGACCGATTTTAGCCAGAATTGGGTCCTGCAGGTTCTGTTTTGTGTAATCACACATCAACTCTTACCCAATCAATCCCAACGGCTCTATTCTCTCTAATGCCTATATAAGGAGTTGTAAAACACATTTTAACACAACTCTCCCACTACAAACTTGTCCCAAACTTTAGAGAGAATCCCAAACACTCCAAACCTCAATTTCCACACTTTAGTGATCAATTCCTTAATCCTACTCAAGTGTGCTCAAGATTTAGAGAGTGTTGTTCCACTCAAGCTTTGTTCAAGAAGCAAGGACTTCGGTGAAAGCCCGAAGTGTTCCTCTCGGATTGTGAGATAAGAAAGTCAAGCTCGCGAGGTTGTTCGCGGAGCTTGTTTTGTAAAAGGCGTTCTCTCCCGGCCCAGAACGGGGAGTGGATAGTGAAGACGCGAGCGGAGCTCGAAGTGTCGAGCGGAGCTTGCAAGAGAGGACTAGGACCCGGGTGGGGTGCCGAACCTCTATAAAAACCTACGCGTCTTTGTGGTTTGCATTATTCTTCCTTTACTTGCTTGTTTGCTTTAAAATTCCGCTGTGCATCTTGACTTAGTTAAACAAGTAGGGGATTAGATTAATAGTGATTAGTGGACCCATAACCCACACGATCCTACAACTTAGAATGCCCTGCCACGCCCATGAGCACCCAGCCGGTGGCCTAGCTAACCAGATGTTACGGTTCCGTAAGTATTTCCTTCGTATACACCAAACCCACAACGATCAATCTTCCGCGATAATCAACCAAAGGAGCAGAACCGGCCCAGCATCATTCCAGTCCTTTAGTCTCCTCATCCCCAAACCTCCCTCCTTTTTCGGTTTGCAAATGTCCTTCCAAGCTACCGCCACCCACTTCGTAGGGCCTCCCCAAATGAAGTGAATCATAATGCTCTCCACCTCCTTTAAGACTTTTCTCGGGAGAAGAAACGCTGATGTCCAATAAATGCTCATAGACACAAGTACGCTCTTGACTAACTCCAGATGACCCGCCATCGAAAGAAAGTTTCTCTTCCATGTGCTGAGCCGTTGTTGCACCTTGCTGACCAGACCCATTCAATGATGTCTCCCCAGCCTTGCGGAGAAGAGAGGGAGGCCTAAGTATGTAACCGTAAAATCAGCTCTCTCCATACCTAGATGTGAGCAAATCCATGTGCCCTCGGTGCCTCCTCCTCCCATGAAAACTTGACTCTTTGCTACATTCAACTGCAGCCCAGAGTTTGCTGCGAATTCAGTAAGGATATGCTTTATCACCTGAGAATTGGCTCTTGTAGCAGCAGCAAAGACCATCACATCATCTGCGAAAAGGAGGTGGGAGATCTGTACATCCCCACACCTAGCTGGTTCGAGAGATCCCCTCTCAACCTCCCTTCTGAACATGGCACTCAAAACCTCCATACAAAGAACAAAAAGATAGGGAGCAACCGGATCCCCTTGTCTCAGTCCATTCGTGGCAGCAAATGGTCTAGAGTTCTCGCCATTCACCGTAACGACAAAGGATGCTCGGACGCAAGCCATCATGAGTTTACACCAATGGTCGGGTAGGCCCACCCTCTTGGGTACTTCCTCCAAGAAACTCCAAGAAATAGAGTCATAAGCTTTCCTGAGGTCTAGCTTCAAACACATCCTTCCACGTCCTCCTCCTAGATGAATATTGTGGCATATCTCGTGAGCTAGCAAGATGTTGTCACTGATTCTCCTGCCACTCACGAATGCCCCCCACAGCCCAGCCTCATCCCTTCTAGTTTCTTAATCAAGCCACCAAGGAAAGCATGAAGCCAGGGTCGTGCTAGTGGGACAAAAGCCCAGCCAATCTCTGAAATTCGGTTGGTGCTACACAGTCCACACTATCGCGTGGATCTCCACTTGTACACTCCGAACCTAAGATCAGCTAACCCAATGGTGTTGGAATAAACTTTGTCCAACACCTACTCTAGATCCTCTTATGCTAAGGGGGTAGAAGCATACCTGAAACTGGTGGAGAAGAGCCTTCGATTTTGCGGGAATCCCGCTACAACTGCCTCTCATGCTTGCTAGCTAGTCGCCTCTTGTACTTGCACTTCTTGCTTGCTTGATCGGCTGGACTTGTTGGTGATCTCGACACCAAAACGGGGAGGAGGCATGGGAACTTATAAAGGTAGATAGGGCTAGGTGGTTTTCGCCTCCAAGCACACAAGGCAATCCACAAGAAAGAAATTTAACCAATGCAAATATGATCTATCACTATCAGAATGCAATTCTAAAAGATAGGAAAGTACTGACAGGGTTTGGGCAAGATGCCCCACTGGTGAGTCTTCAGATTCTGTACACTTTAGGACCGACCTACTCTGATACCAAATTGTAACGCCCCCGATCTCGTGGGTACGCACACTAGGAAAGACTACATGTGTCGCGATCAGAGACCTCCACAACGACCGAAGGAGTTACAAAAGACAGGCCAAACAACGACTCGACAATACCTAGAGAGATCATACATGGATAGACTAACATAAAACATAACTGAAAGGTGAGAGACTATCCATATATGGTAACAAGGTCAAATACATTACATCGAGTTCAAAAGGGAAATACATCATAAATAATGTGGAAGCAAAAGACAAACTGAAGAATGTGGTCGACGTGTCCCTCGTGTACAGAATCTTCAACTACTCGTCCAGTCTACCCTATAGGAATCTAAGTACCTGCAACTACCGCATCAACATATGCGTGAGTTTTCTATAAAGAAAACCCAGTATGCCCCTGGCCCAATCAGAGTTATATGGAAGAATGCATGCAATCTATCTAGGACAAAAGCATCCGAAACATAAACAGAAAATCACATAATGCAATAGAAGGCTACGACTCCATAAGCCGTGCCGATCGGGCACACCCGAACCATTCCTCAATAGGAACCAGAAGACCAGCCTCAATGGTTAAAGGTGGTCACTCGACAGTGACCCACCGCTCGACACAAAGCGGTGAGACGGATAAGTGTCCCAATTCGCGGCAAGTGACCTACATGGCGCCATCGCGAACTTGGGAATACCTACCCTGAGACAGAATGGTAGCGCGCCTGCCCAGGACTTATCTTACGCCTGACCTCCCAACATGAAGGTCTTATGCGAATGGCCTCTCTAGCTAGAGGACCCACTCGTGGCCCGTCGGCCCAAAAAACAGAATGTGCCCAGAATTATTAGTCAGATTAAATGAAATGCAAGCTACTTAAGCATCTAAAGTCTAATATAGCTACGAGCTACAAAACGAGCTCAAGGAAGAGTATCCGGATACCCTCCAAACATCCCTGAATGAAACAAAATCAGAACATTCCAAACAGGAACCAAACCAAAATCAGCAAGCAATCATACTCGGACTGGCAATTCAAGGTAAACAACACATCGAGTCATCTACGGGACATGATAAGGATGTCATAAGGTCTGATATTCTAAGGTCATACATAACCATTGTAGGATTTCAAGTTTAATTACACATATATATTTTCGGAATTTTATGCGTAATAAGGATCTATAGCAATTTTCTATGATTTATTTCATGCATGCATTGGTTTGTTTCAATACCTAGTTTTAAAACTTTTATTAAAACAAACATGGGACTCCGAAATTCATACCTAGAAGTTCTCTAAAACTTCTTGAAGATTCAGAGACGTTGAGGATGCTTGTTGCTGCGCCGGATGCCTCCGAGATTTCACCAAACTCTAAACAAGATTGGAGAGAGAAGAGCTAGCCTCTCAATCTCCAAAAGGGTTTAGAATCCAATTACTAACCCCTCTTTAGTTCCCTTGAGAAGAAGCTATCTGAAAACTAAAACTAATCTTAAGAATTAAGGGAATTTCGTGGAGAATTATGGAGAGAGTTTTTGCATAAGAAAAACAATGAATTAATTGATGAGATTATGAGATAAACTTGGATTTATAATTTCTCTCCAAATTACCTATTCATGTGCAACCTCTTGCCCATGATTTCATGCAAACTTCCATCTAACCATCCATTATTTAATAATAAATAATCTTAGCCACGAAATAAATCAATTATGGACCAATTCCATGCATGATCTAATTAATTCTTAAATTAATTCTGCATTAACCATCTGGACCGGTCGACTGTTTCGAGGTTCGGTCGACCGCTCGAACCAGGTTTCGGTCGACCGTTCAATAACTCGGTCGACCGTTCGTAACAGGAACTATTCCATCGCAATGTTCAGTCGACCGACCGATTACGTTCGGTCGACCGTTCGAACAGATGAAAATTCCCTATTATCGGTCGAGACATATCCGGTCGACCGTGCCCGATCGGTCGACCGTTTACTGCTAACCGGTCGACCGTTTGAGCACTGTTCTGCAGACTTGTCAAATTTCGGTTTAACCCCTACAAAATTTGTCATTTCGGGATTAGTAGTAAATTCACAACTTATGTAACATATTATCCTATGTAATGATAAATCAATACATCCCATAATACTTCATCACATGTAAATTTAATTTAGATTCTAATTATGTTATTAATCACAACATAATTTTGATTTTGCTTGTTCACCCCATGTGTCATATTTTCTTCATGAAACCCGACACATCTTATGAACTCAAAATCCCCATTTCTTGTTTCCCAGTTTTGTTGTGTGACCTATGGGAGGATCTAAACTAAGTTGACAGTGATATTAAGAGCTTAATATCACAAGTTATAAGCGGTATCTAGCCACACATTATAGCTCCCAATTAGTTAGATGTCTTAATTCCACTTGAACCAAAACCCGATCCATTTAGTGATGGAGTGCACCACTTGTGTCCGTCCCTTGCCTCATGATATTAAGAATACACACAAAGTAGTATTGTGTCATCTTTGTATTAGTATCCATTTCTTGATCTCTTTAAGCTAGTTATAAATATGTGACTTAACTCAAATCACATTGTGCACATTATAACTTTGCTTTATCAAGGGGCCCACTAATATCATCACTCAATTAAGAGGGGCAATGATAATCTTTTGACTAACTATCTTCTCCAACGAAAGTCATACTTAACCAACTAATGCCTTTACACTACACTCATCGATAACTTAAGACACTAGTCTAATTAAGCAATTCTTAAGTGATCGGATATAAGTCTCATATCAAAGGACCGAAGACACAGTAAAATATTAATGACACAGAAACACATTTCTATAATATTTTACTTATTAGGTCTATTCAGTATACAAAAGTAATATTTTCCTCTTTTGCATACCCGTGTCGTCACTCACTTGTAGAGCTACAATGATCTATGACCAACACGACAATCTTAACTCGGTAATTAATGTCCCATGTTAATTACCATGATTGCGAATATCTTTTGTTTTATGTAAACCAATATCTTTTAGAGCTCTACGGTTAAGGACCAAGAGCCTCTTCCTTAACACTTCTAAAAGACGAATAACATAAACAAGGAACAAAATGATTTCTCATTCAATTCATAATAATTGACATTTTAAAAGTAAAACTTTTAGAACACATTCCCTTCAATCTCCCACTTGTTATTAAAGTTTTCTTTCTCATACATACTCAATGCATAAAACAATAATAACTAGGGTAAACCCCATTACATATCAATCATCAAGCCAATCTACATGATTCCTCAATCCCATGGACTCGAAATGCATTTCGCCTTTGGCTTGGGATAAGGGTTTTGTGAATGGATCAGCTGTGTTGCTGTTGGTGTCCACCCATAAAAGATTTATTTTGCCTTCGTCGATGAGGTCACGTGTCACGAAGTACTTACGATCCATGTACTTCACTTTGTGGTGTAATTTGGGATCCTTGATTTGCGAGATAGATGCACTATTGTCGCAAAATAGCTCTATTGGTCCCTCGCTCGAGGGAACTACTCCAAGCTCTTCAAGGAACTTCTTAATCCACACTCCTTCCTTGCTCGCTTCAGCGACAACCATTACTTCGGAAGCAGTGGTTGAGTCGACCGTAGTGCTTTGCTTCCAACTACGCCAACTCACAACTCCACCATTCAGAAGAAAAACGTATCCTGATTGCGACCTTCTATCGTCTGGATCACTCATGAAACTCGCATCCGAGTAACCTTCAGCTATCGATTCCCTTTTGTCCTCCATAAACAAGAATCTTATCCTTAGTCCGGTTAAGGTACTTCAGGATATTCTTGACCGCAGTCCAATGCTCAGGACCTGCGTTGGATTGGTGACGACTTGTCACGCTTAGAGCATACGAGACATCGGGTCTTGTGCAAGTCATCGCGTACATGATCGACCCATTTGCCGAAGCATAAGGGACATCCTTCGCGTACATTCTTGTATATACAAGGTTCTTCCTTACTTTGAATGAAGTGAAGCTTCTTCACTTCCTCGTCAAAGCGTTTGTTCCAACTCCTTGATGCTTGCTTCAATCCATAAATGGATCTTTGAAGCTTGCATACCTTTTCGCTATTCTTTGGATCTTCAAAACCTTGAGGCTGTACCATGTACACATCCTCCTCCAAGTTCCCATTAAGTAACGCCGTTTTGACATCCATTTGCAATATTTCATAATCATGAAATGCAGCAATAGCGATCATTATCCGAATAGACTTGAACATGGCAAGCGGTGAAAAAGTTTCATCATAGTCAATTCCTTGAACTTGAGTGAAACCCTTCGCTACAAGACTCGCTTTGTAGGTTGTTAAGTTCCCATCCATGTCCATCTTCCTCTTGAAAACCCATTTATTTTGAATGGCCTTTTTCCCATGAGGAAGGTCAACCAAGTTCCACACTTGATTATCATACATGAATTCTATTTCGGATTCCATGGCCTTAAGCCATAGTTTAGAGTCTTCCCTTTCCATTGCTTCTGGGAAGGTCAAGGGATCATTGGTATCTAGTACCATGATTTCATGAAGTCCCAGATATAAGTCGGGTTTCTTCCTTTCCCTTGTTGACCTTCTTAGTTCTTTTGGTTCTTCTCGTGTCTCTCGAACTTCTTCCACAATATCTTGAGGAGTTGGTTCACGTTCAACTCTTGAACGTACACTTGGTGGGGATGATTGAGATTCTCTCACAATTTCTTGTGATGGTCTCTCGCTCACGCTCCCACTAACCAAAGGAATCTTGGTTGGGCCTTCATGATCTTGAACGTCATCATTCATGTCATGATCTTGTAGAGTATCTTGAGTTTCCTCAAGCACAACCCTACTCCCACTACTTTTTACTCTTTCTAGAAATTCCCTTTCCAGAAATGTGGCATCCCTCTCTACAATCACTCGATTGGAGGTGATATGCCAAAAGTAGTATCCTCTTGTCTCACGAGGATAACCAATGAAGAAGCACTTATCCGCTTTTGGTTGAAGTTTGGTAGACATCAATTTCTTGACGTAAGCCTCACAACCCTAAATCTTGAGAAAACTGAGCTTAGGTGTTTTACCACTCCATAGCTCATAAGGCGTTTTCTCCACGAATTTGGATGGAACATTGTTTAGTGTGTAAGCCGCAGTTTGTAGTGCATAACTCCAAAAGTAAAGAGGTAATTCTGCATGACTCATCATTGACCGAACCATGTCCTATTCCTCCTTTCGGATACCCCATTCCACTGAGGTGTACCGGGAGGGGTGAGTTGAGGTACAATACCAAACTCCTTTAGGTATGAGTCAAATTCGGCACTTAAGTACTCACCTCCACGATCCGTTCGTAGAGACTTGATTTTCTTGTCGAGTTGGTTCTCTACTTCATTCTTGAATTCATTGAACTTCTCAAAGGACTCACTTTTGTTTCTCATTAGATAAACATAGCCATAACGACTATAATCATCCGTGAACGTAATGAAGTACCTGAAACCATCTCGTGCACTAGTACTCATTGGACCACATACATCGGAATGTATCAAATCCAACAAGCCACTCGCCCTTGGACCTTTCTTCTTGAAAGGCTTTTTGGTCATTTTTCCCATTATACATGGTTGGCACGTCTCCAATGATTTAAAATCAAGTAGACCAAGAAGGTTAGCTTCTTGCAATTTCTTGATGCGCTTTTCATTTATGTGACCAAGACGATAGTGCCACAAGAGAGTATCATTCTCGTGAGTGGTCTTAAGTCTTTTGTTATTGATATTAAAGATTTGTTTATTATCCAATTCAAGCAAATAGAGACCATTCCTTATGAACACATTTGCATAGAAAACACCATTCTTCGATATAGACAAACAAGAATTTGAAATATTTATATTAAAATTATCCATATCCAGACATGATACAGAAATAATATTCTTGCTAATCGAAGGTACATAATAAACATTCTTTAGACATAAATTTAAACCACTACATAATTGAAGCACCACAGAACCTTGTGCAACCGTAGACACGTTCGCACCATTTCCAACCTTCAATTCTACCTCGTTCCTTACGAGTTCCTTCCTATCCATGAGTAGCTGCACATTAGAAACTATGTGAGCACAAGATCCGGTATCAATTACCCAATCCTTGACAGAGGTGGCTAAATTCATTTCAATAACAAATATACTTTTGGCCTTTTTGGGGCACCGACGTTCAATCACTCCGTTGTCAAGGTCTTCCTTGTACTTGGGGCAATTTGGCCGGATGTGTCCTTTTTCACCGCAGTGAAAGCACTCCGTATTGGGAGTTGGAGATTTCTGAGATTCCCCCCTCGAGGCACTCGCACGATCACCTGCTACTCCCTTGCTCTTGATTGAACTACTTTTGGTAGATTTGCCCTTTCCTTTACCAATCTTTTGGCTCCTCCCATGGACGGCAAGGACATGCTTGTCCCTACCCTTGCCCATGTCAACTTCAGCAGTTTTGAGAGCGTTGTGCAGCTCCTCAAGACTCACCCCTTTTTCACGCACGTGGTAGTGCATCACAAAGTCCTTGAAGGACGGGGCTAGAGAGCCAAGAATCATATCTTCAGCAATGTCCTCGGGCATTGGTGAAGAGAGCTTTGCCAACTTCTCAAGGTACCCTTGCATCGTGAGAAAATGCATGGATACCGATGTTCCCTCCGCCATATGGCACCTTGTGAGTGCGATGGTGGTCTTATAGCGCTCCTTTCGGGCACTATCCATGAACGTCTTAGATAAAGCCTCCATGGTCTTCTTGGGTTTTGAATCCAAGTATTTCGCTTGAAGCGAGTCACCCATGGATGCTAGCATAAGACCGTGAACTTGGTTTTCTTGGTCTTCCCACTTGGCTTTAGCCTCTTTCTCTTCATCGGTTAATCTCTCATTCCACTTTGGGATTGGACCTTCCAAAATGTGAGATAGTTTCTCAAATTTTAACACGATGTTGAGTTTGAGTTGCCAACTAATGAAGTTTGAGCCAACATTTGCTAAAGGGTGTTTTTCTATCATGGATCGTACGATAGGTTGGATGTTCGACATTTTTCTACAAAATAAATCATATAGGATTTTAATGCCAATTTTATGTTTTAATACACATGCATACATATATTGAATATAAATGTAAATGTTGCAAATAAAATTTTGGCCCATAAATGCAACAATCCAAGATCCCATCAATCGTAATATAGACTAGCTAAGGGCTATCGAATACATTACAATATCAAGGTAAGAAAACATTTTCTAATCACAACCTTTTTTGAATTTTAGCAACATTCAGCATCTTCAAACTCTTGTGATTCTTGTCATTTTAATTATGAGGGATTGCGACCTATCCTCGTAAGAAAAACGTTTTCCCAAAACCGAGCGAGGGCTCTAGGTAATGTTAAGAAAACTTATTTTCATTTGATACGAGATACGTTTATCCATTGTATTCACAACAAAACATACTTGGGGTTCACTAGGGTGAAACACACCTCATATATTTAATTGTGGCACAACAACAGACAACCATTATATCTCCCACTATTCCCAAAGATGGAGGATGCTATCTCCCGCTAAGGGCGAGCAGAGTATCCCTCGATCAATGGCTGCTAGTGGATGAAATAAGAAGGAAATTTATTCTTAATTTTTGTTTGGACAATTTAACATGTGATTTAGAATTTTAGGTTATCATGCATATTATTAATCATACACATCCTAACATTCAACACATTCATCACAAGCATAGCAAGATAAAAATAGAAATTAAACATTCACACAATCCACATCGTGTGAGTTTATATGTTCCCTTCGATCCTCGATCCTCGATCCCTGATCTTCGATCCTCGATCGATACGCTACAGCGGCGACTTCCTCTTGCACCGGAGATGTAGAGTTTACAGAAAATAAACATGCTCCTCACATTCGATAAAAACCGACTAGTGCAAGTCCTATGTAAAAACCTCTCATATGCAAATGCAACTATCTAAAAGACGGAAAGAGAGAGAATTTTGGCTTTTACATACATAAGCCCCTGTATAATAATGATTACAAACATTCATAATTGCTGATTTGGAACATATAAACCCACAATTCCTGCAAAGACAACTCGAGCATCCATGCACGCAATATCGCTATAAACTATCCAACCTAGTTTATCAAGCATCTAGAATCCCAAACAATTCTTTGAAAAACATTTTGAAATCCATTAAAAACGTTTTTCATGCATCGATAGTTCAAAAATTAATTATGAACCGCTGTCCATCCGATTTCCAATGGAAAGATGAATCACAGTTTTTCGGTTTTGTTGATTCTCTTACAAAATAATCGTTTATACTTAAAACGAAATTATTGCAAGTTAGACAAATGTCTAAATCTTAATTCTAATAATTACATGGCATGTTTTAAACACTTAAAACATTCAGAACGGATTATTATGGAGAATTACATCAACAAACATCCATAGACCGAAAAAACGGAAAATCGAATTGTTTAAATCCTTGACGGTAAACTAAATTCGTTTACAGCCATAAATCATGAGAAAATTGAACCCTAAGCTCTGATACAACTGTAGGATTTCAAGTTTAATTACGCATATATATTTTCAGAATTTTATGCGTAATAAGGATCTATAGCAATTTTCTATGATTTATTTCATGCATGCATTGGTTTGTTTCAATACCTAGTTTTAAACTTTTATTAAAACAAAAATGGGACTCCGAAATTCATACCTAGAAGTTCTGTAAAACTTCTTGAAGATTCGGAGACGTTGAGGATGCTTGTTGCTGCGCCGGATGCCTCCGAGATTTCACCAAACTCTAAACAAGATTGGAGAGAGAAGAGCTAGCCTCTCAATCTCCAATAGGGTTTAGAATCCAATTACTAACCCCTCTTTAGTTCCCTTGAGAAGAAGCTCTCTGAAAACTAAAACTAATCTTAAGAATTAAGGGATTTTCGTGGAGAATTATGGAGAGAGTTTTTGCATGAGAAAAACAATGAATTAATTGATGAGGTAATGCGATAAACTTGTATTTATAAGTTCTCTCCAAATTACCTATTCATGTGCAACCTCTTGCCCATGATTTCATGCAAACTTCCATCTAACCATCCATTATTTAATAATAAATAATCTTAGCCACGAATTAAATAAATTATGGACCAATTCCATGCATGATCTAATTAATTCTTAAATTAATTCTGCATAACCGTCTGGACCAGTCGACCGTTTCATGGTTCGGTCGACCGCTCGAACCAGGTTTCGGTCGACCGTTCAATAACTCGGTCGACCGTTCGTAACAGGAACTATTCCATCGCAATGTTCGGTCGGCCGACCGATTACGTTCGGTCGACCGTTCGAACAGATGAAAATTCCCTGTTATCGGTCGAGACATATCCGGTCGACCGTGCCCGATCGGTCGACCGTTTACTGCTAACCGGTCGACCGTTTACTGCTAACCGGTCGACCGTTTGAGCACTGTTCTGCAGACTTGTCAAATTTCGGTTTAACCCCTACAAAATTTGTCATTTCGGGATTAGTAGTAAATTCACAACTTATGTAACATATTATCCTATGTAATGATAAATCAATACATCCCATAATACTTACATCACATGTGAATTTAATTTAGATTCTAATTATGTTATTAATCACAACATAATTTTGATTTTGCTTGTTCACCCCATGTGTCATATTTTCTTCATGAAACCCGACACATCTTATGAACTCAAAATCCCCATTTCTTGTTTCCCAGTTTTGTGGTGTGACCTATGGGAGGATCTAAACTAAGTTGACAGTGATATTAAGAGCTTAATATCACAAGTTATAAGCGGTATCTAGCCACACATTATAGCTCCCAATTAGTTAGATGTCTTAATTCCACTTGAACCAAAACCCGATCCATTTAGTGATGGAGTGCACCACTTGTGTCCGTCCCTTGCCTCATGATATTAAGAATACACACAAAGTAGTATTGTGTCATCTTTGTATTAGTATCCATTTCTTGATCTCTTTAAGCTAGTTATAAATATGTGACTTAACTCAAATCACATTGTGCACATTATAACTTTGCTTTATCAAGGGGCCCACTAATATCATCACTCAATTAAGAGGGGCAATGATAATCTTTTGACTAACTATCTTCTCCAACGAAAGTCATACTTAACCAACTAATGCCTTTACACTACACTCATCGATAGCTTAAGACACTAGTCTAATTAAGCAATTCTTAAGTGATCGGATATAAGTCTCATATCAAAGGACCGAAGACACATTAAAATATTAATGACACAGAAACACATTTCTATAATATTTTACTTATTAGGTCTATTCAGTATACAAAAGTAATATTTTCCTCTTTTGCATACCCGTGTCGTCACTCACTTGTAGAGCTACAATGATCTATGACCAACACGACAATCTTAACTCGGTAATTAATGTCCCATGTTAATTACCATGATTGCGAATATCTTTTGTTTTATGTAAACCAATATCTTTTAGAGCTCTATGGTTAAGGACCAAAAGCCTCTTCCTTAACACTTCTAAAAGACGAATAACATAAACAAGGAACAAAATGATTTCTCATTCAATTCATAATAATTGACATTTTAAAAGTAAAACTTTTAGAACACATTCCCTTCAACCATATCATAATACTCACTTCATTACATATAGACATGAAAGACGCAATAGGATGATGCATTACAACTAGATATATCAAAATCAAACTCCACAATAATCAATAGCATGCATCCTTAATTTCAAAGTGTATATGCGATGATAACTGAAATATCAGAGCATGATCAGAGTTGATATGGGTATGGATTACATGTATATCCATAGGATAATCATGCTGGAACATGCATAAAAAATCAGTAAAGAATATAGATCTCTAAACTAGCATACATGCGTGCAACGGGTTAATATGTTGCTTTAGAACATAACACGATCAACACATGATATGAAAGAGCCCGTTTACATTCATAAGTGCATGCTTGACTACAACATCAGGAATACACACACATCAGATCATATAACCACATTATATATGCTACTGAAACCCAACAAGTCATCTAGGGCAAAACACATTCAACACATAAAACACGATAACTTACAAAAGACAAGCTAACAAGCTCAATCGACTCACAACCAGATGCATGAGCTCCTGACCACTCGAAACCATGTGGTTAGAGTATCCCTCTCAGGCGGTCTGTGGTGGGAGAGGGTCAGTAGAGATCCATCCAAGCAGCTCAGTCCAACAACCTAGCAAGCTGATGCACATGGGGCACTAACCGCATGGCTAGCCCATTCCCGCGCACCCTGCTCAGACCGAGCTAGCCCATCTAGATCCCCCTCACCCCTAGCCTCCATAGGGGTGTTCCACACCTTTTCCTGACCCTTGCCACCGTCTAGAAGGGCTGGACCAGCCAGCTGATCCAAACAAAGAGTCAAGAGGGTTGAAGACAAATCCTAGTCGGACCTTGTGTGCACCAACCACACCCAACCAGATCCGTGTTCCCCCCAAAACTCAGTCCAGAAGAAACCTCGTCACTCCTGGTCGGACCTCACAAGAGCCCCGGTCCCTCCGGCTGCCCCATCTAGCGCATGCTCCATGCTCACGCTAAAAGGGAGCTCGGTTGATGGTGCAACCGATTACACCAACCACCAACATGGTGCTGGCTAGCCCTCCAGCCAACACCCCCTCCCATACACTCTTCAAGGGTCAGGAGCATACCTTATCAGCAAGGAAGATTGGTTGAACTTAGCTGGAGATTCTGCCCACCCCTCTTCTAGTCGCACCAAAAGTTGCACTTGGCGTAGCTCCACCAACTCGCCGGAGATCAGCCCACGAATCAGCTGGAGAGGAGAGGATAAGTGGTCTGAAGTGAGGTGCGTGAGGAAGTCAAGGAGAGGGAAGAGGATGGCTGGGTGGGAGGCTTATTTGCTTGCACACAACCCTCCAACTTCCAAGTCTTCATGGCTAATGCCACCTAAACACATACCAAAAATGGCACCAGCAAAGGCATCCCAAAAGCCACGAAAATGCACATCCAAACCCTAATGCAACCCTTCCTATTCCGCACCACTTTAGCACGGGTTTAGCCCAAAACCGACCCTACACTCACTCGGACCCAAATTGAGTCGATCGAGTCAAACCACCGCGCACTAGCCCGATGTGTCGCACCTGATCGACCAATGAGAAATCCAATCAAATCTACTTAAACAAACATACCATAACACAAATTGACATTCTAAGAACTAAATTATGCATAACCGACGAGAGTGAACTTATTAATATTATAGCAGGAGAGCGGGTCTTACACAAACCATGCTCATGACCACCAATACTCTGGTCAAAGCATTGGAAGTGCAAGTAAGCTAATTGGAAACAACTTAGTGAGCAAGACAAGGGTCCATTGGAAAGTTAAACTGAGGTCAAGCGTAGGGGTCAATCTTCTCAAGGCAGGCACCATTCCAACAATGTGGAAATCAACCATCCCCAATACAAACATTGTTCAAATATTAAGATCGGGAAGGGTTGTGAATAATCAAGTAAAAATGCCAACTTCTAAACCCCTAAGCAACTCTCAAGAGAAGAGTCGTAAGCCACCTAAAGAACCCATTCTTGAGGCTCCAACTTCTAATTCTTATGTTCCCAAGGAAATGAGACGAGCACTGGGATAAGATTGTTGAGGTACTACGACAAGTTAATGTGAACATTCTGTTGTTGGATGTTGTTCAACAAATATCATCATATGCCAAATTACTGAAGGATCTATGCCCCAAAAGAGATGAAGTAATGTCCCAAAGATAGGGTACTTGGCTTACAATGTAAGCTCAATTCTAACACAGCCCGCGCAAGTAAAATGCAAAGACCCTGGTTGTCTGGATATTTCTTGTGTCATCGGTGATGTGCTAGTTCATTGAACCTTACTTGATTTGGGGCCATCTGTGAACCTCTTACTATACTCAGTCTACGTCAACATAGGAATTTGAGACCTTAAACCAACTAAAAATACTCTTCAGTTGGTTGATAGGTCGTCAAATTTCCATGTGGTGTCGTGGACGATTTCCTAATCAAAGTGGCGGGAGTTTGTATTTCTAGTCGATTTTATTATCTTGGATACAAAACCAGTGCCTAACCCGCAAGAACAATCCCTATGATTCTTGGATGGCCATTTCTAGCGATATTTATTGCCTTAATTAACTATCGCATTGGCTTGATAGGGTTGTCATTCGGAAAACTAACTGCGGATTTAAACATCTTTTGTCTGGGTAAGCAACGTAGTTCTGTCGACGATCCTGTCCGAGCCAATCTCATTCAGGACACTGATGAGATTGAGTCAATGGGCACATTCGAATCACATCAACATGTTATTAAGATGTCCAATAACCAAGTTGTGTGAGAAGATATTCTTGAGGAATCCGTACTTGAGTGTCTTGATAAGGAGACACGCCTTGGTGCTTGCGCTTGTACTTCAAACAAATACACATCTTGTCTTTAGTTAAGCCACTTGAGATCATCACTGAATCTGACGAAGATCCACCTCCAGTTGAGCTTAAGCCGATCCCTGATAACCTGAAATACATATTCTTGGGGGATTGTGAGACCTTACCACTCATTATTAATTCTAATCTTAATAAAAAAATAGGAAGTTACTACCAATCGGTAAAGTAGGTCTGAGGGGTACTTAATACCTGGTGCTTTCAAGTTGCTTGATTTGGGATGCACTGGCCAAACTACCATTACATGGGTGGTAGGGATCAACCTATGTGGAGATTTGGGGGAGAGTATATGTGATACTGTAAATCCTCACAGGTAATGATGCACAGAACCTCGTCTTGGGAGAACCAACACACAAAGAAGGGCAGTTTGGGAATAAAAAAATTCAGTGAAAACCACCACAATAAGAACCTATTGGCTTTACACAATGTATCATTTTAGGATATTAAGGTGGCATATGTCTTTCACTTGAGTCCTTGTTAACTTGCACAAATGGTTTCACTTAAGAACCCTTTCGTTGTATTTCTCGGTGGAGAAACTTACACTGACAGATATATTCCGTCGGTGTACATTTCAGAACAAAATGACCATAGTAAAATGATTTTTTGCGCAAAAAATCACCAACAGTTGTGTTACAATATACCAACAGATATATCCATCGATGTAAGGTGTTTTTTATGATTACTGGCGGATATGTTCATCAAAATACATTTTCAAAAACAAATGTTATGAACTTAATACGTTTATATCCACCAAAGGAAACATAAAGAAACACTGACTGATAACTTCCGTAAGTAAATCATTTTATCATGAGCCCAATTTGGGCTTCCGTTGCATTTTCCCTCTCCGAAACCATCTCAAATGTTAATCCCTTCTCGCCACCACCTTGTGATATTGTCGTCTCCTTGCGACATCTCCTCCTCGAGACACCTACGCATAGCCACATCGCCACCTTGTGACACTGTCACCCTCGCTGCCACCGCCTCCCTCACCATCGTCTTCAAGGGTTAGTTTTAAAGTTTAGTTTTGAAGTTTTGCTTGCGGAGTTGTTTGAATTTGAGTTTGAGGATTATTTTATAGTTTGGAGTTTGATTGGTGTAATTTTTTGAGTTTCGGTTTGTGGTTTGTTAGATAAAATTTAAAGTTGATTTGGATGTTGTTCGTACATGGATTTTAATTGTCATTCCTAGTATGAATGCTAAGATGTGAATGTGAAATACAATGAATATAGAAATATGTGAATTTTTCCTTGTTAACTCATGATTTGATGATTTTTCATGATCACATTTTAGGGGTGGTTCTGCCGAAATTTCTAAACGTTTAGTGACAATTGTTTCGAAGCAAGATATTGATTGCCAATAACCTTTTTAAAATTGAACGATATTTTAAGTTTAACATTTTTTCCATCTTAAATCAACAGAATCATGGACTTAGACAAAAGTTGGATGTATGAGACGAGAGTTTGTAAAAAATTCCCTAAGAATCTGAAGTCATTCTTGAACATTACATTTGGTCAACACAACCAATACATTCGTGATGAGAAGATGTTATGCCCATGCAAGAAATATTGTAACACCAAAGTGGGCCATGAGAAGCGATGCAATGGTGACATCACTGTAAATGGTTGTGCTTGTAATTACGAGTAGTTGCTTTTCACAGGGAAAGTATTACAAGTTTGAGCGCCCAAGTAGCCACGACAATAGCAGTACACTAAATAGAAAATGATCAAAATAGAGAATGACATTGAAGACATAGAGGGGATGATATAAGATGTGGTTGAAGGTGATAATGCCACAACCGATTCGTTGAGACTACGGATGACACCATATCCTCAGAAGTTTTTTGACTACATGGTAGACGAAGATCTACTGCTGTATCCTGGATGCAAACTAGAATTGACAAAATTGTCATTCATTATCAAAGTATTTCACCTGAAGTGCACGACTAGATGGTCTGGCACTTCATTTGATAAGTGGTTAGCGTACCAAGCAGAATCACTTCCAAAGGGAGCATGTTTGTCGAAGGATACATATGAGATGAAGAAATTGGTTGCAAACTTGGGATTGCATTACAAAAATATCCATATGTGCAAGAATCATTGCACATTGTACTAGTTAGAAAATGAGAATGGTGATTCCTATTCTGTGTGGTGAATCTCATTGGGTAATAATTCAAGGAGAAGATGAAGTAAAAACTTCATTTTTTGGTGTCTGGAAAGGCAAAAGAATTTCAGTGGCAGTCTTGCGAAACTTCTTGATCAAACCAACGCTTCGCATGTTATATATCTCACTTCTGATATTGCTAAGTCGATGAAAGAGATGGGAAAATACGTCATCTAGCTCATTTTGAGTGTTGGGCCGAGTTGAACAACAAACATCCATCTTTCGCTTTAGAAATAAGAAATGTGAGGGTAGGGTTGGCCGTAGATGTGTTTGAGCTATCTAGTCAGATGCAACACTATATCTGGTTTGTGAGGCTCGTGACTTATAATCTCCGACCATGGATGAGTATGAAGTGATCAGTTCTTTATGATATCGCTCATCATACCAGTTATCCTGACAACAAGTTAGATGATGTTTCTTTGCAACCACTTATCGAGGAATTGAAAGAACATTGCGAAGAGGGTTTGGATAGAAATGATGCTTACACTTAGTCATGTTTCACACTGAGAGTTGCCTTGTTGTGCACTATAAATAACTTCCCTATGTATGCTGATTTGCGTGGTTGGATGACTAGAGGGTATATGACATGTCCCTACTATATGGGTGATACTCATTTTATTAACTGAAGCATAGTGGCAAGATTTACTATTTGGGTCACCGTTGGTGGTTTGATTACGATAATAAGAGAGTATTTATGGAAAAGAGGAACCTAGGGGTCCACAAAATACAAATTTAGGGAAGATGTTCTAGAAAATTTGAAAATTTTCTTCCTGGGTGACGACAATAACCAAACTAAGAGAAATATATTTTTTCAGTTACCATTCGAGAAACTTCTTCTACTTCGGCACAATATTGATGTGATGTACAAATAGTGGAACGTGTTTGACAATTTATTAAAGACAATATTGACCCAAAAAAGAGAGCAAAGATAATGAAAATTATGAATACATTTAGAAGCAATCAGTATAAGAAAGGACTCGCATATTAGTCATAGTGCAGAAAGGAATCTTATTTGAGAAATAGAAATAGATTTGAAGGATCAATTGCTGAGGGCTTACTTATCAAGGAGTGCACTATCTTTTCTCTAGATATATGAACATTGTAAATAAAACTTTTAATAGACATTAGAGGAACCATGGAGGTGACAAACCGTTAGGTAAGAGTTGACTGCTTTTGTGGGACGCTTTAGATCTAGAAAAAGCTCACAATTGTGTGTTGAATAACACCATCACGTTGGTGAATATCAAGAGTAAGTGAACAAAAGTATTACTTTGGTCATATTTATTTAATGTGATTATTTTATCACTAATGATGAAATTCAGATATTGTAGGCACTTTAACCATTACAATTCCTTCATGAGAGTAGGAGTACATCATTATCGATGACAACAATCGAATGCAAGCCCTAAGAATATAATAATTGGTTCAGAGAGATTGTGCAAAATGAAAACACTCAAAGTGCTGAAATTCAAGCACTTGCTCGAGGTTCGAACATTGTGACAAGGAGGTATTTGGGCTCTGTCATCAATAATTTAGGTTTCCCACAGAGAAACGCGAGTCCAAAGGAATAATCCAAAATTATGGAGTGTATATGATCGCCACAATAAAAAGTTACTCAACAACATGAAATAACAATCCTGTGAGTGCATTAGTCGACTACTTTGTTGTATTGCACAACATAATCGAACTTCACTAGTATAGTGATGTGAAACGTGTTTTGTTCAAGTGCAAGTGTTGCGATGCTCTGGGCCTAGACAATACAACTGAAAGCAAAGAATATGGGTTCACGTTGCTGAATGCAAATAAATTTCTGAATCCTAAAGAACCATTTGTACTTACATCGTAAGTGGAGCAACTTATTTATATAGCATGGAGGCTGAAGTATTCGAAGTTCTTGAGTACGATCAATGAAATCTTGTACAAGATAAGGTCTAATTAGACGATATTAACTTGGAAGATTTTGTTACACCACATCTAAAACCGTTGGTAGAGTAGTGCACTTTTAGCATCTACGACCACGAATGTAATGACAAACCTAATTACTGGATTATTTGATTAGTAGTTTATAAATTTATTATGTGATTCATGATAAATTACACTACTTTGGAATTGTAGTATGACTAGACGTCAGTCTTCACCTCTAGATCGTGTACCTGAGGGAGACGATGATAGATGTAGACGTAGACGACGTCTGGAAGGGGAGGCTCCAATGAAAATTAGCATATCATACATTGTATTAATGCTATATATCCTTTATTTTACCCCACTTTTGTGTTACTCAAGTGTTTGTTTGAAGTGTTTCACGTATTAGGCAATAAGAAGAGAAAGGAAGAGAAAATGAACTAAATGCAAGAAGCAATGACTGATTTGGAAGTCTTCTGGACGTATTTGTAATGTTCAAGGATTTGATTGAAAATGAGGAGGCACCCAAGTGAAAACCCAGAGACACCTAAGTGTAAATACAAATATGTTCGGTACAAAAGACCGTAATGTCATGAACCTGAGAAGTAATTCAACAAATAAAACCTAGGTGCACCCTGGTGCATTCGAACCAACAACTCTAGGTGCACCCTATGTGCTAAAATGGTAAATTTAAGCTATTGGTGAAATTAGAGGTCGATCCGACCCAAATGATCTGCCACTGGTGGATCTGATTAGTTTGTTTGACCCTAAATTTCTCTGGTGGGTCGAGTTGTTGGGTCAGAGCAATATGCATCCTCCATATCTGATTTATAGCCATCCGATTGCACCCAAATTCATCCAGACTCTCTAATCTTCTCTAAATACAATTGTAATCCTCCCCCTCTTCTTCTTCCTTGTTCCCTCATTTGAGTAGGTTTTATTTCTTGCTTATTAGTGTATTGGAGGAGAAGAGAAATACCATATTGTAATCTTTCTTTCTTAATCAAGTTTTAGTTTCATGTTCTTTATGTTCTTGTCTTTCATTTTTTGTAATTTTTATTCCATTGCTTTGGTTATATTTAGTTTCTTTTACTTGTTCATGTGTTGTTTTTCTTTTGTTATTTTTTGTTATGGATATGATTAGTGACTAATCCATCCCTGTTTGGGATGGACGATGATGTGAAGTATGAATGTTGTTAAATTTGTGTGTGTTTTAATCTTAATCTTCGAGCATCAAATGATTTCCATAGCCATTTTGATGAGTTTCTCACTCTTGACTTTGATGTGTTAATGGTCGTAATGGATGCTTAGCACATGCTTTGGTTAGTTGGCCCACTTTATGGGGAATGATGAGGTAAGGATAAGAGTGGAGTGGATAAAGAGATAAAATTGACATGTGAGCATGTGGTTATCTTTAGGCTTATCTTAAGTAGTCTTCTGTATGTTTTAATGATGGTGATAAATCTTAATTCATGTGGAAACACACCTAAGATAATGGCCGTAATAAATGTCCATATTAATTCTTGTCATGAGAGCATAATTATACACACGCGTCACACATCTACGTTGTTGCACGCATTCTACACCTCCTATGAGATTAGTCACATTTATTTTACAAATTGTTTTTAGTGTCATTTAGTGTAGATACACTCAATCATTCCTCATTTTCTTCCCTCACTTGAGTATGGTCGATGACGACCCGCACTCGCTTCTCGTGGACACTTACTTGTACTTGTCACCACTTCAACGCGGCCATGCACTTACGTTTTAAAGTTTAATTCCCAACAACTGATGTCCCAAAGATTGATTATGGTGCAGTTCATCCTTCTCAGAGTGGGGATGTTCCTTTCGCTTCAACATCTGCTAAATAAAAGTTAATTGTAATACAATATTTGCTTACGTGAAATGCTAATTTACACTTCATACAAGTGCAACTACTTTAACTAGGGGTCATGTGGTTCAACACAACTTTTGGTCGTTAGAATTTGACAGAACCCGTTGAGATCGCATTGACACTAAAGGACGGCCCAAAAGGAAAAAAATGCAAAACCTTTACAAAACATCATCTGGATGATAGCCGGGAGGAGATACATAATTCCTCCATGTTATTCAAACTGGAGATTGATGCCAAAGAAGGACGAAAATGTTGCATGACAACCAATAGTGGTACTAGCTATTAGATACGTACTTAATTTATATTATTACTAATTTCAATTGAATACTAACTTGTTTTTTTACAGGCACAATGAAAGGTTCATGAAGGGTTCAGAGCAGGTTGATGACATTTTTGAAAATAAAATGGAAGGAAAACAAGCACTAAATGTACTAGGATGTAGATCACTTGGACAATACAGAGGAGAGATTGACAGCTAGGCCGCCGCAGATCTCGACCGAGAATTGGTCCATTCTTTTGGATCATTGGTCCAGCAAGAATTTCAAGGTACAATTTTATGGTCCAACTAGTTAATTTATATTTCAGTTGTTACAATAACTAAAAAATTATGTTTTTGTTAATACAAAAGAATAGGGAGACTAACAAAAAAGACAAATCGAATTTAGTCATACCACATGAGTCTGGTACCAATTTGTAGTGCAACACAAGGAGAAGATGGCAATACCTTATTTAACACTTGTAAGTTCTTATAAATCCAACACATATTTTATAAAAAAATAACAAAAAATGTTATTTTTAATGGTATTCCAAATTATGAAAACACGGACGTTGCTGAGCCTACTCGTAGTGTAAGACAGGCACTCCTGATATTATAATAAATTCCATTCTCATCATTCATGCTTGTGTATTTATATGTTTATTGTATGCTTGCTTGTAATGTATTTATTTTCGTTTCGCGGAAGTTTCCATTTTCGGTAAAGTTTCCTTTTGGCCGTGTGCGTTTGGCGTGGTAGGCATTCTGTCGGTTATGGGAGGCGTTGAGCCCCAAAACATTCACGCCTAAGAGGCATTTGGCTAGTATGGGTTAGCTTTAGGTTAAGTGATCCAGGTGGACCAGAAGGAGGTGATTCGGGCGGTTGGGCATGAGGCAACATCTGGGTTGGCATTTATGGAATGTGACGTAGTAAGAGCTTAATATTTTGTGCTTGGTGGTACCCACATGTCTTCTTGGTGTGTGTGCGTATGGCATCATGAGTGGGACGTGCAACTGAGGTTGCGGCCTAGTCGGCATGCGTTTGAATTTTGAATGAAGCAAAGAAGGAATGTGATCAAAGGATTGATGGTGCAATCATGCGTTGCCTATCTTGGAACGAGGATGCATGCCTTAGACACCAACCCTAGCTGCAACCCACTCATTCTCTCCTCACTCCCATTCGTCACCACCCTCTCCCTCCTCTCTCGCAACCACGTGACTCCGGTGAGCGAGAGGGGCGCTACGAGGGCAGACTGCATCGGCTATTCCAGTGATCTCCGGGCAACTCCTTTAGCTAGATCAAGTATGCTCTTGGCCCATGTGTAGGATGACAAGGGGGTGGGGTTGGCTAGGGTGGGACAACTCTGGTGTGGTAGGAAGCACGGTTGGGCTACACTCCGACCAAGCGCATGGCAAGGGCATTAACTTGGAGGCACGAGCCCTAGTGCAGGCTTGGGTGATGGCTGGTGATTGACATCATTTCATGCTCATATTTGTATCTTATATCCATTATCTTTCACCTAAACAATGCTATGTTACGAGTTTTATGTTTAGTTTTCAGGAATAATTAGGTTTGAAGAGATGAAGCATAAAAGGACCCAAAAGCTGGGAAAAAAGACTGGATTGTGAGATCTGGGGACCAAGATGCAAGGGAGAAGGACCTGAACGCAAGACAGAGGGACCTAAGAGCAAAACAGAATACTTCACACCATCATGGGGAGTATTGTAGCAATTCGATTCGGGTCGGAGCTCCAACAAACGAAGTAGATGCATAAAAGACCACCAAAAGCACAAAGAAAAGCCCAGAATAAAACTCAACTGGATCCGGACATTTTGGACCGCCAATTGGCGGTCTGGATTAGTCCAGATCCGCCAAGATTTGTCCTGGACTTGTATTAATGTTCGTTGAGGCTATTTTTGGTGTCGGTTTAGTCCCACATCGGGGGATTGTCCCGGATTAGCTTTTTCCATGCCTATAAATAGAACTCTTCACCTCCTATTGTAATCACTCCATATTTTAAGTGGCTATTCTTCCTACTATAAGTGAGGCCTTGAAGCATACACTAAAGTAGGAGGATGCTACTTTTAATGTGAGTCATTTTAATACAAGTTTTCTTTATTATGTTGTTTGTTTTATGTTTCTTGTTTTGCTTTGCTTAATCTCATTTCATTAGTTTTATTAGCTTAGTTAATATGCTTTCTTTGTTTAGTTTAATAATTAGTGTAATATTTAGTGAGTAGTTTCATCCCCTTTGGGGGGTGGAGTAGATGTACATACATGCATTAGAGAATGGGATGAATGCTTTATTTTTGATGTGTTGATAAAACATGAATGTATGCTTGTTTGTTTAGGATGCAATTTATAACTTGATGAGTTTTGCCAAAATGATTAGACACCTCTCATGCTTGTTTAGGTTCTGAAATAAACAACTTGCATATGTAAATGCTAATCAACCAAGTTGGTGAATAGATTGATAGGTTTTGCCATAACATTTAGACACTTCCTATGCTTGATAAGCACCACCTTCATGTGCTTAAAGAATGTATTCTACACCCACCTCTTTGCTTGTGTGCACTCACTCCACCCCTTAGGGGTTTTCCCATTCCTGAATTCCAGCACTTCTATTTTGTTCTTAGCTTAGTTTTTATTTGATCGTTTGTTTCTTTCTTTCTTTCACATTTCATACTTCTTAGCGTAGTGTAGCGTAGGTTAGCATAATCAATCTTTCTCTTCCCTATTTTGCCACTTGATTTCTGATAAACAAGAGGCTGCTCACCTCCCTGAGGACGACCCGTACTTGCCACCGCTTCATCGCGGCTGTGCACTTGCGGTTTAATTAAAACGTTCAACAAGTTTTTGGCGCCGTTGCCGGGGAGGTGCCAGTCCAGACTCTTGTTTGGACGATTCGAGTGGATTTAATTTGTGTTGTGTAGTTTTTCCTTGTTTCTGGAGACTTGGAGTCATCAGGAGAATGCCTGGAGAAGTTTTGAGTGAATCTGAGCATTTAAGACCGCAAATCAGCGGCCTGACACCGCCAATTGGCGGTCTGGTAAGCTCGGTTTTGTCTCGTATTTCTTTGGTTGGTTTTCATAATTGATGTAGTGATCTGGGATTTAATTTGGTATGTTTTGACTTATAGTTTGTTCACAGATCAATAATCAAACCTCCCTTAAGCAACTTGGACCCTAAAACTCAAAGCAAAAGATTAGGCATTCTTTTTGTTTAGGCCATGCATCATGTATGTGACTTAGGCATGTAGATTGTCTTTTATCTTAGCTTTATTTTCTGTTGCTGAGAGCTGGCGTGAGGTACGCACCTTCTACTCTCATTCATGCATTTCGTATGAACATGCATTAGTTAGTAGGAAGTGCATTGAAACAAGTGTGAGTTGAGCGTTTTGTTTGGAGAGTTGATTGCTAGATTAGGACTCCAAAACGCTACTAAGGAGGGGCTGTCCCATAAAAGATAAGGTGGGGGATTTCATCACCCTTTCCTTCACCCCAAAAACCACACTAATCAAGAGCCTAATTTTAAAATCAAGTAGACATTGGCCCTAAGGATTTCGGGCGCATTAGGAGAGTGATCCAGTCCCGACCGTCATGACCTGATCGGCATTGCCCACTTTGTCGATAGTAGGAGAGACGAGATCCCCGGATCTTGGCTCACTTGCTGGGCTTTGTGGTCCTCGTCGTAGGGAGGTGAGGCGTGTTGAGGCCGTGTGACCTCGCAGTTAGGCGTCGTCTAGCTGTAAGGACCTATAGCGACCTTATGATTGTTTGAGCCTTGTTTGCTTGTGTGCTTCTACCTGTACCCATCCGCCGTAGCTTAAGGACTTCTTCCCTTCTCTCCAGAGTCATTCTTTCTCCCCTGTGTTCCCTCGTCTTCTCTTCTACGTACATTCTTTGTTTGAAAAAAAAAAGTTGTGCTTTGTGTGTGCACCTTTGTGCATGCTTTCATGGACACGAGACGAGAGTGGTGGTTTGACGAGGACCGTTGTCAATCCGGCTTTGGTCATCGATTTCTCGACACCTTCCTCCTCTCGTGTCGCACGTAGTTCGGGTCCAATGGCTGCTAATTTCCGTGAGGAGGAGCAGTTGCTGGACCCACCTGTTCCACCTGTGCTTCCAGTTGTCATTCCCATACCTCTTCGTGATCGATGGTACCCGAGCCGTACCGCTCTACCCTCATGAATCGTATTACCAGAGGCTAATGGGAACCATTTTGAGGTTAAGCCTCAATTCATTTCCATGCTCCCTCATTTCACTGGGAAAGGTGACCCCTATATCTTTCTCAGGGAATTTGAGGAGGTCTGTGCTATGTTCAAGCTGCAACAACTTAGCACAGACTCCATCCATCTTAGGCTCGTTCCTTTTGCACTAAAGGATGACGCCAAGAAGTGGTTGTACAGCAACCAGGCGAATTCCTTTAGGACTTGGGATGAGTTTCAATCTGCATTCGTCAAGAAGTACTTTCCTAATCATCAGACTCAAAAATTGAGGAACGAAATCAATTCGTTCTATCAACATGAGACCGAACCATTTCATGCATATCTTGAGAGGTTCAAAGAGCTACTATCCTCGTGCCCTCACCATGGCATTGAGTTCTGGCGTCTTTGTCAGATTGTGTATGAGGGTCTTCACATCCCGTCCAGAACGCTCCTTGAGTCCATGTGTCAAGGAGAGTTCTTGGGAAAGGATGAAAGGGAGGCATGGGCCTTCCTAGAAGACCTCGCTGAGAAAACCATGCAATGGGAGAGTGTGAGGGAACCACCTGCATCATCTAGTATAGGAGCGAGGATCGCGAATGCAAACTCAACTAGATCGGGTTCCGCATTTGCTATCGATACCACTACGGCCACCGAGGCACGCATGGCGGCCTTAATGCGCCGTATGGATTCGATTGAGCTCCAAAACCAACAAAGTGCACCTCACATGTCCACATCTGGTCCAGTTCCCTGTCATTCATGTGGTAGGATAGGTCATGTAGAAAGCGAGTGTGAGTCCATTCTTCCTGAGATGGAGCGTGTCAACGCCGTCTATGATAGAGCTAGGAATGACCCATACTCATCATCTTATAATCCTAGAAGGAGGAACCACCCCAATTTTTCATGGAACCAAAATAATGCCCCGGGTGGTCCTTTAAACTCCTCTAGACCACCTAACCAACCACACCAACCTCCCATGGGTGCACAATCTTATCAGCCACCCCAAGCTCCAATCACCAATCAATCGGGTTTCCTAAATTCCAATAATATGGAAACCCGATTCAATTCGCTTGAGACCTTGACTCGTGGACTTGAAAACTCAATGAAAAATTTTATGTCTACCACAAGTCAAGTTCTCACTTCAAATCAGCAGACCATGAAATCTCTAGAGCTTCAGATGGGCCAATTGGCTCAGTCTGTACATGAGAGAGAGAGATGGTCTTTTCCTAGCCAGCCTGAGGCTAACCCCCGCATGTACCAACAACAACAAATGCAAAATGAGAATGTGGTACCTCGGGGGAGGCAAGTGAACCATGTGGAGGAACCTGTTCACCATGTCAATTCCATTGTGACCTTAAGGAATGGAAGACAGGTTGACAATCACATTTCCTTGCCACACCCACCACCATCTATGCAGCCCCTCAGTGGGAATGGTGGTGAAGAAGAAGCTGAGGGTGAGGGTAATACACCAAAGCTTTCTTCTCAGGCACAACAGAAAACGTACCTGCCAAAAGCTCCCTATCCAAGTAGGTTAAACAAAAAGCAGAGTGACAACATGGACAAGATATTAGAGGTGTTTAAGGAAGTGAAGGTTAACATCTCCTTGTTGGATGTCATCCAACAAATACCTCAATATGCCAAAGTGTTGAAGGATCTCTGCACAACCAAGAGGAAGACCAATGTTCCTAAGAAAGCATTCTTGGCTGCAAATATCAGCTCACTTTTGTCCAATCCTACCTACACAAAATACAAGGACCCTGGGTGTCCTACTATTCAGTGTACGATAGGGGACACTAGATTGAGCAATGTTTTGCTTGATTTAGGATCAGCGGTCAACCTCCTCCCATTCTCTGTTTATCAACAGTTGAACTTGGGAGAATTGAAACCAACTAAGATCACCCTCCAACTGGAGGATAGATCCATTCATATTCCAATGGGGATTATCGAGGACGTGCTTATCAAAGTTGGAGATTTTATATTTCCAGTCGATTTTGTTGTCCTCGATACCAATCCTGTTGCGAACACCCACTCTCAAATACCTTTGATTTTGGGTAGACCATTTCTGGCAACCTCCAATGCCTTGATTAATTGTAGAAATGGTCTCATGAAGCTCTCATTCGGTAACATGAGTGCCGAGTTTCATGTGTTCAACTCTGGTAAGCAACAAGAACCCATGGATGAACCTTTAAATCTAAATCTCATCCGCCAATTGGAGAAAGCACCACAAAATCTACGAACACCCCTAACCCCAATGCAACCCATTGAGAATGTTCGTGGGCCCAGCGAAAACTCATTGCCTGTCTTCGCAATGCAACAGAGTGAGCTGGCCTCGAACATGAATGTCCAAAGGGAGTGTTCGTTGCATGATTCAGTTGAGAGTACTAGTGAGAGTGAGACACCTCATCATATGCCTATACCAGAAGGTGTCTCTACCTCATGTCCCATGGCCATTGAGCCATTTGAGCTTCATTTGGACTCCAACAAGGACCCACCTATGACTGAGCTTATGCTTGATGATCTAAATGATGGTGGGAGGTCCTTGCTGGATGACTTGGGGAGAAGCCCCATTCTTCGTGATGCAGGTCTGCTGCATCCATCGAATGAGCTTGAGGAACTCATTCCGATGCACCCGCCTATTGGTTGGAGGGTTTTCTTCGATGAGCAATTAAACCCTAGTGAGACAACACATCTTCACTCTTTCATGTTGCCTACACCCGACCAATATCATGAGGGGTTCGAGCCTTTCAGCTTTGACCTTTCACCCCTCATGACACCTCAGAGTACCAGTGAAGTTTGCCCATCTCGGCAAGTCTCTGGTCCTCAAAACATGATGTTCTCATTTGTTGTTCCTTGACCAAAGGATTATGAGAATATCTTGGTTGATGTATATATCTTGTAAAAAAAAGAAGAAAAAAAAAACAAAATAATAAAAGACTCCTTCAGTGAGCATCGATTGTTGTGGGCCCCAACCCTTGTGTACTTGGGCCCAATCTCTTCACGTATTTATCTCCCTTCTTCAGCTTCTCAGAAGTTTTGAGGGAATTTGGGTTTGTGTCCATCAACATGACCCTGAACGTCCCTTTGTACTTCATGTTGGTGAGATCTTTCCTTTCTCATGCATATATCCATGTAGTATCTTGTTCACATTCATTGAGGACAATGCATGAAGTAGGTGTGGGGGGGTGTTTTACGTGTGTACATAGTCGAGTCTTTTTCTTTTGATTTTGTTTTCTTTTTGTGTGTATGTTAGGGTCATGCTAGTGTGCCGCATTTAACATTGATATATCTGCTTGCCATGATCCTTGGGTGACTTGTCTTCTTTTGCTTGCCGAGTGCTTTAAAATTTTCACATTTCTTTCAAAATCTTCATGTGTTTGCGAAAGAAAATGTTTTTGTGGGTTTTGCGTGTGTTTAGCATGTGCAAAACCGTTGAGAGGCAAAGTAAAAAGAAAGCTCCCAAAATTGTCTTGAACTTGATGCATTAGGATTTCTAGTTTACTGGCTTTAGGTCTTATCGAGTCATTAGGATGCACCCCGGTTTTCCCTCGGGGGGCGTGTAATCATAGGGTTTCAGCACTCAAACATTTAAAGAAGTCCACCCTGAACCTAGTGAGTCATTAATTCGTGTATGTTAGTATAAGGAAGTTTGTCGTAGTCAAGGGCCTTTAATCTCTTTTTATGAAACTTAAGTGTAGGGGTTTTGGTTCCCATGTAGATAAATAAGTGGTGTTCTCTCTTCTCGCACGGCTCCTATCACTCGGGAAAGTAGGTCTGAGGGGACTTTGTGCCTGGTGCTTTCGAGTCATCTGACTTGGGATGCACCGACCGAACTCCCGTTACACGGGTGGTAGGGATCGCCCTATGTGGAGATTTGGGGGAAGGTGTACGTGATAGTGTAAGCCCTCATAGGCAATGATGCACGAAACCTGACCATGGGAGAATCAAACACAACCAATAAATGCTCCAAAGAAAAAGAAAAAAAAAGAAAAATAAGAGTCAAATAAGAACCAAAATGGACTTTACACATTGTATCACATTCAGAAGTTAAGGTTGCCCATGTCTTTCACTTAAGTCCTTGACTAACTTTCATGAATAACTCATTAGGCTAGGTATGTGGACGGATTACATATATAGAGTCGTTTTTTATTACCGCGTCCCATGATCGACAAAATAAGTCCAACGAGTCGTGTAGCTAGATTGATTAATGCATCTTGTTCGGATTTTGTGGGTATATCCGCTGAAAACCCTCAGGAGACAACACTCCTCCTCCTTGGCGACAAGGAGGTTTAACGGCTTGTTGCACGTGCTAAGTGCAACCGTGATTCCTACGAAAGTGAGTTAGGATTTCTTGTTTTTCGCATGCTTTTCTCTTTCGTTGTTTTGCTCGGGACTAGCAAAAGTTAGGTGTGGGGGTATTTGATTGACATCATTTCATGCTCATATTTGTATCTTATATCCATTATCTTTCACCTAAACAATGCTATGTTACGAGTTTTATGTTTAGTTTTCAGGAATAATTAGGTTTGAAGAGATGAAGCATAAAAGGACCCAAAAGCTGGGAAAAAGGACTGGATTGTGAGATCTGGGGACCAAGATGCAAGGGAGAAGGACCTGAACGCAAGACAGAGGGACCTAATAGCAAAACAGAATACTTCACACCATCATGGTGAGTATTTTAGCAATTGGATTCGGGTCGGAGCTCCAACAAACGAAGTATTTGCATCAAAGACCACCAAAAGCACAAAGAAAAGCCCAGAATAAAACTCAACTGGATCCGGACATTTTGGACCGCCAATTGGCGGTCTAGATTAGTCCAGATCCGCCAAGATTTGTCCTGGACTTGTATTAATGTTCATTGAGGCTATTTTTGGTGTTGGTTTAGTCCCACATCGGGGGATTGTCCCGGATTAGCTTTTTCCATGCCTATAAATAGAACTCTTCACCTCCTATTGTAATCACTCCATATTTTAAGTGGCTATTCTTCCTACTAGAAGTGAGGCCTTGAAGCACACACTAAAGTAGGAGGATGCTACTTTTAATGTGAGTCATTTTAATACAAGTTTTCTTTATTATGTTGTTTGTTTTATGTTTCTTGTTGTGCTTTGCTTAATCTCATTTCATTAGTTTTATTAGCTCAGTTAATATGCTTTGTTTGTTTAGTTTAATAATTAGTGTAATGTTTAGTGAGTACTTTCATCCCCTTTGGGGGGTGGAGTAGATGTACATACATGCATTAGAGAATGGGATGAATGCTTTATTTTTGATGTGTTGATAAAACATGAATGTATGCTTGTTTGTTTAGGATAGAATTTATAACTTGATGAGTTTTGGCAAAATGATTAGACACCTCTCATGCTTGTTTAGGTTCTGAAATAAACAACTTGCATATGTAAATGTTAATCAACCAAGTTGGTGAATAGATTGATAGGTTTTGCCATAACATTTAGACACTTCCTATGCTTGATAAGCACCACCTTCATGTGCTTAAAGAATGTATTCTACACCCACCTCTTTGCTTGTGTGCACTCACTCCACCCCTTAGGGGTTTTCCCATTCCTGAATTCCAGCACTTTTATTTTTTTCTTAGCTTAGTTTTTATTTGATCGTTTGTTTCTTTCTTTCTTTCACATTTCATACTTCTTAGCGTAGTGTAGCGTAGGTTAGCATAATCAATCTTTCTCTTCCCTATTTTGCCACTTGATTTCTGATAAACAAGAGGCTGCTCACCTCCCTGAGGACGACCCATACTTGCCACCGCTTCATCGCGGCCGTGCACTTGCGGTTTAATTAAAACGTTCAACAGTTGGTTGGGTGGTGATAGATCACGACGAGGTTTGACGAGGTCAGGCCAGACCGACCATCACCCATCCCTGACGACTGGTGCGCGCATGGTGGTCACCTTTCCCGGTCGCGTGTCTAGCGCATGGCCACCCCACTAGCGGTTGTTCTGGGGGCGGCTAATCTTCCGCCCTCCCTTGGACAACCGTGCGCGACTAGTGTGCGTATGGGAGGACCTGGTCACACACGGTTAGGGTGGAGCAAGCTGTGAGCGGGTTGCGCACGCTCCTGATGGCCGACATTCTGAGGTGGCCCTGACCTTCTAGCCGGCAGTCTAGGGTCTGGATGGCGGTGAGAGGGTCTGGCTGGTCGACTCCGGCGTGGACAGGATTGCCAGTGGGTAGAGTTTGGATGCATGCATGTTTCCTTGTTGTATGTGACTATATTGCATATGTTAATCTTGATGCCCCATGATATTATGTTCATGTTTATTTAGATGAATCTTATTATTATGTTCATGTTTGTGTCGATGAATGTTATTATTATGTTCATGTTTGTGTCGATGAATCTTTTTATTATGTTCTGATTTGCAATGGGTAGTGCATGTATATCTTAGCTATGGAGATGTAAGCTGAAACCACACGACCTATTGCATGACCCGTAGTTAGATTTATATTTCTACTTAAGCATGATATTGTATGTGAGATGGCCATATATACGATGGTGATAATCATGATCTTATTGTCATATAGAGATGCATACATGTTGTATAGTGTTGTTGTCATGATGCGCATGGGTTATCGGTGGGCGCTCTTAGCATCATCATCCTTAGACATAATTGTGAATGTCTACATATGTATGTATTGCATGTGCATTTTCTGGAATCATAAGTAATCTTGGGCACTATTATTGAGGGGCCGATGAGCCTGATTGAAAGTCCTCTATGTAGAGAGGTCGGGCGTAAGATAAGACCTGGACGTGCGCATTGTCATTGTATACAAGATGGGATTCCCAACTTGCGATGAATTTTATGTATGTTATTGTCGAGAGTTGGGGGTGTCAATTTGGAAGACTGATTTGTGCCAAGTGGTGGGTCACACATTCGGGTGACCCACTCGTGGATTAGACCAATATGGCTGGTGGTCGGGTTCCTATGTAGAGGAATCACTTCGGGTGAAGCCTGATTGGTGCAACTATGTAGAGTTGCTGCCTTTTTGCGTTGCATGTGTTGCATATAGTATTTCATGCATTACTTGTTATCTTGCTTGTGGACTTGTGACATACAAGGTTTTCTTGTTGAAAACTCATGCATATTCGTTGATTTTTTGCGTCAGATACTTAGGTTTCCTACAGGGGTCAGACAGGGAGGTTTCGGAAGATTCTGTACATAAGGGACTCGTCGACCAATTTCTTCTTCAGTTATCTTTTGCTTCCGTATTATTCATGATGTATTTTTTAGTTAAACTTGATGTAATAAATTCTGAGTTTTATTTCCATATATGGATAATTTCCGTTTTTGGTTTTCATGCCTTATATTGTGTATCCATATATGCTTTTATTGTGTATGTCTTGTATCGCTTTTATTTAACTCCTTCGGTCATCGCGGATGACTTTGATCACGACATATTCGATTGGTTTCCCCGGTGTGCGTACCCGCGAGATCGGGGGTGTTACATGTACGGATATGTATATTCAATTGTAAGACAAGTAAAACCCAGAAGCAACAATTGTCATTATTTTTGTATTAGTTTTCAATTACATTTATTATTGGGTTGCATTCATCTATATTTCTACGATGCCGTGTGAGACGAGCTCTCAGACCTCTATTACTATGGCTACTCTAAAGGATCCAGTTGGGACTCTTCTGAGTGACAAGCACAGACATGTGCAGATGTATTACAGTCTTGTAATCCGTACATAAATGTATAGAACTCAGAGGATGTCTTCCCAAGCAAAGTTGAACGATAGATCGAAGGTTGAGCAGAGTATCCGTGAGAATCAGGACTCAAAGCGAGTGATAAGCGAGCTAATGGAGGCGAAAGGCAAGATAGCAAACATACAGTCGACCATCCACTTTTTGATGGCAAAGTGGTTATAATGATCATGTATCATAATCATAATTTAGTAATGTGTGTTACATTTATTATGTTTATATGAAGTATCGTCTTAAGATATAAGGTATTGTAACATTACGCAGTTACACATTCATTTGCACATCATCATTGCCGCTAAGAGAAGATGACGATCACGGAACATCGGGTTGCAGCAAGTACCAAATGTTTGATGACTAAGTGTTCGTATTTTTTGGTCTACTTTTATTATTACCAAACTTAGTTTGCTATTTTATGAATTGAAAACTTCAATTTCTATATAGTTACAACGTTTTGTAAGTACTTGTTTGTTGTTTGAATGAATGTTGCGTGTTAATGCATATAAGAGTTATTCGAGTTATATGTTTGTGGATGTATGTATGAATGCATTGTGAATGAATTATAAAATTATGCTTCCTCTGATCAGGAAAATTGAAACCAGGAAAGATCAAACAAGCTTTTGGGGGTTCTGGATGAGACTTACATCGGTAAAAAAAATCCGTCGGTGTAAGTCTCGATAGTTGTCGGGTAACATACACTGACAAACATATTCGTCGCTGAATGTTTCCCACGGACATCACCGTTGGTACCTATGCCACTGAAGGCCAACATACGTTGGTGATACAACGGTAGAAGCATTAGTCAGTTTATCCCACACCCAAGGATACATTTGTCAGTGCAAATCTCTGACGGATACACATTGGTGATTGTCCGTCAGTGTTCTTTACTCTGTTAAAACTAGGCAAAACAATTTGGCAGGAAATTTCACACCAAAATTAACACCGACGACTCTTGTCAGTTAGAACATCAGTCAGTTAAAGTAAACACTGACACATCAACACCGACGTCAAGCACATCTGTCAGTGCTCACGTACACCGATAGATATGCACTTGCACAGATAGATAAGTTTTGTCATTGAAACCCTGTTATGTTGTAGTGAAACCTCAGATCTTCTGTATGAAATTCCAATGGCTATCATAATGGACTGGATTAGAGATATCTAGTATTATGAATTTATCATACAAAGATGTATGTTAATAAACTCTCTTTCCTTATCGTAATTATATCCTTGGATGTTCATTTGTAAAAATGTTTGGTGTTGTTATCCTAATTTCAGGAACAAAGGATTGTACTTCCAGGTTGCTTGCTCACTAAATAATCCGTACAGATCGGGAACGAGAGCAGGTGCCACATCAACTCTCGTACGGGGAAAATCTTCTACATGCTGAGTTGATTAGTTCTTTAGTGTGGATGTCCCTTCAACCTTGGAGACCCAGAATAAGAGGAAATCAACCTCGTTCAACATAACCCCATATGACCAATATTGTGGCCATCGAAGAGGTCAAACGAAAGAAAGCAAACTTGTAATAACCTTTATCTAAACACCCTAATTAAACTAAACTAAACCTAATTAACCTTAATTAAGCATGCTACAGTAAAAAAGTGAGGTGGAGATGAGGATAAGAATTGGTTTTTCCCATAAATAGAGGTGTTAGGTTAAATTAAACTGTTTTCCTCTTTGTTAGGGTGATCAGAGAGTGAGAGAGGCGATTTTGGAGGAGAAGAAGAAGGAGAGAAGGAGAAGGAGAAGAAGTGAAGGAGAAGTGTTGGGTTAGGCTTACCAAAGCTTGGGAGGCTTCCACGAACTTCAAAAAGGTATGCCAAGTCTTCATAATAACTCACACGAGCCTTGTGGGTGTTGGGCATCGACGTTGGTGTCAAATTCCCCGTCGAATTGCGACCTATTCAGAGGTTGAAGACGGCAATCGGTCGACCGGTGCCTGTGGGCAGTCGACCGATTCTATTATTATATTGATTTGCACCCGCAAACGGTTGAACGATGTCGAAGGACGGTCGACCGTTATGCCAGATTTCTGCGGGAAAAAGGGTTTAATGCTGTTATCGGTCGAACGGATCCACTTCGCCGGTCGACCGAAACAATGAGAATAGGTCGGTTGGGGATTTTGACTTATTAAACGGTCGAACATCCTTAACCTGGTTCGACCGATCTATTCGATGCTAAGTCGGTTGGGAGCTTTGACCATCAAAACGGTCGATCCCTCTTTAACTTTCGGTCGACTTACTGAGCATTTTAAATAAGCAGTAGAGTGCCAGTGATGTTTCGGTCGAACTGTATCTCAGTTCCGGTCGACCGAATATTACTTGGGCAAAATGCTGGGAATCTCTGTTATCGGTTAAACGGATCATTGGTTCGACCGGTCAGATATATATAAATTATAAATATTGTATAGCGTAGACCATCCAAACTGTCGACCGCTAGATGACTTTTGTTCGACCGATGGGTCGGTAATTCGGTTGGCGTGGTTCGACCGAATGCGTTGTTTGTACTGTACCGAGTACTGTGTGGAAGACCGGTTGACCGGTGTGCTTGTAGCGGTCGACCGATCTGCCACAGGTTGGTGGATTTATCCTCACGCGAGCCATCGATTATAGGTCGACTACCGGCTCTGAGGCGATGGTCGATTACCGGCCTTGGGAGCGACGGATTTCACCATCGACGAGGGCGTATTATTGTTAGGCCTCTCATATCGTACGGGGTGTGAGAGATGATTGTCGTAAACCTTGGGTTGTTTGCTGGGGTTTGTCGGTAGGCCGAGGATGTTCCGGCAAGGTGCGCGTCTGGCGGCTCTTGGGGGAGCAGCGGCTGTCGTCTGGCCCGAGTTGTGAATTCGGCGGGTTGACTCGCTCCTGGGGTGGAGGCGTAGTATCGGGGGGCCTTTCTGGCGTTGCTTGTAGGAGCAGTGGTGTCGTCTGACCCTTGTGTGGCAGCGGTGGACTGACTTGACCGTTGTACGACAGGAGTGGTTCAGTACCACGGAGGCGGTGAGGGGTATTATTGTGGACCCGAGGCGGATGATCATGTGCATTGCATCATTGTTTTTAATTCCATTTTGTATTTTAGGAGGTTTGGCATATGGGGTTCCAGTAGGGAACTAATGCATGTTTGTTTGTTTACATTTCAGGTAGCGAGCAGCATTAGAGTCGAGGTGGTGACCGAGGAGGGTGCCCCCGGGATCTGATCCTGTGTTTGTCTATCTCTTCTTTTGAGGTGATTACATGTTGTATAGCTTTTGTTTGTAATCACAGTCAGTCTGTATGTTTGACTTCCACGTGGATCTTTTATATTATATATATTGGTTTATTTTTCGTGACGTGTCCCTTGTTGACCATTGACAATATTTTATATTGTTTAAATTTTCCGCTGTTTTCGGGGACGTTACAATTTGGTATCAGAGCATTGATCCCGGCGTACTTGTCCAAAGAAACCACCTTTGAGTTAGGAATTAGGTCATAGAGGATCATGCATGCATAAAGTATATTGATGATTGTCTTGTTTCCTTTGGCAGATGCCTCCTAGACGGGAGATGGTCGTCGCTCATACTCGCAGTGAGAGTGAGACTGAGAGGAATGAGGTTTGGGAGGAGGAGCGTCGGACGTTGTTCGATACGGTCGGATGTCTGACTGAGATGCTACAGTAGTAGGCAACACAGACGGGGCAGACGGTGACTGGTGCTATGCATGACCGGTTTATGCGCCAGCATCCGCCTACCTTTCTGGGGCAGTACGATGCAGAGGCAGCGGAGGAGTGGATCTTCACGATGCAGAAGATCTTTAGTGCAATCGGTTGTCCTCCAGAGGCGAAGGTGGGTCTGGCCACTTATGTTTTGGGTGATGCTGCGTCCAACTGGTGGAGGTCCACATCTACGGTGGTGTTTGCGGATAAAGATGATATAGCCTGGGAGGAGTTCGTTGGCGAGTTCAACGAGCAGTATTTTCCGCAGCATGTGCAGGATGCAAAGAGGGAGGAGTTTCTGAGCCTTCAGCAGGGAGACATGACCTTGGCAGGCTACATAGGGAATTTCAACGCCCTTGAGTGTTACTGGCCCGAGATGTACATCACCCAGGAGCAGAGGGCTGGGATGTTCGTCCGAGGGCTCCGGAAGCAGTTGAGGACGAAGGTGCTGACGCGTATGCCGAGCATGTTAGCCGATGTCGTGAAGAGTGCCACTGTTCTTGATCGTGACTAAGGGAGAACTATCAGGATGAGAGGAGGCCTTCGGGTAGGTTCTCTGGGAGGCCTGGAGGTCAGACTGGGGCAAATCCGGGCAAGAGGCCTCGGTGTGAGGGAGCAGGAGCTGCAGCACCCCGACCTGAGCCTTGTGGCGATTGTGGTAGGATTCACTCGGGGCAGTGTTTCCGCACCGGAGCTTGTCATGGGTGTGGCCAACTGGGCCACTTTATTAGGAGTTGCCCGAACCGAGGAGCTGGGCCGAGAAGACCACCGGGTTTACCAGCGCCAGGCAGAGGTGGGGGGGGGGGGGAGGTAGACCACCTTTTGGACGACAGCAGGGGCAGCGCACTGGCAGAGTTTTCACCATCCAGGCAGAGGAGGCTAGGGATGGAGGCACTGTCGTGGAAGGTACGCTTCTTGTTGCTGGTTCGGTAGCTAGGGTGCTTTTTATTGTGGCGCGACACACTCGTTCATCCTAAAGCGATTTACTGGAGTGTTGGGCTGTACCCTTGCGATGTTGACTGCCACCTTGGAAGTCAGCACACCCCTGGGTCTGGTGGGCACTGTGGGGAGATATGTCCCCGGCGCCACGGTTGTTTCGGGAGATCAGGAGTTTCCGGCCGAACTGGTCTTGCTACCGATGGAAGACTTTGATGTCATACTTGGGATGGATTGGCTGTCCCAATATGATGTTCGAGTCTTGTGCCGTGAGAAGAAGATTTTGATCCCGAGGAAAGGTTTGCCTGATATTCTGATCAGAGGGGTCAGAAACAGAGGAGGTCGCATTATTGTATCTGATGTGAGGGCTCAGAGGCTGTTACAGCAGGGTTGTGCAGCATTTTTAGCGACGCTTGTGGTTGCGGAGGCAGAGTCTCAGAGGTTAGAGGACATTGAGGTGGTGCAGGAGTTCGTGGATGTTTTTCCAGCGGAGATTCCAGGTTTACCACTACACCGAGAGTTGGAGTTTGGCATCGAGTTGGCAGTTGACACTACACCACAGTCGAAGGCTCCATACCGGATGACACCTGCTGAGTTGACATTCAGGCAGTATATTGATAGATTTGTGATTGTCTTTGTGGATGACATTTTGATCTATTCACCAGATGTGGAGCAGCATAAAGAGCATCTGAGGATTGTACTCAACATCTTGAGAGCTCAGCACTTATATGCTAAGTTCTCAAAGTGTGAGTTTTGGTTGGACAGAGTGGCATTCCTCTGACACATTGTATCGGCAGAGGGGATATCAGTGGATCCGGCAAAGGTGGAGGCAGTGAAACACTGTAGGGTCCCTACGAGCGTGACGGAGATTAGGAGTTTTGTTGGACTAGCAGGTTATTACCGTCGCTTCATCAAAGACTTCTCGAGACTGGCAGCACCACTGACGGCTCTAACACAGAAGGGAGTCACTTTTGTATGGTCGCACAAGTGCGAGGACAGCTTTCGGGAGCTGAAGAGACTGTTGACCACGGCACCAGTTTTGTCATTGCCGAGTGGCACTGGTGGATTTGTGATTTATAGCGACGCTTCAGGTATTGGCTTAGGATGTGTACTTATGCAGCACGGGAGGGTGATTGCGTACGCATCTAGACAGCTGAAGGTCCGTGAGAAGAATTACCCCACTCATGATTTGGAGTTAGCAGCAGTGGTTCACGCACTGAAGACCTGGAGACACTACCTCTATGGCGAGCAGTTTGAGGTGTTTACAGATCATCAGAGTCTGAAGTACCTGTTCTCGCAGAAAGAGCTGAATATGAGGTAGCGCAGATGACTTGTGTTCATTAAGGACTACGATTTCACTATCTCTTACCATCCGGCGAAGGCGAACACGGTTGCAGACGCTTTGAGCCAGAAGGTGGAGGTATCAGTAGCAGGCATATGCATTCAGGAGTGGCGACTGCTAGAGTCTTTAGCAGAGTGGAGACCATTTGCTGATAGCTCTGAGGGTGCAGTGATTGCATTATTGAGAGTAGAGCCTCAGAACAGTATCGACAATGATTCTTGCTCAAACTATAGACGAGGAGTTGAGCAGTTTGTTACAGTTAGTGGCTAGAGATGGGTCAGACTTCAGAGTTGGAGTTGATGGAGGTTTGAGATTCAGAGACCGTATTTGGGTGCCGATGACAGAGGACCCGAGACATGATATCATGGAGGAGGCACACAGATCGAGATATTCCATTCATCCAGGAAGCACCAAGATGTACAAAGATCTGCAGCGGAACTTCTGGTGGCGAGGGATGAAGAAGGACATTGCAGACTTTGTGTCGAGGTGTTTGGTCTGTCAGCAGGTGAAGATTGAGCACCAGAGACCAGCTGGGCAGATGCAGAGCATTGAGTTGCCCGAGTGGAAGTGGGAGCAGTGAAGATGGATTTTGTTATGGGGCTACCGAAGACACGGAGATTCCACGATGCGATTTGGGTTATAGTCGATCGACTGACCAAGTCGGCGCATTTCTTAGCTATTAAGACCACTCTTGCTCTGGATGGTCTAGCTAAGTTATATATTGAGGAGATTGTCAGACTTCATGGTGTACCAGTCAGTATCATTTCAGATAGAGATCCCAGATTCACTTCGCAATTTTGGGAGAGTCTACACAGAGCACTGGGGACACGCCTGAAGTTTAGCACAGCTTTCCACCCACAGACAGATGGCCAGTCAGAGCGGACGATACATACATTGGAGGACATGCTGAGAGCGTGCACACTCGACTGGGCTGGGCATTGGGATGAGCACTTGCCGCTGATAGAGTTCGCCTACAACAACAGCTACCACTCGAGTATTGGGATGGCACCATATGAGGCATTATACGGGAGGCCGTGTAGATCGCCGGTATGCTGGAGTGATGTGGGCGAGAGATAGCTAGTTGGACCTGATATTATACAGTTATATTCAGAGAAGGTCGACGTGATCAGGAGACGACTAGCTACAGCACAGAGCAGGCAGAAGAGTTATGCTGATACGCGGAGGCGTGAGGTGACTTTTGATGCAGGAGATCATGTCTTCCTGAAGATCTCACCTTCCAGAGGGGTGATGAGATTCGGGAAGAAGGGGAAGCTGAGTCCAAGGTATGTCGGACCTTTTTAGATATTGGATCGAGTCGGGGAGGTGACATATAGGATTGCTTTACCGCCACAGTTTGCAGGACTTCACAACGTCTTCCATGTATCTATGCTGAGGAAGTACGTGGCCGATCCAGCGCATGTGATAGAGATAGCAGTACCAGATATCCAGCAGGATTTGTCGTTATATGAGAGACCAGTTGAGATTGTGGATCAGATGGTACATAAGCTCAGGAGGAGAGTGATTCCGATGGTGAAAGTCAGGTGGCAGCATCACAGTATCAGAGAGGCTACCTGGGAGATCGAGGAGGACGCCAGGAGGCAGTATCCAGAGTTATTCCGGTAAGTCAGTTGTTTCGAATTTTGCAGACGAAATTCCTTAAAGGAGGGTAGATTGTAATAACCATAATCTAAACACCCTAATTAAACTAAACTAAACCTAATTAACCTTAATTAAGCATGCTACAGTAAAAGAGTGAGGTGGAGATGAGAATAAGAATTGGTTTTTCCTATAAATAGAGGTGTTAGGTTAAATTAAACGTTTTTCCTCTTTGTTTGGGTGATTAGAGAGTGAGAGAGGCGATTTTGGAGGAATGAAGAAGGAGAGAAGGAGAAGGAGAAGGAGAAGAAGTGAAGGAGAAGTGTTGGGTTAGGCTTGCCAAAGCTTGGGAGGCTTCCACGAACTTCAAAAAGGTATGTCAAGTCTGCATTATAACTCACACGAGCCTTGTGGGTGTTGGGGATCGACGTTGGTGTCGAATTCCCCATCGAATTGCAACCTATTCAGAGGTTGAAGACGGCAATCGGTCGACCGGTGCCTGTGGGCAGTCGACCGATTCTATTATTATATTGATTTGCATCCGCAAACGGTCGAACGATGTCGAAGGACGGTCGACCATTATGCCAGATTTCTGCGGGAAAAAGGGTTTAATGTTGTTATCGGTCGAACGGATCCACTTCGCCGGTCGACCGAAACAATGAGAATAGGTCGGTTGGGGATTTTGACTTATTAAACGGTCGAACTTCCTTAACCTGGTTCGACCGATATATTCGATGCTAAGTCGGTTGGGAGCTTTGACCATCAAAACGGTCGACCGCTCTTTAACTTTCGGTCGACCGACTGACCATTTTAAATAAGCAGTAGAGTGCCTGTGATGTTTCAGTCGAACTGTATCTCAGTTCCGGTCGACCGAATATTACTTGGCCAAAATGCTGAGAATCCCTGTTATCGGTTGAACGGACCCTTGGTTCGACCGGTCGGATATATATAAATTATAAATATTGTATAGCGTAGACCATCCAAACGGTCAACCGCTAGATGACTTTTGTTCGACCGATGGGTCGGTAATTCGGTTAGCGTGATTCAACCGAATACGTTGTTTGTACAGTACCGAGTACTGTGTGGAAGACCGGTTGACTGGTGTGCTTGTAGCGGTCGACCGATCTGCCGCAGGTTGGTGGATTTATCCACACGCGAGCCATCGATTATAGGTCGATTACCGGCTCTACGACGACGGTCGATTACCGGCCGTGGGAGCGACGGATTTCACCTTCGACGAGGGCGTATTATTGTTGGGCCTCTCATATCGTACGGGGTGTGAGAGATGATTGCCGTAAACCTTGGGTTGTTTGTTGGGGTTTGTTGGTAGGCCTAGGATGTTCCGGCAGGGTGCGCGTCTGGCGGCTCTTGGGGGAGCAGCGGCTATTGTCTGGCCCGAGTTGTGCATTCGGCGGGCTGACTCGGTCCTGGGGTGGCGGCGTAGTACCGGGGGGGCCTTTCTGGCGGTGCTTGTGGGAGCAGTGGTGTCGTCTGACCCTTGTGTGGCAGCGGTGGACTGACTTGACCCTTGTGCGACAGGAGTGGTTCAGTATCGCGGAGGCGGTGAGGGGTATTATTGTGGCCCCGAGGTGGATGATCATGTGCATTGCATTGCATTGCATTGTTTTTAATTCCATTTTGTATTTTAGGAGGTTTGGCATACGGGGTTCCAGTAGGGAAGTCATGGATGTTTGTTTGTTTACATTTCAGATAGCGAGCAACATTAGAGTCGAGGTGGTGACCGAGGAGGGTGCCCCCGTGATCTGATCCTGTGTTTGTCTATCTCTTCTTTTGAGGTGATTACATGTTGTATAGCTTTTGTTTGTAATCACAGTCAGTCTGTATGTTTGACTTCCACGTAGATCTTTTATATTTTATATATTGGTTTATTTTCCGTGACGTGCCCCTTGTTGACCATTGACGGTCTTTTATATTGTTTAAATGTTCCACTGTTTTCGGGGACGTTACAAAACTGCACCAAGAGAAGACAGGAAATCTGGATTCGGCTTCCATTTCATGAGAGCAGTATAGGGAACAAGGCTACCATAGGGAGCAAGTGGAGTGATTGACATCATTTCATGCTCATATTTGTATCTTATATCCATTATCATTCACCTAAACAATGCTATGTCACGAGTTTTATGTTTAGATTTCAGGAATAAATAGGTTTGAAGAGATGAAGCATAAAAGGACCCAAAAGCTGTGAAAAAGGACTGAATTGTGAGATCTGGGGACCAAGATGCAAGGAAAAAAGGACCTGATTGCAAGACAGAAGGACCTAAGAGCAAAACAGAATACTCCACACCATCATGGGGAGTATTTTACCAATTCGATTCGGGTCGGAGCTCCAACAAGTCAAGTAACCGCATCAAAGACCAACAATACCATCCAGGAAAGCCTCCAAGAAAGCCCAGACGAATCCGGACCCTGTAGACCGCCAATTGGCGGTCTGGAACCGCTAATTGGCGGTCCAGGTGGATCCGAATCCGTTTAGCTTTTTCTGGTGTGTGTATTAGAGCGTTCTTATTCTATTTATGGTATTTGTTTAGTCCCACATCGGGGGATTGTCCCGGTTTAGCTTTTTCCATGGCTATAAATAGAACTCTTCACCTTCCATTGTAATCACTCCATGCTTGTGGCCATTCTCCCTAAATTGAAGTGGAAGCCTTGAAGCAAGAAACTCAATAGGGAGATGCTACTGGTCTTGTGAGTCTTCAATTAATAAAATTTTCTTTGTTTTGTGCTTCTTTTATTGTTGATGCATGTTTTAGTTTAATTGTCTTTTATTAAATCTAGCTTAGTTAATATGCCTTCTTATTTTAGTGTAATAGTTAGGGTAATGTGTAGTGAGTAAAACCACTCCCCTTTTGGGGGGGTGGAGATGATTATCATATAAGCAATTAAGGAAGGAAGGATGTTTATGTTAAAATGTGTTGATTAATATGAATGCATACTTGCTTGTTAGAATAGAACACTTCACTAGATGGGTTTTGCCATGATAAGTAGACACCTCCCATACTTGTTTAGTTTCTTAAATAACCAGCTTGTGTTTATGAATGTTAATCAAAATAGGTTAGTGATTTAATTGATGGGTTTTGCCATGATAAGTAGACACCTCCCATACATGCAAACACTACCTACACTTGTGCCTGTAGGAAGATATTTTTGCCTCCTTATTGTGTATGTGTAGTCACTCCACCCCCTAAGGGGTCTCTCTCTCTTACTGATTTCTCCATAGTGTCAAGTTTCTCTAGCTTAGTTGAAGTATTCGTTTGTTTTATTTCCTTCGCATTTGCTTCTACGTGTTAGCATAGTTTAGGTTAGCATAAACAACTTTCTTCCATCTTTCTTTGCCACTTGATTTCTGATAAGCAAGAGCAAGCTCACCTCCCTGAGGACGACCCGTACTTGCCACCGCTTCATCGCGGCCGTGCACTTGCGGTAGAAATATAAAACGTTCAACAAGTTTTTGGCGCCGTTGCCGGGGAGGTGCCAGTCCAGACTCTTGTTTGGACGATTCGAGTGGATTTAATTTGTTTTTTGTAGTTGTTCTTTGTTTCAGGAGACTGGGAATAGCAAGGGAAGGCTTCTAGAAAAATTGCAAGGCTAGCTGGGCACTTCAGACCGCCAATCAGCGGTCTGAGACCGCTAATCAGCGGTCGGGTAAGCTCAGTTCACCTTATAGTTTTTTGTGGTTGTTAGACTAATTGATATAGTAATCTGGGACTCCATTTGTGCATGTTCTGACTCTTAGATTGCTCCCAGATTAATAATCAAACTTCCCTTAAGCAACTTGGACCCTAAAACTCAAAGCAAAAGATTAGGCATTCTTTTTGTTTAGGCCATGCATCATGTATGTGACTTAGGCACTTAGATTGTCTTTTATCTTAGCTTTATTTTCTGTTGCTGAGAGCTGGCGTGAGGTACGCACCTTCTACTCTCATTCATGCATTTCGTATGAACATGCATTAGTTAGTAGGAAGTGCATTGCAACAAGTGTGAGTTGAGCGTTGTTTGGAGTGTTGATTGCTAGATTTAGGACTCCAAAACGCTACTAAGGAGGGGCTGTCCCGTAAAAGATAAGGTGGGGGATTTCATCACCCTTTCCTTCACCCCAAAAACCACACTAATCAAGAGCCTAATTTTAAAATCAAGTAGACATTGGCCCTAAGGATCTTGGACGCATTAGGAGAGTGATCCGGTCCCGACCGTCATGACCTGATCGGCGTTGCCCACTTTGTCGATAGTAGGAGAGACGAGATCCCCGGATCTTGGCTCACTTGCTGGGCTTTGTGGTCCTCGTTGTAGGGAGGTGAGGCGTGTTGAGCCCGTGTGACCTCGAAGTTAGGCGTCGTCTAGCTGTAAGGACCTATAGCGACCTTAGGATTGTTTGAGCCTTGTTTGCTTGTGTGCTTCTACCTGTACCCATCCGCCGTAGCTTAAGGACTTCTTCCCTTCTCTCCTGAGTCATTCTTTCTCTCCTGTGTTCCCTCGTCTTCTCTTCTACATACATTCTTCATTTGAAAAAAAAAGAAAAAAAAGAAAAGAAAAAAAGAGAGTTGTGGTTTGTGTGTGCACCTTTGTGCATGCTATCGTGGACACGAGACGAGAGTGGTCGTTTGACGAGGAGCGTTGTCATTCCGGCTTCGGTCATCGATTTCTCGACACCTTCCTCCTCTCGTGTCGCACGTAGTTCGGGTCCAATGGCTGCTAATTTCCGTGAGGAGGAGCAGTTGCTGGACCCACCTGTTCCACCTGTGCTTCCAGTTGTCGTTCCCATACCTCTTCGTGATCGATGCTACCCGAGCCGTACAGCTCTGCCCTCATGCATCGTATTGCCAGAGGCAAATGGGAACCATTTTGAGGTCAAGCCTCAGTTTATTTCCATGCTCCCTCATTTCACTGGGAAAGGTGACCCCTATATCTTTCTCAGGGAATTTGAGGAGGTCTGTGCTATGTTCAAACTACAACAACTTAGCACAGACTCCATTCATCTTAGGCTTGTCCCCTTTGCGCTTAAGGATGACGCCAAGAAGTGGTTGTACAGCAACCAGGCGAATGCCTTCAGGACTTGGGATGAGTTTCAGTCTGCATTCCTCAAAAAGTATTTTCCAAATCATCGGACTCAAAAATTGAGGAACGAAATCAATTCGTTCTATCAACATGAGACTGAATCATTTCATGCATACTTAGAGCGGTTCAAGGAGCTACTATCCTCATGCCCTCACCATGGCATTGAGTTGTGGCGCCTGTGTCAGATTATCTACGAGGGTCTTCACATTCCATCCCGAACGCTCCTTGAGTCCATGTGTCAAGGAGAGTTCTTGGGAAAGGATGAAAGGGAGGCATGGGCTTTCCTAGAAGACCTCGCCGAGAAAACAATGCAATGGGAGAGTGTGAGGGAACCACCTGCATCATCTAGTATAGGAGCGAGGATCGCGAATGCAAACTCGACTAGATCGGGTTCCGCATTTGCTGTCGATTCCACTACGGCCACCGAGGCGCGCATGGCGGCCTTAATGCGCCATATGGATTCGATTGAGCTCCAAAACCAGCACGATGTATCTCATGTGTCTGCATCTGGTTCAGTTCCATGTCATTTATGTGGTAGGATAGGTCATATAGGGGGTGAGTGGGCATCCATTCCTCCTGAGATGGAACATGTAAATGCCAACTATGATAGATCCAGGAATGACCCATATTCATCATCATATAACCCTGGATGGAGGAACCACCCTAATTTTTCATGGAACCATAACAATGCCCCAGGTGGTCCTTCAAACTTTTCTCGACCACCTAACCGACCACACTACCCTCCCATGCATTCACAGTCTCATCAGCCACCCCAAAGTCAGTATACCAACCAACCAGGTTTCCCAAATTCTAACAACTTGGAAACCCGGTTTAATTCGCTTGAGAACTTAACTCGTGGACTTGAGAACTCTGTAAAAAACTTTATGTCATCCACGAGTCAAGTTCTCACTTCGAATCAGCAGACCATCAAATCTCTCGAGCTTCAGATGGGTCAGTTGGCTCAGTCTGTACATGAGAGAGAGAGAGGGAGCCTGCCTAGCCAACCTGTGGCTAACCCCCATGCTCAACAGCACTCGAACATGCAAAATGCAAGTTCAAGACCACAGGGGGGGGCAAGTGAACTACGTGGAAGAACCTGTGGACCATGTTAATGCCATTGTGACCCTGAGAAATGGGAAGCAGGTCAACAACCACGTATCACTGCCAGAAAATCCATCTGTGCCACCCCTTTGTGGGAATGATGGTGAGGAAGAGGCCGAGGGTGAGAGTAATACACCAAAGCCTCCTTCTCCGGCTCCGCCCAAGACATACCTACCAAGAGCTCCTTATCCTAGTAGGTTGTCTAAGAAACAGAGTGACAGTGTGGATAAGATGATGGAGATATTTAAGAAAGTGAATGTCAACATTCCTTTGTTAGACATGATTCAACAAATACCTCCATATGCAAAATTCCTGAAGGATCTCTGTACAACTAAGAGGAAAACCAATGTCCCTAGCAAAGCCTTTTTGGCGGCTAATGTGAGTTCGATCATCTCGAACCCAACATACATAAAATTGAAGGACCCGGGCAGTCCAACAATTTCATGTATCATTGGGGACTCTCGCATTAACAATGTTTGGCTAGATCTAGGGTCGGCGGTTAACCTCTTACCTGCTTCTGTGTATCAACGATTAAGCCTAGGCACTCTCAAGCCTACGAAAACAACTTTGCAGTTGGCTGATCGTTCGATCAAAGTCCCGTTGGGGGTCATTGAAGATGTCCTAATCAAGGTCGGTGATTTCATATTTCCTGTTGATTTCGTCGTCCTTGAGACCGAACCAATTAAGACTACCCACTCTCAGATTCCATTGATTTTGGGTAGACCTTTTTTGGCGACGTCAAATGCCTTGATCAATTGTCGTACTGGACTCATGAAATTGTCGTTCGGGAACTTGACCGCGACATTCCATGTGTTCAATATGGCTAGGCAGCCGACATCTTCCGAGGACCCCATGGAAGTCAATCTTATCCGGGACTTGGAAGAAGAATTGGAAGAAGAGTACCCCCTGATTCATGAGAATTTAAATGATTACTTCATGGATGAGTCTGATCGTGAAGAGGACGGGGGTGAGTTGAGCAATGATGTGCATGTTGTTCAGTACATGCGAGCTCCTCCTATCTTACATCTCGAGCTAGATATCACGCCTCGCCTGGAGGAGCCACCCACACCTGAGCTCAAAGAACTCCCCAAGGAATTGAAACACGTTTTTCTTGGTCCCGATAGGTCATTTCCGGTGATTATTTCATCGACGTTGACTGGTGATCAGGAAGAACGGTTGATTCAAGTCCTAAAGGAGCACAAATCAGCCATTGGGTGGTCCTTGAGTGACATCAAAGGGATAAGTCCCGACGTCGTGCAGCACCACATCTTTATGGAGGATGAGGCACGACCACGTCGTGACCCACAGAGGCGTTTAAATCCAGCCATGACAGAAGTAGTTAAGAAAGAGATCATCAAGTGTTTAGATCATGGCATCATTTTTCCCATTTCGGACAGTACTTGGGTAAGTCCTGTCCAGGTTGTGCCCAAGAAGTCGGGTATCACCGTTGTCCAGAATGACAACAATGAGCTTGTACCCACACGACTTCAAACTGGGTGGCGAGTGTGTATTGACTATAGGAAGTTGAACGCGGTCACGCGTAAGGACCACTTCCCTCTACCTTTCATCGACCAGATGTTGGAGAGACTCGCCGGGCACGCCTATTACTGTTTCCTTGATGGTTATTCGGGGTACAATCAAATCCCAGTCGCCCCCGAAGACCAGGAGAAAACCACGTTCACTTGTCCTTTTGGGACGTTTGCCTATAGACGGATGCCTTTTGGGCTATGCAATGCACCTGCAACATTCCAACGTTGCATGTTAAGTATCTTTTCCGATATGGTCGAGAACTTCCTTGAGATCTTCATGGATGATTTCTCGGTTCATGGCACCTCCTTTGATGAGTGCTTGCACCACTTGAGCCTTGTTCTCAAAAGGTGTTCGGAAACGAACTTAGCCCTTAATTGGGAAAAGTGTCATTTCATGGTCACAAAAGGCATCGTGTTGGGTCACGTGGTATCTTGTGATGGTATCGAGGTGGATAGGGCAAAGATTGAGCTTATTTCTAAGCTTCCGCCACCCACCTCGGTAAAAGAAATCCATTCATTCCTTGGACACGCCGGTTTTTACCGGCGATTCATTAAGGATTTCAGCAAGATAGCTCGTCCTTTGACGAGCTTGCTTGCTAAAGGAACCTCCTTTGAGTTCACACCCGAGTGCCTGACTGCTTTTGAGTTTCTGAAGCGTGAGTTGACCTCCGCTCCTATTATTAAGGCACCGGTGTGGACTCTACCGTTCGAGCTGATGTGTGATGCTTCTGATTACGCGATAGGAGCGGTTTTGGGTCAGAAAGTCGACAAATTGTCTCATGTGATCTATTATGCAAGTCGTACTCTCAATGACGCCCAACTCAACTACTCCGTTACTGAGAAAGAGTTCCTCGCGATCATATTTGCGTTGGAAAAATTTCGTCAGTACCTCATAGGGTCGCATGTTATCATCTACACTGATCACTCAGCTCTTCGCTACCTTTTGTCTAAAAAGGATGCGAAACCCCGTCTCTTACGTTGGATCTTGTTGTTACAAGAATTCGACCTTGAAATACGGGACAAGAAGGGATGCGAGAATGTCGTGGCTGATCACCTATCTCGCATCCCCATCGATCTTTCACCAGATCCACCGGTGAACGAGTTTTTTCCTGATGAGAACCTTATGGCAATAGCCTCACCTCCCAGGTTCGCTGACATTGTGAACTATTTAGCAACTGGGGAGGTGCCGGCTCATTGGAGACACAGTGAGACAGCGAAGTTCAAGTCGTTAGTCAAGCACTTCTATTGGGATGATCCATACTTATTTAAGTATTGTGCTGATCAAATCATAAGGAGGTGCATTCCTGACGACGAGATTCAGAGTGTCTTGTCCTTTTGCCATAAGGAGGCATGTGGTGGGCACTTCGGTGCCAAGAAAACCGCTGCCAAAGTACTCCAATGCGGTTTTTACTGGCCCACGTTGTTCCAAGACGCTTTTGCATTTTGCAAAGCTTGCGATAGGTGCCAACGTGTGGGCCGCATTGGTAGACGAGATATGATGCCACTCAATCCCATCTTAGTGGTTAACATCTTTGATGTTTGGGGAATTGACTTCATGGGTCATTTCCCCGTGTCCCATGGTCACACTTACATCCTGGTGGCGGTCGATTATGTGTCAAAGTGGGTTGAAGCAATCCCCACTCGCACTAACGATCGCAAGGTTGTGATCAAATTTCTTAAAGAACACATCTTCTCGAGGTTTGGGACACCTCATTGTATCATAAGTGATCGGGGGACACACTTTGTGAACCGATCCCTTGAGGCAGTGCTGAGGAAATACTCCATCACGCACAAGTTGGCCACACCTTATCATCCTCAAACCTGTGGCCAGGTGGAAATTTCCAACCGTCAACTCAAGCAAATTCTTGAGAAAACGGTTAATGCTTCAAGGAAAGATTGGTCGGTCAAGCTTAATGATGCATTGTGGGCTTTCCGCACTGCATTTAAAACCGACCTTGGCATGTCCCCCTACCGGCTAGTTTATGGCAAAGCTTGCCATCTTCCGGTAGAACTTGAGCACCGGGCTTTATGGGCAATCAAACAACTTAACATGAGTCTTGATGTTTCCGGTGCCAATCGCAAGTTAGACCTCAACGAGTTGGAGGAGTTGAGAAATGAAGCTTATGAGAATGCCAAGATCTGCAAGTCCCGCACTAAAATTTTCCACGATCGCTTGGTGCGAATCAAAACCTTCGAGGTGGGACAAAAGGTCTTGTTGTATAATTCTCGCCTCCACTTGTTTCCGGGGAAACTGCGGAGCCGTTGGTCAGGTCCCTTCATTGTTTTAACCGTCTCCCCTCATGGGGCGGTTGAGATTCAAAATCCTAGGAATGGGGACGTGTTCAAAGTTAATGGACAACGTCTCAAACCATACTTGGAAGGGACCACGGCAGAGGTCGAGGTGGAAGTCGTGCCTTTGCACGAACTCCCCACGGATGTGGTCACTTGATGTGATCCATCCATCCATTTGTTTGTACATATCAGTGTTTTGTTGTGAAAAAAACAAAAAAACAAAAAAAAAACAAAAAAATTGGAAGACCTATGTGATATTTGCCCTTTCCCTTGCTTAAAAACGCGTCTTCCCCTGACCTACGCATTATTCCAGCAAAGGAAAACGCGTTTCCTCTCCAGATCTAGTCTTCACCGAAATTTCGTCTCCAGATCCACTGAACAGACTGCTAAATAGCGGTTTGGAACCGCCGTTCAGCGGTCAGTTGTTCTCAGTTTCAACTTTTTCTTCGTATGGGGGTTGTATTTTGGGAGTCTTAGTTCGTTGAGTGGTTCGGAGTCCGTGTTGCTTCTGGAATCGGCGTGGGGTGTTCTTCCCTCCGCTCGTTCCGTGATTCGTCTTCGCCGTCGTGTGCCTCGCCGCTAAAGCTCGCCAAGGTAGGTTCAGGTATGGCCAGCCATCATTTAATTCCAGAACTCAATTTTGCCTCCCTGATTCGCGAATTCGGAGAACCCTTCTACGATCGAATCGTAGCTAAAGGGTGGTACCATTTATTGTATGAGGGCGATGAATCCATGTACGTAGAGCCTCTCGTACATGAATTCTTTGCTAAACTCGAGCGTGACCAGACCGGTCCACTCGAGTTCAGTATCACTCTCAGAGGGGTGAAACACACCGTGACACCCCAGCTAATCTCCGACGCGACTGGGATCCCCTTGGTTGATGAGTTCGCACCCACCCACGATATCAATTTTTATCGATCTATGCTTAGGCGTGGGCAACCTATTTCATCACATGGGGGAGTACCTAATGCGCACATTTACTCCAATGTGCACATTGTAGCCAGGTGGGTATGTAGAAATATGTTGGGCCAAGAGCGGACCTCCACATTTTTCACACCTAGTTTGCGAATCGTGTATAGTCTGATGGACGGTTCACCACACTGCATTTGTCGAACATTGTTCGACGTTTTAGTGAACGCCAGGCTGAAAGATATACACTGTTTGCCGACTCTGGTTACCAAATTGTGTGGCATGTTGGACACCCCACGATTTGAGCGCATGCTGAGGCACCAAGGCACCGACCTCGAGGTAGCGAAGATGACCCCGTCATTTCGCCATTGCCTTCCTGAGGCATGGGTGCCTGACTATATGGAGGAGGATGTTAGGGCCAGTTCCTCAAGCTCGTCTGTGAGCTCAGGAACGCTCTTTAACACCGACATTTCTGAGATGGCGGTCGAGCAGCAGAACGTTATCTTAGCCAAGCAAAACCGGAAGATCTATAGGAAGTTGTCGGCTCTGGAGAGAGGTGCCTCTTCAGGCACTTCTGGCCGTCGTCCTTAGTCCGGTACACCCTATCCATGCATTGGCACCATTTTGCCATACATTGAGGACAATGCATGGATTAGGTGTGGGGGGGGGGGTGTTTTCACGTTTGTACATAGTTTGTGTCTTTTTTTTGTTTTGTTGTTTTCTTTTGTGTGCATTGTTAGGGTCATGTTAGTGTGCCGCATTTAATATCGATATATCTGCTTGCCATGATCCTTGGGTGACTTGTCTTCTTTTGCTTGCCTAGTGCTTTAAAATTTTCACATTTCTTTCAAAATCTTCATGTGTTTGCGAAAGAAAATGTTTTTGTGGGTTTTGCGTGTGTTTAGCATGTGCAAAACCGTTGAGAGGCAAAGTAAAAAGAAAGCTCCCAAAATTGTCTTGAACTTGATGCATTAGGATTTCTAGTTTACTGGCTTTAGGTCTTATCGAGTCGTTAGGATGCACCCCGGTTTTCCCTCGGGGGGCGTGTAATCATAGGGTTTCAGTACTCAAACATTTAAAGAAGTCCACCCTGAACCTAGTGAGTCAAATAATTCGTGTCTGTTAGTATAAGGAAGTTTGTCGTAGTGAAGGGCCCTTAATCTCTTTTTGTGAAACTTAAGTGTAGGGGTTTTGGTTCCCATGTAGATAAATAAGTGGTGTTCTCTCTTCTCGCACGGCTCCTATCACTCGGGAAAGTAGGTCTGAGGGGACTTTGTGCCTGGTGCTTTCGAGTCATCTGACTTGGGATGCACCGACCGAACTCCCATTACACGGGTGGTAGGGATCGCCCTATGTGGAGATTTGGGGGAAGGTGTACGTGATAGTGTAAGTCCTCATAGGCAATGATGCACGAAACCTGGCCCTGGGAGAATCAAACACCAACCAATAAAATGCTCCAAAGAAAAAAAAAGAAAAAAAAGAGTCAAATAAGAACCAAAATGGACTTTACACGTTGTATCACATTCAGAAGTTAAGGTTGCCCATATCTTTCACTTAATTCCTTAGTTAACTCTCACGAATAACTCATTAGGCTAGGTGTGTGGACTGATTACATATATAGAGTCGACCCGTAGTATTACCGCATCCCATGATCGACAAAATAAGTCCAACGAGTCGTGTAGCTAGATTGATTAATGCATCTTGTTCGGATTTTGTGGGTATATCCGCTGAAAACCCTCAGGAGACAACACTCCTCCTCCTTGGCGACAAGGAGGTTTAACGGCTTGTTGCACGTGCTAAGTGCAACCGTGATTCCTACGAAAGTGAGTTAGGATTTCTTGTTTTTCGTACGCTTTTCTCTTTCTTTGTTTTGCTCGGGACTAGCAAAAGTTAGGTGTGGGGGTATTTGATTGACATCATTTCATGCTCATATTTGTATCTTATATCCATTATCTTTCACCTAAACAATGCTATGTCACGAGTTTTATGTTTAGTTTTCAGGAATAAATAGGTTTGAAGAGATGAAGCATAAAAGGACCCAAAAGCTGTGAAAAAGGACTGAATTGTGAGATCTGGGGACCAAGATGCAAGGAAAAAGGACCTGATTGCAAGACAGAAGGACCTAAGAGCAAAACAGAATACTCCACACCATCATGGGGAGTATTTTACCAATTCGATTTGGGTCGGAGCTCCAACAAGTCAAGTAACCGCATCAAAGACCAACAATACCATCCAGGAAAGCCTCCAAGAAAGCCCAGACGAATCCGGGCCCTGTAGACCGCCAATTGGCGGTCTGGAACCGCTAATTGGCGGTCCAGGTGGATCCGAATCCGTTTAGCTTTTTCTGGTGTGTGTATTAGAGCGTTCTTATTCTATTTATGGTATTTGTTTAGTCCCACATCGGGGGATTGTCTCGGTTTAACTTTTTCCATGGCTATAAATAGAACTCTTCACCTTCCATTGTAATCACTCCATGCTTGTGGCCATTCTCCCTAAATTGAAGTGGAAGCCTTGAAGCAAGAAACTCAATAGGGAGATGCTACTGGTCTTGTGAGTCTTCAATTAATAAAATTTTCTTTGTTTTGTGCTTCTTTTATTGTTGATGCATGTTTTAGTTTAATTGTCTTTTATTAAATCTAGCTTAGTTAATATGCCTTCTTATTTTAGTGTAATAGTTAGGGTAATGTGTAGTGAGTAAAACCACTCCCCTTTTAGGGGGGTGGAGATGATTTTCATATATGCAATTAAGGAAGGAAGGATGTTTATGTTAAAATGTGTTGATTAATATGAATGCATACTTGCTTGTTAGAATAGAACACTTCACTAGATGGGTTTTGCCATGATAAGTAGACACCTCCCATACTTGTTTAGTTTCTTAAATAACCAGCTTGTGTTTATGAATGTTAATCAAAATAGGTTAGTGATTTAATTGATGGGTTTTGCCATGATAAGTAGACACCTCCCATACATGCAAACACTACCTACACTTGTGCCTATAGGAAGATATTTTTGCCTCCTTATTGTGTATGTGTAGTCACTCCACCCCCTAAGGGGTCTCTCTCTCTTACTGATTTCTCCATAGTGTCAAGTTTCTCTAGCTTAGTTGAAGTATTCGTTTGTTTTGTTTCCTTCGCATTTGCTTCTACGTGTTAGCATAGTTTAGGTTAGCATAAACAACTTTCTTCCATCTTTCTTTGCCACTTGATTTCTGATAAGCAAGAGCAAGCTCACCTCCCTGAGGACGACCCGTACTTGCCACCGCTTCATTGCGGCCGTGCACTTGCGGTAGAAATATAAAATGGAGAGTCCCTTCTAGACATGGAAGTTGTGCAAAGGCAAATGGGAAAGGGGTGGGACTCTTGTCGGTAGACAGTACACATGTATGAAAAATGGTGGAAAGAAAACTCTTGTGTATTAGTTTTTCTTTATGCTCATATACTTATTATAATTTGTTTTTATTTATTGTAGTACCCCAATGGCATTATATTTTTTATAGTCCAACCACAGCCCCGACTAATGTCATTTAGGATTGCACACCGTCATGTTTGAAGAGGAGCTTGAAAGCATATTTGGCCGCCTAATTGCCGATGGAGAGCTATTGCTGAACCCGTATGAGGCTGTGAAGAAGAAGCTCCTCTTGAAGTGGAGTGCATCATCTTACTTCAGCAATGACAGCAATAACCCTAGGGCTGACATGGCGGACTCAAGGGAGCATGTGGTTGACCTTGAGATTCAACGAAGTTTTGAGCCCATGGTCAGAGGGAGCAGCAAGCGCAAACAAAGAATTCCTCCTTCAACCATGGTGTTGAGTGATGGTCGATTTTTGTTGCCAATGTGTTGAAAGAGAGAGTTTGTAAGGCAAAGCAGTTTAAGATAGCAACTTGTATGCAGATGGTACAGGAGTGTAGTTTAACCTCAAATGACACTACAAAACTAATGTGGTATGTGTGAGAACCTAATCCTAATTTTTTAGGATAATTAGGTTTAATGCTAATCCTAATCCTTTAAGTTATTTGTTTGGATTGAAGGCTTGTGATTGACTGAGGTGGAGGCTTGGGATTGGTTGAAGCTGAGGTGAGAGGTTTTTGGGTGCAAAACTCTTCTCTTCTTCATTCTTCTTCCCTAATCTCTCTCAGTGGTTGGGCTTTTCGTGTTTGTGATCGACGAAGAAGAAGGAAGGGGTTGTGAAGTCATCAAGAGTTTGGGATCGTCGTTCACTAGTGGAGTTTGCCGGTTTTTGAACTAAATCGTGGAAGCGCTAGCCGTTGGTTCTTCAAAGGTTTCTTCAAGCCTTGAGGTATGTCAAGCTTTACATTGATACTCATCCTTTCGTGAGTGTTGGAGTGGTCGACGGTAGGCCGGATGGCTCGTCGGACCTGTGCAGTAGTTTTCTGCACTGTAACAGTCGACCGGTAGTTTGGTTCGGTCGACCGGTTGTAGTGTAATTTTGGGCAATATCTGTTGCACCGGTCGAACGATACCCTAGGGTGGTCGACCAGTGGTGCAATTCTAGCAAGATAAAGAGGCTCTGCGTGTTTTCGGTCGAACGGGTCCCCTTTGCCGGTCGACCAAAAGCACTGTCGTAGGTCAGTTGGGGCGTTGACTATCTAAATGGTTGACCGCCTGTTTGACTCGTTTGACTGACGACTTAAGTTAACTTAAAGGTCTTTCGACCGGAAGAATTTTTTTCGGTCGACCGTGTAGTGTGGATTGATGATGTGTTTTACTGGTGGAATTTGGTCGAACGGGCCGCTTTGCCATTCGACCGGTTGTGCAGTTTGTTTGTTGTGCTTTCTGGCATCGACCATCCAAACGGTCAACCGCCAATTGACCTTGTTCGACCATTGGGTCGCTATGTTCGTTTGTGTGGTTCGACCGGCCAGTTGGACGGTAGAGCTGTCGGTGTGCACTGGAGAAAGCCGAACTACCGTTGTACCTTTCGCGGTCGACCGTTTCTGCCAGTTTCTGTGTTTTGTGTTTTTGTGTGTACGCCTGAAGGTGGCTCGTCTCTCCGCTTCCCATGGCCAACGGCACGGACTGTCGTCCGATAGCGGTGTGTGTGTGCTTCATTGAAGGCGGCTCGTCTCTCCGGCTCCCTTGGGCAACGACACGGACTGTCGGCCTGATATCTTTATGTTGTATTTCCTTGTTGTTTGATGTTGTGGTTGTGAAACTGTGGCTCCGGTATATGATGCAAAACCGTGGCTCCGGTAACACTGAGGCAAGAGTGTGGTTGTTGGCCGTGATTTGGACCGGCGGTGCCTTGTGTGCACGTGTGTTGGTAGGGTTGGGGTGAGAGGACCCTTGAGACCCAGGTTGTTGTATCAACTATGGTTGGGAGAGAGGTCCCGGGAACTTAGTTGACGTTGTCTATTGTGGTGGTTATGTTCGTGCCATGTTTTATTCTTGTTGTCTTGTTCATATATGTGTTAGGAGTTTGGCATAGGTGGTTTCCTTCTAGAAACTCAAACATAGTTCATGTTTGCTTTTCAGGCCGTGATCAGTGTTAGAGGGTGGTGCCTGCGGAGGAGAGCTACTGGGACCAGATCTTGCTTTCCCCCCTTTTGAGGTTGTTGTGATTACATATGTATATTTTATCTTATAGCTTTGATGTAATCACCTTTTGTAGTAAACTCAGATCTGTATATTGATATATATGTTGGTCCACCTGGTGTTTATCTTCGGTAATGTCCTCATTGATGTATCTTGGTATGTTGGTTTTATTCTTTAAAATGTTTTAAAATTTCCGTTGTTTCGAGGACGTTACAGTATATTAGATGAAGAACCGACATGGTAACCAATTTTTATGTCCTTTCTGCTCACCCAAAAATAAAAACACACAACCCTAACCCGACCACATCCGCCTCCAAACCCCACCCAAAACCTGCCCCAACCCTGCGCCTTCGCTTCCCCCACCTAAACCCCAACTCCGTGGATGTCGACCTCGCACCTCCTCGTCACAACCAAACCTTCACCGCCGTCCAAGACCTGCGACCCTGGCTGGCACTAGCCGCCCCTGCCGCTGGCCGACCAGCAACTATCGACCCCGCCCCCATGTGACCTACTCCTATGCACAATGAACCACTCCTCTCTATTGACTCCCTCCACCTCCACAACCACCTCTACACAACCTTGTCCATTCTCCTGTGAACTCATCACGAACCTTAACAAACTTCAAAATGAAGTGGATGTCTTGAAATAGTTTCGAAATTTCCACATTAAACAAAATTCCAATCACCAGCTCTTGTTTGTCTTCCAATCCAAATGCCGCATTAAAAGTTTCGCCATTCCCATTCAAAGACTTATCTAAAAGATAAGCGAGTGTGGCTCTAAAAAGTTTGTTTCTCCCTTCCACATCACAAATGTCAAGTTTCACCAAATGGTTGGATGGGCTTTGATGTCTTGACTAGAAAAAGCTTATGCTTTAGTGCTTCTCCGACTTCAGGTTGGACCACATCAAGAAGATCAGGGAAAGATCATATGGGAAAACTGGAGGATTTATTTTGAGATAATCATTAGAAAAAACATAACGGAAAAAAATATAAGGTTGAGAAACTTAAATATTTATCAAAATATGATACAAAAATTGATAATTTTATTATCATTTTTATTATAGCGAAAACGACATCCGTAATGTTGTTTTTATTATACATGTTTACTGAAAATGACAATAAGGATACCCTTCTCATTAAAAATATTATATAAAAAATAGTCAAGACTATTATATAAATAATTTCAAATTCTAGAATTACCCAAGAAAATTAAGACATTTTGCATGCTTAAGAACTCATTGTTCTCATATTTATGAGCTTAACTTGAACGTCCTTTTGTATACAAAAACCTTGTTATTTTTTAGATAACTTTTCAAAGTTAAATCTTCTTATTGTGAGAATCAAATTCAATTTCGAAAACTAGAGAAATGTTTAACTTTTCAAAGTTAAATCTTCTTATTGTGAGAATCAAATTCAATTTCGAAAACTAGAGGAATGTTATATTTAGCTTTGTAAATTGATTAACACATTTACTTAGATTGTATAGAGTCATAGATATCAAATAATCAATTCTCAAACAGTACTTTAATCTTTACAAACAAAATAACAATGAAAATCAATCCAAATCATTTTAAATCAACCAAAACAACTAATCTAAATCAATCCAAATCATTCGCAAGGGGAGCAAAAGGGCCGACGGTTTTGGGAAAATTTGGGGAAGAAATAGTGGGGGAGAATGGGGCGACTACCACTTTTCGCCTAAGATGAAAACGATATCTCGGATATTATTTTATATGTTATTAAAATGGTATCCACAATGCCATTTTTATTACATATGTGTAATGAAAACGACATCCGTGATATTGTTTTCTCTGTAAATAAAATGATAATAAAATTGTTTCTTTCTTGCCTCATATTTTGTCAAACAAGTTTCTCGACCTTAAAATTTGTTAAATGTTTTATGATTATTTCAAAAGAATTCCAAAATTGAAGCATGCAAGTTATTTTTTTACAATAAAAACATGGAAATTGAAGATCGATGGCCGGAATCCATAAAAAAGAAAAGGAATATAAAAATCACACATAAGAAACACATAATCCGATGTTTGATAGTGGAATCCATCCAACAAAGAATATAATACATAATTCATACAAAAAGAGCAAAATCCAGCACAACTTACTCCATCGTTGTCGGATCAGTGACATCCGTTCTCGTCATCGTCCCAGCCCCACTCGATGTGAACTTCGTCTTAGTCCTAGTCGCCTTTCTAGTCTCTGTCGCCTTCACCGTCCGAGCCCCAGTTGATGCCGCCGACTCAGTCCTAGTGGCCTTCCCAATCCTACCACCAGTCGCCACCGCCGTCCATGCCCAGTCGATGTTGTCATCTCAGTCCTAGTCGCCTTCCCAGTGCTAGTTGCCATTGCCATCAAAGAGCTCAAGGAGAGAGAAAAATGGAGGAGAGAAGTATCTGGAGAGGAGCAGGTTGTTGCGGATGGTTGTTATGGAGGTAGTATTGATTTTTTTATAAGTATGGAGGTAGTTATGATAACGTGAACTACTTATTGTAGTATGGTTTATATTTTCTGAATGAGCTGAGTGCTCTTAGTGTGCTACTAAAATGTAATTATTGTTAATGATGGTTTTGAACTACTATAAGGTCTATACATGAAACAATTTGAGCACGACCTTAGTGCCTTGGTTGGGGCAATTAAGGAGCTTCTCGAGGTGGCTGGATTAACGATGGTTATGGTTGCAAAAGAGAAATTCTTCTTGCTGACACTAGTGGAAAAAATACATTTTAACGTTGACATTTCACGTAGGGTAAAAAACAACCGACATATAAGCCATATATCGCGTTCGTTCGCCTAAAACCGAGGTGATATGTAGATAAATCACGTCGGCTTCATAAAAATCGACGTAGTAACCAGGAAAACATGTCTGTTTTCAAAAAACCGACGTGACATGTCGCCAATTTCACCTCGGTTTCTTGAAAATCGACGTGTTTTCCCCATTTTTAGTTTTCTTTTAAAATTTTCCTCCCAACCGAAACACCCTAAACCCAACCTAAAATCATCACTAGTACCAAACACAACCTTAGCCACCTATTATTGGACGTCGTCCCTACCCCCGACCAACCCCAACCTAGAAGGCCGACCACGCTCGACCCTGACCCCGAATGACCTCGACCAGCCCCAACCCCGGTCATCCAGCCATAAAACCCCAACTCCCCGACCAGCCAACCCCCAACTGTCCAGACCTCGCGCGCCCCAGCCTAATCCCTCCCCTCCTCCGCCCGTCCATATCCCGACCAGACCAACCCCGTTCATAGTCCTTGGAGGTGCGTGGGTGTACTGGAGGTCGAGGATGCAAACACAAAGTGGGAATCACACTGCAGGTAGACGTGGTTTGGGTTGTGGTTTGTGGTGTGAGTTTCGTTTGTGATTTTATTCTTAGATATTTTCTTTGTAGCCCATGTATTAAGTCTCTCAACTTTATTAGATTGATAATATTATGAGGACAAAATTAATTGATTAATTTAAGAGATATTTATGTTAGTGGGTAGTTACACCATGATGGGTGGTTACTCCCACTTACTTCTATATAAGAATTGATCGTCCATCTTCCAACAGACATAAGTTAGTTTTTCCCATCAAATTTTCTATCAAACAAAGTGTGTGAGGGTTGAGAGGGAGAAATCGATTCATAACGACTGAATATTTCTCTTCGTGGAATAAAATCATGGAGTAAGATATGCATTCTTGTTCTTCTCTTTAATGCACAATTAGGATTTTATTGTGCACTAATTATGAAGTAAATAAACTTACATTTGGTATCAAGACCAAGGTTTTGAAATTTGTGATTTCCAATCAAATGAAGTTTTGAATCAATAATTATTCTTATGATTATCCACTGCAATGAAGTATGTTTGAACATGATGTCAGTCGTTCACATCGTTGAATTTATGTATATTTATTATGGTTTTATTTTAGCAATATTAAAATTATATTAACCGCTAAATGAATCAGAACCCATGCTATGAATTTTATTTTATCGTTGAAAGTTCATTCTATTGAAGTCACGTATTATTTTGGTTGATTGATCCATTAGGCTTTGGTATTATTATTATTATTTTAATCACTGATGTTCTGATTGTTTGTTTATTAAATGTTATTTAATTAAGGAACAACTTTTAATATTTAATTGTATCCATCGTGATGTCATAATCGTAAAGATTGATATGATCTATTAACGGGTTTGTTGGGCCTTCGTTATGTTAAAGATGACAACGCATAATGTACTTTAATATGAGGTTTATTTTCACATTGTATTCTATATTGAGATTACGTAAGTAGTGCAACATTACAAGTCATATTGATTAGAATGTTATTTGAAGTAAATTTATTTAGAAGATTAATGATGTGTACATTTAAATGTATGGTTTACCTATAAAAGTATGAGAATATTTGATGTGCATTTATGTCTGCTAATTAAATAATTATTCTAATCGAACATCTATGTTATGTATAAATCATTAGTCACCAAAGTGGCCGATTTAGAATGTTTTTCGTAGATGTTAAATTAAGCAAAATTCATTTATTCATCATTATGTGATGCTATTATTGAGATGACCTTATGATTTATCATGAATAATTGAAGTTCATAGATTACAAAATATTTAAGATCACCCGAAACTGGATCAACCTATTTGACATCATGAACATTATTGTGGTTAATTAATATGTCAATATGGATATGTTTAGTATATCCAAAGATAACAAACATGTCTTATTGAAGCATATTTAATTTCCAATTACGTAAAATTTAATTAAGCATCAATTACTGTTTATTGCTATACCACCCAAAGAGATCTTCAATATATATTTAATATTTTTTCATAACTTTTAAGTCTGAATTACGTGATTAAGTTATGTTTCAAAGCATTAATATAGGAGCATTTTCTTTATTTTTGCAGCATCTGTTAATGTTTCACTTCATTCGCAAGTTTCGTCTATTACCACTGCTGGAAAAAATGCCTATAATGTCGGGTTGACCACCTTGGCTGCCGACATGGTAGGTGGGGCGTTATACGGGAGTACTCTTTCACTTCGGTTTAAAATCTGAAGTGGTAGTGGGAGCCTACCCCGTCGGTTGTATAGAAAACCGACACGGTAGTCTCCTTAATCATTTTTTTATTTTTCGGTTTTTATACCCTAATACGTTGGTTTTCTGTAAAACCGACGTATAAGGGTATTTTATTTTATTTTATTATTTTTCAGTTTTTGTACCCTACAACGTCGGTTTCCTAGAAACCGGCGTGGTAGGGTATTTTTAATTTTTTGAATTTGATGTCACACACATTCCAACAAAACAAAACAAGCTACTGAATTGATTTCCTTCTAAGAATAATCTTCATAACAATGGAAACTTAAATGACATGGAAAAAGATGCGTGTGATTTCCACTTATCAAAGTTCAAAACAAAATACATGATTAAAATCAAGTTTAAACACAACCTCTTGAAAACAAATATGATCACCTCGTTTGACCAAAGCTTAAACTTGAAGAAAGCCATGTCATCTCCCTGGAAGTAATGAAAAACATACATATTTCAAGAAATAAGAATAACTGAAAGTGACAAGGATTTAAACTAGCACAAAATGTACTTTCAGAACCTAGATTGTATAACCATCCCAATCAACCTAGATGCATGAAATTAATTAAGTTCAGAACCTAAGTTAGATAATAAGACTTAACCAAAAATTACAGTGTGAAAGAAAGATAGAAGTGAAACACTACTAACCACCACAGTCTGTCCCATTTTTGGCGTTGGTCCATCTTCTACACGCAAATCCTATGGTACTTCAAATTAATTAGACTCATAATAGTTAGTAATAATTACATGAATATGAGTAGGAATTCAATTAAGCCAGTGGTCATTAGGATGACCGACCTTGTATTGAAGACCTGATGGCGTCTCTACATAATCTAGATATCTCATTTTGGACTTGCCATAATCCTTTTCCCTAAGCGCCGGCACTAGAATAAGTATGAAAAATAAATCATCCTTTCTTTTTCTAAATTAATTATCATTGCGAAATAAATAAAATGAGAATAGCTACTTACAGTCTTCAAAATCAGATCTGCTCGGACTCACATAGGGCGAGGGCGTCGAAGCTGGGCTTGCGGGCATCGAAGTTGGCCTGGAAGACGTGACGGTTCTGGAACTAAACCACGACTTGGCGAGGTTGGACCCGAGTTCTTGGGCGAGCTTCTGTTTCCTGTCCGGTTCGAGCTTGTTCTCCACCTCGAAGTTCTTCTCCAAATCCTTCACTTGCTCCACGAAACACAATCCAAAACAGATCCAGAAATCACGAACCTCATTGGAAGTACCAAAGAGGGATGGGGGGACTGGAAGAGGGATCCTGGAAGGCATGGCATGAGTGGAGCCTCTCGATCTCCACCGTTTTCGATGCAAAGAATGTGTTGGTGGAGTCTAGACGGAGAAGGGTGGAGTTGAGAGTGACCACATCCACACCCACGTGTACCCACACCCACACCGATACCCACCGGAGGAGGAGTGGTGGAATGAGAAGAGGTGAGGAGGAGAAGGAGAATGATGATGAAGATGGCAAGGAAAATAGGAGAGTTGTGATGAATTAGACTTTTTTAAAAATCTATATATTTTAAAAACACTCATTTCACGTCGGTGAACTACAAAATCGACGTGGTAGGCTTTGAATTCTTTTTGTTAAACTACTAAAATATTTATTAAAAAAATCCTTCCACGTCAGTTAACTAAAACAAGTTAACCGACGTGGAAGACCCCCTACCACGTCGGTTAACTAAAACCGACGTGGACGGGTTTGATTTTAATTTTTTTATTAAAAAGACCACTACCACGTCAGTTTTAGTAGGAGGTTCTTCCACGTCAATTTTAATTAACCGACATGAAAGCCACACTTCCACGTCGGTTTGTAATTAACCGACGTGGTAGGGGTGACGTGGTAGGCCGATTTTCCAGCAGTGTACAAAGTTTAATTGGCTTAATTATAATGAATGGAGTGAAGATGTCAAGTTTTATTTAGGTGTTCTTGATCTTGACTTAGAACTCATGACAAATACACTCGTTGCTCTTACTAAGACAAACAATAATGAAGAAAAATCTTTCCATAAGGGTTGGGAACGACCTAATAGACTAAGCTTAATGCTTATGTGATCGATTCGTTTTATTTTAAACCGCAAGTGCACGGCCGCGTTGAAGCGGTGGCCAAAACGGGTCGATCCACAGGGAGGAGTGTCGACTTTTGGTTTGTGCGAAGGCGAGTGGGAAAGAAATGAGAGAAAGGTTGGTTACACTAAACTACACTACAATGCAAAAAGGAAATGGAAGATAAGCAATAAAACTAAACCCCATAGGGGGTAGAGAAATGATGTGAATATAAAGACTGTTTGAAAACGGTCGACTGGTCCAGACGGTTACTGCAGAATTAATTTAAGAATTAATTAGATCATGCATGGAATTGATCCATAACTGATTTAATTCATGGCTGAGATTATTTGTTAGCAAATAATGGATGGTTAGATGGAAGTTTGCATGAAATCAAGGGCAAGAGGTTGCACATGAATAAGTAATTTGGAGAGAACTTATAAATACAAGTTTATCTCATTACCTTATTAATTTAATTCATTATCTTCTTGTGCAAACATCTCTCTCCATAATTCTCCACGAATTTGACCTTAATTCTTGAGTTTAGTTTTAGTTTTCAGAGATCTTCTTCTCAAGGGAACTAAAGAGGGGTTAGTAGTTAGATTCTAAACCCTATTGGAGATTGAGACGCTAGCTCTTCTCTCTCCAATCTTGTTTAGAGTTTGGTGAATACTCGGAGGCATCCGGCGCAGCGACAAGCATCCTCAACGTCTCCGGATCATCAAGAAGTTTTAGAGAACTTCTAGGTATGAAATTCGGAGACCATGTTTGTTTTAATAAAGTTTTCAAAGTAGTTATTGAAACAAATCGATGCATGCATGAAACAAATCATAGAAAAATTGTAATTGATCCTTATTGTGCATAAAAATTCCGAAAATATATATGTGCAATTAAACTAGAAATCCTACAAAGGTGTCTCATTCAAATGATCAAACTGAAAGAGCTTGAACCTCTCAAGAGTTTGGGAAATAAGGGGCAACGGAAGAAGAGTTTCTCCTGTTGCGCTGCTGAAGTTATGATCGTCAATCCAAACTCTCCAACCAACAGGCTGGTGCGTCAGAACGAGGTCAAGAACCTCGTTAGGCATGTCCGACACACCAAGCAAACAAAAAGTGGGTCTCATACCCAAGGTATCCTCCAAGGAACTCCTAATACCCTCATGAGCAATGTAGTTGTTTGATGTTCCATCATTTCCAAGATGATCAGGAACAATAGTGAGAGGCAAACTCTCATCAGGTTGTTTGAAATTGAGGGTACTAGGGAGCTCTTGCTCCACCAGAGGTGAATCCTTAAGAGGCACAAAATGTGTTGGCTTTTGGCTAATGATTGCTTATCCGTTTTGATGATTAATCAACATTTAACTTAAACACATGTAATTCGTTCATATCACTCTTGCACATTACACATATATCGCTTTATACTAACATTTCAGGTGTCAAGTTAAACAAGAAATGAAGTTGAAGAGTAGATAGGTTTACATTATTGTCATTAGGATTTAAATGTAACTTGAGCACTTAAATCTTGATGCATTGCATATCTTGACTCTTTAGGATTCCATAGAAGTAGATCTAAACCTTCAAATTCTATACAAAACTTCTTTAGAAATCAATCAAACCTTATCCAGGATTTCTGCACTCAACCGGTCGACCGGTTGACCATTTGGTTCGACCGATCTACCCAAAAACTGTTTTCTGAACCTTTTCGGTCGACCGAACATTGTTCTGGTTCGACCGGTTCATTAGAGAAACTTAAGGTTTTTTGGTCGACCGATCAACTGTTCATGCGTGCTGGAAGACACGTGCCTTAGTGCAACCGGTCGACCGAATGTCCATTTCTGTTCGACCGATTGATTTCTATTTTTGTCTTCTTTTGTGACCGTTATACTTGTCGTATTATACAACGGTCGTATACACATACTTTCACCATACCCCGAAATACATAGCTTAACCGGTCGAACAAATCTTATTAACCGGTCGACCGTTTGACCATTGATCGTTCGTAGCATTCTTCCTGCTATCGGTCGATACCACCTTGGTTCGACCGGTCACTCTTTGTCTCTACCGAACCTTCACATCGGTCGACCGTTTCCTTGTTTCGTACGACCGGTACACTTAAGTTCCCTCCCAGTTAGTTCGACCGTTCCTCGTTTGTCTGACCGTTTGACTACTATTCACGTAACCAGTCGACCGTTTCATTCTTACCGGTCGACCGAACTTTGACAGAATTGCTTCCTGAATCTCTGGTTTGTGTATCTTGCACAAAACCCAATCAAATCTTTTTCAAACGGCTAGAAAACTTAAGAGGCTTATATATAGAGCTTAGATCATCTTTACATGGTTACCAATCCATTCTCTAAGCTCCCATTGTGCTAAAAACTTCCAAGTGCTCTTACTCTACTTATTGCTCTCAACCACTCTCTTGATCAATCATTCAATTGCATTCATCATCAATTTCAAGTGCTCAAGAGTAGGTTACACAAAGTCTACTACAAAGGAGTTGTACAAGCTTCCGGAGTGAAGCTCTTCTCGGGTTGTGAGAAGGAGGTCCAAGCTTGGCGAGGGTGTTCACAAGCTTGAATTGTAAAGGCTCGATCTTTGCCCGGAAAGAAGATCAAATTAGTGAAGATCGCGAAGTTGCTCAAGGAAGAGCAATTCGTAAGAGAGGACTAGGATCCGGTGTTGGATCCAAACCTCTATACATCCGGTGTTTGGTTTGCCTTTCTTTCTCACTATTTTCATTGGTTATCTTGTTATTGCATAAATAGTTAGTAGTGAGTAATTAGTCTATAAACCCCCCCTTAAGACTAATATTTAGGGCAATTAGATCCTACATTTGGTATCAGAGCCTTGTTAATTGCATATAAACAAATTAACATTTGTAGCAATGGCCCAACAACGTGAGGGATTCCACACCGGTAGACCTCCACTTTTTAATGGAACCAATTATGCCTATTGGAAGAAACGCATGATAATCTTCATTCAATCATATGATGTTAAGCTATGGGTTTTCTTTCAAATTCCATATACTCAAAACAAAGAGTTTGAACTCATGAGTGATGATGAACTAGCAATGGTTCAAATGAATGCAAAATTAATGAACATTCTCATGTGTGGATTAACCGAAGAGGAATATGGTAGAATTAATGCTTGTGATTCTGCATTTGAGGCATGGCATATGTTAGAAAGTCATTTTGAAGGACGATCATCCGTGAAAGAAACTAGGATAGATTCATATATGCAAAAATATGAAATGTTTGCCATGAAACCCAACGAATCCATTAGCGAGATGCATACTCGCTTTACTCATATCACTAACTCCTTGAAAAACCTTGGTAAGGTATTGATTGAAAGTGACAGGGTACGGAAGTTTCTTAGATCGTTGACATTGGAATGGGAGAAGAAGACAACGGCAATCGAGGAGGCCAAAGATCTCTCAAAGCTAAAGATGGAGGATCTCATAGGAAGCCTCATGGCTTATGAGATTCAAATGGAGGAAAGAAGAGAGAAGGAAAAGGAGCGAGAGGGGTTAAGGAGAAAGGAGAAAACAATTGCTCTCAAAGCAACGTCGGATTTGGAAAGTATCGAAGACGATGACACCGATGATGATGTTGCATTTCTAACCCGCAACTTCAAGAAGTTTCTCGCCAAAGGAAGGTTCACTAGAGGGAAAGGAGAATCATCCCGGACTTTCACGTGCTACGAATGCAACAAGACGGGGCACATGAAGAAGGATTGTCCACTCCTTAAGTCAAGAGATCGTGAACAACGAGAACCAAGAAGATTCCCTCCTAGAAGAGAAAGAGATGAGAGACCGAGGAGAATTAGGGAAGATAGGCCTCCTAGAAGAGATAAAGAAGAGAGACCTAGAAGACGAGAACGTGATGATCACAAAAGAAGGGATCACCATGACAAAGACGGAAAGAAGGCTTTTAAAGCCACTTGGGATGATTCAAGCTCATCTACATCCTCCGACACTGAATACTCTCAAGAGGAAGAAGCACACATGTGCTTTATGGCACACAATGAGGATTCGGATTCAAGCACCGCTACATCCCCAAGGAGAAGCAATCAACCCCAAGTGGTGGAAATTGATGACGATGAGGTATCAATTCAAGAAACCCCTTCCTATGATGAGTTATTAGATGCTTTTCATGAACTTGCTGAAAGATATGAGATGATTTGTCATAAAAACAAATTAGGAAGAAAAGTGCATCTAGATTTATCTACTAAACATGAAAACTTACTTAAAGAGAATGAATTGCTTGCTAATGAGATAAACATGCTGAAATCTACTAGTAACTGTAACAACAACAAAGATCTTATTGCCAAGAATGAACAACTTACAAAAGATCTAGAGAAATTCACGTTGGGTAGAAAAACGCTAGACATGCTTCTAGGAACCCAAACTCAATCTTTGACTAAGCATGGTTTGGGGTACATGGGTGGAAAACAAAAGAAAGCTACATCTTATTTTGTTAAACATAACAATTCATATGTTAAGAAAGTAAGTTTGTCAAATGTATGGGTACCTAAGACCTCTCAAGTTTGGGTACCAAAAGCTAACCCTCAAGGACCCAAACAAATTTGGGTACCAAAGTCTTCACTTGTCTCTTTGCATGTAGATCAAAGCAAGGAGAAAGGGCAAGTGGATACTCGATAGTGGGTGCTCAAGGCACATGACGGGAGACTCTCAAGTTCTATCAAATCTAAAGCCTAAGAAGGGAGGAACCGTCACATTTGGAGACAACGCTAAAGGTCAAATTGTCGGCATTGGTAATGTTGGCAATTCCTCTACTCCTCATATTGAAAATGTTTTGTTAGTAGAAGGGCTAAAACACAATTTGCTAAGTGTTAGTCAACTAGCGGATAAAAATTATATGGTTATCTTTGACAATTCAAATTGCTATATTGTCTCAAAACATAACATGAAAATTATATTTAAAGGTTGTAGATCTCATAATATTTACATTGTGTTTGTTGATGTCATTAGCAATCTAGCCTTAGAGACTTGTTTAGTTGCCTCAAATGACGAAGCTTGGTTATGGCATAACCGATTGGGACATATTAGTATGTCACAATTACACAAATTATCCAAACTTGAATTAGTTAGAGGACTTCCTAAAATTGATTTCAAAAAGGATAAACTTTGTGATGCATGTCAATTTGGAAAACAATTTAAATCGTCTTTCAAATCTTTAAATGTTGTGTCAACTTCAAAACCTCATGAGCTTTTACATCTAGATCTTTTTGTGTTGGCTTTTTGGCCTTAATCTAGGTTTTGATGATTTAATTAACCTAATCTTAATTATGATGATGTAGAGTAGCACACATATTGCATTGCATGTATATTGTATTGTGCTAACCTCTACAGGTGATCAAGACTCAAGAAAGAAGGAAATGAAGTCAAGACATGTAATTAAAGCTAAATCGAAGACATGTAACCTTGATTTATTTTGAGTCTTAGGAACATGTGTAAATTGAGCATACAAGGGTTAAAAACCAATCACATACACACTAGGTTCCTTAGAGAAGTCACACACAAAATTTCACATTATTTGGACTTCATTAGATCACCCAAACCTTAGTCGGAAATCACTTATAAACTTAAACCCAGATTTCCTGTGTGAACCGGTCGACCGAACCAGTTCTCAGTTCGACCGGTTTATAACAGACTCTCCACAGTGATTTTACCGAACTCTACCGGTCGACCGGTTCTACATTTTCGGTCGACCGATCCCGGATTTTAATATGACCGTTTTTCTTGTCGTATTCCTATAACGGTCGTATTCGTATAAAACAAACTTAACCCCAAAATACATTCGGTAACCGGTCGAACGACGATCTTGTTTCGGTCGACCGGTTGAACATTTCTTCAAGAAACAAAATTCCCTGCTATCGGTCGACACATTTCTCGTTCGACCGATTGACCTTTGTCTCAACCGAATCCCCTTTTCGGTCGACCGCTCCATACTTTGGTTCGACCGATTCACTTAAGTAGAGTTAAGTTCTAGCTCGTTTGTCCGACCGAATATTCTTTTGTTCGACCGTTCTCCTTGAAATCAAGTGAACGGTCGACCGGTTTAGTAGTTTCGGTCGACCGATTCTGGACAGATTTGCAGCCCGATTTTCTGCTTTGTGTATCTTGCACAAAACCCAATCAAATCTATCCCCAACGGCTAGAAAACCTTAGGAGCTTATAAATAGAGGATCAAGACTTGTTGTTAACAGAACTCTCCAACTCCAATTGTCCCAAAACATTAGAGAGAAACTTCAATCCTCAAAGCTCCCAATTCTACACTCTTTAAGCCTAAACTTCACACACTTGATCATATACTCATCCTACTCAAAGTGTGCTCAATTAGAGAGTGAATCCCACTCAAGGTTACATTTGTTGTCAAGTGAGCAAGGGTCTTGGTGAAAGCCCAAGACAAAGAAGCAAGGATTTCGGTGAAAGCCCGAAGTGTTCCTCTCGGATTGTGAGAGGTGGTGCCAAGCTCGGCGAGGGTTGTTCGCGAGCTTGAAGACTTGTAAAAGGCGTTGCTCCCGGCCCGGAACGGGGAGGCATAGTGAAGACGCAAGAGGGGCTCGAACGGAGATTCGAGAGGGGCTTGCAAGAGAGGACGTAGGCGCGGCCGAACCTCTATAAAAACCGACGTGTCTTCCTTGTGGTTTGCATTGTCTTTCCTTCTCTACTTGTTTGTTTATTCCGCTGCGCATTTGTTTGCTTAATCAAGTAGAACATTAGGGATTAGATTAAAAGTGATTAGTGGACCCATAACCCACACGATCCTACATTTGGTATCAGAGCCTTGTTAGCTAAATTTCATTACTTTACCGAAATTTTAGCATGGCTTCAACATCTAATCACTTAGAGGGTTTATGCACCACAAGGCCTCCTTTGCTTAATGGGTCAAATTATGATTATTGGAAAAATAGAATGAAAATCTTTTTAATATCAAATGACCTTAAGTATTGGAAGTTTATTCAAAATCCATACATACCCCCAAATGAAGATGATTTAGATTCTCTATCTAGGGCTCAAATGAAAGAAATTGAAATGAATTCAAAAATTATGAATATTCTTTATTGTGGCCTTAATGAGGGAGAATACAATAGAATTAGGGGATGTGAAAGTGCAAATGAAATATGGCATAGGTTACAAATGCATCATGAGGGTGATAGCAAAACCAAAGAAACTAGGATAAGTCTCCTCATGCATAAATATGAAATATTTTCTATGCAAATCGGTGAGAACATAAGCGACATGAACACTCGCTTCACCGATATCACTAACTCTCTTTTGATTCTTGGAAGAAGGATAAATGAAGGAGAGATGACTCGAAAATTCCTCCGGTCATTGAGCAACGATTGGGAAGACAAGGTCGTGGCAATCGAAGAATCGCACGATCTTTCAAAATTGAAGATGGAGGAACTCATTGGAAATCTCATGGCCTATGAGCTCCAATTGAGTCATCGAAGAGAGAAGGAAGCATCAAAGAAAAACTCCGTGGTGGCATTACATGCAAATTTTAATGAGCCAAGGAGGGTGGAAGAAGAGGACATTGAGGTCCTTGCCCAAGACTTCTTCAAATACCTCAAGAGGGATAAAGGAGAAAAGAATGAAAGAAGAGGTAGAAGAAGTGAGAAAAGAGAAAAAGAAAAAGAGAGGGAGGAGAGTGAAAATGAGAGAAGAGAAGGGGAGAAGAAAAAGGAGAGAAGGGAGAGGAGAAAAGAAAAGGAGAAGAGCAAGAGAAGAGAAAGGAAGGAGGAAGCACACAAGGCTACATGGGATGATTCCTCATCACCATCATCATCGTCTTCTTCCTTGCAAAGTAGAAGAGAAGTGGCTCACTCATGCTTCATGGCTATTGAAGATCAAAGTGAGGTAGATTCTAACTCTTGTTCTAGTAATTCATGCTCAACTAAGTCTTATTCTAGTGCTAGCTCTAATTCTAATGCTAATGATGAATCATATACACATGATGAGCTACAAAATGCATTTCATGATTTAGTTAAACAATATGAGATCATTTGTGAAAAGAACAAAAATGCTAGAAAAACTATAAATGATCTCAAATGCCAAATTGAATTAATCATGAATGAAAAGAATGAGGTGATTGCTAGACTTGAATCAAATGAATCATCACTTGCTAGTCTAAGTAAAACACCCATTATTGATGAACATGTAGATCTTAAAACTTCAAATATGCAATTAAGAAAAGATCTTGAAATGTTCACTAAAGGAACGAAAATGCTTGATATGCTTTTGAGTAGTCAAAGACAATCATTAGCTAAACATGGTTTAGGATACAATGTGCATTTGAAAAACCATGTATCTCATACTACTTTAAATGGCAAGCATTTATTTGTTAAATCTATTTCCTCAAGTGTGTGGGCACCCAAAACCAAAATGGTTTGGATTCCCAAAACTAACATTCAAGGACCCAAAGTTGTTTGGGTACCTAAACCTACACTTGTAGGAGCTTGAGGAGGAAATTGGTGGTGACCGGGTGAGCTCAAGAGTCAAATTCAAATCCGGTTGCATCACCAAATGAGATTGGAGCTAAATTCGAATTCAACATTGGTATAAATTCCTATCCATACAATTCATGTTAAATTAGCTCTAATCTAGCTTCACATGCTTAATTGACATATCATATAGTTCAATTCATTGAAAATCATTATCCCTATTCATTGCAAATCATTTATCACATCCATTGATTCTAAATGTCAAATTTTAAATGGATGTTAGAATAAGGTTTAAGTTGAAACTTAAATGAACTTAACTTGAATCATACTCATTGTTTCCATTTAGCCTTATTGATAGGGGGAGCTTAAATGTTATATCTTTTATTAGAGTAATGAAGTGCAAAATTTAGGGGGAGCAACTTCATTACAAGACATCCAAATTCTATGCTTAAAGTCTTAAATAATTATTATTTTTGATGGATGTCAAAGGGGGAGAGATAATTAAGGGGGTAACTTGGAATTTGGCATAAAATTGAACAAAAACTATGCACATCCATAGGGGGAGCATTAATTTGCATAGTTTACATATACAAATTCCATGTATTTAGATAGAATTAAGATATAGGTTGCCATCATCAAAAAGGGGGAGATTGTTGGCTTTTTGGCCTTAATCTAGGTTTTGATGATTTAATTAACCTAATCTTAATTATGATGATGTAGAGTAGCACACATATTGCATTGCATGTATATTGTATTGTGCTAACCTCTACAGGTGATCAAGACTCAAGAAAGAAGGAAATGAAGTCAAGACATGTAATTAAAGCTAAATCGAAGACATGTAACCTTGATTTATTTTGAGTCTTAGGAACATGTGTAAATTGAGCATACAAGGGTTAAAAACCAATCACATACACACTAGGTTCCTTAGAGAAGTCACACACAAAATTTCACATTATTTGGACTTCATTAGATCACCCAAACCTTAGTCGGAAATCACTTATAAACTTAAACCCAGATTTCCTGTGTGAACCGGTCGACCGAACCAGTTCTCAGTTCGACCGGTTTATAACAGACTCTCCACAGTGATTTTACCGAACTCTACCGGTCGACCGGTTCTACATTTTCGGTCGACCGATCCCGGATTTTAATATGACCGTTTTTCTTGTCGTATTCCTATAACGGTCGTATTCGTATAAAACAAACTTAACCCCAAAATACATTCGGTAACCGGTCGAACGACGATCTTGTTTCGGTCGACCGGTTGAACATTTCTTCAAGAAACAAAATTCCCTGCTATCGGTCGACACATTTCTCGTTCGACCGATTGACCTTTGTCTCAACCGAATCCCCTTTTCGGTCGACCGCTCCATACTTTGGTTCGACCGATTCACTTAAGTAGAGTTAAGTTCTAGCTCGTTTGTCCGACCGAATATTCTTTTGTTCGACCGTTCTCCTTGAAATCAAGTGAACGGTCGACCGGTTTAGTAGTTTCGGTCGACCGATTCTGGACAGATTTGCAGCCCGATTTTCTGCTTTGTGTATCTTGCACAAAACCCAATCAAATCTATCCCCAACGGCTAGAAAACCTTAGGAGCTTATAAATAGAGGATCAAGACTTGTTGTTAACAGAACTCTCCAACTCCAATTGTCCCAAAACATTAGAGAGAAACTTCAATCCTCAAAGCTCCCAATTCTACACTCTTTAAGCCTAAACTTCACACACTTGATCATATACTCATCCTACTCAAAGTGTGCTCAATTAGAGAGTGAATCCCACTCAAGGTTACATTTGTTGTCAAGTGAGCAAGGGTCTTGGTGAAAGCCCAAGACAAAGAAGCAAGGATTTCGGTGAAAGCCCGAAGTGTTCCTCTCGGATTGTGAGAGGTGGTGCCAAGCTCGGCGAGGGTTGTTCGCGAGCTTGAAGACTTGTAAAAGGCGTTGCTCCCGGCCCGGAACGGGGAGGCATAGTGAAGACGCAAGAGGGGCTCGAACGGAGATTCGAGAGGGGCTTGCAAGAGAGGACGTAGGCGCGGCCGAACCTCTATAAAAACCGACGTGTCTTCCTTGTGGTTTGCATTGTCTTTCCTTCTCTACTTGTTTGTTTATTCCGCTGCGCATTTGTTTGCTTAATCAAGTAGAACATTAGGGATTAGATTAAAAGTGATTAGTGGACCCATAACCCACACGATCCTACATTTTGGTCCTTCAAGAACCGTTAGTTTAGGTGGTAAAAGATATGCTTTTGTGATTGTCGATGATTTTTCACGATTTACATGGGTTTTGTTTTTGGCTAATAAATATGATGCATTTGAAAGATTTAAAAGCTTTTGCAAACGTGTTCAAAGAGAAAAAGATTTACATATCATTACTATCCGTAGCGATCATGGAGGAGAATTTGAAAATGAGCTATTTCAAAAGTTTTGTGAAAAACAAGGGATTAAACATAATTTTTCTTTTCCTCGCACTCCCCAACAAAATGGGGTAGTTGAAAGGAAAAATAGAACTCTTCAAGAGATGGCTAGAACCATGCTTATGGAAAAAGGGCTTCCAAAATATTTTTGGTGTGAAGCCGTAAATACTTCTTGTTATGTGTTAAACCGTGTTCTTATAAGACCTATTTTGAAGAAAACACCTTTTGAATTGTGGCACAAACGTATTCCAAAAATCTCTTACTTTAAAGCTTTTGGGTCAAAATGTTTTGTCCTCAACACTAAAGATAACTTGGAAAAATTTGATGCAAAATCCGATGAGGCCATCTTTTTAGGATATTCCGATAGGAGCAAAGCCTATAGAGTCTATAACAAACGAACCTTTTGTGTCGAGGAGTCTCTACACGTTAACTTTGATGATTTGGCTTGTGTAGATAATTCCTCTCTTGATGATGACTATATGGATATAATTAGACATGTCTCATCTCAAGATGTCTCCCATGAGCCACATCAAGATCCTCCAAGTTTTCCACAAGAAAACAAAGAGGAGCTTCCCAAAGATTGGACCTATAGAAAGGAACATCCAAAGGACCTTGTGATTGGAGATGTTTCTCAAGGTGTGACAACACGATCAAAGGCTCATGTAGTTTGTGATTCTTATGCTTTCATATCTAAATTAGAACCTAAGAAAGTAGACGAAGCTTGTAATGATGAATTTTGGTTAATGGCTATGCATGAAGAGTTAAACCAATTCGTTCGAAATGACGTTTGGGAACTTGTTGAAAAACCCATTAATCAAACCGTTATTGGAACTAAATGGATCTTCCGAAATAAACTTGATGAGGATGGGAATGTAGTTAGAAACAAAGCTAGACTCGTTGCTCAAGGCCACCGCCAAGAGGAGGGAATAGACTTTGATGAAACTTATGCTCCCGTGGCTCGTATGGAAGCTATTCGTATGCTTTTAGCTTATGCCTCTTTTATGGACATTAAACTTTTTCAAATGGATGTTAAAAGTGCTTTCCTAAATGGAATTATTTCTGAAGAAGTTTATGTTGCTCAACCCCCCGGTTTTATTAATGAATCTTATCCGAACCATGTATTTAAACTCAAGAAGGCTCTTTATGGTCTCAAACAAGCTTCTAGAGCTTGGTATGAGAGGTTGAAGAATTTCTTGATTAATAAAGGATTCAAAATGGGTAAAGTAGATACCACTTTATTTGTTAAAACTCTGAATCATGATTTATTAGTGGTACAAATATATGTTGATGACATTATCTTTGGTGCAAGTAACCCGCGTCTATGCGAAGAATTTTCTAAGTCTATGCAGGGAGAGTTCGAGATGAGCCTTATTGGTGAGCTAAATTTCTTTCTCGGACTCCAAATAAAGCAAACTCAAGAGGGGAATTTCATACATCAAGCAAAGTACACAAAGGAACTTCTCAAACGCTTTGAGCTTGAAACTAGCAAACCTCAAAAGACACCTATGAGTACAAGCGTAAAATTGGACAAAGACGAAAATGGCAAAGATGTGGACATCAAGAAGTATCGTGGTATGATCGGTTCTTTACTCTATCTTACTGCAAGTCATCCCGATATTATGTTTGCTGTATGTTTATGTGCACGTTTTCAAGCATGTCCAAAAGAAACTCATTTGAATGCATTAAAAAGAATTTTTCGTTATCTAAAAGACACTTTTGATTTTGGACTTTCTACCCTAAGACTAGGACTTTCGATCTTGTTGCCTATAGCGACGCCGACTATGCCGGTTGTATTTTAGATCGTAAGAGTACTAGTGGCACTTGTCAATTTTTGGGTAAATCTCTTGTCTCATGGTTTAGTAAGAAACAAAATAGTGTTGCATTATCAACAACCGAGGCTGAATATATCGCCGCCGGTTGTGCTTGTGCACAAGTCCTTTGGATGACGCAAACCCTCAAGGACTTGCAACTTGAGTTTCAAACTACACCAATTTATTGTGATAATACAAGTGCTATCAACCTTTCCAAAAATCCTATCTTGCATTCAAGAACTAAGCATATAGAAGTTAGACATCATTTTCTTAGAGATCATGCAAATAAAGAAGACATTAAACTTATATTTGTTCCCACAAATGATCAATTAGCGGATATATTCACCAAACCCTTAAATGTTGATCAATTCAATCTCATTAGACTCAATCTTGGCATGTGTACCCTAAATGACATTTGAGTACGTTTTACTTGAGCCCATTTGACTATATTTGGTTCTAGTGTCTCTTGTTTTTTGAAGCTTTGTTCTGGTTTTTACTGTTCCACCGGTCGACCGAACGGAGATTTCGTTCGACCGGTTCTGAGTTGTTTCTTGACCGAATTCTGTTTGTTCAACCGATTTCCTGAGTTTGGTCGACCGGTGCTAGTAGTTCGGTCGACCGGTCCGTTTTGTTCAACCGATAGCAGGGATCCTAAGTTTTCGACTTTGTGTATTTGTTCGACCGCAAGTGTTATCCGTGCGACCGTTTTCAATATATCGGTCGACTGGTCGGATTTGTTCAACCGATAGCAGGGATCCTAAGTTTTTCGATTTTGAGTTTTTGTTCGACCGCTCTTGTTTTGTGCGACCGTTTTCAATTGTTCGGTCGACCGGTTGGTTTAGTTCAACCGATAGCAGGGATCTTAAGTTTTTGATTTTGAGTTTTCGTTCGACCGCTCGTGTCTTTCGTGCGACCGATTTTATTTTGATCGGTCGACCGGTAGATTTTGTTCGACTAATAGCAGGGGATTGTCTGCCTTGTTCTTTTATCCGGTCGACCGAAATATGCTTCTGTCCGACCGTTCGTTTTTTTTCGACTTAAGTTTTTACAGTTTTCTTTAACCTTTCGGTCGACCGAAAGTTGGATCGGTCGACCGGTGCTGTCGTTTTCTGCTGCATTTAGGGCTAGATCGGAACTTGGTCTTCACTTTTACCCATCTCTCTCTCTAACCCTAAGCCTTCCCCATCACCTTCCTCCCTCGACTTTGCGTTTTTCCTGCGGTAAAACTCAAATCTTTTTGCATTTTATCGCTTCTCATCATCTCCTCTTCATTTTGCACCCATTTGTTTTCCCCAAACTCGAGTTATTCACCATGACCGGGAAGAAAATGGCTATCTGCAAGAAACGTTCGGATGCTTCCACCACTTCCACCAAAAAACGCACCAAGAAGGCCCACGATCGCTCCTCTACTACCCCAAATGTCCGGCATCCGCCCGCGCCTCCTACTCTTGCCTTCTATCCTATTGACGAGTTCGCCAAAAGTGATTGGGAGAAAAAGCTCTCGGCGGCTCCTTTTATTCCAAACCGCGTCGTTGAGGTAGCGGACTTTCGTGATTTCTCTCTTAAATCTCTTTTTGATGCTAATCGCCTCACACATTGTCTCGCCAATCTTGCATCAAAACCATATTATCCATTTTTGGTTCAACAATTTTATTGTAATCTTCGTTTTGAACCAAATCACCATATTGCTCGTACTATGATCAATGGTATTAGATATGAAATTGTCCCCGGAACTCTTGCTGAAGCTTTTGGCTTAGAGTTCGAGGGTGTTAATTTATATGTTGATCATCCTCTTAGTGTTATTGATAACATCACTCATGATGATATGGTTGCTCAATTATATGCCTTTCCACCTCCATCCAAAAATGGCTTTATTGTTCACAACTCATCCTTAATGCATCCTATCGCTCGAGTATTGGCCTATATCGTTTCCTTCAACTTGCTCCCTAAACATGGCCATCATAACGAAATATCTTATACGGAGCTTGTGTGCATCTATTGCATTTACAAGAAAATTCCGGTCAATTGGCCTTTATTCATTTTCCTCCACATGCGCTTTAAGAAAGGGAGGTATCTCCCTTATCACATGTTGCTCACCGCTCTCTTTGACCTTCTTAAAATTCGTGTTACCGATTGTCCATCGGCCACCTACAAATATCCTATCTGTAAGACCACTCTTTCTAAAATGAAAACCATTGCATCATCTTCTATTCAAGCGTCATCTGAGGGAGATTCTGAGCAAGAAGATGAAGATGATGTGCCGGCCGATCCTCGTTGGATGCCCCAACCATTTCAGCAGGAGGGTCAATGTTCTTGGGGAGAAGGCGACGAATCTGCTTGGCAGGAGAGTCAGTGGAGATCCACTTATACTGAATACACTCCGGATCATTCCTTTCAGCAGTTGTCGGATCGGTTCGATGCGTTTGAAGCTTCCACCTCTCAACGTCTTGATCGTTTTGAAGCTTCGACATCTCAGCACCTTGGGCGTCTTGACGCTAAGGTCGACTCGGTGCTTCATGGCATTGACTCTCTCACTTCTATGTTTCGTGATCGTTTTGGTCATTGAGTTGGTTGGACATTGAGTCTTGTATCTTTGATTTCCGCTTTAGTTGTGTGGTGTTTCGTTTGCGATTGATGTATTTTGAACCTTGCTTGACTTAATGCATGTTTTGTTTCTCCTTTATTGTTTGTTTTGGCAAATGAATGTGGTTTCGTTGTTGGACATTTTTTTTTTCTTTTCAGCTTGTTGATTATGCCAAAGGGGGAGAGTAATACTACTCATACATGTCCATTAGGTTTACAAATGCCATATAGCTAGGGGGAGCTATAAGATAGGGGGAGCATTGAGTAAAATTCATTGAAATAACATGTATTTAATTTGATAAGTTGTCATAATCAAAAAGGGGGAGATTGTTGGCTTTTGGCTAATGATTGCTTATCCGTTTTGATGATTAATCAACATTTAACTTAAACACATGTAATTCGTTCATATCACTCTTGCATATTACACATATATCGCTTTATACTAACATTTCAGGTGTCAAGTTAAACAAGAAATGAAGTTGAAGAGTAGATAGGTTTACATTATTGTCATTAGGATTTAAATGTAACTTGAGCACTTAAATCTTGATGCATTGCATATCTTGACTCTTTAGGATTCCATAGAAGTAGATCTAAACCTTCAAATTCTATACAAAACTTCTTTAGAAATCAATCAAACCTTATCCAGGATTTCTGCACTCAACCGGTCGACCGGTCGACCATTTGGTTCGACCGATCTACCCAAAAACTGTTTTCTGAACCTTTTCGGTCGACCGAACATTGTTCTGGTTCGACCGGTTCATTAGAGAAACTTAAGGTTTTTTGGTCGACCGATCAACTGTTCATGCGTGCTGGAAGACACGTGCCTTAGTGCAACCGGTCGACCGAATGTCCATTTCTGTTCGACCGATTGATTTCTATTTTTGTCTTCTTTTGTGACCGTTATACTTGTCGTATTATACAACGGTCGTATACACATACTTTCACCATACCCCGAAATACATAGCTTAACCGGTCGAACAAATCTTATTAACCGGTCAACCGTTTGACCATTGATCGTTCGTAGCATTCTTCCTGCTATCGGTCGATACCACCTTGGTTCGACCGGTCACTCTTTGTCTCTACCGAACCTTCACATCGGTCGACCGTTTCCTTGTTTCGTACGACCGGTACACTTAAGTTCCCTCCCAGTTAGTTCGACCGTTCCTCGTTTGTCTGACCGTTTGACTACTATTCACGTAACCGGTCGACCGTTTCATTCTTACCGGTCGACCGAACTTTGACAGAATTGCTTCCTGAATCTCTGGTTTGTGTATCTTGCACAAAACCCAATCAAATCTTTTTCAAACGGCTAGAAAACTTAAGAGGCTTATATATAGAGCTTAGATCATCTTTACATGGTTACCAATCCATTCTCTAAGCTCCCATTGTGCTAAAAACTTCCAAGTGCTCTTACTCTACTTATTGCTCTCAACCACTCTCTTGATCAATCATTCAATTGCATTCATCATCAATTTCAAGTGCTCAAGAGTAGGTTACACAAAGTCTACTACAAAGGAGTTGTACAAGCTTCCGGAGTGAAGCTCTTCTCGGGTTGTGAGAAGGAGGTCCAAGCTTGGCGAGGGTGTTCGCAAGCTTGAATTGTAAAGGCTCGATCTTTGCCCGGAAAGAAGATCAAATTAGTGAAGATCGCGAAGTTGCTCAAGGAAGAGCAATTCGTAAGAGAGGACTAGGATCCGGTGTTGGATCCAAACCTCTATACATCCGGTGTTTGGTTTGCCTTTCTTTCTCACTATTTTCATTGGTTATCTTGTTATTGCATAAATAGTTAGTAGTGAGTAGTTAGTCTATAAACCCCCCCTTAAGACTAATATTTAGGGCAATTAGATCCTACAAAATGAAGATCATGTGGCTCAAGGGCCACATGACAAAAAGATAAGGCACAATCCTGTGCCGACTCATAATGAATTTGGTCCTTGTTTTTCTCAATTTGAATCGAATCCTCCACTAAGTGATCGTGAATTGAGACCCCAGGTCCCTCAGACTGACTAGGAGTTTGACTTTGAAAGATGTGCTTTGAATTTGTGGATGTGGTGGTGGCGGTTCGATATCAAAAGATAAATCCTCATGTTGACCAGAAAAGTTACTCTCCTCACGTTCACGTAATTGCTGCGTCATTTGACTCACTTGCATTTCCATAGTTTGTAAGGAATTCAAGTTGGACTTCAATAAATTTTGAGTGATTTCCATGAACGTTTGGAGGGTTTGTTTTAAGGAATCAAGTTTGGGATCCACAGTGAGGTCCAACTCAGAATATAAGAAATTTTGGGGTTGGGTGTTGATCGGCTGAGAATGAGTCCAATGATTTGGAGTGGGGTGTTGGTAGACTTCTGGGTATTCGGGAGGAGGATACTGGGGTGGAAATGATGTATAAGAATTTGAATACGAATTGTCTCCCCACGAATCCATCCCTCTCGGGTTGTACGCGGATGCGTAATGGTCATAATGAGCATTTTGGGAAAATGTGTGCTCATACTCAGGCTCAGGGACAACATAAGGACATTTCCTGATAACATGACCACTCAACCCACAACAGTCACACGGTACGGCTACTGGAGCCACCAGTGCACTCATGTCATCTACCACATGCATGAAAGAGGCCAAAGGTTTTTGTAATGTCTTAGTTTGATGACCAACATATGATCCGACGTAACTAGATAGTGGTCTAGCTGTCGGTGTCTCTCTCATATTACCCCAATATGAAGAATGCTCAGTCACACAATTCAAATTATCCCAACCATACGGGGTGTTTGTCTGAGGTACCCCAGGATGCATGGGTCGGGAGTACCAGGGAGAATCGTCCTGGTCCCAACAATGATATGGATGGTCGCCCATGTAACCATCCATCTCAACAAAAACTCTCGAGTCAACCACTCTCACCAGCACGAGGCTAAGCTCGCAAAAAGTGCTCGACTCGACCCTAAAACACTAACAGAGAGTGTAAAGGGAGGAGACTATAAAGTAGAAGAAGGTGAGAAGAAGATGACTCAGAGGAGAAGGGAAGAATCCTAGAGCTAGCGTGGGTAATGGGATCAGGTAGAAGCCTAACTAGTAAGCACGGCTCAAACAATGTAAGGCAATGGGTCCTTAGGCTAGACGATGCCTAACTTCGAGGTCACTAGCCTCGACACACCTCACCTCCCTACAACGAGGACCACAATGCCCAGCAAGTGATACCAGATCTGGAGATCTAGTACCTCCGACTATCGACAAGGTAGGCAACACCGATCAGGACATGGCGGTCTCAACTAGATTACTCTCCTAGTGCGTCCGAAATCCTAGGGCTAATGTCTACCTGCTTTTAGTTAAGGCTTGATTAAGAGTGATTTTTGGGGCCAAGGAAAGGGTGATGAAATCCCCCACCTTATCTTTTATGGGAGAACCCCTCCTTAGTGGCGTTTTGATCCTAGATCTAGCAATCAATCGCTCCAATCAAAACGCTCAACTCACTCTTGTCCTGATGCAATTCCTACTAACTAATGCATGGGCATACAAGATGCATGAATGAGTGTAGGAAATGCGTACCTCACGCCAGCGCTCAACAACTGAAGATAAAGCTAAAAGAAAAGACGACTATATGCCTAAGTCAAGTTCATGATGCGTGACCTAAACAAATAAGAATGTCTAATCTTTTGCTTTGGATTTTAAGGCCAAGTTGATTAATGGGGGAGTGATTAATGATCTGGGAGCAAACTAGAAGTCACAGCATGCAAAATAGGGCTCCCTGATAACGAAAATGACAGAACTAACTACCAGAAGAAATTTAAAAGCAAGAAACCCTCACCATGCCACCAATTGGCGGTCCTTGTTGATGCTTAGATGCTCCCACTTCTCCAGTATCCTCCCCGTGCACTTTAGGATCCCTAAAACTAATAAAAACTTGAAACAAAGAATTAAAAACCACTCGAATCGTCCAAACCAAGGTCTGGACAGAGCACCTCCCCGACAACAGCGCCAAAAACTTGATTGATTCATTTTATTTTAAACCGCAAGTGTACGTCCACGTTGAAGCGGTGGCTAATACGGGTCGATCCATAGGGTGTCGACTTTTGGTTTGTACGAAGGCGAGTCGGAAAGAAAGGAGAGAAAGGTTGGTTACACTAAACTACACTACAATGCAAAAAGGAAATGGAAGATAAGCAATAAAACTAAACCCCATAGGGGGTAGAGAAATGATGTGAATATAAAGATGTGTGTGTGTGTTCAATTATTCTCCTCACAACATGTAGTGCATGAAATCATAAAACTAAATCCAACTTTGCCTCAACATGAAATAAGATAAGACTATATCGTTAAAACATACAAGACAATAATTGGAATGAAGCTAAATGAACTCATGTATCAAGACTAGACCCTACTATGCCTCCACATGAAATAAGATAACCCAATATCATTAAAACATACAAGGCATTAACCAAGGTAAAGGCAACAATAGTACATACACTACAAATTGTCTTTCCAATATTAATTCCATCCATATCCCCACCTTATCATTCCCCATAAAATAGGTCCACTAATCTAAGCATAAGCTAAGCTTCATTCAAGAGCATTAGCATATCAAAGATAAGAGTGAAATCCATTAGATGGTTATGGAAATCATATAAGGCTCAAGGGATTAAGATAACACACACCTAATACACTACATGATCATATCACATATTTCTTCACCCCCAAATGAGGATGGGGGGCAACCTAAATTACTCACTAATAATTACACTACAACCTAAATTAACATGAAACATTCTACTGAAATGAAATTAGACTAAGCAAGAAAGGAGCATTAAAGAAGCTTAAAAGGAAAGGAAAGACTAAACAAGCATGCACAAATTAAAAGACAAGATTAAAAGAAACTAGAACAATTATTTTATTAACAATGATTCACATTGAAGGTAACATTCTTCTCCACCTTGAGTTTTGCTTCAAGGCTTACTCCTTAGTAGAGAGAATGCCACCAAGCAATGGGTGGTTTACAATAGAAGGTGAAGAGTTCTATTTATAGCAAAAGAAAAAGGCAATCAGGGACAATCCCCCGATGTGGGACTAAACAAATACTTGCAATAGACTAAATACACACTAATACGCGACCCACCAAAATCTTAGCGGATTTGGGCCAAAACAGACCGCCAATTAGCGGTCTATATCGTCCGGATTACGCTGGATTTTATTCTGGGCTTTTCTGGATGTTTTTGTTGGTCTTTGATGCATCTACTTCACTTGTTGGAGCTCCGACCCGAATAGAATTGCCAAAATACTCCCCATGATGATGTGGAGTTTTCTGTTTTGCTCTTTGGTCCTTCGGTCTTACGTTCAGGTCCTTCTCCCTTGCATCTTAGTCCCCAGGTCTCACAATTAAGTCCTTTTTCCCTGCTTTTGGGTCCTTTCATGCTTCATCTCTTCATACCTATTTATTTCTGAAATTCAAACATAAAACTCGTCACGTAGCATTGCTTAGGTGTAAGATAATGGATATAAGATACAAATATAAGCATGAAATGATGTCAATCATTATGTGAATGACAATGGCAAATAACATTAAGACTACTATTACTGAAACTAATGGTGTTAAGGAATTTATGAAGTATGTGCAAGATACTGATCAATCTATATCTACTGATAAGTCACGTGCTGGTACATTAATGGGTATGTTAATCACCATGAAGTTTGATGGTTCACGTACTATGCATCAACCCATGACAGAAATATCAAACATAGCAACAAGATTAAGAACCATGGGAATGAAAGTGGGTGATAGTTTCCTTGTACAATTTATCATAAATTCTTTGCCTCAAGAGTACGTTTCATTCCAAATATATTATAACACAATGAAGGATAAATGGAATGTGACTGAACTTCAAAGTATGCTTATTCAAGAAGATGCAAGGCTTAAGAAACAAGGAATCCACTCTATCAATCTCGTGGGTCATTCAGGAGTCAAAAGGAAACCAAGAAAGAAGCATGGAAAGGGCAAAAGGACCGTTAAAGATCCACGAGTCATCTACTCAAATCCACAAGAAGGAAGAAAAGGGTGATAAGTGTCATTTCTGCCACAAACCTTGACACTATCAAAACGACTGCCGTAAAGGTAAGGCATGGTTCGAAAGTAAAGGTAAACATAATGTTTTCGTATGTTTTGAATCAAATTTGGCAGAAGTTCCTTAAAATACTTGGTGGATTGATTCTGGTTGTACCACTCATGTTTCTAATACAATGCAGGGATTCATTACGATCCAAACAACAAACCCAAATGAGAACTTTGTCCTTATGGGGAACCGTGTCAAAGCACCAGTTGAAAGGATTGAGACTTACCATTTACTTTTAGATACTCGACACCATTTAAATTTTTATCAGACTCTTTATGTTCCATCTCTTTCTCGTAATTTAGTTTCTTTGTCTAAACTTGATACAATCGGTTATTGTTCTAAGTTTGGGAATGAAAGTTTCAATTTGTTTAAGCAAAATCTTCTTGTTGGTTCAGGTGTTCGTTGTGATGGTTTATACAAGTTAAATCTTGATAATTTGTTTGCTGAAACTTTATTGACCTTGCATCATAATGTTAGTATGAAACGTGGTTTAGTGGATGAAAGTTCTGCTTACTTGTGGCATAAATGATTAGGTCATGTATCCAAAGAAAGAATGCAATGATTAGTAAATAATGAAATCCTTCCTAGTTTGGATTTTACTGATCTTAATGTATGTGTAGATTTTATTAAAGGAAAATTTACAAAACACACAATCAAGAAATCAACCACAAGAATCACACAACTCCTTGAAACTGTACACACCGATATATGTGGACCTTTTGATGTTCCATCTTTTAGTTGAGAAAAATATTTTGTCACCTTTATTGATGATTTTTCACTTTATGGTTATGTTTATCTGTTGTATAAAAAATCTTAAACATCAAACACTTTAGAAGTGTTTGTAAATGAAATTGAAAGACAACTAGACAAATGTGAAAATAATTAGATCTGACAGATGTGGTGAATATTATGGAAAGTATGATAAAAGTGGACAATGTCCTGGTCCATTTGCTAAATTTCTTTAAGGACGTGGTATTTGTGCTCAAAACACAATGCCAGGCACACCACAACAGAATGGTGTTGCAGAAAGGCGTAATCATACTTTAATGGACATGGTTAGGAGTATGTTAAATAATTGTTCATTGCCTTTATCATTATGGATGCATGCTTTAAAAACAACCATGTATTTGTTAAACATGATTCCTAGTAAGGTAGTTCCAAAGACTTCTTTTGAATTGTGGACGGGAAGGAAACCTAGTTTAAGGCACCTGCATGTTTGGGGTTGCCCGGCGGAAGTAAGAATTTATAATCCACATGAAAAGAAACTGGATTTAAGAATGACCAGTGGTTTCTTCATTGGTTATCCAGAAAATCTAAAGACTTTAGATTTTATTGTCCTAGTCAAAGTACGAGAATTATTGAAACTGGAAATGCTAAATTCATTGAAAGTGGCGAGATTAGTGGGAGTAAAGAATCACATAAAGTGGAAATTCAAGAAGTAACAGTGCAAGTTTCTTTACCCATAACTTCTTCTAATGTTGTTGTTCCTACAATTGTTGAGCAATTTGACAATGTACAAGAACAACAAATGAATGACCAAACACCCCACAATGAAGTCACAATGAAACTTTAGTAAATGAACCACATGAAGTGGCTTTAAGAATGTATGAAAGACCAAGAAAACCTGCTATTTCTGATGATTATGTGGTTTATCTTAAAGAATCAGAACTTAACCTTGGAATTAATGAAGATCCAGTTTCATATTCATAAGCCATGGAAAGTACTAATTCTATTAAGTGGTTAGATGCCATGAAAGAAGAATTGAAATCAATGGATCACAATAAAGTCTGGGATCTTGTTGAATTGCCTGAAGGTTCTAAAAGAATTGGGTGTAAGTGGGTCTGTAAGACTAAACTCAATTCTAGTGGCAATATCAAAAGACACAAGGCTAGACTTGTTGCCAAAGGTTTCACTTAGAAAAGTGGTATTTACTACAAAGACACATTTTCTCATGTATCTAAAAAGGATTCTCTTAGAATTATTATGACATTAGTAGCACATTATGATTTTTAGTTAAATCAAATGGATGTGAAAACTGGCTTTCTCAATGGAAATTTATATGAAGAAGTATATATGGATCAACCTGAGGGTTTTGTAATTGAAGGAAAGGAACACATGGTGTGTAAACTTAAGAAATCAATATACGGAGTTAAACAAGCTTCCCGTCAATGGTGTCTCAAGTTTAATGATACCATTACTTCCTTTGGATTTAATGAAAATGTTGTTGATCGATGTATATATCTGAAGGTCAGTGAGACTAAATTTATATTTCTGATTTTGTATGTCGATGATATCTTGCTAACTACTAATGATCCTTGTTTAATTACATGAAACCAAGAAATTTCTCTCTAATAACTTTGAAATGAAAGATATGGGTAAGGCATATGTGATAGGAATAGAAATATTCCGTGATAGATCACAAAGATTGTTAGGGTTGTCTTAGAAAGCATATATTAATAATGTTTTAGAGAGATTTAAGATGGAAAGTTGTTCAGCAGGTGTTGTTCCAATTCATAAAGGGGAGAAATTTAATCTTAAGTAATGTCCGAAGAATGAATTGGAACACAAACAGATGAAGAAAAATCCTTATGCATCTAGTGTTGGAAGTTTGATGTATGCTCAGACTGTACTCGACTAGATATCAATTTTGTTGTCGGTATGCTAGGTAGATATCAAAGTAATCCTAGATTCCTGGAATAGATCATTGGAGAGCTGCAAAGAAAATATTGAGATACTTGCAAGGAACGAATGATCACATGCTCACTTATAGGCGGTCTAATAACCTCGAGGTGATTGGATATTATGATTCAGACTTTGCAGGATGTGTAGATACTAGAAAATCTACATTTGGATATTTGTTTATCTTGGCTGGAGGAGCAATATCTTGGAAGAGTATGAAACAATCTATCATTGTTGTGTCCACTATGGAGGTTGAGTTTGTAGCATGCTTTGAGGCTACTGTTCATGGTTTATGGTTGCAGAATTATATTATCAGAGTTTGGAATTGTCGACTCTATTGCCAAGCAGCTGAAAGTTTATTGTGATAATGCCACAACAGTCTTCTTTTCTAAGAACGACAAGTATTCGAAGGGTGCTAAACATATGGAATTGAAATACTATGTCTTTTAACAAAAGTTCAGAAACAGAGAGTGTCAATTGAACACATTAGCACCAATGTAATGGTTGCAGATTCATTGACTAAAGGTTTTCCATCAAAGACATTTAGGGAACATGTCGAAAGGATGGGCATTATTGAAAATAATTATTGATGATGCATATTAATGTATTATGTAGTTATGTTGTTGACATCTTGAATTCACTTATATATTGTTTCTGAATTTATGTTTTTCATGTTTCATTATCATAGTACATGTACATCAATGATTTATGTGATTAAACATGAACCATCTTTTATAAAGTCATTATCGTTAGACCATTATGATATCTCTCATTACCAATCATAGTAAATAGGAAATTTATATTGTGATACATGGAAGGGAATATGTCAGAATCGATGACGTACAACATGATCCTTATAAATTTTCATACTTAGTAATGACTAATGTTTTAATTGATATAAAGAAGATTTTAGCTTAAAGTTTGGGCATTATATTTTATTATTAAATACATGAAGTTTAATTATGTCACATGGGCTAAGTGGTAGAATGTTAGATATTTTCTTTGTAGCCCATGTATTAAGTCTCTCAACTTTATTAAATTGATAATATTACGAGGCTAAAATTGTAACGCCCCAAAACAACGGAAAATTTAAAACTTTTAAACTGATAGAAGAATCAACACCGGGGTCGTTACCAAACCACATATATACATAAAGTGGTACACTGAGTTAATACAAGAGTCAAGGATGATTACAACCCAACACAAAAGATGTACAACACAAATAGGGAAATCATCCACCTCACAATCTGGAAAAAAGGACAAGATCTGGTCTGGGTGCTCCTGCCCGCAGTCACCACCACCTACTGACGTGCACGACCTGACATGTAACACAACAATGCCTGAGTCTCCCATAGGGAAACCCCGTATGCCAAACCCCCAAAATGAAGAATGCAATAAAAGCATAACTAACTCTCGTGCACACAAGGCACTGCCGGAAAACATCGGCCACGGGTCTCAAGGCCCCCACAACGTGCTCAGAGTCTCAGAGTCTCAGCCCCCACAACGTGCTCACAAGGCACCGCCGGAAAAACATCGACCACAACAACGTGCTCACAAGGCACCGCTCCGTAGAGCCACAACCACGATCTCCTCTTAGGTCGGCATGTCCATACCGTCGCCAAAAAGGCCGGGGACCCGTTGCCCTCGAGGCAGATCCAACCACACACGACACAAGCATCCGTATGCAAAAATGTGCCCCAACGGTCGAACCAAAACCATAAATGGTCGATCGAACTCCACTATTGTTCCGCAATAAAACTGAAATAACGCCCAACCGGTCGAACAGCAAAGGGGCCCCGTTCGACCGAAATCCAACAGTGAAAACCTCTCTTGCTCAAAAAGCAACAACGGTCGAACGACAAAAACTCACGGTCGACCGATTTCCACCAGTAAGACTCACCTACAAACCGCACTACACGGTCGACCGAAACCACTCTTCCGGTCGACCGGCCATTAAGTTACTTAAGTCTTCAGTCGGACGAAGTCAACGAGCGGTCGACCGTTTTGATGGTCAACGTCCCTAACCGACTTACGACAGTGCTTTCGGTCGACCGGCAAAGGGGACTCGTTCGACCGAAAACACCCATAGCCTCTTCCTCTTGCATAAAATGTACCACCGGTCGACCACTCCTAGAGTATCGTCCGACCGGTGCAAGGGATTTTGCCCAAAAACAATACGCCCGGTCGACCGTTCCTAGCAGAAAAACTGCTGCAAGACCCTCGACGAGCCTTTCGGCCTACCGTCGGCCACTCCAATCCTCACAAAGGCTAAAGGGAGGATTAAACTAAAGCTTGACATACCTTTAAGGCTTGAAGAAGCCTTTGAGTCCATCTCAACTGTGAAACTGATCAACACGATCCTTGTACACTCCACCGAGTCCGTCTTCCTCGCCAAATCCACACCACCACGCCCAGTAGCTGAGAGGGAGAGAGGGTTGAGCGGGAGAGAGAGTCGCACGAGAGAGAGAAAATGAGAGAAAGGGAGAGAAAGTCAGCTTTTATACTCTTCTCCTCCACTCAACCTAGCCGTCCATCTTAATCCAACCCAATCTCCTCTAATCCACCACCTAAACACAATTAAACCAATAAGCAAAGGGTTAGGATGTAACAATCCACCCTCCTTAAAGAATTTCGTCCTTGAAATTAGAACCAAATCGTCACCAAACAATTCCGGATACTTCTTCCTGACCTCATCCTCGATCTCCCAAGTGGCTTCACGCTCGCTATGGTGTTGCCACCTGACCATTACCATCGGAATGGTTATCCTTCTGAGTTGGTGCTCCATCCGATCTATAATCTCCACGGGCCTCTCCTCGAGAGATAAATCCTGACTGATCTAGGGAACACTGATCTCAATCACATGCGACGGATCGGCAACGTATTTCCTCAACATCGAAACGTTGTGAATACCTGAAAGCTGCGGTGGCAAAGCAACACGGTAGGCAACCTTTCCTACACGATCCAGAATCTCAAACGGCCCGACGTACCTCGGACTGAGCTTCCCCTTCTTCCCGAATCTCATCAGTCTACAAGCTGGTGAAATCCTCAGGAATACATGATCACCCACCTCAAATCTCAACTCTCGTCTACACCTATCTGCGTAACTCTTCTGTCTGCTCTGAGCCGTCACCAACCTCTTCCTGATCATGCCAACCTTCTCAGCATACATCTGAGAAATCTCAGGCCCAACCAGCTGCCTCTCGCCTACCTCACTCCAGCATACCGGTGATCTACAAGTCTGACTGTACAGAGCCTCGTACGGTGTCATCCCAATGCTCGAATGGTAGCTGTTGTTGTAGGCGAACTCGATCAACGACAAGTGTTCATCCCAAAATCCTGCCCAATCCAGGGTACACGCTCTCAGCATATCCTCCAGCATCTGGATGGTCCTCTCCGACTGACCGTCTGTCTGCAGATGAAAAGATGTGCTGAACTTCAACTGAGTCCCCAACGCCTTCTGCAGACTACCCCAAAATCTGGAGGTGAACCTCGAATCTCGATCGGAGATAATACTCACCGGCACTCCATGTAACCGGACTATCTCCTCGACGTACAGCTTCGCCAAACCCTCCAAAGGTAAGGTGGTCCTGATCGCCAGAAAATGCACTGACTTGGTCAATCGATCAACCATAACCCAAATTGCGTCGTGAGATCTCCTCGTCTTCGGCAACCCGGTGATGAAATCCATCGTCACGTGCTCCCACTTCCACTCTGGCAGATCTATACTCTACAACAGCCCTGCTGGACGCTAGTGCTCAATCCTCACCTGCTGACAAACCAGGCACCTGGACACGAAGTCTGCTATGTCTCGCTTCATCCCCTTCCACGAGAAACTCCACTGCAAGTCTTTATACATCTTGGTACTCCCCAGGTGAATGGAATATCTGGCTCTATGTGCCTCCTCCATGATGGTACTCCTTAGATCACCTGCTCTCGGTACCCAGATCCGGCCCCTGAACCTCAAGCCCCAATCGACTCCGACACCAAAGTCTGATCCGTCCTTAGCAGCTAACTGCATCAGACTGGCCAGCTCAACATTTGCTCTCTGAGCCTAAACAACTCCCGAAACTGTCTGCGGCTCCACTCGAAGTACCGCAATCACTGCCCCCACAGAGTCCTCCGTAAAAGGTCTCCACTCTGTCAAGGCCTCAAGCAACCTCCACTCCTGAATGCATAAGCTAGCTGTCGACAACTCCACCTTCCTACTCAAGGCATCTGCGACAGAATTCGCCTTCCCCGGATGATATGAAATGGTGAAGTCGTAATCCTTTATAAACTCAAGCCATCTGCGATGCCTCATATTCAACGCTTTCTGCGAGAACAGATACTTCAGACTCTGGTGATCTGTGAAGACCTCAAACTGCTCTCCATATAGGTAATGCCTTCAGGTCTTCAGCGCGTGAACCACCACTGCCAACTCCAGATCATGAGTCGGGTAATTCTTCTCATGAACCTTCAACTGCCTCGAAGCATATATGATTGACATCATTTCATGCTTATATTTGTATCTTATATCCATTATCTTACACCTAAGCAATGCTACGTGGCGAGTTTTATGTTTAGTTTTCAGAAATAAAGAGGTTTGAAGAGAAGAGTCATGAAAGGACCCAAAAGCAGGAAAAAGGACTTAATTGTGAGACCTGGGGACCAAGATGCAAGGGAGAAGGACCTGATCGTAAGACAGAAGGACCTAAGAGCAAAACAGGAAACTCCACACCATCATGGGGAGTATTTTGTCAATTCGATTCGGGTCGGAGCTCCACTAAACAAGTTAGATGCATCCAAGACCAAGAAACACGCCAAGGAAAGCCCACCAGAAGATCCAATGGGATCTGAAGCTTATAGGCCGCCAATTGGCGGTCTGGTTAAGCCCAGATCCACTAAGTTTTCTCCTGGACTTGTATTAATGTGTGTTTAGGCTATTTTTGGTATTGGTTTAGTCCCACATCGGGGGATTGTCCCGGATTAGCTTTTTCCATGCTTATAAATAGAACTCTTCACCTCCCATTGTAGCTATCTCTCTCTTTGGTGGCATCTTCCCTACTAAGAGTGAAGCCTTGAAGCAAAACTCTGGTGGAGGAAGTGCTGCTTGTAATTTGAGTGAGTTAATAATACAAGTTTTCCTTTAATTGTGTTGTTTCTCTCTTAGTTTAATTTCCTTCCATATGCATGTTTGCTTGTTTGTTTTGTTTTATGCTTCTTTAATATTTCTTGCTTGATTAGTATAAATTTTTCAGTATAATGCTTCATTTTATTAGAGTAGATAGTTTAAATATGTGTGAGTAGTTCCATCCCCTTTGGGGGTGGAGTAGATGTGTGTACATGTTATGTAGATGGTTTGAATGCTTAATATGAATGTTTGTGAAAAATATTAGTATGCTTGCTTGAATTATTAAGAACCTTACTTGATGGTTTCTGCCATAGCTTAGGTACATTTCATGCTTGTCTAAGTGTCTTAATAACAACCTTGCATTGCTCATATTAATCACATTAGTTTAGTGTTGTAAATGATACGTTTTGCCATTAGGTACCTCTTAGGCATTAACAAACACTAACTAACTTGAGCTTATGGTTTGCATTCAACACCACACTTATTTCATGTGCACACACACACTCCACCCCTTAGGGGTTTCCATTCCTGTCATTTTATCTCCTTCATTACTTGATTAGCTTAGTTGTTTAGTTGTTTCATTTCAGCTTGCTTGCTTCCTAGTTTAGATTAGTGTAGTGTAGTGTAATCAACCTCTTTCTCTTTTCTTTACCTCTCGCCTTCGCACAAACCAAGTGTCGACACACCTCCCAGTGGACGACCCGTATTTGCCACCGCTTCAACGATCAATCAAGTTTTTGGCGCCGTTGCCGGGGAGGTGCTCTGTCCAGACATTGGTTTGGACGATTCGAGGGGTTTTTAATTTTTTGTTTTCAGTTTTTCTTAATTTCAGGGAACCACAAGATCCAGGGGAGGCTACTGGAGAAGTTTGAGGAAGAGAAGACCTAAAGAGACCGCCAATCAGCGGTTGAAGACCGCCAATTGGCGGCCTGGTGAGAGTTTCTTTCCTTGAAATTTTTTCTGGTAGTTAGTCTTGAAATTTTTGTTATCTGGGAGCCCTATTTTGCATGATGTGACTTCTGGTTTGCTCCCAGATCATTAATCACTCCCCCATAAATCAACTTGGCCCTAAAATCCAAAGCAAAAGACTAGACGTTCTTACTTGTTTAGGTCACGCATCATGTATTGACTTAGGCATATAGTTGTCTTTTCTTTTAGCTTTATTTTTAGTTGTTGAGTGCTGGCGTGAGGTACGCATTTCCTACACTCATTCATGCATCTCGTATGCCCATGCATTAGTTAGTAGGAATTGCATCAGGACAAGAGTGAGTGAGCGTTTTGATTGGAGCGATTGATTGCTAGATCTAGGATCAAAACGCCACTAAGGAGGGGTTCTCCCATAAAAGATAAGGTGGGGGATTTCATCACCCTTTCCTTGGCCCCAAAAATCACTCTTAATCAAGCCTTAACTAAAAGCAGGTAGACATTAGCCCTAGGATTTCGGACGCACTAGGAGAGTAATCTAGTTGAGACCGCCATGTCCTGATCGGTGTTGCCTACCTTGTCGATAGTCGGAGGTACTAGATCTCCAGATCTGGTATCACTTGCTGGGCATTGTGGTCCTCGTTGTAGGGAGGTGAGGTGTGTCGAGGCTAGTGACCTCGAAGTTAGGCATCGTCTAGCCTAAGGACCCATTGCCTTACATTGTTTGAGCCGTGCTTACTAGTTAGGCTTCTACCTGATCCCATACGGCACCAGATACATCAAATGTATCAGACGAAGACCGAATCGTTTCATGTTTTCTTTGAGAGGTTCAAGGACCTTCTCCAGCAGTGCCCTCATCATGGATTTGAGTTATGGCAGCTGTGCCAAATTGTTTATGAGGGCATCAACTACAACACCCGCACATTGTTGGAGTCGATGTGTCAGGGTGACTTCCAAATGAAACCCATCGAGAATGCATGGGACACTTTTGAGGCTATGGCTGAGCGTACCTTCGAGTGGGACACCATGAGAGAGCCACCAGCCGCCAGGTCTTCTGGTCGAGCTGGATCATATCATGTTGAGTCAACTATCGCGTCTGTGGCGAAAATGGCTGCTCTCGTGCGTAGGATTGAGAGTTTGGAGATGGACCGAGCTCCTGTAGCTCAGGTCGCTACTCCCGGGTGTGGTAGGTGTGGACTTATGGGCCATGATGACTTGGAATGCGCTTACGCTCCAAGGGATACTGAGCATGCAAATGCGATGTATAAACAGCGGCCCCGTAACGACCCGTATAGTCACTCCTACAACCCGGGATGGCGTAACCATCCTAACTTCTCTTAGGGGCCTAGTGGGGGTCACGGTCAGAGCTCACACGCTCAACCTCAACCTCCATCCTATCAACCTCCACGTCCATCGGCGACCTACCAACCCCCACATCAAAGGTCTCAGCACCAAAATTACCAACCTGATCATGCCTCATCGTCGGGTTATTCCAACCAGACTCCACCACCTCAGCGGGTTGACCCCAAGGACCCTTCTAGTGATCCGACCCTTCAAGCGTTCATGCAGAGCATGCAAAGTACAGTCAAGGCTTTGGAAATGCAAGTTAGCCAATTGGCTCATCAATTCCATGAACGCGAGAAGGGTCAGTTCCTGAGTCAACCTGTGGTTAATCCCAGGGGTCAGCCTGCCCATGATAGGCAGAATGTACACAATGTTGAAAGTGACTCTTCCCAACATGCAAATGTTGTCCATACCTTGAGATCGGGAAGGGTCGTTGACAACAATGTGGAAATGCCTGAAGCCAACCCTGTTGGTGAGTCTTCCGAGGAGAGTCTCGAGCCTGTTAAGGAACCTAATTCTGAGACCCCTCCTCGTGATTCTTATGTCCCCAAGGCCCCATTCCCTCATCGGTTGACTAAAAAACGTGACGAGCATTGGGATAAGATCGTTGAGGTACTTAGGCAAGTAAAGGTGAACATCTCGTTGTTGGACGTTGTTCAACAAATGCCACTGTATGCCAAGTTCCTCAAGGACCTTTGCACCACCAAGAGAAAAACAAATGTGCCCAAAAAGGCCTTTTTGGCTGCCAATGTGAGCTCCATATTGACACAACCCATGAATGTCAAGTACAAGGACCCAGGTTGTCCAATTGTCTCTTGCATGATTGGGAATGTGACCATCTCTCAAGCTCTATTGGATTTGGGGGCATCTGTGAATCTCCTGCCTTACTCAGTCTATGTCAACCTTGGGATAGGCGATCTTAAACCAACGAGGACAACCCTCCAGTTGACTGATAGATCCGTCAAAATTCCACGAGGGAGTGTGGAGGATGTCCTTATCAAAGTGGGTGAGTTCGTATTTCCAGTTGATTTCATCATCTTGGATACCGAACCCGTGTCCAACCCACAAGGACAGATTCCTGTGATCCTTGGGAGGCCATTTCTTGCGACATCTAATGCTTTGATCAATTGTCGCAATGGCTTGATGAGGTTGTCTTTTGGAAACCTCACGGCGGATTCCCACATCTTCACTCTTGGTAAGCAACCCGGGCTCTTCGACGACGCTGTCGGAGCCAATTTCATCTAGGACACGGATGAGCCCGAATCATTAGGCATGTTCGACTCACATCGACATATTATTGAGGTGCCTAATGACCAGGTTGCGAGTGAAGAGTATCTTGAGGAATCCGCCAGCGTATCTCTGGATGAGGAGGCACATCTGGGTGCTTGCTCCTTTTACCCCGTGGCCCTTGAGCCACTTGAAAGTAACTCTGAATCCGACAAGGACCCACCTCTGGTCAAGCTTAAACCGCTCCCCGATAACCTAAAGTACATCTTTTTAGGGGATAATGAGACCTTGCCACTCATTGTTGCTTCTGATCTCGCACAAGATCAAAAGGTTGCCCTCAAAAGAGTACTCTTTGAAAACAAAGAGGCGATCGGGTGGTCCTTGAAGGATATCAAGGGAATTAGCCCTGGTATTGTTCAGCATCGGATCCACATGGAAGAGGATTCTAGGCCCCGCAGGTGCCCACAATGGAGATTGAATCCTGTACTGAAAGAAGTCGTCCGAAAGGAGGTTCTTAAGTGCTTGGATCATGGCATAATCTATCCTATCTCTGATAGTTCGTGGGTGAGTCCTGTCCATGTGGTTCCCAAGAAGTCAGGCGTGACGGTTGTGGAGAATGAGCATAATGAGCTTATCCCGACACGCCTGCAAACTGGCTGGCGAGTTTGCGTTGATTATCGCAAGCTCAATGCGGCAACGCGGAAAGATCATTTCCCGTTGCCATTCATTGATCAGATGTTGGAGAGGTTGGCCGGACATGAGTATTATTGTTTTCTTGATGGATACTCCGGTTACAACCAAATTCCCATCGCCCCCGAGCATCAAGAGAAAAACACATTCACTTGTCCCTTTGGCACGTTTGCCTACCGTCGCATGCCCTTTGGGTTATGTAATGCGCCGGCAACAACAAAAAACATGCACAAATGGAGTCCCAGATTACTATATCAATTAGGCTAACAACAACAAAAAACTAGAAGGTGAACTGAGCTCACCCAACCGCTGATTAGCGGTCTCAGACCGCTGATTGGCGGTCTGAAGTGCCCAGGTAGCCTTGCAATTTTTCCAGAAGCCTTCCCTTGCTATTCCCAGTCTCCTGAAACAAAGAACAACTACAAAACACAAATTAAATCCACTCGAATCGTCCAAACAAGAGTCTGGACAGGCATCTCCCCGGCAACGGCGCCAAAAACTTGTTGAACGTTTTATATTAAACCGCAAGTGCACGGCCGCGATGAAGCGGTGGCAAGTACGGGTCGTCCTCAGGGAGGTGAGCAGCCTCTTGTTTATCAGAAATCAAGTGGCAAAAAGAAGGGGAAGAAAGTTGTTTATGCTAATCTAGACTACGCTACACTAAGAAGTATGAAATGCGAACGAAACAAACAAACGATGGAATAACAACTAAACTAAGAACAAAGGAAGAATGCTGGAATACAGAAATGGGAAAACCCCTAAGGGGTGGAGCGAGTGCACACATGCAAAGAGGTGGGTATAGAATACATTCTTTAAGCACATGAAGATGGTGTTTATCAAGCATAGGAAGTGTCTAAATGTTATGGCAAAACCTATCAATCTATTCACCAACTTGGTTGACTAACATTTACATATGCAAGTTGTTTATTTCAGAACCTAAACAAGCATGAGAAGTGTCTAATCATTTTGGTAAAACTCATCAAGTTATAAATTCTATCCTAAACAAGCAAGCATACATTCATGTTTAATCAACACATTGAAATTAAAACATTCATCCCATTCTATAATGCATGTATGTACATCTACTCCACCCCCCAAAGGGGATGAAACTACTCACTAAACATTAGACTAATTATTAAGCTAGGCAAAGAAAGCATATTTAAAACTAAGCTAGAAATAAAAGACGATTAAACTAAAACATGCACAAACAATAAAAGAAAGCATAAAACAAACAATGAAAGAAACACAAAACTTTATTGATAAAATGACTCACATTAAAAGTAGCATCCTCCTACTTTAGTGTGTGCTTCAAGGCCTCACTTCTAGTAGGAAGAATAGTCACTTAAAATATGGAGTGATTACAATGGAAGGTGAAGAGTTCTATTTATAGCCATGGAAAAAGGCAAACCGGGACAATCCCCCGATGTGGGACTAAACAGATACCAAAAATAGCCTAAACATCCTCTAATACATGTGCTGGAGAAATTTGAGCGGATTTGGGCCAAAATGGACCGCCAATTAGCGGTCTATATGGTTCAGATCCTGCTCATTTTTGTTTTGGGCTTTTCTTTCTGGTATTGTTGGTCTTTGATGCGGTTACTTGACTTGTTGGAGCTCCGACCCGAATCGAATTGGTAAAATACTCCCCATGATGGTGTGGAGTATTCTGTTTTGCTCTTAGGTCCTTCTGTCTTGCAATCAGGTCCTTCTCCCTTGCATCTTGGTCGAATTGGTAAAATACTCCCCATGATGGTGTGGAGTAGTCAGATGACTCGAAAGCACCAGGCACAAAGGCCCCTCAGACCTACTTTCCCGAGTGATAGGAGCCATGCGAGAAGAGAGAACACCACTTATTCATTTATCTACATGGGAACCAAAACCCCTACACTTAAGTTTCACAAAAAGAGATTAAGGGCCCTTGACCACGACAAACTTCCTTATACTAAAAGACACGAATTATTTGACTCACTAGGTTCAGGGTGGACTTCTTTAAATGTTTGAGTGCTGAAACCCTATGATTACATGCCCCCCGAGGGAAAACCGGGGTGCATCCTAGCGACTCGATAAGACCTAAAGCCAGTAAACTAGAAATCCTAATGCATCAAGTTCAAGACAATTTTGGGAGCTTTCTTTTTACTTTGCCTCTCAACGGTTTTGCACATGCTAAACACACGCAAAACCCACAAAAACATTTTCTTTCGCAAACACATGAAGATTTTGAAAGAAATGTGAAAATTTTAAAGCACTTGGCAAGCAAAAGAAGACAAGTCACCCAAGGATCATGGCAAGCATATATATCAATGTTAAATGCGGCACACTAACATGACCCTAGCAGTACAAACAAAAGAAAATAAAACCAAAGGAAAAAGACTCGACTATGTACACACGTAAAACACCCCCCACACCTACTTCATGCATTGTCCTCAATGAATGTGAACAAGGTACTACATGGAGATATGCATGAAAAGGGAAACATCTCACCAACATGAAGTACAAAGGGACGTTCAGGGTCATGTTGATGGACACAAACCCAAATTCCCTCAAAACCTGTGAGAAGCTGAAGAAGGGAGATAAATACGTGAAGAGATTGGGCCCAAGTACACAAGGGTTGGGGTCCACAACAATCGATGCTCACTGAAGGAGTCTTTTATTACACACTCTTTTTTTTCTTTTTTTTCTTTTTTTTAAGATATATACATCAACCAAGATATTCTCATAATCATTTGGTCAAGGAACATCAAATGAGAACATCAAGTCAGGAGGACCAGAGACTTGCCGAGATGGGCAAACTCCACTGGTACTCTGAGGTGTCATGAGGGGTGACAGGTCAAAGCTGAAAGGCTCGAACCCCTCATGATATTGGTTGGGTGTGGGCAACAAAGAATGAAGTTGTGTTGCCTCACTAGGGTTTAATTGCTCATCGAAGAAAACCCTCCAACCAATAGGCGGGTGCATCGGAATGAGTTCCTCAAGCTCATTCGATGGATGCAGCATACCTGCATCACTAAGAATGGGGCTTCTCCCCAAGTCATCCAACAAGGACCTCCCACCATCATTTAGATCATCAAGCATAAGCTCGGTCATAGGTGGGTCCTTGTTGGAGTCAATATGAAGCTCAAATGGCTCAATGGCCATGGGACATGAGGTAGAGACACCTTCTGGTATAGGCATATGATGAGGTGTCTCACTCTCACTAGTACTCTCAACTGAATCATGCAACGAACACTCCCTTTGGACATTCATGTTCGAGGCCAGCTCACTCTGTTGCATTGCGAAGACAGGCAATGAGTTTTCGCTGGGCCCTCGAACATTCTCAACGGGTTGCATTGGGGTTAGGGGTGTTCGTTGATTTTGTGGTGCTTTCTCCAATTGGCGGATGAGATTTAGATTTAAAGGTTCATCCATGGGTTCCTGTTGCTTACCAGAGTTGAACACATGAAACTCGGCACTCATGTTACTGAATGAGAGCTTCATGAGACCATTTCTACAATTAATCAAGGCATTGGAGGTTGCCAGAAATGGTCTACCCAAAATCAAAGGTATTTGAGAGTGGGTGTTCGCAACAGGATTGGTATCGAGGACAACAAAATCGACTGGAAATATAAAATCTCCAACTTTGATAAGCACGTCCTCGATAATCCCCATTGGAATATGAATGGATCTATCCGCCAGTTGGAGTGTGATCTTAGTTGGTTTCAATTCTCCCAAGTTCAACTGTTGATAAACAGAGAATGGGAGGAGGTTGACCGCTGATCCTAAATCAAGCAAAACATTGCTCAATCTAGTGTCCCCTATCGTACACTGAATAGTAGGACACCCAGGGTCCTTGTATTTTGTGTAGGTAGGATTTGACAAAAGTGAGCTGATATTTGCAGCCAAGAATGCTTTCTTAGGAACATTGGTCTTCCTCTTGGTTGTGCAGAGATCCTTCAACACTTGGCATATTGAGGTATTTGTTGGATGACATCCAACAAGGGGATGTTAACCTTTACTTGCTTAAACACCTCTACTATCTTGTCCATGTTGTCACTCTGCTTTTTGTTTAACCTACTTGGATAGGGAGCTTTTGGCAGGTAGGTTTTCTGCTGTGCCTGAGAAGAAAGCTTTGGTGGATTACCCTCACCCTCAGCTTCTTCTTCACCACCATTCCCACTGGGGGCTGCATAGATGGTGGTTGTTGTGGCAAGGAGATGTGATTGTCAACCTGTTTTCCATTCCTTAAGGTCACAATGGAATTGACATGGTGAACAGGTTCCTCCACATGGTTCACTTGCCTCCCCCGAGGTACCACATTCTCATTTTGCATTTGTTGTTGTTGGTACATGCGGGGGTTAGCCTCAGGCTGGCTAGGAAAAGACCCTCTCTCTCTTTCATGTACAGACTGAGCCAATTGGCCCATCTGAAGCTCTAGAGATTTGATGGTCTGCTGATTTGAGGTGAGAACTTGACTCGTGGTTGACATAAAAAATTTCATTGAGTTTTCAAGTCCATGAGTCAAGGTCTCAAGCGAATTGAATCGGGTTTCCATATTATTGGAATTTGGGAAACCCGATTGATTGGTGGTTTGCGCTTGGGGTGGCTGATAGGAATGCGCATGCATGGGAGGTTGGTGTGATTGGTAAGGTGGTCTAGAGGAGTTTGAAGGACCACCCGGGGCATTATTTTGGTTCCATGAAAAATTGGGGTGGTTCCTCCATCCAGGGTTATAAGATGATGAGTATGGGTCATTCCTAGCTCGGTCATAGATGGCGTTGACACGCTCCATCTCAGGAGGAATGGACTCACACTCGCTCTCTACATGACCTATCCTTCCACATGAATGACAAGGAACTGGACCAGATGTGGACATGTGAGGTGCACTTTGTCGGCTTTGGAGCTCAATCGAATCCATACGGCGCATTAAGGCCGCCATGCGTGCCTCGGTGGCCGTAGTGGTATCGATAGCAAATGCGGCACCCGATCTAGTCGAGTTTGCATTCGCGATCCTCGTTCCTATACTAGATGATGCAGGTGGTTCCCTCACACTCTCCCACTGCATGGTTTTCTCAGCGAGGTCTTCTAGGAAGGCCCATGCCTCCCTTTCATCCTTTCCCAAGAACTCTCCTTGACACATGGACTTAAGGAGCGTTCTGGATGGGATGTGAAGACCCTCATACACAATCTGACAAAGACGCCACAACTCAATGCCATGGTGAAGGCACGAGGATAGTAGCTCTTTGAACCTCTCAAGATATGCATGAAATGGTTCGGTCTCATGTTGATAGAACGAATTGATTTCGTTCCTCAATTTTTGAGTCTGATGATTAGGAAAGTACTTCTTGAGGAATACAGATTGAAACTCATCCCAAGTCCTAAAGGAATTCGCCTGGTTGTTGTACAACCACTTCTTGGCGTCATCCTTTAGTGCAAAAGGAACGAGCCTAAGATGGATGGAGTCTGTGTTAAGTTGTTGCAGCTTGAACATAGCACAGACCTCCTCAAATTCCCTGAGAAAGATATAGGGGTCACCTTTCCCAGTGAAATGAGGGAGCATGGAAATGAATTGAGGCTTAACCTCAAAATGGTTCCCATTAGCCTCTGGTAATACGATGCATGAGGGTAGAGCGGTACGGCTCGGGTAGCATCGATCACGAAGAGGTATGGGAATGACAACTGGAAGCACAGGTGGAACAGGCGGGTCCAGCAACTGCTCCTCCTCACGGAAATTAGCAGCCATTGGACCCGAACTACGTGCGACACGAGAGGAGGAAGGTGTCGAGAAATCGATGACCCAAGCCGGATTGACAACGCTCCTCGTCAAACGACCACTCTCGTCTCGTGTCCACGAAAGCATGCACAAAGGTGCACACACAAACCACAACTCTTTTTTTTCAAAGAATGTACGTAGGGGAGAAGACATGGGGAACACAGGAGAGAAAGAATGACTCAGGAGAGAAAGGAAGAAGTCCTTATGCTACGGCGGATGGGTACAGGTTGAAGCACACAAGCAAACAAGGCTCAAGAAATCCTAAGGTCGCTATAGGTCCTTACAGCTAGACGACGCCTAACTGCGAGGTCACACAGCCTCAACACGCCTCACCTCCCTACAACGAGGACCACAAAGCCCAGCAAGTGAGCCAAGATCCGGGGATCTCGTCTCTCCTACTATCGACAAAGTGGGCAACGCCGATCAGGTCATGACGGTCGGGACCGGATCACTCTCCTAATGCGTTCGAATTCCTTAAGGCCAATGTCTACTTGATTTTAAAATTAGGCTCTTGATTAGTGTGGTTTTTGGAGCGAAGGAAAGGGTGATGAAATCCCCCACCTTATCTTTTATGGGACAGCCCCTCCTTAGTAGCGTTTTGGAGTCCTAAATCTAGCAATCAACTCTCCAAACAACGCTCAACTCACACTTGTTTCAATGCACTTCCTACTAACTAATGCAAGTTCATGCGAAATGCATGAATGAGAGTAGAAGGTGCGTACCTCACGCCAGCTCTCGGCAACAGAAAATAAAGCTAAGATAAAAGACAATCTAAGTGCCTAAGTCACATACATGATGCATGGCCTAAACAAAAAGAATGCCTAATCTTTTGCTTTGAGTTTTAGGGTCCAAGTTGCTCAAAGGAAGTTGATTATTAATCTGGGAGCAATCTAAGAGTCAAAACATGCACAAATGGAGTCCCAGATTACTATATCAATTAGGCTAACAACAACAAAAAACTAGAAGGTGAACTGAGCTCACCCAACCGCTGATTAGCGGTCTCAGACCGCTGATTGGCGGTCTGAAGTGCCCAGGTAGCCTTGCAATTTTTCCAGAAGCCTTCCCTTGCTATTCCCAATCTCCTGAAACAAAGAACAACTACAAAAACCAAATTAAATCCACTCGAATCGTCCAAACAAGAGTCTGGACTGGCATCTCCCCGGCAACGGCGCCAAAAACTTGTTGAACGTTTTATATTAAACCGCAAGTGCACGGCCGCGATGAAGCGGTGGCAAGTACGGGTCGTCCTCAGGGAGGTGAGCAGCCTCTTGTTTATCAGAAATCAAGTGGCAAAAAGAAGGGGAAGAAAGTTGTTTATGCTAATCTAGACTACGCTACACTAAGAAGTATGAAATGCGAACGAAACAAACAAACGATGGAATAACAACTAAACTAAGAACAAAGGAAGAATGCTGGAATACAGAAATGGGAAAACCCCTAAGGGGTGGAGCGAGTGCACACATGCAAAGAGGTGGGTATAGAATACATTCTTTAAGCACATGAAGATGGTGTTTATCAAGCATAGGAAGTGTCTAAATGTTATGGCAAAACCTATCAATCTATTCACCAACTTGGTTGACTAACATTTACATATGCAAGTTGTTTATTTCAGAACCTAAACAAGCATGAGAAGTGTCTAATCATTTTGGTAAAACTCATCAAGTTATAAATTCTATCCTAAACAAGCAAGCATACATTCATGTTTAATCAACACATTGAAATTAAAACATTCATCCCATTCTATAATGCATGTATGTACATCTACTCCACCCCCCAAAGGGGATGAAACTACTCACTAAACATTAGACTAATTATTAAGCTAGGCAAAGAAAGCATATTTAAAACTAAGCTAGAAATAAAAGACGATTAAACTAAAACATGCACAAACAATAAAAGAAAGCATAAAACAAACAATGAAAGAAACACAAAACTTTATTGATAAAATGACTCACATTAAAAGTAGCATCCTCCTACTTTAGTGTGTGCTTCAAGGCCTCACTTCTAGTAGGAAGAATAGTCACTTAAAATATGGAGTGATTACAATGGAAGGTGAAGAGTTCTATTTATAGCCATGGAAAAAGGCAAACCGGGACAATCCCCCGATGTGGGACTAAACAGATACCAAAAATAGCCTAAACATCCTCTAATACATGTGCTGGAGAAATTTGAGCGGATTTGGGCCAAAATGGACCGCCAATTAGCGGTCTATATGGTTCAGATCCTGCTCATTTTTGTTTTGGGCTTTTCTTTCTGGTATTGTTGGTCTTTGATGCGGTTACTTGACTTGTTGGAGCTCCGACCCGAATCGAATTGGTAAAATACTCCCCATGATGGTGTGGAGTATTCTGTTTTGCTCTTAGGTCCTTCTGTCTTGCAATCAGGTCCTTCTCCCTTGCATCTTGGTCCCCAGATCTCACAATCCAGTCCTTTTTCCCAGCTTTTGGGTCCTTTTATGCTTCATCTTTTCAAACCTAATTATTCATGAAAACTAAACATAAGACTCGTGACATAGCATTGTTTAGGTGAAAGATAATTGATATAAGATACAAATATGAGCATGAAATGATGTCAATCACATACCATCCGCAAACTAGTGGGCAGGTCGAAATCCCTAACCGTCAATTAAAACAAATTCTTGAGAAGACGGTTAGTTCCTCGAGGAAGGATTGGTCAACTAAGTTGAATGACGCGTTGTGGGCTTTCCGCACCGCGTACAAGACCAATTTGGGTATGTCCCCATATCGGGTAGTGTACGGCAAGGCTTGCCACCTACCCGTCGAGCTTGAGCATCGTGCTTTCTGGGCGATCAAGAACCTGAATATGGATCTTGATCAAGCGGGAGTACAACGTAAGCTCGACATTGTGGAATTAGAAGAGCTACGCAATGATGCGTACGAGAACGCCAAAATTCGTAAGTCCCGAGCCAAGTTGTTTCACGATCGCATGATTATGCGAAAGGTGTTTACGGCCGGGCAGAAGGTGTTGCTCTACAATTCCCGGCTTCATCTGTTTGCGGGTAAGCTCCGCAGTCGCTGGTCTGGCCCGTTTATTGTCCAAACCGTCTATCCTCATGGAGCGGTTGAGATCGTGAACCCAGGGAATGGGGACATGTTCAAAGTTAATGGACAACGCCTCAAACCCTACTTGGAGGGGGCACCAGCCGAAGTCGAGGAGGTCATGTTCCTTCATGAACCTCCCTCGCACTCAACCATTCATGCTCCTACATGAGCGGTTGAGTCTTCATGTGTATATATGTTAAAAAAACTCCTTCAGTGAGCATCGATTTTTGTGGGGCCCAACCCTTGAGTATTTGGGCCCCAATTCTTTGACGTATTTGTATCCCTTCCTTAGCATCTCACTGGTTTTGAGGGAATTTGGGTTGTGTCCATCAACATAGCCTTGAACTTCCATTTGTAATTCATGTTGGTGAGATCTCCCCTTTTTCATGCATAAATCCATGTAGTATCCTGCTCGCATTCATTGAGGACAATGCATGAAGTAGGTGTGGGGGGGGGGTGTTTCACGTGTGTACATAGTCGAGTCTTTTCTTTTGATTTTGTTTTCTTTTGTTTGCATTTTTAGGGTCATGTTAGTGTGCTGCATTTAATATCGATATATCTGCTTGCCATGATCCTTGGGTGACTTGTCTTCTTTTGCTTGCCTAGTGCTTCAAATTTTTCACATTTCTTTCAAAATCTTCATGTGTTTGCGAAAGAAAATGTTTTGTGGGTTTTGCGTGTGTTTAGCATGTGCAAAACCGTTGAGAGGCAAAGTAAAAAGAAAGCTCCCAAAATTGTCTTGAACTTGATGCATTAGGATATCTAGTACTGTGGCTTTAGGATTTATCGAGTCGTTAGGATGCACCCCAGTTTTCCCTTGGGGGTGAGTAATCATAGGGTTTCAGTGCTCAAACATTCAAAGAAGTCCACCCTGAACCTAGTGAGTCAATAATGTAGGATCGTGTGGGTTATGGGTCCACTAATCACTTTTAATCTAATCCCTAATTAATCAAACAATAAACGCAGCGGAAACAATTTAAAGACTAGTAGGGAAATTAACAGAAAATGCAAACCACAAAGAGACTCGGCGTTTTTATAGAGGTTCGGCACCCCACCCGGGTCCTAGTCCTCTCTTGTAGACTCCGCTCGACTCCGCGAGCTCCGCCTACGTCTTCACTAACCACTCCCCGTTCCGGGCCGGGAGAGAACGCCTTTACACCACAAGCAACGCGAACAACCCTCGCTTGCTTGAATTCTTCCTCTCACAATCCGAGAGGGACACTTCGGGCTTTCACCGAAGTCCTTGCTTCCTTTGACAACACTTGTAACTGAGTGGGATTCACTCTCTAATTGAGCACACTTTGAGTAGGATGAGTGTATGATCAAGTGTGTGAAGTTTAGGCTTAAAGAGTGTAGAATTTGGAGCTTTGAGGATTGAGGTTTCTCTCTAATGTATTGGGACAATTGGAGTTGGAGAGTTGTGTTAACAACAAGTCTTGATCCTCTATTTATAAGCTCCTAAGGTATTCTAGCCGTTGGGGATAGATTTGATTGGGTTTTGTGCAAGATACACAAAGCAGAAAATCGGGCTGCAAATCTGTCCAGAACCGGTCGACCGAAACAAGTAAACCGGTCGACCGTTAACATGATTTCAAAGAGAACGGTCGAAAAAAAGAATATTCGGTCGGACAAACGAGCTAGAACTTAACTCTACTTAAGTAAATCGGTCGAACCAAAGTATGGGGCGGTCGACCGATAAGGGGATTCGGTTGAGACAAAGGTCAATCGGTCGAACGAGAAATGTGTCGACCGATAGCAGGGAATTTGGTTTCTGAAAATATGTTCAACCGGTCGACCGAAACAAGGTCGTCGTTCGACCGGTTACCGAATGTATTTTGGGGTTGAGTTTGTTTTATACGAATACGACCGTTATAGGAATACGACAAGAAAAACGGCCATATTAAAATCCGGGATCGGTCGACCGAAAAGGTAGAACCGGTCGACCGATAGAGTTCGGTAAAATCACTGTGGAGAGTCTGTTATAAACCGGTCGAACTGAGAACTGGTTCGGTCGACCGGTTCACACAGGAAATCTGGGTTTAAGTTTATAAGTGATTTCCGACTAAGGTTTGGGTGATCTAATGAAGTCCAAATAATGTGAAATTTCGTGTGTGACTTCTATAGGGAACCTATTGTGTATGTGATTGGTTTTTAACTCTTGTATGCTCAATTTACACATGTTCCTAAGACTCAAAATAAAATCAAGATTACAAGTCTTCATTTAGCTTTATTACAAATCTTGACTTGATTTCCTTCCTTCCATGAGTCTTGATCACCTGTAGAAGTTAGCACAATACTATATATATGCAATGCAATATGTGTGCTACTCTACATCATCATAATTAAGATTTGGTTAATTAAATCATCAAAACATAGATTAAGGCCAAAAAGCCAACAATCTCCCCCTTTTTGATGATGGCAACCTATATCTTAATTCTATCTAAATACATGGAATTTGTATATGTAAACTATGCATATTAATGCTCCCCCTATGGATGTGCATAGTTTTTGTTCAATTATATGCCAAATTCCAAGTTACCCCCTTAATTATCTCTCCCCCTTTGACATCCATCAAAAATAATAATTATTTAAGACTTTAAGCATAGAATTTTGGATGTCTTGTAATGAAGTTGCTCCCCCTAACTTTTGCACTTCATTACTCTAATAAAAGATATAACATTTAAGCTCCCCCTATCAATAAGGCTAAATGGAAACAATGAGTATGATTCAAGTTAAGTTCATTTAAGTTTCAACTTAAGCCTTATTCTAACATCCATTTAGAATTTGACATTTAGAATCAATGGATGTGATAAATGATTTGCAATGAATAAGGTATATGATTTGCAATGAATTGAACTATATGATATGTCAATTAAGCATATGAAGCTAGATTAGAGCTAATTTAACATGAATTGTATAGATAGGAATTTATACCAATGTTGAATTCGAATTTAGCTCCAATCTCATTTGGTGATGCAACCGGATTTGAATTTGACTCTTGAGCTCACCCGGTCACCACCAATCTCCTCCTCAAGCTCCTACAAGAGTAGATTTAGGTACCCAAACAACTTTGGGTCCTTGAATGTTAGCTTTGGGAACCCAAACCATTTTGGTTTTGGGAGCCCACACACTTGAGGAACTATGGTTTACAACTAAGTGCTTTCCATTTAGAGTAGTGTGAGATACATGGTTTTTCAATTTTGCATTGTATCCTAACTCATGTTTTTGCAAAGATTGTCTTTGACTACCTAATAGCATGTTAAGCATCTTAGTTCCATGTGTGAATTTTTCTAGATCTTTTCTTAATTGCACATTGCAAGCTTGAAGATCTAATTGTTCACAATCTATAGGTGTTGCTTTTAATTTATCAAAATTTGATGCATAATTTTCTAGTTTAGCAACCACCTCATTCTTCTCATTCATGCATGTTTCAATTTGGCTTTGGAGATCTTTGATTAACTTTCTAGCATTCTTGTTTTTATCACAAATGATCTCATATTGTTTAACTAAGTCATGGAATGCATTTTGAAGCTCATCATGTGTATAATTTTCATTATTTGCACTAGAGTTTGAGTTATCACTATAATAAGACTTAGTTGAGCATGAATTACTAGAACAAGAGTTAGAATCTACCTCACTTTGATCTTCAATAGCCATGAAGCATGAGTGAGCCACTTCTCTTCTACTTTGCAAGGAAGAAGACGATGATGATGGTGATGAAGAATCATCCCATGTAGCCTTGTGTGCTTCCTCCTTCCTTTCTCTTCTCTTGCTCTTCTCCTTTTCTTTTCTCCTCTCCCTTCTCTCCTTTTTCTTCTCCCCTTCTCTTCTCTCATTTTCACTCTCCTCCCTCTCTTTTTCTTTTTCTCTTTTCTCACTTCTTCTACCTCTTCTTTCATTCTTTTCTCCCTTATCCCTCTTGAGGTATTTGAAGAAGTCTTTGGCTAGGACTTCTATGTCCTCATCTTCTATACTCCTCCTTGGTTCATCTAAATTTGCATGTAATGCCAAGGTGGAGTTTTTCTTTGAAGCTTCCTTCTCTCTTCGATGACTCAATTGGAGCTCATAGGCCATGAGATTTCCAATGAGTTCCTCCATCTTTAATTTTGAAAGATCGTGCGATTCTTCGATTGCCACGACCTTGTCTTCCCAATCGTTGCTCAATGACCGGAGGAATTTTCGAGTCATCTCTCCTTCATTTATCCTTCTTCCAAGAATCAAAAGAGAGTTAGTGATATCGGTGAAGCGAGTGTTCATGTCGCTTATGTTCTCACCGATTTGCATAGAAAATATTTCATATTTATGCATGAGAAGACTAACCCTAGTTTCTTTAGTTTTACTATCACCCTCATGATGCATTTGTAACCTATGCCATATTTCATTTGCACTTTCACAACCCCTAATTCTATTGTATTCTCCCTCATTAAGGCCACAATAAAGAATGTTCATGATTTTAGAGTTCATTTCAATTTCTTTCATTTGAGCCCTAGATAGAGAATCTAAATCATCTTCATTTGGGGGTATGTATGGATTTTGAATAAACTTCCAATACTTAAGGTCATTTGATATTAAAAAGATTTTCATTCTATTTTTCCAATAATCATAATTTGACCCATTAAGCAAAGGAGGCCTTGTGGTGCATAAACCCTCTAAGTGATTAGATGTGCTAGCCATGCTAAAAATACGATTAAGTATAGAATTTAGCTAACAAGGCTCTGATACCAAATGTAGGATCGTGTGGGTTATGGGTCCACTAATCACTTTTAATCTAATCCCTAATTAATCAAACAATAAACGCAGCGGAAACAATTTAAAGACTAGTAGGGAAATTAACAGAAAATGCAAACCACAAAGAGACTCGGCGTTTTTATAGAGGTTCGGCACCCCACCCGGGTCCTAGTCCTCTCTTGTAGACTCCGCTCGACTCCGCGAGCTCCGCCTACGTCTTCACTAACCACTCCCCGTTCCGGGCCGGGAGAGAACGCCTTTACACCACAAGCAACGCGAACAACCCTCGCTTGCTTGAATTCTTCCTCTCACAATCCGAGAGGGACACTTCGGGCTTTCACCGAAGTCCTTGCTTCCTTTGACAACACTTGTAACTGAGTGGGATTCACTCTCTAATTGAGCACACTTTGAGTAGGATGAGTGTATGATCAAGTGTGTGAAGTTTAGGCTTAAAGAGTGTAGAATTTGGAGCTTTGAGGATTGAGGTTTCTCTCTAATGTATTGGGACAATTGGAGTTGGAGAGTTGTGTTAACAACAAGTCTTGATCCTCTATTTATAAGCTCCTAAGGTATTCTAGCCGTTGGGGATAGATTTGATTGGGTTTTGTGCAAGATACACAAAGCAGAAAATCGGGCTGCAAATCTGTCCAGAACCGGTCGACCGAAACAAGTAAACCGGTCGACCGTTAACATGATTTCAAAGAGAACGGTCGAACAAAAGAATATTCGGTCGGACAAACGAGCTAGAACTTAACTCTACTTAAGTAAATCGGTCGAACCAAAGTATGGGGCGGTCGACCGATAAGGGGATTCGGTTGAGACAAAGGTCAATCGGTCGAACGAGAAATGTGTCGACCGATAGCAGGGAATTTGGTTTCTGAAAATATGTTCAACCGGTCGACCGAAACAAGGTCGTCGTTCGACCGGTTACCGAATGTATTTTGGGGTTGAGTTTGTTTTATACGAATACGACCGTTATAGGAATACGACAAGAAAAACGGCCATATTAAAATCCGGGATCGGTCGACCGAAAAGGTAGAACCGGTCGACCGGTAGAGTTCGGTAAAATCACTGTGGAGAGTCTGTTATAAACCGGTCGAACTGAGAACTGGTTCGGTCGACCGGTTCACACAGGAAATCTGGGTTTAAGTTTATAAGTGATTTCCGACTAAGGTTTGGGTGATCTAATGAAGTCCAAATAATGTGAAATTTCGTGTGTGACTTCTATAGGGAACCTATTGTGTATGTGATTGGTTTTTAACTCTTGTATGCTCAATTTACACATGTTCCTAAGACTCAAAATAAAATCAAGATTACAAGTCTTCATTTAGCTTTATTACAAATCTTGACTTGATTTCCTTCCTTCCATGAGTCTTGATCACCTGTAGAAGTTAGCACAATACTATATATATGCAATGCAATATGTGTGCTACTCTACATCATCATAATTAAGATTAGGTTAATTAAATCATCAAAACATAGATTAAGGCCAAAAAGCCAACAAATAATTCGTGTTTGCTAATTTAGGAAGTTTGTTGTAGTCAAGGACCCTTTAAATTCTGTTGTGAGACATTAAGTGTAGGGGTTTTGGTTCATGTGTAGAAAAAAAATAAGTGAGTAGGTGTTCTCTCTTCTCGCACGGCTCCTATCACTCGGCAAAATAGGTCTGAGGGGACTTTGTGCCTGGTGCTTTCGAGTCATCTAACTTGGGATGCGCCGACCGAACTCCCGTTACACCGGTGGTAGGGATTGCCCTATATGGAGATTTGGAGAAAGGTGCATGTGACAGTGTAAGTCCTCATAGGCAATGATGCACGAAACCTAACCTTGGGAGAATGAAGCTCCAACTAATAAAAAGAAAAAAAGGAAAAAATGTGAAAAGAAAAAAAAAGAAAAAAAATGCAAATAAGAACCTTAATGGACCTTACACTTTGTATCACTTGAGGATCTTGAGGTTGTCCATGTCTTTCACTTAATTCCTTATTTAACTTGCACGAATGGTTTATTAGGCTAGGTGTGGACTGATTACCTATATAGAGTCGGCCCGTAGGATTACCACGTCCATTGATCGACAAAATATGTCCAACGAGTCGAGGTCTAGATTGAATAATGCATCTTGTTCGGATTTTGTGGGTATATCCGCTGAAAACCCTCAGGAGACAACACTCCTCCTCCTTGGCAACAAAGAGGTTTAACGGCTTGTTGCACGTGCTAAGTGCAACCGTGATTCCTACGAAAGTGAGTTAGGATTTCTTGTTTTTCGTTTGCTTTTCTCTTTCTTTGTTTTGCTCGGGACTAGCAAAAACTTAGGTGTGGGGGTATTTGATTGACATCATTTCATGCTTATATTTGTATCTTATATCCATTATCTTACACCTAAGCAATGCTACGTGACGAGTTTTATGTTTAGTTTTCAGAAATAAAGAGGTTTGAAGAGAAGAGCCATGAAAGGACCCTAAAAGCAGGAAAAAGGACTTAATTGTGAGACCTGGGGACCAAGATGCAAGGGAGAAGGACCTGATCGTAAGACAGAAGGACCTAAGAGCAAAACAGGAAACTCCACACCATCATGGGGAGTATTTTGTCAATTCGATTCGGGTCGGAGCTCCACTAAACAAGTTAGATGCATCCAAGACCAAGAAACACGCCAAGGAAAGCCCACCAGAAGATCCAATGGGATCTGAAGCTTATAGGCCGCCAATTGGCGGTCTGGTTAAGCCCAGATCCACTAAGTTTTCTCCTGGACTTGTATTAATGTGTGTTTAGGCTATTTTTGGTATTGGTTTAGTCCCACATCGGGGGATTGTCCCGGATTAGCTTTTTCCATGCTTATAAATAGAACTCTTCACCTCCCATTGTAGCTATCTCTCTCTTTGGTGGCATCTTCCCTACTAAGAGTGAAGCCTTGAAGCAAAACTCTGGTGGAGGAAGTGCTGCTTGTAATTTGAGTGAGTTAATAATACAAGTTTTCCTTTAATTGTGTTGTTTCTCTCTTAGTTTAATTTCCTTCCATATGCATGTTTGCTTGTTTGTTTTGTTTTATGCTTCTTTAATATTTCTTGCTTGATTAGTATAAATTTCATTTCAGTATAATGCTTCATTTTATTAGAGTAGATAGTTTAAATATGTGTGAGTAGTTCCATCCCCTTTGGGGGTGGAGTAGATGTGTGTACATGTTATGTAGATGGTTTGAATGCTTAATATGAATGTTTGTGAAAAATATTAGTATGCTTGCTTGAATTATTAAGAACCTTACTTGATGGTTTCTGCCATAGCTTAGGTACATTCCATGCTTGTCTAAGTGTCTTAATAACAACCTTGCATTGCTCATATTAATCACATTAGTTTAGTGTTGTAAATGATAGGTTTTGCCATTAGGTACCTCTTATGCATTAACAAACACTAACTAACTTGAGCTTATGGTTTGCATTCAACACCACACTTATTTCATGTGCACACACACACACTCCACCCCTTAGGGGTTTCCATTCCTGTCATTTTATCTCCTTCATTACTTGATTAGCTTAGTTGTTTAGTTATTTCATTTCAGCTTGCTTGTTTCCTAGTTTAGATTAGTGTAGTGTAGTGTAGTGTAATCAACCTCTTTCTCTTTTCTTTACCTCTCGCCTTCGCACAAACCAAGTGTCGACACACCTCCCAGTGGACGACCCGTATTTGCCACCGCTTCAACGCGGCCGTGCACTTGCGGTTAATATAAAACGATCAATCAATATACGACCACCTTCCCATGCTGCATCAACACGCAACCCCGACCAACGCCTGAAGCGTCACTGTAAATCACATAGCCTCCGCTACCACTCGGTAACGTCAGAATCAGTGTTGTAGTCAGTCACCTCTTCAGCTCCTGAAAATAGTCCTCGCACTTTTAGGACCAAACGAATTTGACACCCTTCTGAGTCAAAGCCATCAGTGGGGAAGCAAATCTAGAGAAGTCCTGAATAAACCGACGATAATAACCTGCTAAACCCACAAAACTCCTGATCTCGAACACGCTGGTCGGAGCTCTCCACTGAGTCACAACCTCAAGCTTCGCTGGATCTACAGATATCCCATCTGCTGACACCACGTGTCCCAGAAAGGTCACCCGATCTAGCCAGAATTCACACTTCTTGTACTTAGCATAGAGCTGCTGATCTCTCAAGATGCTAAGCACAACCCTCAGGTGCTCCCGGTGCTGCTCTCTGTCTAGTGAGTATACAAGTATATCATCATAGAAGACAATCACAAAACCGTCAAGATACGGCTGAAAAGTCTGATTCATCAGATCCATGAACGACGCAGGTGCATTCGTCAGCCCAAACGACATCACCAAGAACTCGTAATGCCCGTACCTCGTCCTGAACGCTATCTTCTGGACATCTGCATCCCTGATCCTCAGCTGATGATAACCGGATCGCAGATCGATCTTCAAAAATACCCTCGCTGACTGCAACTGATCGAAAAGATCCTCCATCCTGGGTAAAGGATACTGATTCCTAATGGTAACCTTATTCAGCATCCGATAATCAATGCACATCCTCAACGAGCCATCCCTCTTCTTCACGAAGAACACTGGAGCGCCCTAAGGTGAAACATTGGGTCTGGTCAAACCTGAATCTAGCAGATCCTGCAACTGCTTGTTCAGCTCAGCTAACTCAGTAGGCGCCATCCTATATGGGGCCTTCAACTGCGGTGTAGTCTCAGCTACCAGATCGATACCAAAATCGATCTCTCTGTGAGGCGGCAACCTGGTGACCTCATCAAAGTATACCTCAGGAAAATCCTGAACAACCTTGATATCTTCCAACTTCTTCACCTCAAGATCTAGCACCACAAGCGTCGCTATAAACACTCTGCAACCCTGGTGGATCATCTTCTGAGCCTTTACTGCGGAAACCAAAATCCGACCATCTCCACTCCTAGTCCCTCTGATCAGCAAATCAGGAAGACCCCTCCTCGAAATCAAAATCTTCTTTTCTCGGCACAAGACTCGAACATCGTACTGGGACAGCCAATCCATCCCAAGTATGACATCGAAGTCTACCATCGGTAACAAGACCAGGTCTGTCGGGAACTCCTGGTCTCCCGAAGCAACCGTGGCGCCAGGGAGGAAGCTCCCCACAATGCCCACCAAACCCTAGGGTGTGCTGACTTCCAAAGTGACAGTCAACATCGCAGCGGTACGGCCTAACACGCTCGCAAACTGCTCAGAGATGAACGAGTGTGTGGCCCCGCAATCGAAAAGCACTCTAACTATCAAACCATCAACATAAAGCGTACCTTCCACCACAGCACTGGCATCTCTAGCCTCCTCTGCCTGGATGGCGAACACGCGACCAACGCTCTTCCCCTGCTGAGGTGGTGCAGCTGGTCTACTCGGTCCCGCTCCGCTAGCTGAGGAGGAACCCGATCGTCCACTAGGTCCACCTGACCTACTCGGGCAGAAACAAATAAAATGTCCCATCTGGCCACAACCATGGCCCCACACCCGTACCCGGGGTGAACTCCGCCACATTGTCTGCACTGCCCTGACTGCTGAGATCTACCGCTATCAACACGGGGCCTCTTGCCTGGATTTCCCAAAATCTGAACTCCGGGTCGCATACTGGCCTTCGTCTGGACCTTCCTGGCCTATACCGTCTCCTGGTAGTCCTGATCCATAATCGTCGCAAACTTTACTATATCGGCTAAAGTCTACGGCATGCTCGTAGTCACACGAGACCGGAACTGCAGCCTCAACCCTCGGATAAACTTCCGAGCTCTTTGCTCCTATGTCACATAAGTATCTGAGCAGTAACGCTCTAAGGCGTGAAAACTGCTAATGTAAGCCGTCAGCGTCATCTCTCGTTGCTCGAGTGCCAGGAACTCCTCCTTTTTCCGGTCACGCACGTGCTGGGGAAAATACTGCTGGTTGAACTCCGCGAGGAATTCCTCCCAGCCCACCTCCTCACTGTCCTCGAAAATAACAGCTGACGTGGACCTCCACCAGTTGGCTGCCTCTCCGTCCCACACATAGGTGGCCAGATCCACCTGCCTCTCAGAAGGACATCCGATAGCCCTGAAGATCTTCCGGATCTTGAAGACCCAATCCTCCACTGCCTCCGGCTCACCACCACCATCAAAGGAAGGAGGGTGCTGACGCATAAACCGATCCAGCACTGCCCTCGCCGCTGCCTGCTCAGACTGTGCAAACTGGCGCTCGAGAAACTCGCCCAGCCTACCAAGAGTGCCCTGAAGGGTCCTCCTCTCCTCCTCCTTGTCCTCCCTACCAGTCTCCTCACTGGCGCCCCTATAATGTGAAGGTGGCCTCACACGTCTCGGAGGCATCTACACAAGAGGACAGGAAACGACAATGAATTAATGATTATGAATGAATGCATGATGAATGACAACTAAATGCCAGACCTCTAAGGTGGTTTCATTGGACAAGCACACCGGGACCAAAAAACTCTGATACCAAATTGTAACGCCCCAAAACAGCGAAAACTTTTAAACTGATAGAAGAATCAACACCGGGGTCGTTACCAAACCACATATATGCATAAAGTGGTACACTTAGTTAATACAAGAGTCAAGAATGATTACAACCCAACACAAAAGATGTACAATACAAATACAAGGGAAATCATCCACCTCACAATCTGGAAAAAAGGAGAGGATCTGGTCTGGGTGCTCCTGCCCGCAGTAACCACCACCTACTGACGTGCACGACCAGACATGTAACACAACAATGCCTGAGTCTCCCATGGGGAAACCCCGTATGCCAAACCCCTAAGATATGAACATAACATGTATATATGAAACATGAAATGAAGAATGCAATAAAAGCATAACTAACTCACGTGCATACAAGGCACTGCCGGAAAACATCGGTCACGGGTCTCAAGGGTTCTCTCACCCCAACCCCACATCACACGTGCACACAAGGCACCGCCGGTCAGAGTCTCAGCCACCACAACATGCTCACAATGCACCGTCGGAAAAACATCGGCCACAACAACGTGCTCACAAGGCACCGCTCTGTAGAGCCACAACCATGATCTCCTCTTAGGTTGGCATGTCCGTACCGTCGCCCAAAAAGGCTGGGGACCCGTTGCCCTCGAGGCAGATCCAACCACACACGACACAAGCATCCATATGCAAAACTGTGCCGCAACGGTCGAACCAAAACGATAAACGGTCGATCGAACTACACTATTGTTCCGCAATAAAACCGAAATAACGCCCAACCGCTCGAACGGCAAAGGGGCCCCGTTCGACCAAAATCCAACAGTGAAAACCTCTCTTGCTCAAAAAGCAACAACGGTCGAACGACAAAAACTCACGGTCGACCGATTTCCACTAGTAAGACTCACCTACAAACCGCACTACACGGTCGACCGAAACCACTCTTCCGGTCGACCGGCCATTAAGTTACTTAAGTCATCGGTCGACTGGCCATTAAGTTACTTAAGTCATCAGTCAGACGAAGTCAACGAGCGGTCGACCGTTTGGATGGTCAACGTCCCTAACCGACTTACGACAGTGCTTTCGGTCGACCGGCAAAGGCAACTCGTTCGACCGAAAACACCCTCTTGCATAAAATGTACCACCGGTCGACCACTCCTAGAGTATCGTCTGACCGGTGCAAGGGATTTTGCCCAAAAACACTACGCCCGGTCAACCGCACCTACCCGCCGGTCGACCGTTCCTAGCAGAAAAACTGCAGCAAGACCCTCGACGAGCCTTTCGGCCTACCGTCGGCCACTCCAATCCTCACAAAGGCTAAAGGGAGGATTAAACTAAAGCTTGGCATACCTTTAAGGCTTGAAGAAGCCTTTGAAGAACCCACGAAGGTCGCTTCCACGAGCGCTCTTCTCCTTCTCCGGCGAACCCAACCGTGCAACCGATCAACACGATCCTTGCGCACTCCACCGAGTCCGTCTTCCTCGCCAAATCCACACCACCACGCCCCAGTAGCTGAGAGGGAGAGAGAGAGTTGAGCGGGAGAGAGAGTCGCACGAGAGAGAGAGAGAAAATGAGAGAAAGGGAGAGAAAGTCAGCTTTTATACTCTTCTCCTCCACTCAACCTAGCCGTCCATCTCAATCCAACCCAATCTCCTCTAATCCACCACCTAAACACAATTAAACCCATAAGCAAAGGGTTAGGATGTAACAAAAATTAATTGATTAATTTAAGATATTTAGTTAGTAGTTACACCATGATTGGTAGTTACTCCCAGTTACTTCTATATAAGGATTGGTCTTCCCTCTTTCAACATACATAAGTTAGTTTTTCTCATCAAAAGTTCTATCAACCAAAGTGTGTGAGGGTTGAGAAGGAGAAATCGGTTCTCAGCAATTGGAGATTTCTCTTCGTTGGATAAAATCATGGAGCAACGTATGCGTTCTTGTTCTTCTCTTTAATTTTATTGTGAAAATCATTTGTTCAAGATCCTATAATACACAATTAGAATTTTATTGTGCACTAATTATGAAGTAAATAAACTTACTTTTATTTGGTTGGATTTTGTAGGAATGCGGGTGCGGAGGTGTTGAGGATGATGAAGGTGAATGTGGAACTCCAGGTGTTGATTTCAATTCACTTGATATTTTGCAATGTATCGAGCTATCCATTACAAATTTGATTCTTTGTCGAGGTATGCAAGAGCTGTTTTTAAATCAAGAATGGATCAGCCTAGTTTAGTGTTGGGTTTCAGGATTTCGCCTTTTAATTTTTGCTCTGAATTTTTTGTGTGGTTTTATCTAATATTGTCCATGTTGTGAAAGTGGTCCTTGGCGTCCAAATATTCATTAAGACCATAGCGTAGACTAACCAGATCTGAGGCTGAGGTCGAGGCTTAGGCTGAGGCTGAGGCAATTTAACCTTCAATCCTTCGTGCATCCCTGAAATGATTCATTTTCGTATTCAAAATCCAACCGAAATCTCCACCGAAAAGAGAGCCCATTTTTATGTTCATGAGCTTTCTCTATGCTGCAGGCAGATCAACATTAACATTACATGATGATACATGTGGGTGCAGCAAAAGGTGTAACCTTTTGATATTGAGTAACAAAAATAACTACAGATATACATATTTTATGAATATTAATATTCAAATATGAAGAGTCGTTCCAGTCCAGAACAATTGGGGATTGAATGTTACATTGAAAGTGCTATTCTAAAACTGCTCATTTCTGTCCTGAGAAATGAGGTGTAGGATCATAATAGTTGGTAGCACCAATTAGAATTTGTGAAGACTGGTATTCTAAAACCATGCAATTATTTCTGTACTGAGGTTTGTATGGAATTTTTGGTGATGTAATGCCTCTGTGAAGATATCCAAATAATGTGTTATGTTGTATTACAAAGAACACTATTTTACGTAGTGGTAAGAAAATACTATCAATAGGTGAAAACCTTAGATGTGTTATCTTTTAATTGGTTGAGTTATATGCACTGTTCAGTTATTCGAAGAACTTAGCAATGTATAAAATCCTAGAGTAATATCTTTTTCTTTTTCTAGACTTAGATAACTAGACTGGAGCTTAGGAAAGATAACAAGCTGATTGTTTTACCAGGTAGAAATCTCTTTGACTGGTATAACAAAATGAATTTCATTATGTTTACATCTTTGTTGGGAATTCGCACATCTGTTAGCTTATTTATCTATCTCATAAGTCTTATCGAAACTGTCCTAGCCCAATCAACTGTTTCCAACCAATATTTGTGTTGTTGCCTATGTTAGTCTACTTTGTTCTCAACAAATAAGCGGTGAAATCTGTATCTAGCAGTCTATATATTTTATTTTTTGACACTGAGAATAGCCTTTTTGCTGGTCTCAGTTTATATAGGTTTCCATAATTTGCTTTTTCGGCATGAGCATTCTGTTTGTGGTGTTCTGCCTGCAGTAACATTGATTATTGCAATCTTCATATTTTATCCTTTTACTCTATTCATAATCAACATGGATCAAACCTCACAAATTCAAGGTATGTACATATTCAAGGTATCTCTCTTTAGAAAAACATCTTGCTTGGATTTTGGGTGTCCTTAAATTAAAGCTAAACGTAGTCCATAAATTTTGTCGTGATGCTTCTTTATTTGTGAAGTTGATGGGCTTGTCCATACTCTTGTTCAATGGAAGTATGACCCTAATGAGTGATTTGCACAAGTTATTATGTTATATTTTCGGTCCATGCATATGACCATTCATTTGTTTGTATTTCAAATTTGCAGTACCAATTATCTACGGATCTACCAAGTTCACCGTTCACGTGATGGGAACAATTATGCTACAAGACAAGTGGATGCTGTACAACATGGAGTTGTGATATTTACAATGTTTGCTTCATTTCAGGAGTTTCTTTGTAACCACACTTTCTACAATTGAGTGTCATTTAAATCATTCATTTCTCCATTGAGTTAGTTATACAGTTTATTCTGGCCTCTAACTTTTATTAACTTAGCCTACATGTTTGATATGTGATTTAACCTTTAATAGAGTAATGAATTTTTCTTAGCAGTATTAATGATGAAAACAGATAGAACTCGAAAAAATTATTTAGCCAAGGTGTGCTTAGGTCGATGGTCTTATTTCTTTGGCATGTTCATGCAACTGTAAATGACATTTTTTATTTTCAGTTGAATAGAATAGTTTCACATGTGAAAATGGCCACCCCATTAACTTGTCTTAAAGGTGATAAAGAAATGACGGTGGCATATGCTTATGCTTGTTGCTCATTCATCATAGAGCATTGGAATTTGGGAAGTAGATTTATTGTGAAAATGGCCACCCAATTTAAATGTAATTTTTTTGTGAAACAGAGTGATATCACGTCGGTTCTCGTAAAACCGACATGATATATCCCACATACCACGTCGGTTCTAGTAAAACCGACGTGATATGTGGTATATATGACGTCGCTTTTTAGTAAAATCGACGTGATATCGTCTTCTCTTTTACGTCCCCCACTTACCACGTCGGTATATTGGACCAGTAAAACCAACGTGATATGATAAAAAAAACGACGTGAAAATCCATCTTTCTAGCAGTGTGACGTGACATTTGGTCTTGGATCCCTAGATCCTTATGTTCTCATATTTGGAAGACTGTTGGTTGGTTTGGGTGTTAGCATCGCATCAATAAGTGTCCATGTATATATATGAATTTTTGCCTTCAGAAAAAAGGAGGTCTAATTAGCATGATTGTGCTCATTATAACCGGTGGACAACACTTGCGATACCTTGGCAATCTAAGCATGGCATGTGGATCCGGTGGTGCACTATAGTAGGAATTATTCCCTTAACATCTTTCATTGACCACCCGATAGCCTCTTTATTCTCCAATAGAACAGACGTAAGGGAAGCTTCATGTTCTTTATCAAGATCGGAAGCAATAATGTAGGTAAGGTCTCATTATCTCCCAAGAATATGTATTTCAAGTTATAGGGGAGTGACTTATGCTCGACCAGAGGTAGGTCCTTGTCAAACTCAGAGTTGATCTCAAGTGGCTCAAGGGCCACAAAATAAGAAGAGAAGGCACCCAGATGTACCTCCTTGATTGATTGTTTTAAATAACTGCAAGTGCACGACGTCGGTGAAGACGTGACTAATACGGGTCGAACCTCAAGGAGTTGTGAGTATTGTTGTTGAAAGGAATGTGTTCTAAACGTTTTACTTTTATATGTCAATTATTATGAATTGGATGTGCAAACATTTTGTTCCTTGATTATGGTATTCGTCTTTTGGAAGTGTTAAGGAAGAGGCGTTTGGTCATTAACCGTAGAGCTCTAAAAGATAATGGTTTACATCAATCAAAAGTTATTCACAGTCATGGTAATTAACATGGAACATTAATCACCGAGATAAGATTGTCGTGTTGGTCATCGATTGTTGTAGCTCTACAAATAATTGACGACACGAGTATATAAAAGAGGAAAAGATTACTTTTATATATTGAATAGACCTAACAAGTAACACACTATGGAATTGTGTTTCGTGTCATTAATGTTTTACTGTGTCTTGGATCCTAAGATATGAGACTTATATCTTTTCACTCAATGAATGCTTAATTTGATTATTGTCAAAAGCTATCAATGAGTATAGTGATAAAGACAATAGTTGGTTGAACATGACTTCTGCTGGAAAAGATAGCTAGTCAAACTATTATCATTGCCCCTCTTAATTGAGTGATGATATTAGTGGGCCCCTTGATAAAGTAAAATTATAATATGCACAATGTAACTTGAGTTAAGTTACATAGTCATAATTAGCTTAGAGAGATCAAGAAATGAATATAATACAAAGATGCCAAATTTCTACTTTGTATATATTCTTAATATCATGTGGCAAGGGACGGACACAAGTGGTGCACTTACATAACTAAATGGATCGTGTTTTGGTTCGAGTGGAACAAAGACATCTATGCTAATTGGGTAACTATAATGTGTAGCTAGATACCGCTTATAGTTTGAGATATTAAGTGTTTAATATCGCTGTCAATTTGGCTTAGATCCTCCTATAGGTCACACCACAAAACTGGGAAACAAGAGGCTTGATTTTAAGTTCATATGATGTGTCAGATTTCATGTTAAAAATGGGACACATGTGGTGAATTAATTTAAATCAATGTGTAATGAGAATTGACATAATTATAATCATAATAAATTCATATGAGGTATATATATTATGGGGTGTAATAATTTAATATTACATATGATAATATATTATATAAGATGTGAATTTGCTAAAAAACCCAAAACATGAAATTTTGTTGGAAATAAATCCAAAATTTGACAAAGGCAAAATCAGGGTCACACACGCTGAACCTTCGACCGAGGTATCTTCGGATCGGTTAACCGAATGAGGAACGAGTAAACAAAATTGATTGACCGAGATTGTCTAGAGTGCCTGGACAATCGGGTTCGGTTAACCGATTGGAAACGGTCAACCGAAAAAGGTATTTTTGGTAGACCGAAGGTGACACGGTCATCCGTATACTATGTCCCAGGAGAAATTCTCGTAGGTCAACGGTAGACCGAGTAAAAGACGTAGTTCGTCCGAATTTTTCTAGGGAATTTTTCTCATGCGGGATCGGTCAACCGTCTCGCTCACGGTGCACCGAACACGTGTTAAAACCGAACGGTTCGGTTGACCGAGTAATACTCGGTCCACCGAATAGAACAATTCTGCCTGAATTAGTAAGAGATTAATTAAATCATGGGTGGATTAATTCCTGATTTAATTAAAACGTTTTTATGGTGCTTATGTGGAAATTAGAGATTAATTTGAGGAGAGAATAAACAAGGGACCATGGCTAAAGAATAGCTCTTGATAAGGATATTTTGGTAGCCTATAAAAGGACACATACTCCTACTTGTTTAATACCAATGCAAAATTATTTCTCTCATTAATCTCTCCTCTAATCACCACGAATTTCTCTTAGTAATTTTGAGTTTAGGAGATAGAAATCTCAGGAGCTCAAAGAGAGGTTATTAGCTAGATTTTAAACCTTATTAGAGATTGATTGGCTAGCTCATTTTCTCTCTAATCTTGTTTAGAATTTGGTGAACACTCAGAGGCAAATCCATGGACGATTCAACGGGCAACGCGACTCCGGATCTTCAAAAGGTTTTAGAGAACCTTTAGGTATGATTCTACCTTTGTGGTTTTTTTTAATAAATGTAGGGTTGCATGATATTAGAATAAACACAAAGTAATGTACATAGAAATTGTTGAAAATATGAAAACGATCTTGTATGTTGTATTAAATTTTTTAAAATATATACATACATAGGGACACGAAATCCTACAGTTGTGACTACCAACTCAAGTGGGAAAAGAGTGGAGAATGAGAGTATCTAAACTAGTTGACAAATGCGACACGCAATAATAACTAATCAAAAACTAGTCCCGTAGGAGGTGGAGAATGAATGAGAAAGTGTAGATGTGTATTCGTGTGTGTGTAACACTTAGTGTTCATGACATGCATAACATGGAAAACTTATAATACCACAATCCTAAGTGTGTCTCTACATGGATTAAGATATATCATCATCATTAAAACATACAAAACACTACTTAAGATGAGGACAAAGACAACCACATGATTACATGTTTAATGAGATAAAGAACATGGAATCCATAATGACCAAAACCCAATTATGTCTCCACATGAATTAAGATGTAACATTATCATTAAAACATACAAGACATTAATTAAGATGAGGTCAACAAGAACACATGCTCCCACATGCCATCCTTGTCTCTTTACCCACTCCAATCTTATCCTTACCTCATCATTCCTCATAAAATGAGCCTACTAGCCAAATCATGTGCTAAGCATCAATTAAGACCATTAGCACCTCAAAGGCAAGAGTGTGGAACCCAACAAAATGGTTATAGAAATCATGTGAAACTCCAAGATTAAAATAAAAACACACACCAATCTCACAACATTCACACTTCACATCATTCTCCCCCCCAAGGAGGATGGATGACTAATTAATCATCATGTTAACAAAGAAAATAACAAAATAAAAAACAACACATGAACAAGTAAAGAAAACAAGATCTTGTTGGCTTTTTGGCCTCTTTAATCTTAATTTTGATGATTAACAAACTAATATTATGCACAACTCCATCAGCACATCACACACATCATATTGTCAAATTGCATAGATATTATGTATTCCTAACGCCGTAGGTCCTCAAACTAAGGGATTAATCAACTTCAAGATCAAGGCTCAAGACTTGTAATCAAAGCTCAAGGACTTCACATGTAATTTTCTATTTATTTGAGTTATAGGATCAAATGTAAATTTGATGCACAAAACGATAAATATGTTTCTACTGGTCGACTATTTTCCCCTTGGTCTACCAAAAGTGTCTCAAACAAACGACTGAGTTACCCTCGGTGAACCGTCTCCCTAGAGTCAGTAGTCATTTGATCTTTCTTGGAATCATTGGTTCGGATTACCGAAGGATAACCGGTCAACCGTTATATTCTTTTCAGTAGTTTCGGACATTCTCTGGATATCTCAATTCAATTTACCGAATTGGTATCGGTCATCCGAACTTGACATGCATATTTTATTCTAACCGGCTACATCCTATTGGCCCACGTGGCATAAGCAATCGCTAACAAACATATCTTTTGTCGTTTAGCAACAACCTTTGAAATGTCCAAAATTGGTCTACCGAATCCCCTTCAGTTTACCGAAGCCTTGTTGTTAAAACGTAATGGCTCTTTTCCACATAACTTTTCGACCGTTATTTGTAAATCAACTTCTCAGCAAATGTCAGCAGAAAACCCACGCTTTCGTTGGTCTACCGTATATCCTACGGTCGACCGAACTTGATTACCAGAGGCCGCCAATTCTTTATTGTCCATCTTTGAACGGTGAACCGAATTGCGTTTGGTTAACCGAATTTAATTGGTCGATATTAGAAAAAAGTTACTGGAAGTTTGTGAATGGTTATCCAACACATAATCGGTCAACCGAGTCGTGCAATCTGACCAATACACCCACATCTTGTTGGACGACCGTTGGTTTCCCGGTCGACCGAATATGCTCTGAATTTTACCCGAGCTTAAGTCACTTCATGTTTCTTATTGGTCCGAACTTCACCAACTCACCATAACGGCTTTATTTGTTTTGAAGGCTATACAAGCTTCATTTAAGAGACACATTCACTCCTTGCTACTTGCCAAAAAACACTCATACTCCTGTGCTCTCAATCTCCACGCCTTCAAAGCTCCACCAACTCTCAAGCTTCCATTAAATTCACTTCAAACTGAATTCCAATTCTTGAGTGCATTCAAGTTAGATTTAAACAACATTTTTAAATTTCCATTGTGTTGTAAAGCTTTGAGGAAACACCTTCTCAGGTTGTGAGAGGAGATTCGAGCAAGATGATGGTGTTCGTAAGGCTCTGATTGTAAGAGGGTTTATCTTCGACCCGGAACGAAGATAATAGTGAATTCTCAAGTAGGAATCGGAGGAGCCATTGGAACTTGAGGAGATGACTAAATCACGGTGGTGTGATCGAACCTCTATAAATCTCTGAAGTCATCTTGTGGTTTGCAATCTTTCTCTTAATATTTTAATTGTGCAAATACTTAAGAAAATTAGGACATAATCTATTCACCCCCTCTAAATTAGTGATCAATCTACTTACATATCTAACCTAAACAATAGAATAAAAATTGTATCAAATGAAAGACAAAAATATAAAGAACAAGAAATAAAACTTGATTAAGAAAGAAAGATTACAAAAGGTGTTTATCCTATTCTACACTACACTAGTAAGCAAGAAAATAGAACCTACTCTACTAAACAAGAAATAAAACTAACAAAAGGAGGAGAGGAAGGAAGAACGAAGGGGGGAGGAAGGTTTAAAAGTGTACTTATAGAAGATTAGAGGGTATAAATGAATTTGGGCGCAATCGGACGACTGTAAATTAGATCTGGATGTTTCATAATTCTCTGACCCGAAAATCCAACCTACTAGGGAAATTTGGGGTCAAACCGACCAACCGTCTCTGCCATTGGTGATTGACGGATCATTTGGGTCGGATCGACCTCTAATTTCACTAGAGGCTTTAGTGTACCATTTTAAAACGTGGGGTGCACCCAGTGCCGTTGGTTAAAAAACTCGTTTGGTTTTAATTGTCGAATTACTCCTCGAGTTCAGGAGATTCTGGAGTTTTGAAACCAACATATTTTTCTTTACACTTAGGTCACTACGGGTTTTCACTTGGGTCATTCCTGAGTTACAATCCAGTCCTTGGGCATTACAAACAAGTTCAGCAACCTTCCAAATCAGTCCATTTTTCTTGCGTTTAGGTCATTTTATCTTCATTTCTCTTCTTTATTGCCTAAACCGTGAAACACATCAAGTAAACACTGAAGTGACACAAATATGAGGTAAAATAAATGATATATAGCAGAAATGCATGTACGATATGCTACTAATTAAATACCCTCGTACATACCATCAAGTAAACACTGAAGTGACACAAATCTGAGGGAAGTGCATGCATTGAGACAAAGATTGATTGAATCTTAATGAACAATGTGTGGCTTGAGGTATTCCCTAATTCCTTCTACGTTGTTGGTGCGAAGGACTTGAGTGATCACACAATGCTCGTCATGAAAACGGAAGGTAACGAACGGTGGAAAAGGAAGAAGTTCATATTCGAGAACCATTGGGCAGATCATGAGGACTTCGGTGGAGTAGTGTAACAAGCATGGGCTACCTATGTGGAAGGTAGCCCATGTTTCACGTGGTTGGGAAGCTGACCAAAGTAAGGAAGGCACTCACAAAATGGAGTTGGAATACCTTTGGAAACGTCACAAACAAGGTGGGAGAGGCTCGATCAACACTTGAGAATGTGAGGAGGCAAAGATTTAGTCACCCAAGCATTGCCGAGTTGGTCCTAGATGAAAGGGCAACAAAGGATACACTTGCCTGTGTCCGTGCTTGAGAGGAGTCCATTATACGACAAAAATCCAGAGTAAAGTGGCTGAAAGAGGGGGACTGAAATACTAGGTTCTTCCATACGCATCTTAGAGTGAGGAGAGTCACCAACCAAGTGAGGCGAGTGGGTGAGGGGGATAACATGGTGGAGGATGAGAGCGACATCTGAGAGGCATTCTGGCTCTTTTATGCTAACTTGTTTGCTCATAGTTTTCAGGTGCAGCCATTTAAACATTCTATTATTTTACCACAAATTACAACGGAGCAGGGCGAAAAATTAATACGGAAGTTCGACCCAAAAGAACTTCAAAATGTTGTGTTAAATGCAAATGTAGACAAGGTGTCTGGGCCTGATGGCTTCAACGTAATTTTTTTCAAGACAGCATATGATATAATCAAGAGGGATATTGTCAAGGCTGACGCGTCTTGTATGGATAGTGGAAGGGTTCTCACGCAATGGAACAACACATCGATTACGATTATCCCAAAGAAGAAGGCACCGACGGTGGTGGATGACTTCCGTCCCATTGCTTTGTGCAACTTCATGTACATGTTCACGTCCAAAGTACTTGCAAGCTGGTTGAAGAGGCTATTACCACGGCTGATAGGGGACAATCAGAGTGCAATTGTTAAAGGTGATCCCTTAGCCCCCTACTTATTTGTGATTGCATGGAGGTGTTGAGTGAAATGGTGAGGATGGCAGTCATGAAAAGGAAACTAGAGCCACTAACATGTGGAGATGTCACCGTGTCACATCTCCTATTTGCTGATGACATCCTACTCCTCATGAGGTCTACGAAAGAAAATGCTCGGGCCATTAGAACTATCCTAGAGGAATTCACAACAAGCTCGGGTCTGAAGTTTAATGCATCGAAGAGTCAGGTTTTCATGGGGGTGATGTGATGCATGGAGCATGGATTGAAGCACACCTTGGGATGGAGCACAAGGCATTTCCGATGGTGTACCTTGGGCTGCCATTATTCTCCGAGAGGATGGGGAGAACCCATTGTGTACCGTTGATCAACAAGATTAAGGCATGACTATCAACTTTGCAGCAAAACCTCTTATCCATAGCCGAACGAGTGGAACTTGTACGAAGTGTTCTTACTTCCCTCAGCATTTATTGGACTTTAACTTTTCTTCTACCAAGAAACGTCTTGAAGGAATTGGACAACCTTATGTGTCATTTTATTTGGGGAGGGGGGAAGAAATGGGTCTAGGTAGCCTAGAAAGATGTATGCACACCAAAGGACGAGGGAGGATTAGGACTAAAAAGACTAACGGAGTGGAATGATGTGGGCCTTCTCCGGTTGTTTTGGCTCGTGGTGGCGGATAGCAACTCACTATGGGCTAAGTGTGTTTGCCGGAAGTACTTAAGGAATCATTCCATTTGGCTTGCAATACCACCCCTACCTCCTCATGGCCATGGCGAGGACTGCTGTGAGTCTGAGATGTTGCTAGAAGCCACATTTAGTATGAGGTGGGAAATGGGGAAGAGATGCGTTTCTTCCAATATCCATGGTGTGGCGAACATTTTCAGTGCGACAGCTGGGGCAAACTGAAAGGAATGTGTTCTAAAAGTTTTACTTTTATATGTCAATTATTATGAATTGAATGTGCAAACATTTTGTTCCTTGATTATGGTATTCGTCTTTTGGAAGTGTTAAGGAAGAGACGTTTGGTCCTTAACCGTAGAGCTCTAAAAGATAATGATTTACATAAATACAAAGTTATTCACAATCATGGTAGTTAACATGGAACATTAATTACCGAGAAAAGATTGTCGTGTTGGTCATCGATTGTTGTAGCTCTACAAATAATTGACGACACGAGTATATAAAAGAGGAAAATATTACTTTTATATATTGAATAGACCTAACAAGTAAAACATTATGGAATTATGTTTCGTGTCATTAATGTTTTTACTGTGTCTTGGATCTTAAGATATGAGACTTATATCTTTTCACTCAAGAAATGTTAATTTGATTATTGTCAAAAGCTACCAAAGAGTGTAGTGATAACGGCAATAGGTTGTTGAACATGACTTGTGCTGGAAAAGATAGCTAGTCAAACGATTATCATTGCCCCTCTTAATTGAGTGATGATATTAGTGGGCCCCTTGATAAAGCAAAATTATAATGTGCACAATGTGACTTGAGTTAAGTCACATAGTTATAATTAGCTTAAAGAGATCAAGAAATGAATATAATACAAAGGTGACACATTTCTACTTTGTATATATTCTTAATATCATGAGGCAAGGGACGGACACAAGTGGTGCACTTACATCACTAAATGGATCGTGTTTTGGTTCGGGTGGAACAAAGACATCTATGCTAATTGGGTGAGTATAATGTGTAGCTAGATACCGCTTATAGTCTGAGATATTAAGTGTTTAATATTGCTGCCAATTTTTCTTAGATCCTCCTATAGCTCACACCACAAAACTGGGAAACAATATGTTGATTTTAAGTTCATATGATGTATCGGGTTTCATGTGAAAATAGGACACATGTGGTGAATTAATTAAAATCAATATGTTATGAAAATTAACATAATTAGAATCATAATAAATTCATATAAGGTGTATATATTATGGGGTGTAATAATTAAATATTACATAGGATAATATTACATAAGATATGAATTTGCTAAAAACCCCAAAATATCAAATTTTGTTGGAAATAAATATAAAATTTGTCAAAGGTAAAATCGGGGTCAAACACGGTGAACCGTTCATGGTTCGATCGACCGGGGCATCTTCGGATCCGTTAACCGAATAGGGAACGGGTAAGCGCAATTGGTTGATCGAGATTTTCTGGAGTGCCTGGACAATCGGGTTCGGTTAACGGAGTGTGCACGGTCAACCGAGAAGTACTATTTTCGGTAGACCGAAGGTGACCCGGTCATCCGATGACTATGTCCCAGGAGCGATTTTGGTGGGTCAAACGTAGACCGATTAAAAGACGTGGTTCGTCCGAATTCTTCCAGGGAATTTTTCTCATAAAGAATCGGTCGACCGTCTAGCTCACGGTGCACCGAACACGTGTTATAACTGAATGGTTTGGTTGACCGAATAATACTCGGTCTACCGAAAGAACGATTTTGCCTGAATTATTAAGAGATTAATTAAATCATGGGTGAAATAATTCCAGATTTAATTAAAACGTTTTTTTTTGTTGGTGATTATGTGGAATTTAGAGATTAATTTTAGGAGAGAAAAAACAAGGGATCATGGCTAAATAATAGCTCTTGATAAGGATGTTTTGGGAGTCTATAAAAGGGCACATATTCCTACTTGTTTTAATACTAATGCAAAATCTTTCTCTCATTAATCTCTCCCTAATCACCACGAAATTTCTCTTAATAAAATTAAGTTTGGAGATTAGAATCTCAGGAGACTTAAAGAGGGGTTATTAGCTAGATTCTAAACCTTATTAGAGATTGATTGGCTAGCTCATTTCTCTCTAATTTTGTTTAAAGTTTGGTGAACACTCGGAGGCAATTTCGTGGACGATTCAGCGGGCGACGCGACTCCGGATCATCAAAAAGGTTTTAGAGAACCTTTAGGTATGATTCTATCTTTGTGGATTATTTTAATAAATGTAGGTTGCATGTTATTAGAATAAAACACAAATAGATATACATAAAATTGCTGAAAATATGAAAATCGATCTTGTATGTTATATTAAAATTTTAAAATATATACATACATAGGGACACGAAATCCTACACAAACAACTTCATTATGAGATGGGTGTACCTTAGGATGTTAGGGTCACATATTTCATAAGAGAGGGGATGTGGAACATCCCTCCCCTCACGCTCCATCATGATGGAACAAGTTTGCTTGAGGGTGAACCAAATTCGTATCCACGGAGGCCTTGATAGGCCAATACGACCCAATGGAAAGGGTGTTGCACTTGGGATGAAGGAAGTGTGGAGTTGGGTGAGGAAACTGGGTAGGAAAGTATCTTGGGATGGCATGGTATGACATAAGTTTGTTATCCCGAAGCATGCACTCAAGGCTTGGAGAGCATTCAAGGGGCGCTTACTCACAAAGAGGCGAATGATTAAGCGAGGCGCAAAGCTCGACCCAATGTGTGTGCTTTGTGAAAACAAAGAGGACATGGAGCACCTTTTCTGGGAATGTCCATACACGAAGGAGGTGTGGAGTCGCCTCCTCAACCTCATGCAGCTCAACCCAAGCTTGGCGAGCACTCTAAAGAGCGAGGCTAAGCGACTATCACAAGCGCGTGGAAGCCAACTTGACAAGGTGGTAAGAAGGTGGGGGTTTAATGTTATGATACATGAATGCTGGCTCGAGCGAAACTGAAGGATATTTGAGGGCGAAAGGAAAAAAATGATAGATATCATGGCTATAGTCAAAGACAGAATTGGTGTTTGGGAGATAAAGCAAAGAGACTCGCGAAAGACGAAGGAGACGTTTGACATTTTCAGGTCACTTGGAGATAACTCTAGTTTCTGATGTTGATGAGGATGAAATTGTTCTTAAACTACAACAATTATAGTGATGCTCATAAAGGTTGTAGTGGGAAAGCCGGTTATGCATGTGGCATACACCCACGAACTCAATGGTAAATCTTGTTTGTAAACAACTTTAGATTAATAAAATTTAGAGGTCAAGCCTCCCTTTTGCTTTGCAAAAATAAAGACATAGGCAACCTTAAGATTCTTAAGTGATACATCGTGTAAAGTCCATTACGATTCTTTTTTGTTTTTTTTCTAATTTTCTTTTTCATTTTCGAGGATAAGGAGTTAAAACTTGTTGGTCTTTAATTCTCTCAGGGTCATGTTTTTTTGCATTATTGTCTGTGAGGACATATAATATTACATACGTTTTCCCTCAAATCTCCACATAGGACGATCTCTACCACCCGTGTAATGAGAGTTCGGTCGGTGCCAAGTCAGATAACTCGGAAGCCTCATATACTAAGTCCATTCGGACATCATTTCCCGAGTGATAGGAGTTGTGCGAGAAGAGAGAATACCTTACTTAATTATTATTTCTTAAAAACATGGGAGTCAAAACCCCTAAGCTTAAGGTTTCACCACAACAATTTTAAAGTCCCTAACTTCAACAAACTTTTTTATACTAACAGACACGAGTTATTCGACTCACTAGGGTCAGGGTGAACTTCTTTATTTGTTTGAGAACTAAAACCCTATGATTACACACCCCGTGGGAAGACCGGGGTGTATCCTTACGACAAGATAAGACCTAAACCCTGTATACTAGATATCCTAATGCATCATATTCAAATCAATTTCGGGAGTCTCTTTTGATCTCAACAGTTTCGCACATTTTAAACACTCAGAAAACCCACAAAATATTTTCTTTCGCAAACACATGAAGATTTTGAAAGAAATGTGAAAATCTAACGCACTTGGCAATAAAAGAAGACACGTCACTGAAGAATCATGGCAGACAGATATATCAATATTAATACAACACACTATCATGACATGCGTCTGATTAGTAGCATATCATGCATCATATTCACGCTATATATCATTTATTTTACCCCAATATTGTACTACACAAGTTGTTGTTTGTAGTGTTTCAGGAGTTAGGTAATAAAGAAGATGATGAAAGCAAAAATGACCTAATTGTAACAAGTATGGACTGATTTTGAAGGTTCTGGACCTATTAGTAATGCATAAGGACAGGATCGCAAATCAGGAAGGATCCAGTGACAACCCGGAGGGATCTTATTGTGAAGTGTAAAATATGGTGGCACATGACTTGAACCATATCAGTATTTTGCCAAGTAAACTCAAAGTGATTCGAGCCAGCGAAACAAGACCACCCCACGTGCCAAATGAAGAAACAAAGCCGGAGACAAAATTGCAACCGGATCGGATCCATTTGATCTGCCACTGGCGGATCAAAATGGTCCAACAGGTCTCAAATTTTGGTCGCAGTTCGGGTTGTCTGGTTAGAGAATTCCTGGAGTATCAGATGTGATTTAGAGTCGTCTGATTATTCCCAGATTAATTTTAACCATGTATTAGTCTATATATATCATTGTAAATCCTCATCTCCCACTTCTTCTTGCTTCTCCATTAGTTTTAGGTTTTGTTTTGCTACTAATTAGTGTAGTTGGAGGAAAAGAAGCATACTTTGTAATCTTTTCATTTCAATCAAGTGTGAGTTTTGTTCTTGAAATACATGTCTTTTCTTTGATGCAATTTCTTTGATGTTGTTTGTTTAATCTTATTTTTAGTCATTTTCATTATGGGTTCATATTACTTTTATGTTTTCTTTAGTGTAGTGATTAGTAGATAGTAGTCCATCCCCATTGGGGTGGAGAAGAATGTGATTTGATCATGTGATGGATTAGTGTGTGTTAATCTTAATCTTTTGAGCTTCACATGATTTCCATAACCATCTTATGAGATTTCACTCTTATTTTTGATATGCTAATGCTCTTGAGTCAAGCTCAGCACATGTTTAGATTAGTGAGTCGATTTTATGGGAATGATGAGGTGAGGATAATGATGGAGTGGAAGAAGGGAACAAGACATTTGCATGCATGTGATCATGTTGGCTTTATCTTAATTAATGTCTTGTATATTTTAATGACTGTGATAAATCTTATTTCATGCGGAGACATAGTTGGATTTGAGTTATGATATATGTGAACATGTTAACTTCATTCAATTATTATCTTGTATGTTTTAATGAAAATGTTTTATCTTATTTCATGTGGAGACAAAGTTGAATTAAAGTTTTATGGATTTCATGTGTCACATGTTTTGATGAGTACATTTGAACACACACACAACACACATTTTCGTATTCACTTTCTCTCTCTACCCCCTGAGGGGTTTAGTTTTCTTTGATCGTTTTTTCGATTTCCCACGCATTGTAGTTTAATTTTGATCACATCTCTATCTTCTTCTCCACCACTCGAGTATCGTGAATCCGACTCACATGCGCTCCCTGTGGACCGACCCGTACTTGCCATTGTTTAACGCGGTCGTGCACTTGTGGTAATTTTAACTAATTCAATTAAGTTTTTGGCACCGTAGCTAGGGAGGATCGATTTGTAGTCGAGTTTGCCATTGCAGTGGGGTTCTTCTTTGTTTTTACGTTTCCATTTTTATTTTGGTCACTAGAATGGGGTCACAAGTGAAAAGGAGGACCTACTGGGGCTTAGAAGCACACTGCCAAATTCTGGGGACCTGGATCCCTAGAACATCCTCCAGTAGCGGATTTCCATCCACCAGTGTGTAGTTTTCGATTTCTGTTTCAAGTGTAGTTTCATGTGTCTATTTCTAGTTGATTCTTTTCACTGTTGATGTCAAGCGTGATCGTTTTAGTGTTAAAAATTAATTTGGCTTGCAAGACCCTTTGTTAAGACAATTTGGACCATAAAACTCAAAGCAAAAGATTAGACTTATTGTCATCTAGGTCATGCATCATTTGTTGACCATGCACGCATTTGTATTTTCTTTTCTTTACATTCTTGTTGTCGATTGCTGGCGTGAGGTACGTGCACCCGATCTCTCATTCACGCATGTTTAGATCATGCATTAGTTAGTAAGGTGCATTGTAACAAGAGTGAGGTGTGTGCTTGTTTGGTGAGTTGCTTGCTAGCTTAAGATTTCAAAATATCTTTAAGGGACACCACCTATAGTCTTCAAGTTAAGGTGGGGAATTTCATCACCCATCCTTAGCCCCAAAAACTACACTCAAGTGATGCCTTAATCTAAAATCAAGTAGACATTGGTCATCAGGACTCTGGCGCATTAGAAGAGTGTTCCGGTCACGACCGTCATAGCTTGATCGGTGTTGCCCACTTTGTCGAGAGTGGAAAAGACTAAGATCTCCAAATCTTGGCTCACTTGCTGGGCTCTGTGGTCTTCGTCGTAGGAAGTGAGGTGTGTTTGCTAGACTAGACTTCTACCCTCACCCTCTACCCACACTAGTTTTAGGAATTCTTCCATTCTCCTCTGAGTCTTCTTCTCACTTACTTCTATGTTCTAGTCTCCTCCCCTTTGTACTCTCTGTTAGTGTTTTAGGGTTGAGTCGAACACTTTTTTCGAGCTTGGCCTCGTGGTGATGAGACTGGTCGACTCGAGAGGTCTTTGTCGAGATGAGTTTTTACATAGGCGACCATCCATTTCATTGTTGGGACCAAGACTATTCTCCCTGGTATTCTGGACACATGCATCCTGGGGTGCCTCAGACTAACACCCATCATGGTTAGGAGAATCTTAATGTTTCATTGTGTTATCATTAATGTTTCACTGTGTCTTAAATCCTAAGATATGAGACTTGTGTCTTTTCACATGAGAAGTGTTTAATTTGATTATTGTTAAAATCTGCCAATGAGCATAGTGATCAAGACAATAGTTGGTTGAACACAACTTGTGCTGGAAAATATAGTTCGTCAAAAGATTATAATTTCTCATATTTACTTAAGTGATGATATTAGTGGGCCCTTGATAAAGTGAAATTATAACGTGCACAACGTGAATTGAGTTAAGTTACATATCTATAATAAGCTTAAGAGATCAAGAAATGAATATATAATACAAATATGACACATTTTACTTTGTATAATATTCTTAATATCATGAGGCAAGGGATAAACACAAGTAATGTTACTTACATCACTAAATGAATCGTGTTTAGTTCGAGTGAACAAGACATTTTTCTTAATTGGGTAACTATAATGTGTAGCTAGATACTGCTTATAGTTTATGATATTAATTGTTTAATATCATTGTCAATATAACTTAAATACTTCTATAGGTCACACCACAGAACTGGAAAACAAGAAGCTTGATTTTGTGTTGATATAATGTATCGAGTTTCATGTGAAATAACATACATGTGATTGTGGTGAATCGATAAGATCAATATGTCGTGAAAAATGACAGTTATAATCATAAATAAATTCATATGAGATGAATGTATTATCGGGTGTAATAGTTTGACATTACATATGATAATATGTAACATGATATATGTATTTGCCAAAAAACCCAAAGATCAAATTTTGTTGGAAATAAATCCAAAATTTGATAAAGGAAAAAATCAGACAAAACGGTCGAACGTTTTTGGAGACCGGTCGACCGGAAATTCACAATAGTTGTTGCGTATCTGAACGGTCGACTGAAAAATTCCAGGAGCTATTTTTGGGATTGATCGGTCAACCGATAGAAGTCGTTGTTCGACCAAAAACTTTCAGGAGCTTCCGCAAATTATTCTTGCCAGTAATCGTTTGACTGACTTGTAGCTCAGTCCGACCGAAAACTTCCAGTAACTGTTTCTCGTGTTGAATCGGTCAACTGTTTATACGTTATGTTTGACCGAAAAAATCACAGTAGCTTTGGTAGCGTGTCATGGATCGACTGTCCGGTTTCTTGGTCCAACCGAACCCACAATTAACTGCCTATCCTTCGACCGGTAGGCAACTTTTGGTCTAACGGTGAGCATGATTTTGCTAGAATTATAAAGAGATTATTGTTGATCATGGGTTGGATTTATTCCAATTATGGTCAAACGTATTTTTGGATGATTATGTGTATATTTGTGATTGGTCCAAGGGAGAGAAAAACAAGAGATTATGAGTTAGTAGGTAGCCCATGATGTAGGTTTGGGAGAGCCTACAAATATGTCTCCTCTCCCTATTTGTCAAATGGAATGCAAAAATTCTCTCTCCCTTACCACCTCATTAATCCATCCGAAAATTATCTTAATTATTCAAGTTTTTGGAGATTAAATCTCAGGAGCTTTAGAGGAATTATTAGCTAGATTCTAACATAGATTTAAAGATTGATTGACTAGATCGTTTCTCTTTAATCTTGTTTAGAGTTTGGTGAACACTTAGAGGTGAATCGACGGGCGATTCGACGAGCAATGTAACTCTGGATCTTCATAAAAGATTTAGAGAACCTTTGGGTATGATCATCTTCTATTTATGTTAATATATATATGTAAATTACTATGTATTAAAATAGTATATAGAATAATGTATAAAATCATCAAAAATATGATAATCGATCCTAGATGTATGTATAAAATTCGAAAAATATATACATACATAGGGACACGAAATCTTACAGTTTTTTAGGCAAATGAATGAGTGATGACATCCCTTACCTTATCTTGTACAGGAAAACTCATCATTAGTACAATTTTGAGTCTTAAATCTAGCAATCAACTCTCCAGACAGACGTTCACCTCACAGTTGTCCCGATGCACTTTACTAATGAATGCATGCTAAAACCACCATGTAGAATAGAAGAATGCACGTACCTCACGCCAACATTCGACATCAAAAAAGTAAAGAAAATGAAGATGAATGCGTGCAAGGTCTACAAATGATGCACTACCTAGATAGCAATCAATCTAATCTTTTATTTTAAGTTTTAAAGGCAAAATTCTCTTAAAAGGGGTTCACGCACATTTAACTGGTTCTCATATAAGCCTGAAGCATGTACTGAGTGAAGAGAGAAACCAAAACATAATTAAGAACAACAAGAACCATATACTGAAAAGCACAAGTCAAAAAGCGCACATGATCTGCCACTGATGGATGCAAATCCACTACTAGCAAATGTAGTAGCGTTTCAGGCTCTACGGTTTGTCCTCAATGGTCTCCGGGTTCTATGTGTCATCTATCCACCATAAGCCTTTGTATATCAATCCAAACATAAAACAAAGACAATAAAATGAAACAAAAGGCACCAAAATGGAGAACGCGACAACCGAAAACTTGCTCCCCTGGCAAGGACACCAAAAACATTCGGAATTTTAAATTCAAAACTGCAAGTACACAACCATGTTGAAGTGGTGACAAGTATGATTTGTGTTTTCGTCGATCATACTCGAGCGAGTCCAAATTGTAGATTGAGAGTATCCATGGAAATCTATAAAGACAAAAAGCTTAAGTGTGTATCTATAAACTAAGTAACGAATGCGACGCGAATCAACAAAAAAACTAATATAACTAGTCTCGTAGGAGGTGGAGGATGCATGCAAAAGTGTCAATGTGTGATACATATATTTGTACAAAATTAAACCCTAATGACATGCATACCATGGAAATCTATAAAGACAAACTTTAAGTGTGTATCTACATGGATTAAGATGTGTAACCATCATTAAGACATACAAAACACTAAAGATGAGGTTAAAGTTAACCACAAGCTTATATGTCAATCTTATCTCCTTATAACTCCAATTTTATCCTCACTTCATCATTCCCATAAAGTGGGTCCACTAACCAAAGCATGTGTTAAACGTCTATTGGGATCATTAACACATCAAAGGTAAAAACGATAAACCTATCAAAATGACTAAATCGTTTGAAACTCCAAGATTAAGATTAAAACACACACAAATCTAAAAACATTCACACTTCACATCATCGTCCATCCCTAATGAGGTTGGACTACTCACTAATCATCATGTTAACAAAAAAAAAAAACAAAGTAAAAACACATGAATAAGTAAGGAAAACTAAATCAAACCAAGACAAGAATATAAGTAATAACAACAAGCTTTTGATTAATGAAAGTATATTACACAAGTGTTCTTCCTCTCCTTCACCACTCTACTAAGCAAGAATTAAACCTACACTAAAGAGGAGAAAGAAGAAGAAGAAGAAGAAGAAGAAGAAGAAGAAATGAAGGATTACAAGGTTATTTATAGAAAAAATGGAGGGTATGGATTAATCCGGACACGATCGGATGACTGTAAATTAGATTTGATATCCTAGAGTGGTCTAACCCGACTACTCAACCCACTTGAGAAATTAAAGACCAAAGGCATCCAGAGATCTACCAATGGTGGACCCGGTAGCCCCGATTTGTCTGGTATTTCTCCAGATGGTTAAGTTTCCTTTTAAGCATGTGGGGTTAAGTCCTGGTCCATTGTCTTGGGGAGATTCGGTCTTAATTGTAGAATTACTCCTCAACTTCATGACATTATAACCTTTTGTGACAAATATATTTTCTTTACGATCAGGTCCCTCCAAATTTTCACTTGGGTCCTTCCTGATTTTCAGTCTTGTCCTTGAGCATTAAAACCAAGTCTAAAAAACTTCCAAATCAGTCAATTCTTCTTGTATCCAGGTCATTTTTGCTTCATTTCCGTTCTTTATTACCTAAACACTGAAATGTAGGAAACAAATACCCGAATAACACAAATATAGAGTAAAGTAAAGGATATATATACCATAAATGCATCATATGATATGCTACTAGTCAAGTAAAAACTTCCTGAGGGCTAACGGTTGGGTTCTCCTCTGGGGTGTTGTGCTGGTCCTCAATTATGTTATTTTTGGAAGGATTTTCTTTATCCCCATTCACACTATTATCATCCACTTGAGGCTGTGAAGTCTTGTCCTTGCTCTGAGGCTTTTCTTGGCTGGTCTTCTCCTGTTGAACTGTTTCCACAATTTCATCCAATTACTTTTCTTTGTACAATTTCGATTCCTTTTTCTTCTGGATTCTTTTGACTCTTTTCTTAGCATTTTTATTCAAGTATCAAAGGTCATTAGTGTTAGAACCCTAACCCGGTTTAGGGTTAATCTTGGTTTAGAGATGGTGTTTTGCATGGGGAAGGGGGCATGAACAGGAGATTGCTTGGCGAAGAGGAGGGGCGTGCACTGTAGACGTGAGGGGAAGGTGATGGGTTGACTGCGTAGGGTATTGTAGCGGGGAGAGTGTGTTGGGTTTAAAACGTTTTTGTCTCTCTCTCATTTCATTTCCTTCTACCCTCATTCATTCCTCTCCTTCTTGCGAACCAGAGAGTGCACGGGAGTTTCCAGTGGCGTGAGGCGTGCGGAGGACGTGCGCGAGGAGGTCACCGGAGGCGACGGGCGCGAGCGGAGCTCCGGCGGTTGCGTTGTCTTTACTTGAGGTATGCCGCTCTTTAGTGTGTTTTATCGTTAACCCTCATGAGAGGGTTGTGTTGGTCGGTCGGAGGAGGTCGGAGACCTCTCCGACGTTGAGTTTTGGTGAAGAAACCTCGGCTGGCGCGAGGTTGAAGATGACCAACGGTCGACCGGGCCCTTCTGGCGGTCGACCGAATGCATGTATTTTGTCTGTCTGTTGTGTTTCGGTCGACCTTGTCCTTGTGTTCGGTCGACCGGAACTTAAGTTTATTGGTTCATTATGCATGTTGTTCGGACATTGGTTTTATTGTCGTCGACCGTTATATGGCGTAGAATACTAGGTTGACCATGTATGTTTTCGGTCGACCGAGACCCCTGAGTCGGTCGACCGATAGATTTGAATTTATGTTAACCAGACTCCGGATTTTGACCTCGTTCGGTCAACCGGTTTTAGACCTTCGGTAGACTGTTGGGGGATTGTGTTTTGAGCGCAGCGGTAGACCGTGTTAGGCGTACGGTTGACCGATTCCTTACTGGAACCGGTCGACCGAATCACCTCTTCCGGTCGACCGTTTGGGCCCAGGACAGAATTCCTGGTTGCCTTTTTGAATGCCAACTTTGTCCACGGAAACCCGTGTTCTCGCCTTGTGCGTGAGTCGGGAGGTGACAGTAGGCGCGTTTCACGTGCCTACCCAGGGACCGCCGTTGGGAAGAGTATGAGTGTTCGGGACACGTCACCTCCATGTATGGAGCGTGACTAATGTGTTGGATTGATTGGACTCATTGTAGTATAGCAAGTCTGAGGGATCGCGGATCCCAATGTTTGATGTTTGTGCGGGCACGCGACTGGCGTTGGGTGAGGTGACTACCGACCTTCGGGCTACGGAGGTCGCTGCCATGCTTTTATAGCGGCGCGGTTGGTGTTTGCGGCTCGTGGAGCCTGATGACCTGGCAGACTTCAGTCTGGACCGTCCGATGTTGTGCCGGACGTTGTGATGGACCACCGATGCTGTGCCGGTGATGCCGGCGATGATAATTGTTGGGACGAGGCTGTTCCGGCTATGTTGATTCCTCGATTGGGCACCTATCGAGATGTTGTTGTTATACCTTCCGGGCGACGGCCCCGTTGGTCCCAGTGGCTCCGACCATAGAGATTTGCAGATCTGTATTCTATCGGCGCGCAGGCGTGACAGAGGCTCCCTGCCGAACCCTTTAGTAGTGTAACCGCGTGTGGGGGTGCGATGTCGCGTGCTGTAAGGCTGCATGTGCCTACAGTAGGTCTCCTCGGGAGACTCGATGTTGACTGTCGGACTGATGTCCCGTTTTACCCTTCGGGGGAACTGTTTTACTTTCTGTCGATGTCATGACATTCTACTAGTATGATAGGTTCATTTGTGTAATGCATGCATATAGGTGAGTTGGCATACAGGGTTTCCTTCTGGAAACTCAGGCATCGTTGTTATATATTTTTCACGACCGCAGTAGGTCCAGTTGGTTGGTGATCGGCGGGCACGCGCATTTTGGAGTTGGATCCTCTTCTCGGACCGCTGAGGTCGACATGATTACGTTTTATCTTCTGTTATCGTTTTGTTGTAATCATATATCATTTTGACAAACTCTGATGTAATTTTGGTGCACCGTTATTTGTTTTATGAGAAGTAACAATCTCGTCTTTGATTATTGAGTTCCTGTGTCTTGATTATAAATTTTTAAATTTCCGCTGTTTCGGGATGTTACAATTAGTGACTTCATTCTGGGCTGGAAGTTGAGTATTCTAAATTTCTTTTTGTATCAGTTTTTCAGCCTCATTTGTTTTCTCCTTTACCAGATCAGTGTTTGCTTCTTCCTTGAATCTGCAATTGTCAAGGGAGTGACCAACTTTGACACACTTGGAATAGTATGGGGGGGGCGACTCTCTGATAGATTACCACACATTTTCTTAATAACTGGTCTCCAATCTTGATTAAAATGTGGTATGGTCTTGGTTTACTAAGGTCCATCTCAATGCACAGCTGATAGTGCCATGATTTGGTAACTTCTTTGACCTCCTTGGCTGCACAAATGTACTTCCCCAGTGTGGCCGCATTTGACTCCAGTGCATCTGGATGAAAGAGTTGAGCTTCCATGTTGGGAAGTCCAATCCAAAATGGTGGTGAGATGGGTTCTAATCGTGGTATGAAGTAAGGTGACCATTTGAAAAGTCTCACTCTTTTTCCTGCTATCATCCAACTCCCTTTGTAACCAAATTTTCACCATATCCTCATTGCATTTGAATCTGATTATCACATGCCTTGCATTGAATGATCCAGGTTCACATGAGTTAATTTTTCCCAGTAAATTATCAATTGAATTCATCACTAAGTTTGGCTCTAAAACCAGCAAAATTCCCATCAAACTCCACTTGAAGGATGAGTTCACGACTGCAATTTCTTCTTCTAAAAACTCAACAAGTGGGACTCCATCTTTGAGTCCAACTTTCTTGAATGGGATGGAGCCTTTAAAACATGGAGGTTGGTGAGAGGATATGATTGCAGCCGCAAAGGAGATCCTCTTCTCTGAAATCTGCTTAATCCTGAATTCATTTGGAACTTCCCTTGTTTAGGATTCCCTACAGAGTCCTGGCCTATATGCTGCGGTTGAACGGCGTTGACTATTGTTGCCATCGGTTAGCAGTAGACCAAACAACAACAATTCTCCACCAAAACGCAAAATAATGGTAAAGAAAACAAACAATAGGAGTTTCCAAAGACAAAGCAAATAAAGATTCGATAAGAAATCGAACAAATCGCAAAGTCAGTAGAATAACCGAAAAATCCAGTAACTAAATTGGAACCTCAAAATTGCACAAATGCCAAAATTGATCCCTGGAAAAACACCATTGAACTTAGGCGAGTCGATTGGAGAAGAAAGATCTTAGAGGGAGCGAATCGTGCTCACGAACCGTCTCAGGCACCTAACGGGGTGGGAATCTTACCTTGGCCCCGAAATTGCGGATTCCGAGGCAGGGGCGGTGCGATTGACGTCGCCGAGCGTTCCCCTACGTCCCTAGAGATGATTGATGATGCTTTTCTACACCCAGGTCGCCAGTGAGGGATCGTCGACGTCCGACGACCTCAAGAGCGGTGTCGAAATGACGCTGGAGAGGAGCAAGGAGACGATTTGGGGCCCAAAAAAAGATCAGCAGGGGCCAGAAGGTGGGAAATGGGGTGGAAGTGGGCAAGGGAGGTTGACGGTTGGTGGGGATGAAAAATCACCACAACGTAAAAAAGAAGATTTACTACAAAACCGTATAAATGACTTATAAACAAAACCATATACAAAACCATATACAAACGGTCCAACAAAAGTCTTAGGGCAGTTGACCGTTTAGAATGTCAATGTCCGGGTAATGTCAAAATTACAAAGCAACAGTCGAATGCAAAAAAGACTTGTTCGATCAAAAATAAAAGGACCTTCTACCTCTCGCCAAATATACACAACCGGTCTACTGCCGATGGGCATCGTTCGACCGGTACGAGGCAAAAACTGGTATTTACACTACGACCGGTCGACCAACAATAACGTCGGTCGACTGTCCCTTTGCCGCAACCTTGCTGCATCTTGCCAACGACGAGGTCTCACACCTCCGACAACAACCAAACCCCTCACACACTTTGTGTGAGTAACTAACTTGAACTTGACATACCTTTTTGCTTGAGCTCGCCAGAGATCACTCGACGCCACCTCCAAACAACAACCTCGCACCTCGTTTGCCACCACAGGACAATCACCTTCTCCCCGCATCACACCGGCTTCACATGCGCCTTAGCTCCGCCTCTTCCGCCGCCAGTGGTCGTGGAACTGACGCAGAGAGAATGAGTGAGTTGGGAGTGGGAGGGAATGGAATGAGAAGAGCATTGTTCGTTAGAAATTCAAATTTAAGATATCTATTACAAAAAGGAATGATTATAAGCTAATCCTAATTTACCCTAAATTAGAGTTGCTGACAAGGGAAGGGGAGAAAAAAAGAGAGGAGGGAAGATGGGAATGGATTCGTTTCATAGTCTAGGTCAAGATGTAAATATTGGGTTATAATCCTAACAACTTTTGTTCATCGTTCTTAATAGTTAGGTTATAATCTTATTCATAACAAAACAACTTTTGTTTTATTCTCACATTTCTTATATCATGTTTAAACTCTAACCTGACCGTTCATAATTTTTTCTTTGGAGTTGGATTTCGTGTTATGGATTTCCATTGTCGAGTTCAGAGGTGAATTTGAAATTTTGGATAGAGATTTGCGAGTTGTGGTAGGTTTTTAAGGAAGCAAGTTTAGGATAGAGAAAAAATTATGAACTTGGTGAAACTATTTAAGGATAATGGGTTGAATTAATAACCTTTTCTGAGAGTTGTGTATTTGGATAACTTGATCAAGTTTCGAGGTTTGAGGTTCAAAACATAAAGTTTCGAGATGAGTTGCAAACCTAAAAACTCTACATGAGTTTCATGCTCAAACTCTATGTTTACTTGTTTGGGTTTTGAGTTTTGAAATATTAAGTTTTGGTACCCATTATGAAAACTCAAAAGTGAAACTCATGTTTGGTATACTAAAAGTTGGAATTGCATTTTGAATTAACAAATCTCTTTCTCATCTGCGGAAGAACTTTCATCAATCCCATAAATTTATACTCATTAGACATATCTAGTTGTTATTTTTACAAATAAGTAGTATTACTTTTTAAGTAAAGTCAATAAGTTGTTATTTTAATCAAAGTAAATAAGTAGTATTCATACAAAAATAAATTAAGCAAAATTAAAGAAACTAATATACATACAAGTAAATAAAAAAAATCACATTAATACAAGCAACTAAGTAAGTCATATATATATTACTTTTATCATTAACAACTAACTTAAATATGTAAGAACTATAGAAAATAAATTATGAAACCAAAAGTGAGCAACAAACTTTTGGGGTATATTGGAATTAAAATTGGGAATATGAAGTGGAAATGAGGAAGTTGATTGAGACAATTTGGGAATAAATCTTTGAGTTTTGCAAAACACCAAAACATTGGTCTGGGTTGGTGTTTTGCGAAACTCTACTTTCAAGTTAAAAAGGCAACCCAATACTATAAACAAAAACTTATGTTTGGTTGAAAGTTTAGTTTTGAAGTTTACAAAATTCAAAACTCCTCCAAACCTCAAAACTAAGGAAAATCCAAACACAACCTTAAATGTTTTAGGACTGTGCGTTGAGAAACAATCGTCATAGGTCCTTGAAGTTGTAGCAGAATTAAAGGAAACGAGAAAAGACAAGGAAGCGGAATAGGGGTCCGTTGCGGTTGACGCCTTTTACCATCAGTTAGTAGAGCCATCAACCATCAAGAGTCAAAGTTTACTGACTTGTTAAATGACCGGTAATTGAAAAAGGAAAATGATTTATGAACGCAGCGCGTCACGGACGCGCTCTACGTGGACATCCATGTCAGCCCTTACGTGGCCAAGGCATGAATGTTTTTTTGTTTTTTCTTCCTGATGTCCACTCAAATCACATTAAATGCGTTTCAACTCAGCACGTTCTCTCTCTCCACCCAAATACAAATATGATGACACTCTTTCTTTCTTCTTCATTCTTTCTCTCCAGAATAAATCACCATTTCGAGCAAGATATTAGGTCGAAGAAGCGTCTGATGCCGACTCCCAGGATTCTTTACAACGTAAGCAGCGTGAATGGGACGGTGCGAAGACTTCCCGATGTTCTACATAAACAGGGAATCTGAGATGCTATTTTTTTCCTAAACGTAATTCTTGTGGGGTAAAATATACAGTGGGAGGTTTGTTGAGTTTGTGCGGGGGTGGCAGGGGGCTCCCTCTGTCCGCTCGCTTTGCGGACGTTTTTTTGTTTCGACATCATATTATTGCATTCCATATATTGATTCGTTTATTCCGACAATAATGAAGCCATATATTATTCCGGACTGCAAATACACTTATTCCGGACTGCAAATACACTTATTCCGATTCCGGACAGCAAATACACTTATTCCGGACAGCAAATCCACTTATTCCGGACAAACTTTATGTTCCGTTTCTGGACACACTTTATTCTTAAACCGGACAACAAATCCACTTATTCCGGACAGCAAATACACTTATTCCGGAAAAACTTTATGTTCCGTTTCTGGACAAACTTTATTCTTAAACCGGACAACAAATACACTTATTCCGGACAGCAAATACACTTATTCCGGACAGCAAATACACTTATTCCGGACAAGCTTTCTGTTCCGTTTCTGGACACACTTTCTTCTTATTCTGGACAACTACACTTATTCCGGACTGCAAATACACTTATTCCGGACAGCAAATACACTTATTCCGGACAACAAATCAACTTATTCCGGACAAACTTTATGTTCCGTTTCTGGACACACTTTATTCTTAAACCGGACAACAAATACACTTATTCCGGACAACAAATACACTTATTCCGGACTGCAAATACACTTATTCCGGACAGACACATAACATAAACAGGACAAACACATAATGTAAACTGCACATACACATAAAATAAGCTAGACAAATTAAGTTGATCCAACGTAAAACTTAAAAACAAATATTTTATTATGATAAGTGTGGGCTCTGCACGAATAATGAGACTGCACGATGTCCTAGGGTCTGCACAATGTCTTATCTGTGTATTGGGAAATGAATCGTTCAACTTAAAGAACCGGCGTTTTTTAAAAAGACCAAAACGCGCGAAGAGAAATTTCGCTGACTGGACGCTGACTCAAAGAAAAATATCTGAGCTGTACAGATCCACGTAAGGCGCGTCCGTGACGCGCACGTCCGTCTATCACGGTTCATTGAAAAATTATACCGTCAGAATTTGGAAGCCTAGATGAAGTATTCTTAGTTTTCGAAGACCGAACTGTAACTTGAACGCATGTTACATCCATTCAACATTTTAAGAAATTTCAGTAGCTGCTGGAAATTTGGGTGTAGTGAATCGCATGGTAATTGTTCATCACCTTTATTGTATATAGGCATCAATATACACATGATTTTTACTTCTAATAAAATGTACTGAGTTTTTTCGGTCTATTTTTGCAATAAACAGGTCGAATGAGAAAAGAAGAGGCGGAGGGCCTAAAGCAAAAGCCTAAGGACTTATTGCACGGGTTTTGGACCTATTTATGACCTCAACGGAGCTAGGTACAAGGCAACAAGGTTTCTTATGCAATTACCTCGCTTACTTCATAATCTAAGGTGTTTTATGCATATTTGACCTTTGTGCCAAAGCCTAAAAGGATTCAAAGGAACACTTCGACTCACAGATACATATTCGGACCAGTTGGGACAGTTCCAAAAGGCCCATAGGACAATTCGAAATGGTCTTAACCGTTCCAATCAAGCTTGATTAATTTTAGTGACTTGGTTCAAAATTGATTTTGAGTTGGTTGGAGTTATTGAAGAAGGTTTTCATCTATCGAACTTTCCCCAATATTTAGATCTTGACCTAGACTATGAAACGAATCCATTCTCATCTCCCCTCCTCTCTTTCTTCTCCCCTTCCCTTCTCAGCAACTCTAATTTAGGGCAAATTAGGATTAGGTTATAATCATACTTTTTTGTAATAGATATCTTGAATTTGAATTTCTAACGAACAATGGTCTTCTCATTCTTTTGTTTTATCCATTTATAACTAAATAGTTAGGTTATAATATGCATTTATAACTAAATAGTTAGGTTAAAAATGATCCCTTCAAAACTAAATAGTTAGTTTATAATATGCATTTATAACTAAATAGTTAGGTTAAATGCTCTTCTCATTCTTTTGTTTTATCCATTTATAACTAAATAGTTAGGTTAAAAATGATATAAATAGTTAGATTATAATCCTATTCATAATCAGGTTTGGTCAACCATAATCTATTCAGTGGACTGAAGTATGCATGAGTTTTCGACTACCAGTTATGGCTCAAAAGTTTGTTGAAGGTAACTATCAAATGCCATATGGAAAAAGAGTCGTTGCGCGCTGATTAGCAACAATGGCATTGGTCAACCGAAGAAGCCTTGGTAGATTGTTGAGGGATATTTCAAAATGGGTTGCTAGACGACAAAAATAAGTCTGATGAAAACTCTCAATGAATGACCAATCCAGACTTGGTAGACCGAATCAAGAATTACAGGAAAGGACCGAATACTACCGAGTAGATAGAAATGGTTGAACGATACGCGTTTGGTAGTCCGAATCAAGAATTCTAGGAGGTCTGAATGCTACTTAGTAGATACAACCAGTAGACTAATACTCATTTGGTAGTCCGAAATAGAAATTCCATTGAAAGTTTGAATGCTACTAAGTAGATGAAAACGGTTGACCAAAGGGTACACGGTCATCCATTTGAGACGAGTTCGGTAGACTAAAGTAAGCACGGTCGAGCAATAGGAATAGATAATCCTTTTGTGCATCAAGTTTACATTTGATCCTATGACTCAAATAAATAGAAATTTGCATGTCTTTTTTTGAGCTCTGACTACAAGTCTTGAGTCTTGATCTTGAAAATGATTACTCATTTGGTTTGAGCACCCACAATGTTAGGAAAATACAATATATATGTAATTTGAGAATATGATGTGTGTTAATTGGAGTTGTGCATAATATTAGTTTGTTAATCATCATTATTAAGAGTAATGAGGCCAAAAAGGCAACAAATTACATGTAGGAGGAGTGTTGTATTTCAAATGAGATGACATGTTGATGCATTGCATACATTGCATCATATGTCTTTCATTTAGATTACTTTTATATCAATAAATGCTACGAAGGTATGTGTTTAGTCTTATTTACAGAATACAGGGACCTGAATGCAATTTACCCACATCCCGAGCATAAACGTGTGCAAAAGACTCATTTATATCATAAAGACCAAGTTCAAGATTATCGGGTTACGAATGGAAATGTATCCAAGCATAAAAGCATTCAAGTCCTAATTGCAAAAAGAACAAGGACTTAAGCACAAAAGTAGCCGGGGACTTAACTGCAAAAAGTCAAGGACCTAAGTGCAAATCACGAGTAGCTTTTATTCTCTTGGAGAAAATATATAGAAAAATCAATGTATATCTCCAAATATGTGAAAGAATTAATCCGGAGTTCAAAAGAATGGAAAGAATCAATCCAGACGCGTAAAGGAGGATCAAATCATACCATAAACATTCAACCAAAATCCGGATTAAATCTGAGGAGATCATGCGGCGAAATCGCCGCACATTACATGCATCATGCGGCGGAAACGCCGCCCCCTAGTCGATCCGTGTGCTCCAATTTTGACCAATCGTGTCTGGACACGTGTACTCTCCAATTCTATACTTAGGTCTCTTGTAACAACTATAAATAGACCCGAGAACGATGTTAGAAGGGTCCTTGGTCCTTAGTCTTAGGTTTTTATTTTTAGTCTTTGTCTTGTAATCTTCTTTTTAGCAATAAAATTCTGTTTTTTTAATTCTTGTTTTAGTTTTCTTTTAATGTCTCTAGGACCCCTTCTTCTTCCTCCCTCCATGAGTTTCTAACTCTTTCCAAAGGGTGGAGGTGACGGATTAGGGTGAAGAGAAGATGAATGGATGTTATTATTTTAATTTCGTGTTAGTATATTTTGATTACTTGAGTTTATGTTAAATCATTTATCATGTAATGCTTTATAACTAATATGATTTATTATAAGTTTCTGAATTCTCTAATCTAAACCTTAAATCTAATCCTCCACCCAACGGAATTCACTTCTTTGTTCTTGCTTTAGTTTTAATTGTTTTTGTTTCTTGCTTTAAATAACTAAAACCCAAAAATCTCAAAACCCATTTATTTCTTCTCTCTTTCTTTTCTCCAATCGAAATCACACTAAAAACAGAATCTCTCCCTCCTTGTGTTCGACCCGTATTTGCCACGTCTTCATTGACACCGTGCACTTGCGGTATAAATAAAATTCTCATCACATGTTTTTTAGGAGACCATTTGAAATACTAATTGTCATGCGGGGCATGCTGTAATTAATTGTCGTAGACGGTGGAACTTGTGATAGAAGTGTGCTAGATTCGAATCTGAGCTTGTACCCAGCAAGTTCTGAATGCCTTGGTTGTGTGTTTGTTGGGTTGGTTTGTATGTAAGTCCGTTTACACAAATCAATAAAATTCGAGGCTGCACCTCCCTTTTTCTTTGCAAAAAAAAAAATAATACTAATTGTCATTCCAAATGTATTTCTTATTTCTTTTAGACTTGTAATGGGTTTTTTTAGCCGGCCAATGCCTGAGTACTCCTACTTCACAATAATTTTAGATGTTGGAAAGTTAATTTCAAATTAAATTTGTGATCCAACATTTGTTTTATGATTTTCGGTGGTTAAAAGGTATTAGATGAATCTTGTCTTTTGATTGGAATTTTTGAATAGGTATCCAACCCCATGGTGATACAACAAAAAATGGGTCTTACATCAGTTTTATGTTGGTTGTTTTAAAAGTGACGTGGAATCTAATATACCAAGTCGTTTTTTTTGTAAAATTGGCATACAATCCAACTTACCATGTCGGTCAAATGAAAACTGACGTGGTATGTTAGATGAAAAATCGACATGGTAAGCTCAATTTTTTATGTCCTTTCTGCTCACTCAAAAATAAAAATACACAACCCTCACTCGACCACATCCGCCTCCAAACCCCGCCCTAACCCTGCGCCTCTGTTGCCCCTACCTAAAACCCCAACTCCGTGGATGTCAACCTCGCACCACCTCGTCACAACCAAACTTCACTTTCGTCCAAGACCTACAACCCTGGCCGGCTCTAGCCACCCCCTGCCCCTAGCCAACCAGCAACTACCGATCCTACCCCCACGTGACCTACTCCTCTCTGTCGACTCCCTCCACCTCCACGACCTCCTCTACACAGCCTCCTCCAATCACCAAATGATTGTGTAGGATCGTGTATGGCCGGATTTATCTAATCACTTTTAGGGTAAATCAAATTCTACTTGTTTAATTAAACATGAAACGGAAATAATCAAACAAAAGCCAATAAAGACAAGAAAATAGCAAACCACAAAAAGGCACCGGAAGATTTTATAGAGGTTCGGCATCCCGCCTACTAACTCTATTGCAAGCTCCGCTCGATCTCCCTCGAGCTTCGCCTACGTCTTCACTATAAATCTCGTTCTTGGCCGAGATTAAGTCTTTTACACCACAAGCTCCGCGAACAACCTCGCTAGCTTGATTTCTTCCTCTCACAATCCGAGAGGGAACACTTCGGGCTTTCACCGAAATTCTTGTTTTTTGACAGACAATTGTGAGTGGAACAGACTCACTAATTTGAGCACATTTTGAGTGAAAAAGGAATTGATAAACTAAAGTGTGAATTTTTTGGCTTGGAGAGTATAAGTTTGGGGAATTGAATGCTTGGGATTTTCTCTTAGATGTGTATGACAATTTGGAGTGTAAGACTTGTCAAATTGTGTCTTGCTAACATCTATTTATAGTCATTGTGATTAAAGAGGTAAGTGGTTGTGTAAGAAACACAAAACAGTGAATTAAAGGTCATAGTTCAGAACAAATTTGGTCGACCGAGTCGGGCATACCGGTCGATCAAATCTGGCTATAACTTAAGTTCGCTTAAGTGAACGGTCGAACTGAATTGGGGATCGGTCGACTGTTCAAATGTTTTGGTCTGGTAAAAGATGGATTTATCGAACTAACTGAATGGTCGGTTTAACCGACAATTTCCAGGCACTTCTGGGTTTAAGGAGAAAATGTATTTCGGTCGACCAAGATCTAGGAGACGTTCGACCAAAACTGCGAGAGTGTTCAAGGTGACCAAAACTGATTTATTCGGTCGACCGCTAGGTATACACGGTTGACCGGAAGTCGGTGAATATTGGGGTTTTGAGAAATCATACCGTTGTAGAAAAATGACAAATCTAACGATCAAGTGACACGTGTAGACGGTCGGACGAAAAGTTTCAAACGGTCAACCGGTACAACACCTAGGCTAACATAATTAACAGACCCAATCGGTCGAACGAGGAACTCGTTCCGGTCGACCGATTTGGCACTGGCAGATCAGGTTCAGTTTGACTGTTTTCCGGTCCTAGTTTGGGTGATCTATTGAAGTCCAATTTGTGTGAATTTTTGTTTGTGACTTCTCTACAGAACCTAGTGTGTGTTTGATTGGTTTTTTACTCTTGTATGCTCAATTACACAAAGTTCCTAAGACTCAAAAAATAAAGATTACATGTCTTCAAATGAACTTTGATTAACATGTCTTGACTTGAATCATTTCTTCCTTGAGTCTTGATCAACTGTATAAGTTAGCAAAATACAATATATATGTTATGCAATATGTGTGCTACTCTACATTGATTATAAATAAGATTAGGTTGATTAAATCATCAAAACATATATTAAGGCCAAGAAGCCAACAGATTGGATGGGCTTTAATGTTTCTGGACTACCAAAAGCTTATGCTTAGTGCTTCTCAGACTTCAGGTGGGACCACATCAATAAGATCACGGAAAGATCTGCATTCACATGGGAAAATTGGAGGAATTATTTTGAGATAATCATTCAAAAAAATAAAATGGAAAATTATAAGGTTGAGAAACTTAATTATTTGTCAAAATATGATACAAAAAATGATAATAAATTTATCATTTTTGTTACACAGAAAATGGCATCCGTAATGTCGTTTTTATTATACATGTTTACTGAATATGACAATAAGGATACCCTTCTCATGAAAACATTATACAAAAAAAATTCAAGACTATTATATAAATAATTTCAAAATCTAGAATTACCCAAAGAGACTTAAGACATTTTGCATGCTTAAGAACTCATTGTGTTCATATTTTTGAGCTTAACTTGAACATCCTTTCGTATACAAAAACCTTGTTATTTTTTAGATAATTGTTCAAAGTTAAATCTTCTTATTGTGAGAATCAAATTCAATTTCGAAAGTAGTAGAGGGATGTTATATTTATCTTTGCAAATTGATTATAATTAGAACGTATAGAGTCATTGATTGACATCATTTCATGCTTATATTTGTATCTTATATCCATTATCTTTCACCTAAACAATGCTATGTCACGAGTTTTATGTTTAGTTTTCAGGAATAAATAGGTTTGAAGAGATGAAGCATAAAAGGACCCAAAAGCTGGGAAAAAGGACTGAATTGTGAGATCTGGGGACCAAGATGCAAGGGAGAAGGACCTGATCGTAAGACAAAAGGACCTAAGAGCAAAACAGAATACTCCACACCATCATGGGGAGTATTTTGCCAATTCGATTCGGGTCGGAGCTCCAACATGCAAAATAGATGCATCAAATACCAACAAAGCCTTCCAGAAAAGCCCACAAGAAATTCCAGAGCGATCCGGACACTGTAGACCGCTAATTAGCGGTCCAAGACCGCTAATTGGCGGTCACTTTTGGCCCAAATGCGCTCAAATTTCTCCAGCACATGTATTAGAGGATGTTTAGGCTATTTGTGGTATCTGTTTAGTCCCACATCGGGGGATTGTCCCGGATTAGCTTTTTCCATGGCTATAAATAGAACTCTTCACCTCCTATTGTAAGCACTCCATATTTTAAGTGGCTATTCTTCCTACTAGAAGTGAGGCCTTGAAGCAAACACTAAAGTAGGAGGATGCTACTTTTAATGTGAGTCATTTTATCAATAAAGTTTTGTGTTTCTTTCATTGTTTGTTTTATGCTTCTTTTATTGTTTATGCATGTTTTAGTTTAATCGTCTTTTAATTCTAGCTTAGTTTTAATATGCTTTCTTTCCATAGTTTAATAATTAGTGTAATGTTTAGTGAGTAGTTCCATCGCCTTTGGGGGGTGGAGTAGATATACATACATGCATTAGAGCATGGGATGAATGCTTTAATTTCAATGTGTTGATTAAACATGAATGTATGCTTGCTTGTTTAGGATAGAATTTATAACTTGATGAGTTTTGCCAAAATGATTAGACACCTCTCATGCTTGTTTAGGTTCTGAAATAAACAACTTGCATATGTAAATGTTAATCAACTAAGTGGGTGAATAGATTGATAGGTTTTGCCATAACATTTAGACACTTCCTATGCTTGATAAACACCAACTTCATGTGCTTAAAGAATGTATTCTACACCCACCTCTTTGCATGTGTGCACTCACTCCACCCCTTAGGGGTTTTCCATTCCTGAAATTCCAGCATTCTTGTTTTGTTCTTAGCTTAGTTCTTATTTCATCGTTTGTTTGCTTCTTTCACATTTCATACTTCTTAGCGTAGTGTAGCGTAGGTTAGCATAATCAATCTTTCTCTTTCCTATTTTGCCACTTGATTTCGTACAAGCAAGAGGCTACTCACCTCCCTGAGGACGACCCGTACTTGCCACCGCTTCATCGCGGCCGTGCACTTGCGGTTTTAAATAAAACGTTCAACAAGTTTTTGGCGCCGTTGCCGGGGAGGTGCCAGTCCAGACTCTTGTTTGGACGATTCGAGTGGATTTAATTTGTGTGTTGTAGTTTTTCTTTGTTTCAGGAGACTGGGAATAGCAAGTGGAGGCTACTGGAGAAATTTCCAGACGACCTGAGCACTTCAGACCGCCAATCAGCGGTCTGAGACCGCTAATCAGCGGTCTGGTGAGCTCTGTTCATCTTTTAATTTCTTGCTGTTGTTGCTCTAAATGATCTAGTTATCTGGGACTCAATTTGGCATGTTTTGACTTATAGTTCGTTCCCAGATCAATAATCAAACCTCCTTTAAGCAACTTGGACCCTAAAACTCAAAGCAAAAGATTAGGCATTCATTCTTGTTTAGGTCATGCATCATGTATGTGACTTAGGCATTTAGATTGTCTTTTATCTTAGCTTTATTTTCTGTTGCTGAGAGCTGGCGTGAGGTACGCACCTTCTACTCTCATTCATGCATTTCGTATGAACATGCATTAGTTAGTAGGAAGTGCATTGCAACAAGTGTGAGTTGAGCGTTGTTTGGAGAGTTGATTGCTAGATTTAGGACTCCAAAACGCTACTAAGGAGGGGCTGTCCCGTAAAAGATAAGGTGGGGGATTTCATCACCCTTTCCTTCGCCCCAAAAACCACACTAATCAAGAGCCTAATTTTAAAATCAAGTAGACATTGGCCTTAAGGAATTCGGACACATTAGGAGAGTGATCCGGTCCCGACCGTCATGACCTGATCGGCGTTGCCCACTTTGTCAATAGTAGGAGAGACGAGATCCTCGTATCTTGGCTCACTTGCTGGGCTTTGTGGTCCTCGTTGTAGGGAGGTGAGGCGTGTTGAGGCCGTGTGACCTCGCAGTTAGGCGTCGTCTAGCTGTAAGGACCTATAACGACCTTAGGATTGCTTGAGCCTTGTTTGCTTGTGTGCTTCTACCTGTACCCATCCGCCGTAGCATAAGGACTTCTTCCATTCTCTCCTAAGTCATTCTTTCTCTCCTGTGTTCCCCCGTCTTCTCCTCTACGCACATTCTTTGTTATAAAAAAAAAGTTTTGTTTTGTGTGTGTGCACCTTTGTGCATGCTTTCGTGGACACGAGACGAGAGTGGTCGTTTGACGAGGAGCGTTGTCAATCCGGCTTCAGTCATCGATTTCTCGACACCTTCCTCCTCTCGTGTCGCACGCAGTCCGGGTTGAATGGCTGCTAATTTCCGTGAGGAGGAGCAGTTGCTGGACCCACCTGTTCGACCAGTGCTTCCAGTTGTCGTTCCCATACCTCTACGTGATCGATGCTACACGAGCCGTACAGCTCTACGCTCATGCATCGTATTACCAGAGGCTAATGGGAACCATTTTGAGGTTAAGCCTCAATTCATTTCCATGCTCCCTCATTTCACTGGGAAAGGTGACCCCTATATCTTTCTCAGGGAATTTGAGGAGGTCTGTGCTATGTTCAAGCTGCAACAACTTACCACAGACTCCATCCATCTTAGGCTCGTTCCTTTTGCACTAAAGGATGACGCCAAGAAGTGGTTGTACAGCAACCAAGCGAATTCCTTTAGGACTTGGGATGAGTTTCAATCTGCATTCCTCAAGAAGTACTTTCCTAATCATCGGACTCAAAAATTGAGGAACGAAATCAATTCGTTCTATCAACATGAGACCGAACCATTTCATGCATATCTTGAGAGGTTCAAAGAGCTACTATCCTCGTGCCCTCACCATGGCATTGAGTTGTGGCGTCTTTGTCAGATTGTGTATGAGGGTCTTCACATCCCGTCCAGAACGCTCCTTGAGTCCATGTGTCAAGGAGAGTTCTTGGGAAAGGATGAAAGGGAGGCATGGGCCTTCCTTCCTAGAAGACCTCGCTGAGAAAACCATGCAGTGGGAGAGTGTGAGGGAACCACCTGCATCATCTAGTATAGGAACGAGGATCGCGAATGCAAACTCGACTAGATCGGGTACCGCATTTGCTATCGATACCACTACGGCCACCGAGGCACGCATGGCGGCCTTAATGCGCCGTATGGATTCGATTGAGCTCCAAAACCAACAACGTGCACCTCACATGTCCACATCTGGTCCAGTTCCCTGTCATTCATGTGGTAGGATAGGTCATGTAGAAAGCGAGTGTGAGTCCATTCCTCCTGAGATGGAGCGTGTCAACGCCGTCTATGATAGAGCCAGGAATGACCCATACTCATCATCTTATAATCCTGGATGGAGGAACCACCCCAATTTTTCATGGAACCAAACTAATGCCCCGGGTGGTCCTCCAAACTCCTCGAGACCACCTTACCAATCACACCAACCTCCCATGCATGCGCATTCCTATCAGTCACCTCAAGCGCAAACCACCAATCAATCGGGTTTCCCAAATTCCAATAATATGGAAACCCGATTCAATTCGCTTGAGACCTTGATTCGTGGACTTGAAAACTCAATGAAAATTTTTATGTCAACCACGAGTCAAGTTCTCACTTCAAATCAGCAGACCATCAAATCTCTAGAGCTTCAGATGGGTCAATTGGCTCAGTCTGTACATGAAAGAGAGAGATGGTCTTTTCCTAGCCAGCCTGAGGCTAACCCCCGTGTGTACCAGCAACAACACATGCAAAATGAGAATGTGGTACCTCGGGGGAGGCAAGTGAACCATGTGGAGGAACCTGTTCACCATGTCAATTCCATTGTGACCTTAAGGAATGGAAAACAGGTTGACAATCACATTTCCTTGCCGCACCCACCACCATCTATGCAGCCCCTCCGTGGGAATGGTGGTGAAGAAGAAGCTGAGGGTGAGGGTAATACACCAAAGCTTTCTTCTCAGGCACAGCAGAAAACCTACCTGCCAAAAGCTCCCTATCCAAGTAGGTTAAACAAAAAGCAGAGTGACAACATGGACAAGATATTAGAGGTGTTTAAGCAAGTGAAGGTTAACATCCCTTTGTTGGATGTCATCCAACAAATACCTCAATATGCCAAAGTGTTGAAGGATCTCTGCACAACCAAGAGGAAGACCAATGTTCCTAAGAAAGCATTCTTGGCTGCAAATATCAGCTCACTTTTGTCCAATCCTACATACACAAAATACAAGGACCCGGGGTGTCCTACTATTCAGTGTACGATAGGGGACACTAGATTGAGCAATGTTTTGCTTGATTTAGGATCAGCGGTCAACCTCCTCCCATTCTCTGTTTATCAACAGTTGAACTTGGGAGAATTGAAACCAACTAAGATCACCCTCCAATTAGCGGATAGATCCATTCGTATTCCCATGAGGATTATCGAGGACGTGCTTATCAAAGTTGGAGATTTTATATTTCCAGTCGATTTTGTTGTCCTCGATACCAATCCTGTTGCGAACACCCACTCTCAAATACCTTTGATTTTGGGTAGACCATTTCTGGCAACCTCCAATGCCTTGATTAATTGTAGAAATGGTCTCATGAAGCTCTCATTCGGTAACATGAGTGCCGAGTTTCATGTGTTCAACTCTGGTAGGCAACAGGAACCCATGGATGAACCTTTAAATCTAAATCTCATCCGCCAATTGGAGAAAGCACCACAAAATCAACGAACACCCCTAACCCCAATGCAACCCATTGAGAATGTTCGTGGGCCCAGCGAAGACTCATTGCCTGTCTTTGCAATGCAACAGAGTGAGCTGGCCTCGAACATGAATGTCCAAAGGGAGTGTTCGTTGCATGATTCAGTTGAGAGTACTAGTGAGGGTGAGACACCTCAAATGCCATTGAGCCATTTGAGCTTCATTTTGACTCCAACAAGGACCCACCTATGACCGAGCTTATGCTTGATGATCTAAATGATGGTGGGAGGTCCTTGTTGGATGACTTGGGGAGAAGCCACATTCTTAGTGATGCATGTCTGCTGCATCCATCGAATGAGCTTGAGGAACTCATTCCGATGCACCCGCCTATTGGTTGGAGGGTTTTCTTCGATGAGCAATTAAACCCTAGTGAGGCAACACAACTTCATTCTTTGTTGCCCACACCCAACCAATATCATGAGGGGTTCGAGCCTTTCAGCTTTGACGTTTCACCCCTCATGACACCTCAGAGTACCAGTGGAGTTTGCCCATCTCGGCAAGTCTCTGGTCCTCATGACTTGATGTTCTCATTTTATGTTCCTTGACCAAATGATTATGAGAATATTTTGGTTGATGTGTATATCTTGTAAAAAAAAGAAAAAAAAGAGAAAAAAAAGAAAAAAAGTGTGTAATAAAAGACTCCTTCAGTGAGCATCGATTGTTGTGGGCCCCAACCCTTGTGTATTTGGGCTCAATCTCTTTATGTATTTATCTCCCTTCTTCAGCTTCTCACAGGTTTTGAAGGAATTTGGGTTTGTGTTCATCAACATGACCCTGAACGTCCCTTTGTACTTCATGTTGGTGAGATCTTTCCTTTTTCATGCATATCTACATGTAGTATCTTGTTCACATACATTGAGGACAATGCATGAAGTAGGTGTGGGGGGGTGTTTTATGTGTGTACATAGTCGAGTCTTTTCTTTTGATTTTTTGTTTTCTTTTGTGTGCATTGTTAGGGTCATGTTAGTGTGCCGCATTTAACATTGATATATCTGCTTGCCATGATGCTTGGGTGACTTGTCTTCTTTTGCTTGCCTATTGCTTTAAAATTTTCACATTTCTTTCAAAATCTTCATGTGTTTGCGAAAGCAAATGTTTTTTGTAGGTTTTGCGTGTGTTTAGCATGTGCAAAACCATTGAGAGGCAAAGTAAAAAGAAAGCTCCCAAAATTGTCTTGAACTTGATGCATTAGGATTTCTAGTTTACTGGCTTTAGGTCTTATCGAGTCGTTAGGATGCACCCCGGTTTTCCCTCGGGGGGCGTGTAATCATAGGGTTTCAGTACTCAAACATTTAAAGAAGTCCACCCTGAACCTAGTGAGTCAAATAATTCGTGTCTGTTAGTATAAGGAAGTTTGTCGTAGTCAAGGACCCTTAATCTCTTTTTGTGAAACTTAAGTGTAGGGGTTTTGATTCCCATGTAGATAAATAAGTGGTGTTCTCTCTTCTCGCACGGCTCCTATCACTCGGGAAAGTAGGTCTGAGGGGACTTTGTGCCTGGTGCTTTCGAGTCATCTGACTTGGGATGCACCGACCGAACTCCCGTTACACGGGTGGTAGGGATCGCCCTATGTGGAGATTTGGGGGAAGGTGTACGTGATAGTGTAAGTCCTCATAGGCAATGATGCACGAAACCTGACCCTGGGAGAATCAAGCACCAACCAATAAAATGCTCCAATGAAAAAAAAATGAAAAAAAGAAGAAAAAAAAGAGTCAAATAAGAACCAAAATGGACTTTACACATTGTATCACATTCAGAAGTTAAGGTTGCCCATGCCTTTCACTCAAGTCCTTAACTAACTTTCACGAATAACTCATTAGGCTAGGTGTGTGGACCGATTACATTTATAGAGTCGACCCGTAGTATTACCGCGTCCCATGATCGACAAAATGAGTCCAACGAGTCGTGTAGCTAGATTTATTAATACATCTTGTTCGGATTTTGTGGGTATATCCGCTGAAAACCCTCAGGAGACAACACTCCTCCTCGTTGGCGACAAGGAGGTTTAACGGCTTGTTGCACGTGCTAAGTGCAACCGTGATTCCTACGAAAGTGAGTTAGGATTTCTTGTTTTTCGCATGCTTTTCTCTTTCTTTGTTTTGCTCGGGACTAGCAAAAGTTAGGTGTGGGGGTATTTGATTGACATCATTTCATGCTTATATTTGTATCTTATATCCATTATCTTCCACCTAAACAATGCTATGTCACGAGTTTTATGTTTAGTTTTCAGGAATAAATAGGTTTGAAGAGATGAAGCATAAAAGGACCCAAAAGCTGGGAAAAAGGACTGAATTGTGAGATCTGGGGACCAAGATGCAAGGGAGAAGGACCTGATCGTAAGACAAAAGGACCTAAGAGCAAAACAGAATACTCCACACCATCATGGGGAGTATTTTGCCAATTCGATTCGGGTCGGAGCTCCAACATGCAAAATAGATGCATCAAATACCAACAAAGCCTTCCAGAAAAGCCCACAAGAAATTCCAGAGCGATCCGGACACTGTAGACCGCTAATTAGCGGTCCAAGACCGCTAATTGGCGGTCACTTTTGGCCCAAATGCGCTCAAATTTCTCCAGCACATGTATTAGAGAATGTTTAGGCTATTTGTGGTATCTGTTTAGTCCCACATCGGGGGATTGTCCCGGATTAGCTTTTTCCATAGCTATAAATAGAACTCTTCACCTCCTATTGTAAGCACTCCATATTTTAAGTGGCTATTCTTCCTACTAGAAGTGAGGCCTTGAAGCACACACTAAAGTAGAAGGATGCTACTTTTAATGTGAGTCATTTTATCAATAAAGTTTTGTGTTTCTTTCATTGTTTGTTTTATGCTTCTTTTATTGTTTATGCATGTTTTAGTTTAATCGTTTTTTAATTCTAGCTTAGTTTTAATATGCTTTCTTTCCATAGTTTAATAATTAGTGTAATATTTAGTGAGTAGTTCCATCCCCTTTGGGGGGTGGAGTAGATGTACATACATGCATTAGAGCATGGGATGAATGCTTTAATTTCAATGTGTTGATTAAACATGAATGTATGCTTGCTTGTTTAGGATAGAATTTATAACTTGATGAGTTTTGCCAAAATGATTAGACACCTCTCATGCTTGTTTAGGTTCTGAAATAAACAACTTGCATATGTAAATGTTAATCAACTAAGTGGGTGAATAGATTGATAGGTTTTGCCATAACATTTAGACACTTCCTATGCTTGATAAACACCAACTTCATGTGCTTAAAGAATGTATTCTACACCCACCTCTTTGCATGTGTGCACTCACTCCACCCCTTAGGGGTTTTCCATTCCTGAAATTCCAGCATTTTTGTTTTGTTCTTAGCTTAGTTCTTATTTCATCGTTTGTTTGCTTCTTTCACATTTCATACTTCTTAGCGTAGTGTAGCGTAGGTTAGCATAATCAATCTTTCTCTTTCCTATTTTGCCACTTGATTTCGTACAAGCAAGAGGCTACTCACCTCCCTGAGGACGACCCGTACTTGCCACCGCTTCATCGCGGCCGTGCACTTGCGGTTTTAAATAAAACGTTCAACAGTCATATATATCAATGAATCATTTCTCAAACAATACTTTAATCTTTCCAAACAAAAAAACAATGCAAATCATTATAAATCAACCAAAACAACTAATCTAAATCAATCCAAATCATTCAAAAGGGGTGCAAAGGGTCCGACAATTTTGGGAAAATTTGGGGAAGAAATAGAGGGGGAGAATGGGGGCGACAACCTATTTTCGTCTAAGATGAAAACGGTATCTTGGATATTATTTTATATATTATTAAAACGGTATCCCCAATGTCACTTTTATTACATATGTTTAATGAAAATGACATCCGTAATATTGTTTTCTTAGTAATAAAAATGATAAAAAAATTGTTGTATTTTTAATGAAAATGACATCCGTAATATTGTTTTCTTGTCTCATATTTTGTCAAATAAGTTTCTCGACCTTATAATTTGTTGATTTTTTATGATTATTTGAAAAGAATTCAAAAAATGGGGCTATTTTTCTACGGTTTTTCTCGAAAAATCTTGCAAATCCAACAATATATAATAATAAAAACACGGAAATTGAAGCTCGGAGGCCGGAATCCATAAAAACGAAAAAGAATATAAAAATCACACATAAGAAACACATAATCCGAAGTTTGACGGTGGAATCCATCCAACAAAGAATATAATATAAAATTCATACAAAAAGAGCAAAATCCAGCACAACTTACTCCATCGTCGTCCGATCAGCGACATCCGTTCTCGTCGTCGTCCCAGCCCCACTCGATGTGAACTTCGTCTTAGTCCTAGTCGCCTTCCTAGTCTCTGTCGCCTTCATCGTCCGAGCCCCAGTTGATGCCGCCGACTCAGTCCTAGTGGCCTTCCCAATCCCACCACCAGTCACCACCGCCGTCCATGCCCAGTCGATGTTGACATCTCAGTCCTAGTCGCCTTCCCAGTTCTAGTTGCCATCGCCATCAAAGAGCTCAAGGAGAGAGAAAAATGGAGGGAGAGAAGTATCCGGAGAGGAGATTTGGGAGGGAAGAGTTTGAAGTGAGAGGGAGGGGTCAAGTCTACTTATAGAGGAGCAGGTGTTTCGGATGGTTGTTACGGAGGTAGTAATGATTTTTATGAGTATGGAGGTAGTTATGATAACGTGAACTACCAATTGTAGTATGGTTTATATTTTCTGAATGAGCTGAGTTCTCTTAGTGTGCTACTAAAAATGTAATTATCGTTAATGATGGTTTTGAACTACTATAAAGTCTATACATGAAACAATCTTGAGCACTACCTTAGTGCCTTAGTGGGGGCAATGAAGGAGCTCCTCGAGGTGGCTGGATTAACGATGGTTATGGTTGCAAAAGAGAAATTCTTCTTGCTGATGTGATATTTGGTCTTGGATCCCCAGATCCTTATGTTCTCATATTTGGAAGACTGCTGGTTGGTTTGGGTGTTAGCATCGCATCAATAAGTGTCCATGTATATCTATGACTTTTTGCCTTCAGAAATAAGGGGAGGTCTAATTAGCATGAATGTGCTCATGATAACTGGTGGACAACACTTGTGAAACCTTGTCAATCTTGTATTTACTGAGGTTGGTTCGCTTGTGATATCTTGTCAATCTAAGCATGGCATGTGATCTGGTGGTGCACTATACTACGCCTTATTCCCTTAACATCTGCCGTTGACCTCCCGATAGCCTCTTTATTCTCCAAAAGGACAGACGTAAGGGTAGCTTCATGTTCTTTATCAAGATCGGAAGCAATAATGCAGGTAAGGCCTCATTATCCCCCAACAATATGTATTTCAGGTTATAGGGGAGCGACTTAAGCTCGACTAGAAGTGGGTCATTGTCAAACTCAAATTTGATCTCAAGTGGCTCAAGGGCCATGGAATGAGAAGAGCAAGCACCTAGATGTGCCTCCTTGATTGATCATTTTAAATAACCGCAAGTGCACGACGTCGGTGAAGACGTGGAAAATACGGGTCAAACCTCAATGAGTTGTGAGTGTTGTTCTGACTACCACACTCAAGTGGGAAAAGAGAGGAGAATGTGGGTATCTAAACTAGTTGACAAACGCGACACAAAATAACAACAACTAATCAAAAACTAGTCCCGTAGGAGGTCGAGAATGAATGAGATCGAAAGTGTAGATGTGTATTCGTGTGTGTGTGTAACATTTAGTGCTCATGACATGCATAACATGAAAAACTTTACTACATAGATTAAGATTTATCACCATCATTAAAACATACAAAACACTACTCAAGATTAGAACAAAGACAACCATATGATTACATGTTTAATGACAAAAAGAACATGTAATCCATAATGACCAAAACCCAACTATGTCTCCACATGAATTAAGATGTAACATTATCATTAAAACATACAAGACATTAATTAAGATAAGACCAACAAGAGCATATACTCTCACATGCCATCCTTATCTCTTTACCTACTCCAACGTTATCCTCACCTCATCATTCCCCATAAAATGGACCCACTAGCCAAAACATGTGCTAAGCATCAATTAAAACCATTAGCACATCAAAGACAAGACTGAGGAACCCAACAAAATGGTTATGGAAATCATGTGAAACTCCAAGATTAAGATGAAAACACCAACCAATCTCACAACATTCACACTTCACATCATTCTCCACCCCCAATGGGGATGGATGACTCATAAATGATCATGTAACCAAGGAAAATAACAAAATAAAAACAACACATGAACAAAAAAGAAAACAAGATCTAACCGAAACAATATAATAAAAATTGCATCAAATGAAAGACAAGAATATAAATAACAAGAAACTAAAACTTGATTAAGAAAGAAAAAGATTACAAAAGGTGTTTATCTTCTGCTACACTACATTACTATGGAAGAAATAAAACTTACTCTACTAAACAAGAAATAAAACTAACCTAACGAGGAGAGGAAGGAAGAAGGAAGGGGGAGGAAGGTTTACAAATGTATTTATAGAAGATTAGAGGGTCTAGATGAATCTAGGGGCAATGGGACGACTGAAAATTAGATGTCGATGTTACATAATTCTCTGACCATAAAACCCGACCTACCGAAGAAATTTGGGGTCAAATCGACCAACTGCCTCCTCTGGTGGTGGATTTTAACCCGCCATTGACGGATCATTTGGGTCAGATCAACCTCATATTTCACTAGTAGATTTAGAGTACCATTTTAGCACGTGGGGTCACCCGGAGTCGTTGCCTCAAACCCTTTTCAGTTTAATTGTCGAATTACCCCTCAGGTTTTGGAGATTCTTGACTTTTGCAACCAACATATTTTTTTTACACTTAGGTCCCTCCAAATTTTCACTTGGGTCCTTACTGAGCTACAATCCAATCCTTAGGCATTATATACAAGTATGGAAACCTTCCAAATTAGTTTATTCTTCTTGCGTTTAGGTCATTTTCTCTTACTTTCTCTTCTTTATTGCATAAACCCTAAAACACATTAAATAAACACTCGAGTAACCCAAATATGTGGTAAAATAAAGGATATATAGCATGAATGCTTTGTATCATATGCTACTAATCACTCCTCATGAATGAATTCAAATGCGGATTCCTCAAGAACATCCTCTCTCACATCTTGGTCATTGGGCAACTCAATAGAATGTCGATGAGGCTCGAGTGTGCCTATTAACTCAATCTCATCAGTCTTGAATGAGATTGACTCTGACTAAACCATTGAAAGAACCAAGTTTCTTACCTAGAGTAAAGATGTTGAAATCCACAATTAGATTTCCAAAAGACAATCTCATCAAGTCATTTCAAAAGTTAATTAAAGCATTAGACGTCACCAGAAATGACCTCCCAAGGATCACTGGTTCTGTATCCAGGATAATAAAATTGACTCGAAATACAAACTCACCCACTTTGATAAGGATATCGTCTACGACCCCCATGGAATTTTGACTGACCTATCAACCATTTCAAGGGGAGTCATTGTTGTCTTAAAGTCGTCAATTCCTTGGTTGACGTAGACAGCCCCAAATCAAGTAAATAGATAGGCACATTACCAATCACACAAGAAATAGTCAGACAACCAGGGTCCTTGAATTTTACTTGCGCTGGTTGTGTCAGAATCAAACTTACATTGGCAACCAAGAAAGCTTTATTAGGGACATTAGTTTGCCTCTTCTTGGTGCAACGATCTTTGAGTATTTTGGCATATGATGACATTTGTTGAACAATGTCCAACAACAAAATGTTCACCTTGATTTGCCGTAGTACCTCAACAATTTTATCTCAGTGACTTGTGATCTCGAAGTTAGGCGTCGTCTAGCCTAAGGACCAATAGTCATAAGATGTTTGAGCCGTGTTTGATTGCTCCTCTTCTACCTTCACCCATACCTCGTAGCTTAAGGACTTCTTCCCTCTCCTTTGTGTCCTCTGGTCTTCTCATCTATGCGCCCTTCCCAGTTTTTGTTAGTTTAAAAATAAGTTTTTTTCTTTTTCCTGTGACTCGTGTGGGTGTGCAGCTTTGTGCTTTCCAGTGTGGTCACGAGATGCTGATGGTCGATTAACGAGATACGACATCGATCTATCCTCGATTGTCGACTTTTCGAATGCATCCCCGTCCCGTGTCCTACACAGTCCCGGGACCATGACCAGTCGTCAACCACACGAAGGCGACCCAGATTTTTGATCTACACCACCTTCTGGTCCAGAAGGTGGGGGTCCACAATCTCATCAATTGGTTCCTCAGGTTCTCATCCCCCTCCACGATCGATGCTACCCGAGTCGTCCTGCTCTACCTTTTTGCATCGTATTTCCAGAGGAGAATGTGAACCAATTTGAGGTTAAGAATCAATTTATCTACATGCTCCCTCACTTCACTGGGAAGGGTAACCCCTATCTCTTTCTCAGAGAATTTGAGGAGGTCTGTGCGATGTTCAAGTTGCAACAACTTAGCACAGACTTCATCCACCTTAGCCTTTTTCCCTTTGCACTAAAGGATGATGCCAAGAAGTGGTTGTACAACTACCAGGCGAATGCCTTTAGAACTTGGGATGAATTTCAATCTACATTCCTCAAGAAGTACTTTCCAAATCATCGGACTCAAAAACTGAGGAACAAAATCAATTCATTTTATCAGCATGAGACTGAATCATTCCATGCATATTTAAAGAGGTTCAAGGAGCTACTGTCATCATACCCTCACAATGGCATCGAGATATGGCACATTTGTCAGATTTTCCCGAACGCTCTTTGAGTCCATGTGTCAAGGAGAGTTCCTAGAAAAGAATGAAGCGAGGCATGGGTCTTCCTAGAAGACCTCACTGAGAAAATCATGTAGTGGGAGAGTGTGAGGTAACCATAACCATCACCTAGCATAGGAGCGAGGATCGCAAATGCAAACTCGACTAGATCGGGAGTCACATTTGCTATCGATACCGCTACGGCCCTGAGTCACACATGACAACCTTAATACGTCGTATGGATTCGATTGAGTCCCAAAACGAACAAGGTGTGTCTCACAGGTATGCATTTTGTCTGGTTCCTTGTTATTTATATGGTAGGATAGGTCATGTGGGAGGCGAGTGTGCATTCATTCCTCCTGAGAAGGAGTAGGTCAATGTCATCTATGATAGATCAAGGAATAACTCATATTCATCATCATATAACTTTGGATGAAGGAACCACCCAAACTTTTCCTGGAACCAAAACAATGTCCAGGGTGGCCCTTCAAACTTCTCTCGACCACCTAACCAACCACACCAACCTCCGCTGTATTCACAATCTTATCAACCAGCCCAAGCTCAACTCGTTAACCCACTAGGTTTCCAAAACTCAAACAATATGGAAACTTGGTTCAAATCGCTTGAGACCTTGACTCGTGGAGTTGAGAACTCAATAAAAAAACTTCATCTCGTCCACAAGTCAAGTTCTTACTTCAAGTCAGTAGACCATCAAATCTTTAGAGCTTCAGATAAGTCAATTGGCTCAGTCTGTACAAGAGAGAGAGAAGGACATTGTCGAGCCAGCCTGAGGTTAACCCTCGCATGTACCAGCAACAACACACGTGAAGGAGTGTTTGGAACCTCGGGGGCGGCAAGTGAATCATGTGGACAAACTTGTTCACGATGTCAATGTCATTGTAACCTTAAGGAATGGGAAGCATGTTGATAATCACATTTCTATGCCACAACCACCATCGGTGCAACCTGTGCGGGCCCTCGATGGGAATGGTGGTGAAAAAGAGGCTGAGGGTGAGGACAATACACCAAGGCCTCCTTCTCAGGCACCGTAGAAAATCTACCTGCCAAAAGCTCCCTATTCTAGTAAGTTAACCAAAAAGTAGAGTGACACAATGGATAAGATATTAGAGGTCTTCAAACAAGTGAAGGTTAGCATCCCCTTGTTGGATGTCATCCAACAAATACCTCAATATGCCAAAGTGTTGAAAGATCTCTGCACAATAAAGAGGAAGACCAATGTTCCTAAGAAAGTATTCTTAGTTGCAAGTGTGAGCTCACTTTTGTCCAATCCCACATAGAAAAAGTACAATGACCCCGGGTGTGCTACTATTAAGTGTATGATATGGGATACTAGCATAAGTAACGTATTACTTGATTTAGGATCAGCGGTAAACCTCCTCCCATCTTTTGTTTATCAACAGTTGAACTTAGGTGAATTGAAACCAACTAAGATCGCCCTCCAATTGGTGGATATATTCATTCGTGTCCCAAAAAGGATTATTGAGGACGTGCTCATCAAAGTTGTAGATTTTATATTTCCAGTAGATATTGTCGTCATCGATACCAACCATGTTGTGAACACCCATTCTCAAATACCTTTGATTTTGGGAAGACCATTTCTGACAATCTCCAATGCCTTAATTAATTGTAGAAATGGTCTCATGAAGCTCTATTTTGGTAATATGAGTGCCGATTTTCATGTGTTCAAATCTGGTAGGCAACATGAACCCTTGGACGAACCTTTGAATCTCAACAACATCCGCCAATTAGAGAAATCACCGTAAAATCAAAAAACACTCCCAACACCAATGCAATCCGTTGAGAATGTTTGTGTGCCCTGCGAAAACTCATTGCTTGTCTTTGCAATGCAAGAGGGTGAGTTGGCATCAATGAATAAACAAATGGGAGTGTTTGTTAGATGATTCAGTGGAGACTTTTAGTGAGGGGGACACACGTCATCATATGCCCATACCAGAATGGGACTTATCCCATGTCCCGTGGTGGTTAAGCCTCATGAGCTTCATCCTGACTTCAACAAGGACCCACCTGCGACCAAGCTTATGCTTCATAATATAAAGGAGGTTGGGTGGTCCTTGCTGGACGACTTAGGGAGAATCCCCATACGTAGTGAGATAGGTGTGTCACATCACACAAATGAGCCTGAGGAACTCATTCTGATGCACCCGCCTATTGGTTGGAGGGTTTTGTTTTACGAGCAACTAAACCCTAGTGAGGCAACACAACTTCACTCATTCACATTGCCTACACCCAACTAATATCATGAGGAGTTTGAGTATTTCAGTTTTGACCTTTCACCCCTCATACTACCTCAGAGTACCAATGAAGCGGACCCATCATGGCAGATCTCTAGTCCGCATGACTCGATGTTCTCATTCGATGTTCCTTGACAAAATGATTATGAGAATATCTTTGTTGATGTATATATCTTGTTTATAACAAAGAAAAAAACAAAAGACTCCACAAGTGAACATTGATTGTTGTGGGCCTCACCCCTAGTGTATTTGGGCAACACTTGTTAAACGTATTTGTTTCCCTTCTTAAGTATCTTAAAGGTTTTCAGGAATTCGGGTATATGTCCATCCACATACCATAAACTTCCTTTTGCGTTTCACGTTGGTGAGATCGTCACTTTTTCATGCATAGATACATCTACCATCTAGCTTGCATACATTGAGGACAATGCATAAAGTAAGTGTGGAGGGGTGCTTTACGTTTGTATATATGTGGATTCGAGTCTTTTTCTCTCCTTTTCTTTTCTTTTGTTTGTATTGTTAATGTCATGATAGTGTGCTGCATTTAATAATGATATAATTGTTATGCCATGATCATTGGGTGACTAGTCTTCTTTTGTTTGCCATAGTGCTATCATTTCCCATTTCTTCCAAAAATTTGATGAGTTTGCCAAAAAAAAGTATTTTGTGGGGTTTGTGTATGTGTTTAGCGTATGCAAAACCATTTTGAGGCAATAAAAAGAGAAGCTCCTAAAATTGACTTGAACATGATGCATTAGGATATTTAGTACACCGACTTTAGGCCTTATCTAGTCGTAAGGATACACCCAGATTTTCCCTCGGGGGTGAGTAATCATATGGTTTCAATACTCAAACAAATAAAGAAGTCCACCCTAAACCTAGTGAGTCAAACAATTCATGTCTCTTAGTATAATGAAGTTTGTTGTAGTCAGGGACCCTTAAACTCCTGTTGTGAAATCTTAAGTGTGAGGGTTTTGGTTCCCATGTAGATAAAGAAATAAGTTAGCATTGTGTTTTCTTTTCTCGCACGGCTCCTATCACTTGGGAAATTAGGTCCAAGGGGGCTTATTACCTAGTGCTTTCGAGTCATCTGACTTGGGATGCACTGAACGAACTCTCGTTACATGGGTGGTAGGGATCGTCTTATGTGGAGATTTGGGGGAAGGTGTACGTGATAGTGTAAGTCCTCACAGACAATGATGCACGAAACAGGATCCTGGGAGAATTAAACACAAACTACTTGTAATTCGTAATGCTCCAAAAAACAAAGAAAATAATGAAAAAAATACAAATAAGAGCCTTAATGGACTTTACACGATGTATCACTTTAGGATGTTAACGTTGTACATGTCTTTCACTTAAGCAATTATTAACTTTCACGATTGGTTCCCTAAGTTAGGTGTGTGGAATGAATACATATATAGAGTCAGCCCGTAGAATTACCGTGTCTAATGATAGACAAAAACTGAGTCCACCGAGTCGTGTTGCTAGGTTGAATAACACATTTATGTTCGGATTTTGTGGGAGTATCCGCTGAAAACCCTCAGGAGACAACACTCCTCCTTGGCGACAAGGGGGTTTAACGACGTGTTGCACATGCTAAGTGCAACCGTGATTCCTACGAAAGTGAGTTAGAATTCATCTTGTTTTCTATTTTGTGTTATCCTTTCGTAGTTTCACTTTTTGTTTTTTTTGCTCGGGACTAACAAAAACTAGGTGTACGGGTATTTGATTGACATCATATCATGCATATATTCGTGTCTTATATCCTCTATATTGATCATAAGCAATGTTATGTAACGATTTTTTTGTTTAAGTTTCAATAATAAATAGGTTTGAGAAGAAGAAACACAAAAAGTACCAAAACGGGAGAAAATGACTGATCGGTGAGACTTATTTGCAACAGGGAAGGATACGGATGTAAGCCAAAAGGACCAATTAGAAAATCGAGGAACTCCACACCATCATGATGAGTATTTTGGCAATTAGATTCGGACGCAAACTCAAACAACCAATCTGGGTACACCCCACGTGGAGAATTGAAGCAATGAAGAAGCCAACCGAAATCGGGTCGAAACCGACCAAAAGTGACGGCCAATTGGCGGCAATAGACAGCAATTTATGGTCCAATATCCTCAGGATCTGATCCACCTTCTCGAGGGTGTGTATTATGTTGTTTGTATGCATTTGTAGAAATTTCATCAGTCCCACATCGGGGGATTACCTTTTTTCATGCCTATAAATAGAACTATTCTTCCTCCTTTGTAACTACTCCTTGCTTGGTGGCAATTCTCTCTAATTGGAGTAAAGCCTTGGAGCAAAAACTCAAGTGGAGATATGCTACTTGTCATGTGAGTCATAAATAAAATATTTTTTTGTTAGTTTCATATTGTCTCTTTTAATTCTTGCATGCTTAGCTTAATTGTGTTTTAGTAATTTTAATATGATTAGAATATTTTCTCTTTTTAATATGAATGTTAACATAATGAGTAGTAAGTAGTTTCACCTCCCTTTGGGGGTGGAGATGATGCACATTTATGTTTTGAGGTTTTGATGTTTGACAAATTTTGATTGTGTAGACTTGAATGTTCGTATATTTATCGGGTTTGTTTTAATCATCTACATGTTGTGGGATTTTTGATGAGTTTTGTCATAAGATTTAGACGTTCCCATGCTTGATTTCCTCATGTTTATTGGCTGAAATTTCCTGGTGGATATGCTACATATTAGCCGTGTGTATTAGTGTTTACTCGTTTAGTTCATTCAAGAAACTTTGTTTTGATGAGTTTTTCCATGAAATTGACACACCTCCCATGCTTAGCTTTGTTCTTCACATGAATTCCTTATTTTATGAGTCTTGTCATAATTTTAAACACTTCTCATGCCGAGCCTCATGTTATGATAATCAAGTAGTAATTGCTAATTTGTTGTGTGAATGGATTGATAGGTCTTGCCAAATCTTTAGACACTTCCTCTACTTGAAGACACACACACACATATACATGCTTTCATGTATCATTCACCACTTCTCTCACCTCATATGTGGACTCCACCCATGAAGGTATTCATTCATATTTCGTTCCACATCGTTTGTTGCATTTCTTAGTTTTCATTTGTATCGTAATCTAGTTTGTTTTGCATTCTTAGTGTAGTCGTCTTTTTAGTAGTACCGTAATAATCTCTTCTTCCACCGTTATTTCCCACTTGATTTTGCTCGCTCAAAGGTTGGCAACGCTCTCTGGGGATCAACCCGTACTTGCCATGTCTTCACTGACGGCAGTGCACTTGCGGTTAATAGTAAAACGTTTAACAATATGTCATACTTCATCAACCAGCTTCAGTTGAAAGTCACGCTGACACATTGACTCCAACAATGTGTGGGTGTTGTAATTAAGATCCTCATAAACAATCTGGCACAATTGTCAGAGCTTAATTCCATGATGAGGGCATTGCTGGAGGAGATCTTTAAATTTCTCGAATAATAAATGAAATGATTCGGTTTTAGTCTGATATGACTAGAGTATTTGATGTCGTAACTGTTGAGTCTTCTTCTGAGGAAAGAACATCTTCAGAAAAATAGTCACAAATTCCTCTTAATACCGAATCGAGTTCATCAGAAAGTTGTACATCTATTTCTTTGCGTTATCCTTCAACGCAAAATAAATCATCCTCAATTGTCTTAAATCCTCATCAAGTTATTGTAACCTAAATATGAAGCATACTTCCTCGAATTCACGTATAAATATATATAGATCTTTCTTATTGTCAGTAAAGGTAGAAACCATACTCACATACTCAGGTTTCAGTTTATAATTGTTCCTACGGGCAGGCGGCAGAACTATGCAAGAAGGTTGTGGGACCGTAGAAAACTAAAACACGATCAACCCTAAAACACTAAGAGAAAGGATGTAAAGGGGAGGAGACTACACGATAGAAGTATAGGAGAAGATGACTCAGGTGAGAAGAAGAAACCTTAAAAACTAACGTGCGGGTAAAGTATTGCCCTAAGGGGTCTTCGTTTTAGACTTTGGATGGATTTAATTTACTAAAAAACAAATTTTTGTAGCCCAAAAGTATTGGTTAATTTATTAGAATATTATAATTTGGAAATACAAATTAGTGGGTTTTAATAAACAGTTGTGATGAATTCTAAAAACACTTGGATTAGAAGAGACAAAACTCAATGGACTTGGTCGAATTTTAATAGACGATCAAGATCGATTTGAGGAAACAAAAATAATTAATGAAAGGTTGAGATTGATTACTCAAAAAGAACAGACGACCAAGATCGATTTTACGGACAATAAGTATTCTACGACTGATACTGATTTGGAGAAGAAAAAGTTATTAGACGACAAAGATTGATTTGACGGGCAAAAAAAATTCAATGAACGGTTGAGATCTATTAGAATAACCAAGAATCAGTGGGAATCATACTACTGCATGTGATTGTAGACGTGTTTCGAAGTTTTCAACCCACTTTCCCACACGTCAACCCACTTAGTCAACAAATAAATAATATTATAAATTCATTTAAGATGACAACGTTTCTTCGTAGTTCGTAAAAACGTAAAAAACTTTTAATCCGAAAAAGCCATGCATCCTGATGCCACACCATCAACACAAACTTCACCTATACAACTATAAAATAGTTTTTTACTAATTAATTGGGAAGAATGATATTAGAACTGAATTGCTAAACTTCGCTCCAAAATTACTTAAATCGTCCGTACTAATTATCGTTTTGTCATTCTCTCATTTCACTCTCATACCACCACTCTCTCTTCATCTTCTTCTCATTATCATCAAGAAGAATTTCTCGGAGGCCAGAAAAGGAGTCAGGAGACATCCCAGTGTACTCAAATCTGGTTAAATGTCTCATTTAATTTAATTTTTTTATAAGTAATAATTAGTATTAATTGATAATTTGTTAAAATAATTATTAAATTTGTTAATTTAGATGCTTAAATCCATTTAACAACATTTTATTTCTAAAATTTAATTAATAGTCATCGGGTTACCGTGAAGGAAGAGGAAAATCCATACTTTTACGCGTTGTACATGCTTAAGAAGAGGATTCAGCACCTCGTCATCCACGTAGACAGCGTATATCTGCTTTGGTTAGGAGGGAGAGGAATAGTTTACGTCGTCCTTAGACACGTGAGCATTCTTTCGACGACGAAAAGGATTCGAATGAGGTGGAGAGTGACGACGAGAGTGACGATGGGGGTCGGTATGGGTTGGAGAAGCAGGAGGAGGCGAGGCAACAATATGGTAGAGGATGGGGGCGACGTGGTTGTTCTTCTTCTGAGTGGGTCATTCAGAAGGGTAGAGGTGGTAGGTTTGTGACCGGTGATTCGAGTTTGTGCACTGCAGATGCTCGAGCTCAGAAGAAGAAGATGGTTGAGGACGATTCTTGGATGATGATTGGTGTGATGCCCGGTGGTCCTTTAGATGACAGCGTCATGCCGAGTTTCGGATGCCACATCGCCAGACACATTTGGGTACACGAGGATCGGAAGGTTCTAAAGTGTCATAATCGGCACATAGTATGTACTACATGGCAGGGGCGGCGCTCAGTTTTGAGCGATGAGAACACGGGGGTCATTACTAATAGCGGATTGGGTCACTTGCCTTATAACATGTTCCTCTGCCTGGACATGCCGTTGATTTCTGCGTTTGTGGAGCGGTGGTAGCCTGACACCAACTCTTTACACTTGCCTTTCGGAGAGATGACGATCATGTTGCATGACGTCTTCCAGATTCTGCACATTCCTGTTGAGGGTCGTATGGTCAGTGCTCAGGCATCGACGCCTGAGCTTAAATGTTATGTATCAGAGTTGCTTGGGGTGAGCTTCGATGGTCTTGGGAGGGACAACCCATTTTAAAGTGGCGGTGGTGTTAGCCTCGACGTTGTTGACAACTTTTGCAAACGGGGACAACCACTGCAGACTGAGGATACGCGGTTGAGTGCCTACATGTTCTTACTGCTCGGATGCGTCTTTTTTGTCGACAAGAGCGGTTGCAGAGTCAGACCACGCGACTTATTGGAGGCTAGAGACTCTGATACCATTGGTCAGTACTCATAGGGTTGGCGACGTTGGCATACGTGTATAGCCAGTAGGGGATAGCAAGCCGTGCCGATTGTTCTGGTATTCTGAGTGGTCTTACGCTGCTGCAGGCTTGGATATATGAGTACTTCCTCTTTTCCATCCGTATTGGGAGCGGAAAATAATTGAGTCGGGTCATCCTCGTTCGCGTGTGTGGGCTGTCCAGACCGAGGATAGGAGTGAGGGACGACTCCATTCCATTCGTAGACGTCTAGATCAAATGATTGCATCGCAGGTATAAAACTCTATATCATTCACGTTTATTTAAATTTTATTTTATTACTATTAACGTGTAAACGGTTAGGTGGAGTGGTTGCCCTATGGTCCTTAGCCTGTTGTGGCTGTGCCGAGGGCGTTATTGATGGGCGTTATTCGTTATCAGGATATCATGGAGCTTTATTTGCCTGATCGCGTCTTGCGTCAGTTAGGGTACCTTCAGGTTATCCCGGTTAACATCCCGACGCCAGAGCATGTAGTCCGGTCTGCGATTGCGACGACATACGACGTTAGGTACAACACTTCGATGACAGAATCGATTTGTAGGACATTTCCGAGAGGAGACCGACTTCACCTTGGCGATCTCACACATAGCCGTGACTCCTCCACTTGTCATGCAGATTATTTGGATTGGTTCGGTAGGTGCTCACATCAAGTTCTCGTGCGCGGCACCGCCCCGAGGCCTGAGAGACCAGTGGATAGGACATGTGGCGATGTAGTAAGTTTTTCTAAATTATTTTTAATTTGTAATGTACACTAATTTTTATGTTATATATAGTGGATGAGTATGGAAATACGGGTTGCGCAATCGTTCTTGACTCACAGGGACCTCATGCCAAACGAGGAGACGAGATCTGCATGTGTAGATTGGGATGACCTCGTACATGAGTGGAAAAGTCAGTTAGGCATTTTTGACCATGATTCGGATGATGAGTTGTAGTGGGCTTTTATATTATTTATTTTATTATATGTTGAATTATTACTACATGTATTGGTATTTGCTTATATGTTGTGCTCTTATTATTTATTTCTGACGAACATATCTTCTCCCTAATCATTTATTTGTTGTATTTTTATTATTTATTTCTCACGATCATATCTTGTCCATGTTTGGTATATGTAATTTAAATTTAAAATACACGATATAATCGCGGATAGGTTATACATTAAAAATACAGTAATTTAACAAATACATTACAAATTTCAATCAAAATGTACTACGTAACCGGTCCCAATACGCCCCCACCATAGGGGTGGCGGCTTACACAAACGTCCGACACGAAAACAAATTAGGCTTACTTCACCGGATCCAGACGGTTCGCCAGACATTTTCGTAGTGTTATTACAGGTAAATTTAAAACTATAAAGAATTAAAGAAATTAAAATAAAGTTAAAATTACAAAGTACGTTCACGCAAAATTTCAAAATTCATACTCTAGCACAAACTCAATTAAAATAAAAAACCAGGCACAACTTTTCCTATATTTATTCAAACCTGGTATAAGACTCATCCAACCCCACGAAGAAAAAAAGAACAAAACCTAAAGTCAGAACCCTGATTCCATAAAAACCAATTAAGTTCAATTTTTGGACCAATTAGCATCCACGTATAAAATTGCCGAGAACACAAAAATAAATTACATAGTTTTAAAAATAAACTAACTACATGTTTCAAAAGACAATTATTCAATATCCATTCAGAAAGAATATAAAATCAAATCATTTTTTGTAGCAAATGCTTTAGCCAATCTTGGCACTTCTGATGAGGGCAAAACCATTTTTAGAACATACTCAGATCTACCCAAAAGAATTAAGGGTTACTTATGTTAGCAAACAACGATTCTACAGGTTCAGGAGTACCTTTCTTGGAAAGAACCTGTGGCAGCGGAAGGAAGATCGGAGGTCACCTTACGGAATCCTTTTCACCGGTCGGTCTCCTACTCTCTTGGAGAAGGAGCGCGAGTCCACAACCCAAGAGTCCACGGAATGAGCTTGGTGGAGGTGGAGGGATGAAATGGGAGAGAGAGAAGGTGGCGGCTAGGGTGGGTGGAGGTTAGGGTTTGCACACTTGTTCTTCTATCCAATGAGAGGCTCCCCTCCTTATATAGATGGCTCCACCCTAAACTCTTAAATGTGTAGTCCAATAGGGATGCACCATGTGTCAGTACTTTGGGCAAATATCTTATTAATCCTAGATTGATCCAATAACTTAAGCTGGAAAAATGGGGACTACCTTAAATTAGACCCACTAAAGGTCAACTGAAGGCCTTCAAGACCACAGAAGAACAATCTCAGCAACTGGCAGCAAATACTCATTAGATTTAAGTACACTCCTTGTTTACTATCTATCAACTGGAATCTCAATTGCAGCTGACTTTGAGGGATACTTAGAAACTTCAAATTAGCTGGATTAGAGAATGCAAAAGTAAAAAACCTCAACAGGGGTGGTGGACCAATTCGTAACAATTCAGAAGCTTCTCACCAGGCCAGAATTTCTCATTTCAGAAATTCCGGTCGGGACAAGGTTGTATCCATCCAACTCACTCATCCCTTTCAATAAAAACCAACATGTTTTGGAAAAGAAAAAAAAATCAACAAAAAATCATCAAAAACAACATGCATTCCTTTAAAAACGAAAATATAAAAATTCTGTTGTGAAACAAAGCAAACCAAAGATAAAAGATCGAGGGAGGGAGAGATGTATGTATTTCTTCTCTTGTCTTGTGACCAAACATGTACAATAATCCCCTATATATAGGGTGAGGATGTAGTACGAGTTACAACCAAAATAAATGGAATTACACCACATAAATAAGAGTAAAATCTACATAAACTATTGGGGGTTAAGGAAGGTGAATCATCCAAGAAACCTTTGGAATTCTCAACACTCCCCCTTGGATGATAACCTTTATACGCTAGGGATGCTACCTCGTTAAAAACCTTACCAAGAAAAACCCAGTGGGATAAAAACCTGGTCAAGGGAAAAAGAGTGCAGCGCGTATAATGCTTCCCTGACTTTAGCAAACATTCTTCAAACGACGAACACCAATCTTGTGAACAAGCCCCTCAAAAATTTTAGTAGGCAACGCCTTTGTGAATAAATCTGCAAGATTCTCGCATGATCTGATTTGACAGACATCTATCTCTCCATTCTTTTGTAAATCATGCGTCGAGAAGAACTTTGGTGAAATGTGCTTTGTCTTGTCTCCTTTGATATAACCTTCCTTTATTTGGGCAATGCATGCGCAATTATCTTCATATAGCAAAGTTGGCTTGTCCTTTATTCCTTCAAGACCACATTCCTTTTGTATGTGTTGGATTACTAATCTCAACCATACACATTCTCGACTAGCTTCATATAATGCAATCAGTTCTGCTTGATTTGAAGATGTTGCCGTCAGGGTCTGTTTTGTCGATCGCCATGAAATGGCGGTGCCACCATACGTGAACACGTATCCTGTTTGTGATTTTGCTTTGTGGGGGTCTGATAAATATACAGAATTTGAATATCCAATAAGTTCGGACTTCGAGTCCTTTCTATAAAATAACCCTATATCACCTGTCCCACTAAGGTAGCGGAATACATGCTTGATTCCTTTCCAATGCCTATATGTTGGCTCAGAGCTGTATCTTGCTAGAAGGTTCACAGCAAAACTTATATCAGGTCGTGTATTATTAGCAAGATACGCTAAAGCTCCAATAGCACTTAGATACGGTACTTCAGGACCGAGGACTTTGTCACCCTTTTCTCGGGGACGAAAAGGATCTTTTTCACTTATAAGTGATCGAACGACCATTGGTGAACTCAATGGATGAGCTTTATCCATATTAAAGCATTTTAACATCTTCTCTATATAATTTGCTTGGTGAATAAAAATTCCACTCGGAAAGTGCTCGATCTGCAGGCCGAGGCAAAATTTAGTTACACCAAGGTCTTTCATCTCAAATTCAGTTTTCAAGTATTGAGCTGCAATCTCAATATCCTTTGGTGTCCCAATAATATTTAAATCATCAACATATACAGCTATAATCGTAAAACCAGATGAAGACCTTTTAATGAAAACACATGGACATATGAGGTCATTTTTGAATCCTTTCCTCAGAAGACTTTTGCTTAGACGATTGTACCACATTCGTCCAGATTGCTTTAATCCATATAAGGATCTTTTTAGTTGTATGGAGTACAACCCTCGCGGTTTGGAAGTACAAGTCTCTGGTAGTTTTAGTCCTTCAGGGACTTTCATATAGATGTTTGTATCTAATGACCCATATAGATAAGCAGTAACCACATCCATGAGTTGCATTTGAAGTCTATTTATGACTGTGAGACTGATAAGAAATCTTAGTTTTGTCGCATCCACTACAGGTGAATACGTTTCTTCATAATCAACACCGGGTATTTGGGTGAAACCTTGAGCCACAAGTCGGGCTTTATATCTTACAATCTCATTTTTCTCATTTCTCTTTATCGAGAACACCCATTTGAACCCCACAGGTTTTAGGTCATTGGGTGTAAGCACCACAGGTCCAAAAACATTATGTTTTTCAAGCGAATGTAATTCTGCTTGTATTGCATTTTTCCATTGTGGCCAATCATTTCTTTGTCGACATTCTTCAATAGAGTTTGGCTCACAATATTCAACATTCATTACTTCATTTGCTATAGCATATGAAAAAAATTCATCAACGATGGTTTCGTCTCGATTCCATCTTTTCTGATTGTGCACATAATTTATTGAGATCTCATCGGCATTTTTATTTTTAGACACTTCGGTCTCTCGTTGGTCTATGTTGTCATTTTGTTCTTTCACTACCTCTTCAGGGGTATGGATAATATTAGCAGTAACATCTTCAGGTGCTACGCTTTTCTCTTTCCTTTTTCTTGGTTTTATATCTTTTGACCCAATTGGTCGTCCATGTTTTCGGTGGATATTTAACTCATTTGACAACTTAGGAATATCAACTTTTGCTGGTGCATTTTCAGCATGTATATGTAATTTTGTAACTTTCTTTGCATCTGTAAATGCATCTGGTAATTCGTTTGCAATTCTTTGCAAATGAATAATCTTTTGAACTTCTTGTTCACATTGGTTTGTACGGGGATCAAGATGGGACAATGAAGATGCATTCAAAGTAATTTCAGATTTTTCCATCTTCTGTTTTTCTCCCCCTAAGATTGGGAATACTTATTCATCAAAATTACAATCAGCAAAGCGTGCTGTAAAAATATCACCAGTTAATGACTCCAAATATTTAATAATTGATGGAGACTCAAAACCCATGTAAATTCCCAATCTTCTTTGAGGTCCCATCTTTGTACGTTGTGGTGGGGTTATTGGGACATAAACCGCACAACCAAATATTTTTAAATGGGATAAATTTGGTTATCTACCAGAGACCAACTGTAAAGGGGAATATTTATGATAAGCTGTCGGTCTTATTCTGATAAGTGCCGCAACATGTAAAATGGCATGACCCTAAAGAGATTGTGGTAATTTTGAATTCATAAGTAATGGTCTTGCAATTAGTTGCAATCTCTTAATTAGAGATTCAGCTAGACCATTTTGTGTATGGACATGAGCAACCGGATGCTCAATTGTAATACCAATTGACATGTAGTAGTCATTAAATGTTTGAGACGTAAATTCTCCTGCATTGTCCAATCGGATTTTCTTAATTGGATAATCAGGAAAATGCGCCCTCAATTTTATCAATTCTGCTAGAAGTCTAGCAAATGCAACATTTCTAGTTGACAAGAGACTAACATGTGACCATCGGGTGGATGCATCTATCAACACCATAAAATATCAAAATGGTCCACATGGAGGGGCAATGGGTCCACAAATATCACCTTGAATTCTCTCTAAAAATAAAGGAGATTCATCTTTAATTTTGCTTGTGGATGGTCGGATTATCAGTTTTCCAAGAGAGCATGCTGCACATGAAAGCTCTTTCGATGATATAATTTTCATATCCTTCAGGGAATGAACATTTGAATTTTCAATAATTTTTCGCATCATTATATCACCGGGGTGTCCCAATCTATCATGCCAAAGTTTATAATGCACATGATCAACTAACTTCCGGTTAGTGACCATATTTGATTCCAAAGGGGTGATATAAGTTCAATATAATCCCGATGAAAAGGCTTTCATCCTTTCTAAAATGATTTTGTTACCATTCACGATGGAGATAATGTGAAGGTATTCATCATTATTTTGATTCATAATTTCAAGATGATAGTCATTACGACGTATATCCTTGAAACTTAGTAGATTTCTTCTGGATCTACTAGAATATAAAGCATCACTTATTTGTAATTTCGTGCCATTGGGCAACAAAATACAAGCTCTTCCGGAGCCTTCAATCAAATTACTAGTGCCAGAAATTGTGTTAACACTTGTCTTCGATAAATGTAATTCAGAAAAGAAGGTTGTATTTTTCAAAATCGTATTTGTTGTTCCACTATCTACTAGACATTGATCTCCATCACTCATGATAGTATCAACCATGTCTTTGTCCTAAAAAAAGGGAATAGAGCAAAAATTATCTTTTTGTATATATAGTATCATAATACTATAGTATAAATTTTTAAGGAAAAACAAAAACAAATATTATATTATAAAGACACAAGTCTTACATTTTTTTTTTGAAAAACATCAACAATAGGATGTAGGAAAACCAAACTAAGCATTTTGATGGACATTTCCATCATTGACAAAAACATCGATATTGCCATCATTTAAAAGAAAATCCGAAATATCTAAATGAGTGTCCATGATCATTCCATCTTGGTTGTTTTCAACCAAGTTCATTTCGGCACCTTCTTTTTTCTTGAGTGATGCTTGATAAAGATCAACAAGGTGCTTGGGCGTACGACATATACGCGACCAATGATTTGTCATGCCGCATTTGTAGCAAGCATTCTCATATTTCTTTGGAGGATTTTGCACTTGATTTCCTCTAGCATTTCTTCCATCATTATTTGCATTGACATCATGACCACCACGATGGTTACGGCCACGTCCATGACCACGTCCTTGATGTTGCCCGCGTCTGTATGCGCGACCACGACCACGTCCACATTTACGATTGTAAGATGCCGCATTCGCTTCAGGGAATGGGTCGCGTTTGCGTTTGTGATTAGCCTCATTCACTTCAGGGAATGGAGTGGAACCAGTGGGTCGAGCTTGATGATTTTTCATCAAAAGTTCATTATTTTGCTCGGCAACAAGAAGACATGATATTAGTTCCGAATATTTCTTAAAACCACGTTCTCAATATTGCTGCAGGAGCATATTCGAGGCATGGAATGTGGAGAATGTTTTCTCTAACATATCATTATCAGTAATTATTTCTCCACATAATTTAAGTTCAGATGAGATTCAGAACATAGCAGAATTATACTCGCTTACAGATTTAAAATCTTGTAATCGCAAATGAATCCACTCGTAGCGAGCTTTTGGGAGAATCATTGTTTTTGGTGGTCATACCTTTCTTTCAAGTTTTTCCATAACTCTAATGGATCTTTCACCGTTAGATATTCGGCTTTTAATCCCTCATGGAGATGATGCCGGAGAAAAATCATTGCTTTGGCACGCTCCTGCGGGGAGGCCTTATTTTCATCTTTAATTGTTTCTCCAAGATTATTTGCCGTAAGATGGATCTCTGCATCGAGATTCCAAGGGAGATAATTTTTCCCCGAGATATCAAGGGCAGCAAATTCAAGCTTGGTAAGGTTTGCCATGTATGTAACTACAATGAGATGTATCGAGATGTGAACCGCCGAAAATAGTAATAAGCTAGATTAAATATTGAAAGGAAAAAGGAAAAGTAAACTACAATGATATGTATCCAGGAGCTCAACGAGAGTTTGCACAAGGATTTTCAAGAATTAAAGATGTTGTGAATATATTAATTTGCATTTTTTTGCATTACAGATAAGATATGGAACGTATCTATGCTTCCAATGTGATTTTTTTATTTAGATCAAGAACTAAATAATGGTTCCCCTCCATTGAGAAAGATATATACAAGATCACGTCACTAAAGATCTTATAAATCAAGTAAATTCATATGGATGAGTAAGTGGTCACATAACCAAAATGCTTATTATTATTATTATTATTCATGTACATGTAAATCTCTCAATTGATTGAACATGATTTTTTTATTATTAATCATGCAAAAATGGAATCACCTTTCTAACCTCTTTTTGCTATGATAAAAACAAATAATTTTTGAGAAGTAAACGAGAGAGATTGTGTATATGACCATGCAAATCAAACACACGGATTTGTTACCTTGAGGCTTGAGTGACACCAAATGTTATAGTGTTAGCGGTAGAACCTTCGTGCTGATAATGTGTTGTGAAACAAAGCAAACCAAAGATAAAAGATCGAGGGAGGGAGAGATGTATGTATTTCTTCTCTTGTCTTGTGACCAAACATGTACAATAATCCCCTATATATAGGGTGAGGATGTAGTAGGAGTTACAACCAAAATAAATGGAATTACACCACATAAATAAGAGTAAAACCTACATAAACTATTGGGGGTTAAGGAAGGTGAATCATCCAAGAAACCTTTGGAATTCTCAACAAATTCATAATTTTAAAATTCAACCACATTTTTCGTAGGAATCAACCACGCTTAAAAATACAAACTAAAATAGATCACTGCAACAAATCTGCCTACATTCTTTTTTGGTTCCCTATGTATTATTGTAATATCCCTAAACCCATTTAGGGTACTAATTAGTGGTTAAGTGGAGAGAGGTAGTTTGCATGGGGAAAGGGGAGTGGAGGCGTGCACTATAGCTGAGGTGTAGGGTGATGGTGTAGGAGTGGTGAGGTGATGAGTGAGTTGGGTTTTAAGAAGCAAAATCTCTCTCTCACTCTCTTCCTTCCCTTGTGCGGCCTGCAGCGACGGAGGAGACAACTCTAGTGGAGTAGGCGTGTGGTTCCGGCGTGAGGCGTGCGGAGGTGAACGCGCGAGGAGGTCCCGGAGGCGACGTTGCGCGAGCGAGGCTCCGGTGGATTTCGTTGCTTTCGAGAGGTATGCCGGCTTCTTAGTGTGTTATTGTTGCTCACTCGAGTGTGGGTGATGTGTTGGTCGGTGGGGGGAGGTCGGAGATCTCTCTGGCGACGAGAACGACGTAAATCTTTGGATGGTGCAAGGTTGCAGACGACCAACGATCGACCGGGTCCCTTCGGGCGGTCGACCGATGTAGTGTATTTTGCCCAACGTTAAACAACACCGGTTGGACGATGCCTTGTGGTGGTCGACCGGTAGTGCATTGTGATGGTGGGTCGGGATTGCCTGTTGTGTTTCAGTCGACCAGTTTCTTGTGTTCGTTCGACCGGAACTTAAGTGTACTGGATTTTGATGCATGCTTGTTCGACCGTTTCCTTATATGTGTTCGACCGTTTATGACTTAGAACTGCTAGGATGCCCTGGTAGTTTTCGGTCGACCGAGACCCTTGAGTCGGTCGACCGGTAGTATTGTAATGATGTTGACCAGAGTCCGGATGTTTGACCGTTGGGACTTAGGTTTTGCGTAGAGAGTTCGACCGTTGCAGAGTTTTGGTCAATCGAACCTTTTTGGGAACGGTCGACCGGATCGCCTCTTTCGATCGACCGTTTGTGCATAAAACCGAATTCCCAGTCCTTTTTAGGGTGTCAACTCTGTCCACGGAAACTTGTGTCCTCGCCTTGTGCGTGAGCCGGGAGGTGATGGTGGGCACGTTATGCGTGTCTGCCCAGGGACCGCCGTGTGGAAGAGTGTGGGTGTTCGGGACGTGTCACGTTCGCGTATGGATCGTGACTTGATGTGATGAATTGATCGACTCATTGTAGAGCAGCACGCCTGAGGGATCGCGGATCCCAATGTATGATGTTGTGCGAACACGCAACTGTCGTTGGGTGATGTGACTACCGGCCTAGATGGCTACGGAGGTCGTTGCCTTGCTTTTATAGCGGCGGAGTTGGTGTTCGCGGCTCGTGGACCCTGATGACCTGGTAGACTTCGGTCTGGACCCGTCCGATGTTGTGCAAGACGTATTTTTGGACCACCGATGTTGTGCCGGTGATGCCGCCGATGCTGTTCTGGCGATGATGATTGATGGGCCGATGTTGTTCCGACTATGTTTTCCTTAGCTGGGCACCTACTAAGATGATGATTGATGGACCGACCGAGTGACGGCTCCGTTGGGGTGGTTTCGACCACGAAGTTACAGATCTGTTTCTTATGGCGTGGACTTGGTGGATGCTCCTTGCCGAACCCCATGTTTAGTGTAGCTGTGTGTGGGGAGCGTCATGTCTTGTTCCGCTAGACCGTATGTGCCTACGGTAGGTCTCCTTGGGAGACCCAATGATGATTGTCAAACTGATGTCCTGTGTTACCCTTCGGGGGAACTGTTCTCATTACTGTTGATGACATGACATGCTATTAGTATGATAGGTCCATTTGTACTACTGCATGCATATATGTGAGCTTGACATACAGGATTTCCGTATAGAAACCCAGGCATTGTTGTTGCATGTTTTATTTCAGGACCGTCGTAGGTCCAGTTGGGTGGTGATCAACGGGCACACGTATCTTGGGGTCGGATCCCCTCACTCGGACCACTGAGGTCGACATGATTACTTGTATCTCCTTTTGTGTTTATGATGTAATCATGTAGCTTTTTGACAAAACTCTGATGTAATATGGTGCACCGCTTAAATGTTTTATGAGAAGTAACAGTCTCGTCTTTTGATTATTGGTCTCTGCTGTCTTGATAATAATTTTTAAATTTCCGCTATTTCGGGATGTTACAATTATCCTAGCGTATGGTGCAAACAATTTTTAATATGCGTTGAGATTCAAGTGATTTATCCATTGCTTTTCGTGAAATTCTGTGGATGACACACAATTTTTCATGTCATGCCCCCGTAGAATTTAACGGAAATTGATAGCTTAAAGTATAATCAAATGCTTTGATCTCGTCTTTATGAATTATGCTCGCTGTACCACTTTGTTAACTCGATGTGGTAACTTAAAAATATCAACGTTATATTTTTCTTTAATATTATTTCATTTTATCATATTCATAATAGAACAACTTTTGTTTTATTCTCACATTTGTTATATCATGTTTAAACTCTAACCTGGTCGTTCATTAAAAAAATTGTAGCTGGATTTCGTGTTTTTGATTTCCATTTTCGAGTTCAGATGTGAATTTGAAATTTTGGATAGAGATTTGCGAGTTGAGGTATGTTTTTAGGGAAGCAAGTTTAGGATAGAGAAAAAATTGTGAACTTTGTGAAACTATTTAAGGATAATGGGTTGAATTAATAACCTTTTCTGAGAATGGTGTATTTGGATAACATGATCAAGTTTCGAGGTTTGAGGTTCAAAACATAAAGTTTTGAGGCGAGTTGCAAATTTGAAAACTTTACATCATGAGTTTCATGCTCAAACTCTGTGTTTACTTGTTTGGAGTTTGAGTTTTGAAATATTAAGTTTGGGTACCCATTATGAAAACACAAAACTAAAACTCATGTTTGGTATACTGAAAGTTGGAATTGCATTTTGAATTAACAAATTCCCTTCTCATATGAGGAAGAATTTTCATCAATCCCATAAATGTCATACCCATTAGATGTATCTAGTTGTTATTTTTCCAATAAGTAGTAAATAAATTATGAAACCAAAAGTGAAGAACAAACTGTTGGGGCATATTGGAATTAAAATTGAGAATATGGAGTGGAAATGAGGAAGTTGATTGAGACAATTTGGAAGTAAATTGTTGAGTTTTGCAAAACACCAAAACATTTGTCTGGGTTGGTGTTTTGCAAAACTCTACTTTCAAGTTAAAAAGGCAACCCAATACTATAAACAAAAACTTATGTTTGGTTGAAAGTTTAGTTTTGAAGTTTACAAAATTCAAAACTCATCCAAACCTCAAAACTAAGGAAAATCCATACACAACCTTAAATGTTTTAGGACTGTGCGTTGAGAAACAATCGTCAAACGCCCTTGAAGTTCTAGCAGACGTTAAAGGAAACGAGAAAAGACAAGGAAGCGGAATAGGGGTTAGTTGCGGTTGAAGCCTTTTACCGGCAGTTAGTAGAGGCATTAAGACTTGTTAAATGGGCGGTAACTGAAAAATTATACCATCAGCATTTTGGAAGCCTAGATGAAGTATTCTTAGTTTTCGAAGACCGAACTATAACTTGAATGCATGTTACATACATTTAACATGTTAAGAAATTTCTGTAGCTTCAGGAAATTTAGGTGTAGTGAATTGCATGGTAATTGTTCATCACCTTTATTGTATATAGGCATCAATATACACATGATTTTTTCTTCTAATAAAATGTACTGAGTTTTTTTTTTCAGTCTATTTTTGCAATAAACAGGTCGAATGAGAAAAGAAGAGTCGGAGGGCCTAAAGCAAAAGCCTAAGGACTTATTGCATGTGTTTTGGACCCATTTATGACCTCAAAGGAGCTAGGTACAAGGCAACAAGGTTTCTTATGCAATTACCTCGCTTATTTCATAATCTAAGGCATTTTATGCATATTAAGCCTTTGTACCAAAGCCTAAAAGGATTCAAGGGAACACTTCGACTCATAGATACATACCCGGACTAGTTCAGACAGTTCCAAAAGGTACATAGGACAATTCGAAATGGTCTTAACCGTTCCATTCAAGTTCGAATTTTAGTAACTTGGTTCAAACTTGATTTTGAGTTGGTTGGAGTTATTGAAGAAGGTTTTCATCTATCGACCTTTCCCCAATATTTAGATCTTGACCTAGGTTATGAAACAAATCCATTCTCACCTCCCCTCCTCTCTTTCTTCTCCCTTCCCCCCCTCAGCAACTCCAATTTAGGGTAAATTAGGATTAGGTTATAATCATACTTTTTATAATAGATATCTTGAATTTGAATATCTAATGAACAATGCACTTCTCATTCTTTTATTATTTATATTAATAACTATTGGTTTAATATGCCCAAGGTGGCTTAATCTGATTGGCCATGATTGAAGACCATGGGTACAAGGTGGTTACTAGCCCTTGGTGTATATAAAGGATAATTAAGTTTAATTCCTTACAAGATGATAATTGTTTTCTTTTCCTCCAAAACCAAAATTTTGCCCCTCTCTATGAGAATTAAAAGAAACTTGACCAGTTGGTATGATCTTCTAATCCGATCCTCTAACCTCGAACGACACTCTGATCATCTTTCGTTGCATTTGTAAAGGTCGATCATGTAAGTTAGATCGATCACTAATCTAGAAGGGATGAATATATTATTTGCTAATTTAACTAAACAATGCACAATTAAAATAGAAATGAAACTATTGTAAACCAAAAGTCGACTCTAGAGATTTTATAGAGGTTCGATCACACCACCGTGATCAATGATCTAGGTTCTCTCCTCCGATCCCTACTCGAGAATTCACTAATCTCTTCGTTCTGGGTCAAAGATAAACCCTCTTACAATCGGAGACTTGTAAACACCATTGCCTTGCTTGAATCTCCTCTCACAAGCCGAGAGGGGGTTTCGTCAAAGCTTTACAACATAATGGAAGTTGATTGAAGTTGTTGAACTCTAACTTGAATGCACTCAAAGAATTGGAGATGAACTTGGAGTGAATTGATTGAAGTTTAAGAGTTGGTGGAGCTTTGAAGACTTGGAATTTGAGAGCACAAGAGTATGAAAACAAATTGGCAAGTAAAGTGTGTAATATCCTAACCCTTGCTTAATGTGTTAATTGTGTTTAGGGGTGGATTAGAGGAGGTTTGAGATGGACGACTGAGATCGGTTGTGGATTTTGTATATAAGGTATGGATTCTCTCTCTCACTCACTTGTTTTCTCACTTGATTCTCTCCCTCTCTCTCAAGCTTTTCTCGTCCAGCTCGGGGAAGTCGTGGAGGCGGGTGGACGACGCTCGGAGGAGCTCAGGCGTCGCCGGAGTTGCGGTGGACGAGTTCGAGAAGTTCGTCGGGTTTGAGAAATCGTGGAAACACTCGCCGTTGGTTCTTCTAAGGCTTCTTCAAGCCTTACGGTATGTCAAACTTGCTTTTACGCTCACATATTATTAGTGTGGGGGTGGGAGCGGTCGACGGTAGGCCGTTTTGGCTCGTCGGACCTGCACAACAGTTTCTGCACTAAAATCGGTCGACCGGTGTTCTGGGTTTGGTCGATCGGTTATAGTGTATTTTGGGCAAAATCCCTTGCACCGGTCGAACGATACCTTCGTGGTGGTCAACCGGTAGTACAATTCTAGCGAGAGATGGAGGCTCTGGGTATTTTCGGTCGAACGAGACCCCTTTGCCGGTCGACCGAGAGCACTGTTGTAGGTCGGTTGGGGCATTGACCATCCAAATGGTAGACCGCCTGGTTGACTTGTCCGACCGACGACTTAAGTTAACTTAATGTCCGGTCGACCAGAAGTGTTGTTTCGGTCGACCGTGTAGATTGGTTTGTTGAAGGATTTGCACTGGTGGATTTCGGTCGACCGCTAGTGTTGTTTCAGTCGACCGTGTAGTGTGGAATGTTGGAGGGTTCTATTGGAGGTTTTCGGTTGACCGGAAGTTTGGGGTCGTCCGACCGTTTGATCGTGGATTGCGAAAAGGTTTCTTACTGGTGCTTTTCGGTCGACTGGGTCCCCTTTGTCGTTCGACCGATTGACAGGTTTTTCGGTTGGGTAAGTTCTCTAGGTGAGGATCGGTCGGCCGTTAAACGGTTTTCGTTCGACCGTTTTTGCCTGTTTTTAGTGGATTCGTGGTTTTATGAGTACACTTGACGACGCCTCGTGTCTCTGGCAACGGTACGGACTGTCGCCCGATAGTGGTGTGCTTATACGCTTGAAAGCGGTTCATCTCTCCGGCCCCTTTGTCAATGGCACGGACTGTCGCCCGATAGCGGTATGAGTGTTTGATTGAAGGTGGCTCGTCTCTCCGGCCCCGGTGGGCAACGGTACGGACTGTCGGCCTGATATCTTGTGGTGGTGCCTTGTGTGCACGAGTGTTGGTGGGGTTGGGGTGATAGGACCCTTGAGACCCGGTTGTGTGGCCGTGATTTGGACCGGCGGTGCCTTGTGTGCACGAGTGTTGGTGGGGTTGGGGTGAGAGGACCCTTGAGACCCGTGTTGTCGTTTGACTATGGCTGGGAGAGTGGTCCCAGGAACTTTGCGGTTGTGCTACTCATTGTTCATTGTATATTTCATTATTGTCCATATATGTGTTAGGGTTTATTATTTATGTTGTAGATCTGATTTTTTTTGTCTTGTGTAGACTTTATTATTTGATTGACTATTACATGTTTTCTTTTGATTCAAGTGCATGTGATTATAAATTATTTACATTGATTAGTATTTTGCTACCTTTTGATTTTATGTTAAAACTTATACCTTGATGGCTACATTCAATTGTATTGTCATTGATCTCACTCGTTGGGATGAAATTTAATTGAATGAGATACCTATGATATATATATATGGGATCGTAAAATTTAGCATCCCATCAAGGAATAGGACTAGTTGAAGAGCATAACCCAAACCATGTCATCAACTGAGGAAAGTAACACTGTATTTTCACATGAACCTCCAGTCTATAATGCCAATATTGAGATTGACGGCATGGTTGCAGATGCTCAAAAAAAGCTATTGTCGCTAAAGTTGGTGTTACTTTGAGCGAAAGCTTCAAGCACAAAACGAGTGATGCTCTAAGAGCAACAAACATGATAGCTGGTATAAGGAAACAAATGTAAGAAGAAACTATCACAAAGTCCAAATGTGATAAAGATAAGTCAATCTCAACTTTCTTTGATTGTCATATGATTTGACTTTTTGCTCGTGAGTGCATGATTAGTAACATATCATATAGTGCATTCATGTTATATATCATTTATTTTATCTCGATTTTATGCTACTCGAGTGTTTGTTTAATGTACTTAAGGTTTAGGTAATAAAGAAGAAAAAGGAAGAGAAAACTACTGAAATGCAAAAAGAAAGAAATTTATTGAAGCATCCTGGACCTATTTGTCATGTTGAAGGACCCATCTACAATTCAAGAAGGACCCAGATGAAACCTGGAGTGACCTGAACAGAAGGAAAATATTTTTGGCACAAAAATCCCTCAATACCATGATCTTGAAGAGTATTTGGGAAATTAAGGTCAAACGGGCTCGAACCAGCAGACTTGAAGTGCACCCCATGTGTGAAATGGACAACTTAAGTTGTTGAAGAAAATTAGGGCAGATCAAACACAAAGAATTCACCACTGACGGATCATTTTGGTCCAAATGCACCCCAACTTCTCCTGTGGCCCGAACTTGTTTGATTGAAGGCATTCTTTGTGTATATAGAGAAATCGTGGCTCGAACTTGTTTATAGAGAAATCAATTACAACCGTCAGATTGCTCCAACATTCATATACACCTCTATTTCTTCTATAAGTAACAATATTTCTCCTACCTTCCCACTCTTCTCCACCTTCCTCCGTTAGAATAAGTTTAGTTTACCCAATTTGGCTGCAATGGAATGATGGTGGATGAAGGTTGTAATCATACTCTTTGTTTAATCTAATGTTAGATTTGAGTACCTCTCTTCTTCAGCTTTCTTTCTATCCAAGTATTTTTATATTTTGTTGGTAGATTTAGTGGTTTCATATTCTTGACATGTTTAGTGTAGATTTCTTGCTTTCCGTGCTTGTTGTTACGAGTAGAGAGCAGTTCCATCCCATTTAAGGTGGAGGTGATGTAGACTATGTGTTGTGTGGTGATGAGTTCTTGTTATTTGTGTCATTTCCATGTGCTTAATATAGATTTATACTTGTAGCATTCTTAAACTTGTATTGGATGAGATAATGGACACACTAGGTATTTGTGTCACGCTAAATATTGTTGTTTGTAATGGTTATCTTTGTATGGAATTGGCTTGAAATGTATGGATCCATGGTCTGTGCACATTTACATAATGATTTAGGTTGTAGGTAGGATTAATTGATACTGTAATGGCCACACAAGGTACTTATTGCATGTTTGATAATCTAAAATCAACTTAAGCTTTGTGTGAAATATGCATGTTCCTTCATGGTTTACATGTAGTTTTGGGTGTCCTATACATAGATTCTACACTAGCTTCTACTTGTATGCCACACACACTACACTTGTGCCTAATTACATGGAACACCCTCTCTCTCTCTCTTTGCAAAGCAAAAGGGAGGCTTAGCCTTGAATTTTATAAATCTAAGTAAGGTTTACAACCTACAAAATTGAGTACAAAACTGAGCCATAATGAATGCGGGTGTATGCCACATGCATACCCGGCCTCTACCCTACATTAAACAATATATCATGTCGGCATTGTAGGTTAAGTGACTATACAAAAAAACGAGGACCAAACAACAAACTATTTCCACATGAGGTGGGATCAGTGTTCTTCCTCGTCACTCTTCGCAAGCTTTTTTACTTTGTCCCAAAGGCAGCGAACCATGTCCTTGATGACAGCCACAATATGCGTTGGGTGTTGCTTTTCTCCATCGAAAATCCTTCGGTTTCGTTGCAGCCAGCACTCGTGTATCATGGCTTGGAAGACCCATCTCCGTACCACAATATCAAGCCGGCTTCCTCTTATGTGTGAAATACGTATAGCTTCAGCCTCTAAGGAGTGTGCCATCCTGTGGTTAAGCTTTAAAAGGTGCAAGATTTCTGCCCACACCTTCTTTATGTATTCACACCCCCAAAACAAATGCTCAATGTCTTCCTCGCCTCCCTCGCAAAGGCTGCACCCCGAGTGTAGCGTTGCTCCCCGTTTGTTCATCAAGCTCTTTGTGAGTAGACATCCTCGTAGTTCTCTCCAAGTCGTGATGGCATGCTTTGGGATGGCATACTTGTGCCAAACCATTCCAGCCCAAGCTACCTTCCTCCCCGGCGTCTTGACCCATCTCCATACTTCTTTGATGCCAAGTGTCGTTCCCACTCCGTCCACTCGCTTAGGCTGGTCCATGCCTCCATGAATTCTCGTATTCAATATTCGTTAGCGGACTTCCTCCATAAGTGTGCAGCGTGGTGGGGGAAGGTTCCACACTCCCTCTCTAATGAAGTACGACACTTTCGTGTCCCACGTCACTCCTAATTCGTAGTGTAACCGCTCCCCCCACCTTTCGTTTTGAAACGGTTCACCACACCAAGGGTATTGGGAAAACCGAATGTCTTCTCCATTTCCCACCTCATATTGGATGTGCTTTCTAGCAATGTCTCGGACGCGGAGTATCCCTTTCCATGCCCATGAGGAGGTGGATGGGGGCCGTGCAAGCCAAATGGATCGGGTCCTCAAGTACTTTCGGCGTATACACTTCACCCAAAGTGCATTTCCTTCCGCCACCACAAGCCAAAATAAGCGGAGGAGGCCTACATCATTCCACTCTGACAAACGCTTCAGACCAAGGCCTCCTTCCTCCTTTGGTAGACACACGTTTTTCCAGGCTACTGCTACCCACTTCTTCGGGCCTCCCCAGATGAAGTGACACATTAGGCTCTCGATCTCCTTTAACACTTTCCGAGGAATCAGGAACGCGGACGTCCAATAAATGCTAAGGGTGACAAGTACACTTCTCACAAGCTCCACTCGACCAGCCATCGTCAAGAAGTTTTGCTGCCACGTACTAAGCCTTGCTTTCACCTTGTTTATCAACGAAACACAGTGGGTCCTCCCTATCCTCCCGGAGAGCAACGGCAGCCCAAGGTAGGTTACCGGGAACTCCTTTCTCTCCATGCCAAGATGGGCCGCAATCCAGGACCTTGTGGCACTCTGCTTCGCATGAAACTTTGGCTCTTCGAGGCACTAAAGCTCAGCCCCGAGCAAGCTGTAAACTCCTCAAGTACACCTCGAATAGCTCTAGCATTTTCCTTTGCTGCCTTTGCGAATAGAAGTACGTCATCAGCGAATAGAAGGTGCAAAACAGGAACATCTCCACACATTAGTGGCTGGATACGTCCGGCCAGGACCTCCTTCTTCACCATCTCACTCAGAACCTCCATGCAAAGCACAAACAAGTAGGGGGCCAAGGGGTCACCTTGTCTCAAACCGTTGCTGGCCATAAAGGATTCTGAATTTGCACCATTGACCGTCACCACGAACGAGGCTTTTACACAACTCATGATAAGCCGTCTACACTTAACGGGGAATCCAAATTTGATCAGCACTTCATGGAGGAAATCCCAAGAGACGGAATCGTAGGCTTTCCGGATGCCTAGTTTAATGCACATTCGGCCCATTTCTTTGTCTAGGTGGAGGTTATGGCATAATTCATGGGCAAGGAGGATGTTGTCCCTGATTCTCCTGCCATGAACGAAGGCGCTTTGACTCTCCCCGATGAGGCGTGGCAGCAGCCCCTTCAAACGATTCGCAAGCACTTTTGATGTGAACTTATATGTCATGTTGCATAAAGCAATGGGTCGGTAGTCCTCCACCAAAAGCGGTGCTTTCTTCTTAGGGATAATCGTAATTGATGTGGCATTCCATTTGGCTAGCACCTTTCCACTCTCTAGACAGGAACTCATGGCATTAAACATGTCCCTTTTGATTATTTGCCAAGTGGCTTTGAAGAACTTTGCATTAAAGCCATCCGGTCCCGGTGCTTTATCTATATTTGCGTTTAGCACTACCATTTTGAGCTCCTTCATCTCAAGAGGTCGTGTTAGCTCCGTCCCCTCCGCCAGTAGGATTTGTGGTAGGATGACAGAAGGGGGAAGGGGTTTCACCTGCAACTCATGAGCAAACAAGTTAGCATAAAAACGCCGTAAAGCGTCCCGGATCTCTCCTTCCTCCTCCACGAAATTGGAACCCTCACCCACTCGTCTCACTTGGTTGGTGGCTCTCCTCACTCTAAGGTGCGCATGGAAGATCTAGTGTTCCGGTCCCCCTCCTTCAGCCACTTGACTCTTGATTTTTGTCGAATAATGGACTCCTCCCGAGCAAGAATCCGAGCAAGGCCATCTTTTGCTTCTCCCTCAGCAAGGATAAACGCAACATCAAGTGGGTTTGCTACCCTACTTCTTTGAGCTTCCTCAAGAGCAGCCCGGGCCTCTCCTACCTTTTGGTTCACATTCCCAAATTTAGAGGTGCTCCACTGGATAAGCCTCTTCTTTACTTCATGCAGCTTTCCCACCATCCGAAACATAGGTGTGCATCTCACATACTTGGTCCAAGCTTGTCCCACAATACTCTGAAACTCTTCATGCTCAGCCCAATGGTTTTCGAAGTGGAACATCTTTTTCTTTTGTCTTTCGTTTCCTTCCGTCTTCATGATGAGCATGGTGTGGTCACTTAAGTCCTTCTCACCAGCAAGGTAATAGGATTTTGGGAACATCTCGAGCCATGCATTGTTGATTAGAATCCGGTCAATCCGTGTCTCGATACAAGCACTACCATCAGAGGAATTTGACAAAGTGAACTCGTTGCCGGTAGAAGGCATCTCAAGGAGTTGGAGTACATCAATACACTCATTAAATTCTGACATGGCAACCTCGTTTCCAGCAGCACCTCCCCGTTTCTCGCTCAGCTTGTGGATGCAATTGAAATCACCCCCACTATCCATGGCCTTGAATCATTTGGAGCTACTTGTAGAAGGTCATTCCACAATACTCTCCTATCCACATGCCCATTTTCCCCGTAGATCGTTGTGATATCAAACTCGCTTCCATCTCCCTTCAAGCTGGCCCGAAAGTGTAGTAATTGTGACGTTTCAAAGGTGACCCTCATGTCCACTTTTTGGTCATTCCATCACTAGAATCCGCCCCAAGTCTACTATCAAACTATTTGACATCCATGCGTGGGGCCAAATGGCTCTTTTGAATCATTCAATCCTCTTGTACTTGATCTTATGCTCCATCACACACACCACGTCCGGGTTTACTTCCTTTATTTGACCCCTTATCATTAGTGCACGGTCGGGTCCATTTGCGTCACGCACATTCCAAAATAGGATATTCATGGATTTAAAGGTGCGGGGTGACCCCCTTGACCTCCACACGAGATTGTTTTGCTGGTTATCTTTCTCCCGGATCGCCTTAGTGGTGGTGGTGGCGAGTTGCCTATCTTCTTGCTTGTCCCCCCTTCTCCACTTGTCCCCAAGTCCAGCCCGTCTCCTAGTATCTCGAATCTCCCCCCACAATGTGTTTCTGATTTCAGTTTAGTTCCCTTAGCACGTGACACCATTTGTGGAGATATCCAATTGAGATCCTCTTGGACAAAAGACGCGAGTCCACTTTGCTCATTTCGGCCTTCCCTTTGCTCATGCCCTTGATGCCCTACAATTTCCTCTATTGTCGTGGCTCTCCCTACACTTCTTTGGTCTGCGTCACATGCCCTTGGTGCAGCCTCATATAGCACTTCCCCATTTAATTTTGGTACCTCCATTCCATGCACCAAATTTGACTCAGCTTTCCCACTCCCCTCACTTTGAGGAGCCTTCACTAAGTGTCCCTCATGCCCTTGATGCTCACCAATTATACCAAGTGGTGTGGCCCCCCTTCTAACAGAATTTTCGTCCCCACTCCATGGCTCAAACTGAAACTACACTTCCCCATCACGTGATGGCTCCTCTCCATGCACCACATGCCCATCACGTTTTTTGTCATCTTGCCTTTGAAAGCCATCCACTAAGTGTGTCCCATGCAAACCCTCATGGTCCCTTGCTATGTCCTTTGCACAAGAGAATTCCCTCTTCTCATTGGCACAAGAGAAAGTAGAGCACTCAAACACCTCCTCATTGGATGGTCCCGAAATGGATGCAACACTTTTCCCACCCACTTCCACTTGCTTCTTTTGGCTCCCCCTAGTCTTCCTTCCTTGTGCACTCTTTGCAACCTTGCTGGAATTCGATTGGAAGGAGGGTGTATCTTTGCCACATGGTGTGGTTTCATTGGTTTCTTTGAAGGAGCAAAAGCTTGTCTTATTTTGTTCATTTCCTCCGAAAGCTGCCACATCACTGAAGGGAATGTGTTCTAAAAGTTTTACTTTTAAATGTCAATTATTATGAATTGAATGAGAAATCATTTTGTTCCTTGTTTATGTTATTCGTCTTTTAGAAGTGTTAAGGAAGAGACTCTTGGTCCTTAACCGTAGAGCTCTAAAAGATATTGGTACATAAAACAAAAGATATTCGCAATCATGGTAATTAACATGGAATATTAATTACCGAGTTAAGATTGTCGTGTTGGTCATAGATCATTGTAGCTCTACAAGTGAGTGACAACACGAGTACACAAAAGAGGAAAATAGTACTTTTGTATACCGAATTGACCTAACAAGTAAAATATTATAGGAATGTGTTTCTGTGTCATTAATATTTTACTGTGTCCTTGGTCCTTTAATATGAGACTTATATCCGATGGCTTAAGGAGTTCTTAATTAGACTAATGTCTTGAGCTATCGATGAGTGTAGTGTAAAGGCATTAGTTGGTTAAGTATAACTTTCGTTGGAGAAGATAGTTAGTCAAAAGATTATCATTGCCCCTCTTAATTGAGTGATGATATTAGTGGGCCCCTTGATAAAGCAAAGTTGTAATGTGCACAATGTGATTTGAGTTAAGTCACATATTTATAACTAGCTTAAAGAGATCAAGAAATGAATACTAATACAAAGATGACACAATACTACTTTGTGTGTATTCTTAATATCATGAGGCAAGGGACGGATACAAGTGGTGCACTCCATCACTAATTGGATCGGGTTTTGGTTCGAGTGGAATTAAGACATCTAACTAATTGGGAGCTATAATGTGTAGCTAGATACCGCTTATAGCTTGTGATATTAAGCTCTTAATATCACTGCCAACTTAGTTTAGATCCTCCCATAGGTCACACCACAAAACTGGGAAACAAGAAATGGGGATTTTGAGTTCATAAGATGTGTCGGGTTTCATGTAGAAAATATGACACATGGGGTGAACAAGCAAAATCAAAATTATGTTGTGATTAATAACATAATTAGAATCTAAATTAAATTCATATGTGATGTAAATATTATGGGGTGTAATGATTGATCATTACATAGGATAATATGTTACATAAGTTGTGAATTTACTACTAATCCCGAAATGTCAAATTTTGTAGTGGTTAAACCGAAATTTGACAAGTCTACAGAACAGTGCTCAAACGGTCGACCGGATAGCAGTAAACGGTCGACCGATCGGGCACGGTCGACCGGACGTGTCTCGACCGATAACAGGGAATTTTCATCTGTTCGAACGGTCGACCGAATGTGATCGGTCGGTCGACCGAACATTGCGATGGAATCGTTCCTGTTACGAACGGTCGACCGAAACTAGGTTCGAGCGGTCGACCGAACCTTGAAACGGTCGACCGGTCCAGACGGTTTTGTGCAGAATTAATTTAAGAATTAATTAGATCATGCATGGAATTGGTCCATAATTGATTTAATTCGTGGCTAATATTATTTATTATTAAATAATGGATGGTTAGATGAAATTTTGCATGAGATCATGGGCAAGGGGTTGCACATGAATAGGTAATTTGGAGAGAGCTTATAAATACAAGCTTATTTCATTACCCAATTAATCTAATTCATTATTTCTTGTGCAAAAATTCTCTCTCCATAATTCTCCACGAAAATCCCTTAATTCTTAAGTTTAGTTTTAGTTCTTAAGATATCATCTTCTCAAGAGAATTAAAGTGGGGTTAGTAATTGAATTCTAAACCCTATCGGAGATTGAGAGACTAGCTTCCCTCTCTCCGATCTTGTTTAGAGTTTGGTGAATACTCGGAGGCATCCGGCGCAGCGAGGAGCATCCCCAACGTCTCTGAATCTTCAAGAAGTTTTAGAGAACTTCTAGGTATGAATTTCGGAGACTCATGTTTGTTTTAATAAGTTTTTAAAACTAGTTATTGAAACAAACCAATACATGCATGAAATAAATCGTAGAAAATTGTAGATGATTAAACATGAAATCCTACAGTGGTATCAGAGCCGGGTTCAATTTTCTCATTATTTATGGTTGTAAGTGTTGAACGTTTTATTTTAAACCGCAAGTGCACGGCCGCGATGAAGCAGTGGCAAGTACCGGTCGTCCTCAGGGAGATGAGCAGGCTCTTGTTTATCCGAAATCAAGTGGCAAAAAAAGATGGAAGAGATGTTATTATGCTAACCTACACTACACTACGCTAAGAAGTACGAAATGTGAAAGAAGCAAACAAACAATGAAATGACAACTAAGCTACGAACAAATGAAGAATGCTGGAATACAGAAATGGGAAAACCCCTAAGGGGTGGAGTGAGTGCACACATGCAAAGGGGTGGGTGTAGAATACATTCTTTAAGCACATGAAGGTGGTGTTTATAAAGCATAGGAAGTGTCTAAATGTTATGGCAAAACCTATCAATCTATTCACCAACATAGTTGATTAACATTTACATATGCAAGTTATTTATTTCAGAACCTAAACAAGCATGAGAGGTGTCTAATCATTTTGGCAAAACTCATCAAGTTATAAATTCTATCCTAAACAAGCAAGCATACATTCATGTTTTATCAACACATAAAAAATAAAGCATTCATCCCATTCTCTAATGCATGTATGTACATCTACTCCACCCCCCAAAGGGGATGGAACTACTCACTAAACATTACACTAATTATTAAACTAAGCAAAGAAAGCATATTAAAACTAAGCTAGAAATAAAAGACGATTAAACTAAATCATGCACAAACTATAAAAGAAGCATAAACAAACAATGAAAGAAACACAAAACTTTATTGATAAAATGACTCACATTAAAAGTAGCATCCTCCTACTTTAGTGTGTGCTTCAAGGCCTCACTTCTAGTAGGAAGAATAGCCACTTAAAATATGAAGTGATTACAATAGGAGGTGAAGAGTTCTATTTATAGGCATGGAAAAAGCTAATCCGGGACAATCCCCCGATGTGGGACTAAACCAACACCAAAAATAGCATCAACGAACATTAATACAAGTCCAGGACAAATCTTGGCGGATCTGGACTAATCCAGACCGCCAATTGGCGGTCCAAAATGTTCGGATCCAGTTGAGTTTTATTCTGGGCTTTTCTTTGTGCTTTTGGTGGTCTTTGATGCATCTACTTCGTTTGTTGGAGCTCCGACCCGAATCCAATTGCTAAAATACTCCCCATGATGGTGTGAAGTATTCTGTTTTGCTCTTAGGTCCCTCTGTCTTGCGTTCAGGTCCTTCTCCCTTGCATCTTGGTCCCCATATCTCACAATCCAGTCCTTTTTCCCATCTTTTGGGTCCTTTTATGTTTCATCTCTTCAAACCTATTTATTCCTGAAAAATAAACATAAAACTCGTAACATAGCATTGTTTAGGTGAAAGATAATGGATATAAGATACAAATATGAGCATGAAATGATGTCAATCAAATACCCCACACCTAACTTTTGCTAGTCCCGAGCAAAACAAAGAAAGAGAAAAGCATGCGAAAAACAAGAAATCCTAACTCACTTTTGTAGGAATCACGGTTGCACTTAGCACGTGCAACAAGCCGTTAAACCTCCCTGTTGCCAAGGAGGAGGAGTGTTGTCTCCTGAGGGTTTTCAGTGGATATACCCACAAAATCCGAACAAGATGCATTAATCAATCTAGCTACACGACTCGTTGGACTTATTTTGTCGATCATGGGACGCGGTAATTCTACGGGTCAACTCTATATATGTAATCGGTCCACACACCTAGCCTAATGAGTTATTCGTGAGAGTTAGTCAAGGACTTAAGTGAAAGACATGGGCAACCTTAACTTCTGAATGTGATACAATGTGTAAAGTCCATTTTGGTTCTTATTTGACTCTTTCTTTTCTTTCTTTTTTCCTTTTTCTTTTTTTTTCTTTTTCTTTGGAGCATTTTATTGGTTGGTGTTTGATTCTCCCAGGGTCAGGTTTCGTGCATCATTGCTTATGAGGACTTACACTATCACGTACACCTTCCCCCAAATCTCCACATAGGGCGATCCCTACCACCCGTGTAACAGGAGTTCGGTCGGCGCATCCCAAGTCAGATGACTCGAAAGCATCAGGCACAAAGTTCCCTCAGACCTACTTTCCCGAGTGATAGGAGCCGTGCGAGAAGAGAGAACACCACTTATTTATCTATATGGGAACCAAAACCCCTACACTTAAGTTTCACAAAAAGAGATTAAGGGCCCTCGACTACGACAAACTTCCTTATACTCACAAACACGAATTATTTGACTCACTAGGTTCAGGGTGGACTTCTTTAAATGTTTGAGTACTGAAACCCTATGATTACACGCCCCCTGAGGGAAAACCAGGGTGCATCCTAACGACTCGACAAGACCTAAAGCCAATAAACTAGAAATCCTAATGCATCAAGTTCAAGACAATTTTGGGAGCTTTCTTTTTACTTTGCCTCTCAACGGTTTTGCACATGCTAAACACACGCAAAACCCACAAAAACATTTTCTTTCGCAAACACATGAAGATTTTGAAAGAAATGTGAAAATTTTAAAGCACTCGGCAAGCAAAAGAAGACAAGTCACCCAAGGATCCTGGCAAGCAGATATATTAATGTTAAATGCGGCACACTAACATGACCCTAGCAATACAAACAAAAGAAAATAAAACCAAAGGAAAAAGACTCGACTATGTACACACGTAAAACACCCCCCCACACCTACTTCATGCATTGTCCTCAATGAATGCGAGCAAGATACTACATGGAGATATGCATGAAAAGGGAAACATCTCACCAACATGAAGTACAAAGGGACGTTCAGGGTCATGTTGATGGACACAAACCCAAATTCCCTCAAAACATGTGTGAAGCTGAAGAAGGGCGATAAATACGTGAAGAGATTGGGCCCAAGTACACAATGATTGGGGCCCACAATAATCGATGCTCACTAATGAGTCTTTTATTACACACTTTTTTTCTTTTTTTTGTTGTTTTTTTTGTTGTTTTTGTTTTTGTTTTTTTTGTCTTGTTTTTGTTTTTGTTTTTTTTACAAGATATATACATCTACCAAGATATTCTCATAATCATTTGGTCAAGGAACATCAAATGAGAACATCAAGTTTTGAGGACCAGAGACTTGCCGAGATGGGCAAACTTCACTGGTACTCTGAGGTGTCATGAGGGGTGAAAGGTCAAAGCTGAAAGGCTCGAACCCCTCATGATATTGGTCGGGTGTGGGCAAGAAAGAATGAAGTTGTGTTGCCTCACTAGGGTTTAATTGCTCATCGAAGAAAACCCTCCAACCAATAGGCGGGTGCATCGGAATGAGTTCCTTAGGCTCATTCGATGGATACAGCAGACCTGCATCGCGAAGAATGGGGCTTCTCCCCAAGTCATCCAACAAGGACCTCCCACCATCATTTAGATCATCAAGCATAAGCTTGGTCAAAGGTGGGTCCTTGTTGGAGTCAATATGAAGCTCAAATGGCTCAATGGCCATGGGATCTGATGTAGAGACACCTTCTGGTATAGGCATATGATGAGGTGTCTCACTCTAACTAGTACTCTCAACTGAATCATGCAACGAACACTCCCTTTGGACATTCATGTTCGAGGCCAGCTCACTCGGTTGCATTGCGAAGACAGGCAATGAGTTTTCGCTGGGCCCACGAACATTCTCAATGGGTTGCATTGGGGTTAGGGGTGTTCGTTGATTTTGTGGTGCTTTCTCCAATTGGCGGATGAGATTTAGATTTAAAGGTTCATCCATGGGTTCCTGTTGCTTACCAGAGTTGAACACATGAAACTCGGCACTCATGTTACCGAATGAGAGCTTCATGAGACTATTTCTACAATTAATCAAGGCATTGGAGGTTGCCAGAAATGGTCTAACCAAAATCAAAGGTATTTGAGAGTGGGTGTTCACAACAGGATTGGTATCGAGGACAACAAAATCGACTGGAAATATAAAATCTCCAACTTTGATAAGCACATCCTCGATAATCCCCATGGGAATACGAATGGATCTATCCGCCAATTGGAGGGTGATCTTCATTGGTTTCAATTCTCCCAAGTTCAATTGTTGATAAACAGAGAATGGGAGGAGGTTGACCGCTGATCCTAAATCAAGCAAAACATTGCTCAATCTAGTGTCCCCTATCGTACACTGAATAGTAGGACACCCAGGGTCCTTGTATTTTGTGTAGGTAGGATTGGACAAAAGTGAGCTGATATTTGCAGCCAAGAATGCTTTCTTAGGAACATTGGTCTTCCTCTTGGTTGTGCAGAGATCCTTCAATACTTTGGCATATTGAGTTATTTGTTGGATGACATCCAACAAGGGGATGTTAACCTTCACTTGCTTAAACACCTCTAATATCTTGTCCATGTTGTCACTGCTTTTTGTTTAACCTACTTGGATAGGGAGCTTTTGGCAGGTAGGTTTTCTGCTGTGCCTGAGAAGAAAGCTTTGGTGTATTACCCTCACCCTCAACATCTTCTTCACCACCATTCCCACTGAGGGGCTGCATAGATGGTGGTTCTAGTGGCAAGGAGATGTGATTGTCAACCTGTTTTCCATTCCTTAAGGTCACATTGGAATTGACATGGTGAACAGGTTCCTCCACATGGTTCACTTGCCTCCCCTGAGGTACCAAATTCTCATTTTGCATGTGTTGTTGTTGGTACATACGGGGGTTAGACTCAGGCTGGCTAGGAAAAGACTCTCTCACTCTTTCATGTACAGACTGAGCCAATTGGCCCATCTGAAGCTCTAGAGATTTGATGGTCTGCTGATTTGAAGTGAGAACTTGACTTGTGGACGACATAAAATTTTTCATAGAGTTCTCAAGTCCACGAGTCAAGTTCTCAAGCAAATTAAACCGGGTTTCGAAGTTGTTAGAATTTGGGAAACCTGGTTGGTTGGTGCTTGGAACTTGGGGTTGCTGATAAGATTGTGCATGCATGGGAGGTTGGTGTGATTGGTAAGGTGGTCTAGAGGAGTTTGAAGGACCACCCAAGGCATTAGTGTGGTTCCATGAAAAATTGGGGTGGTTCCTCCATCCAGGATTATAAGATGATGAGGATGGGTCATTCCTAGCTCTGTCATAGATGACGTTGACACGCTCCATCTCAGGAGGAATGGACTCACACTCGCTTTCTACATGACCTACCCTACCACATGAATGACAGGGAACTGTACCAGATGTGGACATGTGAGGTGCACCTTGTTGGTTTTGGAGCTCAATCGAATCCATACGGCGCATGAAGGCCGCCATGCGTGCCTCGGTGGCCGTAGTGGTATCGATAGCAAATGCGGTACCCGATCTAGTTGAGTTTGCATTCGCGATCCTCGCTCCTATACTAGATGATGCAGGTGGTTCTCTCACACTCTCCCATTGCATGGTTTTCTCAGCAAGGTCTTCTAGGAAAGCCCATGCCTCCCTTTCATCCTTTCCCAAGAACTCTCCTTGACACATGGACTCAAGGAGCGTTCTTGACGGGATGTGAAGACCCTCGTACACAATCTGACAAAGGTGCCACAACTCAATGCCATGGTGAGGGCATGAGGATAGTAGCTCCTTGAACCTCTTTAGATATGCATGAAATGTCTCGGTCTCAAGTTGATAGAACGAAATGATTTCGTTCCTCAATTTTTGAGTCTGATGATTTGGGAAGTACTTCTTAAGGAAGGCAGATTGAAACTCATCCCAAGTCCTAAAGGCATTCGCCTGGTTGCTATACAACCACTTCTTGGCGTCATCCTTTAGTGCAAAAGGAACGAGCCTAAGATGGATGGAGTCTGTGCTAAGTTGTTGCAGCTTGAACATAGCACAGACCTCCTCAAATTCCCTGAGAAAGATATAGGGGTCACCTTTCCCAGTGAAGCGAGGGAGCATGGAAATGAATTGAGGCTTAACCTCAAAATGGTTCCCATTAGCCTCTGGTAATACGATGCATGAGGGTAGAGCGGTAAGGCTCGGGTAGCATCGATCACGAAGAGGTATGAGAACGACAACTGGAAGAACAAGTGGAGCAGGCGGGTCCAGCAACTGCTCCTCCTCACGGAAATTAGCAGCCATTGGACCCGAACTACGTGCGACACGAGAGGAGGAAGGTGTCGAGAAATCGATGACCGAAGTCGGATTGACAACGCTCCTCGTGAAACGACCACTCTCGTCTTGTGTCCACGAAAGCATACACAAAGGTGCACGCACACAAACCAAAACCCTTTTTTTTCAAACAAAGAATGTACGTAGAAGAGAAGACTGGGGAACACAGGAAAGAAAGAATGAGTCAGGAGAGAAAGGAAGAAGTCCTTATGCTACGGCGGATGGGTACAGGTAGAAGCACACAAGCAAACAAGGCTCAAGTAATCCTAAGGTCGCTATAGGTCCTTACAGCTAGACGACGCCTAACTGCGAGGTCACACGGCCTCAACAGGCCTCACCTCCCTACAACGAGGACCACAAAGCCCAGCAAGTGAGCCAAGATCCGGGGATCTCGTCTCACCTACTATCGACAAAGTGGGCAACGCCGATCAGGTCATGACGGTCGGGACCGGATCACTCTCCTAATGCGTCCGAATTCCGTAAGGCCAATGTCTACTTGATTTTAAAATTAGGCTCTTGATTAATGTGGTTTTTGGGGCGAAGGAAAGGGTGATGAAATCCCCCACCTTATCTTTTATGGGACAACCCCTCCTTAGTAGCGTTTTGGAGTCCTAAATCTAGCAATCAACTCTCCAAACAACGCTCAACTCACACTTGTTGCAATGCACTTCCTACTAACTAATGCATGTTCATACGAAATGCATGAATGAGAGTAGAAGGTGCGTACCTCATGCCAGCTCTCAGCAATAGAAAATAAAGCTAAGATAAAAGACAATCTAAATGCCTAAGTCACATACATGATGCATGGCCTAAACAAAAAGAATGCCTAATCTTTTGCTTTGAGTTTTAGGGTCCAAGTTGCTTAAGGGAGGTTTGATTATTGATCTGGGAACAAACTATAAGTCAAAACATGCCAAATTAAGTCCCAGACCACTATATCAAATAAAGTAAACATACCAAAGAAATAAGAGAGCGAGCTGAGCTTACCAGACCGCCAATTGGCGGTCTCAGGCCGCTGATTGGCTGTCTACAGTGCCCAGCTTGCTTCAAAACATCTCCAGATGTTCCTCCTGCCGACTCCAAGTCTCCTGAAACAAAGAAAAACTACAAAACAAAAATTAAATCCACTCGAATCGTCAAAACAAGAGTCTGGACTGGCACCTCCCCGGCAACGGCGCCAAAAACTTGTTGAACGTTTTATTTGAAACCGCAAGTGCACGGCCGCGATGAAGCGGTGGCAAGTACGGGTCGTCCTCAGGGAGATGAGCAAGCTCTTGTTTATCCGAAATCAAGTGGCAAAAAAGATGGAAGAGATGTTATTATGCTAACCTACACTACACTAAGCTAAGAAGTACGAAATGTGAAAGAAGCAAACAAACAATGAAATGACAACTAAGCTAAGAACAAAGGAAGAATGCTGGAATACAGAAATGGGAAAACCCCTAAGGGGTGGAGTGAGTGCACACATGCAAAGGGGTGGGTGTAGAATACATTCTTTAAGCACATGAAGGTGGTGTTTATCAAGCATAGGAAGTGTATAAATGTTATGGCAAAACCTATCAATCTATTCACCAACATAGTTGATTAACATTTACATATGCAAGTTATTTATTTCAGAACCTAAACAAGCATGAGAGGTGTCTAATCATTTTGGCAAAACTCATCAAGTTATAAATTCTATCCTAAACAAGCAAGCATACATTCATGTTTTATCAACACATAAAAAATAAAGCATTCATCACATTCTTTAATGCATGTATGTACATCTACTCCACCCCCAAAGGGGATGGAACTACTCACTAAACATTACACTAATTATTAAACTAAGCAAAGAAAGCATATTAAAACTAAGCTAGAAATAAAAGACAATTAAACTAAAACATGCACAAACTATAAAAGAAGCATAAACAAACAATGAAAGAAACACAAAACTTTATTGATAAAATGACTCACATTAAAAGTAGCATCCTCCTACTTTAGTGTGTGCTTCAAGGCCTCACTTCTAGTAGAAAGAATAGCCACTTAAAATATGAAGTGATTACAATAGGAGGTGAAGAGTTCTATTTATAGGCATGGAAAAAGCTAATCCGGGACAATCCCCCGATGTGGGACTAAACCAACACCAAAAATAGCCTCAACGAACATTAATACAAGTCCAGGACAAATCTTGGCGGATCTGGACTAATCCAGACCGCCAATTGGCGGTCCAAAATGTTCGGATCCAGTTGAGTTTTATTCTGGGCTTTTCTTTGTGCTTTTGGTGGTCTTTGATGCATCTACTTCGTTTGTTGGAGCTCCGACCCGAATCCAATTGCTAAAATACTCCCCATGATGGTGTGAAGTATTCTGTTTTGCTCTTAGGTCCCTCTATCTTGCGTTCAGGTCCTTCTCCCTTGCATCTTGGTCCCCAGATCTCACAATCCAGTCCTTTTTCCCAGCTTTTGGGTCCTTTTATGTTTCATCTCTTCAAACCTATTTATTCCTGAAAAATAAACATAAAACTCATGACATAGCATTGTTTAGGTGAAAGATAATGGATATAAGATACAAATATGAGCATGAAATGATGTCAATCAGTAAGCAAATTTAGTTTACCATCTAGGATTTAAACAATTCGTTTTACCGGTTTTTCGGTCTTTATAAGTTTGTTGATATAATTCTCTGTAATAATTCGTCTGAATGTTTTAAGAGTTTTGGAACATGCCATGTAATTATTAGAATTAAGATTAAGACATTAGTCTAACTTACAATAATTTCGTTTTATTTAAAAACGATTATTTTGTAAGAGAATCAACAACACCGAAAAACTGCAGTTCATCTTTCCATTGGAAATTGGATGGACAGCGGTTCAAAATTAATTTTTGAACTATGGATGAATGAAAAATGTTTTTAATGGATTTCAAAATATTTTTCAAAGAATTGTTTAGGATTCTAGATGATTGATAAATTAGATTCTGTAGTTTATAGCAATTGCGTGCATGGATGCTTGAGTTGCTTTGCAGGATTGTGAGTTTATATGTTCCAAATCAGCAATTATGAATGTGTGTAATCATTATTATACAGGGGCTTATGTATGTAAAAGCCAAAATTCTCTCTCTTTCCGTCTTTTAGATAGTTGCATTTGCATATGAGAGGTTTTTACATAGGACTTGCACTAGTCAGTTTTTATCGAATGTGAGGAGCATGTTTATTTTCTGTAAAATCTACATCTCCGGTGCAAGAGGAAGTCACCGCTGTAGTGCATTGATCGAGGATCGAAGATCAGGTATCGAGGATCGAGGATCGAAGGGAACATATAAACTCACACGATGTGGATTGTGTGAATGTTTAATTTCTGTTTTTATCTTGCTATGCATGTGATGAATGTGTTGAATGTTAGGATGTGTATGATTAATAATATGCATGATAACCTAAAATTCTAAATCAGATGTTAAATTGTCCAAACAAAAATTAAGAATAAATTTCCTTCTTATTTCATTCGCTAGCAGCCATTGATTGAGGGATACTCTGCCCGCCCTTAGCGGGAGATAGCTCCCTCCATCTTTGGGAATAGTGGGAGATATAATGGTTGTCTGTTGTTGTGCCACAATTAAATATATGAGGTGTGTTTCACCCTAGTGAATCCCAAGTATGTTTAGTTGTGAATACAATGGATAAACGTATCTCGTATCAAATGAAAATAAGTTTTCTTAACATTACCTAGAGCCCTCGCTCGGTTTTGGGAAAAAGTTTTTCTTACGAGGGTAGGTCGTATTCCCTCATATTTAAAACGACAAGAGTCACAAGAGTTTGAAGATGCTAAATGTTGCTAAAATTCAAAAAGGTTGTGATTAGAAAATGTTTTCTTACATTGATATTGTAATGTATTCGATAGCCCTTAGCTAGTCTATATTACGATTGATGGGATCTTGGATTGTTGCATTTATGGGCAAAATTTTTTATTTGCAACATTTACATTTATATTCAATATATGTATGCATGTGTATTAAAACATAAAATTGGCATTAAAATCCTATATGATTTATTTTGTAGAAAAATGTCGAACATCCAACCTATCGTACGATCCATGATAGAAAAACACCCTTTAGAAAATGATGGCTCAAACTTCATGAAATGGCAACTCAATCTTAATATCGTGTTGAGGTTTGAAAAACTATCTCATATTTTGGATGGTGAAATCCCAAAATTAAATGAGAAGACAACTGATAATGAGAAGGAGGTGATAGCCAAGTGGGAAGACCAAGAGAACCAAGTTCACGGTCTTATGTTGGCATCCATGGGTGACTCGCTTCAAGCGAAATACTTGGATTCAAAACCCAAGAAGACCATGGAAGCTTTAACAAAGATGTTCATGGATAGTGCCCGAAAGGAGCGCTATAAGACCACCATCGCACTCACAAGGTGCCAGATGGCGGAGGGAACATCGGTGTCCATGCATTTTCTCACGATGCAGGGATACCTTGAGAAATTGTCGAAGCTCTCTTCTCCAATGCCCGAGGACATTGCCGAAGATTTGATTCTTGGCTCTCTAGTCCCGTCCTTTAAGGACTTTGTGATGCACTATCATGTGCGTGAAAAAGGGGTGAGTCTTGAGGAGCTTCACAACGCTCTCAAAACGGCAGAAGTTGACATGGGCAAGGGTCGGGACAATCACGTCCTAGCCGTCCATAAGAAGAGCAAAAAGATCAACAAAGGTGAAGGCAAATTTACCAAAGATACGTCAATCAAGAGCAAGGGAGTAGGAGGTGCTCATGGGAGTGCCTCAAGGGGGAAATCTTTCAAATCTCCAACTCCCAGCAGAGAGTGCTTTCACTGCGGTGAAAAGGGACACATCCGACCTAATTGCCCCAAATACAAGGAAGACCCTGAAAATGGGATGATTGAACGTAGGCGCCCAAGAAACGCCATAGGTATGTTTGTTATTGAGATAAATTTAATCACCTCTATCCTTGATTTGGTAATGGTTACCGGATCTTTTGCTCACATAATTTTGATGTGCAGCTATTGAAGGATAGGAAGGAACTTGTGGAGAACGAGATGATATTGAAGATTGGAAATAGTACAAGCATCGCTGCGATTGTACAAGATTCTATGGAACTTCAATAGTCTAGTGATTTAAATTTATGCTTTGAAGAATGTTTGTTATGTACCTTCGATTAGCAAGAACTATTCTGTATCATGTTTTGGATATGGATAACTTAATATATATTTCTAATTCTTGCTTGTCTATATCGAAGAATGGAATATTCTATGCAAATACATTCGTGTAGAGTGATTTCTATTTGCTTGAAATAAATAACAAACTCAAACAAACAATAACAAAAGGAACTAAGATAACTCACGTGAATGATATAATCTTGTAGCACTATCGGATTGGTCAAATAAATGACCAAGAGAGACCTTTCAAGAAGAAAGGAACGAAAACGAATAACTAATTGGATATGATACATTCTAATGTATGTGGTCCGATAAGTAGAACTGCAAGGGACATTTAAGGTACTTCATTTTGTTCACGGACAACTATAGTCATTATGGCTATATTTGTCTAATGGGAAGCAAAAGTGAATTCTTTAACAAGTTCAAGGAATTAGAGGATGAAGTAGTGAACCGACTCAACAAGAATATCGAGTCTCTATGAAAGGTTCGTAGGGGTGAGTGCTTAGGACACCTAATTTGACTTATTCCTAAAGTAGGAACATGATATTGCTCGACATGGTTCGATCAATAATAAGTCAATCTAAATTGCCTATTTACTTTTGGAATTATGCACTACAAATAATGACAAACACACTAAATAATGTTCCATCCAAATCCGTGGAGAAAATATCTTGTGAGCTATGGAGTTGAAAGACACCTAAGCTCGACTTTCTCAAGATTTGGGGTTGTGAGGTATACATCAAGAAATTGATGTCAACCAAGCTTCAACCAAAAACGGATAATTGCTTCTTTATAGGTTGTCCTCGTGTGACAAGAGGATACTACTTTTAGTTTATCATCTCCAATCGAAAGATTGTAGAGAGAGATATGTTTTTCTGGAATTTTTGGAAAAGAGAGAAAAGTAGTGGGAGTAGAGTTGAGCTTGAGGAAACTCAAGATACTCTACAAGATCATGATGTGAATGTTGCATTCAAAATCATGAAGGCCCAACCGAGATTCATTTGGTTAGTGGGAGCATGAGCGAGAGATCCTTACAAGAAATTGTGAGAAAATCTCAATCATCATCACCTAGTGTGCGTTCGAGAGTCGAACATGAACCTATTCCTCAAGAAATAGTGGAAGAAGTTCGAGAGACACGAGAAGAACCAAAAGAACTAAGAAGGTCAATGAGGGAAAGGAAGAAACCCAATAAGTATGTGGGACTTCATGAGATCATGGTACTAGATACCAAAGATCCCTCGACCTTCCAAGAAGCAATGGAAAAGACTCCAAACTATGGTTAAAAGCCATGGAATCCGGAGTAGAATCCATGTATGATAATCAAGTATGAAACTTGATTAGCCTTCCTCAAGAGAAAATATCATTTGGTATAAATGAGCTTTTAGGAGGAAGATAAACATGGATAGTAACTTGACAACCTACAAAGCAAGGCTTGTAGCAAAAGTTATACTCAAATTCAAGAAATTGACTTTGATGAAATTTTTGAGAAGTTGCCATATTAAAATCTATTCGGATTATGCTCACTATTACCGCATTTCACAATTGTGGGATATGGAAGATGGATATCAAAATGGCGTTCCTTAAACAGGAACTTGGAGGAGGATATATACATGGTATAACCTCAAGGTTTTTATGATCCAAATAATAGCGAGAAGAAATGCAAGTTTTGAGAATCCATTTATGGATTGAAACAAGCATCAAGGAGTGTGAACAAACGCTTTGACGAAGAGATGAAGGATTTTCACTTCATTCAAAGTAAAGGAAAACCTTGTCGATACAAGGAGATTAGTGGGAGCCATGTAGTACTTCTGATCTTATATGTCGATGACATATTGCTCATGAGCAATCATATACCTTAGCATTAGCAAACGAGAAATTTCATTAAAATCGGCATTTCAATGAAAAGAAAAGGATGAGGCTCAACACATCTTGAGAATCAAGATACATTGAGATACATCCCGTAGACTCATTGGCTTCAGTCAACGTGCATACATTTACAAGGTCTTTGAAATGTTCACGGTGAACAATTCCGATATGGACAATATGCCAATAAGTATGAGTATAGGTGTGCAACTCAAGAAGTCTCAATGTGCTCAATCACACAAAGACTTGGAGTACATGAAGGTATCCCTTATGCTTCAGCAAAAGGAAGGACCATGTACACGATGACTTGCACAAGACTCAATATCTCGTATGCTCTAAACGTGACAAGGGGTCACCAATCCAACGCAAGTTCTAATTGTAGGATTGCAGTCAAGAATATTCTGAAGTACCTTAACCGGACTAAAGATAATGTTCTTGTTTATGGAAGACAAAGGAGAAAATAGCCGAGGGCTATTTTGATGCAATTCTTATAGGAATTCTAGACAATGAGAGGTTGGGATGATGATGCGTCATCATTATCGAAGGTGGAGGCATGAGCTAGTGTAGTTAGGAGTAATATCACTACAGCTAACTCAACCACCAACGAAAGATAAAATAAATAAATAGGTGGACACAAGAGTGGCACAACTGATCCATTCAACAAACCTTCATACCAAGCTAAGAGATGAAATATATTTCGAGTCCATGGATCCGAGGATCCATGTGGATTGGCTTGATAGGTGATTTGGGAAGGTTACCCTAGTTATTAATGTTTTATACATTGAGAATGTATGTGAAAGAAAACTTTGATAACAAGTGGGAGATTGAAGGGAATGTGTTCTAAAAGTTTTACTTTTAAATGTCAATTATTATGAGTTGAATGAGAAATCATTTTGTTCCTTGTTTATGTTATTCGTCTTTTAGAAGTGTTAAGGAAGAGGCTCTTGGTCCTTAACTGTAGAGCTCTAAAAAATATTGGTTTACATAAAACAAAAGATATTCGCAATCATGGTAATTAACATGGAACATTAATTACCGAGTTAAGATTGTCGTGTTGGTCATAGATCATTGTAGCTCTACAAGTGAGTGATAACACGGGTACACAAAAGAGGAAAATAGTACTTTTGTATACCAAATTGACCTAACAAGTAAAATATTATAAGAATGTGTTTCTGTGTCATTAATATTTTACTGTGTCCTTGGTCCTTTGATATGAGACTTATATCCGATCGCTTAAGGAGTTCTTAATTAGACTAGTGTCTTGAGCTATCGATGAGTGTAGTGTAAAGGCATTAGTTGGTTAAGTATAACTTTCATTGGAGAAGATAGTTAGTCAAAAGATTATCATTGCCCCTCTTAATTGAGTGATGATATTAGTGGGCCCCTTGATAAAGCAAAGTTGTAATGTGCACAATGTGATTTGAGTTAAGTCACATATTTATAACTAGCTTAAAGAGATCAAGAAATGAATACTAATACAAAGATGACACAATACTACTTTGTGTATATTCTTAATATCATGAGGCAAGGGACGGACACAAGTGGTGCACTCCATCACTTATTGGATCGGGTTTTGGTTCGAGTGGAATTAAGACATCTAAATAATTGGGAGCTATAATGTGTAGCTAGATACCGCTTATAGCTTGTGATATTAAGCTCTTAATATCACTGCCAACTTAGTTTAGATCCTCCCATAGGTCACACCACAAAACTGGGAAACAAGAAATGGGGATTTTGAGTTCATAAGATGTGTCGGGTTTCATGTAGAAAATATGACACATGGGGTGAACAACCAAAATCAAAATTATGTTGTGATTAATAACATAATTAGAATCTAAATTAAATTCATATGTGATGTAAATATTATGGGGTGTAATGATTGATCATTACATATGATAATATGTTACATAAGTTGTGAATTTACTACTAATCCCGAAATGTCAAATTTTGTAGGGGTTAAACCGAAATTTGACAAGTCTGCAGAACAGTGCTCAAACGGTCAACCGGATAGCAGTAAACGGTCGACCGATCGGGCACGGTCGACCGGACGTGTCTCGACCGATAACAGGGAATTTTCATCTGTTCGAACGGTCGACCGAATGTGATCGGTCGGTCGACCGAACATTGCGATGGAATAGTTCCTGTTACGAACGGTCGACCGATAGAACGGTCGACCGAAACTAGGTTCGAGCGGTCGACCGAAACTAGGTTCGAGCGGTCGACCGAACCTTGAAACGGTCGACCGGTCCAGACGGTTTTGTGCAGAATTAATTTAAGAATTAATTAGATCATGCATGGGATTGGTCCATAATTGATTTAATTCGTGGCTAATATTATTTATTATTAAATAATGGATGGTTAGATGGAATTTTGCATGAAATCATGGGCAAGGGGTTGCACGTGAATAGGTAATTTGGAGAGAGCTTATAAATACAAGCTTATTTCATTACCCAATTAATCTAATTCATTATTTCTTGTGCAAAAATTCTCTCTCCATAATTCTCCACGAAAATCCCTTAATTCTTAAGTTTAGTTTTAGTTCTTAAGAGATCATCTTCTCAAGAGAATTGAAGAGGGGTTAGTAATTGGATTCTAAACCCTATCGGAGAATGAGAGACTAGCTTCCCTCTCTCCGATCTTGTTTAGAGTTTGGTGAATACTCGGAGGCATCCGGCGTAGCGAGGAGCATCCCCAACGTCTCCGAATCTTCAAGAAGTTTTAGAGAACTTCTAGGTATGAATTTCGGAGACTCATGTTTGTTTTAATAAGTTTTTAAAACTAGTTATTGAAACAAACCAATACATGCACGAAATAAATCGTAGAAAATTGTAGATGATCCTTATTATACATTAAAATTCGAAAATATATGTATAATTAAACATGAAATCCTACAATCACACCCATTCCCACTCCCCATTTGCTCTTATTGCCACCTCAGCTGCACCAACCTCCACCTCATCATCCCTTCCACCCTCTCCTCCCTTCCCTCTCTCACCGCCAGCCCCTTCCCTCTCTACGTGAGCCTCACTCACCCTCACCAAACCATCTACCCTATCCCCACTCCCACACCCACTCCCACTCGCCTCTCCCCCACTCTTTCCTCACAACCTTCATGTCTCCCCCCTTATCACGAGTAACCACCACCCATTTTCCAGCAACGTGAGGTTGGGAAGCAAACACCTTTGAGGGTAGCTTCCGTCGTGGACATTTCTCCTCCTCGTGGCCAAACTCAAGACAATCCTTGCAATAACCGGGCGCCACTCGTATTCCACGAAAACTCTATGTGTTGCACCATCCTCTACTTGACATCTACCCAATCAGGGTATAAGAAATCAGGACTTACCTCAATGCACACCCGAGCAAAGGCTAATCTCCTTCCATAAGCCGTGTTGTCATCCATGTAGAGTGGTCTCCCGAGGACACTTGCAATATTGCTCAATGTTCTTTGCGACCAAAATCGAAGGTCAAGCTCCGGCAAACGAACCCATATAGGAACCATTGTGATATGTGCCTTCTCCAATGTCATCTCCGGGAGCCATTCTTGAACCATAAGTGGAGCTCCTCTAACAAAATATGGCCCTCCTTGGAGGACTTTCTTCCTATCTTCTCCAAGAGAAAAATGAAATAACAAGAACCCTTGCCCCCTCCTAATGACCTCCAAGCCTCCAGCTAGAGCCCATAGCTTTTGGAGGTGCTTCTCCAACGTTGGTAGATGAGGTCTGAACCCGATGAAGTGACCTACCAAACCGTATCCCATCTTTTCAGCGCCTCCACTACTTCCATCTTTGAGCAAACAACCACCTTCTCCCCTCCTTTAACAGCAGGTTGAATGAAGTCTAGGGTCGTGGATGCCCTTGGCTTTTCTGAGAAGAGGTCAGACCACTTCCTTGGGGGAGCTTTAGCACTCCCTAGAGGTGGCACAACAACAAGCTCTTCCAAAGCTACGGAAGAGCTTTCCTTTGAGACGAAATAGAGATCATTTGTTGTGCCACAATCTCCATCTTGTTGTTGCAATCGTGTAGAGCTAGTCTGTCTCCATTTTGGTGAAGAAATCAAGCAATTTGGTGAAGAAATAGGGTCGGAAACCCTAGAGGAGCCAAGGCTCCCCATGCGCACCAGACACTCTCTCTCCTCTCATCCTCCCCAGTCTCCTCTTCCTTCTCTCCTATCCTTCTCTTTCATTCTCTCCGCATCTCTCTCTCTCTCTCTCACACACACACACACTTCTACACACCTCCACTTCAAGGGGGTTTAATTATCTTGTTATTTCATTCTTAGTCTAGTTTATTAGTTTAGCATAATCCTCTCCATCTCCTTTTCTCTCTCATTCGAGTACGGTGGGAACGATGACACAGACAACTCCTCATGGTACGACCCGTAATTGCCGCGTCTTCACTGATGTCGTGCACTTGTGGTAAATGAACTATTAAAAATATACAAACAAGTTTTTGGCGCCATTACCGGGGAGTTGGTCGTCGTCGTTGTTGTTTCCACCATTTCAGTGTGTTTTTCTTACATTTTCCTTTTAGTTTTGTTACTAGACAGTGGACAGGGGACTGAACTGTGGAAAAAGAGCACACAGGAGAAATTTGGGGACCAAAATCTCCAAACCTTCCGCCAATAACGGATTTGCATCCGCCAGTGGCGGATTTGGTGAGGCCTTTGGTTTTTGATTTCTCTGGTAGGTCCCTCTTTCTATTTATAGTTGATATCTACCATTTAGTGATTTATATATGCTTTATTTTGATGCCAGAAATTAATTTGACTTGCATATTCCCCTCTTTAAGACAACTTGGACATTAAAACTCAAAGCAAAAGCGTAGATGAATGTCATCTAGGCCATGCACCATACATAGGCCTTGCACGCATATTGTCTTTCATTTTCTTTACTTTCTTGTGGTCGATTGTTGGCGAGAGGTACGACACCTTATTCACTCATTCATGCATTAGTTAGTAGGGTCGCATTGGAACAAGAGTGAGATGAGTATTTGATTGAACGATTTGATTGCTAGTTTAGGGATCAAAATACCCATAAGGGGGCTGCCCCATACAAGATAAGGTAGGGGATTTTATCACCCCTTCCTTTGACCCAGAAATCACACTTAATCAAAAGCCTTAATCTAAAATCAAGTAGACATTAACCCCTAGGATTCAAGCGCACTTAGGAAATATCAAAATTATACGTGCATGCACCTACGATTCAGACCCTTTATAAAACTATAAAATTAGTAGTAATATAACAATAAATAACTACTATAGATCATGCAATATGATACAACACAAGCAACAAAACGTCTATACTTCCCATGAGGGTCAGCCGCATTCCAAGCACACACCGGTTCAGCTAACCATCCTCGAGTGTCTAGTCAGCAGAAAAGGGAGTCTTGATCAGACCGACGACTCGTACATTTCCAACAAACACACCACATGCGTACATCTCCACCAGCCTCGACAAGTTAAGTCGAACGCACCTGCAGGAGCCACTCGTGCAAGCCGTGCGTATAGGTTTCTTGTGGCTTGGCTATTCGCTGGTATGGGCAGTTGGAGGTACATATGAGAATTCACCCCGTGCACCACCTCGGAATCACTATCTCTGTTCATTAGACATCATCCCTACCCTGTCAAACCTCATTAGCTAGGTCCCAAATCCAAGGAACTCACACACATAGAGACATGTTGGATTGCACTAGCCGCATACCTAACCTAAGCCAACCCCAACCTCGCTAGTTGTTGGCCCACACCATGCCGGAGATCACCAAACCTGATCAAGATCTGAAGCCTCTAGTCCGTGATCAAGGTCGGCCAGCCATGGAGCGCATGGAATAACCACATGCATGGTTAGCGCAAAGCTAGTGCATTGCTGGGTGCAACAACCCCAAACCTCACAACCAGCCTTGCTTGTGTCGACCCACCCTCTGGCCAACACCCCCACTCTCATAGCCACTCTTGGATCAGGCATACCTGTGTTGAAGCAATCAACGTGCTCCGGATTGCTGAAAACTGCCCCTCGCGCACTCAAAATGAATTGCACTAACTCGCGGGAAGTTGCTGCTATCGCCGGAGTTGCTCGCCTAAGAGCCTCCTGGTCACTGGAAAGGGAGAGGGAGGAGTGGTGTATAGGAGAGGGAGGAGAATTGTGGGAGGAGACTAGGGTTAGTGCCTTAAATCCCACACACTCCAACCTTCCAAAACACACACCCATGATGTGCACCAGATTTTGCACAATATCTCTCTTGACATCATTCCATTCTCTTGCTGATTTGATTTGCTGACATGGATGCCACCTAAGCATTGCTGACTCAACCATGCCCAAACGTATAAGCCCATGTGGCTTGTAGAATTTGGGGTCCATCGTCGCCCACAACCCACACTGAGTTAACCAATTCTAGACGCGCACGCCGGCACACTGCACCCCGCACGACCAAATAGGAAACTTTTCCCCAAAGAGGAAACCTTTCGAAACAAGGAAAAGCACACCACACAAACAAACATACAATAACAATCATCAACCAAGTATAAGAGATGAAAATGGACTTTATTATAGTTTCAGGAAGGTGGATCTTACAAAAGGACTTCTTTGTGAAACAAGATGGTGAGATTACTACTCCAAGATAGAGAATATGGATAGTGAAAATGAGGTTCCACCAGTTGATCCTAGTGGGAGTGTTAATATTGATGATCAAGTACCTCCCATAGAGAGTGAGAAATCAGATCCCCATCAATCAGCAAGGTCCAAATACACTCAGAGAGCCTTTGGAAGGTCCAAATGCATGTGAATAGTTAAAAGTCATAAAGGCGTTTGAGTCAATTAGAGTTAACCATGTCTTGGACATGGTTTATGGACCTGTCAATAGATTCAAGACTCAAATGGTAGCTAGGGGATACACCCAAAGGAAAGGTGTTAATTTGGAGGAAACCTTCTCACCAGTGGTTAGGTTTGCCTTGACCAACCTTCATCTTACCATAGTCACTTAGATTGGCTTAGACCTTACCAAATGGATGTATGGATGATTTTTCTCATTGGCAAACTTGAGGAGATTGGTTGTGATCAACCTCAAGTTTTGAAGCCAATGGACCAGAGTGCAATGTATTCAAGCTCAAGGTCCATGTATGCTTTAAACAACTGTCTTGATTGTGAAAGTTTCTCGTCCAATAAAGTACAAGGGAGACAGAGTCCCCTATGCTCAAGTAAGGTCACTCGTTTACATACAAAAAATCAATGGTAAATGTCATTCTGACTTTAGCTAGCGAGAACAGAGAGCTGCTTAAATCCATTGAAGTGTGGTTGTCCTCTTAATTTGATATGAAGGATATAGTTGAAACAAGTTATGTCTTTGGTGTAAACTGTTGGATTTTGTGTCTTATACTTGCGTATATTTTTAAAAATTTGACAAGCAATTAGGATCAGTGATTAGTAGCCTATAATACATTGCATTCATGTTATATATCATTTATTTCACCTCAATTTTGTGCTACTCGAGTGTTTATTTGATGTGTTTCAGGGTTTAGCCAATAAAGAAGAGAAAGGAAGAGAAAAAGATCTAAACGCAAGAAGAATTGACTGATTTGTTAGGTTTTGGAAATATTTGTAATGCCGAATGACTAGATTGTAACTCAGGAAGGACCCAAGTGAAAACCCAGAGGGACTTCAGTGTAAAAGCCCAGAATCTCTTGAACCTGATGAGTAATTCAACAATTAAAACCAAATGGGATCGAACTAATAGCTTCGAGCTCACCCCATGTGTTTATTATGTTAACTAAATCTATGATCAAAATTTGGAGGCGATCGAAGAAACATGATCCGCCATTGGCGGATTAAAATACGCCATTGGCGGATTAAAATACGCCACTGGCGGATCCGGTTAAGCATTTGGCAGCCAGATTTATATGGTGGGTCGGGTTCTTGGGTCAAAGCAATATGTAACATCCAAATCTGATTTACAGATGTCCGATCGTGCCCAGAATCATCCAGACTGTCTAATCTTGTATAAATACACATGTAATGCCTCCTTTCCTCTCCTTCCTCCCTCTCCTCCTTAGGTTAGTTTCCTTTTCTTGTTTAGTAGAGTATGTTTTATTTCTTGTTTAGTAGTGTAGAGAAGGAGAAGAGAAGCAAACTTTGTACGCTTTCATTTTAATATAGTGTAGTCTTGTTTTTTTATCTTGATGTCTTTCCTTTGATACCATTTTCTTTGTGTTTGTTTTCCTTCATCTAGTTTTTTGAATTTTGCATTATGATTTGGTTTTTTAAGCTTTTTATAATTTAGAGATGAGCAGAGTAGTCCATCCCCATTGGGGGGTGTTGTGATTATGTGATGTATTAGTGTGTGTTAATCCTACCTTTGAACCTCACACGAGTTCCATAACCATCTAATGGGATTTTCACTCTTATCTTTGATTTACTAATACTCTTGAGTGAAGCTTAGCACATGCATAAATTAGTGAGTCTATTTTATAGGGAATGATGAGGTGAGGATAAAGATGAAGTGGAAGAAGAAAACATGACATGTGCATGCATGTGTTCATGTTGGCATCATCTTAATTATTGTCTTGTATGTGGTCATTTTACATGTGCTCACATTAGCCTTATTTCAATTATTGTCTTGTATGCTTTAATCATAATATTTTATCTTATTTCATGTGGAGGCAAAGTTGTATTTGGTTTATGGATTTCATGTATTACATGTTGTGATAAACACAATTGAACACACACTATACATATTTTCATTTCCGCATTCTTTCTCTACCCCCTAAGGGGTTTTATTTTATCATTTGTTTTTTTTATTTCACTCGCATCGTAGTTTAATTCCTGTCACATCCCTCTCTCTCTTCTTCTCCCCCACTCGAGTATTGTAGACTTAGATTCGTGTGCGCTCCATGTGGACTCGACCCGTACTTGCCACCGCTTCATCGTGGTTGTGCTCTTGCGATATAATAACTGATCAATCAATCGGTTTTCATATTTTCATTTTATGTATAAAACTTCCTAATTGTATTTTGATATATACAATATACTATTTAATATTGAAATACATAGATTGGATCATACCTAGGAGATTATCAAATCCCCCTTAACAATTAGAAGTCGGGTTGCACGTTGGATTGCCTCAGAATCACCTCCACGTGTTCACCGAACTCTAAACAAGATTAGAGAGATGGAAGCTAGTCAATCAATCTCTAATACGATGTTAGAATCTAGATAATAACCCCTTCTATGCTCCAAAGAAATTAATCTCCAGCATACTGATTGACATAATATCATACATATATTTGTGTCTTATCCTTTATTTTTAGCCTAAGAAATGCTATGTAAAATTTTATGTTTAAATTTCAGAAATAAACATGTTCGAAAAGAAGAGACTCAAAAAGGACTTAAAAGCAAGGAAAATGACAAAGTTACAAGACTTATGGACTGAGATACAAGAGAGAAAGACCCGGATGTAAAACCAAAAGGACCAATGAGCAAATCAAGAAGCTCCACACCATCATGATGAGTATTTTGGCAATTAGATCCAGGCCTAACCATCAACAACCAAATCAGGTTCATCAAACTTCAAGAAATCAAGCCAGAACAGAGCAACTGAAATCCAAACTCAATCAGAGGCACCCGGACCGCCAATTGGCGGCTCCATACCACCAATCAGCGGTCCAGATGGCCTCAAATGATGTGTCTTAGTCAGGTCGTGGATTATGTTGTTTTATGTCCATCTATAGTATGCAATTAGTCCCAAATCGGGGGATTGTCCCCGATTACCTATTTCTATGACTATAAATAGAACTATTTCTCCTCCATTGTAAACATCTCCTCTCTTGATGGTCATTCTCTCTACTAGGAGTAAAGCCTTGGAGCAAAACTCTGGTGGTGAGATGCTACTTGTAAAGTGAGTGAGAAAATAAATAGTTTTGTTAGTTTCTTGTTGTTTCTTTTAATTCTTGCATGCTTAATTAACTTTGTTTGTTTTAATATTCCTAGAATTAATTAGCATATTTTCTTTTCCTTAATATGAATGTTAGATTAATAATGTGTGAATAGTTTCATCCACCTTTGAGGGTGGAGTTGATGTTTATAAATGTCATGTAGAATGGAATGAATGCTATATGTTGTTTTATGTGACAAATGTAAGTATACTTGTTTGAATTATAGAGAATACTTAACTTGATGGTTTCTGCCATAATCTTTAGGTACATTCCATGTTTGTTTAGGTTCTTAATAACAAACTTGGTCATGCTCATATTAATCACTTAGGTTAGTGATTTGGATGATAGGTCTTGTCATGAGGTACTTCTTATGCATAGCAACACTACCTACATTTGTGCTCTATTAAATGCATTCATCACCACTTATTTCATGTGTACACACACTCCACCCCTTAGGGGTTTCCGTTCCTGATTTCCAGCTTGCTTATATTAGTCACTTTGTTTAGTTTTATTTTGTCTCGTGTTTTCATCTTCTTTGTTTGTTTCGTTGTAGTTTAGCGTAGTTTAGTTTAACGTAATCAATTTCTTCTTCCCTTTTTTCCTACTTGCCTTCGAACAAACCAAAGTCGACACACCTCACTATGGATCGACCCGTATTTGCCACTAATTAGTAGCATATCATGCATCATATTCCTGTTATATATCCTTTATTTTATCTCAATATTGTGCTCCTCGAGTTTTTGTTTGTAGTGTTTCAGTAGTTAGGTAATAAAAAAGAGGAAAGGAGCAAAAATGTCCTAAATGTAGCAAGTATGGGCTGATTCGGAAGGTTCTAAACCTATTTGTAATGCACAAGGACTGGATCACAAATCAAGAAGCACCCAAGTGAAAACCCGGAAAGATGAAGAAATCAATATTTCGCCAATTAAACTCAAATCGGTTCAAGCCAACAGACCAAGACTTCACCCCACGTGCCAAATGAAGAAATCAAGTGCGACACAAAATTTCAGCCCGATCAGAGCCATTTGATCCTCCACTGGTGGATCAAAATGGTCCAAATAGGTTGAAATTTTAGTCGTGGGTTGGGTATACGGTTTAGAGCACTCCTGGACTATTAGATATAATCTAGAGTCATCCGATTATTTCCAGATTGATCCTAACCATGTATTAGTATATATATACCTTTGTAATCCCTCCTCTCCACCTCTTCTTCCTCCTTCCTCCATTAGGGTAGGTTTTAGTTTACTATTTTAGTAGTGTAAATAAGGGGGCTGGAGAGGAGCAAACTTTGTATTTTTGTTTCTTAATCTAATTTTGTTCTTGTTCTTTATGTTGATGTTTTTCATTTTATGCAATTTTCTTTGTGTTTGATGCTTGTTTAATCTTTTCTTCTACATTTCTTTTATGAGTTTATGTTCTTTTCATGCTTTCTTTAGAGATGAGTAGAGAGTAGTCCATCCCCATTGGGGGTGGAGAAGAAGGTGATTTGATTATGTGATGCATTAGTATGTGTGTGTTAATCGTAATCCTTTGAGCCTTACATGATTTCCATAACCGTCTAATGAGACTTCACTCTTATATTTGACGTGCTAATGCTCTTGAATAATACTTAGCATATGTATAGATTAGTGACCCTATTTTATGGGGAATTATATGGTTAGGATAAGGATGGAGTGTAAGAAGGGAACAAGACATGTGCATTGATTGACATCATTTCATGCTCATATTTGTATCTTATATCCATTATCTTTCACCTAAACAATGCTATGTCACGAGTTTTATGTTTAGTTTTCAGGAATAAATAGGTTTGAAGAGATGAAACATAAAAGGACCCAAAAGCTGGGAAAAAGGACTGGATTGTGAGATCTGGGGACCAAGATGCAAGGGAGAAGGACCTGATTGTAAGACAGAGGGACCTAAGAGTAAAACAGAATACTCCACACCATCATGGGGAGTATTTTAGCAATTGGATTCGGGTCGGAGCTCCAACAAACGAAGTAGATGCATCAAAGACCACCAAAAGCACAAAGAAAAGCCCAGAATAAATCTCAATTGGATCCGGACATTTTGGACCGCCAATTGGCGGTCTGGATTAGTCCAGATCCGCCAAGATTTCTCCTGGACTTGTATTAATGCTCGTTTAGGCTATTTTTGGTGTTGGTTTAGTCCCTCATCGGGGGATTGTCCCGGATTAGCTTTTTCCATGCCTATAAATAGAACTCTTCACCTTCTATTGTAATGACTCCATATTTTAAGTGGTTATTCTTCCTACTAGAAGTGAGGCCTTGAAGCACACACAAAAGTAGGAGGTACGCACCTTCTACTCTCATTCATGCATTTCGTATGAACATGCATTAGTTAGTAGGAAGTGCATTGCAACAAGTGTGAGTTGAGCGTTTGTTTGGAGAGTTGATTGCTAGATTAGGACTCCAAAACGCTACTAAGGAGGGGCTGTCCCATAAAAGATAAGGTGGGGGATTTCATCACCCTTTCCTTCGCCCCACAAACCACACTAATAAAGAGCCTAATTTTTAAAATCAAGTAGACATTGACCTTAAGGATTTCGGGCGCATTAGGAGAGTGATCCGGTCCCGACCGTCATGACCTGATCGGCGTTGCCCACTTTGTCGATAGTAGGAGAGACGAGATCCCCGGATCTTGGCTCACTTGCTGGGCTTTGTGGTCCTCGTTGTAGGGAGGTGAGGCGTGTTGAGGCCGTGTGACCTTGCAGTTAGGCGTCGTCTAGCTGTAAGGACCTATAGCGACCTTAGGATTGCTTGAGCCTTGTTTGCTTGTGTGCTTCTACCTGTACCCATCCGCCGTAGCATAAGGACTTCTTCCCTTCTCTCCTGAGTCATTCTTTCTCTCCTGTGTTCCCCCGTCTTCTCCTCTACGCACATTCTTTCTTTCAAAAAAAATGGTTTGTGTGTGTGCACCATTGTGCATGCTTTCGTGGACACGAGACGAGAGTGGTCGTTTGACGAGGAGCGTTGTCAATCCAGCTTCGGTCATCGATTTCTCGACACCTTCCTCCTCTCGTGTCGCACGTAGTTCGGGTCCAATGGCTGCTAATTTCCGTGAGGAGGAGCAGTTGCTGGACTCGCCTGCTCCACCAGTTCTTCCAGTTGTCGTTCCCATACCTCTTCGTGATCGATGCTACCCGAGCCGTACCGCTCTACCCTCATGCATCGTATTACCAGAGGCTAATGGGAACCATTTTGAGGTTAAGCCTCAATTCATTTCCATGCTCCCTCGCTTCACTGGGAAAGGTGACCCCTATATCTTTCTCAGGGAATTTGAGGAGGTCTGTGCTATGTTCAAGCTGCAACAACTTAGCACAGACTCCATCCATCTTAGGCTCGTTCCTTTTGCACTAAAGGATGACGCCAAGAAGTGGTTGTACAGCAACCAGGCGAATGCGTTTAGGACTTGGGATGAGTTTCAATCTGCCTTCCTTAAGAAGTACTTCCCAAATCATCGGACTCAAAAATTGAGGAACGAAATCAATTCGTTCTACCAACTTGAGACCGAGACATTTCATGCATATCTAGAGAGGTTCAAGGAGCTACTATCCTCATGCCCTCACCATGGCATTGAGTTGTGGCACCTTTGTCAGATTGTGTACGAGGGTCTTCACATCCCGTCCAGAACGCTCCTTGAGTCCATGTGTCAAGGAGAGTTCTTGGGAAAGGATGAAAGGGAGGCATGGGCCTTCCTAGAAGACCTCGCTGAGAAAACCATGCAGTGGGAGAGTGTGAGGGAACCACCTGCATCATCTAGTATAGGAGCGAGGATCGCGAATGCAAACTCGACTAGATCGGGTACCGCATTTGCTATCGATACCACTACGGCCACCGAGGCACGCATGGCGGCCTTAATGCGCCGTATGGATTCGATTGAGCTCCAAAACCAACAAAGTGCACCTCACATGTCCACATCTGGTCCAGTTCCCTGTCATTCATGTGGTAGGATAGGTCATGTAGAAAGCGAGTGTGAGTCCATTCCTCCTGAGATGGAGCGTGTCAACGCCGTCTATGATGGAGCCAGGAATGACCCATACTCATCATCTTATAATCCTGGATGGAGGAACCACCCCAATTTTTCATGGAACCAAACTAATGCCCCGGGTGGTCCTCCAAACTCCTCTAGACCACCTTACCAATCACACCAACCTCCCATGCATGCGCATTCCTATCAGCCACCCCAAGCGCAAACCACCAATCAATCGGGTTTACCAAATTCCAATAATATGGAAACCCGATTCAATTCGCTTGAGACCTTGACTCGTGGACATGAAAACTCAATGAAAAATTTTATGTCAACCACGAGTCAAGTTCTCACTTCAAATCAGCAGACCATCAAATCTCTAGAGCTTCAGATGGGCCAATTGGCTCAGTCTGTACATGAAAGAGAGAGATGGTCTTTTCCTAGCCAGCCCGAGGCTAACCCCCGCATGTACCAACAACAACAAATGCAAAATGAGAATGTGGTACCTCGGGGGAGGCAAGTGAACCATGTGGAGGAACCTGTTCACCATGTCAATTCCTTTGTGACCTTAAGGAATGGAAAACAGGTTGACAATCACATTTCCTTGCCACACCCACCACCATCTATGCAGCCCCCAGTGGGAATGGTGGTGAAGAAGAAGCTGAGGGTGAGGGTAATACACCAAAGCTTTCTTCTCAGGCACAGCAGAAAACCTACCTGCCAAAAGCTCCCTATCCAAGTAGGTTAAACAAAAAGCAGAGTGACAACATGGACAAGATAGTAGAGGTGTTTAAGCAAGTAAAGGTTAACATCCCCTTGTTGGATGTCATCCAACAAATACCTCAATATGCCAAAGTGTTGAAGGATCTCTGCACAACCAAGAGGAAGACCAATGTTCCTAAGAAAGCATTCTTGGCTGCAAATATCAGCTCACTTTTGTCCAATCCTACCTACACAAAATACAAGGACCCTGGGTGTCCTACTATTCAGTGTACGATAGGGGACACTAGATTGACCAATGTTTTGCTTGATTTAGGATCAGCGGTCAACCTCCTCCCATTCTCTGTTTATCAACAGTTGAACTTGGGAGAATTGAAACCAATGAAGATCACCCTCCAATTGGCGGATAGATCCATTCGTATTCCCATGGGGATTATCGAGGATGTGCTTATCAAAGTTGGAGATTTTATATTTCCAGTCGATTTTGTTGTCCTCGATACCAATCCTGTTGTGAACACCCACTCTCAAATACCTTTGATTTTGGTTAGACCATTTCTGGCAACCTCCAATGCCTTGATTAATTGTAGAAATAGTCTCATGAAGCTCTCATTCGGTAACATGAGTGCCGAGTTTCATGTGTTCAACTCTGGTAAGCAACAGGAACCCATGGATGAACCTTTAAATCTAAATCTCATCCGCCAATTGGAGAAAGCACCACAAAATCAACGAACACCCCTAACCCCAATGCAACCCATTGAGAATGTTCGTGGGCCCAGCGAAAACTCATTGCCTGTCTTCGCAATGCAACAGAGTGAGCTGGCCTCGAACATGAATGTCCAAAGGGAGTGTTCGTTGCATGATTCAGTTGAGAGTACTAGTGAGAGTGAGACACCTCATCATATGCCTATACCAGAAGGTGTCTCTACCTCATGTCCCATGGCCATTGAGCCATTTGAGCTTCATATTGACTCCAACAAGGACCCACTTATGACCGAGCTTATGCTTGATGATCTAAATGATGGTGGGAGGTCCTTGTTGGATGACTTGGGGAGAAGCCCCATTCTTAGTGATGCAGGTCTGCTGCATCCATCGAATGAGCTTGAGGAACTCATTCCGATGCACCTGCCTATTGGTTGGAGGGTTTTCTTCGATGAGCAATTAAACCATAGTGAGGCAACGCAACTTCATTCTTTGTTGCCCACACCCAACCAATATCATGAGGGGTTCGAGCCTTTCAACTTTGACCTTTCACCTCTCATGACACCTCAGAGTACCAGTGGAGTTTGCCCATCTCGGCAAGTCTCTGGTCTTCATGACTTGATGTTCTCATTTGATGTTCCTTGACCAAATGATTATGAGAATATATTGGTTGATGTATATATCTTGTAAAAAAAACAAAAAACAAAAAAAAAGAAAAAAAGAAAAAAAAAGTGTGTAATAAAAGACTCCTTCAGTGAGCATCGATTGTTGTGGGCCCCAACCCTTGTGTACCTGGGCCCAATCTCTTCACGTATTTATCTCCCTTCTTCAGCTTCTCACAGGTTTTGAGGGAATTTGGATTTGTGTCCATCAACATGACCCTGAACGTCCCTTTGTACTTCATGTTGGTGAGATCTTTCCTTTTTCATGCATGTATCCATGTAGTATCTTGTTCACATTCATTAAGGACAATGCATGAAGTAGGTGTGGGGGGGTGTTTTACGTGTGTACATAGTCGAGTTTTTTTCCTTTGGTTTTATTTTCTTTTTTTTGTACTGCTAGGGTCATGTTAGTGTGCCGCATTTAACATTGATATATCTGCTTGCCATGATCCTTGGGTGACTTGTCTTCTTTTGCTTGCCGAGTGCTTTAAAGTTTTCACATTTCTTTCAAAATCTTCATGTGTTTGCGAAAGAAAATGTTTTTGTGGGTTTTGCGTGTGTTTAGCATGTGCAAAACCGTTGAGAGGCAAAGTAAAAAGAAAGCTCCCAAAATTGTCTTGAACTTGATGCATTAGGATTTCAAGTTTACTGGCTTTAGGTCTTATCGAGTCGTTAGGATGCACCCCGGTTTTCCCTCGGGGGGCGTGTAATCATAGGGTTTCAGTATTCAAACATTTAAAGAAGTCCACCCTGAACCTAGTGAGTCAAATAATTCGTGTCTTTTAGTATAAGGAAGTTTGTCGTAGTCAAGGGCCCTTAATCTTTTTTTGTGAAACTTAAGTGTAGGGGTTTTGGTTCCCACGTAGATAAATAAATAAGTGGTGTTCTCTCTTCTCGCACGGCTCCTATCACTCGGGAAAGTAGGTATGAGGGGACTTTGTGCCTGGTGCTTTCGAGTCATCTGACTTGGGATGCACCGACCGAACTCCCGTTACACGGGTGGTAGGGATCGCCCTATGTGGAGATTTGGGGGAAGGTGTACGTGATAGTGTAAGTCCTCAAAGGCAATGATGCATGAAACCTGACCCTGGGAGAATCAAACACCAACAAATAAAATGCTCCAAAGAAAAAGAAAAAAAAGAGTCAAATAAGAACCAAAATGGACTTTACACATTGTATCACATTCAGAAGTTAAGGTTGCTCATGTCTTTCACTTAAGTCCTTGACTAACTTTCACGAATAACTCATTAGGCTAGGTGTGTGGACGGATTACATATATAGAGTCGACCTGTAGTATTACCGCGTCCCATGATCGACAAAATAAGTCCAACGAGTCGTGTAGCTAGATTGATTAATGCATCTTGTTCGGATTTTGTGGGTATATCCGCTGAAAACCCTCAGGAGACAACACTCCTCCTCCTTGGCAACAGGGAGGTTTAACGGCTTGTTGCACGTGCTAAGTGCAACCGTGATTCCTACAAAAGTGAGTTAGGATTTCTTGTTTTTCGCATGCTTTTCTCTTTCTTTGTTTTGCTCGGGACTAGCAAAAGTTAGGTGTGGGGGTATTTGATTGACATCATTTCATGCTCATATTTGTATCTTATATCCATTATCTTTCACCTAAACAATGCTATGTCACGAGTTTTATGTTTAGTTTTCAGGAATAAATAGGTTTGAAGAGATTAAACATAAAAGGACCCAAAAGCTGGGACAAAAGAACTGGATTGTGAGATCTGGGGACCAAGATGCAAGGGAGAAGGACCTGATTGTAAGACAGAGGGACCTAAGAGTAAAACAGAATACTCCACACCATCATGGGGAGTATTTTAGCAATTGGATTCGGGTCGGAGCTCCAACAAACGAAGTAGATGCATCAAAGACCACCAAAAGCACAAAGAAAAGCCCAGAATAAATCTCAACTGGATCCGGACATTTTGGACCGCCAATTGGCGGTCTGGATTAGTCCAGATCCGCCAAGATTTCTCCTGGACTTGTATTAATGCTCGTTTAGGCTATTTTTGGTGTTGGTTTAGTCCCACATCGGGGGATTGTCCCGGATTAGCTTTTTCCATGCCTATAAATAGAACTCTTCACCTTCTATTGTAATGACTCCATATTTTAAGTGGCTATTCTTCCTACTAGAAGTGAGGCCTTGAAGCACACACTAAAGTAGGAGGATGCTACTTTTAATGTGAGTCATTTTATCAATAAAGTTTTGTGTTTATTTCATTGTTTGTTTTATGCTTCTTTTATTGTTTGTGGATGTTTTAGTTTAATCGTCTTTTAATTCTAGCTTAGTTTTAATATGCTTTCTTTCCATAGTTTAATAATTAGTGTAATGTTTAGTGAGTAGTTCCATCCCCTTTGGGGGGTGGAGTAGATGTACATACATGCATTAGAGAATGGGATGAATGCTTTAATTTCAATGTGTTGATTAAACATGAATGTATGCTTGCTTGTTTAGGATAGAATTTACAACTTGATGAGCTTTGCCAAAATGATTAGACACCTCTCATGCTTGTTTAGGTTCTGGAATAAACACCTTGCATATGTAAATGTTAATCAACTAAGTTGGTGAATAGATTGATAGGTTTTGCCATAACATTTAGACACTTGCTATGCTTGATAAACACCACCCTCATGTGCTTAAAGAATGTATTCTACACCCACCTCTTTGCATGTGTGCACTCACTCCACCCCTTAGGGGTTTTCCATTCCTGAAATTCCAGCATTCTTGTTTTGTTCTTAGCTTTGTTCTTATTCCATCGTTTGTTTGTTTCGTTCGCATTTCATACTTCTTAGCGTAGGTTAGTGTAGAGTAGCATAATCAATCATCTTCTCCATTTTTTCGCCACTTGATTTCGTACAAACGAGAGGCTGCTCACCTCCCTGAGGACGACCCGTACTTGCCACCGCTTCATCGCGACCGAGCACTTGCGGTTTAATTAAAACGTTCAACATGCATGCATGTGCTCATGTTGGCTTTATCCAAATTAATGTCTTGTATGTTTTAATGATTATGATAAATCTTATTTCATGTGGAGACATAGTTGGATTTGAATCATGATGCATATGAACATGTGGGCAAACAGTTGGACTACTTTTCACTATTTTTGACTTTACCAAATTTTGGATTAATATCCAACAAAATTTGGACTTTGGGTTTGATTAGTAACATATCATGTATCATATTCATATTATATATCCTTAATTTTACAGTAATATCGTACTACTCAAATGTTTGTTATATTTCAGGTATTAGGTAGAAAGAAGAGAAAAAAGACAGAAATGTAACAAAAATTGTGAGGTAAAGGTTGTAGCTAAAGAGATATACTTACAAAATTTTATAAAGCTCAATCATTGGATCTAGTGTTAAAAGTGCTTGCATACAACCTATTTAAGTGCCTAATGAACAAGAAAGATGATCATTCCTTTGAGTTGATCTCTAAATCAACTTAGAAGGGAGATGGCTCGGTCTATAACCCTTCTTGCTTGTTGAGATGCTCCAATGGTGGTGGTGGCGAGCTTCCCACTTGTGAAGACTCCAAGGTATCCAGCAAAGATTAAAAAGATGCTAATCAACCTCAGCGAGAAGGTTAACAATTAGCAAAGCTCTAATCCTAGCTTAACCCTCTTGCGAAATTTGAAATCCTTTTGAGGATTTGTTCTCAACACATGAGAGAAAGAAGAAGAAGAAAAAAAGGAGTCAAAAAACTAGAGGAAGAGAACACCCCTTTAAATACCATGAGACTTAGGGCATCCAATGCCATCCAAACCTAGGCAGCCATGGGCCATCAAAGGGCCAAAAAATGGGCTCAATGGTATTTAAATGTTGTTTACTTGCTTTCACCTCATTTCCAAAAGTCCAATATCCAATTTATATCATATATAAACAAATGGGTTTTCTTTCTCATCTTAGGTGTTGAATTAATTCATAGGCATGTCATACATGTTATAAATTAATTCTAGGATTATTTTATACTATCCAACAGCATAAAATTGCTCATATATTAATATCATATGACTTCTCAAAATTAACTATAACATTTATAATTAATTTAGACTATGCTATATGCGTATCCTATATGCAATATAAATATATTCTCTTTTGATCTTTTATGGTGTGACCCTTTGGGATCCCATCATGTTGGTAATGAATTTAAACCATTTAATTCGTTGATCAATAGCACAACTAGCCAAGGTACATTGATTACCCAAATGATGTAAACGAATGTGCCAACCAATACGTGATCCCCGAAACATAAGAATATGTTTTGCGTCAATTCTTCACTCCATGATACCTGAATAACAGTTTGTTGCACGTATAAGTGCACCGGTGATTCCTACGAAAGTGAGTTAGGATTTCCATGTTTTTTGTATGTTTTTTTCTTTTCTTTCATTTTTTCTTTCTTTGTTTTGCTCAGGACTAGCAAATGTTAGGTGTGGGGGGTATTTGATTGACATCAGTTCATGCATTCATGTGTGTCTTATATCCATTATTTTGAACCTAAACAATACTATGTAACGAGTTTTATGTATGAGTTTCAGGAATAAACATGATTGAGAAGAAGAAGCATAAAAGGACCTAAAAGCAAGAAAAATGACTGAGTTGTGAGACTTGGGGACTAAGATGCAAGGGAGAAGGACCCGAATGTAACCCTAAATGACCAATGAGCAAATGAAGAAACTCCACACCATCATGCGGAGTACTTTGGCAATTACATTCGGACCGACACTCCTATAACCGATCCGAGTGCACCCCATGTGAAGAATTGAAGAAATAAAGAACATATCCGAAAATGGGTCGGATTCGGGAAAGAGTGACCGCCAATTGGCTGTTCAAGACCGCCAATTAGCGGTCCAATTGTGTCCGAATCCGACCCGGTTTCTCCAGAACATGGGTTGTGTTTATGTGCATTCTGGGAAGATTTTATTAGTCCCACATCGAGGGATTGTCTCTGATTACCGTTTTCTGTGGCTATAAATAGATTTCCTCCTCCTCCTTTTGTATTTACTCATTGCTTGATGGCATTCTCTCTGCTTGGAGTAAGTCTTGGAGCAAAATATCAAGGTGGAGAAGAATGCTGCTAGTAAGGTGAGTCATTTAATAAAATAATTTTTTCATTGTTTTGTTCTCATGTTGTTTCTTTATGCATGCTTAGCTTAGTCTTATTTCTTTGATCTTAGGCTAAATTAGTTAGAATGTTTCCTTTCTTCTTTAGTTTAATTGTTAGAATAATGTGTAGTTAGTAGATCCATCCCCTTTGCGGTGGAGATGATGTTCATACATGCATTAAAGAATGGAAATGAATGCTTTATTTTGGAATGTGTTGATAAATGTGAATGTATGCTTGCTTGTTAGAGTAGAATACTACACTTGATTGGTTTTGCCACAAATCTTAGACACCTCCCATGCTTGTTTACGTTCTGAAATAACAAACTTGTGTATATGAATGTTAATCCACTAGGTTAGTGAATGGATTGGTAGGTTTTGTCACAACCTTTAGACACTTCCTATACATGAAAACACTACCTACATTTGTGCATATAGAATGCATTCTTCACCATCTTTTACATGTGTGCACTCACTCCACCGCTTAGGGTCTCTCTCTTCCTAATTCATAGCTTAGTATTAAGTTCTTTCTCTTCGTGCGAATCAGAGATTGCTCACCTCCCTGTGGATCGACTCGTACTTGCCACCGCTCCATCGCGGTCATGCACTTGCGGTATTTTAAAACGTTTAAACAAGGGCGCCATGATATCTTGATGTAAATTGTTCCTCAGCACAAGACTCATGTAGGAATAATAAACATCTCAACCTTAGAATTCAAGATACAATGAAATATCAATGGCACACTACACAATCCATGTGATATTTCATTATGGGTTTGTCTAGTGCTATACAACTCCTTGTATACACTTGTGTGATTAGATCGATAACTCCTTATCGAGTGACCTGCAGAACTTGGTCAACATCTACCTCACACAATGATCTTATATGGTCAATTAGGGTTCCTTGCTAATTACCAAGATCAGAGACGTTTTGGAGTAGTTGATTTGTTTCATTGGTGGAGTTCCACAATTCAAGTCATCAACCCAAATGATCCACAAAATATGTTTACTCACGGAACAAAATGATACAATCATCCACTAATAAACTAAACAAGTCACCAAACGATTTGGGTCTAGGACACATCACTAACAATCTCCCACTTGAACTAGAGCCAATCATCCATTGGCTCTAAACAAGTAGTCATTACAAGATACAAATCATCCTATGAAAAGTAAATGTACAACCTCAAATCAAAGCCAATCACCCATACGCCGAATACCCATGGAGGCGGTATGTATCATATGCTTGGCCTGAGACAAAGGTTTTATCAGTGGATCAGCTGTGTTCGCTTCTGTGTCTACCCTTCAAACCTTAACATCTCCTTACTCGACAATCTCGCGAATGAGATGATAACGTCGTAGAACATGCTTTGACTTCTGGTGTGATCTTGGCTCCTTTGCTTGTGCAATTGCTCCATTGTTGTCACAATAGCTCTCAATTGGTCTATCAGCACTAGCCACCACACCAAACTCAGTAATGAACTTTCGAATCCAACAACCCTATTTTGCTGCTTCTGATGCAGCAATGTATTCAGCCTTAGTGGTTGAATCCGTTGTGGTCTCTTGCTTCGAACTTTTCCAGCTCACAGCACCACCATTGAGGATAAACACATACCTTGACTGTGATTTCAAGTCATCGGGGTCAGACTGGAAACTGGCATCGGTGAACCCTTTAAAACGAGCTTGGTTTCCCCACCATATACTAGGAAGTTCTCCTTGGTCCTTCTTAGATATTTTAGGATGTTTTTGAGAGCTCCCCAATGAGCCTTACCGGGATTCGCCTGATATCTACTTGTTATGCTCAAGGCATGAGAGACATCAGGGCGAGTGCATATCATAACGTACATGATAGAGCCAATAGTTGAAGCGTACAATATCCTACTCATGTCCTCTTGCTCACCAGTAGTCGAAGGACACTGAGTCTTGCTAAGATGTACACCATGTGACATAGGTAAGAATCCCCTCTTGGAATCTTCTATGCTAAACCTCTTTAGCACCTTGTCAATGTATGCATTCTGGCTTAATCCAATAAGCCTCTTGGATCTATCTCTATAGACCCGATACCTAACACGTAGGAAACCTCACCCAAGTCTTTCAGTGAGAACACCTTCATCAATGAAGACTTGATAGATCCCATAAGGGAGATGTTATTCCCAAACATAAGTATGTCATCAACATACAAGACTTTCACGTAGACTTTCCCAAACATAAGGGTGCAATGGTATCTTGATGTAAATTGTTCCTCAGCACAAGACTCATGTAGGAATAATAAACATCTCAACCTTAGAATTCAAGACACAATAAAATATCAATGACACACAACACAATCCATGTGATATTTCATTTTGGGTATGTCTAGTGCTATACAAATCCTTGTATACACTTGTGTGATTAGATCGATAACTCCTTATCGAGTGACCTGCAGAACTTGGTCAACATCTACCTCACACACTGATCTTATACGGTCAATTAATGTTCCTTGCAAATTACGAAGATCAGAGACGTTTTGGAGTGGTTGATTTGTTTCATTGGTGGAGTCCCACAATTCAAGTCACCAACCCAAATGATCCACAAAATACGTTTACTTACGGAACACAATGATACAATCATCAACTAATAAACTAAACAAGTCACCAAAAGATTTGGGTCTAGGACACATCACTAACAGAAAGGACTTAAATGAAGCAAAATGAACCTCTCGGTCATACACAATGACCCATCTGCAAAAGGGAAGGACCTGGACATCAGCCCAAAGGGACCAAATAGCCAACCGAGAAACTTCACACCATCATGAGGAGTGTTTTGGCAATTAGATTCGGGCCAAACTAACAGCCAATCCAAGTGCACCCTACGTGAAGAATTGAAGCACTAAAGATGATATCCAAAAATAGGTCCAATCCGACAAAAAAGGACCTCCAATTAGCGGTTCCTTTTTCTCAGAATCCGACCCAGTTTCGCGTGAATATGGGTTATATGTTTATGTCTATTTTGAGAATGTTTCATTAGTCCCACATCGGGGGATTGTCCACAGCTTCCTTTTTTCATGCCTACAAATAAAACTCTTCTACCTCCTCTGTAATTTACACATTTCTTGGTGGTCATTCTCTCTAGTTGAAGTAAAGCCTTGGAGCAAAACTCAAGTAAAGAAGAATGCTACTTGTAACGTTAGTCATGTAAATAAAATAATTCTTCCTAGTTTTGTTTTATTGTTGGTTTTTTATTGCTTGCACGTTTAGCTTAGTTTTACTTTCTTCATCTTAGTATAATTAGTTATAAATATCTTTCTTTCTTAATATAGTTTGTATCTTAGCGTGTAGTGAGTAGTTTCATTCCCATTTGGGGTGGAGATGATGTTTATACATGTAATGAAGAATGAGAATGCTATCTTATGCAATATGTGATGAATGTGAGTGCATGCTTGTTTGCTTAAAAGAGAATACTTAACTTCATGGGTTTTGCCATAATCATTAGGTACTTCCCATGCTTGTTTAGGTTCTTAATAATCAACTTATTTATGCTCATGTTAATCAACTAGGTTAGTCATTGGAATGATAGATTCTGCCACAACCATTAGGTATTTCCTATGCATGAAAAAAATCCTAACTTGTGCCTTATTGAATGCATCATTCACCAACTTATTACATGTGTACACACACTCCACCCCTTGGGGGGTTTTCTTCCTGACTTTTATCTTTCATGTTTCTTATTTGCTTAATTTAGTTTTAGTTAGTTTTGTGCTTTCATCTTTCCTATTTGTTAGTTGTTAGTTTAGTGTAATCAAACTCCTTCTTCCTATTTATTTTCCACTCAATTTCTAAAGAACTAGAGTTGACACACCTCCCTATTGACTCGACTCGTACTTGTCGCGTCTTCATCGATGTCGTGCACTTACGGTATTTAACTGAATCAATCAAGTTTTTGGCGATGTTGTAGGGGAGGTGCTCTTTCCAGACTCTGGTCTGGACGATTTGAATGGTTTTGATCTTTTTGTTTTAGTTTTAGTTTGTTTCAAGGCTTTCCCGAATCAAAGGGACAGAACAGGACAAATCAGAGGGAGAACAAAGTTGTTTGGACTGCTAAAAAGCAGTCAGAGACCACCAGTTGGCGGTCTATTGAGCAATTTTTGCTTCTTCTTTTGTTTTGTTTGTTTGTAGTTGCACTATAAGTATCTGGAAGACCAATTTTGCATGTTTTAACATGTAGATTGCTCCCAGATTCCTTAATCAATCCCCTTTCTATACAACTTGGACCTTAAAACTCAAAGCAAAAGATTAGATCAATTGTCATCTAGGTCATGCATCATCCATAGACCTTGCACGCATATTGTCTTTCCTTTGCTTTAGTTAAAATATGTGTACCCATAACCACAAACCATGCTTTAGTTAAAATATGTAAGGTACGTGTACCCATTCTCTCATTCATGCTGGTTAAAATATGCATTAGTTAGTAAGGTGCATTGGAACAAGAGTGAGGTGAGTGCTTGTTTGGCGAGTTGCTTGCTAGCCTGAGGATTCAAAACATCTTTAAAGGGCTCCACCTATAGTCTTCAAGATAAGGTGGGGGATTTCATCACCCCTCCCTTAGCCCCACAAACCACACTCAAGTGAAACTCTAAATCTAAAATCAAGTAGACATTGGCCACAAGGACTGAAGTGCATTAGGAGAGTGATCTGGTCATGACCGTCATAGCCTGATCAGCGTCGCCCACTTTATGGATAGCAGGAGAGACGAGATCTCTGAATCTTGGCTCACACGTTGGGCTTCGGGGTCTTCATTGAAGGGAGGTGAGGTGTGTTGAGGTTGTGTGACCTCGCAGCTAGGCGTCATCTAGCTGTAAGGACCTATAGTGACCTTAGGTTGTTTGTGCCATGTTTGCTAGCTTAGGCTTCTACCATCACCCACTACCCATGCTAGTTCTAGGGATTCCTCATTTCTCATCTAAGTCTTCTCCTCTATATTCTATGAGTAGTCTCATCTTCTGAGTACACCTTCTGTTGTGTGTGGTTTTAGAGTAGAGTCGAGCGTTTTATGCGAGGTTGGGCTCGTTCTAGTGAGAGCGCTCGACTTGAGAGAGTGTATTTTTATGAGATGGACGGGCTAGGCGTTCGCCCATCGCCACCTCGAGGTACTTTCGAGCATGAGTCTGAGTCATCTTGTGGCGATGGTGGAGCTGGGTTCCATACATGGATTACCTCGGTCCCCTCCAAGCACTACGTAGACCTCCTTCTCCTCCTCCGACTCGGGAGGAAGAAGGATTCGGTCAGGATCGATTTCTTGGTGCACCACCACCTTTACCTTTAAAGGATAGACTGATGACTTTGTGTGAGCGAATACATCCTGTTCGGGCCGCGCAATCTTCTTGCATAGTTTTTCCACCAGCTCGCGGGAACAACTATGAATTGAAACCTCAATATGTGAGCATGCTTCCTACCTTCACTGCCAATAAGGAGGATATGTATTTGTTTATACGATAATTCAAGGAGGTATGCTCCATGTTCAAGCTTCAACAACTTGATGAGGATGATTTCTTTCGTCTTGAAAGATAACGCGGAGAAATGGATGTATAGCCTCCAGGCAAAGTCGATTCGGTCTTGGGATGACTTTGTGACCATCTTTCTGAAGATATTCTTCCCCTAAAGGAAGACTCAACAAATACGCACAAGATACATAAAATGTATCTGACTGAAACTGAATAGCTTCATGCTTTCTTTGAGAGGTTCAAGGACCTTCTCTTGCAGTGCCTTCATCATAGAATCGAGTTGTGGCAGTTATGCCAAATCGTTTATGAGGGCCTCAACTACAACACCCACACGTTGTTGGAGTCGATATGTTAGGGTGATTTTCAAATGAAACTCATTGATGAGGCATGTGATATTGTTGAATTAATGGTTGAACGTATCCTTGAGTGGGACACCATGAGAGATCCACCAGCCGCCAGATCTTCTGGTCATGCTGGATCATACCAAGTTGAGTCAACTATCATGTCTGAGGTGAAAATGGTTGCTCTCATGCGTAGGATTGAGAGTTTAGAGCTGGATCGAGCTCCTGTAGCTCACGTCGCTACGCCCGCGTGTAGTAGGTGTGGACTTACAAGATATAGTGACTTGGAATGTGCTTACGCTCCAAGTGATACTGAGCATGAAAATGTGATGTATCAACTGCGGCCTCGTAACGACCCGTCCAGTCACTCCTACAACCTGGGATGGTGAAACCACCCTAACTTCTCATGGGGACCAAGTGGGGGCAACGGTCAGAGCTCGCACGCTCAAACTCATCCCCGACCTTATCACCCTCCATTCCCATTGGTGACCTACCAACCACACATCAAAGGTCTCAACCCTATACTCACCAACCTCCTCAGGCCTCATCATCCGGTTATTTTAACCAAACTCTACTACCTCAGTGGGTTGACCCAAAGGACCCCTCTATTGATCAGACCCTTCAAGCGTTCATGCAGAGCATGCAAAGTTCATTCAAAACTTTGGAAGTGTAAGTTATCCAGTTGGCTCATCAGCTCCACGAACGTGACAATGGTCAATTCCCAAGTCAGACTGAGGTGAATCCCCGGGATACCCAATCTCAAGGAAGTCCATTAGTGCCTCGAGCTACCTCTGAACCGACCATCATGTTAATGTGATTCATACTTTGAGTTCTGTTAAGGAGGTGGACAACAAAATAGGGCTGCCTTCCTTGCAATCACCATCTCTTGGTATCACCAGACATGCGGTGATACCAACATCCATGAGGGAGCCAGATCCCAAGGTTCCCTCCACGAATATTTTCAGGAAGGAGATTAATCCTAAGGTTCCTTCTACTTTTATTCCGACAATGGGGCCGAACCCTGAGGTTCCCTTCTCTCATCATGTGTCGAAGGAATCAAAGTTGGAGGTTCCTTCACAGGACACTTATGCCCCGAAGGTACCTTTTCCTGAGCGCCTGAAAAAGAAAATTTTGAATCAGCATGACAAGATGCTTGACATCTTTCGGAAAGTTAAGGTGAACATTCTGTTGTTGGAGGTGATTCAACAAATACAACCTCATGCCAAAGTTCTCAAGGATTTATGCATCAAAAAGAGAAAAAAAAACTCAAGTACCCATGAAAGCTTTTCTTGCGGCAACCGTGAGTTTATTATTGGCACAACCCATAAGGACCCTGGTTGCCCTACTATTTCTTGTATGATTTGTGAGGTGTCAATACATCGAGCTTTATTGGACCTTAGTGCATCTATCAATCTGCTGTCGTATTCGGTCTACGTCCACCTCGGTCTTGGAGAGCTCAAACAAACAAAAACCACTCTTGAACTGGCTGATAGGTCAATGAAGAAACTGAGGGGCATGGTGGAAGATGTTCTCATCAAAGTAGGTAAGTTCATTTATCGATTCGATTTCTTTGTGTTGGATATTGAACTTGTGCCAAACTCACTTGGACAAATTCCTGTTATTTTGGGGTGACCATTTCTAGCGACTTCCAATGCCTTGATCAATTGTCGTAATAGTCTGACGCGCTTGACATATGGTAGTCAATGCGTTGATTTGCACATCTTCACCATCGGGAAGAAGTCAGGTGCCTTCGATAACCCTGTTTAGGTCCACTTATCCAGGGCATGGATGAGAATGAAGTTGAAGGCTCCTTTAAGTATTTCTGAGAGTTGTTCGATGGAGATCCTGATGGTTGTAAAGATGTTTCAACTGGGCTAGCATAAGAAGGTGTCTTATCTTGTGATCATGTGGCCTTTGAGCCACATCCTTTCGATCATGTGGCTCTTGAGCCACTAGATACCATTTGTGTGGCCTCTAGGCCACCCGCTCTTCACTCTGTATTTGTTGTGGACCCACTGTGGGTTAAGAATCAACCACCTGATACCTTACATTTCAAACAACCAGGCAGAGATTCACCTCTCATTCATGCCTCCTATCATTCTCATTCTCAAGAGGCATCAAATGACCACAATGCTTATGAGGGTGTCAGGTGGTCAAGCAATTTTGTTTCTGGACTTCGCCATTTGGGTAATAAGTTCAGGGTGTCACCTTGTGTGGATGAAATGAACCCGATGCACCCAAATGTCGGTTGGATGGTATATATTGATGATCCTCAACTCTGTCGTGGAGTGGAAACATATTTGTTTCTATTTCCTTTCACAGACCCTGGTCATGAGAGGCATGAACCACCATCCTTGGTTCATAAACATCTCAACAATCCTCCTGATTTTGATGTTGCGAGCCCATGCAAGTGCATTTCTGGCTCGAGAAATGGCGGGTTCCCATTTGATGTCCCTTGAAAACTGAAGATGGGAGCCTATTTTTGTACATAGTTATATTTGAAAAAAATAAAATAAATTAGACAACAACAAAAAAGAAGAAATAAGAAGACTGTAAAAGTGAGCACAACTTATTGTGGGCTCCAACCCATGTGTATTTGGGCCACATTTGTTTCACGTATTTGTCTCTCTTCTTTAGTATTTCATAGATTTTTGGGGATATTAGGGTTTGTGTCCATCAACATGTCCATGAAACTTTCCTTGTGCTTCAAAGTTTGGTGAGATCGTTTACTTTTTCATGCAAAATTCATGTAGTGTCATGCTTACATTCATTGAGGATAATGATGAAGTAAGTGTCGGGGGGTGTTTTATGTGTGTACATAGTCAAGTCTTTCTCCTTTTGTTTTGTTTTCTTTTGTTTGTATTATTACGGTCATGTTAGTGTGCTGCATTTAATATCGATATATCTGTTTGTCATGATCTTTGGGTAACTTGTCTTCTTTTACTTGCCTAGTACTTTAAATTCACATTTTTTCAGAATCTTCATATGTTTGCGAAAGAAAATGTTTTATGGGTTTTGCGTGTGTTTAGCATGTGCAAAACCATTCAGAGGCAAAGTAAAAAAGGAAACTACCAAAATTAACTTGAACACAATGTATTAGGATATGTGCTAGACTGGCTTTAGGTCTTATCTAGTCGCTAGGATGCACCCCGATTTTCCCTCGAGAGAGAGTAGTCATAGGGTTTCAGTACTCAAATAAACAAGAAGTTTGTCGTAATATAAGGAAGTTTGTCGTAGTCAGAGACCTTTAAACTCCTTTTGTGAAACCGTAAGTGTAGGGGTTTAGTTCCTGTGTAGAAATAATTTTGCTCCTACCAGTCGAGAAATTAGGTCTGAGGGACTTAGTGCCTGGTATTTTCAAGTCATCTGACTTGGGATGCACGAACCAAACTCCCGTTACACGGGTGGTAGGGATTGTCCTATGTGGAGATTTGGGGGAAGGTGTACGTGATAGTGTAAGTCCTCATAGGCAATGATGCATGAAACCTGACCCTGGGAAAATTAAACACCAACTAGTAAAAAAATATGAAATGAAATAGAAAAAACAAAAAAAAAATGCTAATACAAATAAGAACCTTAATGGACTTTACACTTTGTATCACTTGAGGATGTTAAGGTTGCCCATGTCTTTCACTTAAGTCCTTAATTAACTTGCATGAATGATTCATTGGGCTAGGTTTGTGGACTGTATACATATATAGAGTCAGCCTGTAACATTACTGTGTCAAATGATCGACAAAAATAGGTCCAACGAGTCATGTTTCTAGATTGAAAAATGCATCAATGCTCGGATTTTGTGGGTATATCCGCTGAAAACCCTCAAGAGACACCACTCCTCTTTGGCGACAAGGTGGTTTAACGAATTGTTGCACGTGATAAGTGCAACCGCGATTCCTACGAAAGTGAGTTAGGATTTCCTCGTTTTTCGTATGTTTTCCTTTCTTTCATTTTTAGCTTTCTTTGTTTTGCTCGGGACTAGGAAAAGGTAAGTGTGGGGGTATTTGATTAGTAACATATCGTGCATCATATTCATACTATATATCCTTAATTTTACCCCAATATTATACTACTCGAGTGTTTGGTGTTATATTTTAGGTATCAGGTAAGAAAGAACAGAAGGGAAGAGAAAAAAAATTGAAACGCAAGACTTAAAATCAGCAAAATGGACATCTCGGTCATACACAATGACCCATCTGCAAGAGGGAAGGACTCAGACGTCAGCCTAAAGGGACCAAATAGAAAACCGAGAAACTCCTACCATCATGAGGAGTATTTTGGCAATTAGATTCGGGCCCAGACTCTAATAGCCAATCCGAGTGCACCCCACGTGAAGAATTGAAGCACTAAAGATGATATCCGAAAATAGGTCTGATCTGACAAAAAATGACCTCCAATTAACGGTCCTTTTTTCTCAGAATCTGACCAAGTTTCGCGTGAATATGGTTTATATGTTTATGTCTATTCTGAGAATGTTTCATTAGTCCCACATCGAGGGATTGTCCACAACTTCCTTTTTTCATGCCTACAAATAAAACTTTTCTTCTTCCTTTGTAAGATACTCATTGCTTGGTGGTCATTCTATCTACTTGGAGTAAAGCTTTAGAGCAAAACTCAAGTGGAGAAGAATGTTATTTGTAATGTGAGTCATGTAAATAAAATAATTCTTCCTAGTTTTGTTTTAATGTTGTTGTTTTTATTGCTTGCATGTTTAGCTTAATTTTCTTTTCTTTATCTTAGTATAATTAGTTATAAATGTCTTTCTTTCTTCATATAGTTTGTAGCTTAACGTGTAGTGAGTAGTTTCATCCCATTTTGGGGCTGGAGATGATGTTTATACCTGTAATTAATTATGAGAATGAATGTTATCTTATGCAATATGTGATGAATGTGAGTGCATGCTTGTTTGCTTAAAAGAGAATACTTAACTTGATGGGTTTTGCCATAATCATTAGGTACTTCCCATGCTTGTTTAGGTTCTTAATAATCAACTTGTTTATACTCATGTTAATTAACTAGGTTAGTGATTGGAATGATAGATTCTGCCACAACCATTAGGTATTTTCTATGCATGAAACACAACCTATCTTGTGCCTTTTTGAATGCATCATTCACCACCTTATTACATGTGTACATACACTCCACCCCTTGGGGATTTTTCTTCCTGAATTTCATCTTTCTTGTTTCTTAGTTGCTTAGTTTAGTTTTAGTTAGTGTTGTGCTTTCATCTTTCCCGTTTCTTAGTTGTTAGTTTAGTGTAATCAAATTCCTTCTTCCCTTTATTTTCCACTAGATTTCTAAAGAACTAGAGTTGACACACCTCCCTGTGGACTCGACCCGTACTTATCGCGTCTTCACTGATGTCATGCACTTGCGGTATATAACTGAATCAATCACGGTTTTAGCAAATTCATATGTTATAATATTGCGGATCACATTATGTCATGTAATATATTATCATATATAATGTCAAACATTATACCACATAAAATATACATATCTCATACAAATTAATTTGATATTCTAACCACGTCGTTATTATGACATATTGATTTTATTATTTTAGCACGTGTATATTATTTCATAACACATGAAATTTAATACATCATATAAAATATAAATCATATTTCTTGTTTCCCAATTTTGTGGTGTGACGTACAAGAGGATCTAAGTTATGTTAGCAATAATATTAAATATTTAATATCATAAACTATAAGTAGTATCTAGCTACACATTATAGTTACCCAAATAACAAAGATGTTTTGCTCACTGGAACTAAACACGATCCACTTAGTGATATGTAAAATATCACTTGTGTCTATCCCTAGCCTTATGATATTAAGAATGTTATATAAAGTAGAAATGTGTCATCTTTGTATTATATATTCATTTCTTGATCTCTTAAGATAATTATAAATATGAACTATACATAAGTTACATTGTGCACATTATACTTTGGTTTTATCAAGGGGCCCAGCAATATCATCACTCAAGTCAAGAGGGGCAATGATAATCTTTTGACATGTCATCTTTTCCAGCATAAATCATGTATAACCAACTAATACATTTATCACTATACGCAATTATAGCTTTTGATAATAATCAAATCATACACTCCTTATGTGAAAAAATATAGGTCTCATATCTTAGGATTCAAAGACACAATGAATCATTAATGACACAAACAAAATTTCATAATGTTCATTTGTTAGGTCAATTCAATATATGAAATAAACATTTTCTATTTCATATACTCATGTTGACAAATATTTGTAGAGCTACAATATCACTTTTAACCAACATGACAATCTTATCTCGATAATTAATGTCTCATGTTAATCACCATGATTGTGAATTACTTTTGATTCATGTAAATCATTATCTCCCAGAGCTCTACGGTTAAGGACCAAGTGTCTCTTCCATAACACTTCCAAAAGTTGAATACATTAATCAAGGAACAAATTGCTCAATACATTCAATTCATAATAAAAGACATATAAAGAAAATTAGAACACATTCCTTTCAAAAGTAGCAAAGAGTCCATGTATGCAAGCTGAAGAGTCCATGTATGCTTCAAACAATTGTCTTGATTGTGAAAGTTTCTCGTCCAATAAACTACAAGGGAGACAATGTCCCGTATGCTCAAGTAAGGTCACTGCACTTACTTTAAAAAATCAATGGTAAATTTGTCGTTTGGACTTTAGCTGGCGAGGACCGAGAGTTGCTGAAATCCATTGAAGTATGGTTGTCCTCTTAATTTTATATGAACGACATAATTGAAATAAGTTATTGTCGGCTTTTTGGCCTTAATCTATGTTTTGATGATTTAATCAACCTAATTTTAATTGTGATCATGTAGAGTAGCACACATGTTGCATTGCATATATATTGCTTTGTGCTAACCTCTACAGGTGATCAAGACTTAAGGAAGAAAGGAAATCAAGTCAAGACATGTGATCAAGCTCATTTGAAGACCTGTAATTTTTATTTCTTTGAGTCTTAGGAACTTTATGTAATTGAGCATACTTGAGATAAAAACTACTCAAACACACACTAGATTCCCTATAGAAGTCACACACGAAATTTCATATAATTTGGACTTCAATAGATCACCTAAACTTAGACCGAAAAACACTAAACCAAAACTGAACAGTCTCCCACATTCGGTCCACCGAAACACATATATCTTGTAAGTGTTTTTCTGCCCAAGTTCGGTCAACCGTCCGGACCTTTTTGGTCGACCGAGTTAACATATTTTTCCGACCGTTTATTTTGTCGGAAAAATATGTGTATCGGTCGACCGAGGACCTTGTTTGGTCGACCGAACTTAGAAGACTCAACAAACCAAAAGTCTCTGTATATTTTTGGTCAACCGTATTCCTTGTTTCGGTCGACCGAATATGATCTTGTTTATCAACCCCAAAGAGCCTGGTGTGAATCAGTCGAGCGAACCTATCTCGATGTTTGACTGATCACTTAAGTGTATCTAGATTATAGCCTTTGGCGGTCGACCATTATTTTACCGGTCGACCGAACCGAGTTCTATACTGCCAAACAATCGACCGAACAACCCGATCCGGTCGACCGAACTTACTCAGAATTGGGTCCTGTCAGTTTCTATTTTGTGTATCTTACACAATCTTTACCCAATTCATTCCCAACGGCTATAACTCTTTTGGAGCTTATAAATAGAGTTGTACAACATATTTTAACATAACTCTCCGACTACTATTTGTCCAATACATTAGAGAGAAAGCTCCAAACACTCCAAGCCTCAAACCTTCCACACTTTAGTCTTAAATCCTATTCTCACTCAAGTGTGCTCAAGATTAGAGAGTGTTGTTCCACTCAACCATTGTCAAAGAAGCAAGGGTCTTGGTGAAAGCACAAGACAAGAGTATAGACTTCGGTGAGAGCCCAAAGTATCCCTCTCGGATTGTGAGAGGAGGATCCAAACTCGGCGAGGGTTGTTCGTGAGTTTGAAGATTGTAAAGGTGTTCTCTCCCGGACCAGAACGGGGAGTGGTTAGTGAAGTCGTGAGCGGAGCTCGGTGGTCCAAGAGGAGCTTGCAAGAGAGGGCTAGGACCCGGGTGGGGTGCCGAACCTCTATAAAAATCCCCTGACTCCTTGTGGTTTGCATTTGTCTTTCCTTTACTTGGTTGTTTAGTTTTAAATTCCGCTGCATATCTTTGATCGTTTAAACAAGTAGGTAATTAGCTTAAAAGTGATTAGAATTGAGACCCTTACGATCCCACAGTTATGTCTTTGGTGTAAACATAGGTAAAAAAGACTTTTGAAATGTCTTAAGACACCTACGTTAACAATATCTTGGAATGACACCTGGTGAAACATATTGCAAAGCAATAGTCACTCCTATTGAGGAGGGTTTGCGTTTGAGCCTTGATTTACATCCTAAGACTATTGAGTAGAAGGCCAAAATAGATAGAGTTCCATACTCCAACATTGTGTGATGCCTTATGTACATTGTGTTGTACTCGGCTGGACATTTGTCATACTGTGTGCATGCTGAATTGCTGGATAATATTCTAAACCAAGCATGGAGGATTGGAAAATAGTCAAGAAAATTATGAGGTGTCTCAAAGATTTAAGAAACTACGTGTTGACTTACCAAGCTTGCATTGTCCTATTTACCATGAAAGTAAGTATGTGGCACTATGCTATGGTATAAGAAGTTGTCTGGTTGGGGAGGTTCTTATAGTACACTAGGCTGACACATAGATTTGTGGATCAATTCCTGTCTATTGTTATAGCTTTGCTGCCCTTCGTTAGGTTAAAGACACAAAGCACCATAGATGACCAAACACCTACAAGTAAAATGTTATTTTGTGAGAGACATTATAGAAAGAAGAGAAATTTTGTTGAAACATGTATCTACAAGTGGAATGGTAGTTGACCCACTTACCAAGGCAATAGCGAAGGGTTCATTTGTGTGTCATATGAAGTTCTTAGGCTTACGTAGACTGTGATGTATTCACATGTTTGACTTCTTGATAATTCGATCGAGTTTTTTCTTTTGACTATATTGTTGTGTCAATTATAGTTGTTTATTATTGTAGCATAATGCTTGATATGTCAATAGGCAGAAAAAATGGCTCATTCACACGAGCATTAGCCTCTGCCACTTGGATAGGGAGCAGAGATAAGAGAGATTATGAATGATCTTTTGTGAAGGATTAAGATCATTTCATAATCAACTACTCCTCTTGATTTGGAATCAAGATGAGATTCTCTATAGTGGACAGAATTCAAATGAATGGTCCCACGATTCGTGTAGGCTTTAGGAGATAAGTGTGAGCACTTTATGTGGCACTGGGTGATGGATATATGACGTTGTAGAAGAGATAATGAGGATGCCCGAGTTAGGCACAGAGGGGTGCAAAGAGACTAAGACCTCTACGATGTTTTTAAGGAGAGACATACATTATGTAGTGTATAGAATGCTCCATTGTAGCATGTATATCATACTACATGTGCTTAGAGATCACTTGGAAATGGAAGGATGGATCCCTACTTATTCACTACATGAGTCCAAGAATTAATTGTCATTGGTTTCTCTTGTGGAACTTTCAACGACATCATGAACCAAAAGGTTAACGTGGCTACTTATGGGATGTTACTTATGATCATGATTAGTTTTGTCTAAAGGGTCACTTTTTGATAAGGGTCAACTTTGTGTGTAGTGATGGACTAGAACGAAGGAAAGTGTTGGATTCAGCTGCACTGAAAGTGTCTACCGGTGTAAGTTGTATTGGATACAACAGGAAGTGCTTTAAGGACAAGATAATGGTATCTTTTAGGGATCGAGACATCTTTGATCTTGTGGGTCTATGTAAACTTGGGAACTGTGATATACACTAACTATTTGATTTTGTTTCTTTTTGAGATGATGCTACCATTCTCCCCTTCTGGTGAGGTTTGTAGTTTGGGACTCTCGATCGCAGATATATGACCAGTCGTGTGATCCATTTATCGTATGATTGTTTTGTTTAATTGTCTGGGACATTGAAATTCATACGAGATATATGACTGGAAATAAGAGGTGTGTATATAGATGTGATATGTATATATCTGTCAAGGACACATAGAGATGTGACAAGTTGTCAATATTGTTCCCCTTGTGTAAGTGGGAGATATTGATTTAATATGCCCAAGGGATACATGAGTACAAGGTGGTTACAAATCCTTGGTGTATATAAAAGAGGATTAGGGTTAATTCCTTGCTAGATGGTTATTGGGTCATGGATATGTTATTCATCTCAATGAGAGTTGACACCCAACCGGTGGGAAGACTCTTGCATCATGCATGTCGCTCCGATCCTATTCCGCTACATTCGTAAAGGTGGATCACGCGTAGGTATGATCTTCCCCACGCTACCTTTGTTTATTCCCAATAGTAACTAACTTCTAGTTTTATTGTAGATTTCTCTTCTTTTACTTTTATCATCTTAGTATGTTTGGTTTGATGGTGTGCAACTAAACCAAACCCTTAGGCGGTGGGGAATGATGATATTGGTGTTTGTATGTATGTTTATATAGCAGTAATGGGTTGGTCACCAAGTGTTTGTGGATTTCCTTCCACTAAACGGACATGGATCATGGACTATTAGTTAAACACCACCCACTCTCCAAGATTTGGAGGTAAACCTCTAACACTTGGGGACCTATAAACTAATCTAAATCACTATGTCATATGTGTGGTTCAAGTTGTCATTGGTCACTACCACTAGGCTAGGATTATCCTACTTTTTTTGTATGGTTTGCCTCCTATTAAAGATGTCATATTCAGTGACACAACATAGCATAAGACCGTGATAGGATAGATGATAATGAATAACTTTAATTTGTGTTTATATTGTGATGTTTGCTCTGATGTGCACTTAGAACTCCCACTTATGCATGACACACAAATCACACTAATCACTACCTTATGACATGTAATGAAACCCAATTCATCATTTCACTCCCTAATATCTAATCACTTAGCTATCGTTTGGCTGTTTGGTCAAAGAAATGTTTTCTGACCAAAAGCTCATCCTGTAGCAACTACCACCCAAGAACCCCTCTAACCAAGTTTCTCACGAGAAGTTGAAAAAAGTTGTGGGTGATGAGTGCTTCCTACTTCTCAAGGAAACGCCCAATAGGAAATAATGAAAGTTTTGCCCCCTCTCAACTCATTAAGTGCCTCGAACTTAAGATTGTGGATGCATATTGTATGAGGTAAGAAGTTGAAAAATCACATGCATGAAAATTCGATTAGTAGTACACATAAAGCAAAGTGCTATAAGAAGCATGGTCATGGTAAATTATTTGCAACTTTGGTCGAATTACTACAAATATTGGCGTATAAGTTCAAAACATAAACAAATTCAAAAGTAACTCAGAACATAATGAAATTCAAAGTAAACAAATTTTAAGGAATTCCTTATATTTTGGAAATGAAAAGGCAAAGCCATAGTTCATGGATGGTGGAAACAACAACATTAATAACATTTTCATATTAGGATTTTCTGTAAAGACCCTAACCCTCATTAGGGAGCTAAGTGGAGTTTAAGAGGAGGTCTGCATGGGAATTTGGGAGGTGTGGTGGAGGTAACGTGATGGATGGTGGGGGTGTTGGAAGTATGGGTGAAGTGATGGGCGGTAGGGGGAGAGGTATGGTGAGGGTGTAAGGTTGGTTTTTGAAGAGGAAGGAAGCTCTCTCTCTCTCACTCTCACGCTTCTCTCTTCTCTTCCCTCATCTCTCCCTCTCCTTTGCTGATCTTGAAGGGTTGTGTGTTGCCGGAGGTGATGTGGAGGCGGCTTTCGGTGGTGGAGTGAGTCGGAAGAACGATGCAGTGGTGGGATCAAAGTGGGCGAGACGTGCAAGCAAGCGTGTTGTCGACCAACGGTCGACCGTTGCCATCGGGTGGTCGACCGGTTTAGTGTGTTGCACGACTTTAACCAACATCGGTCGAACGACGCCTTGTGGTGGTCGACTGGTTGTGCATGTGCTGGTGGGTCGGAGGATTGTCTGGGAGCTTTCGGTCAAACGGGACCCCTGAGCCGTTCTACCGTTGCTTCGTGTTTCGCTTGGACCGGACGTTGACCATCCAAACGGTCGACCGTTCCTGACATTTGGTCCGACCGGAACTTAAGTGAACTTATTTGTATTATATGTTTATTCGACCGATTGTGCTATCTTGTTCGACCGATAGATGACCTAGACTGCTAGGACTCCCCTGGTAGTTTTCGGTCGACCGGGACCCCTGAGTTGGTCGACCGATTTGACTTTTATGATTTTGACCAGACTTTGGATTTTGACAACGTTCGGTCGACCTGTTTTAGACTTTGGTTCGACCTTTGGAAATTAGGTGATACGCAGAGAGTTCGACCGTTACAGACTTTTGGTCGACCGAACCCCATGGAACAGTCGACCGGATTGCCTTTTCCGGTCGATCGTTTGTGCGCAGAACCCGATTTTCAGTCCTTGTGATGTGCCAACTCTGTTCACAGAAACTTGTGTCCTCACCGAGTGCGTGAGCCAGGAGGTGACGGTGGGTGCGTGATCATGCCTACCCTGGGACCGCCGAGTGGGAGAGTGTGGGTACTTGGGACAAGCCATCTCAATTGATGGACTATGGCGGGATGTTTTGGTTGTTTGACTCTCTGTAGAGTAGTAGACCTGAGGGATCACGGATCTCATTGCTTTCAGTGGGCACACAACTGTCGTTGGGTGAAGTGACTACCGGGGTTGGTGTCTGCACATGGAACTCGATGACCCCACGGACTTTGGTTCGGATCTATCGTTTGTATGGCCCTCTGTGTGGCGGATAGGTTCGACTGGCCTTGATAGGCAGTGATTGCAGGAGCTCGTGCGGCATGTGTGGCGGCGGGAGGGCCCCCATGTTAGGATCTATGGCCCTCTAATCGATGGATAAATGCGGAATTAAAAATAATTATCGAAGGATTAAGGAAGAGACAATTGCAAACCACAAAAATGATGACGCTGGAGTTTAGAGAGGTTCGGCACCCACACCCGGGTCCTAGTCCTCCTCGCAAGCCTCGCTCGATCCCCCAAGCCTCGCTTACGACTCCATAACCGATCTCCCTTCCGGGCCAAGATCAACGTCGTTTACAACACCGAGCCTCGCGAACAATCCTCGTCTCGCTCGTGTCTCCTCTCACAATCCGAGAGGGAGCTTCCTAGAAGCTTTTACAACTCTTTGATTCTTTGATGTGGAAGTTGAATCACACTCTAACTAACACTCTATACTTGAGCACACTTGGATATGATATTGAATTGGATATGCAAGTGGTGAAGTTTAGGCTTGAGTGTTGTGGATTGAGAGCTTGAAGATGGAGAGGATTTGGCTTTGAGTATTGGATAGATAGGAAGTGTTCAAGATGTTCAAAGCAACCAAATGAGGTCTTATTTATAAGCCTTCAAGCTCATATAGCCGTTTGGGAGTTGGTGGGGGAATGTACCAATGAGAAAGCAAGATGTGACTTAAGCTCGGCCAGAAATCGAGACAGATTCGGTCGACCGTTATCCACACGGTAGTCCGAAACATTGGTCTGAACTAAGAACTCGGTTGACCGATTAGGTATCGGATCACCGTTCACCAACCTCCAGTAGCTTTTATCTATTTAGCCCTAATTAAATTCGGTTCACCGAAGTCCATTCGGTTCACCGCTCCAAGGTAGACAGTAGAATTGATTGGGCTCTTATCTACTCAAGTTCGGTTGACCGTGTATACTTTGGTAGACCGAAGTAGCGCAAGTATTCCGCTGACAATGCGTGGGAAATTGTTTAACAGTCAAGTGTCATGTTTAAATAGTCGTTGGACTCCTAAAGCCAATATGGATTCGGTAGACCGAAGTGTGTGCTGTCATCCGAAGTGGGTCAAGTTAATTGGGATCTAGGGTCTTGATTTGAATGAGACCGTTGAAGAAAAGTCCAAAACCGATCCAGGGCTATTCGGTCGACCGAAGGTGGTTCGGTCTTCCGTTGGGGCAATTCCAGAGAACACCTAAGTTTCACTGTTGGGAAGTATTCGGCTATCCGATAGGTATTTGGTTGACCGAACTAGGTAGAGTTCGGTTAACCGAAATAGGTTCGGTTTACCGAGAAATAACGGGACAGAATCCTAGTGCTCAAGTTTACATAAAACATTATGGACTCAATAAATATAAAAGTTACATGTCTTGGTCCAAAGCTTTGATTACAAGTCTTAAGTCTTGATGTCCTTGTCCCAATGCTCATTTCCTTGATTGTCTTGATCAACCTATTAAGATGATTGCAAATATACAAGCATATATGCAATGCATGTAATCGTGTTTGCTCACTTTGATTGATTAGGTTGATTGATTAAGATTAGTTTAATTAATCATCAAAATTAATATAAATTAAGGTCAAGAAGCCAACACGTCGTGCGACCTGTGTGGCGGTAGGGAGGATCGCGCGTGGCCTGAGTGGTAGCGGCGATGGACTACTGATGATGAGTTCCGGCAGGTAGCTCGATTGGGCACCTATCGAGTGAGATATTGTGCGGTCTGTGTGGTGGCGGTGATGGACCGACCTGAGCGACGGCTCCGTCAGTGAGGTGGTGGACCACGATGTTTTCAGATCTGATTCTACCTGCGTTGAAGTGTGAACGCCTCCTCATCGATTACTTTGGCTTGTATAGCCGTGTATGAGGATGTGTTGATTACTGTCCGCTAGACCTTGTGTGCCTACGGTAGGTCTCCACAAAGACCCGATGTTTGTGGACCGTGTGGCTTGTGTGACGCCGACGATGTTGTGGACCGTGCGGCCTGTGTGACAGCGGTGATGTTGTGGACCGTAGGGCCTGTGTGGAAGCGGGAATAATTGCAGGACGGATGTCTAATTTTAACCTTGGATGGAATGATGTTGTTTTATTGCTTTGTATTTCATGTCATGCTATACTAGTATGATATGGCATATAGGTGAGCTTGTCATACGGGATTTCCTTATGGAAATTCAAGCATTGTTGTAGGTTCCAGCGGGTGGTAACCAAGGGAGATTGCACTTTGGGACTGAATCATGTTGTCTGCCTATTTTAGGTTGTTGTGATTACATGTATTATGTATTTCGTATTCTGATGTAATCACTCTTGACAAACTCTTATGTAATGTCCCCACTCTTGATGGTCTTTATCCTTGTGTTTCCTTTGATTTTAAAAAGTTTAAATTTTCCGTTGTTCGGGGATGTTACATTTTCAAACTCCATACTTTATAGAAAACAAAAATGAAAATATTTTATCCTAATCTCTCACATCAATATTGAAATGGGTACATCAGTAAACAAGAATCGGGGAAATCAATTGAATCTACATTCGGGAAATATCGAACCGAAACCTCTGTTTGTCGGACTTCGATTGTTGGGCAACTCCATGTTCGTCGGCCACCTGGAGCCAAGCCTACCAAGCCCAAACTAAAGCTCCACCACCACGATTACAAAGGAGACCCAACTGAAGGACAGGTGAGGCCGATGGGGGAAGGGTTGAAGGTTAGAGCTTGTGCAAGGTTAAGGGTGAGGCGATGGATACTGTTGTGTTCAATGATGGTAAATAATGAGCTATTAAAATAGTCCAAAATATTATTACTAATTTTTCAATGGCATATCGGTAAATACTTGAACATAATATGCGTTGAAAAGTGTGGGCAAAGTTGAAACAAACTTCGGGACATATCCAATCATCAAGCAAAAGAATGGGGTCAGGATGAACTTACAATGCCATGTGAACAGGAAAAGTCAGAGGAAGCATTGAGAAGCTCACTAATGGAGCTTTATTTCCCATGTTAAAAGAACCCTCGAAGAGCGTGTGATTGTAGTCAATCCAGATTTCATGTTTTTTGTTTGAATGCTCCTCTGGGCTTTTTCTAGCTTCTGGGCCAACGTAAAGCAACTAAAAGCTATAAAGATCTGCATCCAAATCGGAGCTTAGTCGTAGTTTTGTTGCGATAATAGTTAATTTAGTCAGTGTGTAGTTTTAGCTTACTGGTCACTTTTTCTCTCCCTCGTTTCAAACTCGCATATCACATAACACAAAAGTCCCTTGAATACGCTTTCTATTGGATTAATCTAGGATTAATAAGATATTTGCCCAAAGCACTGACACCCACCCTAGCCGCCACCTTCTCTCTCTCCCATTTCGTCCCTCCACCTCCACCAAGCTCATTCCGTGGACTCTTGGGTTGTGGACTCGCACTCCTTCTCCAAGAGAGTAGGAGACCGACCGGTGAAAATGATTCCGTAAGGTGACCTCCGATCTTCCTTCCGCTGCCACAGGTTCTCTCCAAGAAAGGTACTCCTGAACCTGTAGAATCGTTGTTTGCTAACACTTTCCCTGTGGATCAACCCACACTTGTCGGGGCGCTACAATGCGACGGTGCACTTGTTCTTTTAACTTTCAACAAGTTTTAGCACCATTTTCGGATAGTTGGTTTGTCAAGACCTTGTTTTAACATTTCATTCAGTTTCATCTTTTCTTTTTAGTCTTGTTGTGTTATAGGGAACCTACTTGATACAAGGAAAAGTTTGTATAAAAGTTGAGTTTATTTAACCAAAAATGACCATTTAAGACAACCCTAATTGAAGACTATTCCAATTGATCTTGTTAATCCAAATATGTGTCAAATCTTGTTAATTCGATTGGAGCGTAATGGTCCCAAAATCTTCAATTGCCAGCTCGTCGATGACAACTTAATTTTCATTAAACCATCAATACAATCAGTTATAAATCTGAAAAGGATCCTAAGGCTATTTGGTATCTGCCCTAGCTTAAAAATATACTTTAATAAGAGTTCCTTGGCATGCTTTGGGGTCTACGAGGAATTAAGTTAATTAACCACTCAATTCCAAACCATCCTGGGCTGCAAAACTCTACAACTCCCATCTTCCTATCTCGGCTTACCTTTGTCACATAAGGGTCTAAAATTCAACGATTGGACCCCAATCCTCAAAACAAACTCAATCAGAAGGTTGAAAAGGGAGCTACCTTTCTTGGCAATTCCTCCCCCCCCCCTTCGAAACGAAGGTCCTAGACACTTACATGAGAGAACCCAAACATTAAATTAATAATTAATTAAGACATAGGTTATCAATTGGGGTTTGGTGTCTTAGGTGGAAGATAGAGGTGTTTAGGTGGAAGGTGAGGTGTTTGTATGAGAAGGAAGTGGAAAGGCAATTATCCTGGCCTTGCACACGTGTTTGGTGAGAAGAGAAAGTTGTGAACTAGTGAAAGATTGTAGGAGGCTATAAAAGGAGTAGTTGTTAGGACCCTAACCCTGTTTAGGGTTTAATGGGTGATTAAGGAGGTATGGTGGGGCTTGACTTTTGTGGTGAGAGAGAGAGAGGTGATGGCGTAGGGGAATGGGCTGGGTGTGTAGGGGTGTGGTGAGGAGGTCGTGCACTGTAGCGGCGAGGGGTTTTTAAGGGTGCAATTCCTTTCTCTTCCTCTTTTCTTCTCCTTCCATTCTCTTCACTCCCTTCATCTCTTTCCAGTCGAGGCTCCAGCTGAGGAGTCGATCAGAGGAGGCGAGGACGTCGTGCGGGAGGAGGTCACACGTCCGGAGGAGGAGGGGCACGTGCTCGAGGTCTACCGGAGGCGACGTGCGTGAGCGAGCTCCGGCGGTTTGTCGTCGTTGGTTGAGGTATGCCGTCTCATTAGTGTGGTTTTCTTGCGCCCCAAGCGTGGGGGAGGTGTTGGTCGGTCGGGGAGGGGTCGGAGACCTCTCCGGCGGCGAGTTTCTTCGTAAAACCTCGGCTGGCGCGAGGTTGAAGACGACCAACGGTCGACCGGTCCCTTCGGGCGGTCGACCGAATGTAGTGTTTTTGCCCGACTTTAACCTTCACCGGTCGGACGATGCCGTTTGGCGGTCGACCGGTAGTGCGTATTTGCTGGTGAGTTGGGACTGCCTGTTGTGTTTCGGTCGACCGCGGTCTTGTGTTCGGTCGACCGGAACTTAAGTGTACTGGATTTTATTGCATGCTTGTTCGACCGATTGTTGGTTGCGTTCGACCGTTTATGACATAGAATTGCTAGGTTGACCCTGTAGGATTTCGGTCGACCGGGACCCCTGAGTCGGTCGACCGATAGATCCGATTTTTGATGTTGACCAGACTCCGGATTTTGACCTCGTTCGGTCGACCGGTTTTAGACCTTTGTTCGACCGTTGGGGGGTTCTGTTTTGAGCGCAGCGGTAGACCGTCTTAGGAGTACGGTTGACCGATTCCTTTCTGGAACCGGTCGACCGAATCACCTCTTCCGGTCGACCGTTTGGGCCCAGGACAGAATTCCTGGTTCCCTTTTTGAACGCCAACTTTGTCCACGGAAACCCGTGTCCTCGCCTTGTGCGTGAGCCGGGAGGTGACGGTGGGCGCGTGATGCGTGCCTGCCCAGGGACCGTCGTTGGGAAGAGTGTGGGTGTTCGGGACGCATCACCTCCGTGTATGGACGGTGACCAGAGATGGATTTTTGGGCACTTTGTAGTATAGCAGGCCTGAGGGATCGCGGATCCCAGTGTTGATGTTGTGCGGGCACGCAACTGGCGTTGGGTGAGGTGACTACCGGCCCACGGGCTACGGAGGTCGCTGCCCTGCTTTTATAGCGGCGCGGTTGGTGTTTGCGGCTCGAGGAGCCTGATGACCTGGCAGACTTCGGTCTGGACCGTCCGATGTTGTGCCGGACGTTGTGATGGGCCACCGAGGTTGTGCCGGTGATGCCGCCGAGGTTGTGCCGGCGATGATGATTGTTGGGCCGAGGTTGTTCTGGCTATGTTCTTTTCCTCGGCTGGGCACCTACCGAGATGTTGTTGTTATACCTTCCGGGCGACGGCCCCGTTGGTCCCTGTGGTTCCGACCACTGAGATTTGCAGATCTGTATTTTATCGGCGCGCAGGCGTGGCAGAGGCTCCCTGCCGAACCCTTGAGTAGTGTAGCTGCGTGTGGGGGTGCGATGTCGCGTGCTGTAAGGCTGCATGTGCCTGCAGTAGGTCTCCCCGGGAGACTTGTTGTTGACTGTCGGACTGATGTCCTGTTTTACCCTTCGGGGGAACTGTTTTCCATTTCTGTCGATGCCATGACATGATACTAGTATGATAGGTTCATTGTGTAATGCATGCATATATAGGTGAGTTGGCATACGGGGTTTCCTTCTGGAAACTCAGGCATTGTTGTTGCATCTTTTTCAGGACCGCAGTAGGTCCAGTGGGGAGGTGATCGGCGGGCGCGCGCATTTCGAGTCGGATCCTCTAGTCGGACCACTGAGGTCAACATGATTACGTTTATCTTCCTTTGTCGTTTTGTTGTAATCATGTATTCATTTGGCAAACTCTGATGTATTCTGGTGCACCGCTATTTGTTTATGAGAAGTAACAGTCCCGCCTTTGATTATTGTGCTCTCTGTCTTAATTATGAATTTTTAAATTTTCCGCCGTATCGGGATGTTACAACTTGGTATCAGAGCGGTCGATTCCTATGCGGTTCCCAATGAAATCACCCTTGTAGTAATAGGACGAATGCATTTTATCTTTTAGCATGCATACATGGCTGAAGTTGTGATTGTTTCTCTTATCAGATGGCACCTAGGCATGTGAGGAGTTCTCCACGCGATCGTGATCCCAGTGACGACACTTCTGGTGCTCATTGGGACAGGTTGGGCGAGTTTCTGGAGCGTCAGGCAGCTCAGAGCGCCCAGGGCGGAGTGGGAGCTGAGCACGATCGGTTCATGCGTCAGCACCCACCGACTTTTGATGGCAGGAGGGCCCTAGAGGTTGCGGAGGACTAGATCTTCCAGATGGAGAAGATCTTCCGCGCTATTGGAGTAGCACCTGAGAGGATGGTGGAGCTGGCCACCTATGTGTTCGATGGCGAGGCTGCCAACTGGTGGAGGTCCACGTCCACGGTGTTGTTCGATGATCGTGTGGATGTGAGCTGGGAGGAGTTCTTGGAGGTGTTCCACGAGAAATACTTCCCCCAGCATGTCACGGATCAGAAGAGGGAGGAGTTCATGTCGCTGGAGCAGAGGGAGATGACTCTGGCGAGCTACATCAGCAGGTTCAACGCCTTGGAGCGTTATTGCCCAGAGATCTGCGTGACCCCAGAGCAGCGGGCGAGGAAGTTCGTGAAGGGACTGAGGCAGCCGCTTCGTTCTCGGGTGATCAACAGCATGTCGCGGACCCTTGCAGATGCGGTGAAGCATGCTACGATCATCGAGCAGGACCAGAGGGAGTGTATTCAGAAGGTGCCAGTGAGCACCGGAAGCAGAGTAGCTGGTCGTGTGGCAGGAAACCCGGGCAAGAGTCCCAGGTTCGATGGAGGAGGAGCACGTCAGTCTGGAGCGTGCACTTACTGCGGGAGGTTCCATCCAGGACAGGAGTGTCCCCGTCGGACTGGAGCGTGTATGGGTTGCGGTCAGATGGGGCATTTCGTCCGTGATTGTCCTCAGAGGCAGGGAGAGCTGAGCAGGAGGCCAGGACCACCGGCAGTAGGCAGAGGCGGAGGCAGCCGATCAGTTGTTTCACCGGGCCTGGCCAGGAAGACCGGGCGAGTCTTCACTATTCAGGCTGAGGAGGCGAGGGACTCCAACACCGTCGTGGAATGTACGCTTTCAGTTTCTGGTTCAGTAGCTCGGGTGTTGTTTGATTGTGGCGCCACTCACTCCTTCATTTCGGAGAAGTTTGCTGGCGAGTTGGGTCGGACCCCTGTGCTGCTGACTGATGTTTTGGAGGTCAGCACGCCCATGGGTGAGGTGGGCACTGTGGGGAGCTTTTTCCCCGGCACCACAGTTGCTTCGGGAGACCACGATTTTCCGGCAGATCTGGTCTTGTTACCGATGGTGGACTTCGACGTCATACTGGGGATGGACTGGCTGTCACAGTACGACGTGCGGGTCTTTTGCCGTGAGAAGAAGATCCTGATTCCGATGGAGGGCTTGCCAGATGTTCTGATCAGAGGTGCGAGGAGCAGAGGGGGTCGTCTGATTGTGTCTGTGGTTAAGGCACAGAGACTGATACAGCAGGGATGCAGAGCGTTTGTGGCCACACTGGTAGTTCCTGATCCTGAGACGATGAGGCTGGAGGACATAGAGATTGTGCAGGAGTTTCCAGATGTGTTTCCAGCAGAGATTCCAGCGTTACCGCCGCACCGAGAGATCGAGTTCGGCATCGAGTTGGTAGCGGGTACGACACCTCAGTCGAAGGCACCGTATCGTATGGCACCTGCTGAGTTGACAGAGCTGACGAAGCAGTTGCAGGAGTTGATGGAGTCCAGGTTCATTCGACCGAGTGTTTCTCCATGGGGAGCGCCTGTGCTCTTCGTGAAGAAGAAGGATGGGTCGTTGCGGATGTGCATCGACTACAGGATGCTGAATAAGGTAACCGTTCGGAACCGGTACCCCTTGCCCAGGATTGATGATTTGTTCGAACAGTTGCAGACGGCGAGAGTATTCTCGAAGATCGATCTGCGTTCGGGTTATCACCAGTTGCGGATCAGGGAGGCAGATGTTCAGAAGACAGTCTTCAGGACGCGGTACGGCCACTACGAGTTCTTGGTGATGCCATTTGGACTGACGAATGCACCTGCAGCATTCATGGATCTGATGAATATGACCTTCCAGCCGTACCTCGATAGATTTGTCGTTGTATTCGTAGATGACATATTGGTATACTCGCCTGACAGGGAGCAGCATCGAGAGCACCTGAGGATTGTGCTTGGCATCTTGAGGGATCAGTAGCTTTATGCCAAGTACACGAAGTGTGAGTTTTGGTTGGATCAGGTGGCTTTTCTGGGGCATATTGTGTCAGCAGATGGGATTTCGGTGGATCCGGCGAAGGTCGAGGCAGTGACTCAGTGGAGAGCCCCGACAAGCGTGACGGAGATCAGGAGTTTTGTGGGACTGGCAGGGTATTACAGACGGTTCATTCAGGATTTCTCCAGACTTGCATCGCCGCTGACAGCGTTGACGCAGAAAGGCGTCAAGTTCGTTTGGTCCCAGAAGTGCGAGGACAGCTTCCAGGAGCTGAAGAGGTGATTGACGACAGCACCTATTCTGACGCTACCGAGTGGCAGTGGAGGCTATGTGATATACAGCGATGCATCAGGGATGGGCTTGGGTTGTGTTCTGATGCAGCATGGGAAGGTGGTCGCGTACGCTTCGAGGCAGCTGAAGGTGCACAAGAAGAACTACCCTACTCATGATCTGGAGTTGGCGGCGGTAGTTCATGCGTTGAAGACCTGGCGGCACTATCTGTATGGCGAGCAGTTCGATGTCTTCACCGATCATCAGGGTCTGAAGTATCTGTTCTCGCAGAAGGAGCTGAATATGAGGCAACGCAGATGGCTTGAGTTCATTAAGGACTACAACTTCACCATTTCCTATCATCCGGGGAAGGCGAATTCAGTTGCAGACGCACTGAGCAGGAAGGTGGAGGTTTCTGTTGCGAGTCTGTGCATCCAGGAGTGGAGGCTACTCGAGGCTTTGTCAGAGTGGAGACCGTTCACAGAGGGTACAGAGGGAGCAGTGATTGCTGGGCTTTGGGTGGAGCCGCAGACTGTCTCACGGTTGGTTCAGGCTCAGCAGGGGGATGATGAGTTAGCTAGTCTGCTAAAGTTAGCTTCCAGAGATGGATCAGATTTCAGTGTGGGGGTTGATGGTGGTCTGAGGTTCAGGAGTCGGATCTCGGTGCCGAAGTTTGATGGGCTGAGAGATGACATCATGGAGGAGGCACACAGAGATAGATACACCATTCATCCGGGGAGCACGAAGATGTATAAGGACCTGCAGCGGAACTTCTGGTGGAAGGGCATGAAGAGGGACATTGCAGAGTTCGTGGAGCGATGCTTGGTCTGTCGGCAGGTGAAGATTGAGCATCAGAGGCCAGCAGGACCGATGCAGTGTATTGAGCTTCCTGAGTGGAAGTGGGAGCACGTGACTATGGATTTTGTCACGGGACTGCCGAAGACGAGGAGATTCCACGACGCGATTTGGGTGATAGTCGATCGACTGACCAAGTCGGCGCACTTCTTAGCGATCAGGACCACGTTGCCTTTGGAGGGTCTGGCTAAGTTGTACGTGGAGGAGATAGTCAGGTTGCATGGAGTGCCAGTGAGCATCATCTCCGATCGAGATCCTCGATTCACTTCCAGATTTTAGGGGAGTCTGCAGCAGGCTTTGGGGACGCGTCTGAGGTTCAGTACAGCGTTTCATCCGCAGACCGATGGTCAGTCAGAGAGGACGATTCAGACCTTGGAGGATATGCTGAGATCATGCACACTGGATTGGGCAGGGCACTGGGATGAGAACTTGCCGCTGATAGAGTTCGCCTACAACAACAGCTACCACTCGAGTATTGGCATGGCACCGTACGAGGCGTTGTACGGGAGGCCTTGCAGATCGCCGGTATGCTGGAGTGATGTGGGCGAGAGGCAGTTAGTGGGGCCAGAGATCGTGCAGATGTATGCAGAGAAGGTGGATGTGATCAGGAGGAGACTGGCAACAGCACAGAGCAGGCAGAAGAGTTATGTTGATCGACGCAGACGGGTGTTGAGTTTCGAGGTGGGCGATCATGTGTTTCTGAAGATTTCCCCAGCCAGAGGCGTGATGAGGTTTGGGAAGAAGGGGAAGCTCAGTCCGAGATATGTTGGACCGTTTGAGATCCTCGACCGAGTTGGAGAGGTTGCCTACCGGATTGCATTGCCGCCGCAGTTTTCGGGTCTTCACAACGTCTTCCATGTATCGATGCTGAGGAAGTACGTTGCAGATCCAGCTCACGTTATTGAGATAGCAGTGCTAGAGATTCAGCAGGACTTGTCGCTCGAGGAGAGACCAGTGGAGATAGTCGATCGCATGGATCACCAGCTCAGGAGGAGGACCATCCCGATGGTGAAGGTCAGGTGGCAGCATCACAGCGAGCGCGAGGCCACTTGGGAGATCGAGGAGGATGTCAGAAGGCAGTATCCAGAGCTTTTCGGTGAGTCTTAGCTTTGATTTCGGGATGAAATCCTTTTAAGTTGGGTGGATTGTTAGGACCCTAACCCGGTTTAGGGTTTAATAGGTGATTAAGGAGGTATGGTGGGGCTTGACTTTTGTTGTGAGAGAGAGAGAGGTGATGGCGTAGGGGAATGGGCTGGGTGTGTAGGGGTGTGGTGAGGAGGTCGTGCACTGTAGCGGCGAGGGGTTTTTAAGGGTGCAATTCCTTTCTCTTCCTCTTTTCTTCTCCTTCCATTCTCTTCACTCCCTTCATCTCTTTCCAGTCGAGGCTCCAGCTGAGGAGTCGATCAGAGGAGGTGAGGACGTCGTGCGGGAGGAGGTCAGACGTCCGGAGGAGGAGGGGCGCATGCTCGAGGTCTACCGGAGGCGACGTGCGTGAGCGAGCTCCGGCGGTTCGTCGTCGTTGGTTGAGGTATGTCGTCTCATTAGTGTGGTTTTCTTGCTCCCCAAGCGTGGGGGAGGTGTTGGTCGGTCGGGGAGGGGTCGGAGACCTCTCCGGCGGCGAGTTTCTTCGTAAAACCTCGGCTGGCGCGAGGTTGAAGACGACCAACGGTCGACCGGTCCCTTCGGGCGGTCGACCGAATGTAGTGTTTTTGCCCGACTTTAACCTTCACCGGTCGGACGATGCCGTTTGGCGGTCGACCGGTAGTGCGTATTTGCTGGTGAGTTGGGACTGCCTGTTGTGTTTCGGTCGATCGGGGTCTTGTGTTCGGTCGACCGGAACTTAAGTGTACTGGATTTTATTGCATGCTTGTTCGACCGATTGTTGGTTGCGTTCGACCGTTTATGACATAGAATTGCTAGGTTGACCCTGTAGGATTTCGGTCGACCGGGACCCCTGAGTCGGTCGACCGATAGATCCGATTTTTGATGTTGACCAGACTCCGGATTTTGACCTCGTTCGGTTGACCGGTTTTTGACCTTTGTTCGACCGTTGGGGGGTTCTGTTTTGAGCGCACCAGTAGACCGTTTTAGGAGTACGGTTGACCGATTCCTTTCTGGAACCGGTCGACCGAATCACCTCTTCCGGTCGACCGTTTGGGCCCAGGACAGAATTCCTGGTTCCCTTTTTGAACGCCAACTTTGTCCACGGAAACCCGTGTCCTCGCCTTGTGCGTGAGCCGGGAGGTGACGGTGGGCGCGTGATGCGTGCCTGCCCAGGGACCGCCGTTGGGAAGAGTGTGGGTGTTCGGGACGCGTCACCTCCGTGTATGGACCGTGACCTGAGATGGATTTTTGGGCACTTTGTAGTATAGCAGGCCTGAGGGATCGTGGATCCCAGTGTTGATGTTGTGCGGGCACGCAACTGGCGTTGGGTGAGGTGACTACCGGCCCACGGGCTACGGAGGTCGCTGCCCTGCTTTTATAGCGGCGCGGTTGGTGTTTGCGGCTCGAGGAGCCTGATGACCTGGCAGACTTCGGTCTGGACCGTCCTATGTTGTGCCGGACGTTGTGATGGGCCACCGAGGCTGTGCCGGTGATGCCGCCGAGGTTGTGCCGGCGATGATGATTGGTGGGCCGAGGTTGTTCCGGCTATGTTGTTTTCCTCGGCTGGGCACCTACCGAGATGTTGTTGTTATACCTTCCGGGCGACGGCCCCGTTGGTCCATGTGGCTCCGACCACTGAGATTTGCAGATCTGTATTCTATCGGCGCGCAGGCGTGACAGAGGCTCCCTGCCGAACCCTTGAGTAGTGTAGCTGCGTGTGGGGGGTGCGATGTCGCGTGCTATAAGGCTGCATGTGCCTGGAGTAGGTCTCCTCGGGAGACTCGTTGTTGACTGTCGGACTGATGTCCTGTTTTACCCTTCGGGGGAACTGGTTTCCATTTCTGTCGATGCCATGACATGCTACTAGTATGATAGGTTCATTGTGTAATGCATGCATATATAGGTGAGTTGGCATACGGGGTTTCCTTCTGGAAACTCAGGCATTGTTGTTGCATCTTTTTCAGGACCGCAGTAGGTCCAGTGGGGTGGTGATCGGCGGGCGCGCGCATTTGGAGTCGGATCCTCTAGTCGGACCACTGAGGTCAACATGATTACGTTTATCTTCCTTTGTCGTTTTGTTGTAATCATGTATTCATTTGGCAAACTCTGATGTATTCTGGTGCACTGCTATTTGTTTATGAGAAGTAACTGTCTCGCCTTTGATTATTGTGCTCTCTGTCTTAATTATGAATTTTTAAATTTTCCGCCATATCGGGATGTTACAGTAGTAATAGGGAGGAGAAAGGAGTTTTGTTGTTTTAAAAGAAAGTGTGTTGAGAGGTGAGGCTTTGGAGAAGAAGGCGGAAGGAGTTTTGGATTCTGTCGAAGCCGAGTTCGCCATTTCGTCGAAGAAAGCTCGTTGACGTGGAATCGATCGTCATTGTTCTTCTGAAGCTTTTTCAAGATTCCAAGGTATGCCAAGCCTTGCTTTTATGCTCACCTAAGCTTGTGTGAGTGTTTGAGTGTTCGACGGTAGGCCGAATGGCTCGTCGGAATAGTGCAGCAGAATTTCTACTTTGTTCGGTCAACGGTGCTTGATTTCGGTCGACTGGTCGTAGTGTAAATTTGGGCGTTCTTTCTCGCACCGGTCGAACGATACCTTGGGTGGTCGACCGGTTGTACATTCTGAGCGAGAAGATGAAGACCCTGCGTGTTTTTGGTCGATCAGGGCCCATTTGGCGTTCGACCGAATGCACTGGTGTAAGTCGGTTGGGGGCGTTGACCATCTAAACGGTCAACTGCCTTGTTGACCAGTTCGACCGATTGCACTGTAGTAAGTCGGTTGGAGCCTAGACCTTCTAAACGGTCGACCGCTCATTGATTTTGTTCGACTGACGATTTAAGATAACTTGAGTGAGGTTCGATCGATTCATATTTCGGTCGACCGGTGATGACTTAGAGTAATGTTGAAGTCCATGATGTTTTTCGGTCGACCGGAATCCCATTGTCGTTCGACCATTGCGAATGTGTTATTTAATATTATTTTGTGGCGTAGACATTCTAAACAGTCGACCTTCCAGAGACTTTTGTTCGACCGTTTGATGTTTGTTTGATTCAACCGTTTGATTGTCGGTTGAACCAATTACCAGTTTTAACGACCCACCGGTCGACCGATAGAGCCCAGTAATTGCATTGTTTATTTATGAGCTCGTTTGTGTGTGGATTACATTTACTGCTTATGTTCCCATGATTTGACATGTGCATTGAGACCTAGGTAGTAGACTTGTGGGATCATATTTCCCCTTTGCATGATCTATATGATATGGGTCTACGGAGCATGATGATTGTCAGCCTGTGTGGCGACAAAGATGATTGTCGACCTGTGTGGCAACATAGATGACCTTAGCCTTTGTGGCGAAGGAGATGACCTTAGCCTGTATGGTGACGGAGATGACTGTTAGCCCTTGCGCAACAGAGTTTTGTGCCTTAGCATGTGTGGCGACGGAGATGACCGACCGATGTTGTTCCGGCGGATGTGCTCGACCGATGTTCCAGCGAGTATGATCGTCCAGCTGTGGCACGACTGGCGAGTATGACCGACCAGAGTGACGACTCTGGCGGATTGTGGTCTTCGACCACTGATCAGCTCTGATGATGACTCGGAAGTACGTGCAAACCTCACTGAAGCCATATGACTTGTGTAGTTGCGAGTGGAGGTGTGTCGCGTACTTTCCGTACGACCGCATGTTCCTGCGGTGGGTATCTACGGATGTCCAAAACTAGACGTATGACTAATGAACCCCGGTTGGGGAAATGACTGTTATGACTTATGACCTGATGACCCGGTTGGGGAATGTTTTGTTATGATTTATGTTGCCATAATACTAGTATGATAGGTCACCTATTGCATGTGCATGTAGGTCGGTTTGGCATACGGGGTTTCCTTATGGAAACTCACGGCATTGTTGTTTTATTTCAGGTTCCCCTTGGGGGCTGTTTGGGTGGTGACTGAGGACGAGTGCATTTTGGAGTCGGGTCCTCGTGTCTATTTTGAGGTTATTATGACTACTTGTATATCTGTATATTGTAGTTTGATGTAGTCATTCTTTTGACAACTCCTGTATACGGTGCAACACCATATATTATATGTATATTTTCGGGTAGCGTTCCCTGGGTTGATGTTGATATCCTTTAATTATCATTTATTAAAAGTTTAAAATTTTCCGTTGTTTCGGGAACGTTACACTATAGAGTCTCTTAGAAAGGATTTCTTCCGGAAATCAGATCAAATCTAGATACCACCTGGTGAACTGAGGTAGGGTCTGCAAATCCAAAGATCGTAATGGTATGGGAATTATTGACTTTACCAAATTTGGAACAACACTAAAAGAAAAGTTTATTTGGAGACTTAAATGGGTCAAAGAATGTGGCTATTGAAATTATTAAGCATAAATACCTTAGAGCATAAACAACGAAGTCCAAGATACCCCCGGGCGCCTTGCTTTCTCTCTCTGTCACGTCAACTTCTCTCTCTGTCACGTAAGCTCACCAAACTCACCCAAAAAAGTACCTTAATCATACCCAGAAACACTCCAAACATCCTACATTTTCTCTGATCCACGTCATTTGGAGATCAATCATAGGTAAATTTAAAAAAAATCACAAAAAACTCTAAAAAATCAAAACAAATAAAAAATATATTTTTATAAAACAATTGATAAAATAATTTAATACAAATTTAAAATGAATTTTATTAGATTTTAAAGAAATAAAAAAAATCTATGATTGGGAGGGGGACATGTGCCCCCCACCCAACCACCCAGGAGGCCCGCCCTATGCGATTCACCGTGACGCCCACCGCCCGATCATGGCCTCGGGCGGGGGTCATGCGGAGGACGTGGCCAACGAAACACGTGGGAAAGTTGACGTGGTCGGGCACCCGGCTCTCCACGCCCTCCGTTAACACTAATGTTAAGGAAATCATCACTCTCTCATTCTGGAAATCTATTCTTAATATCTTTGAAAGCTTTAGAATTAACCTATCTTTCAAAGTAAATAATGGCAAAAACACCCCCTTTTAGTTTATCAACAACCCATGTAGTCTCACAAACCTTAACCCAATTTTGTTTAATAACTACATTGATTGGAAGGCATTTGATGCATAAATTGCATGTATTCCAACCACTAAGATCCTGAATAGATAGAACCTTTGTCTAGCATCTAATGTGGAATTGTTATCAATATTCAATGTCATTCAGGATAACAGGTGTTGTATTCAAAATGCAGCTAACTCTGATGATGAACCACTTTGGCTTTTTTCCCCGAATAAACATATTTTGTAAAATCCTTTTATCGATTCCCGACCTTGGCAGGTATTAGATTCAGACCCTGACAACTAATTTGGAAGAGCTGATGTCCCTTAAAGATTAAAATCTTTGTTTTGATTGTCATCAATAATAAATCATACCATTTGACAATTTAATGAAAAAAAACAACTTATTAGTAGCATATCATCCATCATATTCATGTTATATATCGTTAATTTTACCTTAAAATTGTGCTACTCGAGTGTTTGTTGTTATAATTAAGGTATTAGGTATTAAAGAAGAGAATGGAAGAGAATAATGACTGAAACGTAAGAATAAATGACTTAAGACACCTGAGCTCAACAGATCCAGTCCACGCGTCCCAATCCCAAGTCGCCTCCAACCACCTACTGCGTTCCACATGCACACGAACAGGCACGCCTGAGTCTCAAATCAAGATTCAGTACACCACCCCAACCCGACTCCATACAAGGTCTAGCCGTCCCTGACGGCTCACACTGGTCTCGTGCCAAAGACGGCGATGCATCCGGCTACGCCGAATGTGCACCTCGACCCCACGACGTATTCGATCCACAAGGCAACACTCAACCTGCTCTCACGACATAACTTCCACACGTCCCAAGGCGACCACACACCCAACCAGGCCGAGCGTGCACCCTTGACAAGACCACGTATCCGGCCCACAAGCCACTACTCTCTAACAACACCACTCCCGCACACATGTGTCACACAAAGCCCCGACCATCTGCTGACACACGTGGCTGCTCCCACAAGGCGAGTTCCTGCACCTGAACCCCCTTGCATGAACCACGTGGCGTCACACTGCACCACTCCCACCTATGGGCCAGCGAGCAAAGCTCCACAACTGCCACTCCCAGGCATGGATGCACAGACCGGTCCCACCAATCCAACCCAAGGGAAATCAACCCGACCCCAGGACACATGTCGACACTTCCAACCGTGTTGGGAACCCCGGGCAGGCGACCACCTAAACGTCCACTCTCCCAACAAAGAGATGCCGCACAGGTAAATAATAATTTACCCAAACTTGCAATTAACACAATCAAACGCATGGTCTAAAAGAAAAGCAATTCCACAAGGTAGATATCCAACAATTAAAAGACTATCCACTTCAGCCAACATATGATTTCAACTCACATAACATTAATATGTTATCGACACAACAACCCTGGATTTATCAACATGAAATCCATGATCAGTTGTCATGTTAATTCTATGATTTATCCCCAAAATATCACATGCTTTCGATTACATGCAAATCCGATTTTTAACGCCAACAATGTCATTTGATCCAACATATAAACATAGTATTAGATTATTTTACATAAGATTCGATCTCATCATTAAATAGTCTTAAAAATCAACAAAGGTATATGCACAAAAGGAGATTAAATGCTACGCAACAACTGAGCCTATCCAGCATGCATTCCAAAAGAAGAAACATGATTACCATTTACCACAAGTCATTAAATATGAAAACCAGTGCATCAACAACTGATTTTAAAAATCAAACACCAACTAACATGTGAGTATATTCCAAGACCATCAATTATATACGTAACATTTCAAGATCTTGAATAAACATGATTTGCAACAAAGAAATAAAAGTGGCCCAAAATCAACATTTCATATAGTGAGAAAGCAAGACATATAACCATGAATTAGTAACAACATCAATACACAATATAATGCATAAAACAAGGTCTGAAATTGAAATGGGAAACAACCCCAAGTCAGCCAACTCCGACGAGGCAAACAACAACAACCCCAGCCCCACCGTGGCACTACGAAAGCCACCACCAACCAGCAACGAAATGGTTTGGTCATGGTCTGCCTTGACCAAAAATTGGGCTACCCAGGCTGATCCAGCTCCAACCACCCCACTGGTCACCAACGTGACCAGTCCAGTTGACGCCGGTCACCTCCATGACCGGCCAGAGGTGCTGCACGCGGCACCAGCCCGCGCGCTCGCCTCCCGCCTCGGTGCTACCAACACCACACGACCTCCACGATGCAAGAAGAAAGGGACACATGTGGCGTACCTTCCAAAAGAGCTAGCCGGCGAAGGGGACGCCTTCCCCTCCATACCCACGTGCGGAAAGTGCCACCATCGGATCTCCTCGTTGTCGCCTTTGCCGTCGTCGGAGTGTAGTGAGAGGGAAGAGAGGAGGCGGAGTCTGAGGGAGAGAGAGATGTGGGTTTGGGGGGAAAATGGGTTAGGGATTTCGGGATAACTTGGGGAGGGGGTTTAACAATCACCCCACCAAAAAGAAATTTCGTCCGCGAAAAAGAAGCAAGCTACACGTCGACAAGCCTTTGGTACTTCTCCTGCACATCCACCTCGATCGCCCACGTACCTCACGGAAAGAGTGATACTGCCATCAGAACAACCATCTCACGCAACTGTTACTCAATCTGATCGACTATCTACACTGGTCACTCATAACTGTGCCAACCAAGAAACTATGGTAGCAAGCTAATTCGATAAGCAACCACACCAACTCGGTCCAAAACCTCAAACAATCTTAAGTACCTCGGACTCAGCTTGCTCTGTGCCCGAACCTCATAACTCCCTTAGCGGGAGAGATCCTCAAGAACACAATCTCTCAATGCAAAAGTCAACTCTCGTCGGCACTGATTTGCATAACTCTTCTGTCTACTCTGTGATGTGACCAATCTCTGCCTCGTAACATCCCACCATCCCTACGCACTAATCTGACTAGTTGTATGTCGCCCACCTCGCCCCTACGCAAGTGCGATCCACACGGTCGTCTGTACAATGCCTCAAAGGATGTCATCCCTATACTATCACGAAAATTGCTATAGTACGCGAACTCAAACAACGGTAGATGCTCGTCCCAGCCACCAGCCTAGTCCAAGGCACACACTCTCAACATATCCTCGAGTGTCTGTATGGTCCTCTCTGACTGACCATCCGTCAGAGGGTGAAAAGTCGTACTAAACTTCACATTCGTCACCAGTGCTCTCTGTAGTGACCCTTAGAATCCTGACGTGAGCCGTGTGTCTTGGTCTGAGATGGTGGACACTAGTACTCCATGCAACCTGACTATCCCGTCAAGATATACATGTGCCAAGCTGCTCAACGGCCACATCATCCCTATCATCAAAAAGTGTGCCGACTTGGTCAGTCGGTCCACAATCACCCAAATCGTGTTGTCGAACATCTCGTCTTGGGTAGTCACATAACGAAATCGAAGGTCACGTGCTCTCACTTTCACCCTGGGAACTCAATCTTTTGCAACAAGTCTGCGGTCTCTGGTGCTCAATCTTCACCTGCCGACAGACCAAACACTGGGTCACGAATTTCGCGATGTCCCTCTTCATGCCCCGCCACCAGTAATGTCGTTGTAAATCAATATACATCTTCGTACTCCCACGATGGATCGTGTATCGAGCACGATGAGCCTCCTCCGTGACTTCTCTTTGAAGGACTACTGTCACTAGCACTCATAGCCCACATCAGAATCCAAAGATCCCCATCCGGAGCAATCCTGAAATCTGTCCCCTCGGTCTCCACCGACTGCATCAAAACGACCCTCTCTGGTTCCTCTGCCTTTGCGCGAACAATGTGTTCCACTATATCTGGCTCGACCCGTAAATTAGCAAGCATAACCCCACTGTTTGCTGCTGCAAACGGCCTACACTGAACCAGATCCTCCAGATCTTCAGTACATAAACCACTACTGCCAATTCCAGATCATGAGTGAGATAACTCTACTCTTGAACCTTCAACTATCTCAACGAAAATGGTACCATTTTTCCATGCTGCATTAGCACACACACCCCAAACCTTTACCGGACGTGTCATTGTAGGTCACAAAACCACCACCACATCAATGCCTCCATCTTCACTGGGTCCATCGAGATCTCGTCCCTTGACACAAACCGAACAAGGGCTCCCTACAGTGACACTCGGCCGAATGAGTTCCTTATGCAACGATTCCTGCAACTAAACCTTCAGCTCGGACAACTCTGCAAGGTCATCTGATACAGTGCCTCACACTGAGGCGTTGTACCGAATAACAAGTTGATAGCGAACTCAATCTCCCGATAAGGAGGCAATCCTGCCAGGTCCTCTGGAAACACAACGGCGAAATCACAAACCATCTCCACATCCTTCAGGCTAGTCCCTGGCCCTCGGTCAACACTGCACTCGCCGAAAATGATGCACACCTGGCTCAAAAGTTTATGCGCCTTTAGTACAAAAATAAAGATGCGACTCTTCCTGTCACGCGCCATAGCTCACCCAGCACTAACTCACAACCATCAGAATCAAAATCTTCCTCTCTTGGCCACGAACTTGCCCGTCAAAGTCCACCATCGGCAACATCAGGTCAACCGGGAGGCTCTCCTTGCCCGACACAATCGGTACGCCAACTATAAACTTCCCAAGCACAAGTCGCTCTCCTCGACGTTGGAGTCAGACTTAGGGGACTAAAGTCCACTACGCTCACAAATCTCTCATTAATGAAGGAATGTGTCACACCGCTTTCAAATAATATCCTAACAACATGACCAACAACAACGAACGTACCGTCTACTATGTCAGCTGACGTAGTTACAGAATCCTCCAACCGTGAAACAAAAAACACGTTCAACGATACCCGATGACCCAACTATAGAGTTGGTACCCCCGGTACCCGCTCCCTATGCCCTGCAGTCACGTGCAACGTGCCCCGACTTCCCGTAGGTGAAGCAAAACCTCGTTGCTCCACCACTACCACTGCCATTGGTTGTTCCTCTGTGCTTGGGGCAACCACGTGCCCCGTTACACAATTGTCCACACTCAAAGCATCCACTGGTCACAAGACTGCACTCTCGTGTTGGGTGTAAACGACGAAAAACACCCCCAACTTCACTAACACTCACTTTAGCTGACCTCTGTTTTTTTTTCAATCTAACCCCTGAAACTGCCCCTAGGTTGGCTCTTGTCACGACGACTACCACCTCCACTCCCACTAAACCGACCAGCACTGCCCCCAACCCCCTGCTCTCCTGGGTGCGATCGGGTACTCGACATCTAAGGTCATCGCACTACAATGCACATCTTTTAGTGTCTGAGGCATCCTAGTAAGCACCGCTCGTCAGAGCGGCTGCTGAAGCCCCTCAGTGAAAATCAATGCTCTCTGCTCAGGCGTATTGTAGCACTCCGCACAGTATCTCTCCACAGAGCTGAACTTGTAGATATACTTATCCAACTTCAGATCTCACTGCTGAACCGCCAGAAACTCACTCCTCATATGATCACGAACGTACTGCGGAAATACTTCTTGCTGAACTCCTCCAAAAAGTCATTGCAACTAATCGCAGTTGCTCCTCCAAAGACCACTGCAGCAGTAGTCTTCCACAAACTGATTGCAAGCCCACTGAAAGTACATGTGGGCAGTCCCACCTGCCGCTCCGACGGGCAAGTGATAATCTTGAAAATCTTCTGGATCCTGAAAATTTCATTCTCTGCTGCCTCTGGGTATGTCCCTCCAACAAATGTCGGTGGGTGCTGGCGCATAGAGCGATCAAAGACCTCACCCTTGTCCTCAATCTAGGGTTCTAGGAGTGCTCCTCCATAATGTGCCTAAGCGATCCAGTTGGTCACACATCGCTCGCCGATCTCCCTCCTGAGAACTAGGTGCGCAGGAGTCTCCACGCCTAAAACAAGCACATCAACCGGGCGACACCTGCCCCGCGAAACAAGAAACTAAAACCACACAAAACTAACAGGACTGCACTAAAAGGTCCTAACTTGGGTTGTACGCGAATGGACTGACCTGAGCTCTGATACCAAGCTGTAACGCCCCTAATCCGCACTCGGGACACAGCAATAAACACAACACTAAAAGGAAGCGAAAAAGAGACGTTATCTGAAATAACCAACACGAGGCCTCAATTAAAATATATAATAAGGTCAAGTCAAAGTATAATGCGGAAGGGAAATACAAGAACTCTGAATCCTACTACATAACTACTAAGAGGAGTAGGAAAAATGCAAGACAACTGAGCTCAACAGATCCAATCCACGCGTCCCAATCCCAAGTCGCCTCCAGTCGCCTACTGCATCCCACCTGCACACGAACAGGCACGCCTGAGTCTCAAATCAAGACTCAGTACACCACCCCAACCCGACTCCATACAAGGTCTAGCCATCCCTGACGGCTCACATTGGTCTCGTGCCAAAGACGACGATGCATCCGGCTTCGCCGAATGTGCACCTCGACCCCACGACGTATTCGATCCACAAGGCAACACTCAACCTGCTCTCACAACATAAATTCCACACGTCCCAAGGCGACCACGCACCCAACCAGGCCGAGCGTGCACCCTTGACAAGACCACGTCCGGCCCACAAGCCACTACTCTCTAACAACACCACTCCCGCACACACATGCACCACTCCCACCTATGGGCCAGCGAGCAAAGCTCCACAACTGCCACTCCCAGGCATGGATGCACATACCGGTCCCACAAATCCGACCCAAGGGAAATCAACCCGACCCCAGGACACGTGTCGACACTTCCGACCGTGCTGGGAACCCCGGGCAGGCGACCACCCAAACGTCCACTCTCCCAACAAAGAGATGTCGCACAGGTAAATAATAATTTACCCAAACTTGCAATTAACACAATCAAACGCATGGTCTAAAAGAAAAGCAATTCCACAAGGTAGATATCCAACAATTAAAAGACTATCCACATCAGCCAACATATGATTTCAACTCACATAACATTAATATGTTATCGACACAACAACCCTGGATTTATCAACATGAAATCCATGATCAGTTGTCATGTTAATTCTATGATTTATCCCCAAAATATCACATGCTTTCGATTACATGCAAATCCGATATTTAACGCCAACAATGTCATTTGATCCAAACATATAAACATAGTATTAGATTATTTTACATAGGAATCGATCTCATCATTAAATAATCTTAAACATCAACAAAGGTATATGCACAAAAGGAGATTAAATGCTACGCAACAACTGAGCCTATCCAGCATGCATTCCAAAAGAAGAAACATGATTACAATTTACTACAAGTCATTAAATATGAAAACCAGTGCATCATCAACTGATTTTGAAAATCAAACACCAACTAACATGTGAGTATATTCCAAGACCATCAATTATATACGTAACATTTCAAGATCTTGAATAAACATGATTTGCAGCAAAGAAATAAAAGTGGCCCAAAATCAAAATTTCATATAGTGACAAAACAAGACATATAACCATGAATTAGTAACAACATCAATACACAATATAATGCATAAAACAAGGTCTGTAATTGAAGTGGGAAACAACCCCAAGTCAGCCAACTCCGACGAGGCAAACATCAACAACCCCAGCCCACCGTGGCACTACAAAAGCCACCACCAACCAGCCACGAAATGGCTTGGTCTTGGTCTGCCTTGACCAAAAATTGGGCTACCTAGGCTGATCCAGCTCCAACCACCCCACTGGTCCTGACCAACATGACCAGTCCAGTTGACGTCGGTAACCTCCATGACCGGCCAGAGGTGCTGCACGCGGCACCAGCCCGCGCGCTTGCCTCCCGGCTCGGTGCTACCAACACCATACGACCTCCACGATGCAAGAAGAAAGGGACACATGTGACGTACCTTCCAAAATAGCTAGCCGGAGAAGGGGACGCCTTCCCCTCTGCACCCACGTGCGGAAAGTGCCGCCTTCGGATCTCCTCGTTGTCGCCTTTGCCGTCGTCGGAGTGTAGTGAGAGGGAAGAGAGGAGGCGGAGTCTGAGGGAGAGAGAGATGTGGGTTTGGGGGGAAAGTGGGTTAGGGATAACTTGGGGAGGGGGTTTAATAATACTTTACATTTCCATCATATCCACCCCCAACATCACCCATCTTCTCATTTTCATGAATCTTTTCAATCCTCCCATAAAACAATGGACTGAAATTAAATACAATTACTTCCAACCCACAAGTCATAAAAATAGGAACTTTCATGTTGACCCATAGCTTGATGTGTTGGAACAAACTTTCCAAATGTTAATAGAAACAACAAGAGACATGATGTGTCAGACTAATTTCTTGCGATCTTTGGAAACTCAAGTGACTGAGACAACGTTTGGATGTGGGGGGATCCCGCTCCGCCACGGTGTCGGAGCTGCTACAGTTGTTTTGCGCCATCCATACATTGAGCAGATCCACAGAGGTGGGCTCTGTGCACGGAAAATGAGGCTGGTTTTGAACGTGGATGGAGAAGCTCAGGTAAGGAGCTTCTCCAAGCTCCTGAAGTTGTTACGTGGTTGTGTTGTATTGACGTAACCAAAATACCCCCAACCATTTGAGGATATGTCGATTTCTATCCCTATTTCTCCATTGACATTGGCCTCATCGGTCATGTTAATTACAGTTCCAACCATCTCTATAATTACTGATCCTGCCACCGAGGTATACCTTGGATCACATGTCCTGCTTCAACCAAACCTTGTTTGGTCCGTCCCCCATCGAGATCCCCCTTCTCTCTCGCACAACCAGATAGCACTCTTCCGGATGGACGATCCCAACTACCATTGTGGCGATGGACTCCTCGGTCAGCACATAATTGCAACACCCTTCATCCAATTGATACAACAAATGAAAACGACAATGTCACCCATGTAAAGATCACATCGTTTGGAAAGGGAATAAGAGCTATAAAAAACGTTGACATCCAACTAAAAACGCACCACATCACGATGGCATTCGTAAAAAATGCGAGTTGGGGCACCTTCCTTGACTCTGAGCCATACTCTCGCCGGAACACTGCAAAAGTAGAAGGGAATGGCCGGTTGGGTGGAAGGGCTGGCCATTGCTTGGTTGTCAGCTGCGTTTGGGAGGATCAGAGGGGAGAAAAGGGGGAGGAAGCAAGATGGCAGAGGAATAAAGGAGAGGCTTGGGGAGGAAATAAGAAAAGGGAAGGGCAATCAACATGTTTGGGGGAATTTTGGGGTGACAAGACGTGGTATGGAGGAGCTGGTGGTCTGGGCATCCAAACACTCTGGCAAGTGGGTGTGAGGAGCAGCTTCAAGGGGTGTTGTTCCCAGGAGCTGGCTTCTGTTGGGATCTGTGGTTTGGGAGCTGCACCCAAACGAATGCTAAGTGGACACAATATATTACTGAAAATGAGGAGACTTTCATTCAAGGTGAACATAATGTTCAATTTTGAGCTTGAACCCCATATGTAATTTTCCAGTTCATGAGCATGTGGTAGGGATGTGACTCATATTGAGGGTAATTATATTATCGAGCATGCATGAGCTCAATATGGCACATGAAGTTGCCTTCATTTACCCTCATTTTGAACTTGAGCCTCAAGATTTAATTGTTATATATGTCCTACGAGGATCCATCTCATTTATAGGAGGAACATGTCCTCAAAATTCTCTTACATTTTGGATTCAGATGAGTCTTCAACTCTCATGGCTACCTACGATCTTTATGAGACTCAAGAGACGAATCATGAGAGGGTACTGAATGAAATTGTGGAGAGTGTTGGTGGAATTGTGAGTCGTCCAAGGATATTTTGGGTGATAAACCTATTGCTCTATGAAAGATTGACGATTCAGTTTCTTCTTATGATATTACTAGACTCATTCGGATTCACAAATCGATGGTTGGAGAGTTGCTAATTAGATGATCATGATTATTATATATTTAGCATATTTAGTGTAGATAGACATACTCATGTGCATGGTTTTTGCTACCAATAAGTTACAACCGTGTTCTTTTTTTCGGACTATTGAATATTGGGTCCGACACGTGTGGACACGTGTCCTGGGTCGGGTTGATTTCCCTTGGGTCGGATTGGTGGGACCAGTCTGTGCGTCCATGCCTGGGAGTGGCAGCTGTGGAGCTTTGCTCGATGGCCCATAGGTGGGAGTGGTGTCGTGTGACGCCACGTGGCTCATGCAAGGGGGTTCAGGTGCAGGAACTCACCTTGTGAGAGTAGCTGCGTGGGTCAGCGGATAGTCAGAACTTTGTGGGGGGCACAGTAGGCTCATGGAGGGTGGTTTTGTCAGGTCATTTTCTTTTGCTTGGGGTGTGCTGAGTTATTGTAGACTCAGGCGTGGCACGTGTGTGCGGGAGTGGTGCCTTAGCTGGAGCGTGGCTGGAGACGACTTGGGCTAGGGACGCCTGGACTGGATCGGTCGAGCTCAGTGTTGGTCTTTTTTACTTTTTTGTCTCTCCCTCATATGTAGTAGGGATAGAGTTCCTTATGTATTTTCCTTCCGTAATTCATTACCCAGATATAACATATTTTATGTATATATAAATATGTTTTGAGACCTCGTGGTCATGTTATATGTTTAATACCCTCTTTGTATATGTTCTTCAGTCATTTTGGTGTGTTGTGTCCCGTGTGCGAAACGGGGGGCGTTACAATTACGTCGAGCAAAAAATAAATCATATTGAGCATATCAAGCACAACAATAGAGTTCATATCGAACGCATATCGAGTCTATCAAGCTTCGTCGAAAACACACAAAATCGATCTGGCTTCCATCGATTCAACTCATTCCACAAAACAACCAATCTAATCCTATCGAGCTCATAGTAAAAGGAATTGGGTCTATCGATCACAATAATTGAGTTCCTATCGAACACATATCGAGTTTATCGAGCATCGTTGGAAACACAAATAATCGGTCCAACTTCCATCGATTCAACCCTGTTCGATTGAGGGGTCAAGTGCAAGAGAGAAGGGATGCGTGAAAGAGAAAGAGAGAATGGATGCGTGAGAGAGTGAGAGGTTTTTGGTTTTTTTAGAGAGTAAGGGTATTTTAGGTAAAAGTGGAAACATAAGCATAATTTTAAGAGGATGTCAATATGTGAGTTTTTTTAAATGTTTGGCCAATTTAAACATGGAAACTCAAATTTTCCACAATTTGAGACATAGACATTAACAATGTCATCTTTCTGTGGGATGTCAATCAAACAAATAGTGTTATTTAACATTGTTTTATTAAACACAATTGTCTTTAGTTATTCTCAAACATGACTAGGGGTGCACACGGGTCGGGTTGAACCTGAAAACTGACCCAAACCGGACTGGTCGGGTTGGGTCAGGTTGGGTAGGGGTTCGGGTTGAGTTGGAAATTTTGAAACCCGACCATTCAACCCGAACCTAAAGTTTTTTTTAATGTAAAGCTATGTTTTTAATAACTTATGAGAAAAAATTCAAGTTTTATAATGTAAATCTGTGGGGGTTTTATTATAATGTAAAGTTGTGATTTTTTAATGTAAAACTATGGTTTTTTAATTAGGGTTAAAGTATAAGTTTTTTAAATAATTTTTTTGGCTCCAACCCAACTCGACCCGAAAATTCAAGTCGTGTTGTGTTGAACCTGAATCAGGTCGGGTACAGGTTCAGTTTTCCCAAACTTGAAATTTTTGGGTTGGGTCGGGTTCTGGCCCAAACCCGACCCATCCTGACCCGTGTGCACCCATAAACATAACTATGACATCTTTTAACGGAAAATAACTCTAAGAAATTGACATAGCAACAAACAAACGACATCAAAATTGTAAAGTATGATATATTTTCCTAGAACTAGGTAGAGTTGTAAATGGGTAGGGTCAAAGTCGTTTAACCAAACGGACAGATAGGGTTACGGGTTGTAAAAATCATAGTCGTTTAATAAATGGGCGGATAAGAGTTGTGAAAATCATAACCGTTTAATAAATGGGCGGGTAAGGGTACATGATTTCACCCCTTCCCTTTAACTGTTTAGCCACAAAACATAATGAATATATATAATATTTTGTTACTATATACATATAATTTTTTGTATTATTATTTTCAAAGATACCCTCAAAATTCAAAGATTATTGATTTTTAGAGGTTTTGATTATAAATTTATGGATGTTTGATGTTAAATATTTTAAGTTTAGTTTGTTATCCGTTTATTCATTTGACAGAGTTTTATCCATTTATCCAATTATGATATCGATTTTAGTATCCATTAAGTTTTTACCACATAACCATTTAACGCCCAAAACCGTTTAATTAAATAAAACGGGTAGGGTCATGAGTAGAGGTAAAAATAAACAAGTTTCTAACCGAACCGTGAACAATTTAATTAGGTGGGTAGGGTCATGAGTAAGTCATATAGCCGCCCACAAACCGCCAATTTACAACCCTAGAACTAGGGGTTCATCTTGCAATTTTCTCATCTTAGATATTTTCTTTGCTTAGAGCTTTGAATCTCTCTAGCCTTCTCTTTCCCCTTTCTTGTTGAGCAAGTTTGTGAAAGGAGACCACGCCGGACACCTCATCAGAGTTGTCGGACCTTGCGAGAGCACTGCTGGAATCGTGTAGGAGCTTCCTGGTGCTGCATTTTGGGGAAGATTGGTTGAGTTCTCTCAAGGTATGTCTTTGGTAGGATTAGAACCAACTACTCATGGTCCCATGATTCAAAGACTTAAATCTTATATGGGTGGATTTAGAGGCATTATATATTGGTTTTGACTTGGGCTCTTTCTAATACAAAATCATGTTTAGTTGAGCTATGAGCACTGGGTAATTTTGATATTGTATTTCAACGTGTGTCTTTCCACAAGTGTTTGGGGTGGTTTCTTAGTTCAAAATCATGTCAGTCATTTGTCATCTTCATTTGTTACTTTTCTGTGGTTACTTTACTAAGCATTATTTGTTGATTTTTTTATAAGATAATAACTTTGATTTCACGATTAACCTTTGTAATTTTATAAGTTTTTCGAATGCACCCCTGTAAATTCAAACTTTTGCGATGTATTTCCGTAATTTCAATGTTTTGCGAGTGCACCACTGGAAATATCCCTATTTTTATAGGCGTACGATTGGAATTATACTCTTGACTTATGATTCAGATCTAGCTTGATGTAGAGCAGAAGCATTGCTTGTGTGATTTTCAACTTTTGTATGTATCTTGGGCAAGTTTCTAGGGGTAACCTCAGCTGTGGTTGGAGTTGGCAGTCACAATAGTTTTCCCTTCCTTTGGTTATTAACTTCAGTTGGCAATTTTGATCGAAGATGAGTTTCTGTTTCAGTACTCATTTCGAAGAATTGGAGCACTCGGACAGGAGGTCGGACCTATTTGTTGAAGTAAAAAAAAATTATGTGACCCCGTTGTAGAATAATTACCACCAACATCGGGTTAGAAAAGTAATGGGTAGTTGTAGCTAGTAAACCGCTGAACCGATCACCTCCATGCCTGTCTTTGGTTTTGTGATTGTCTTATTGTTGTTTGTGGCCATTACTGCTGTCAGTGGATTGTTCTTCAATGCTATGATATGTACAGATGAATTCAAATGGTTTGAAGATGAAAGCAAATCGGCATAGGGCTTAATATCCATGTAGTTATTTAAGTATGTAACAGAGAAATCTGAATACATAACAGAAATGTCAAAGCAGAACACGAACAGATACACGGAACAGCGAAACAGCAACATAATGACATGTCCAGAAAGAAATGCGATTTGAAAAGAAGTTGTCTCAAGTTCCATTTTCATTCATATAGTTAAAGGCGTATACTTCTATTATTAGTCGAAGAAAAGGCCTAATCATTCGCTAACTCCAACTAAACTACCATTGGATTTTCACTAATTAGTAAACTATCATTGGGTATGAAAATACTGAACTACTGGTAGTTATTATATCAAAAGTTGAGACTAATTAATATTTACCGATAATCCTCTAGCATCTAAAACACGATCCTCCAATATATAATAGAATGATTTCCTAAGTCATCACATTAATTTCACGTTTTAATCGATCCACATTAATCATAGGTGTGACTTTACGCAACCATGATGATCCATCCAAATGACCAGAAAGTGTTCCAAACCATCGTGATGTATTTTTAATGACCAGAAATTTGATAGTACGATTTGGGTTTCTTCTGTGAAGCATGCACATATCCTAAATGAAATTATTCAAGAAGAAGTTTACGTCATGCAATCCCCTGGTTTTGAAAATGGAATTTTTCTTGATGTAGATTAAAATCACAAGTGCATGGTAGAATTGAAGCGGTGACAAGTACGAGTCGTACATACGGGAAGCTAAAACAGTTTGTCGTCTACCATACTCGAGTGGAGAATAAATGAAGAGTGAGTGTATTAAACTAGCTATGCTACGCTAATTGATAAAAAAATCAAATTTAACTAACCCCAAAAGAAGTGGATAATGTGTGCAAAACTGTAGATGGGTGACGCATGTGTGTACAATTAAGTGCTTATTATGACATAAATAATATGAAAATCTAAAATGACCACAATTCTAAGTATGTCTCAATATGGATTAAGATTTATCACCATCATTAAAACATACAAAATATTATTTAAGATAAGACCAAAGATAATCACATGCTTACATGTCAATCTTATCTCTTTATCTACTAAAATCTTATTATCACATCATCATTCCCTTATTAAGTAGGCTCACAAACCAAAGCATGTGTTAAACATCCATTATAAACATTAGCACATCAATGGCAAGAGTAGAAACTCATCAAAATAGTTATGGAAATCATATGAAGCTCAAATATTAAGATTAAACACACACAAATGTTTACTACATTCACACTTCACATCATCCTCCACTCACATGGGGATGGACTACTCACTAATCATATCCATAATAAATAAACTAACAAAACAAAACAACATATGAGCAAGTAAGAAATCTAAATCTGACCAAGGCAATGGGATAAAAATTGCATCCAAATTAAAGATAAGAACATAAAGAATATGAAATCAAAACTTGATTAAAGAATGAACGATTTAATGGCTTCCTCTCCACCCCTTTCAACACTACTAAAATAGGAAATAAAACCTACTCTAATGGGGAGGGGGAGGAAGGAAGCAAAATGGTAGGACTACAAGTCTATTTATAGAAGATTAGAATGTCTAGATTAATTTTGAACGATATCTGACGGCTAAAAATCTGCTCTGAATGCTCTAGACTACTCCTATTCAAATAGTCGGCCTACTGGAGAAATTTCAGGGCTGGCGGATCCTGAACAACCGCTACTGGAGGATAAAAATTCATTTTTGGCAGATCCGGTTGACTTGATCCGCTTGAAACTGAAGCAGCGGGTTAAGTTGGATTTGAAGAACGTGAGGTGAAGCCTTGGTCCATTGGCTCGAGCCTTTTTGTTCTTAATTGTAGAATTTCTCCACGGGTTCTGAGATTATGGACATTTTGCAACTAAAATATTCTTTGTTACTAGGTCCCTCTGGGTTTTCAATTAAATCTTTCCTGACTTGCAATCAGATCCTTGAACATTACAAACAAATCCAGAATGCTTCCAAATCAATCGTTTCTTCTTGCATTTGAGTCATTTTTATTTTATTTTTTTCTTTATTACCAAAAACCTGAAATACATGCAACACAAACTCGAGTAGTGATTGATCGTTTTATATTTAACAACAAGTGCACGGCCGCGTTGAAGCGGTGGCAAATACGGGTCGTCCACTGGGAGGTGTGTCGACACTTGGTTTGTGCGAAGGCGAGAGGTAAAGAAAGGGAAGAAAGGTTGGTTACACTAAACTACACTAAGGTGCAAATGGAAATGGATGAAAAGCAAGAAAACTAAACCCCCAAATGGGGTAGAGAAATAATGTGAACATAAAGAAGTGTGTGTGTGTTCATTAAGCTCCTCACAACATGTAGTGCATGAAATCATAAAACTACATCCAACTTTGCCTCTACATGAATTAAGATAAGACTACATCATTAAAACATACAAGACAATAATTGGAATGAAGCTACATGAACTCAAGTATAAAGACTATACCCTACTATGCCTCCACATGAATTAAGATTTCACTACATCATTAAAACATACAAGACATTAGCTAAGGTAAAGGCAACAAGAGCTCATACACTACAAATTGTGTTTCCAATATTAACTTCATCCATATCCTAACCTTATCATTCCCCATAAAATAGGTCCACTAATCAAAGCATAAGCTAAGCTTCATTCAAGAGCATTAGCATATCAAAGATAAGAGTGAAAACCCATTAGATGGTTATGGAAATCATATAAAGCTCAAGGGATAAAAATAACACACACTTAATACACTACATGATTATATCACATATTTCTCCACCCCCCAAATGGGATGGAACTACTCACTACTCATTATACTAACTATATTAGCAAAAGAAAGCATAATACTGAAATGAAAGTTAACTAAGAAGGCAAGAAGCATTAAAGAAACATAAAAGGAAAGGAAAGACTAAACAAACATGCACAAATTAAAAGACAAGATTAAAAGAAACTAGAAGAATTATTTTATTAACAAATGACTCACATTGAAGGTAGCATTCTTCCCCACCTTGAGTTTTTGCTTCAAGGCTCACTCCTTAGTAGAGAGAATGCCACCAAGCAATGGGTAATTACAATGGAAGGTGAAGAGTTCTATTTATAAGCATGGAAAAAGCTAATCGGGGACAATCCCCCGATGTGGGACTAAACCAATACCAAAAATAGCCTAAACGAACATTAATACAAGTCCAGGAGAAATTTCGACGGATCCTGAGCAATATGGACCGCCAATTAGCGGTCCAAAATCTTCAGATCGTGTTGGAATTTGTTGTGGGCTTTTCTTTCTGGTATTGTTGGTCTTTGATGCGGTTACTTGACTTGTTGGAGCTCCGACCCGACTCGAATTGCCAAAATACTCCCCATGATGGTGTGGAGTTTCCTGGTTTGCTCTTAGGTCCTTCTGTCTTACGATCAGGTCCTTCTGTCTTGCATCTTGGTCCCCAGGTCTCACAATTAAGTCCTTTTTCCTACTTTTGGGTCCTTTCATGGCTTTTCTCTTCAAACCTCTTTATTTCTGAAAACTAAACATAAAACTCGTCACGTAGCATTACTTAGGTGTAACATAATGGATATAAGATACAAATGAAAGAATGAAATGATGTCAATCAAGTAGCACAAATATGAGGTAAAATAAAGCATATATACCATGAATATACTTTATGATATGCTACTAACCACCTGGTATGACACACCGAAAAGCTTCTTAATCTCAAATTACTTCAAAATAGGTAAATTAGATACAACCTTATTTACGAAACATAGAAATCAAGACTTTTTAATTATTCAAGTTGTTGACATCATTTTTGGTGCCACTAATAAGGCAATGTGCTAAGATTTCTTAGAGTGCATGAAAACAAAATTCGAGATGAGCATGATGGGTGAACTATTTTTTTCCTCATATTGTAAATCAAGCAAACTCAAGATGGGGTGTTTATCCATCAAAGTAAGTATGCTTTAGAACTGCTCAAGTGTTTTGCCATGGATTCAGCTATAGAATCAATTATTCCAATAAGCACGGTAATCAAACTAGAAAGAAGATTTTGGTAATCATGTTGATGTCAAACGGTATCAACGTATGATTGGATATTTGGGTTTTTTGCTACAGTACACCTCTCAGGTGTCCAAATTAGCAATATACACCTGGTTTTTTGATATTACCTCATATACACCTGCGAGTTGAATTAATTACACATATACACCTCTGTCGTTACTGCCTCTCACTTCGTTACTGTTACTGTCTAACGGTGTTAGACAATTTGCAAATTAAACCTCGTAAAATAGATCTGTCCTTAATTGTAGACACAAATAACCCTACAAAAAATCAAATTGTCTAACAGTCTCCACTCTTTCACTCACTCTCTCTTTCATCCCTTTCCTCTCTCTCTTTCTCTTGAATCTCTCCTTCTTTCTCCTTTCTCCCGCTATCTCTTTCAGCCTTTTTTCTCTCTCTCTCTTGAATCTCTCCCTCTCTCCTTTCTCCATCTCCACTATTTGACTCTCTCTAGAATCTCTCTTTCTCTCGCTCTCTCCTCCCTCTCTCTTGAATCTCTCTCATCCCTCTCTTTCTTTCTCTTGAATCTCTCTATCCACTCTTGTATTTCTCTCCCTCTCATCCATCACCACTCTCTCCTTTCTCCCTCTCCACTATTTCACTCTCTCTAGAAAATCCTACTCTCTCTCATTTCTCCCTATCCACTCTTTCAGCTTCTCTCTCCTTTCTTCCCCTGCAATCTTTCACTCTCTCTCATCCCTCTTTCTTTCTTTCTCTCTTTCTTTCTTTCTTTCTTTCTCTCTCAACTCTTTCACTCTCTCTCATCCCTCTTTCACACTCTCTCTCTCTCCTTTTTCCCTCTCCACTCTTTCACTCTCTCTTTCTCTCTCTCTCTCTCTCCCTCTCTCTCCTCCCTCTCTTTCTCTCTCCTCTTTCTCTCTCTCATCCCTCTTTCTCTCATTTCTCCACTCAATCACTTTTTCTTTCTCTCCTCCCTCTTTCTCTCTCTCCTCCATTTCTCTCTCTCTCTCATCCTTCTTTCTCTTTCTCTCTCTCCTCCCTTTTTTCTCTCTCTCATCCCTCTTTCTCTATTTCTCCTCCCTTTCTCTCTCTCTTGAATCTCTCTCACTCTCCACTCGTTCACCATCTCTCTCTCTCATCCCTCTCTTTCTTATTTCCACTTGTCCTTTATGAATCATTGTTAATGCATATATTTTGTAACCCTTGTCTCGATCTTGAATGTCCATGGATTATCTCTGGTTTAACCCTGGAGTCCTTTCTGGACTAACTCTGGATAGGTTATGGCTCCACTCTGGATACTCAGTGTATCCTTAGTGCATCCTGTAATCACTCTGGATCGACTCTGGATCGTTGCTTGATTTAATTTGGAATTTATGGATCAACTCTGGAATCACTATGGATCGTTGCTTGATTGAACACGGAATTATTGGATCGTCTCTGCATAGATTATGGTTCGACTCTAGATACTCCGTGTACCCCCAAGTGCATCCTGGAATGACTCCGGATCGACTCTGGGTCATGTCTTGATCGAATTTGGAATCTCTGGATCGACTCTGGAATCATTCTGGATCGACTAAGTAACGACACTGGATCGACTCTGGAATCCCTCTGGATCGACTATGTATCGACACTGGATCGACTCTGGACTAACTCTGGATCGACTCTAGATCCAGTGTCAATCCAGAGTGATTCCAGAGTCATCCAGAGATTCCAGATTCAATCAAGCAACCACCCATAGTCGATCCGGAGTGATTCGAGGATGCACGTGGGGTACGCGGAGTATCCAGAGTCGAACCATAATCTATCCAGAGACGATCCAATAATTTCGTGTTCAATCAAGCAATGATCCAGAGACGATCCCGAGTGATTCCAGAGTCGATCCAATAATTCCATATTCAATCAAGCAACGACCCAGAGTTGATCCGGAGTGATTCCAGGATGCACGTGGGGTACGCGGAGTATCCCGAGTCGAACCATAATCTATCCAGAGACGATCCAATAATTCCATGTTCAATCAATCAATGATCCAGAGACGATCCAGAGTCGATCCAGAGTGATTCTAGGATGCATGAATGATACACAGAGAATCCAGAGGTACACCATACTCTATCCAGAGTTAATCCAGAGTGATTACATGATGCACTGAAGATACGTTGAGTATCCAGAGTGGAACCATAACCTATCCAGAGTTAGTCCAGAAAAGGACGCCAGGGTTAAACCAAAGATAATCCATGGACATCCAAGATCGAGACAAAGGTTACGCACCATACTCTCTCTCTCCTTTCTCTCTCTCATTCATCACTCTCTCCACTCTATCACTCTCTCCTTTCTCCATTTGCACTCTTTTACTCTCTCTCCTGCTCCCTCTCCAATCTTTCACACACTCTCTCCTTTCTCCCACTCCAGTCATTCACTCTCTCTCATTTCTCCCTCTCCACTCTTTCACTGCAGCATCTTAGCCTATCATAGAATAAATAGTGTTAAGTAAATAAAGGAATACAAGGAGTGTTAGTTGTGGACTTAAGTGAACTAAGTGATTGTTTTGGACTAAGTGGACATAGTGGGTTCTTCGAGGGCTAGACTGCAATTCTGTTTCATTTAATTAATTCTGCAATTCTGTTTCAAATCCAATTCAATTATGTTTCATTTAATTAATTCAGAAAAATCCATTAATAACTACCCGGACCACCCACCGCAGGCACATTGCGGTCTTCGGTCAACGCATAAGCCAACCTCACACCCAAAATTTTCGTTTTTAAATTTATCTAACATTTGACACTTGTGAAGCCCTCATACGCTACCTGTATCAGTCAGTCGACATCAGATCTGAGTCTTGTGGTCTTATTGTTGCCACACGATCCACTATGGATCCAGTTTCCCCTTCGGGCCAGCCCGTCGGCCTATGCTCATAAGAGTCAGTATACTTCGAAGAGTCAGTATGCTCCGAAGAGCCCGTAGTGCCAGACCAGTACAATTATCATTTTACCGGTTCTTTACTCCTTTCATTTAGATCAAATCAATATAATCATTAGCTTAATGACTCTTAAAATCCTTTAAAAGGTTTAAGGAAACCAATTGAATTTTCAATTGATGACTTAAGATATCTATGGTTTACGCACATCACGTTCCATTTTGTTGGGGAAAATCAATGACAACATATGAACTTAAGAGATCAATCATACGATTCCAAAAGAACCTTTAAAACCATAATTATCTTAAGAACAAATTCAGGAATCATGGGTAAGTTGTTAGAATACTTGTAAAAACAAGATAAATAAGCAACTAGGCATAAGAAGAAAGCAAAACCATCTCAATGCATTGACATTTTGAAGATTTCAGAAATTATAGAGGCACTTAAAACTAAGAGATATTATAAATGCTTCAAGCCAATATGACATAACAAAGTAAGGTATTGAGAGTTAAATTACAATTGGAAATCAACTCAACATTCATAAACACAAACATGCAATAACAATTTCAGATTTGCCTATATGTTGGAATTGATACAAGAAAATAGCAATATCACTTCTTTACTTCTATTCTTAGAAAGTAAGAGAGAGATTTTCTACACTAATACTAACCAAGTTGGTTGAAAGCAAGAACTATCCAGAATCAACATGCACACTTAAATTAATTAGTCTTCCAATAAAAATACCATTTACTAATTACTCCACTAGTGCAACCAACATGAGAACACCCAAAATCAATTGAACTCCAATTTCCTACTAGTGAAGAAATCTTAGTATGTAAGGCTTTCTAGACCAAATCAATGAAGTTCTAACCCACAAAGTAAGGTGGATTTGGTTCCTACCCACTAGAACCCTTGCATACCTTAGCCAAACACCAACAGTAGAAGAAACCGAGATGAAGTCGATGATGGTGATGACCCCTTCATCCCCCTTCTACTTCTTCTTCCTCTTCTCAACCTTCACGTCTCCTTTCCTTTCCCCTCTTCTCCTTTCCCCTTTTCTTATGGAAAAAAACCCAAAACAAAACCCTTCTCTTCTCACTCGGTTGCTGGATGGGAATAAAGCTTGGGAAATTGCAGTCTAGCCCCGAAGTACCCAATATGTCCACTTAGTCCAAAACAATCACTTAGTTCACTTAAGTCCACAACTAACACTCCTTGTATTCCTTTATTTACTTAACACTATTTATTCTATGATAGGCTAAGATGTTACATTCACTCTCTCTCTTTCATTCCTCTCTCTTGAATATATCTCTCCAATCTTCGTGGAGAGGGAGAAAGGAGAGAGAGATTCAAGAGAGAGAGAGAGAGAGAGAGAAAGAGGGATGAGAGAGAGAGTGAAAGAGTGGAGAGGGAGAAATGAGAGAGTGTGAAAGATTGGAGAGGGAGAAAGTAGAGAGAGTAAAAGAGTGGTGAGGGAGAAAGGAGAGAGGGAGAGAGAAAGAAGGATGAGAGAGAGTGATAGAGTGGAGAGAGAGTGATGAGAGAGAGAAAGTGGGATGAGAGAGTGAAAGATTGGAGAGAGAGAAAGGAGAGGAAGAGTGAAAGAGTGGAGAGGGAGAAAGGAGAGAAAGAGAGATTCAAGTGAAAGAGTGAGAGAGTGGAGAGGGAGAAAGAGAGATTCAAGAGAGAGATTGAGAGAGTGGAGAGGGAGAAAGGAAAGAGAGATTCAAGAGAGAGAGAAAGAGGTTGCATTTCGTAGAGAGAGAGATTCAAGATAGAGAAAGAGAGGAATGAGAGAGAGAAAAGAGGGATGAGAGAATTAAAGATTGGAGAGGGAGAAAGGGGAGAGAGTGTGAAAGAGTGGAGGTAGAAAGGAGAGAAAGAAAGATTCGAGAGAGAGAGTGTGGAGAGAGAGAAAGGAGAGAGAAGATTCAAGAGAGAGAAAGAGGGATGAGAGAGAGATTCATGAGAGAGAGTGAGTGACGAGAGAGAAAAAGATTGTGTTTCGTGGAGAGAGAAAGGAGAGAGAGATTCAAAAGAGAGAGCGGGATGAGAGAGAGATTCAAAAGAGAGAGCGGGATGAGAGAGAGAGTGAAAGAGTGGAGAGAGAGATTCAAGAGAGAGAGGAAAGGGAGAAAGAAGAGAGAGAGTGGAGGTAGAAAGAGAGAGAAAGAAAGATTCAAGAGAGATAGGGAAAGAAAGAAACATTCAAGAGAGAGAGAGAGAGTAAAAGAGTGGAGAGAGAGAAAGATTCAAGAGAGAGTGAAATAGTGGAGATGGGGAGTAAAAAGAGAGAGAGAGAAAGGAGAGAGATTTAAAAAAAAGCAGGATGAGAGAGAGTGAAAGAGTGGAGAGAGAGGTTCAAGAGAGAGAGAGAAAGCGGGATGAGAGAGAGAGGAGAGGGAGAGTGGAGGTAGAAAGAGAGAGAGAAAGAAAGATTCAAGAGAGAGGGAAAGAAAGATTCAAGAGAGAGAGTGAGAGAGTGGTGAGAGAGAGAAGATTCAAGAGAGAGAGTGAAAGAGTGGAGAGGGAGAAAGGAGAGAGATAGATTCTAGAGAGAGTGGAGAGAGAGAGAGAGAGAGAAATAGGGATGAGAGAGATTCAAGAGAGAGAGAGGGATGAGAGAGAGTGAGAGTGAAAGAGTGGCAAGTGAAAAAGTAGAGAGTGTCAGACAATTTGATTTTTATGAGGTTTTTTCGGTTTACAATTAATAACATTTGGATTTTACAAGGTTTAAATTGCAAATTTTCTAACGCCGTTGGATGGTAACAGTGACAGAGTGGGGTCCACTAACGGCAAATGTGTATATCAGCAAATAAGACCAAATTACAGGTGCACATCAGGAAATAGCAAAAAACCAGGTACATTTGGCCAATTAGGTCACTTGGGAGGTGTACAGTAGCAAATTACCCTTGGATATTTACTTTATCTTACAACTAGTAGGCCTGAGACAATGTTTAGTGTATGTTTATATGCTCGATATCAGTCCTCCCCAAGGAATCACATTTGACTTCAATTAAGAGAATATGGTACTTAAAAGACACTCATAATTTTGGTCTATTTTATCTTGCATGTGACTCCTTTGATCTCATAGCTTATAGTGACGTTGATTTTGCCATATGCAAATCCGAAAAAAAGTATCAGTGCCACTTGTCAGTTTTTCTAAGACATCATTCTCTTGTTTTTTGGTTGAGCAAAAAATAGAATTGTGTAGCATTCTCAACCACTTAAGTGGAATATTTCGCGGTTGGATGTTGTTGTGCTCAAATCCTGTGGATTAGACAAACCTTGAAAGATTTTGGATTAACTTTTCCTACAACAAATATTGTTATGATAACACGACCACTATCAATCAATCCAAAAATCTAATTCAACATTCCCCAACTAAACATATTGAAATTAGTCATCACTTACTCAGCAATCATATTGCAAGCAATGAAATTTGTCTACAATTTGTTCCCACTGAAAAGCAATTAGCATACATTTTCACAAATCTACTTCCTTACGAGCAAATTTTTAAAATTAGAAGATCGTTAGGCATTTGCTCACTCTCTGACATATCCTAAAATCAACTATTCTACCCCAAGTATAAACTTTTTCATAATTTTCGAATTTAAAAATATTCTAAATTAAATAATATAGTATTTTAATAAATCCAAAATTTAAATATAATATCTTCTTCTGTGTCACAAACCAAAACAAAAAAAAACATTAATTTGATAATGTTTAGCCGCTTTTCTTACTTTCAAAGCAAATAAAGTAAAGGAAACCTCATTTTTTATGATTGAGATGACAAATACCCCTCTCAATATTTTGTTTCCTGTTCTCATGAAAATCAATTATTCTCACATTCCATCTTTTGCTATTCTTTTTTCAATTTAAACTGGGGTGTAAACGGTCGGATAATATCTGTATACTCGGTCACCCGCACTGGTCGGGTACGGGTATGAGTACAAAAAATCATACCCATTTAAAAATCCATACCTGTATACCCGTTTACCCCGTTAATAAACGGGTCGGGTACGGGTATACGCATTACCCGTACCCGTTTATCCGTATACCCGTTAAGATATATTATATATTTATATGTTTTTATATATTATATATATTTATATATTATATATTATACCCGCCTTACCCGTTTACCCACCCCGTAACCGGTCTATGAGATCCCAATCCTAATTGGGTTTTTGTGTTGTTTAGGAGAGTGTTTAGGGAGGATTGGATTGGACGGTTGGGATGGAGTGGAGAAGGTTGGGTGGGTGGTGAGGATGTTGTGGTGGAGGGTTTTGAGTTGGATCTCTCTCCCCCTCCCCCTCTCACTCACTACTCTCCCACTCTCTCTCACGCGTCTCTCTCTCTCTCTCAGTGCTGATCTCCGGCGAGAGGTGGTGTTTTCCGACGAGGAAGTGAGGTTCGGCGAGTGTTGGTTGGGTGGCGAGGTGAGTCGGTTTCCAAGCCAACTGATTGAACGTTTTATTTAAACCGCAAGTGCACGACCGCATTGAAGCGGTGACAAATACGGGTCGTCCTCAGGGAGGTGAGCAGCCTCTCGTTTGCACGAAATCAAGTGGCGAGAAAAATGGAGAAGATAGTTGAGTATGCTACTCTACGCTACGCTACACTACGAAATACGAAATGTGAAAGAAAACAACAAACGATTAACTAAAACTTAACTAAGAATGAAAGAAGAGTGCTGGAATACAGAAGTGGAAAACCCCTAAGGGGTGGAGTGAGTGCACACATGCAAAAAGGTGGGTGTTGAACACATTCTTTAAGCACAAATGAAGGTGGTGTTATCACGCATAGGAAGTGTCTAAATGTTATGGCAAACCCTATCAATCTATTCACCAACCTAGTTGATTAACATTTACATATGCAAGTTGTTTATTTCAGAACCTAAACAAGCATGAGATGTGTTTAATCATTTTGGCAAAACTCATCAAGTTATAAATTCTATCCTAAACAAGCAAGCATACATTCATGTTTTATCAACACATTGTAAATAAAGCATTCATTTCATTCTCTAATGCATGTATGAACATCTACTCCACCCCCCAAAGGGGATGAAACTACTCACTACACATTACACTAATTATTAAACTAAACAAAGAAAACATATTAACTAAGCTACTAAAACTAATGAAATGAAATTAAACAAAGTAAAACAAGAAACATAAAACAAACAACATAATAAAGAAACATTTATTAAAGTGACTCACATTTCAAGTAGCATCCTCCTACTTTAGTGTGTGCTTCAAGGCCTCACTTCTAGTAGGAAGAATAACCACTCAAAATATGGAGTGCTTACAATAGAAGGTGAAGAGTTCTATTTATAGCCAAAGAAAAAGACAATCCAGGACAATCCCCTGATGTAGGACTAAACAAATAACATAAATAGCATAAACACGCTCTAATACATAAGCCACAAAAAGCTAAGCAAATTCGGAGCCACTTGGACCGCCAATTAGCGGTCCCAGACCGCCAATTTGCGGTCTACAGGATCCGGATTAGTCCGGGCTTTCTTGGAGGCTTTCCTGGATGGTATTGTTGGTCTTTGATGCAGCTACTTGATCTGGTGGAGCTCCGACCCTAATTGAATTGCTAAAATACTCCCCATGATGGTGTGGAGTATTCTGTTTTGCTCTTAGGTACTTATGTCTTACATTCAGGTCCTTCTCCCTTGCATCTCAGTCCCCAGATCCCACAATTCAGTCCTTTTATGCTTCATCTCTTCAAACCTATTCATTCCTGAAAACTAAACATAAAACTCGTAACATAGCATTGTTTAGGTGAAAGATAATGGATATAAGATACAAATATAAGCATGAAATGATGTCAATCAAATACCCCCACACCTACTTTTGCTAGTCCCGAGCAAAACAAAGAAAGGAAAAAGCATACAAAAAACAAGAAATCCTAACTCACTTTCGTAGGAATCACGGTTGCACTTAGCACGTGCAACAAGTCGTTAAACCTCCTTGTCGCCAAGGAGGAGGAGTGTTGTTGTCTCCTGAGGGTTTTCAGCGGATATACCCACAAAATCCGAACAAGATGCATTAGTCAATCTAGCTACACGACTCGTTGGACTTATTTTGTCGATCATGGGACGCGGTAATACTACGGGTTGACTCTATATGGGTAATCAGTCCACACACCTAGCCTAATGAACCATTCGTGAAAGTTAGTTAAGGACTTATGTGAAAGACATCGGCAACCTTAACTTCTGAATGTGATACAATGTGTAAAGTCCATTTTGGTTCTTATTTGACTCTTTTTTTCTTCTGTTTTTTCTTTTTCTTTTGAGCAGTTTATTGGTTGGTGTTTGATTCTCCCAGGGTCAGGTTTCGTGCATCATTGCCTATGAGGACTTACACTATCACATACACCTTCCCCCAAATCTCCACATAGGGTGATCCCTACCACCAGTGTAACGGGAGTTCGGTCGGTGCATCCCAAGTTAGATGACTCGAAAGCACGAGGCACAAAGTCCCCTCAGACCTACTTTCCCGAGTGATAGGAGCCGTGCGAGAAGAGAGAACACCACTTATTTACTTATCTACATGGGAACCAAAATCCCTACACTTAAGTTTCACAAAAATAAATTAAGGGTCATTGACTACGACAAACTTCCTTATACTAACAAAACGAATTATTTGACTCACAAGGTTCAGGTGGACTTCTTTATATGTTTGAGTGCTGAAACCCTATCGTTACACGCCCCCCGAGGGAAAACCAGGGTGCATCCTAACGACTCGATAAGACGTAAAGCCAGTAAACTAGATATCCTAATGCATCAAGTTCAAGACAATTTTGGGAGCTTTCTTTTTACTTTGCCTCTCAACGGTTTTGCACATGCTAAACACACGCAAAACCTACAAAAACATTTTCTTTCGCAAACACATGAAGATTTTGAAAGAAATGTGAAAATTTTAAAGCACTAGGCAAGCAAAAGAAGACAAGTCACCCAAGAATCATGGCAAACAGATATATCGATGTTAAATGCAGCACACTAACATGACCCTATCAGTACACACAAAAGAAAACAAAATCAAAGGAAAAAGACTCGACTATGTACACACGTAAAACACCCCCCCCACACCTACTTCATGCATTGTCCTCAATGAATGTGAGCATGATACTACATGGATTTATGCATGAAAAAAGAAAGATCTCACCAACATGAAGCACAACAGGAAGTTCATGGTTATAGTGATGGACACAAACCCGAATTTCCTAAAAACTTGTGAGATACCGAAGAAGGGAGACAAATACGTGAAGAAATGCGGCCCAAGTACACAAGGGTTGGGGCCCGCAACAATCAATGCTCGTTCATGGAGGCTTTTATTACACACTTTTTTTCTTTTATTTTCTTTTGTTCTTTTTTATCGAATTTTTTTACATGATATATACAGCAACAACGATATTCTCATAATCATTTGGTCAAGGAACATCAAATGAGAACATCAGGTCATGAGGACCAGAGACTTGCCAAGATGGGCAAACTTCACCGGTACTCTGAGGTGTCATGAGGGGTGAAAGGTCAAAGTTGAACTACTCAAACCCCTCATGATATTGGTTGGGTGTGGGCAACAAAGAATGAAGTTGTGTTGCCTCACTATGGTTTAGTTGTTCATCGGACAAAGCCCTCCAACCAATAGGTGGATGCATCGGAATGAGTTCATCAAGCTCATTCGATGGATGCAGCAGACCTGCATCACTAAGAATGGGACTTCTCCCCAAGTCATCCAACAAGGACCTCCCACCATCATTTAAATCATCAAGCATAAGCTCGGTGATTGACATCATTTCATGCTTATATTTGTACCTTATATCCATTATCTTACACCTAAGCAATGCTACGTGACGAGTTTTATGTTTAGTTTTCAGAAATAAAGAGGTTTGAAGAGAAGAGCCATGAAAGGACCCAAAAGCAGGAAAAAAGGACCTAATTGTGAGACCTGGGGACCAAGATGCAAGGGAGAAGGACCTGATCGTAAGACAGAAGGACCTAAGAGCAAAACAGGAAACTCCACACCATCATGAGGAGTATTTTGTCAATTCGATTCGGGTCGGAGCTCCACTAAACAAGTTAGATGCATCCAAGACCAAGAAACACACTAAGGAAAGCCCACCAGAAGATCCAGACTGATCTGAAGTTTATAGGCCGCCAATTGGCGGTCTGGAACCGCCAATTGGCGGTCTGGTTAAGCCCAAATCAGCCAAGATTCTTCCTGGACAAGTATTATCATGTGTTTAGGCTATTTTTGGTATTGGTTTAGTCCCACATCGGGGGATTGTCCCCGATTAGCTTTTTCCATGCTTATAAATAGAACTCTTCACCTTCCATTGTAATTACCCATTGTTTGGTGGCATTCTCTCTACTAAGGAGTGAGCCTTGAAGCAATAACTCAAGGTGGAGAAGGATGCTACCTTCAATGTGAGTCATTGTTAATAAAAGTTTATTTGTTTCTTTTAATCTTGTTTTGTTATGTTGCTTGTTTTGTGTGGGTTGCTTTACTTTGTTTAATTTCTTGTTTAGTAATTTTAGTATCTTAGTTAAATGTTTTCTTTACTTAGTCTAATCAGTAGTGTAATGAGTAGTGAGTAGTTTCATCCCCATTTGGGGGTGGAGAAATATGTGATATAATTATGTAGTGTATTAAGTGTGTGTTATTTTTATCCATTGAGCTTTATATGATTTCCATAACCATCTAATGGGTCTCCACTCTTATCTTTGATATGCTAATGCTCTTGAATGAAGCTTAGCTTATGCTTTGATTAGTGGACCTATTTTATGGGGAATGATAAAGTTAGGATATGGATGAAGTTAATGTTGGAAACACAATTTGTAGTGTATGTACTCTTGTTGCCTTTTCCTTAGCTAATGTCTTGTATGTTTTAATGATGTAGTCATCTTAATTCATGTAGAGGCATAGTAGGGTCTAGTCTTTATACTTGAGTTCATGTAGCTTCATTCCAATCATTGTCTTGTATGTTTTAATGATGTAGTCTTATCTTAATTCATGTAGAGGCAAGATTGGATGTAGTTTTATGATTTCATGCACTACATGTTGTGAGGAGCTTAATTGAACACACACACACACACACATCTTTATGTTCACATCAGTTCTCTACCCCCTTTGGGGTTTAGTTTTATTGTTTATCTTCATTTCCTTTTGCATTTCATTTCAGCTTTGTAGTTTAGATTAGTGTAATACATCTTTCTCCCTTCTTTTTACCTCTCGCCTTCGAATAAACCAAGTGTCGACACACCTCCCAGTGGACGACCCGTATTTGCCACCGCTTCAACGCGGCCGTGCACTTGCGGTTAAATATAAAACGAGATCAATCAAGTTTTTGGCGCCGTTGCCGGGGAGGTGCTCTGTCCAGACCTTGGTTTGGACGATTCGAGGGGTTGTTAATTTTTTGTTTTTAGTTTTTCTTAGTTTCAGGAAACCATCAGATCACGGGGAGGCCACTGGAGAAGTTTGAGGAAGCGAAGCCAACAACAGACCGCCAATCAGCGGTTTGGAACCGCCAATTGGCGGCCTGGTAAGGGATTCTGTCTTCCAATTTTTTTGTGGTCATTTGTGTTGTAATTTGTGTTATCTGGGAGCCCAATTTTGCATGCTGTGACTTCTTATTTGCTCCCAGATCATTAATCACTCCCCCTTTAATCAACTTGGACCATAAAACTCAAAGCAAAAGATTAGACTTCTTGCCATCTAGGTCATGCACCATTGGTAGACCTTGCATGCATCTTTCTTTTCTTTGCTTTACATTTTGTCGTTGATTGCTGGAGCGAGGTACGCATTCCTTATCACTCATTCACGCATTAGGACATTCATTAGTGAGTAAGGTTTGCATCGAAACAAGAGTGAGGTGAGTGCTTGTTTGGTGAGTTGCTTGCTAGCCTAAGATTTCAAAACATCTTTAAGGGGCATCACCTATAGACTTCAAAGATAAGGTGGGGGATTTCATCACCCCTCCCTTAGCCCCAAAAAGCACACTCAAGTAAAGCCTTAACTAAAAGCAAGTAGACATTGGCCCTAGGAATTCGGACGCACTAGGAGAGTAATCTAGTTGAGACCGCCATGACCTGATCGGCGTTGCCTACCTTGTCGATAGTAGGAGGTACTGGATCTCCGGATCCGGTATCACTTGCTGGGCATTGTGGTCCTCGTTGTAGGGAGGTGAGGCGTGTCGAGGCTAGTGACCTCGAAGTTAGGCGTCGTCTAGCCTAAGGACCCATTGCCTTACATTGTTTGAGCCATGCTTGCTAGTTAGGCTTCTACCTTCACCCTGTACCCTCGCTAGCTCTAGGGATTCTTCCCTTCTCCTCTGAGTCATCTTCTTCTCACCTTCTTCTACGTTATAGTCTCCTCCCCTTTACACTCTCTGGTAGCGTTTTAGGGTCGAGTCGAGCACTTTTTGCGAGCTTAGTCTCGTGGTGGTGAGAGTGGTCGACTCGAGAGTTGTTTGTTGAGATGGATGGTTACATGGGCGACCATCCATATCATTGTTGGGACCAGGATGATTCTCCCTGGTACTCCGGACCCATGCAACCTGGGGTGCCTCAGACTAACACCCCGTATGGTTGGGATAATCCTCATTGTGTGACTGAGCAATCTTCATATTGGGGTAACATGAGAGAGGCACCGACTGCTAGACCACCATCTAGTTACGTCGGATCATATGTTGGTCATCAAACTGAGACATTACAAGAACCTTTGGCCTCTTTCATGCATGTGGTAGATGACATGGGTGCACCGGTGGCTCCAGTAGCCGTACCGTGTCACTATTGTGGGTTGAGTGGTCATGATTTCGGGGAATGTCCTTATGTTCCCCCAGAGCCTGAGTATGAGCACACATTTTCCCATAATGCTCATTATGACCATTACGCATCCGCGTACAACCCGAGAGGGATGGATTCGTGGGGAGACAATTCATATTCAAATTCTTATACATCATTTCCACCCCAATATCCTCCTCCCGAATACCCAGAATTCTACCAACACCCCACTTCAAATCATTGGACTCATTCTCAGGCCATCAACACCCAACCCCAAAATTTCCCAAGATCTGACTTGGACCTCCTCGTTGACCGCATACAAAATCTGACACTTCAAGTGAGTCAACTGACGCAACAATTAAGTGAGGAGAGTAACTTTTCGTGTCAACATGAGGGTTTATCTTCTGAAATCGAACCACCACCGCATCCACAAATTCAAAGCACAATCTTTCAAAGTCAAACTCCTAGTCAGTCTGAGGGACTTGGGGTTTCAATTCACGATCACTTAGTGGAGGATTCGATTCAAATGGAGAATAACTTGGACCAGTTCTATTATGAGTCGGCACAGGATTGTGCCTTACCTTTTTGTCCCGTGGCCCTTGAGCCACATGATCTTATTGTTGTACCTCCTAAGGACTCACCTCTGGTGGAGCAAGAGCTCCCTAGTACCCTCAACTTCAAACAACCTGATGAGAGTTTGCCTCTCACTATTGTTCCTGATCATCTTGGAAATGATGGAACATCAAACAACTACATTGCTCATGAGGGTATTAGGAGTTCCTTGGAGGATACTTTGGGTATGAGACCCACTTCCTGTTCTCCTGGTGAGTTGGACATGCATAACGAGGTGCTTGACCTCGTTCCGACCCACCAGCCTGTTGGTTGGAGAGTTTGGATTGATGATCATAACTTCAGTTCCGCAACGGGAGAGATTCTTCTTCCGTTGCCCCTTATTTCCCAAACTCTCGAGAGGTTCAAGCTCTTTCAGTTTGATCCTTTGAATGAGACGCCTTTGCGTCCAATTCATGAACCTCTCATTTCATCTGGTGCTCTTTGTGAAGGGGGCCCACGCATGCGTATTCTGGCCCCGCGTGGTGTCATGTTCCCTTTCCAAGTGCATTGACCCACTCTTGAGGTTCCCATTTGATGTCTTTTGACAAATGAAGATGGGAACTTATGTTTGTACATAGTTATATAAAAGAAAAGAAAAAAAAGAAGAAAAAAAAAGAAGTACAATAAAAGACTCCTTCAGTGAGCATTGATTGTTGTGAGCCCCAACCATTGTGTATTTGGGCTCCATTTCTTTCACGTATTTGTATCCCTTCTTTAGCATCTCACAGGTTTTGAGGGAATTCGGGTTATATCCATCAACATGACCTTGCACTTCCCTTTGTACTTCATGTTGGTGAGATCTCTCCTTTTTATGCATCAATCCATGTAGTATCTTGCTTGCATTCATTGAGGACAATGCATGAAGTAGGTGTGGGGGGGTGTTTTACGTGTGTACATAGTCGAGTCTTTTCTTTTGATTTTGTTTTTTTTTTGTTTGCATTGTTAGGGTCATGTTAGTGTGCTGCATTTAATATCGTTATATCTGCTTGCCATGATCCTTGGGTGACTTGTCTTTTTTTGCTTGCCTAGTGCTTCAAAATTTTCACATTTCTTTCAAAATCTTCATGTGTTTTCGAAAGAAAATGTTTTGTGGGTTTTGCGTGTGTTTAGCATGTGCAAAACCGTTGAGAGGCAAAGTAAAAAGAAAGCTCCCAAAATTGTCTTGAACTTGATGCATTAGGATATCTAGTACGTGGCTTTAGGATTTATCGAGTCGTTAGGATGCACCCCAGTTTTCCCTTGGGGGTGAGTAATCAGTGGGTTTCAGTGCTCAAACATTTAAAGAAGTCCACCCTGAACCTAGTGAGTCAAATAATTCGTGTTTGTTAATTTAGGAAGTTTGTTGTAGTCAAGGGCCCTTAATATCTTTTTGTGAAACTTAAGTGTAGGGGTTTTGGTTCCCATGTAGATAAATGAATAAATAAGTGGTGTTCTCTCTTCTCGCACGGCTCCTATCACTCGGGAAAGTAGGTCTGAGGGGACTTTGTGCCTGGTGCTTTCGAGTCATCTGACTTGGGATGCACCGACCGAACTCCCGTTACACGGGTGGTAGGGATCGCCCTATGTGGAGATTTGGGGGAAGGTGTACGTGATAGTGTAAGTCCTCATAGGCAATGATGCACGAAACCTGACCCTGAGAGAATCAAACACTAACCAATAAATGCTCCAAAGAAAAGAAAAAAAAAGAACAGAAAAAGAAAAAAAAGAAAAGAAAAGAAGAGTCAAATAAGAACCAAAATGGACTTTACACTTTGTTTCACATTCAGAAGTTAAGGTTGCCCATGTCTTTCACTTAATTCCTTAGTTAACTCTCACGAATAACTCATTAGGCTAGGTGTGTGGACTGATTACATAAATAGAGTCGATCCGTAGTATTACCGCATTCCATGATCGACAAAATAAGTCCAACGAGTCGTGTAGCTAGATTGATTAATGCATCTTGTTCGGATTTTGTGGGTATATCCGCTGAAAACCCTCAGGAGACACCACTCCTCCTCCTTGGCAACAAGGAGGTTTAACGGCTTGTTGCACGTGCTAAGTGCAACCGTGATTCCTACGAAAGTGAGTTAGGATTTCTTGTTTTTCGTATGCTTTTTCCTTTCTTTGTTTTGCTCGAGACTAGCAAAAACTTAGGTGTGGGGGTATTTGATTGACATCATTTCATGCTTATATTTGTACCTTATATCCATTATCTTACACCTAAGCAATGCTACGTGACGAGTTTTATGTTTAGTTTTCAGAAATAAAGAGGTTTGAAGAGAAGAGCCATGAAAGGACCCAAAAGCAGGAAAAAAGGACCTAATTGTGAGACCTGGGGACCAAGATGCAAGGGAGAAGGACCTGATCGTAAGACAGAAGGACCTAAGAGCAAAACAGGAAACTCCACACCATCATGAGGAGTATTTTGTCAATTCGATTCGGGTCGGAGCTCCACTAAACAAGTTAGATGCATCCAAGACCAAGAAACACACTAAGGAAAGCCCACCAGAAGATCCAGACTGATCTGAAGTTTATAGGCCGCCAATTGGCGGTCTGGAACCGCCAATTGGCGGTCTGGTTAAGCCCAAATCAGCCAAGATTCTTCCTGGACTTGTATTATCATGTGTTTAGGCTATTTTTGGTATTGGTTTAGTCCCACATCGGGGGATTGTCCCCGATTAGCTTTTTCCATGCTTATAAATAGAACTCTTCACCTTCCATTGTAATTACCCATTGTTTGGTGGCATTCTCTCTACTAAGGAGTGAGCCTTGAAGCAATAACTCAAGGTGGAGAAGGATGCTACCTTCAATGTGAGTCATTGTTTAATTTCTTGTTTAGTAATTTTAGTATCTTAGTTAAATGTTTTCTTTACTTAGTCTAATCAGTAGTGTAATGAGTAGTGAGTAGTTCCATCCCCATTTGGGGGGTGGAGAAATATGTGATATAATTATGTAGTGTATTAAGTGTGTGTTATTTTTATCCATTGAGCTTTATATGATTTCCATAACCATCTAATGGGTCTCCACTCTTATCTTTGATATGCTAATGCTCTTGAATGAAGCTTAGCTTATGCTTTGATTAGTGGACCTATTTTATGGGGAATGATAAAGTTAGGATATGGATGAAGTTAATGTTGGAAACACAATTTGTAGTGTATGTACTCTTGTTGCCTTTTCCTTAGCTAATGTCTTGTATGTTTTAATGATGTAGTCATCTTAATTCATGTAGAGGCATAGTAGGGTCTAGTCTTTATACTTGAGTTCATGTAGCTTCATTCCAATCATTGTCTTGTATGTTTTAATGATGTAGTCTTATCTTAATTCATGTAGAGGCAAGATTGGATGTAGTTTTATGATTTCATGCACTACATGTTGTGAGGAGCTTAATTGAACACACACACACACACACATCTTTATGTTCACATCAGTTCTCTACCCCCTTTGGGGTTTAGTTTTATTGTTTATCTTCATTTCCTTTTGCATTTCATTTCAGCTTTGTAGTTTAGATTAGTGTAATACATCTTTCTCCCTTCTTTTTACCTCTCGCCTTCGAATAAACCAAGTGTCGACACACCTCCCAGTGGACGACCCGTATTTGCCACCGCTTCAACGCGGCCGTGCACTTGCGGTTAAATATAAAACGAGATCAATCAAGTTTTTGGCGCCGTTGCCGGGGAGGTGCTCTGTCCAGACCTTTGTTTGGACGATTCGAGGGGTTGTTAATTTTTTGTTTTTAGTTTTTCTTAGTTTCAGGAAACCATCAGATCACGGGGAGGCCACTGGAGAAGTTTGAGGAAGCGAAGCCAACAACAGACCGCCAATTGGCGGCCTGGTAAGGGATTCTGTCTTCCAATTTTTTTGTGGTCATTTGTGTTGTAATTTGTGTTATCTGGGAGCCCAATTTTGCATGCTGTGACTTCTTATTTGCTCCCAGATCATTAATCACTCCCCCTTTAATCAACTTGGACCATAAAACTCAAAGCAAAAGATTAGACTTCTTGCCATCTAGGTCATGCACCATTGGTAGACCTTGCATGCATCTTTCTTTTCTTTGCTTTACATTTTGTCGTTGATTGCTGGAGCGAGGTACGCATTCCTTATCACTCATTCACGCATTAGGACATTCATTAGTGAGTAAGGTTTGCATCGAAACAAGAGTGAGGTGAGTGCTTGTTTGGTGAGTTGCTTGCTAGCCTAAGATTTCAAAACATCTTTAAGGGGCATCACCTATAGACTTCAAAGATAAGGTGGGGGATTTCATCACCCCTCCCTTAGCCCCAAAAAGCACACTCAAGTAAAGCCTTAACTAAAAGCAAGTAGACATTGGCCCTAGGAATTCGGACGCACTAGGAGAGTAATCTAGTTGAGACCGCCATGACCTGATCGGCGTTGCCTACCTTGTCGATAGTAGGAGGTACTGGATCTCCGGATCCGGTATCACTTGCTGGGCATTGTGGTCCTCGTTGTAGGGAGGTGAGGCGTGTCGAGGCTAGTGACCTCGAAGTTAGGCGTCGTCTAGCCTAAGGACCCATTGCCTTACATTGTTTGAGCCATGCTTGCTAGTTAGGCTTCTACCTTCACCCTGTACCCTCGCTAGCTCTAGGGATTCTTCCCTTCTCCTCTGAGTCATCTTCTTCTCACCTTCTTCTACGTTATAGTCTCCTCCCCTTTACACTCTCTGGTAGCGTTTTAGGGTCGAGTCGAGCACTTTTTGCGAGCTTAGTCTCGTGGTGGTGAGAGTGGTCGACTCGAGAGTTGTTTGTTGAGATGGATGGTTACATGGGCGACCATCCATATCATTGTTGGGACCAGGATGATTCTCCCTGGTACTCCGGACCCATGCAACCTGGGGTGCCTCAGACTAACACCCCGTATGGTTGGGATAATCCTCATTGTGTGACTGAGCAATCTTCATATTGGGGTAACATGAGAGAGGCACCGACTGCTAGACCACCATCTAGTTACGTCGGATCATATGTTGGTCATCAAACTGAGACATTACAAGAACCTTTGGCCTCTTTCATGCATGTGGTAGATGACATGGGTGCACCGGTGGCTCCAGTAGCCGTACCGTGTCACTATTGTGGGTTGAGTGGTCATGATTTCGGGGAATGTCCTTATGTTCCCCCAGAGCCTGAGTATGAGCACACATTTTCCCATAATGCTCATTATGACCATTACGCATCCGCGTACAACCCGAGAGGGATGGATTCGTGGGGAGACAATTCATATTCAAATTCTTATACATCATTTCCACCCCAATATCCTCCTCCCGAATACCCAGAATTCTACCAACACCCCACTTCAAATCATTGGACTCATTCTCAGGCCATCAACACCCAACCCCAAAATTTCCCAAGATCTGACTTGGACCTCCTCGTTGACCGCATACAAAATCTGACACTTCAAGTGAGTCAACTGACGCAACAATTAAGTGAGGAGAGTAACTTTTCGTGTCAACATGAGGGTTTATCTTCTGAAATCGAACCACCACCGCATCCACAAATTCAAAGCACAATCTTTCAAAGTCAAACTCCTAGTCAGTCTGAGGGACTTGGGGTTTCAATTCACGATCACTTAGTGGAGGATTCGATTCAAATGGAGAATAACTTGGACCAGTTCTATTATGAGTCGGCACAGGATTGTGCCTTACCTTTTTGTCCCGTGGCCCTTGAGCCACATGATCTTATTGTTGTACCTCCTAAGGACTCACCTCTGGTGGAGCAAGAGCTCCCTAGTACCCTCAACTTCAAACAACCTGATGAGAGTTTGCCTCTCACTATTGTTCCTGATCATCTTGGAAATGATGGAACATCAAACAACTACATTGCTCATGAGGGTATTAGGAGTTCCTTGGAGGATACTTTGGGTATGAGACCCACTTCCTGTTCTCCTGGTGAGTTGGACATGCATAACGAGGTGCTTGACCTCGTTCCGACCCACCAGCCTGTTGGTTGGAGAGTTTGGATTGATGATCATAACTTCAGTTCCGCAACGGGAGAGATTCTTCTTCCGTTGCCCCTTATTTCCCAAACTCTCGAGAGGTTCAAGCTCTTTCAGTTTGATCCTTTGAATGAGACGCCTTTGCGTCCAATTCATGAACCTCTCATTTCATCTGGTGCTCTTTGTGAAGGGGGCCCACGCATGCGTATTCTGGCCCCGCGTGGTGTCATGTTCCCTTTCCAAGTGCATTGACCCACTCTTGAGGTTCCCATTTGATGTCTTTTGACAAATGAAGATGGGAACTTATGTTTGTACATAGTTATATAAAAGAAAAGAAAAAAAAGAAGAAAAAAAAAAGAAGTACAATAAAAGACTCCTTCAGTGAGCATTGATTGTTGTGAGCCCCAACCCTTGTGTATTTGGGCTCCATTTCTTTCACGTATTTGTATCCCTTCTTTAGCATCTCACAGGTTTTGAGGGAATTCGGGTTATATCCATCAACATGACCTTGCACTTCCCTTTGTACTTCATGTTGGTGAGATCTCTCCTTTTTATGCATCAATCCATGTAGTATCTTGCTTGCATTCATTGAGGACAATGCATGAAGTAGGTGTGGGGGGGTGTTTTACGTGTGTACATAGTCGAGTCTTTTCTTTTGATTTTGTTTTTTTTTTGTTTGCATTGTTAGGGTCATGTTAGTGTGCTGCATTTAATATCGTTATATCTGCTTGCCATGATCCTTGGGTGACTTGTCTTTTTTTGCTTGCCTAGTGCTTCAAAATTTTCACATTTCTTTCAAAATCTTCATGTGTTTTCGAAAGAAAATGTTTTGTGGGTTTTGCGTGTGTTTAGCATGTGCAAAACCGTTGAGAGGCAAAGTAAAAAGAAAGCTCCCAAAATTGTCTTGAACTTGATGCATTAGGATATCTAGTACGTGGCTTTAGGATTTATCGAGTCGTTAGGATGCACCCCAGTTTTCCCTTGGGGGTGAGTAATCAGTGGGTTTCAGTGCTCAAACATTTAAAGAAGTCCACCCTGAACCTAGTGAGTCAAATAATTCGTGTTTGTTAATTTAGGAAGTTTGTTGTAGTCAAGGGCCCTTAATATCTTTTTGTGAAACTTAAGTGTAGGGGTTTTGGTTCCCATGTAGATAAATGAATAAATAAGTGGTGTTCTCTCTTCTCGCACGGCTCCTATCACTCGGGAAAGTAGGTCTGAGGGGACTTTGTGCCTGGTGCTTTCGAGTCATCTGACTTGGGATGCACCGACCGAACTCCCGTTACACGGGTGGTAGGGATCGCCCTATGTGGAGATTTGGGGGAAGGTGTACGTGATAGTGTAAGTCCTCATAGGCAATGATGCACGAAACCTGACCCTGAGAGAATCAAACACTAACCAATAAATGCTCCAAAGAAAAGAAAAAAAAAGAACAGAAAAAGAAAAAAAAGAAAAGAAAAGAAGAGTCAAATAAGAACCAAAATGGACTTTACACTTTGTTTCACATTCAGAAGTTAAGGTTGCCCATGTCTTTCACTTAATTCCTTAGTTAACTCTCACGAATAACTCATTAGGCTAGGTGTGTGGACTGATTACATAAATAGAGTCGATCCGTAGTATTACCGCATTCCATGATCGACAAAATAAGTCCAACGAGTCGTGTAGCTAGATTGATTAATGCATCTTGTTCGGATTTTGTGGGTATATCCGCTGAAAACCCTCAGGAGACACCACTCCTCCTCCTTGGCAACAAGGAGGTTTAACGGCTTGTTGCACGTGCTAAGTGCAACCGTGATTCCTACGAAAGTGAGTTAGGATTTCTTGTTTTCGTATGCTTTTTCCTTTCTTTGTTTTGCTCGAGACTAGCAAAAACTTAGGTGTGGGGGTATTTGATTGACATCATTTCATGCTTATATTTGTACCTTATATCCATTATCTTACACCTAAGCAATGCTACGTGACGAGTTTTATGTTTAGTTTTCAGAAATAAAGAGGTTTGAAGAGAAGAGCCATGAAAGGACCCAAAAGCAGGAAAAAAGGACCTAATTGTGAGACCTGGGGACCAAGATGCAAGGGAGAAGGACCTGATCGTAAGACAGAAGGACCTAAGAGCAAAACAGGAAACTCCACACCATCATGAGGAGTATTTTGTCAATTCGATTCGGGTCGGAGCTCCACTAAACAAGTTAGATGCATCCAAGACCAAGAAACACACTAAGGAAAGCCCACCAGAAGATCCAGACTGATCTGAAGTTTATAGGCCGCCAATTGGCGGTCTGGAACCGCCAATTGGCGGTCTGGTTAAGCCCAAATCAGCCAAGATTCTTCCTGGACTTGTATTATCATGTGTTTAGGCTATTTTTGGTATTGGTTTAGTCCCACATCGGGGGATTGTCCCCGATTAGCTTTTTCCATGCTTATAAATAGAACTCTTCACCTTCCATTGTAATTACCCATTGTTTGGTGGCATTCTCTCTACTAAGGAGTGAGCCTTGAAGCAATAACTCAAGGTGGAGAAGGATGCTACCTTCAATGTGAGTCATTGTTTAATTTCTTGTTTAGTAATTTTAGTATCTTAGTTAAATGTTTTCTTTACTTAGTCTAATCAGTAGTGTAATGAGTAGTGAGTAGTTCCATCCCCATTTGGGGGGTGGAGAAATATGTGATATAATTATGTAGTGTATTAAGTGTGTGTTATTTTTATCCATTGAGCTTTATATGATTTCCATAACCATCTAATGGGTCTCCACTCTTATCTTTGATATGCTAATGCTCTTGAATGAAGCTTAGCTTATGCTTTGATTAGTGGACCTATTTTATGGGGAATGATAAAGTTAGGATATGGATGAAGTTAATGTTGGAAACACAATTTGTAGTGTATGTACTCTTGTTGCCTTTTCCTTAGCTAATGTCTTGTATGTTTTAATGATGTAGTCATCTTAATTCATGTAGAGGCATAGTAGGGTCTAGTCTTTATACTTGAGTTCATGTAGCTTCATTCCAATCATTGTCTTGTATGTTTTAATGATGTAGTCTTATCTTAATTCATGTAGAGGCAAGATTGGATGTAGTTTTATGATTTCATGCACTACATGTTGTGAGGAGCTTAATTGAACACACACACACACACACATCTTTATGTTCACATCAGTTCTCTACCCCCTTTGGGGTTTAGTTTTATTGTTTATCTTCATTTCCTTTTGCATTTCATTTCAGCTTTGTAGTTTAGATTAGTGTAATACATCTTTCTCCCTTCTTTTTACCTCTCGCCTTCGAATAAACCAAGTGTCGACACACCTCCCAGTGGACGACCCGTATTTGCCACCGCTTCAACGCGGCCGTGCACTTGCGGTTAAATATAAAACGAGATCAATCAAGTTTTTGGCGCCGTTGCCGGGGAGGTGCTCTGTCCAGACCTTGGTTTGGACGATTCGAGGGGTTGTTAATTTTTTGTTTTTAGTTTTTCTTAGTTTCAGGAAACCATCAGATCACGGGGAGGCCACTGGAGAAGTTTGAGGAAGCGAAGCCAACAACAGACCGCCAATTGGCGGCCTGGTAAGGGATTCTGTCTTCCAATTTTTTTGTGGTCATTTGTGTTGTAATTTGTGTTATCTGGGAGCCCAATTTTGCATGCTGTGACTTCTTATTTGCTCCCAGATCATTAATCACTCCCCCTTTAATCAACTTGGACCATAAAACTCAAAGCAAAAGATTAGACTTCTTGCCATCTAGGTCATGCACCATTGGTAGACCTTGCATGCATCTTTCTTTTCTTTGCTTTACATTTTGTCGTTGATTGCTGGAGCGAGGTACGCATTCCTTATCACTCATTCACGCATTAGGACATTCATTAGTGAGTAAGGTTTGCATCGAAACAAGAGTGAGGTGAGTGCTTGTTTGGTGAGTTGCTTGCTAGCCTAAGATTTCAAAACATCTTTAAGGGGCATCACCTATAGACTTCAAAGATAAGGTGGGGGATTTCATCACCCCTCCCTTAGCCCCAAAAAGCACACTCAAGTAAAGCCTTAACTAAAAGCAAGTAGACATTGGCCCTAGGAATTCGGACGCACTAGGAGAGTAATCTAGTTGAGACCGCCATGACCTGATCGGCGTTGCCTACCTTGTCGATAGTAGGAGGTACTGGATCTCCGGATCCGGTATCACTTGCTGGGCATTGTGGTCCTCGTTGTAGGGAGGTGAGGCGTGTCGAGGCTAGTGACCTCGAAGTTAGGCGTCGTCTAGCCTAAGGACCCATTGCCTTACATTGTTTGAGCCATGCTTGCTAGTTAGGCTTCTACCTTCACCCTGTACCCTCGCTAGCTCTAGGGATTCTTCCCTTCTCCTCTGAGTCATCTTCTTCTCACCTTCTTCTACGTTATAGTCTCCTCCCCTTTACACTCTCTGGTAGCGTTTTAGGGTCGAGTCGAGCACTTTTTGCGAGCTTAGTCTCGTGGTGGTGAGAGTGGTCGACTCGAGAGTTGTTTGTTGAGATGGATGGTTACATGGGCGACCATCCATATCATTGTTGGGACCAGGATGATTCTCCCTGGTACTCCGGACCCATGCAACCTGGGGTGCCTCAGACTAACACCCCGTATGGTTGGGATAATCCTCATTGTGTGACTGAGCAATCTTCATATTGGGGTAACATGAGAGAGGCACCGACTGCTAGACCACCATCTAGTTACGTCGGATCATATGTTGGTCATCAAACTGAGACATTACAAGAACCTTTGGCCTCTTTCATGCATGTGGTAGATGACATGGGTGCACCGGTGGCTCCAGTAGCCGTACCGTGTCACTATTGTGGGTTGAGTGGTCATGATTTCGGGGAATGTCCTTATGTTCCCCCAGAGCCTGAGTATGAGCACACATTTTCCCATAATGCTCATTATGACCATTACGCATCCGCGTACAACCCGAGAGGGATGGATTCGTGGGGAGACAATTCATATTCAAATTCTTATACATCATTTCCACCCCAATATCCTCCTCCCGAATACCCAGAATTCTACCAACACCCCACTTCAAATCATTGGACTCATTCTCAGGCCATCAACACCCAACCCCAAAATTTCCCAAGATCTGACTTGGACCTCCTCGTTGACCGCATACAAAATCTGACACTTCAAGTGAGTCAACTGACGCAACAATTAAGTGAGGAGAGTAACTTTTCGTGTCAACATGAGGGTTTATCTTCTGAAATCGAACCACCACCGCATCCACAAATTCAAAGCACAATCTTTCAAAGTCAAACTCCTAGTCAGTCTGAGGGACTTGGGGTTTCAATTCACGATCACTTAGTGGAGGATTCGATTCAAATGGAGAATAACTTGGACCAGTTCTATTATGAGTCGGCACAGGATTGTGCCTTACCTTTTTGTCCCGTGGCCCTTGAGCCACATGATCTTATTGTTGTACCTCCTAAGGACTCACCTCTGGTGGAGCAAGAGCTCCCTAGTACCCTCAACTTCAAACAACCTGATGAGAGTTTGCCTCTCACTATTGTTCCTGATCATCTTGGAAATGATGGAACATCAAACAACTACATTGCTCATGAGGGTATTAGGAGTTCCTTGGAGGATACTTTGGGTATGAGACCCACTTCCTGTTCTCCTGGTGAGTTGGACATGCATAACGAGGTGCTTGACCTCGTTCCGACCCACCAGCCTGTTGGTTGGAGAGTTTGGATTGATGATCATAACTTCAGTTCCGCAACGGGAGAGATTCTTCTTCCGTTGCCCCTTATTTCCCAAACTCTCGAGAGGTTCAAGCTCTTTCAGTTTGATCCTTTGAATGAGACGCCTTTGCGTCCAATTCATGAACCTCTCATTTCATCTGGTGCTCTTTGTGAAGGGGGCCCACGCATGCGTATTCTGGCCCCGCGTGGTGTCATGTTCCCTTTCCAAGTGCATTGACCCACTCTTGAGGTTCCCATTTGATGTCTTTTGACAAATGAAGATGGGAACTTATGTTTGTACATAGTTATATAAAAGAAAAGAAAAAAAAGAAGAAAAAAAAAGAAGTACAATAAAAGACTCCTTCAGTGAGCATTGATTGTTGTGAGCCCCAACCATTGTGTATTTGGGCTCCATTTCTTTCACGTATTTGTATCCCTTCTTTAGCATCTCACAGGTTTTGAGGGAATTCGGGTTATATCCATCAACATGACCTTGCACTTCCCTTTGTACTTCATGTTGGTGAGATCTCTCCTTTTTATGCATCAATCCATGTAGTATCTTGCTTGCATTCATTGAGGACAATGCATGAAGTAGGTGTGGGGGGGTGTTTTACGTGTGTACATAGTCGAGTCTTTTCTTTTGATTTTGTTTTTTTTTTGTTTGCATTGTTAGGGTCATGTTAGTGTGCTGCATTTAATATCGTTATATCTGCTTGCCATGATCCTTGGGTGACTTGTCTTTTTTTGCTTGCCTAGTGCTTCAAAATTTTCACATTTCTTTCAAAATCTTCATGTGTTTTCGAAAGAAAATGTTTTGTGGGTTTTGCGTGTGTTTAGCATGTGCAAAACCGTTGAGAGGCAAAGTAAAAAGAAAGCTCCCAAAATTGTCTTGAACTTGATGCATTAGGATATCTAGTACGTGGCTTTAGGATTTATCGAGTCGTTAGGATGCACCCCAGTTTTCCCTTGGGGGTGAGTAATCAGTGGGTTTCAGTGCTCAAACATTTAAAGAAGTCCACCCTGAACCTAGTGAGTCAAATAATTCGTGTTTGTTAATTTAGGAAGTTTGTTGTAGTCAAGGGCCCTTAATATCTTTTTGTGAAACTTAAGTGTAGGGGTTTTGGTTCCCATGTAGATAAATGAATAAATAAGTGGTGTTCTCTCTTCTCGCACGGCTCCTATCACTCGGGAAAGTAGGTCTGAGGGGACTTTGTGCCTGGTGCTTTCGAGTCATCTGACTTGGGATGCACCGACCGAACTCCCGTTACACGGGTGGTAGGGATCGCCCTATGTGGAGATTTGGGGGAAGGTGTACGTGATAGTGTAAGTCCTCATAGGCAATGATGCACGAAACCTGACCCTGAGAGAATCAAACACTAACCAATAAATGCTCCAAAGAAAAGAAAAAAAAAGAACAGAAAAAGAAAAAAAAGAAAAGAAAAGAAGAGTCAAATAAGAACCAAAATGGACTTTACACTTTGTTTCACATTCAGAAGTTAAGGTTGCCCATGTCTTTCACTTAATTCCTTAGTTAACTCTCACGAATAACTCATTAGGCTAGGTGTGTGGACTGATTACATAAATAGAGTCGATCCGTAGTATTACCGCATTCCATGATCGACAAAATAAGTCCAACGAGTCGTGTAGCTAGATTGATTAATGCATCTTGTTCGGATTTTGTGGGTATATCCGCTGAAAACCCTCAGGAGACACCACTCCTCCTCCTTGGCAACAAGGAGGTTTAACGGCTTGTTGCACGTGCTAAGTGCAACCGTGATTCCTACGAAAGTGAGTTAGGATTTCTTGTTTTTCGTATGCTTTTTCCTTTCTTTGTTTTGCTCGAGACTAGCAAAAACTTAGGTGTGGGGGTATTTGATTGACATCATTTCATGCTTATATTTGTACCTTATATCCATTATCTTACACCTAAGCAATGCTACGTGACGAGTTTTATGTTTAGTTTTCAGAAATAAAGAGGTTTGAAGAGAAGAGCCATGAAAGGACCCAAAAGCAGGAAAAAAGGACCTAATTGTGAGACCTGGGGACCAAGATGCAAGGGAGAAGGACCTGATCGTAAGACAGAAGGACCTAAGAGCAAAACAGGAAACTCCACACCATCATGAGGAGTATTTTGTCAATTCGATTCGGGTCGGAGCTCCACTAAACAAGTTAGATGCATCCAAGACCAAGAAACACACTAAGGAAAGCCCACCAGAAGATCCAGACTGATCTGAAGTTTATAGGCCGCCAATTGGCGGTCTGGAACCGCCAATTGGCGGTCTGGTTAAGCCCAAATCAGCCAAGATTCTTCCTGGACTTGTATTATCATGTGTTTAGGCTATTTTTGGTATTGGTTTAGTCCCACATCGGGGGATTGTCCCCGATTAGCTTTTTCCATGCTTATAAATAGAACTCTTCACCTTCCATTGTAATTACCCATTGTTTGGTGGCATTCTCTCTACTAAGGAGTGAGCCTTGAAGCAATAACTCAAGGTGGAGAAGGATGCTACCTTCAATGTGAGTCATTGTTTAATTTCTTGTTTAGTAATTTTAGTATCTTAGTTAAATGTTTTCTTTACTTAGTCTAATCAGTAGTGTAATGAGTAGTGAGTAGTTCCATCCCCATTTGGGGGGTGGAGAAATATGTGATATAATTATGTAGTGTATTAAGTGTGTGTTATTTTTATCCATTGAGCTTTATATGATTTCCATAACCATCTAATGGGTCTCCACTCTTATCTTTGATATGCTAATGCTCTTGAATGAAGCTTAGCTTATGCTTTGATTAGTGGACCTATTTTATGGGGAATGATAAAGTTAGGATATGGATGAAGTTAATGTTGGAAACACAATTTGTAGTGTATGTACTCTTGTTGCCTTTTCCTTAGCTAATGTCTTGTATGTTTTAATGATGTAGTCATCTTAATTCATGTAGAGGCATAGTAGGGTCTAGTCTTTATACTTGAGTTCATGTAGCTTCATTCCAATCATTGTCTTGTATGTTTTAATGATGTAGTCTTATCTTAATTCATGTAGAGGCAAGATTGGATGTAGTTTTATGATTTCATGCACTACATGTTGTGAGGAGCTTAATTGAACACACACACACACACACATCTTTATGTTCACATCAGTTCTCTACCCCCTTTGGGGTTTAGTTTTATTGTTTATCTTCATTTCCTTTTGCATTTCATTTCAGCTTTGTAGTTTAGATTAGTGTAATACATCTTTCTCCCTTCTTTTTACCTCTCGCCTTCGAATAAACCAAGTGTCGACACACCTCCCAGTGGACGACCCGTATTTGCCACCGCTTCAACGCGGCCGTGCACTTGCGGTTAAATATAAAACGAGATCAATCAAGTTTTTGGCGCCGTTGCCGGGGAGGTGCTCTGTCCAGACCTTGGTTTGGACGATTCGAGGGGTTGTTAATTTTTTGTTTTTAGTTTTTCTTAGTTTCAGGAAACCATCAGATCACGGGGAGGCCACTGGAGAAGTTTGAGGAAGCGAAGCCAACAACAGACCGCCAATTGGCGGCCTGGTAAGGGATTCTGTCTTCCAATTTTTTTGTGGTCATTTGTGTTGTAATTTGTGTTATCTGGGAGCCCAATTTTGCATGCTGTGACTTCTTATTTGCTCCCAGATCATTAATCACTCCCCCTTTAATCAACTTGGACCATAAAACTCAAAGCAAAAGATTAGACTTCTTGCCATCTAGGTCATGCACCATTGGTAGACCTTGCATGCATCTTTCTTTTCTTTGCTTTACATTTTGTCGTTGATTGCTGGAGCGAGGTACGCATTCCTTATCACTCATTCACGCATTAGGACATTCATTAGTGAGTAAGGTTTGCATCGAAACAAGAGTGAGGTGAGTGCTTGTTTGGTGAGTTGCTTGCTAGCCTAAGATTTCAAAACATCTTTAAGGGGCATCACCTATAGACTTCAAAGATAAGGTGGGGGATTTCATCACCCCTCCCTTAGCCCCAAAAAGCACACTCAAGTAAAGCCTTAACTAAAAGCAAGTAGACATTGGCCCTAGGAATTCGGACGCACTAGGAGAGTAATCTAGTTGAGACCGCCATGACCTGATCGGCGTTGCCTACCTTGTCGATAGTAGGAGGTACTGGATCTCCGGATCCGGTATCACTTGCTGGGCATTGTGGTCCTCGTTGTAGGGAGGTGAGGCGTGTCGAGGCTAGTGACCTCGAAGTTAGGCGTCGTCTAGCCTAAGGACCCATTGCCTTACATTGTTTGAGCCATGCTTGCTAGTTAGGCTTCTACCTTCACCCTGTACCCTCGCTAGCTCTAGGGATTCTTCCCTTCTCCTCTGAGTCATCTTCTTCTCACCTTCTTCTACGTTATAGTCTCCTCCCCTTTACACTCTCTGGTAGCGTTTTAGGGTCGAGTCGAGCACTTTTTGCGAGCTTAGTCTCGTGGTGGTGAGAGTGGTCGACTCGAGAGTTGTTTGTTGAGATGGATGGTTACATGGGCGACCATCCATATCATTGTTGGGACCAGGATGATTCTCCCTGGTACTCCGGACCCATGCAACCTGGGGTGCCTCAGACTAACACCCCGTATGGTTGGGATAATCCTCATTGTGTGACTGAGCAATCTTCATATTGGGGTAACATGAGAGAGGCACCGACTGCTAGACCACCATCTAGTTACGTCGGATCATATGTTGGTCATCAAACTGAGACATTACAAGAACCTTTGGCCTCTTTCATGCATGTGGTAGATGACATGGGTGCACCGGTGGCTCCAGTAGCCGTACCGTGTCACTATTGTGGGTTGAGTGGTCATGATTTCGGGGAATGTCCTTATGTTCCCCCAGAGCCTGAGTATGAGCACACATTTTCCCATAATGCTCATTATGACCATTACGCATCCGCGTACAACCCGAGAGGGATGGATTCGTGGGGAGACAATTCATATTCAAATTCTTATACATCATTTCCACCCCAATATCCTCCTCCCGAATACCCAGAATTCTACCAACACCCCACTTCAAATCATTGGACTCATTCTCAGGCCATCAACACCCAACCCCAAAATTTCCCAAGATCTGACTTGGACCTCCTCGTTGACCGCATACAAAATCTGACACTTCAAGTGAGTCAACTGACGCAACAATTAAGTGAGGAGAGTAACTTTTCGTGTCAACATGAGGGTTTATCTTCTGAAATCGAACCACCACCGCATCCACAAATTCAAAGCACAATCTTTCAAAGTCAAACTCCTAGTCAGTCTGAGGGACTTGGGGTTTCAATTCACGATCACTTAGTGGAGGATTCGATTCAAATGGAGAATAACTTGGACCAGTTCTATTATGAGTCGGCACAGGATTGTGCCTTACCTTTTTGTCCCGTGGCCCTTGAGCCACATGATCTTATTGTTGTACCTCCTAAGGACTCACCTCTGGTGGAGCAAGAGCTCCCTAGTACCCTCAACTTCAAACAACCTGATGAGAGTTTGCCTCTCACTATTGTTCCTGGTCATCTTGGAAATGATGGAACATCAAACAACTACATTGCTCATGAGGGTATTAGGAGTTCCTTGGAGGATACTTTGGGTATGAGACCCACTTCCTGTTCTCCTGGTGAGTTGGACATGCATAACGAGGTGCTTGACCTCGTTCCGACCCACCAGCCTGTTGGTTGGAGAGTTTGGATTGATGATCATAACTTCAGTTCCGCAACGGGAGAGATTCTTCTTCCGTTGCCCCTTATTTCCCAAACTCTCGAGAGGTTCAAGCTCTTTCAGTTTGATCCTTTGAATGAGACGCCTTTGCGTCCAATTCATGAACCTCTCATTTCATCTGGTGCTCTTTGTGAAGGGGGCCCACGCATGCGTATTCTGGCCCCGCGTGGTGTCATGTTCCCTTTCCAAGTGCATTGACCCACTCTTGAGGTTCCCATTTGATGTCTTTTGACAAATGAAGATGGGAACTTATGTTTGTACATAGTTATATAAAAGAAAAGAAAAAAAAGAAGAAAAAAAAAGAAGTACAATAAAAGACTCCTTCAGTGAGCATTGATTGTTGTGAGCCCCAACCCTTGTGTATTTGGGCTCCATTTCTTTCACGTATTTGTATCCCTTCTTTAGCATCTCACAGGTTTTGAGGGAATTCGGGTTATATCCATCAACATGACCTTGCACTTCCCTTTGTACTTCATGTTGGTGAGATCTCTCCTTTTTATGCATCAATCCATGTAGTATCTTGCTTGCATTCATTGAGGACAATGCATGAAGTAGGTGTGGGGGGGTGTTTTACGTGTGTACATAGTCGAGTCTTTTCTTTTGATTTTGTTTTTTTTTTGTTTGCATTGTTAGGGTCATGTTAGTGTGCTGCATTTAATATCGTTATATCTGCTTGCCATGATCCTTGGGTGACTTGTCTTTTTTTGCTTGCCTAGTGCTTCAAAATTTTCACATTTCTTTCAAAATCTTCATGTGTTTTCGAAAGAAAATGTTTTGTGGGTTTTGCGTGTGTTTAGCATGTGCAAAACCGTTGAGAGGCAAAGTAAAAAGAAAGCTCCCAAAATTGTCTTGAACTTGATGCATTAGGATATCTAGTACGTGGCTTTAGGATTTATCGAGTCGTTAGGATGCACCCCAGTTTTCCCTTGGGGGTGAGTAATCAGTGGGTTTCAGTGCTCAAACATTTAAAGAAGTCCACCCTGAACCTAGTGAGTCAAATAATTCGTGTTTGTTAATTTAGGAAGTTTGTTGTAGTCAAGGGCCCTTAATATCTTTTTGTGAAACTTAAGTGTAGGGGTTTTGGTTCCCATGTAGATAAATGAATAAATAAGTGGTGTTCTCTCTTCTCGCACGACTCCTATCACTCGGGAAAGTAGGTCTGAGGGGACTTTGTGCCTGGTGCTTTCGAGTCATCTGACTTGGGATGCACCGACCGAACTCCCGTTACACGGGTGGTAGGGATCGCCCTATGTGGAGATTTGGGGGAAGGTGTACGTGATAGTGTAAGTCCTCATAGGCAATGATGCACGAAACCTGACCCTGAGAGAATCAAACACTAACCAATAAATGCTCCAAAGAAAAGAAAAAAAAAGAACAGAAAAAGAAAAAAAAGAAAAGAAAAGAAGAGTCAAATAAGAACCAAAATGGACTTTACACTTTGTTTCACATTCAGAAGTTAAGGTTGCCCATGTCTTTCACTTAATTCCTTAGTTAACTCTCACGAATAACTCATTAGGCTAGGTGTGTGGACTGATTACATAAATAGAGTCGATCCGTAGTATTACCGCATTCCATGATCGACAAAATAAGTCCAACGAGTCGTGTAGCTAGATTGATTAATGCATCTTGTTCGGATTTTGTGGGTATATCCGCTGAAAACCCTCAGGAGACACCACTCCTCCTCCTTGGCAACAAGGAGGTTTAACGGCTTGTTGCACGTGCTAAGTGCAACCGTGATTCCTACGAAAGTGAGTTAGGATTTCTTGTTTTTCGTATGCTTTTTCCTTTCTTTGTTTTGCTCGAGACTAGCAAAAACTTAGGTGTGGGGGTATTTGATTGACATCATTTCATGCTTATATTTGTACCTTATATCCATTATCTTACACCTAAGCAATGCTACGTGACGAGTTTTATGTTTAGTTTTCAGAAATAAAGAGGTTTGAAGAGAAGAGCCATGAAAGGACCCAAAAGCAGGAAAAAAGGACCTAATTGTGAGACCTGGGGACCAAGATGCAAGGGAGAAGGACCTGATCGTAAGACAGAAGGACCTAAGAGCAAAACAGGAAACTCCACACCATCATGAGGAGTATTTTGTCAATTCGATTCGGGTCGGAGCTCCACTAAACAAGTTAGATGCATCCAAGACCAAGAAACACACTAAGGAAAGCCCACCAGAAGATCCAGACTGATCTGAAGTTTATAGGCCGCCAATTGGCGGTCTGGAACCGCCAATTGGCGGTCTGGTTAAGCCCAAATCAGCCAAGATTCTTCCTGGACTTGTATTATCATGTGTTTAGGCTATTTTTGGTATTGGTTTAGTCCCACATCGGGGGATTGTCCCCGATTAGCTTTTTCCATGCTTATAAATAGAACTCTTCACCTTCCATTGTAATTACCCATTGTTTGGTGGCATTCTCTCTACTAAGGAGTGAGCCTTGAAGCAATAACTCAAGGTGGAGAAGGATGCTACCTTCAATGTGAGTCATTGTTTAATTTCTTGTTTAGTAATTTTAGTATCTTAGTTAAATGTTTTCTTTACTTAGTCTAATCAGTAGTGTAATGAGTAGTGAGTAGTTCCATCCCCATTTGGGGGGTGGAGAAATATGTGATATAATTATGTAGTGTATTAAGTGTGTGTTATTTTTATCCATTGAGCTTTATATGATTTCCATAACCATCTAATGGGTCTCCACTCTTATCTTTGATATGCTAATGCTCTTGAATGAAGCTTAGCTTATGCTTTGATTAGTGGACCTATTTTATGGGGAATGATAAAGTTAGGATATGGATGAAGTTAATGTTGGAAACACAATTTGTAGTGTATGTACTCTTGTTGCCTTTTCCTTAGCTAATGTCTTGTATGTTTTAATGATGTAGTCATCTTAATTCATGTAGAGGCATAGTAGGGTCTAGTCTTTATACTTGAGTTCATGTAGCTTCATTCCAATCATTGTCTTGTATGTTTTAATGATGTAGTCTTATCTTAATTCATGTAGAGGCAAGATTGGATGTAGTTTTATGATTTCATGCACTACATGTTGTGAGGAGCTTAATTGAACACACACACACACACATCTTTATGTTCACATCAGTTCTCTACCCCCTTTGGGGTTTAGTTTTATTGCTTATCTTCATTTCCTTTTGCATTTCATTTCAGCTTTGTAGTTTAGATTAGTGTAATACATCTTTCTCCCTTCTTTTTACCTCTCGCCTTTGAATAAACCAAGTGTCGACACACCTCCCAGTGGACGACCCGTATTTGCCACCGCTTCAACGCGGTCGTGCACTTGCGGTTAAATATAAAACGAGATCAATCACTCGGTCACAGGTGGGTCCTTGTTGGAGTCAATATGAAGCTCAAATGGCTCAATGGCCATGGGACATGAGGTAGAGACACCTTCTGGTATAGGAATATGATGAGGTGTCTCACTCTCACTAGTACTCTCAACTGAATAATGCAACGAACACTCCTTTTGGACATTCATGTTTGAGGCCAGCTCACTCTGTTGCATTGCAAAGACAGGAAATGAGTTTTCGTTGGGCCCACAAACATTCTCAATGGGTTGCATTGGTGTTAGGGGTGTTCGTTGATTTTGTGGTGCTTTCTCCAATTTGCGGATGAGATTTAGATTTAAAGGTTGATCCATGGGTTGTGTTGCCTACCAGAGTTGAACACATGAAACTCGGCACTCATGTTACCGAATGAGAGCTTCATGAGACCATTTCTACAATTAATTAAGGCGTTGGAAGTTGCCAAAAATGGTCTACCCAAAATCAAAGGTATTTGAGAGTGGGTGTTCGCAACAGGATTGGTATCGAGGACAACAAAATCGACTGGAAATATAAAATCTCCAACTTTGATAAGCACATCCTCGATAATCCCCTTTGGAATACGAATGGATCTATCCACCAATTGGAGGGTGATCGTAGTTGGTTTCAATTCTCCCAAATTTAACTGTTGATAAACAGAAAATGGGAGGAGGTTGACCGCTGATCCTAAATCAAGCAAAACATTACTCATGCTAGTGTCCCATATCGTACACTGAATAGTAGGACACCCAGTGTCCTTGTATTTTGTGTAGGCGGGATTGGACAAAAGTGAGCTTACATTTGCAGCCAAGAATGCTTTCTTAGGAACATTGGTCTTCTTCTTGGTTGTGCAGAGATCCTTCAACACTGGCATATTGAGGTATTTGTTGGATGACATCCAACAAGGGGATGTTAACCTTAACTTGCTTAAACACCTCTAATATCTTGTCCATTGTGTCACTCTGCTTTTTGGTTAACCTACTTGGATAAGGAGCTTTTGGCAGGTAGGTTTTCTGCAGTGCCTGAAAAGGAAGCCTTGATGTATTACCCTCACCCTCACCCTCTTCTTCACCACCATTCCCACTAAGGGGCTGCATAGATGGTGGTGGGTGTGGCAAGGAAATGTGATTGTCAACCTGCTTTCCATTCCTTAAGGTCACAATGGAATTGACATGGTGAACAGATTCCTCCACATGGTTCACTTGCCTCCCCTGTGGTACCACATTTTCATTTTGCATGTGTTGTTGTTGGTACATACGGGGGGTTAGCCTCAGACTGGCTAGGCAAAGACCCTCTCTCTTTCATGTACAGATTGAGCCAATTGGCCCATCTGAAGCTCTAGAGATTTGAGGGTCTGCTGATTTGAAGTGAGAACTTGACTTGTGGATGACATAAATTTTTTCACAGAGTTTTCAAGTCCACGAGTCAAGTTCTCAAGCGAATTAAACCGGGTTTCAAAGTTGTTAGAATTTGGGAAACCTGGTGGATTGGTGCTTGGAACTTGGGGTTGCTGATATGAATGAGCATGCATGGGAGGTTGGTATGATTGGTTAGGTGGTCGAGAGGAGTTTGAAGGACCACCCGGGGCATTATTTTGGTTCCATGAAAAATTGGGGTGGTTCCTCCATCCAGGATTATAAGATGATGAGTATGGGTCATTCCTAGCTCTGTCATAGATGGCGTTGACATGTTCCATCTCAGGAGGAATGCATGCACACTCGCTTTTCTACATGACATATCCTACCACATGAATGACAGGGAACTCGACCAGATGTGGACATGTGAGGTGCAATTTGTTGGTTTTGGAGCTCAATCGAATCCATACGGCGCATTAAGGCCGTCATGCATGCCTCGGTGGCCGTAGTGGTATCGATAGCAAATGTGGTACCCGATCTAGTCGAGTTTGCATTCGCGATCCTCGCTCCTATACTAGATGATGCAGGTGGTTCCCTTACACTCTCTCATTGCATTGATTTCTCAGCAAGGTCTTCTAGGAAAGCTCATGTCTTCCTTTCATCCTTTCCCAAGAACTCTCCTTGACACATGGACTCAAGGAGCATTCAGGACGGGATGTGAAGACCATCGTAAACAATCTGACAAAGATGCCACAACTCAATGCCACGGTGAGGGCATGAGGATAGTAGCTCCTTGAACCTCTCTACATATGCATGAAATGTCTCAGTCTCAAGTTGATAGAACGAATTGATTTCGTTCCTCAATTTTTGAGTCCGATGATTTGGAAAGTAATTCTTGAGGAATGCAGATTGAAACTCATCCCAAGTCCTAAACACATTCGCCTGGTTGTTGTACAACCACTTCTTGGCGTCATCCTTCAATGCAAAGGGGACAAGCCTAAGATGGATGGAGTCTGTGCTAAGTTGTTGCAGCTTTAACATAGCACAGACCTCCTCAAATTCCCTGAGAAATATATAGGGGTCACCTTTCCCAGTGAAGTGAGGGAGCATGGAAATAAACTGAGGTTTAACCGCAAAATGATTCCCATTTGCCTCTGGCAATACGATGCATGAGGGTAGAGCAGTACGACTCGGGTAGCATCGATCACGGAGAGGTATGGGAACGACAACTGGAAGAACATGTCGAACAGGTGGGTCCAGCAACTGCTCCTCACGGAAATTAGCAGTCATTGAACCCGGACTGTGTGCGACACGAGAGGAGGAAGGCGTCGAGAAATTGATTACCGAAGCCGGATTGACAACGCTCCTCGTCAAACGACCCCTCTCGTCTCGTGTCCACGAAAGCATGCACAAAGGTGCACACACACAAACCAAAACCTTTTTTTTAAGAATGTGCGTAGAGGAGAAGACGGGGGGGGGGGGGGACACAGGAGAGAAAGAATGACTCAGGAGAGAAGGGAAGAAGTCCTTATGCTACGGCGGATGGGTACATGTAGAAGCACACAAGCAAACAAGGCTCAAGCAATCCTAAGGTCGCTATAGGTCCTTATAGCTAGACGACGCCTAACTGCGAGGTCACACGGCCTCAACACGCCTCACCTCCCTACGACGAGGACCACAAAGCCCAGCAAGTGAGCCAAGATCCGGGGATCTCGTCTCTCCTACTATCGACAAAGTGGGAAACGCCGATCAGGTCATGACGGTCGGGACCGGATCACTCTCCTAATGCGCCCGAAATCCTTAGGACCAATGTCTACTTGATTTTAAAAATTAGGCTCTTGATTAATGTGGTTTGTGGGGCGAAGGAAAGGGTGATGAAATCCCCCACCTTATGTTTTATGGGACAACCCCTCCTTAGTAGTGTTTTGGAGTCTTAATCTAGCAATCAACTCTCCAAACAAACGCTCAACTCACACTTGTTTCAATGCACTTCCTACTAACTAATGCATGTTCATAGGAAATGCATGAATGAGAGTAGAAGGTGTGTACCTCACGTCAACACTCAGCAACTGAAAATAAAGCTAAAATGAAAGACAATATATATGCCTAAGTAACATACATGATGCATGACCTAAACAAAAAGAATGCCTAATCTTTTGCTTTGGGTTTTAGGGTCCAAGTTGCTTAAAGAAGGTTTGATTATTAATCTGGGAACAAACTATAAGTCAAAACATGCCAAATCAAGTCCAAGATCACTACATCAATTATGTAAACACGCCACAGAAATAAGAGAGTGAAATGAGCTCACCAGACCGCCAATTGGCGGTCTAGGCCGCCGATTTGCAGTCTAAAGTGCCCAGAATGCCTCCAAATTTCTCCAAGTGTTCCTCCTGGAGACTCTAAGTCTCCTGAAACAAAGAAAAACTACAAAACACAAATTAAATCCACTCGAATCGTCCAAACAAGAGTCTGGACTGACACCTCCCCGGCAACGGCACCAAAAACTTGATTGAATGTTTTAATTAAACCACAAGTGCACGGCCGCGTTGAAGTGGTGGCAAATACGGGTCGTCCTCAGGGAGGTGAGTAGCCTCTCGTTTGCACGAAATCAAGTGGCGAGAAAAATGGAGAAGATAGTTGAGTATGCTACTCTACGCTACGCTACACTACGAAATACGAAATTGGAAAGAAAACAACAAACGATTAACTAAAACTTAACTAAGAATGAAAGAAGAGTGCTGGAATACAGAAGTGGAAAACCCCTAAGGGGTGGAGTGAGTGCACACATGCAAAGAGGTGGGTGTTGAACACATTCTTTAAGCACAAATGAATGTGGTGTTATCATGCATAGGAAGTGTCTAAATGTTATGCCAAAACCTATCAATCTATTCACCAACCTAGTTGATTAACATTTACATATGCAAGTTGTTTATTTCAGAACCTAAACAAGCATGAGAGGTGTCTAATCATTCTGGCAAAACTCATCAAGTTATAAATTCTATCCTAAACAAGCAAGCATACATTCATGTTTTATCAACACATTATAAATAAAGAATTCATTCCATTCTCTAATGCATGTATGAACATCTACTCCACCCCCCAAAGGGGATGGAACTACTCACTACACATTACACTAATTATTAAACTAAACAAAGAAAGCATATTAACTAAGGTACTAAAACTAATGAAATGAAATTAAACAAAGTAAAACAAGAAACATAAAACAAACAACATAATAAAGAAACATTTATTAAAGTGACTCACATTTCAAGTAGCATCCTCCTACTTTAGTGTGTGCTTCAATGCCTCACTTCTAGTATGAAGAATAGCCACTCAAAATATGGATTGCTTACAATAGAAGGTGAGGAGTTCTATTTATAGCCAAAGAAAAAGGCAATCCAGGACAATCCCCCGATGTAGGACTAAACAAATAACATAAATAGCATAAACACGCTCTAATACATAAGCCACAAAAAGCTAAACGGATTCGGAGCCACCTGGACCGCCAATTAGCGGTCCCAGACCGCCAATTGGCAGTCTACAGGATCCGGATTAATCCGGGCTTTCTTGGAAGCTTTCCTGGATGGTATTGTTGGTCTTTGATGCATCTACTTGGTTTGGTGGAGCTCCGACCCGAATTGAATTGCTAAAATACTCCCCATGATGGTGTGGAGTATTCTGTTTTGCTCTTAGGTCCTCCTGTCTTACACTCAGGTCCTTCTCCCTTTCATCTCAGTCCCCAGATCTCACAATTCAGTCCTTTTATGCTTCATCTCTTCAAACCTATTTACTCCTGAAAACTAAACATAAAACTCGTAACATAGCATTGTTTAGGTGAAGGATAATGGATATAAGATACAAATATAAGCATGAAATGATGTCAATCACCAACTCTTCTCTTTTGCATTCTTTCTTCTCTCTCTCATATTCGTCCCCCTCTCAGTTGTTGTGGTTGGAGTAGTGATTGACGAAGGTGAAGGTGTGGTTGTGGATCGACGAGGAGGTGCGATCGTTGATCGAGTGAGAAGTTCGTCAGAGGATCGTGTTTTGAAGAGAAGTGCTGGTGGAAGCGTCATCGAGGTTCTTCAGAGCTTCACGGTATGTCAAACTTGTTGTAGCTCACTTATGTTGTGTGAGTATTGGAAGTCGATGGTAGGCCGAAATGCTCGTCGTAGGTAAGCGTGCAACAGATTTGTCTGCTGGATCAGTCGACCGATTGGTGCAACGGTCGACTGTTTCTAATGTAATTTTGGGTTTCTGCCTCACGTCGGTCGAACGATGCCCTTGGGCAGTCGACCGGTGGTGCGTTAGATGCAAGTCCTGGTTGTTTTCGGTCGGACGGCCCCATTTGTCGTTCGACCGTATGCACTGTTGTAGGTCGGTTGGGGGCGTTGACCATCTAAACGGTCGACCGCCCGTTGACTCGTTCGATTGACGATTTAAGTTAACTTATTTGTTGGTCTGACCGATGGTTGTTCGGTCGACCAGTGTTGATTGGTTTTGATGGAGGATTTTACTAGTCGGTTTCGGTCTACGGTGAGTTCGTGGTGGTTCGACCGGTGGATTATGTTGAGCGATGGGAGATTTTTACTGGTGGTTTCCGGTCGAACAAGTCCCCTTTACTGTTGGACCGATTGGTCGTTGTGTTCGTTGAACCTGGGAGGTGACCTTCTAAACGGTCGACCGGTCCCTGACTTTGGTTCAACCGAACGTGTGTTGTTGGTAGGAGATGTTCGACCGATGGAGTGTCGGTCGAGGCATTTGCGTGATTTTGGAGAGACAGTCGACTGGGACTCTTGGTTCGGTTGACCGATATTGTCCAGTTTTGCACTTGTGAGGTGCATTTGGTGTGATAGTCCTTGTAAGACGAGTTGTGGTGCCGATGTTCTTCCGGCAAGTGTGCTTGTGAGCACAGGGGTTGCGACGGTTGGTTGAAAAAGCCCTAGAGCCCCGTAACTGTTGTGAGAGCTACGGTTGGGTGAAAAACCTATAGAGCCCAGCTAGTCTGTGCGGGGTTGGGTGAAAAAGTCCTGGAGCCCCGTAATTGTTGTGAGAACTGTGGTTGGGTGAAAAAGCCCTGAAGCCCGCTAGTCTGTGCGGGGTTGGGTGAAAAAGCCCTAGAGCTCCGTAGTGCGTTCAGGTTGGGTGAAAGAGCCCTGGAGCCTGAGCAAGGACTGCGTGATAAGGGTTGGGCGAAAGAACCCTGGAGCCCTGGTGGTGTCGTGGTAGCTGTGGTTGGGTGAAAAAGCCCTGGAGCCCAACTTGACGACGTTGAGTATTGTTGTGGTTGGGTGAAAGAGTCCTGGAGCCCACCCTTGTGTTTATGCTTTTCTTTATGAATAGAATTGCATGCTAGAGTATTTTTATTTATTCTCTGCATTGTTTGTTTTTGTTGACGCCAAAGGGGGAGAGATCATATTGAGGGAGAGTTATATACTACATACATTATACATCATATATATGATATATAAATCTTTTTTTCTTATTTGTTGTCATCATCAAAAAGGTGGAGAATGTAAATCTTGTAGGATCTACTAGACCCTAATATTAGCCTAAATGGGGGTGAATAGACTAATTACAATATTTTTAAAACAACTATGTCGAATTAAAAGTTAAGCAAATAAAGATGAAGTAAAGGGATACAAACCACAAGATCAATATATAGAGGTTTGGATCCACCACCGGATCTTAGTTCTCTCTTACGAAATGCTCTTTCTCGAGCAACTTTGTGTCCTCCATTAAATCCAATCTCCGTTGCGGGCCGAGATCAAGCATTTACACAACAAGCTTTGCGAACATTGGGATTAAATTAGAAAGAGATCGTGTAAAATACACAAAGCAGAGAATAACAGGACACATTTTTGAACACCAACGGTCGACCGGATCGGGTCAATCAGTCGACCGGTATGTGAAAATAAAGAATTCGGTCTAGCAAATGTGCAGACGGTAGAACCAACTAGGCTAGAACTTAAGTGAACGGTCAAACGGATAACTAGGTTCGGTCGACCGTTTGAAAATTTTGGTCTAGATAAATATATGCAAAAAGGATAATGGTCGAACAGAATGGATAATGGGTTCAACCGGAAACTTCTCGTAAGTCCTGGAGCTGGGAAGTTTAAGAACCAGTCGATCATTAAAAGAGTTTCGGTCGACCGAAAAACCAAATCTAAATGAGGGGGTTAGGCGAGTGTAGGTATACGACCGTTGTAAAATACGACAATCTTAACAGTCATATTCATGACAAATACAAAAATGCAATCGGTCGAATAAAACAAAGTTTCGGTCGACCAGTTGTAATACTAACCGATACACATGTTAACATATGATAGGTGAGATGATTTGTATCGGTCGAGCTGAGTTCTATCGGTTGACAAAAGGAAACGGTCGAATGGAAGGGGGATTTCGGTCGACCGATTTAGATTGGGAAACCAGATATTGAATCGATCGAACTAAAAGAGGTTCCTGGTCGACCGTTTAGGAAACAAAAGGCTGTCTGTTGAAATCTGGTCGAACCAGATGGTTCTACCGGTCGACTGGTTCACCCAGAAATCTTGTTCTAAGGGATTTTCTATGTCTCATCGATTTCCTATTGAAGTAGAATTGATATGGACTTAATTGTAAGACTTCTATAGGTTCCCTAGGTGGTCAAGAAATGTAATCTATCAAAGATTTCAAGTGTCAAGTTACATTATAAACCAAGTACAAGAAATATAAACTTATCTAATCTTCCTTCTTCATTTTTTGTCTTGATTCAAATTGATTCCTAAAATGTCAGATATACAATATATGCATGCGATGATTTTAATGGAATACATGTGTGTTATTGATATGTTAGTTAATCATCAAAATGGATTAACAATTATTAGTTAAAAAGGCAACAAGTCTCACCTCTTTAATTTTTTTTAGATGACAACAAATGAATTTGGCCTAATCTATTATTCAAGTGTTTCAGGACTTCTTTGCAAAATGACACATATTTGAATATCATAAGCTTATGAAAATTGCCACACAAATGGGAAGTAATCAAGTCAATAATTGTGAAGATTTATTTCTACTACGAAGGACCTCATGATACTTTGCCTTAATATTAGAATTACATGTGTAGGGGTTATATTAGGTTAGTATAGGAATTTAATGTAAAAAGCAAGCTTAATGAATCACTTCAAATCAAAAGTTTCCCTGACACCGGTCGTCCACCCCCTTGGACTGTACGATCACCCAACGCACAAAAAGTTGTTTTTGGATAGGGAATTTTATCGGACGTCTGCCCCTGCTCAGCCTCCTTCCAACGACTAGTTGAACGGACGTCCAGTCTTGCCATATGGACGTTCAGTTCGATTTTTTTTGAAATTTCTTGATTTCTCTCTCTTGATTTTCCCTAAAAAATTTCTAATATATCTAATCCAAATTTAACCTATTTACATGAGAGTTTTATTCATTTTATTTGCTTCCTTCATCACAACAAATTAGTCTTGTTCTCTAAAGCTCATAACCTCATCCATCTTCCTTTTCAGCCTCTCACCAACACGTGTCCTTCTCTTGATTCGATTTCTCTTTTCGATCTTCATTGATTCGAGAACTTGCTCGCGGGTGGTTGCGAAGTGAGTTCATTGCAAAGATTTTGTATTTGGAGCTTTCGAGTTGTGAAAGTCGTCTTCACTGTACGTGAAGGGCCTCGACGATGATTTTTTGTCGAGCACGGTTGTAAATGGCTTGTGGATCGGCCCGCAAAGATCCACAGAAAGAACTCTCGAGCAGGAAGCTCGGGGACTAGACTAGGCACGTAGAGGTTTGCCGAACCATTATAAAATTGTTGTATCTCTCCTATATGGTTTTTTTTGTTTTTGCGATTTTATTTAATTCCCCACAATCATTAGATCTCGAAATTGTCTAGTTATTTGATCTTATATTTTTTTAATTACTCTATTCACCCCCTCTAGAGTAGTTGTAGATCCTAATAGACTTATCATTATTCTTATGTCTTAGTTTGACTGTTGAAACACTCTCCTGTATGTACTATGTAATTTGTATCTTCGATCAATGAAAAATACTAAGTGGTGGTTAAGGTTATGCGCGAGGTGGGTTTTACCACAAGTCCTGCTCCGCCCACCCACAATCCACCAACCCACTTATATAACGGGTTCCAAACATTTATTAATATTAATATATATTATAAATACAATGTTTAAAATTTTAAGATTAACAAGAGAAACGTGCGTTTAGGACTTTTTCTTTTCTTTTAATTAGGGTACAATTATCATGGGTTATTTGTTAGTCTATCCAAAAGTCAAAGGTTACTTGCGATACATGTGTTTATATGTTTTGATTTGTCAATATATGTTATAAGCACAAAATTAACATTATCCCGGAACAAACCAGTTAACAAGTCCATGAACTTGTTAAAAAAGAACTCGTAAACCCGTGAAAAAACCCACAAACTCGATTGCATAAAATTGAATAATTCTACACATTTTGATCAACAAACCCGCACCGCTCCACCAAACTGACCCTTAAGTGCGGAGGATAAGGGTAAAATATTCAACCCGCACCACTAACCAGCCCTGTTTGCAGCCTAGTGATGACAGTCTTTAGGAAAAATAAATAAATTCCCCATTTTGAGTTCTAAAGAGAAGACCAGGTACCCATCCAATTTAGAGCGTTCATAATTTGGAAAGAAAACAAAGCTGAAGCTGCAAGCCCGACCTCCATTTGTCTGTGACTCTGTTCCCATGAATCGCGTTCCCCGTTTTCTCCTCTGCCCGCGCCAACTCCTCCAAACCCTAAACCCCAAACCCTTCTCTTCCTCCACCTCCAAACCCCACACCCCACACCCCAACCCCTTCGCTTCCTTCAACTGCTACACCCAACACGACCCCGCCACCCCTTACTACCTCATCGACTCCGGATCGCCTCCGCGACCGGAAAAGAACGAGCCGGTGGAGGCGGAGATTCCGGGAGGCGTGAAGAGGTTGACATGCCGTTCGTGTGATGTTCACTTGGTCGGTGTTCGTCGCGATGAGGTGATTTTGGTTGTTTTTGGTGGAATTGTTTGGGATTTGTTCTGATTTGGTTTTAATATTTATTTCTCTGTTGTTGTGATCTGAATGGCATTTTGGGCGTTAGTGCCAGACCCGTTTGGTCTGTGTGTATGAAAGAATTATTTTCTTATTTTTATTTTTGATCGGTAGATTTAAAGAATTATATTTTAACGGAATGACATATTTTCTGAAACTTATGAGGATAGCAAATTACCAAAACTCTTAGTTGCTGTTTCGGCAATATTCTTAATTTAAAACTCCGATTTAATTCCAAGGTTTTGCAAATGCCATTACTGCAAAAGCAAAGTTTTGCAGATTTGCAGTTTCAATAATTTAAGTGTTTCGATTGGAATATATTTCTCAATCAAAATACTATTCTCAAAAGCAAAATAAAGAACACTTTATAGGCTCTAAGACTTCACTACCTTCCTCCAAATCACCTCCTACACTTCTACTCCACATCAGCAATTTGGCAGTTTGGAGGTGAGTACCAAAATCATAATTTACAATGATATGAGGTTGAAAAGGTTAAATATAAATCGACAAGGAACTGAAATAAATAAACATAAAAAATAGACATTGTAGAATTTATGAAATGATTGTCAGGCCGCATAGGCAATGCATCCCCTGCTACGCCACATCCAGGTGATGCGGGGCCGGAATGGTTGGCTTGCATTGGAGCACAAATGTGGCAGCATAGCCGCCACATTCTTAAAGTGATTTTTTTTAATAAATTTATTTGGGTGTTTGATCTATATAAAGTCTAATAACCCATTTATGAAACCAAATAAAATGCAAACCTTCTACACAAAACACCTCTTTTTTTTCCAAACTTCAACCCAAAACCTGTAAAGCAAGGATACGAGAATCCAGTGTGATTCGATATGGGTGTGGGGATTGTAAAGCAAGGATACGAGAATCCCGAAAAAATTATACAGGGATACGGTTAAAATATTAATATATTGAATATTCATTAATAAACCTAAAATCAAAAAATGAAAAAGTGAAAATAATACGGGTCAGCAGCGGACGGAGGCGGTAGTGGCTAAAGTAGGCGGCAGTCGGAGGCGTGGGAGGGGTTGTTGTTGGTGTTGGGTTGTAAGAAAGTTTAGGGTTGGGAAATTTTCTGGAAAAAAATAGATATTAATTTTTTTGCACAAACCCTTAAAGTCCTAATAATTTACCCAAACCGGCGCCACACCCACGTATCCCCCAAAATCCTCCCCTATTGGCTCCGTACCCACCCCTGCACCCAACCTCTGCCACTGTAGGATTCATCACATGGCGTATCCAATACGCACCATGCCGCTCCCGAGCTGCATCCGCACCCGATACACACCTTGTGCAAGGGCGGCTTGGGTTTAGAAGAATCTATGCTAGCCAGCCCAAAACAAACTTCCACCACCCACCCTCTACTCCATCGGCGACTGGCCACCTCCAGTCGTCTAACCCCACTCCGCACCTCCAGTCGTTCCCTATTGTTTCTTTTGTAGAATCTCTACTTTAAGAAATTTGGAACATGTTTATTTATTTTTCTTGACATTTTTAATTCAAATTTTCTTTCAATAGTGGTTTGTTAAATATGGTAATGTAGTTGTAATTTTTTCTTCTCATTTTTTAGCTTAATATTATTTTATGCACATACATTTGGACCATTTGGTATTTATATTTAACGAATACAAATAATATTAATATTATTTAATTATTTAAGTTTTATACTGCATATGCGGTATGCGCCTGCACAATTCTCATAGACCGTGTATGCTTGTGCGATGACTTGCTGCATCACATTCGCATCACACATTCTTGAACCTTGATCACATTGTTGGTTTTGTGCGTAGTAATATTCTTTAGTTGTAAAATGATTTTTCTTTCTCATACATTTACACAATCTCTTTGTATGTGTCGTTGCAGAAGTCCATCCAAGATGTTAAAACCATCATGAAACACTTGAAGCCAGAGGTATGTCTTACAAAAGTTTCTTGTTTGGAAACATGACTGCAGTGACTCCTGGTTATTCTTTGATATGGATCAATAAGTGTACGAAATGATAATTTGTTAAGTTAACCATTTTATGACATTTTTTGGTCTTAAGATCTAAAAGCAACACTACAATCAACAATCTCTTTAGATGCGTGGTAAACGATAATAAGGCAACCTTGGTGCACAAGGATCCTCATTTTGTGAAGGCTGGGATGCGTATACTCATACGTAACCTACAACCAAGTCAACGGCTTCAAAAACTAATATTCAGTTCATGTTGGACTTGAGTTTTCTCAGATCAAGCTTCATTGTCACTAAAGATTATGTATGCTGTATTGCTATGATCCAAAAAAAATCATTCTAAACAAAGGACAACAACAACAACAACAAAGTCTTTTATCCCAAACTAGTTGGGGTAGACGATTCTAAACAAAGGACAAATGTAAAAAAAGTATTAATACTTAAGGTTCTTCAACAAAAAGGAATTTGAGTTGCATTAGAAAAGTAGTAGAAAAGGCAACAAAAGACCTTTCCCTCAGAATTCTTTGTATGCTAAAACATGTAGCTTGTGCTTAATGACTATTTGTCTAATCATGCTGGTGTGGTATCACCTACCAATACCATTATGTTCAAAGCCATATATCATACATGTTTAGTTAATCTATATCACATTCCTCTCTAATGTGTGAGTTTCCATCAGAGGCCTACTTATCAGCTGCCATTTCATTTTGCAGAAACTGATGAACTGAAGCTATTACTTAAGATGCTAATAACTACACCTTATTTTTCCAATTTACCCTTTCTGGATCATTTTCTGCTTACTTGTTTATGTCAACTAACTGGGGATTATGTGCAGAGATGCCAAAGTTCGATATTCTTTTTTCTCAGTATCTTGAAAATTTATGTGCATATTTTTTTAATGTTGTCCCATTTGACTTTGGAGATAATGTATCTCTGATCAGCAGCTTTTCTCAGGTTGTCTTTCTTGAATTATGTGCTAGCCGGAAATTTGATCTGGAAACTTCACAGGTACGTGCATCTTCTTATATCAATGTCAATGCTTCCTCAATACTCTAAAGGGATTATTTCTCAGCACAAGAAAAATTGCGTCAGATATATGCAGCTTTACTATTTTGTTACAAGCTTATATGGAAATATTATTTCCATTTGGACCTTGATCCGTAGCGTGACGAATTTCTACAAGTTCACAAGAAACAAGAAGCCTAAAAGGTTTTCATTTTAATTTAATTTGTAAAATTGAAAAAGCCAAAATATAAAAGATATTTAGCTCCATCAGAATGAACAGTGCGTGCATCTCAGACAACCAAAACTTTACATGAACAGTGTTATTCTAGCAGATAGTTGTGTAGTCTTTTTGTGGATAGTTCGTCGATATCTAAATATAACCATAAAATGTGTTTGGTTGATGACAAATTATAGGCATGGCTGAACTGGTAAGGGTTTTGAATATGCAACGTAAAAACTCAAGTCCAAGCCTTAAGTATTGGGAAAATATGCGTAAGTGAAAATAGCCCGGGTCCCATCCAATTTTGGAATGCAGCCTATCATCCAAAAGTGTTGAGGGACCTGGAGAATTCTAGATCTTAAAAATAATTGTTTTGGCTGTATAAGTAGAACACGAAGAGCCCAAGATAAGTCTTAAGTTGTTTCTCATATTACTGCATTGTGCTTTCACCTGGTGGATGCAAAATAAGCACTTGACGAAAGAACCAACCTTCTCTTTAGGTAGGGTGCTCTCACCAGTTTCACCTCTCTATTTTATTATGAATGCAAAGTCTGGTTTATTGATATACCAAACCAGTTTACCTAGGATCTCTATTTTGATGGGTGACATTAAATTATTAACCTTACCCAAGAGGTGTCCCCATGTTTGTATCACTTCTTAAGTTTTAAATCACATATTTAGATCATGTTTTGAAGGTTTGTTTGTGAATGTCAAATGACCCAAATATGTCGTGTTTTCGTTACCTACTTTCCCCTTTTTTTTATATGATATTCTTCAAGTTATTGTCTTAATCAAGGTTCAGAAATGCAGGATGCGGATTCAATGCATCCGATATATGCGGTTTGCGATTTAATAATTAAATAATATAATATAGATATATTAATTATAAATTATAGACATGTAACTAAAAATTTAGGTAAATTTTTGAATAATTTCTAAGATCGGTAATTCAATATTAAACAAATTAGAGTAAAAAACAAACAAAAATGGATGTTTTGAGATATGGCTGTATCAGGCCGCATATGCGGCCACATCGGGGGACCGTATCTGCCCTGCATCCGGTCCGCATCCGCATATACGGCCGCATCAGACCGTATTCCTGAACAGTGGTCTTAACTTCACTACAACAACAACAACAAAACTTTTTATCCCAAACTAGTTCGGGTAGGCTAGAAATGAAACTCTAAGGAGTCACGGTTCAGGCACGTGAATCGCCTTCTTCCACGCGTTTCTATCCAATGCAAATTCTCGAGGAACATTCCAATCTTTTAAACCTTTTTGACCGCTTCCTCCTAAGTCAATCGTGGTCTGCCTCTTTCTCTTTTTATGTCTTTGATCCGATTCAATACTCCTCTTCTTATAGGTGTCTCCATAGGTCTTCTTTGTACATGTACATACCATCTCAGTCTGTGTTGGATAACTTTCTCTTCCATTGGAGCAACTCCAACTCTCTCACGAATGTCTTCATTTCTAATCCGATCTATTCGCGTATGGTCACACATCCTCATTTCAGATACACTCATCTTTTGTATATGTTGTCTTTTAGTGGCCCAACATTCCGCACCATATAGCATTGCATGTCTTATTGCGGTTCTATAAAACTTTCCTTTTAACTTAAGTGGAATTTTCTTGTCACATAAGATACCTGAGGCTTGTCGCCATTTCATCCATTCTGCTCTAATCATATGGTTAACATCTTCATCGATCTCCCAATCTTTTTGAAGTATTGATCCAAGATATCTAAAAATATTTTTCTACGCACCACTTGCCCATCTAATATAATCTCCTCTTCCTCGGTATTAACGATACTGAAACAACATTTCACATATTCAGTTTTAGATCTACTTAGTTTAAAACCTTTTGTTTCTAAAGTATTTCTCCACAACTCTAGTTTTCTCTCCACACCTACCATACTCTCGTCAATTAATACATCATCTGCAAAAAAACATACACCATGAAACCTCACATTGTAAGTCTTTTGTCGTCTCATCCATTACTAAAACAAATAGATATGGACTTAAAGTTGAACCCTGATGAAGTCCAATCTTAATCGGAAAAGCTTTAGTCACACCATCACAAATTCTAATGCTAGTTTCAACTCCTTCATACATATCTTTAATTAAATTCACATATTTTGTTGATACTTTTTTTTTCTCAAGGACCCACCACATAACATTTCTTGGAACTCTATCATATGTCTTTTCTAAATCAATAAAAACCATATGTAGATTTTTCTTTTGTTCTCTATACCTCTCCATAAGTTGTCTAATAAGAAATATGACATTTATCGTTGACCTTCCAGGCATGAAACTAAATTGATTATCTCTAACACATGTCTCCAGACAGTACTCAATTACTCTTTCCCATAATTTCATAGTATGACACATGAGTTTAATACCTTTATTGTTAGTGCAACTTTGAATATCCCCTTTATTCTTGTAAATTGACACTAAAATACTTCTTCTCCACTCATTTGGTATTTTATTTTTCTCAAAGATACTACTAAACAATTTAGTTAACCACGTTACTGCTTTATCCCCCAGACATTTCCACACCTCAATCGGGATCTCGTCTGCTCCTAAAGCCTTACCAACTTTCATCATTTTTAAGGCTTCCTTAACCTTAACTTCTCTTATCCTCCGTACAAATCGTCTATTAGATTCCTCAATTGTATCATCCACTTCAAAAATGTCGTTATCCTTTTCTCCATTAAACAACTTATCAAAATATTCTCTCCACTTTTCCTTGATATCCTCCGCATTAACTAAGATGTTATTATTATCATCTTTAATGCATTTAACTTGATTAAGATCTCTAGTTTTCTTCTCTCTTATTTTAGCAAACTTATATATTCCAATATCTCCCTCCTTTGATCCCAACTTTTGGTATAAATTCTCATAAACAACCCCTCTAGTCTCTCTTACTGCTTTCTTAGTTTTTTTATTAACCAACTTATACTCTTCTAAGTTAGTTTCATTTTTATCTTTAAACCACATCTTATAACATTATTTCTTAGTTTTAATTGCTTGTTGTACATCATCATTCCACCACGTGTCTCTCGAATCTAGTCTACCTCCTCTACTCTCCCCACAAACTTCTTTAACCACTCGACGAATGTAAGATGACATACTCTCCCACATACTATTAGCGTCTCTTACAACATCCCAATGTCCCTCTGTCATAAGTCTATCCTTAAATTTCATACATTTTTCTCCTTTAAGATTTCACCACTTAATCTTCACATCTTTATTACACTTATTCCGTACTACACCAATACGAAAGCGAAAGTTCGCTACTACCAACTTATGTTGAGTCACCACACACTCTCCAGGTATTACCTTACAATCTATACAAGATCCTCGATCATCTTTTCGAGTAAGCACAAAATCAATTTGACTTCAATGTTGACAACTACAAAATGTGACTAAATGAGATTCTCTTTTCCTAAAGAAAATATTTGCTACCATGAGGTCATATGTTATAGCGAAATTCAGAAAATCTTCTCCTTTATTCCTAACACCAAACCCAAACCCTCCATGGATACGTTCAAACCCTTCGCTATCTTTACCGACATGACCGTTAAAATCTCCTCCAATACAAAATTTCACTAATAGGAATCTCTCTCCCATAATGTCAAGGTCCTCCCAAAATTGTTTTTCACTGTTTCGTTGAAACCTACTTGTGGGGAATAAGCCTTAATGACATTCAAAATCAGTTTTCTGATAACTAACTTAATCAAAATTATTCGATCACCTTGTCTTTTAACCTCTACCACCTCATCTCTTAGGCTCTTATCTACTAAGATTCCTACTCCATTTTTATTTCTATTTTTTCCACTATACCATAATTTAAACCGTGTATTTTCAACTTCTTTAGCTTTTTCACCTACCCATTTGGTCTCCTAAACACAAAGAATATTGACTTTTCTCTTGTTGATCACATTCACTAACTCTCTCAACTTCCCTGTTAAAGATCCAACATTCCAACTACTTATGCGTATCCTACTATCCTCAACTAGCTTCCTTACCCCTCGTACCCGTTGAGTAAAGTACGAGGACCCTAACTCCTTGTGCACTACATCCGGGCGCCGATGCAGTGTGCCACTATGGTGATGACGTCCCTCGACTGGCTTCCTTATCGCTCACACCCGTCGAGAATGATGCGTAGGCCCTTGCTCACTTTGAATCACTACATCCGGGGCCCGATGTAGCGCGTCGCTAAGAGGGTGACGCCCCAAACACGATTATCTTTTAAGTTTTATTTCCATGGGAGTAGTTAGGGTTTTACGCTGGCTCGCAACACCTATCGCAACCCTCCTCCTTTATCCTGGCTTGGGACAGGCTATGTACACGTACATAGGCGGAGTTTTAACTTCACTACAACAATGTAAAATTTTACCAATGCTATAATTGATGAGAAAGTAAGCCAAACTCGTTAGGAAAAACTAGTATGACATATTAAGGGTGGCAACATGGCGTTGCCTAAACCTCGTTGGTAAAATAAGCTGACTCAAAATCTATGGCAATGCACACATGGTCCAAGGATATGGGAGCATCATCCATAGCCAACTTCTGGTCAACATTTTGGTGCCTTGTTGCCCGTGAATGACGACGATGCTTGACATTTTTTTTAAAAAGTACAACTTATTCTTGTTTGAAATACAACTTTACCTGCAGTGAAAACACAGTCGAACAACTACCAAATTCATCATTAATTCAAATCAAAATTTACACACCCAAATTCCACATTTATTCACTTTCATCATCGTTGAAAAACACATCAAAATCAAGTCCAATATAATTGAAAACATTTGTCATGATCCGAAGCCCTTCATCAAACAAATACTTTGAAATTTAGAGGACGCTCTAGTTGTTACCATGATCATGAAAGCCATACTGGACCGACTGGTTGATAACAAGTAAGGTGGCTTGTCCAATCTAGGTGGGCAAAACCGTAGTTGCTCTGATCAGCAATTGAATTGCCTGACTGCTCGTTGAACTAGTGGTTCAGATCCTGTAAATGAATATCCAACTAGGTTGCAAATGAACATCCGATTTATAGATGTTCCGTGTTGCTTGTCCAATCTAGGTGGGCAAAACCGTAGTTGCTCTGATCAGCAATTGAATTGCCTGACTGCTCGTTGAACTAGTGGTTCAGATCCTGTAAATGAATATCCAACTAGGTTGCAAATGAACATCCGATTTATAGATGTTCCGTGTTGTGTGCCTTTTCTTTTTATCTTTGCGTGCACAATTTCCTACTTTTCCCTATTTTCCATTTTATACGGGTTTTCTAGTTTATACTAATATATATATGACGTCATGTTGGCATCGTTGTTCCCTAACTAATCGAACTAGTTGAACCGCTGCACTGGCCATTTCGACGGAACTGCAACACTGGCCATTCGACGTCTAGTCTGGTTCTCATAGCAATGATTATTAGATGAATATTAAGTGTTTCTACGAAAATATTTACTAATTGTAGAAGCAATCAACTGGGTGGTAACACCTTGAACTCCTTAAGTTGCTCATATGTTTATGATAATCTTTTGCTTCTTTACTTTAGCAACTTCTCTCAAAATATTTGTGGTTTTGTTCTACTTAGATAAAGAAGCACTTTTACTTTTCTTCCACATAACCTCTAATATTACCTAGACGCATCAAAGCAACAAATTCCAGTCACTGATGCAAATGGCTGAACCACATCATGCACTTCCAGATATATAAGGTAGGGGTGAAAATGGTCCGGATAATATCCGTTCCGACCGACATATTCGAATTTGTTTAGTAGAATATAATCATTCAATATGGTATCCATTTAAATGTGGTAACAAATATGATAATGACGGTGCTAAGAGTAGACATGATAATATCCTCTTTGTATTCATGTCCGAATTCTTAATTTCAAGATTTTTCATATGTTATAAGCTAAAAACGTAATATCCGATAAATATTTGTATTCGATTGTCGTCCGCATCCATTTAAGTCCAAATATGGTTATATTATATGTTATATATTATAAAAACCGACAAATAAACGTATTCATATTTGCTATACAAGTATGATACAAATATTAGAAAAGTCAACATCTGCTCCGTATCCGGACCGTTTTCAGCCCTAGATATAAGCATAAATTCTCATTCCATTAAAAATCAGGCAGGAAGTAAACATCTCTAAGTACTGCCATGAACTTGTGAACATATCTCACCTGTCTAAACACTTCAAGCTCTAAAAACATGAGATTGTAAGCTTTTGAATAATAGTACCTTCTTAATGTAAATTTAAACATCATAGAAAACATTTTCACTCAGGAGGAAGCACGAAGGTTTAATCTTTCATACTCAAACACGCTACAAAGTGAACAAAAAAAACAGCTTAAAGTAGAACCCTATGAATGCAACACAGCAACACAATCCAACAGGTACATTCCATCCCCGAGGGGTAAAGGAGTTAGCTTGGAATAAAAGGGAAAACATGAATACTGCCATTTGATATCTGCAGTTCCCTGCTAATACCGATTACTGACGCATCTTGTGTACTTAAAACAATTAATCCTTATTAAGCATCCATAGGTGAATCTACATTGCTCAAACCGTGGTGTAATCTTACAATGATGTATAAGATTTCTGCTGTAGCCAGGGTATGGCAGCCTTTTTGCATAATGCGGCCAAAAGGTAACATTACTGATTATTCCAGCCTCATTTTCCTACAGAATTGACGTATTAAAGCTACAAATATCCATGGTCTGTTTTTTTCGCCACAATTTTAAATTTGTGGTCATGTTGGCATGAGTAAAATGAGATATTTATAGTGCTTCTAGTTTTGATTGTTTTCTCTTGAACAAGTTCTCTGTCTTGTCAGATTTTATTTGTTGATTTTTGTCTTGTAGGATATAAAAGCAGTTCATGCTCCCAATGTTGTCTTCCGTGTAGCATTTGAAGAGGCAATTGCTAATGGTTGCAAAGTGGTACTTGGTGATCGTCCATTCCAGGTTTGTCTCATCTTTTTCTCTTATCTATGGCAGTCATTCTCAATTTGCACTTCATCTTATTACACACGTAGACTTACCATGCCTTTTGTGTCCCTTTGCCTTTATATTGGGAAAGCTGTTCACTTCAAACGCCCCCATTCAGAAACTTTTCCTTTCAAGCTACAAAGACACATCCATCTATTGTTTTGTGGTGACTAATGTTCTTATTGTTCTACTTTATCTTTGTTTTTAATTTTTGTTTCAATCAGTCGGCTGCAGCATAACTACAATAGGAAAATTACAATTTTGATTTTTTTTGCCAACAGTTTTTTCTAAAACACAGATAACAGTACAGAAGATACTGGAGGGGATGCTTTCGATGCACATTTTGGAATTCATAAAACTGTCATTTTACCTTCTTATTTGGTTTATGGAATACGGAAAGGTGCTAATTCTCTATTAGTTTTTTTCTCTTTCTTACTAATTTTGTGTGGATTAATACAAGTAAACCTTACATACTTCAGGAGATATTTTCACTTACTGATGGAACCTTCTGTTTTCAGGAAAACAAAGTCTTTAAAATCAATGACTTTGTTCATCAAAAGCTAGATGAACTAAAGGCATTCCCTACTCTTCAGAAGCCAACGATACATGAGAGAGACTTGTACGTACCATTTATACTCGTATAGTTGTTGATAGTCTAAGTAGTATGCAGTCAAATATTTAGTATTTAGATGGATCGCCTATATTTGCTAGTAATTCGGCCCTTATGTGTCCTATTTCATTTAAAATAAAACGTATTATGTATTTAGATATGTCGATTTTAGATTATTTTTTCAAGAAAAAAACTATATATAGTACTAGTGTACTACATGCCAAAGACTCGGAAATTATTTTCCTTAATCTACCAAATTGCTATCAATATTTTTTTCTGAACTTGTTGAGAACCCACCTCATTTACTTTGCCTTTTTTATCGACAATCTTAGTGTATTCTATGCCATTTATAAATTTGTCTCTTATTGTTTCCCATTTATTCAGATATATGTCATCTGTTCTAGCAAAAGTTGCGAAGGACCATTTGTCAGTGGTTGCAGTTGTCAGCACGGACCACATCATTGGAATTAAGAAGCGGTTGGAGGAAATTGGTGACAATCAGGTTCTAGAAAAAATTAGCACGGATGCAAGCCAATAGCATATTGACTATTGAGGGTTCTTAAAGCTGTATTACCATCAGCCTGTTAAACATTGGTTGTGAATCATTGTGATTTTTTTAATATGATTCATTTAGCAAGAACATATCAATTATATCCTGAATTAGTAATTAGGTTATTACCGAATCATGACATGCACGTGTTAATCCTTTTCCCCTTGGCTAATTGATTATCTTCTTAATCACCATTTGAACGTCTACCTCGCGATTGTAAGAATGTTATTGTTCACAAATGCAGGTGATTACTATTAAAATAAAGTGCTTTAGTTACAGTGAACCATGAGACTCTTAGAAGAAAGTAAAACAACAAATAAAGGACGACAGTCCACAATACAACAGTTCCATGATCTTAGCTCTTGACTTGCTAGAGTGTTGCAAGCAATGCTCAAACTAATCGCAAGTCTTGACCTCTTTGCTGCAATGGATTGTTCGAAGTCATCACTTCCCAAGGTTCCTTCTAATAGGCTGTTCTTCTAAGAGAGTCCTCTTCCTAGAAGGACCTTGCATTAATACTTTCTAGCCAGATTGACCAGATAAAAGCAATGCAGAGGAGGTTCTGTTCGATGATGCCAAGTTTATTATTTGTGGTGCGAACAAACTCACCATCGTCAATTACCAAGCTTACATCCCAAGCAATTACACCACTTTCCATAACGTGTTGTGATACGTTTGGAGAAAAGAGGCAAGCCCCGCTAGCTCCCCTTGAGTTTAGGTCACAAAGGCAAGAGCTGGCCATCGACTCTCTCCGGCGGAGAACTAGGACTTGAAGCCACAAGCAAGCCACATAATAGGTGAAAACAACTTCTACTTCAATGTCACGCATGAGTCATATGACACATTGGATAGCTTAAATCCTACTACAGTTGTTCCCTCAAGGTCAAACACTGGGGTTAATGAAAAACTTCAACCGCAGGCATTGACCGGAATTGGCAAACTAGGTGATCGTTTCCTGATGAAAAGGGAAACGTTCGAGCAGCAGCACAAGTCGGTCGAACACTGGGGTTAAAACCTAAGTCATCGGTCGAACTAAAGTCAATGGGCGTCGACCATTTAGAAGGTCTAGGCCAGGATAAAATATAATTCAATGAGGAACGGTCAGACCCAAAGGGAACACCGTCCAACCGAAAATATCAGGAATTACACAAGTTCGGATTTCTTTACAACCGGTCGAACAAAGGTCTCTGGGCGGTTGACCGTTTAGATGGTCTTGGCCGAATGAAACTAAATAACAATGCAACGGTCGAAAACCCAAAGGGGTCCCATCCAATTCAAAATATCAACGACAACACAAGCCCCTAAACTAACCACATCCGGTCGATCGCCACCATGGCATCGGTCGACTGGTGCCTAGGCTACGCTAGGCAGCGCCTAAGCGTTGCCTTGCTGTGCCGGTTGGTGCCCATCGGCGCCCATCAATGCCCCTCGTCGTTGGTGAGTCCTCTGGCCTCCTCTGACGAGCCAAAAACCCCCCTCACACCTTGTGTGAGCAACCCTAAGAACTGGACATACCTTCAAGTGATCGTCGGAGTTTGCCAGAGTTTGTCGGGGACACCCTCCTTGTAGCCTAGCATCTCCGGTCAACCAAAATCCTTCGGACTCCTCCTTGCGTCGCCTTATCGCCGGTGATGCCTTGAAGTCGCACACATCCACCCCAGACACACCGTAGCCGCAGGCCTGCCTTGCGCTGGTTCCTCTGCCCCCTGCCTGAGCTCCAGCAAGCTCCTCCAGTCGTCGGAAAAGGAGGATGAGAGGGAGAGAGTGAGAGAGAAGAGTGGAGTTGAGGGGAAGAGGATGGCATGAGTGTTTCTCTCCTTTTAACACACACACACAAGAAGACATGAGTGTTTCTCTCCTTTTTAACACACACACCCAAGCATTCCACCCCATACCTCCATTACATCCAACCATACCCACCATGCTCACCCCATACCTCCCCAAAGTCAAGCCCACATTAGCCTGAACCCCAACTAATCAAGTTAGCTCCTTAATTAAGGTTCAGGTCTTTAACACAACCCCCCATGAAGACACGTTGAACATATGCCCATAATGATGCTTTTGGGGTTACATGTAGAAAGACGGGATTGGTTAGAGTCGTAAATTTGTAGTTGTAAGTTAGATTTCAAGTTTGCTACTCTTCTCGTTGTCACAACCTCCATTAGGATTTTGTGCTACTTTCTTTCATGTGGAGCAAATTCTCTGAGATGGACACCAACCATTGAAGGGCAATAAGCAAAACAATCAACAAATACAACAAGCACCAACTACCGAGCACACAAATGATCATCACAACTAATGACACACAAGAACAAACACAAACCACAACAACAAGAAGTACAAGTTCGACAACTTTCCTACAAACTCGAATTGACCATTTGGACCCAGGACTGAATCCTTGTCCTTGTGGAGTGTCAACTATGTCTATGGAAACCCGTGTCCTTGCCTAGTGCGTGAGCCGGGAGGTGACAGTGGGTGCGTTGTTTGTGCCTGTCTAGGGATCGCCGAGTGGAAGGGTGTTGACACTTGGGACATGCTACCTCTGTATTATAGATTGTGACGTAGTTTAACCTTACTTGACTCATGCTAGAGTAGTAGACCTGAGGGATCACGCATCCCAGTGCATGATGTTGCACGATTCTACGGAGCGAGATGACCATGCAGACTTGGTTCAGATGAGTCGATTGGCCGGCCTACGGGCGACGGATACCTTCGACTGGCCTTGATGGCGATGTTGTAACCCGCGTGACCGATGAGTGTAGCCGCGTGTGGGGTGCGTTGCGTACTCTCCGTAAGACCATATGTGCCTATGGTAGGTCTCTGTGGGAGACCCAATGGATTGTGGGACAAATGTCCGTATTTACCCTTCGAGGGAATGTTTTTATGCATTATATCATGTCATGCGACACTAGTATGATAAGTTCTTTCATTATACTTTAGCATGCATATAGGTGAGCTTGGTGTACGGGGTTTCCTTATGGAAACTCAGGCATTGTTGTTATATTTGCATTTCAGGACTGCAATAGGTGGTGACCGAGGACGAGGGCACTCTGGGATCGGATCCTCTATCGTATTTTCCAAGGATGTATGTACTCTTTCTTGTACTTGATGCAGTCATACCTTTCGACAACTCTGATGTAATATGTGCACATCTTCATTATTTATGAGTAATGTTCCCGCACTTTTGAGTTTATTCGTTGTGATCCCTTGATTGATAAATTTTAAATTTTTCGCTATTTTGGGGACGTTACACAGTCATTCGTTTATCCACAAAACATTCATTCATCCACAAACATAATAATTTATATATGCATTCATGTATATAATTCATATATACAAATATACTTCAACTCTAAACAAAGTGATAAAATACAATATGACGAAAACTTCAAAATAATTGGTCAGAAAATAATTGGGGACTGGAGGGCGAGGGTCAGGTGGGAGAAGTGAAGGGAATGTGTTCTAAAAGTTTTACTTTTAAATGTCAATTATTATGAATTGAATGAGAAATCGTTTTGTTCCTTGTTTATGGTATTCGTCTTTTAGAAGTGTTAAAGGAAGAGACTCTTGGTCATTAACCGTGGAGCTCTAAAAGATATTGGTTTACATAAAACAAAAGATATTCACAATCATGGTAATTAACATGTGACATCAATTACCGAGTTAAGATTGTCGTGTTGGTCATAGATCATTGTAGCTCTACAAGTGAGTGACAACACGGGTACACAAAAGAGGAAAATATTACTTTTATATACTGAATATACCTAATAAGTAAAACATTATAGAATTGTGTTTTCTGTGTCATTAATGTTTTACTGTGTCTTTGGTCATTTGATATGAGACTTATATCCGATCACTTAAGAATTGCTTAATTAGACTAGTGTCTTGAGCTATCGATGAGTGTAGTGTAAAGACATTGGTTGGTTAAGTATGACTTTTGTTGGAGAAGATAGTTAGTCAAAAGATTATCATTGCCCCTCTTAATTGAGTGATGATATTAGTGGGTCCCTTGATAAAGCCAAGTTATAATGTGCACAATGTGATTTGAGTTAAGTCACATATTTATAACTAGCTTAAAGAGATCAAGAAATGAATACTAATACAAAGATGACACAATACTACTTTGTGTGTATTCTTAATATCATGAGGCAAGAGACGGACACAAGTGGTGCACTCCATCACTAAATGGATCGGGTTTTGGTTCGAGTGGAATTAAGACATCTAACTAATTGGGAGCTATAATGTGAAGCTAGATACCGCTTATAGCTTGTGATATTAAGCTCTTAATATCACTGCCAACTTAGTCTATATCCTCCCATAGGTCACACCGCAAAAAAACCGGGAAACAAGAAGCTTGATTTTTGGTTCATATGATGCGTCGAGTTTCTTATAGAAAATATGACACATGTGGTGAACGAGTAAAATCAATTATGTTGTATATAACATAATTAGAATCATGATAAATTCATATGAGATGCATATATTATGGGGTGCAATAATTTATTATTGCATAGGATAATATATTGCACAAGTTGGGAATTTGCTAAAACCCTAAAGTTCAAATTTTGTTGGAAATAAATCCAAAATTTGAAAAAGGCAAAATCGGGTAGAAGTTCGGTAATCCGTTATGGTTCGGTCGACCGAAGGCTGTCTCGGTAGACCGAGTCCCGATCGATTTTCTGCCTTTGATAATTAAGAGATTAATTTGATCAATGGTTGGATTAGCTCCAAACTTGGTCAACCGTTTTGTGGGTGCATATAATGCATTTTGTAATTAGTTTATGAGAGAAAATGTCAAGAGAACATGACTTGAGAATAGTCATGATTAAAAGTAAGATTTGAGCCTATAAATAGGTCATTATTCTCATTAGTTGACACATGTTTTTGCTAATTCTTTTCTCTTCTAATTCACCACAAAAGACACGAAAATTATCTTAAATTTCTAAGTCTTTGGAAGGAGAAATCTCAGAGATTAAGGAAGAGGTTTGTAGCTAGATTCTAAGCTAGTTTGGAGATTGATTGGCTAGCTCATTTCTCTCCAACCTTGTTTAGGGTTTCAGTGAACACTCGGAAGCATCCGGCGCAACGAGAAGCGGCGATAGTCTTCCTCAACGTCTCTGGAACATTAAGAAGTTTTAGAGAACTTCTAGGTATGAATTTCGGAGTCCCTTGTGTTTGTTTTAATAAGTTTTGAAACTAGTTATTAAAACAAACTGATGCATGAAATAAATCGTAGAAAATTGTAATTGATCCTTATTATGCATAAAAATTCGAAAAATATATATACACAATTAAACATGAAATCCAACAAGAAGGTGGGGAGGGAGGCAAAGGGAAGAGTGGAAGAAGGGGAGGAGGTGGTGGAAGAAGGGGCAATGGTGATAGAAGGGGAGGTGGTGGTAGAAGAAAGGGCAGTGGTGGTGGAAGGAGCGATGGTGGTAGAAGAACGAGAAGGGGTGGTGGTGGAAGAAGGGGAGGGGGTGAGAGGGGAAAAGTGAATGGAAAACTACTAATATAAAAACAGAACCTACACCAATGGTAGGTATCCATCAGTGTATATTTTTTTCCGCCGAAAAATTCATTTTTCCACGATCTAAAATTTCAATAATCTACACCGGTAGTTGTCCGTCAGTGTATCTCTATGCATTCGTCAATGTACAAGAATTCATTTTCCCACCATCTAAATTTTCAATAATCTACACCGAGAGTTGTTGTCCGTCGGTGTATCTTTTTTCCCGCCAAAATATTCATTTTTCCACCATCTAAATTTTCAATAATCAACACCGACAGTTAGGGCTGAGTATCGGTCCGGTCTGGAAAAAAAATTCAGGTCCGGACCGGACCGGAAAAAATTCGAAGGGTCGGACCGGAGACCGGTCCGGTCCAAAAACCCAATTTTTTACCTTAAATTTTAAAAAAAAATTAACCGGTTCGGACCGAACCCGGACCGACCGGTCCGGTCCAAAAACCCGAACCGGACCGGGTTTTGCTCACCCGTACCAACAGTCATATTCGTCGGTGTATGTTGCTGATCTGATGAAAGCTACGAAATTATTGTCCAACGAACTTTATCAGTCAGATGGTAGAAGACTATCTCTCGGAGTAGCGTAGCACCAACGATTAATTTTATCCGTCGGTGGAAGTGTATCTACACCGACGGATACGTTACCGACATATAATAATCCATCGGTAAAACCTATTTTTCTAGTAGTGAGAGTTGTTGGAAGCGAAGGTGCAAGGTGCAAGGTTTTCGCATTGAGCACAAATGATATGCAAAGTCTATTTAAATTTGTAGATGGGTCATTTGTAATATTATTAAACATTCTTATTGTCAATGATCGTAATTTGTGATTTATCTTATTTGATTGAAGATGCCACAATAATTAAAATTTCATGTGAGGTATTGGTAACACTTGTTCAAATTCACGTGAAGAGTAAAATCATACCAAATAATAAGAACGTATACACACGCACAAAATTATATTTGAACTACGGTAGCATCTTCTATTAATTTAAATATACTCGGATTCTTCTCCAAAATTTACTTTCTATGACTTGTTGCTTCTTGACATCATTACAGACCTTGTTTGGGCAGCACATCATCATGCACTTCGAAGAAATGTTTGAGCATTCCAAATCAGGCACATTGTACTTCATGTCAGTGTTTCTGAAACATTTAAATTCATTGTTCCTTTCCCAAAAGTATACTGAAATATTTTCCCTAACTAGGCTACGAATGGTTACTTAAAAGAGGGAGATACCAAACTATTGCTAATATCCACACTTAGAAACTGGAAACCACACCTTATTGGTAAGGCAAAGTTGAATTTAGAGATAAATGTGAGTAACAATATGAATTCAAGAAGCCTGACTTCGAAAAATGCAGACATGAAAGGTTGTCGGTTGTCACCTTGCATGTCTAGTTTGAGAATCATCATTGCAACACTTGCGCAAGTATATGGCTTGTCTTTGCCACTCGCGGAATGGAACCTACATGATATTGCAGACAATAGTTCTAAGTATGGTAAATCAATCACAATCACGACTAGAATGGAATTGAAATCTGGGAAACTTTCACCGCTGGGAAGCCACCATAGTCGCCTGGTGAAATTATATCCTTAGTGACGCCACTGTTTGCAGCGATACGGACCTATATTTCTCAAGTTGATATTTTAAGATAAAATCGTCACTGGTTTCTAACAAAATGTAATCCACGGAAAAGTATACCAAGAAGCATACTTAAGTACTTAATCTAGCAAAATACCTTTGATGCAATGGAAACATGATCTCGTACCATTGCTCTCCCTCCCATTGTTACATAGTCCCCCAATCTGCAAACAATGAACAGAAAAAAAGTTCATAGAAGTCATCCATCAAAAGGAAGTCTTGAAACAGACTGGAATGTATATTTCAATTTGTAAATGTTAGTCAGGTTACATACGTGACGGATCCTGCAATCCCTACATGACCACAAAGAATACAACCTTTCCCAATCACAACATTATGTCCAATCTGCAAAAGCAATAAAAAACGTCGATAATAATTAGCTTGTGACTAACATATCATTAGCTTGTGACTATATTTATAACTTTTGCAAGAACTTACCTGAACTAAATTATCTATTTTCGAGTGATCCCCAATCACAGTCTCTCTCCAACTGAAAAGCAGAAATGACAGATTATGACATAAGAATTTATCGAAGTACAGATGACAGATTTTCTATGTTCTAATCCTTTTAGCTTTTTTTTCTTCCTTTTTACAAGAGCAGACATTGCGAATTGAAATTAGACCTTCACCTCCCCCTATCAATGCAGGTATTGGCACCAATTTCCACATTACTTCCTATTTTTACAAGTAGAGTCTGCAATCAAGACAATGGGAAATCATCATAATTAAACGCCAAAGAAAGAAACTTTTTTATCAGTAGCGTCAAAAGAAAGAAAGAAAAAGAGATGCTATTATGACTTAGAAATCTGGACAATTCTTGTAGAAATATAACATTGAATAGAGAACATCTTAGATTGCCAAAAAAAAGCACTGCATCTGAATGATAACATGCATATGAAATAGATTTCATTATTTAAAACAAATTATTAAGACAAGGAAAGTTTATCGATTATTTGATTTGAAATCCAGACTAAGGGACATTTTTTAGTCCAGGCTTTTGATATTCATATAGAAACAGCCATTTGATATAAATATAGAAACATTGTGGGCAGCAATATAGAAAATTTAAGAAGTCTCTTCTCATTTTTATTTTTATTTATCATCTATATTTTCAAGTAAATCAAGACTCTGAACAGGTTTACTCATTTCAAAACAGAAAGTGCTCACTCATTTCAAACATTTATGTGCACACTAGGAGACCATCTTCAGCACAATTACGTTATTAATCTGGCAACCATAATAGAATGTGGTTTGAGTTGCTTCAAAGAAGTACCACTAACCTGGGGCTTCTTCACAACACAACCTTCATCATTGACAAAAAAGCCAAAGCCTGTGAAAAATGCAGTGATTTTTATTTACATACAGAAAAGAAAAAATATATTCAGAAAAGATATGCATCAATCAGAAGTATTTGCAAAGCACACTGCACACTGCACACTCGAGAAAAGAAAGGGCATATCGCGTCAAGACTGAGGTTAATTGTAAAACAAAAAATACTTCTGAGGATGCATACTTTACGAATTTTCATTTGAGAGATAAATTAAAAAACGTAGTTATAAGACATTTAGATGTACATTGCATTCCAACTTACCTCCTCAGAGATTATTTGAGAAAATAATTGGACTAAAATGTGCAATTTTATGTAAACCGAAAATAATAAACTCCTTCCCTAGCAGTATTAGAATACAATAACAATTTAAATAATTCAAAAGCCTTTCCAAAATACATATAAACTACAAAAAACAGCATAAGTTTGATTCTTTCAGGGACTTTACGAAATCATGAATTGTTCAAGCCATCTGAACAAATAAGAAGTGCACAATTCATAAAATGGATGCACAACAATCAAATTTCTGAAGAACATCATTGTTTGCAAAATTGTACTTAAAATATGTAAGAGTATCTTAATCAATGAAAACGAAAGAAAGAGAAAATCTTAAATTCCAATAATACAACAATTATTTAACTATTACTTTCAGGCTTACCATCTTGCCCAATACATGCACCATGATGAACTATACATGAGTCGCCCACAAAGCAGTTAGTAAGCGCGGCATTATATCTACAACAGGAAGCATTGGTAAACCACATTAGACTCATAACTAGACTGCTTTGAAATACATTATGAGAGTTCTACTTTTGATTTTAGGTGTACCATCCAAAATTGTCAAGTATAGGAAACAATAGAGGATATCAGAAAGCATATACATCACAATACCCTATATTTGTCGAATGCCCGATGGACACAGCATGCCCAACAACAGCACCAGACCCAACACGAACATTTGCTTCAATTATGGACTCCGAATGGATGATGGCACCAATTTCAATAATTGCTGAACTATCAATGGTTGCTGACCTGTGAAACATACCACCCCCATTTCGCCATGTTCTAAACTCTGGATTGCAGGTCAGATCACCATTCTGATCTAAGGCATCACATGTTACAACATTGGAAAGAAACAGATCTGTCAAATAGGAGAGATGAGAAGACAAAGCTAATTTGTGCAATCATGATCCCTCAAAAGAAAATAGGGTTTTATGCGAAATCCTTTGAATCTGTTCAAGGAAAATAACTAGCCCCTGCAATAAACATGTCATACAAAACTCAAGTTAAGAACATCATGAAAATTCTATTTGATGAGAAAAATTACTGATACATTCTCTTGCATAATTTAAAGCAACGCAAAGTACAAACAATAATCTATGCCCTCTTAAAGTGGGGCTATATTTATGATAAAAATTAACTTGGAACGTAGAAACATACATTTTGAGTTCTTCACAAAGAAACATAACGAGAACTACCACGTAATGAGAAGTTAGCAGAAGATCTGTCGGTCACGAAGCAACGGAAAGGAGCTTCGGAAGACACATGCCGCCCCATCATAAAGCTCCTCATTTTGGACAGCGACGGTAAGGCTTTAGTGGCTCTACATACAATAACCTCCATGTGTATCTATTAAGGCGGACTCTTGATTCTTTTTGTTGCTTGTTAACAGAAGATGTAGCAGAGGCCCCTTTTTCAGGATCGATGTTTGAAGTGAAGGCGCAATGTAACTCCTACTTCTTATGTGACTTCGAATTGCTGGAGGGAAGCGAACAACAAGGTGAGATCGATTTTGGTGAAAATGATATTGACTAGGGTAATGTTAGTTAGGCATGAGAATCGATACAGAACCGAACCGGAGACTGAATCCGGCACACATTATGGACTGAATATTTTCTCTTCTCTAAAACCATTTAGCCAAAAAAATTGAAAGTTAAACTAAGTCAGACCACTACTTAGTCGGGTTCACAAAAACCACATTAAAAATTCACCTAATCAACAAAAACATCACAAACCAACACTACTTAACTGACAAGACTAACTGCAAAACAAATCAATAATAAAAGAAAATGCAAAAAAATGAAGAAAGCGGAAAAGCTCACGACTGGGAACAAGGGGATCGAGGGTCAATGGTCTCTTTCCTCACCTTGATCTATCTGGGGGAGTTTCAGATTGGAGGTGGTGGACACAGTGGTGGTGGGGGTGTGGTGGAGTCGGAGATCGGGGATGGAGATTGGAGTTGGACGGTCGGCGGCGGGAGAAGGTGGTGGGCGGCGAGCTCGGGAAGGGGGTCGAGGATAGGCTTTAGGTGGGGTTTTGACTTTTGACTCGATTCCGCTCCTTCTTCAAGAGGACATATTTTGGATGAATGGTGCACTTAGATTGGGGGTAAATTCGTAAAAATCATTGAGGGAAAATTTTCTCACAGTAGTAATTTTTTGGAGGGATAATAATTATTTTTCTTAGGTTTGGAGGTTTGGCATGTTAAGATTTTTTTTATGGAGTAATAATCATAAACTTGAAAAACTCACTAAAATAGTACAAATTGGGTTAATTTTCAATTTTAGTCATCGGATATAAGGAGCAGGAACATCACTACCTACCGTCCTACCTTTGATGGGCTTCTGGAGGAGGAGTTGGAGAAACGATCCTTTGCTCAGTAGTTTCGAGGTCGTCGTCATATAATATATTTGTACCCAATAGAAGTGTTAGAAGCGTGTCTATATATATATACACTTTTAGAACACACATTCCTTTCAATCTCTCACTTGTTATCAAAGTTTTCTTTCACATACATTTACAATGTATAAAACTATTAATAACTAGGGTAATTGTGTCACGATCAGAGACCTCCACGACGACCGAAGGAGTTACAAATGACAGACCATACTATACAACTCGACGATACTTAAAAGACATACATGGATAGACAAGATATAAAATAACTGAGACAATAAATATCCATTTATGGAAATAATTCGATTACAAAACATAAAGTTCAAAAGGGAAATACATCAATATAAAAGCGGAAACAAAGATAATAAGAAGACTCTAGTCGACCTGGCCCTCGTGTACAAAATCCTCCAAAACTCTTTCAGTCTGTCCCTGAAGGAACCTAAGTACATGTGGCAAAAACATCAATATATATATGCGTGAATTTTCAATAAAGAAAACCAGTATGCCCCTAGTCCAATCCAAGTTTACAGAGTTATGCACGAAGCCTAACTACCACAGATGCAACAGAATGATCACAACTCTACACAGTCGTGCCGCTCGGGTCACACCCGAAGGGATCCCTCTACATAGGAATCACCCCACCCACCTTGCTGGTCAAATCCAGAAGTGGGCACAACAAGTGTAGGCATTAGTCGAAGCACTCACTCGACCCACCGCTTGACACAAAGCGGTATGCCGGGTAGACGCCCCAATACGCGGTAAAAACCTACATGATGTCATCACGACATTGGGAACGCCTAACTTGAGACAGAAGACAGCGCGCTTCTCCATGTCTTATCTTACGCCTAACCTCACCACATAGAGGGCTTTTGCGAATGAGCCTCTCTACATATAGGACCCACTTGTGGCCCATTGGCCCAGAATCAAAACATGCCCAGAATTCATTTATTAATTAAATGCAATGCAAGCTATCTACAGATCTATATAGCTACATAATCCAAAATGAGCCTAGCGTAGTGAGCACACAACACGCCCACCACAGTTCCAAGCATATCAGAATTAATACAGTCACAACAATGAACGTAAACCCGCAATCATAGCCGAATTCAACTAAACATTCATGAGAATAAAACTTTGATATCTACGGGTCATGAAATGATGGTTACCAAATCAAATTCATAAAATACATACATTCATCCATATTCGTACTCTCATAAGAGCCGCAACAACAACAACAACAACATACTTATGTAATGCCCAAGCAATGGCAGGCACGACACATAGAGAACATACATGCAACAAGAAACTATGGTCATGCAACTCTAGTCAGTAGACACGTGTTATACGATAATAATTCTCATGCAAGGAGCAAATCATATTCAGGTATATCTCTATAAATCCATGAGATCAGGTTGTGCACATGAACTACACATTCATATCTAATCATATGTTCATCAGGCACATACAAGAATCGAGCAAAAAATCAAGAACATGCATAACATGCACAAATCATGTAATATCAACTACACAATGACACACATGCATGTTCCAGCCCATTGATAATACATGAGTCTATAACATATTGACAACAATTAGTCATGTGGATCACATAAATTCAGCAACTAATATTACATGAGCATATGATATATTGGCGTCAAACTAAACATGAATATCATGTAAAATCCAGCAACTATTCATACATGAGCATATGGCATATTGATAGCGACTAAACATGATCATGTAAAAATCCAGCCACTAATCCTACATGAGCATATGATATATTGACAACAACTAAACATGAAGATCATGTAAAATCCAGCCTCTAATCCTAGATGAGCATATGATATATTGACAACAACTAAACATGAAGATCATGTAAAATCGAGCCACTAATCCTACATGAGCATATGATATATTGATAGCAACTAAACATGAAGATCATGTAAAATCCAGCCACTAATCCTACATGAGCATGTGATATACTGACCTCAACTAAACATGAAGATCATGTCAAAATCAGCAACTAATAGTGCATACATGTGGTATATCTCATCATAAACTAATCGTGAGATAATCGTATAATTTCAGTAACTAACTATAGATGCACATGATGTATCAAAACAACAATAATCCATGGAATAATAACATGATCTTAGCAGCTAAACGTACATGTACGTGGTGTGTCTAGACAACAAATAAATCATGAAATCACAACAAAATCTCACTAGCTAATTATACATGTACATGATGTATCTATACAACAAATAAATCATGAAATCATAACAAGATCTCCCTAGCTAAATATACATGTACATGATGTATCTACACAACAAATGAATCATGAAACAATAACAAGATCGCACTAGCTAAACATACATGTACAACAATCAACATAGATATAGAGAGTTTGATGCTACAAGAACTACATGGCATAATTGTCTAGATGATAGGCCTAGATACATTTAATTGAACATGCTCAACTATATCAGATGCGTATGAAAGCTTGTATATATCGATGGCTCATTAAGATCAGGCCATGTATGTGTAGTTCCTAGATTCAATACATCAACATATTTACTATACATACATGAGGGAATAAACCGACTAACAACATACACAACATGTAGCAATTAGCATGGTTACTATTATCTAATTTACTCACATGCAACATAAATATATCTGAATATCAGGAATCAACATGGTGCATAAATCCCTCAACAGCATACATTAATAGGCATTCAAGCATAAACAAGCAACAACAAACACTTAACCGACATGCATCCAAAAGTGCACCAAAAGACCAATCAAGAGAACCACAACAATCAACACCTACATGCACCGACCCCAGGTCCTCCACAGCCCTTCCAAGCCTTCTCCTTGACATCTAAAAGTGTGTAGGACGTGGCTATGGAGGTGTATGTCGATCGGGTCAGCCCACGACCCAACAGGAAACTCGCACAACCAACTCGCACTAGGTCAGCCACGCAAGTTCCCATTGAGCACTGACCTCCTCATGCATGCCCCACCACAGCCCTGCCCGACCACCTCCCATCCCAGACTTCCCCTCCACACGTCCAGAGACTAGCCACCACTGGAATCCAGGCGCACCAGCAGGCTGTCTGGGAGCAATGCTCCAACACGCGCAAGGAAAATCCTAGGGAAGAAACAGAGTGCTCCAGCCACTCTAGTCCCCAACAAAGGTCACCACCGCCCCCTTGAGGTGCCTGACCGGAGTAGGTTGGACCCCACCAGAGCTCTCCATAGCTCCAACGTGCATGGTTGCACCAACAGCCAGCCACCAAACGCACCAAACTATGCGCGCATTTGGTAGGAAAACGGTTTGGAGGTGCAACCGATTGCATCACCAACCACAATGGTGCTGGCCAGCCCTCCAGCCAACACCCCCACTTAGTAAATTCCTCAAGGGCCTAAGGCATACCTGAGTTGGAGAAGAACAAGCCCGGAGATTGCCTGAAATCAGCTGCTGCCACCTCCTTGCTAGCTAGCTAGATGCCTCTTGCACTTGCACCTTTGCTCCCTTGACTTGCTGGAGATCCAACCACCAGACGTTCGAGAGGAGGGGAGAAGGGATTTTGTGAGGTAGGGGAGGGAGAAAACAAAGGCAAGGATGGTTAGGGTTTGGTGCTTTAAGTATGCTATCACAACCTTCCAAAAAACGCACCAAAAAGGATTGCAACTGATTGGGACAATATCTCCCAAGATTGCCTCTTGCCAAAACCAGGCAAAATCAATTATTTGCTTGCTTACATGGACATCATACCATCCAAGCTTTCCCACCAAGCCTCCCAACACACCAACCAAGTGGTGAAAAGAGAAATCAAATGCAATGTAACAACTTACCAAATGTAACAACAACATGTGCACCAAAATCTCTCATGATCCTTCCTTCCTTTTTCAATGCTAATTGCATCCTTGATAGTTGACGTGGCGCCATATCACATGCTTACTCATCATGCCTCACATACCAGCCCACATGGTCTGAAGAAAATTCCAAAACAACGCATCCCATGATCAAAGCAAAAATCGATCGAGCCTAGTTGCACACGCGCCCGGTGCGCCACATCCGCTAGACCAAAAATGAAACTTTTACCAAAAACAGAAACTTTCCCGAAACAAGAATGAACATGTCACACCAACAACATAATATAACTTATAATCAAACATAAGAGATGAAAAGGGACTTAGTAAAGTATCAAGAGAGCGGGTCTTACAGTAACCCTCTTATCTTACTCATCAAGCCACTCTATATGGTTCTTCAAACCCATGGACTCGAAATCCATTTCGCCTTTGTCTTGAGATAAAGGTTTGGTGAATGCATCAGCTGTGTTGCTGTTTGTGTCCAACCATAATAAATTTATTTTGCCTTCATCGATGAAATCACGGCTAACAAAGTACTTGCGGTCTATGTACTTCACCTTGTGATGAGATTTAGGAATTTGCGAGATGGATGCATTATTATCGCAAAATAGCTCTATGGGTCCTTCGCTCTAAGGAACTACTCCAAGCTCTTCAAGGAACTTCTTAATCCACACTCCTTCCTTGCTCGCTTCAGCGACAACCATCACTTCTGAAGAGGTGGTTGAGTCAGCCATAGTGGTCTATTTCCAGCTACGCCAACTTCACGGCTCTACCATTCAGAAGAAAGACATATATTGATTGAGACCTCCTATCATTTGGATCACTCACAAAACTCGCATTCAAGTAGCCCTCGACTACTAGCTCCCTTTGTCCTCCATAAACAAGAAACTTATCTTTGGTTTGGTTAAGGTACCTCAAAATATTCTTGACCGCAGTCCAACGATCAGGACCTACATTGGATTGGTGATGACTTGTCACACTTAGAGAATACAATACGCCGGGTCTTGTGCAAGTCATCGTGTACATGATCGACCCTACTGCAGAAGCATAAGGAATGTCCTTCATGTATTCCAAGTCTTTACGTGATATTGCACGTTGAGACTTCTTGAGTTGCACACCCATACTCATTGGCACATTGTCCTTTTTGGAGTTTTCATGTTGAACCTCTCCATGACCTTGTCAATGTATATACATTGACTTAGGACAATGAGTCTATGGGGTCTATCTCTATATATCTTGATTCCCAACATGTATTGAGCCTCACCCATGTCTTTCATTGAAAATGCAAATTTCGATGAGCTTCTCGTTTGCTTTAGCAAAGGGTTATGATTGCCCATGAGGAGTATGTCACGACATACAAGATTAGAAACACTACGTGACTCCCACTGACCTTCTTGTATATACAAGGTTCTTCCTTGCTTTGGACGAAGTTAATATTTTTAACTTCTTCGTTAAAGCGTTTGTTCCAACTTCTTGATGCTTGCTTCAATCCATAAATAGATCATTTAAGCTTGCATACTTTCTCACTATTCTTTGGATCTTCAAAAGCTTGAGGTTGTACAATGTACACATCCTCCTCCAAGTTCCCGTTAAGGAGCTGTTTTTGACATCCATTTGCCATATTTCATAATCATGAAACGTGGCAACAACGAGCATAATCCGAATAGTCAATTCCTTGAATTTGTGTGAAACCTTTCACTACAAGTCTTGCCTTGTAGGTTGTCAAATTCCCATCTATTTCCATCTTCTTGTTAAAAATCCATTTATTTTGAACGACTTTCTTTCCTTGAGGAAGGTCAACGAAGTCCCATACTTGATTGTCATACATGGATTGAATTTTGGATTCCATGACTATAAACCATAGTTTGGAGTCTTTCCTTTCCATTACTTCTTGAAAGGTCGAGGGATCTGTTGGCTTTTTGGCCTTAATCTATGTTTTGATGATTTAATTAACCTAATCTTAATTATGATGATGTAGAGTAGCACACATATTGCATTGCATGTATATTGTATTGTGCTAACCTCTACAGGTGATCAAGACTCAAGAAAGAAGGAAATGAAGTCAAGACATGTAATTAAAGCTAAATCGAAGACATGTAATGTTGATTTATTTTGAGTCTTAGGAACATGTGTAAATTGAGCATACAAGAGTTAAAAACCAATCACATACACAATAGGTTCCCTATAGAAGTCACACACGAAATTTCACATTATTTGGACTTCAATAGATCACCCAAACTTAGACCGGAAAAACACAAAACCTGAACCCTAACTGTCTGCCCACATTCGGTCGACCGCAACATGCCGTTCGGTCGACCGGATTATCAAGTAATCCAATTTGTGTTTTCCTGCCTAGTTTCGGTCGACCGCACCATATCTTTCGGTCGACCGTTTGAACTTACTGTTCCGACCGTTATTCTTGTCGTATATGCCCAACGGTCGTATTCGTATTAAAACTATATACACCTCCATATACTTAACCAAACGGTCGAACCATGTGCCAAGTTCGGTCGACCGTTTAACCTTGTCAAGAATTCCCTGTTATCGGTCGATACAATTTCGGTCGACCGATCCAATTTTCCCTCTACCGAAACGCTTGTTCGGTCGACCGGTAATCTTGTTTGGTCGACCGTTTTCTTAATTGACTTAAGTGTTCAGTCGACCGATTCATATTTCGGTCGACCGTATCCCTATCGAACCCAAGCGTTCGGTCGACCGTTGCACCTTTTCGGTCGACCGTTTCTGGACAGATTTGCAGCCCGATTTTCTGCTTTGTGTTCTTTGCACAATATCCAACCAAATCTTGTCCCAACGGATCTATTCTCTCTAATGCTTATAAATAGAGTTGTAAAACACATTTTAACACAACTCTCCCACTACAAACTTGCCCCAAACATTAGAGAGAAATCAAAACACTCAAAGCTTCAAACCTCACACACTTAGTGATCAATTCCTTCATCCTACTCAAGTGTGCTCAAAGTTTAGAGAGTGTTGTTCCACTCAAGGTTACAATTGTTGTCAAAGAAAGTAAAGGCTCCGGTGAAAGCCCGAAGCATCCTTCTCGGATTGTGAGAAGAAGATTCCAAGCTCGGCGAGGGTTGTTCGCGAGTTTGACGGTTGTAAGGCGTTGTCTCCCGGCCCGGAACGGGGAGCGGATAGTGAAGTCGTAGGCGGAGCTCGGTGATCCGAGCGGAGCTTGCAAGAGAGGATTAGGACCCGGGTGGGGTGCCGAACCTCTATAAAAATCGACCCGACTTCTTGTGGTTTGCATATTTCCTACACTTGCTTGTTTTGTTTTAAATTTCCGCTGCGCTTAACGATTGCTTAAACAAGTAGGTGATTAGATTAAAAAAGTGATTAGTGAACCCATAACCCACACGATCCTACATTTGGTATCAGAGCCTTGTTAGCTAAATTCTATACTTAATCGTATTTTTAGCATGGCTAGCACATCTAATCATGTAGAAGGATTATGCACCACTAGACCTCCTTTGCTTAATGGGTCAAATTATGATTATTGGAAGAATAGGATGAAGATTTTCCTAATTTCTAATGACCTTAAGTATTGGATGTTTCTACAAAATCCATACACACCACCAAATGAAGATGAATTAGATTCACTCACTAGGCCCAAAATGAAAGAAATTGAGATGAACTCAAAAATCATGAACATTCTATATTGTGGGCTAAATGAGGGTGAATATAATAGGATTAGAGGGTGTGTTAGTGCACATGAGATATGGCATAGACTTCAAATGCACCATGAGGGGGATAGTAAAACTAAGGAAACACGCATTAGTCTCCTCATGCATAAATATGAGATTTTTTCTATGCAAATCGGTGAGAACATAAGCGAAATGAACACTCGCTTCACCGATATCACTAACTCTCTTTTGGTTCTTGGAAGAAGATTAAATGAAGGAGAGATGACAAGGAAATTCCTCCGGTCGTTAAGCCACGATTGGGAAGATAAAGTGGTTGCAATTGAAGAAGCACACGATCTTTCCCAACTCAAAATGGAGGAATTAATTGGAAACTTGATGGCTTATGAACTTCAAATCAAGCATCGAAAGGAGAAGGAAGCCACCAAGAAGATATCCACCTTGGCATTACATGCAAACCTTGATGAGCCAAGGAGAGTGGAAGAAGAGGACATTGAGGTCTTAGCCAAAGACTTCTTCAAATACCTCAAGAGAGATAAGGGAGAAAAGAATGAAAGAAGAGGTAGAAGAAGTGAGAAAAGAGAAAAAGGAAAAGAGAGGGAGGAGAGTGAAAATGAGAGGAGAGAAGGGGAGAAGAAAAAGGAGAGAAGGGAGAGGAGAAAAGAAAAGGAGAAAAGTAAGAGAAAAGAGAAGAGGTTGGAAGCTCACAAGGCTACTTGGGACGATTCATCGTCTTCATCGTCATCCAAATTAACCACACCTTCATCAACAAAGGAATATGCACATATGTGCTACATGGCAATTCAAGATGAAGGAAGTGAGGTATCCTCTAACTCTTACTCTAGTAGATCACATTCTTGCTCATCTAAATCATATGCTAGTGATAGTTCATGTTCTAAAGAAGAAACTTATTCTTATGATGAACTTCAAAATGCATTCCATGATTTAGTTAAACAATATGAGATCATATGTGATAAAAACAAGAATGCTAGAAAGTTAATCAAAGATCTCCAAAGCCAAATTGATACATGCATAAATGAGAAGAATGAGGTGATTGCTAAATTTGAAAAGAATGCATCAAATCTTGATAAATTAAGAGCAACACCTATAGATTGTGATCAACTAAATCTTCAAGCTTCTAACTTGCAATTAAGAAAAGATTTAGAAAGATTCACTAATGGAACTCATATGCTTAACATGCTATTAGGTAGTCAAAGGCAATCTTTGCAAAAACATGGTTTAGGTTACAATTTTAAATTGAAAAACCATGTATCTCACACTACTCTAAATGGTAAGCATATGTTCATTAACCATAGTTCCTCAAGTGTGTGGGCACCCAAAACCAAAATGGTTTGGATCCCAAAAGCTAATGTTCAAGGACCCAAAGTTGTTTGGGTACCCAAATCTACTCTTGTAGGAGCTTGAGGAGGAGATTGGTGGTGACCGGGTGAGCTCAAGAGTCAAATTCAAATCCGGTTGCATCACCAAATGAGATTGGAGCTAAATTCGAATTCAACATTGGTATAAATTCCTATCTATACAATTCATGTTATATTAGCTCTAATCTAGCTTCACATGCTTAATTGACATATCATATAGTTTAATTCATTGCAAATCATATACCCTATTCATTGCAAATCTTTTACCACATCCATTAATTTTAAATGTCAAATTTTAAATGGATGTTAGAATAAGGCTTAAGTTGAAACTTAAATGAACTTAACTTGAATCATATCAATAGTTTTCATCTAGCCTTATTAATTGATAGGGGGAGCTTAAATGTTATATCTTTTATTAGAGTAATGAAGTGCAAAATTTAGGGGGAGCAACTTCATTACAAGACATCCAAATTCTATGCTTAAAGTCTTAAATAATTATTATTTTTGATGGATGTCAAAGGGGGAGAGATAATTAAGGGGGTAACTTGGAATTTGGCATAAAATTGATCAAAAACTATGCACATCCATAGGGGGAGCATTAATATGCATAGTTTACATATACAAATTCCATGTATTTAGATAGAATTAAGATATAGGTTGCCATCATCAAAAAGGGGGAGATTGTTGGCTTTTTGGCCTTAATCTATGTTTTGATGATTTAATTAACCTAATCTTAATTATGATGATGTAGAGTAGCACACATATTGCATTGCATGTATATTGTATTGTGCTAACCTCTACAGGTGATCAAGACTCAAGAAAGAAGGAAATGAAGTCAAGACATGTAATTAAAGCTAAATCGAAGACATGTAATGTTGATTTATTTTGAGTCTTAGGAACATGTGTAAATTGAGCATACAAGAGTTAAAAACCAATCACATACACAATAGGTTCCCTATAGAAGTCACACACGAAATTTCACATTATTTGGACTTCAATAGATCACCCAAACTTAGACCGGAAAAACACAAAACCTGAACCCTAACTGTCTGCCCACATTCGGTCGACCGCAACATGCCGTTCGGTCGACCGGATTATCAAGTAATCCAATTTGTGTTTTCCTGCCTAGTTTCGGTCGACCGCACCATATCTTTCGGTCGACCGTTTGAACTTACTGTTCCGACCGTTATTCTTGTCGTATATGCCCAACGGTCGTATTCGTATTAAAACTATATACACCTCCATATACTTAACCAAACGGTCGAACCATGTGCCAAGTTCGGTCGACCGTTTAACCTTGTCAAGAATTCCCTGTTATCGGTCGATACAATTTCGGTCGACCGATCCAATTTTCCCTCTACCGAAACGCTTGTTCGGTCGACCGGTAATCTTGTTTGGTCGACCGTTTTCTTAATTGACTTAAGTGTTCAGTCGACCGATTCATATTTCGGTCGACCGTATCCCTATCGAACCCAAGCGTTCGGTCGACCATTGCACCTTTTCGGTCGACCGTTTCTGGACAGATTTGCAGCCCGATTTTCTGCTTTGTGTTCTTTGCACAATATCCAACCAAATCTTGTCCCAACGGATCTATTCTCTCTAATGCTTATAAATAGAGTTGTAAAACACATTTTAACACAACTCTCCCACTACAAACTTGCCCCAAACATTAGAGAGAAATCAAAACACTCAAAGCTTCAAACCTCACACACTTAGTGATCAATTCCTTCATCCTACTCAAGTGTGCTCAAAGTTTAGAGAGTGTTGTTCCACTCAAGGTTACAATTGTTGTCAAAGAAAGTAAAGGCTCCGGTGAAAGCCCGAAGCATCCTTCTCGGATTGTGAGAAGAAGATTCCAAGCTCGGCGAGGGTTGTTCGCGAGTTTGACGGTTGTAAGGCGTTGTCTCCCGGCCCGGAACGGGGAGCGGATAGTGAAGTCGTAGGCGGAGCTCGGTGATCCGAGCGGAGCTTGCAAGAGAGGATTAGGACCCGGGTGGGGTGCCGAACCTCTATAAAAATCGACCCGACTTCTTGTGGTTTGCATATTTCCTACACTTGCTTGTTTTGTTTTAAATTTCCGCTGCGCTTAACGATTGCTTAAACAAGTAGGTGATTAGATTAAAAAAGTGATTAGTGAACCCATAACCCACACGATCCTACAGGATCATCGGTATCGAGTACCATGATCTCGTGAAGTCCCAAATACATATCGAGCTTCTTTCACTTCCTCGTCGACCTTTAAAGTTCTATTGGTTTCTCGTGTACTTCTTGAACTTCTTCCACAATTTCTTGCAGAATTTGTTCAGGTTCAATTCTTGAACGAACACTAGGCGGGGATGATTGAGTTTTACTCACAATTGCTTGTGAGGGCTGCTCTCTTATACTCCCACTAACCAAAGGAACCTCGGTTGAGCCTTCATGATTTTGAATGTTATCATTCACATCATGATTTTGTAGGGTATCTTGAGTTTCCTCAAGCACAACTCTACTCCCACTACTTCTTATTCTTTCGACAAATTCTTTCTCTAAGAATACGACATTCCTCTCGACAATTACTCGATTGGAGGTTTTCTATCAGAAGTAGTATCCTCTTGTCTCACGAGGATAACCTATAAAGAAGTATTTATCCGCTTTTGGTTTAAGTTTGGTCGACATCAATCTTTTGACGTAGGCCTTACAACCCCAACTCTTGAGAAACTTGAGCTTGAATATTTTACCACCCCAAAGCTCATATGGTGTTTTCTCTACAAATTTGGATGAAACATTATTCAGTGTGTAAGCCGCAGCTTGTATTGCATAACTCCAAAAGTAAAGTGGCAATTCAGGTTGACTCATCATTGATCAAACCATGTCGAGTAACGTCCTATTTCTCCATTCGGATACACCATTCGATTGAGGTGTACCAGGTGGAGTAAGTTTTGGTATAATACCACACTCCTTTAGGAATAAGTCGAATTTGGTACTCAAGTACTCACCTCCACGATCCATTCATAGAGACTTGATTTTCCTATTAAGTTGGTTCTCTACTTCATTCTTGAATTCTTTGAACTTGTCAAAAGATTCACTTTTGTTCATAATTAGATAAATATAACTGTAACGACTATAATCATCCGTGAACGTAATGAAGTACATATAACCATCTCTTGCACTTTTACTCACTGAACCACATACATCGGAATGTATCAAATTCAGAAAGTTAAAGGTCTCTTGGTCATTTTTCCCATAAGGCAAAGTTTGCATGTCTCTAATGATTTAAAATCAATAGAAGCAAGAAGGCTAGCTTCCTAGAATTTCTTGATGCATTTTCATTGATGTGACCGAGGCGATAGTGCCATAAGATTGTATCATTCACATGAGTTGTCTTAAGTTTTGTGTTATTGATGTTTAAGATTTGTCTATTATTCAATTCAAGCAAATAAAGTCCATTTCTTATGAAAGCATTTGCAAAGAAATTTCCATTATTCGATAAATACATGAAAGAATTTGAAATATTTATTATAAAGTCATCCATCTATACACAATACGGATATAATATTCTTGCTAATCGAAGGTACATAATAAACATACTTTAAACTTAAAATTAAACTACTAGATAAATCAAGATCTATGGAGCCTTGTGCAATCGCAGCGAAGTTTGCACCATTTCCGACCTTTAGAATTATCTATCCTCTTGCGAAACCCTTCCTATCATTTAGTAGCTGCACATTGGAAACTATGTGAGCACAAGATCTAGTATCTAGTACCTAATCATGGATAAAAGTGGCTAAATTTATTTCAATAACAAATATACCTTTGGCATTTTTGGTGTGTTTTCACTCAATCACTCCATTGTCAAGGTATTCCTTGTACTTGGGGCAATTAGGTCGTATGTGTCCTTTTTCACCGCAGTGAAAGCACTTCGTGTTGGGAGTTGGATATTTTTAATATTTTTCCCTTGAGGGACTCGTATGAGCACCTCCTACTCCATTGACCTTGATTGGTGTCTTTTGGTTAATTTGCCTCTTTTGCTCTACCTTTGGCGATCTTTTTGCCTCCACCATAGACAGCCAAGACATTCTTGTCTCTGCCTTTGCCCATTTCAACTTCATCCATTTTGAGAGCGTTATGAAGCTCCTCAAGACTGACCCCTTTTTTACGCACATGGTAATGAATGATAAAGTCCTTGTAGGATGGGGCTAGAAAGCCAAGAATCAAATCTTCCGCAACGTCATTGGGCATTGGGAAGAAACTTTTCTAACTTCTCAAGGTATCCTTGCATTGTGAGAAAATACATCGACACAGATGTTCCCTCCACCATGTGGAACCTTGCGAGTGCTATGGTGATCTTATAGTGCTCTTTCCTAGTACTATCCATAAACATCTTTGTCAGAGTTTCCATGGTCTTCTTGGGTTTTGAATCCTAGTATTTCGCTTGAAACGAGTCACCCATGGAGGCAAGCATTAGATTGTGAACTTGATTCTCTTGGTCTTCCCACTTTGTTGCAGTCTCACACTCAACATCAATTGTCTTCTCACTTAATTTTGAGATTTCACCATCCAAAATATGAGATAGTTTTTCAAACTTCAACACGATGTTGAGCTTGAGTTGCCAGCTATTGAAGTTGGAGCCATCATTTGCCAATGGATGTTTTCCAGTCATATATCGCACAATAGGTTTAATGTTAGACATTTCTACAAAATAATTTATAAGGGTTTTCAAGTCAATTTTATGTTTATAAAAAAATGTACAACAAATAAATAAATATTTCCATAATTACAGTAATTCAAGATCCTATCATTTGTAGCATAGACTAGCTAAGAGTTGTCAAATATGTCATAAACTCAAGGTAAGGAATATTTGCTAATCATAACCATTTTGAAATTTCGCAAACTTTTGCATTTATCAAACTCTTATGATTCTTATCGTTTTAATTAAGAGGAAATGTGTCCATCCTCCGAAGAAAAACTCTCTTTCTCAAAACCGAACGAGCACTCTTAGTTTTGTTAAGAAAACTTATTTCATTTGATACGAGATACGATTGTACATTGTATCCATAAACAAACACACTTGGTGTCTATCAGGGTCAAACTCACTCTATGTATTTATTGATGACACAACAATGTATATCCTAATATCTCCCACTATTTCCAAAGATTAATGAAATTATCTCCTGCTAAGGGCGAGCATAATATCCCTCAATCGATGACTTCTAGTGGATGAAATAAGAAAGAAAGATCTTCTTAATTTTAAGTTTGGACAATTAAACAATTCTTCTGGGATTTTAGAATTTAGGTAGTCATGTATGCATTCATTTAGACCTATCCTAACCATACAATCACATACAAATACAAGTTTAGGGCATAAACATAAAATAAATTCATTCACACATTGGTGTGACTTTATATGTTCCCGCACGCTCGATCTTCACTTCTTTTTCTTGCACCATGGATGTAAATATTGCACAATATTTAAACATGCACCTCACAATTTGAATTAAATTGGCTAGTGCAAGTCCTATGTAAAGTCTTCTCATATCCATGCATATAAATGAATGACTTTTACATATACATAAGCCCATGTGATTAATTGATAACAATAATGATATACATATCATACATTCACATATGACTTCGATGGAACATAAAACTCACTTATTCCCGCAAAACAGAAAAAGTGCAACAATATGTACAAATGTTATTTTACACTATTTAGTTGATCCTTCATCTCTAAATTAAATAATTCAAAAATCATTTGAAATCCTTTAAAATGATTCAAGCATCCACAGTTCAAGATATAAAAATATTTGAACCGAAGTTTATCTAAATTCCCAAAAGAAAAACTTCAAGGAAAATAAACTTATTTGCTCCTTTTTCTTTTGTCTATTCCAAGTAAAATAATCATTTAAAAATAAAAAAAATTCACAAAATTAGACACAAGTCTAAAACTTCATTCTAACATTCATATGGCATGTTTTAAAATATTTAAAACTCTCAAAAGAACAATTAGAATCAAAATCGACAAAACAATCCTATTTTTACGATTTTCTTTGTTTCACCTTAAAGATCAGAATTATTCCATTGATCTTAATAGATAACATATTATCTAACATTACAAACTAATGTAGAAAACTAAGAAACAAAAAAATTCGAAAATTAATTTTATGCCTGCATCAAAAACAAAAAGGACTCAAAATGGCCAATCAATGAATTATTTGATCATGAGATGATAAATTAAATATATTGAATAACCTAGTTATTGAAAATATGAACAAAAAGCTAGCTCTTATACTATTGTTGGATTTCGTGCCCTATACTTGTATGTAGTTTTAAATTTTACAACCAATTAGAATCGCTTTTCATATTTTTCAACAATTTTATGTACAAAACCTCCTAATTGTATTTCAATATATATTATATACTAAATAATATTGAAATACATAGATTGGTCATTGGATCATACCTAGAGGATTATGAAATACTTTTACCAATCGGAAGTTGCGTTGCACGTCAGATTGCCTCGAAATCACCTCCAAGTGTTCACCAAACTCTAAACAAGATTAGAGTGGTCGAAGCTAGCCAATCAAACTCTAATCTTGGGTAGAATCTGGGTAATAATCCCTTTAATGGTCCAAATAATTTAATCTCCAGAACTTCAATTAATAAGAATTTCGGATGGAATGATGGGGAGATATGGAGAGGAGAAGGTTTTGCATTAATTTAACAAAGGAAAGGAGGGACCTTTTTATAGAGTACATCATGTGTAAAACACTTAACCAATCATATTTTGACACATCATCTTCCTATAACCTCCTTTGACAAAATTGGAACAACCTAGCCCATGATTAGAAATATTTTCTTACTAATGCAGGCAAAATTGTGGGCAAACGGTCGACCGAAACAACCAATCGTTTGAGTGATCGGTTGTTAATTAAGAATTTTGGTCAGCCTATAAGCCTAGACGGTCGACCGTTTAGCTACAAGAAAATTTCCTATTATTTTCGATCGGACTGTGTTTCACGTCGGTCGACCAATCCCCTACCAATAATGCTCCTGATAATTTTGGTCAAACCACGACCCACATCAGTTGACCGTTTCGCTACAGGAAAGATCCATGTTATTTTCGGTTGAACCACAGGTCCACCTGATCGACCGTTTCCTTAACTCAAAAGTTAATGTTAAATCCGGTCGACCGGTTCTCGAAAAACGTTCGACCGTTTTTTTCCTTTTCTAAATTTTGGATTAATATCCAACAAAATTTGAGCTTTGGGTTTGTAGAAAATTTATATGCTATAATGTAGTGGATCATATTATATTATGTAATATATTATCATATATAATGTCAAACATTATACCACATAATATACGTACATCTCATATAAATTTATTTGATATTCTAACCTGGCTATCGTCCCAATGAAAACTGGAAGCGTTTGACGTTCTTTCCTTTTGGGACACCTTCTGATTGCATATTTGTCCATGTGAATACCATATTTGAGGGCCCTATATCAATCAGAGTGTTACTCTCAATGAAGTCTTCAAAAGCTTGAACTTCCAAAGTTCGGATAGGTTCTATGTTTATTCTTTAATGTTGACCATTGATTAAGTTGAAGTCTCCACCCATAAGTCAAGCAATGTTGGGTGCAGGGGCAGATTCACTCATTTCATTGAGAAATTCCATTTTTAAATTATGATTACAGGGTCAATAAACTCTTGTTGGTTTCCAAGTAGAGTTATTGGTTTCAAAAGTGGTTGACACTGAGAAACCTTTTACTTCAGAGATGAGAAAGTTTGATATTTTATTATCCCATCCTACTAGGATAACTCTGGATGCTCCTTGCAAAGGGAACGTGACCCAATCCGATATGATTTGGCTACCTATAAAACTAAGGTGTCTTGATCCAATGTTGTTTGCTTTTGTTTGTTGAATTAGAATAATATACAGTCGATATGCTCGAATAACATTTCTTATGGCTCATATTTTGGAACTAGTACCTAATCCTCTAATGTTCCACGAGATTATCTTCATAAATAAGAAAATTTTGGAGCTGAACAGACCAAGTACTATTGAGCACTATAATTTCCAAATAGTGGTTTGGGCCATCAATTCCTCCAGAGCCGGAAAATTTATATTCCCAAGGATTTGTTTATTGCGGATTGAATTTAAAAATTTGTTTGCTTGTTCTATTGACCCTAGGTTTATGCCAATTCTTGGTTAAAGACTATAAAGTCTTTGAGTTGATCCCAATGAAAAATATCTAGATTGTCATTTGATTCTTGGCTATTGTTGGTGGAGGATTTTCCGAGTTTAGAGTCTGAAAATTGGTTAGGAATGTCTCTATACTCGCATTTGTTCACCAGGACAGAGTTTGTATTGAACCCAAGTTTTGCTATTAGATCTTCATCTAAGAAGTCTTTGTGCTTCTAGTGTTCTCTTGATTACTACTATTGTTATAAGCTCTATCGAAGTTTGATTGGACGAGTACACTAATATCATGTGATTGGAAGCATCGCGCTTTTGATTGAACTTGTCTAGTAGGGTTTCAGCGGAGGCTTTTGCGCATCCCGGAGTCGATGCATGTTCGCTTATTCAAAACCAAGTGTGCTCGTAGCTGAGAAGGGGAGACAAAATTTGAGCATTCTCGCACCAACATGTGTTTAGGTATAAGCTCTTGTAAATCATCTCTGTTTGAGCCATCCCCAGTCCCTCGATCTTCATTGAACACCAACCCTTGATTTGAATTGGGTGGATCATTTCATCGGCCCATATCGGGTTCCCTTCTTTTGGTTGGACCTTGATTGACATCATATCATGCATACATGTGTGTCTTATATCCATTATCTTTCACCTAAACAATGCTACATAACGAGTTTAATGTTTAAGCTTCAGGAATAAACATGTTTGAGGAGAAGAGGCACAAAAAGGACTCAAAAGCAAGGAAAAAGACTACGTTGCAAAACTTCTGGACCGAGATGAAAGAGAGAAGGACCAGGATGTAAGGCCAAAAGGACCAACGAGAAAATGAAGAAACTCCACACCATCATGAGGAGTATTTTGGCAATTGGATTCGGGTCACAAACTACACAACCGATTAGGGTGCATCAGACATGAAAGCAGACAACTACACTCCAAAACCAGGCCGGATCGAGACAATATAGACCGCCAATTGGCAGTGCAAGACCGCTGATTGGCGGTTTGTTTTGGTCCGGATCCAATAAAACTTTGTCAGGTCATGTATTAGAGTGTTTTATGTCTATTTTTAGTAGTGCATTAGTCCCACATCAGGGGATTGTCCCCGATTGCCTTTTTCTATGACTAAATAGAACTCTTCCTTCTCTTTTTGTATTCACCCATTGCTTGATGGCATTCTCTCTACTTGGAGTAAGTCTTGGAGCAAAAACTCAAGGTGGAGAAGAATGCTACTTGTAATGCGAGTCATTTAAATAAAATAATTCTTCATAATTTGTCTTAATGTTGTCTTTGTTTTAATGCTTGATTGTTTATTTTGTTTTGTTTTCTTTATCGTAGTATAAACAGAATGTCTTCTTTTCTTAATGTAGTTTATAGTTTAATGTGTGAGTAGTTTCATCCCCTTTGGGGGTGGAGTTGATGTTTATACATGTTATGTAGATGGAATGAATGCTAAACATTGTTGTATGTGAGAAATGTTAGTATGCTTGTTTGAATTAAACAGAATACTTAACTTGATGGTTTCTGCCATATTATTTAGGTACATTCCATGCTTATTTAGGTTCTTAATAAGAAACTTGTCATGCTCATATTAATCACCTAGGTTGGTTATTTGGATGATAGGTCTTGCCATGAGGTACTTTTTATGCATAACAAACACTACCTACACTTGTGCTTAATGAATGCATTCATCACCACTTATTTCATGTGTACACACACTCCACCCCTTAGGGGTTTTCCATTCCTGATTTCCAGCTTCATCTATTAGTGACTTAGTCTAGTTTCATTTAGTGCTTTCATCGTCTTTGTTTGTTTTGTACTAGTGTAGCGTAACATAGTTTAGTCTACTTAGTTTAATCAATCTTTTCTCCCATTTGTTACCCACTTGCCTTCGAACTAACCAAAGTCGACACATCTCCCTGTAAATTGACCCGTATTTGTCACCGCTTCAACGCAGTCGTGCACTTGCGGTTATTATAACCGAATCAATCAGGGCTTTTCTTGATGCTTTCCCAAGATGACATGGTTTCTTTCCATGCGATGGGAGAGATTCTTTCTCCATTGAAGCTAGGGTAATTTTTACTCCTCTTGTTGCTGGGGTTACACACGCCAAAAGTTGTACCGTCAAGGCCGCAACTTTATCTTTAATCAGGTTTGCAGTGTTGACTTTTTGGCCATAATCCGTGTTTTGATGATTTAATCAACCTAATCCAAATCACAATCAATTGTAGTGTAGCACATATTATGCATAGAAGATATATCGTATTGTGCTAACATCTACAAGTGATCATGCTCAAGGAAGAATGAAATTGAAGTCAAGACATGTAATCAAGCTTTTGAAGACATGTAATTTGGCTTTATTTTGAGTCTTAGGAACTTATGTAAACTTGATCATACAAGAGTCAAAACTTAGATACATACACACTAGGTTCCTTGTAGAAGTCACACACAAAATTTCACATCAATTGGACTTCAATAGATCACCCAAACCTTAGCCGGAAAATCACGTAAAACCAAACCCTGATTTCCTGTGCCAATCGGTCGACCGAATGAGTTCTCTGTTCGACCGATTATAACAAGCGTTCCAAGTGTATTCTCCAGGTTCCATCGGTCAACCACCCTTGACCTTTTGGTCTACCGTTCTCGTATTTTTGGATGACCGTTAACTTTGTCGTATTATACAACGGTGGTATTCGTATAACTTTTTCTTACCCCTAAAATACATTTGGTCACCAGTCCAACGTTGACCCAGAAATGGTCGATCGGCTGAACACTTTTTCTTGAGCCGAAAGTGCATGTTATTTTTGGTCGAACGAAACCATTCTTTTTGTTAGACCGGGATACCTTTACCTTGGAAAAAATCCCTATATCGGTCGACCGATGACTTAAGTTAAAGTCTAAGTGGTTCGACCGTTCACTAATTTGTTCGAACGTTTCTCTACCCTTAAAGAAACGGTCGACCGCTAGTCCCATTTCGGTCGACCATTGAGGGACATAATTGCAGCAATCAATTCATCCTGAACGACTATATTACTTTAGGATCTTATAAATAGATGTATTCCAACCTTATTTAGACAACTATTACACTTCCAATTGTCTTATACATCTAAGAGAAGCTTGCAATCCCCAAATCGTAGACTCCAAGCCTAAAAATTCCACACCTTTGATCAATTCCATATTATACTCAAAGTGTGCTCAAGTTAGAGAGTTTTTGATCGACTCAAATTGTTGTCAAAAGAAGTAGAGGTTTCAGTGAAAACCCGAAACATCCCTCTCGGCTTGTGAGAGGAAGAAACCAAGTTCGCGAGGTTGTTCATGGAGCTTGCTTTGTAAATGTGTTCTCTCCAGGCCCGGAACATGGAGTGGTTAGTGAAGTTGTAAGCCGAGCTTGTGGAGTCGAGCAGAGCTTGCAAGAGAGGAAGTAGGCGGGAGACCGAACCTCTATGAAAATCCTCGTGTCCTTTGTGGTTTGCATCATTTCTTCGTTGCTTGTCTCTACTTATTTTAAATTGTTTCCACTGCATCTATTGATTTCTTAGGCAGAGATTTAAGTTTAACATTGATTAGAATAAGTAGGCCATCAATCCTTACATGTAGTTGACTGATCGATTACCTTAGGGATCTCTAATCCTGCTATCGGCTCCGTGGAAAATTTTTCCATATTAAATTTTTTCACCGGTGTTCGAGATTGTCCCAATAATACCTTTTTTGCATGCCACTCCATAAGATCTTAACTACCGAGTTATTGTTCAGATTTTTTGCCTCTCCAACCTTTTGTTGAAAGCAGTGGTTGCTTTCATCATTGTAGCATTCCTTTTTATTGCCTCCGAAATATTTTGATGTTTGTTTGCTCCAGTGGTACCTTCCCGAGGAGCGTCCTCCTCTACAAGGATAAGGACCCCGACCGCCCCTCGACCTGGAATTCACGTGTTTTGGTCGAGGACCTCCTTTGTTTGGATTGTCCGAGGGTTCCGTCGCGAAGTGAACTGATTAGTAGCATATCATGCATCATATTCATGCTATATATCCTTAATTTTACCCCAATATTGTGCTACTCGAGTGTTTGTTGTTATGTTTCAGGTATTAGGTAATAAAGAAGAGAGGGAAGAGAAAAATGACTAAAATGTAAGAAGAAATGACTTAAATGAGGCAAAATGGACCTCTCGGTCATACACAAGGACCCATATGCAAAAGGGGAGAACCTGGACGTAAGCCCGAAAGGACTAAATAGCAAACTGAGAAACTCTACACCATCATAAGGAGTATTTTGGCAATTAGATTCGGGCCTTGACTCCTATAACCGATCCAAGTGCACCCCATGTGACTAATTAAAGCAATAAAGAAGATATGTGTTTAAACATTTTAAATACCGCAAGTGCACGACGTCAGTGAAGACGAGACAAGTACGGGTCGATCCACGGGGAGGTGAGTAGCCTCTGGTTCTTCAGAAATCAAGTGACAACTAAGGGTGAAGATATGTGATTATGCTAACCTAAGCTACACTAAACTAGAAACTAACAAAGGAGAAAGATGAACGCACAAGACTACTAAAACTAAGATAAACAACTAACAAAAAGAAGGTAGAATTAAGTAAGGAAAACCCCTAAGGGGTGGAGTGTGTGCACATATGATGTGAAATTAGTGATTAATGATGCATGTAAGCATGTATGTGTGTGTGTCTTGTGTGCGTTGTCATGCATAGGAAGTGTCTAAAGATGTGGCAAAACCTATCAATCCATTCACATAATGTATCGGCAATTACTACTTGATTATCATAAGATTAGGCTCAGCAAGAGAAGTGTCTAAAGATATGGCACGACTCATCAAAAACTATGAACTCGTGTGAAGAACAAAGCTAAGCATGAGAGGTGTCTAAATGTTATGGCAAAACCCATCAAAACATAGTTTCTTCAATCAAGCAAACACAAATACAAACACATAACTAACATGTAGCATATTCAACAGAAAATTTCAGACAATAAACATGAGGAAACTAAGCATGGGAAGTGTCTAAATCTTATGGCAAAACCTATAAAAAAATCCCCCAACATGTAGATGATTAAAATACCCCAATAAACATACAAACATGTTATCTACACAATCAAAAATTCATAAAACATCCAAAGTTCACAACATATACGTGCATCATCTCCACCCCTCAAAGGGGATGGAACTACTCACTAATCATTAAGAAAAGAAAACAAAACAAAATTAAACTAAGCATGCAAGAATTGAAATAGACAATAGGAAACTAACTAAAAAAATATTTTATTAACACGACCAACATTACAAGTAGCATTCTTCTCCACTTGAGTTTTGCTTCAATGCTTTACTCTAAGTAGAGAAAATGCCACCAAGCAATGGGTGAATACAAAAGGAGAGGAAAAGTTCTATTTATTGGCATGGAAAAATGTAATCTGAGCCAATCCCCCAGTATGGGACTAATTGCATACCATAAATGGACATAAAACAACATAATACACCACCCGATCCAAGCATGTCGCATTTGGACACATTTGGACCGTTGATTGGCGGTCTATATGTGTCTGATCGAGTCAGGATTTTGGTGGCTCGGTTCTGGCTTGATTTCTTGGTGTTTGATGAACCCGATTTGGTTGTTGATGGTTGGGCCTGGATTTAATTGCCAAAATACTCCTCATTAAGGGGTGGAGCTTCTTGATTTGCTCATTAATCCTTTTGGTTTTACATCTGGGTCCTTCTCTGTTTCATCTCAGTCCATAAGTCCTGCAACTTAATCATTTTCTTGCTTTTGAGTCCTTTTTGAATCTCTTCTTCTCAAACATATTTATTCCTAAAACTTAAACCTAAACTCGTTACATAGAATTGCTTAGGCTAAAAATAGAGGATATAAGACACAAATATATGCATGATATGATGTCAATCAATATGCAAAGATGGGTCCGATCCTAGAAAACATGACCGCCAATTGGCGGTCCATTTTTCTCAAAATCTGACCCGGTTTCTTGTGGATATGGGTTATATGTTTATGTCTATTCTGAGAATGTTTCATTAGTCCCATATCGGGGGATTGTTTCCGATTACCTTTTTTCTATGACTATAAATAGAACTATTCCTCCTCCTTTGTATTTACTACATACTTGGTGGCTAATCCCTCTACTTGGAGTCAAGCCTTGGACCAAAAACTCAAGTGGAGAGATGCTACTTGTATTGTGAGTCTAAAATTAAATTAAATTTTCTTTGTTATGTTGTCGCTTTTGTGTTTATTGCATGCTTAACTTAGTTTCCTTTCTTTAAATTTAGTAGGCTTAGTTAACATGTTTTTCCTCTTAATATAATAGTTAGCTTAATGAATAGTGAGTAGTTTCATCCCCGTTTGGGGGTGGAGATGATGTTCATACATGCATTAAAGAATGGAAATGAATGCTTTATTTTGAAATGTGTTGGTAAATGTGAATGTATGCTTGCTTGTTTAGAGTAGAACACTTCACTTGATGGGTTTTACCACAACTATTAGACACCTCCCATACTTGTTTAGGTTCTGAATTCACCAACTTGTGTATGTGAATGTTAATCAACTAGGTAGTGATTGGATTGATAGGTTTTACCATAACCATTAGACACTTCCTATACATGAAAACACTACTTACATTTGTGCCTATTGAATGCATTCTTCACCATCTTACTGCATGTGTGCACTCACTCCAACCCTTAGGGGTCTCTCATCCTGATTTGCAACTTTGCATTAAGTTCTGTTAGTTTAGTTTGAATCACTCATTGTTACTTTCTTTCGCATTTCTTCTTACTAGTTTAGTGTATCTTAGATTAGCATAATCAAAGCTCTTTACCCCCTTTTCCACCACTTGATTTCGTTCAAATCAGAAGCTACTCACCTCCCAACGGATCAACCCGTATTTGCCGTGTCTTCACCGACGTCGTGCACTTGCGGTATTATAAACGATTAAACATGAACTTTGTAGCCTCGACCTCATAGTGAAAGACAGTTGATATGGTAATGTGACAACCTTCCCAGGTTCTAACTCTGATCCTTCCTACCGAATCACAAATCGAGACCTCATTTTTGGGTGGATATCCTGCAGCTCAGCGAAGCTTGACACCACCTCATGGAAGAACGACAACAACCACATGTGTTGTGGCATTCCATGCATGTGGACCCAATTTACTTTTTTAGGTGAGACATTGAAAGATCCATATCCACTTTGCCATTTGTTTACGTTTTACTAAATAACCGCAAGTGCACAACCGTCAGTGAAGATAGGGCAAGAACGGGTCAATCCGTTGGGAGCATTGCCAACCTTCAAGTGAGCGAAATCAAGTGGGAAATAACGGTGAAATAAGAAATTATTACACTACTACTGAGAAGACGATTAAACTAAGAATGCAAGACAAACTAGATTACAATGCAAATGAAAACTAAAGAAATTCAGCAAACGATATGGAACAAAATATGGATGAACCCTTGAGGGGTGGAGTGTGTGCACATATGAGGTGAGAGAAGTGATGAATGACGCATGTATGTGTATGGGTGTCGTGTGTGTGTCTTCATGCATAGTAAGTGTCTAAAGATTTGGCAAGACCTATCATTCCATTCACACAACATATTAGCAATTACTACTTAATTATCATGAGATGAGGCTTAGCATGAGAAGTGTCTAAAGTTATGGAAAAACTCATAAAAAACCAGGAATTCATGTGAAGAACGAAGCTGAGCATGGGAGGTGTCTGAATTTTATGGCAAAACTCATCAAAATAATGTTTCTTCAATCAATCGAGTGAGAAAACACTAATACAAACACCCGACTAACATGTAGCATACCCAACAGGAGATTTCAGCCAATAAACATGAGGAAATCAAACATAGGAAGTGTCTAAATTTTATGGAAAAACCTATAAAAAATCCCCCAACATGTAAATGATTAAAACAAACCCGATGAACATACAAACATTCAAGTCTACACAATCAAAATTTATGAAACATAAAACCTCAAAACATAAATGTGTATCATCTCCACCCCTAAAGGGGGATGAAACTACCCACTACTCATTAAGCTAACATTCATATTAAGAAGAGAAAACATTCTCACTAATTATACTAAGATTAATAAAACAAAATTAAGCTAAACATGCAAAAATTAAAATAGACAACATAAAACTAACAAAGATTTATTTTAATTGTGACTCACATTACAAGAGCATCTCTCTACTTGAGTTTTTCTCCAATGTTTTACTCTAACTAGAGGGTATCGCCACTAAGCAAAGAGTACATTACAAAGGAGGAAGAAGAGTTCTATTTATAGACATGAAAAAAGCAACTGGGGACAATCCTTCGGTGTGTAACTAATGAAACATTACCAGAATAGACATAAGCATATAACCCATATCAACGTGAAACTGGGTCAGATTCAGATCAAAAGGGACCACCAATTGGCGGTCACTTTTTCTCGGATCTGATCCAATTTTGGAGATATGCTTTAGTGCTTCAATTCTTCACGTGGGGGTGCACTCGGATCGGTTATTGGAGTCTGGACCCGAATCTAATTGCAAAATTACTCCTCATGATGGTGTGGAGTTTCTCGGTTTGCTATTTGGTCCCTTCGGCTTACATTCAGGTCCTTCCCTCTTGTAGATGGGTCATTTAGGTCATTTCTTCTTACCTTTCAGTCATTTTTCTCTTCCTTTTTCTTCTTTTTATCAAATACCTGAAATATAACAACAAACACTCGAGTAGTACAATATTGGAGTAAAATTAAGGATATATAGCTTGAATATGATGCATGATATGCTACCAATCACCATTGCTCTAGATTATATTTTGCAGTTTGACTAGTGCAAATGACCGAGTTATTCCATTGAATTGCAATGTCGATTGAGGGGCGGGTTACTAAGAATGCTTGTGAGGTTAGCACATGCACATTCAAGCCTTGAAATTTGGGGACTCTTCGAGCGAATCCTTCATGAAGGTCACCCTCCTTCGCTAGCCTGCATAAGAGATTTGTAGTTATACATCTCTCTAACTCCCTTTTGGTTTGCTGAATCTCAAGAGAAGGTTTAATAAGTAGCAGGTCTTGCTCCATTAAGGAGGAAGTATTTGGTTTTTGAGGAGGTTGGGGAGGGTGAAATTACGTCTTAAATGACCTCTTGTGGTTTGCTTTATCACGTCTCCTGATGTTTGCTTTGAGTGACTTCTTTTTTTGATGTGACTTTTGTCCATCTCAAAGCCTTTAATTTACTCTTGACAATGGCCAGGGTGGTATTCGGAGGGTGTGTGACTACAACCTCAACATATCTATGAGGAAGCAAACAATCACCCATCACTTGAATCGATGTACCACTATACATCAAGTTTGTTTCAGAAGACATTGTTTTGAAATTTTCTCTCTTAACACACACTCTAGGGAGGAGGGGGCCGCTTGCACTCTATAGTTAATGTGACAATGTGATTATTGTATCAGGATTTCTGGATAATTCAACAAGAGCAATCTAGTGATAGGAGGCTGGACAATTCAGCAACAAAGTGAATTTGATGTTACCAATAAGGTCTTTAGAATCTACCTAGTATATTACTAGGATGACAGGATAAGGATATTAGTTGTCCTCTAATTAATATCATATCATGCATATATCCAGGTCATATATCCTCTATTTTGAGCCTAAGCAATGCTATGTAATGAGTTTTATGTTTAAGTTTCACGAATAAACATGTTTAAGAATAAGAAGACACAAAAATGACCATAATACGAGAAAAAGAATTGATTTGTGAGACCTATGGAACTATTTGCAAGAGGGAAGGACATGGACATAAGCCAGAAGGACCAAATTGCAAACTGAGAAACTCCACGCCATCATGAGGAGTATTTTGACAATTAAATTTGGGCCCAGACTTAATAACTAACCAGGGTGCACTCCATGAGAAGAATTGAAGCGTTTAAGAAGACAACCAAAAATGGGTCACATCAGATAATGACCACCAATTGGCAACCCCAGACCTCCAATTGGCGGTCCATTTGAGTCAAAATGCAACCCAATTTCGTGTAGTTGTGATTTATGTTGTTTATGTCTATTTAGAATGTTTCATTAGTCCCATAACGGGGGATTGTCCCTAGTTGCGTTTTCCATGTCTATAAATATAACTCCTCTTCTTTCTTTGAAAACTTCCCATTGCTTGGTAGCCATTCTCTCTACTTGGGGTAAGCCTTTGGAGCAAAACTCGGGTCGAGGGAAGCTTGTAATGTGAGTCATCAATAAAATAATTTCTTCTAGTTTTTTTTAATGTTGGCTCTTTGAATGCTTGCATGTTTAGCTTAGTTTTGTTTTATTAATGTTAGTATAATTAGTTAGAATGTCTCTATTTCTTAGTATAATTATTAGCTTAATGGATAGTGAGTAGCTTCATCCCCCTTTGGGGGTGGAGATATGTTTATACATGTATGAAGAATGTGAATGAATACTATCTTATGCAATATGTGATGAATGTGTGTATGCATGTTTGTTTAAATTAGAATACTTATCTTGATAGGTTTTGCCACGACTTTTAGACACTTTCGATGCTTGTTTAGGTTCTTAATAACCAACTTGTTTATGCTCATGTTAATAAACTAGGTTAGTGATTGTATTGATAGATTTTGCCACAACCATTAGACACTTCCTATGCATGAAAACATCTATGCTCCTGCCATATCGAATGCATTCTTTATACTTCTCTTACTACTATGGTTGAACTACCCGAGATTGTTGCGATGAACCGAATCTACCTCTGACCAATGACTTGTAGCTACGAATGAGTCATAGCGGTGGGCTCATATTCTCGAAGCTGTAATGACTCCTTTCGGTCGCCCACCACTTTATTACATGTGTACATACAATCCACCCCTTAGGGGTTTTACTTACTGAATTACATCCTGCTCTGTTAGTTGATTAGTTTAGTTTTAGTTAGTTTTGTGTTGTCATCTTTCTTGTTTGTCAGTTGCTAGTTTAGTGTAGCCTATTTTATTGTAACCAAACCTCTTCTCCCCTTATTTGCCACTTGATTTCTGAAGAACCAGAGTTTACACACTTCATTGTGGATTCGACCTGTACTGTCACGGCTTCATTGTGGTCGTGCATTTGCGGTCTAAGCTTAATCGAAAAAATATTTTTGCCATCGTTGCCAAGGAGGTGCTCTGTTCAAGCTCTGGTTTGGATGATTTGAGTGGATTTGACCTTTTGTTTTTAGTTTTTCTTAGTTTCAGGATGTCTAAGGATAAGGGAAGATCCCAGGAGAAATTTGGAGGAAGAAGAAGCTACTCTGACCTCTAATCACCGGCCATAGACCGCCAATTGGCGGTCTGGTGAGCAGGTTTTGCCTCTTATTTTCTTCTTGTTGGTTGTACTGACAATATAGTTTTATGGGAGCCCAATTTTGCATGTCTAGACCTGTAGATTGCTCCCAAATCAATCAATAAACCAACCAACCCCCATTTTAATCAACTTAGCCATTAAAATCGAAAGCAAAAGATTAGGTATTCTTGCTTGTTTAGGTAATGCATCATGTACTCGACTTAGGCACGTAGCTTGCCTTTCATTTAGCTTTACCTTCAGTTGTTGAGCACTGACGTGGGGTACGCATATCCTACCCTCATTCATGCATTAGTTAGTAGGACTTGCATTGGAACAAGAGTGAGGTGAATGTTTGTTTGGTGAGTTGCTTGATAGATTAAAGATTTAAAACATCTTGAAAGGGCACCACCTATAGTCTTGAAGATAAGGTGAGAGATTTCATCACCCTTCCTTCATCCCCACAAAACACCTCTCAGAAAGTCTAATTTTAAAATTAAGTAGACTTGGACCCCTAAGGACCTCAGACTTATTAGGAGAGTGATCCGGTCGTGATTGTCATAGCCTGATCGACGTCGCCCACTATGTCGATAGTAGGAGAGACGAGATCTCTGGATCTTGGCTCACTTGTTGGGTTTTGTGGTCTTCATCGTAGGGAGGTGAGGTGTGTTGAGGCCATGTGACCTCGCAGTTAGGGGTCATCTAGTTGTAAGTACTTATAGTGACTGTAGGCTGTTTGAGTCATGTTTGCTTCTATGGTTCTGTCATTACCTACCTACCATAGCATAAAGACTTCTTCCCTTCTAATCTGAGTCTTCCCATCTTCTCCTCTATGCACCCTTGTTTGAATTTTGTTAAAAAAACTTTTGTTTCGTGTGGTTGTGCCGCTTTGTGCATACCACTGTGGTCACGAGATGTTGGGTGTCGTTTGACAAGATACGACATAAATCTATCATCTATTGTCAACTTTTCAAATGCATCCTCGTCCCGTGTCTTACATAGTCCTGGGACCGTAGGCAGTCGTCTACCACACGAGAACGACCCAGGTTTTGGACCTACCCCAGCTGCTAATCTAGCAGGTGTGGGTCTACAACCCCGTCAGTTGGTTCCCCAGGGTCCCATACCACTCCACGATCGATGCTACCCGAGTCGTACTACTCTACCTTCATGCATCGTATTGCCAGAGGTAAATGAGAACCACTTCGAGGTTAAGCTTCAATTTATCTCCATGATCCCTTACTTCACTGGGAAGGGTGACCCCTATCTCTTTCTAAGAGAATTTAAGGAGGTCTGTGCGATGTTAAAATTGCAACAACTTAACACAGACTCCATCCACCTTGGGATGGTTCCCTTTGCATTGAAGGGTGATGCAAAGAAGTGGTTGTACAGCAACCAAGTGAATGCCTTTAGAACTTGGGACGAATTGCAATATGTATTCCTGAAGAAATACTTTTCAAATCATCGGACTCAACAACTGAGGAACGAAATACATTCATTTTATCAGCATGAGACCAAATTATTTCATACATAATTAGAGAGATTCAAGGAGCTACTATCCTCATGCCCACACCAAGGTAACTGATGCATTGCATATATTGCATCATATGTCTTTCATTTAGATTACTTTTATATCAATAAATGCTACTAAGGTATGTGTTTAGTCTTATTTACAGAATACAGGGACCTGAATGCAAATTACCCACATCCCGAGCATAAACGCGTACAAAAGACTCATTTCTATCATCAAGACCATGTTCAAGTTTATCGGGTTTCAAATGGAAATGTATCCAAGCATAAAAACATTCAAGACCTAATTACGAAAAGAACAAGGACTTAAGCACAAAAGTAGCCGGGGACTTAATTGCAAAAAGTCAAGGACCTAATTGCAAATCACGAGTAGCTTTATTATTATGGAGAAAATATAAAGAAAAATCAATGTGGATCTCCAAATATATGAAGAAATTAATTCGGATCTCCAAAGATATGCAAGAATCAATCCAGACACGCAAATGACATTGAAATCATACCATAAACACACAAGAAAAATCCGGGTCGATTCTGAGCCAAAAAGGTGGCGATTCCGCCGCACCAAATTAGATTCATGCTCTAAAAATTTTACCGGTTGCGTGTTGACGCGTGTACTTTCTTATTTCATGCTTAGGTCCCTTGTATCGGCTATAAATAGCCCCGAGAACGATGTTGTGAGGAGTTCTTCCTTTTGTTCCATAATTTAGCAATAAAATTTTGTTTCTTTTATTTTATGTTTTTAATTTTCTTTTCTTAGTTTCTCTAGGACCCCTTCTCCCTCCCTCCATCTATGAGTTTCTAACTCTTTCCAAAGGGTGGGGGTGACGGATTTAGGGTGATGAGAAGAGAAGATGTTATTATTTTAATTTCGTATTAGTATGTTTTGATTACTTGAGTTTATGTTAAATCATTTATCATGTAATGCTTTATAACTAATATGATTTATTATAAGTTTCAGAATTCTCTAATCTAAACCCGATATCTAAACCTCCACCCAATGGAATTCACCATCTTTGTTCTTGTTTTAGTTTTATTTGTTCATGTTTCTTGCTTTAGATAATTAAAACCCAAAAATCTCAAAACCAACCTTATTATTGTTCTCTCTCTCTCTAATCGAAAATCCAAAAATAACAATATCTCTCCCTCCTAGTGTTCGACCCGTATTTGCCACGTCTTCATTGACACCGTGCACTTGCGGTATAAATAAAATTCTCATCAAGTTTTTGGCGCCGTTGCCGGGGGGGGGGGGGGGGGGGGGCGACGCAGTTTTTGTTTTTTTTTGTTGATTTCGATTTTATCCTGTTTATCTTGTGCGCGATCTAAATATTTGGATTTGTGTTTTAGGAAACAACAGAGTGCGCGGAGAAATCCGGGCACATTTGGAGCTAAACGAGCGGCGAAATCGCCGCATATCAAGAGGAACCTGCGGCGGAATCGCCGCACAATTGAAGCATCTCGGCTTCAAATTTTTCTGGGGTTAGCACCATCTCTGGGTGGACGCGTGGAGCTACTGAAATTTCGAGAGCGGGCGGCGAACCCGACTGAGCATTGCGTAGGTAACCTTTGTTGCCTTTTTCCTCGTAATTTCTAGTTTCAGAAAAATTCCTTTTCATAGAACTGCATGTGTTAGGGCAAAATTCCATAATTGGCAATAATTCAACTCTGACCTAAAATTGGCAAAATTAGAAAGGCCTTAGTGCATGCATCATCTAGTGTTTTGTATGCATTATTCTTGCTAAATTCTTGCAAATTAATTCTTGTTGAAGAGTGCTGGAGGCAAGGTACGTATCGCGTTTTAACGATTCCATTTAAGCATATAATTTAGTTTGCATACAACCTTGCAATTGCCCCCGATTAAAGGCCATTGTTTGACTATCTTTGCTAGATCTAAGTTAAACTATCTTAAGGGCAACTCCGTAGGCGAAGATACGGTGGGTATTTCATCACCCTTCCGTGGCCCACAAATCACAATCCTAAAGTGTCACCTAAGCCTTAAATTTAAAATCAATTAGACATTGGCCCCTAAGGACTCAGACTCATTTAAGGAGAAGAATTGGTTTGACTTGCTATGACCTGAAGCCGATTGAATTTAATTTGGTGTCTAGAAAGTGTTTTTGTGTTGACGTAAGTCTTCCAAGCGAAGTGGTTGTCTAATTGGCACCGACTCTGTCGGAAGTGCCCCCACTAGCTATACACGGCCTGGCCAAGTTGGTTTGATTAGTGAGGGAGGTGAATCAAGCGAATCAATTCGACTCAACCAGTTAGGAGTCGTCTAGATCTAAGCGACACTAGGTCTAGGATTGTTTGAACCGTGCTTTCTTAGGAATTTTCTGACCAACCTTTTTTATATCTTTAGAGTTAGGTTTCCCTTCTCATCTGAGTCTTCTTTCTCTTCTCACCTAAATTCTCTAGATTAGGATTCATTTCTCATCTTTCCCCATTCTATTGTTTGTTTCCTTTTTGAAAAAAAAACATAAAAAAAATATATAAAAAAAAACGAAAATATAAAAAAAACAATTTTAATTAATTCTTGAAATTAAATTTGGAATTTAAATTTCGAATTTGAATTCAAAAATTGATTCAACTTGGTGCACCCAGATTTGGATTCGGGACTTGAGTAATCGACTCTCACGAGTTCATCTAGATTCCAGTCTGGAACTTAGCCCCAATCCATCTGCTGCACCACCTCACCCGGATCCAATGGGTGAGAACGTAGTGGACCCGCCTGTTGCACAACCTATAACTCTGAGGGATCGATGCTATCCAGCGATGGCTGCTCAGCCATCGTGCATCGTTATGCCCACCATCCCGGGTCGCGACTTCGAACTTAAGGCACAATACATGAGTATGTTGCCTAAGTTCACCTCTAGGGAAGACCCATATCTCTTCCTTAGAGAATTTGAGGAAATCTGGTCTCTTATGCAATACCAGCATATCCCAGAGGAGGCAGTGCGTCTGAAATTCGTGCCTCTAGCACTGAAGGATGACGCTAAGAAATGGTTATATAGTCTAGCCGAAAGATCCATTAGAAGTTGGGCTGAGTTTGTTCAAGTATTCCTAAAAAAATATTTCCCCAACCATAAGACTATGAGGATTAGGAATGAAATTGTTGCATTCGTTCAGTCTGAGAGCGAGCCGTTCTATTCCTATCTAGAAAGATTCAAAAGTGTTATGACCCAATACCCTCATCATGGAATTCCAAGATGGCAATTATGCCAAATTATTTATGAGGGATTGACACCCACATCTAGGGTTATGGTAGAATCCGTAAGCCAAGGGAACTTCATGTCGAAAAATGAAAATGATGCCTGGACTTTTCTTGAGGAATTAGCTGAAAACAGTATGCAATGGGACAATACTAGAACACCGCTTAACCCGAGTATTGGATCTAGAATAGCAAGTCAACTCAAACCAGGTGTCTTAGCTGTAGATGCCAACATAGCGGCTGAAGCAAAACTAGCTACCCTTATGCGCAGAATGGAAAGTTTAGAGCTACAAACCCAAAACCGAGTGAATCAAGCCTCGTCTATCCCTTGCTCTAGATGTGGTCAGACTGGTCATGTAATGGAGGATTGTGCGGACTGGGAACAAGTTAATGTCATGTATAACCCTGCTAGAAATGACCCATACGCATCAACCTATAACTCGGGTTGGCGTAATACTTCCAATTTCTCATCAAGCCAACAAGGTCAACCTCCTAGACAACAACCAAACCCGTATAACCAAAATAATACACCATCTGGGTTTAGTAACAATGGAGATCATGAGGTTAGGTTGACAAGCTTAGAAAATTTGATGAAAACCTTTATACAAACAACCAACCAGACCTTCCAAAGGCTAGAGACACAAGTCAGCCAACTAGCACAAATAGTAGGTGAAAGAGAAAAGGGTCGGTTTCCAAGTCAACCTGAGGTGAACCCTAGATATGATAATTTATATCAATCCTATCAAGCACCTTCAGGAAATAACAACCCTAGACCGGTTCAAATGATTAATGAGGAAGGATCGTTCCAACAAATAAATGTTGTAGTATCATTACGGTCCGGAAGACAAGTCGACAACAATGTGGTAAATCCTAGAACGTCTGATCAATCCAGCCATCAAGCAACCACATATGACCTAACCATTGAACCCGACGTCCAATCTGAAACACCCAAACCACCTACTCAACCTGAACCCATAGCTCAGCCTGAACCTGAGCGAGTCTATGTTCCTAAAGCCCCATTCCCTAATAGACTCAAAAAGAATTCAAGTGGACAAATGGAGAAAATCTTGGAAGTATTTAAGCAAGTTAAGGTGAACATTCCACTTTTAGACATGATTCAACAAATACCTGCTTATGCTAAATTCTTAAAAGATCTGTGCACTAAAAAGCGAAAAACAAACGTACCAAAGAAGGCGTTCTTAACTGCAAACATAAGCTCTATTTTGTCCAACACGTCTCCTATAAAATATAAGGATCCTGGGTGTTCCACAATTTCATGTTCAATAGGAGATACTTTTATCAACAAAGCCCTTCTAGACCTTGGTGCTAGTGTTAACCTACTCCCGTTCTCTGTCTACGAGCAACTCAACCTTGGTCCACTAAAACCCTCTAAGACAACCCTTCAATTTGTTGATTGCTCTATTAAGAAACCAAGAGGTGTAGTCGAGGATGTTTTGATTAAGGTTGGTGACTTCATTTACCCAGTGGATTTTGTCGTTCTAGACACTGAACCTGTTGTCGATCGTAAGAGACAAATCCCTGTAATACTAGGCAGACCCTTTTTAGCCACTTCTGAAGAATTGATAAATTGTCGAAATGGGCTCATGCAATTATCTTTTGGGAACTTAAAAGCTGAATTTAATATCTTTCATGTTGATAGTGAGCCAGAAATAATATGCAATCAAAGTGATGTTGTGATGAGATCGCGTATCTATAAGATTTCTGAATCATCACAAAATCAAAAAGGAAGTAAGAAAAAGGGGAGTAATTCTTCGACACACCCAACATAACTCGAGCAAATAAGAGAACCAATTTATGTGAGGGGTGTGGAACCTGTGACTCAGGACTCTCAGTGCAACATGTGGAACAATTCAACTGGATACATGCACCAACATGGCGTCATTCAATCCAGTTCTGACTTGGTTGACTCTGAGCAAATTCAACCCCTCTACCGCAATTTGACTCAGGTAATAATTGCATTTGCTTTTTCTTTGCATACATTGAGGACAATGCATGATTTAGGTGTGGGGGGTGTCTATCTATCTGTTTTATTTTCTATTATAAAAAAAATCAATGTTTCATGACATAGCTTAAGATTGAACCACCAAAACCTATGTACAAATTGCATTGAGTTTTTGTTCCTTATTATATAGTTCTGCTTGTAGAAATTATGACATAAATCTAAGTTCTAAAGAAATAACCCATTGCCCTTTAAGACATGTATGCACTTAAATTGGATGAATCAAATCTTTGAAGTGGTTGATAAAAAGCAGAGGTTGAGGAAAATATACCGGGAAGTGTGGACTTCTAATAGCAATTAAGCCTTGAGGAAAATAAAAATAAAGGAATAAAATGAGGAAACACATTTTGCAAAATGACTACAAAAGCCCAAGCCTTTGAGTCACTAGTCCGTAGGGGTATCTTGAAACCCGGTAACTTGAGTCTACCAGCTCGGGATTATCGACCAAACTTGCTACACGAATGCAAAAAGGGTAAAAGTGTCAAAAAGCAAATGTGTTGAATCACGGAAGAAGAAAAAAATAATACTCAAGGCCCAAAGCTAAAAGAATGATCCATGCCATGGTTGATCCGAATGATACTTCACCACCAGAGGAGGTGTGCAAAATAATTCAAGTGATAAACATATGTAGAAGGGTTAGTGGTGTGAATGTTGGAGGAACAAAGACCAAGTCATATTTTTAATGAGTTAGATTTATATAATGAGCATGCAAGAATTCTTAGTGAGATGTATAAGGTTGAGGTAGGGATATTGAAAGTTATTAATGAAATATTGAATTAAGACTTTGTGGGTGTGTCAACTGAAAACCCTCACGAGACAAAACTCGTCCTCTAAGGAAACTGGGAGGTTTAACGGCTTGTTGCACATGCTAAGTGCAACCGTGATTCCTACAAAAGTGAGTTAGGATTTCCCTGTTTTCATTTTTCTTATATTCTGTTTTGCTAGGGACTAGCAAAATCTAGGTGTAGGGGTATTTGATGCATTGCATACATTGACCTGGAAAATTTGATGAAAACTTTTATACAAACAACCAACCAGACCTTCCAAAGGCTTGAGACACAAGTCAGCCAATTAGCACAAATAGTAGGTGAAAGAGAAAAGGGTCGGTTTCCAAGTCAACCTGAGGTGAACCCTAGATCTAATAATTCATACCAATCCTATCAAGCACCTTCAGGAAATAACAACCCTAGACAGGTTCAAATGGTTAATGAGGAAGAACCGTTCCAACAAATAAATGCTGTAGTATCATTACGGTCCGGAAGACAAGTTGATAACAATGTGGTAAATACTAGAACGTCTAATCAATCTAGCCATCAAGCAACCACATATGACTTAACCATTGAACCCGACGTCCAATCTGAAACGCCCAACCCACCTACTCAACCTGAAACTATAGCTCAACCTGAACCTGAGCGAGTCTATGTTCCTAAAGCCCCATTCCCCAATAGACTCAAAAAGAACTCAAGTGCACAAATGGAGAAAATCTTAGAAGTATTTAAGCAAGTTAAGGTGAACATTCCACTCCTAGATATGATTCAACAAATACCTGCTTATGCTAAATTCTTAAAAGGTCTGTGCACTAAAAAGAGAAAAACAAACATACCAAAGAAGGCATTCTTAACTGCAAATATAAGCTCAATTCTGTCAAACTCATCTCCTATAAAATATAAGGATCCTGGGTGTCCCACAATTTCATGTGCAATAGGAGATACTTATATCAACAAAGCCCTTCTAGACCTTGGTGCTAGTGTTAACCTACTCCCATTCTCCGTCTACGAGCAACTCAACCTTGGTCCATTAAAACCCTCTAAGACAACCCTTCAATTTGCTGATTGCTCTACTAAGAAACCAAGAGGTATAGTCGAGGACGTTTTGATCAAGGTGGGTGACTTCATTTACCCAGTGGATTTTGTCGTACTAGATACCACACCTGTTGTAGATCCTAAGAGACAAATCCCTGTAATACTAGGCAGACCCTTTTTAGCCACTTCTGAAGCTTTGATAAATTGCCGAAATGGGCTCATGCAACTATCTTTTGGAAACTTAAAAGCTGAATTTAATATCTTTCATGTGGATAATGAACCAGAAATAGTATGCAATCAAAGTGATGTTGTGATGAGATCACGTATCTATAAGATTTCTGAATCAAATAAATCATCACAAAATCAAAAAGAAAGTGAGAAAAGGGGGAGTAATTCATCTACCCACCCACCATCACTCGAGCAAATAAGAGAACCAATTTATGTGAGGGGTGTGGAACCTGTGACTCAAGACTCTCATTGCAACATGGGGAACAATTCAACTGGATACATGCACCAATATGGTGTCATTCAATCCAGTTCTGACTATGGTTGACTTTGAGCAAATTCCATCCTCCCACCGCAGTTCACCAAGGTAATAAGTGCATTTGCTTTATATTTGCATACATTGAGGACAATGCATGATTTAGGTGTGGGGGGGGGGTGTTTATGTATATATTTATTTATATATCTGTCTTTTATTTCTAAAAAAGAAAAAAAATATCAATGTTTCATGACATAGCTTAAGATTGAACTATCAAAACCCGTGTACAAATTGCATTGAGTTTTTGTTCCTTATTATATAGTTCTGCTTGTAGAAATTATGACATAAATCTAAGTTCCAAAGAAATAACTCATTACCCTTTAAGACATGCATGCACTTAAATTGTATGAATCAAATCTTTGAAGTGGTTGATAAAAAGCAGAAGTTGAGGAAAATATACCGGGAAGTGTGGACTTCTAATAGCAATTAAGCCTTGAGAAAAAAATAAAGGAATAAAGTGAGGAAAGCATATTCTGCAAAATGATTACAAAAACCCAAGCCTTCGAGTCACTAGTCCATAGGGGTATCTTGAAACCTGGTAACTTGAGTCTACCAGCTCGGGATTATCGACCAAACTCGCTACACGAATGCCAAAAATGGTAAAAGTGTCAAAAAGCAAATGTGTTGAATCACGGAAGAAAAGAAAAAAATAAAAATACTCAAGGCCCAAAGCTAAAAGAATGATCCATGCCATGGTTGATCCGAATGACACTTCACCACCAGAGGAGGTGTGCAAAATAATTTAAGTGATATCATGTGTAGAAGGGTTAGTGGTGCGAATGTTGGAGGAACAAAGACCAAGTCATATTTTTAATGAGTTAGATTTACATAATGAGCATATAAGAATTCTGAGTGAGATGTATAAGGTTGAGGTAGGGATATTGAGAACTATTAATGAAATGTTGATTTAGGATTTTGTGGGTATATCCGCTGAAAACCCTCAGGAGACAACACTCCTCCTCCTTGGCAACAAAGAGGTTTAACGGCTTGTTGCACATGCTAAGTGCAACCGTGATTCCTACGAAAGTGAGTTAGGATTTCCCTGTTTTCATTTCTCTTATGTTCTGTTTTGCTAGGGACTAGCAAAATCTAGGTGTGGGGGTATTTGATGCATTGCATACATTGCATCATATGTCTTTCATTTAGATTACTTTTATATCAATAAATGCTACTAAGGTATGTGTTTAGTCTTATTTACAGAATACAGGGACCTGAATGCAAATTACCCACATCCCGAGCATAAACGCGTACAAAAGACTCGTTTCTATCATAAAGACCAAGTTCAAGTTTATCGGGTTTCAAATGGAAATGTATCCAAGCATAAAAACATTCAAGACCTAATTACGAAAAGAACAAGGACTTAAGCACAAAAGTAGCCGGGGACTTAATTGCAAAAAGTCAAGGACCTAATTGCAAATCACGAGTAGCTTTATTATTATGGAGAAAATATAAAGAAAAATCAATGTGGATCTCCAAATATATGAAGAAATTAATTCGGATCTCCAAAGATATGCAAGAATCAATCCAGACGCGCAAATGACATTGAAATCATACCATAAACACACAAGAAAAATCCGGGTCGATTCTGAGCCGAAAAGGTGGCGATTCCGCCGCATCTCAAGAGCAAATTGCGGCGAATCCGCCGCACCAAATTAGATTCATGCTCTAAAATTTTTACCGGTTGCGTGTTGACGCGTGTACTTTCTTATTTCATGCTTAGGTCCCTTGTATCGGCTATAAATAGCCCCGAGAACGATGTTGTGAGGAGTTCTTCCTTTTGTTCCATAATTTAGCAATAAAATTCTGTTTCTTTTATTTTATGTTTTTAATTTTCTTTTCTTAGTTTCTCTAGGACCCCTTCTCCCTCCCTCCATCTATGAGTTTCTAACTCTTTCCAAAGGGTGGGGTTGACGGATTTAGGGTGATGAGAAGAGAAGATGTTATTATTTTAATTTCGTATTAGTATGTTTTGATTACTTGAGTTTATGTTAAATCATTTATCATGTAATGCTTTATAACTAATATGATTTATTATAAGTTTCAGAATTCTCTAATCTAAACCCGATATCTAAACCTCCACCCAACGGAATTCACCATCTTTGTTCTTGTTTTAGTTTTATTTGTTCATGTTTCTTGCTTTAGATAATTAAAACCCAAAAATCTCAAAACCAACCTTATTATTGTTCTCTCTCTCTCTAATCGAAAATCCAAAAATAACAATATCTCTCCCTCCTTGTGTTCGACCCGTATTTCCCACGTCTTCATTGACACCGTGCACTTGCGGTATAAATAAAATTCTCATCAGTAACGAGTTGTGGTGCCTTTGTCAGATTTGCCTACGAAGGTCTTTGCATCCCGTCTCGAATGCTCATTGAGTCTATGTGTTAAGGAGACATCTTAGGAAAGGATAAAAGGGAGGCATGAGATTTCCTAGAAGACCTCGCTGAGAAAACGATGCGGTGGGAGTGCGTGAGAGAACCATCACCTAGAATAGGAGAGATGATCAAAAATGCAATCTTGACTAGATCAGGAGCCGCATTTGCTGTCAATACCACTATGTCCACCGAGGCACGCATGGTGGCCTTGATGCAGTATGAATTCGATTGAGATCCAAAATAACCAAGGTGTTTCTCTTATGTCTGCATCTGGTATGATTCCATGTTATAGGTGCGGTAGGGTAGGTCATTTAGGAGACGAGTGTGCATCCATTCCTCCACAGATGGAGCCGGTCAATGCCATCTCTATAGACCCAAGAATGACTCATATTCATCATCATATAACCCTGGATGGAGGAACCACCCTTACTTTTCCTGGAACCAAAACAATGTCCAAGGTGGTCCTTCAAACTTCTCCGGACCACCTAACCGACCCTACAAACCTCCCATGCATTCACAATCTTATCAGCTACCCCAAGCTCCACCTGCTAACCAATAAGTTTCCCAAATTCCAACAATATGGAAACCCAGTTCAATTCGCTTGAGACCAAAGAAGATGACTCGAGAACGCTTAAAAGGATATACATGGATAGACAAACATAAACTAACTGAAACAACTGATTATCCATGTATACATAAAAGATCCAATCACAATACATCAAGTTTCAAATGGCAAATACATCAACATAAATATGCTAACAAAGATAACAAGAATACTGTGGACGTGTCCCTCGTGTACAAAATCCTCTGAAACTCATCCAGTCCATCCCTGAAGGAACCTAAGTACCTGAGGCAAAACATCAACAAATATGCGTGAGTTTTCAATAAAAAAAATCCCATATGCCACAGGTCCAATCCAAGTTTACAGAGATATGCATGAAGTCTATCTACCATGGATGCAACATAATGCAACAGAAAGTACAGAAAGCAACCAAATGCAACAGAATGGCCACGACTTTAAACAACTGTGTCAGTCGGGTAACACCCGAACAAATTCCTCTAAAAAGAACAAAACACCAGCCATGCTAGTCAAAATCATAAGCGGGTCACTGGATTGTGACCCACCTCTTTGCACAAAGCGGTATGCCGGATAAACACCCCCACCTCGCAGAAATAGACCTACATGATGTCATCGCGACATTGTGAACACCTAACCTGAGACAAAATGGCAGTGCACCTGCCAAGGTCACAATCATCACCTGGTCTCTCTACATAGAGGTCTTTGTGCGAATGACCTCTCTACATAGAGGACACACTCGTGGCCTGATTGATCGTTTTATATTTAACCGCAAGTGCACGGCCGCGTTGAAGCGGTGGCAAATACGGGTCGTCCACTGGGAGGTGTGTCGACACTTGGTTTGTGCGAAGGCGAGAGGTAAAGAAAGGGAAGAAAGGTTGGTTTGATTACACTAAACTACACTAAGATGCAAATGAGAATGGAAAAGAAGCAAGAAAAACTAAACCCCAAAGGGGGTAGAGAAATGATGTGAATATAAAGATGTGTGTGTGGTGTGTGTGTGTAATTAAGCTCCTCACAACATGTAGTGCATGAAATCATAAAACTACATCCAACTTTGCCTCCACATGAATTAAGATTTCACTACATCATTAAAACATACAAGACAATAATTGGAATGAAGCTAAATGAACACAAGTATAAAGACTAGACCCTACTATGCCTCCACATGAATTAAGATAAGACTATATCATTAAAACATACAAGACATTAGCTAAGGTAAAGGCAACAAGAGCACATACACTACAAATTGTGTTTCCAATATTAACTTCATCCATATCCTAACCTTATCATTCCCCATAAAATAGGTCCACTAATCAAAGCATAAGCTAAGCTTCATTCAAGAGCATTAGCATATCAAAGATAAGAGTGAAAACCCATTAGATGGTTATGGAAATCATATAAAGCTCAAGGGATAAAGATAACACACACTTAATACACTACATGATTATATCACATATTTCTCCACCCCCCAAATGGGGATGGAACTACTCACTACTCATTACACTAACTATATTAGCAAAAGAAAGCATAATACTGAAATGAAAGTTAACTAAGAAGGCAAGAAGCATTAAAGAAACATAAAAGGAAAGGAAAGACTAAACAAACATGCACAAATTAAAAGACAAGATTAAAAGAAACTAGAAGAATTATTTTATTAACAAATGACTCACATTGAAGGTAGCATTCTTCTCCACCTTGAGTTTTTGCTTCAAGGCTCACTCCTTAGTAGAGAGAATGCCACCAAGCAATGGGTGATTACAATGGAAGGTGAAGAGTTCTATTTATAAGCATGGAAAAAGCTAATCGGGGACAATCCCCCGATGTGGGACTAAACCAATACCAAAAATAGCCTAAACACATAATAATACAAGTACATGAGAAAGCTTAGCGGATCTGGGGCTATATGGACCGCCAATTAGCGGTCCAAGACCGCCAATTGGCGGTCTATAAACTTCAGATCGAGTTGCTTTTGGTTGTGGGCTTTGCTTGATGGATTTTGTTGGTCTTGGATGCATCTACTTGGTTTGTTGGAGCTCCGACCCGAATCGAATTGCCAGAATACTCCCCATGATGGTGTGGAGTTTCCTGTTTTGCTCTTAGGTCCTTCGGTCTTACGATCAGGTCCTTCTCCATTGCATCTCAGTCCCTAGGTCTCATAATTAAGTCCTTTTTTTCCTGCTTTTGGGTCCTTTCATGGCTCTTCTCTTCAAACCTATTTATTCCTGAAAACTAAACATAAAACTCGTAACATAGCATTGTTTAGGTGAAAGATAATGGATATAAGATACAAATATAAACATGAAATGATGCCCATCATGGCCCGTCGGCCCAGAATCATAACGTGGCTAGAATTCATTTATCAAATTATATGCGATGCAAGCTATCTAAAGATCTTTATATCTCTATAGCTACATTAATCAGAAAGTGCCCAACACGAGGGGGTATACAAATTCCCTCCTCACATCTCCAGAAAAAAACTGAAATATCACACTCAATTCAGAATTAAAAGTGCACCAACAACCGCTAGCAACCATAACAAAGATCGATCAAACAACATGACAATGATATAAGTCATCTACAGGTCAAGAAAATGAGTTAAAGGGTCGAATCCTTAAGTCGCACAACCATTAACTCAAGAATACATCAGATTAGTAGCATATAAACACAATATACGTGATAAAACATACACAATAGCAAGAGATATCACAATAGGGATGCTACGGGAGTTATATGGCATGATCACTTAGATTCAGGTCATAGATACGTTTACTCGTACAACTCAGGACATAATTAGATATTATAAGAACATGCATCAACATATATCAGTGACTTAACATGATGCAACATGCATGTGAAATCAGAAGTCCAAATATATCCATCAGTTACTATACAAGTCAGGCATACCGGTTACCATACGACAATATGGTATAGAATATGTTACATAAATTAAAGGTATGTTCAGATTTCATTCTCATGTGAGTGCATAATAAAATATATTAGAGTAGGTTTACGAAATCAGATCATTTACTTGAAATAGTTACTGCTGGAACAAAATCAGAATCACTTAATACATCACAACATTCAACGCATATCATCTAAGTCGATTTCATCGAACACCTCAAATAAATCTTACAACTCACTACCCAAATAACTCAGAGATGCATGGCATGGATGTTCTCAATCATACTCCACTATATAACACCATTCATGTATACGAAAATTCAGAGCATAAACATCCACATAGTTGACTAACACAATCATCACACGTGAAATCACAAACATAATATTAACAACCCCAAACATTAGCTCAAGCATGCACACAAATTAAAGACTCTTACCAGCCCTTCCAGGCCTCCTTCTAGACCTCTCAGAGTGTGGGGGACGTGGCTGAGATGGTGCGACAAGGGCTGGGCTAGTACACGACTCAACAGGACACCCGCATGACCATTACAACTCTAGGATAGCCTCGCAAGTCCCTCCCGACCCCTGAACCTCCCATGCCTGACCCACCTCAGCCCCAGCCTGCTTCTCCCTTCCCCTGCATCCCTTTTCATGCACCTGAGGTCCACCCACCACCATATTCCAGCCGCACCATCCGGCAGTCCAGGAGCCATGTCCATCACATGCAAGAAACCTTAGGAAGGAGATCAGGTGCACCAGCCACCCTAGCCCCCAACCAAGGCCACCACAGCCTCCTTGAGGTGCCTGACCGGAGTGGGTCAGACCTCACCAGAGCTCCAGTGCCCCCTGGCTATCCACAGTGCGAGCATGGTGAAAATCGGGTGGTGGTGCAACTGATTGCTCCATGATTGATTGTTTATATACCGCAAGTGCACAACGTCGGTGAAGACATGACAAATACGGGTCGTGTCCATGAGGAGGTGTGTCAACTTTGGTTCTTCAAAAATCGAGTGGGAAAAGAGGGGAGAAGGAATTGATTACACTAAACTAGACTACGCTAAACTAGCATGAAACAAGCAACGAAGATGAAATCACGAGACAAAGTAAAACTAACCTAAGTGACTAATAGAAGCAAGCTTGAAATCAGGAATGGAAAACCCCTAAGGGGTGGAGTATGTGTACACATGACATAAGTGGTGATGAATGCATTCAATAGAGCACAAGTGTAGGTAATGTTGCTATGCATAAGAAGTACCTCATGGCAAGACCCATCATCCAAAGCACTAAACTAAGTGATAAATATTAGCATGAACAAGTTTGTTATTAAGAACCTAAACGAGCATGGAATGTACCTAAAGATTATGGCAGGAACCATCATGTTAAGTATTCTCTTTAATTCAAACAAGCATGCTCACATTTCTCACATAAAACAACATATAACATTCATTCCATTCTTCATGACATGTATAAACATCAACTCCACCCCAAAAGGGGGATGAAACTACTCACACATTATTAGACTAACATGCATTTTAAGGAAAGAAAACATTCTAATTAATTCTATGAAGATTAAAACAAACAAAGTTAACTAAGCATGCAAGAATTGAAAAGAGATAATATGGAGAAACTAACAAAACATCTTTTATTACTCACTCACATTACAGGTAGCCTCTCTCCACCAGAGTTTTGCTCCAAGGTTTTACTCCTAGTAGAGAGGATGGCCACCAAGAGAGGAGATGCATTACAAAGGAGGAGGAAGAGTTCTATTTATAGCCATAGAAAAAGGTAACCCAGGACAATCCCCTCGTATGGGACCAATGCACTACTAAAAATAGACATAAAATACTCTAATACATGACCCGCCTAAATCTTATCGGATCCAGAGAAGAACCGACGACCAATTGGAGGTCTATATACTCTAGATCGGGTCTGGATTTGGAGTGTGGTTGTCTGGCTTTATTTCTTCATGTTTGATGCATCTAGATCAGTTATTGGAGTTTAGGCCCGGATCTAATTGGCAAAATACACCTCATGATGGTGTGGAGTTTCTTGATTTGCCTATTAGTTCTTTTGGTTTATATCTGGGTCCTTCTCTCTTGCATCTCAGTCCATAAGTCTTGCAACTTAGTCATTTTCCTTGCTTTTAAGTTCTTTTTGAGTCTCTTCTTCTAAAACCTATTTATTCCTGAAACATGAACATAAACCTCGTTACGTAGCATTGCTTGGGCAAAAAATAAAGGATCTAAGACACAAATATATGCATGATATGATGTCAATCACTCCACCAGCCAGCTTGGTGATGGCCGACCCTCCAACCACCACCCCTACTCTATAAACTCTTCAAGAGTCCAGAGCATACCTGAGTTTGCAAAAAATCTCACCGAAGATCACCATAGAACAACCCACTACAACCTCCTTGTAGCCACAACAAAAGAACCACACCTTCTTCTTGCACCTTGCCGGAGTTGCCTCCGGAGCTGCTGCCACCAGGATGCACGAGAGGAGAAGGGAGGTGGTCTGAGAATTTCGTGGGTGGGGGAGAGAATAGGGTAGGGATGGATGTGGGTAGGGTTTTTGCTCCAAGGGAATAAAAGAAAGACAACTAGTAATTGCAAATAATGCACCTTCATTACTTACCAAAAACCTCCCAATTCAAATATACGCAATCAAACAAAGATCCTCCCTTCCTGACTGGGATGCCACGTCATCCACCTCCTCTTAGTCAGCCCCACACGCCCCTAACAACCAGCCAAGTCGATTTACACAAGCCACTCACACTTGATTGACCCGATTGAGTGAATCAGTAACAAGTTTACCCGATAAGTCGCACCCGCTTACGAGTCAATTTGACTCGCCCAAAAAGAAAACTTTTCCCCAAAAGGAAACTTTCCCGAAACAAAGCATAAAATCACAAAACGTACATCAAGCATAAAGATAACACATAAATAAGCATAAGGATGAAATAAGACTTAATAGTGTAGCAGGAGAGCGAGTCTTACACTCCTCCTCTAAGACTCCAAGGCAAACCTACGTGTCAAAAGCTCCCTATCCTAGTAGGTTAACCAAAAAGCAGAGTGACACAATGGATAAAATATTAGAGGTCTTTAAACAAGTGAAGGTTAACATCCCATTGTTGGATGTCATCCAACAAATACCTCAATATTCCAAAGTGTTGAAAGATCTCTGCATAACAAAGAGGAAGACCAATGTTCCAAAGAAAGCATTCTTAGCTGCGAGTGTGAGCTCACTTTTGTCCAATCCCACATACACAAAGTACAAGGACCCCGGGTGTCCTACTATTCAATGTATGATAGGGGACACTAGCACGAGTAACGTATTACTGTTGCCTTTTTTGCTAATAATAGGTAATCCGTTCTGATGATTAACCAACATATCAATAAACACATGTATTATCTTAATATCATTGCTTGCATATATATTGTATTCTCTAACGTTTCGGGAACCAAGTTTGACTTAACACAAGAAATGAAGGATGAAGAGTAGATAGGTTTTTACATTTCTTGTATTTAGGCTATAATGTAACTTGGCACTTGAAATGTTTGATAATTGCATTGCATAACCCTTAGGAAACCTTTAGAAGTCTTACATTCAAATCCATATCAATTTAACTTCAATAGAAAATCGACCAATCACTTTAAAACTCCATAGAAAAGAAATTCTGTGCAAAATCGGTCGACCGGTAGAACCATCTAGTTCGACCGGATTTCAATAGAGTGCCTCAGACAACATTTTATATCTTAAACGGCTGACCCAATTATTACTTTCATTCGACCGATTCTTTATCTAGTTTCCCAGTATAAATAGGTCGACCGACATACCTCTTCAATTTGACCGTTTCTCCTTTGTCAACCGATAGGACTTATCACATCCTATTCAAATCTTCTAGCCTATCAACTGTTGACACGTGTCCTGGTTAGTGTGACTTTCGGTCGAGCAAAACATCATTTTGTTTGACCGATTGCATTTCCGTATTTGTCTTAAATATGACCGTTATACTTGTCGTATATACCAACGGTCGTATACACATACTCCCCTAACCCCTCTTTTCATTTGGTCTTCTGGTCGACCGAACATTCTTTTACGGTTGACTGATACGTGAAACTTCCCAGCTCCATGTCTTACTGGAAGTTTCCGTCGAACTTTCAACTTATTCTGTTCGACTGATTGTCCCTTGCTTAACACTGTTTAAAATCAAATACTCTAAACGGTCGACCAAAACTCTCTGAACGGTCGGCCACGGCTTGATTATTTCTCAGCTCCAGTCTTACTGGAAATTTCCGGTCGATCGCTTGACCCATTCTGTTCGACCAATCACTTAAGTTCTAGCCTAGTTGGTTCGACCGACTGCACCCTTACTTGACCGAAATGTTAATTTTTACTTACCGGTCGACCGGTTAACCCGATCCGGTCGACCGTTAGTGTGCAGTGTTGTGTCCTGACTTTCACTGCTTTGTGTATTCTTACACAACATTTTCCCAATTTATTCCCAATGGCTAGAATTAGTTTAGAGCTTATAAATAGAGCTGAGAACACTCTTCTAAGGTTACCAATCTTTCTCCAAGCTCAAATCTCACTACTACATTTAAACTTGCTCTAAACACTTGTGCTCACATCTTCTCACTTGAAATCACCATACTTGATTACATCATTCATTTCAAGTGCTCAAGATTAGTTGCTAAAGTAAAGTCTTCAAGAGCTGTACTAAGCTTCCAGTGTGAAGCTCTTCTCGGATTGTGAGAAGGTGGTCCAAGCTAGGGGAGGGTGTTCGTGAAGCTTGTGGTGTCAATGCATGATCTCGGCCCGCAACGGAGATCAGATTAGTGGAGGACGCAAAGTTGCTTGAGTAAAAGCAATTCGTAAGAGAGGATTAGGATCCGGTGGTTAGATCCAAACCTCTATACATCCGGCGTTGTGGTTTACATTTCTCTTTTTCACATTAAATTGTCTTAGCTTTTAATTTGGCATTTTGGTAAACAATCTTAATTAGTCTATTGACCCGCCGTTTAGACTAATATTAGGGCCTATTAGATCCTACAATTACTTGATTTAGTATCAACGGTCAACCTCCTCTAATCTTCTGTTTATCAACAGTTGAACTTGGGAGAATTGAAACCAAATAAGATCACCCTCGAACTGGCGGATAGATCTATTCATGTCGCAAATGGGATATGTGCTAATCAAAGTTGGAGATTTTATATTTCTAATAGATTTTGTCGTCATCGATACCAATCATGTTGCAAACACCTACTCTCAAATACCTCTGATTTTGGGTAGACCATTTCTGGCAACCTTGAATGTCTTAATTAATTGTAGAAATGGTCTCACGAAGCTCTCATTCAATAACATGAGTGCCGAGTTTCATGTGTTCAACTCTGGTAGGCTACAAGAGCCCTTAGATCAACCTTTAAATCTCAACCTAGCTCATCTGCTAATTAGAGAAAGTACCGCAAAATCAACAAACACCCCAACAGTAACGCAACCCATTTAGAATGTTTGTGTGCCAGTGAAAACTCATTGCCTATCTTCGCAATAATATAGAGTGAGCTGACATCAAACATGAATACGCAAAAGGGGTGTTTATTGGATGATTCAGTTGAGTCTGTTAGTGAGGGGGTACACCTCATAATATGACTATACCAGAAGGTATCTTTACCGCATGTCCCGTGGTCGTTTGAGCCTCATGAGCTTCATCTTGACTCCAGGAAGGACACACCTGTGATCGAGCTTATACTTGAAAATATAAAGGAGGTCGGGTGGTCCCTGCTGGATGACTTGGGGAGAAGCCCCATATTTAGTGCGATAAGTGTGTCACATCACACGAATAAGCCTGAAGAACTCATTCTGATGCACCCGCTGATGAGAATTAAATTTATACCGCAAGTGCTGGGTGTCAATGAAGACGTGGCAAATACAGGTCGAACACAAGGAGGGAGAGATATTGTTATTTTGTGATTTTCGATTAAGGAAAGAAAGAGAGAGTAATATGTTTGGTTTGAGATTTTTGGTTTTTAATTATCTAAAGCAAGAACAACAAAAACAAATTAACAATGAAGTAAAGATGGATGGGAGTCCAGTGGGTGGAGGTTTAGATATCGGGTTTAGATTAGAGAATTCTGAAACTTATAATAAATCATATTAGTTATAAAGCATTACATGATAAATGACTCAACATAAACTCAAGGAATCAAAATATATTAACACGAAATTAAAATAATAACTTTATTCTTCTTCTCATCACCCTAAATCCGTCACCCCACCCGTTGGAGAGAGTTAGAAACTCATGGTTGGAGGGAAGGAGAAGGGGTCCTAGAGAAACTACAAAAGAAAAATAAAAACAAGAAATAAAAGAACAAAATTTTATTACTAGAATGTGGAACAAAAACTAAGACTCCTTACAACAAGGTTTCAGGGCTATTTATAGCCGATACAAGGGACCTAAGTATAAAATAGGAAAGTACATGTGTCAAGACACGACTGGACAAAATACGGAGCCACAGATCGCAAGGGGTGCGGCGGAATCGCCGTATTTTACATGCATGGTGTGGCGGAATCGCCGCACTTTTGACTCAGATTTAATCCGGATTTTTCCTGTGTGTTTATGATATGATTTAGCTGTCCTTTGCGCGTCTGGATTGATTCTTTCCTTTCTTTTGAGCTCCGACTTTATTTCTTCATATATTTGGAGATCCAAATTGATTTTTCTTTAGAACTTCTCCAAAATAATAAAAGCTACTCGTAATTTTGCAGTTGGGTCCTTGGCTTTTTGCAATTAAGTCCTTGACTACTTTTGTGCTTAAGTCCTTGGCCTTTTTATAATTAGGTCTTTAACGCTTTTATGCTTGGATGGACTTCCATTTGAATCCCGATAATCTTGTACTTGGTAGAAATGAGTCTCTTGCACGCGTTTATTCTCGAGACATGGGTAATTTGCATTCAGACCCCTGTATTCTGTAAATCAGACTAAACACATACCTTAGTAGCATTTATTGATATAAAATTAATCTAAATGAAAGACATATGATGCAATGTATGCAATGCATCAAATACCCCCACACCTAGATTTTGCTAGTCCCTAGCAAAACAAAATATAAGAGAAATGAAAACAGGGAAATCCTAACTCACTTTCGTAGGAATCGCGGTTGCACTTAGCATGTGCAACAAGCCTTTAAACCCCCAAGTTTCCTTAGAGGACGAGTTTTGTCTCGTGAGGGTTTTTAGTTGACACACCCACAAAGTCTTAATTCAACATTTCATTGATAACTCTAAATATCTCCACCTCAACCTTATACATCTCACTTAGAATTCTTGCATGCTCATTATATAAATCTAACTCATAAAGAATCTGACTCGGTCTGTGTTCCTCCAACATTCACACCACTAACCCTTATACACATGTTATCACTTAAATTATTTTGCACGCCTCCTCTGGTGGTGAAGTATCATTCGGATCAACCATGGCATGGATCATTCTTTTAGCTTTGGGCCTTGAGTATCTTAAAGTATTTTTTCCCCGTGATTCAACACATTTGCTTGTTTTGACACTTTTACCCTTTTTGCATTCGTGTAACGAGTTTGGTCGATAATCCCGAGCTGGAAGACTCAAGTTACCGGGTTTCAAGATACCCCTACGGACCAGTGACTCAAAGGCTTGGGCTTTTGTAATCATTTTGCAAAATGTGCTTTCCTCACTTGATTCCTTTATTATTATTTTTACTTTTTATTTTCCTCAAGGCTTAATTGCTATTAGAAGTCCACACTTCCCGGTATATTTTCCTCAACCTCTGTTTTTTTATCAACTACTTCAAAGATTTGATTCATCCAATTTAAGTGCATACATGTCTTAAAGGGTAATGGGTTATTTCTTTGGAACTTAGATTTATGTCATAATTTCTACCAGCAGAATTATATAATAAGGAACAAAAACTCAATGCATTTTGTACACGGGTTTTGGCAGTTCAATCTTAAGCTATGTCATGGAACATTGATTTTTTAGGAATATATATAGATAGATAGATAGATACATAAACATCCCCCCACACCTAATTCATGCATTGTCCTCAATGTATGCAAAGATAAAGCAAATGCACTTATTACCTGCGTCAACTGTGGTGGAGGGATTGAATTTGCTCAGAGTCAACCATAGTCAGAACTGGATTGAATGATACCATGTTGGTGCATGTATCCAGTTGAATTGTTCCCCGTGTTGCAATGAGAGTCCTGAGTCACAGATTCCACACCCCTCACATGTATTGGTTCGCTTATTTGCTCGAGTGATGGTAGGTGTGTCGAAGAATTACTCCCCTTTTTCTCACTTCCATTTTGATTTTGTGATGATTTATTTAATTCAGAAATCTTATAGATACGCGATCTCATCACAACATCACTTTGATTGCATACTATTTCTGGTTCATTATCAACATGAAAGATATTAAATTCAGCCTTTAAGTTCCCAAAAGATAGTTGCATGAGCCCATTTCGACAATTTATCAAAGTTTCAGAAGTGGCTAAAAAGGGTCTGCCTAGTATCACAGGGATTTGTCTCTTAGGATCGACAACAGGTTCAGTGTCTAGAACGACAAAATCCACTGGGTAAATGAAGTCACCAACCTTAATCAAAACATCCTCTACTATACCTCTTGGTTTCTTAATAGAGCAATCAGCAAATTGAAGGGTTGTCTTAGAGGGTTTTAGTGGACCAAGGTTAAGTTGCTCGTAGATAGAGAACGGGAGTAAATTAACACTAGCACCAAGGTCTAGACGGGCTTTGTTGATAAAAGTATCTCCTATCGCACATGAAATTGTGGGACACCCAGGGTCCTTATACTTTATAGGAGATGAGTTTGACAGAATAGAGCTTATGTTTGTAGTTAAGAATGCCTTCTTTGGTAAGTTCGTTTTTCTCTTTTTAGTGCACAGATCTTTTAAGAATTTAGCATAAGCAGGTATTTGTTGAATCATATCTAAGAGTGGAATATTCACCTTAACTTGCTTAAATACTTCCAAGATTTTCTCTATTTGTGCACTTGAGTTCTTCTTGAGTCTATTGGGGAATGGGGCTTTAGGAACATAGAGTCGCTCAGGTTCAGGTTGAGTAGGTGGGTTGGGCTCTTCAATTTGGACTTCAGGTTCAATGGTCAGGTCATATGTGGGTGCTTGACGGCTAGATTGACTAGGAGTTCTAGGATTTACCACATTGTTATCAACTTGTTTTCCAGACCGTAATGATACAACTGCATTTATTTGTTGGAACGGTCCTTCCTCATGAACCATTTGAACCGGTCTAGAGTTGTTATTTCCTGAAGGTGGTTGATAGGGCTGATATTGATTATTAGATCTTGGGTTCACCTCAGGTTGACTTGGAAACTGACCCTTTTCTCTTTCACCTACTATTTGTGCTAGTTGGCTGACTTGTGTTTCTAGCCTTTGGAAGGATTGGTTGGTTGTTTGCATAAAAGTTTTAACCAAATTTTCAAAGCTCGTCAATCTAACATCATAACCTCCATTGTTACTAGACCCAGATGATGTATTATTTTGGTTATACGGGTTTGGTTGTTGTCTAGGAGGTTGACCTTGTTGGCTCCATGAAAGATTGGGATGATTACGCCAACCCGGGTTGTAGGTTGATGCGTATGTGTCATTTCTAGAATGGTTAAAGGTGGCATTAACTTGTTCCAAGTCCGCACAATCCTCCATTATATGACCAGTCTGACGACATCTAGAGCAAGGGATAGAAAATGCTTGATTCACTAGGGGTCGGGTGTTTAGCTCTAGACTTTCCATTCTACGCATAAGGGTAGCTAGTTTTGCTTCAGCAGCTACGGAAGCATCTACAGCTAAGACACCTGGTTTGGGTAGACTTGCTATTCTAGATCCAATACTCGTGTTAGTCAGTGTTCTAGCATTGTCCCATTGCATGCTGTTTTTGGCTAAATCCTCAAGAAAAATCCAAGCATCATTCTCATTTTTGGACATAAAGCTTCCTTGGCTTACAGATTCTAGCATAACCCTAGATGTGGGTGTCAATCCCTCATAGATAATTTGGCACAATTGCCATCTTGGAATTCCATGATGAGGGCATTGGGTCAACAGACTTTTAAATCTTTCTAAATAGGAATAGAACGGCTCGCTCTCAGATTGAACGAATGCAACAATTTCATTCATAATCCTAATAGTCTTATGGTTGGGGAAATATTTCTTTAAGAAAACTTGAACAAACTCGGCCCAACTCCTAATAGATCTTTCGGCTAGACTATATAGCCATTTCTTAGCGTCGTCCTTCAATGCTAGAGGCACGAATTTCAGACGCACTGCCTCCTCAGAGATATGCTGGTATTGCATAAGAGAGCAGATTTCCTCAAATTCTCTAAGGAAGAGATAAGGGTCTTCCTTAGAGGTGAACTTAGGCAACATACTCATGTATTGTGCCTTTAATTCGAAGTCGCGACCCGGTATGGTGGGCATAACGATACACGATGGCTGAGCAACCATCGTTGGGTAGCACCGATCCCTCAGAGTCATAGGTTGTGCAACAGGTGGGTCCACTACGTTCTCACCCATTGGATCCGGGTGAGGTGGTGCAACAGGTGGATTGGGGCTAAGCTCCAGACTGGAATCTACATGAACTCGTGAGAGTCGATTGCTCAAGTCCCAAATCCAAATCTGAGTGCACCGGTTTGAATCAATTTTTGAATTCAAATTCGAAATTTAAATTCCCAATTCAAATTCAAGAATCAATTGATATTTTTTTTATTTATTTTTTTTTAAATTTTTTTTTCAAAAAAAGGAAACAAACAATAGAATGGGGAAAGATGAGAAAGAAATCCTAATCTAGAGAATTGAGGTGAGAAGAGAAACAAGACTCAGATGAGAAGGGAAACTTAACTCTAAAGATAGAAAAGAGGGTCGGTCAGAAATTTCCTAAGCAAGCACGGTTCAAACAATCCTAAACCTAGTGTCGCTTAAATCTAGACGACTCCTAACTGGTTGAGTCGAATTGATTTGCTTGATTCACCTCCCTCACTAATCAAACCAATTTGGCCAGGCAATGTATAGCTAGTGGGGGCGCTTCTGACAGGGTCGGTGCCAATTAGACAACCACTTCGCTTGGAAGACTTACGTCAACACAAAAACACTTTCTAGACACCAAATTAAATTTGATCAGCTTCAAGTTATAGCAAGTCAAACCAATCTTCTCCTTAATTGAGTTTGAGTCCTTAGGGGCCAATGTCTAATTGATTTTAAATTTTAAGGCTTGGGTGACACTTTAGGATTGTGATTTGTGGGCCACGGAAGGGTGATGAAATCCCCACCGTATCTTTTCCTACGGAGTTGCCCTTAAGATAGTTTAACTTAAATCTAGAAAAGATAGTCAAATATTGGTCTTTTTAGTGGGATGCAATTGCAAGGTTGTATGCAACTAGATTATACTTAACTTAATGAGTTTTGCCACAACATTTAGACACATCTCATGCTTGTTTACGTTCTTAATAACCAACTTGTTTATGCTCATGTTAATAAACTAAGTTAGTGATTGGATTGATAGGTTTTGTCACAGCCATTAGACACTTCCTATGCATGAAGGGGCTCTAAATTTAGTGACCTATTACTACTCTAAAGTCTTTGTTTAGAAGAGTGTCTTGCTATAGTCAACAGTAACACCTTCCTTTTCTTTGACAACAGTAGCTCCATTGCTAGAGGAGATGTTCTAGTACAGGCCTAAGTGGCTTTGAAGGGGAAAGAAGTATAACCATTATGGTTTACTAATTCTGAGAAATCAATTTTGAAATTTCTATGGTAATGGGATTTTAAAAATAATGACCGTTGGGGGTCGCCAATGAAACAATGAAGAAAAAAATATTAGGATCTATGACCCTCTAATTACTAGATAAATGTAGAATTAAAACACTAATTAAAGGATTAAGAGATAAGACAATTGCAAACCACAAAATCGTTGACACCGGAGTTTAGAAAGGTTCGGCACCGCAACCCGGTCCTTGTCCTCCTCGCAAGCCTCGCTCGATCCTCAACCTCCTTGCAAGCCTCCTTGATCCTACGACCCTCGTTTACGGTTCCACTAACTGATATCCATTCTGGGCCGAGATCAACACCGTTTACAACACCTCGCCTCGCGAAAAACCTCGCCTCGCTCGTGTCTCCTCTCACAACCCGAGAGGGAGCTTCCTCAAAGCTTTACAACTCTTTGGTGATTCTTGGATATGGAAGTTGAATCTCAATCTAACAGTCTATACTTGAGCACACTTGGATATTGAATTGTATTGGATATGCAAGTGGTGAAGTTTTGGCTTGAATGTAGAAGAATGAGAGCTTGAAGATGAAGAGGATTTGGCTTTGAGTATAGGATAGATAGGAAGTGTTCAAGACTTCTAAACCAACAAATGGGGTCCTATTTATAAGCCTCCAAGCTCTACTAGCCATTTGGGAGTTGGTGAGATATGGACCAATGAGAAGCAAAGAATTGCTTAAAGCTCAGGCAGATTTTATGCAGGTTTGGTCGACTGTTAATGAAATGGTAGTCCAAAACAAGATGATTTGATTGGTCTGAATTAAGCAAATGGTTGACTGAATAGGGTTCGGATCACCATTCACTGATTGACATCATTTCATGCTTATATTTGTATCTTATATCCATTATCTTACACCTAAGCAATGCTACATGACACGTTTTATGTTTGAATTTAAAAAATAAATAGGTTTGAAGAGATGAAGCATAAAAGGACCCAAAAGCAGGGAAAAATGACTTAATTGGGAGACCTGGGGACTAAGATGCAAGGGACAAGGACCTGAACGTAAGACCGAAGGACCAAAGAGCAAAACAGAAATCTCCACACCATCATGGGGAGTATTTTGGCAATTCTATTCGGGTCGGAGCTCCAACAAGTGAAGTAGATGCATCAAAGACCAACAAAGACATCCAGAAAAGCCCAGAATAACATCCAGCGTGATCCGGACCATATAGACCGCTAATTGACGGTCTGTTTTGGCCCAAATCCGCTACGATTTTGGTGGGTCGCGTATTAGTGTGTATTTAGTCCATTTCTGGTATTTGTTTAGTCCCACATCAGGGGATTGTCCCGGATTGCCTTTTTCTTTGGCTATAAATGGAACTCTTCACCTTCTATTGTAAACTACCCATTGCTTGGTGGCATTCTCTCTACTAAGGACTAAGCCTGGAAGCAAAACTCAAGGTGGAGAAGAATGCTACCTTCAATGTGAGTCATTGTTAATAAAATAATTGTTCTAGTTTCTTTTAATCTTGTCTTTTAATTTGTGCATGCTTGTTTAGTCTTTCGTTTCCTTTTAAGCTTCTTTAATACTCCTTTCTTGCTTAGTTAAATTTCCTTTCAGTATAATATTTCATTTTGTTAATGTAGGTAGTGTAATGATTAGTGAGTAGTTCCATCCCCATTTGGGGGGTGGAGAAATATGTGATATGATTATGTAATGTAGTAGTGTGTGTTATCTTAATCCTTTGAGACTTATATGATTTCCATAACCATCTAATGAGATTTCACTCTTGTCTTTGATATGCTAATGCTCTTGAATGAAGCTTAGCATATCCTTAGAGTAGTGGACCTATTTTATGGGGAATGATGAAGTAATGATAATGATGAAATTAATATAGTCTTCTGGTAGTTTTGTTCTTCAGTTTCGTTATCTAGGAGCCCTATTTTGCATGCTGTGACTTCTAGTTTGCTCCCAGATCATTAATCACTCCCCTATTAATCAACTTGGCCTTAAAATCCAAAGCAAAAGACTAGACGTTCTTACTTGTTTAGGTCACGCATCATGTACTTGACTTAGGCATATAGTCGTCTTTTCTTTTAGATTTATCTTCAGTTGTTGAGCGCTGGCGTGAGGTACGCATTTCCTACACTCATTCATGCATCTTGTATGCCCATGCATTTGTTAGTAGGAATTGCATCAGGACAAGAGTGAGTTGAGCATTTGATTGGAGCGATTGATTGCTAGATCTAGGATCAAAACACTACTAAGGAGGGGCTGTCCCATAAAAGATAAGGTGGGGGATTTCATCACCCTTTCCTTGGCCCCAAAAATCACTCTTAATCAAGCCTTAACTAAAAGCAAATAGACATTGGCCCTAAGGATTTCAGACGCACTAGGAGAGTAATCTAGTTGAGACCGCCATGGCCAGATCGGCGTTGCCTACCTTGTCGATAGTAGGAGGTACTAGATCTCCGGATCTGGTATCACTTGCTGGGCATTGTGGTCCTCGTTGTAGGGAGGTGAGGCGTGTCAAGGCTAGTGACCTCGAAGTTAGGCGTCGTCTAGCCTAAGGACCCATTGCCTTACATTGTTTGAGCCGTGCTTGCTAGTTAGGTTTCTACCTGCTCCCATTACCCACGCTAGCTCTAGGATTCTTCCCTTCTCCTCTGAGTCATCATCTTCTCACCTTCTTCTACGTTATAGTCTCCTCCCCTTTACACTCTCTGGTAGCATTTTAGGGTCGAGTCGAGCACTTTTTGCGAGCTTGGCCTCGTGGTGGTGAGAGTGATCGACTCGAGAGTTCTTTGTTAAGATGGATGATTACATGGGCCACCATCCATATCATTGTTGGGACCATGACAATTCTTCCTGGTTTTCTAGACCCATGCAACCTGCGGTGGCTCAGACTAACACTGATTGACATCATTTCATGCTTATATTTGTATGTTATATCCATTATCTTTCACCTAAACAATGCTATGCAACGAGTTTTATGTTTAGTTTTCAGGAATAAATAGGTTTGAAGAGATGAAGCATAAAAGGAGCAAAAAGCATAGAAAAAGGACTGAATTGTGAGACTTGGGACTAAGATGCAAGGGAGAAGGACCTGAACGTAAGACCAAAGGACCAAAGAGCAAAACAAAATACTCCACACCATCATGGGGAGTATTTTGGCAATTCTATTCGGGTCGGAGCTCCAACAAGCAAAGTAGATGCATCAAAGATCACCAAAGACATCCAGAAAAGCCCAGAAGAAAACTTAGCGGGATCCGAACCATATAGACCGGCAATTGGCGGTCTTTTTTGGCCCAAATACACTAAGATTTTGGTGGGTCGCGTATTAGTGTGTATTTAGTCCATTTCTGGTATTTATTTAGTCCCACATCGGGGGATTATCCCGGATTACCTTTCTCTATGGCCATAAATAGAACTCTTCACCTTCTATCGTAATCACTCCATATTTTGAGTGGCTATTCTTCCTACTAGAAGTGAGGCCTTGAAGTACACACTAAAGTATGAAGATGCTACTTGAAATGTGAGTCATTTGTTAATAAAAGTTTCTTTATTATGTTGTTTGTTTCATATTTGTTGCTTTACTTTGTTTAATTTCTTTTCATTAGTTTTAGTAGCTTAGTTAATATGCTTTCCTTGCTTAGTTTAATAATTAGTGTAATGTATAGTGAGTAGTTCCATCCCCTTTGTGGGGTGGAGTAGATGTTCATACATGCATTAGAGAATGAAATGAATGCTTTATTTCCAATGTGTTGATAAAACATGAATGTATGCTTGCTTGTTTAGGATATAATTTATAACTTGATGAGTTTTGCCAAAATGATTTGACACCTCTCATGCTTCTTTAGGTTCTGAAATAAACAACTTGTATATGTAAATGTTAATATACTAGGTTGGTGAATAGATTGATAGGTTTTGCCATAACATTTAGACACTTCCTATGCATGATAACACCACCTTCAATTGTGCTTAAAGAATGTGTTCAACACCCACCTCTTTGCATGTGTGCACTCACTCCACCCCTTAGGGGTTCCTGCACTTCTGAATTCCAGCACTCGTCTTTCGTTCTTAGTTTAGTTTTAGTTAATCGTTTGTTGCTTTCTTTCGCATTTCGTACTTCGTAGTGTAGTGTAGCGTAGAGTAGGATAATCAAACTCTCTTCCATATTTTTGCCACTTGATTTCGTGCAAACAAGAGACTGCTCACCTCCCTGAGGACGACATGTATTTGTCACCGCTTCAACACGGCCGTGCACTTGCGGTTTAATTAAAACGTTCAACAAATACCCTGTATGGTTGGGACAATCTTAATTGTGTGACTGAGCAATCTTCATATTGGGGTAGTATGAGAGAGGCACCGACTGCTAGACCACCATTTAGTTACGTCGGATCATATGTTGGTCATCAAACTGAGACATTACAAGAACGTTTGGCCTCTTTCATGCATATGGTAGATGACATGGGTGCACCAGTGGCTCCGGTAGCCACACCGTGTGAGTGTTGTGGGTTGAATGGTCATGTTATCGGGGAATGTCCTTATGTTGCCCCTGAGCCTGAGTATGAGCACACATTTTCCCAAAATGCTCATTATGATCATTACGCATCCGCGTACAACCCGAGAGGTATGGATTCGTGGGCAGACAATTCTTATTCAAATTCTTATACATCATTTTCACCCCAGTATCCTCCTCCCGAATACCATGAATTCTACCATCACCCCACTTCAAATCATTGGACTCATTCTCAGCCCATCAACACCCAACCCCAAAATTTCCCAAGCTCTGACTTGGACCTCATAGTTGACCGCATACCTGATTCCTTAAAACAAACTCTCCAAACGTTCATGGAAACCACTCAAAATTTATTGAAGTCCAACTTGAATTCCTTGCAAACTATGGAAATGCAAGTCAGTCAAATGACACAGAAATTACGTGAACGTGAGGAGGGTAATTTTTCTTGTCAACATGAGGAGTTATCTTCTGAAATCGAACCACCACCACATCCACAAATTCAAAGCACAATCTTTAAAAGTCAAACTCCAAGTCAGTTTGAGGGACTTGGGGTTTCAATTCATAATCACTTGGTGGAGGATTCGATTCCAATTGAGAATACTATGGACCAACTTCTTTATGAGTCGGCACAAGATTGTGCCTTATCTTCTTGTCCCGTGGCCCTTGAGCCACATGATCTTATTGTTGTACCTCCTAAGGACAAACCTCTGGTGGAGCAAGAGCTCCCTAGTCCCCTCAATTTCAAACAACCTGATGAGAGTTTGCATCTCACTATTGTTCCAGATCATCTTGGAAATGATGGAACATCAAACAACTAAATTGCTAATGAGGGTATTAGGAGTCCCTTGGATGATACCTTGGGTATGAGACCCAAATTTTGTTCGCCTGGTGTGTCGGACATGCCTAACGAGGTTCTTGACCTCGTTCCGACGCACCAGCCTGTTGGTTGGAGAGTTTGGATTGACGATCATAACTTCATCAGCGCAACGGGAGAAACTTTTCTTCCGTTGCCCCTTATTTCCCAAACTCTTGAGAGGTTCAAGCTCTTTCAGTTTGATCCTTTGAATGAGACGCCTTTGCGTCCAATTCATGAACCTCTCATTTCATGTTGTGCTCTTTGTGAAGGGGGCCCACGTATGAGTATTCGGGCCCCACGTGGTGCATGTTCCCTTTACAAGTGCATTGACCCACTCTTGAGGTTACCATTTGATGTCTTTTGACAAATGAAGATGTGAACTTATGTTTGTACATAGTTATATATATAAAAAAAGAAAAAAAGAAAAAAAGAAAGTACAATAAAAGACTCCTTTAGTGAGCATCGATTGTTGTGAGTCCCAACCCTTGTGTATTTGGGCTCCATTCCTTTCACGTATTTGTATCCTTTCTTTAGCATCTTACAGGTTTTGAGGGAATTCGGGTTTGTGTCCATCAACATGACCTTGAACTTCCCTTTGTACTTCATGTTGGTGAGATCTCTCCTTTTTCATGCATAAATCCATGTAGTATCTTGCTCACCTTCATTGAGGACAATGCATGAAGTAGGTGTGGGGGGTGTTTTATGTGTGTACATAGTTGAGTCTTTTTCCTTTGATTTTATTTTCTTTTGTGTGCAGTATTAGGGTCATGTTAGTGTGCTGCATTTAATATCGATATATCTGCTTGCCATGATCCTTGGGTGACTTATCTTCTTTTGCTTGCCTAGTGCTTCAAAATTTTCACATTTCTTTCAAAATCTTCATGTGTTTGCGAAAGAAAATGTTTTGTGGGTTTTGTGTGTGTTTAGCATGTGCAAGCCGTTGAGAGGCAAAGTAAAAAGAAAGTTCCCAAAATTGTCTTGAACTTGATGCATTAAGATATCTAGTACAGTGACTTTAGGATTTATCGAGTCGTTAGGATGCACCCCAGTTTTCCTTTGGGGGTGAGTAATCATAGGGTTTCAGTGCTCAAACATTTAAATAAGTTCACCCTAAACCTAGTGAGTCAATAATTCGTGTTTGTTAACTTAAGGAAGTTTGTTGTAGTCAATGACCCTTTAAATCTTGTTGTGAGACATTAAGTGTAGGGGTTTTGGTTCATATGTAGATAAGAAATAAGTGAGTAGGTGTTCTCTCTTCTCGCACGACTCCAATCACTCGGGAAAGTAGGTCTGAGGGGACTTTGTGCCTGGTGCTTTCGAGTCATCTGACTTGGGATGCGCCGACCGAACTCTCGTTATACGGGTGGTAGGGATTGCCCTATGTGGAGATTTGGGGAAAGGTGTACGTGATAGTGTAAGTCCTCATGGGCAATGATGCACAAAACCTGACCCTGGGAGAATGAAGCTCCAACTAATAAAAAGAAAAAGAAGAAGAAAAAAATGAGAAAAGAAACAAAAAGAAAAAAAAGGTAATGCAAATAAGAACCTTAATGGACCTTACACTTTGTATCACTTGAGGCTGTTGAGGTTGTCCATGTCTTTCACTTAATTCCTTATTTAACTTGCACGAATGGTTCATTAGGCTAGGTGTGGACTGATTACCTATATAGAGTCGGCCTGTAGGATTACTGCGTCCAATGATCGACAAAATATTTCCAACGAGTCGAGTGTCTAGATTGAATATTGCATCTTGTTCGAATTTTGTGGGTATATCCGCTGAAAACCCTCAGGAGACAACACTCCTCCTCCTTGGAAACAAAGAGGTTTAACGGCTTATTGCACATGCTAAGTGCAACCGTGATTCCTACGAAAGTGAGTTAGGATTTCATGTTTCTCGTTTGCTTTTCTCTTTCTTTGTTTTGCTCGGGACTAGCAAAAACTTAGGTGTGGGGGTATTTGATTGACATCATTTAATGCTTATATTTGTATCTTATATCCATTATCTTACACCTAAGCAATGCTACGTGACGAGTTTTATGTTTAGTTTTCAGGAATAAAGAGGTTTGAAGAGAAGAGCCGTGAAAGGACCCAAAAGCAGGAAAAAGGACTTAATTGTGAGACCTGGGGACTAAGATGCAAGGGAGAAGGACTTGATCGTACGACCGAAGGACCTAAGAGCAAAATAAGAAACTCCACACCAAGTATTTTGGCAATTCGATTCGGGTCGAAACTCCAACAAACCAAGTAGATGCATCCAAGACCAAGAAATACTTCAAGCAAAGCCCAACACAAAAAGCAAACGGATCTGGGCCTTATAGACCGCCAATTGGCGGTCTGGATCATCCCAGATCCACTAAGATTTCGCCTGGACTTGTATTAATGTTTGTTTAGGCTATTTTTGGTATTTGTTTAGTCCCACATCGGGGGATTGTCCCGGATTAGCGTTTTCCATGCCTATAAATAGAACTCTTCACTTTCCATTGTAAACTACACATTGCTTGGTGGCATTCTCTCTACTAAGGAGTGAGCATTGAAGCAAAAACTCAAGGTGGAGAAGAATGCTACATTCAATGTGAGTGATTGTTAATAAAATAATTGTTCTAGTTTCTTTTAATCTTGTCTTTTATTTTGTGCATGCTTGTTTAGTCTTTCTTTTCCTTTTAAGCTTCTTTAATATTTCTTGCTTGATTAGTGTAGTTTCATTTCAGTATAATGCTTCATTTTGTTAGAGTAGTTAGTTTAAATATGTGTGAGTAGTTCCATCCCCTTTGGCGGTGGAGTAGATGTATGTACATGTTATGTAGGTGGTATGAATGCTAGATATTATTGTTTGTGAGAGATATTAGTATGCTTGCTTGAATTAATAAGAACTTTACTTGATGGTTTCTGCCATAGTTAGGTACACTCCATGCTCGTTATGTTCTTAATAACAACCTTGCATTGCTCACATTAATCACCTAGGTTAGTGTTGTAAATGATAGGTCTTGCCTTGAGGTACTTCTTATGCATGAACAAACACTAACCACACTTGAGCTTATTGTATGCATTCAACACCACACTTATTTCATGTGCACACACACACACTCCACCCCTTAGGGGTTTTCATTCCTGTGTTTTTATCTTCTTCATTAATTGTTTAGCTTAGTTGTTTAGTGATTTCATTTCTGCTTGCTTGTTTACTAGTTTAGATTAGTGTAGTGTAGTGTAATACATCTTTCTTCCCTTTCTTTCCACTCGCCTTCGCACAAACAAAACGTCGACACACCTCCTAGTCAATCTGAGAGACTTGGGGTTTCAATTCACGATCACTTGGTGGAGGATTCGATTCCAATTGAGAATACTATGGACCAGTTTCTTTATGAGTCGGCACAGGATTGTGCCTTATCTTCTTGTCCCGTGGCCCTTGAGCCACATGACCTTATTGTTGTACCTCCTAAGGACTCACCTCTGGTGGAGCAAGAGTCCCCTAGCCCCCTCAATTTCAAACAACCTGATGAGAGTTTGCCTCTCACTATTGTTCCTGATCATCTTGGAAATGATGGAACATCAAAGAACTACATTGCTCATGGGGGTATTAGGAGTTCCCTGGAGGATATCTTGGGTATGAGACCCACTTTCTGTTCGCCTGGTGAGTCAGACATGCCTAACGAGGTTCTTGACCTCGTTCCGACCCACCAGCCTGTTGGTTGGAGAGTTTGGATTGACGATCATAACTTCAGCACCGCAACGGGAGAAACTCTTCTTCCGTTGCCCCTTATTTCCCAAACTTTCGAGAGGTTCAAGCTCTTTCAGTTTGATCCTTTGAATGAGACGCCTTTGCGTCCAATTCATGAACCTCTCATTTCATCTGGTGCTCTTTGTGAAGGGGGCCCACGCATGCGTATTCTGGCCCCACGTGGTGTCATGTCCCTTTCCAAGTGCATTGACCCACTTTTGAGGTTCCCATTTGATGTCTTTTGACAAATGAAGATGGGAACTTATGTTTGTACATAGTTATATTCAAAAAAAAAGTACAATAAAAGACTCCTTCAGTGAGCATCAATTGTTGTGGGCTCCAACCCTTGAGTATTTGGGCCCCATTTCTTTCACGTACCGCTAATTGGCGGTCTGTTTTGGCCCAAATCCGCTATGATTTTGGTGGGTCGCGTAATAGTGTGTCTTTAGTCCATTTTTGGTATTTTTTGAGTCCCACATCGGGGGATTGTCCCAGATTGCCTTTTTTGGGGGCTATAAATAGAACTCTTCACCTTCAATTGTAAACTACCCATTGCTTGGTGGTATTCTCTCTTCTAAGAAGTAAGCCTTGAAGCAAAACTCAAGGTGGAGAAGAATGCTACCTTCAATGTGAGTCATTGTTAATAAAATAATTGTTCTAGTTTCTTTTAATCTTGTCTTTTAATTTGTGCATGCTTGTTTAGTCTTTCGTTTCCTTTTAAGCTTCTTTAATACTCCTTTCTTGCTTAGTTAAATTTCCTTTCAGTATAATATTTCATTTTGTTAATGTAGGTAGTGTAATGATTAGTGAGTAGTTTCATCCCCATTTGGGGGTGGAGAAATATGTGATATGATTATGTAATGTAGTAGTGTGTATTATCTTAATCCTTTGAGCCTTATATGATTTCCATAACCATCTAATGAGATTTCACTCGTCTTTGATATGCTAATGCTCTTGAATGAAGCTTAACATATGCTTAGACTAGTGGACCTATTTTATGGGGAATGATGAGGTAAGGATAAGGATGAAATTAATATAGGAAACATGACTTGTAGTGTATGTGCTCTTGTTGCCTTGGCCTTGGTTAATGCGTTGTATGTTTTAATGATATAGTCTTATCTTAATTCATGTGGAGGCATAGTAGGGTCTAGTCTTTATACATGAGTTCATTTAGCTTCATTCCAATTTTTGTCTTGTATGTTTTAATGATGTAGTCTTATCTTATTTCATGTGGAGGCAAAGTTGGATTTAGTTTTATCATTTCATGCACTACATGTTGTGAGGAGCATAATTGAACACACACACGTCTTCATATTCACATTATTTCTCTACCCCCTATGGGGTTTAGTTTTATTGCTTATCTTCATTTCCTTTTGCATCTTAGTGTAACCAACCTTTCTCTCCTTTCTTTACCACTGGCCTTCACACAAACCAAAAGTCGACACACCTCCCTGTGGATCGACCCGTATTTGCCACCGCTTCAACGCGGTCGTGCACTTGCGGTTTAATATAAAACGAATCAATCATTCACCAACATCCAGTAACTATTTTCAATTTAGCGCTATTTAAGTTCGGTTAACTGAATGCCCTTCGGTTCACCATTCCAAGGTGGACTCTAAGATTGTTTGGGATTTGATTACTCAAGTTTGGTTGACCATCTATACTTCGGTAAACCAAAGTTAGTGCTGGTTTTGCGCTGACAGTTAGGGCTTAAATAGTCATAGGGTACAACGGTCAAGTGCCACGTGTAAATAGCCATTGGGTTCCTAAAGCCAAGAAGAACTAGGTTGACCGATAAGCATTCAGTCATCTGAAAAAGGTCAAGTCAATTGCGCTCTAAGATTCGATTCAAATGCAACCGTTGGAGCAAAGTCCAGAAACCGGTCAAGGGCTATTCAGTCGACCGAATGTGGTTCGATCTTCCATCAGGCAATTCCAAATAACAACCTAAGGTTTATTGATGGGAAGTATTCGGGTAACCGATAGGTGTTCGGTGGACCGAACAGGAAAGGCTTCGGTATTTGGTATTGTTTCCAATCTCCTTTCGATAGCGATGACGACTTTGTAAATTCGATCCAAAAGATTTCCTTGAAGTTTGGAATTGATCTTTTATTGCTTGAGCTGATAACTACCGATTCTCCTCATTTTATGTACCAACAAGTGAAGATTTTGTGACCCAAACTACCTTGGGTCATTTGACATTAGTTTTGGTACCCAAAGCATTTTTGTCTTTGGTGCCCAAACACTTGAGGAACTTTTATTCACAAAGGAATGATTTCCATTCAATGTAGTATGAATAACATGGTATTTGTAGTCGTTAACTATTTAAATAGATTAAGTTTAGACCGCAAGTGCACGACGTCGGTGAAGATGTGATAAGTACGGGTCGATCCACGGGGATGTGAGTAGCTTCCGGTTTGTCCAAAATCAAATGGCGAATAAAGGGAGAAGAGATTTGATTATATTAAGCTAAACGACACTAAACTAGTAAGTAACAAATGCAAAGAAGGCAACTAGCGATGGATTAAAACTAAACTAAGAGAGCTTAATAACTAGGCTGGAAACCAGGAAGAGAAACCCCTGAGGGGTGGAGTGAGTGTACACATGCAATAAGATGGTGAAGAATGCATTCAATGGTCACAAATGTAGGTTGTGGTTTCATGCATAGGAAGTGCCTAATGGATATGGAAAAACCTATCAATCCAATCACTAACCTAATGGATTAACATTCACATACACAAGTTGGTTATTTCAGAACCTAAACAAGCATGGGAGGTGTGTAATAGTTGTGGCAAAACCCATCAAGTGAAGTGTTCTACTCTAAACAAGCAAGCATACATTCACATTTATCAACACATTTCAAAATAAAGCATTCATTTGCATTTTATATTGCATGTATAAACATCATCTCCACCCCCAAAGGGGGATGAAACTACTCACTACTCATTAAACTATAAACTACATTAATAAAAGGAGACATTCTAATTATACTATGATAAAGAAAACAAACAAGCTAAACATGCAAGCATTCAAACAAAGATAACATTAAAACAAACTATGAAGAATTATTTTATTTACATGAATCACATTACAAGTAGCATTCTTCTCCACCTTGAGTTTTGCTTCAAGGCTTACTCCAAGTACAGAGAATGCCACAGAGCATGTAGTAAATACAAAGGAGGAGGAAGAGTTCTATTTATAGTCATAGAAAAGGGTAGCCGGGACAATCTCCCGATATAGGACTAATGAAACTGCTACAAATGGATAAACACAATATAATAAACAACCGCGAGAAGCCGAATCAAAATTGGACCAAAATCGTCCGCCAATTGGCGGTCACTCTTTGTCTGATTTGCTCCAAATTTGAATATCTTCTTCAATGCTTCAATTTATTATGTGTGGTGCACCCAGATCGGTTGGTTGAGTGTCAACCCAAATCTAATTGACAAAATACTCCTCATGATGGTGTGGAGTTTCATGATTTTCTCATTGGTCCTTTTGGTTTACATCCGGGTCCTTTCCTCTTGCATTTCAGTCCATAAATCTCACAATTCAGTCCTTTCTCTTGCTTTTAGGTCCTTTTTGTGTCTCTTCTTCTCACTTGTTTTATTCCCGAAATTTAAACATAAAGCTCATTACGTAGCATTGATTTGGTTAAAAATAGAGGATATAACACAAATATATGCATGATATGATGTCAATCAAATACCCCCACACTTAACTTTTGCTAGTCCCGAGCAAAACAATGAAAGAGAAAAGTGAAAGAAAGGAAAAATCATTTGCAAAACAGGGAAATCCTAACTCACTTTCGTAGGACTCATGGTTGCACTTAGCACGTGCAACAACCCGTTAAACCTCCTTGTCGCCAAGGAGGAGTGTTGTCTCCTGAGGGGTTTTCAGCGGATACACCCACAAAATCCGAACATAGATGCATTATTCAACTTGGCAACACGACTCGATGGACTTATTTTTGTCGATCATTGGATACGGTAATTCTACGGGCCGACTCTATATATGTATTCCATCCACACACCTAGCCTAATGAACCATTCGTGAGAGTTAATTAGGGACTTAAGTGAAAGACATGGGCAACCTTAACATCCTCAAGTGATACTCTTTAATCGTTTAAACTACCACAAGTGCACGACGTCAGTGAAGACGTGGCAAATACGGGTTGATCCTCGGGAATGAGAACCTAGGGAACCAATTGATGAGCATGGACCCCCACCTTCTGGATCAGAGGGTGGTGGAGGTCCAAAACCTGAGTCATCCTCATGTGGTCCGTGGCTCGTCATGGTCCCCGGATTGTGTAGGACACGAGATGGGGATGTGTTCGAAAAGTCGACAATCAAGGACAAATCGATGTTGTGTCTCGTTAAACGACCTGCAACGTCTCGTGACCACACTAGCATGTACAAAGTTGCGCACCCACACGAGACCAACGAAAAAGAAAGAAAACTTTTTCTTTAACAATTAAAACAGAAGGTGCGTAGAGGAGAAGATGGGAAGACTCAGATAAGAGGGAATGGATAGGAAGAGAAGGTAAGAAGTCCTTATGTTATGGAGGGTAGGTACTGTTAGAAGCACACAAGCAAGCAAGGTTCAAATATAGTAAGGTTGCTATAGGTCCTTACAACTAGACGACACCTAATTGTGAGGTCACGCAACCTCAACACGCCTCACCTCCCTACGACGAAGACCACAAAGCCCAGGAAGTGAGCCAAGATCTCGAGATCTCATCTCTCCTACTATCGACAGAGTGGCAACGCCAACGCCGATCAGGCCATGATGGTCGTGACCGGATCACTCTCCTAATGCACCCGAGATCCTTAGGGGTCAATGTCTACTTGATTTTAAAATTAGGCTTTTTGAGAGGTGTTTTGTGAGGCTGAAGGAAGGGGTGATGAAATTCCCCACCTTATCTTGAAAACTATAGGTGGTGCCCCTTAAAGATGTTTTGATTCCTTAATCTATCAAGCAACTCACCAATCAGGCACTCATCTCACTCTTGTTGTAATGCAATTACTACTAACTAATGCATGGTCATACGAAATGCATGAATGTAAATGCGTACCTCACGCCAGTGCTCAGCAACTGAAAATAAAACTAAAATAAAAGACAAACTACGTGCCTAAGTCAAGTATATGATGCATGACCTAAACAAGCAAGAATGCCTAATCTTTTGCTTTGGGTTTTAGTTGCCAAGTTGATTAAAAGGGGATTGATTATTGATGTGAGGGCAAACTACTTGTCAAAATAAGCCAAATTAGGCCCCAGACCACTATATTGCGTGTACAAACAGACCAAAGAAAGGAGGAAAAAAGAGCTCACCAGACCGCCAATTGGCGGTCTCAGGCCACTGATTGGCGGTCAGTGTGGCTCTGTTTGCCTCTAAACATCTCCTGGTGACGTCCCTTGATATTTAGAGCCTCCTGAAACAAAGAAAAACTACAGACAAAAAATTAAATCCACTCGAATCGTCCAAACCAGAGTCTGGACTGAGCATCTCCCCGACAATGGTGCCAAGAACTTGTTTAAATAGATTAAGTTTAGACCGCAAGTGCACGACGTTGGTGAAGACACGACAAGTACGGGTCGATCCACGGGGAGGTGAGTATCTTCCAGTTTGTCCGAAATCAATTGGCGAATAAAGGGAGAAGAGATTTGATTATATTCGGCTAAACTACACTAAACTAGTAAGTAACAAATGCAAAGACGGCAACTAGCGATGTATTAAAACTAAAGTAAGAGAGCTTAATAACTAGGCTGGAAACCGGGAAGAGAAACCCCTAAGGGGTGGAATGAGTGTACACATGCAATAAGATGGTGAAGAATGCATTCAATGGGCACAAATGTAGGTTGTGGTTTCATGCATAGGAAGTGTCAAATTGATATGACAAAACCTATCAATCCAATCACTAACCTAGTTGATTAACATTCACATACACAAGTTGGTTATTTCAGAACCTAAACAAGCGTGAGAGGTGTCTAATAGTTGTGGCAAAACCCATCAAGTGAAGTGTTCTACTCTAAACAAGCAAGCATACATTCACATTTATCAACACATTTCAAAATAAAGCATTCATTTCCATTCTATATTGCTTGTATAAACATCATCTCCACCCCCAAAGGGGGATGAAACTACTCACTACTTATTAAACTATAAAGTACATTAAGAAAATGAGATATTCTAGTTATACTACGATAAAGAAAACAAACAAGCTAAACATGCAAGCTTCAAACAAAGACAACATTAAAACAAATTATGAAGAAATATTTTATTTTCATGACTTACATTACAAGTAGCATTCTTCTCCACCTCGTGTTTTGCTCCAAGGCTTACTCCAAGTAGAGAGAATACCACCAAGCATGTAGTAAATACAAACGAGGAGGAAGAGTTCTATTTATAGTCATAAAAAAGGTAACCAGGGAAAATCCCCCGATGTGGGACTAATGAAACTGTTACAAATGGATAAACACAACATAATAAACAACCACGAGAAGTCGAATCGAAATAGTACCAAAATCGTCTGCCAATTGGCGGTCACTCTTTGTCTGATTTGCTCCAAATTTGAATATCTTATTCAGTGCTTCAATTTATTACGTGTGGTGCACCCGGATCAGTTGTTTGAGTGTTGGCCCGAATCTAATTGTCAAAATACTCCTCATGATGGTGTGGAGTTTCTTGATTTTCTCATTGGTCCTTTTTGTTTACATCGGGGTCCTTCCCTCTTGCGTTTCAATCCATAAATCTTGCAATTCAGTCTTTTCTCTTGCTCTTAGGTTCCTTTTTCGGTCTTTTCTTCTAACTTGTTTTAATCCTTAAATATAAACATAAAACTCATTACGTAGAATTTCTTCGGTTAAAAATAGAGGATATAAGACACAAATATATGCATAATATGATGTCAATCATTAATATAATAGCCTAAACCATGCTTATCTAAAGATTGTGTTTGACTACCAATAAGCCTATCAAGCATTTTCTTTCCATTTGTGAATCTTTCAAGATCTTTTTCTAATTGAGCATTCTTAGCAATTAGATCTTTAATATCACCACTACATGAAGGTTTTGCATTTAGAGTTGCAATTTCATCAATCAAATTAGAGTTCTCTAATGCAATTTTATAATGACTAGCAGGCAAATAATTTTTATCATTCATGATAGATTCAATTTGAGATTGTAACTCATTGATTTTCTTTCTTGCTAGTTTGTTTCTTTGACAAATTTGTTCAAAGTTCTCAAGCAATTCATTGAATTCACTTTGAAGTTCATTATATGAATTTGAATGATTTGAATCAATTGAATCGCGACTAGAGCAAGAAGATACCTCACTATCTTCATCTTCTATTGCCTTGAAGAACATCCAGGTGAATTCGCCTTCAATTGATGTAGATGATGAATCATCCCAAGTAGCTTTGAGAGCTTTCTTCTTCTCTTTCTCTTTATTTTGCTCTTCTTTTCTTTTCTCCTTTCTTTTTCTTCCTTAAGGAACTCCTTGAATTGTTGTGTCGCTAACTCTTCAATGTCACTATCTTCTTTGTTGGAATTGGTGACGACGTGTAACCACAAAGATTTCTTGGCTTCGTTCTCCTTGCGGTCTTTCATTTGTATCTCATTGTCATGAGACTACCCATAAGCTCCTCGACCGATAATTTGATAAGATCTTGTGCTTCTTCGATAGCAGTCGTCTTCTCCTCCCAATCGTCGGTGAGTGACCGGAGAATCTTTCGAGTCATTTCTCCCTTGCTTAAATCCTTGTCAAGTGCTTTGAGAGAGTTAATGATATCGGTGAAGCGAGTGTGCATCTCGCTTATGTTCTCACCGGATTGCATATGAAAGAGTTCATATTTATGCATAAGCAAATTAATCCTAGTTTCTTTCAATCTATTTGAACTCTTATGGTGCATTTCTAATGTATGCCAAATGTCATAAGCACTTTCACAACCTCTTACCCTATTGTATTCCCCATGATTTAACCCACAATACAAGATGTTCATAATGCGGGAATTCATCTCTGCTTCTTTAATTTTGGGTTTAGTTAGGGACATAATTTCATCATCATTTGGAGGTGTGTATGGGTTTAATGTGAATGTCCAATATTTCAAGTCATTTGATTGCAAATAAATCTTCATTCCTTTCTTTCAATAGTAATAATTTAACCCATTAAACAAAGGTGGCTTGATGTGGATAATCCTTCACAATGATTTGATGTAGATGTCATGCTAAATTACGATTAAGTAAATGAAATTAGCAACCTAAAGCTCTGATACCAATTGTTAGGATCTATGACCCTCTAATCACTAGATAAATACAAAATTAAAATACTAATTAAAGGATTAAGAGATAAGACAATCGCAAACCACAAAAGTGTCAACATTGGAGTTTAGAGAGGTTTCGCACCACACCCCGGTCCTAGTCCTCCTCGCAAGCCTCGGTCGATCCTCCGAACCTCGCTTACTGTTCCAGCCAGTGAGGACATAAAGAGCCCTGACCTAACTGATCTCCGTTCCGAGCCGAGATCATTGACGTTTACAACACCGAGCCTCGTGAAAAACCTCGCCTAACTCGTGTCTCCTCTCACAACCAGAGAGGGAGCTTCCTCGAATCTTTACAACTCTTTGGTGATTCTTGGATAAGGAAGTTGAATTACAATCTAACAGTCTATACTTGAGCACACTTGGATATTGAATTGGAATGGATATGCAAGTGGTGAAATTTTGGCTTGAGTGTTGAAGAATGAGAGCTTGAAGATGAAGAGGATTTGGCTTTCAGTATAAGATATATAGGAAGTGTTCAATAGTTCTAAAACCAATAAATGGGGTCCTATTTATAAGCCTTCAAGCTCTAGTAGTCATTTAGGAGTTGGTGAGATATGGACCAATGAGAAGCAAGGATTTGCTTAAAGCTCAGGCAGATTTCTATGCAGATTCCGTCGACCATTAATGAAATGGTAGTCCGAAACAAGACGATTTGATTGGTCTGAATTAAGGAAATGGTTGACCGAATAGGGTTCAGATCACCGTTCACCAACTTCCAGTAACTATTTTCAATTTAGCCCTATTTAAGTTCAGTTAACCGAATGCCCTTCAGTTCACCATTCCAAGGTGGAAAGTAAGATTGTTTAGGCTCTGATTACTCAAGTTCGGTTGACCGTCTATACTTCGGTAGACCGAAATTATCGTGGGTTTTGTGCTGATAGTTAAGGATCAAATAGTCGTTGGGTACAACAGTCAAGTGCCACGTGTAAATAGCCGTTGGGCGCCTAAAGCCAAGGAGAACTTGGTTGACCGATAAGTATTCGATCGTCTGAAAAAGGACAAGTCAATTGGGCTCTAAGAATCGATTCAAATATGATCGTTGGAGCAAAGTCCAGAAACTGGTCCAGGGCTATTCGGTCTTCCGTCAGGGTAATTCCAGAGAACAACCTAAGGTTTACTGATGGGAGGTATTCGGGTAACCGATAGGTGTTCGGTGGACTGAACAGGAAAGGCTTCAGTTGACCGGGAAGGGTTCGGTTTACCAAATCTTGATCGGAGAGAATCCTAGTGCTCAAGTTTACATTAAACCTTATGGACTCCATAAATACAAAATTACATCTCTTGGTCCAAAGCTTTGATTACAAGTGTTGAGTCTTGATGTCTTTGTCTCAATGCTCCTTTTCTTGATGATCTTGATCAACCTATTAAGATGATTACAAGTATACACATATGTATGCAATGCATGTAATCATGTTTTGTGAACTTTGATTGGTTAGGTTGATTAATTAAGATTAGTTTGATTAATCATCAAAATTAATATAGATTAAGACAAAAAATCCAACAAAAAAGACAACCGTTTCACCGGTGATATTACGTCACCGAAGGAAATATTCGAAATAGGGAGGTTGTTTTAGTAATCCCTTTCTTGTACTCCTATGTTGTTGCCTTCAAGTCTTGATTAGAAATGCAGAAGGCAAAGAATAGGAAAGAACGAGGTAACAATAGAGAGTTTCCATCACCCTACAACTCGATTAGATTGAACCACCGGGATATGAAGATCTTTGATGAGATCTATGTGTATCTCGCAAGGCTTTTTGCCTTTTCTCCCAACCACACTTAGTATTTTGCTATTCTTTGCTGGATTTGTCGGGTTGCGTTTGAAACTATGGTAGCTTCTATGCTTTGTTGACTTCTTTGTCAACCTTCCTGAGATGTCGGCTAAGTGAAGGGAAAGAAGAGAGGGTGTCTCTTACTTGTTTCTTTAGATGTTCCTTTGCTGGTGCTCAAGAATCGCATATTTGATGTGTAAGGCATGTACATGAAGACTCACATACAATTTGGAGAAGGATGAGAACAACCCATGAGGATGCCTTAGGGGCTAGACCACTAAACTTCAGCGAGGGTGAGCATCGACTAGGTGAACGAACTGAGGACGAGCATGAGTGGGAGAGTGAGAGAGCGAGAAAGCATTTTAACCTCTTTATTTATAGATCATAAGGTATAACGGTGCTATTCAAACCAAATAGTGCTATTGGTTCACCAATTAGGCCCTTCTACGACCAAGACACTACTACAACAATTGTGCTAGCACAACTGATTGATCGTTTTATTTAAACCGCAAGTGCACGACCGCGTTGAAGCGGTGGCAAATACGGGTCGTCCACTGGGAGGTGTATCGACGTTTGGTTTATGCGAAGGTGAGTGGTAAAAAATGGAGAGAGAGATTGATTACACTAACTACACTTGAATGCAAAAGGAAATGAAAGATAAGCAATAAAAACTAAACCCCATAGGGGGTAGAGAAATAATGTGAATATTAAGATGTGTGTGTGTGTTCAATTAAGCTCCTCACAGCATGTAGTGCATGAAATCATAAAACTACATCCAACTTTGCCTCCACATGAATTAAGATAAGACAACATCATTAAAACATACAATACAATAATTGGAATGAAGCTAAATGAAGTCATGTATAAAGACTAGACCCTACTATGCGTCCACATGAATTAAGATAAGACTACATCATTAAAACATACAAGACATTAACTAAGGTAAAGGCAACAAGAGTACATACACTACAAATTGTGTTTCCAATATTAATTCCATCCATATCCTAACCTTATCATTCCCCATAAAATAGATCCACTAATCAAAGCATAAGCTAAGCTTCATTCAAGAGCATTAGCATATCAAAGATAAGAGTGAAAACCCATTAGATGGCTATGGAAATCATATAAAGCTCAAGGGATTAAGATAACACACACTTAATACACTACATGATCATATCACATATTTCTCCACCCCCCAAATGGGGATGGAACTACTCACTACGCATTACACTAACTATATTAACAAAATGAAGCATAATACTGAAATGAAACTACACTAAGCAAGCAAGAAATACTAAATAAACTTAAAAGGAAAGGAAAGACTAAACAAGCATGCACAAATTAAAAGACAAGATTAAAAGAAACTAGAAGAATTATTTTATTAACAAATGACTCACATTGAAGGTAGCATTCTTCTCCACCTTGAGTTTTGCTTCAAGGCTTACTCCTTAGTAGAGAGAATGCCACCAAGCAATGGGTGGTTACAATGGAAGGTGAAGAGTTCTATTTATAGGCATGGAAAAAGATAATCCGGGACAATCCCCCGATGTGGGACTAAACCAATACCAAAAATATACTAAGAATACACTAATACACGTGCTACACAAATCTAAGCGGATCCAGAGTGATCTGGACCGCCAATTGGCGGTCCCAGACCGCGAATTGGCGGTCTATCGGATCTGGATTCATCTGGGATTTGTTGTGGGCTTTGCTGGTGGTCTTTGTTGGCCTTTGATGCGTGTACTTTGTTTATTGGAGCTCCGACCCGAATCGAATTGCCAAAATACTCCCCATGATGGTGTGGAGTTTTCTGTTTTTCTCTTTGGTCCTTCGGTCTTATGTTCAGGTCCTTCTCCCTTGCATCTCAGTCCCCAGGCCTCACAATTAAGTCATTTTTCCTACTTTTGGGTCCTTTCATGGCTCTTCTCTTCAAACCTCTTTATTTCTGAAATTCAAACATAAAACTCACCACGTAGCATTGCTTAGGCGTAAGATAATGGATATAAGATACAAATATTAGCATGAAATGATGTCAATCAACAACCCGTCCTTGTGTTGCATATCTCACTTGTACAGTCTCATGACAACAAATATTCATGTTTGTGATAAACAATTTGCTACTTTGATTTTTTCTCTTGGAAGACTCGGAGAGGGTGTTCAATGAAATGCCACAACGAAATTCATACCATTTAAGCATTTTAAGGGTTGTTGCTTGAATGTCACTCCAAAACTACTAATTACATTTTATGTCATCATTGCACCAATATTTATCGTAATGCCATTATGTTAAAGGAGTTTTTTCTTCGGTGTCACTCCAAAACAACTACTTCCACTTTATGTCATCACTGCACCAACAAATAATTTTGTTTTATCAAGGGGCCCATTAATATCATCACTCAAGTAAAGAGGGGCAATGATAATCTTTTGACATATTATCTTTTCCAACATAAATCATGTACAACCAACTATTATCTCTATTACTATACTTAATTATAGCTTTTGATAATAATCAAATTACACACTTCTTATGTGAAAATATATAGGTCTCATATCTTAGGATCCAAAGACACAATGAAACATTAATGACACAAAACAATTTCATAATGTTTCATTTATTAGGTCTATTCAATATATAAAAGAATCATTTTCCTCTTATATATTCATGTTGTTAAATACTTGTAGAGCTACAATATCCTTTAACCAACATAACAGTCTTATCTCAGTAATTAATGTCCCATGTTAATCACTATGATTGTGAATTACTTTTGATTTATGTAAACCATTATCTTTTAGAGCCCTACGGTTAATGACCAAGAGTTTTTTATTGAACACTTCAAATAGACAGATACATTAATCAAGGAAGAAAATGTTTATACATTAAATTCATAATAAATAACATATAAAAGAATACTTTTATAACACACATTCCTTTCACACATATCATGATTAAAAATAAGCTTCGAAAAATCAAACATTACCGGAGTACATGTCACCAACAATGATATGATCATGTTACAAAATAATTTGGGATGCAACTCATGTACGCTGCCCTTTAAATATTTGGGTACCCCTTGCAACCAAAAACTTGTTCGTAATCCCAATGGAACAACATCATCCAAAAAAATGAAAAAAGGTAGTTGGACTACTCAACACTTATCCATTGGTGGCAGACTAACAATGATCAGCGCGATGATCACTCCCAGGCATCTAACTACATGGCATGTCTCAAAACACCCAGATGAATCATCAAAAAAAATTGAACAAATATGTCGTAACTTCTTATGGAATAGTTTTGTTGAACATTCCAAGATCAAAAACCTAGTTAATTGGCAAAAGGCGTGCCAAGCTAAATGTAAGGGTGTGCTGGGAATTTTTAACATCGAGAACCAAAACCTCAGGATTAGAGAGAAAAAATCATGGGATGTCCTGAGTGGAAAAGCCACTCTTTGTAACCTAATCATAAAAAACAAATTCCAGGACTCATACCAAAAGTTAGGCATTTTCCAACAAAAAAATAAACATTGCTCCTTTCTTTTGAGACTTATTAGATTGGATACCTACCATATGCAACTATTGTACTGTCACAAAGGGCAATGGACAAACAACATTGTTCTAGTTTGATAATTAGTTTAACAATAAATCAATTATTGAAAGCCACCTAGAACTGTTTAGAAAGTCAAAACAACCTTGGATAACATTAAAATGAGTATGGGAAGATGACCCATTATCCCAAACCTGGATTAAAAGACGATTCTGCAACTCAATAATTCAGTCACTCATTAACGATATTTAGGTACTATATCTTGGTTGCCAACTGTCCCTCTTGGCTGATAAACGCCACTAGAACCTAAGTAAAAGTGGACTCTTCACAGTAAAGAGCTTCTATAATCTTCTAAATAATAATAGGGAGAAATATCCCTCATGTAAACCCATTTGGAAATCGTATAGCCCGTCAAAAGCAAAAGTCTTCCTATTGATTTTATATGAACATAAGCTTCTAACACAGGATAATATAAATCAAACGAGGGGTTCCAGTCGGGCCAATATGCCCGATATGTGGCAATGAATCGGAAACAATCGAACCTCTTTTCTTCACCTGCTCATTTGCTAGACAATTTTGGGAAAGAGGAATGAGAATGGATTTAAACTTAGCTATGGGTGCCAATAACAATTTCTGACTACATGTATAAAACCAACTTGATTTAGATCACGTGGAATGGAGTAATCCTATCAATTGTTTTTTCTGGTCTCTTTGGAAAGAAGAGAATTATTTTGGCATTCCTTAAACTCTTTCTGTCAAGTGATGAATGAATTTCTCAAGTTGCTAATATTTTGGACATTGTCACAAAAACATGGATGGAGTGAGCTCACTCAGGCTCATCTTGAAAGGGCTAAGATAGCGAACTTCACCCCTACTAGACATTGACCGTCAGACAACGAAACAACCATCAAATGCCTCCTATTGCGGTACCAATCGCCAACCATCAGCATGTTGGGAATCCTATTGCCTTTGGTCCATACGAGAGAGAGTTGGCGGAGATACAACACTATGCCAGATTGGATGAATTAGCACAGGAAGAGGAAGACCGAGCAGCTGAAGAAGCAACTTCGGCGGAAGATCGAGTAAGATTCTTCGAAGCAAAGAGGTTCCTGCCTCATGAATCAAGCTTGCTCCTGCGTACTAACTATAATAACCTTGACCTAAACAATCTAATTAAACTAAACTAAACCTAATTAACCTAATTAAGCCTTGATTAGTAAAGCATGAGGTGGCTTGCTATGGTTGGGAGCTTTGGAGGTGGAGTTGAAGATAAATTTGATTTCTCCTATAAGTAGAGGTGTAAGGTTAAATAAAACGTTTTTTCTTCTTCCTTAACAAATTTTAGAGAGTGAGAGAGGTGATTTTGGAGGAGAAGAAGAAGGAGAGAAGGAGAAGGAGAAGAAGTGAAGGAGAAGAGGTGGGTTGAGTTTGCCAAAGCTTGGGAAGCTTCTACAAACGTCAATAAGGTATGCCAAGTCTTCAATATAACTCACTTAAGCTTTGTGAGTGTTGGGGATCGACGTTGGTGTCAAATTCCCCGTCGGATTGCAACCTATTCAGAGGTTGAAGACGACGATCGGTCGACCGGTGCCTGTGGGCAGTCGACCGATCCTATTATTATATTGATTTGCACCCGTGAATGGTCGAACGATGTCTATGAACGGTCGACCGTTATGCCAGATTTGTGTGGGAAAAAGGGTTGATACTGTTATCGGTCGAACGGGTCCACTTGGCCGGTCGACCGAAACAATGAGAATAGGTCGGTTTTGGGTTTTTGACTTATTAAACGGTCGAACGCCCTTAACCTTATTCGACCGATCTATTCGATGCTAAGTCGGTTGGGAGCTTTGACCATCAAAACGGTCGACCTCTCTTTAACGTTCGGTCGACCGACTGAGCATTTAATTAACCAGTAGAGTGCCTGTGTTGTTTCGGTCGAATTGTATTTCAGTTCCGGTCGACCGAATAAGACTTGGGCAAAATGCTGAAATCCCTATTATCGGTTGAACGACCCCTTGGTTCGACCAATCGGATATATATATATTATAAAATTGGAATAGCGTAGATCATCCAAACGGTCGACCGCTAGATGACTTTTGTTCGACCGATTGGTCGGTAATTCGGTTGGCGTGGTTCGACCGATACACTTGTTTGTACAGTACCGAGTACTGTGTGGAAGACCGGTCGACCGGTGTGCTTGTAGCGGTCGACCGATCTGCCGTAGGTTGGTGGATTTATCCACACGCGATCCGTTGAGTATAGGTCGACTACCGGCTCCGAGGCGACGGTCGATTACCGGCCTTGAGAGCGACGAATTTCACCTTCGACGAGGGCGTATTATTGTTGGCCTCTCATATCGAGCGGGGTGTGAGAGATGAGTGCCGTAAACCTTGGGCTGTTTGTTGGGGTTTGTCGGTAGGTCGAGGATGTTCCGGCAGGGTGCGCGTCTGGCGGCTCTTGGGGGAGCAGCGGCTGTCGTCTGACCCGAGTTGTGTATTCGGCGGGCTGACTCGCTCCTGGGGTGGCGGCGTTGTGCCAGGGTTCCTTTCTGCACTCTTGGGGAGCAGTGGTGCCGACTGACCCTTGTGAGGCAGCGGTGGACTGACTTGACCTAGTGGTGGCAGGAGTGACTCAGTACCGCGGAGGCGGAGAGGGCATTATTGTGGGCCCGAGGTGGATGATCATGTGCATTGCATTGCATTGTCTTTAATTCCATTTTGTATTTTAGGAGGTTTGGTATACGGGGTTCCTTGAGGGAACTCAGGCATGTTCAATTGTTTTCATTTCAGGTAGCGAGTTGCCTTAGAGTCGAGGTGGTGACTGAGGAGAGTGCCCCCGGGATCCGATCCGGTAGTTGTCAGTCTCTTCCTTTTTGAGGTGATTACATATCGTATAATTTTGTTATAATCACAGTCAGTTTGTATATTTGACTTCCACGTGGATCTTTTATATTATATATATGTTGGTTGTTTCCCGTGACGTGCCCTGTGTTGACCGTTGACGGTCTTTATTATTGTTTAAATTTTCCGTTGTTTTTGGGGACGTTACAATTTGGTATCAGAGCGTTGATTCCGGCGTACTTGTCCAAAGAAACCACCTTTGAGTTAGGAAGTAGGTCTTAGAGGATCATGCATGCATATTTTATATTGATGATTGTCTTGTTTCCTTTGGCAGATGCCTCCTAGACGGGGGAAGGTCATCACTCATACTCGCGGTGAGAGTGAGACTGCGAGGGATGAGGCTTGGGAGGAGGAGCGTCGGACGTTGTTCGATACGGTCGGACGTCTGACTGAGATCCTACAGCAGCAGGCAGCACAGACTCGGCAGACGGGGACTGGCGCTATGCATGACCGGTTTATACGTCAGCATCTGCATACCTTTCTGGGGCACTATAATGCAGAGGCTGCAGAGGAGTGGATCTTCACGATGCAGAAGATCTTCGGTGCTATTGGTTGTCCTCCAGAGGCGAGAGTGGGCCTGGCTACTTATGTGTTGGGCGGTGCTGCGTCCAACTGGTGGAGGTCCACATATGCAGTGGTGTTTACGGACAGAGACGATATAGCCTGGGAGGAGTTCGTTGGCGAGTTCAACGAGCAGTATTTTCCGCAGCATGTGTAGGATGCGAAGAGAGGAGTAGCTGAGTCTTCAGCAGGGAGACATGACCCTGGCAGGTTACATCGGTAAGTTCAACGCCCTTGAGCGTTACTGTCCCGAGATGTATATCACACAGGAGCAGAGAGCTGGGAAGTTCGTCTGAGGGCTCCAGAAACAGTTGAGGACGAAGGTGCTGACGCGTATGCCGAGCACGTTAGCCGAGGCTGTGAAGAGTGCCACTGTTCTTGATCGTGACTATAGAGAGAACTACCAGGATGAGAGGAGGCCATCGGGTAGGTTCTCTGGGCGGCCAGGAGGTCAGACTGGGGGAAATCCGGGCAAGAGGCCCCGGTTTCAGGGAGCAGGAGCGGCAGCACCACGACCTGGGCCTTGTGGTACTTGTGGCAGGTTTCACTCTGGGCAATGTTTCACCACTGGAGCTTGTCATGGTTGTGGCCAGCTGGGTCACTTTATTAGGAGCTGTCCGAGTCGAGGAGCTGGGCCGAGCAGACCACCGGGATTACCAGCGCCAGGCAGAGGTGGAGGCGGAGGTAGACCACCTTTCAGACCACAGCAGGGGGAGCGCACTGGCAGAGTTTTCACCATCCAGGCAGAGGAGGCTCGGGATGGAGGCGCTGTTGTGGAAGGTACGCTTCTTGTTGCTGGTTCAGTAGCTAGGGTGCTCTTTGATTGTGGCGCGACACACTCGTTCATCTCGGAGCGATTTGCGGGAGTGTTGGGCTGTACCCTTGCGATGTTGACTGCCACTTTGGAGGTCAGCACACCCCTGGGTCTGGTGGGCACTATGGGAAGATTTGTCCTCGGCGCCACGGTTGTTTCGGGAGATCAGGAGTTTCCGGACGACCTGGTCTTGCTACCGATGGAGGACTTTGATGTCATACTTGGGATGGATTGGCTGTTCCAATATGATATTCGAGTCTTGTGCCCTGAGAAGAGGATTTTGATCCCTAGGAAGGGTTTGCCTGATATTCTGATCAGAGGGGTCAGAAACAAAGGAGGTCGCGTTATTGTATCTGCTGTGAGGGCTCAGAGGCTGTTACAGCAGGGTTGTGCAGCATTTTTAGCAACACTTGTGATGGCGGAGGCAGAGTCTCAGAGGTTGGAGGACATTGAGGTGGTACAGGAGTTCGCGGATGTTTTTCCAGCGAAGATTCCAGGTTTACCACCGCACCCAGAGTTGGAGTTCGGTATTGAGTTGGCAGCTGTCACTACACCGCAGTCGAAGGCTCCATACCGGATGGCACCCGCTGAGTTGACAGAGTTGAAGAAGCAGTTTCAGGAGTTGATGGACTCCGGATTTTTCAGACCGAGTGTCTCGCCTTGGGGTGCACCAGTTTTGTTCGTGAAGAAGAAGGACGGATCTTTGAGGATGTGCATAGACTACAGGATGCTGAACCAGGTGACGGTGAAGAATAGGTATCCCTTACCTAGGATCGAGGACCTCTTTGACCAGCTGCAGTCAGCGAAGATTTTCTCGAAGATTGACCTGCGTTCAGGATATCACCAGTTGAGGATCCGAGATGAGGACATCCAGAAGACAGCTTTCAGGACAAGATATGGACACTACGAGTTCTTGGTGATGCCTTTTGGATTGAGGAATGGATCTGATGCACCGGACATTCAGGGAGTATATTGACAGATTTGTGATTGTCTTCGTGGATGACATTTTGATCTTTTCACCAGATGTGGAGCAGCACAGAGAGCATCTGAGGATTGTACTCAGCATCTTGAGGGATCAGCAGTTATATGGTAAGTTCTCAAAGTGCGAGTTTTGGTTCGACAGAGTGGCGTTCCTCAGACACATTGTATCGGCAGAGGGGATATCAGTGGATCCGGCGAAGGTAGAGGCAGTGACACAGTGGAGGACCCCTACGAGCGTGACAGAGATAAGGAGCTTTGTTGGACTGGCGGGTTATTACCGTCGCTTCATCAAGGACTTCTCGAGATTGGCAGCACCACTGACGGCCCTGACACAGAAGGGAGTCACTTTCGTATGGTCGCAGAAGTGCGAGGACAGCTTTCAGGAGCTGAAGAGATTGTTGACCACAACACCAATTTTATCATTGCCGAGTGGCACAGGTGGATTTGTGATTTGTAGCGACGCTTCGGGTATTGGCTTAGGATGTGTACTTATGCAGCACGGGAGGGTGATCGCGTACGCATCCAGACAGCTGAAGGTCCATGATAGGAATTACCCGACACATGATTTGGAGTTAGCAGCAGTGGTTCACGCACTGAAGACCTGGAGACACTACCTTTATGGTGAGCAGTTCGAGGTGTTTACAGATCATCAGAGTCTGAAGTATCTGTTCTCGCAGAAGGAGCTGAACATGAGGCAGCGCAGATGACTTGAGTTCATTAAGGACTACGATTTCACTATCTCTTACCATCCGGGGAAGGCGAACACTGTTGCAGACGCTTTGAGCCGGAAGGTGGAGGTATTTGTAGTAGCCCTATGCATTCAGTAGTGGTGACTGCTGGAGTCTTTAGCAGAGTGGAGACCATTTGCAGATAGCTCTGAGGGTGCAGTGATTGCAGGATTGAGAGTAGAGCCTCAGACAGTATCAGCAGTGATTCATGCTCAGACTACAGATGAGGAGTTGAGCAGTTTGTTATAGTTAGCTGCTAGAGATGAGTCAGACTTCAGAGTTGGAGTTGATGGAGGTCTGAGATTCAGAGACCGTATCTCGGTGCCGAGGACAGAGGACCTGAGACATGATATCATGGAGGAGGCACACAGATCGAGATATTCCATTCATCCAGGGAGCACCAAGATGTACAAAGATCTGCAGCGGAACTCCTGGTGGCGAGGTATGAAGAAGGGCGTTGCAGACTTTGTGTCGAGGTGTTTGGTCTGTCAGCAGGTGAAGATCGAGCACCAGAGACCAGCGGGGCAGATGCAGAGGATCGAGTTGCCCGAGTGGAAGTGGGAGCACGTGACGATGGATTTTGTTACGGGGCTACCGAAGACACGGAGATTCCACGATGCGATTTGGGTTATAGTCGATCGACTGACCAAGTCGGCACATTTCTTAGCTATTAAGACCACTCTTGCTCTGGATGGTCTAGCTAAGTTATATATTGAGGAGATTGTCAGACTTCATGGTGTACCAGTCAGTATCATTTCAGATAGAGATCCCAGATTCACTTCGCGATTTTGGGAGAGTCTACACAGAGCACTGGGGACACGTCTGAAGTTTAGCACAACTTTCCACCCACAGACAGATGGCCAGTCAAAGCGGACGATACAGACATTGGAGGACATGCTGAGAGCGTGTACACTTGACTGGGCCAGGCATTGGGATGAGCACTTGCCGCTGATAGAGTTAGCCTACAACAACAGCTACCACTCGAGTATTGGGATGGCACCATATGAGGCATTATACGGGAGGCGTGTAGATCGCCAGTATGCTGGAGTGATGTGGGCGAGAGACAGCTAGTTGGACCTGACATTATACAGTTATATTCAGAGAAGGTCGACGTGATTCGGAGACGACTAGCTACAGCGCAGAGTAGGCAGAAGAGTTATGCTGATACGCGGAGGCGTGAGCTGACTTTTGATGTAGGAGATCATGTATTCCTGAAGATCACACCTTCCAGAGGGGTGATGAGATTCGGGAAGAAGGGGAAGCTGAGTCCAAGATATGTCGGACCTTTTGAGATATTGGATCGAGTCGGGGAGGTAGCATATAGGATTGCTTTACCGCCACAGTTCGCAGGACTTCACAACGTCTTCCATGTTTCTATACTGAGGAAGTACGTGGCCGATCCAGCTCATGTGATAGAGATAGCAGTACCAGAGATCCAGCAGGATTTGTCATTAGATGAGAGACCAGTTGAGATTGTGGATCAGATGGTACATCAGCTCAGGAGGAGAGCGATTCCAATGGTGAAGGTCAGGTGGCAGCATCACAGTGTCAGATAGGCTACCTGGGAGATCGAGGAGGATGTTAGGAGGCAGTATCCAGAGTTATTCCGGTAAGTCACTTGTTTCGAATTTCGCAGACGAAATTCCTTTAAGGAGGGTAGATTGTAATAACCTTAACCTAAACAATCTAATTAAACTAAACTAAACCTAATTAAGCCTTGATTAGTAAAGCATGAGGTGGCTTGCTATGGTTGGGAGCTTTGGAGGTGGAGTTGAAGATAAACTTGATTTCTCCTATAAGTAGAGGTGTAAGGTTAAATAAAACGTTTTTTCTTCTTCCTTAACAAATTTCAGAGAGTGAGAGAGGTGATTTTGGAGGAGAAGAAGAAGGAGAGAAGGAGAAGGAGAAGAAGTGAAGGAGAAGAGGTGGGTTGAGTTTGCCAAAGCTTGGGAATCTTCTACAAACGTCAATAAGGTATGCCAAGTCTTCAATATAACTCACTTAAGCTTTGTGAGTGTTGGGGATCGACGTTGGTGTCAAATTCCCCGTCGGATTGCAACCTATTCAGAGGTTGAAGACGACGATCGGTCGACCGGTGCCTGTGGGTAGTCGACCGATCCTATTATTATATTGATTTGCACCCGCGAACGGTCGAACGATGTCTATGGACGGTCGACCGTTATGCCAGATTTGTGCGGGAAAAAGGGTTGATACTGTTATCGGTCGAACGGGTCCACTTATTCGGTCGACCGAAACAATGAGAATAGGTTGGTTTGGGGTTTTTGACTTATTAAACGGTCGAACACCCTTAACCTTGTTCGACCGATCTATTCGATGCTAAGTCGGTTGGGAGCTTTGACCATCAAAACGGTCGACTTCTCTTTAACGTTCGGTCGACCGACTGAGCATTTAATTAACCAGTACAGTGCCTGTGTTGTTTCGGTCGAATTGTATTTCAGTTCCGGTCGACCGAATAAGACTTGGGCAAAATGCTGAAATCCCTGTTATCGGTTGAACGACCCCTTGGTTCGACCGATCGTATATATATATATATTATAAAATTGGTATAGCGTAGACCATCCAAACGGTCGACCGCTAGATGACTTTTGTTCGACCGATTGGTCGGTAATTCGGTTGGCGTGGTTCGACCGATACATTTGTTTGTACAACACCGAGTACTGTGTGGAAGACCGGTCGACCGGTGTGCTTGAAGCGGTCGACCGATCTGCCGCAGGATGGTGGATTTATCCACACGCGATCCGTTGAGTATAGGTCGACTACCGGCTCCGAGGCGACAGTCGATTACCGGCCTTGAGAGCGACGGATTTCACCTTCGACGAGGGCGTATTATTGTTGGCCTCACATATCGAGCGGGGTGTGAGAGATGAGTGTCGTAAACCTTGGGCTGTTTGCTGGGGTTTGTCGGTAGGCCGAGGATGTTCCGGTAGGGTGCGCGTCTGGCGGCTCTTGGGGGAGCAGCGGCTGTTGTCTGACCCGAGTTGTGTATTCGGCGGGCTGACTCACTCCTGGGGTGGCGGTGTTGTGCCAGGGTTCCTTTCTGCACTCTTGGGGAGCAGTGGTGCCGACTGACCATTGTGAGGCAGCGGTGGACTGACTTGAACTAGTGGTGGTAGGAGTGGTTCAGTACCGCGGAGGCGGAGAGGGCATTATTGTGGGCCCGAGGTGGATGATCATGTGCATTGCATTGCATTGTCTTTATTTCTATTTTGTATTTTAGGAGGTTTGGTATACGGGGTTCCTTCAGGGAACTCAGGCATGTTTCAATTGTTTTCATTTCAGGTAGCGAGTTGCCTTAGAGTCGAGGTGGTGACTGAGGAGAGTGCCCCCGGGATCCGATCCGGTAGTTGTCAGTCTCTTCCTTTTTGAGGTGATTACATATTGTATAGTTTTGTTGTAATCACAGTCAGTTTGTATATTTGACTTCCACGTGGATCTTTTATATTATATATATGTTGGTTGTTTCCCGTGACGTGCCCTGTGTTGACCGTTGACGGTCTTTATTATTGTTTAAATTTTCCGCTGTTTTCGGGGACGTTACACTAACACCTAAGAAGAGGTGCAAACCGGTTCTTCGATGTCCTCATTTTTTTAAGTAGTGGTTAGGATTGGTATCAACCATAGAGGTTGGAACTCTCAATTAAATATTTATGTTTGTATGCTGGTACTTGTAACTTTGGAGGCATGTACCGTTAGGGGCAGTTGTGTTTGCAATTGTTCACATTATCTAATGAAAACCAACTAATTTAAAAAATAGCACTATTTGCTGGACTTTCTCTTTGAATGAAGCACACACTAATTTTTTATTCATTAATACCAATTTTTTAACACATACACTAGCTCAAGCCTCGAATAGTTTGTAAGCAGAGTGAATTTGGATAATGAAAATGGTCAAACAAAATCAGTGTATATTTAAAACCAAAATGCACTTATAAGATATCATTTAAAAGCAATTAGGTTGGTGAAAACTATCACTAGTGCAGAATAGTCTTTACTCGTCGCCCAATAGACGTCGGGACGGTGCCAGAGAATGCTGCAGATCGGTCGGAGATCGGTCACGGAAGAGGGTTCGGTCGCAGAACGGCTAGGGTTTGGTAAGGTCTTTGTCTGGAATGAATGACAGAAAATGCAACTGTTCGATTTCTTTAAGACCAATAGACGTCGGATTTTATATACAGACGACGTCTATACCCCGATGTCTGTATGCATGGGGGTATAGACGTCGGCCGTCTATCGGATGTTATAGACGGCCGACGTCTATACCCCCATGCATACAGACATCGGGGTATAGACGTCGTCTGTATATAACATCCGACGTCTATAGGTCTTAAAGAAATTGAACAGTTGCATTTTCTATCATTCATTCCAGACAAAGACCTTACCAAACCCTAGCCGTTCTGCGACCAAACCCTCTTCCGTAACAGATCTCCGACCGATCTGCAGCATTCTCTGGCACCGCCGCGACGTCCCAACCTCTACTCCCATTCTCCGGCCCTCTCCTCCATCTTTCTCCACATCCGTAACCACCGTAAGAGTTTCATTTAGTTTTGATTGGTTTAGTTTTGGATTTTAGGTGGAGTAATGTGTCTTTTCTTTCTTGGTAAACTTCTCCTCTCGTTCGGATCCAACGCCAACTCGCATCGTTCCCCCATTTTGATTATTGTTCGTATTTTGAATAGGGTTGGACAAGCGGACGACCGAGAACGCCGTCGTCAACAACAAGGTCACCACCAACCTCACCGCCGTCATCAAAGAGGTATCTTTTCTCGTTCGAGTGACTCACGCTTGTCAGATTCAATTTGATGGTTTTTCAGAAAATTCGCGTGTTGATGATGTGTTTGTGGATTTAGGTGCTTGCGATTGATTGTGTTTGTGTTTTCTGGATTTTTAGTTCGGAATTGTGGATTGATGTGGATAGAAGCGGGTTTTGGCAAAATGGACGTGTTGTGTCTTCTCCCAAGTTTGTTCTCATCTCTGATTTGGGAATATGATTTGGAATAAAAACATAAAACAAACAAATATTAGCTTTAACTTTGTAATCAGATTGTGTGAAACTGATTTTTTTTGGCATGTCGGATTTGGTGTTGGTTATTTATGATTTGTTTGTGGTCTTGTGTTGGTTGAAAATCATTTAGTTTGTGATTAAATGCATGGTCTGTTGTTGTTGTATGTGGTTTATGTGTTGTCTGATTAATCAATTACCAGTCAAGTGTGGTTTAGATCTATCTATATTTGGTAGATTCGAGGGAGGACACACGTTCGAGAAGGAGGACGCGCGTTTACTGGTTCGTGATTCCACTCATTTTGTCTCTTAGTTTGAATTGTTGTTAGTAATTTTTCCGTTGTGTGTTGAAAACTGATGCATTGTAATATGTTTGGAAGAAATATAAATATATAAGTAATAAATTGTATGTTTGTGACCACTTAGTTATGTATTTGTCAATAATCGTTGTTAATGAAGTTTGTTGGTAGCTTGCTCATGAGATAACTAAGTCCACAGATAACATGTATTAAGGATTAGCCTTTAGCTATTTATTCTTTAATCAAGAAGCCAATTTTGTTATGTGGAAAATGTAAACATATGACTAAATGTAAACTTGTGTTGTGTTGAAGTTTGAGGGGTTTGGATGTAGTGTGTCTGTGATGAATTGGGTGGAATTGAGATCAAGTTTATATCGTGTACTGTTATAAATTTTTCTTGTTAATTCCAGGATTTGAAGACTTTTACATAGCAAACTTTAGGGGAGGTTCTGCCAAAATTTAAAAAATAATAATCTCAATTGTTATTAATAACATGATATTTTAAAATAATAACTTAAATTTTATATTAAAAGGATTGTAACTTAGATCATGTAAAAAACTTATGTTTAATTAGTTTAGTGAGTTCATACATTTATTTATGTTTATTAATGTTTAGCTTAGTTAAATATTTATTTATGCTTAAAACAATTTATTTTGTTTAGTTAACTCATTGCCCCCATTAAGCAACCTGACCTTTAATAACCTAAAGCAAAAGATTAGACAATATTGCTAAGTCATTCATCATAGAGGATTTGCATTTATCGTATTTATTTTACGATTTCTGTCGTAGATTGATGGCGTAAGGTACATAATCTCTTTCACTCATCATTCATTAGAAAGCACACATTAGTTAGTAGGACTTGCATTGGAACAAGAGTGAGGTAAGTGTTTCTTTGGTGTGTTGTTTGTTAGATTAAGGTATGAAAAACACTTAGGGGGTAGTCACCTATAGGAGATGAGGTGGGGGATTTCATCACCCTTTCCTTGGCCCAAAAACCACTTAATAAAAGAGCCTTAATAAAATCAATTAGACGTTGGCCCCTAGGATTTCCGGACGCATCAAGGAGAGGAAACCGTTTAAGATTGTTATGGCCTGAACGTCGTTGCCCATCTAGTCTCCCTGAGATTTTAGGAACCTCCGGGTTCTTGATTTCCTACAGATTAGTGGTCCTCGATGTTTAAGACCGTTTCGGCCTGAACGTCATTGCCCATCTAGTTTCCCTTAGATATTAGGGACCTCTGGGTTCTTGATTTTCTACAGACTAGTGGTCCTCGGTGGGACCTCGAAGTTAGGTATCGTCTATTACTAAGGACTTATAGTGGACTTTAGGCTTGTTTTGGCCATGATTGCTTAGTTAGGTTTCTAACCTTCCTTATTCCCACGCTAGATTAAGGACTTCATTTCCTCTCCTCTGACTCATCCTTTTCTCATTTTAATGTGTCTGAATCTTCTCATCTACGAACACATTCTTTTAAATGGATTGAGAGTGGATTGTTTCAAACAGATTGAGTGATGAGTATGAGAACAGAGTGAATATGTTCTTAGAGGTTGCCAAAAAACATTCAAAAAAAATGAAAGACAGTGACATGGCGTATTGTCCGTGCAATAAGTGTCATAATATGTCAGTGCTAACTTTTCGGAAAATGATAGATCATTTGTTTGAGAAAGGTTTCGACCCAAATTACAGACGGTTGATATGGCTTGGCGAAAATGAATCATTTAGTCGTTCCAAGAATGACGGAGACAACGTTAGTGTGGAAGATCACTTAGAGGAAATGGTTTAGGATACGGCTGAAAAGTTTTCGTCCAACCCTGATTTACTTGGTAGTTTGTTGAGTAACAATGAGAAGTCGTCGTATAAGAGTTGTACCAAATTCACTAGTTTTTTAGCGGTTTTGAAGTTGTACAATTTAAAAGTTGGAAATCGTTGGTCCGATGTCAGTTTCACATCAATGTTGAAGTTATTGAAAGAGATGCTTCCAGATAATAATGAATTTCCAGATAGAACTTATGATGCTAAGAAAGTGTTGTGTCCTATGGGAATGGAATATAGGAAGGTACATCCATGCCCGAACGATTGTATATTGTATAGGGGTGTGTTTGAAAACTTACATTTCTGTCCCAGGTGTAATGTTTCACCATACAAAATGAAATGTAGTGGTCTGAACCACAATGAAGAGGCTGATGAGATGAAAATCAAAGGACCTCCTGCTAAGATTTTGTGGTATCTTCCGATAATACCAAGGTTTAAACATTTGTTTGCGGGTAAGGAGGATTCCAAGAACATGATATGGCATGCTGATCGTGAGAAACCAAATCATCAGTTGCTACGTCATCCTGCAGATTCACCTCAGTGGAAAAAAATAGATTTCAACTTTCCTGTGTTTGGTGAAGAATCCAGGAATGTATGACTTGGACTCTGTACGGACGGAATGAATCTTTTCGGTAGTTTGAGTAGCATTCACAGCTCTTGGCCTGTTCTGCTTGTAATTTACAATCTGTCCCCGTGGTTCTGCATGAAACGCAAATATATTATGTTGTCCTTAATGATTTCTGGTCTGAAACAACCTGGAAACAACATCGATGTGTATTTAAGACCTTTAATTGATGAGCTAAAGAGATTGTGGGATGACGGAGAGGCAATTTTTGATTCTTATCAGGAGTCGTTCATAATGCGGGCAATGATATTTTGCACGATTAATGACTTTCCAGCTTATGGTAATCTATCTGGATATTCTGTCAAAGGTCATAAAGCTTGTCCAATTTGCGAAGAAAATACATGCTCTTTGCAACTAGTTAATGGTTCTAAGATAGACTATCTTGGTCATCAGAGATTTTTATCGAACTCCCACGCCTATCGTAGGTTGAAGAAGGAATTTAACGGAAAATAGGAGTTTCAAAATTTGCCAGTTGAAATCAGCATCGAAAATGTGTACGAACGTGTAATGAACGTTGAATGTGAATTTGGAAAATCGTAGAAACGAGCAAACGACAAAAGCAGTTGGAAAAAAAAGATCCATATTTTTGATCTCTCTTACCGGAAAACTTTAGAAGTTAGACATTGTATTGATGTGATGTACGTAGAGAAAAACGTTTGTGATAGTCTTGTTGGCACTCTGTTGAACATACCTGGTAAAACTAAAGATGGATATAATGCAAGACTTGATCTTGTTGATCTTGGTATACGAGCAATGTTGGCACCAGAGAAGAAAGGAGACCAGAATTACTTACCTCCAGCTAGTTATACATTGTCTAGAAAGGAGAAAAGAATTCTCTGTCAGTGTTTGCACGATGTAAGGGTTCCACAAGGTTATTCTTCAAATATCAGTAGTCTTGTTGTTATGAAGGATTTGAAACTTGTGGGGATGAAGTCTCACGATTGTCACACTTTAATACAGGAGTTGTTACCTGTAGCACTAAGATCCATATTACCGAAAGATGTTAGACATGCAATAATAAAGTTGTGTTCCTTTCTCAATAAGATTTGCAGTAAAGTGGTTGATCCCGTGCAGTTAGATAATTTGCAGAATGAAATTGTGGTGACATTATGTCAGTTGGAGATGTTCTTTCCCCCTACTCTTTTCGACATTATGATTCATCTAGTTATTCATTTTGTTAGAGAAGTTAAATTGTGTGGACCAGTTTTTTTAAGGTGGATGTATCCTTTCGAGCGTTATATGAAAGTGTTGAAAGGTTATTGTAAAAACCGTCAAAGACAAGATGATAGTATTGTTGAAGGATACATAGCTGAGGAGGTTATCGAGTTTTGCACTAGATACCTAGCAAACACCAAAACTATTGAACTTACGAAGAATCGTCATGATAAACGTGCCGATGGTAAAGGGACACGTGGGATGAAAATGTTAAATCCAAATGGTGAGGACTTAATGACAACATATTTTTATGTGTTGTGCAATTCTAATCAAGTTCAACCTTACCTAAATGAACACATGAAGTTTCTAAAGGAAAGAAATCCTTTGTGGAGTGATCAACAAGTAATAAATAGTCACAATAAAAAATTCATCTCTTGGTTCAAAAATGTGGCTTACAAGCATGACGTTTCTGAGACAATACAATGGTTAGCCTACGATCCACATTCTGTTGTTATAAGTTACGGTGGTTATGATATCAATGGATATTCTTTCTACACAGTCTGTGAAGATGCGAAAAGTGTTGTTCAGAATAGTGGTGTCACCTTAATAGCAGAGTCTTTGCGTTGTCTAGTTCTAAAGATAAGTCTTGCATACGTCGACATGTCCTATTACGGTGTAATTGAAGACATATGGGAGCTAGACTTGTTAAATTCAAAGTACCTGTATTTTGATGCAAGTGGGCTGATAATAAAAGTGGAGTTCGAGTGGATGACTATGGGTTCACTTTAATTGATTTTTCAAAAAAAGGGTATAAAGGAGAACCATTTATTCTCACTTCCCAAGCGAAACAAGTCTTCTATGTGGATAATCCATGTGATAAGAAATGGGCAGTCATTCTAAAAGGGAAGAAAAAAATTGTATCAAATGATAGTCTGATCGAGTATGAAGACACACCACCTTTCTTTAAGCAAGCACCTGAGTTGAACTCAGTAGACGAAGAAATAAATGTTGAGACTTGTATGTTTAGAGATGACCACGGTGAAGGTATATGGATTGAAAATCCATTAAGGAAAAAAATAGTAAAGGTGCAAATTTTCTGTGGTAACACATTGTAATAACCATTTAATGTCTTGACCTTTTATTTTTTAATGCCTTGAGTTTATCTTTTATAGTATCATGGCTCCGAAAAAAAACCCACTCCCTCATGAAAGAATTCGTGGGGAGAAGAAATAAAGACGGTAGAGTTCCAATCCGGTTTGATGACCGTCTTGAGCTGATAGGCACGCTGTCTGATAATTGGAAAAGTTATCTTGGTAGCTTAACGAGGCCCAAAGTTGACATTTTTTTGTCGAGTTGGGCCGATGTAGATGAGAAGTTTAAGGACACAATATGGGATAACGTGCAGGTAATGATTCCATTATAGATTTCTATAGTTTTAGTCGAACTTTTGAGATATATAAAGTTAACGTGTTGTAGGAATCTTTTGAGTTCCAATCCGCTGACAAGTTGAAGAAAAAGTGGATGACATACATGTCGATTCGTTGGAGGATTTCAAAACAAATTTAACGAACAAGTACCTATTCGGAGACTACCAGGATAGAAATCCATCTGATGTCTATAACTTTATCGCTCCGAATCAATGGGAGCAATTCAGAAAATCCAGAGATAGCCCGGAGTTTGAGGTAACAAAGTGTAATTTATAATATAAACTTATTAAGTTATTGTTTTAAATGACAATCTAATAAACTTGGTTTTACGCCATCCGAGCCAAAAACCAAAAGATTAGATCTTCTAACAAGTATATATATCGTATGTCTCGAGCGGGGTACGAAAAGTTAGTAGCACAAATGATGGCTGAAAAAATTGCTCTGAAGAAACAAGAGGCAATTGACTCCGGTATGAGTGAGGAGCAAGCAAGAGGTGGGAGGGGGAGAAGTGAAGGTTGCAGTGGGGAGTTGCTTAGATGCTGGTGCTTTGGTACCATTTCCGGAAGAAGAGATTGTTACTCTCGGCGATGCTATCGGTGGGTTCATGAGGTGACCTAGTTATTTAGTAGAGCTAAATGACAAACATGAGGTATACTTTAATTTCGAAAGACTTTAAATTTCAAATTTGTTAACAATTGTATTTTTAACGGTTGTATATATATCTGTAAGGTGTCAAGCCCCCGGAACAAAGGGTCAAACAACCAATCTCCGATCAACATTAATTTGCTTCCAAGTAGGTGCAAAATGTTGTATCAATGTATGGTAGGTAGGGAAGCACAATCCTTAAGTAGTTGTGAGTTGGAGGAGAGGGATTAAGGGTTGCCTCTGCCTTTGTACATCACAAAAGAGGTATCATGCAGTTCTTGGTGATGGATTCATTGTGTATCATGATTATCGACGTGCAAGTGAAGTAAGTGTTTTCTTTGGTATACAATGAAATGTATTGAATAATTTTATCGAAACTGTAATAAAGTATATTTTTTATACTTGTAGACATCTTTATGGCGCCAGAAGGCCAGTCTTTCCCGACGATCAAGTATTTGGATTTATCAGACCATTTACATATATATACGGGAATGATGATAAATCGGGTCAGCTTGGGACTCTCATGAAAGAAGAAGACAAAAGTTATTATTTGCTCCCTTATCATGAGAGGTAAACTTTGTAATTCAAAGTGGAATTTTATTTTGTAATAAGCTTCTCATTATATATAACAGGGCTCATTGGATGCTTGTCAATGTATGCCCCACGAATAATTCGGCATATTGGTTTGATCCGTTGAGGTCGAATAAACCAAGGGACTCAATAAAGAAACTTCTAAATTTGTAAGTTCGTTTTAGTTATCATATTTGTAATTCGTGGATTTTTATTAGTATTATTGAATGAATGTTTAACTTGTGATACTCAGGGAAATTAAGGTTTACAGAGCTTTAGGTGGCGGAGAACAACCACAAAAGCAGGAATAACATGACATGGAATGAGAGTACGTTCTCTCCCATTTTTGTTAATTAAGTTAGGAACATATATTTAGTGAATTTCTATGTTTGTAGTACCGGAAGCATGTTGGAAATACGGAATGTGGTTACTACGTGATGAGATACATGGAGGAAATCCTCGAATTGGCAACTCAAGACGTATGCCTATCCAAGGTAATATAGATCGTTATTCACTTGTATAGTTGTAGTTTCAATATTTAGATATTAAATTTTTTACTTGTATTTTGATAGGTCTTCCCAAAAAGTAGTGATCCCTTCTCGCAATAGGAGCTCGAGGAAACTCGCGACCAGTGGACTCGCTATTTTATCAAAAACATGTTGATGAACTAAGAGGTTCTCCTTTCACTAGCATTTTTTTGTAATTTAGTTAACGAGTTCACTTTTATTACAAACATACAATTTATGCCTTAATATAATCACCTCAATTTTAAAATGAATGCCAATTGTTTATGTATGAATTAATTCCAAGTGTGTTGAATGATTGTGTATGCTTGTATGTTTGTGTTTGTGCATGTATTCTTGTATGTTTGTGTTTTGTGTTTGTGTTTGCTTGTATGTTTGTGGTTGTGTTTGTGCTTGTATGCTTGTATGTACATGTGGATGAAAGTGTGTAAGTATTTGTCAACGAATTTGGTGCAGGTTGTATGTACACGAATTACAAATACGATGACTATACAAGTGTGCAGGATGCTTTTTTTTGTCCAGATTTAAGAATAGACGTCGGATTTTAGTATTAGCCGACGTCTATTCCTCTGAAGAAAGGAATAGACGTCGGCTGTATGTATCTGACGATGTCTATTCTTAAGAATAGACGTCATCTGTTATTTCACTGACGTCTATACCTAAAGCATAGACGTCGGCTGCTACAGACAGCCGACGTCTATTCTTTAGGTATAGACGTCGGATTTAGCACGTCCGACGTCTATGTATAGATGACGTACACATAGACGTCGGATCTGGGAATGCTGATATCTGACGTATATATCGTCGTACATCCGACGTATATTCCCTTTTCTGTAGTAGTGTATAACCAACAAAAAACAAAAAGAAAAACTCATATCAAATATTTTGGAAAACACAAAAAGCAAACTAACCCCATTGTGTCACCTTCTTTACCCATTCCAGATAGAGAGTGAGAAAATTTCTGATTCAAGAGTATCTGAAGAAGCACACATGTTGTCCCAGAAAATCGAGTACTCCAAGAACGCGATAGTGGCGGTGACAATGATGAGAGGAGGTTGGCCATGTTCGTGTTTGGAAGCCGACGAAGGAAGTGGTCGGTGATTGACATCATTTCATGCTCATATTTGTATCTTATATCCATTATCTTACACCTAAGCAATGCTACGTGACGAGTTTTATGCTTAGTTTTCAGGAATAAAGAGGTTTGAAGAGAAGAGCCATGAAAGGACCCAAAAGCTGGGAAAAAGGACTGAATGGTGAGATCTAGGGACCAAGATGCAAGGGAGAAGGACCTGAATGTAAGACAGAAGGACCTAAGAGCAAAACAGAATACTCCACACCATCATGGGGAGTATTTTACCAATTCTATTCGGGTCGGAGCTCCAACAAGTCGAGTAACCGCATCAAAGACCAACAATACCAGAAAGCAAAGCCCACAACAAATTCCAACACGATCCGACAATTTTGGACCGCCAATTGGTGGTCTTGGACCGCTAATTGGCGGTCCATATTGCTCAGGATCCGTCGAAATTTCTTCTGGACTTGTATTAATGTTCGTTTAGGCTATTTTTGGTATTGGTTTAGTCCCACATCGGGGGATTGTCCCCGATTAGCTTTTCCCATGCTTATAAATAGAACTCTTCACCTTCCATTGTAATTACCCATTGCTTGGTGGCATTCTCTCTACTAAGGAGTGAGCCTTGAAGCAATAACTCAAGGTGGAGAAGGATGCTACCTTCAATGTGAGTCATTGTTAATAAAAGTTTATTTGTTTCTTTTAATCTTGTTTTGTTATGTTGTTTGTTTTGTGTGGGTTGCTTTACTTTGTTTAATTTCTTGTTTAGTAATTTTAGTATCTTAGTTAAATGTTTTCTTTACTTAGTCTAATCAGTAGTGTAATGAGTAGTGAGTAGTTCCATCCCCATTTGGGGGGTGGAGAAATATGTGATATAATTATGTAGTGTATTAAGTGTGTGTTATTTTAATCCATTGAGCTTTATATGATTTCCATAACCATCTAATGGGTCTCCACTCTTATCTTTGATATGCTAATGCTCTTGAATGAAGCTTAGCTTATGCTTTGATTAGTGGACCTATTTTATGGGGAATGATAAAGTTAGGATATGGATGAAGTTAATATTGGAAACACAATTTGTAATGTATGTGCTCTTGTTGCCTTTACCTTAGCTAATGTCTTGTATGTTTTAATGATGTAGTGAAATCTTAATTCATGTAGAGGCATAGTAGGGTATAGTCTTTATACTTGAGTTCATGTAGCTTCATTCCAATTATTGTCTTGTATGTTTTAATGATGTAGTCTTATCTTAATTCATGTAGAGGCAAAGTTGGATGTAGTTTTATGATTTCATGCACTACATGTTGTGAGGAGCTTAATGAGCACACACACACTTCTTTATGTTCACATTATTTCTCTACCCCCTTTGGGGTTTAGTTTTTATTGCTTATCTTTCATTTCCATTAGCATTGTAGTGTAGTTTAGTGTAACCAACCTTTCTTCCCTTTCTTTACCTCTCACCTTCGCACAAACCAAGTGTCGACACACCTCCCAGTGGACGACCCGTATTTGCCACCGCTTCAACGCGGCCGTGCACTTGCGGTAGAAATATAAAATGAGATCAATCAAGTTTTTGGCGCCGTTGCCGGGGAGGTGCTCTGTCCAGACGTTGGTTTGGACGATTCGAGGGGTTTTTAATTTTTTGTTTTCAGTTTTTCTTAGTGGCAGGGAACCTGAGGATCAAGGGGAAGCGACTGGAGTAATTGGAGAGCAAAAGACCCCAAAGTGACCGCCAATCAGCGGTCTGGGACCGCCAATTGGCGGCCTGGTGAGCGTCAATTGCTCTCAAATTTGTTCCAGTTGTTATGTTGTTCACTTTAGTTATCTGGGAGCCCAATTTTGCATGTTGTGATCTTTAGTTTGCTCCCAGATTTAATTTCAATCCCCTTTAATCAACTTGGACCATAAAACTCAAAGCAAAAGATTAGACTTCTTGCCATCTAGGTCATGCATCATATGTAGACCTTGCATGCATCTTTCTTTTCTTTGCTTTACATTTTGTCGTTGATTGCTGGAGCGAGGTACGCATTCCTTATCACTCATTCACGCATTAGGACATTCATTAGTGAGTAAGGTTTGCATCGAAACAAGAGTGAGGTGAGTGCTTGTTTGGTGAGTTGCTTGCTAGCCTAAGATTTCAAAACATCTTTAAGGGGCATCACCTATAGACTTCAAAGATAAGGTGGGGGATTTCATCACCCCTCCCTTAGCCCCAAAAAGCACACTCAAGTAAAGCCTTAACTAAAAGCAAGTAGACATTGGCCCTAGGAATTCGGACGCACTAGGAGAGTAATCTAGTTGAGACCGCCATGACCTGATCGGCGTTGCCTACCTTGTCGATAGTAGGAGGTACTGGATCTCCGGATCTGGTATCACTTGCTGGGCATTGTGGTCCTCGTTGTAGGGAGGTGAGGCGTGTCGAGGCTAGTGACCTCGAAGTTAGGCGTCGTCTAGCCTAAGGACCCATTGCCTTACATTGTTTGAGCCATGCATGCTAGTTAGGCTTCTACCTTCACCCTGTACCCTCGCTAGCTCTAGGGATTCTTCCCTTCTCCTCTGAGTCATCTTCTTCTCACCTTCTTCTACGTTATAGTCTCCTCCCCTTTACACTCTCTGTTAGCGTTTTAGGGTCGAGTCGAGCACTTTTTGCGAGCTTAGCCTCGTGGTGGTGAGAGTGATCGACTCGAGAGTTTTTCTTGAGATGGATGGTTACATGGGCGACCATCCATATCATTGTTGGGACCAGGACGATTCTCCCTAGTACTCTGGACCCATGCAACCTGGGGTGGCTCAGACTAACACCCCGTATGGTTGGGATGATCGCAATTTTGTGACTGAGCAGTCTTCATATTGGGGTAACATGAGAGAGGCACCGACTGCTAGACCACAATCTAGTTATGCCGAATCATATGCTGGTCAACAAACTGAGACATTACAACAAACTTTGGCCTCTTTCATGCGTATGGCAGACGACATGAGTGCCCCGGTGGCTCCAGTAGCCGTACCGTGCGACTTTTGTGGGTTGAGTGGCCATGTTATCGGGGAATGTCCTTATGTTCCCCCTGAGCCTGAGTATGAGCACACATTTTCCCAAAATGCTCATTATGACCATTACGCATCCGCGTACAACCCGAGAGTGATGGATTCATGGGGAGACAAATCTTATCCAAATTCTTATACCTCATTTTCACCCCCGTATCCTCCTCCCGAATACCCAGAATTCTACCAACACCCCACTTCAAATCATTGGACTCATTCTCAGCCCATCAACACCCAACCCCAAAATTTCCCAAGCTCTGACTTGGACCTCACTGTTGACCCCAAATTTGATTCCTTAAAACAAACCCTCCAAACATTCATGGAAACCACTCAAACTTTATTGAAGTCCAACTTGAATTCCTTGCAAAATATGGAATTGCAAGTGAGTCAAATGACACAACCATTCCATGAACGCGAGGAGGGTCACCTTTCTTGTCAACATGAGGATTCATCTTTTGATATCGAACCACCACCACATCCACAAATTCAAAGCACAACCTTTCAAAGTCAAACTCCTAGTCAACCTGAGGGACTTGGGGTTTCAATTCACGATCACTTAGTGGAGGATTCGATTCAAATTGAGAATAACTTGGACCAGTTCTATTATGAGTCGGCACAGGATTGTGCCTTACCTTTTTGTCCCATGGCCCTTGAGCCACATGATCTTATTGTTGTACCTCCTAAGGACTCACCTCTGGTGGAGCAAGAGCTCCCTAGTACCCTCAACTTCAAACAACCTGATGAGAGTTTGCCTCTCACTATTGTTCCTGATCATCTTGGAAATGATGGAACATCAAACAACCACATTGCTCATGAGGGTATTAGGAGTTCCTTGGAGGATACCTTGGGTATGAGACCCACTTCCTGTTCTCCTGGTGAGTTGGACATGCATAACGAGGTGCTTGACCTCGTTCCGACCCACCAGCCTGTTGGTTGGAGAGTTTGGATTGATGATCATAACTTCAGTTCCGCAACGGGAGATATTTTTCTTCCGTTGCCCCTTATTTCCCAAACTCTTGAGAGGTTCAAGCTCTTTCAGTTTGATCCTTTGAATGAGACGCCTTTGCGTCCAATTCATGAACCTCTCGTTTCATCTGGTGCTCTTTGTGAAGGGGGCCCACGCATGCGTATTCTGGCCCCGCGTGGTATCATGTTCCCTTTCCAAGTGCATTGACCCACTCTTGAGGTTCCCATTTGATGTCTTTTGACAAATGAAGATGGGAACTTATGTTTGTACATAGTTATATAAAAAAAACAAAAAAAACAAAAAAAAAGAAAAAAAAGAAAAAAAAGTACAATAAAAGACTCCTTCAGTGAGCATTGATTGTTGTGAGCCCCAACCCTTGTGTATTTGGGCTCCATTTCTTTCACGTATTTGTATCCCTTCTTTAGCATCTCACAGGTTTTGAGGGAATTCGGGTTATGTCCATCAACATGACCTTGCACTTCCCTTTGTACTTCATGTTGGTGAGATCTCTCCTTTTTATGCATCAATCCATGTAGTATCTTGCTTGCATTCATTGAGGACAATGCATGAAGTAGGTGTGGGGGGGTGTTTTACGTGTGTACATAGTCGAGTCTTTTTCCTTTGATTTTGTTTTCTTTTGTTTGCATTGTTAGGGTCATGATAGTGTGCTGCATTTAATATCGATATATCTGCTTGCCATGATCCTTGGGTGACTTGTCTTCTTTTGCTTGCCTAGTGCTTCAAAATTTTCACATTTCTTTCAAAATCTTCATGTGTTTTCGAAAGAAAATGTTTTGTGGGTTTTGCGTGTGTTTAGCATGTGCAAAACCGTTGAGAGGCAAAGTAAAAAGAAAGCTCCCAAAATTGTCTTGAACTTGATGCATTAGGATATCTAGTACGTGGCTTTAGGATTTATCGAGTCGTTAGGATGCACCCCAGTTTTCCCTTGGGGGTGAGTAATCATAGGGTTTCAGTGCTCAAACATTTAATGAAGTCCACCCTGAACCTAGTGAGTCAATAATTCGTGTCTGTTAACTTAAGGAAGTTTGTTGTAGTCAAGGACCCTCTAAATCCTGTTGTGAGACATTAGTGTAGGGGTTTTGGTTCATGTGTAGATAAGAAATAAGTGAGTAGGTGTTCTCTCTTCTCGCACGGCTCCTATCACTCGGGAAAGTAGGTCTGAGGGGACTTTGTGCCTGGTACTTTCGAGTCATCTGACTTGGGATGCGCCGACTGAACTCCCGTTACACGGGTGGTAGGGATTGCCCTATGTGGAGATGTGGGGAAAGGTGTATGTGATAGTGTAAGTCCTCATGGGCAATGATGCACGGAACCTGACCCTGGGAGAATGAAGCTCCAACTAATAAAAAGTAAAAGAAGAAAAAATGTGAAAAGAAACAAAAAGAAAAAAAACATGATAATGCAAATAAGAACCTTAATGGACTTTACACTTTGTAGCACTTGAGGATGTTGAGGTTGTCCATGTCTTTCACATAATTCCTTATTTAACTTGCACGAATGGTTCATTAGGGTAGAGGTGTGGACTGATCACCTATATAGAGTCGGCCCGTAGCATTACCGCGTCCATTGATCGACAAAATATTTCCAACGAGTCGAGGTCTAGATTGAATAATGCATCTTGTTCGCATTTTGTGGGTATATCCGCTGAAAACCCTCAGGAGACAACACTCCTCCTCCTTGGCAACAAAGAGGTTTAACGGCTTGTTGCACGTGCTAAGTGCAACCGTGATTCCTACGAAAGTGAGTTAGGATTTCTTGTTTCTCGTTTGTTTTTCTCTTTCTTTGTTTTGCTCGAGACTAGCAAAAACTTAGGTGTGGGGGTATTTGATTGACATCATTTCATGCTCATATTTGTATCTTATATCCATTATCTTACACCTAAGCAATGCTACGTGACGAGTTTTATGCTTAGTTTTCAGGAATAAAGAGGTTTGAAGAGAAGAGCCATGAAAGGACCCAAAAGCTGGGAAAAAGGACTGAATGGTGAGATCTAGGGACCAAGATGCAAGGGAGAAGGACCTGAATGTAAGACAGAAGGACCTAAGAGCAAAACAGAATACTCCACACCATCATGGGGAGTATTTTACCAATTCTATTCGGGTCGGAGCTCCAACAAGTCGAGTAACCGCATCAAAGACCAACAATACCAGAAAGCAAAGCCCACAACAAATTCCAACACGATCCGACAATTTTGGACCGCCAATTGGCGGTCCATATTGCTCAGGATCCGTCGAAATTTCTTCTGGACTTGTATTAATGTTCGTTTAGGCTATTTTTGGTATTGGTTTAGTCCCACATCGGGGGATTGTCCCCGATTAGCTTTTCCCATGCTTATAAATAGAACTCTTCACCTTCCATTGTAATTACCCATTGCTTGGTGGCATTCTCTCTACTAAGGAGTGAGCCTTGAAGCAATAACTCAAGGTGGAGAAGGATGCTACCTTCAATGTGAGTCATTGTTAATAAAAGTTTATTTGTTTCTTTTAATCTTGTTTTGTTATGTTGTTTGTTTTGTGTGGGTTGCTTTACTTTGTTTAATTTCTTGTTTAGTAATTTTAGTATCTTAGTTAAATGTTTTCTTTACTTAGTCTAATCAGTAGTGTAATGAGTAGTGAGTAGTTCCATCCCCATTTGGGTGGTGGAGAAATATGTGATATAATTATGTAGTGTATTAAGTGTGTGTTATTTTTATCCATTGAGCTTTATATGATTTCCATAACCATCTAATGGGTCTCCACTCTTATCTTTGATATGCTAATGCTCTTGAATGAAGCTTAGCTTATGCTTTGATTAGTGGACCTATTTTATGGGGAATGATAAGGTTAGGATATGGATGAAGTTAATATTGGAAACACAATTTGTAATGTATGTGCTCTTGTTGCCTTTACCTTAGCTAATGTCTTGTATGTTTTAATGATGTAGTGAAATCTTAATTCATGTAGAGGCATAGTAGGGTATAGTCTTTATACTTGAGTTCATGTAGCTTCATTCCAATTATTGTCTTGTATGTTTTAATGATGTAGTCTTATCTTAATTCATGTAGAGGCAAAGTTGGATGTAGTTTTATGATTTCATGCACTACATGTTGTGAGGAGCTTAATGAGCACACACACACTTCTTTATGTTCACATTATTTCTCTACCCCCTTTGGGGTTTAGTTTTTATTGCTTATCTTTCATTTCCATTAGCATTGTAGTGTAGTTTAGTGTAACCAACCTTTCTTCCCTTTCTTTACCTCTCACCTTCGCACAAACCAAGTGTCGACACACCTCCCAGTGGACGACCCATATTTGCCACCGCTTCAACGCGGCCGTGCACTTGCGGTAGAAATATAAAACGAGATCAATCAGTCGGCGAGGAGATGTGGATAGTAATGGGAGGACACCGGCGAGGAGAGGTGGCGAGTTTGGTAGAAGTTATCGGGTTTGGGTAATGGGTTATTGGGTTTGGGTAATGGATTTGGTAGAGGTGTGAGATAGGAAGGTTGTTTTTCTGGTTTGAGAACTTTTTTTATTGGTTTTTGGATTCTTGCTAGATAATTTTCATACATATATGTATTATATATTATATATATTATGTCTATGCAAATATGATATATGATTTATATATATTATGTATTACATATACATATTATACATATGCAAATATGATATGTGATGTATCTGAATTTACTAGGCAGAAAGGGTATATTTGATATCAACATACTTAATGATAGATTTAGCTAATCATCAAAATTACTTATTTAACAACCAAAAATTTAACAATATATATTTATAATTTCATAATTCTTACTTCATATGGAGGAGGGAATCGATTAGTCGCATATAGAGTTAATAAATCCTTCCACCATAATCATTTCTACAATTTAAGCATGTTTGGGGCTTATTATCCCCATACCAAACACACTAATAGTAAAAACAATTATTTTATTGCTTGCATGCCAGTTATAACACTTATTTTCCCAAAATGTCATCCAAAAATTACAATTTTCTCGGATGCCACTGGGCAAAACTTGATCTTTGCTTACATGTCATTATTAGTTATGTTTGTGGCACTCTGTTAGGCCACCCACTACCCTCCCACATTTCTTCCCCCCAAATCACATTTTCTATCTCCGTCACGTCATCACGCCCATTAATACACCATTTTATCCACCCAACACCAAAAACCCTCCACTACCCTCCCCCATTTTTCAACAATCTCTTTCCTCCACGTCATTTCTCTTTAACTTTTTTATTCTTTCACAATAATCCACAAACTACGTAATAAATAATTACTGCAATTACTTAATCCAATTAAATAACAAGTATTATGATTAAAACTACAAAAATATTATTGATAATTACTAATTGATTTCGTGTCGTTTTCGTGTTTACTTGTACGAACATGAAAATACCCGAAATGATAATATTATACGAGCAAAAACATGTATGGATTAGTTGTAGTAGCTGAGTGGTGAGAGGAAACAGAGAAGCAAACCACTAAGGAAACCAAGAATTAATGTTTGTTTTATGGTTTTGTCCAACATATTCTCTTTTCAATTAACTATAAAATGTGCAAACTTTTAGTCCCATATTGACAAATGCAACAAACACCTCCTATGTGATGGTTATAGAAGGATTTGCAACCTATGTTTATAAGTCAAACCCTTTGAATGAGACTTCATGTGGCTGAAGTTCCTGGGTTAAATGAATTTAAAATAAAAATAATAATTGAAAAAAAATTGTAATTAAGTATAACTTAATGGTTTGTTTAAGTTCTTTTGTTTGATGGACTGCTACAAATGTTATTAAGTATAACTTAATGGCTTGTTAGTAGTTAAACTAGTTTGGGTCGTATAAACCAACGTAACCCTCTTATTCTTATTCTCTCTCTGTCTCCCCCGTTATTTTCACCAAAAGCCCCAGAATTTAGAGTTAGAAACCCCTTCTTCCCCAAAACCCCAAATTTCTACGATTTTTGAATCCCTCTCCCTCTGCCTAGAAATTCCTCCCTGGTATGGTTTGCAGCCCTTCTCCCAAATTCCCCCCTACGTAAGGTTTGGAAGCCCTTTACCATATACCATTCCTCTCCTCCTTCCGGAGTATTATTGTCAGGTCAACGACATGCGGCCCCGTCATTGATGCGCTTCCTGTCATCCTACGTATGATTTCTACTCCCATGTTTAAATTTGGTGCAACACATTCCAATATAGTTGATGGAGGCTCAAAACGTATTTTTCAGTGACCCTCCAAAAATCCACTCTCTTCGTGCATTCACAGGGAAGAAATGGTTGAAACGAAATGGTTGGAACTCCAGTCCATCACAAGCGTCATTAATTAAGGCTCCAACGAGTCATTGACCTACTTCTATAGAGTTTCAATCTCACAAAGAAACGACTACCTTAAATTTTACATATCGAAATATGAAGTTGGAGGTTTATGTATACTCAGATAATGAAGGAATGTCATTTGAAGTCCCAGACAATGTTGGTGGTGTATCGTTTACAACAGACAGCGAGCCAATAATCCCCGTCTTTCTTGCAGTTTTACAAGTAGTGGAACAAAGAGAAAGGTCAACGGTGGTGTATCTTTGATGAAAACATACATCTTAATCGTTCTGTTTTGAAGGTGGAGTATGAGCAAAACATACCCAAGGATAAGTTTGTAGAAGATTTGTCAGTCACAATGCAACGGAAAGAAGATTGATAAGACACATGTCGGCCCATTTTAAAGCACCTCATTTTAATTGGTGAAGGTAAGGCTTTAATGGCTCTACGTACAAAAACTTTCATTTGTATCTAATAAGGCAGACTCTTAATTTTGTCTGTTGCTTGTTTAAGGAATGATGTAAGTAGATGCCTCTTTTTATGAACGGATGTTTGAATCAAGTGAAGATGTAATTTAATTATGAGTTCTTATGTGCACCCAGTGGCACATCCTCCTCTAAGCCATGTTGAGGAGGAAATGTTTTTTGTTTAAGAAATAGCATTGCAAAATTGTGTCACATATAGAGAAAAATTACATAAATGACCTCAATATGTATTAATCTCACTAATTTTTCTAATGTTTGAACTTTTATTACTAATTTATTACATCATTATTTCCATTCTAAGTATAGTATTTAATATCGAATTCTTATTTTATTGAATATGCATTGACAACCTATTTACTTCATATTTTATCGAAAATCATACTTAAAATCCTAATAATCATATTTATGTAAACATATTTTATTTCTTCAAAGGATGAGTTTAGTTTTTATCGAATAAATCATTTTTATAATCTAATTTAGAAGGAAAATTTGACTTTCTATGCTCAAAGTTCCCCAACCTCTAAGAAAAACCCCCCACTTTGACATCATCCTCTTAAAAATATGCCTATCTTTCCACTTCTCCCCATAATACCCCTGCCTAAATCGTTGGACAACTCCATTGGAAGCAACAACAATTCTCATACTTTCTCTCTCAGTCTTTCTCTCTTTCAAGAGCAGCCGGTTGGAATTTTCCATCCGAGACTGAAGACCACCACCACCACACATTGCCCGTTGAGACCGTCCCCCACTCATTCTGTCAGACCCCCACTTTGCAAAAGTTGTTTGTTCTTGTCTAAGATAACGGGCATCCAAGAGAATGGGTAAGTGAAATTGAAAAATTGATGTGCGTGTTACTTTCTTGCATTTTCTTCCCATTTTCGAATTATCTTGAAGTATTATGTTGTTTTGCGGAGTTTTTGTTGAATCTCCTGATTGCGGTTTAATTGTGCTTGATTTAGCTTGATATCGGTCAATGAATGAGAATTTAATGATGACGATGGTACACGATAGACTTTCCATTTTTATTGGACTTATAGTTCGATAGTGATCGATGTTGCTCAACGATACCCGATAGACAGTGCGGGTTGATAATTCTACTTTGATTGAACTCCATATGTGTTTGATTGAAACTTGAGAGAGCTCAATGTTCAAAGTTTGATAGAGTTCGATGATGCTCGACATTGCGCGGTTGGTAGTGTGGGTCGAATTGTTTGCTCATTAGTTTTACTTCGATTGAACGACAAATGTGTTCGATTGACACTCAATAGGTTATGATTATTATTCCAATTTCCATTGTTTTGACCATTTTCTCCTTCTGTCATCAGTTTCATCCGTTAACGTATTGGCGCGTACGATGAAAGAACCCATTGTTTACTGTCCATTTCCCAATCAAAGAAGTTGATGTCATATTTGCCCTTCCTATTTTTGTACGAATTACGAATCATAGTATTCTCCTTCCCAAAATCCTAATTCTACCTTAAATCCATATTTCTCGGCTAAATTCTAGAACATCACTCCAACCATCACTCACCTAATACACCGTAGTCTTAAGATCGATTTCCATCATGCAAGCTTTTTTTCGGTCTTTTTTGGTTTTATCTCTTGAGTTTGGAGAATTTGGTGAAATATTTTGGGTTAGCTTCTATTAGGTTTGGATCATCACCAATTTGGTCCACACAAGCTAGCTCGTTGCCACAAACGAGTTGGCTTATTGTTCCAAACAAGATGAGTCACACTCATTTTGTCCCAACATACTAGCGAGGTCAATCAAAGACCAGACAAGCTTGCTTGTTTGGTCCAAAGTCCAAACAAGCTGGGTCGTTGTTCTAAACAAGTTTGTTCAGGACACAAACTTGTCCCTTTGGTCCAAAAAAGCTGGCTTGTTTTGTCCAAATTCCAAACAAGCTGGGCCGTTCATCCAAACAAGTTGGTTCAGGATGCAAGTGCGTCCGACTCAGGCTGCCAATTTCCCGCTCAGGAGGAGTCTGCCAGCTCGGGACGTAAGTTGTTGGCTTTTGGCCTTAATCTATGTTTTGATGATTTAATCAACTTAATCTTAATCATAATCAAATGTAGTGTAGCACACATATTGCATAGCATATATATTGCTTTGTGCTAACATCTACATGTGATCAATACTCAAGGAAGAAAAGAATTCAAGTCAAGACATGTAATCAAGCTTTTGAAGACATATAATTTTATGTGTCTTTTGAGTCTTAGGAATCTATGTAATCTTGACCATACAAGAGTTAAAATCCATTGACATAGACAGTAGGTTCCTTATAGAAGTCACATAAAAAATCTCAGATCATTTGGACTTCAATAGGTCACCCAAACATAAACCGGAAATCACTAAACCTAAACCTAAACTGTCTGAGCAAAATCGGTCGACCGAATGAGTTCTCTGTTCGATCTATTGGATCAGTTAATCTGTTAGCCAATAGTGTTAAACCGATCGACTGTTTTGAACATTTTGTTCAACCGTCTACCCGTGTCATTTGACCATTAGACTTGTCGTATTATACCAACGGTCGTATTCACATTTTTATCTATACCCAAAAAATACATGTGACCACCAGTCGACTGTGGACCTAGTTTCGGTTGACCGAACTTAAACATCTCTTGAACTCCTAAGTGTCGTGAAGTTTCCGGTCGACCGTTCTCAAGTCTCTGGTCGACCGTTTGTCCCTGGACTTTCCTGGACAATAATTCTGGACTGCCTAAATGGTTGACCATCCCTCATTTTCTCCGACCGTTCAATTAAGATAACTTAATTTATAGCCTTGTTTGTTCGACTGACCCATGTTCGGTCGACCGTTTTGTTCCTAGACGTCTCTGGACTTTTCTGTACATTATTTCTGGACGTCTTCCGGTCGACCGTTTTACCCATTTCGGTTGACCAAACTTAACCCGAACAGTGACTTGTGCTTTTCTATTTTGTGGTTCTTGCACAACATTTTAGCACACTCATTCCTAACGGCTATAACATCTTAGGAGCTTATAAATAGAGGATTCAACACTTTGTTTAGACACCTCTTCCACACACAATTTGCCCATACCTTAGAGAGAAGTTTCCCAATCCCAAAAGCTCCTACACTACACTCAAAGCCTAAATTCCACACATTTGATCATATCCAAATCATACTCAAAGTGTGCTCGAGCTAAAGAGTGTTGTTCCACTCCACAATCATTTGTTCAAGAAGCAAGGGTCTTGGTGAAAGCCCAAGACAAAAGAGTATAGACTTCGGTGAGAGCCCGAAGTGTTCCTTCTCGGATTGTGAGAAGAGGAAACCAAGTTTGCGTGGTTGTTCGTGGAGCTTGCTTTGTAAAGGCATTGTCTCCCGGCCCGGAACGGGTAGCGGATAGTGAAGTCGTGAGTGGAGCACGTGGAGTCGAGTGAAGCTTGCAAGAGAGGAAGTAGGTGGGAGGTCAAACCTCTATAAAAATACCCGTGTCCATTGTGGTTTGCTTGTTTCTCTCTACCTTTGTTTAAATTGTTTCCGCTGCATCTTTGATTGTTTAGGTAGAGATTCAAGCTTAAAACTGATTAGAACTAGCGACCCATAACAAACCAACATAAGTATCCCACTCGTGATGCGAGTCTGTTCCGCTCGGGTTGAAACGACCTGAGTCATTGCAACTTAATTAACAATCTGCCTTATTTTGTAAAAAATAGTCTTTCTTGGGTCCTCCAAAAAATTAGTAAATTCTTCTTTTTATCTTTAAAATTATTGTTATAATAACTAATTATTCTTGTGTGATTTTAATGTAGGTCTTCAATTGAGTTTTTGATTATGTTTAGGTATAAAAATTAACTCCAACTCCACAAATTAAGGAGGAATACCACACATGCTGAATTTGTGGATTTTGTTCGATCAAATTGGCAATGCTTAGGTCCTAATCTACAGTTCTCTTATCAAGTGCCAGAAGTTGATGATAGTGCTGCTAGTCTTGTTACTGACGCCGATGTAAATCTACCTTTTTGTATTACTCTCAAGTCTTGGTTTGGCTCGCATTAAGATTGACGTGGTTGTGCCCATCGAAGTTGAGTTTCTTGACGTGGAGGGACACACAACCAACAATGTGCCAACTATGGAGGTGACTCCAGAAAAAAGCATGTTGCTAAAAAAGCTTTGTTGTTTGAAACACTCGTACGCTGCATTGTTAAATCAAGTCCAATGAGCACACCAATGGCAAAGATGAAGGGAATGTGTTCTAAAAGTTTTACTTTTAAATGCCAATTATTATGAATTGAATGAGAAATCATTTTGTTCCTTGTTTATGTTATTCGTCTTTTAGAAGTGTTAAGGAAGAGGCTCTTGGTCCTTAACCGTAGAGCTCTAAAAGATATTGGTTTACATAAAACAAAAGATATTCGCAATCATGGTAATTAACATGGGACATTAATTACCGAGTTAAGATTGTCGTGTTGGTCATAGATCATTGTAGCTCTACAAGTGAGTGACGACACGGGTATGCAAAAGAGGAAAATATTACTTCTGTATACTGAATAGACCTAATAAGTAAAATATTATAGAAATGTGTTTCTGTGTCATTAATATTTTACTGTGTCTTTAGGTCCTTTGATATGAGACTTATATCTAATCACTTAAGGAATACTTAATTAGATCAGTGTCTTGAACTATCGATCAGTGTAGTGTAAAGGCATCGGTTGGTTAAGTATAACTTTCGTTGGAGAAGATAGTTAGTCAAAAGATTATCATTGCCCCTCTTAATTGAGTGATGATATTAGTGGGCCCCTTGATAAAGCAAAGTTATAATGTGCACAATGTGATTTGAGTTAAGTCACATATTTATAACTAGCTTAAAGAGATCAAGAAATGAATACTAATACAAAGATGACACAATACTACTTTGTGTGTATTCTTAATATCATGAGGCAAGGGACGGACACAAGTGATGCACTCCATCACTAAGTGGATCGGGTTTTGGTTCGAGTGGAATTAAGACATCTAACTAATTGGGAACTATAATGTGTAGCTAGATACCGCTTATAGCTTGTGATATTAAGCCTTTAATATCACTGCCAACTTAGTTTAGATCCTCCCATAGGTCACACCACAAAACTGGGAAACAAGAAATGGGGATTTTGAGTTCATAAGGATGTGTCGGGTTTCATGTAGAAAATATGACACATGGGGTGAACAAGCAAAATCAAGATTATGTTGTGATTAATAACATAATTAGAATCTAAATTAAATTCATATGTGATGTAATATTATGGGGTGTAATGAGTTGACATTACATAGGATAATATGTTACATAAGTTGTGAATTTACTACTAATCCCGAAATGTCAAATTTTGTAGGGGTTAAACCAAAATTTGACCAGTCTGCAGTACTATGCAAAAGTCAACCGATGAATAGTACTGGTCAACCGATGAACAGTAACCGGTCGACCGATGAACAGTACACGGTCCATGATGAACAGTACCGGTCGACCGATGAACAGTAACGGTCGACCGGTCCAGACGGTTTTCTGCAGAATTAATTTAAGAATTAATTAGATCATGCATGGAATTGGTCCATAATTGATTTAATTCGTGGTTAATATTATTTATTAATAAATAATGGATGGTTAGATGGAATTTTGCATGAAATCATGGGCAAGAGGTTGCACATGAATAGGTAATTTGGAGAGAACCTATAAATAGAGGTTATCTCATTGCCTTCCTACATCTTAATTAATATTGCTTTTCATGCAAAATCTCTCTCCTTAATTCTCCACGAAAATTCCATAAATTCTTAAGTTTAGTTTAGTTCTTAAGAGATCATCTTCTCAAGGGAATTAAAGAGGGGTTAGTAATTGGATTCTAAACCCTATCGGAGATTGAGAGACTAGCTTCCCTCTCTCCGATCTTGTTTAGAGTTTGGTGAATACTCGGAGGCATCCGGCGCAGCGAGGAGCATCCCAATCGTCTCCGAATCTTCGAGAAGTTTTAGAGAACTTCTAGGTATGAATTTCGGAGCTCCTTTATGTTTGTTTTAATAGAGTTTCTGAAACTAGTTTGTTAAAACAAACCGATGCATGCAATAAATTCTAGAAAATTGAAAATTGATCCTTATTATACATAAAAATCCGAAAAATATATATGTATAATTAAACATGAAATCCTACAGTGGTATCAGAGCATAGGGTTCAATTTTCTCGTGATTTATGGCTGTAAACAAATCTAGTTTACCATCTAGGATTTAAACAATTCGTTTTACCGGTTTTTCGGTCTTTAAATGTTTGTTGAAATAATTCTTTATAATAATTCGTTTTAAATGTTTTGAATGTTTAAAACATGGCATATAATTATTAGAATTATGATTTAGACATAAGTCTAACTTGCAATAATTTCGTTTTAAGTACAAACGATTATTTTGTAAGAGAATCAACAAAACCGAAAAAACTGCGATTCATCTTTCCATTGGAAATTGGATGAACAGCGGTTCATAATTAATTTGTGAACTATGGATGTATGAAAAATGTTTTTAATGGATTTCAAAATATTTTTCAAAGAATTGTTGAGAATTCTAGATGATTGATAAATTAGATTCTGTAGTTTATAGCAATTGCGTGCATGGATGCTTGAGTTGCTTTGCAGGATTGTGAGTTTATATGTTCCAAATCAGACACTACAAATGTATGTAATTATTATTATACAGGGGCTTATGTATGTAAAAGCCATATTCTATATTTTCTATCTTTAGAATTGCATTTGCATGTGAGAGGTTTTTACATAGGACTTGCACTAGTCGGTTTTTATCGAATGTGAGGAGCATGTTTATTTTCTGTAAAATCTACATCTCCGGTGCAAGAGGAAGTCGCCGCTGTAGCGCATCGATCGAGGATCGAGGATCGGGGATCGAGGATCAAGGATCGAAGGGAACATATAAACTCACACGATGTGGATTGTGTGAATGTTTAATTTCTGTTTTATAATTTCTGCTATGCATGTGATGAATGGTGAATGTTAGGATGTGTATGAATATTAATATGCATGATAACCTAAAATTCTAAATCACATGTTAAATTGTCCAACAAAAATTAAGAATAAATTTCCTTCTTATTTCATCCACTAGCAGCCATTGATCGAGGGATATTCTGCTCGCCCTTAGCGAGAGATAGCTCCCTCTATCTTTGGGAATAGTGGGAGATATAAAGGTTGTCTGTTGTTGTGCCACAATTAAATATATGAGGTGTGTTTCACCCTAGTGAACCCCAAGTATGTTTAGTTGTGAATACAATAGATAAACGTATCTCGTATCAAATGAAAATAAGTTTTCTTAACATTACCTAGAGCCCTCGCTCGGTTTTGGGAAAAAGTTTTTCTTACGAGGATAGGTCATATTCCCTCATAATTAAAACGACAAGAGTCACAAGAGTTTGAAGATGCTAAATATTGCTAAAATTCAAAAAGGTTGTGATTAGAAAATGTTTTCTTACCTTGATATTGTAATGTATTCGATAGCCCTTAGCTAGTCTATATTACAATTAATAGGATCTTGGATTGTTGCATTTATGGGCAAGATTTTAATTTGCAATATTTACATCATATTCGATATATATATGTATGTATGTATTAAAACATAAAATTGGCATTAAAACCTGTATGATTTATTTTGTAGAAAAATGTCGAACATCCAACCTATCGTACGATCCATGATAGAAAAACACCCTTTAGCAAATGATGGCTCAAACTTCATTAGTTGGCAACTCAAACTCCACATCGTGTTAAGGTTTGAAAAACTGTCTCATATTTTGGATGGTGAAATCCCAAAATTAAATGAAAAGACAACCGATAAAGAGAAAGAGGCGATAGCCAAGTGGGAAGACCAAGAGAACCAAGTTCACGGTCTTATACTAGCATCCATGGGTGACTCGCTTCAAGAGAAATACTTGGATTCAAAACCCAAGAAGACCATGGAGGCTCTAACAAAGATGTTCATGGATAGTGCCCTAAAGGAGCGCTATAAGACCACCATCGCACTCACAAGGTGCCATATGGTGGAGGGAACATCGGTATCTATGCATTTTCTCACGATGCAAGGATACCTTGAGAAATTGTCGAAGCTCTCTTCTCCAATGCCAGTGGACATTGCCGAAGATCTAATTCTTGGCTCTCTAGCCCCGTCCTTTAAGGATTTTGTGATGCACTATCATGTGCGTGAAAAAGGGGTGAGTCTTGAGGAGCTTCACAACGCTCTCAAAACGGCTGAAGTTGATATGGGCAAGAGTAGGGACCATGAGGTCCTTGCTATCCATAAGAAGAGCAAAAAGATCAACAAAGGTAAAGGCAAATTTACCAAAGATACGTCAATCAAGAGCAAGGGAGTAGGAGGTGCTCATGAGAGTGCCTCAAGGGGGAAATCTTACAAATCTCCAACTCCCAACACGGAGTGCTTTCACTGCGGTGAAAAGGGACACATCCGACCGAATTGCCCCAAGTACAAGGAAGACCTTGAAAATGGGATGATTGAACGTAGGCGCCCGAGAAACGCCATAGGTGTGTTTGTTATTGAGATAAATTTAATCACCTCTATCCATGATTTGGTAATGGTTACCGGATCTTGTGCTCACATAATTTTGATGTGCAGCTATTGAAGGATAGGAAGGAACTCGTTGGGAACGAGATGATATTGAAGATTGGAAATAGTACAAGCATCGCTGCAATTGTACAAGATTCTATGGAACTTCAATAGTCTAGTGATTTAAATTTATGCTTTGTAGAATGTTTGTTATGTACCTTCGATTAGCAAGAACCATTCTGTATCAAGTTTTGGATATGGATAAATTTTAATAAATATTTTAATTCTTGCTTGTCTATATCGAAGAATGGAATTTTCTATGCAAATACATTCATATAGAATGATTTCTATTTGCTTGAAATAAATAATAAACAAACTCAAACAAACAATAACAAAAGAGAAACTAAGATAACTCACGTGAATGATACAATCTTGTAGCACTATCGGATTGGTCAAATAAATGACCAAGAGACCTTTCAAGAAGAAAGGAACGAAAACGAATAACTAATTGGATATGATACATTCTAATGTATGTGGTCCGATAAGTACAAGTGCAAGAGATGGTTTAAGGTACTTCATTTTGTTCACGGACAACTATAGTCATTATGACTGTATTTGTCTAAATGGGAAGCAAAAATGAAATCTTTGACAAGTTCAAGGAATTCGAGAATGGAGTAGCGAACCAACTCAACAAGAATATCGAGTCTCTATGAAAAGTCGTAGGGGTGAGTGCTTAGAATACCTAATTTGACTCATTCCTAAAGTAGGAATAGGATATTGCTCGACATGGTTCGATCAATAATAAGTCAATTTAAATTGCCGATTTACTTTTGGAATTATGCACTACAAATAAATGACAAACTCACTAAATAATGTTCCATCCAAATCCGTGGAGAAAATGATTTATGAGCTATGGAGTTGAAAGACACCTAAGCTCAACTTTCTCAAGATTTGGGGATTGTGAGGTCTACGTCGAGAAATTGATGTCGACCAAACTTCAACCAAAAACGGATTAAGTGCTTCTTTATAGGTTATCCTCATGTGACAAGAGGATACTACTTTTTCATATCACCTCCAATCGAAAGATTGTAGAGAGGGATATGGTGTTTCTAGAATTTCTGGAAAAGATAGAAAAGTAGTGGGAGTAGAGTTAAGCTTGAGGAAACTCAAGATACTCTACAAGATCATGATGTGAATATTGCATTCGAGATCATGAAGGCCCAGCCGAGATTCATTTGGTTAGTGGGAGCATGAGCGAGAGATCCTTACAAGAAATTGTGAGAGAATCTCAATCATCCTCACCTAGTGTGCGTTCGAGAGTCGAACATGAACCTATTCCTCAAGAAATTGTGGAAGAAGTTCGAGAGACACAAAAAGAACCAAAAGAACTAAGAAGGTCAATGAGGGAAAGGAAGAAACCCAATAAGTATGTGGGACTTCATGAGATCATGGTACTAGATACCAAAGATCCCTCGACCTTCCGAGAAGCAATAGAAAAGACTCCAAACTATGGCTCAAGGCCATAAAATCCGAAATAGAATCCATGTATGATAATCGAGTGTATAACTTGATTTGCCTTCCTCAAGAGAAAATGTCATTTATTATAAATGAACTTTTAGGAGGAAGATGGACATGGATAGTAACTTGACAACCTACAAAGCTAGGCTTGTAGCAAAAGGTCATACTCGAATTCAAGAAATTGACTTTGATGAAACTTTTGAGAAGTTGTCATGATAAAATCTATTCGGATTATGCTCACTATTACCGCATTTCACAATTGTGGGATATGGAAGATGGATATCAGAATGGCGTTCCTTAAACAGGAACTTGGAGGAGGATATGTACATGGTACAACCTCAAGGTTTTGATGATCCAAATAGTAGCGAGAGGAAATGCAAGTTTCGAGAATCCATTTCTGGATTGAAGCAAGCATAAAGGAGTTGGAACAAACGCTTTGACGAAGAGGTGAAGAAAATTCACTTCATTCAAAGTAAAGGAGTACCTTGTATATACAAGGAGATTAGTGGGAGCCATGTAGTACTTCTGATCTTATATGTCGATGACATATTGCTCATGAGCAATCATATACCTTAGCATTAGCAAACGAGAAATTTCATTGAAATCGGCATTTTAATGAAAAGAAAAGGATGAGGCTCAACCTATCTTGAAAATCAAGATACATTGAGATACATCCCGTAGACTCATTGGCTTCAGTCAACGTGCATACATTGACAAGGTCTTTGAAATGTTCAGGGTGAACAATTCTGATATGGACAATATGCCAATAAGTATGAGTATAGGTGTGCAACTCAAGAAGTCACAATGTGCTCAATCACACAAAGACTTGGAGTACATGAAGGTATCCCTTATGCTTTGGCAAAAGGAAGGACCATGTACACAATGACTTGCACAAGACTCAATATCTCGTATGCTCTAAACGTGACAAGTGGTCACCAATCCAACGCAAGTCCTAATCGTAGGATTGTGGTCAAGAATATTCTGAAGTACCTTAACCGGACTAAAGATAAGGTTCTTGTTTATGGAAGACAAAGGAGAAAATAGCCGAGGGCTGTTTTGATGCAATTCTTATAGGAATTCTAGACAATAAGAGGTTGGAGTGATGATGCGTCATCATTATCGAAGGTGGAGGTATGAGCTAGTGTAGTTAGGAGTAATATCACTACAGCTAACTCAACCACCAACGAAAGACAAAATAAATAAATAGGTGGACACAACAGTGGCACAACTGATCCATTCAATAAACCTTCATACCAAGCTAAGAGACGAAATATATTTCGAGTCCATGGATCCGAGGGTCCATGTGGATTGGCTTGATAGGTGATTTGGGAAGGTTACCCTGGTTATTATTGTTTTATGCATTGAGTATGTATGAGAAAGAAAACTTTAATAACAAGTGGGAGATTGAAGGGAATGTGTTCTAAAAGTTTTACTTTTAAATGCCAATTATTATGAATTGAATGAGAAATCATTTTGTTCCTTGTTTATGTTATTCGTCTTTTAGAAGTGTTAAGGAAGAGGCTCTTGGTCCTTAACCGTAGAGCTCTAAAAGATATTGGTTTACATAAAACAAAAGATATTCGCAATCATGGTAATTAACATGGGACATTAATTACCGAGTTAAGATTGTCGTGTTGGTCATAGATCATTGTAGCTCTACAAGTGAGTGACGACACGGGTATGCAAAAGAGGAAAATATTACTTCTGTATACTGAATAGACCTAATAAGTAAAATATTATAGAAATGTGTTTCTGTGTCATTAATATTTTACTGTGTCTTTAGGTCCTTTGATATGAGACTTATATCTAATCACTTAAGGAATACTTAATTAGATCAGTGTCTTGAACTATCGATCAGTGTAGTGTAAAGGCATCGGTTGGTTAAGTATAACTTTCGTTGGAGAAGATAGTTAGTCAAAAGATTATCATTGCCCCTCTTAATTGAGTGATGATATTAGTGGGCCCCTTGATAAAGCAAAGTTATAATGTGCACAATGTGATTTGAGTTAAGTCACATATTTATAACTAGCTTAAAGAGATCAAGAAATGAATACTAATACAAAGATGACACAATACTACTTTGTGTGTATTCTTAATATCATGAGGCAAGGGACGGACACAAGTGATGCACTCCATCACTAAGTGGATCGGGTTTTGGTTCGAGTGGAATTAAGACATCTAACTAATTGGGAACTATAATGTGTAGCTAGATACCGCTTATAGCTTGTGATATTAAGCCTTTAATATCACTGCCAACTTAGTTTAGATCCTCCCATAGGTCACACCACAAAACTGGGAAACAAGAAATGGGGATTTTGAGTTCATAAGGATGTGTCGGGTTTCATGTAGAAAATATGACACATGGGGTGAACAAGCAAAATCAAGATTATGTTGTGATTAATAACATAATTAGAATCTAAATTAAATTCATATGTGATGTAATATTATGGGGTGTAATGAGTTGACATTACATAGGATAATATGTTACATAAGTTGTGAATTTACTACTAATCCCGAAATGTCAAATTTTGTAGGGGTTAAACCAAAATTTGACCAGTCTGCAGTACTATGCAAAAGTCAACCGATGAATAGTACTGGTCAACCGATGAACAGTAACCGGTCGACCGATGAACAGTACACGGTCCATGATGAACAGTACCGGTCGACCGATGAACAGTAACGGTCGACCGGTCCAGACGGTTTTCTGCAGAATTAATTTAAGAATTAATTAGATCATGCATGGAATTGGTCCATAATTGATTTAATTCGTGGTTAATATTATTTATTAATAAATAATGGATGGTTAGATGGAATTTTGCATGAAATCATGGGCAAGAGGTTGCACATGAATAGGTAATTTGGAGAGAACCTATAAATAGAGGTTATCTCATTGCCTTCCTACATCTTAATTAATATTGCTTTTCATGCAAAATCTCTCTCCTTAATTCTCCACGAAAATTCCATAAATTCTTAAGTTTAGTTTAGTTCTTAAGAGATCATCTTCTCAAGGGAATTAAAGAGGGGTTAGTAATTGGATTCTAAACCCTATCGGAGATTGAGAGACTAGCTTCCCTCTCTCCGATCTTGTTTAGAGTTTGGTGAATACTCGGAGGCATCCGGCGCAGCGAGGAGCATCCCAATCGTCTCCGAATCTTCGAGAAGTTTTAGAGAACTTCTAGGTATGAATTTCGGAGCTCCTTTATGTTTGTTTTAATAGAGTTTCTGAAACTAGTTTGTTAAAACAAACCGATGCATGCAATAAATTCTAGAAAATTGAAAATTGATCCTTATTATACATAAAAATCCGAAAAATATATATGTATAATTAAACATGAAATCCTACAAAAGAGTCATATGAGACTCCAAGTGGATCAATAAGAATGAAATCGTCACCGTTCTCCACAAACGTGAAAGACAAATCGCATTTCTATATCATTTAAGATTGGCTGAAGGAATCTGGTAGTGGTACAAGTACTCTGAATAGATTGATCGATTGTTGGGAAATGGAGATTGAAAGTGTTGGTCAAGAACTTGAAAATACTATAACATTTCATATCCCTTGCCCTCATGATTGTGCAGCAATACAATTCCTTGGTAAAATTCACGATTATTGTAGTTTATATTGGACTTAATATGTATCGTACAACAAATGCCTCCCCTATTTTTCCGCCTTGTAATGCCGATTGGTAAAATTTTAAAAATTTTGAGATCATACTTTGGGTAATGAAACCACATTGTGGTAGGAGGAAGAACAAGAGAATTCCCTCAAAAGGACACGAACCTGAAGCTATTATGTTTGGCCGTTGCAAGCGTAGAACACACCACAACCGAAGAACTTGCACTGATCCAATTGCAGATGATTTTTGAGTTTAGACCATTAATGTATTGTAAAATTTAACTTGTTAAGTGAACTTCCCATGTTCCATTTCTGAACCAACTTAATTAGCAACATTACCATTTTTGAGTTAGACCATTAATGTGCAGTTCAAATTTATATGTTCCGTGAATGTTTGTTTTCCAGTGTTAGACCATTAATATGTAATTGTGTTAAATTGTTAAGTGAACATCTCAAGGGACGTGGTTGTCCCACATAAGGATGATTTTGTCACACTCGGGACGCACCTGTCTCGTGCATGACTATTATGTCCCGCATATGGACGCTTCTGTCCCGCTTGGGAAGCAATTGTTAAGTGACCTGGGTCGTTGGATCAAACGAACTGGATAATTTTGACTTAATTAACAACTTGCGTAGTTTAAAAATTAAAAATCTATCTAAGACATGAAACAATGTGTCTAATATGAGAAATTAATTAACAATATATGCAATTGCAAATGATTTTAGACCAATTACATGTAGTTCAATTTAAAGGGTTAAGTAAACTTGTTACATTGAGACGGGATAAACAGACTTCTAACATGGTAGGATTGAATTATGACAAACGAGTTGAAAACATCACATGACAACTTGTTACAAGTTAAGACGGGACAAGCAAACTTGTTAGATGGTAGGATGGAATCAAGATAAACGAGCTGTAAAAACCACGAAACAAGTTGGATCATTTGGTCGAAACGACCCGACGAGTTGGGTCGTTTCGACTTAACAACTTGGCTAGTGTTTTATTCTTCTCTCAAAGACGTGAAACAACTTTTCCAATAAGAGACAACTTAATTATAGATGGTATAATTGAATCAAGATAAACGAGTTCTAGAAATCACTAAACGACCTGGATCCTTCGACCAAACAGTCTTGGTCGTTCAGTCGAAACAAGTTGGGTCGTGGAAAGATTTTCGAACAATCATGGAAGTGAATGGACTCCACCAAAAGAGTTGTGACGCACTAGTGCCGTGTGATTTCTTTTGCAAAATTGAACAATCAATCAATCTTGTAGTACTGCACTTTTTGCTTAGATTAATATAAAAGACGTAGATTTTGGAGGCAATTGAGTGTTTTGCAATATATATTTACGTAATGTTTCATTTTCTAACGTAGAATGTAATGTATTGTCCAATATGAGACAACTTCATTAACAACATATCCAATTGCAAATGATGTTAGACCAATTATATGTAGTTCCATTTAATTGGTTAAGTGAACTTGTTACATCGAGACGGGCCAAACAAACTTTACATGGGAGGATTGAATTAAGACAAACGACTTTAAAACATCACAGGACAACTTGTTACAAGTTAAGATAGGACAAGCAAACTTGTTAGATGGTAGGATTGAATAAAGATAAATGAGCTGTAAAAACCACAAAACCAGCTGGATCGTTCGGTCGATACGACCCGGGTCGTTCGACCACACGAGCTGGGTTTTTTCAACTTCCCAACTTCCCAACTTCTCTCTAAGACATGAAACAACTTGTCCAATATGAGGCAAGGTCGTATCGACTGAACGAGCTGGGTTTTTTCAACTTCCCAACTTCCCAACTTCTCTCTAAGACATGAAACAACTTGTCCAATATGAGGCAACTTAATTATAGATGGTAGGATTGAATCAAGATAAACGAGTTATAGAAATCACCAAATGACCTGGATCCTTTGACCAAATAATCTGGGTCGTTCGATCGAAACAACTCTTGTCGTTCCACCAAACGACCTGGGTCGTTTCGACTTAACTAAACACTTAAAAATTTACTTCTCTCTAAGACTTAAAATAACTTAATTAACAACATATCCAACTACAAATGATGTTAGACCAATTCTATGTAGTTCAATTTAATGGGTTGTGAACTTGTTAAATTAAGACGGAACGAACAAACTTGTTACATGGTAGAATTGAATTAAGACAAACAAGTTTAAAACATCATATCACAACTTGTAACAAGTTAAGACGGGACAAGCAAACTTGTTAGATGGTAGGATTGAATCAAGATAAACGAGCTGCAAAATTACGAAACAAGCCAGCTCGTTCGGTCTATACAACCCGAGTCGTTCAACCCGACGAGCGGGGTTGTTTTGACTTAACAACTTGGCTAGTGTTTTATACTTCTCTCTAAGACACGAAACAACTTGTCCAATATAAGATAACTTAATTATAGATGGCAGGATTGAGTCGAGATAAACGAGCTATAGAAATCACAAAATGACCAAGATTCTTCAACTAAACAATCTGGGTTGTTCGGTCGAAACGACTTGGGTCGTTTGACAAAACGTGCTGGTCGTTCGACCAAACGAGCTGGGTTGTTTCCACTTAACTAACAACTTAAAATTTTTACTTCTCTCTAAGACTTGAAAAACTTGTCCAATGTGAGACAACTTAATTAGACAAACGAGTTTAAAACATCACATGACAACTTGTTACAAGTTAAGACGAGACAAGCAAACTTGTTAGATGGTAGGATTGAATCCAGATAAACGAGCTATAAAAATCACGAAACGAGCTGCATGGTTTGGTCGAAATGACCCGGGTCGTTCGACATAGCAAGCGGTGCCGTTTTGACTTAATAACTTGGCTTGTGTTTTATGCTTCTCTCTAAGACAAGAAATAATTTGTCCAATATGAGATAACTTAATTATAGATGGTAGGATTGAATAAAGAGAAACGAGTTGTAGAAAGCACAAAACGACCTAGATCCTTCAACCCAACAATCGAGGTCATTCGGTTGAAACGACCTGGGTCATTTGACCAAACGAGCTGGGTCTTTCCACCAAACGCCTTGGTCATTCGACCAAATAACCTGGGTTGTTTCGACTTAACTAACAACTAAAAAATTTACTTCTCTTTGAGACATGAAACAACTTGTCCAATATAAGACAACTTAATTAGCAACATATCCAATTGTAAATGATTGTTGTTTTTGAGTGTTAGACCATTAATGTGCAGTTAAATTTAATATGTTCAATGAATGATTATTTTCCAGTGTTAGACCATTAATATGTAATTGTGTTAAATTGTTAAGTGAACTTCTCTAGGGACGAGGTTGTCTCGGATAAGGACAATTTAGTCACACTCGGGGCGCACCTGTCCCGCGCAGGACTACTATGTCGTTGTCCAGCTCAAGATGCAAGTGTTAACTGACCTGGGTCATTGGACCAAATGAGATGGATTATTTTGACTTAATTAACAACTTGCGTAGTTTAAAAAAAATAAAAAATCTATCTAAGACATGAAACAACGTGTCCAATATGAGACAACTTAATTGACAACATATCTAATTGCAAATGATGTTAAACCAATTATATGTAGTTTTATTTAATTGGTTAAGTGAACTTTGGACGGGACCAACAAACTTGTTACATGGTAGGATTGAATTAAGGCAAACGAGTTTAAAACATCACATGACAACTTGTTAGACGTTAAGATGGGACAAGCAAACTTGTTAGATGGTAGGATTAAATCAATATATAGGAGCTGTAAAAAACACGATTGGCTAGCATTTTATACTTCTCTCTAAGACATGAAAAAAGTTGTCCCGTACGGAAGGTTATGTGTCTTCGCATAACATAATAAAGAGAAGACGGGATAGTCTCCTAAACAAAACCATCTTTTGGGCTTGCAGGCCAATGGATCACTCTCTTCCAATTGACTTGGAAGATATTAACAAATTTTTGGGTGTGTATGTCAGTATGTGTTTGCGTTTTTCTTGGTGCTTGTGTTTCTCTTCGTGTACTATGTAGTGTTGAATTTTTCAATGGAATGTTATATGGAAGCTTATAGTGTTCAATGGAATGTCCATGCGATTCAATGGAATGTTTTGTGTCATTACTCTTCGAATATGTAATGGTATTTTTCAAACGCAGTAGCTTATAGTGTTCAATGGAATTTCATTATAGTGTTGGATTGAATGTCAGATGGCCAAAAGAAGAGACTTTATCCAGTCTATGAAGAAAGACTAATGAAACGTAAAGAAAAAAAATGAGAGGACGGGACAGTCCCCTAAAATTTTAAATGTGAATAGGACCACTTGTGGAGCTTATGTATGCAACTATATCGTTAAGATTTTGGATGTGGAGAATCAAATGAAGTTCCTTTCCCAAGACGTGGAAAAGTTGATACCCCGCATGACTCTGTTGTTTTCGTAGATCCAGTTGTGTATCCGATCCACCCTAAAAAATGGCCTTCCAACACAATGCCAACAACGACTACTCAACTGACGAAGATGACTACATATTTGGAGTGGTGGACCAATTTGCTAGGAGAAGATCCAACATCATAAAAGGATGTAAAATATCTTCACTCGGTTTGGGGCGAAATGGCATTGTATTTGCTTAAGGATTCTAGATTTTATAGCCCATTGTAAAATTTGTTCGTTGATTTCTTCTACGGACTTGTTAGATTACTCTGTGATGTAAATCATAAACCTTGATATACTTTTTAAAATGGATGTCAAGTTATACCCAACATTGTCATTTGCATGCTTTGATGAGTCTTATTGTCCAAACGTGACCATTTTGGACACGTACTGACTGGGTCGTGTCCAGATTGGACTCATTATGGACAGAAATAGTCCATATTGGAGTGATTCTGGACACACACTAGACAAATTCACAACGGTCTTGTGTCCAGAATTGAACTGATTCTGGACACGCTTGGGACACATTCAGGATGAACAAAACATGGGCATGAGTCAGTCCAGAATTTGTTCAGAATAAGTCCTGATTTTGTTCATAGGTGTCCAGAATCGTGCCCTAAAAATGGTCCATTAAAAAGTGATTGGAACATCCGTAGGGATGCATCTGTCCCTCTCAGGATGCAAGTGTGCCTCTAAAGACTACTCTGTCCCCCGTAGGGTCAAGTTGGTCCCGCTCGGGACGTACGTGTCCCGATCGGGATGGAAGTGTGGCTCGCTCGAGATGAAACGGCGTGCCTGGAGGGATTGGTGCGTCCCAACACTGGACTGGTGCATCCTGCGTTGGACAAAATGACCTAACTTGTTTCGAATAATGAGCCAGTAGCTCGCTCGGGACAAAATGAGCCCAAATGAGCTAAATAATGATCCAACTTAATTAACAAACTGGCTCATTTTAAAATATATATTATTATGTGTACCAATTTTAGGCACCTTGTTAGATTCAAATCCAATCAAGCAATTGAGACGGGGAACATTTTCTACAACTAAGTAAAGCAATTTGTTTTATTTAGCTAAGTAAGCAAGGTCGTTGTTTAAAACTAAATAACCTGGGTCATTTTCTCGAGCTAAATAAGGTGGATCATTTTTTAGTACAAAATAACCTAGGTTGTTTTCTTTATCTAATATGTTTCATCGTTTTTAGCTGCATAGGTTGGGTATCATTTTCTAGAGATAAATAATGTGTTGTGTCTCTTCGCGCAATAATGAAGTGTTGTGTCCTGTACAAAAGGTTGTGTGTCTTCGCATAACATAATAATGACCCATCGCTAGCCGAAGTGAAACGTCCCGTCATTGGACGTTTGACTTTGCATTGTCCCTGACACATCCCATTGCTGGCCTCACACGTCCCAACATGGGACTGACTCGTCCCGAACTGAGATTAAATTGTCCCGAACATGTGTCCATGTATCAGGATTCTGGACCCATTACATCCCCATTGCGGGGTGGAGAAGAAGCTGATGTGATTACTGCTATATTAAGTTTGTGTCAATCCTAACCTTTGAACCTCACATGAGTTCCATAACTATCTAATGATATTTTGCACTCTTATCTTTGATGTGCTAGTGCTCTTGAGTAATGCTTAGCACATGCTTAGATTAGTGAGCCTATTTTATGGGGAATGATGAGGTGAGGAAAAGGATGGAGTGGAAGGTGGGAACATGGCATGAGGGAGCATGTGCTCTTGTTGACCTCATCTTAATTAATGTCTTGTATGTTTTAAAGATTGTGTTAAATCTTATTTCATGTGGAGACATAGTGGAGTTTGGTCATTATGCATGAGCTCATATTAGCCTCATTTCAGTTATTGTCTTGTATGTTTTAATGATAATGTTTTATCTTATTTCATGTGGAGTCAAAGTTGGATTTGGTTTCATTGATTTCATGTATTACATGTTGTGATGAGTACCAATGCACACATATGTACACATATTCTCATATTCGCATTTTTTCACTACCCCCTAAGTGGTTGATTTTTATCATTTGTTTTCTGATTTCATACATATCGTAGTGTAATTCCGATGACATACCTCTCTTTTCATTTCCCCCACTCTAGTATTGTGGACTCTGACTCACATGCGCTCCTCGTGGATACAACCCATACTTGTCGCGTCTTCACCAACGTTGTGCACTTGTGGTATTATAATTGATTCAATCAAGTTTTTGGAGTCATTGCCGGGGAGTTGGTCGTAGTCGTTGTTGTTTCCGCCATTTCGGTGGGTTGTTCTTACATTTTATTTTAGTGTTAAAAGTGGACAAGGGAACAAGTGGATCGGGGAACTACACCAAGGTAAAGGAGCATTACGAAGAGGTTTGGGGACCATATTCCACAAACAATCCACCAGTGGTGGATTTACATTTGCTAGTGGTGGATTGGATGACCTTGTTTCACATTCTATTTTCACGTGTACCTTTGTTTTGCTATTTCTAGTTGGTATATGCCACTGTTCACTTGATATATGCTCTGTACTGATTCCAGAAAATAATTTGATGTGCGTGATTCCCCTTTTAAAACAACTTAGCCTCTAAAACTCAAAGCAAAAGATTAGATTGTTTGTCATCTAGGTCATGCATCATTTGTAGATCTTGCACACATTCATCTTTCTTTTCTTTACATTTCTATTGTCGATTGTTGGCATGAAGTATGACCCCATTCTTCACTCATTCATGCATTAGCTTGCATTCATTAGTTAGTAGGGTCGTGTTTGAACAAGAGTGAGTTGAGTATTTGATTGGAGGGCTTGATTGCTAGTTTAGGGATCAAACTACTCTAAGGTGGTTGTCCCATACAAGATAAGGTGGGAGATTTCATCACCCTTTTATTTGCCTCAAAAATCACACTGATAATAAAGCCTTAATCTAAAATCAAGTAGACATTAACTCTTAGGATTCGAATGCACTTAGGAGACAATCTTATTCTCGACGTCATGGCCTAAACATCGTCGTTTACTTAGTTGCATTGAGACTTTTGGGACCTCCGTGTCCTTACTTTCTCATTCGACTTTGTGACCTTCGTCCGAGGGGGGTTAGTCATTCAGGAGTGTGGAGAGTCATGGTTAGGCATTGTTTAGTCTAAGGACCCATAGCCAGCCTAAGCTTGTTTGAGCCGTGTTTTCTAGATTAGGCTTCTACCCATACTCACGCTAGCTCTTAAGGTTTCTTCTCTTCTCCTCTGAGTCGTCTTCTTCTCACCTACTTCTACATTCTAGTCTCCTCCCCTTTACACTCTCTATAAGCATTTTAGGGTAAAGTCGAGCACTTTTTGCGAGATTGGTCTCGTGGTGGTGAGAGTGGTCGACTTGAGAGTACTGTGTCGAGATGGATGGTTACATGGGCGACCATCCATTTCATTGTTGGGAACAAGACTATTCTCCCTGGTATTTCAGACCCATGCATTTTGGGGTTTCTCTCGCTTTTAGAATTGTGGGCCTCCTAGTGGGACGCCCGCACGCGTCAAGGGCATATAGACTTGAGGGGCCTCAGACTAACGTCGAGCATGGTTGGAACAATCTTAATTGTGTGGCTGAGCAGTCTTCAGCTTGGGGCAATATGAGAGAGGCACTGACTACTAGACCACCATCTAGTTGTTCTCGGATCATATGTTGGTCGACAAACTAAGATATTACAAGAAACTTTGGCCTCTTTCTTGCGTACGGTAGAGGATATGAGTGCACTGGTGGCTCCAGTAGCCATACCGTGTGATTGTTGCGGGTTGAGTGGTCACGTTATCGGCGAATGTCCTTATATTCCCCCAGACCCTGAGTATGAGCATATATTTTCCCAAAATGCTCAATGTGACCTTTTTACATCCGCGTACAACCGAAGAGTGATTGATTCATGGGGAGACAATATTGATTCAAATTTTTATACATCATACCCACCACATTATTCTCCTTCCGAATACCCACATCCCTACCAGCCACCACATATGATAACATGGACTAGTTCTCAGCTTATTAACACCCAACCTACAAATTGTGACAATCAAAATGTGAACTTCAACGTTGATCTCAAACTTGATTCCTTAAAACAAAACTTACAAATGTTCATGGAAACCCCTCAAAAATCCTTGCAAAATTTGGCAATACAAGTAAGTCAGATGATGCAACAATTAAGTGAACGTGAGGAGGGTGACCTTTCTCGTCAACATGAGGATTTAACTTCTGATATCAAACCATCACCACATCCACAAATTCAAAGCACAATCATTCAAAGTCAAACTCCTAGTCAGTCTGAGGGACTTGGCGTTTCAATTCACGATCACTTGGTGGGGGATTTGATTCAAATTGAGAATAGCATGAACCAGTTTTACTATGAGTCGGCAAAGGATTGTGCCTTATCTTTTTGTCTTGTGACCCTTGAGCCACATGATCTTAATGTTGTGCCTCTTAAGAACTCACCTTTGGTGGAACAAGATCTCCCTAATACCCCTAATTTCATATGACCTGGTGAGAGTTTGTCTCTCACTATTGTCCCTGATCATCTTGAAAATAAAGGGACACCAAACAACTACATTGCTAATGAGGGTATTGGGAGTTCTGTAGACAATACCTTGGGTAAGAGACCCACTTTCTGTTCGCTTAGTTGTTGCGCACGGATAATGAGGTTGTTACTATCGTTTCGGTGCACCAACCTGTTGGCTGGAGAGTTTTGATTGATGATCATAAGTTCAATACCGCAACGAAAGAAACTCTTCTTCCGTTGCTTTGTTCCCAAACTCTTGAGAGGTTCGAGGTCTTTCAGTTTGATCATTTGAATTAGACGCATTTGCATCCAATTCATGAACCTCTTCTGATATCTTGTACACTTTGTGAGGGTCTCACACATGAGTATTTTGGCCCCACGTGGTGTCATGTTCTCATTCCATGTGCATTGACCCACTTTTGAGGTTCTCATTTGATGTCCCTTGACGAATGGCAATGAGAACTTATTTTTTAAAATAGTTATATTTGGAAAAAAGAAAAGAAGAAACCAAAAAAGACAAAAAAAGGCTCAAAGAGTGAGCTGTTGAACGTTTTAATTTAAACCGCAAGTGCACGGCCGCGATGAAGCGGTGGCAAGTACGGGTCGTCCTCAGGGAGGTGAGTAGCCTCTTGCTTATCAGAAATGAAGTGGCAAAAATTGGGGGAGAAAGATTGATTATGCTACTCTACACTAAACTACGCTAAGAAGTATGAAATGCGAACGAAAGAAACAAACAATGAAATGACAACTAAGCTAAGAACAAAAGAAGAATGCTGGAATACAGATATGGGAAAACACCTAAGGGGTGGAGTGAGTGCACACATGCAAAGAGGTGGGTGTAGAATACATTATTTAAGCACATGAAGCACTAGTGCAGAAAAGTCCATATACGTCGGATATACAGGGGTATAGACGTCGGATTTCGACGGTCCAAGTACCCGACGTCTATTTTCCCGTCGTCTATTCCTTATTGTATAGACGTCGGCTATATACGACCGACGTCTATACAGTGTATAAACGTCGGCTATATACGACCGACGTCTATTATATGTTAATTAACAAAAAAATACATTGGAACGTATATCGGGCATTCTGCACTCACATTAATCAAGCCCAAGCTGTCCAAGTGCCCCAAGTGCGAATCTTTTGACAAATAACCACGAATATCAAGCTCATCATAACCAGGTGCTCCAAGTCGTTCGCGTTCAGCAGTAAAGGAGTGGTGGAGTACATCAACCACACTAACAAAAATAAATTCTCCGATGTGGGACTAAAGTATTACACCCAATAGACGTCGGATATTTATATTGACCGACGTCTATTCATACAGCATGACCTATAGACGTCGGTCATGCTATACATCCGACGTCTATACATTGAAATAACAATAATTAATAAAAAATACGCCCTATAGACGTCGGCTACCATATACAACCGACGTCTATACATGAGTTAATAGTAAAAAAAAGACGTTGCAACCATTTGAAGCCCCAAGTGCCAATCTTTTGACCATTAAATATATATATGGATCTCACTTGCATTTTGTAATGTGGTACCAAACTACCATTTAGAAGTAAAGGAGTAGTTGAGTACTTCAACTCCACCAATAAAAAACTTTCTCCAATGTGGGACTAAACATGTCACCATACACACACATGTGTACAACACACATGTGATAGTTATAATGATGTAACTATTATTACACAAAAAATCCCCATAAATTATTACACAAAATAAATCACAAAAAATTACGTTATTTCTTATACAAAATAAATCCCAAAAAAATGTGTTAATTCTTACACGAAATAAATCCCAAAAAAATGTGTTATTTCTGATACAAAATAATCCACATAAATTCTTATACGAAATAAATCCAAAAAAATAAACAAAAAATATTTTCTTCTTTTAGGAGGTATAGACGTCGGTTATACTAACCAACCGACGTTTATACAAACCTATAGACGTCGGATGTCCAAACATCCGACGTCTATACCAATAGACGTCGGATGTCCAAACATCCGACGTCTATACCAATAGACGTCAGATGTTTTTATATCCGACGTCTATTTGGTGACGTCTATTGAGCATTCTGCACTAGTGAAGGTGGTGTTTATCAAGCATAGGAAGTGTCTAAATGTTATGGCAAAACCTATCAATCTATTCACCAACTTAGTTGATTAACATTTACATATGTAAGTTGTTTATTTCAGAACCTAAACAAGCATGAGAGGTGTCTAATCATTTTGGCAAAACTCTTTAAGTTATAAATTCTATCCTAAACAAGCAAGCATACATTCATGTTTTATCAACACATCAAAAATAAAGCATTCATCCCATTCTCTAATGCATGTATGTACATCTACTCCACCCCCAAAGGAGATGGAACTACTCACTAAACATTACACTAATTATTAAACTAAGCAAAGAAAGCATATTAAAACTAAGCTAGAAATAAAAGACGATTAAACTAAAACATGCACAAACAATAAAAGAAGCATAAACAAACAATGAAAGAAACACAAAACTTTATGATAAAATGACTCACATTTCAAGTAGCATCCTCCTACTTTAGTGTGTGCTTCAAGGCCTCACTTCTAGTAGGAAGAATAGCCACTTAAAATATGGAGTGATTACAATGGAAGGTGAAGAGTTCTATTTATAACCATGAAAAAAGGCAAACCGGGACAATCCCCCGATGTGGGACTAAACCAATACCAAAAATAGCCTAAACAAACATTAATACACGTCCAGGAGAAAACTTGGCGGATTTGGGCCAAAACAGACAGCCAATTAGCGGTCTTGGACCGCGAATTGGAGGTCAAAAAGGTCCGGATCCATCTGGAATTTGTGCTGGGCTTTTCTTTGTGTATTTGGTGGTCTTGGATGCAGCTACTTTGTTTATTGGAGCTCTGGCCCAAATCCAATTGCTAAAATAACTCCCCATGATCGTGTGGAGTATTTTGTTTTGCTCTTAGGTCCTTCTGTCTTGTGTTCAGGTCCTTCTCCCTTGCATTTTGGTCCCTAGATCTCACAATCCAGTCCTTTTTCCCAGCTTTTGGGTCCTTTTATGTTTCATCTCTTCAAACCTATTTATTCCTGAAAACTAAACATAAAACTCATAACATAGCATTGTTTAGGTGAAAGATAATGGATATAAGATACAAATATAAGCATGAAATGATGTCAATCATTAACATAGCTAGGTTGTTGTGGGCTCCAACGTTTGTGTATTTGGGCCACATTTGTTTCTCATAATTGCCTCACTTCTTAAGTATCTCATGGGTTTTGAGAATTCGGGTTTGTGTCCATCAACATTACCACGAAAATTTCCTTGTGCTTCAAAATTTGATGAGATCATCACTTTTCATGCAAAAATACATGTAGTATCATGCTTGCATACATTGAGGACAATGTTGAAGTAAGTGTGGGGGTCCTTTAAATTTGTATATATGTGGAGTCGAGTATTTTTTTCACTTTATTTTTTGTTTTCTTTAGTGTGTATTGTTAGGGTCATGTTAGTGTGCTACATTTAATATCGATATATTTGATTTCCATTATCCTTGGGTGACTTGTGTTCTTTTGCTTGCCTAGTGCTTAAAAAATTTCAAGTCTTTCAAAATTTTCATGTGTTTGTGAAAGAAAATGTTTTGTGGGTTTTGCGTATGTTTTGCATGTGCAAAATTGTTGAGAGGCAAAGTAAAATGGAAGCTCCCAGAATTGACTTGAACATGATGTGTTAGTAATGTGAACAATCTGGGAGAATTAAACACCAACTAGTAAAAAAATGAAAAAAAGATAAAAAGAAAAAGAGAACAAAAAATAGTAATACAAATAAGACGTTAATGGAGTTTGTTTATGGTATTTTATGCTACTCAAGTGTTTGTTTATAGTATTTCAAGTATTAGGTAATAAAGAAGAGAAAGGAAGAAAAAAGACTGAAATGTAAGAAGAAGAAATGACTCAAACGAAGAAAAATGGACTTGTTTGTCATGCACAATGACCCATCTGCAAATCAGGAAAGACCCGGATGAAATCCAGAGGGACGCGAAGGCATAGAAAAACTTTTGGTTTTTTTTGCTTCCGTATCGATCAAAACATCGTTAATTGGCAACGTACCCATGGTTCGGAGAACATTGGCCCTGTACGTATCAAAAACAATGTAATTTGCCTCATACCCATCCGTTACGGTGGGGCCACATTCATTAACGTTTTCCTTAACGTTATGTGATTTATCAACGAGTTTTTTACTTCCGTACCGATCAAAACATCGTTAATTGGCAACGTGCCCATAGTTCGGGAGAAATTGACCATGTATGTATCAGAAGATTGTAATTGGCCTCATACCTATCCATTACAGTGGGGCCACATTCGGCTGGTACCATTTACGTTTTCCGTGACGTCCCGTGATTTCTCAATCGTTACCTCTTACCAACACCTTAAAACTCTAATTAGTATCCCGGTCTGACCCCAATTACAACTTCAAATCCCGACCCGGTGGTTCACCCAACCTGACCTCAATTCTCCCGCAAAATCTATTGCCCCCTTTCCCAACGTGAAGAATCTAGTTATAGGGTTGGCCGGCCGGGTAGGGATACTAATTAGAGTTTTGGTTGGGGAATTTGGGTCGGGTTGGGTGCACTACTGGGTCGGGATATTTAGTTGTAATTGCGGTCAGGTAGGGATACTAATTAGAGTTTTAAGGTGTTGATATGAGGTAAATGTTGATAAATCACGGGACGCCACGGAACACGTAAATAGTGCCAGACGAATGTGGGCCCCACCGTAACGGATGGGTATGAGGACAATTACATTGTTTTTTGATACGTACATGGTCAATTTTCTCCAAACCATGGGTACGTCGCCAATTAACAATGTTTTGATCGTACTGAAGTAAAAAACTAGTTGATAAATCATGGAACGTTACAGAAAACGTTAATGAATGTGGGCCCCACCATAATAGATGGGTATGAGGCCAATTACATTATTTTTGTTACGTACAGGGCCAATGTTCTCTGAACCATGGGTACGTCGCCAATTAACGATGTTTTGATCGGTATGGAAGCAACAAACTTTTCGAGAGCAAAATTCCCTCGATACCATGATCTTTAATAGTATTTGGGTAATTAAGACCAAACAGACTCAAACCAGCGGACTAGAAGTGCACCCCACATACCAAATACATCACTTAAGTTACTCAACAAGTTTAGGGCAGATCAGACCAATTTGATACGCCCGTGGTGGATTTTGATCCGCCATTGGCAGATCAAGTTTGTCCACATCCTCTCAAATTTCAAACGTGGCTCAGATTTGATTAATTGGGTGCACCAGAATGAGGAAACCTTGTAATCTTTCTTTTCAAGTTTAGTTGTTGTTCTTTATATTGTTGTTTTCAATTTGATGCAATTTCCTTTGTGTTAAATGTTTGCTTAATCTAGTTTTCCATATTTCCTTCATGGTTTTGGGTTGTTTTTGTGTTTTCTTGAGTTTACAAATGAGAAGAAGCTGATGTGATACAGTTACAAAAACTTCCTACCATACAAAACCTCAAAACTTTCATTACATCAAAAGGCTACAAACAGTTCCACATGTACAGTCGTCGGTAAACATTGTACATCAACAAAAAGACTAATATTCATGCAATTGCTAAATAAATAAAAACTTATTCTTCCTTCGATATGGACACACAAAACCAGGACACGGGACCGTTGTTAATTTGTCCAGTGTGTGTGTCCAGAATCACTCCAATTTGGACTAATGTTGTCCAGAACGATTTCAATCTGGACATGAACAAGTCAGTGCGTGTCCAAAATGGACAATAAGACTCATTGAAGTATCCAATAACAAAAATTGGTACACATATTAATTTTTTTTTAAATGAGCCAGTTGTTAATTAAGTTGGCTCATTATTTAGCTCATTTTGGCACATTTTCTCTTAAGCGAGTCGTTGTCCCATGCGGGACGCACCAGTCCAGTGTTGGGACACACCAAATCCGTCAGGGATGTCGTTTAATCCTGAGCGAGCCAAACTTCCATCCTGATTGGGACACATACGTCCTGATCAGAACCGACTCGACCCTACAAAGGACAGAGTCTTCCTTAGCAGCACACTTACGTCCCGAGTAGGATAGACGTTTCCCTACAGAAGTTCCAATCATTGTTTAAGGGAACTACTATTCGTCCGCGCCAAATTACTTAAATCACCCATCTAATTACCATTTTGCCCTTCACAATTCATTTAATACCAATTTCGTCCCGTCTCTTAAACTAAGGATTTTGCCTACGTTTTCCTCACTTTACCAGTACCAACATCACGAAAATGTCTGGATCCGGTGAGGTAAGCCCAGGAAAAAAAATTGTGTCAGGCATCTATGTAAGTCGCCACCCCTTGGTATATTCATGATAGATTCAATTTGAGATTGTAACTCATTGATTTTCTTTCTTGCTAGTTTCTTTCTTTGGCAGATTTGTTCAAAGTTCTCAAGCAATTTATTTAATTCACTTTGAAGTTCATTATATGAATTTGAATTATTTGAATCAATTCAATCGCAACTAGAGCAAGAAGATATCTCACTATCTTTATCTTCTATTGCCATGAAGCACATCCAGGCTAATTCACCTTCAATTGATGAAGATGATGAATCGTCTCAAGTATCTTTGAGAGCTTTCTTCTTCTCTTTCTCTTGCTCTTCTTCTTTTCTTTTCTCCCTTCTTTTTCTTCCTTAAGGAACTCCTTGAGTTGTTGTGTCACCAACTCTTCAATGTCACTATCTTCTTTGTTGGAATTGGTGACGGCGTGTAACCACAAAGATTTCTTGGATCTGTTCTCCTTGAGGTCTTTCATTTGTATCTCATATGTCATGAGACTACCCATAAGCTCCTCGACCGATAATTTGATAAGATCTTGTGCTTCTTCGATAACAGTCGTCTTCTCCTCCCAATCGTCGGTTAGTGACCGGAGAATCTTTCAAATAATTTCTCCCTTGCTAAAATCCTTGTCAAGTGCTTTGAGAGAGTTAATGATATCGATGAAGCGAGTGTGCATCTCGCGTATGTTCTCACCGAATTGCATATGAAAGAGTTCATATTTATGCATAAGCAAATTAATTCTAGTTTCTTTCAATCTATTTGAATCCTGATGGTGCATTTCTAATGTATGTCAAATGTCAAAAGCACATTCACAACCTCTTACCCTATTGTATTCCCCATCATTAATCCCACAATACAAGATGTTCATAATGTGGGAATTCATCTCCGCTCTTTAATTTTGGGTTTAGTTAGGGACATAATTTCATCATCATTTGGAGGTGCGTATGGGTTTAATATGAATGTCCAATATTTCAAGTCATTTGATTGCAAATAAATCTTCATTCTTTTCTTCCAATAGTCATAATTTAACCCATTAAACAAAGGTGACTTTGATGTGGATAATCCTTCACAATGATTTGATGTAGATGTCATGCTAAATTACAATTAAGTAAATGAAATTAGCAACCTAAAGATTTGATACAAATTGTTAGGATCTATGACCCTCTAATCACTAGATAAATACGGAATTAAAATACTAATTAAAGGATTAAGAGATAAGACAATTGCAAACCACAAAATCGTCGACATTGGAGTTTAGAGATGTTCGGCACCACACCCCGGTCCTAGTCCTCTTCGTAAGCCTTGCTTGATCCTTCGAACCTCGCTTACAGTTCCACTAACTGATCTCCGTTCTGGGCCGAGATCAATGACGTTTATAACACCAAGCCTTGCGAACAACCTCACCTCGATTGTGTCTCCTCTCACAACCAGAGAGGGAGCTTCCTCGAAGCTTTACAACTCTTTGGTGATTCTTGGATATGGAATTTGAATGACAATCTAACAGTCTATACTTGAGGACACTTGGATATTGAATAAGAATGGATATGCAAGTGGTGAAGTTTTGGCTTGAGTGTAGAAGAATGAGAGCTTGAAGATGAAGAGGATTTGGCTTTGAGTATAGGATAGATAGGAAGTGTTCAAGAGTTCTAAAACCAACAAATGGGGTCCTATTTATAAGCCTTCAAGCTCTAGTAGCCGTTTGGGAGTTGGTGAGATATGGACAAATGAGAAGCAAGGATTTGCTTAAAGCTCAGGAAGATTTCTATGCAGGTTCGGTCGTCCGTTATTAAAATGGTAGTCCGAAACAAGAATATTTGATTGGTCTGAACTAAACAAGCGGTTGACCGAATAGGGTTCGGATCACCGTTCACCAACTTCCAGTAACTATTTTAAATTTAGCCCTATTTAAGTTCGGTTAACCGAAAGCCCTTCGGTTCACCTTTCCAAGGTGGACAATAAGATTGTTTGGGCTTTGATTACTCAACTTCGGTTGACCTTCTATACTTCGGTGGACCGAAGTTAGCACAGGTTTTGCGCTGATAGTTAAGGATCAAATAGTCGTTGGGTACAATGGTCAAGTACCATGTGTAAATAGTCGTTGGGCACCTAAAGCCAAGAAGAACTTTTCTGGCGTCGGGATGTCAACCAGGATAACCTGAACATAACCCAACTGACGCAAGACGCGATCAGGCAACAAAGGCTCCATGATATCCTGATAACAAATAACGTCCATCAATAAAGTCCTCGACACAGGTGCATCAGGCTCAGGACCGTAAGGCAACCACTCTACCTAAACATTTACACGTTAATAAAAATAAAAAATAAAATAAAATGTAAATAAACGTGAATGGTATAGAGTTTTATACCTACAATGTAGTCATCTGATCTAGCCATCTACGAATGGAATGGAGTCGCCCCTCGATCCTATCCTCAATCAGGACAACCTATATACGCGAACAAGGATGACCCGACTCAATGATTTTCCGTTCTCGATGCGGGTAGAAAGGAGGAAAGTACTCATATATCCAAGCATGTAGTAGCATAAGACAACCTGCAATACCAGAACAATCACCACGGCTCTCTATCCCCAACTGGAGATACAAGTATGCCAACGTCGTAGACCCCCATAAGTACTCACCAATGTTATCTGAATCTCTAGCCTCTAATAAGTCGTGTGGACCGACTCTGCAACTGCTCTTGTCGACAAACAAGACGCATCCGAGCAATAAGAACAGGTAGGCACTCAACTGCGTATCCTCAGTCCGCAGTGGTCGTCCTCGTCTGCAGAAGTCGTCAACAACGTCAATGCTAACACCACCGCCACTCCAAAATGGGCTATCCCTCCCAAGACCATCGACGTTCACCCCGAGCAACTCTGATACATAACTCTTCAGCTTAGGCGTAGATTCATGAGCACTGACCATATGACCCTCAACAGGAATGTGCAGAAGCTGGAAGACATCATGCCACATGATCGTCATCTCTTCGAAAGGCAAGTGGAAAGAGTTGGTGTTAGGCAGCCACCGCTCCACAAACGCAGAAATCAACGACATGTTGCAAAAGGAACATGTTGTAAGGCAAGTGACCCAATCCGCTTTCTATGATAGGCCCCATGATATCATCGCTCAAAACTGAGCGCCAGCCCTGCAATGTAGTACAAGCTCTGTACGGATTATGACACTTTAGAACCTTCCGATCCTCGCCCTCCCAAATGTGTCTGGCGACGTGGCCTCCGAAACTCGGAATGTCGCTACCATCTAAAGGACCACCAGGCATCACACCAGTCACCATACAAGATTCATCCTCAACCCACTTATTCTTCTGAGCTCGGGCATCTGCAGTACACGAACTCAAATCACCGGTCACAAACCTACCACCTCTACCCCTCCAAATGACGCACTCAGCAGAAGAAGAACTATCATTTCGCCCCGTCCTATACCAAATTGCTGCCTCGCCTCCTCCTCCCGCTCCACCACATACCGACCCCCATCATCACTCTCCACCTCATCACCCAAAGCAGATATACCCCGTCTGTGTGGATGACGAGGTGCTGAATCGTCTTCGTAAGCATGTACAACACGTAGAGGTATGGATCTATCTCTTACTCCATGGTAACCCGATGACTTTTAATTTAATTTTTGAAATAAAATGTTGTTAAATGGATTTAAGCATCTAAATTAATAAAATTATTAATTCTTTTAAACTAATTTTAAATTAATACAAATTATTACTTATATAAAATATTTAAAAAAAAGGGGGTGCGTGTCTACGGGAGACGCCTCACCCAGGGTGGGGGCAGCCCCCGCGGGTGCCTCCCCCATGGGGTGCGCGTCTACCGGAGATGCCCGCCCGTTGGGGAGGGGGGCTCCAACGGACGCCCACCCAAAAAATTGAAATTAAATGGGACATTTTACCAGATTCGAGTACATTTGGGCGTCCGTTTGCTCCTTTCTTGTCCTCCGAGACAGTTTTCTTGATGATTTATGAGAGTAAGATGAAGAGAGAGTGGTGGTACGAAAGTGAATGAAGAGATATATAAGTAGAAATGAGAGAAGGGCAAAACGATAATTTGTAAGGGCGATTTAAGTAATTTTGGGGCAACGTTTAGCAATTCAATTGTTTACTGCATTGTTTTTTAGGCAGTTTTATTGCGGTTTGGGATGAAACATGAAGGGGTGTTTGGCCGCCATGCTCGTATTTGAGTTTCGAGGTGTCATTTAGAAGTCCAAAGTCTGTACTGTGAAAATGGTAACGATTCCGAACACCTATGGACAAAATCGGAACTCATTCTATACAAATTCCGGACTGGCTCGTGCCCACATTTTGTGTCCTGAATGTGTCCAAAGCGTGTCCAGAATCAGTCCAATTGTGGACCCACAATGAACCGGATCGTGTCCAGAATTGGATTGATTGTGGACACAATCTGGATGCTTTTTCTGAACGTATAAATCCTGGATACAAGACCATTGTGAATTTGTCCAGTGTGTGTTGAGAATCACTACAATCTGTACTAATTCTATCTAGAATGAGTCCAAACTGGACACGACCCAGTATGAGACAATTTAAGGCATGAAACAACTTGTCCAATATAAGACAACTTAATTATAGATGGTAGGATTGAATCAAGATAAACGACCTGTAGCAATCACCAAACGACCTGGATCCTTCAAAAAAACAATCTGGGTTGTTCGGTAGAAACAACCTGGGTTCGTACAGGGTCTCGCATGGGATCGAAGTGTCGATCGGGACGTCTTTGACCCCAAAGGGTTGAGTCGGTCCCGCTCGGGACATACGTTGCCAGCTTAGGACGCAAGTGTGGCCCGCTCGGGACGCAGATCTGTCGTGGGGATCAGTGTGTCCCGCATGGAAGAGCTGCATCCCAAGTCCCAACGTTGGACTGGTGCTTCCCTAGTTGGTCTGCTGCATCCCTAACGGGATAAAATGAGCAAACATGTTTGGAACAAACGAGCCAGCCCCAAAACGCACCACTCCATATGGTTGTGCTCGTGTCCGTCCCGCGCGGGATGTAACAGTCCCATGCGGGTCGCAACCTTGTTTTTTTTCATATCTCATAACATCCAAATACACAATTTAATGATTCTAGATCCATTGGAAAGACAATTGAAATGAGCCTCCATATTCGGAAAAAACAAGGCTGCGTCCACATTATTTAACAACATATAGAATATATTATATTTACAAAAACTACAAAAATATGTTGTACTAAGGCTTATAAACAATTTCTTCCATTGTTGTCTGAGGTAGTTGTTATCTTGGGCTGGCTGGCTGGCTCCACCTTTACAGGTTGCATGACAGACATGTCGCGCGAGCGCTAACATAAGCTCTTTACATTTCATTACTCTCTCTTCATAGTTTGGATAAAGTCTCTTCTTTCGGCCATCTAACATTCCATTCAACATTATAATGACATTCCGTTGAACACTATAAGCTTCTATATAACATTCTGTTCTTCAACATTACATATTCCATGAACAGAAACACAAATAAAAATGCAAACACAAATGCAAAGCAAAACGCAAACGTGCACATAATTATCTTGTTTAACAACGATGGAAATGATTGTTATTTAACAACAATAGAAACACAGAGCTTAATGATTTTGTTGCGCGAAGATGGTCGATATTATTCATTCATGACATTAAGATGCAGTCAAGTTGGTGTGACCAAAATGAAAGTTGTCTTGATAAGTATCTCAGAATACAAGACAAATAACATTGCAAACCAAAGGTACAATTTAAATCTTCCGGTTACATACACCTAAAAACAAAAATAGAGAGATGACAACAACAAATTGTGCAAAAGAACAAGACGGAATCCCATGTCCAGGAGCACATGTCTTGATTGTATTCATCAAAAGGGTCGGTAGATTTGCTTGTAGGACAGAAATCTGGAAGAGGGTTTTGAAGTTGGAACAAGTTCAAGTAGGCAGATCTAAGTAATGCAGATTGGTTTGGATTTGGTAGAACTACCAAAACTATCTAACATGAAAAGGGTTTTTTAGCAACCCAATCTAACGTCAAAAGGGTTTTCTAGCAAACCAAACTAACACCAAATCCATTGGAAGTGAGTGATCCAATGAGATGTTGTCAGTAGCCTGCAAGCCCACTAGCTAATACGGTTAAGCTTTATAGTTTGTTGGCTTCTCCCAATCGTCGAACAAGTTATGTCTACACAGGATGATGCGATTATGTAATCCTCATCATTGCTGGAGTAATGATCATTGTAGTGTTGGAAAGCCATTTTTTCGTGATCGAAATGAACTAAAAGGGTAGTGGATTTGGGAGGAATTTAGAGACCCCATAGGGCCCATACGCCTGTCCTGAAAGGTCGCGTCCAATCACATTAAAATGTTCTCCAGTGATATGTTGATTTTATTTGTCTTTGATGCGACTTTCTATTTCGTGATTTTTTGCGATGTTTCGTTTCAATTGGATTTAAAGCACCAATGTGTCCTTTAAACTGATGTCTGTCCATGAAACATTAAGGGCATCAACGGATGCCCTTTTCTGGGCGCCCAAGCTGGAGGGTGGGACAAGGTGGGAGCCCAGGGCCTTCCGCTTGGTCCTCTGACAAGGCGGTTGGTCACCCAGATATCCGCCCGGGTAACCAGCCGGGTGGGGGGAACGTGCCCCCTTCCATTGGCCCTTTTTAAAAATTTAATTTCACATGTTTTAAATTTTAATAGTTTATAATGTTAATAGTTAATACTGTAAATTTTAATAGATTAAATTGACCAACAAATCCATCCAGAAAAGCCCAGAACAAAAACCATACGGATCCAAACCCTGTAGACCGCCAATTGGCGGTCTGGGATTGCTGATTGGCGGTCCGGGTTGGCCCGGGTCCGATAAGATATCTGTGGAGCGTGTATTAGAGTGTGTTTAGGCTATTTTTGGTATTTGTTTAGTCCCATACAGGGGGATTGTCCCGGATTACCTTTTTCTATGGCTATAAATAGAAGTCTCCCTCCTCTCTTGTACCCCATCTCTATCTTGGTGGCCATCCTCTCTACTAGGAGTTAAAGCCTTGAAGCAAAAACCTGGTAGAGAGAGGCTACTTGTAATTGAGTGAGTAATAATAGATGTTTTCTTTAGTTATGTTGTTTGTTTCTTAGTTTAATTTCTTTTTCATATGCTTGCATGCTTCTTTTGTTTTATGTCCTTTTAGTTAAACTTGTTGCTTAGTTTTCTTACAATTAGTTTAAGCATGTTTTCTTTCCTTAGTATAAATGTTAGTTTAAATATGAGTGAGTAGTTCCATCCCCTTTGGGGGTGGAGTAGATGTGTGTACATGTTATGTAGATGGTATGAATGCTAGACATTATTGTTTGTGAGAGATGTTAGTATGCTTGCTTGAATTAATAAGAACTTTTACTTGATGGTTTCTGCCATAGTGCTAGGTGCATTCCATGCTTGTTTATGTTCTTAATAACAAACTTATCATGCTCATATTAATCACCTAGGTAGTGTTTTAAATGATAGGTCTTGACAATAGGTACTTCTTATGCATTAACAAACACTAACTACACTTGAGCTTCTTGTATGCATTCACCATACTTATTTCATGTGCACACACACACTCCACCCCTTAGGGGTTTTCCATTCCTGAGTTCTATCTTCCTTTATTAGTTTCTTAGTTTAGTTTGTTTTGTGATTTCATTTCCTCCATTCTAGTTTACTAGTTTAGATTAGTATAGTTTAGTGTAATCAATCTTTCTCTCCTTTCTTTCCCACTCGCCTCAAACTAAAGTCGACACACCTCCCTGTGGATCGACCCATATTTGCCACCGCTTCAACGCAGCCGTGCACTTGCGGTTAATTAAAACATATCAATCAAGTTTTTGGCGCCGTTGCCGGGGAGGTGCTCTGTCTACACTTTGGTTTGGACGATTCGAGTGGTTTTAATTTTTCTTTTTTTATTTTGGTTTGTTTCAGGGGTTGTAAGAAGCAAGGGGAGGCTACTGGAGAAACTGTGGGAACAATTGCGCAAAAGGGACCGCCAATCAGCGGTCTGAAACCGCCAATTGGCGGCCTGGTGAGTTGTGTTCTTCCCAAATTTTGTTCTGGTAGTTTATGCTTTCATATTAGTGGTTTGGGAGTTCTATTTTGCATGTTTTAACCTGTAGTTAGCTCGCAGATTAACAATCAATCCCCTTTAATCAACTTGGACCATAAAACTCAAAGCAAAAGATTAGACTTATTGCCATCTAGGTAATGCATCATTTGTAGACATTGCACGCTTTTGTCTTTTCTTTGCTTTACATTTTTGTTATTGATTGCTGGCGTGAGGTACGTGCACCCAAATTTCTCATTCATGCATGTTTCAATCATGGATTAGTTAGTAAGGTGCATCGGGACAAGAGTGAGTTGAGCGTTTGATTGGAGTGTTGATTGCTAGATTTAAGATCAAAACGCTACTAAGGAGGGGTTGTCCCATAAAAGATAAGGTGAGGGATTTCATCACCCTTTCCTTGGTCCCAAAAATCACTCTTAAGAAAGCCTTTATTCTAAAAGCAAGTAGACATTGGCCCTAAGGATTTTGGACGCACTAGGAGAGTGATCTAGTTGAGACCGTCATGGCTCGATCGGCGTTGCCTACCTTGTCGATAGTAGGAGGTACTGGATCTCCGGATCTGGTATCACTTGCTGGGCATTGTGGTGTTCATTGTAGAGAGGTGAGGCGTGTCGAGACTAGTGACCTCGAAGTTAGGCGTCGTCTAGCCTAAGGACCCATTTCCTTACATTGTTTGAGCCGTGCTTGCTAGATTAGGCTTCTACCCTATCCCACTACCCACGCTAGTTTCAAGGGATACTTCCCTTCTCCTCTGAGTCATCTTCTTCTCACCTACTTCTATGTTCTAGTCTCCTCCCCTTTACACTCTCAGGTATTGTTTTAGGGTCGTGTCGAGCACTTTTTGCGAGCTTAGCCTCGTGGTGGTGAGAGTGGTTGACTCGATAGTTTTTGTTGAGATGGATGGTTGATTGATCGTTTTATAGTAACCGCAAGTGCACGACCGCGTTGAAGCGGTGGCAAATATGGGTCGTCCATTGGGAGGTGTGTCGACACTTGGTTTGTGAGAAGGCGAGATGTAAAGAAAGGGAAGAAAGATGTATTACACTACACTACACTAAGCTAAACTAGTAAACAAACAAGCTGAAATGAACTAAACAGCTAAGCTAATCAACTAATGCAAAAGATAAAATCACAGGAATGAAAACCCCTCAGGGGTGGATAGTGTGTGTGTGTGCACAAGAAATAAGTGTGATATGAAATGCATAGAAGAAGCTCAAGTAGTTAGTGTTGTTAATGCATAAGAAGTACCTAACTATGGCAAGACCTATCATTACAACACTAACTTATGTGCATAATATGAGCAATGTAAGGTTGTTATTAAGACACTTAGACAAGCATGGAATGTACCTAAGCTATGGCAGAAAACATCAAGTAAGGTTCTTAATAATTCAAGCAAGCATACTAATATCAACACAAAACATTCATATTAAGCATTCAAACCATCTACATAACATGTACACACACCTACGCCACCCCCGAAGGGGATGGAACTACTCACTACTCATTACACTAACTATATTAACAAAAGAAAGCATAATACTGAAATGAAAGTTAACTAAGAAGGCAAGAAGTATTAAAGAAACATAAAAGGAAAGTAAAGACTAAACAAACATGCACAAATTAAAAGACAAGATTAAAAGAAACTAGAAGAATTATTTTATTAACAAATGACTCACATTGAAGGTAGCATTCTTCTCCACCTTGAGTTTTTGCTTCAAGGCCCACTCCTTAGTAGAGAGAATGCCACCAAGCAATGGGTAATTACAATGGAAGGTGAAGAGTTCTATTTATAAGCATCGAAAAAGCTAATCGGGGACAATCCCCCGATGTGGGACTAAACCAATACCAAACATAGCCTAAACGAACATTAATACAAGTCCAGGAGAAATTTGGGCGGATCCGAAGTAATATGGACCGCCAATTGGCGGTCCAAAAACTTCGGATCGCGTTGGAATTTGTTGTGGGCTTTGCTTTCTGGTATTGTTGGTCTTTGATGCGCTTAGTTGACTTGTTGGAGCTCTGACCCGAATGGAATTGGTAAAATACTCCCCATGATGGTGTGGAGAATTCTGTTTTGCTCTTAGGTCCTTCTGTGTTACATTTAGGTCATTCTCCCTTGCATCTTAGTCCCCAGATCTCACAATTCAGTCCTTTTTCCCAGCTTTTGGGTCCTTTTATGCTTCATCTCTTCAAACCTATTTATTCCTGAAAACTAAACATAAAACTCGTACCATAGCATTGTTTAGGTGAAAGATAATGGATATAAGATACAAATATAAACATGAAATGATGCCAATGAAATACCCCCACACCTAACTTTTGCTAGTTCCGAGCAAAACAAAGAAAGGAAAAAGCATACGAAAAACAAGAAATCCTAACTCACTTTCGTAGGAATCACGGTTGAACTTAGCACGTGCAACAAGCCGTTAAACCTCCTTGTTGCCAAGGAGTAGGAGGGTTTTCAGTGGATATACCCACAAAATCCGAACAAGATGCATTATTCAATCTAGACACTTGACTCGTTGGAAATATTTTGTCGATCATTGGACGCGGTAATCCTAAGGGCCGACTCTATATAGGTAATCAGTCCACACACCTAAACTAATGAACCATTCGTGCAAGTTAAATAAGGAATTAAGTGAAAGACATGGACAACCTCAACATCCTCAAGTGCTACAAAGTGTAAAGTCCATTAAGGTTCTTATTTGTATTACCATTTTTTTCTTTTTGTTTCTTTTCACATTTTTTTTCTTCTTTTTCTTTTTATTACTCTCCTAGTGCGTCTGCAATCCTTATGGCCAATGTCTACTTGCTTTTAGTTAAGGCTTGATTAAGAGTGATTTTTGGGGCCAAAGAAAGGGTGATGAAATCCCCCACCTTATCTTTTATGGGACAACCCCTCCTTAGTAGCGTTTTGAGCTTAAATCTAGCAATCAATCACTCCAATAAAACGCTCAACTCAATCTTGTCCCGATGCACCTTACTAACTAATGCATGATCGAAACATGCATGAATGAGAGATTTGGGTGCACGTACCTCACACCAGCAATCAACAACAAAATGTAAAGCAAAGAAAAGACAAATGCATGTAAGGTCTACACAGGATGCATGACCTAGATGGCAAGAAGTCTAATCTTTTGCTTTGAGTTTTATGGTCCAAGTTGATTGAAGGGGATTGGTTTAATGATCTGGGAGCAAACTAGAGGTCATAGCATGCAAAATAGGGCTCCCAGATAACAATAATGAACTAATCAACTTCCAGAAGAAAACTGAGAGTCAGAAACCCTCACCAGGCCGCCAATTGGCGGTCCTTTTTGAAACTTAGGTGCTCCAACTCCTCCAGTAGCCTCCCCGTGAGCTCTAGGATCCCTGAAACTAAGAAAAACTGAAAACAAAAAAATTAAAAACCCCTCGAATCGTCCAAACCAACGTCTGGACCGAGCACCTCCCCGGCAACGGCGTCAAAAACTTGATTAATCATTTTATATTAACCACAAGTGCACGACCACGTTGAAGCGGTGGCAAATACGGGTCGTCGACTGGGAGGTGTGTCGACACTTGGTTTGTGCGAAGGCGAGAGGTAAAGAAAGGGAAGAAAGATGTATTACACTACACTACACTAAGCTAAACTAGTAAACAAACAAGCTGAAATGAACTAAACAACTAAGCTAATCAACTAATGCAAAAGATAAAATCATAGGAATGAAAACCCCTCAGGGGTGGAGTGTGTGTGTGCACATGAAATAAGTGTGATATGAAATGTATACAAGAAGTTCAAGTAGTTAGTGTTGTTAATGCATAAGAAGTACCTAACTATGGCAAGACCAATCATTACAACCCTAACTTATGTGCATAATATGAGCAATGCAAGGTTGTTATTAAGACACTTAGACAAGCATGGAATGTACCTAAGCTATGGCAGAAACCATCAAGTAAGGTTCTTAATAATTCAAGCAAGCATACTAATATCAACACAAAACATTCATATTAAGCATTCAAACCATCTACATAACATGTACACACACCTACTCCACCCCCGAAGGGGATGGAACTACTCACTACTCATTACACTAACTATATTAACAAAAGAAAGCATAATACTGAAATGAAAGTTAACTAAGAAGGCAAGAAGTATTAAAGAAACATAAAAGGAAAGGAAAGACAAAACAAACATGCACAAATTAAAAGACAAGATTAAAAGAAACTAGAAGAATTATTTTATTAACAAATGACTCACATTGAAGGTAGCATTCTTCTCCACCTTGAGTTTTTGCTTCAAGGCTCACTCCTTAGTAGAGAGAATGCCACCAAGCAATGAGTAATTACAATGGAAGGTGAAGAGTTCTATTTATAAGCATGGAAAAAGCTAATCGGGGACAATCGCCCGATGTGGGACTAAACCAATACCAAAGATAGCCTAAACGAACATTAATACAAGTCCAGGAGAAATTTGGGCGGATCCTGAGTAATATGGACCGCCAATTAGCGGTCCAAAAACTTCGGATCGCGTTGGAATTTGTTGTGGACTTTTCTTTCTGGTATTGTTGGTCTTTGATGCAGTTACTTGACTTGTTGGAGCTCCGACCCGAATGGAATTGGTAAAATACTCCCCATGATGGTGTGTAGTATTCTGTTTTGCTCTTAGGTCCTTCTGTCTTACATTCAGGTCCTTCTCCCTTGCATCTTAGTCCCCAGATCTCACAATTCAGTCTTTTTTCCCAACTTTTGGGTCCTTTTATGCTTCATCTCTTCAAACCTATTTATTCCTGAAAACTAAACATAAAACTTGTAACATAGCATTGTTTAGGTGAAAGATAATGGATATAAGATAGAAATATAAACATGAAATGATGCCAATCAATGGTTACATGGGCGACCATCCATATCATTGTTGGGTCCAGGACAATTCTTCCTGGTATTCCGGACCAATGCAACCTGGGGTGGCTCAGACTAACACCCCGTATGGTTGGGACAATCTTAATTGTGTGACTGAGTAATCTTCATATTGGGGTATTATGAGAGAGCCACCGACTGCTAGACTATCATCTAGTTACGTCGGATCATATGCTGGTCAACAAACTTAGACATTACAACAAACTTTGGCCTCTTTCATGCATGCGGTAGACGACATGAGTGCACCGGTGGCTCCAGTAGTCGTACGGTGTGAATGTTGTAGGTTGACTGGTCATGTTATCGGGGAATGTCCTTATGTTCCCCTTGAGCCTGAGTATGAGCATACCTTTTCCCAAAATGCTCAATATGACCATTATGCATCCGCGTACAGCCCGAGAGGGATGGATTCATGGGGAGACCATTCTTATACAAATTCTTATACATCATTTTCACCCAGTATCCTCCTCCCGAATACACAGAATTCTACCAACACCCCACTTCAAATCATTGGGCTCATTCTCAGCTCATCAACACCCAACCCCAAAATTTCTCAAGCTCTCACTTGGACCTCATAGTTGACCGCATACTTGATTCCTTGAAACAAACTTTCCTTATGTTCATGGAAACCACTCAACAATCAATACAAAATATGGCACTGCAAGTGAGTGGAATGACGCCGCAATTATGTGAACGTGAGGAGAGTAACATTTCTTGCCAACATGAGGATTTATCGTTTGATATCGTACCACCACCACATCCACAAATTCAAAGCACAATCATTCAAAGTCAATCTCCTAGTCAGTCTGAGAGACTTGGGGTTTCAATTCACGATCACTTGGTGGAGGATTCGATTCCAATTGAGAAAAACATGGACCAATTTCATTATGAGTCGGCACAGGATTGTGCCTTATCTTTTTGTCTCGTGGCCCTTGAGCCACATGATCTTCATGTTGTGCCTCTTAAGGACTCACCTCTGGTGGAGTCAGAGCTCCCTAGTACCCTCAATTTCAAACATCCTGATGACAGTTTGCCTCTCACTATTGTTCCTGATCATCCTGGAAATGATGGAACATCAAACAACTACATTGCTAATAAGGGTATTTGGAGTTCCTTGGAGGATACCTTGGGTATGAGACCCACTTTTTGTTTGCCTGGTGAGTCGGACATGCCTAACGAGGTTCTTGACCTCGTTCCGACGCACCAGCCTGTTGGTTGGAGAATTTGGATTGACGATCATAACTTCAGTACTGCAACGGATCCCCTTACTTCCCAAACTCCTGAGACGTTCAAGCTCTTTCAGTTTGATCCTTTGAATGAGACACCTTTGCGTCTAATGCATGAACCTCTCTTTTCATCTTGTGTTGTTTGTGAGGGGTGCCCAAACATGAGTATTCTGGCCCCGCGTGGTGTCATGTTCCTTTTCCAAGTGCATTGACCCACTTTTGAGGTTCCCATTTGATGTTTTTTGACAAATGAAGATGGGAAATTATGTTTGTACATAGTTATATTCAAAAAAAAAGAAAAAAAAAGAAAAGAAAAAGTACTATAAAAGACTCCATGAGCGAGCATTGATTGTTGTGGGCCCCAACACTTGGGTATTTTGGCCCCATTTCTTTCACGTATTTGTATCCCTTCTTTAGCATCTCACATGTTTTGAGGGAAGTCGGGTTTTTGTCCATCAACATAACCTCGAACTTCCTTTTGCGCTTCATATTGGTGAGATCTTTCCTTTTTCATGCATAAATTCATGTAGTATCATGCTCCCATTCATTGAGGACAATTCACGAAGTAGGTGTGGGGGGTGTTTCACGTATGTACATAGTTGAGTCGTTTTCCTTTAATTTTATTTTCTTTTGTGTGCATTGTTAGGGTCATGTTAGTGTGCTGCATTAATATCGATATATCTGCTTGCCATTATCCTTGGGTGACTTGTCTTCTTTTGCTTGCCTAGTGCTTTAAAATTTTCACATTTCTTTCAAAATCTTCATGTGTTTGCAAAAGAAAATGTTTTGTGGGTTTTGCGTGTGTTTAGCATGTGCAAAACCGTTGTGAGGCAAAGTAAAAAAGAAAGCTCCCAAAATTGTCTTGAACTTGATGCATTAGGATATCTAGTACAGTGGTTTTAGGACTTATCTAGTCGTTAGGATGTACCCCGCTTTTCCCTCGGGGGGAGTAATCATAGGGTTTCAGTACTAAAATAATTAAAGAAGTCCACCCTGAACCTAGTGAGTCAATAATTCGTGTCTGTTAATTTAAGGAAGTTTGTTGCAGTCAAGGACCCTTTAAATCTTGTTGTGAGACATTAAGTGTAGGGGTTTTGGTTCATGTGTAGATAAGAAATAAGTGAGTAGGTGTTCTCTCTTCTCGCACAGCTCCTATCACTCGGGAACGTAGGTATGAGGGGACTTCGTGCCTGGTGGTTTCGAGTCATCTGACTTGGGATGCGCCGACCGAACTCCCGTTACACGGGTGGTAGGGATTGCCCTATGTGGAGATTTGGGGAAAGGTGTACGTGTTGTGTAAGTCCTCATAGGCAATGATGCACGAAACCTGACCTGGGAGAATGAAACTCCAACTAATAAAAAGAAAAGAAGAAAAAAAACAAAAAGAAAAAAATGGTAATGCAAATAAGAACCTTAATGGACCTTACACTTTGTCTCACTTGAGGATGTTGAGGTTGTCCATGTCTCGCACTTAAGTTCTTAATTAACTTTCACGAATGATTCATTAGGCTAGGTGTGTGGACTGATTACATATATAGAGTCGGCCCGTAACATTACCGTGTCCAATGATCGACGAAATGAGCCATCGAGTCGTGTAGCTAGATTGAATATTGCATCTTTGTTCGGATTTTGTGGGTGTATCTGCTGAAAATCCTCAGGAGACAACACTCCTCCTCCTTGGCGACAAGGAGGTTTAACGGCTTGTTGCACGTGCTAAGTGCAACCGTGATTCCCACGAAAGTGAGTTAGGATTTCCTAGTTTTTCGTATGCGTTTTCCTTTCTTTTATTTTTCTCTTTCTTTGTTTTGCTCGAGACTAGCAAAAGTTAGGTGTGGGGGTATTTGATTGACATCATATAATGCATATATTTGTGTCTTATATCCATTATCTTGAGCCTAAACAATACTACGTAATGAGTTTTATGTTTGAGTTTTTGGAATAAACAGGATTGAGGAAAGGAGGCATAAAAGGACCTAGAAGCAAGGAAAAGGACTGAGTTGCAAGACTTGAGGACTGAGATGCAAGAGGGAAGGACCCGGATGAAAGCCTAAACGACCAATGAGCAAATCAGGAAACTCCACACCATCATGAGGAGTATTTTGGCAATTAAATCTGGGCCCACTTATCAACAACCTAATTGGGTTCATCAAACACCAAGAAATCAATCCAGATCCGAGCCACCAAAATCCAGACTCGATCCAACAATTGTAGACCGCCAATTAGTGGTCCAAGACCGCCAATTGGCGGTCCATTTGGATCCAAACCCGATAATACTTGGCCGGGTGTTGTATTAGCATGTATTTAGTCCATTTATGGTATGCGTTTAGTCCTATATCGGGGGATTGTCCTGCATTAGCTTTTTCTATGGTTATAAATAGAACTCCTCCTCCATTGTATTCTACCCATTGCTTGGTGGCATTCTCTCTACTTGGAGTAAAAGCCTTGAAGCAAAAACTCAAGGTGGCGAAGAATGTCACTTGTAATGTGAGTCATGTAAATAAAATAATTGCTCTTGGTTTCTTTTAATCTTGTCTTTTAATTCTTGCATGTTTCTTTAGTTCTATGTTCATTTCAATTAGCTTCTTTAATATTCCTTTCTTGCTTAGTTGAACTTCCTTTCAGTATAATGTTTCATTTTGTTAATGTAGTTAGTGTAATGAGTAGTGAGTAGTTTCATCCCCATTTGGGGAGTGGAGAAATATGTGATATCAATAATGTGATGTATTAGGTGTGTGTTATCTTAATCCGTTGAACCTTACATGATTTCCATAACCATCTAATGGGATTCCACTCTTGTCTTTGATATGCTAATGCTCTTGAATGAAGCTTAGCATATGCTTAGACTAGCGGACCTATTTTATGGGGAATAATAAGGTGAGGATATGGATGGAATTAATATTGGAAACACAATTTGTAGTTGCATGTACTCTTGTTGCCTTTACCTTGGTTAATGTCTTGTATGTTTTAATGATATTGTGTTATCTTATTTCATGTGGAGGTATAGTAGGGTCTAGTCTTTATACATGAGTTCATTTAGCTTCATTCCAATTATTATCTTGTATGTTTTAATGATATGATCTTATCTTATTTCATGTGCAAGCAAAGTTGGATGTAGTTTTATGATTTTCATGCACTACATATTGTGATGAGCTTAATTGAACACACACACATACACATATCTTTGTATTCACACTCTTTTCTCTACCCCCTTTGGGGTTTAGTTTTATTGCTCATTGTCCATTTACTTTTGCATTGTAGTGTAGTGTAGATCATAACTCCTTTCTTTCCCACTAGCCTTCGCACAAACTGAAGTCGACACACCTCCATGTGGATCGACCCGTATTTGCCACCGCTTCAACGCCACCGTGTACTTGCGGTTAATTAAAACATATCAATCAATACACATGGGAGTCACTATCGGCCTTTATTGGGCATTTACCCTTTTTTGGAATTCTTCACACCTCCTGGACGTATGACTTGTTCTGACGTCATTTCATCCGGCGTTGAGTGGCTCATAGACTCATCGGTGCCCTTTCTTTTTCCGACGCTCATTGTTTGTTGACTCTCTTCAACTTCTTCTCCCGGGGATGTGACTAGTCATTACGTGTATCACTAACTGTGTTTGCTCCAGAGATAGAGGACTCCTATTCGGGGTATCTGCGCAACATAACCCAGGCATCAAAGTACAAAAATTTAGACTTGTGGGTTCGCTCATAGATCTTGTGAGCTTGCCGGACGTCATCGTTGGTGCCGCGCCTTTTAAGTCGCAACACCTCAGCGAAGAACCCAACCCACTTGCTAATAGACGGTGCAATCCTCCTAGACCGTCCCTTTAGTGATTCCTCATTATGTTTGGGGAGGTCCCTGTTATCTTCGATTTGACTCATCGTAAGCACGTTTCACTCTGGTCCATAACCATTTGGCCCTTTGGTTTGTCCCCACCACCGCATCGCAACTTACTTGCATATATTCCAAGACGAGCCTCTCGTCCTCTGATGTGGACCACGTCTTTGGCTTCTTGGTACTGGCAATTTGTCGTGGTTGTTGACTCTCTAGAGGGTAAACTTCATCCTCCTCGTGTGCATCTTGTGTAGTGTCTGCTACATTCACACTACTTTCTCCACTTAAGTATCGACTATACATTTGATATTGGTTTTGGTTTTGTTGGTCTTGTTGTGGGTATTGCTGGTATGGTTGGAACACTTGGTATTGGTCGTAAGGTCCGACTTGGTGAAAAGGATATACTGGGTATCATTAAGGGAAGAGTGGACGCGGATCGGGATGTGGACGACGTGGGGAATGATGGTGATCGGGAGAAGACATTGCAAGGATGATTGTAAGAGGAGGAGAATGATGGGTTTTTTTAGAGTAGAAGTGAGAAGGTTGAAGTACTATATAGAGTGGTCATACGTGTCTTGTTTAGTCACACGTCCACTGTGTAGTCATGCATCTCTTGTGTAGTCACGTGTCCCCTGTGTTGTCATGCAGGCACTGTGTAGTCAGTGTCTCCTGTGTAGTCACGCGTCTCACGTGTAGTCACGCGTCTCCTGTGTAGTCACGCGTCTCACATGTAGTCATGCGTCCCCTGTGTAGTCACGTAGGCACTGTGTAGTCAGCGTCTCCTATGTAGTCACGGGTCTCTATAGCATCACGAGGTTAGTATAATCCCACAAAATATCTTCTCCCAACTACAAATAGGTGGACAACATTGGTTTCCTCACATCTCCTCTTCTCCCAATGGCTTCCTATGAGAATTTGCCTAGTTCAAAATCCACATCATCCGATGAGGACAACTCCAATGACACAAACTTCGTCTTGGACCATGTAACGCAAATAGCAACTCAAATGTTGACTGAAATGGTTACACAACCTAAGATGCGTAGACAGAGAACTACGAACCAGGATAGAGATTGTGAGTTTGGTTATAGACGCCTTACAATCGATTATTTTTCTGACAACCCTGTGTATTCTGATAATATTTTTAGGAGAAGATTTCGGATACAAAAGCATGTCTTTCTTCGCATTAGTAGTTCCATTGAGACATCTGATGCCTTCTTTCGATGAGCATTGAATGCCACTAGTAGGATGAGCATCTAGGGCTTACAAAAAAGTACAGCGGCACTACGAATGCTAGCCTATGGCGTGGCGGCCAATGAGGTCGATGAGTATTTGAGTATGAGTAAAGGAACAACCCAAAAATCCCTCCAAAAATTCTATGGTGTCATTAACAACTTCGGCGGTGAGTACCTACGAAGGCCTACTGCAAATGACTTAGCACGACTACTTCACATTGGTGAGCAACGGGGGTTCCTAGGCATGATGGGGAGTATCGATTGTATGCACTAGGAATGGAAACATTGCCTAGCTGCTTGAAAGGGACAACATCAAGGGCGTTGTGCGAAGGCAACACTTGTCCTTGAGGTGGTGGCATCGCATGATTTATGAATATGGCACTCCTTCTTTGGAATACCGGGGTCGTGCTCCGACTTGAACGTCCTGCATCGATCTCCCATTTTCAACGACATATTGGCAGCACGAGCCCCACCTGTAACTTATGACGTAAATGGTAGTCGTTATAATATGGGATACTATCTTATAGATGGTATTTATCTGAAATGGGCCGTGTTTATCCAATCCATGATTCTTTCTCAAACCCCGAAGGAGAGGTTATTTGCTGAAGTCCAGGAGGTAACGTGTGAAGATGTTGAACGCAATTTCGGAGTGTTGCAAGTGTGGTTCCTGATCGTTAGGAAGCCGGCCCTTGCATGGAGTACGGATGTACTTAACAAAATAATGACAACTTACATCATAATGCGTAATATAATAGTGGAGGATGAATGCGACTGTTACACTAATTTCGGAGATGTAACCGAATTTATCAAAGATCAACGCAAAAGTTCTGGGGACGAATGGTTGCAATATTCCACGAATCGTATCTTTGATATTAATAGGTATCTTCCCAATTGATTGATATTAAGCTTAACTGCAAGTGCACGACCGTCGCTGAAGACGGGGCAAGTACGGGTCAATCCACCGGGAGGTGTGTCAACTCTGGTTCTTTTGAAGTCAAGTGGGGAATAAAGGGCAAGGAGTGTGATTACACTAACTAAACTATGCTAAATTAGCGAACAACAAACAAAAAAGATGAAAACACTAGAAGAAATGAAACCAAACTAAGTGAACTATAAAAGCAAGCTAGAATTCAGGAAGAGAAACCACTAACGGGTGAAGTGTGTGTACACATGAAATAAAGTGGTGAGGATTGCATTCAATAGAGCACAAGTGTAGGTTGTGTTGCTATGCATAGGAAGTACCTAATGGTTGTGGCAAGATCTATCATCCAAATCACTAACCTAGTTGATTAATATGAGCATAAACAAGTTTGTTTATTAAGAACCTAAACAAGCATGGGATGTACCTAATGATTATCGTAGAAACCATCAAGTTAAGTATCAAGGTGGGTATCGGGTCGGGCCGGCATGGCCCAGCCTGAGCTCGCGGGCCCGTTAGGTTAAACGGGTCAGGGTTGGGCCCGAGTTTTTTTTTTGTTTATTTTAAAACAAACGGGCCGGCTCTCCTGGCCTGCCCGTTTCCATTTACGGGTCGGGCCAAAAGCCCCGCCCGTTTATTTTGGCTAGGTCTGGTACCCAGGTTTAGTTAAGTATTCTCTTTTATTCAAACAAGCATACCCACATTAATCACATAAAGCAAAATATAGCATTCATTTCATTCTTCATTATATGTATAAACATCAACTCCATCTCTAAAGGGGGATGGAACTACTCACTACTCATTAAACTACAAACTACATTAAGAAAAGGAAACATTCTAATTACTTCTACTAAGATAAAACAAAATTTGGCTAAGTGGTTGATCGTTTTATATTTAACCGCAAGTGCACGGCCGCGTTGAAGCGGTGGCAAATACGGGTCGTCCACTGGGAGGTGTGTCGACACTTGGTTTGTGCGAAGGTGAGAGGTAAAGAAAGCGAAGAAAGGTTGGTTTGATTACACTAAACTACACTAAGATGCAAATGGGAATGGAAAAGAAGCAAGAAAAACTAAACCCCAAAGGGGGTAGAGAAATGATGTGAATATAAAGATGTGTGTGTGTGTGTGTGTAATTAAGCTCCTCACAACATGTAGTGCATGAAATCATAAAACTACATCCAACTTTGCCTCTACATGAATTAAAATTTCACTACATCATTAAAACATACCAGACAATAATTGGAATGAAGCTAAATGAACTCAAGTATAAAGACTAGACCCTACTATGCCTCTACATGAATTAAGATAAGACTACATCATTAAAACATACAAGACATTAGCTAAGGTAAAGGCAACAAGAGCACATACACTACAAATTGTGTTTCCAATATTAACTTCATCCATATCCTAACCTTATCATTCCCCATAAAATAGGTCCACTAATCAAAGCATAAGCTAAGCTTCATTCAAGAGCATTAGCATATCAAAGATAAGATTGAACACCCATTAGATGGTTATGGAAATCTATAAAGCTCAAGGGATAAAGATAACACACACTTAATACACTACATGATTATATCACATATTTCTCCACCCCCCAAATGGGGATGGAACTACTCACTACTCATTACACTAACTATATTAACAAAAGAAAGCATAATACTGAAATGAAAGTTAACTAAGAAGGCAAGAAGTATTAAAGAAACATAAAAGGAAAGGAAAAACTAAACAAACATGCACAAATTAAAAGACAAGATTAAAAGAAACTAGAAGAATTATTTTATTAACAAATGACTCACATTGAAGGTAGCATTCTTCTCCACCTTGAGTTTTTGCTTCAAGGCTCACTCCTTAGTAGAGAGAATGCCACCAAGCAATGGGTAATTACAATGGAAGGTGAAGAGTTCTATTCATAAGCATGAAAAAAGCTAATCGGGGACAATCCCCCGATGTGGGACTAAACCAATACCAAAAATAGCCTAAACACATAATAATACAAGTCCAGGAGAAAGCTTAGCAGATCTGGGGCTATATGGACCGCCAATTAGCGGTCCAATACCGCCAATTGGTGGTCTATAAACTTCAGATCGAGTTGATTTTGGTTGTGGGCTTTGCTTGATGGATTTGTTGGTCTTGGATGCATCTACTTGGTTTGTTGGAGCTCCGACCCGAATCGAATTGCCAAAATACTCCCCATGATGGTGTGGAGTTTCCTGTTTTGCTCTTAGGTCCTTCGGTCTTACGATCAGGTCCTTCTCCATTGCATCTCAGTCCCTAGGTCTCACAATTAAGTCCTTTTTTCCTGCTTTTGGGTCCTTTCATGGCTCTTCTCTTCAAACCTATTTATTCCTGAAAACTAAACATAAAACTCGTAACATAGCATTATTTAGGTGAAAGATAAGGGATATAAGATACAAATATAAACATGAAATGATGCCAATCACTAAGCAAGCAAGAATTAAAAGAGAAAACAACATTAAAACAAACTAAAAAATATTTTATATACATGACTCACATTACAAGTAGAGAGAATGGCCACCAAGCAATGAGTGATTACAAAGGAGGAAGAAGAGTTCTATTTATAGGCATGAAAAAAGGTAACCGGGGACAATCCCCCGATTGTGGGCTAATCACACATACTCAAAATAGCTATAAACAACATCACAAATAATCGTGACAATTAAGAGCGGATCTGGATCGGGTTAGACAGCCAATTGGTGGTCTAGGTCCGCCAATTGGCGGTCTGAAATGGTCCAAATGAGTCCAAATCCTGCAACCATCTTTAGTGTTGTAATTAGGAATGTGGGGTGCACCAAACCCGGTCGTACAAGTCTAGTCCTGAATCTAATTGGCAAAATACTCCTCATGATGGTGTGTAGTTTCTCGATTTGCTTCTTGGTCCTTTTGGTTTACATCCGGGTCCATCCCTCTTGCATGTCAGTCCATAAGTCTCACAATTCAGTCATTTCTCTTACATTCAGGTCCTTTTTGTGTCTCTTCTTCTCAATCACGTTTATTCCTGAAATTTAAACATAAAACTCATTACGTAGCATTTCTTAGGTTCAAAATAGAGGGTATAAGACACGAATATATGCATGATATGATGTCAATCACCAATAAAGATCGAGTGCGTGACAAACAGAAACATTTGAGTCTCAAAGCCGATTTAGTCAAGAATATATGGCAACGCTATGAAGGAAACACGACATGAAGATTTGTTAATGTACTTTTTCAATTTTTGGGGCAAAGGAAAGGGTGATGAAATCCCCCACCTTATCTTATATGGGACAACCCCTCCTTAGTAGCGTTTTGGAGTCTTAATCTAGAAATCAACTCTTTAAACAAATGCTCAACTCATACTTGTTGCAATGCAATTCCTACTAACTGATGCATGCTCATACGAAATGCATGAATGAGAGTAAGAAATGTGTACCTCACGCCAGTGCTCAACAACTGAAAGTAAAGCTAAAATAAAAAACAATCTACGTGCCTAAGTCGGGTACATGATGCATGACCTAAGCACGCTAGAATGCCTAATCTTTTGCATTGGGTTTTAGTGGCCAAGCTGATTAAAATAAGATTGATTATTGATCTGGGGACAAACTAAAGGTCAACACATGCCAAATTGAGCCCCAGACCTCCATATCAGATGTGCAAACAAGTCAAAGAAAGGAGAAATGGAGCTCACTAGACCGCTAGTTGGCGGTCTCATGCCGCTGATTGGCGGTCCAAGTAGCTCTTCTTTCCTTGAAATTTCTCCTGGTGATTTCCCTTGAGCCTCAGAGTCTTCTAAAACAAAGAAAACTACAAAAAAATTAAATCCACAGAAATCGTCCAAACCAGAGTCTGGACTGAGCACGTTCCCGGCAACGGTGCCAAAAACTTGTTTAAATCGTTTAAGATACCACAAGTGCACGACGTTGGTGAAGACGCGGCAAATAGGGGTCGATCTGTGGGGAGGTGCGTAGATTCTGGTTTTAATGAAATCAAGTGGCGGAAAGAGGGGAGCAGGAACTGATTACACTAACTAAACTAGACTAAGCTAGCGCGAAATAATCAACGAATATGAAAGCACGAGACGAAATAAAACTAAACTAAATGTCTAATAAAAGGAAGATGGAAATTAGGAAGAGAGACCCCTGAGGGGTGGAGTGAGTGCACACCTGCAGTAAGATGGGGAAAAATGCATTCAATAGGCAAAAATGTAGGTGGTGTTTTCATGTATAAGAAGTGTCTAATGATTATGGCAAAACCTATCAATCCAATCACTACCTAATTGATTAAAATTCACATAAACAAGTTGGTTATTTCAGAACCTAAACAAGTTGGTTATTTCAGAACCTAAACAAGTATGGGAGGTGTATAATAGTTGTGGCAAAACCCATCAAGTGAAGTATTCTACTCTAAACAAGCAAGTATATATTCACATTTATCAACACATTTCAAAATAAAGCATTCATTTCCATTCTTTATTGCAAGTATAAACATCATCTCCACCCCCAAAGGGGGATGGAACTAGTCACACATTATTAGACTAACATGCATATTAAGGAAAGAAAACATGCTAATTAATTCTATGATTAAAACAAATAAAGTTAACTAAGCATGCAAGAATTGAAAAAAGACAATATGAAAAACTAACAAAACATCTTTTATTACTCACTCACAGTACAAGTAGCCACTCTCCATCAGAGTTTTCCTCCAAGGCTTTACTCCTAGTAGAGAGGATGGCCACAAAGATTGGATATGTATACAAAGGAAGGTGAAGAGTTCTATATATCGGCATGGAAAAAGTTAATCCGGGACAATCCCCCGGTATGAGACTAAACGCATACCAAAATTGGGCTAAATACAACCTAATCTAACACCCGACCAAGGCATGTGCGTTCTTAAGCAATCTTGACCATTGATTGGCGGTCTGGATTTGTCTGATCGGGTCTAGATTTGTTTGGCTTGGTTTTACTTGATTTCTTGGTGTTTGATGAATCCGATTTGGTTGTTGATGGTTGGTCCCGGATTTAATTGCCAAAATACTCCTCATTAAGGTGTGGAGCTTCTTGATTTTCTCATTGGTCCTTTTGGTTTTACATATTGGTCATTCTCTCTTTTATCTCAGTCCATAAGTCTTGCAACTTAGTCTTTTTCCTTGCTTTTGAGTCCTTTTTGTGCCTCTTCTCCTCAAACATGTTTATTCCTGAAACTTAAACATAAAACTCATTACTTAGCATTACTTAGGTGAAAGATAACGGATATGAGACACAAATGTATGCATGATATGATGTCAATCACCTGTTATCCCGCTCCAGACCAAGTGCCCTGCATAGCGACTACCCACTATATTTAACATTGAACACTGAATTTTAAAGTGACTGGGAGACTCTTCAACTACCAATATTAATTATCCTGTGACTATTCAATTTCGACTCCCCCACACATCTATTCAATTATCGTGTGACTATTCAATTACCTAGGGCGTTCGACGAAATGAGCTGGATCATTTTGACTTATATAGCTTGTTTATCTTAATTCAATGTGTCCATGTAACAAGTTGGTTTGTCATGTCTCAATTTTTGTGTGCGTACAAGTTAATGAAGGGAATGTGTTCTAAAAGTTTTACTTTTAAATGTCAATTATTATGAATTGAATGAGAAAATCGTTTTGTTCCTTGTTTATGTTATTCGTCTTTTAGAAGTGTTAAGGAATAGGCTCTTGGTCCTTAACCGTAGAGCTCTAAAAGATATTGGTTTACATAAAACAAAAGATATTCACAATTATGGTAATTAACATGGGACATTAATTACCGGGTTAAGATTGTCGTGTTGGTCATAGATCATTGTAGCTCTACAAGTGAGTAACAACACGGGTATGCAAAAGAGGAAAATATTACTTTTGTATACTGAATAGACCTAATAAGTAAAATATTATAGAAATGTGTTTCTGTGTCATTAATATTTTACTGTGTCCTTGGTCCTTTGATATGAGACTTATATCCGGTCGCTTAAGGAGTTCTTAATTAGACTAGTGTCTTGAGCTATCGATGAGTGTAGTGTAAAGGCATTAGTTGGTTAAGTACAACTTTTGTTGGAGAAGATAGCTAGTCAAAAGATTATCATTGCCCCTCTTAATTGAGTAATGATATTAATGGGCCCCTTGATAAAGCAAAGTTATAATGTTCACAATGTGATTTGAGTTAAGTCACATATTTATAACTAGCTTAAAGAGATCAAGAAATGAATACTAATATACAAAGATGACACAATACTACTTTGTATGTATTCCTAATATCATGAGGCACGGGATGGACACAAGTGGTGCACTCCATCACTAATTGGATCGGGTTTTGGTTCGAGCTGAATTAAGACATCTAGCTAATTGGGAACTATAATGTGTAGCTAGATACCGCTTATAGTTTGTGATGTTAAGCTATTAATATCACTGTCAATTTAGCTTAGATCCTCCCATAGGTCACACCATAAAACTGGGAAACAAGAAGGTGATTTTATGTTCATATGATGTATCGAGTTTCGTATACATGTGGTGAATCGATAAAATCATTATGTCATGAAAATGACATATTTAGAATCATGAATTTATATATGAGATGTAAATATATCATGGGGTGTGATTGTTTGATATTACATATGATGATATATTGCATAGGATGTATAAATTAGCTATAACCCCAAAGATCGAATTTTGTTGGGAATTAATCCAAAATTCGATAAGGCAAATTAATTAATTAAATTTGCTAAAACCCCAAATACGAATTTTGTTGGGAATTAAACCAAAATTCGATAAAGGCAAATTAATTAAATTTCCTAAAACAAAAAAAAACGAATTTTGTTGGGAATTAATCCAAAATTCGATAAAGGCAAATTAATTAAGGAATTATTGATCATGGTTTTGACTTGGTCAATTATGATTAAATTTAGATGTGGATTAATAAATTTAATATTGAGAATTGGTCTTAAGAGAGAAAAACATGGAAGAATGGGTCAATGCATAGCCCATGATGTGGAAATTAAAGGAGCCTGTAAATAGGCCTAATTTCCTTCATTAAAAAAAATATATGCAAAATTCTCTCTCTCTCTAACCACCCCAATTAATCCATCCGAAATTCCTTAGTTAATTTGAGTTTTTGGAGAGTAAAATCTCAGGAAAGAAAAAGGGGGTTATTGGCGATATTCTAAACCCGTTTGGAGATTGATTGGCTAGCTCCTTTCTCTCCAACCTTGTTTAGAGTTTGGTGAACACTCGGAGGCAATCCACCGGGCGATTCGACCGGCAACGCGACTCCGGATCTTCAAGAGGTTTTAGAGAACCTCTAGGTATGATTCTAATTGCAATTGTTTGTTTGTTCTAATGCATGTTAAATAATTAGGACAAACAAATGCATGTCTATATGAAAATCGAAGAAAATATGAATGTTTCGATCCTATATGTTTATAAAATTTCGAAAAATATATACATACTATAGGACACGAAATCCAACAGTGGTATCAGAGCTTTTGATTCATATTATCTTTGATTTAGACTATAAAATCAATCTAGGCTACCATCTAGAATCAAAACAATTCGGTTTTGTGTCTTTTTCGAGTTTTTCGATGTTTTGTTGATAAAATTCTAATAAATTCGTTTTGATGGTTTTATATATTTTAAAACATCACACATGATTGTTAGAATTGAAATTTAGACATTTGTCTAATTTATAGAATTTTCGTTTTATTTTAAATGATTATTTTATAAAGGAATCAACAAAGTCGAAAAGGACTAATGTTCATCTTTCCTTTTGGAAATTGGATGAACGGCGGTTCAAAATAATTAATTTTGAACTATGGATGCATGAAAATCATTTTAATGGATTTCAAATTATTTTTCTAGAATTGTTTGATTTTAGATGCTTGATAATCTAGATTAAATAGTTTAGATTGGACATGCGTGTATGCGTTGCTCGAGTTGTTTTTGCAGGAATTGTGAGTTTATATGTTCCAAATCAGCAACTATGAATGTTTATAATTGTTATAATACAGGGGCTTATGTATGTAAAAGCCAAATTCTCTATTTCCATCTTTTAGATAAATTGCATATGCATATGAGAGGTTTTTACATAGGACTTGCACTAGTCGGTTTTTATCGAATGTGAGGAGCATGTTTATTTTCTGTAAAATCTACATCTCCGGTGCAAGAGGAAGTCGCCGCTGTAGCGCATCGATCGAGGATCAGGGATCGAGGATCAAGGATCGAAGGGAACATATAAACTCACACGATATGGATTGTGTGAATGTTTAATTTTTGTTTTTTTTATTTCTGCTATGCATGTGATGAATGTGGTGAATGTTAGGATGTGTATGAATATTAATATGCATGATAACCTAAAATTCCAAATCACATGTAAATATATGAAATTGTCCAACAAAAATTAAGAATAATTTCCTTCTTATTTCATCCACTAGCAGCCATTGATCGAGGGATACTCTGCTCGCCCTTAGCGGGAGATAGCTCCCTCCATCTTTGGGAATAGTGGGAGATATAATGGTTGTCTGTTGTTGTGCCACAATTAAATGTATGAGGTGTGATTCACCCTAGTGAACCCCGAGTATGTTTAGTTGTGAATACAATGGATAAACGTATCTCGTATCAAATCAAAATAAGTTTTCTTAACATTACCTAGAGCCCTCGCTCGGTTTTGGGAAAAAGTTTTTCTTACGAGGATAGGTCGCATTCACTCATAATTAAAATGACAAGAATCACAAAAGTTTGAAGATGCTAATATTGCTAAAATTCAAAAAGGTTGTGATTAGAAAATGTTTTCTTACCTTGATATTGTAATGTATTCGATAGCCCTTAGCTAGTCTATATTACAATTGATAGGATCTTGGATTGTTGCATTTATGGGCAAAGATTTTAATTTGCAACATTTACATTTATATATTCGATATATGTATGCATGTGTATTAAAACATAAAATTGGCATTAAAATCCTGTATGATTTATTTTGTAGAAAAATGTCGAACATCCAACCTATCGTACGATCCATGATAGAAAAAACACCCTTTAGGAAATGATGGCTCAAACTTCATTAGTTGGCAACTCAAACTCAACATCGTGTTAAAGTTTGAGAAACTATCTCACATTTTGGAAGGTCCAATCCCAAAGTGGAATGAGAGATTAACCGATGAAGAGAAAGAGGCTAAAGCCAAGTGGGAAGACCAAGAGAACCAAGTTCACGGTCTTATGCTAGCATCCATGGGTGACTCGCTTCAAGCGAAATACTTGGATTCAAAACCCAAGAAGACCATGGAGGCTCTATCAAAGATGTTCATGGATAGTGCCCGAAAGGAGCGCTATAAGACCACCATCGCACTCACAAGGTGCCATATGGCGGAGGGAACATCGGTATCTGTGCATTTTCTCACGATGCAAGGATACCTTGAGAAGTTGGCAAAGCTCTCTTCACCAATGCCCGAGGACATTGCTGAAGATATGATTCTTGGCTCTCTAGCCCCGTCCTTTAAGGACTTTGTGATGCACTACCACGTGCGTGAAAAAGGGGTGAGTCTTGAGGAGCTTCACAACGCTCTCAAAACTGCTGAAGTTGATATGGGCAAGGGTAGGGACAAGCAAGTCCTTGCCATCCATGGAAGGAGCCAAAAGTTTGGTAAAGGAAAGGGCAAATCTATCAAAAGTTGTTCAATCAAGAGCAAGGGAGTAGGAGGTGCTCATAAGAGTGCCTCGAGGGGGAAATCTCAGAAATCTCCAACTCCCAATACGGAGTGCTTTCACTGCGGTGAAAAAGGACACATCCGGCCAAATTGCCCCAAGTACAAGGAAGACCTTGACAACGGAGTGATTGAACGTCGGCGTCCCAAAAAGGCCAAAGGTATATTTGTTATTGAAATAAATTTAGCCACCTCTGTCCAGGATTGGGTAATTGATACCGGATCTTGTGCTCACATAGTTTCTAATGTGCAGCTACTCATGGATAGGAAGGAACTCGTACGGAACGAGATTGAATTGAAGGTCGGAAATGGTGTGAACGTGTCTGCGGTTGCACAAGGTTCTGTGGTGCTTCAATTGTGTAGTGGTTTAAATTTATGTCTAAAGAATGTTTATTATGTACCTTCGATTAGCAAGAATATTATTTCTGTATCATGTTTGGATATGGATAATTTCAATATAAATGTTTCAAATTCTTGTTTGTCTATATCGAAGAATGGTGTTTTCTATGCAAATGCATTCATAAGGAATGGTCTCTATTTGCTTGAATTGAATTATAAACAAATCTTTAATATCAATAACAAAAGACTTAAGACCACTCACGAGAATGATACTCTCTTGTGGCACTATCGTCTTGGTCACATAAATGAAAAACGCATCAAGAAATTGCAAGAAGCTAACCTTCTTGGTCTACTTGATTTTAAATCATTGGAGACGTGCCAACCATGTCTAATGGGAAAAATGACCAAAAAGCCTTTCAAGAAGAAAGGCCCAAGGGCGAGTGGCTTGTTGGATTTGATACATTCCAATGTATGTGGCCCAATGAGTACTAGTGCACGAGATGGTTTCAGGTACTTCATTACGTTCACGGATCATTATAGTCGTTATGGCTATATTTATCTAATGAGAAACAAAAGTGAAACTTTTGACAAGTTCAAAGAATTCAAGAATGAAGTAGAGAACCAACTTGACAAGAAAATCAAGTCTCTACGAACGGATCGTGGAGGTGAGTACTTAAGTGCCGAATTTGACTCATACCTAAAGGAGTTTGGTATTGTACCTCAACTCACCCCTCCCGGTACACCTCAATGGAATGGGGTATCCGAAAGGAGGAATAGGACATTGCTCGACATGGTTCGGTCAATGATGAGTCATGCGGAATTACCTCTTTACTTTTGGAGTTATGCACTACAAACTGCGGCTTACACACTAAATAATGTTCCATCCAAATCCGTGGAGAAAACTCCTTATGAGCTATGGAGTGGTAAAACACCTAAGCTCAATTTTCTCAAGATTTGGGGTTGTGAGGCTTACGTCAAGAGATTGATGTCGACCAAACTTCAACCAAAAGCGGATAAGTGCTTCTTTATTGGTTATCCTCGTGAGACAAGAGGATACTACTTTTGGCATATCACCTCCAATCGAGTGATTGTAGAGAGGGATGCCACATTTCTGGAAAAGGAATTTCTAGAAAGAGTAAAAAGTAGTGGGAGTAGGGTTGTGCTTGAGGAAACTCAAGATACTCTACAAGATCATGACATGAATGATGACATTCAAGATCATGAAGGCCCAACCAAGATTCCTTTGGTTAGTGGGAGTGGGAGCGTGAGCGAGAGACCATCACAAGAAACTGTGAGAGAATCTCAATCATCCCCACCAAGTGTACGTTCAAGAGTTGAACGTGAACCCACTCCTCAAGAAATTGTGGAAGAAGTTCGAGAGACACGAGAAGAACCAAAAGAACTTAGAAGGTCAACAAGGGAAAGGAAGAAACCTGATTTGTATCTGGGACTTCATGAAATCATGGTACTAGATACCAATGATCCCTTGACCTTCCAAGAAGCAATGGATAGGGAAGACTCCAAACTATGGCTTAAGGCCATGGAATCCGAAATAGAATCCATGTATGATAATCAAGTATGGGACTTGGTTGACCTTCCTCAAGGGAAAAAGGCCATTCATAATAAATGGGTTTTTAAGAGGAAGATGGACATGGATGGGAACTTGACGACCTACAAAGCGAGGCTTGTAGCGAAGGGTTTCACTCAAGTTCAAGGAATTGACTATGATGAAACTTTTTCACCGGTTGCCATGTTCAAGTCTATTCGGATCATGCTCCCTATTGCCGCATTTCACGATTATGAAATATGGCAAATGGATGTCAAAACGGCGTTCCTTAATGGGAACTTGGAGGAGGATGTGTACATGGTACAGCCTCAAGGTTTTGAAGATCCAAAGAATAGCGAGAAGGTATGCAAGCTTCAAAGATCCATCTATGGATTGAAGCAAGCATCAAGGAGTTGGAACAAACGCTTTGACGAGGAAGTGAAGAAGCTTCACTTCATTCAAAGTAAGGAAGAACCTTGTATATACAAGAAGGTTAGTGGGAGCCATGTAGTATTCCTAATCTTATATGTCGATGACATATTGCTTATGGGCAATCATATTCCTTTGCTTGAGCAAACGAGAAGTTCATTGAAATCTGCATTTTCGATGAAAGACATGGGTGAGGCTCAATACATCTTGGGAATCAAGATATATCGAGATAGATCTCGCAGACTCATTGGCCTCAGTCAACGTACATACATTGACAAGGTCTTGGAAAGGTTCAAGATGAACAACTCCAAAAAGGGCAGTGTGCCAATGAGTATGGGTGTGCAACTCAAGAAGTCTCAACGTGCGGAATCGCGTAAGGACTTAGAGTACATGAAGGATGTCCCTTATGCTTCGGCAATTGGGTCGATCATGTACCCGATGACTTGCACAAGACCCGATGTCTCGTATGCTCTAAGCGTGACAAGTCGTCACCAATCCAACGCAGGTCCTGAGCATTGGACAGCGGTCAAGAATATCCTGAAGTACCTTAACCGGACTAAGGATAAGATTCTTGTTTATGGAGGACAAAGGCAATTGATAGCTGAAGGTTACTCGGATGCGAGTTTCATGAGTGATCCAGACGTTAGAAGGTCGCAATCAGGATATGTCTTCCTTCTGAATGGTGGAGCTGTAAGTTGGCGTAGTTGGAAGCAAAGCACTACGGCCGACTCAACCACTGCTTCCGAAGTAATGGCTGTCGCTGAAGCGAGCAAGGAAGGAGTGTGGATTAAGAAGTTCCTTGAAGAGCATGGAGTAGTTCCCTCGAGCGAGGGACCAATAGAGCTATTTTGCGACAATAGTGCATCTATCTCGCAAATCAAGGATCCCAAATCACACCACAAAGTGAAGTACATGGATCGTAAGTACTTTGTGATGCGTGACCTCATCGACGAATGCAAAATAAATCTGTTATGGGTGGACACCAACAGCAACACAGCTGATCCATTCACAAAACCCTTATCCCAAGCCAAGGGCGAAATGCATTTCGAGTCCATGGGATTGAGGAACCATGTAGATTGGCTTGATGATTGATATGTAATGGGGTTTACCCTAGTTATTATTGTTTTATGCATTGAGTATGTATGAGAAAGAAAACTTTAATAACAAGTGGGAGATTGAAGGGAATGTGTTCTAAAAGTTTTACTTTTAAATGTCAATTATTATGAATTGAATGAGAAAATCGTTTTGTTCCTTGTTTATGTTATTCGTCTTTTAGAAGTGTTAAGGAAGAGGCTCTTGGTCCTTAACCGTAGAGCTCTAAAATATATTGGTTTACATAAAACAAAAGATATTCGCAATTATGGTAATTAACATGGGACATTAATTACCGGGTTAAGATTGTCGTGTTGGTCATAGATCATTGTAGCTCTACAAGTGAGTGACAACACGGGTATGCAAAAGAGGAAAATATTACTTTTGTATACTGAATAGACCTAATAAGTAAAATATTATAGAAATGTGTTTCTGTGTCATTAATATTTTACTGTGTCCTTGGTCCTTTGATATGAGACTTATATTCGATCGCTTAAGGAGTTCTTAATTAGACTAGTGTCTTGAGCTATCGATGAGTGTAGTGTAAAGGCATTAGTTGGTTATGTACAACTTTTGTTGGAGAAGATAGCTAGTCAAAAGATTATCATTGCCCCTCTTAATTGAGTAATGATATTAATGGCCCCCTTGATAAAGCAAAGTTATAATGTGCACAATGTGATTTGAGTTAAGTCACATATTTATAACTAGCTTAAAGAGATCAAGAAATGAATACTAATATACAAAGATGACACAATACTACTTTGTATGTATTCTTAATATCATGAGGCAAGGGACGGACACAAGTGGTGCACTCCATCACTAATTGGATCGGGTTTTGGTTCGAGCTGAATTAAGACATCTAGCTAATTGGGAACTATAATGTGTAGCTAGATACCGCTTATAGTTTGTGATGTTAAGCTATTAATATCACTGCCAATTTAGCTTAGATCCTCCCATAGGTCACACCATAAAACTGGGAAACAAGAAGGTGATTTTATGTTCATATGATGTATCGAGTTTCGTACACATGTGGTGAATCGATAAAATCATTATGTCATGAAAATGACATATTTAGAATCATGAATTTATATATGAGATGTAAATATATCATGGGGTGTGATTGTTTGATATTACATATGATGATATATTGTATAGGATATATAAATTAGCTATAACCCCAATGATCGAATTTTGTTGGGAATTAATCCAAAATTCGATAAGGAAAATTAATTAATTAAATTTGCTAAAACCCCAAATACGAATTTTGTTGGGAATTAAACCAAAATTCGATAAAGGCAAATTAATTAAATTTCCTAAAACAAAAAAAAAACGAATTTTGTTGGGAATTAATCCAAAATTCGATAAAGGCAAATTAATTAAGGAATTATTGATCATGGTTTTGACTTGGTCAATTATGATTAAATTTGGATGTGGATTAATAAATTTAATATTGAGAATTGGTCTTAAGAGAGAAAAACATGGAAGAATGGGTCAATGCATAGCCCATGATGTGGAAATTAAAGGAGCCTATAAATAGGCCTAATTTCCTTCATTAAAAAAAAATATGCAAAATTCTCTCTCTCTCTAACCACCCCAATTAATCCATCCGAAATTCCTTAGTTAATTTGAGTTTTTGGAGAGTAAAATCTCAGGAAAAAAAGGGGGTTATTAGCTAGATTCTAAACCCGTTTGGAGATTGATTGGCTAGCTCCTTTCTCTCCAACCTTGTTTAGAGTTTGGTGAACACTCGGAGGCAATCCACCGGGCGATTCGACCGACAACGCGACTCCGGATCTTCAAGAGGTTTTAGAGAACCTCTAGGTATGATTCTAATTACAATTGTTTGTTTGTTCTAATGCATGTTAAATAATTAGGACAAACAAATGCATGTCTATATGAAAATCGAAGAAAATATGAATGTTTCGATCCTATATGTTTATAAAATTTCGAAAAATATATACATACTATAGGGCACGAAATCCAACAGTTAACTTGTCACAAGTTGGTTTGTGATATTTTCAATTTGTTTGTCTTAATTGAATTTAAATCTAACAACGGTACCACAAAGTTATTTCAAAACATATGATTTTTCATAACAACCAAATAATTCATAAATTGAACATAACAAAGTTCACTTAAGAAATTAAATTGTACACATAAAAATGTTCTCACACTTAAAACCAACCCTTTGAAGTTGTATATATGTTGTTAATTAAGTTTTCGATTGTAGAACAAATTGTTTCATGTCATAGAGAGAACTTTTTGCTAATTTTGTTTGGACTGTTGGATCTACGAATGCAATAAGGTTTAGGGTTCAAGGTTCACATGCTCCCATTTTGGGGTGGATGGAATACACAACTGGATCTACAAATACAATAGGGTTTCGGGTTTACGAACTCTAAATAGAAGACAACACAACAACGAATGATTTTATAGACCCTATAATGGAGGGCTGAGTGTCTTTGGATACCCTGTAATGAAAGGTTGTGTGTCTTCGTGCAAGTTGTGTCTCATACGGAAAGGTTGTGTCTTATCCCTAGCCGAATTGAAACGTCCCATCATGGGAAGTTTGACTTTGAATCGTCCTTCACACGTCCCGTCGCAGGCCTCACACGTCCCAGTGCGCGACTGATTCGTCCTAAACCAAGACTAAATCGTCCCGATAAGGACACAACACTTCATTATTATGCGAAGACACACAACCTTTCCGTACAGGACAAAGCACTTCATTATTACGCAAAGAGGCATGACAAATTATTTAGCTCTTGAAAATGACCCAAATTATTCAGCTGAAATAGCAACCCAACTTATTTAGCTCAACAAAAAAACTTAGGTTATTTAGTACTAAAAAATGACCCACCTTATTTACCTCCAGAAAATGACCCAGGTTATTTAGTTTTAAAAACTGACTCTGCTTACTTAGCTGAGGAAAATGACCTGGTTTATTTAGTTGTAGAAAACATCCCCCGTCCCAATGTCTTGATTGAATTTTAATCTAACAAGTTGTCAAAAACGGGTACACATATTATTATTTTTTATAAAATGAGCCAAGTTGTTAATTAAGTTGCACCTTTGTTCTTGTATTATGTTTATTAAGTTGCAGCTCGTTTGGTGGAAAAAAAACTCAGCTCGTTTGGTGGTAACAACCCAACTCGTTTTGTAGAATGACACGACTTGTTTGGTGAAAATGACACAGCTTGTCGGGTCGAACGAGCTAGCGCAGCACGAGACTGGTGTGTCCCAGCACTGGCTCGTTGTTCCAAACAAGTTGGCTAATTTTGTCCCGCGCAGGACGTACCTATCCAAGGTTGGCACACACCAATTCCGGAATGACGTTGTTTCGTCCCGAGCGAGCAACACACGCATCCCGATCATGAAACATACGTCCCAAGTGGGACCGAGTCGACGTTGCAGGGGACAGAGTCGTCCTTAGCGGCACATTTACGTCCCAAGCGGGACAAATGCTACCCTACGGATGTTCCAATCACTGTTTACTACACCATTTTTAGGGCACGATTTTGGACTGCTTCTGGACACGGTCTAGACCCTTTTCCGGACACACAAAACCTAAACACAAAACCATTGTGAATTTGTCCAGTGTGTGTCCAGAATCACTCAAATCTGGACTAATTCTATCCAGAATGAGTCCAATCTAGACAAGATCCCTTCAATGCGTGTCCGGAATGGTGACGTATGGACAATAAAACTCATCGAAGTATGGAATAAGAATGTTGGGTATAACTTGACATTCATTTCAAAAGGTATATCAAAGTTTATGATTTACATCTCAGAAGTAATCTAACAAGTTAGTAGAAGAAATTGACTATTTCGTTTTCTAGCGTAAAACGTAGTTATTCTTTGTAACGTAATGTTGAGGGATTCAACATCCATCTCTAGGAGTCCTTGCTTGGATTCACGTTGGCCTTGTTTGGACGATACGAGTCAGGACGATTCAAAATTCAAAGTATATGATATGGTGACACGATTTAGACACGTTTATGTTGGATTTCGTCTCATGCTTATGTGTATATTTTAAAAAATTTATACATGCAAGCAAGATCGTTTTCATATTTTTCAACAATTTTATGTACGAAACTTCCTAATTGTACATCAATATATATAAAATATACTAATTAATATTGAAATACATAGATCAGATCATACAAGAGTGATTATCAAATCCCTTTTACCAAGCGGAAATCAGCTTACACGTCGGATTGCCTTGGAATCTGATTGTCCGTTTTATATTAAACCGCAAGTGCACGGCCGCATTGAAGCGGTGGCAAATACAGGTCGATCCACAGGGAGGTGTGTCGACTTTTGGTTTGTGCGAAGGTGAGTGGGAAAGAAAGGAGAGAAAGATTGATTACACTAAACTACACTAGAATGCAAAAAGGAAATGGAAGATAAGCAATAAAACTAAACCCCATAGGGGGTAGAGAAATGAGGTGAATATAAAGATGTGTGTGTGTGTGTTCAATTATGCTCCTCACAACATGTAGTGCATGAAATCATGAAACTAAATCCAACTTTGCCTCCACATGAATAAGATAAGACTATATCGTTAAAACATACAAGACAATAATTGGAATGAAGCTAAATGAACTCATGTATAAAGACTACACCCTACTATGCCTCCACATGAAATAAGATAACCCAACATCATTAAAACATACAAGGCATTAACCAAGGTAAAGTCAACAAGAGTACACACACTACAAATTGTGTTTCCAATATTAATTCCATCCATATCCTCACCTTATCATTCCCCATAAAATAAGTCCACTAATCTAAGCATAAGCTAAGCTTCATTCAAGAGCATTAGCATATCAAAGATAAGAGTGAAATCCCATTAGATGGTTATGGAAATCATATAAGGCTCAAGGGATTAAGATAACACACACCTAATACACTACATGATCATAACACATATTTCTCCACCCCCAAATGGGGATGGAACTACTCACTACTTATTACACTACAACCTACATTAAAATGAAACATTCTACTGAAATGAAATTAGACTAAGAAAGAAAGGAACATTAAAGAAGCTAATTGAAAGAAACATAAACTAAAGAAACATGCAAGAATTAAAAGACAAGATTAAAAGAAACTAGAACAATTATTTTATTAACAATGACTGACATTGAAAGTAGCATTCTTTTCCACCTTGAGTTTTGCTTCAAGGCTTACTCCTTAGTAGAGAGAATGCCACCAAGCAATGGGTAGTTTACAACAGAAGGTGAAGAGTTCTATTTATAGCCAAAGAAAAAGGCAATCCGGGACAATCCCCCGATGTGGGAGTAAACAAATACCAGAAATTGACTCAATACACACTAATACGCGACCCAGCAAAATCTTAGCGGATTTGGGCCAAAACAGACCGCCAATTAGCGGTCCTGGATCGCCAATGGGCGGTCTATACAGTCCGGATCACGCTGGATTTTATTCTGGGCTTTTCTGGATGTCTTTGTAGGTCTTTGATGCATCTACTTCACTTGTTGGAGCACCGACCCGAATAGAATTGCCAAAATACTCCCCATGATGGTGTGGAGTTTTCTGTTTTGCTCTTTGGTCCTTCGGTCTTACGTTCAGGTCCTTCTCCTTTGCATCTTAGTCCCCAGGTCTCACAATTAAGTCCTTTTTCCCTGCTTTTGGGTCCTTTCATGCTTCATCTCTTCAAACATATTTATTTCTGAAATTCAAACATAAAACTCGTCACGTAGCATTGCTTAGGTGTAAGATAATAGATATAAGATACAAATATAAGCATGAAATGATGTCAATCAAATACCCCCATACCTAAGTTTTTGCTAGTCCCGAGCAAAACAAAGAAAGAGAAAAACAAACGAGAAACAAGAAATCCAAACTCACTTTCGTAGGAATCACGGTTGCACTTATCACGTGCAACAAGCCGTTAAACCTCCTTGTTGCCAAGGAGGAGGAGTGTTGTCTCCTGAGGGTTTTCAGCGGATATACCCACAAAATCCCAACAAGATGCATTATTCAATCTAGACACTCGACTCGTTGGACATATTTTGTCGACCATTGGACGCGGTAATCCTACGGGCCGACTCTATATAGGTAATCAGTCCACAAACCTAATCTAATGAACCATTCGTGCAAGTTAAATAAGTAATTAAGTGAAAGAGATGGATAACCTCAACATCCTCAAGTGATACAAAGTGTATAGTCCATTAAGATTCTTATTTGCATTTTTTTCTTTTTATTTTTTTCTCATTTTTTTCTTTTCTTTTATTAGTTTGAGCTTCATTCTCCCAGGGTCAAGTTTCGTGCATCATTGCCCATGAGGATTTACACTATCACGTACACCTTTCCCCAAATCTCCACATAGGGCAATCCCTACCACCCGTGTAACGAGAGTCCGGTCGGCGCATCCCAACTCAGCTGACTCGAAAGCACCTGGAACAAAGTCCCCTCAGACCTACTTTCCCAAGTGATAGGAGCCGTGCGAGAAGAGAGAACACCTACTCACTTATTTCTTATCTACACATGAACCAAAACCCCTACACTTAATGTCTGAACAAGATTTAAAGGGTCCTTGACAACAACAAACTTCCTTAAGTTAACAGACACGAATTATTGACTCATTAGGTTCAGGGTGGACTTCTTTAAATGTTTGAGCACTGAAACCCTATGATTACTCACCCCCATGGGAAAACTGGGGTGCATCCTAATGACTCGATAAATCCTAAAGCCACTGTACCAGATATCCCAATGCATTAAGTTCAAGACAATTTTGGGAGCTTTCTTTTTACTTTGCCTTTCAACGGTTTTGCACATGCTAAACACACACAAAACCCACAAAACATTTTCTTTCGCAAACACATGAAGATTTTGAAAGAAATGTGAAAATTTTGAAGCACTAGGCAAGCAAAAGAAGACAAGTCACCCAAGGATCATGGCAAGCAGATATATCGATATTAAATGCAGCACACTAACATGACTCTAATAATGCACACAAAAGAAAATAAAATCAAAGGAAAAATACTCAACTATGTACACACGTAAAACACCCCCGCACACCTACTTCATGCATTGTCCTCAATGAATGTGAGCAAAATACTACATGGATTTATGCATGAAAAAGGAGAAATCTCACCAACATGAAGTACAAAGGAAATTTCAAGGTCATGTTGATGGACACAAACCCGAATTCCCTCAAAACATGTGAGATGCTAAAGAAAGGATACAAATACGTGAAAGAAATGGAGCCCAAATACACAAGGGTTGGAGCCCACAACAATCGATGCTCATTGAAGGAGTCTTTTATTGTACTTTTTTTCTTCTTTTTTTCTTTTTTTTCTTCGTCTTCTTTTTTTATAACTATGTACAAACATAAGTTCCCATCTTCATTTATCAAAAGACATCAAATGGGAACCTCAAGAGTGGGTCAATGCACTTGGAAAGGGAACATGACACCACGCGGGGCCAAAATACTCATGCGTGGGCCCACTTCACAAAGAGCACAACATGAAATGAGAGGTTCATGAATTGGACGCAAAGGCGTCTCATATAAAGGATCAAACTGAAAGAGCTTGAACCTCTCAAGAGTTTGGGAAACAAGGGGCAACAGTAGAAGAGTTTCTCCCGTTGCGCTGCTGAAGTTATGATCATCAATCCAAACTCTCCAACCAACAGGCTGGTGTGTCGGAACGAGGTCAAGAATCTTGTTAGGCATGTCCGAAACATCAGGCGAACAAAAAGTGGGTCTCATACCCAAGGTATCCTCCAAGGAACTCCTAATACCCTCATGAGCAATGTAGTTGTTTGATGTTCCATCATTTCCAAGATGATCAAGAACAATAGTGAGAGGCAAACTCTCATCAGGTTGTTTGAAATTGAGGGGACTAGGGAGCCCTTGCTCCACCAGAGGTGAGTCCTTAGGAGGTACAACAATAAGGTCATGTGGCTCAAGGGCCACGGGACAAGAAGATAAGGCACAATCCTGTGCCGACTCATAAAGAAACTGGTTCATAGTATTCTCAATTGGAATCGAATCCTCCACCAAGTGATCATGAAATGAAACCCCAAGTCCCTCAGACTGACTAGGAGTTTGACTTTGAAAGATTGTGCTTTGAATTTGTGGATGTGGTGGTGGTTCGATATCAAAAGATGAATCCTCATGTTGACAAGAAAAGTTACTCTCCTCACGTTCACGTAATTGCTGCGACATTTGACTCACTTGTAGTGCCATATTTTGTATGGATTGTTGAGTGGTTTCCATGAACGTAAGGAAAGTTTGTTTCAAGGAATCAGGTATGCGGTCAACTATGAGTTCCAAGTCAGAGCTTGGGAAATTTTGGGGTTGGGTATTGATGAGCTGAGAATGAGTCCAATGATTTGAAATGGGGTGTTGGTAGAATTCTGGGTATTCGGGAGGAGGATACTGGGGTGAAAATTAAGTATAAGAATTTGGATATGAATTGTCTCCCCACGAATCCATCACTCTCGGGTTGTACGCGGATGCGTAATGGTCATATTGAGCATTTTGGGAAAATGTGTGCTCATACTCAGGCTCAGGGCCAACATATGGACATTCCCCGATAACATGACCACTCAACCCACAACACTCACACGGTGTGGCTACTGGAGCCACCGGTGCACCCATGTCATCTACCACATGCATGAAAGAGGCCAAAGGTTCTTGTAATGTCTCAGTTTGATGACCAACATATGATCCGACGTAACTAGATGGTGGTCGAGCAGTCGGTGCCTCTCTCATACTACCCCAATATGAAGATTGCTCAGTCACACAATTAAGATTGTCCCAACCATATAGGGTGTTAGTCTGAGCCACCCCAGGTTGCATGGGTCCAGAATACCAGGAAGAATTGTCTTGGTCCCAAGAATGATATGGATGGTCGCCCATGTAACCATCCATCTCAACAAAAACTCTCGAGTCGACCACTCTCACCACCACGAGGCAAAGCTCGCAAAAAGTGCTCGACTCGACCCTAAAACGCTAACAGAGAGTGTAAAGGGGAGGAGACTATAACGTAGAAGATGGTGAGAAGAAGATGACTCAGAGGAGAAGGGAAGAATCCCAAAATCTAGCGTGGGTAATGGGATCAGGTAGAAGCCTAACTAGCAAGCACGGCTCAAACAATGTAAGGCAATGGGTCCTTAGGCTAGACGACGCCTAACTTCGAGGTCACTAGCGTCGACACGCCTTACCTCCCTACAACGAAGACCACAATGCCCAGTAAGTGATACCAGATCCGGAGATCCAGTACCTCCTACTATCATCAAGGTAGGCAACGCTGATCAGACCATGATGGTCTCAAGTAGATTACTCTCCTAGTGCGTCTGAAATCCTAGGGCCAATGTCTACTTGCTTTTAGATAAGGATTGATTAAGAGTGATTTTTGGGGTGAAGGAAATGGTGATGAAATCCCCCACCTTATCTTTTATGGGACAACCCCTCCTTAGTAGCGTTTTGATCCTAAATCCAGCAATCAATCGCTACAATCAAACACTCAACTCACTCTTGTCCTGATGCAATTCCTACTAACTAATGCATGGGCATACAAGATGCATGAATGAGTGTAGGAAATGCGTACCTCACGCCAACACTCAACAACCGAAAATAAAGCTAAAAGAAAAGACAACTACATGCCTAAGTCAAGTACATGATGCGTGACCTAAACAAGTAAGAATGTCTAGTCTTTTGCTTTGGATTTTAAGGCCAATATGATTAATGGGGATTGGTTTAATGATCTAGGAGCAAACTAGAAGTCATAGCATGCAAAATAATTCTCCCAGATAACTAAAATGAAAGAACCAACTACCAGAAGAAAACAGAGAGCAAGAAACACTCACCAGGCCGCCAATTGGCGGTCCCAGACCGCTGATTGGCGGTCCCTGTTGAAGCTTTTTTGCTCCAACTCGTCCAGTAGCCTCCCCTTGATCCAAAGGTCCCCTGAAACAAACAAAAACTAAAAACAAAAAATTAAAACCACTCGAATCGTCCAAACCAAAGTCTAGACAGAGCACCTCCCTGGCAACGGCGCCAAAAACTTGATTGATTCGTTTATATTAAACCGTAAGTGCACGACCGTGTTGAAGCGGTGGCAAATACGGGTCGATACGCAGGGAGGTGTGTCTACTTTTGGTTTGTGCGAAGGCGAGTGGGAAAGAAAGGAGAGAAAGATTGATTACACTAAACTACACTAGAATGCAAAAAGGAAATGGAAGATAAGCAATAAAACTAAACCCCATAGGGGGTAGAGAAATGATGTGAATATAAAGATGTGCGTGTATGTGTGTGTTCAATTATGCTCCTCACAACATGTAGTGCATGAAATCATAAAACTAAATCTAACTTTGCCTCCACATGAAATAAGATAAGAATATATCGTTAAAACATACAAGACAATAATTTGAATGAAGCTAAATGAACTCATGTATAAAGACTAGACCCTACTATGCCTCCACATGAAATAAGATAACCCAATATCATTAAAACATACAAGGCATTAACCAAGATAAAGGCAACAAGAGTACATACACTACAAATTGTGTTTCCAATATTAATTCCATCCATATCCTCACCTTATCATTCCCCATAAAATAGGTCCACTAATCCAAGCATAAGCTAAGTTTCATTCAAGAGCATTAGCATATAAAGATAAGAGTGAAATCCCATTAGATGGTTATGGAAATCATATAAGGCTCAAGGGATTAAGATAACACACACCTAATACACTACATGATCATATCACATATTTCTCCACCCCCAAATGGGGATGGAACTACTCACTACTAATTACACTACAACCTACATTAAAATGAAACATTCTACTGAAATAAATTTAGACTAAGAAAGAAAGGAACATTAAAGAAGCTAATTGAAAGAAACATAAACTAAAGAAACATGCAAGAATTAAAAGACAAGATTAAAAGAAACTAGAACAATTATTTTATTAACAATGACTCACATTGAAGGTAGCATTCTTTTCCACCTTGAGTTTTGCTTCAAGGATTACTCCTTAGTATAGAGAATTCCACCAAGCAATGGGTAGTTTAAAATAGAAGGTGAAGAGTTTTATTTATAGCCAAAGAAAAAGGCAATCCGGGACAATCCCCCGATGTGGGACTAAACAATACCAGAAATGGACTCAATACACACTAATACGCGACCCAGCAAAATCTTAGCAGATTTGGGCCAAAACAGATGGCCAATTAGCGGTCCTGGACCGCCAATTGGCGGTCTATATAGTCTGGATCATGCTGGATTTTATTCTGGGCTGTTCTGGATGTCTTCGTTGGTCTTTGATGCATCTACTTCACTTGTTGGAGCTCCGACCCGAATAGAATTGCCAAAATACTCCCCATGATGGTGTGGAGTTTTCTGTTTTGCTCTTTGGTCCTTCGGTCTTACGTTAAGGTCCTTCTCCTTTGCATCTTAGTCCCCATGTCTCACAATTAAGTCCTTTTTCCCTGCTTTTGGGTCCTTTCATTCTTCATGTCTTCAAACCTATTTATTTCTGAAATTCAAACATAAAACTCGTCACGTAGCATTGCTTAGGTGTAAGATAATGGATATAAGATACAAATATAAGCATAAAATGATGTCAATCAGAATCACCTCCAAGTGTTCACCAAACTCTAAATAAGATTAGAGAGATCGAAGCTAGCCATTCAATCTTTTATACGAGGTTGGCATCTAGCTAATAATTCATTCTATGCTCCAAAGAAATTAATTTCCAGTAGACAATTAAAACTAAGAAAATTTCGGATGGAATGATGGAAAATATGGAGAAGAATTTTTGCATTCATGTAAACATGGAAGGGAGGAGGGACCTATTTATAGGGTTTCCTCTAACCCACATCATGTGCAAATCACTTATACATGATCCCTTGTTAATCTCTCTACTAAACAACATCATGTGCAAACCACTTTGCACATGATCTCTTGTTTATTTGTCCTCTCATCATCCCATAACTACCTTTCACCAAGTTGGAACAATTTAACCCATGATCAAAAAAAATCTCTTACTAATTCTGGCAAAATCGTGGGCAGGTCGACCGAAATTCCCATTCGATCGACTGATCTGTTACCTTCTAAAGATTTTGGTCGGACCGTAAGCCAAACGGTCGACTGATTCCCTACAAGGAAAACTCCCTGATATTTATGGTCGAACAACGTTTTGTGTCGGTCGACCGTTCCATTATAAAAAATGCCCCTGATAATTTCGATCGAACGGTGCGTCCATCTGAACATCAACCGATAGACCGTTCTGAAGCAATCGGTCGACCGGGCACGAAACGGTCTACCATTTTTCCTTTGTTTTTGACTCTCACAAATTTTGGATTACCATCCAACAAATTTTGAGTTTTGGGGTTTTAGCAAATTTATATGTTATAATAATGCGGATCACATTATATCATGTAATATATTATCATATGTAATGCCAAAACATTATACCCCATAATATATACATCTAATACAAATTTATTTGTAATTCTAACTATGTCGTTATTACAACATACTGATTTTATTATTTTACGATAAATATATTATTTCACAACACATGGAACTTAGTACATCATATAAAACATAAAATCACATCTCTTGTTTCCCAGTTTTGTTGTGTGACCATAGGAGAATCTAAGTTATGTTGGCAATGATATTAGACATTTAATATCATAAACTATAAGCGGTATCTAGCTACACATTATAGTTACCCAAATAACAAGTTGTTTTGTTCCCTCGAACAGAACACGATCCATTTCGTGATATGTAATATATCACTTGTGTCTATCCCTTGCCTCATGATATGAAGACTATTATACAAAGTAGGAATATGTTATCTTTGTATTATGTATTCTTTTTCTTGATCTCATAAGCTAATTATAAATATATAATTGTACATAAGTTACATTGTGCACATTATAATTTTGCTTTATCAAGGGGCCCATCAATATCATCACTCAAGTTAAGAGGGGCAATGATAATCTTTTGACATATCATCTTTTCCAACACAACTCATAAATAACCAACTAATATCTTTATCACTTTACGCAATGATAGTTTTTTATAATAATCAAACTATATACTTCTCGTGTAAAAAGATATAGGTCTCACATTTTCAAAGACACAACGAAAACATTAATGACACAAACACAATTCCATAATATTTCATTTATTAGGTTTATTCAATATATGAAAGAAAATATTCTCCATTTCATATACTCATCTTGTTAAAATATTTGTAGAGCTACAATATCATTTAATCAACATGACAATCTTATCTCGGTAATTAACATTCCATGTTAACTACCATAACTGTGATTTTCTTTTGATTTATGCAAACTATTATCTTTTAGAGCTCTACGGTTAAGGACCAAGAGTCTCTTCCTTAACACTTCCGAAAGACGAATACATTTTTTTTGCAAAGCATAAGGGAGGCTTAGCCTCTAAGAATTTATTACTAAAGAACTGTTTACATCTACCAAAATTTTTTGTTGAGTTCGCAGACATATACCACATGCATAACTGGCTTCTCCCTACCACCTAATTGAAATCACGTTAAGGGCAAGTAGTTTAAGGAAATAATTACATCGCATCAATTTCAGAAGTTGGATTTAGTTCCAAGTGTCCTGAAAACGTCGCGTTTCTCCTTCATCATTTGCGAGTTTGGATGCTTGATCACACATGCTCCGGATTATGTCTTTGACTACAGCAATGGTAGCTTTTGGTTGCTGCCTCTTGCCCTAAAAAATCCTACGGTTCCGCTCGTGCCAGCATTCGTGTATCGTAGCACTTAACAACCACTTTCGGACCACTCTGTCAAGTCGGCTTCCACTTGCATGTGATAGTCGCAAAACCTCACTCTCTAGATTTCTTGCGACAGTTTGGTGGAGCTGCATGAGGTTGAGGAGGCACCTCCACACCTCCTTTGTGTATTGACAATTCCGGAAAAGGTGCTCCATGTTTTCCTCTTGGTCTTCATATAGCACGCAAGTTGGGTCGAGATTTACGCCTCGCTTTATCATTCTCCGCTTTGTGAGCAAACGCCCCTTCAATGCTCTCCAAGTTGTAAGTGTGTGCTTCGGGACAACAAATTTGTGCCATACCATCCCCGCCCAAGGGACTTTCCTGCCCGGTTGCCTCACCCAACTCCATACTTCCTTCATCCCAAGTGTTGCACCCGTCCCATTTGGTCGAAACGGTCTATCCACTCCTCCATGTATGCGCACTTGGTTTATCCTTGAACAAACTTCTTCCATCCTGCTGGATCGTGGGGGAGGGAGGTACCACGATCCTCCTCTGATGAAGTACGATACCTTAACATTCCAAGCAACCCCCATCTCGTAGTGAAGCTGGTCACCCCAGCTTGTGCATTGAAACGGTTCACCACACCATGGAAATTGGAAAAACCAAATCGCTTCCCCATTTCCCACCTCATATTGTATGTGTCTTCTAGCAATATCTTGGACTCGCAGCAGCCCATGCCACGCCCATGAGTAGGTAGGTGGTGGTCTTGCAAGCCAAATGGAACGGTTCCTTATATATTTTTGCCGGACACACTTGGCCCAAAGAGAAGTGTTGTCCGCCACCACAAGCCAAAACTGCCGGAGAATTCCCGCATCATTCCATTCTGTTAGCCTCCTTAATCTGAGGCCTCCTTTGTCTTTTGGAGTACATACATCCTTCCATGCCACCGCAACACACTTCTTCTCCCCTCCCCAAATAAAATGGCACATAATATTGTCCAATTCATGCGAGACGCTTCTTGGTAGAAGAAACATTGAAGTCCAATAAATGCTGAAAGAGGTAAGAACACTCCGTACTAGCTCCACTCGCCAGGTCATAGAAAGGAGCTTTTGTTGCCATGTTGAGAGGCGAGCCTTGAGCTTGTTTATCAGTGTGACACAATGGGATCTCCATAATATAAAGGCTCGAGTTTCTTTTCCATGACCGCCATCTTCACCATTTAACTCGACACCTCCATGAACATCACAAACAAGTAGGGGGCTAGGGGATCACCTTGTCGTAGACCATTTCTGGCTCGAAACGGCGTCGAGTTTGCTCCATTTACTGTCACCACAAATGATGCCTCTACACAAGCCAAAATCAGTCGTCCCACTTATCCGGGAAGCCAAATCTCTTCAGCACATGATCGAGGAACTCCCAAGAGATTGAGTCATAGGCTTTTCTAATATCAAACTTTATTCACATGCGTCGTTTCCCCTTCTCAAGGTGTAGGTTATGGCACAGCTCGTGTGCAAGAAGAATGTTATCACTAATTCTACGTCCTTGGACGAATGCGCTCTGATTTTCCCCTATCAGCTGTGGTAATATCCTCTTCAAGCGGTTGGCAAGGACTTTGGATGTGAACCTATATGTCATATTCCATAGAGCAATCCGCCGGAAGTCCTCCACCAGCGTCGGTGCCTTTTTCTTCGGGATAATAGTGATAGATGTGTTGTTCCATTGGGTGAGGACCCTTCCACTATCCAAAAAAGATGCGACAACCTTTACCATGTCCCTATGAATTATACTACATGCTGCCTTGAAAAACTTTGCTTTGAAACCATCAGGCCCCGGCGCTTTATCAATATTGGCGTTCAACACGACATCTTGCAGTTCTTTTGGGTCCAACTTCCATATTAACTCAGCCCCCTCCGCTGTAATTTGTTGTAGAATAATGGAATGTTTAAGGGGTTGCACCTGAAAACCATGAGCAAACAAGCTAGCATAAAAAGACCGGAAGGCTTCCCGGATGTCATTCTCATCCTCCGCTAGACTATCCCCCTCTCCCACTCGCCTCACTTGATTAGTGGCTCTCCTCACTCTAAGATGCGCATGGAAGAACTGTTAGCAAACAACGATTCTACATGTTCAGGAGTACCTTTCTTGGAGAGAACCTGTGGCAGCGAAAGGAAGATCGGAGGTCACCTTACGGAATCCTTTTCACTGGTCGGTCTCCTACTCTTTTGGAGTAGGAGCGCGAGTCTACAACCCAAGAGTCCACGGAATGAGCTTGGTGGAGGTGGAGGGACGAAATGGGAGAGAGAAGGTGGCGGCTAGGGTGGGTGGAGGCTAGGGTTTGCACACTTGTTGTTCTATCCAATGGCAGGCTCCCCTCCTTATATAGATGGCTCCACCCTAAACCCTTAAATGTGTAGTCCAATAGGGATGCGCCATGTGTCAGTGCTTTGGGCAAATATCTTATTAATCCTAGATTAATCCAATATCTCCCACTTGCACAACAACACGATAACAACATGTCATCTGCTTTTGTGTCCCCGACACATATGCATATATCCCTGATACATACAATCACACAATGACAATATGTCACCTCTTTATGTGTCCCCGACACATATGTATATATCCCTGATACATACAACTACTCCTCTCTCCAAGTACACATCCACCATACGCAAGTCTCTGATCATGTATCCTCGATACACGACCATCTGTGTCCCCGACACATGTACTCTTCTAATCATACAGACAAATGGGTCGTGCGACCGGTGATGCACCTGCAATTTAGGAGTCTCAAACTGGAAACCTTACTAGAAGGCCAGAATGACAACATCCTCATAAAACAACAAATAAGCAGTCAAAATGCACATCACAGTTCCCGAGGTTTACTCAGAAACTAGGGGTACACATGGGTCGGGTTGAACCCGAAAACCGACCCGAACCCGACTGGTCGGGTCGGGTTGGGAAAGAATTCGGGTTGGGTTGGATTCGAAAAATTTGAAACCCGAATTTTCGGGTCGGGTTCGGGTTGAGGGGTCGGGTTGACCAAACCCAACCCAAACCCGAAGAATATTTGTAATGTTTTTTCCAGATGTATCGTGACCGTTTGTTTTTGCACTCAGCCGATCTTCACCCCACATTTTTCTCTAACCCTAAATATCTCATTCCCCTCGGTCCCTCACCTCAGCCGACAACGATCTCCTCTCCTCACACCCCTCGATGATCTCCTCTCCTCGTGGCCTCCCCGGCTCCCTTTCAACGATCTCCTCTCCTCTCCTCGTGGCCTCCCCGGCTCCCCCTCAACGATCTCCTCTCCTCGCGGACTCTCCAGCTTCCCCTCACAGATCTCCTCGCCCTTAGCGGCTCAGACTTCTTTCCTCGTCTGCTCGCCCTCAGCAAATCTCCCTCTCCTCAGATCTCCTCACGGCTTGCCTCCTGTCCTCGACGGCTTCCTCGACATCCTCACCCTCAGCAGCCAGCCTACTCTCCTCTCCTCGCCTCCTGTCCCCTCCAGCTCCCCTCACCTATCTCCTCGCCTCCTATCATCACCCACTGATTTCCTCACCTCCTATCCTCGCCAGCTACTCCTCACCGATCTCCTCACCTCACCTCCTCTCCGATCAACGTCACCACAACTTCCTCGTCAAATTCCGTCCACGTATGTTAGTAAGCTTGATTATATTTATATTAGTAACTTAGATTTCGTGATTTTAGTGAACTTGATTTCTCCACTTGATTTTAGTAAACTTGATTTTAGTACCAATCTAGAAGTATATGTGTTTACACCAGAGCAACATTAGTCTCTTATTCCTTGCTTCGCTCAATTTAATACAACTAGCAATAAAATCTTAAAAACAATATGAGGTCGACATTGTTTCATAAAAATGTTCGAGATACATATGCTCTATAAATATGCACGATTCCACTTATTCATTCTTTGTGTTGGTGTTGCCATAGATATATCGGAGATAGCTCTTGAGTCTCATGTTGTAGACGCATGGTCTTTCTATGTGAACTAAATGCCCAGCAGCTTCAATGGCTTCAAATGTCACTTTCTCCCCTAAAGTCCTGAAACAGAATTGTTTGTTACAATTTATCGCCAATTAGCTTTCTGATTTCATCTTATAATGAGTATGTAATTATTGTTTGGTTCAAAGGTGTTGTAATTATTGTTTTTATTAAAGTTAGGTCTTCTTATGTGAAAATTGGTTGCTTTTATTTATGAAATTTGTATACCCAATATTGATGTAGATTTTTTAGGTGAAATTGGTTATATCTTAAGACATTATTTGCTATATCTTATTTTTGGTAGATGTCATCTGATCAACAAAAAGATCATGTAGAAGGCTTGATATTATTGATAAAGTGGTCGAACCAAGTAGTAAGAAACCTAAATCCGAAGTGTGGAGTCACTTCAAGAGGGTCAAAGGAAAAGGAGGGTTGAACGAGTTGTCTGTAACTACTGTCAAAACACCAATTATTCTTGTAATACAGATCATGGAACAAGTACAATGTGGAAACATCTTAGGCTCATGTGTCGTAAAAGTCCTCTTAAGTCAGAGGGTCAAGTGGAAGATCAAAGTCAAAAAACATTGTCATTTTCTGTTTCTGAATCTAAGTTTGGGAGTTGTAGTACTTTGTCAGCATGGAAATTCAATCAAGAGGAGGCTAGAGATGCATTTACTAAAATGATTGTGGTCGACGAATTGCCTTTTAATTTTGGAGAAGGAGAGGGTTTTAAGAATTTCATGAGTAAGGTGCAACCGAAGTTTAAAATTCTTTCTAGAACAACTCATGCTAGAGATGTGGTAAAGTTGTTTGTGACGAAGAAGAAAGAACTAAAAAAGATGTTGTCTTCCGGTCAAAGGGTTTGTCTTACTAGTGATTAGTGGACATCTAGGAACCAAGTTTCTTACATGTGTCTAACTAGCCATTACATTGATGTCAATTGGAAGTTACATAAGTGGATATTAAGCTTTGTCAGTGTTCCCAGCCACAAAGGGGTAGAAATTGGTAAAGCCATTGAGTTGTTTCTTCTCGATTGGGGAATTGGAAAAGTTGGATGCATCACTTTGGATAATGCTAGTGCCAATGCAGTTGCTGTTGAATACTTGAAAAGCAAACTGGTGAAAAAAAATAGTCTTCTTTCTGGTGGCCAATATTTCCATGTTCGATGTTGTGCTCACACTAAATCTAATAATGAGAGATGGGCTAGCAGAGGTCGACGATTCTGTTAAAAGAATTTGTACGGCTATTAAGTACACTAAAAGTTCAACTGCAAGAGGACAACACTTTAAAGCATGTGTGGAACAGGAAAGTATAACATCGAAGAAAGGCTTGAGTTTGGATGTTTGTACTAGGTGGAATTCGACGTACGAAATGTGGGATAGTGCGTTGAAGTATCAAAAGGCCTTTGAGAGAATCGAAGAGCAAGTTCCATTATTTGTTAGTGATGTTGGTGCAGATATTCCAACCGAAACGGATTGGGCTAAAGCTCGTACTTTGGTTAGAATTTTGAGACGTTTCTATGAGTCAACGAAACGTCTTTCGGGATCTACTTATGTTACATCTAACCTTTATTTCAAAGAAGTTTGCTTGGTGGATAGTATGTTGAAAGTGTGGTCTAAGAACAGCGATGCACATTTATCTGCAATGGCATTAAAAATGAAAATGAAGTTTGATAAATATTGGGGGGAAAGCGAATCTGTGAATGACCTGTTGTTAATTGCAGTTGTCTTAGATCCTCGATACAAAATTAAGTTTGTGAGGTTTTGTTATGGCAAATTCTATGATACCAAGGAGGAGATCGACACAGCAACAGAAAAGGTATTGAACAAATTGAAGATTCTTTTCGAGGAATACAAATTGTCAGAGGTTGCTTGTAGTAGTGGGAATGAAAATGTGAATGAAATGCAGATTGTTGTGCACACAAATATGGGTGTTGATGAGGACATTGATGATGACCACTTCAGGTTCGATTTCCAAAAGAGATTGAAAGAGGATGACCAAAATGCCAAATCAGAAATGGAGAAGTACTTGGATGAGAATTGTGAAGATGACAACTCAAGTTTTGAGTTGTTAGATTGGTGGAAGGTGGCATCTAGAAAATACCCAACTCTTGCAACAATAGCGAGAGATGTGTTTGCCATTCCGGTTTCTACAGTTGCTTCTGAATCGACTTTTAGCACAGGTGGTCGGATTCTTAGCGATTATCGCAGTTCACTTACTCCAAAGCTTGTTGAGTGTCTAATTTGTACACAAGATTGGATGCGAGGGAACCTTGACATTGAGTGGCCTACAAGTTTGGAAGAGCTTCAAGAGGTTGAGAGTCTAGGTACGAGCCATTTATATTTGCAATCAGTTAAATTTCTTTACGTATCCGATCTCATATGTGTTTGATTTTGATTGTTTCAGCTATTTCGGAAGATAAAGACATCGTGGAGAGGCGTGCTCAAGTTATTTGATGTTATGTTTAATGTTATGTAGGAAATTACGAATGTTGGATGTTATGTCGGAATTAGGATTGTTTCATGGCATTGTGTTTTAAGTTACTTGCTAGATTTTAAAGTTATTTTGAACTTATTGCTTCTTGGCTTGACACCTTGAACTATTGCTTGCTGATTTTGAAGTTGTATTCATTTAACTTTTAAGGTGTGTTTGAAGTTATGTAGTTGTTTCACTTGCTTGCTTGATTTTAATTTAGGATTGAACTCAATTTATATAAGTTAGGATTTAATGGCTGAGGTTTTTGGAATACCCTTATCATTTTTATTGCCTACATTTCTGGAATCATTTAGCACTTAGTGTGCAAATATTTCATGCCAAATTTTCGGGTTCGACCCGACCCAACCCGAAAATTTCGGGTCGGGTTGGGTTCAACCCGAACCAGTTCGGGTTCGGGTTGGGTTTTCCCCTAACCCGAAAATTTCGGGTTGGGTCGGGTTTCAGCCCCAACCCGACCCGTGTGCACCCTTATCAGAAACTCACTTAACATGAACGGTATCTCGATCCCTCGGAGAGAATACCTTCTTGTCCTCAAGGTACTTGCTACTGTATCCAATACAGTTGGGGCCCATCAAATACTTTTAGTGCAGTTGAGTCAAACCTTTCCCTTCCCCCCAGACCACCATTAGACTCAGAGTTGACTCCTTTCCCGAAGATGCCTCTTTAGACCGAATCTCTCGTGGTCATAGATAACATCCCAAAGTAGTCACATCAACTCTTTGCTTCATGGTGTCGTCAAAGGTCACTGAGGGCAACTAATGACAATCAAGTCTTGGACTCACACAGTGAAGGAGCAGGGATCCATCCTTTCACTTCCAAATGGTCGCTCAGCACATGTTGTATGACAAACATGTTATGGTGGATCATACTGTACACAACAGTATGTCTGTCTCTCAACACCATACAAGTCTTAGTCCAGTCGCACCCCCTCTGCGCCTGACCCGAGCTTCATCATTGTCGCCTTAACACCATACAGGTGCCACCCGGTGCCACATGTGATGCTCGCACTTGGCTTCTATAGGTCACATGAATTGTGGGAACATTCATGTCAATCCTCACCAACATAGAGGATCTCATCTTGATTCCTAATCAAGGCGGTTGTCCTATCATGAACTGCTCTGGATCTATCATACAAGATCTCCTCATGATTAGTCTCATCTCTGCTCGCTATCAAAAGCGCCAGAGGTGATTGCTCGTGTGAGTGAGTATTCTTCAGCCTATTGACATAATAATATTTTATGCTAGAACAACTACATCAACCAAACAGATATAGTCGAAAGGAAAACACAATCACTCATAAAAGGAAGTTAGACATGTCAATGCATCAAAGTCTGCTTAAGCCTAACTATTTCACATGGGACACAAACGAGTCCTTAGCTATAGCCTTGGTAACAGGGTCAGCTACCATAAGACTAGTAGACACATGTCTTAACACAACTTCCTTTCTCGCTATGATGTCCTTCACAAAATGATACCTAACCTGTATATGTTTGGTCTTTCCATGATATTTGGGGCCTTTCACATAACAAAGGGCAGCCATTCTGTCACAACAGACAACAACAGGCTCATCCGATGTCTCTACTAGCCCAATATGTTGTAAGAACCTCCTCAACCAAACCGCCTCTTGTACTGCTGCAGAGCATGCAACATACTCTGCTTCCATAGTCGACATGGCTCTACAGGTTTGCTTCTTGCTGGACCATGAGATGGCCCCATTAGCCAGCAAGAAAGCATAACCAGAGGTAGACTTCTTTTCATCAATGTCTCCAACCCAATCAGCATCACTATAGCCAATCAGGCGGAGATCTGATGCTTGGTAACACATCATGCAGTTACTCGTTCCTCTGAGGTATCTCATGATTCTCTTGACTGCCTTCCAGTACTCCATGCTTGGGCTAGATTGACATCGACTCACCTTGCCCACAACATAACAAATGTCTGGCCTAGTACACATCATAGCGTACATAAGGCTTCCCACAACATTTGAGTATGGAACCTTGCTCATTTTGGCCTTCTCTTCAGGAGTCTGAGGATGCTTATCAAGGCTCAAGTGCAAACCCTTCTCAACAGGAGTGTCGATTGGTTTGCATTTGTCCATATGGTATTTCTTCAAGATGTTGTTAATATAAGTCTCTTGAGACAATCCCAGAAGTCTCTTGGACCTATTTCTAACTATCTTGACACCAAGGACGTAGCTAGCTTCACCCATGTCCTTCATATCAAACGTGGAGGACGACCACTCTTTAGTGCATTTCAGCAACTCTTTGCTATTGCCAGCCATGAGTATGTCATCAACGTACAAGGTCAGAATGATAAATTTACCATTGGATCTCTTAACGTACACATAGTGATCTTCCTCAAGCATAGAGAACGCATTCTCTGATATAGCTTGATGGAAGCGAATGTTCCACTGTCTAGACACTTGTTTTAAGCCATACAAGGACTTATTGAGCTTGCACACTTTGCGCTCTTGTCCTTTGACTTCAAAACCTTGAGGTTGATCCATATAGATCTCCTCCTCAAGTTCTCCATTGAGAAAATCAGTCTTTACATCCATTTGGTAAAGCTCTAAGTCCATCTGAGCTACAATAGCTAGTAGAAGGCGGATGGAGGCAAACCTAACCACGGGTGAAAAAGTTTCCTCAAAATCCACGCCTTCTCTTTGGGTGTAGCATTTAGCTACCAGTCTAGCCTTGAATCTATCAATAGATCCATCCGCCTTCCTTTTAATCTTGAGGATCCACATGGCCCCAATGGCCTTTTGGTTAGGCGGTAAGTCGACCAAGTCCCAGACTCGATTAACTTTCATCGACTCCAACTCTTCCTTTATAGCTTCTAACCACTCTTTCGCATTTGGACCTTCCAAAGCCTCTTTCAAGGTCTCCGGTTCTTGCTCATCGATTATTGTCATCCTAGATGATTCATAATCAATTTCTTCTTGACCTATCATGAGGGCCTCTTCCTCTAAGCGAAACCGCCTACGAGGAATGAGCCCACGTTTACTTCGACGCAGATGGGTATCTGATGGCTCATCCTCCGTGAGAGCTATCAGATCCTCAGCATTGCTGCTCCCACTAGGATTGACTGATGGAACCTCATGTTCAACTTCCAGATCCTGATCCCGTGGAGTGACAATGTCCTCATCTTGTTGTTCAAAGAAGTCCACTGACTCTTTGATAGCTCCAACAAGAGTTGGAAAAACATTTTCCAAGAATGTGGCATCCCTAGACTCCAGTTTCGTCCTTCTTTCATTCTCGTCTAACCCGATAAAAACATAACCTTTGGAGAGATTACTGTATTTTACAAAGATACACTTTTTCCCTCTACGTCCTAGTTTTCCATATCGGTGACTAGTATAATGAATGTATGCCGTGCATCCCCAAAGATGCAACAGACTAAAATCAGGCTTCCGTCCTGTCCATAACTCATATGGAGTTGAGGGAACTAATTTTGTTGGAACTCTATTGAGGATATAGACAGCAGTCATTAGGGCATCTCCCCAAAACAAAATTGGCAAGCTCGCATGCGCCATCATGGATCTAACCATGTCTAGCAACGTTCTATTCCTTCTCTCGTCAACACCATTTTGCTGAGGAGTATAAGGCATAGTGAGTTGTCTAGATATCCATTTTTCATCACATAACTCCTTGAACATTATGGAGAGATAATCCCCATCTCTGTCCGTTCTGAGAGTTTTTATCTTATTATCCAATTGATTCTCTACCAAGCTCATGAATTTCTTAAAGCATTCTAGAGCTTCTGACTTGTGAGAAATAAGATAAATATGACCATATCTACTGTAGTCATCAATAGATGTGATGAAGTAATTTTGTTCATGTCTAGTATGCACATTCAAAGGTCCACAAATATCCGAGTGAATTTGTTCTAAAGGAGAAGTAGCCCTAATGGCTTTTCCGAACGGTTTTCTAGTTGCCTTTCCAGCTAGACAAGATTCATAGGTCGGTAATTCAAATTTGGAGCATTCTCCTAATACCCCCTCCTTTGCCAACCTGTTTATCCGGTCAACACCAATGTGACCTAGTCTATCATGCCACATAACTGAATCATTATTCATGGAACTTTGACTCATAAAGGCACTAGTGTTATGATTGAAATCATAAATTGCGTCCAACACAATAAAACCGTCTGAAAGAAAGGCACGTCCATAATAAATGTTAGCAAGGTATAAACCCATATCATTGTTCTCAAAAACAACTTTAAAACCATGTCTCATCAAACAACAACAGAAATAATATTTCGCCGTATAGCTGGTGCATACAACACGTCGTGAAGTAATATGATCCGGCCACTTCACAAAGCCACTTTGCATGTGCCAACGCCAAGAACTTCAATGCTAGTGTTGTTCGCCATGTTTATTTGCCTCCCACTTGGAACACGCGATATTCCACGAAGGCAGAACGATCCTTTGTTACGTGGTCCGTGGCACCTGAATCCACAATCGACACAGGAGAGTGATCAATGAGCATCACAGAACTAGTCACGTTACAATTCAAGGGATTACACACAGTAATTACCTTTTGCTCAGTGCACTCACGAGCAAAATGTCCAGTCTTTCGGCAGTTAAAACAAGTCACATTAGACTTATCTTTCCCACCTCTGGATCCTCGAGGTCGTTTCTATGCAGCTTTGTTTTCTGTTTTGTTTTTATTTGCACCCTTCTTGCCTTTAAAACCCTAAGCTCTATCTCTTTTGCGCTTAAAGCCTGCACTCCTCCGAGGAGCGCCAGCTTCAGCAGCAAACACTTCAGTTAGAGGGGATTCCACAAGCATGCGGTCCTCCTCCAGCTCTAGGTGTTTTGCGGCCTGGTCAAATGTCCTGATGTCATCAGCATGAGTCAGATGGACCTTCATATGCTCCCAACTCTTCGAACGCAATGATCTGATGAGAGCAGACACTTGCTCCTCATCGGTCTTAGCACGACCGGCAGCACTCAGCTCGCTTATCATGTTTGACATTGCGGTAATATGTTGCCTCATCGTGTGACCTTGGCGCATTTTATACCCATCTAACCTGAGCCCAAGCTGGCGGGCCCTTTTGACGGAGGTCACTCCGTACTGAAACTTCACAGCTTCCCACAAGGCCTTTGCAGTTCGTAATTTTTCGAACCGCAGTAACAAATCATCTCGCATCGAACTCAGAATTGTATTGCGAGCAATACGGTCTTTCTTTTTCCATGCATTATAGACATCCACATTTCTGCGATGCTGCGCAGTGTTCCCCTCCTCGGGGGGAGACATAGTTTGGGTTATATTTTCTAACATGTCATGATCCTCTAAGAGATACTCAATTTTACGATGCCACAGATCGTAATTTCTTTCATTGAGTTTATCTCCTCGAGTTAGATCAGCGACAATGCTTTTGGAAGCAGCTATAAAAATCTAGGACAAAAAACCACATAGCGATACATGAGTTCTAGCATAAAATACAACGAGCCGCAATAGTCATAAAAAATAAACTAACTTAATAACTATAGCATTCAGACCAAAGGAAAACATAAAGTGTTCGATCAAATCCTCATGCAATAGTTAACAAAGCTATTTTACCAATTCATATATTACGCTCCATCATGATTTAATAACCCTAAAAACGTATAAATCATGGCAAATCAGTAGCAAATAAATAATTATCCGCCAGTTGCAAGGTGGTTTACACAAAACACTTCTACCTTGCAACTCCCACTAGGCATGCAAGTTCCAAAAAAAACATTCCTTTCAAAACATTCCAATCAAGATCACATAGAAATTAATTGCTACATTACTTCCATATCGAGCTAAGGATCCCCCATAGGGATTTAGCACTGTAGATGGGAACCTACATAAGTCTTATAGCAATAATATCACAATAACAAAATAAAGGAGCCCCTCGTCTCCCTAGGGCAATAAACAGTCCACAGTCCATAATTATTACAGTCCATAAATATTACAGCCCATTGCGATATCTATTGTAAATGGAAACGAATGAATGAAATTACGCTCAACTCTCAATAAGGCAGCAAAAATAAATCAGCATCCATTCACACCATTCATACCATACAAGCACAATCTTTCCATATGTTAGCACAATCACACGCATGAATAAAGTGTACACCACTTCCAAATAAGAAGGAAGTAATATATAAGGAAACAACGCATATATGGAGCATAAGAAAAATGTTTATGGAAATACCAATCAATCTCCATAATAGTATCTCAAAACAGAAATTTTCTTTTCTTTCCCCAATCAACATAATCATGAGAGCGTAAAAATTATCCTACTCGCATTAGGAAAGAAAAATCCGGAAAAATCCTCAATGATATCAACACATGTATGTGGATTTAATCATAAAGGAAATATTTCAAATGAAATGCATGCTATCATTCCAAAAAATACGAAATTCGTTAAATGAGATCAACACATATATGTGCATCAAAGGAAAGCATTCAAAAAATACTTTTAACGCAACAAAACTCCAGCCCATAATATGCTCTAAAAAATTCAGAATTTGTCAATCTTTCCTTAATCAATATAAGCATGCAATTAACAATAATTATGCTACTTGTATTGGAAAGAAAAAAATTCGAAATTTTCAAGAGAACAGCAAGCATATATGCGTATTTTTCAATAAGGAAACCAATCAATCACATGCATGTTAATGCTCCAAAAACAGCCATATCCGAAATTCCAGGAAACATGAGATCTAATACATATGCATATGCAATAAACATCTACTCTAGATGCATGCTCATATTGAAAAATGCTAAATAAACAAGCATATACACGAAATTCCAGCAAACATGAGATCTAGTCATGCATGTACACGAATCAGAGATAACAACATTTGATCCATCCATGCAATCCGACTTGCATGATGATATACAAATGACATACAAACATTATCATCTAATTCAAGCATGAAAAAATATCAGAGAATTAAACTACTGATTATCATATAAAACATGCGCAAAAACAGAAGATCATCATGATAGGGTTAACACAGATTTCATGTATACATGCTCAAAGATTAGAATAACTAATATCTAACCCTAATTCGGAAAAATCAGGAAAAATAGACATCTGATTTCATGTATACATGTGCATGATTTAGAAGAATCAACATGGAAAATAACTTCTGATTTTATCTAATACATGCGCAAAGAATAGAGGTAACAACACAGAAAAAACATAATTCTGGTCACATCTATGTATGTGCAATGATAGGAGAGCAACATATCATATTGGCTCGAAATAAAATCAGGAAAATTCCATCTTAAACCATGCATACATGCGCAAGAATGGAGGAGCAAAATCTAACCCTAGATGCATGCTTTAATGAACCAAAACATGCGCATCATGTAAATAAGCAAGGCTGATTTTTCTGTTATCTTTCTTTCTCCAAAAAACATAACCACCGAGTTTTTATCTCAAATCAGATTATCATGAAACAAAAATTCGTCAAGCATGGTGAGGATTCGAAGGTAACCGAGATGACTCTGGTACCAATGTTAGCAAACAACGATTCTACAGGTTCAGGAGTACCTTTCTTGGAGAGAACATGTGGCAGCGGAAGGAAGATCGGAGGTCACCTTATGGAATCCTTTTCACCGGTCGGTCTCCTACTCTCTTGGAGAAGGATCGCGAGTGCACAACCCAAGAGTCCACGGAATGAGCTTGGTGGAGGTGGAGGGACGAAATGTGAGAGAGAGAAGGTGGCGGCTAGGGTGGGTGGAGGCTAGGGTTTGCACACTTGTTGTTCTATTCAATGGGAGGCTCCCCTCCTTATATAGATGGCTCCACCCTAAACCCTGAAATGTGTAGTCCAATAAGGACGCGCCATGTGTCAGTGTTTTGGGCAAATATCTTATTAATCCTAGATGAATCCAATAAGAACCTAGTGTTTCGGTCCCCCTCTTTCAACCACTTTACTCTGGTTTTTTGTCGTATAATGGACTCTCCCAAGTAAGGACCCGGGCAAGAGTATCCTTTGCTGCGTTTTCAGTTTGAGCTAGCACGCCACTACTTGGTTGAATAAGCCTTTGCCTCCTCACTTGCGCAAGAGAGTCCCTAGCCTCTCCCACCTTGTTTGTAACATTTCTAAAGGTGTTCCCACTCCACTTAATTAGTGCTTTCCTGACTTTGGTCAGCTTCCCAACCATACGAAACATGGGTGTACCTTTCACATATGTAGCCCAAGCTTGTTGCACAACTCCCCACCATAGTCCTCGTGATCCGCCCAATGGTTCTCGAATCTGAAAATCTTCTTTTTCCTCCGTTCATTTCCTTCCGTTTTCATGACAAGCATGGTGTGATCACTCAAGTCCTTCTCACCAATAATGTAGAAAGAATTGGGGAACACCTCGAGCCATGCATTGTTCATTAATATTCGATCAAGCTTTGTCTCGATGCATGCACTTCCCTTGGATGAGTTGGACCAAGTGAAGTCGCGTCCCGTTATGGGCATCTCAAGTAGTTGAATGGTGTCAAGACACTCATTAAACTCCTGGATTGCCACCTCATTTCCAGCAGCTCCCCCTCGCTTTTCGGTAGCCTTCAAATGCAATTAAAATCCCCCCAACCAGCCATGGTTGCTCCCCATGTGGTGCCACTACATTTAGGTCCCTCCACAATGCTCTCCTCTCCACATGTCCATTTTCACCATATATAGCCGTAAGAGCAAATTCAGAGTCGTCCTTCCTTAAGCTCCCAAGGCAATGGAGCAATTGAGCTGATTCGAAAGTAACTCTCAAGTCTACCAGCTGGTCATTCCATAACACTAGAATGCGCCCCGAGTCCACAACCACGCAATTTGACGTCCAAGCATGAGGCCAAATTGCTCTCTTGAATCGCTCAAGTTTTTTATACTTAACCTTATGCTCCACAAGGCAAACCACATCCGGATTTACCTCCCTTATTTGACCCCTGATCATGAGTGCACGACCGGGTCCGTTTGCGCCACGCACATTCCAAACTAAGACATTCATGGGTTTAAGGTACGGGGTGAACCCCCTTCCCTTCCGTACGTGTATTTTTACTCCAACTACTTTTCCTCCCGGATCACCTAAGTGGTGGTGGTGGTGAGTATACCTTCTTAGTGCACGAGCCCTCACACTCTTCTTGTCGCCTTTCTTCAGCTCTCTCTATGTCTTGGTCCGCTGAATTTCGACGTACCTCAAGCATTCCCTTACTTGGGTGACCGAACTTCTTTGTGCTCTCCTTTGTGTGCGCCACTTTAGTGGGTGAAGCCTAACCCGCCTCCTTGTGCACCAAAGAGGCTAGTCCACATAGCTTCTCATGCTCTCCTTTCAAGGTGTCATTTTCCTTCTCAATTCTTACACATATTGCCTCCTGGTCTTGCTGGAATGTGTCACATGGAAATACTCCCTCATGAAGCTCCTCCTCCTCCTCATGCACATGCACATCACGTGTATCCCCATGCATGGGCCTTTTGCTAAATGCACCTCCCTCCCCCACTTCATGAGAGGAGCCCTCTAAGTTGTGTCCCTTGATTTTAATCATGTTAGCTTCTATTTTGTCTTCACCATGCTGACATGGTCCTTCCTCAGCAGCCTTTTCACACCTATAGCACTCAAAGCCCATCTCATTGGCTTGTCCCAAAATAGAAACATCACTTTCCTGCTCCACTCCACATTTCCCTTCTTGGACACCAATGGGGTTGCTCCCAATTGCACCCATAGCAGAATTCGTTTGGACCACTTTGGATCCTTCCCCTTTGTCTCCTAACCTACTCCCTCTCATGTGACAAGGGTTCCCCTCATTGGTTGCCTCCAAAGAATTAGGAGAACAAGAGAGTAGTTTAGCCATGCAATATTTCTCCTTGAGATTTCTCTAAGCTTGCTCTCCATATGTCACCTCCTCACTTGTCCCCCCATCCACCTCATCACCTCCAGTGTCCACATCATCATCTCCTCCAGCAACCTCTCTCTCCCGTCCCATCCGACCATCCCCTCCCATCTCCAGGATACCCATGGTGCTAGGTTCCTCCCCATGTCCATGGTTCACTCCCTCAACGCCCTTAGACATACTGCTTACAAGCCCATTTCCAACACTCTTCCTAGACACAACAACCCACTTCTCAGCTTTTCCTTTGTGTTCCTCTCCTTGCTTGTTGATTATCCTCCTCTTCAGACATTTCTCCTCATCATGACCGAACTCAATGCAGTCCTTACAATACCCGGGCCTCCATTCATACTCCACTAGAACTCGATGTGTGCCGGTGCCTTCCACTTCGACCTCCACCCATCTCGGATAGGTGAAATCATGGGTCACTTCCACACACACCCTTGCATAGGCCAACCTTCTCCCCGAGGCCGTGTGCTCATCCATGTATAGAGGTCTCCCAATGACACTAGAAATGTTGCTCAAAACTCTTTGTGACCAGAATCTGAGGTCAAACTCCGGTAGATGAATCCAAATGGGAACGGTGGTGATGTTTTCCCTTGTCAAGAACACATCCGGTACACACTCTTGGACAACAAGTGGAGAGCCAGAAATGAACCATGGTCCCCCATCTAACACACGTTTCCTATCCTCTCCAAGAGTGAATTGGAATAGGAGAAACCCTTGACTTCTTTTGATGACCTCCACACCTCCAACCAAACTCCACATCTTGTGGAGGTGCTTCTCTAAAGTCGGTAAGTGTGGTCTGAAAGCGATGAAATAACCAACTAAGACATTATAAAACCTCTTCAATGCTTCAACCACTTCATGCTTGGAACATTTTGCCACCTTTTCTCCTCCCTTTATGACCGGCTGGATGAACTCAAGTGTTGTGGAGGCCTTTGAGCCAGCCACAAACAACTCGCTCCACTTCGTTGGGGGAGTTTCAGCACTCCCAGAGGTGGTGTGTGCACTTCATCCCCTAAGGCTAGGAATGAAGCATGCAATAGGGGTCGATGGAGAGCCTTTTTGCTGCCACATGATTGACATCATTTCATGCTCATATTTGTATCTTATATCCATTATCTTTCACCTAAACATTGCTATGTTATGAGTTTTATGTTTAGTTTTCAGGAATAATTAGGTTTGAAGAGATGAAGCATAAAAGGACCCAAAAGCTGGGAAAAAGGACTGGATTGTAAGATCTGGGGACCAAGATGCAAGGGAGAAGGACCTGAACGCAAGACAGAGGGATCTAAGAGCAAAAGAGAATACTTCACACCATCATGGGGAGTATTTTAGCAATTGGATTCGGGTCGGAGCTCCAACAAACGAAGTAGATGCATCAAAGACCACCAAACGCACAAAGAAAAGCCCAGAATAAAACTCAACTGGATCCAGACATTTTGGACTGCCAATTGGCGGTCTGGATTAGTCCAGATCCGCCAAGATTTGTCCTGGACTTGTATTAATGTTCGTTGAGGCTATTTTTGGTGTTGGTTTAGTCCCACATCGGGGGATTGTCCCGGATTAGCTTTTTCCATGCCTATAAATAGAACTCTTCACCTCCTATTGTAATCACTCCATATTTTAAGTGGCTATTCTTCCTACTAGAAGTGAGGCCTTGAAGCACACACTAAAGTAGGAGGATGCTACTTTTAATGTGAGTCATTTTATCAATAAAGTTTTGTGTTTCTTTCATTGTTTGTTTATGCTTCTTTTATTGTTTGTGCATGTTTTAGTTTAATCGTCTTTTATTTCTAGCTTAGTTTTAATATGCTTTCTTTGCTTAGTTTAATAATTAGTGTAATGTTTAGTGAGTAGTTTTCATCCCCTTTGGGGGGTGGAGTAGATGTACATACATGCATTAGAGAATGGGATGAATGCTTTATTTTTGATGTGTTGATAAAACATGAATGTATGCTTGCTTGTTTAGGATAGAATTTATAACTTGATGAGTTTTGACAAAATAATTAGACACCTCTCATGCTTGTTTAGGTTCTGAAATAAACAACTTGCATATGTAAATGTTAATCAACCAAGTTGGTGAATAGATTGATAGGTTTTGCCATAACATTTAGACACTTCCTATGCTTGATAAACACCACTTTCATGTGCTTAAAGAATGTATTCTACACCCACCTCTTTGCTTGTGTGCACTCACTCCACCCCTTAGGGGTTTTCCATTCCTGAAATTCCAGCATTCTTGTTTTGTTCTTAGCTTAGTTGTTAGTTCATCGTTTGTTTGCTTCTTTCACATTTCATACTTCTTAGAGTAGTGTAGTGTAGAGTAGCGTAACCAACTATCTTCTCCATTATTTTCGCCACTTGATTTCGTGCAAGCAAGAGGCTGCTCACCTCCCTGAGGACGACCCGTACTTGCCACCGCTTCATCGCGGTCGTGCACTTGCGGTTTAAAATAAAACGTTCAACAAGTTTTTGGCGCCGTTGCCGGGGAGGTGCCAGTCCAGACTTTTGTTTGGACGATTCGAGTGGATTTAATTTGTGTTGTGTAGTTTTTCCTTGTTTCAGGAGACTTGGAGTCATCAGGAGGAACGCCTGGAGAAGTTTTGAGTGAATCTGAGCATTTCAGACCGCCAATCAGCGGCCTGAGACCGCCAATTGGCGGTCTGGTAAGCTCGGTTTTGTCTCGTATTTCTTTGGTTTGTTTTCATAATTGATGTAGTGATCTGGGATTGAATTTGGCATGTTTTAACTTATAGTTTGTTCCCATATCCATAATCAACCTCCTTTAAGCAACTTGGACCCTAAAACTCAAAGCAAAAGATTAGGCATTCTTGTTGTTTAGGTCATGCATCATGTATGTGACTTAGGCATTTTGATTGTCTTTTATCTTAGCTTTATTTTCTGTTGCTGAGAGCTGGCGTGAGGTACGCACCTTCTACTCTCATTCATGCATTTCGTATGAACATGCATTAGTTAGTAGGAAGTGCATTGCAACAAGTGTGAGTTGAGCGTTGTTTGGAGTGTTGATTGCTAGATTTAGGACTCCAAAACGCTACTAAGGAGGGGCTGTCCCGTAAAAGATAAGTTGGGGGATTTCATCACCCTTTCCTTCGCCCCAAAAACCACACTAATCAAGATCCTAATTTTAAAATCAAGTAGACATTGGCCCTAAGGATCTTGGACGCATTAGGAGAGTGATCCGGTCCCGACCGTCATGACCTGATCGGCGTTGCCCACTTGTCGATAGTAGGAGAGACGAGATCCCCGGATCTTGGCTCACTTGCTGGGCTTTGTGGTCCTCGTTGTAGGGAGGTGTGGCGTGTTGAGGCCGTGTGACCTCGCAGTTAGGCGTCGTCTAACTGTAAGGACCTATAGCGACCTTAGCATTGCTTGAGCCTTGTTTGCTTGTGTGCTTCTACATGTACCCATCCTCCGTAGCATAAGGACTTCTTCCTTTCTCTCCTGAGTCATTCTTTCTCTCTTGTGTTCCCCCTGTCTTCTCCCCTACGTACATTCTTTGAAAAAAAAGAAAAAAAAAGAGTTGTGGTTTGTGTGTGCACCTTTGTGCATGCTATCGTGGACACGAGACGAGAGTGGTCGTTTGATGAGGAGCGTTGTCAATCCGGCTTCGGTCATTGATTTCTTGACACCTTCCTCCTCTCGTGTCGCTTGCAGTTCGGGTTCAATGGCTGCTAATTTCCGTGAGGAGGAGCAGTTGCTGGACCCACCTGCTCCACCAGTGCTTCCAGTTGTCGTTCCCATACCTCTTCGTGATCGATGCTACCTGAGTCGTACAGCTCTACCCTCATGCATCGTATTACCATAGGCTAATGGGAACCATTTTGAGGTTAAGCCTCAATTCATTTCCATGCTCCCTCATTTCACTGGGAAAGGTGACCCCTATATCTTTCTCAGGGAATTTGAGGAGGTCTGTGCTATGTTCAAGCTGCAACAACTTAGCACAGACTCCATCCATCTTAGGCTCGTTCCTTTTGCACTAAAGGATGATGCCAAGAAGTGGTTGTACATCAACCAGGCGAATTCATTTAGGACTTGGGATGAGTTTCAATCTGCATTCCTCAAGAAGTACTTTCCTAATCATCGGACTCAAAAATTGAGGAACGAAATCAATTTGTTCTATCAACATGAGACCGAACCATTTCATGCATATCTTGAGAGGTTTGAAAGAGATACTATCCTCGTGCCCTCAACATGGCATTGAGTTGTGGCGTCTTTGTCAGATTGTGTATGAGGGTCTTCATCCCGTCCAGAACGCTCCTTGAGTCCATGTGTCAAGGAGAGTTCTTGGGAAAGGATGAAAGGGAGGTATGGGCCTTCCTAGAAGACCTCGCTGAGAAAATCATGCAGTGGGAGAGTGTGAGGGAACCACCTGCAGCATCTAGTATAGGAGCGAGGATCGCGAATGCAAACTCGACTAGATCGGGTGCCGTATTTGCTATCGATACCACTACGGCCACCGAGGCACGCATGGCGGCCTTAATGCGCCGTATGGATTCGATTGAGCTCCAAAACCGACAAAGTGCACCTCACATGTCCACATCTTGTCCAGTTCCTTGTCATTCATGTGGTAGGATAGGTCATGTAGAGAGTGAGTGTGAGTCCATTCCTCCTGAGATGGAGCGTGTCAACGCCATCTATGACAGAGCTAGGAATGACACATACTCATCATCTTATAACCCTGGATGGAGGAACCACCCCAATTTTTCATGGAACCAAAATAATGCCCCGGGTGGTCCTTCAAACTCCTCTAGACCACCTTACCAATCACACCAACCTCCCATGTATGCACATTCCTATAAGCCACCCCAACCACAAACCACCAATCAATTGGGTTTCTCAAATTCCAATAATATGGAAACCCGATTCAATTCGCTTGAGACCTAGACTCGTGGGCTTGAAAACTCAATGAATTTTTTTATGTCAACCACTAGTCAAGTTCTCACTTCAAGTCAGCAGACCATCAAATCTCTAGAGCTTCAGATGGGCCAATTGGCTCAGTCTGTACATGAAAGTGAGAAAGGGTCTTTTCCTAGCCAGCCTGAGGCTAACCCCCGCATGTACCAACAACAACAAATGCAAAATGAGAATGTGGTACCTCGGGGGAGGCAAGTGAACCATGTAGAGGAACCTGTTCACCATGTCAATTCCATTGTGAACTTAAGGAATGGAAAACAGGTTGACAATCACATTTCCTTGCCACACCCACCACCATCTATGCAGCCCCTCAGTGGGAATGGTGGTGAAGAAGAGGCTGAGGGTGAGGGTAATACACCAAGGCTTCCTTCTCAGGCACCGCAGAAAACTTACCTGCCAAAAGCTCCTTATCCAAGTAGGTTAACCAAAAAGCAATGTGACAACATGGACAAGATATTAGAGGTATTTAAGCAAGTGAATGTTAACATCCCCTTGTTGGATTTCATCCAACAAATACCTCAATATGCCAAAGTGTTGAAGGATCTCTGCACAACCAAGTGGAAGACCAATGTTCCTAAGAAAGCATTCTTGGCTGCAAATATCAGCTCACTTTTGTCCAATCCCACCTACACAAAATACAAGGACCCTGGGTGTCCTACTATTCAGTGTACGATAGGGGACACTAGACTGAGCAATGTTTTGCTTGATTTAGGATCAGCGGTCAACCTCCTCCCATTCTCTGTTTATCAACAGTTGAACTTGGGAGAATTGAAACCAACGAAGATCACTCTCCAATTGGCGGATAGATCCATTCGTATTCCCATGGGGATTATCGAGGATGTGCTTATCAAAGTTGGAGATTTTATATTTCCAGTCGATTTTGTTGTCCTCGATACCAATTCTGTGGCGAACACCCACTCTCAAATACCTTTGATTTTGGGTAGGCCATTTCTGGCAACCTCCAATGCCTTGATTAATTATAGAAATGGTCTCATGAAGCTCTCATTCGGTAACATGAGTGCCGAGTTTCATGTGTTCAACTCTGGTAAGCAACAGGAACCCATGGATGAACCTTTAAATCTAAATCTCATCCGCCAATTGGAGAAAGCACCACAAAATCAACGAACACCCCTAACCCCAATGCAACCCATTGAGAATGTTCGTGGGCCCAGCGAAAACTCATTGCATGTCTTCGCAATGCAACAGAGTGAGCTGGCCTCGAACATGAATGTCCAAAGGGAGTGTTCGTTGCATGATTCAGTTGAGTATACTAGTAAGAGTGAGACACCTCATCATATGCCTATACCAGAAGGTGTCTCTACCTCATGTCCCATGGCCATTGAGCCATTTGAGCTTCATATTGACTCCAACAAGGATCCACCTATGACCGAGCTTATGCTTGATGATCTAAATGATGGTGGGAGGTCCTTGTTGGATGACTTGGGGAGAAGCCTCATTCTTAGTGATGCAAGTCTGCTGCATCCATCGAATGGGCCTGAGGAACTCATTCTGATGCACCCGCCTATTGGTTGGAGGGTTTTCTTCGATGAGCAATTAAACCCTAGTGAGGCAACACAACTTCATTCTTTGTTTCCCACACCCAACCAATATCATGAGGGGTTCGAGCCTTTCAGCTTTGACCTTTCACCACTCATGACACCTCAGAGTACCAGTGGAGTTTGCCCATCTCGGCAAGTCTCTGGTCCTCATGACTTGATGTTCTCATTTGATGTTCCTTGACCAAATGATTATGAGAATATCTTGGTTGATGTATATATCTTGTAAAAAAAACTAAAAGAAAAAAAAAGAAAAAGAAAAAAAAGAGTGTGTAATAAAAGACTCCTTCAGTGAGCATCGATTGTTGTGGGCCCCAACCCTTGTGTACTTGGGCCCAATCTCTTCACGTATTTATCTCCCTTCTTCAGCTTCTCACAGGTTTTGAGGGAATTTGGGTTTGTGTCCATCAACATGACCCTGAAGGTCCCTTTGTACTTCATGTTGGTGAGCTCTTTCCTTTTTCATGCATATATCCATGTAGTATCTTGTTCGTATTCATTGAGGACAATGCATGAGGTAGGTGTGGGGGGGGGGTGTTTTACATGTGTACATAGTCGAGTCTTTTCTTTTGATTTTTTTTTGTTTTCTTTTGTGTGCATTGTTAGGGTCATGCTAGTGTGCCGCATTTAACATTGATATATCTGCTTGCCATGATCCTTGGGTGACTTGTCTTCTTTTGCTTGCCTAGTGCTTTAAAATTTTCACATTTCTTTCAAAATCTTCATGTGTTTTTGAAACAAAATGTTTTGTAGGTTTTGCGTGTGTTCAGCATGTGCAAAACCATTGAGAGGCAAAGTAAAAAGAAAGGTCCCAAAATTGTCTTGAACTCGATGCATTAGGATTTCTAGTTTACTGGCTTTAGGTCTTACCGAGTCGTTAGGATGCACCCCGGTTTTCCCTCGGGGGGTGTGTAATCGTAGGGTTTCAGCACTCAAACATTTAAAGAAGTCCACCCTGAACCTAGTGAGTCAAATAATTCATGTCTTTTAGTATAAGGAAGTTTGTCGTGGTCAAGGGCCCTTAATCTCTTTTTGTGAAACTTAAGTGTAGGGGTTTTGGTTCCCATGTAGATAAATGAATAAGTGGTGTTCTCTCTTCTCGCACGACTCATATCACTCGGGAAAGTAGGTCTGAGGGGCCTTTGTGCCTGGTGCTTTCGAGTCATCTGACTTGGGATGCGCCGACCGAACACCCGTTACACGGGTGGTAGGGATCGCCCTATGTGGAGATTTGGGGGAAGGTGTACGTGATAGTGTAAGTCCTCATAGGCAATGATGCACGAAACCTGACCCTGGGAGAATCAAACACCAACCAATAAAATGCTCCAAAGAAAAAGAAAAAAAAAGAAAAAGGAAAAAAAAAGAAAAAAAAAGAGTCAAATAAGAACCAAAATGGACTTTACACATTGTATCACATTCAGAAGTTAAGGTTGCCCATGTCTTTCACTTAAGTCCTTGACTAACTCTCACGAATAACTCATTAGGCTAGGTGTGTGGACCGATTACATATATAGAGTCGACCCGTAGTATTACCGCGTCCCATGATCGACAAAATAAGTCCAACAAGTCGTGTAGCTAGATTGATTAATGCATCTTGTTCGGATTTTGTGGGTATATCCGCTGAAAACCCTCAGGAGACAACACTCCTCCTCCTTGGCGACAAGGAGGTTTAACGGCTTGTTGCACGTGCTAAGTGCAACCGTGATTCCTACGAAAGTGAGTTAGGATTTCTTGTTTTTCGCATGCTTTTCTCTTTCTTTGTTTTGCTCGGGACTAGCAAAAGTTAGGTGTGGGGGTATTTGATTGACATCATTTCATGCTCATATTTGTATCTTATATCCATTATCCTTCACCTAAACAATGCTATGTTACGAGTTTTATGTTTAGTTTTCAGGAATAATTAGGTTTGAAGAGATGAAGCGTAAAAGGACCCAAAAGCTGGGAAAAAGGACTGGATTGTAAGATCTGGGGACCAAGATGCAAGGGAGAAGGACCTGAACGCAAGACAGAGGGACCTAAGAGCAAAACAGAATACTTCACACCATCATGGGGAGTATTTTAGCAATTGGATTCGGGTCGGAGCTCCAACAAACGAAGTAGATGCATCAAAGACCACCAAACGCACAAAGAAAAGCCCAGAATAAAACTCAACTGGATCCGGACATTTTGGACCGCCAATTGGCGGTCTGGAACCGCCAAGGACCGCCAATTGGTGGTCTGGATTAGTCCAGATCCGCCAAGATTTGTCCTGGACTTGTATTAATGTTCGTTGAGGCTATTTTTGGTGTTGGTTTAGTCCCACATCGGGGGATTGTCCCGGATTAGCTTTTTCCATGCCTATAAATAGAACTCTTCACCTCCTATTGTAATCACTCCATATTTTAAGTGGCTATTCTTCCTACTAGAAGTGTGGCCTTGAAGCACACACTAAAGTAGGAGGATGCTACTTTTAATGTGAGTCATTTTATCAATAAAGTTTTGTGTTTCTTTCATTGTTTGTTTATGCTTCTTTTATTGTTTGTGCATGTTTTAGTTTAATCATCTTTTATTTCTAGCTTAGTTTTAATATGCTTTCTTTGCTTAGTTTAATAATTAGTGTAATGTTTAGTGAGTAGTTTTCATCCCCTTTGGGGGGTGGAGTAGATGTACATACATGCATTAGAGAATGGGATGAATGCTTTATTTTTGATGTGTTGATAAAACATGAATGTATGCTTGCTTGTTTAGGATAGAATTTATAACTTGATGAGTTTTGCCAAAATAATTAGACACCTCTCATGCTTGTTTAGGTTCTGAAATAAACAACTTGCATATGTAAATGTTAATCAACCAAGTTGGTGAATAGATTGATAGGTTTTTCCATAACATTTAGACACTTCCTATGCTTGATAAACACCACCTTCATGTGCTTAAAGAATGTATTCTACACCCACCTCTTTGCTTGTGTGCACTCACTCCACCCCTTAGGGGTTTTCCATTCCTGAAATTCCAGCATTCTTGTTTTGTTATTAGCTTAGTTGTTAGTTCATCGTTTGTTTGCTTCTTTCACATTTCATACTTCTTAGAGTAGTGTAGTGTAGGTTAGCATAATAACATCTCTTCCATCTTTTTTGCCACTTGATTTCGGATAAACAAGAGCCTGCTCACCTCCCTGAGGACGACCCGTACTTGCCACCGCTTCATCGCGGCCGTGCACTTGCGGTAGAAATATAAAACGTTCAACACCACACTCCATCTTCTTGCTGCCCACGAGTAGGGCAAGAGTTAGGGTCCATTTGGCTGCGAAAAAACAAAGCTTGTGATGGTGAAAGAGGTCAAAAACCCTAGAGAAACCAAGGACTTCCATGCTGGTCGCCACTCTCTCTCTCTCCTCTCATCTCTCTAACTTTTTCAGTTGTAGATGTAAGACGAATACATTAATAAAGGAATAAAATGTTTGTACGTTCAATTCATAATAAAACACATGTAAAAGAATACTTTTAGAATACACATTCCTTTCAGTTTATACGTAATACAAGACACAAACACCCTGATCTGATGACCACAGAAAGTGACAGGTCATTGTCAACCTTTTACATAAATTGACAGGTCATTGTCAACCTTTTACATAAATTGACAGGTCATTGTCAACATTTTACTGATCATATCGAGCCCTTTCGAACTAATACAAAGCGGCTTACAGTTGTCACATTCAAACTAAAAAATCTCGATATGAGCTCGACATGATGAAGTAAGATATTTCACTTTGTTCTGATCAATTGACGTTCGACAATGATCGATGCTATTTTGGTGCACTCCTTGGAATTTTCGAAAAATGGAATTCATGCACAATTAAACCTTACATGTAAGCAGTCGACCGAACCCATTTTGGTTCATTTAAACATGCTACACGGACTACCAGACACATATCGGCCATCGAAATCCCTCATTAAACAACAAACTCATTCATTAAAGGGTAGACGTGAAGTTTAAACAACAGACTTGAGGTTTAAAGTTTAGTATCGTGTTTTAAAGGATGTTGTCCGTTTTAGGGCAGGTTGTTGTTTAAGGACCCTTTCGAGTTTTAAGGATTGACTCGTGCTTTAAAGGACACATCAGTCCTTTAATGGACATGCTCACCCTTTAAAGTTTAAAGGACAAACATCATTTGTCTGTTTAAACGATAGATTTGTGCTTTAAATCCTATGAAACAAAATGTCACGAAAATATCCAAGAAATAGAAAGTCGCACCAAAGATAAATAAAACTGACATACCACTTGACGAGTTTAGGATATCTTATTAATAAAATGTGATTTGATGCAACTTTCAGTTATTGGGTTTATAAATTCCTCCCGTTGCTGGTCATATTTCGGTGTTCCTTGACCTTCTTATAATTTGTTTCCATCACGAACAAATGGTCACTACTCAACCAATTATGAGAATTATATAATTGAAGGACTATGGGTAGACATAATCCACCAAACACTGAGGAGAAGTTGGCAGACTATGGAGCTTAACTGTATTATCTGGTGCGCTTGTAGGTGACTGGCGACATATAATTGGAGAACTTACTTCCAATGGATTTGGCGTTAGTTTAGTTTGCTAGAAAATCCTTTTGACGTTAGATTGAGTTGCTAGAAAACCCTTTTAACGTTGGATTGGTTTTTCTAGAAAACCAAATATGTGTTAATTAGATTGGTTAGCTAGAATAGTTTGTTCAAAACTCAAAACCATCTTCCTGCATACCAATCTACAGATCCCCTTTTTACGAAGGGCTCCTGGACATCTTTTTTTTGCACAAGTGAAAATTTGTTCTTCATCTAATTGTTTGTTTTCCAAAACCATTTCCTGCAAACCAATCACAACGAGCCCCTTCTGATGGAGAAAATCAATACATAGGCTCCTGGACATGGAATGATGTATTGTTTTTTTACAATGAAAATTTGTTGTCATATTTTGTTTTCGTCCAAAACAGCATTCCTGTATACAATCTACCAAGATGAAGACAATGTTTCTGTTGTTCAAAACCCTTCTGATTCTCTCCAAACCCTTTTGAAGAAGTCAATTAACACATGGGCTCCTGGAAATGGAATTCAGTCCTATTATTTTGCATAAGTTGTCGTTGTCATCTTTCTATTTTTTGAACAAGTTGTTGTTGTCATCTTTCTATTTTTGTTGTCAAGTGTATATAACCTGAAGATTTAAATTAATTGGAATTGTACTTTTGAAATGGTATTTGTTTTATACTCACAGAATCTGAGATGATTATCAACAAAATTTCATGAACAAGAGTATTGGAATAAATAGAATTAACAAGGCACTCAAGAATATAATCCAGTGGAACATCCATCTTTGGAATTCCAAAAGACAACTCGAAAGTCAACACCAATTTTGGCAGCAAAACACTCCTTAAACTGCCCAAAAATTGCTTAAAACAGTGCAATAAAGAGTGGCGTACTAAATAAATTTATAAAACAATAATTTTCTAGTGAGCTTGGGGCTTAATTTTTCAATTTTAAGCCCTACCATAATACCATATCCACTATTAATCTGAAATTGTAAGGTAGATTAAGGCTATGGGCGGTTATGCTAATAAAAGGATATAATGGTGGAGATTAACCGTAAATTTGATCTAATGGTGAGATTGTAGGGGGCTTAAACATGAGGACCGCTCTCACTACATGAATAATTACTAAAATTTGATATTTTTTTTATTTTCAAATTCTCAAAAATAATTGTTTGAAATTATTAAAATTTTATTTTGGAAATCTATTCAAACAAGATCTATTCTTGTGGTTAATGTTTTATTATAAGGCAGGTCATTTTCTTTAGCTATGTAATAAGGGTCGTTGTTTAACACTAAATATTGGACTCCTTCTAGAAACAATTGGGACACTTTTCTGGACACAGCCTGGATACTTTTCGGACACACAGAACCTGGACACGAGACAATTATGTCTTTTAACATTGACAAGTTTGTCCGTCCCGCGAGGCAAAGATCAGGAGGTTGTCCCGTTCGGGACGCAAGTGTCCTTCTAGGTGTACACAAGTCTGGACAAACTCGATTATGCTAGGTGTACCTATTTGCATACTCGATTTGAGTTTTTAATCGACTCTAGGATATGGACAAACTGGTGTACACAAGTCGGTATAGACGCAATTGTCCTAGATTGGACACAGTACTGTCCGGGATTAGACAGACCCGTCTCCAAAGTCCAGACTCATCACATGCGTGTAAAGGATTGTCCAGACTTATGTACAGTGTTGCACATGCTGGTGTCCAGCATTGTGTCCAGTACTGGACATGCTTGTGTCCATGGATAGACATACTAATAATGGTCAGTGCAAGACATGCTTTTGTCCCGTAATGGATAGGAGCATGTCTATCTCTAGACACACTCGAGTGTCACACTTGCATTCATGTGGGTTGAAGTTTTTTTCTTCTGCCAGGCAATTATGGTTAATTACATAGATATTAATGGTTGATCCTTCGATTTCAGGATGAAAATAGCAACAGTGGCTTCCAAAAATGAATTGTAGCTGGCAACAAGTAACTATGCATTGTAGATACCAAAAGAATACAAAAATATTGCAAATTTAATAACATGTATCACTATTATAGACAACAACATTACATTGAGCAATGGGCATGCTTGAAATCTGCATAACTCACTGAATCATCAATTCACCACCAGAGTGATGTGAGTAGGTCAACGTACCACCATGTGAACTGAAAGGTTGTCTCTCTTCGTAACGACTCCCAATGTAATAAGCCGCCAAAACATGTATCGTCATATTTAATGAACAAAACATAGCCATAATGAAATGGTAAGGCCGACGTGGGATGGCCTATTTTTAAAACACAGTTATGGGCGGTTTATTGGGAGTTGTGGTGAAAACATGAACTCATGATAAAAGGATGTGAGTCATTTTTTTCTTAATTTTTAATCCTTATCTCAAATAATTGAATTTGTTATTTAAGTAATATGAAGTGGCAAATGAGAATCCTATGATTTATGCCTAGCGGGACAGACTCCAAATGAATTATTTGATTTGTTGTCTTTTTGGCCTCATCACTCTCAATTTTGGTGATTAACATACTAATATTATGCAGAACTACAATTAGTACATCACACACATCATATCGTGAAATTGCATATATATTGTATATTCCTAACATTGTAGATGCTCAAACTAAAGGACTAATCAACTTTAAGGTCAAGACTCAAGACTTGTAATCAAAGCTCAAGGACTTTACATGTAATTTTCTATATATTTGAGTCATAGGATCAAATGTACACTTGATGCACAAAAGGATAAATTTGTTTTTGTCGGTTGACCGTTGGCCTTTCGGTCTACCGAACATGTCCCAAACGGACGACCGAGTACCCTCGGTGCACTGTCTCCCTAGAGTCAGTAGCCACTTGATCTTCCCCGGAATCCCTGGTTCTGATTACCGAAGTCTTACCAGTCAACCGTTTCATTCCTCTCAGTAGCATCCAGACCATCTCTGGATATCTCTATTCGGTCTACCAAAGAGGTATCGGTCATCCGCACATGACATGCATCTTTTATCCTAACGACTACATCCTATTGGCCCACGTGGCAAACAATTCTTCAACAGACTTATCTTTTGTCGTTTAGCAACACCATTTGAAATATCCCTACTCAGTCTACCGAGCCAGCTTCGGTTAACCAAAACCATTTTGCTAATCAAAACGTAACGACTCTTTTCAATGTAACTTTTCGACCGTTATTTGTAAATCAACTTCTGAGCCAATGTCAGCGGAAAACCCGCACTTTTGTCGGTCTACTGTATATCCCACGATCGACGAACTTCATTACCAGAGCCCGCCAATTCTTTACTGCTTATCTTTGAACGGTGAACCGAATTGCTTTCGGTTAACCGAATTAAATGGGTCAATATTAGAAAAAGTTACTGAATGTTGGTGAACAGATATCCGACCAATAGTCAGTCAACTGAGTAGTGCATTCTAATAATACACCCACATCAGGTCGAACGACCGTTGGTTTCCCGGTCGACTGAATATGTTCTGAATTATGCCCAAACTGAAGTCATTGCTTGCTTCTTATTGGTACAAACTTCACCAACTCACAATAACGGCTCTATTTGTTTTGAAGGCTATATTAGCTTTATTTAAAAGACATAATCCACTCTCTACTTGCCAAAAATCCTTTATATTATTGTGCTCTCAATGCCCAAGCCTTCAAAGTTCCACCAACTCTCAATGTAATGCTTCCCGATTCGAATTCTTAATCCACTCGAGGATCTAGTCAAACTGGTGTACACAAGTCGGGATAGACGCAATTGTCCAAGATTGGACACAGTACCGTCTGGGATTAGACAGACCCGTCTCCAAAGTCCAGACTCGTCACATGCGTGTAAAGGATTGTCCAGACTTATGTACAGTGTTGCACATGCTGGTGTCCAGCGTTGTGTCCAGTACTGGACATGCTTGTGTCCAGGGATAGACATACTAATGGTTAGTGCAGGACATGCTTTTGTCCCGCAATGGACAGGAGCATTTCTATCTTTAGACACACTCCAGTGTCACACTTGCATTAATGTGGGTTGATGTTTTTTTCTACCTGACAATTATGGTTAATTACATAGATATTAGTTGTTGATCTTTCAATTTCTGCATGAAAACAGCAATAGTGGCTTCCAAAATTGAATTGTAGTTGGTAACGAGTAACTATCCATTGTAGATTCCAAAAAAATACAATAATGTCGCAAATTTAATAACATGTATCGCTATTATAGATGACAACTTTTAGTTGTTGAGTGCTGGGGTGAGGTGCGCATTTCCTACTCTCATTCATGCATTTTGTATGAACATGCATTAGTTAGTAGGAATTGCATTGCAACAAGTGTGAGTTGAGCATTTGTTTGGAGAGTTGATTGCTAGATTAAGACTCCAAAACGCTACTAAGGAGTGTTGTCCATATAAGATAAGGTGGGGGATTTCACCACCCTTTCCTTCACCCCAAAAACCACAATAATGAAGAGCCTAATTTTAAAATCAAGTAGACATTGGCCTTAAGGATCTCGGGCGCATTACGAGAGTTATCTGGTCACGACCGTCATGGCATGAACGACATCTCCCACTCGACATCTCCCACTCTATCGATAGTAGGAGAGACAAGATCTCTGGATCTTGGCTCACTTGCTGGGCTTTGTGGTCTTCACCGTAGTGAGGTGAGGCATGTTGGGGCACGTGACCTCGTAGTCAGGCGTCATCTAGCTGTAACGACCTATAGCGACCTTAGGTTGTTTTAGCCTTGTTTGCTTGTGTGCTTCTACCTGTACCCACCCGCCGTAGCATTAGGACTTCTTCCCTTCTCCCCTCAGTCATTCCCTCTCTTCTGTGTCCTCCCGTCTTCTCCTCTATGTACATTCTGTTTTAGTTGTATAAAAAAAGGTTTTTGGTTTGTGTGTGTGTGCACCTTTGTGTATGCTTATGTGGGCACGAGACGAGAGTGGCCGTTTGATGAGGCGTGTCGTCAACCCTGCTTCTGTAGTCGATTTCTCGATGCCTCCCTCCTCTCGTGTCGACTCTGGGTTTAGTGGTTTCTCATTACCGCGAGGAGGAGCTGTTGATGGACCCACATGTCCTACATGTTCGTCCTATTGTGGCTCCCATACCTCTCCGTGATCGATGCTACCCGAGTCGTACCGCTCTACCCACATGCATTGTATTACTAGAGGAAAATGGGATCCACTTTGAGGTTAAGCCTCAATTCATTTCCATGCTCCCTCACTTCACTGGGAAGGGTGACCCCTATATCTTTCTAAGGGAATTTGAGGAGGTATGTTCTATGTTCAAGCTGCAACAACTGAGCACAGACTCCATCCATCTTAGGCTAGTCCCTTTTCCACTAAAGGATGATGCCAAGAAGTGGTAGTACAGCAACCAGGCGAATGCCTTTAGGACTTGGGATGCATTTCAATCTTTATTCCTCAAGAAGTACTTTCCAAATCATCGGACTCAAAAATTGAGGAACGAAATCAATTCGTTCTATCAACTTGAAACCGAAACATTTCATCCATATTTAGAGAGGTTCAAGGAGCTACTATCCTCATGCCCTCACCACGGCATCGAGTTGTGGTGCCTTTGTCAAATTGTCTACGAAGGTCTTCACATCCTGTCCCGAACGCTTCTTGAGTCCACGTGTCAAGGAGAGTTCTTAGGAAATGATGAAAGGGAGGCATGGGCTTTTGATTGATCGTTTTATATTTAACCGCAAGTGCACGGCCGCGTTGAAGCGGTGGCAAATACGGGTCGTCCACTGGGAGGTGTGTCGACACTTGGTTTGTGCAAAGGAGAGAGGTAAAGAAAGGGAAGAAAGGTTGGTTACACTAAACTACACTACAAAGCTGAAATGAGATGGAGAAGAAACGATAAAACTAAACCCCAAAGGGGGTAGAGAAATAATGTGAACATAAAGAAGTGTATGTGTGTGTGTTCATTAAGCTCTTCACAACATGTAGTGCATGAAATCATAAAACTACATCCAACTTTCCCTCCACATGAATTAAGATTTCACTACATCATTAAAACATACAAGACAATAGTTGGAATGAAGCTACATGAACTCAAGTATAAAGACTAGACCCTACTATGCCTTCACATGAATTAAGATAAGACTAGATCATTAAAACATACAAGACATTAGCTAAGGTAAAGGCAACAAGAGCTCATACACTACAACTTGTGTTTCCAATATTAACTTCATCCATATCCTAACCTTATCATTCCCCATAAACTAGGTCCACTAATCAAAGCATAAGGTAAGCTTCATTCAAGAGCATTAGCATATCAAAGATAAGAGTGGAGACCCATTAGATGGTTATGGAAATCATATAAAGCTCAAGGGATAAAAATAACACACACTTAATACACTACATGATTATATCACATATTTCTCCACCCCCCAAATGGGGATGGAACTACTCACTACTCATTACACTAATTATATTAGCAAAAGAAAGCATAATACTGAAATGAAAGTTATACTAATCAAACGAGAAATATTAAAGAAGCATAAAACAAAACAAACAAGCAAACATGCATATGGAAGGAAATTAAACTAAGAGAGAAACAACACAATTAAAGGAAAACTTCTATTATTAACTCACTCAATTACAAGTAGCTCATCCTCCACCAGAGTTTTGCTTCAAGGCTTCACTCTTCGTAGGGAAGGTGGCCACCAAAGAGAGAGATGGATACAATGGGAGGTGAAGAGTTCTATTTATAAGCATGGAAAAAGCTAATCCGGGACAATCCCCCGATGTGGGACTAAACCAACACCACAAATAGACTAAGAATACTCTAATACACATTCTCCACGAAACTTAGTGGATCCAGAGCAATATGGACCGCCAATTAGCGGTCCAAGACCGCCAATTGGCAGTCTATAAGTTCTGGATTCATCTGGGCTTTGTTGTGGGCTTTGTTGGTGGTCTTTGTTGGTCCTGGATGCATCTACTTGGTTTGTTGGAGCTCCGACCCGAATCGAATTGCCAAAATACTCCCCATGATGGTGTGGAGTTTCCTGGTTTGCTCTTAGGTCCTTTGGTCTTACGATCAGGTCCTTCTCCCTTGCATCTTAGTCCCCAGGTCTCACAATTAAGTCCTTTTTCCTGCTTTTGGGTCCTTTCATGGCTCTTCTCTTCAAACCTCTTTATTCCTGAAAACTAAACATAAAACTCGTCACGTAGCATTGCTTAGGTGTAAGATAATGGATATAAGATACAAATATAAGCATGAAATGATGTCAATCAAATACCCCCACACCTAAGTTTTTGCTAGTCCCGAGCAAAACAAAGAAAGAGAAAAGCAAACGAAAAACAAGAAATCCTAACTCACTTTCATAGGAATCACGGTTGCACTTAGCACGTGCAACAAGCCGTTAAACCTCCTTGTTGCCAAGGAGGAGTGTTGTCTCCTGAGGGTTTTCAGCGGATACACCCACAAAATCCGAACAAGATGCATTTTTCAATCTAGACACTCGACTCGTTTGACATATGTTGTCGATCATTGGACGTGGTAATCCTACGGGCCGACTCTATATAGGTAATCAGTCCACACACCTAACTTAATGAACCATTCGTGTTAGTTAAATAAGGAATTAAGTGAAAGACATGGACAACCTCAAGATCCTCAAGTGATACAAAGTGTAAGGTCCATTAAGGTTCTTATTTGCATTACCATATTTTTTTTCTTTTTGTTTCTTTTCACATTTTTTTCTTTTTTTTTCTTTTTATTAGTTGGAGCTTCGTTCTCCCAGGGTCAGATTTCGTGCATCATTGCCCATGAGGACTTACACTATCACGTACACCTTTCCCCAAATCTCCACATAGGGCAATCCCTACCACCCGTGTAACGGGAGTTCGGTCAGATGACTCGAAAGCACCAGGCACAAAGTCCCCTCAGACCTACTTTCCCGAGTGATAGGAGCCGTGCGAGAAGAGAGAACACCTACTCACTTATTTTTTATCTACACATGAACCAAAACCACTACACTAATGTCTCACAACAAGATTAAGAGGCTCCTTGACTACAACAAACTTCCTTAAGTTAACAGACACGAATTATTGACTCACTAGGTTCAGGGTGGACTTCATTAAATTTTTGAGCACTGAAACCCTATGATTACTCACCCCCAAGGGAAAACTGGGGTGCATCCTAACGAATCCTAACAGCTTTCCTAGAAGACCTCGCTGAGAAAATCATGCAGTGGGAGAGTGTGACGGAACCCCCAGCATCATCTAACATAGGAACGAGGATCGCAAATGCAAACTCGACTAGATCAGGTGCCGCATTTGCTGTCGATACCACTACGGCCACCAAAGCGCACATGGCGGCCTTAATTCGCCGTATGGATTCGATTGAGCTCCAAAACCAACATGGTGCACCTCACGTGTCCACATCTGCTCCAGTTCCCTGTCATTCATGTGGTAGGATAGGCCATGTATGAAGCGAGTGTGCGTCCATTCCTCCTGAGATGGAACGTGTCAACGACATCTATGATACGGCTAGGAATGACCCATACTCAACATCTTATAATCCCAGATGGAGGAACCACCCCAATTTTTCATGGAACCAAAATAATGCCTCGGGTGGTCCTTCGAACTCCTCTCGACCACCTAACCAACCACACCAACCTCCTATGCATGCACAATCTTATCAGCCACCCCAAACTCAAATCACCAATCAATCGGGTTCCCGAATTCCAACAATATGGAAACCCGATTCAATTCGCTTAAGACCTTGACTCGTGGACTCGAGAATTCAATAAAAAACTTTATATCATCCACAAGTCAAGTTCTCACTTCAAATCAGCAGACCATCAAATCTCTAGAGCTTCAGATGGGCCAATTGGCTCAGTCTGTACATGAAAGAGAGAGAGGGACTCTGCCAAGCCAGGTTGAGGCTAACCACCGCATGTACCAGCAACAACACATGCAAAATGAGAGTTTGGTACCTCGGGGGTGGCAAGTGAACCATGTGAAGGAACTTGTTCACCATGTCAATGTCATTGTAACCTTAAGGAATGGAAAGCAAGTTGACAATCACATTTTCTTGCCACCACCACTATCTATGGAACCCCTCAGTGAGAATGGTGGTGAAGAAGAGGCTGAGGGTGAGGATAATACACCAACGCCTCCTTCTCAGGCACTGCAGAAAACCTACCTGCCAAAAGCTCCCTATCCTAGTAGGTTAACCAAAAAGCAGAGTGACACAATGGATAAGATATTAGAGGTGTTTAACCAAGTGAAGGTTAACATCCCCTTGTTGGATGTCATCCAACAAATACCTCAATATGCCAAAGTGTTGAAGGATCTCTGCACAACCAAGAGGAAGACCAATGTTCCTAAGAAAGCATTTTTGGCTGCAAATGTAAGCTCACTTTTGTCCAATCCTGCCTACACAAAATACAAGGACCCTGGGTGTCCTACTATTCAGTGTACGATAGGGGACACTAGCATGAGTAATGTATTGCTTGATTTAGGATCGACGGTCAACCTCCTCTCATTTTCTGTTTATCAACAGTTGAACTTGGGAGAATTGAAACCAACTAAGATCACCCTCCAATTGGCGGATAGATTCATTCATATTCCAAAGGGGATTATCAAGGACGTGCTTATCAAAGTTGGAGACTTTATATTTCCAGTAGATTTTGTTGTCCTCGATACCAATCCTGTTGCAAACACCCACTCTCAAATACCTTTGATTTTGGGTATACCATTTCTGGTAACTGATTGATCGTTTTATATTAACCGCAAGTGCACGGCCGCGTTGAAGCGGTGGCGAATACGGGTCGTCCACTGGGAGGTGTGTCGACAATTGGTTTGTTCGAAGGCGAGAGGTAAAAAGAAGGAGAGAAAGGTTGGTTACACTAAACTACACTAAGATGCAAAAAGGAAATGAAGATAAGCAATAAAACTAAGCCCCATAGGGGGTAGAGAAATAATGTGAATATGAAGATGTGTGTGTTCAATTAAGCTCCTCACAACATGTAGTGCATGAAATCATAAAACTACATCCAACTTTGCCTCCACATGAATTAAGATAAGACTACATCATTAAAACATACAAGACATTAGCTAAGGTAAAGGCAACAAGAGCACATACACTACAAATTGTGTTTCCAATATTAACTTCATCCATATCCTAACCTTATCATTCCCCATAAAATAGGTCCACTAATCAAAGCATAAGCTAAGCTTCATTCAAGAGCATTAGCATATCAAAGATAAGAGTGAAACCCCATTAGATGGTTATGGAAATCATATAAAGCTCAAGGGATAAAGATAACACACACTCAATACACTACATGATTATATCACATATTTCTCCACCCCCCAAATGGGGAATGGAACTACTCACTACTCATTACACTAACTATATTAGCAAAAAAAGCATAATACTGAAATGAAAGTTAACTAAGAAGGCCAGAAGTATTAAAGAAACATAAAAGGAAAGGAAAGACTAAACAAACATGCACAAATTAAAAGACAAGATTAAAAGAAACTAGAAGAATTATTTTATTAACAAATGACTCACATTGAAGGTAGCATTCTTCTCCACCTTGAGTTTTTGCTTCAAGGCTCACTCCTTAGTAGAGAGAATGCCACCAAGCAATGGGTGATTACAATGGAAGGTGAAGAGTTCTATTTATAGGCATGGAAAAAGCTAATCCGGGACAATCCCCCGATGTAGGACTAAACCAATACCAAAAATGGACTAAGAATACACTAATACACGTGCCCCACAAATCTGAGAGGATCCAGAATGATTTGGACCGCCAATTAGCGGTCCAAGACCGCCAATTGGCAGTCTATTGGATCTGGATTCATCTACGATTTGTTGTGGGCTTTTCTGGTGGTCTTTGTTGATCTTGGATGCATCTACTTTGTTTATTGGAGCTCCGACCCGAATCGAATTGCCAAAATACTCCCCATGATGGTGTGGAGTTTCCTGTTTTGCTCTTAGGTCCTTCGGTCTTACGATCAGGTCCTTCTCCCTTGCATCTCTGTCCCTAGGTCTCACAATTAAGTCTTTTTTCCTGCTTTTGGGTCATTTCATGGCTCTTCTCTTCAAACCTCTTTATTCCTAAAAACTAAACATAAAACTCGTCACGTAACATTGCTTAGGTGTAAGATAATGGATATAAGATACAAATATGAGAATGAAACGATGTCAATCAAATACCCCCACACCTAAGTTTTTGCTAGTCCCGAGCAAAACAAAGAAAGAGAAAAGCAAACGAGAAACAAGAAATCCTAACTCACTTTCGTAGGAATCACGGTTGCACTAGCACGTGCAACAAGCCGTTAAATCTCTTTGTTGCCAAGGAGGAGTGTTGTCTCCTGAGGGTTTTCAGCAGATATACCCACAAAATCCGAACAAGATGCATTATTCAATCTAGACACTCGACTCGTTGGAAATATTTTGTCGATCATTGGGCGCGGTAATCCTACGGGCCGACTCTATATAGGTAATCAGTCCACACCTAGCCTAATGAACCATTCGTGCAAGTTAAATAAGGAATTAAGTGAAAGACATGGAAAAAACCTCAACACCCTCAAGTGATACAAAGTGTAAGGTCCATTAAGGTTCTTATTTGCATTACCATTTTTTTTCTTTTTATTAGTTGGAGCTTCATTCTCCCAGGGTCAGATTTCGTGCATCATTGCCCATGAGGACTTACACTATCACGTACACCTTTCCCCAAATCTCCACATAGGGCAATCCCTACCACCCGTGTAATGAGAGTTCGGTCGGTGCATCCCAAGTCAGATGACTCGAAAGCACCAGGCACAAAGTCCCCTCAGACCTACTTTCCCGAGTGATAGGAGCCATGCGAGAAGAGAGAACACCTACTCACTTATTTCTTATCTACACATGAACCAAAACCCCTCCACTTAATGTCTCACAACAAGATTTAAAGGATCCTTGACTACAACAAACTTCCTTAAGTTAACAGACATGAATTAGTGACTCACTAGGTTCAGGGTTGACTTCTTTAAATGTTTGAGCACTGAAACCCAATGATTACTCACCCCCAAGGGAAACTGGGGTGCATCCTAACGACTCGATAAATCCTAAAGTCATTATACTGTAGGATTTCATGTTTAATTATACATATATATTTTCGAAATTTTTATGTATAATAAGGATCAAATACAATTTTCTATGATTTTTTTCATGCATGTATCGGTTTGTTTTAATAACTAGTTTCAAAAACTCATTAAAACAAACACAAAGGGACTCCGAAATTCATACCTAGAAGTTCTCAAAAACTTCTTGACGTTTCAGAGACGTTGAGGAAGCCAATCATCGCTTCTCGTTGTGCTGGATGCCTCCGAGTGTTCACCGAAACCCTAAATAAGGTTGGAGAGAAAGGAGCTAGCCAATCAATCTCCAAACAAGCTTAGAATCTAGCTACAAACCCCTTCCTTAGCCTCTGGGATTTCTCCTTCCAAGGACTTAGAAAACTAAGAAAATTTTCGTGGATTTTTGTGGTGAATTAGGAGAGAAAATATTTTGCAAACTTCCAACATAATTAAGGAGAATAAGGACCTATTTATAGGCTCCAATCTTACTCTCTATCATGGCTATTCTTAAGCAACAAATTCATGACATTTTCTCTCACAAACTAATTCCATAATGCATTATATGCACCCACAAAACGTTTGACCAAGTTTGGAGCTAATCCAACCATTGATCAAATTAATCTCTTAATTATCAAAGGCAGAAAATCGATCGTGCTTCGGTTTACCGAGTCCCACTTGGTTAACCGAATATGTCACGATTGTTTAACCGAGTACGCGACGGATGACCAAATCTTAAGGAGAAAAATTCTCCTTAACCGATCGGACTAATTCTCGTCCAAGACCGAGTGCTATTCGGTTAACCGAAAATATCGGAACTTGACATTGTTCGGTCGACCGTTTCTGGTTCGGTACACCGTACCGAAGATCCAGACACTTTGGTCAAGTTCGGTCAATCAGCTACGATTATCCGTTCCACGTTCGGTTGACCGATCCATAGATCCTTCGGTTGACCGAACCATAACGGATTACCGAACTTCTACCCGATTTTGCCTTTTTCAAATTTTGGATTTATTTCCAACAAAATTTGAACTTTAGGGGTTTCAGCAAATTCACAACTTATGTAATATATTATTCTATGCAATAATAAATTATTGCACCCCATAATATATGCATCTCATATGAATTTATCATGATTCTAATTATGTTTATATACAACATAATTGATTTTACTTGTTCACCACATGTGTCATATTTTCTATAAGAAACCTGACACATCATATGAATCAAAATCAAGCTTCTTGTTTCCCGGTTTTTGCGGTGTGACCTATGGGAGGATCTAGAATAAGTTGGCAGTGATATTAAGAGCTTAATATCACAAGCTATAAGCGGTATCTAGCTACACATTATAGCTTCCAATTAGTTAGATGTCTTAATTCCACTCGAACCAAAACCCGATCCATTTAGTGATGGAGTGCACCACTTGTGTCCGTCCCTTGCCTCATGATATTAAGAATACACACAAAGTAGTATTGTGTCATCTTTGTATTAGTATTTATTTCTTGATCTCTTTAAGCTAGTTATAAATATGTGACTTAGCTCAAATCACATTGTGCACATTATAACTTTACTTTATCAAGGGGCCCACTAATATCATCACTCAATTAAGAGGGGCAATGATAATCTTTTGACTAACTATCTTCTCCAACGAAAGTTATGCTTAACCAACTAATGCCTTTACACTACACTCATTGATAGCTCAAGACACTAGTCTAATTAAGAACTCCTTAAGCGATCGGATATAAGTCTCATATCAAAGGACCGGAGACAAAGTAAAATATTAATGACACAGAAACACATTTCTATAATATTTTACTTATTAGGTCTATTCAGTATACAAAAGTAATATTTTCCTCTTTTGCATACCCGTGTCGTCACTCACTTGTAGAGCTACAATGATCTATGACCAACACGACAATCTTAACTCGGTAATTAATGTCCCATGTTAATTACCATGATTGCGAATATCTTTTGTTTTATGTAAACCAATATCTTTTAGAGCTCTACGGTTAAGGAACAAGAGCCTCTTCCTTAACACTTCTAAAAGACGAATAACATAAACAAGGAACAAAATGATTTCTTATTCAATTCATAATAATTGACATTTAAAAGTAAAACTTTTAGAACACATTCCCTTCAATCTCCCACTTGTTATCAAAGTTTTCTTTTACATACATACTCAATGTATAAAACATTAATAACTAGGGTAACCTTGTTAAATCACCTATCAAGCCAATCCACATGGATCCTCGGATCCATGGACTCGAAATATATTTCGTCTCTTAGCTTGGTATGAAGGTTTGTTGAATGGATCAGTTGTGTCACTGTTGTGTCCACCCATTTATTTATTTTGTCTTTCGTTGGTGGTTGAGTTAGTCGTAGTGATATTACTCCTAACTACACTAGCTATACCTCCACCTTCGATAATGATGACCCATCATCATTCCAACCTCCTATTGTCAAGAATCCCTATGAAGATTGCACCAACATAGCCCTTGGTTGTTTTCTCCTTTGTCCTCCATAAACAAGAACTTTATCTTTAGTCCGGTTAAGGTACTTCAGAATATTCTTGACCGCAATCCTATGCTTAGGACTTGCGTCGGATTGGTGACCAAATGTCACGCTTAGAGCATACGAGATATTGAGTCTTGTGCAAGTCATCGCGTACATGGTCCTTCCTTTTGCTGAAGCATAAGGGATACCTTCATGTACTCCTAGTCTATGCGTGATTGGACACGTTTGAGACTTCTTGAGTTGCACACCTATACTCATACTTATTGGCACATCATCCATATTGGAATTGTTCACCCTGAACCTTTCCAAGACCTTGTCAATGTATACACGTTGACTTAGACCAACGAGTCTATGAGATGTATCTCTTTATATTTTGATAATTAAGATATATTGAGCCTCACTCAAATCTTTTCATTGAACATACTGATTTCAACGAAATTTCTCGTTTGCTAATGCAAAGGTATATGATCGCTCATAAGCAATATGTCATCGACATATAAGATCAGAAGTACTACATGGCTCCCACTAATCTCCTTGTATATACAAGGTTTCCTTTACTTTGAATGAAGTGAATCTTTTTCACCACTTCGTCAAAGTGTTTGGTCCAACTCCTCGATGCTTGCTTCAATCCATAAATGGATCCTCGAAACTTGCATTTCTTCTCACTATTATTTGGATCATCAAAACTTTGAGGTTGTACCATGTACATATCCTCCTCCAAGTTCCCCTTTAAGGAACGCCATTTTGATATCCATCTTCCATATCCCACAATTGTGAAATGCGGTAATAGTGAGCTTAATCTGAACAAATGGCAACCTCTCAAAAATTTCATCAATGTCAATTTCTTGAATTTGAGTATAACCTTTGCTATAAGCCTTGCTTTGTAGGTTGTCAAGTTATTATCCATGTCCATCTTCCTCCTAAAAGCTCATTTATACTAAATGATTTTTTCTCCTGAGGAAGGTAAATCAAGTTCCATACTTGATTGTCATACATGGATTCTATTTCGGATTCCATGGCCTTTAGCCATAGTCTGGAGTCTTCCCTTTTCCATTGCTTCTTGGAAGGTCGAGGGATCTTTGGTACCTAGTACCACGATCTCATGAAGTCCCGCATACATATTGGGTTTCTTCCTTTCCCTTGTCGACCTTCTCTATTCTTTTGGTTCTTCTCGTGTCTCTCGAACTTATTCCACAATTTCTTGAGGAATAGGTTCACGTTCAACTCTTGAACGCACACTAGGTGGGGATGATTGAGATTCTCTCACAATTTCTTGCGAGGGTCTCTCACTCATGCTCCCACTAACCAAATGAATCTCGGTTGGGCCTTCATGATTTTGAATGCAATATTCACATCATGATCTTGTAGAGTATCTTGAGTTTCCTCAAGCTTAACCCTACTCCCATTACTTTTCTCTCTTTTCCAGAAATTCTAGAAAAATCATATCTCTCTCTACAATCTTTCGATTGGAGGTGATACATCAAAAGTAGTATCCTCTTGTCACACGAGGACAACCTATATAGAAGCACTTATCCGCTTTTGGTTGAAGCTTGGTTGACATCAATTTCTTGATGTATACCTCACAACCCCAAATCTTGAGAAAGTCGTGCTTTGGTGTCTTTCAATTCCATATCTCACAAGACATTTTCTCCACGGACTTGGATGGAACTTTATTTAGTGAGTTTGTCATTATTTGTAGCGTATAATTCCAAAAGTAAATAAGGCAATTTAGATTGACTCATTATTGATCGAACCATGTCGAGCAACATCATGTTCCTACTTTAGGAATGAGTCAAATTAGGTATCCTAAGCACTCACCCCTACGAACCTTTCATAGAGACTCGATATTCTTGTTGAGTCGGTTCATTACTTCATCCTCGAATTCCTTGAACTCGTCAAAGAATTCACTTTTGTTTCCATTAGACAAATATAGCCATAATGACTATAGTTGTCCGTGAACAAAATGAAGTACCTTAAACCGTCTCTTGCACTTTATACGTATCGGACCACATACATTAAAATGTATCATATCAAATTAGTCATTCGTTTTCGTTTCTTTCTTCTTGAAAGGTCTCTTGGTCATTTACTTGACCAATCCGATAGTGCTACAAGATTGAATCATTCACGTGAGTTATCTTAGTTTCTTTTGTTATTGTTTGTTTGAGTTTGTTTATTATTCATTTCAAGCAAACAGAAACCATTCTATAAGAATGTATTTGCATAGAAAATTCCATTCTTCGATATAGACGGGCAAGAATTTAAAATATTTATTAAAATTTATCCATATCTAAAAACTTGATACAGAAATGTTCTTGCTAATCGAAGGCACATAACAAACACTCTTCAAAACATAAATTTAAATCACTAGACTATTGAAGTTCCATAGAATCTTGTACAATCGCAGCAATGCTTGTACTAATTCCGATCTTCAATATCTTCTCGTTCTCCACGAGTTCCTTCCTATCCTTCAATAGCTGCACATCAAAATTATGTGAGTACAAGATCCGGTAACCTTTACCAAATCAAGGACAGAGGTGATTAAATTTATCTCAATAACAAACATACCTACGACGTTTCTCGGGCGCCTACGTTCAATCATCCCATTTTCTAGGTCTTCCTTGTACTTAGGGCAATTAGGTCGGATGTGTCCCTTTTCACCACAGTGAAAGCACTCCATGTTGGGAGTTGGAGATTTCAAAGATTTCCCCCTTGAGGCACTCCTATGAGCACCTCCTACTCCCTTGCTCTCGATTGACGTATCTTTGGTAAATTTGCCTTTACCTTTGTTGATCTTTTTGCTCCTCTCATGGATGGCTAGGACGTGATTGTCCCTAACCTTGCCCATGTCAACTTCTGCCATTTTGAGAGCGTTGTGAAGCTCCTCAAGACTCACCCCTTTTTCACGCACATGATAGTGCATCACAATGTCCTTAAAGGACGGGGCTAGAGAGCCAAGAATTAGATCTTCGGCAATGTCCTCGGGCATTGCAGAAGAGAGCTTCGACAACTTCTCAAGGTATCCTTGCATCGTGAGAAAATACATGGATACCGATGTTCCCTCCGCCATATGGCACCTTGTGAGTGCGATGGTGGTCTTATAGCGTTCCTTTCAGGCACTATCCATGAACATCTTTGTTAAAGCTTCCATGGTCTTCTTGGGTTTTGAATCCAAGTATTTCGCTTGAAGCGAGTCACCCATGGATGCCAACATTAGACCGTGAACTTGGTTCTCTTGGTCTTCCCACTTGGCTATCGCCTCTTTCTCATTATCAGTTACCTTCTCATTCAATTTTGGGACTTCACCATCCAAAATATGAGATAGTTTTTCAAACCTCAACACGATATTAAGATTGAGTTGCCATTTCATGAAGTTTGAGCCATCATTTTGCAAAGGATTCGTTTCGATCATAGATCGCACAATTGGTTGGATATTAGACATTTCTACAAAATAAATTATACAGGATTTTAATGCCAATTTTATGTTTTAAAACACATGCACACATATATCGAAGATAAATGTAAATGTTGCAAATAAAAAATTTGCCCACAAATGCAACAATCCAAGATCCCATCAATTGTAATATAGACTAGCTAAGGGCTATCGAATACATTACAATATCAAGGTAAGAAAACATTTTCTAATCACAACCTTTTTGAATTTTAGCAACATTTAGCATCTTCAAACTCTTGTGACTCTTGTCGTTTTAATTATGAGGGAATACGACCTATCCTCGTAAGAAAAACTTTTTCCCAAAAACCGAGCGAGGGCTCTAGGTAATGTTAAGAAAACTTATTTTCATTTGATACGAGATACGTTTATCCATTGTATTCACAACCAAACATACTTGGGGTTCACTAGGGTGAAACACACCTCATATATTTAATTGTGGCACAACATAAGACAACCATTATATCTCCCACTATTCCCAAAGATGGAGGGAGCTATCTCCCGCTAAGGGCGAGCAGAGTATCCCTCGATCAATGGCTGCTAGTGGATGAAATAAGAAGGAAATTTATTCTTTGGACCACTTTGGATCCTACTCCCTCTCATGTGACAAGGGTTCCCCTCATTGGTTGCCTCCAAAGAATTAGGAGAACAAGAGAGTAGTTTAGCCATGCAATATTTCTCCTTGAGATTTCTCTAAGCTTGCTCTCCATATGTCACCTCCTCACTTGTCCCCCCATCCACCTCATCACCTCCAGTGTCCACATCATCATCTCCTCCAGCAACCTCTCTCTCCCGTCCGATCCGACCATCCCCTCCCATCTCCGGGATACCCATGGTGCTAGGTTCCTCCCCATGTCCATGGTTCACTCCCTCAACGCCCTTAGACATACTGCTTACAAGCCCATTTCCAGCACTCTTCCTAGACACAACAACCCACTTCTCAGCTTTTCCTTTGTGTTCCTCTCCTTGCTTGTTGATTATCCTCCTCTTCAGACATTTCTCCTCATCATGACCGAACTCAATGCAGTCCTTACAATACCCGGGCCTCCATTCATACTCCACTAGAACTCGATGTGTGCCGGTGCCTTCCACTTCGACCTCCACCCATCTCGGATAGGTGAAATCATGGGTCACTTCCACACACACCCTTGCATAGGCCAACCTTCTCCGCGAGGCCATGTGCTCATCCATGTATAGAGGTCTCCCAATGACACTAGAAATGTTGCTCAAAACTCTTTGTGACCCGAATCTGAGGTCAAACTCCGGTAGATGGATCCAAATGGGAACGGTGGTGATGTTTTCCCTTGTCAAGAACACATCCGGTACACACTCTTGGACAACAAGTGGAGAGCCACAAATGAACCATGGTCCCCCATCTAACACACGTTTCCTATCCTCTCCAAGAGTGAATTGGAATAGGAGAAACCCTTGACTTCTTTTGATGACCTCCACACCTCCAACCAAACTCCACATCTTGTGGAGGTGCTTCTCTAAAGTCGGCAAGTGTGGTCTGAAAGCGATGAAATAACCAACTAAGACATTATAAAACCTCTTCAATGCTTCAACCACTTCATGCTTGGAACATTTTGCCGCCTTTTCTCCTCCCTTTATGACCGGCTGGATGAACTCAAGTGTTGTGGAGGCCTTTGAGCCAGCCACAAACAACTCGCTCCACTTCGTTGGGGGAGTTTCAGCACTCCCAGAGGTGGTGTGGGCACTTCATCCCCTAAGGCTAGGAATGAAGCATGCAATAGGGGTCGATGGAGAGCCTTTTTGCTGCCACATGATTGACATCATTTCATGCTCATATTTGTATCTTATATCCATTATCTTTCACCTAAACAATGCTATGTTATGAGCTTTATGTTTAGTTTTCAGGAATAATTAGGTTTGAAGAGATGAAGCATAAAAGGACCCAAAAGCTGGGAAAAAGGACTGGATTGTAAGATCTGGGGACCAAGATGCAAGGGAGAAGGACCTGAACGCAAGACAGAGGGATCTAAGAGCAAAACAGAATACTTCACACCATCATGGGGAGTATTTTAGCAATTGGATTCGGGTCGGAGCTCCAACAAACGAACTAGATGCATCAAAGACCACCAAACGCACAAAGAAAAGCCCAGAATAAAACTCAACTGGATCCGGACATTTTGGACTGCCAATTGGCGGTCTGGATTAGTCCAGATCCGCCAAGATTTGCCCTGGACTTGTATTAATGTTCGTTGAGGCTATTTTTGGTGTTGGTTTAGTCCCACATCGGGGCATTGTCCCGGATTAGCTTTTTCCATGCCTATAAATAGAACTCTTCACCTCCTATTGTAATCACTCCATATTTTAAGTGGCTATTCTTCCTACTAGAAGTGAGGCCTTGAAGCACACACTAAAGTAGGAGGATGCTACTTTTAATGTGAGTCATTTTATCAATAAAGTTTTGTGTTTCTTTCATTGTTTGTTTATGCTTCTTTTATTGTTTGTGCATGTTTTAGTTTAATCGTCTTTTATTTCTAGCTTAGTTTTAATATGCTTTCTTTGCTTAGTTTAATAATTAGTGTAATGTTTAGTGAGTAGTTTTCATCCCCTTTGGGGGGTGGAGTAGATGTACATACATGCATTAGAGAATGGGATGAATGCTTTATTTTTGATGTGTTGATAAAACATGAATGTATGCTTGCTTGTTTAGGATAGAATTTATAACTTGATGAGTTTTGCCAAAATAATTAGACACCTCTCATGCTTGTTTAGGTTCTGAAATAAACAACTTGCATCTGTAAATGTTAATCAACCAAGTTGGTGAATAGATTGATAGGTTTTGCCATAACATTTAGACACTTCCTATGCTTGATAAACACCACTTTCATGTGCTTAAAGAATGTATTCTACACCCACCTCTTTGCTTGTGTGCACTCACTCCACCCCTTAGGGGTTTTCCATTCCTGAAATTCCAGCATTCTTGTTTTGTTCTTAGCTTAGTTGTTAGTTCATCGTTTGTTTGCTTCTTTCACTTTTCATACTTCTTAGAGTAGTGTAGTGTAGAGTAGCGTAACCAACTCTCTTCTCCATTATTTTCGCCACTTGATTTCGTGCAAGCAAGAGGCTGCTCACCTCCCTGAGGACGACCCATACTTGCCACCGTTTCATCGCGACCGTGCACTTGCGGTTTAAAATAAAACGTTCAACAAGTTTTTGGCGCCGTTGCCGGGGAGGTGCCAGTCCAGACTTTTGTTTGGACGATTCGAGTGGATTTAATTTGTGTTGTGTAGTTTTTCCTTGTTTCAGGAGACTTGGAGTCATCAGGAGGAACGCCTGGAGAAGTTTTGAGTGAATCTGAGCATTTCAGACCGCCAATCAGCGGCCTGAGACCGCCAATTGGCGGTCTGGTAAGCTCGGTTTTGTCTCGTATTTCTTTGGTTTGTTTTCATAATTGATGTAGTGATCTGGGATTGAATTTGGCATGTTTTAACTTATAGTTTGTTCCCATATCCATAATCAACCTCCTTTAAGCAACTTGGACCCTAAAACTCAAAGCAAAAGATTAGGCATTCTTGTTGTTTAGGTCATGCATCATGTATGTGACTTAGGCATTTTGATTGTCTTTTATCTTAGCTTTATTTTCTGTTGCTGAGAGCTGGCGTGAGGTACGCACCTTCTACTCTCATTCATGCATTTCGTATGAACATGCATTAGTTAGTAGGAAGTGCATTGCAACAAGTGTGAGTTGAGCGTTGTTTGGAGTGTTGATTGCTAGATTTAGGACTCCAAAACGCTACTAAGGAGGGGCTGTCCCGTAAAAGATAAGTTGGGGGATTTCATCACCCTTTCCTTCGCCCCAAAAACCACACTAATCAAGATCCTAATTTTAAAATCAAGTAGACATTGGCCCTAAGGATCTTGGACGCATTAGGAGAGTGATCCGGTCCCGACCGTCATGACCTGATCGGCGTTGCCCACTTGTCGATAGTAGGAGAGACGAGATCCCCGGATCTTGGCTCACTTGCTGGGCTTTGTGGTCCTCGTTGTAGGGAGGTGTGGCGTGTTGAGGCCGTGTGACCTCGCAGTTAGGCGTCGTCTAACTGTAAGGACCTATAGCGACCTTAGCATTGCTTGAGCCTTGTTTGCTTGTGTGCTTCTACATGTACCCATCCTCCGTAGCATAAGGACTTCTTCCTTTCTCTCCTGAGTCATTCTTTCTCTCTTGTGTTCCCCCTGTCTTCTCCCCTACGTACATTCTTTGAAAAAAAAGAAAAAAAAAGAGTTGTGGTTTGTGTGTGCACCTTTGTGCATGCTATCGTGGACACGAGACGAGAGTGGTCGTTTGATGAGGAGCGTTGTCAATCCGGCTTCGGTCATTGATTTCTTGACACCTTCCTCCTCTCGTGTCGCACGCAGTTCGGGTTCAATGGCTGCTAATTTCCGTGAGGAGGAGCAGTTGCTGGACCCACCTGCTCCACCAGTGCTTCCAGTTGTCGTTCCCATACCTCTTCGTGATCGATGCTACCTGAGTCGTACAGCTCTACCCTCATGCATCGTATTACCATAGGCTAATGGGAACCATTTTGAGGTTAAGCCTCAATTCATTTCCATGCTCCCTCATTTCACTGGGAAAGGTGACCCCTATATCTTTCTCAGGGAATTTGAGGAGGTCTGTGCTATGTTCAAGCTGCAACAACTTAGCACAGACTCCATCCATCTTAGGCTCGTTCCTTTTGCACTAAAGGATGACGCCAAGAAGTGGTTGTACATCAACCAGGCGAATTCCTTTAGGACTTGGGATGAGTTTCAATCTGCATTCCTCAAGAAGTACTTTCCTAATCATCGGACTCAAAAATCGAGGAACGAAATCAATTTGTTCTATCAACATGAGACCGAACCATTTCATGCATATCTTGAGAGGTTTGAAAGAGATACTATCCTCGTGCCCTCAACATGGCATTGAGTTGTGGCGTCTTTGTCAGATTGTGTATGAGGGTCTTCATCCCGTCCAGAACGCTCCTTGAGTCCATGTGTCAAGGAGAGTTCTTGGGAAAGGATGAAAGGGAGGTATGGGCCTTCCTAGAAGACCTCGCTGAGAAAATCATGCAGTGGGAGAGTGTGAGGGAACCACCTGCAGCATCTAGTATAGGAGCGAGGATCGCGAATGCAAACTCGACTAGATCGGGTGCCGCATTTGCTATCGATACCACTACGGCCACCGAGGCACGCATGGCGGCCTTAATGCGCCGTATGGATTCGATTGAGCTCCAAAACCGACAAAGTGCACCTCACATGTCCACATCTTTTCTAGTTCCTTGTCATTCATGTGGTAGGATAGGTCATGTAGAGAGTGAGTGTGAGTCCTTTCCTCCTGAGATGGAGCGTGTCAACGCCATCTATGACAGAGCTAGGAATGACCCATACTCATCATCTTATAACCCTGGATGGAGGAACCACCCCAATTTTTCATGGAACCAAAATAATGCCCCGGGTGGTCCTTCAAACTCCTCTAGACCACCTTACCAATCACACCAACCTCCCATGTATGCACATTCCTATCAGCCAACCCAACCACAAACCACCAATCAATTGGGTTTCTCAAATTCCAATAATATGGAAACCCGATTCAATTCGCTTGAGACCTTGACTCGTGGGCTTGAAAACTCAATGAATTTTTTTATGTCAACCACTAGTCAAGTTCTCACTTCAAGTCAGCAGACCATCAAATCTCTAGAGCTTCAGATGGGCCAATTGGCTCAGTCTGTACATGAAAGTGAGAAAGGGTCTTTTCCTAGCCAGCCTGAGGCGAACCCCCGCATGTACCAACAACAACAAATGCAAAATGAGAATGTGGTACCTCGGGGGAGGCAAGTGAACCATGTAGAGGAACCTGTTCACCATGTCAATTCCATTGTGAACTTAAGGAATGGAAAACAGGTTGACAATCACATTTCCTTGCCACACCCACCACCATCTATGCAGCCCCTCAGTGGGAATGGTGGTGAAGAAGAGGCTGAGGGTAATACACCAAGGCTTCCTTCTCAGGCACCGCAGAAAACTTACCTGCCAAAAGCTCCTTATCCAAGTAGGTTAACCAAAAAGTAAAGTGACAACATGGACAAGATATTAGAGGTATTTAAGCAAGTGAATGTTAACATCCCCTTGTTGGATTTCATCCAACAAATACCTCAATATGCCAAAGTGTTGAAGGATCTCTGCACAACCAAGTGGAAGACCAATGTTCCTAAGAAAGCATTCTTGGCTGCAAATATCAGCTCACTTTTGTCCAATCCCACCTACACAAAATACAAGGACCCTGGGTGTCCTACTATTCAGTGTACGATAGGGGACACTAGACTGAGCAATGTTTTGCTTGATTTAGGATCAGCGGTCAACCTCCTCCCATTCTCTGTTTATCAACAGTTGAACTTGGGAGAATTGAAACCAACGAAGATCACTCTCCAATTGGCGGATAGATCCATTCGTATTCCCATGGGGATTATCGAGGATGTGCTTATCAAAGTTGGAGATTTTATATTTCCAGTCGATTTTGTTGTCCTCGATACCAATTCTGTGGCGAACACCCATTCTCAAATACCTTTGATTTTGGGTAGGCCATTTCTGGCAACCTCCAATGCCTTGATTAATTGTAGAAATGGTCTCATGAAGCTCTCATTCGGTAACATGAGTGCCGAGTTTCATGTGTTCAACTCTGGTAAGCAACAGGAACCCATGGATGAACCTTTAAATCTAAATCTCATCCGCCAATTGGAGAAAGCACCACAAAATCAACGAACACCCCTAACCCCAATGCAACCCATTGAGAATGTTCGTGGGCCCAGCGACAACTCATCGCATGTCTTCGCAATGCAACAGAGTGAGCTGGCCTCGAACATGAATGTCCAAAGGGAGTGTTCGTTGCATGATTCAGTTGAGTGTACTAGTGAGAGTGAGACACCTCATCATATGCCTATACCAGAAGGTGTCTCTACCTCATGTCCCATGGCCATTGAGCCATTTGAGCTTCATATTGACTCCAACAAGGATCCACCTATGACCGAGCTTATGCTTGATGATCTAAATGATGGTGGGAGGTCCTTGTTGGATGACTTGGGGAGAAGCCTCATTCTTAGTGATGCAAGTCTGCTGCATCCATCGAATGGGCCTGAGGAACTCATTCTGATGCACCCGCCTATTGGTTGGAGGGTTTTCTTCGATGAGCAATTAAACCCTAGTGAGGCAACACAACTTCATTCTTTGTTTCCCACACCCAACCAATATCATGAGGGGTTCGAGCCTTTCAGCTTTGACCTTTCACCCCTCATGACACCTCAGAGTACCAGTGGAGTTTGCCCATCTCGCCAAGTCTCTGGTCCTCATGACTTGATGTTCTCATTTGATGTTCCTTGACCAAATGATTATGAGAATATCTTGGTTGATGTATATATCTTGTAAAAAAAACAAAAAGAAAAAAAAAGAAAAAGAAAAAAAGAGTGTGTAATAAAAGACTCCTTCAGTGAGCATCGATTGTTGTGGGCCCCAACCCTTGTGTACTTGGGCCCAATCTCTTCACGTATTTATCTCCCTTCTTCAGCTTCTCACAGGTTTTGATGGAATTTGGGTTTGTGTCCATCAACATGATCCTGAACGTCCCTTTGTACTTCATGTTGGTGAGATCTTTCCTTTTTCATGCATATATCCATGTAGTATCTTGTTCGCATTCATTGAGGACAATGCATGAGGTAGGTGTGGGGGGGTGTTTTACGTGTGTACATAGTCGAGTCTTTTCTTTTGATTTTTTTTGTTTTCTTTTGTGTGCATTGTTAGGGTCATGCTAGTGTGCCGCATTTAACATTGATATATCTGCTTGCCATGATCCTTGGGTGACTTGTCTTCTTTTGCTTGCCTAGTGCTTTAAAATTTTCACATTTCTTTCAAAATCTTCATGTGTTTTTGAAAGAAAATGTTTTGTAGGTTTTGCGTGTGTTCAGCATGTGCAAAACCGTTGAGAGGCAAAGTAAAAAGAAAGCTCCCAAAATTGTCTTGAACTCGATGCATTAGGATTTCTAGTTTACTGGCTTTAGGTCTTACTGAGTCGTTAGGATGCACCCCGGTTTTCCCTCGGGGGGTGTGTAATCGTAGGGTTTCAGCACTCAAACATTTAAAGAAGTCCACTCTGAACCTAGTGAGTCAAATAATTCGTGTCTTTTAGTATAAGGAAGTTTGTCGTGGTCAAGGGCTCTTAATCTCTTTTTGTGAAACTTAAGTGTAGGGGTTTTGGTTCCCATGTAGATAAATGAATAAGTGGTGTTCTCTCTTCTCGCACGACTCATATCACTCGGGAAAGTAGGTCTGAGGGGCCTTTGTGCCTGGTGCTTTCGAGTCATCTGACTTGGGATGCGCCGACCGAACACCCGTTACACGGGTGGTAGGGATCGCCCTATGTGGAGATTTGGGGGAAGGTGTACGTGATAGTGTAAGTCCTCATAGGCAATGATGCACGAAACCTGACCCTGGGAGAATCAAACACCAACCAATAAAATGCTCCAAAGAAAAAGAAAAAAAAAAGAAAAAGGAAAAAAAAAGAAAAAAAAAGAGTCAAATAAGAACCAAAATGGACTTTACACATTGTATCACATTCAGAAGTTAAGGTTGCCCATGTCTTTCACTTAAGTCCTTGACTAACTCTCACGAATAACTCATTAGGCTAGGTGTGTGGACCGATTACATATATAGAGTCGACCCGTAGTATTACCGCGTCCAATGATCGACAAAATAAGTCCAACGAGTCGTGTAGCTAGATTGATTAATGCATCTTGTTCGGATTTTGTGGGTATATCCGCTGAAAACCCTCAGGAGACAACACTACTCCTCCTTGGCGACAAGGAGGTTTAACGGCTTGTTGCACGTGCTAAGTGCAACCGTGATTCCTACGAAAGTGAGTTAGGATTTCTTGTTTTTCGCATGCTTTTCTCTTTCTTTGTTTTGCTCGGGACTAGCAAAAGTTAGGTGTGGGGGTATTTGATTGACATCATTTCATGCTCATATTTGTATCTTATATCCATTATCTTTCACCTAAACAATGCTATGTTACGAGTTTTATGTTTAGTTTTCAGGAATAATTAGGTTTGAAGAGATGAAGCGTAAAAGGACCCAAAAGCTGGGAAAAAGGACTGGATTGTAAGATCTGGGGACCAAGATGCAAGGGAGAAGGACCTGAACGCAAGACAGAGGGACCTAAGAGCAAAACAGAATACTTCACACCATCATGGGGAGTATTTTAGCAATTGGATTCGGGTCGGAGCTCCAACAAACGAAGTAGATGCATCAAAGACCACCAAACGCACAAAGAAAAGCCCAGAATAAAACTCAACTGAATCCGGACATTTTGGACCGCCAATTGGCGGTCTGGAACCGCCAAGGACCACCAATTGGTGGTCTGGATTAGTCCAGATCCGCCAAGATTTGTCCTGGACTTGTATTAATGTTCGTTGAGGCTATTTTTGGTGTTGGTTTAGTCCCACATCGGGGGATTGTCCCGGATTAGCTTTTTCCATGCCTATAAATAGAACTCTTCACCTCCTATTGTAATCACTCCATATTTTAAGTGGCTATTCTTCCTACTAGAAGTGTGGCCTTGAAGCACACACTAAAGTAGGAGGATGCTACTTTTAATGTGAGTCATTTTATCAATAAAGTTTTGTGTTTCTTTCATTGTTTGTTTATGCTTCTTTTATTGTTTGTGCATGTTTTAGTTTAATCATCTTTTATTTCTAGCTTAGTTTTAATATGCTTTCTTTGCTTAGTTTAATAATTAGTGTAATGTTTAGTGAGTAGTTTTCATCCCCTTTGGGGGGTGGAGTAGATGTACATACATGCATTAGAGAATGGGATGAATGCTTTATTTTTGATGTGTTGATAAAACATGAATGTATGCTTGCTTGTTTAGGATAGAATTTATAACTTGATGAGTTTTGCCAAAATAATTAGACACCTCTCATGCTTGTTTAGGTTCTGAAATAAACAACTTGCATATGTAAATGTTAATCCACCAAGTTGGTGAATAGATTGATAGGTTTTTCCATAACATTTAGACACTTCCTATGCTTGATAAACACCACCTTCATGTGCTTAAAGAATGTATTCTACACCCACCTCTTTGCTTGTGTGCACTCACTCCACCCCTTAGGGGTTTTCCATTCCTGAAATTCCAGCATTCTTGTTTTGTTCTTAGCTTAGTTGTTAGTTCATCGTTTGTTTGCTTCTTTCGCATTTCATACTTCTTAGAGTAGTGTAGTGTAGGTTAGCATAATAACGTCTCTTCCATCTTTTTTGCCACTTGATTTCGGATAAACAAGAGCCTGCTCACCTCCCTGAGGACGACCCGTACTTGCCACCGCTTCATCGCGGCCGTGCACTTGCGGTAGAAATATAAAACGTTCAACACCACACTCCATCTTCTTGCTGCCCACGAGTAGGGCAAGAGTTAGGGTCCATTTGGCTGCGAAAAAACAAAGCTTGTGATGGTGAAAGAGGTCAAAAACCCTAGAGAAACCAAGGACTTCCATGTTGGTCGCCACTCTCTCTCTCTCCTCTCATCTCTCTAACTTTTTCAGTTGTAGATGTAAGACAAATACATTAATAAAGGAATAAAATGGTTGTACATTCAATTCATAATAAAAGACATGTAAAAGAATACTTTTAGAATACACATTCCTTTCAGTTTACACGTAATACAAGACCCAAACACCCAGATCTGATGACCACAGAAAGTGACAGGTCATTGTCAACCTTTTACATAAATTGACAGGTCATTGTCAACATTTTACTGATCATATCGAGCCCTTTCGAACTAATACAAAGCGGCTTACAGTTGTCACATTCAAACCAAAAAATCTCGATATGAGCTCGACATGATGAAGTAAGATATTTCACTTTGTTCTGATCAATTGACGTTAGACAATGATCGATGCTATTTTGGTGCACTCCTTGGAATTTTCGAAAAATGGAATTCATGCACAATTAAACCTTACATGTAAGCGGTCGACCGAACCCATTTTGGTTCATTTAAACATGCTACACGGACTACCAGACACATATCGGCCATCGAAATCCCTCATTAAACAACAAACTCATTCATTAAAGGGTAGACGTGAAGTTTAAACAACAGACTTGAGGTTTAAAGTTTAGTATCGTGTTTTAAAGGACGTTGTCCGTTTTAGGGCAGGTTGTTTGTTGTTTAAGGACCCTTTCGAGTTTTAAGGATTGACTCGTGCTTTAAAGGACACATCAGTCCTTTAATGGACATGCTCACCCTTTAAAGTTTAAAGGACAAACATCATTTGTCTGTTTAAACGATAGATTTGTGCTTTAAATCCTATGAAACAAAATGTCACGAAAATATCCAAGAAATAGAAAGTCGCACCAAAGATAAATAAAACTGACATACCACTTGACGAGTTTAGGATATCTTATTAATAAAATGTGATTTGATGCAACTTTCAGTTATTGGGTTTATAAATTCCTCCCGTTGCTGGTCATATTTCGGTGTTCCTTGACCTTCTTATAATTTGTTTCCATCACGAACAAATGGTCACTACTCAACCGATTATGAGAATTATATAATTGAAGGACTATGGGTAGACATAATCCACCAAACACTGAGGAGAAGTTGGCAGACTATGGAGCTTAACTGTATTATCTGGTGCGCTTGTAGGTGGCTGGCGACATATAATTGGAGAACTTACTTCCAATGGATTTGGCGTTAGTTTAGTTTGCTAGAAAATCCTTTTGACGTTAGATTGAGTTGCTAGAAAACCCTTTTGACGTTAGATTGGTTTTTCTAGAAAACCAAATATGTGTTAATTAGATTGGTTAGCTAGAATAGTTTGTTCAAAACTCAAAACCATCTTCCTGCATACCAATCTACAGATCCCCTTTTTACGAAGGGCTCCTGGACATCTTTTTTTTGCACAAGTGACAATTTGTTCTTCATCTAATTGTTTGTTTTCCAAAACCATTTCCTGCAAACCAATCACAACGAGCCCCTTCTGATGGAGAAAATCAATACATAGGCTCCTGGACATGGAATGATGTATTGTTTTTTTACAATGAAAATTTGTTGTCATATTTTGTTTTCGTCCAAAACAGCATTCCTGTATACAATCTACCAAGATGAAGACAATGTTTCTGTTGTTCAAAACCCTTCTGATTCTCTCCAAACCCTTTTGAAGAAGTCAATTAACACATGGGCTCCTGGAAATGGAATTCAGTCCTATTATTTTGCATAAGTTGTCGTTGTCATCTTTCTATTTTTTGAACAAGTTGTTGTTGTCATCTTTCTATTTTTGTTGTCAAGTGTATATAACCTGAAGATTTAAATTAATTGGAATTGTACTTTTGAAATGGTATTTGTTTTATACTCACAGAATCTGAGATGATTATCAACAAAATTTCATGAACAAGAGTATTGGAATAAATAGAATTAACAAGGCACTCAAGAATATAATCCAGTGGAACATCCATCTTTGGAATTCCAAAAGACAACTCGAAAGTCAACACCAATTTTGGCAGCAAAACACTCCTTAAACTGCCCAAAAATTGCTTAAAACAGTGCAATAAAGAGTGGCGTACTAAATAAATTTATAAAACAATAATTTTCTAGTGAGCTTGGGGCTTAATTTTTCAATTTTAAGCCCTACCATAATACCATATCCACTATTAATCTGAAATTGTAAGGTAGATTAAGGCTATGGGCAGTTATGCTAATAAAAGGATATAATGGTGGAGATTAACCGTAAATTTGATCTAATGGTGAGATTGTAGGGGGCTTAAACATGAGGACCGCTCTCACTACATGAATAATTACTAAAATTTGATATCTTTTTTTATTTTCAAATTCTCAAAAATAATTGTTTGAAATTATTAAAATTTTATTTTGGAAATCTATTCAAACAAGATCTATTCTTGTGGTTAATGTTTTATTATAAGGCAGGTCATTTTCTTTAGCTATGTAATAAGGGTCGTTGTTTAACACTAAATATTGGACTCCTTCTAGAAACAATTGGGACACTTTTCTGGACACAGCCTGGACACTTTTCGGACACACAAAACCTGGACACGAGACAATTATGTCTTTTAACATTGACAAGTTTGTCCGTCCCGCGAGGCAAAGATCAGGAGGTTGTCCCGTTCGGGACGCAAGTGTCCTTCTAGGTGTACACAAGTCTGGACAAACTCGATTATGCTAGGTGTACCTATTTGCATACTCGATTTGAGTTTTTAATCGACTCTAGGATATGGACAAACTGGTGTACACAAGTCGGTATAGACGCAATTGTCCTAGATTGGACACAGTACTGTCCGGGATTAGACAGACCCGTCTCCAAAGTCCAGACTCATCACATGCGTGTAAAGGATTGTCCAGACTTATGTACAGTGTTGCACATGCTGGTGTCCAGCATTGTGTCCAGTACTGGACATGCTTGTGTCCATGGATAGACATACTAATGGTCAGTGCAAGACATGCTTTTGTCCCGTAATGGATAGGAGCATGTCTATCTCTAGACACACTCGAGTGTCACACTTGCATTCATGTGGGTTGAAGTTTTTTTCTTCTGCCAGGCAATTATGGTTAATTACATAGATATTAATGGTTGATCCTTCGATTTCAGGATGAAAATAGCAACAGTGGCTTCCAAAAATGAATTGTAGCTGGCAACAAGTAACTATGCATTATAGATACCAAAAGAATACAAAAATGTTGCAAATTTAATAACATGTATCACTATTATAGACAACAACATTACATCGAGCAATGGGCATGCTTGAAATCTGCATAACTCACTGAATCATCAATTCACCACCAGAGTGATGTGAGTAGGTCAACATACCACCATGTGAACTGAAAGGTTGTCTCTCTTCGTAACGACTCCCAACGTAATAAGCCGCCAAAACATGTATCGTCATATTTAATGAACAAAACATAGCCATAATGAAATGGTAAGGCCGACGTGGGATGGCCTATTTTTAAAACACAGTTATGGGCGGTTTATTGGGAGTTGTGGTGAAAACATGAACTCATGATAAAAGGATGTGAGTCATTTTTTTCTTAATTTTTAATCCTTATCTCAAATAATTGAATTTGTTATTTAAGTAATATGAAGTGGCAGATGAGAATCCTATGATTTATGCCTAGCGGGACAGACTCCAAATGAATTATTTGATTTGTTGTCTTTTTGGCCTCATCACTCTCAATTTTGGTGATTAACATACTAATATTATGCAGAACTACAATTAGTACATCACACACATCATATCGTGAAATTGCATATATATTGTATATTCCTAACATTGTAGATGCTCAAACTAAAGGACTAATCAACTTCAAGGTCAAGACTCAAGACTTGTAATCAAAGCTCAAGGACTTTACATGCAATTTTCTATATATTTGAGTCATAGGATCAAATGTACACTTGATGCACAAAAGGATAAATTTGTTTTTGTCGGTTGACCGTTGGCCTTTCGGTCTACCGAACATGTCCCAAACGGACGACCGAGTACCCTCGGTGCACCGTCTCCCTAGAGTCAGTAGCCACTTGATCTTTCCCGGAATCCCTGGTTCGTATTACCGAAGTCTTACCAGTCAACCGTTTCATTCCTCTCAGTAGCATCCAGACCATCTCTGGATATCTCTATTCGGTCTACCAAAGAGGTATCGGTCATCCGCACATGACATGCATCTTTTATCCTTACGACTACATCCTATTGGCCCACGTGGCAAACAATTCTTCAACAGACTTATCTTTTGTCGTTTAGCAACACCATTTGAAATATCCCTACTCAGTCTACCGAGCCAGCTTCGGTTAACCAAAACCATTTTGCTAATCAAAACGTAACGACTCTTTTGAATGTAACTTTTCGACCGTTATTTGTAAATCAACTTCTGAGCCAATGTCAGCGGAAAACCCGCACTTTTGTCGGTCTACTGTATATCCCACGATCGACGAACTTCATTACCAGAGCCCGCCAATTCTTTACTGCTTATCTTTGAACGGTGAACCGAATTGATTTCGGTTAACCGAATTTAATGGGTCAATATTAGAAAAAGTTACTGAATGTTGGTGAACAGATATCCGACCAATAGTCAGTCAACTGAGTAGTGCATTCTAATAATACACCCACATCAGGTCGAACGACCGTTGGTTTCCCGGTCGACTGAATATGTTCTGAATTATGCCCAAACTTAAGTCATTGCTTGCTTCTTATTGGTACAAACTTCACCAACTCACAATAACGGCTCTATTTGTTTTGAAGGCTATATTAGCTTTATTTAAAAGACATAATCCACTCTCTACTTGCCAAAAATCCTTTATATTATTGTGCTCTCAATGCCCAAGCCTTCAAAGTTCCACCAACTCTCAATGTAATGCTTCCCGATTCGAATTCTTAATCCACTCGAGGATCTAGTCAAACTGGTGTACACAAGTCGGGATAGACGCAATTGTCCAAGATTGGACACAGTACCGTCTGGGATTAGACAGACCCGTCTCCAAAGTCCAGACTCGTCACATGCGTGTAAAGGATTGTCCAGACTTATGTACAGTGTTGCACATGCTGGTGTCCAGCGTTGTGTCCAGTACTGGACATGCTTGTGTCCAGGGATAGACATACTAATGGTTAGTGCAGGACATGCTTTTGTCCCGCAATGGACAGGAGCATGTCTATCTTTAGACACACTCCAGTGTCACACTTGCATTAATGTGGGTTGATGTTTTTTTCTACCTGACAATTATGGTTAATTACATAGATATTAGTTGTTGATCTTTCAATTTCTACATGAAAACATCAATAGTGGCTTCCAAAAATGAATTGTAGTTGGTAACGAGTAACTATCCATTGTAGATTCCAAAAAAATACAATAATGTCGCAAATTTAATAACCTGTATCACTATTATAGATGACAACTTTTAGTTGTTGAGTGCTGGGGTGAGGTGCGCATTTCCTACTCTCATTCATGCATTTTGTATGAACATGCATTAGTTAGTAGGAATTGCATTGCAACAAGTGTGAGTTGAGCATTTGTTTGGAGAGTTGATTGCTAGATTAAGACTCCAAAACGCTACTAAGGAGTGTTGTCCATATAAGATAAGGTGGGGGATTTCACCACCCTTTCCTTCACCCTAAAAACCACAATAATGAAGAGCCTAATTTTAAAATCAAGTAGACATTGGCCTTAAGGATCTCGGGCGCATTAGGAGAGTTATCTGGTCACGACCGTCATGGCATGAACGACATCTCCCACTCGACATCTCCCACTCTATCGATAGTAGGAGAGACAAGATCTCCGGATCTTGGCTCACTTGCTGGGCTTTGTGGTCTTCACCGTAGGGAGGTGAGGCATGTTGGGGCGCGTGACCTCGTAGTCAGGCGTCATCTAGCTGTAACGACCTATAGCGACCTTAGGTTGTTTTAGCCTTGTTTGCTTGTGTGCTTCTACCTGTACCCACCCGCCGTAGCATTAGGACTTCTTCCCTTCTCCCCTCAGTCATTCCCTCTCTTCTGTGTCCTCCCATCTTCTCCTCTATGTACATTCTGTTTTAGTTGTATAAAAAGGTTTTTGGTTTGTGTCACTAGTGCAGAATTGGCTTTACTCGTCGCCCAATAGACGTCGGCCGTTACAACGGCCGACGTCTATTGTGGCGAGGACAGCATAGACGTCGTCTGAAATGGAAGCCGACGTGTAAGACCCGCTCTCCGGTACCTTATTAAGTCTTATTCATCCTTATGCCCGAGTTTGTGTTTTCTTGACGAATGGTGTTAGATTGTGCGATTTTATGCTTTGTTTTGGAAAAGCTTCCTTTCGGGGAAAAGTTTCCTTTTTGGGCGGGTTAGACTGCATTCGATCGACTTAATCGGTTCAATCGGGTGCAAACCTTGGGTGTGGATTCGTTTATTTGTTGGTTGAGGCGTGTTTGGCTGGTGGAGAGTTGTGTGATTAGGGTTGCCACATCAGCAAACGAGAATCTTGCAATATTTGATTTGGATGCTTTAAGGAAAGTCTGAATTGGCCATCAAAGCCAATAATTCCTTGCCTTGTTGGTGGTTGCTTCTTATAAACTTGCACCTAAGGAACCCTAACCAGCCGTCCCATACCTCCCCTCCCTTGTCTTCTCCACGCCATCCACCTCAGACCACCTCCACCTCCCTCTCCGGCGAGCTACTGGACTGATCTCCGGCAAGATTGGTAGAGCAAGCTAGTGGGCATAAATTGTGCGGCTAGAAGAGTAGTGGTGATCTCCGGCTAAGCTCAGTCTCTTCCTTGCTGCTCAGGTATGCCTCTAGCCTTTAGAATAGGACGTAGTGGTTGGATTGGGTGGAGTTTTGGTCCAGAATCAAGGCCTGGTCGGGTTGGGGATCTGGGTGCGGATCATTTCAGGGTGCAACTCGGGTAAGCCTTGGTGTAGCTTAGGAATTCGTTCCTGGCTGAGCATGTCTGATCTTTGCATGACTCCTACCCCACGTACCTGGTGGTTCTCTGATCGTAAATCAGAAGGGAGGAGGCGGGGCAAAGGAAAGCTCCTTAGGAAGGGTTGTTGCACGAGTTTCGCGTGATGTGCAACCCTACCTGCTTGATCGGTTGATGAGGTTTTGTAGGTCCGATTGCTATGTGTTCATGCGGTAGTTTAATCTCATCATTGGCTGTATTATTGTTTCAGAATTTCACTTATTGACACGTTCCATTACTGGTTATGTTTATGCATAAGCTCCATGAATTATTATGGATTTTTAGACCTCATGTTAAAGCATGATACACCAGAAACAGTCCTGATATTCATGCATGATGTGACGAGTTGCAAGGTTCATAAGCTAATTACTGATTATAGGACAAGTTCTTATCTAGAAACCATTAATTATATTTTCATAACCTCTGATTTAGTACCAAGATCTACATTAAGGATGCATGTACGTTCTGGAATGCTAGTGTTCTTGTTACGTAAGTCCTTAGTGGTTCCTTGTGCCGTTTATTGCTGTTGCCTATATTTCATTATCATGATCATGCATGTATGGACTGATATAGATGTTATTTCGTGCACATATAGGTCCTGATCATGTTCTGAAATTCCACTTTCTATAGCATACATGTTCTGAAAATGATGGCGCATAAATTAGTAATTCGGGTCTGACCATGCACCATGTTCGTTCTGATTTGTGATGACATTTCATCCTTGTATATTAAGTGATTGTCCATGTTATGTTCCTGATTTTATCCTCATGATCACGCACCTCTTAGTAGATCAGTTAAACTTAGTTCTATGATTGTTTATGGATTTTGAGAGCAATTAATCATGCATCCTGTAGTGAAAGATTTCAGATATATCGTTCCCATGTTTTGTAGTTGATTGTAGACAATATGTTCATGCCCTAGTACATTGTTATATGCTGAAAAGTACTATCATGGTTTACTGATTTTATATCACTTAAGTATGCTTCACGTAGAGAGTATTTCAGAACATCCTTCATGTGTGGATTGCTGGTTTAAGTCATATGCTCATGCTGATTTATGACTAAGTTAGGACTTGCATTCCATGACCCATTCCTGATTTCAGGATACGTTTCTATGCATGACTTAATGTTCATAATAAAAATTAAGTGGCGAGATATTGTTCTGATTTTGAATCATGTGTCATGCCTTATTTCACGGCTATATCCTGGATTAGCTCCCACGACTTATTCCTGATTTTCAGAGCACATATCTGTGCATTATCTTGTTATTGCGAGTTATCGGTCAGCCTGTTTCCGATCTAGCAGTAAATATGATAGACTCCTTTTTGTGTTTTTTTATTTCCTATCTCGTGGTTGCTAAGGGGATGGAGGTTCATGCAGCATTAGGAAGTTAGGATCAGGAAGGTTCAAAGTTAGACATCACCAATTGCATGTTATAACCATTCACACACTTTGTTTCCTGTTTCTTTACTTGATCCGAATTTACTAGCTGATTGGTGTTCATCTTGCATGCTTTATTTTGGTGGCCATATATATTATGGAATGCTTATCACATGCCTCTATTTCCGGATTTTTGTGCTTGTTGAATTTAGGAAACAACCATGATTCTTGTTGTTGAAATTGGTGTGGTTTGGCTGGATTAAAATTCTGTTTTGCTTAGAGCTTGAGGGAGATATTGCATGTTCTCCTTTGAACTCATTCTGAATAATTTAGTTGCACTAGACTATAGAGTAGTTGCATTGCATCTAATCTGATGGAGTAATTCTGGGCACGTTCTGTTTTCTGGGCCGACGGGCCACGGGTGGGTCCTCTAGCTTCAGAGGCCACTCGGTTAAGACCCCTATGGGGGGCCAGGCCTAAGATAAGTCCTGGGCATGCGCGCTGCCATTCTGTCTCAGGGTAGGTGTTCCTCAGTTCGCGATGACACCATGTAGGTTTATTTTCCGCGGATTGGGACGATTATCCGGCGCACCGCTTTGTGTCGAGCGGTGGGTCACTGACGAGTGACCGCCTCTGACCAGCGAGGCTGGTGTTCTGGTTCCTATGGAGGAACGATTCGGGTGCGCCCGACCGGCACGGCTTGTGTAGTCGTAGCCTTCTGTTGCATTTGATGCTTTCTGTTCTGTTCTGTTTCTGATGCCTGCCTTATTTAATTTCATGCTACCTTTCATTTATTGCATTGGCGGGGGCATACTGAGTTTTCTTAATTGAAAACTCACGCATTGTTAAATGCGGTGCTTGCAGGTACTTAGGTTCCACAGGGCAGACTGGACGAGTTCCGAAGATTCTGTACACGAGGGACGCGTCGACCAGATTCCCAGTTATCTTTGCTTCCGCATATTTCCCTATGTATTTCCTTTTTGATACTCGATGTGTTGTAATAAGACTTTTATTGTTATGATTATTCTATTATTCCTATTATGTTTTATGTCAGTCCATTTGTGTATGATCTCTTTCACTTTGTCGAGTCGATTCGGTCTGTCTTTTGTAACCCCTTCGGTCGTCGCGGAGGTCTCTGATCGCAACAATAGTTTCCTTTCCCAGTGTGCGTACCCGCGAGTTCAGGGGCGTTACACGACGTCTATGCGACACTATAGACGTCGTATGTAGGAATAACACATTGAACCGACGTCTATAGTGTATAGACGTCGACCTTTAGACGTCGGTGTTTTAGTACCTTGTGAAGCCGACGTCTATAGGGTATAGACGTCGGCCTATAGACGTCGGACGTAATGTAAGACCGACATCTATAGTCTATCCACATAGACGTCGAGGTATAGACGTCGGCGTTATGTAATATCCGACGTATATAGGTCTTAAAGAAACAGGACAGACGCGCTTTCTTTCATTCATTTCAGTCGAAACCCACCCAAACCCTAGCCGTCCCGCGACCGAACTCTCCTCCGCGACCATCCTCCGACCGATCCGCACCGTCTCCGGCACCGCAGCGAGCTCCCAAGCGCTCCTCCACTTCTCCGGCCCTCTTCTCTTTCTTCCTCCGTCTTCCTCCGTCTCTCTCCACATGTAGGTTTTAAGTTCGTTTTTTCTTGTTTTAAGTTCGTCTTTCTCCACATATTCTCTCTAACTTAGCCTCCTCCGCATGTAGCTTCATCGTGTCGTTTACAGCCGTCTCCTCCACGACGTCTTCGGGAACCACAAAGAGCTCCTCCGGCAATACAACTTTTCCCATCTCTGGTTCGTGCTCAATTTTAGATTCTTAATTTAGGATTAGTTTAGACCAAGAATCCAACGCCAAATTAGGATTAGTGCAAATATTGGTTAGATAACGATTCAATGTGGATGTACACTCTTGACATGTAGACGTGATAAGCAACTTCTTCTCGGAGTTTTTTTGCATGTGTGTTATGTGTTGATATTTGATAAACATATTCATTGGATTGATTTAGTTTGGATTGAGTTGGGTTGGTTGGATGATTTAACCAAACTTTGTTTTCATTGGATTGATTTGGTTTGGATTATGTTAAGAATTTGGTTTGGATTGAGTAGAGAAATACATAATGTGAATGTGATTAGATAACTAGATATTAGGATTTGAATAAAATTTAATTGGATAACTAGATGTGAATGTGATTAGATAACTAGATATTAGGATTTTCTTGTTGATTTCAGGATTTGAAGAATTTTACATATCAAATTTTAAGTGGAGGTTCTGCCAAAATTTCAATAAAATTTTATTCCCAATTATTATTAATAACATGATAGTTTGTGTTTAAAATGTTTTTCTGTCAATTCAAGTAATTAGTTTTAATACTTGATTTTAATATTTTAAATGTTTATTGCCTTAATTTATTGAATTTTTAATATTATGATAATAACTCATTGCCCCCCTTAAACAACTTGGCCTTTAATAACCCAAAGCAAAAGATTAGACAATATTTGTTAAGTCATTCATCATATAGGATTTGCATGCATTGTATTTTCTATTATTTACGCTTTCTGTCGTAGATTGCTGGCGTAAGGTACGTACTATCTTTCACTCATCATTCATTAGAAAGCACGCATTAGTTAGTAGGACTTGCATTGTAACAAGAGTGAGGTGAGTGTTTGTTTGGTGTGTTGTTTGTTAGATTAAGGTATGAAAAACATTTAGGGGGCAGTCACCTATAGGAGATGAGGTGGGGGATTTCATCACCCTTTCCTTGGCCCAAAAACCACTTAATAAAAGAGCCTTAATAAAATCAATTAGACGTTGGCCCCTAGGATTTTCGGACGCATTAAGGAGAGGAAACCGTTTAAGACCGTTATGGCCTGAATGTCGTTGCCCATCTAGTCTCCCTGAGATTTTAGGAACCTCCGGGTTCTTGATTTCCTATAGATTAGTGGTCCTCGATGTTTAAGACCCTTTCGGCCTGAACGTCGTTGCCCATCTAGTCTCCCTGAGATATTAGGGACCTCCGGGTTCTTGATTTCCTACAGACTAGTGGTCCTCGGTGGGACCTCGAAGTTAGGCGTCGTCTATTACTAAGGACCTATAGTGGACTTTAGGTTTGTTTTGGCCTTGATTGTTTAGTTAGATTTCTAACCTTCCTTATTCCACGCTAGATTAAGGACTTCATCTCTTCTCCTCTGAGTCATTCTTTTCTCATCTTAATGTCTCCGAATCTTCTCATCTACGTACACATTCTTTTAAATTGAAATTTTATTTATGTTCTGCAATAATAACTATCATTTTTGCCTCTGTTTAGATTGAAATGGATCGAGAGTGGATAGTTTCAAACAGATTGAGTGATGAGTATGAGAACGGAGTGAATATGTTCTTAGAGGTTGCCAAAAAACATTCTAAGAAAATGAAAGACAGCGACATGGCGTATTGTCCGTGCAATAAGTGTCATAATATGTCAGTGTTGACTTTTTGGAAAATGAAAGATCATTTGTTTGAGAAAGGTTTCGACCCAAATTACAGACGGTGGATATGGCACGGCGAAAATGAATCATGTAGTCGTTCCAAGAATGATGGAGAAGATGTTAGTGTGGAAGATCACTTAGAGGAAATGGTTCAGGATATGGCTGAAAAGTTTTCGTCCAACCCCGATTTACTTGGTAATTTGTTGAGTGACAATGAGAAGCCGTTGTATAAGAATTGTACCAAATTCACTAGATTGTCAGCGGTGTTGAAGTTGTACAATTTAAAAGCTGGAAATGGTTGGTCCGATGTGAGTTTCACATCAATGTTGAAGTTAGTGAAAGAGATGCTTCCAGATGACAATGAGTTGCCAGATAGAACTTATGATGCAAAGAAAGTGTTGTGCCCTATGGGAATGGAATATAGGAAGATACACGCATGCCCGAACGATTGTATATTGTATAGGGGTGAGTTTGAAAACTTACATTCCTGTCCCAGGTGTAATGTGTCAAGATACAAAATGAAACGTAGTGGACCAAACCACAATGAAGAGGCTGATGAGATGAAAATCAAAGGACCTCCTGCTAAGATTTTGTGGTATCTTCCGATAATACCAAGGCTTAAACGTTTGTTTGCGGGTAAAGAGGATTCCAAGAACATGACATGGCATGCTGATCGTGAGAAACCAAATGATCAGTTGCTCCGTCACCCTGCAGATTCACCTCAGTGGAAAAAAATAAATGTCGACTTTCCTGTGTTTGGTGAAGAATCGAGGAATGTACGACTTGGGCTCTGTACTGACGGAATGAATCCTTTTGGTAGTTTGAGTAGCATTCACAGTTCTTGGCCCGTTCTGCTTGTAATTTACAATCTGCCCCCGTGGTTATGCATGAAACGCAAATATATCATGTTGTCCTTAATGATTTCTGGTCCGAAACAACCTGGAAACGACATCGATGTGTATTTAAGACCTTTAATTGATGACCTAAAGAAATTGTGGGGTGACGGAGAGTCAGTTTTTGATTCTTATCGTCAGGAGTCGTTCGTAATGCGGGCAATGATATTTTGCACGATTAATGACTTTCCAGCTTATGGTAATCTGTCTGGATATTCAGTTAAAGGTCATAAAGCTTGTCCAATTTGCGAGGAAAATACATGTTCTTTGCAACTAGTTAATGGTTCTAAGACTGTCTATCTCGGTCATCGGAGATTTTTGCCGAACTCTCATCCTTATCGTAGGTTGAAGAAAGCATTTAACGGAAAACAGGAGTTTCAGAATCCGCCAGTTGAAATCAGCGTCGAAAAGGTGTATGAACGTGTAAGGAACATTGAATGTGAATTTGGAAAACCGTACAAACGAGCAAACGACAAAAGTAGTTGGAAAAAAAGATCAATATTTTTTGATCTCCCTTACTGGAAAACTTTAGAAGTTAGACATTGTATTGATGTGATGCACGTAGAGAAAAATGTTTGTGATAGTCTTGTTGGCACTCTGTTGAACATACCTGGTAAAACCAAAGATGGATATAATGCAAGACTTGATCTTGTTGATATTGGTATACGAGCAATGTTGGCACCAGAGAAGAAAGGAGATCGAAATTACTTACCTCCAGCTAGTTATACATTGTCTAGAAAGGAGAAAAGAATTCTCTGTCAGTGTTTGCACGATGTAAGGGTTCCACAAGGTTATTCTTCAAATATCAGTAATCTTGTTGTTATGAAGGATTTGAAACTTGTGGGGATGAAGTCTCACGATTGTCATACTTTAATGCAGCAGTTGTTACCTGTAGCACTGAGATCCATATTACCGAAAGATGTTAGACAAGCAATAATAAAGTTGTGTTCGTTTTTCAATAAGATTTGCAGTAAGGTGGTCGATCCTGTGCAGTTAGACAAGTTACAGAATGAAATTGTGGTCACATTATGTCAGTTGGAGATGTTCTTCCCCCCGGCTTTTTTCGACATTATGATTCATCTTGTTATTCATTTGGTTAGAGAAGTTAAATTGTGCGGACCAGTTTTCTTAAGGTGGATGTATCCTTTCGAGCGTTATATGAAAGTGTTGAAAGGTTATTGCAAAAATCGTCAAAGACCAGATGCTAGTATTGTTGAAGGATACATAGCTGAGGAGGTTATCGAGTTTTGCACTGGATACCTAGCAAACACCAAAACTGTTGGACTTCCGAAGAATCGTCATGATAATCGTGTCGATGGTAAAGGGACACGTGGGATGAAAATGTTAAATCCAAATGGCGATGACTTAATGACAGCATATTTTTATGTGTTGTGCAATTCGAATGAAGTTCAACCATACCTAAATGAACACATGAAGTTTCTAAAGGAAAGAAATCTTTTGTGGAGTGATCAACAAGTAATTAATATTCACAATAAGAATTTCATCTCTTGGTTCAAAAATCTAGCATACAAGCGTGATGTTTCTGAGACAATACAGTGGTTGGCTTACGGTCCGCATTCTATTGTTATAAGTTACAGTGGTTATGATATCAATGGATATTCTTTCTACACAGTTTGTGAAGATGCGAAAAGTGTTGTTCAGAACAGTGGCGTCACCTTAATAGCAGAGTCTTTGCATGTGTCTAGTTCTAAAGACAAGAATCCTGTATACGCCGACATGTCCTATTACGGTGTAATTGAAGATATATGGGAGCTAGACTTTGTTAAATTCAAAGTACCTATATTTAGATGCAAGTGGGCTGATAATAAAACAGGAGTTCGAGTGGATGACTATGGCTTCACTTTAATTGATTTTTCAAAACAAGGGTATAAAGGAGAACCTTTTATTCTAGCTTCCCAAGCGAAACAAGTCTTCTATGTGGCTGATTCGTGTGATAAGAAATGGGCAGTAATTTTGGAAGGGAAGAAAAAAATTGTATCAGATGATAGTCTGATCGAGTATGAAGAAACACCACCTTTCTCTAAGCAAGCACCTGAGTTGAACTCAGTAGATGAAGAAATAAATGTTGAGACTTGTATGTTTAGAGATGACCACGGTGAAGGTATATGGATTGAAAATCCATTAAGGAAAAAAAAACAGTAAAGGTGCAAATTTTCTGTTGTAACACATTGTAATAGACATTTAATCCATGTCTTTACCTTATTTAATTACTTGAATTTATCTTTTATAGTATAATGGCTCCGAAAAAGAAACCCACTTCCTTCGAGTCTGAAGGTTCGAAGACATACAGTACACGAGGTCCTTGTCTCATGAAAGAATTCGTGGGCAGAAGAACTAGAGACGGTAGAATTCCAATCCAGTTTGATGACCGTCTTGAGCCCTTAGGCATGCTGTCTGATAATTGGAAAAGTTTTCTGGGTAGCTTAGCGAGGGCCAAAGTTGACATTTGTTTATCCAGTTGGGCTGATGTAGATGAGAAGTTGAAGGACACAATATGGGATAATGTGCAGGTAATGGTTCCATTATAGATTTCTATAGTTTTAGTTGAACTTTTGATATATATAAAGTTAACGTGTTGTAGGAATCTTTTGAGTTCCAATCCACTGACAAGTTGAAGAAGAAGTGGATGACATACATGTCAGTTCGTTGGAGGGATTTCAAAACAAATTTAACGAACAAGTACATATTCGGAGACTACCAGGATAGAAATCCATGCGATGTCTATAACTTTATCACTCCGAATCAATGGGAGCTATTCAGAAAATCCAGAGATAGCCCGAAGTTTGAGGTATACTGAGTTTAATTTATAATATAGTAACTTAGTTTCAAAACAAAATTGTTAGTTATTGATTTTAGTGACAATCTAATAAAATTGATTTTAGGCCATCCGAGCAAAAAACCAAAAGATTAGATCTTCTAACAAGTATACCCATCGTATGTCTCGAGCGGGGTACCACAAGTTGGAAGCACAAATGATGGCTGAAAAAATTGCTCAGAAGAGACAGGAGGCAATTGACTCCGGTATGAGTGAGGAGCAAGCAAGTAACCTATCTCCTCCTTCTCCCATAGCTCGTTGTGATTCTTGGAAGAGAGCGAGAGTAAACTCCAGAGGGGAGTACGTCACAGACGAGTCGCAAGCTATCGGCTCGAAGATAGTAAGTTGCATCAGTTATATATATGTTAATTCAGAATCATTAATTTTATATTGCTCAAATGATAGTAAATATTGTTTTAAACTTAGGACTCTCTGAAGTTGAGAGAATCTCAAGGCGAATTTGCTTCCGATGGTCGGAATGATATTCTACGCGAGGCCTTGGGAAACGACGAACACCCCGGTCGTGTGCGAGGGGTAGGGAGTAGAGTTGGACTTCGACAATATTTTGGGAAGACTCAACGGTCTACTTCGACGACTGGTCATACCAAATGCCAGCAGGAGATTGCAGATTTGAAGAAGTCTTTGCAGCTTCTTACGGAGAGATTGGATCGTGCTTTGCCTACTTCTCCTACCCGTCGTAAGACCGGTTCTTCCACGGAGACTACTCCAGTTCCGCCAGTGTTCCACCATCATAGACATGATGATTTCGTGTCTCATTCTCGAGAATTGGCCCTCGTTGACGGTCCCTCGTTTGGAAAGTTCGTGGATGGATCTAGATGTGCTTTATTTGTCGAAGACCATGATCGAAGATTGGTGGGACACGGGAAAGTTTATAACATCTCCAGACACCACTTCACAGAGGTAGGAGAGGGAGAATTGAAGGTTGCAGTTCAGAGTTGCTTAGATCCTGGTGTTTTTGTGCCATTTCCGGAAGAAGAGATTGTTACTCTCGGCGATGCTATCGGTGGGTTCGTGCGTTGGCCTAGTTATTTAGTAGAGCTAAACGACAAACATGAGGTATAGTTTAACTTTGAAAGACTTTAAACTTCAAATTTGTTAACAATTGTATTTTAACGGTTCTATACATCTTTGTAAGGTGTCAAGCCCCCGGAGCAAAGGGTCAAACAACCAATCTCCGATCAACATTAATTCGCTTCCAAGTAGGTGCAAAATGTTGTATCAATGTATGGTAGGTAGGGAGGCACAATCGTTAAGTACCTTGGAGTTGGAGGGGGATAAAGGGTTGCCTCCGGCTTTGTACGTCACCAAAGAGGATATCATGCAGTTCATGGCGATGGATTCGTTGTGTATCATGATTATCGACGTGCAAGTGAAGTAAGTGTTCTTTTGTATACAATGAAAAGTATTGAATAATTTTATCAAAACTGTAATAAATTATAATTTTTATACTTGTAGACATCTTTACGACGCCAGAAGGTCAATCTTTCCCGAGGATCAAGTATTTGGATTTATCAGTCCATCTACATACATATACGGGAATGACGATAAATCGGGTCAACTAGGGACATTCTTTAAAGAAGAAGACAAGAAATATTATCTGCTCCCTTATCATGAGAGGTAAACTTTGTAATTCAAAGTGAAATTTTATTTTGTAATAAACTTCTAATTATATATATAACACAGGGCTCATTGGATGCTTGTCGTTGTATGCCCAACGACTAATTCGGCATATTGGTTTGATCCGTTGGGGTCGAATAAACCAAGGGACTCAATAAAGAAACTTCTAAATATGTAAGTTCGTTTAGTCGTGAATAAAGTAATTCGTGGATTTTTATTAGTATTGTTGATTGATATTTTAAGTTGTGCTACTCAGGGCAATTAAGGTTTACAGAGCTTTAGGTGGTAGGAGAACAACCACAAAATCAGGAATAACATGGCATGGAATGAGAGTACGTTCTATCCCATTTTTGTTAATTAAGTTAGGAACAAATATTTAGCGAATTCCTATGTTTGTAGTACCGGAAGCAGGTTGGAAATACGGAATGCGGTTACTACGTGATGAGATACATGGAGGAAATCCTCGATGTGGCAACTCAAGACGTATGTCTAACCGAGGTAATGTAGATCGTTATTCAATTGTATATTCAATTGTAGTTTCAATATTTAGTTATTAATATTCAACACACTTGTAATTTTTTGATAGGTTTTCCCAAAAAGTAGTGATCCATTCTCGCAACAAGAGCTCGATGAAACTCGCGACCGATGAGCTCGCTATTTCATCAGAAACATGCTGACGAACTAAGAGGTTCTACTGCCAATTGTATTTTTTGTAATTTAGTTAACAAGTGCACTTGTATTACAAACCTACACTTTATGCCTTAATATAATCGCCTTAATTTTAGAATGAATTAATTGAAGTGTGTTGAATGTCAATTGTGTGGTTGTATTTTTGTGTTTGTGTTTGTGCATGTATGCTTGTGGATGTATGCTTGTGAATGTCAATTGTATGGATGTATGTGGGATGTATATGGATGTATGTGGATGAAATTTATAGGTGAACGAATTTGGTGCAGTTGTATGTACACGACGACGATGACTAAAAACAATTTCGTCGGATCCTTTTTTTTTTGTCCAGGTTTGGGAATAGACGTCGGCTGTATCTATAAGCCGACGTCTATGCATCTGAAGAAAGGAATAGACGTCGGCTTTCTATGTAATCCGACGTCTATATCTAAAGTATAGGCGTCGTATGTTAGTTAACCGACGTCTATCCCTAAAGTATAGGCGTCGTATGTTAGTTAACCGACGTCTATCCCTAAAGTATAGGCGTCGTATGTTTGTTAACCGACGTGTATACATTAAAGAATACACGTCGGAGTCTAATTAAAGCCGACGTATATCCGTTAGGTATAGACGTCGGCTATACTATGACCGACGTCTATGTATAGACGACGCACACATATACGTCGGATTGGGGTGTGCTGATATCCGACGTGTATAACCCCTTACATCCGACGTATATTCCCTTTTCTGTAGTAGTGTGTGTGTGCACCTTTGTGTATGCTTATGTTGGCACGAGACGAGAGTGGCCGTTTGATGAGGCGTGTCGTCAACCCTGCTTCTGTAGTCGATTTCTCGATGCCTCCCTCCTCTCGTGTCGACTCTGGGTTTAGTGGTTTCTCATTACCGCGAGGAGGAGCAGTTGATGGACCCACATGTCCTACATGTTCGTCCTATTGTGGCTCCCATACCTCTCCGTGATCGATGCTACCCGAGTCGTACCGCTCTACCCACATGCATTGTATTACTAGAGGAAAATGGGATCCACTTTGAGGTTAAGCCTCAATTCATTTCCATGCTCCCTCACTTCACTGGGAAGGGTGACCCCTATATCTTTCTAAGGGAATTTGAGGAGGTATGTGCTATGTTCAAGCTGCAACAACTGAGCACAGACTCCATCCATCTTAGGCTAGTCCCTTTTCCACTAAAGGATGATGCCAAGAAGTGGTAGTACAGCAACCAGGCGAATGCCTTTAGGACTTGGGATGCATTTCAATCTTTATTCCTCAAGAAGTACTTTCCAAATCATCGGACTCAAAAATTGAGGAACGAAATCAATTCGTTCTATCAACTTGAAACCGAAACATTTCATCCATATTTAGAGAGGTTCAAGGAGCTACTATCCTCATGCCCTCACCATGGCATCGAGTTGTGGTGCCTTTGTCAAATTGTCTACGAAGGTCTTCACATCCTGTCCCGAACGCTTCTTGAGTCCATGTGTCAAGGAGAGTTCTTAGGAAATGATGAAAGGGAGGCATGGGCTTTTGATTGATCGTTTTATATTTAACCGCAAGTGCACGGCCGCGTTGAAGCGGTGGCATATACGGGTCGTCCACTGGGAGGTGTGTCGACACTTGGTTTGTGCAAAGGCGAGAGGTAAAGAAAGGGAAGAAAGGTTGGTTACACTAAACTACACTACAAAGCTGAAATGAGATGGAGAAGAAACGATAAAACTAAACCCCAAAGGGGGTAGAGAAATAATGTGAACATAAAGAAGTGTATGTGTGTGTGTTCATTAAGCTCTTCACAACATGTAGTGCATGAAATCATAAAACTACATCCAACTTTCCCTCCACATGAATTAAGATTTCACTACATCATTAAAACATACAAGACAATAGTTGGAATGAAGCTACATGAACTCAAGTATAAAGACTAGACCCTACTATGCCTTCACATGAATTAAGATAAGACTAGATCATTAAAATATACAAGACATTAGCTAAGGTAAAGGCAACAAGAGCTCATACACTACAACTTGTGTTTCCAATATTAACTTCATCCATATCCTAATATTATCATTCCCCATAAACTAGGTCCACTAATCAAAGCATAAGCTAAGCTTCATTCAAGAGCATTAGCATATCAAAGATAAGAGTGGAGACCCATTAGATGGTTATGGAAATCATATAAAGCTCAAGGGATAAAAATAACACACACTTAATACACTACATGATTATATCACATATTTCTCCACCCCCCAAATGGGGATGGAACTACTCACTACTCATTACACTAATTATATTAGCAAAAGAAAGCATAATACTGAAATGAAAGTTATACTAATCAAACGAGAAATATTAAAGAAGCATAAAACAAAACAAACAAGCAAACATGCATATGGAAGGAAATTAAACTAAGAGAGAAACAACACAATTAAAGGAAAACTTCTATTATTAACTCACTCAATTACAAGTAGCTCATCCTCCACCAGAGTTTTGCTTCAAGGCTTCACTCTTAGTAGGGAAGGTGGCCACCAAAGAGAGAGATGGATACAATGGGAGGTGAAGAGTTCTATTTATAAGCATGGAAAAAGCTAATCCGGGACAATCCCCCGATGTGGGACTAAACCAACACCACAAATAGACTAAGAATACTCTAATACACATTCTCCACGAAACTTAGTGGATCCAGAGCAATATGGACCGCCAATTAGCGGTCCAAGACCGCCAATTGGCAGTCTATAAGTTCTGGATTCATCTGGGCTTTGTTGTGGGCTTTGTTGGTGGTCTTTGTTGGTCCTGGATGCATCTACTTGGTTTGTTGGAGCTCCGACCCGCATCGAATTGCCAAAATACTCCCCATGATGGTGTGGAGTTTCCTGGTTTGCTCTTAGGTCCTTTGGTCTTACGATCAGGTCCTTCTCCCTTGCATCTTAGTCCCCAGGTCTCACAATTAAGTCATTTTTCCTGCTTTTGGGTCCTTTCATGGCTCTTCTCTTCAAACCTCTTTATTCCTGAAAACTAAACATAAAACTCGTCACGTAGCATTGCTTAGGTGTAAGATAATGGATATAAGATACAAATATAAGCATGAAATGATGTCAATCAAATACCCCCACACCTAAGTTTTTGCTAGTCCCGAGCAAAACAAAGAAAGAGAAAAGCAAACGAAAAACAAGAAATCCTAACTCACTTTTGTAGGAATCACGGTTGCACTTAGCACGTGCAACAAGCCGTTAAACCTCCTTGTTGCCAAGGAGGAGGAGTGTTGTCTCCTGAGGGTTTTCAGCGGATACACCCACAAAATCCGAACAAGATGCATTTTTCAATCTAGACACTCGACTCGTTTGACATATGTTGTCGATCATTGGACGCGGTAATCCTACGGGCCGACTCTATATAGGTAATCAGTCCACACACCTAACTTAATGAACCATTCGTGTTAGTTAAATAAGGAATTAAGTGAAAGACATGGACAACCTCAAGATCCTCAAGTGATACAAAGTGTAAGGTCCATTAAGGTTCTTATTTGCATTACCATATTTTTTTCTTTTTGTTTCTTTTCACATTTTTTTCTTTTTTTTTCTTTTTATTAGTTGGAGCTTCGTTCTCCCAGGGTCAGGTTTCGTGCATCATTGCCCATGAGGACTTACACTATCACGTACACCTTTCCCCAAATCTCCACATAGGGCAATCCCTACCACCCGTGTAACGGGAGCTCGGTCAGATGACTCGAAAGCACCAGGCACAAAGTCCCCTCAGACCTACTTTCCCGAGTGATAGGAGCCGTGCGAGAAGAGAGAACACCTACTCACTTATTTTTTATCTACACATGAACCAAAACCACTACACTAATGTCTCACAACAAGATTAAGAGGCTCCTTGACTACAACAAACTTCCCTAAGTTAACAGACACGAATTATTGACTCACTAGGTTCAGGGTGGACTTCATTAAATTTTTGAGCACTGAAACCCTATGATTACTCACCCCCAAGGGAAAACTGGGGTGCATCCTAACGACTCGATAAATCCTAAAGCCACAGTACTAGATATCCTAATGCATCAAGTTCAAGACAATTTTGGGAGCTTTCTTTTTACTTTGCCTCTCAACGGTTTTGCACATGCTAAACACACGCAAAACCCACAAAACATTTTCTTTCGCAAACACATGAAGATTTTGAAAGAAATGTGAAAAATTTGAAGCACTAGGCAAGCAAAAGAAGACAAGTCACCCAAGGATCATGGCAAGCAGATATATCGATATTAAATGCAGCACACTAACATGACCCTAAAAATGCAAACAAAAGAAAACAAAATCAAAAGAAAAGACTCGACTATGTACACACGTAAAACACCCCCCCCCCACACCTACTTCATGCATTGTCCTCAATGAATGTGAGCAAGATACTACATGGATTTTTGCATGAAGTACAAAGGGAAGTTCAAGGTCATGTTGATGGACACAAACCCGAATTCCCTCAAAACCTGTGAGATGCTAAAGAAAGGATACAAATACGTGAAAGAAATGAAGCCCAAATACACAAGGGTTGAGGCTCACAACAATCGATGCTCACTGAAGGAGTCTTTTGTTTCAATTTTTTTTTTAACTATGTACAACAATAGGCTTCCATCTTCATATGTCAAGGGACATCAAATGGGAACCCACCATCTCTCGAGCCAGAAATGCGCATGCATGGGCTCGCAAAATACACAACAGAATTGCTCGACCACCTGACACCCTTATAAGCATTGTGGTCGGTTGATGCCTCTTTAGAGTTAGCAAAAGAGGAAGCATGAACGAGAGGTGAACCTCTATCAGGTATAAGGGTATCAGGTGGTTGAATCTTAACCCACATGGGGTCCTCAGCAGATACAGAATGAAGAGCATGTGGCCAAGAGGCCATAAAAATAGTATCTTGTGGCTCAAAAGCCACGTGCTCAAAAGGATGTGGCTCAAGGGCCACGTGGTCAAAAAGAAGTGGCTCAAGGGCCACATGATCAGAAGAATGTGGCTCATGGGCCACAACATCAGAAGAATGCGGCTCAAGGGCCACGTGATCAAAACATAAGGCACCTTCTTATGCCAGCCCAGGTGAAACATCTTCACCACCTTCAGGATCTTCATCGAACAATTCTCTGAAGTAGTTGAAGGTGCCTTCAACTTCAATCTCATCCAAGCCCTGGATAAGGTTGACCTCAACAGGGTCATTGAAGGCACCTGGCTTCTTGCCAATGGTGAAGATGTTGAAATCAGCGCATTGACAACCATAAGTCAAGCGCACCAGACCATTGCGACAATTGATCAAGGCATTGGAAGTCGCAAGAAATGGTCGCCCCAGATTGACAGGAATTTGTCCAAGTGGGTTTGGCACAGGTTCAGTATCCAAGACAAAGAAGTCGACTGGATAAATGAACTCTCCCACTTTGATCAGCACATCTTCCACCACACCCCTCGGTTTCTTCATAGACCTATCAGCCAATTGAAGAGTGGTCTTTGTTTGTTTGAGGTCTCCAAGACCGAGGTGGATGTAGACAGAATATGGCAGAAGATTAACAGATGCACCAAGGTCCAATAAGGCTCGATGTATGGACACATCCCCAATCACACAAGAGATAGTAGGACAACCAGGGTCTTTGTACTTGACTTGCATGGGTTGTGCCAACAAAGAACTCACGTTAGCCGCAAGAAAAGCTTTCTTTGGAACATGAGTTTTTCTCTTCTTGGTGCATAAGTCCTTGAGAACCTTGGCGTAAGGTGGCATTTGCTGAATCACCTCCAAAAGAGGGATATTCACCTTAACCTACCGAAACATCTCAAGCATCTTGTCATGCTGATCAGAGGTTTTCTTTTTAAGGCGCTCAGGGAATGGCGCCTTCGGGGCATAATGGTGCGAAGGAACCTCAGAATCCTGGTCCAAAGAAGCATGAGTGGGGACCTCAGAATCTGGTTCCTTCGACACAAGAGGAGACAAGGGGGCCTCAGGGTTCGGCCCCTTTGTCGAAGGAAAAGTAGAAAGAACCTAAGAATCTGGCTCCTTCCTGGAAGTATTTGTGAAGGGAGCCTCAGGATCCGGCTCCCTCAGAGATGGTGACGACAAGGAAGGCACCCCAATGTGGTTGTCCACCTCCTTACCAGACCTCAAAGTATGAATCACATTAATATGATGGGTCGGTTCAGAGGTAGCATGAGGTAAAGGTGTCCTTCCTTGAGAATGGGTACCCCGAGGATTCACCTCAGGTTGACTCGGGAACTGACCTTTCTCGCGTTCGGAGATGATGAGCCAACTGGCTAACCTGCATTTCCAAAGCCTTGACTGTACTTTGCAACGCTTGAAAGGTCGGATCACAAGAAGGGTCCTTAGGGTCAACCCGCTGGGGTGGTGGAGTCTGATTGGAATAACCCGACGATGAGGCATGAGCAGGTTGGTAATTTTGGTGCTGCGACCTTTGATGTGGGGGTTGGTAGGTCGCCGATGGGCGTGGAGGTTGATAAGGTGGAGGTTGAGGTTGAACGTGCGAGCTCTGACCGTGGCCTCCACTAGACCCCCAAGAGAAGTTAGGATGGTTACGCCATCCCGGGTTGTAGGAATGACTGTACGGGTCGTTTCGGGGCCTTTGTTGATACATCGCATTTGCATGCTCAGTATCCCTTGGAGCGTAAGCGCACTCCAAGTCATCATGTCCCGACAGTCCACACCTAGTACACCCGGGAGTAGCGACCTGAGCTACAGGAGCTCGGTCCATCTCCAAACTCTCTATCCTACGTATGAGAGCAGCCATTTTTGCCTCAGACGCGATCGATGAATCAACTTGATAAGATCCAGCTCGACCAGAAGACCTGGCGGCTAGTGGCTCTCTCATGGTATCCCACTCGAAGGTACGTTCAGCCATGGACTCAAAAGTATCCCATGCCTCCTCGATGGGTTTCATTTGGAAGTCACCCTGACACATCGACTCCAACAATGTACGGGTGTTGTAGTTGATGCCCTCATAAACAAATTGGCACAGCTGCCATAACTCAAATCCATGATGAGGGTACTACTGGAGAAGGTCCTTGAACCTCTCAAAGAAACCATGAAACGATTCGGTCTCGGTCTGATACATTTGATGTATCTGGTGCCGTATCTGTTGAGTTTTCCTTTGAGGGAAAAATCTCTTCAGAAAGACGGTCACAAAGTCATCCCATGACCGAATCGAGCTCGCCGGGAGGCTATACATCCATTTCTTCGCATTATCCTTCAATGCAAAAGAAATCATCCTCAACCGGACTGAATCCTCGTCAAGTTGTTGAAGCTTGAACATGGAGCATACTTCCTCGAATTCGCGTATAAAGATATACGGATCCTCCTTATTGGCAGTAAAGGTTGGAAGCATGCTCACATATTGAGGTTTCAGCTCATAGTTGCTCCCGTGAGCAGGGGGAACAACTATGCAGGAAGGCTGCGCGGCCGGAACAGGATGGGTCTGCTCCCACAAAGTCATCGGCCTATCATGTCGAGCTAAAGGTGGTGGTGCACCAAGAACTCGATCCTGACCGAATCTCCCTTCCTTTCGAGACAGAGGAGGAGGAGAAGGAGGTCTACGTGGTGGTGGGAACGGACCGAGGTACTCTATGTATGGAACCCGGTCTCCCTCGCCACCACGAGACGACTCGACCTCTTGCTCCAAAGGAGCACGAGGCGGAGATGGTCGATCACCAAGACCGTCCATCTCAGCAGAATGCACTCTCTCGAGTCGAGCGCTCTCCCCTGAAAGAGCCCAACCTCGCATAAAATGCTCGACTCAACTCTAACAAACACACAACAGAAGGTGTACTAGAGGAGGAGACTAAACGTAGAGAATAGATGTGGAGAGGACTCAGGTGAGGAGGGAAGAATCCCTAGAGCTAGCGAGGGTAGTGGGATCAGGAAGAAGCCTAACTAGCAAGCACGGCTCAAACAATGTAAGGCACTGGGTCCTTAAGCTAGACGACGCCTAGCTTCGAGGTCACTAGCCTCGACACGCCTCACCTCCCTACAAGGAGGACCACAATGCCCAGCAAGTGATACCAGATCCGAAGATCCAGTACCTCCTTCTATCGACAAGGTAGGCAACGCCGATCAGGTCATGACGGTCTCGACTAGATTACTCTCCTAGTGCGTCCGAATTCCTTAGGGCAAATGTCTACATGCTTTTAGTTAAGGCTTTATTAAGAGTGGTTTTTGGGGCCAAGGAAAGGGTGATGAAATCCCCCACCTTATCTTTTATGGGACAACCCCTCCTTAGTAGCGATTTGATCCTAGATCTAGCAATCAATCGCTCCAATCAAACGCTCTCTCACTCTTGTCCTGATGCAAATCCTACTAACTAATGCATGGGCATAAAAGATGCGTGAATGAGTGTAGGAAATGCGTACCTTACGCCAGCACTCAACAACTGAAATTAAAGCTAAAAGAAAAGACAACCATATGCTCAAGTCAATACATGATGCGTGACCTAAACAAATAAGAACGTCTAGTCTTTTGCTTTGGATTTTAGGGCCAAGTTGATTAATGGGGGAGTGATTAATGATCTGGGAGCAAACCAGAAGTCAAAGCATGAAAAATAGAGCTCCCAGATAACAAAATGGAAGAATACAACTACCAGAAAAAATTTCAAGGCAAGATGACCTCACCAGGCCGCCAGTTGGCGGTCAAGTTGAAGCTTCTCTCCTTCAAACTTGTCCAGTAGCCTCCCCTTGATCTGCTGGTTCCCTAAAACTAAGAAAAACTGGAAACAAAAAATTAAAAACCCCTCAAATCGTCCAAACCAAGGTCTGGACAGAGCACCTCCCCGGCAACGGCGCCAAAAACTTGATTGATCATTTTATATTTAACCGCAAGTGCACGACCGCGTTGAAGCGGTGGCAAATACGGGTCGTCCACTGGGAGGTGTGTCGACACTTGGTTTGTACGAAGGCGAGAGGTAAAGAAAGGGAAGAAAGGTTGGTTACACTAAACTACACTACAAAGCTGAAATGAGATGGAGAAGAAACGATAAAACTAAACCCCAAATGGGGTAGAGAAATAATGTGAACATAAAGAAGTGTATGTGTGTGTGTTCATTAAGCTCTTCACAACATGTAGTGCATGAAATCATAAAACTACATCCAACTTTCCCTCCACATGAATTAAGATTTCACTACATCATTAAAACATACAAGACAATAGTTGGAATGAAGCTACATGAACTCAAGTATAAAGACAAGACCCTACTATGCCTCCACATGAATTAAGATAAGACTAGATCATTAAAACATACAAGACATTAGCTAAGGTAAAGGCAACAAGAGCTCATACACTACAACTTGTGTTTCCAATATTAACTTCATCCATATCCTAACCTTATCATTCCCCATAAACTAGGTCCACTAATCAAAGCATAAGCTAAGCTTCATTCAAGAGCATTAGCATATCAAAGATAAGAGTGGAGACCCATTAGATGGTTCTGGAAATCATATAAAGCTCAAGGGATAAAAATAACACACACTTCATACACTACATGATTATATCACATATTTCTCCACCCCCCAAATGGGGATGGAACTACTCACTACTCATTACACTAATTATATTAGCAAAAGAAAGCATAATACTGAAATGAAAGTTATACTAATCAAGCGAGAAATATTAAAGAAGCATAAAACAAAACAAACAAGCAAACATGCATATGGAAGGAAATTAAACTAAGAGAGAAACAACACAATTAAAGGAAAACTTCTATTATTAACTCACTCAATTACAAGTAGCTCTTCCTCCACCAGAGTTTTGCTTCAAGGCTTCACTCTTAGTAGGGAAGGTGGCCACCAAAGAGAGAGATGGATACAATGGGAGGTGAAGAGTTCTATTTATAAGCATGGAAAAAGCTAATCCGGGACAATCCCCCGATGTGGGACTAAACCAACACCATAAATAGACTAAGAATACACTAAAACACATTCTCCACGAAACTTAGTGGATCCAGAGCAATATGGACCGCCAATTAGCGGTCCAAGACCGCCAATTGGCGGTCTATAAGTTCTGGATTCATCTGGGCTTTGCTGTGGGCTTTGCTGGTGGTGTTTGTTGGTCCTGGATGCATCTACGTGGTTTGTTGGAGCTCCGACCCGAATCGAATTGCCAAAATACTCCCCATGATGGTGTGGAGTTTCCTGGTTTGCTCTTAGGTCCTTTGGTCTTACGATCAGGTCCTTCTCCCTTGCATCTTAGTCCCCAGGTCTCACAATGAAGTCCTTTTTCCTGCTTTTGGGTCCTTTCATGGCTCTTCTCTTCAAACCTCTTTATTTCTGAAAACTAAACATAAAACTCATCACGTAGCATTGCTTACGTGTAAGATAATGGATATAAGATACAAATAGCATGAAATGATGTCAATCAGCTTTCCTAGAAGACCTCGCTGAGAAAATCATGCAGTGGGAGAGTGTGACAGAACCCCCAGCATCATCTAACATAGGAACGAGGATCGCAAATGCAAACTCGACTAGATCAGGTGCCACATTTGCTGTCGATACCACTACGGCCACCAATGCGCGCATGGCGGCCTTAATTCGCCGTATGGATTCGATTGAGCTCCAAAACCAACATGGTGCACCTCACGTGTCCACATCTGCTCCAGTTCCCTGTCATTCATGTGGTAGGATATGCCATGTATGAAGCGAGTGTGCGTCCATTCCTCCTGAGATGGAACGTGTCAACGACATCTATGACACGGCTAGGAATGACCCATACTCAACATCTTATAATCCCGGATGGAGGAACCACCCCAATTTTTCATGGAACCAAAATAATGCCTCGGGTGGTCCTTCGAACTCCTCTCGACCACCTAACCAACAACACCAACCTCCTATGCATGCACAATCTTATCAGCCACCCCAAACTCAAATCACCAATCAATCGGGTTCCCGAATTCCAACAATATGGAAACCCGATTCAATTCGCTTAAGACCTTGACTCGTGGACTCGAGAATTCAATAAAAAACTTTATATCATCCACAAGTCAAGTTCTCACTTCAAATCAGCAGACCATCAAATCTCTAGAGCTTCAGATGGGCCAATTGGCTCAGTCTGTACCTGAAAGAGAGAGAGGGACTCTGCCAAGCCAGGTTGAGGCTAACCACCGCATGTACCAGCAACAACACATGCAAAATGAGAGTTTGGTACCTCGGGGGTGGCAAGTGAACCATGTGAAGGAACTTGTTCACCATGTCAATGTCATTGTAACCTTAAGGAATGGAAAGCAAGTTGACAATCACATTTTCTTGCCACCACCACTATCTATGGAACCCCTCAGTGAGAATGGTGGTGAAGAAGAGGCTGAGGGTGAGGATAATACACCAACGCCTCCTTCTCAGGCACCGCAGAAAACCTACCTGCCAAAAGCTTCCTATCCTAGTAGGTTAACCAAAAAGCAGAGTGACACAATGGATAAGATATTAGAGGTGTTTAACCAAGTGAAGGTTAACATCCCCTTGTTGGATGTCATCCAACAAATACCTCAATATGCCAAAGTGTTGAAGGATCTCTGCACAACCAAGAGGAAGACCAACGTTCCTAAGAAAGCATTTTTGGCTGCAAATGTAAGCTCACTTTTGTCCAATCCTGCCTACACAAAATACAAGGACCCTGGGTGTTCTACTATTCAGTGTACGATAGGGGACACTAGCATGAGTAATGTATTGCTTGATTTAGGATCGACGGTCAACCTCCTCTCATTTTCTGTTTATCAACAGTTGAACTTGGGAGAATTGAAACCAACTAAGATCACCCTCCAATTGGCGGATAGATTCATTCATATTCCAAAGGGGATTATCGAGGACGTGCTTATCAAAGTTGGAGATTTTATATTTCCAGTAGATTTTGTTGTCCTCGATACCAATCCTGTTGCAAACACCCACTCTCAAATACCTTTGATTTTGGGTATACCATTTCTGGTAACTGATTGATCGTTTTATATTAACCGCAAGTGCACGGCCGCGTTGAAGCGGTGGCAAATACGGGTCGTCCAATGGGAGGTGTGTCGACAATTGGTTTGTTCGAAGGCGAGAGGTAAAAAGAAGGAGAGAAAGGTTGGTTACACTAAACTACACTAAGATGCAAAAAGGAAATGAAGATAAGCAATAAAACTAAGCCCCATAGGGGGTAGAGAAATAATGTGAATATGAAGATGTGTGTGTGTTCAATTAAGCTCCTCACAACATGTAGTGCATGAAATCATAAAACTACATCCAACTTTGCCTCCACATGAATTAAGATAAGATTACATCATTAAAACATACAAGACATTAGCTAAGGTAAAGGCAACAAGAGCACATACACTACAAATTGTGTTTCCAATATTAACTTCATCCATATCCTAACCTTATCATTCCCCATAAAATAGGTCCACTAATCAAAGCATAAGCTGAGCTTCATTCAAGAGCATTAGCATATCAAAGATAAGAGTGAAAACCCATTAGATGGTTATGGAAATCATATAAAGCTCAAGGGATAAAGATAACACACACTCAATACACTACATGATTATATCACATATTTCTCCACCCCCCAAATGGGGATGGAACTACTCACTACTCATTACACTAACTATATTAGCAAAAAAAGCATAATACTGAAATGAAAGTTAACTAAGAAGGCCAGAAGTATTAAAGAAACATAAAAGGAAAGGAAAGACTAAACAAACATGCACAAATTAAAAGACAAGATTAAAAGAAACTAGAAGAATTATTTTATTAACAAATGACTCACATTGAAGGTAGCATTCTTCTCCACCTTGAGTTTTTGCTTCAAGGCTCACTCCTTAGTAGAGAGAATGCCACCAAGCAATGGGGGATTACAATGGAAGGTGAAGAGTTCTATTTATAGGCATGGAAAAAGCTAATCCGGGACAATCCCCCGATGTAGGACTAAACCAATACCAAAAATGGACTAAGAATACACTAATACACGTGCCCCACAAATCTGAGAGGATCCAGAATGATTTGGACCGCGAATTAGCGGTCCAAGACCGCCAATTGGCAGTCTATTGGATCTGGATTCATCTGCGATTTGTTGTGGGCTTTTCTGGTGGTCTTTGTTGATCTTGGATGCATCTACTTTGTTTATTGGAGCTCCGACCCGAATCGAATTGCCAAAATACTCCCCATGATGGTGTGGAGTTTCCTATTTTGCTCTTAGGTCCTTCGGTCTTACGATCAGGTCCTTCTCCCTTGCATCTCAGTCCCTAGGTCTCACAATTAAGTTTTTTTTCCTACTTTTGGGTCATTTCATGGCTCTTCTCTTCAAACCCTCTTTATTCCTAAAAACTAAACATAAAACTCGTCACGTAACATTGCTTAGGTGTAAGATAATGGATATAAGATACAAATATGAGCATGAAACGATGTCAATCAAATACCCCCACACCTAAGTTTTTGCTAGTCCCGAGCAAAACAAAGAAAGAGAAAAGCAAACGAGAAACAAGAAATCCTAACTCACTTTCGTAGGAATCACGGTTGCACTAGCACGTGCAACAAGCCATTAAATCTCTTTGTTGCCAAGGAGGAGTGTTGTCTCCTGAGGGTTTTCAGCAGATATACCCACAAAATCCGAACAAGATGCATTATTCAATCTAGACACTCGACTCGTTGGAAATATTTTGTCGATCATTGGGCGCGGTAATCCTACGGGCCGACTCTATATAGGTAATCAGTCCACACCTAGCCTAATGAACCATTCGTGCAAGTTAAATAAGGAATTAAGTGAAAGACATGGACAACCTCAACACCCTCAAGTGATACAAAGTGTAAGGTCCATTAAGGTTCTTATTTGCATTACCATTTTTTTTCTTTTTATTAATTGGAGCTTCATTCTCCCAGGGTCAGATTTCGTGCATCATTGCCCATGAGGACTTACACTATCACGTACACCTTTCCCCAAATCTCCACATAGGGCAATCCCTGCCACCCGTGTAATGAGAGTTCGGTCGGTGCATCCCAAGTCAGATGACTCGAAAGCACCAGGCACAAAGTCCCCTCAGACCTACTTTCCCGAGTGATAGGAGCCGTGCGAGAAGAGAGAACACCTACTCACTTATTTCTTATCAACACATGAACCAAAACCCCTACACTTAATGTCTCACAACAAGATTTAAAGGATCATTGACTACAACAAACTTTCTTAAGTTAACAGACATGAATTAGTGACTCACTAGGTTCAGGGTTGACTGCTTTAAATGTTTGAGCACTGAAACCCAATGATTACTCACCCCCAAGGGAAACTGGGGTGCATCCTAACGACTCGATAAATCCTAAAGTCATTATACTGTAGGATTTCATGTTTAATTATACATATATATTTTCGAAATTTTTATGTATAATAAGGATCAAATACAATTTTCTACGATTTTTTCATGCATGTATCGGTTTGTTTTAATAACTAGTTTCAAAAACTCATTAAAACAAACACAAAGGGACTCCGAAATTCATACCTAGAAGTTCTCAAATACTTCTTGACATTTCAGAGACGTTGAGGAAGCCAATCATCGCTTCTCGTTGTGCTGGATGCCTCCGAGTGTTCACCGAAACCCTAAACAAGGTTGGAGAGAAAGGAGCTAGCCAATCAATCTCCAAACAAGCTTAGAATGTAGATACAAACCCCTTCCTTAGCCTCTGGGATTTCTCCTTCCAAGGACTTAGAAAACTAAGAAAATTTTCGTGGATTTTTGTGGTGAATTAGGAGAGAAAATATTTTGCAAACTTCCAACATAATTAAGGAGAATAAGGACCTATTTATAGGCTCCAATGTTACTCTCTATCATGGCTATTCTTAAGCCACAAATTCATGACATTTTCTCTCACAAACTAATTCCATAATGCATTATATGCACCCACAAAACGTTTGACCAAGTTTGGAGCTAATCCAACCATTGATCAAATTAATCTCTTAATTATCAAAGGCAGAAAATCGATCGTGCTTCGGTTTACCGAGTCCCACTTGGTTAACCGAATATGTCACGATTGTTTAACCGAGTACGCGACGGATGACCAAATCTTAAGGAGAAAAATTCTCCTTAACCGATCGGACTAATTCTCGTCCAAGACCGAGTGTTATTCGGTTAACCGAAAATATCGGAACTTGACATTGTTCGGTCGACCGTTTCTGGTTCGGTACACCGTACCAAAGATCCAGACACTTTGGTCAAGTTCGGTCAATCAGCTACGATTATCCGTTCCACGTTTGGTTGACCGATCCATAGATCCTTCGGTTGACCGAACCATAACGGATTACCGAACTTCTACCCGATTTTGCCTTTTTCAAATTTTGGATTTATTTCCAACAAAATTTGAACTTTAGGGGTTTCAGCAAATTCACAACTTATGTAATATATTATCCTATGCAATAATAAATTATTGCACCCCACAATTATATGCATCTCATATGAATTTATCATGATTCTAATTATGTTTATATACAACATAATTGATTTTACTTGTTCACCACATGTGTCATATTTTCTATAAGAAACCTGACACATCATATGAATCAAAATCAAGCTTCTTGTTTCCCGGTTTTTGCGGTGTGACCTATGGGAGGATCTAGAATAAGTTGGCAGTGATATTAAGAGCTTAATATCACAAGCTATAAGCGGTATCTAGCTACACATTATAGCTTCCAATTAGTTAGATGTCTTAATTCCACTCGAACCAAAACCCGATCCATTTAGTGATGGAGTGTACCACTTGTGTCCGTCCCTTGCCTCATGATATTAAGAATACACACAAAGTAGTATTGTGTCATCTTTGTATTAGTATTTATTTCTTGATCTCTTTAAGCTAGTTATAAATATGTGACTTAGCTCAAATCACATTGTACACATTATAACTTTGTTTTATCAAGGGGCCCACTAATATCATCACTCAATTAAGAGGGGCAATGATAATCTTTTGACTAACTATCTTCTCCAACGAAAGTTATGCTTAACCAACTAATGCCTTTACACTACACTCATTGATAGCTCAAGACACTAGTCTAATTAAGAACTCCTTAAGCGATCGGATATAAGTCTCATATCAAAGGACCGAAGACAAAGTAAAATATTAATGACACAGAAACACATTTCTATAATATTTTACTTATTAGGTCTATTCAGTATACAAAAGTAATATTTTCCTCTTTTGCATACCCGTGTCGTCACTCACTTGTAGAGCTACAATGATCTATGACCAACACGACAATCTTAACTCGGTAATTAATGTCCCATGTTAATTACCATGATTGCGAATATCTTTTGTTTTATGTAAACCAATATCTTTTAGAGCTCTACGGTTAAGGAACAAGAGCCTCTTCCTTAACACTTCTAAAAGACGAATAACATAAACAAGGAACAAAATGATTTCTTATTCAATTCATAATAATTGACATTTAAAAGTATAACTTTTAGAACACATTCCCTTCAATCTCCCACTTGTTATCAAAGTTTTCTTTTACATACATACTCAATGTATAAAACATTAATAACTAGGGTAACCTTGTTAAATCACCTATCAAGCCAATCCACATGGATCCTCGGATCCATGGACTCGAAATATATTTCGTCTCTTAGCTTGGTATGAAGGTTTGTTGAATGGATCAGTTGTGTCACTGTTGTGTCCACCCATTTATTTATTTTGTCTTTCGTTGGTGGTTGAGTTAGTCGTAGTGATATTACTCCTAACTACACTAGCTCATACCTCCACCTTCGATAATGATGACCCATCATCATTCCAACCTCCTATTGTCAAGAATCCCTATGAAGATTGCACCAAAATAGCCCTTGGCTGTTTTCTCCTTTGTCCTCCATAAACAAGAACTTTATCTTTAGTCCGGTTAAGGTACTTCAGAATATTCTTGACCGCAATCCTATGCTTAGGACTTGCGTCGGATTGGTGACCAAATGTCACGCTTAGAGCATACGAGATATTGAGTCTTGTGCAAGTCATCGCGTACATGGTCCTTCCTTTTGCTGAAGCATAAAGGATACCTTCATGTACTCCTAGTCTATGCGTGATTGGACACGTTTGAGACTTCTTGAGTTGCACACCTATACTCATACTTATTGGCACATCGTCCATATTGGAATTGTTCACCCTGAACCTTTCCAAGACCTTGTCAATGTATACACGTTGACTTAGACCAATGAGTCTATGAGATGTATCTCTTTATATTTTGATAATTAAGATATATTGAGCCTCACTCAAATCTTTTCATTGAACATACTGATTTCAACGAAATTTCTCGTTTGCTAATGCAAAGGTATATGATCGCTCATGAGCAATATGTCATCGACATATAAGATCAGAAGTACTACATGGCTCCCACTAATCTCCTTGTATATACAAGGTTTCCTTTACTTTGAATGAAGTGAATCTTTTTCACCACTTCGTCAAAGTGTTTGGTCCAACTCCTCGATGCTTGCTTCAATCCATAAATGGATCCTCGAAACTTGCATTTCTTCTCACTATTATTAGGATCATCAAAACTTTGAGGTTGTACCATGTACATATCCTCCTCCAAGTTCCCCTTTAAGGAACGCCATTTTGATATCCATCTTCCATATCCCACAATTGTGAAATGCGGTAATAGTGAGCTTAATCTGAACAGATGGCAACCTCTCAAAAATTTCATCAATGTCAATTTCTTGAATTTGAGTATAACCTTTGCTATAAGCCTTGCTTTGTAGGTTGTCAAGTTATTATCCATGTCCATCTTCCTCCTAAAAGCTCATTTATACTAAATGATATTTTCTCCTGAGGAAGGTAAATCAAGTTCCATACTTGATTGTCATACATGGATTCTATTTCGGATTCCATGGCCTTTAGCCATAGTCTGGAGTCTTCCCTTTTCCATTGTTTCTTGGAAGGTCGAGGGATCTTTGGTACCTAGTACCACGATCTCATGAAGTCCCGCATACATATTTGGTTTCTTCCTTTCCCTTGTCGACCTTCTCTATTCTTTTGGTTCTTCTCGTGTCTCTCGAACTTATTCCACAATTTCTTGAGGAATAGGTTCACGTTCAACTCTTGAACGCACACTAGGTGGGGATGATTGAGATTCTCTCACAATTTCTTGCGAGGGTCTCTCACTCATGCTCCCACTAACCAAATGAATCTCGGTTGAGCCTTCATGATTTTGAATGCAATATTCACATCATGATCTTGTAGAGTATCTTGAGTTTCCTCAAGCTTAACCCTACTCCCATTACTTTTCTCTCTTTTCCAGAAATTCTAGAAAAATCATATCTCTCTCTACAATCTTTCGATTGGAGGTGATACATCAAAAGTAGTATCCTCTTGTCACACGAGGACAACCTATATAGAAGCACTTATCCGCTTTTGGTTGAAGCTTGGTTGACATCAATTTCTTGATGTATACCTCACAAACCCAAATCTTGAGAAAGTCGTGCTTTGGTGTCTTTCAATTCCATATCTCACAAGACATTTTCTCCACGGACTGGGATGAAACTTTATTTAGTGAGTTTGTCATTATTTGTAGCGTATAATTCCAAAAGTAAATAAGGAAATTTAGATTGACTCATTATTGATCGAACCATGTCGAGCAACATCATGTTCCTACTTTAGGAATGAGTCAAATTAGGTATCCTAAGCACTCACCCCTACGAACCTTTCATAGAGACTCGATATTCTTGTTGAGTCGGTTCATTACTTCATCCTCGAATTCCTTGAACTCGTCAAAGAATTCACTTTTGTTTCCATTAGACAAATATAGCCATAATGACTATAGTTGTCCGTGAACAAAATGAAGTACCTTAAACCGTCTCTTGCACTTTATACTTATCGGACCACATACATTAAAATGTATCATATCCAATTAGTCATTCGTTTTCGTTTCTTTCTTCTTGAAAGGTCTCTTGGTCATTTACTTGACCAATCCGATAGTGCTACAAGATTGAATCATTCACGTGAGTTATCTTAGTTTCTTTTGTTATTGTTTGTTTGAGTTTGTTCATTATTCATTTCAAGCAAACAGAAACCATTCTATAAGAATGTATTTGCATAGAAAATTCCATTCTTCGATATAGACGGGCAAGAATTTAAAATATTTATTAAAATTTATCCATATCTAAAAACTTGATACAGAAATGTTCTTGCTAATCGAAGGCACATAACAAACACTCTTCAAAACATAAATTTAAATCACTAGACTATTGAAGTTCCATAGAATCTTGTACAATCGCAGCAATGCTTGTACTAATTCCGATCTTCAATATCATCTCGTTCTCCACGAGTTCCTTCCTATCCTTCAATAGCTGCACATCAAAATTATGTGAGCACAAGATCCGGTAACCTTTACCAAATCAAGGACAGAGGTGATTAAATTTATCTCAATAACAAACATACCTACGACGTTTCTCGGGCGCCTACGTTCAATCATCCCATTTTCAAGGTCTTCCTTGTACTTAGGGCAATTAGGTCGGATGTGTCCCTTTTCACCACAGTGAAAGCACTCCATGTTGGGAGTTGGAGATTTCAAAGATTTCCCCCTTGAGGCACTCCTATGAGCACCTCCTACTCCCTTGCTCTCGATTGACGTATCTTTGGTAAATTTGCCTTTACCTTTGTTGATCTTTTTGCTCCTCTCATGGACAGTTAGGACGTGATTGTCCCTAACCTTGCCCATGTCAACTTCTGTCGTTTTGAGAGCGTTGTGAAGCTCCTCAAGACTCACCCCTTTTTCACGCACATGATAGTGCATCACAATGTCCTTAAAGGACGGGGCTAGAGAGCCAAGAATTAGATCTTCGGCAATGTCCTCGGGCATTGCAGAAGAGAGCTTCGAAAACTTCTCAAGGTATCCTTGCATCGTGAGAAAATACATGGATACTGATGTTCCCTCCGCCATATGGCACCTTGTGAGTGCGATGGTGGTCTTATAGCGTTCCTTTCAGGCACTATCCATGAACATCTTTGTTAAAGCTTCCATGGTCTTCTTGGGTTTTGAATCCAAGTATTTCGCTTGAAGCGAGTCACCCATGGATGTCAACATTAGACCGTGAACTTGGTTCTCTTGGTCTTCCCACTTGGCTATCGCCTCTTTCTCATTATCAGTTACCTTCTCATTCAATTTTGGGACTTCACCATCCAAAATATGAGATAGTTTTTCAAACCTCAACACGATATTAAGATTGAGTTGCCATTTCATGAAGTTTGAGCCATCATTTTGCAAAGGATTCGTTTCGATCATAGATCGCACAATTGGTTGGATATTAGACATTTCTACAAAATAAATTATACAGAATTTTAATGTCAATTTTATGTTTTAAAACACATGCACACATATATCGAAGATAAATGTAAATGTTGCAAATAAAAAATTTGCCCACAAATGCAACAATCCAAGATCCCATCAATTGTAATATAGACTAGCTAAGGGCTATCGAATACATTACAATATCAAGGTAAGAAAACATTTTCTAATAACAACCTTTTTGAATTTTAGCAACATTTAGCATCTTCAAACTCTTGTGACTCTTGTCGTTTTAATTATGAGGGAATACGACCTATGCTCGTAAGAAAAACTTTTTCCCAAAAACCGAGCGAGGGCTCTAGGTAATGTTAAGAAAACTTATTTTCATTTGATACGAGATACGTTTATCCATTGTATTCACAACCAAACATACTTGGGGTTCACTAGGGTGAAACACACCTCATATATTTAATTGTGGCACAACATAAGACAACCATTATATCTCCCACTATTCCCAAAGATGGAGGGAGCTATCTCCCGCTAAGGGCGAGCAGAGTATCCCTCGATCAATGGCTGTTAGTGGATGAAATAAGAAGGAAATTTATTCTTAATTTTTGTTGGACAATTTAACATGTGATTTAGAATTTTAGGTTATCATGCATATTATTAATCATACACATCCTAACATTAAACACATTCATGACATGCATAGCAAGATAAAAACAGAAATGAAACATTCACACAATCCACATCGTGTGAGTTTATATGTTCCCTTCGATCCTCGATCCTCGATCCTTGATCTTCAATCCTCGATCGATGCGCTACAGCGGCGACTTCCTCTTGCACCGGAGATGTAGATTTTACAGAAAATAAACATGCTCCTCACATTCGATAAAAAAACCGACTAGTGCAAGTCCTATGTAAAAACCTCTCATATGCAAATGCAACTATCTAAAAGACGGAAAGAGAGAGAATTTTGGCTTTTACATACATAAGCCCCTATATAATAATGATTACATACATTCATAATTGCTGATTTGTAACATATAAACCCACAATTCCTGCAAAGACAACTCGAGCATCCATGCACGCAATATCGCTATAAACTATCCAACCTAGTTTATCAAGCATCTAGAATCCCAAACAATTCTTTGAAAAACATTTTGAAATCCATTAAAAACGTTTTTCATGCATCCATAGTTCAAAAATTAATTATGAACCGCTGTCCATCCGATTTCCAATGGAAAGATGAATCGCAGTTTTTCGGTTTTGTTGATTCTCTTACAAAATAATCGTTTATACCTAAAACGAGATTATTGCAAGTTAGACAAATGTCTAAATCTTAATTCTAATAATTACATGGCATGTTTTAAACACTTAAAACATTCAGAACGAATTATTATGGAGAATTACATCAACAAACATCCATAGACCGAAAAACCGGTAAATCGAATTGTTTAAATCTTAGATGGTAAACTAAATTCGTTTACAGCCATAAATCATGAGAAAATTGAACCCTAAGCTCTGATACCACTGTAGGATTTCATGTTTAATTATACATATATATTTTCGAAATTTTTATGTATAATAAGGATCAAATACAATTTTCTACGATTTGTTTCATGCATGTATCGGTTTGTTTTAATAACTAGTTTTAAAAACTCATTAAAACAAACACAAAGGGACTCCGAAATTCATACCTAGAAGTTCTCAAAAACTTCTTGACGTTTCAGAGACGTTGAGGAAGCCAATCGTCGCTTCTCGTTGCGCCGGATGCCTCCGAGTGTTCACCGAAACCCTAAACAAGGTTGGAGAGAAAAGAGCTAGCCAATCAATCTCCAAACAAGCTTAGAATCTAGCTACAAACCCCTTCCTTAGCCTCTGGGATTTCTCCTTCCAAAGACTTAGAAAACTAAGAGAATTTTCGTGGATTTTTGTGGGGAATTAGGAGAGAAAATATTTTGCAAACTTCCAACATAATTAAGGAGAATAAGGACCTATTTATAGGCTCCAATCTTACTCTCTATCATGGCTATTCTTAAGCCACGAATTCATGACATTTTCTCTCACAAACTAATTCCATAATGCATTATATGCACCCACAAAACGTTTGACCAAGTTTGGAGCTAATCCAACCATTGATCAAATTAATCTCTTAATTATCAAAGGCAGAAAATCGATCGTGCTTCGGTTTACCGAGTCCCACTCGGTTAACCGAATATGTCACGATTGTTTAACCGAGTACGCGACGGATGACCAAATCTTAAGGAGAAAAATTCACCTTAACCGATCGGACTAATTCTCGTCCAAGACCGAGTGCTATTCGGTTAACCGAAAATATCGAAACTTGACATTGTTCGGTCGACCGTTTCTGGTTCGGTACACCGTACCAAAGATCCAGGCACTTTGGTCAAGTTCGGTCAATCAGCTACGATTATCCGTTCCACGTTCGGTTGACCGATCCATAGATCCTTCGGTTGACCGAACCATAACGGATTACCGAACTTCTACCCGATTTTGCCTTTTTCAAATTTTGGATTTATTTCCAACAAAATTTGAACTTTAGGGGTTTCAACAAATTCACAACTTATGCAATATATTATCCTATGCAATAATAAATTATTGCACCCCATAATATATGCATCTCATATGAATTTATCATGATTCTAATTATGTTTATATACAACATAATTGATTTTACTTGTTCACCACATGTGTCATATTTTCTATAAGAAACCTGACACATCATATGAATCAAAATCAAGCTTCTTGTTTCCCGGTTTTTGCGGTGTGACCTATGGGAGGATGTAGACTAAGTTGGCAGTGATATTAAGAGCTTAATATCACAAGCTATAAGCGGTATCTAGCTACACATTATAGCTCCCAATTAGTTAGATGTCTTAATTCCACTCGAACCAAAACCTGATCCATTTAGTGATGGAGTGCACCACTTGTGTCCATTCCTTGCCTCATGATATTAAGAATACACACAAAGTAGTATTGTGTCATCTTTGTATTAGTATTCATTTCTTGATCTCTTTAAGCTAGTTATAAATATGTGACTTAGCTCAAATCACATTGTGCACATTATAACTTTGCTTTATCAAGGGGCCCACTAATATCATCACTCAATTAAGAGGGGCAATGATAATCTTTTGACTAACTATCTTCTCCAACGAAAGTTATGCTTAACCAACTAATGCCTTTACACTACACTCATTGATAGCTCAAGACACTAGTCTAATTAAGAACTCCTTAAGCGATCGGATATAAGTCTCATATCAAAGGACCAAAGACAAAGTAAAATATTAATGACACAGAAACATATTTCTATAATATTTTACTTATTATGTCTATTCAGTATACAAAAGTAATATTTTCCTCTTTGCATACCCGTGTCGTCACTCACTTGTAGAGCTACAATGATCTATGACCAACACGACAATCTTAACTCGGTAATTAATGTCCCATGTTAATTACCATGATTGCGAATATCTTTTGTTTTATGTAAACCAATATCTTTTAGAGCTCTACGGTTAAGGACCAAGAGCCTCTTCCTTAACACTTCTAAAAGACGAATAACATAAACAAGGAACAAAATGATTTCTCATTCAATTCATAATAATTGACATTTAAAAGTAAACTTTTAGAACACATTCCCTTCATGTACTACATATCCTAATGCATCAAGTTCAAGACAATTTTGGGAGCTTTCTTTTTACTTTGCCTCTCAACGGTTTTGCACATGCTAAACACACGCAAAACCCACAAAACATTTTCTTTCGCAAACACATGAAAAATTTGAAAGAAATGTGGAAATTTTAAAGCACTAGGCAAGCAAAATAAGACAAGTCACCCAAGGATCATGGCAAGCAGATATATCGATATTAAATGCAGCACACTAACATGACCCTAAAAATGCAAACAAAAGAAAAGAAAATCAAAAGAAAAGACTCGACTATGTACACACGTAAAACACCCCCCCACACCTACTTCATGCATTGTCCTCAATGAATGCGAGCAAGATACTACATGGAGTTACGCATGAAAAAGGAGATATCTCACCAACATGAAGTACAAAGGGAAGTTCAAGGTCATGTTGATGGACACAAACCCGAATTCCCTCAAAACCTGTGAGATGCTAAAGAAAGGATACAAATAGGTGAAAGAAATGGAGCCCAAATACACAAGGGTTGGGGCTCACAACAATCGATGCTCACTAAAGGAGTCTTTCATTGTACTTTTTTTATATAACTATGTACAAACATAAGTTCCCATCTTCATTTGTCAAAAGACATCAAATGGGAACCTCAAGAGTGGGTCAATGCACTTGGAAAGGGAACATGACACCACGCGAGGCCAGAGTACTCATGCATGGGCCCCCTTCACAAAGAGCACCAGATGAATGAGAGGTTCATGAATTGGACGCAAAGGCATCTCATTCAAAGGATCAAACTGAAAGAGCTTGAACCTCTCAAGAGTTTGGGAAATGAAGGGGCAACGGAAGAAGAGTTTCTCCCATTGTGCTGCTGAAGTTATGATCGGCAATCTTAAGAAAGGGAAGGCTGAAGTTATGATCGGCACTCACATTTCTTTGGTGGAGTTTGCAGCTAGAGGTCAAGAGGAGAAAGGGAAGGCTGGAGGAGATGATGATGTGGAAGGAAGGAGTGCTGATGTGGAAGAGGGAGCAAGTCTTGAAATGCCATGTGGAATGGTAGATGAGAGTGCACAAGAGGAGGGAAAATGCAACAAAATGAAAGGTGAGTGTCTCTCTCTTGAGAAAGGGAGAACCTTGATGCAAGTAGCATGTGGGGGGGACCAGATTTGCTTTGGGGTTAAGTTGGGAGACATGTTGGATGATATGCCAACGAATTCCTCTTTGGGGGCACAAGAGGGGGAGTCTAGTGGTGGACAAAAACAGCAAGGGGAAGTGGGAGTGGAAAGTGTTGTTCCTATTTCGGGAAGAGCCAATGGGGAGAGAGTTGAGTGCTCTAGGTTTGAATGGGCAAATGAGGAGGCTGTTATTTTGGTTGCAAAAGAGAGGGAGCTGGACCACTTGACTCCTCTTGGGGGAAATTATCATTTAGCACCTCACTTAAAGGAAAGAAGGGAAAGGAGGAAAAAGAGGACATTTTGCTAGCAAGCCCCCCACGAATTGAGAGGGAGAGTGGCACCAATCCTTCTCTTGGGGAACAGATTTCAGTAAGCAAGGAGAGGGGGGAGAACGAGATGGCACCTTGCAAGGGAACCACGACCCACGATATGTGGATGAAGATGAGTTAATCTCCTTGGGAGAGGCAACCCTAGAAGACAATACTAGGAGCATCTTGGGGATAAACCTTGTTTCGCAAGAGGAAGGGAAGGCAAATGTAGGCACAAGTGTACATGGCAATGGGGGTCACGAAAATTCAGGCAAGAAAGAAAGCAAGAAGACTTCCCCACAAGGTGAATCTCATATGGGCGGACTAGTTTATTTGGTATGTGAGGAGTTGGGGTGGAATTCACCAACACGAGTAGCAAAGAGTAAAGATGCTTCTAGCCTCATGTCACACACGAGTGGAGGAAGGTATGACATTCTCGGACACAAGGATTTTGTGGAGGAGGGGGAAGAAGAGAAAGAGGATGTGGGAATTGTAAAACCGGGGTTAAAGAAAGCGATATCGCCACCACCAACGCTTAGGCGATCTGGAAGGAAGTTAAACAACAAGTTCTCGATTGGAGGTCATGGGGGTCACCCCGCACCTTTAAACCCATGAATGTATTAATGTGGAATGTGCGCGGAGCAAATGGACCCGGCTGTGCACTCATGATTAGGGGTCGAATAAAGGAGATCCGGATGTAGTATGTCTTATGGAACACAAGGTAAAACACAAGAAGATGGAAAGATTAAAACGAGCGATTTGGCCACATGCCTGGATTGCAAATAGCTTGATCGTGGACTCGGGACGGCTGTTGGTGTTGTGGAATGACAAAGTTATTGACCTTCAAGTGACTTTCGAAACACCACAACTAGTCCACTTCAAGGGCTGCAAGAAGATGGATGGGTCAACATTTGATATCACGGCGGTGTACGGAGAAAATGGGTATTTGGATAGGCGAGCTTTGTGGAGTGACCTCCATCTTGTGGCCCCGGAGGTTTCGAGGCCGTGGATCGTAGGAGGTGACTTTAATTGTATTCGCTATGCTAGTGAGAAGCGGGGGGGGGGGGGGGGGGAGTGCTGCTGGAAATGAGACAGCGATGAAGGAGTTTAATGAGTGTATTGATACACTTCAGCTACTTGAGGTGCCTTCTACGGGAGGGGATTTCACGTGGTCAAATTCTTCCGAAGGAAGTGCATGCATTGAGACAAGGATTGACCGTATACTCATGAACAATGCGTGGCTCGAGATGTTTCCGAAATCTTATTACATCATTGGTGATAAAGATCTTAGTGACCATGCCATGCTAGTGATGAGAACGGAGGGAAATGAAAAAAGGAAAAAGAAAATGTTTCGTTTTGAAAACCATTGGACGGAGCATGAGGAGTTCAAAGCCATAGTGGATCAAGCTTGGTCTACGTTTGTAGTTGGCACGCCTATGTTTCGTGTTGCTGAAAAGCTAAAAGAAGTAAAGAAGGCACTTATAGTTTGGAGTGGGAGAACATTTGGGAACATTACAAACAAGGTGGGTGAAGCCCGGATTACCCTTGAGGAAGTGAGAAAGAAAAGACAAAGCCTACCACATGACAAAGAGCTAGCTATTGATGAAGGGACAGCAAAGGGCAATCTTGAGCGTGCCCTTGCTCGGGAGGAATCCATTATCCGGCAAAAATCAAGGGTGAAGTGGTTGAAAGAGGGGGATCGAAACACTAGGTTTTTCCATGCGCAACTCCGTGTGAGGAGAGTCACCAATCAAGTGAGGAGAGTATGTGAGGGAGCGCATATCGTGGAGGAGGACGACGAAATTCGGGACGCCTTTCGGCGTTTTTATGCTAACCTATTTGCTAATGATTTTCAGGTACAACCCATTGATCCATCTCTCATTCTCCCACAGCTCCAGCCGAAGGAAGGGAGAATCCTCACCCAAAAGTTGGAATTAAAAGAGATCGAGGACGTGGTGTTACATGCAAATGTGGACAAGGCACTGGGCCCCGATGGCTTCAATGCAAAGTTCTTCAAGACCACGTGGGACACCATCAAAGGAGACATATTTCAGGCCATGAACTCCTGTTTGGACAGCGGAAGAGTGCTCACCCAATGGAACTCTACCTCAATCCTCTCATCCCGAAGAAGAAGGCACCAAATTCGGTAGAGGACTATCGTCCTATCGCTCTATGCAACATGACCTATAGGTTCACATCCAAAGTGCTCGCAAACCGAATAAAGGGGCTGCTACCAAGACTTATTGGGGAGAACCAAAGTGCTTTTGTCAAAGGAAGGCGAATTGGTGATAATATTCTACTTGCACATGAACTTTGTCACAATCTACACCTAGACAAAGGGAGGGGACGAATGTGCCTAAAGCTTGATATTAGGAAAGCGTATGACTCCATCTCATGGTCCTTCCTTGATGAGGTAATGACTCGCTTCGGTTTCCCTCCGAAGTGGAGAAGGCTGATTATGAGCTGTGTCAAAGCATCATTTGTAGTGACGGTAAATGGAGCTAACTCAACAGCGTTCGCTGCGACAAATGGCTTGAGGCAAGGTGACCCCTTGGCACCGTACTTGTTTGTTTTGTGTATGGAAGTCCTAAGTGAGATGATAAAACAAGCGGTGAGGGATGGAAGGATTGAACCATTATCTTGTGGGGAGGTGCCCGTTTCGCATTTGCTATTCGCCGATGACGTCCTAGTCTTTGCTAGTGCAACAAAAGAAAATGCTCGGGCTATAAGGGCTGTCCTTGAGGAGTTCATGGCATGTTCGGGGCTGAGATTTAGCACGGCAAAATGCCAAGTATTCATGGGAGGAAATGTGCTGCATGGAGCTTGGATCGCAACCCACCTTGGTATGGAACGAAAGGAATTTCCGGTGATTTACCTCGGGCTGCCTTTATTCTCCGGGAGGATGGGGAGAACTCATTGTATGTCACTAGTAAACAAGGTCAAGCAAAGACTTAGCACTTGGAAGCAGAATTTTCTATCCATTGCCGGCCGGGTAGAGCTTGTGAGAAGCGTGCTTGTCTCGGTTAGTATCTATTGGACCTCCGCTTTCCTTATTCCTCGAAAGGTGCTGAAAGAGATTGAGAGCCTCATGGCTCAATTCGTTTGGGGGGCCCAAATAAGTGGTTTGCTGTGGCGTGGAAGGATATGTGTACTCCAAAGGAGGAAGGAGGGCTCGGTCTGAAAAGACTAACAAGCTGGAATGATGTGGGCCTCCTCCGATTATTGTGGCTAGTTGTGGCGGAAGGAAGCTCTCTTTGGGTAAAGTGTGTCAGAAGAAAATACCTTAAAAACCGCTCTATTTGGCTAGCGAGGCCACCATCGTCCTCCTCATGGGCATGGCGAGGAATTCTCCGAGTTCGTGACATTGCCCAACGGCACATCAAATATAACGTGGGAAATGGGCAAGAAATTCGGTTCTTCCAATATCCGTGGTGTGGCGAACCTTTTCAATGTGAGAGTTGGGGAGCTTGTCTTCATCATGAATTGGGAGTGCCTTGGGATACCAAAGTGTCCTACTTCATTAGAGAGGGAAAATGGAACCTCCCACCCCCAAGATCAACGATAACGGAGGAAGTCCACATGAAAATCACAAATACACGCATTCTTGGTGGTGTGGACCAGTCTATGCGCATAGAAGGGAAGGGGGAAACATTAGGAATAAAGGAAGTGTGGAAGTGGGTGCTGAAACCGGGGAGGAAGGTCACTTGGGTGGATGTGGTTTGGCACAAACATGCCATTCCCAAACACGCTATCACAACTTGGCGTGCAATGAGGGGGCGCCTCTTAACAAAAAAACTTATGAATTTAAGAGGAGCAAAGTATGACCCGGTGTGTAGCCTTTGTGAGAGGGAGGAAGAGGACATGGACCATCTCTTCTGGAGGTGTTCGTATATTAGAGGGGTGTGGACAGCACTACTCCTCCTCATGAAGCTGGGAACTAGGATTGCAAGATCCCTCGAAGCTGAAGCCACACGCCTCTCACACGCGAGAGGAACCCGGATTGCCAAGGTGGTGCGAAGGTGGGCTCTTAGTGCCATGATTCATGAGTGCTGGCTGGAACGAAACCGACGGATTTTCGAGGGAGAGAAGAAAGAGCCAGGAGATATCGTGGTGGTAATCAAAGACATGATTGGGTATCTTTGGGATAAAATCAAGAAGCTTGCGGATAAAGATAGCGAAGAGCAGAATTTTCAGATCACGTGGTGCTAGGTTGGGGTATACTCGGACATGATTTTAACTACATAGTTTGAGTGATGCAATACTTGTAGTGTGTGTGGCTGGTTATGCATGTTGGCATGCCCGCGGTCTTCAAATTTTGTAACCTTGTTTCTTTCATTTAATAAATTTAGAGGCCAAGCCTCCCTTTTGCTTTGCAAAAAAAAAAAGTTATGATCGACAATCCAAACTCTCCAACCAACAGGCTGGTGCGTCGGAACGAGGTCAAGAACCTCGTTAGGCATGTCCGACACACCAGGAGAACAAAAAGTGGGTCTCATACCCAAGGTATCCTCCAAGGAACTCCTAATACCCTCATGAGCAATGTAGTTGTTTGATGTTCCATCATTTCCAAGACGATCAGGAAAAATAGTGAGAAGCAAACACTCATCAGGTTGTTTGAAATTGAGGGGACTAGGGAGCTCTTGATCCACCAGAGGTGAGTCCTTAGGAGGTACAACAATAAGGTCATGTGGCTCAAGGGCCACGGGACAAGAAGATAAGGCACAATCATGTGTCGACTCGTAATGAAGTTGGTCCATGTTATTCTCAATTGGGATCGAATCGTCCACCAAGTCATCGTGAATTGAAACCCCAAGTCCCTCAGACTGACTAGGAGTTTGACTTTGAAAGATTGTGCTTTGAATTTGTGGATGTGGTGGTGGCGGTTCGATATCAAAAGATGAATCCTCATGTTGACAAAAAAAGTTACTCTCCTCATGTTCACGTAATTGCTGCGACATTTGACTCACTTGCAGTACCATATTTTGTATTGATTGTTGAATGGTTTCCATGAACGTGAGGAAAGTTGGTTTCGAGGAATCAGGTATGTGGTGAACTATGAGGTCGAAGTCAGAGCTTGGGAAATTTTGGGGTTGGGTGTTGATGGGCTGAGAATGAGTCCAATGATTTGAAGTGGGGTGTTGGTAGAATTCTGGGTATTCGGGAGGAGGATACTGGGGTGGAAATGATGTATAAGAATTTGAATACGAATTGTCTCCCCACGAATCCATCCCTCTCGGGTTGTACGCGGATGCGTAATGGTCATATTGACCATTTGGGGAAAAGGTATGCTCATACTCAGGCTCTGGGGGAACATAAGGACATTCCCCGAAATCATGACCACTCAACCCACAATAGTGACACAGTACGACTACTGGAGCCACTGGTGCACTCATGTCTTCTACCACATGCATGAAAGAGGCCAAAGGTTCTTGCAATGTCTCAGTTTGATGACCAACATATGATCCGACGTAACTAGATGGTGGTCTAGCAGTCGGTGCCTCTCTAATGTTACCCCAATATGAAGATTGCGCAGTCACACAATGAGGATTATCCCAACCATACGAGGTGTTCGTCTGAGCCACTGTTGAACGTTTTAATTAAACCGCAAGTGCACGGCCGCGATGAAGCGGTGGCAAGTACGGGTCATCCTCAGGGAGGTGAGTAGCCTCTTGCTTGTAGGAAATGAAGTGGCAAAAATAGGGGGAAGAAAGTTGTTTATGCTAATCTAGACTACGCTACACTAAGAAGTATGAAATGCGAACGAAACAAACAAACGATGGAATAACAACTAAACTAAGAACAAAGGAAGAATGCTGGAATACAGAAATGGGAAAAACCCCTAAGGGGTGGAGTGAGTGCACACATGCAAAGAGGTGGGTGTAGAATACATTCTTTAAGCACATGAAGGTGGTGTTTATCAAGCATAGGAAGTGTCTAAATGTTATGACAAAACCTATCAATCTATTCACCAACTTAGTTGATTAACATTTACATATGCAAGGTGTTTATTTCAGAACCTAAACAAGCATGAGAGGTGTCTAATCATTTTGGCAAAACTCATCAAGTTATAAATTCTATCCTAAACAAGCAAGCATACATTCATGTTTAATCAACACATTGAAATTAAAGCATTCATCCCATTCTCTAATGCATGTATGTACATCTACTCCAACCCCCAAAGGGGATGGAACTACTCACTAAACATTACACTAATTATTAAACTAAACAAAGAAAGCATATTAACTAAGCTAATAAAACTAATGAAATGAGATTAAGCAAAGCAAAACAAACAACATAATAAAGAAAACTTGTATTAAAATGACTCACATTAAAAGTAGCATCCTCCTACTTTAGTGTGTGCTTCAAGGCCTCACTTCTAGTAGGAAGAATAGCCACTTAAAATATGGAGTGATTACAATGGAAGGTGAAGAGTTCTATTTATAGCCATGGAAAAAGGCAAACCGGGACAATCCCCCGATGTGGGACTAAACAAACACCAAAAATAGCCTAAACGAACATTAATACAAGTCCAGGAGAAATTTGAGCGCATTTGGGCCAAAAGTGACCGCCAATTAGCGGTCTTGGACCGCTAATTAGCGGTCTACAGTGTCCGGATCGCTCTGGAATTTCTTGTGGGCTTTTCTGGAAGGCTTTGTTGGTATTTGATGCATCTATTTTGCATGTTGGAGCTCCGACCCGAATAGAATTGCCAAAATACTCCCCATGATGGTGAGGAGTATTCTGTTTTGCTCTTAGGTCCTTCGGTCTTGCATTCAGGTCCTTCTTCCTTGCATCTTGGTCCACAGATCTCACAATTCAGTCCTTTTTCCCAGCTTTTGGGTCCTTTTATGCTTCATCTCTTCAAACCTATTTATTCCTGAAAACTAAACATAAAACTCGTAACATAGCATTATTTAGGTGAAAGATAATGGATATAAGATACAAATATGAGCATGAAATGATGTCAATCAGCCACCCCAGGTTGCATGGGTCCGGAATACCAGGAAGAATTGTCCTGGTCCCAACAATGATATGGATGGTCGCCCATGTAACTATCCATCTCAACAAACAACTCTCGAGTCGATCACTCTCACCACCACGAGATTAAGCTCGCAAAAAGTGCTCGACTCGACCCTAAAACGCTACCAGAGAGTGTAAAGGGGACGAGACTAAAACGTAGAAGTAGGTGAGAAGAAGATGACTCAGAGGAGAAGGGAAGAATCCCTAAAGCTAGACTGGGTAACGGGAGAGGGTAGAAGCCTAATCTAGCAAGCACAGCTCAAACAATGTAAGGGAATGGGACCTTAGGCTAGACGACGCCTAACTTTGAGGTCACTAGTCTCGACACGCCTCACCTCCCTACAACGAAGACCACAATGCCCAGCAAGTGATACCAGATCCGGAGATCCAACACCTCCTACTATCGACAAGGTAGGCAACGCCGATCAGGCCATGACGGTCTCAACTAGATCACTCTCCTAGTGCGTCCAAAATCCTTAGGGCCAATGTCTACTTGCTTTTAGAATTAAGGCTTTGATTAAGCGTGATTTTTGTGGCCAAGGAAAGGGTGATGAAATCCCCCACCTTATCTTTTATGGGACAGCCCCTCCTTAGTAGCGTTTTGAGCTTGAATCTAGCAATCAATCACTCCAATCAAACGCTCAACTCACTCTTGTCCCGATGCACCTTACTAACTAATGCATGATCGAAACATGCATGAATGAGAGATTTGGGTGCACGTACCTCACGCCAGCAATCAACAACAAATGTAAAGCAAAGAAAAGACAAATGCATGCAAGGTCTACACATGATGCATGACCTAGATGGCAAGAAGTCTAATCTTTTGCTTTCAATTTTATGATCCAAGTTGATTAAAGGGGATTGAAATTAAATCTGGGAGCAAACTAGAAGTCACAACATGCAAAATAGGGCTCCCAGATAACAAAAATTACAGAACTAACTACCAGAAAAAATTTGGAAGCACGAAACCCTCACCAGGCCGCCAATTGGCGGTCTCCAACTGCTGATTGGCGGTCCTTTTGGAGCTTCTGTTCCTCAAACTTGTCCAGCAGCCTCCCCTTGATCCTATGGTTCCCTGAAATGAAGAAAAACTGGAAACAAAAAATTAAAAACCCCTCAAATCGTCCAAACCAACGTCTGGACAAAGCACCTCCCCGGCAACGGCGCCAAAAACTTGATTGATCGTTTTATATTAACCGCAAGTGCACGACCACGTTGAAGCGGTGACAAATACGGGTCGTCCACTGGGAGGTGTGTCGACAATTGGTTTGTTCGAAGGCGAGAGGTAAAAAGAAGGAGAGAAAGGTTGGTTACACTAAACTACACTAAGATGCAAAAAGGAAATGAAGATAAGCAATAAAACTAAGCCCCATATGGGGTAGAGAAATAATGTGAATATGAAGATGTGTGTGTGTTCAATTAAGCTCCTCACAACATGTAGTGCTTGAAATCATAAAACTACATCCAACTTTGCCTCCACATGAATTAAGATAGGACTACATCATTAAAACATACAAGACATTAGCTAAGGTAAAGGCAACAAGAGCACATACACTACAAATTGTTTTTCCAATATTAACTTCATCCATATCCTAACCTTATCACTCCCCATAAAATAGGTCCACTAATCAAAGCGTAAGCTAAGCTTCATTCAAGAGCATTAGCATATCAAAGATAAGAGTGAAAACCCATTAGATGGTTATGGAAATCATATAAAGCTCAATGGATAAAGATAACACACACTCAATACACTATATGATTATATCACATATTTCTCCACCCCCCAAATGGGGATGGAACTACTCACTACTCATTACACTAACTATATTAGCAAAAGAAAGCATAATACTGATATGAAAGTTAACTAAGAAGGCAAGAAGTATTAAAGAAACATAAAAGGAAAGGAAAGACTAAACAAACATGCACAAATTAAAAGACAAGATTAAAAGAAACTAGAAGAATTATTTTATTAACAAATGACTCACATTGAAGGTAGCATTCTTCTCCACCTTGAGTTTTTGCTTCAAGGCTCACTCCTTAGTAGAGAGAATGCCACCAAGCAATGGGTGATTACAATGGAAGGTGAAGAGTTCTATTTATAGGCATGGAAAAAGCTAATCCGGGACAATCCCCCGATGTGGGACTAAACCAATACCAAAAATGGACTAAGAATACACTAATACACGTGCCCCACAAATCTGAGAGGATCCAGAATGATTTGGACCGCCAATTAGCGGTCCAAGACCGCCAATTGCCGGTCTTTTGGATCTGGATTGATCTGGGATTTGTTGTGGGCTTTTCTGGTGGTCTTTGTTGGTCTTGGATGCATCTACTTTGTTTATTGGAGCTCCGACCCGAATCGAATTGCCCAAATACTCCCCATGATGGTGTGGAGTTTCCTGTTTTGCTCTTAGGTCCTTCGATCTTACGATCAGTTCCTTCTCCATTGCATCTCAGTCCCCAGGTCTCACAATGAAGTCTTTTTTCCTGCTTTTGGGTCCTTTCATGGCTCTTCTCTTCAAACCTCTTTATTCCTAAAAACTAAACATAAAACTCGTCACGTAGCATTGCTTAGGTGTAAGATAATGGATATAAGATACAAATATGAGCATGAAATGATGTCAAACAGTAACCTCCAACGCCTTAATTAATTGTAGAAATGGTCTCACCAAGCTCTCATTCGGTAACATGAGTGCCGAGTTTCATGCTTTCAACTCTGGTAGGCAACAAGAGCCCATGGACCAACCTTTAAATCTCAATCTCATCTGCCAATTAGAGAAAGCACCGCAAAATCAACAAACACCCCTAACACCAATGCAACCCATTGAGAATGTTTGTGGGCCCAGTGACAACACATTGCCTGTCTTTGCAATGCAACAGAGTGAGCTGACATCAAACATGAATGTCCAACAGGAGTGTTCTTTTCACGATTCAGTTGAGACCATTAGTGAGGGGGACACACCTCAGCATATGCCCATTCCAGAAGGTGTCATCACCTCGTGTCCCAGGGCTATTGAGCCTTTTGAACTTCATATTGACTCCAACAAGGACCCACCTACGACCAAGTTTATGCATGATAATATACAGGAGGTTGGGTGGTCCTTGTTGGATGACTTGGGGAGAAGCCCCATTTATAGTGAAACTAGTATTTCACATCCTTCGAATGAGCCTGAGGAACTCATTCCGATGCACCTGCCTATTGGTTGGAGGGTTTTGTTCGATGAGAAACTAAACCCTAGTGAGGCAACACAACTCCACTCATTCATGTTTCACCCCTCATGACGCCTCAAACTACCAATGAAGTGGAGCCATTTTCCCAAATATCTGGTCTGCATGACCCGATATTCTCATTTGATGTTCCTTGACCAAATGATTATGAGAATATTTTTGTTGAAGTATATATCTTGTTTAGAAAGAAGAAAAGAAGAAGAAGAAGAAGAAGAAGAAGAAATTACAATAAAAGACTCCATGAGCGAGCATGATTGTTGTGCGCCCCAACCCTTGTGTATTTGGGCCACATTTGTTTGACGTATTTGTCTCCCTTCTTCAGTATATCACAAGTTTTTTGGACTTCGGGTTATGTCCATCAACATGACCATGACACTTTCCTTATGCTTCACGTTGGTGAGATCTTTTCTTTCTCATTTATAAATCCATGTAGTTACGTACTCACATTCATTGAGGACAATGCATGAAGTAGGTGTGGTGGGGTGTTTTACGTGTGTACATAGTCGAGTCTTTCTCATTTTATTTTGTTTTCCTTTGTTTGTATTGTTAGGGTCATGTATGTGTTGCATTTAATATTGATATATCTATTTGATCCTTGGGTGACTTGTCTTCTTTTGCTTGTCTTGTGCTTTAAAATTTGGACATTTCTTTCAAAATCTTCATGTGTTTGTGAAAGAAAATGTTTTGTGGGTTTTACGAGTGTTTGGCATATGCAAAACCATTGAGAGGCAAAGTAAAAACAATCTCCCAAAATTATCTTGAACTTGATGCATTAGGATATCTTGTTTACCGACTTTAGGTCTTATCGAGTCGTTAGGATGCACCCCAGTTTTCCCTCGGGGGGCTAGTAATCATAGGGTTTTAGTACTCAAACATTTAATGAAGTCCACCCTGAACCGAGTGAGTCAATAATTTGTGTCTGTTAATATAAGGAAGTTTGTTGTAGTCAAGGACCCTTTAAATCTTGTTGTGAGACATTAGGTGTAGGGGTGTTGGTTCACGTGTAAATAAGAAATAAGTGAGTAGGTGTTCTCTCTTCTCGCATGGCCTATATCACTCAGGAAATTAGGTTTGAGGGGACTTTGTGTCTGGTGCTTTCGAGTCATCTAACTTGGGATGCACTGACCGAACTCCCATTACACAGGTGGTAGGGATTTCCCTATGTGGAGATGTGGGGAAAGGTGTATGTGATAGTGTAAGTCCTCATCGGTAATGATGCACGAAACCTGACCCTGGGGGAATTATACTACAACTAGTAAGAAAAAAAAGAAAAAGAAAAAAAAGAAAAAAGGTAATGCAAATAAGAACCTTAATGGACTTTACACTTTGTATCACTTGAGGATGTTGAGGTTGATCATTTCTTCCACTTAAGTCCTTAATTAACTTGCATGAATAGTTCATTAGGCTAGGTGTGTGGACTGGATACATATATAGAGTCGGCCCGTAGGATTACCGTGTCCAATGATCGACAAAAATGACTCCATCGAGTCAGGTTTCTAGATTGAATAATGCATCAATGTTCGGATTTTGTGGGTATTGATTGACATCATTTCATGCTTATATTTGTATCTTATATCCATTATCTTACACCTAAGTAATGCTAAGTGACGAGTTTTATGTTGGAATTTCAGAAATAAATAGGTTTGAAGAGATGAAGCATGAGAGGACCCAAAAGTAGGGAAAAGGGACTTAATTGTGAGACCTGGGGACTAAGATGCAAGGGAGAAGGACCTGAACGTAAGACCGAAGGACCTAAGAGCAAAACATAATACTCCACACCATCATGGGGAGTATTTTAGCAATTTGATTCGGGTCGGAGCTCTAACAAGCCAAGTAAATGCATCCAAGACCAACAAATATACCAAGAAAAGCCCACAACAAGTCTGAGGGCGATCCGGATACTGTAGACCGCCAATTGGCGGTCCGGATCTTCCCGGATCCGCTGAGTTTTCTGGAGCATGTGTATTAGTGTTTGTTTATGCTATTTTTGGTATCTGTTTAGTCCCACATCGGGGGATTGTCCCGGATTGCCTTTTTCTTTGGCTATAAATAGAACTCTTCACCTTCTATTGTAAACTACCCATTGCTTGGTGGCATTCTCTCTACTAAGGAGTAAGCCTTGAAGCAAAACTCAAGGTGGAGAAGAATGCTACCTTCAATGTGAGTCATTTGTTAATAAAATAATTCTTCTAGTTTCTTTTAATCTTGTCTTTTAATTTGTGCATGCTTGTTTAGTCTTTCCTTTCCTTTTAAGCTTCTTTAATATTTCTTGCTTTCTTAGGGTAATTTGATTTCAGTATAATGCTTCATCTTGTTAATATAGTTAGTGTAATGAGTAGTGAGTAGATCCATCCACATTTGGGGGGTGGAGAAATGTCTGATATAATCATATAGTGTATTAAGTGTGTGTTATCTTAATCCCTTGAGCTTTATATGATTTCCATAACCATCTAATGGGTCTCCACTCTTATCTTTGATATGCTAATGCTCTTGAATGAAGCTTAGCCTATGCTTTGATTAGTGAACCTATTTTATGGGGAATGATAAGGTTAAAATATGGATGGAATTAATATTGGGAACACAAGTTGTAGTGTATGTACTCTTGTTGCCTTTACCTTGGTTAATGTCTTGTATGTTTTAATGATATAGTCATATCTTAATTCATGTAGAGGCATAGTAGGGTCTAGTCTTTATACTTGAGTTCATTTAGCTTCATTCCACTTATTGTCTTGTATGTTTTAATGATGTGATCTAATCTTAATTCATGTGGAGGCAAAGTTGGATTTAGTTTTATGATTTCATGCAGTACATATTGTGAGGAGTTTAATGAACACACACACACACACTTCTTTATGTTCACATTATTTCTCTACCCCCATTGGGGTTTAGTTTTCTTGCTTCTTTTCCATTTCCACTTGCACCTTAGTGTAGTTTAGTGTAACCAACATTTCTCTACTTTCTTTACCACTCGCCTTCGCACAAACCAAATGTCGACACACCTCCCAGTGGACGACCCCCGTATTTTCCACCGCTTCAACGCGGCCGTGCACTTGCGGTTTAAATAAAATGAATCAAATCAAGTTTTTGGCGCCGTTGCCGGGGAGGTGCTCTGTCCAGACCTTGGTTTGGACGATTCGAGTGGTTTTTAATTTTTTGTTTCCAGCTTTTCTTAGTTTCAGGGATCCTAAAGCACACGGGGAGGATACTGGAGAAGTGGAAGCATCTAAGCATCAGCAATGACCGCCAATCAGCGGTCTTGGACCGCCAATTGGCGGCATGGCGAGGGTTTCTTGCTTTCAAATTTCTTATGGTAGTTAGTTCTGTCATTGTCGTTATCTGGGAGCCCTATTTTGCATGTTTGACTTCTAGTTTGCTCCCAGATCATTAATCACTCCCCCATTAATCAACTTGGCCTTAAAATCCAAAGCAAAAGATTAGACATTCTTATTTGTTTAGGTCACGCATCATGAACTTGACTTAGGCATATAGTCGTCTTTTCGTTTAGCTTTATCTTCAGTTGTTGAGCGCTGGCATGAGGTACGCATTTCCTACACTCATTCATGCATCTTGTATGCCCATGCATTAGTTAGTAGGAATTGCATCAGGACAAGAGTGAGTTGAGCGTTTTGATTGGAGCGATTGATTGCTAGATCTAGGATCAAAACGCTACTAAGGAGGGGTTGTCCCATAAAAGATAAGGTGGGGGATTTCATCACCCTTTCCTTGGCCCCAAAAATCACTCTTAATCAAGTCTTAACTAAAAGCAAGTAGACATTGGCCCTAGGATTTCAGACGCACTAGGAGAGTAATCTAGTTGAGACCGTCATGGCCTGATCGGCGTTGCCTACCTTGTCGATAGTAGGAGGTACTAGATCTCCGCATCTGGTATCACTTGCTGGGCATTGTGGTCCTCGTTGTAGGGAGGTGAGGCGTGTCGAGGCTAGTGACCTCGAAGTTAGGTGTCGTCTAACCTAAGGACCCATTGCCTTACATTGTTTGAGTTGTGCTTGCTAGTTAGGCTTCTACCTGATCCCATTACCCACGCTAGCTCTAGGATTCTTCCCTTCTCCTCTGAGTCATCTTCTTCTCACCTTCTTCTGCATTATAGTCTCCTCCCATTTACACTCTCTGGTAGCGTTTTAGGGTCGAGTGGAGCACTTTTTGCGAGCTTAGCCTCGTGGTGCTGAGAGTGGTCGACTCAAGAGTTTTTGTTGAGATGGATGTTTACATGTGTGACCATCCATATCATTCTTGGGACCAGGACAATTCTTCCTGGTATTCTGGATCCATGCAACCTGGGGTGGCTCAGACTAACAACCCGTATGGTTGGGACAATCTTAATTGTGTGACTGAGCAATCTTCATATGGGGTAGTATGAGAAAGGCACCGACTGCTAGACCACCATCTAGTTACGTCGGATCATATGTTGGTCATCAAACTGAGACATTACAAGAACCTTTGGCCTCTTTCATGCTTGTGGTAGATGACATGGGTGCACCGGTGGCTTTGGTAGCTACACCGTGTGAGTGTTGTGGGTTGAGTGGTCATGTTATCGGGGAATGCCCTTTATGTTGCCTCTGAGCCTGAGTATGAGCACACATTTTCCCAAAATGCTCACTATGTCCATTACGCATCCGCGTACAACCCGAGAGGGATGGATTCGTGGGGAGACAATTCTTATTCACATTGTTATATTTCGAACCGTGGAATGGGCCAATTTGAAAACAGTTGGATGATGACAAAATTAACAAAGATGGGGATTCTTTATTTCGATTCAACAACGTACCACTACCGAGAGTTCCCTTATATTGGCTAAGTGATTGAATCCTCGTCTTAGCATAAAAAGGATTACTATTAGTACAATCTAATCCATTATGAAAAATAAATCCCGAACCCACCCTATCCTTCCTTTTTACATATACGAAATAGGAGACTGGACTAACTCAATTCTGATAAAATCACGAATCAGATTGTTTGTCCTTATTTCAACAAAGGAAGCATGAACTTCAAATTCTTATACATCATTTTCACCACAGTATCCTCCTCCCGAATACCCAAAATTCTACCAACACCCCCACTTCAAATCATTGGACTCATTCTCAGCCCATCAATACCCAACCCCAAAATTTCTCAAGCTCTGACTTGGACCTCATAGTTGACCGCATACCTGATTCCTTGAAACAAACTCTCCAAACGTTCATGGAAACCACTCAAAATTTATTGAAGTCCAACTTGAATTCCTTGCAAACTATGGAAATGCAAGTGAGTCAAATGACACAGCAATTACGTGAACGTGAGGAGGGTAATTTTTCTTGTCAACATGAGGATTTGTCTTCTGAAATCGAACCACCACCACATCCACAAATTCAAAGCACAATCTTTTAAAGTCAAACTCCTAGTCAGTCTGAGGGACTTGGGGTTTCAATTCACGATCACTTGGTGGAGGATTCGATTCCAATTGAGAAGACTATGGACCAACTTCTTTATGAGTCGGCACAAGATTGTGCCTTATCTTCTTGTCTCGTGGCCCTTCAGCCACATGATCTTATTGTTGTACCTCCTAAGGACTCACCTCTGGTGGAGCAAGAGCTCCCTAGTGTAAGCAAATAACGATTCTACAGGTTCAGGAGTACCTTTCTTGGAGAGAACCTGTGGCAGCGGAAGGAAGATCGGATGTCACCTTACGGAATCCTTCTCACCGGTCGGTCTCCTACTCTCTTGGAGAAGGAGCGCGAGTCCACAACCCAAGAGTCCACGGAATGAGCTTGGTGGAGGTGGAGGGACGAAATGGGAGAGAATAGGAGGTGGCGGCTAGGTTAGGGTGGAGGCTAGGGTTTTGCACATGAGATCAATCTATTCAAAGAGAGGCTCCCCTCCTTATATAGACGGCTCCACCCTAAACCCTAAATGAGTTGTCCAATAGGGACGCGCCATGTGTCAGTGCTTTGGGCAAATTGCTTATTAATCCCTGATTAATCCAATATCTCCCAGTTGCACAACAGCACGATAACAATATGTCATCTGCTTTTGTGTCCCCGACACATATGCATATATCCCTGATACATACAATCACACAATGGCAATATGTCACCTCTCTATGTGTCCCCGACACACACGTATACATCCCTGATATATACAACCATTCCTCTCTCCAAGAACGCATCCACAATACGCAAGTCTCCGATCATGTATCCCCGATACAAGATCATTTATGTCCCTGACACATGCACTCTTCCGATCATACGGACAAATGGGTCGTGCGACCGGTGATGTACCTGCAATTTGGAGTCTCAAACTAGAAACCTTACTAGAAGGCCAGAATGACAACATCCTCAAAAACCAATAAATAAGCAGTCAAATTCACATCACAGCTCCCCAGGTTTACTCAGAAACTCACTTGACACGAACGGTATCTCGATCCCTCGGAGAGAATACCTTCTTGTCCTCAAGGTACTTGCTACTGTATCCAATACAGTTGGGCCCAGCAAATACTTTTAGTGCAGTCGAGTCAAACCTTTCCCTTCGCCCCAGATCACCATTACACTCAGAGTTGACTCCTTTCCTGAAGATGCCTCTTTAGACCGAATCTCTCATGGTCATAGATAACATCCCAAAGTAGCCACATCAACTCTTTGCTTCATGGTGTCGTCGAAGGTCACTGAGGGCAACTAAATGACAATCAAGTCTTGGACTCACACAGTGAAGGAGCAGGGATCCATCCTTTCACTTCCAAATGGTCGTTCAGCACATGTTGTATGACAAACATGCTATGGTGGATCATACTGCACACAACAGTATGTCTGTCTGTCAACACCATACAAGTCTTAGTCCAGTCGCACCCCCTCTGCGCCGGACCCGAGCTTCATCATTGTCGCCTTAACACCATACAAGTGTCACCTGACGCCACATGTGATGCTCTCAGTTGGCTTCTATAGGTCACATGAATCGTGGGAACAATCATGTCAATCCTCACAAACATAGAGGATCTCATCTTGATTCCTAATCAAGGCGACTGTCCTATCATGAACTACTCTGGATCTATCATACAAGATCTCTTCATGATCAGTCTCATCTCTGCTCGCTATCAAAAGCGCCAGAGGCGAATGCTCGTGTGAGTAAACATTCTTCAGCCTATTGAAAGAATAATATTTTATGGTAGAACAACTACATCAACCAAACAGATATAGTCGAAAGGAAAAACACAATCACTCATAAAAGGAAGTCAGACATGCCAATACATCAAAGTCTGTGTAAGCCTAAGGACTTCACATGAGACACAAATGAGTCCTTAGCTATGGCTTTGGTAAGAGGGTCAGCTACCATAAGACTAGTAGACACATGTCTTAACACAACTTCCTTTCTCGCTATGATGTCCTTCACAAAATACTCCATGCTTGGGTTGGACGGGTATCGACTCACCACGCCCACAACATAACAAATGTCTGGCCTAGTACACATTATAGAGTACATGAGGCTTCCCACAGCATTGGAGTATGGAACCTTGTCCATTTTGCCTTCTCTTCAGGAGTCTCAGGATGCTTATCAAGGCTTAAGTGTAAACCCTTCTCAACAGGAGTGTCGATTGGTTTGCATTTGTCCATGTGGTATTTCTTCAAGACGTTGTTAATGTAAGTCTCTTGAGACAATCCCAGAAGTCTCTTGAACCTATCTCTAACTATCTTGACACCAAGGACGTAGCTAGCTTCACCCATGTCCTTCATATCAAATGTGGAGGACAACCACTCTTTAGTGGATTTCAGCAACTCTTTGCTATTGCCAGCCATGAGTATGTCATCAACATACAAGGTCAGAATGACAAATTTACCATTGGATCTCGTAACGTACACACAGTGATCTTCCTCAAGCATAGAGAACACATTCTCTTATATAGCTTGATGGAAGCGAATGTTCCACTGTCTACACGCTTGTTTTAAGCCATACAAGGACTTGTTGAGCTTGCACACTTTGCGCTCTTGTCCTTTGACTTCAAAACCTTGAGGTTGATCCATATAGATCTCCTCCTCAAGTTCTCCATTGAGAAAAGCAGTCTTTACATCCATTTGGTAAAGCTCTAAGTCCATCTGAGCTACAATAGCTAGTAGAAGGCGGATGGAGGCAAACCTAACCACGGGTGAAAAGGTTTCCTCAAAATCCACGCCTTCTCTTTTGGTGTAGCCTTTAGCTACCAGTCTAGCCTTGAATCTATCAATAGATCCATCCGCCTTCCTCTTAATCTTGAGGATCCACTTGGCCCTAATGGCCTTTCGGTTCGGCGGTAAGTCGACCAAGTCCCAGACTCGATTAACTTTCATCGACTCCAACTCTTCCTTTATAGCTTCTAACCACTCTTTAGCATTTGGACCTTCCAAAGCCTCTTTCAAGGTCTCTGGTTCTTGCTCATCGATTACTGTCATCCCGGATGATTCATAATCAATTTCTTCTTGAGCTATCATGAGGGTCTCTTCCTCTAAGCGAAACCGCCTACGAGGAATGAGCCCGCGTTTGCTTCGACGCAGATGGATATCTGATGGCTCATCCTCCGTGAGAGCTATCGGATCCTCAGCATTGCTGCTCCCACTAGGATCGACTGGTGGAACTTCATGTTCAACTTCCAGATCATGATCCCGTGGAGTGGCAATGTCCTCATGTTGTTGTTCAAAGAAGTCCACTAACTCTTTGATAGCTCCAGCAAGGGTTGGAAAATCATTTTCCAAGAATATGGCATCCCTAGACTCCACTTCCGTCCTTCTTTCATTCTCGTCTACCCTGATAAAAACATAACCTTTGGAGAAATCACTGTATTTTACAAAGATACATTTTTTCCCTCTAGGTCCTAGTTTTCCATATCGGTGACTAGTAGAATGAATGTATGCCGCGCATCCCCAAGGACGCAACAGACTAAAATTAGGCTTTCGTCCTATCCATAACTCATATGGAGTTTAGGGAACCGATTTTGTTGGAACTCTATTGAGGATGTAGGCAGCAGTCATTAGAGCATCTCCCCAAAACGAAATTGGTAAGCTCGCATGCGCCATCATGGATCTAACCATGTCTAGCAACGTTCTATTCCTTCTCTCGGCAACACCATTTTGCTAAGGAGTATAAGGCATAGTGAGTTGTCTAGATATCCCCTTTTCATCACATAACTCCTTGAACATTATGGAGAGATATTCACCACCTCTATCCGTTCTAAGAGTTTTTATCTTATTATCCAACTGATTCTCAACTAAGCTCATGAATTTCTTAAAACATTCTAGAGCTTCTGACTTGTGAGAAATAAGATAAATATGACCATATCTAGTGAAGTCATCAATGAATGCGATGAAGTAACTTTGTCCATGTCTAGTACACACATTCAAAGGTCCACAAATATCTGAGTGAATTAGTTCTAAAGGAGAAGTAGCCCTAATGGCTTTTCCGAACGGTTTTCTAGTTGCCTTTCCAGCGAGACAAGATTCACAGGTTGGCAATTCAAATTTGGAGCATTCTCCTAATACCCCCTCCTTTGCCAACTTGTTCATCCGGTCAACACCAATGTGACCTAGTCTAGCATGCCACATAACTGAATCATTATTCATGGAACTTTGGCTCATAAAGGCACTAGCGTTATGATTGAAATCATAAATTGTGTCCAACACAATAAAACCGTCAGAAAGAAAAGCACGTCCATAATAAATGTTAGAAAGGTATAAACCCATATCATTGTTCTCAAAAACAACTTTAAAAACATGTCTCATCAAGACAACAACAGAAATAATATTTCGCCGTATAGCTGGGGCATACAACACGTCGTGAAGTAATAGGATCCCGCCACTTCGCAAAGTCACTTTGCATGTGCCAACTCCAAGAACTTCAATGCTAGTGTTGTTTGCCATGTTTATTCGCCTCCCACTTGGAACACGGCGATATTCCACGAAGGCAGAACGATCATTTGTTACATGGTCCGTGGCACCTGAATCCATAATCCACACAGGAGAATGATCAGTGAGCATCACAGAACTAGTCACGTTACAATTCGAGGGATTACACACAGTAATTACCTTTTGCTCAGTGCACTCACGAGCAAAATGTCTAGTCTTTCGGCAGTTAAAACAAGTCACATTAGACTTATCTTTCCCACCTCTGGATCCTCGAGGTCGTTTCTTTCCAGCTTTGTTTTCTATTTTGCTTGCATTTGCACCCTTCTTGCCTTTAAAACCCTGAGCTCTATCTCTTTTGCGCTTAAAACCTGCACTCCTCCGAGGAGCGCCAGCTTCAGCAGCAAGCACTTCAGTTAGAGGGGCTTCCGTAAGCATGCGGTCCTCCTCCAGCTCTAGGTGTTTTGCGGCCTGGTCAAATGTCCTGATGTCATCAGCATGGGTCAGATGGACCTTCATATGCTCCCAACTCTTCGAAGGCAATGATCTGATGAGAGCAGACACTTGCTCCTCATCGGTCTTAGTACGACCGGCGGCACTCAGCTCGCTAATCATGTTTGACATTGCGGTAATATGCTGCCTCATTGTGTGACCTTGGCGCATTTTATACCCATCAAACATAAGCCCAAGCTGACGGGCCCTTGTGACGGAGGTCACTCCGTACTGAAACTTCACAGCTTCCCACAAGGCCTTTGCAGTCCGAAACTTTTCGAACCACAGTAACAGATCGTCCCTCATTGAACTTAGAATTGTGATTTGAGCAATTCAGTCATTCTTTTTCCATGCATTATAAACATCCAAGTTTCTGCGATGTTGCGCAGTATTCCCCTCGTCGGGGGGAGACATAGATTGGTTTATGTTTTCTAACATGTCCTGATCCTCTAAGAGATACTCAATTTTGCGATGCCACAGATCGTAACTTCTTTCATTGAGTTTATCTCCTCGAGTCAGATCAGCGACAATGCTTTTGGAAGCAGCCATAAAAAATCTAGGACAATCAAAATACATAGCGATACATGACTTCTAGCATAAAATATAACGAGCTACAATAATCATAAAGAATAAACTGACTTAATAGCCATAGCATTCAGACCAAAAGAAAACATAAAGCATTCGATCAAATCCTCATGCAATAGTTAATAAAGCCATTTTACTAATCTAGATATTGAGCTCCATCATGATTTAATGACCCAAAAAAAACGTTTTAAATCATGGTAAATCAGCAAATAAAAAAAATTGCCGCCGGTTGCAAGATGGTTTACACAAAACACTTCAACCTTGCAACTCCCACTAGGCATGCGAGTTCCCAAAAAACGGTTTTTAAAAAAACATCCAATCAACATCACACAGATATGGTTACTACATTACTTCAATATCGAGCTAATGATCCCCATTAGGGATTTAGCCTCGTCGACGGGAACCTGCATGAGTCTTATAGCAATAATATCGCAATAATAAAAATAAAGGAGCCCCTCGTCTCCTCAGGGCAATAAACAGTCCACAGTCCATAAATATTACAGTCCATAAATATTACAGTCCATTGCGATAACTATTGCAAATGAATGAAATTACGCTCATCTCTCAATAAGGCAGTAAATAAAATCAGGAATCATTCATTCCACATAGCCACAATCTTTCCATACGTTAGCACAATCTGACGTATGAAAAAAAAATACCATAAAGTGTGTACCTCATTTAAACAATAAGGAAGTAATGCATAAGGAAACAATGCATGAATGGGGCACGAAAATAGGCAAAAAAAACGTGTTAGGTAATGACAGCCAATCTCCACAATAATCATTCTCAAAACAGATTTTTTTTTCTTCTTTCCATAATCAATATAATCATGCAATCAATAATAATTATGCTACTTCTAATGGAAAGAAAAAATTCGAAATTATATGGTGGAGAACAACACATATTTTTTGCTTCAAAGGAAAGCATCCAAACATATTTTAAGGCAATAAAATTCCAGCCTATAATATCTTTCCAAAAATTTCAGAATTAGCCAATCTTTCCATAATCAATATAAGAATGCAATCAACAATAATTATGCTACTTGTAATGGAAAGAAAAATTCGAAATTCTTTGGTGGATGGCATCACATATATGCACATTTGATGAAAAGGAAATATTTCAAATGAAATGCATGCAATCATCCCAAAAGAAATCCGAAATATCCTTAATGAGATTAACATATATGTGCATTCAATCATAAAGGAAATATTTCAAATGAAATGCATGCAATTATTCCAAAAGAAATCCGAAATATCCTTAACGAGATTAACATATATGTGCATTCAATCATAAAGGAAATATTTCAAATGAAATGGATGCTCTCATTCCAAAAAAAACGAAATATACAATATGGTAACTCAATATTCATGTATACATGCTCAAAGATTAGAATAAATAATATCTAACCCTAATTCGTAAAAATCAGGAAAAATAGACATCTTATTTCATGTATACATGTGCATGATTTAGAAGAATCAACATGGAAAATAACTTCTGATTTTATCTAATACATGCACAAAGAATAGAGGTAACAACACAGAAAAAACAGAATTCTGGTCACATCTATGTATGTGCAATGATAGGAGAGCAACATATCATATTGGCTCGAAATAAAATCAGGAAAAATCCATCTTAAACCATGCACATATGCGCAAGAATGGAGGAGCAAAATCTAACCCTAGATGCATGCTCTAATGAACCATAACATGCGCAACATGTAGAAACTAGTCTAAACCCTAATTGCATGTTAGAAAGAAATCAGCAAACATGCACCACTTATATCTCTAAATGAATGATCATATTATTTCATTTAAAGATCAAAAACCTCTGAGTTTTCATTTCCAGAATATGAAAACGAATTTGAAAGAAAAAAAAATCATGAACAATCAACATATATAACATGCGCATCATGTAAATAAGCAATGCTGATTTTCTGTTTTCTTTCTTTCTCCAAAAACATAACCACCGAATATTTTGTTTTTATCTCAAATCAGATTATCATGAAACAAAAATTCGTCAAGCATGGCGAGGATTCGAAGGTAACCGAGATGGCTCTGGTACCAATCTAAGCAAATAACGATTCTACAGGTTCAGGAGTACCTTTCTTGGAGAGAACCTGTGGCAGCGGAAGGAAGATCGGAGGTCACCTTACGGAATCCTTCTCACCGGTCGGTCTCCTACTCTCTTGGAGAAGGAGCGCGAGTCCACAACCCAAGAGTCCACGGAATGAGCTTGGTGGAGGTGGAGGGACGAAATGGGAGAGAATAGGAGGTGGCGGCTAGGTTAGGGTGGAGGCTAGGGTTTTGCACATGAGATCAATCTATTCAAAGGGAGGCTCCCCTCCTTATATAGACGGCTCCACCCTAAACCCTAAATGAGTTGTCCAATAGGGACATGCCATGTGTCAGTGCTTTGGGCAAATTGCTTATTAATCCCTGATTAATCCAATACCTAGTCCCCTCAATTTCAAACAACCTGATGAGAGTTTGCCTCTCACTATTGTTCCTGATCATCTTCGAAATGATGGAACATCAAACAACTACATTGCTCATGAGGGTATTAGGAGTTCCTTGGAGGATACCTTGGGTATGAGACCCACTTTTTGTTCGCCTAGTGTGTCGGACATGCCTAACGAGGTTCTTGACCTCGTTCCGACGCACCAGCCTGTTGGTTGGAGAGTTTGGATTGACGATCATAAGTTCAGCAGCGCAACGGGAGAAACTCTTCTTCCGTAGCCCCTTATTTCCCAAATTCTTGAGAGGTTCAAGCTCTTCCAGTTTGATCCTTTGAATGAGACGCTTTTGCGTCCAATTCATGAACCTCTCATTTCATCTTGTGCTCTTTGTGAAGGGGGCCCACACATGAGTATTCTGGCCCCGCGTGGTGTCATGTTCCCTTTCCAAGTGTATTGACCCACTTTTGAGGTTCCGATTTGATGTCTTTTCACAATTGAAGATGAGAACTTATGTTTGTACATAGTTATATTCAAAAATAAAAGTACAATAAAAGACTTCTTCAGTGAGCATCGATTGTTGTGGGCTCCAACCCTTGTGTATTTGGGCCCCATTTCTTTGACGTATTTTGTCTCCATTTTTAAGTATCTCACAGGTTTTGAGGAAATTTGGGTTTGTGTCCATCAACATGACCTTGAACTTCCTTTTGTACTTCATGTTGGTGAGATATCTTCTGTTTCATGCATACATCCATGTAGTGTCTTGCTCGCATTCATTGAGGACAATGAATGAAGTAGGTGTGGGGGGTGTTTTACGTGTGTACAAAGTCGAGTCTTTTCCTTTGATTTTTGTTTTCTTTTGTGTGCATTGTTAGGGTCATGTTAGTGTGCTGCATTTAATATCGATATATCTGCTTGCCATGATCCAACAAGTCAAGTAACCATATCAAAGACAAACAATACCAGCATGGAAAGCCCAGACTAAAGCCCAGGACAATCCGGATCCTATAGACCGCCAATTAGCGGTCCGGGTTTATCCGGATCCGCGGAGATTTTTGTGGCTTGTGTATTAGAGTGTATATAGTCTATTTTTGGTATTTGTTTAGTCCCATACTAGGGGATTGTCCCAGATTACCTTTTTCTGTGACTATAAATAAAACTCTTCACCTTTTATTGTAATCACTTCACATTTTGAGTGGTTATTCTTCCTACTAGAAGTGAGGCCTTCAAGCACACACTAAATTAGGAGGATGCTACTTGAATTGTGAGTCATTTTAATAAAAGTTTCTTTATTATGTTGTTTGTTTCTTGTTGCTTGTTTTACTCTGTTTAATTTCATTTCATTAGTTTTAGTAGCTTAGTTAATATGTTTTCCTTGCTTAGTTTAATAATTAGTCTAATGTGTAGTGAGTAGTTCCATCCCTTTGTGGGGTGGAGTTGATGTTCATACATGCATTAGAGAATGGAATGAATGCTTTATTTACAATGTGTTGATAAAACATGAATGTATGCTTGCTTGTTTAGGATAGAACTTATCACTTGATGAGTTTTGCCAAAATGATTAGACACCTCTCATGCTTGTTTAGGTTCTGAAATAAACAACTTGTATATGTAAATGTTAATCAACTAGGTTAGCATGATAACACTACCTTCACTTGTGCTTAAAGAATGTGTTCAACACCCACCTCTTTGCATGTGTGCACTCACTTCACCCCTTAGGGTTATCCATTTCTGCATTCCAGCACACTTATTTCATTCTTAGTTACGCTTTAGTTCATCGTTTGTTGTTCGTTTATACATGCATTACTTCGTAGTGTAGTGTAGCGTAGAGTAGGATAATCAAACTCTCTTCCCTATTTTTGTCACTTGATTTCGTACAAACGAGAGGCTTCTCACCTCCCTGTGGACAACCTGTATTTGCCACGTCTTCACCGACGTCGTGCACTTGCGGTTATAATATAAAACGTTCAACATTTTGCCACATCTTTAGACACTTCCTATACATGAAGACACATACACGACACACACACATACACGCTTACATGAATCATTCATCACTTATTTCACTTCATATGTGCACACACTCCACCTCCTAGGGTTTTATTTTTCTGATTTCCAATCTTTCGTGCTTTCTTTTGCATTTCATACTTATTAGTTTAGTGTAGTTTAGCTTTAGCGTAATCTACAACTCTTCTCCCCTTTTTCGCCACTTTATTTCTGAAAAACCATAGGCTACACACCACCCTACGGATCGACCAGTACTTGCCACCGCTTCATCGCGGTTGTGCACTCACTCCACCCCTTAGGGATCTCTCTTTCTGATTTACAGCTTTGCATTAAGTTCTCTTTGTTTAGTTTGAATCACTCGTTAGTTGCTTTCTTTCTCATTTCTTCTTACTAGTTTAGTGTATCTTAGATTAGCAGAATCAAATCTCTTTCCCTTTTTCTCGCCACTAGATTTTGTACAAACCAGAGGCTACTCCCCTCCCCGTGGACTGACTCGTACTTGTCGCGTCTTCACCGATGTCGTGCACTTGCTGTATTTTAACTGATTAAACAAGTTTTTGGCGTCGTTGTCGGGGAGGTGCTTAGTCCAAACTCTGGTTTGGAAAATTCGAGTGAATTTAATTTTTTGTTTGTAGGTTTCTTTGTTTCAGGAGAATCTAATGATCAAGGGAAGTCACCAGAAGAAGTTCAGAAGAACAAAGCCACTTGGACCGCCAATCAACGGTCTGGTGAGCTCCATTTTCCTTCTGCTTCCTTTTGTTTATTTCTACATTTGATATAGTTGTCTGGGGCTCAATTTGGCATGTTTTGACTTGTAATTTGTCCCCAGATCAATAATCAATACCTTTTTAATCAACTTGGCCGCTAAAACCCAAAGCAAAGGATTAGGCATTCTTTCTTGTCTAGGCCATGCACCATGTACTCGACTTAGGCACGTAGATTGTCTTTATTTTAGCTTTACTTTTAGTTGTTGAGTGCTGGCGTGAGGTGCGCATTTCCTACTCTCGTTCATGCATTTCGTATGAACATGCATTAGTTAGTAGGAATTGCATTGCAACAAGTGTGAGTTGAGCATTTGTTTGGAGAGTTGATTGCCAGATTAAGACTCCAAAACGCTACTAAGGAGTGTTGTCCCATATAAGATAAGGTGAGGGATTTCATCACCCTTTCCTTCGCCCCAAAAACCACACTAATGAAGAGCCTAATTTTAAAATCAAGTAGACATTGGCCTTAAGGATCTCGGGCGCATTAGGAGAGTTATCCGGTCACGACCGTCATGGCATGAACGACATCTCCCACTCTGTCGATAGTAGGAGAGACAAGATCTCCGGATCTTGGCTCACTTGCTGGGCTTTGTGGTCTTCTCTGTAGGGAGGTGAGGCATGTTGGGGCCGCGTGACCTCGTAGTCAGGCGTCATCTAGCTGTAAGGACCTATAGCGACCTTAGGTTGTTTTAGCCTTGTTTGCTTGTGTGCTTCTACCTGTACCTACCCGTCGTAGCATCAGGACATCTTCCCTTCTCTCCTCAGTCATTCCCTCTCTTCTGTGTCCTCCCGTCTTCTCCTCTGCGTACATTCTGTTTTAGTTGTATAAAAAAGGTTTTTGGTTTGTGTGTGTGTATGCACCTTTATGCATGCTTATGTGGGCACGAGACGAGAGTAGCCGTTTGATGAGGCGTGTCATCAACCCTGCTTCGTTAGTCGATTTCTAGATGCCTCCCTCCTCTCGTGTCGAGTCTGGGTTTAATGGTTTCTCATTACCGCGAGGAGGAGCAGTTGATGGACACACCTGTCCCACCTGTTCGTCCTGTTGTGGCTCCCATTCCCCTCCACAATCGATGCTACCGGAGTCGTATTGCTCTACCTTCTTGCAACGTATTCCCAGAGGTGAATGAGAACCACTTTGAGGTTAAGCCCCAGTTTATCTCCACGCTACTCACTCCACTGGGAAGGGTAACCCCTATATCTTTCTCATGGAATTTGAGGAGGTATGTGCTATTTTCAAGCTGCAACAACATAGAACAGACTCCATCCATTTTAGGCTTGTCCCCTTTGCACTAAAGGATGATGCCAAGAAGTGGTTGTACAGCAACCAGGCGAATGCCTTTAGGACTTGTGATGAATTTCAATCTGCATTCCTCAAGAAGTACTTTCTAAATCATTAGACTCAAAAATTGAGGAACGAAATCAATTCGTTTTATCAACATGAGACTGAATCATTTCATGCATACTTAGAGAGGTTCAAGGAGGTACTATCCTCATGCCCTCAGCATGGCATTGAGTTGTGGAGACTTTGTCAGATTGTCTACGAGGGTCTTCACATCCCGTCCCGAACGCTCCTTGAGTCCACGTGTCAATGAGAGTTCTTAGGAAAGGATGAAAGGGAGGCATGGGCTTTTCTAGAAGACCTCGCTGAGAAAACCATGTAGTGGGAGAGTGTGAAGGAACCGTCACCATCATCTAGCATATGACGAGGATCGTAAATGTAAACTTGACTAGATCGGGTGCCGCATTTGCTGTCGATACCCCTACGGCCACCGAGGCACACATGGCGGCCTTAATGCGCCGCATGGATTCGATTAAGCTCCAAAACCAGCATGGTGTGTCACATATGTCTGCATCTGGTCCAGTCCCTTGTTATTTATGTGGTAGGATATGTCACGTAGGAGGCGAGTATGCATTCATTCCTCCTGATATGGAACATGTCAATGTCATCTATAATACACCCATGAATGACCCATACTCATCATCATATAATCGGGGATAGAGGAACCACCCTAACTTTTCATGGAACCAAAACAATGTCTAGGGTGGTTCTTCAAACTTCTATACACCACCTAACATGCCACACCAACTTCTCATGCATTCACAATCTTTTCAGCCACCCTAAGCCTAGATCACCAACCCACCGAGTTTCCCAAATTCTAACAACATGGAAACCCGGTTTAATTTGCTTGAGAACTTGACTTGTGGACTTGAGAACTCTGTAAAAAAATGTCATCCACAAGTCAAGTCCTCACTTTGAATCAGCAGACCATCAAATCTATCGAGCTTCAGATGGGTCAATTGGCTCAGTCTGTACATAAGAGAGAAAATGGACTCTGCCTAGCCAACTTGTGGCTAACTTCCGTGCTCAACATCACTCGAACATGCAAAGTGCAAGTTCAAGACCGCAGGGGGGGGAAGTGAACTGTGTGGAAGTACATGTGGACCATGTCAATGCCATTGTAACCCTAAGAAATGGGAAGCAGGTCAATAACCACATTTCCTTACCACCACACTCTTCTGTGCCACCCATCTGTGGGGACAGTAGGGACAAGGAGCCCGATGTTGAGGACGTTTCTCTGTCATCTCCTAAGGAAGGCGAGTTAGTTTGCCAAGACTCGGCTTCCCCCTCTGAAGCACCAATGCAAACCTACTCACCAAAATCTCCTTACCCAAGTAGGTTAACAACAAAGCATAGTGATTGTATTCAAGATGTTGGAGGTCTTCAAAAGGTGAATGACAACATCCTATTGTTAGACATGATCCAACAAGTACCCCCGTATGCAAAAAAATAAAGGATATATACGCACTACTAGGAGGAAAACTAATGTCCCTAACATGGCATTCATGGCATCTAATGTGAGTTTGATCCTATAAAACCCAATGTACGTGAAGTTGAAGGACCCGGGTTGTCCGACTATTTCATGCATCATTGGAGACACTCACATTAACAATGCCTTGTTGGATTTGGGGTCAGCGGTTAACCTCTTACATGTTTTTGTGTATCAGCAATTGAACATGTGTGAGCTCAAACCCACGAGGACAACCCTCCAATTAGCTGATCGTTCAATCAAAGTCCCGAAATCGGTCGTTGAGGATGTTCTGATCAAGGTTGGTGATTTCATATTCCTTGTTGACTTTGTCGTCCTTGACACTGAACCAGTCGCGCATACCTAATCTCGGATTCCATTGATTTTGGGTAGGTCATTACTAGCGACATCAAATGCTTTAATTAATTGTCGTACAGGGCTCATGAAATTGACATTCAGGAACTTGACCGTGACTTTTCATGTGTTCAACATGGCTAAACAATTGAGTCCTTATGAAGACCCCCATGGAAGTCGATCTTATCATGGACTTAGAAGAGGAACTAGAAGAACACCCCCTGATTCTCGACAAGTTTAACAACAATCTTTTTGAAAAAAGTCATGAAGAGGATGGGGGCGAGTTGAGCAATGATGTGCATGTTGTTCAGTACATGCAAGCTCCTCCTATCTTACATCTCGAGCTAGATATCACGCCTTGCCTCAAGGAGCCACCCATAATTGAACTTAAAGAGCTCCCTAAGAAACTGAAACATGTTTTTCTTCGTCCCGAAAGGTCATTCCCGGTGATTATTTCGTCGATGTTGACTGGTGATCTGGAAGAACGTCTGATTTGAGTACTAAAGGAGCACAAATCAGCAATTGGGTGGTCCTTGAAGGACATTAAAGGGATAAGTCCCGACTTCGTGAGGCACCACATCTTTATGGAGGATGAGGCACAACCACGTCGCGACCCACAAAGGCATCAAAATCCATCCATGATAGAAGTAGTTAAGAAAGAGATCATCAAGTGTTTAGATCATGGCATCATTTTTCCAATTTCAGACAGTGCATGGGTAAGTCATGTCCAGGTTGTGCCAAAAAAGTCGGGTATCACTGTTGTCCAGAATGACAGCAATGAACTTGTTCCTACCCGACTTCAAACTAGTTGGCGAGTCTGCATTGACTATAGGAAGCTAAACGCGGTCATGCGTAAGGATCACTTCCCTATGCCTTTCATCGACCAGATGTTAGAGAGACTCGCCGGGCACGCCTATTACTGTTTCCTCGATGGTTATTCGGGGTACAATGAAATCACAGTTGCTCTTGAAGATCAAGAGAAAACCACGTTCACATGTTCTTTTGGGACGTTTGCGTATAGACGTATGCCTTTCGGACTTTGTAATGCACCAACAACATTCCAACATTGCATGTTAAGTATCTTCTCCAACATGCTCGAGAACTTCCTTGAGATTTTCATGGAGTTCTCGGTTCACGACACCTCCTTTGATGAGTGTTTGCACCAATTGAGCCTTTTTCTCAAGAGGTGTTCCGAAACGAACTTAGCCCTTAATTGGGAAAAGTGTCATTTCATGGTTAGGAAAGGCATCGTCTTGGAGCACGTGGTGTCTCATGAGTACACACCCGAGTGCATGACTGTATTTGAGTTTTTGAAGCGTGAGTTGTCCTCCTCTCCTATAATTAAGGCATCGCTGTGGACTTTTGATTGATCGTTTTATATTAACCGCAAGTGCACGGCCGCGTTGAAGCGGTGGCAAATACGGGTCGTCCACTGGGAGGTGTGTCGACGATTGGTTTGTTCAAAGGCTAGAGGTAAAAAGAAGGAGAGAAAGGTTGGTTACACTAAACTACACTAAGACGCAAAAAGGAAATGGAAGAAAAGCAAGAAAACTAAACCCCAAAGGGGGTAGAGAAATAATGTGAACATAAAGAAGTGTGTGTGTGTTCATTAAGCTCCTCACAAGATGTAGTGCATGAAATCATAGAACGACATCCAACTTTGCCTCCACATGATTTAAGATAAGACTACATCATTAAAACATACAAGACAATAATTGGAATGAAGCTACATGAACTCAAGTATAAAGACTATACCCTACTATGCCTCCACATGAATTAAGATAAGACTACATCATTAAAACATACAAGACATTAGCTAAGGTAAAGGCAACAAGAGCACATACACTACAAATTGTGTTTCCAATATTAACTTCATCCATATCCTAACCTTATCATTCCCCATAAAATAGGTCCACTACTCAAAGCATAAGCTAAGCTTCATTCAAGAGCATTAGCATATCAAAGATAAGAGTGAAAACCCATTAGATGATTATGGAAATCATATAAAGCTCAAGGGATAAAGATAACACACACTTAATACACTACATCATTATATCACATATTTCTCCACCCCCCAAATGGGGATGAAACTACTCATTACACTAACTATATTAACAAAAGAAAGCATAATACTGAAATGAAAGTTAACTAAGAAGGCAAGAAGTATTAAAGAAACTTAAAAGGAAAGGAAAGACTAAACAAACATGCACAAATTAAAAGACAAGATTAAAAGAAACTAGAAGAATTGTTTTATTAACAAATGACTCACATTGAAGGTAGCATTCTTCTCCACCTTGAGTTTTTGCTTCAAGGCTCACTCCTTAGTAGAGAGAATGCCACCAAGCAATGGGTAATTACAATGGAAGGTGAAGAGTTCTATTTATAAGCATGAAAAAAGCTAATCGGGGACAATCCCCCGATGTGGGACTAAACCAATACCAAAAATAGCCTAAACGAACATTAATACAAGTCCAGGAGAAATTTGGGCGGATCCTGAGTAATATAAACTGCCAATTAGTGGTCCAAATACTTCAGATCACGTTGGAATTTGTTGTGGGCTTTTCTTTCTGGTATTGTTGGTCTTTGATGCGGTTACTTGACTTGTTGGAGCTCCGACCCGAATCGAATTGGTAAAATACTCCCCATGATGGTGTGGAGTATTCTGTTTTGCTCCTAGGTCCTTCTGTCTTACATTCAGGTCCTTCTCCCTTGCATCTTAGTCCCCAGATCTCACAATTCAGTCCCTTTACCCAGCTTTTGGGTCCTTTTATGCTTCATCTCTTCAAACCTATTTATTCCTGAAAACTAAACATAAAACTCGTAACATAGCATTGTTTAGATGAAAGATAATAGATATAAGATACAAATATAAACATGAAATGATGCCAATCAACTTTAGCTTTCGAGCTGATGTGTGATGCATCTGATTATGCGATAGGAGCAGTGTTGGGTTAGAAAGTCAACAAATTGCCTCATGTGATCTATTATGCAAGTATTACTCTCAATGACGCCTAGCTTAACTACTCCATTACTGAGAAAGAGTTCCTCGCGATCATATATGCGTTGGAAAATTTTGGTCAGTACCTCATTTGGTTGCATGTCATCATCTACACTGATCACTCAGCTCTTCACTACATTTTGTCTAAAAAGGATGTTAAACCCCGTCACCTTTGTTGGATCTTGTTGTTGCAAGAATTTCGACCTTGAGATACGGGATAAAAAGGGATGCGAGAACGTCATGGCAGATCACCTTTCTCGCATTCCAGTTGAGCTTTCATCGGATCCACCAGTGAACGAGTTCTTCCCTGATGGAACCTTATGGAAATAGCCTCACCCCCTGGTTCACTGACATTGTGAACTATTTAGCAACCGGTGAGGTGCCGGCTCATTGGACACAAAATGAGAAAGTCAAATTCAAGTCGTTAATCAAGCACTTCTATTGAGATGACCCCTACATTTAAGTATTGTGCCGATCAAATCATAAGAAGATGCATTCCTAATGACAAGATTTAGAGTGTCTTGTCCTTTTGCCATAAGGAGGCATGTGGTGGGCACTTCGGTACCAAGAAAATCGCTGCCAAGGTGCTCCAATGCGGTTTTTACTGACCCACGTTGTTCAAAGACGCTTTTGCATTTTCCAAAGCATGCGATATGTGTCAACGTGTAGGCCGCATTGGAAGACATGATATGATGTCACTCAATGCTACCCTAGTGGTCAACATCTTTGATGTTTGGGGAACTGACTTCATGGGCCCTTTCCCCGTTTCCCATGGTCACAACTACATTCTGGTGGCAGTTGATCATGTGTCGAAGTGGGTTGAAGTAATCCCCACTCGCACTAACGATCACAAGGTTGTGATCAAATTTCTTAAAGAACACATCGTTGTGAGGTTTGGGACACCTCGTTCTATCATAAGTGATCGGGGGACACACTTTGTGAACCGATCCCTCGAGGCAGTGTTGAGGAAATATCCCATCACACACAAGCTTGTCACACCTTATCATACTCAAACCAGTGGCCAGGTGGAAATTTCCAACCGTCAACTCAAGCAAATTTTAGAGAAAATAGTTAATGCTTCGAGGAAAGATTGGTCGGTTAAGTTTAATGATGCATTGTGGGCCTTCCACACTGCATTTAAAACCGACCTTGTTCAAAGTTAATGGACACTTTATTATTCTAACTGTTTTCCCTCATGGGGCGATTGAGATTCAGAACCCAAGTACCAACGATGTGTTCAAAGTTAATGGACACCGCCTAAAACTGTACTTGGAGGGGACCACGACAGAGGTCGAGGCGGAAGTCGTGTCTTTACACGTACTTCCCGTGGATGTAATCACTTGATGTAATCAATCCTTTCGTTTTGTTTTACATGTCTTGATCATATTACAAAAAAAAGAAAAAAGAAAAAGAAGAAAAGAAGAAAATAGAAGTGTCTTTTTATATATTTCCATGCTCTTTTATTAAAAATGTGTTTTTCTTTACCCTACCCATCATCCACCCAAACCAAAATGGGTCTTCTCCTCTTGGTCGCCGCGTAGAGAAAGTTTTATGCCATATCTAACAAACGGACCGCCAACCAACGGTTTCCCACCGCCGATCAGCGGCTTGTTCTGTCGATCGTTGCTTTGGTCTTCGGCTGGGAGTTTCTATTTTTGTGGTTCGTCGTTTTCAATTGGTCTGGAGGCTTTCTACTTCTCACGTCGGCGTGCTTCAGTCTCCACTCCTCAAGTGGCGTGTTCATCTCTACCGCCGCTTGTTCCTCCGTTAAAGCTCATCAAGGTAGGTGTAGGTATGCCAGACTACATTTAATTCCATTTCTTAATTTTGCCTCCTTGATTTGCGATTTTGGAGAACCCTTCTACGATAGAATCGTAGCAAAAGGGTGGAGCCATTTGATGTATGAGCGTGATGACACCATGTACGTAGAACCTCTTGTACGTGACTTTTATTCTAATCTCGAGTATGACCAGACCAGACAACTCGAGTTTATTGTCACCCTTAGATAGGTGAAACACACTGTGACACCCCAATTTATCTCCGACGCGACTGGGATCCCCTTCGTTGATGATCTCGCGCCCACTCGTGACATTAATTTTTACCGATCTATGCTTGTGCGAGGGCAACCCATTTCATCTCATGGGGGAATACCCAATGCGCACATCTACTCCAATGTGAACATTGTAGCCAGGTGGGTGTGTAGGAATGTGCTGGGCCAAGAGCGAACCTCCATTTTTTCACACCTAGTTTGCAAATAGTGTGTAGTCTCATGGATGGTTCACCTCACTGCATTTGTCGAACGTTGTTCGACGTGTTGGTGAACGCCAAGCTTAAAGAAATACACTGTTTGCCTACTCGAGTAACAAAACTGTGTGGAATGTTGGACATCATATCATGCATACAATTGTGTCTTATATCTATTATCTTTTACCTAAACAATACTACGTAACGAGTTTTATCTTTAAGTTTCAAGAATAAAGAGGTTTGAGAACAAGAGGCATAAAAAGGACCTAAAAGCAAGAAAAAAAACTAAAATGTGAGACTCATGGACTGAGATGCAAGACAGAAGGACTTGGATGTGAACCAAAAGGACCTATGAGAAAATCAATAAACTCCACACCATCATGAGGAGTATTTTGGCAATTCAATTAGGGCCTAAACTCCAACAACCGACTCGGGTGCACTACACATGAAGAAATCAACCCAAACAACCACCTTTCAAATCGGAGCTTGATCAAAAGCTTATAGACCATTGATTGGCAGTCGGGTCTTCTTCTGACCCGATAAGATTTAGGCAGTCATGTATTAGTGTCTCTTATGTCTATTTTTAGTAGTGCATTAGTCCCACATCGGGGGATTGTCCATGATTACCTTTTTCTATGACTATAAATAGAACTCTTCCTCTTCCCTTCTATTTCACTACATGCTTAGTGTTCAATCCCTCTACTTAGAGTCAAGCCTTGGAGAAAACACTCAAGTGGGGTGATTGACATCATTTCATGCTCATATTTGCAACTTATATCCATTATCTTTCACCTAAACAATGCTATGTTACGAGTTTTATGTTTGAATTTTAGAAATAAATAGGTTTGAAGAGATGAAGCATAAAAGGACCCAAAAGCTGCGAAAAAGGACTGAATTGTGAGATTTGGGGACTAAGATGCAAGGGAGAAGGACCTGAACGTAAGACCAAAGGACCAAAGAGCAAAACAGAAAACTCCACACCATCATGGGGAGTATTTTGGCAATTCTATTCGGGTCGGAGCTCCAACAAGTCAAGTAACCGCATCCAAGACAAACAATACCAGCAAGAAAAGCCCACAACAAATTCCAACCCGATCCAAACTTTATGGACCGCCAATTGGCGGTCCAGATCACTCTGGATACGCTCAACTTTCTCCAGAACATGTATTAGATGATGTTTAGGCTATTTTTGGTATCTGTTTAGTCCCACATCGGGGGATTGTCCCGGAGTGCCTTTTTCTATGGCTATAAATAGAACTCTTCACCTTCTAATGTAACCACTCCATATTTTAAGTGGCTATTCTTCCTACTAGAAGTGAGGCCTTGAAGCACACACTAAAGTAGGAGGATGTTACTTGAAATGTGAGTCACTTTAATAAATGTTTCTTTATTATGTTGTTTGTTTTATGTTTCTTGTTTTACTTTGTTTAATTTCATTTCATTAGTTTTAGTAGCTTAGTTAATATGCTTTCTTTGCTTAGTTTAATAATTAGTGTAAGGTGTAGTGAGTAGTTTCATCCCATTTGGGGGGTGGAGTAGATGTTCTTACATGCATTAGAGAATGGAATGAATGCTTTATTTCCAATGTGTTGATAAAACATGAATGTATGCTTGCTTGTTTAGGATAGAATTTATAACTTGATGAGTTTTGCCAAAAGGATTAGACACTTCTCATGCTTGTTTAGGTTCTGAAACAAACAACTTGTATATGTAAATGTTAATCAACTAGGTTGGTGAATAGATTGATAGGTTTTGCCATAACATTTAGACACTTCCTATGCATGATAACACCACCTTCATTTGTGCTTAAAGAATGTGTTCAACACCCACCTCTTTGCATGTGTGCACTCACTCCACCCCTTAGGGGTTTTCCATTTCTGAATTCCAGCACTCGTCTTTCGTTCTTAGTTTAGTTTTAGTTAATCGTTTGTTGCTTTCTTTCGCATTTCATACTTCGTACTTTGTAGTGTAGCGTAGCGTAGCATAATCAACTCTCTTCCCTATTTTGCCACTTGATTTCGTACAACCGAGAGGCTGCTCACCTCCCTGAGGACGGCCCGTATTTGCCACCGCTTCAACGCGGCCGTGCACTTGCGGTTTAATATAAAACGAATCAATCAAGTTTTTGGCGTCGTTGCCGAGGAGGTGCCAGTCCAGACTCTTGTTTGGACGATTCGAGTGGATTTGATTTTTTGTTTTAGTTTTTTTGTTGTTTCAGGACGTTTGAGATTCAAAGGGAAAGAAGCAGGAAAAAGTTGGGAGCACTTCAAGCCTTCAAGACCGCCAAATAGCGGTCCGAGACCGCTGTTTGGCGGCCTGGTGAGATATTTTCACCCCCAATTTTCTTCTATTTGTTTCTATTTACATCTTAGTTATTTGGGAGCCCAATTTGGCATGTGTGAACCTATAGTTTGCTCCCATATCAGTAAATAACCAATCAACCCTCCTTTAATCAACTTGGACACTAAAACCCAAAGCAAAAGATTAGGCATTTGCTATGTTTAGGTCATGCATCATCTAGTAATGACTTGAGCATGTTAATTGTCTTCTCTTAGCTTTAATTTTTGTCGTTGATTTCTGGAGCAAGGCACGCATTCCTTAACACTCATTCACGCATTAGTACATTCATTAGTGAGTAAGGTCTGCATCGAAATAAGAGTGAGGTGAGTGTTTGTTTGGTGAGTTGCTTGCTAGCTTAAGGATCAAAACATCTTAAGGGGCACCACCTATAGTCTTCAAAGATATGGTGCGGGATTTCATCACCCCTCCCTTAGCCCCAAAAAGCACACTCAAGCAAAGCCTTAATCTAAAAGCAAGAGACATTGGTCATTAGGACTTTAGCGCATTAGGAGAGTGAGCCGGTCACGACCGTCATAGCCTGATCGGCGTCGCCCACTTTGTCGATAGTAGGAGAGACGAGATCTCCGGATCTTGGCTCACTTGCTGAGCATTGTGGTCTTCGTCGTAGGGAGGTGAGGTGTGTTGAGGCCGTGTGACCTCGCAGTTAGGCGTCGTCTAGCTGTAAGGACCCATATAGCCAGCCTAAGCTTGTTTGAGCCGTGTTTGCTAGACTAGCCTTCTACCCTCACCCTTTACCCACGCTAGTTTTTAGGGATTCGTCCCTTCTCCTCTGAGTCATCTTCTTCTCACCTACTTCTATGTTTTAGTCTCCTCCCCTTTACACTCTCTGTTAGCATTTTAGGGTCGAGTCGAGCACTTTTTGCGAGCTTGGCCTCGTGGTGGTGAGAGTGATCGACTCAAGAGTTCTTTGTCGAGATGGATGGTTACATGGGTGACCATCCATATCATTGTTGGGACCAGGACAATTCTCCCTGGTACTCCGGACCCATGCAACCTGGGGTGGCTCAGACGAACACGTCGTATGGTTGGGATAATCTTCATTGTGTGACTGAGCAATCTTCATATAGGGGTGATATGAGAGAGGCACCGACTACTAGATCTCCATCTAGTTACGTCAGATCATATGTTGGTCATCAAACTGAGACATTGCAAGAACCTTTGGCCTCTTTCATGCATGTGGTAGAAGACATGAGTGCACCAGTGGCTCCAGTAGTCTTACCATGTCACTGTTGTGGGTTGAGTGGTCATGTTTGCGGGGAATGTCCTTATGTTCCCTCAGAGCCTGAGTATGAGCATACCTTTTCCCAAAATGCTCAATATGACCATTACGCATCCCTGTACAACCCGAGAAGGATGGATTCGTGGGGAGACAATTCTTATTCAAATTCTTATACATCACTCCCACCCCAGAACCCTCCTTCTGAATATCCTGAATTCTACCAACACCCCACGACCAATCATTGGACTCATTCTCAGCCCATCACCACCCAACCCATCCATTTCCCAAATTCTGACATGAACCTCACAGTTGACCCCAAACTTGATTCTTTGGAGCAAGCCCTCCAAACGTTCATGGAAACCACTCAAAATGTGTTGAAGTCCAATCACGATTCCCTGCAAACTATGGAAATGTATGTGAGTCAATTACACAACAATTAAGTAAACGTGAGGAGGGTGACATTTCTTGTCAACATGTAGATTCATCTTTTGATGTCGAACCACCACCACATTCACAAATTCAAAGCACAATCTTTCAGAGTCAAACTCCTAGTCAGTCTGAGGGACTTGGGGTTTCAATTCACGATCACATTGTGGGAGATTCGATCCAAATTGAGAATAACATGGACCAATTTCATTATGTGTCGGCACAAGATTGTGCCTTATCTTTTTGTCTCATGGCCCTTGAGCCACATGATCTTCATGTTGTGCCTCTTAAGGACTCACCTTTGGTGGAGCAAGAGCTCTCTAGTATCCTCAATTTCAAACAACTTGATGAGAGTTTGCCTCTCACTATTGTTCCTGATCATCTTGGAAATGATGGAACATCAAACAATTACATTGCTAATGAGGGTATTAGGAGTTCCTTAGAGTATACCTTGGGTATGAGACCCACTTTTTGTTCGCCTGGTGAGTCGGACATGCCTAACGAGGTTCTTGACCTCGTTCCGACTCACCAGCCAGTTAGTTGGAGAGTTTGGATTGACGATCATAACTTCAACAGCGCAACAGGAGAAACTCTTCTTCCGTTGCCCCTTATTTCCCAAACTCTCGAGAGGTTCAAGCTCTTTCAGTTTGATCATTTGATTGAGACGCCTTTGCGTCCAATTAATGAACCTCTCATTTCATCTTATGCTCTTTGTGAAGGGGGCCCACGAATGAGTATTCTGGCCCGGCGTGGTGTCATGTTCCCTTTCCAAGTACATTGACCCACTTTTGAGATTCCCATTTGATGTCTTTTGACAAATGAAGATGGGAAATTATGTTTGTACATAGTTATATTGATTGACATCATTTCATGCTCATATTTGTATCTTATATCCATTATCTTTCACCTAAACAATGCTATGTCACGAGTTTTATGTTTAGTTTTCATGAATAAATAGGTTTGAAGAGATGAAGCATAAAAGGACTCAAAAGCTGTGAAAAAGGACTGAATTGTGAGATCTGGGGACCAAGATGCAAGGAAAAAGGACCTGATTGCAAGACAGAAGGACCTAAGAGCAAAACAGAATACTCCACACCATCATGGGGAGTATTTTACCAATTCGATTCGGGTCGGAGCTCCAACAAGTCAAGTAACCGCATACAAGACCAACAATACCATCCAGGAAAGCCTCCAAGAAAGCCCAGACGAATCCGGACCCTGTAGACCGCCAATTGGCGGTCTGGAACCGCTAATTGGCGGTCCAGGTGGATCCGAATCTGTTTAGTTTTTTCTGGTGTGTGTATTAGAGCGTTCTTATTCTATTTATGGTATTTGTTTAGTCCCACATCGGGGGATTGTCCCGGTTTAGCTTTTTCCATGGCTATAAATAGAACTCTTCACCTTCCATTGTAATTACTCCATGCTTGTGGCCATTCTCCCTAATTGAAGTGGAAGCCTTGAAGCAAGAAACTCAATAGGGAGATGCTACTGGTCTTGTGAGTCTTCAATTAATAAAATTTTCTTTGTTTTGTGCTTCTTTTATTATTGGTGCATGCTTTAGTTTAATTGTCTTTTATTAAATCTAGCTTAGTTAATATGCCTTCTTATTTTAGTGTAATAGTTAGTGTAATGTGTAGTGAGTAAAACCACTCCCCTTTTGGGGGGTGGAGATGATTATCATATATACAATTAAGGAAGGAAGGATGTTTATTTTGAAATGTGTTGATTAATATGAATGCATACTTGCTTGTTAGAATAGAACACTTCACTAGATGGGTTTTGCCATGATAAGTAGACACCTCCCATACTTGTTTAGTTTCTTAAATAACCAGCTTGTGTTTATGAATGTTAATCAAAAATAGGTTAGTGATTTAATTGATGGGGTTTGCCATGATAAGTAGACACCTCCCATACATGCAAACACTACCTACACTTGTGCCTATAGGAAGATATTCTTGCCTCCTTATTGTGTATGTGTAGTCACTCCACCCCCTAAGGGGTCTCTCTCTCTTACTGATTTCTCCATAATATCTAGTTTCTCTAGCTTAGTTGAAGTATTCGTTTGTTTTGTTTCCTTCGCATTTGCTTCTTCGTGTTAGCATAGTTTAGGTTAGCATAAACAACTTTCTTCCATCTTTCTTTGCCACTTGATTTCTGATAAGCAAGAGCAAGCTCACCTCCCTGAGGACGACCCGTACTTGCCACCGCTTCATCGCGGCCGTGCACTTGCGGTAGAAATATAAAACGTTCAACATATATTCAAAAAACAATGTGTGTAATAAAAGACTCGGGTGCACTACACATGAAGAAATCAACCCAAACAACCACCTTTCAAATCTGAGCTTGATCAAAAGCTTATAGACCATTGATTGGCAGTCGGGTCTTCTCCTGAACCGATGAGATTTAGGCAGTCATGTATTAGTGTCTCTTATGTCTATTTTTAGTACTGCATTAGTCCCACATCGGGGGATTGTCCATGATTACCTTTTTCTATGACTATAAATAGAACTCTTCCTCCTCCCTTGTATTTCACTACATGCTTAGTGTTCAATCCCTCTACTTAGAGTCAAGCCTTGGAGCAAACACTCAAGTGGGGTGATTGACATCATTTCATGCTCATATTTGCATCTTATATCCATTATCTTTCACCTAAACAATGCTATGTTACGAGTTTTATGTTTGAATTTCAGAAATAAATAGGTTTGAAGAGATGAAGCATAAAAGGACCCAAAAGCTGCAAAAAAGGACTGAATTGTGAGATTTGGGGACTAAGATGCAAGGGAGAAGGACCTGAACGTAAGACCAAAGGACCAAAGAGCAAAACAGAAAACTCCACACCATCATGGGGAGTATTTTGGCAATTCTATTCGGGTCGGAGCTCCAACAAGTCAAGTAACCGCATCCAAGACAAACAATACCAGCAAGAAAAGCCCACAACAAATTCCAACCCGATCCAAACTTTATGGACCGCCAATTGGCGGTCCAGATCACTCTGGATCCGCTCAACTTTCTCCAGAACATGTATTAGATGATGTTTAGGCTATTTTTGGTATCTGTTTAGTCCCACATCGGGGGATTGTCCCGGAGTGCCTTTTTCTATGGCTATAAATAGAACTCTTCACCTTCTAATGTAATCACTCCATATTTTAAGTGGCTATTCTTCCTACTAGAAGTGAGGCCTTGAAGCACACACTAAAGTAGGAGGATGTTACTTGAAATGTGAGTCACTTTAATAAATGTTTCTTTATTATGTTGTTTGTTTTATGTTTCTTGTTTTACTTTGTTTAATTTCGTTTCATTAGTTTTAGTAGCTTAGTTAATATGCTTTCTTTGCTTAGTTTAATAATTAGTGTAATGTGTAGTGAGTAGTTTCATCCCATTTGGGGGGTGGAGTAGATGTTCTTACATGCATTAGAGAATGGAATGAATGCTTTATTTCCAATGTGTTGATAAAACATGAATGTATGCTTGCTTGTTTAGGATAGAATTTATAACTTGATGAGTTTTGCCAAAAGGATTAGACACTTCTCATGCTTGTTTAGGTTCTGAAACAAACAACTTGTTTATGTAAATGTTAATCAACTAGGTTGGTGAATAGATTGATAGGTTTTGCCATAACATTTAGACACTTCCTATGCATGATAACACCACCTTCATTTGTGCTTAAAGAATGTGTTCAACACCCACCTCTTTGCATGTGTGCACTCACTCCACCCCTTAGGGGTTTTCCATTTCTGAATTCCAGCACTCGTCTTTCGTTCTTAGTTTAGTTTTAGTTAATCGTTTGTTGCTTTCTTTCGCATTTCATACTTCATACTTTGTAGTGTAGCGTAGCGTAGCATAATCAACTCTCTTCCCTATTTTGCCACTTGATTTCGTACAACCGAGAGGCTGCTCACCTCCCTGAGGACGGCCCGTATTTGCCACCGCTTCAACGCGGCCGTGTACTTGCGGTTTAATATAAAACGAATCAATCAAGTTTTTGGCGTCGTTGCCGAGGAGGTGCCAGTCCAAACTCTTGTTTGGACGATTCGAGTGGATTTGATTTTTTGTTTTAGTTTTTTTGTTGTTTCAGGACGTTTGAGATTCAAAGGGAAGGAAGCAAGAAAAAGTTGGGAGCACTTCAAGCCTTCAAGACCGCCAAATAGCGGTCCGAGACCGCTGTTTGGCGGCTTGGTGAGATATGTTCACCCCCAATTTTCTTCTGTTTGTTTCTATTTACATCTTAGTTATTTGGGAGCCCAATTTGGCATGTGTGAACCTATAGTTTGCTCTCATATCAGTAAATAACCAATCAACCCTCCTTTAATCAACTTGGACACTAAAACCCAAAGAAAAAGATTAGGCATTTGCTATGTTTTGGTCATGCATCATCTAGTAATGACTTGAGCATGTTAATTGTCTTCTCTTAGCTTTAATTTTTGTCGTTGATTGCTGGAGCAAGGTACGCATTCCTTAACACTCATTCACGCATTAGGACATTCATTAGTGAGTAAGGTTTGCATCGAAATAAGAGTGAGGTGAGTGTTTTTTTGGTGAGTTGCTTGCTAGCTTAAGGATCAAAACATCTTAAAGGGCACCACCTATAGTCTTCAAAGATATGGTGCGGGATTTCATCACCCCTCCCTTAGACCCAAAAAGCACACTCAAGCAAAGCCTTAATCTAAAAGCAAGAGACATTGGTCATTAGGACTTTGGCGCATTAGGAGAGTGAGCCGGTCACGACCGTCATAGCCTGATCGCCGTCGCCCACTTTGTCGATAGTAGGAGAGACGAGATCTCCGGATCTTGGCTCACTTGTTGGGCATTGTGGTCTTCGTCGTAGGGAGGTGAGGTGTGTTGAGGCCGTGTGACCTCGCAGTTAGGCGTCGTCTAGCTGTAAGGACCCATAGCCAGCCTAAGCTTGTTTGAGTCGTGTTTGCTAGACTAGCCTTCTACCCCCACCCTTTACCCACGCTAGTTTTTAGGGATTCGTCCCTTCTCCTCTGAGTCATCTTCTTCTCACCTACTTCTACGTTTTAGTCTCCTCCCCTTTACACTCTCTGTTAGCATTTTAGGGTCGAGTCGAGCACTTTTTGCGAGCTTGGCCTCGTGGTGGTGAGAGTGATCGACTCGAGAGTTCTTTGTCGAGATGGATGGTTACATGGGCGACCATCCATATCATCGTTGGGACCAGGGCAATTCTCCCTGGTACTCCGGACCCATGCAACCTGGGGTGGCTCAGACGAACACCTCGTATGGTTGGGATAATCTTCATTGTGTGACTGAGCAATCTTCATATAGGGGTGATATGAGAGAGGCACCGACTACTAGATCTCCATCTAGTTACGTCAGATCATATGTTGGTCATCAAACTGAGACATTGCAAGAACCTTTGGCCTCTTTCATGCATGTGGTAGAAGACATGAGTGCACCAGTGGTGTAACGCCCCGAGCCCGGACAATTGATCACCCGCCCGAACCCGGTGCGTTAAGATACGATCCACGATCCTGACCGCTGCGCACTCTGATATTTAAATCCATCTGATAGGCCCATAATTAATCTGAAAAATATAATCAACAATTTGTGAGCTCGACAGCCCGCAAGTACCAACCATCAATCAATCAGAATCATAATCATGTGGAAAATAATACAGAATATGACATTCAGTCAATAAGCACAATCAAGAGACATGCATCACAAATAAAATGCATGCATATCAATTTGAAACCCCCATTCAGATTCGACTACATCCTGTGCTTCTGAAATCTATCAATCTGTCAGACGCACACCTGGTAGCTCCACACTAACGACAGGCAGCCCTTTCCTCTCTCGGGTGGCTCCACGCTGTCCGTTAGGCAGCTCTTTCCTAAGTTGCTCTGCTAGAAACATACACACAGCCACAGGACATGTCGACCGAAACACCACCATGCAATCATATGCATATCCATAAAATCAATATTAATGCTCAACATGCATGCAACTACGAATATCAAGAGAGACAGACATGATATGAAACTGAAGAATAACGAATCAGTACTTGCCTCAAAATCTCCATCTTTTTCTTCTCAATATTCTTCTCAAAATTCCATCTTCTCCTAAAACCACACAATCATCCAACAATCTTAATTAGTCCATTAAGATATTTGATTATTACCTCAACTAAAAAATTCAGGATATTACATTCTACCATCCTTAAAAGAAATTTCGTCCTCGAAATTTGATCTCAATACTGTCTCAATCCAAACAAATCAATACAAATTTTTCAACTCATTATTTATCAAATCTAAAAACCTAACATCACTTATCGCTCATAATTTAGATAATCAATCCAACCAAATCCAAATTCACATTTAAACTCAAGTCCAAATATCTCTAAATTCATCCTTCATTATTTATTAATAATTTGGTAACAAATCCAACCAAGTCAAAATTCACATTTAAATCAATAGTCAATACTTCTAAATTCAATTTCTCAAATTCCAATTCAATCAAAATTTTCTATTTCAAATCCGATTCCGACTAATTCCGAGAATCGTATTGCTCTGATACCATTTGTAACGCCACGAGCCCGGACAACTGATCACCCGCCCGAACCCGGTGCGTTAAGATACGATCCACGATCCTGACCGCTGCGCACTCTGATATTTAAATCCATCTGATAGGCCCATAATTAATCTGAAAAATATAATCAACAATTTGTGAGCTCGACAGCCCGCAAGTACCAACCATCAATCAATCAGAATCATAATCATGTGGAAAATAATACAGAATATGACATTCAGTCAATAAGCACAATCAAGAGACATGCATCACAAATAAAATGCATGCATATCAATTTGAAACCCCCATTCAGATTCGACTACATCTTGTGCTTCTGAAATCTATCAATCTGTCAGACGCACACCTGGTAGCTCCACACTAACGACAGGCAGCCCTTTCCTCTCTCGGGTGGCTCCACGCTGTCCGTTAGGCAGCTCTTTCCTAAGTTGCTCTGCTAGAAACATACACACAGCCACAGGACATGTCGACCGAAACACCACCATGCAATCATATGCATATCCATAAAATCAATATTAATGCTCAACATGCATGCAACTACGAATATCAAGAGAGACAGACATGATATGAAACTGAAGAATAACGAATCAGTACTTGCCTCAAAATCTCCATCTTTTTCTTCTCAATATTCTTCTCAAAATTCCATCTTCTCCTAAAACCACACAATCATCCAACAATCTTAATTAGTCCATTAAGATATTTGATTATTACCTCAACTAAAAAATTCAGGATATTACAAGTGGCTCCAGTAGTCGTACCATGTCACTGTTGTGGGTTGAGTGGTCATGTTTGCGGGGAATGTCCTTATGTTCCCTCAGAGCCCGAGTATGAGCATACCTTTTCCCAAAATGCTCAATATGACCATTACGCATCCGCGTACAACCCGAGAAGGATGGATTCGTGGGGAGACAATTCTTATTCAAATTCTTATACATCACTCCCACCCCAAAACCCTCCTTCTGAATATCCTGAATTCTACCAACACCCCACGACCAATCATTGGACTCATTCTCAGCCCATCGCCACCCAATCCATCCATTTCCCAAATTCTGACATGAACCTCACAGTTGACCCCAAACTTGATTCTTTGGAACAAGCCCTCCAAACGTTCATGGAAACCACTCAAAATGTGTTGAAGTCCAATCACGATTCCCGGCAAACTATGGAAATGTATGTGAGTCAATTACACAACAATTAAGTAAACGTGAGGAGGGTGAAATTTCTTGTCAACATGTAGATTCATCTTTTGATGTCGAACCACCACCACATTCACAAATTCAAAGCACAATTTTTCAGAGTCAAACTCCTAGTCAGTCTGAGGGACTTGGGGTTTCAATTGACGATCACATTGTGGGAGATTCGATCCAAATTGAGAATAACATGGACCAATTTCATTATGCGTCGGCACAAGATTGTGCCTTATCTTTTTGTTCCATGGCCCTTGAGCCACATGATCTTCATGTTGTGCCTCTTAAGGACTCACCTCTGGTGGAGCAAGAGCTCTCTAGTATCCTCAATTTCAAACAACTTGGTGAGAGTTTACCTCTCACTATTGTTCCTGATCATCTTGGAAATGATGGAACATCAAACAATTACATTGCTAATGAGGGTATTAGGAGTTCCTAAGAGGATACCTTGGGTATGAGACCCACTTTTTGTTCGCCTGGTGAGTCGGACATGCCTAACGAGGTTTTTGACCTCGTTCCGACTCACCAGCCGGTTGGTTGGACAGTTTGGATTGACAATCATAACTTCAGCAGCGCAACAGGAGAAACTCTTCTTCCGTTGCCCCTTATTTCCCAAACTCTCGAGAGGTTCAAGCTCTTTCAGTTTGATCCTTTGATTGAGACGCCTTTGCATCCAATTAATGAACCTCTCATTTCATCTTATGCTCTTTGTGAAGGGGGCCCACGCATGAGTATTCTGGCCCCGCGTGGTGTCATGTTCACTTTCCAAGTACATTGACCCACTTTTGAGATTCCCATTTGATGTCTTTTGACAAATGAAGATGGGAACTTATATTTGTACATAGTTATATTCAAAAAAAATGTGTGTAATACTAGACTCCATGAGCGAGCATTGTTGTTGTGGACCCAACCATTGTGTACTTAGGCCCCATTTCTTCACGTATGTCTCCCTTCGTCAGTATCTCACAGGTTTTGAGGGAATTCAGGTTTGAGTCCATCAACATAACCACGAACTTCCTTTTGCGCTTCATGTTGGTGAGATCTTCCATATTTTCATGCATAAATCCATGTGGTATCATGCTCACATTCATAGAGGACAATCATGAAGTAGGTGTGGTGGGGTGCTTTACGCGTGTACATAGTCGAGTCATTTTCCTTTGAGTTTGTTTTCTTTTGTTTGTACTACTAGGGTCATGTTAGTATGTTGCATTTAATATCGATATATCTGCTTGCAATGATCCTTGGGTTACTTGTCTTCTTTAGCTTTCCTAGTGCTTTAAAATTTTCACATTTCTTTTAAAATCTTCATGTGTTTGCGAAAGAAAATGTTTTTGTGGGTTTTGCGTGTGTTTAGCATGTGCAAAAACCGTTGAGAGACAAAGTAAAAAGAAAGCTCCCAAAATTGTCTTGAACTTGATGCATTAGGATATCTAGTTTACTGGCTTTAGGTCTTATCGAGTCGTTAGGATGCACCCCGATTTTCCCTCGGGGGGCGTGTAATAGGGTTTCCGTACTCAAACATTTAAAGAAGTCCACCCTGAACCTAGTGAGTCAATAATTCGTGTCTGTTAGTATAATGAAGTTTGTCGTAGTCAAGGGCCCTTAATCTCTTTTTGTGAAACTTAAGTGTAGGGGTTTTGGTTCCCATGTAGATAAATAAATAAGTGGTGTTCTCTCTTCTCGCACGGCTCCTATCACTTGGGAAAGTAGGTCTGAGGGGACTTTGTGCCTGGTGCTTTCGAGTTATCTGACTTGGGATGCACCGATCGAACTCCCGTTACACGGGTTGTAGGGATCCCCCTATGTGGAGAATTGGGAGAAGGTGCACGTGATAGTGTAAGCCCTCATAGGTAATTATGCACGAAACCCGATCCTGAGAGAATCAAACACCAACCAATAAACTGCTCCAAAGAAAAAGAAAAAAAAAGTCAAATAAGAACCAAAATGGACTTTACACATTGTATCACATTTAGAAGTTAAGGTTGCCCATGTCTTTCACTTAAGTCCTTAACTAACTCTCACGAATAACTCATTAAGCTAGGTGTGTGGACCGATTACATATATAGAGTCGACCCGTAGTATTACCGCATCCCATGATCGACAATATGAGTCCAACGAGTCGTGTAGCTAGATTGATTAATGCATCTTGTTCGGATTTTGTGGGTATATCCGCTGAAAACCCTCAGGAGACAACACTCCTCCTACATGGCGACAAGGAGGTTTAACGGCTTGTTGCACGTGCTAAGTGCAATCGTGATTCCTACGAAAGTGAGTTAGGATTTCTTGTTTTTCTCGTATGCTTTTTCCTTTCTTTGTTTTGCTCAGGACTAGCAAAAGTTAGGAGTGGGGGTATTTGATTGACATCATTTCATGCTCATGTTTGCATCTTATATCCATTATCTTTCACCTAAACAATGCTATGTTACGAGTTTTATGTTTGAATTTCAGTAATAAATAGGTTTGAAGAGATGAAGCATAAAAGCACCCAAAAGCTGGGAAAATGAACTGAATTGTGAGATCTGGGGACTAAGATGCAAGGGAGAAGGACATGAACGTAAGACCAAAGAACCTAAGAGCAAAACAAAAAACTCCACACCATCATGGGGTGTATTTTGGCAATTCTATTCGGGTCGGAGCTCCAACAAGTCAAGTAACTGCATCCAAGACAAACAATACCAGCAAGAAAAGCCCACAACAAATTCCAACCCGATCCAAACTTTATGGACCGCCAATTGGCGGTCCAGATCACTCTGGATCCGCTCAACTTTCTCCAGAACATGTATTAGAGGATGTTTAGGCTATTTTTGGTATCTGTTTAGTCCCACATCGGGGGATTGTCCCGGAGTGCCTTTTTCTATGGCTATAAATAGAACTCTTCACCTTCTAATGTAATCACTCCATATTTTAAGTGGTTATTCTTCCTATTAGAAGTGAGGCCTTGAAGCACATACTAAAGTAGGAGGATGCTACCTGAAATGTGAGTCACTTTAATAAATGTTTCTTTATTATGTTGTTTGTTTTATGTTTCTTGTTTTACTTTGTTTAATTTCATTTCATTAGTTTTAGTAGCTTAGTTAATATGCTTTTTTTGCTTAGTTTAATAATTAGTGTAATGTGTAGTGAGTAGTTCCATCCCCTTTGGGGGTGGAGTAGATGTTCTTACATGCATTAGAGAATGGAATGAATGCTTTATTTCCAATGTGTTGATAAACATGAATGTATGCTTGCTTGTTTAGGATAGAATTTATAACGTGATGAGTTTTGCCAAAATGATTAGACACTTCTCATGCTTGTTTAGGTTCTGAAATAAACAACTTGTATATGTAAATGTTAATCAACTAGGTTGGTGAATAGATTGATAGGTTTTTCCATAACATTTAGACACTTCCTATGCATGATAACACCACCTTCATTTGTGCTTAAAGAATGTGTTCAACACCCACCTCTTTGCATGTGTGCACTCACTCCACCCCTTAGGGGTTTTCCATTTCTGAATTCCAGCACTCGTCTTTCGTTCTTAGTTTGGTTTTAGTTAATCGTTTGTTGCTTTCTTTTGCATTTCATACTTCATACTTTGTAGTGTAGCGTAGCGTAGCATAATCAACTCTCTTCCCTATTTTGCCACTTGATTTCGTACAACCGAGAGGCTGCTCACCTCCCTGAGGACGACCCGTATTTGCCACCGCTTCAACGCGGTCGTGCACTTGCGGTTTAATATAAAACGAATAAATCATGGGGAGATGCTACTTGTATTGTGAGTCTGAAATTAAATAAAACTTGCTTAGTTATGTTGTCTCTCTTATGTTACCTTGTGATGCATTGCATACATTGCATCATATGTCTTTCATTTAGATTAATTTTATATTAATAAATGCTACTAAGGTATGTGTTTAGTCTTATTTACATAATACAGGGACCTGAATGGAAATTACCCATATCCCGAGCATAAACGCGTGCAAGAGACTCATTTCTATCATAAAGACCAAGTAAAGATTATCGGGTTTCAAATTAAAGTCCATCCAAGCATCAAAGCATTCAAAGACCTAATTACAAAAAGGCCAAGGACTTAAGCACAAAAGTAGCCAGGGACTTAATTGCAAAAAGCCGAGGACCCGACTGCAAATTAAAGTACTAAAATATTATTTTGGAGAAGTTCTAAAGAAAAATCAATTTGGATCTCCAAATATATGAAGAAATAAATTCGGAGCTCAAAATAAAGGAAAGAAATCAATCTAAACGCGCAAAGGACATTTAAATCATACCGTAAACACACAGGAAAAATCCGGATCGAATCTGAGCCAAAAAGGTGGTGATGCCGCCGCACCCCATGTACAAAATGCGGCGGATTAGCCGCACAAAAGTCGATCCATGCGCTCAAATTTTTACCCATGCTGTATTGACGCGTGTACTTTTCTTTTATGTATTGGGATCCCCGATTGAGGCTATAAATAAGGCCGAATCATGTATTGAAAAGGGTCTTAGTTTTTATTCCATACTTTAGTAATAAAATTCTGTTGTTTTATTTCTTGTTTTGAGTTTTCTTTTGTAGTTTCTCTAGGACCCCTTCTCCTTCCCTCCATCCATGAGTTTCTAACTCTCTCCAAATGGTGGGGGTGATCGATTTAGGGTGATGAGAAGAAGAATGATGTTATTACTTTAATTTCGTGTTAGTATATTTTGATTACTTGAGTTTATGTTGAATCATTTATCATGTAATGTTTTATAACTAATCTGATTTATTATAAGTTTCAGATTTCTCTAAACAAAACCCGACATCTAAACCTCCACCCGTTGGACTCTCAACCATATTTGCTTTATTTTCTTTTTAGTTTTTGTTGTTCTTGCTTTAGATAATTAAAAACCAAAAATCTCAAACCAAACTTATTTCTCTCTCTTTCTTTTCTAAATCGAAAATCACAAAAATAACAATATCTCTCCCTCCTTGTGTTCGACCCGTACTTGCCACGTCTTCATTGACGTCGTGCACTTGCGGTATAAATTTAATTCTCATCACCATGCATGCTTAGCTTAATTTCATTTCATTTCTTAGTATACTTAGTTAACATATTTTCTTCCATTAACATAATAATTAGCTTAATGATTAGTGAGTAGTTACATCCCCCTTTGGGGGTGAAGATGATGTTTATACATGCAATAAACAATGGAAAAGAACACTTTATTTTGAAATGTGTTGATAAATGTGAATGTATGCTTTCTTGTTTAGAGTAGAACACTTCACTTGATGAGTTTTGCCACAAATATTAGACACCTCCCATGCTTGTTTAGGTTCTGAAATAACCAACTTGTGTGTGTGAATGTTAATCAACTAGGTTAGTGATTGAATTGATAGGTTTTGCCATAATCATTAGACACTTCATATACATGAAAACACTACATACATTTGTGCCTATTGATGCATTCTTCACCATCTTATTGCATGTGTGCACTCACTCCACCCCTTAGGGGTCTCTTCCTGATTTACAGCTTTGCATTAACTTCTCTTAGTTTAGTTTGAATCACTCGTTAGTTTCTTTCTTTTGCATTTCTTCTTACTAGTTTAGTGTAGCTTAGATTAGTATAATCAAAGCTCTTTCTCTTTTTTTCTCAACTTGATTTCGTACAAACCAAAGACTACTCTCCTCCCCGTGGATTGACCTGTACTTGCCGCGTATTCACCGACGCCGTGCACTTGCGGTATTTTAACTGTTTAAACAGATACCAACCTCTCCTGAAGTCGGTCCAGGTCATGCATGCGGAGTTGCATGTTGTCCAACGATTGGAAATTAAGTAGAGCATAGTACTGGATATTCGTAAACAAAAAAAGACACAACAGGGGACCCCTACAAAAAAACAAAAAAACATTAGGACCTACCAAAATATAAAAAACAAACGATGAAGAAGACACAAAAAATGCCACCTAATTCGGAGGAGTGGGCCAGGAAAAAATAGGGACTGGGGACCCCTAATTACCCCACTCTGTCGCGCTTCACCAACAAACCACAAAAGCAAGTGGGTGTTCGGTGAGAGAGTGTGGTCTTCCTGGACGACGATGGAGGCCATTAAAGAAGTGGACTTTCGGGGGGAGCAAGGGCAGATTACACCAAAGGTTTATGAACGGAATACACAACAACTGATGATTTTATAGAAGGAATGGAAGGTTGAGTCTCTATTCATACCTCCATGTAAACTGAAAGGTTGTCTCCCTTCGTAACGACTCTCAATGCAATAAGCCGCCAAAACATGTGTCATCATATTTCATGAACAAAACGTAGCCATAATGCAATGGTAAGACAGACGTGGGATGACCTATTTTTAAGACACAATTGTAGGCGGTTTATTGGGAGTCGTGATGAAAACATGAACTCATGATCAAAGGATGTGAGTCATTTTTTTCTTAATTTTTAATCCTTATCTCAAATAATTGAATTAATTTGTTGTTTAAGTAATATGAAGTGAGCATATGAGAATCCTTTGATTTATGCCTAGCGGGACAGACTCCAAATGAATTATTTAATCCACTAATGTCATATCCTAACGTGTTTTTACTTCAACAACAGATGATTTGATAGACCCTATCATGAAAGGTTGCATCTCTTCGCATACCCGGCAATCAAAGGTTATGAGTTGTCAATCATGTCTTGTTCGTGTACTATCGTGCCAGACAGCTCTGCAGTCATGTCAGGATTTCGTGTTATCTTGTATAACACAAATTGAAGATTAATCGTGTTGAGATGAAAAATAATTAAGTGAACGTAATTCGTCTCTCTAAGACACGAAACAAATTTTCCAATATGAGACAACTTAATTACCAACATATTCAAATACAACTTTTGAGTATTAGACCATTAATGTGCAGTTCAATTTAATTTTTTAAGTGAACTTCTAGTGTTCCATTTGTGAATTATTTTTGTTGTTAGGGAAAATCACATGTTTTGAAACAATCTTATGGCACCATTGAAAACATCACAAACCAACTTCTTACATGTTAACTTGTATGCACATGAATATCATTACATTGAAGCATTGAATTAAGACAAATGAGTTGAAAACAAGCTGGGCCGTTCAAAAAAATGAGTTGTTTTATTATTTCATTTTGTTGTTAACTACTAATCACAGTTGATCTACGGATTACTCGTTTATACACATTTAGTCCTAATTAGCAGTTATTGCCAGTCGACCCAAACCTTTCCCCATTAGACTCCCACTAGTCATGCCTAACCCTTTAGACTCACACGCAACCCTAATGTAAGCCAGTTAGACGCACACCCGATCCAATTTTTGGACGCAATAGAATGTTTATGCATTCTATTTACTTAATGTTTTGTTTTGGAGGGTAGAACACCATGGAGTGCAGAATGCAATTTTTTATTGTAATGTATTGTCGCTGCACGATTTTAAAGAACATAACGAGCTTCATTTGTGGGACAGATATGGTAACAAATTGAAATAACATGGAAATTGTTGGGGAATGTCGACATTCCGCCCGGTATAAAAATCTATCCGGGTAACTTGGACACAGACCTCTGAAGCTGGCACTTCCCTGCTTCAGTAGAAAATTGAAGAATATGAAAATTTGGATTAACATATTTAGATACTACATGGCATTGTAGTTTGGTAGTGGTAGAGAAATTTTATGTTAGGCAACCTCATTTTGTATAGAAGACTTGAAACTTTCAAGTACCCAGCTTTAATCACAACTAAATAACATATAGGTTGATCTAATGGTGACATGTTGTTGGTGACACGTGTGTTTCGAGTGGGACACACTTGTCCTGAGAGAGACACAATTACATCCTGAGAGGAATACAATTACATTCTGAGGGGACTTTTTGCCTGGTGCTTTCGAGTCATCTGACTTGGGATGCACTGACCGAACTTCCGTTACACGGGTGGTTGGGATTGCCCTATTTGTATCCCTTCTTCAGAATCTCACAGGTTTTTGGGAATTCGGGGTTATGTCCATCAACATGACCATGAAACTTTCCTTATGCTTCACGTTGGTGAGATCTTTTCTTTCTCATGCATAAACCATGTAGTTTCATAATCACAATCATTGAGGACAATGCATGAAGTAGGTGTGGTGGGGTGTTTTACGTGTGTACATAGTCGAGTCTTTCTCATTTTATTTTGTTTTCTTTTGTTTTCTTTTGTTAGGGTCATGTTAGTGTGTTGCATTTAAAATCGATAGATCTGTTTGTCATGATCCTTGGGTGACTTGTTTTCTTTTGCTTGTCTTGTGCTTTAAATTTTGGATATTTCCTTCAAAATCTTTATGTGTTTGTGAAAGAAAATGTTTTGTGGGTTTTGCGTGTGTTTGGCATGTGCAAAACCGTTGAGAGGCAAAGTAAAAAGAATCTCCCAAAATTATCTTGAACTTGATGCATTAGGATATCTTGTTTACTGACTTTAGGTCTTATCGAGTCGTTAGGATGCACCCCGGTTTTCCCTTGGGGGGTGAGTAATCATAGGGTTTTAGTACTCAAACTTTAACGAAGTCCACCCTGAACCTAGTGAGTCAATAATTCGTGTATGTTAATATATGGAAGTTTGTTGTAGTCAAGGACCCTTTAAATCTTGTTGTGAGACATTAAGTGTAGGGATTTTGGTTCATGTGTAGATAACAAATAAGTGAGTAGGTGTTCTCTCTTCTCGCACGGATCCTATCACTCGGGAAATTAGGTCTGAGGGGACTTTGTGCCTGGTGCTTTTGAGTCATCTGACTTGGGATGCACCGACCGAACTTCTGTTACACGGATGGTAGGGATTGCCCTATGTGGAGATTTGAGGGAAATGTGTACGTGATAGTGTAAGTCCTCATAGGCAATGATGCACGAAACCTGACCCTGGGAGAATGTAACTCCGACTAGTAAGAAGAAGAAGAAAAACTTAAGAAAAGAAAAAAGAAAAAAATGGTAATGCAAAGAAGAACCTTAATGGACTTTACACTTTGTATCACTTGAGGAGTTTAAGGTTGTCCATGTCTTTCACTTAAGTCCTTAATTAACTTGCACAAATAATTCATTAGGTTAGGTGTGTGGACTAGATACATATAGAGTCGGCCCGTAGGATTACCGCGTCCAATGATCGACAAAATATGTCCAACGAGTCAATTGTCTAGATTGAATAATGCATATATGTTCGGATTTTGTGGGTATATCCGCTGAAAACCCTCAGGAGACAACACTCCTCCTCCTTGGCGACAAGGAGGTTTAATGGCTTGTTGCACGTGCTAAGTGCAATCATGATTCCTACGAAAGTGAATTAGGAATTCCCTATTTTTCGTATGCTTTTTCCTTTCTTTTATTTTTCTCTTTCTTTGTTTTGCTCGGGACTAGAAAAAGTTAGGTGTGGGGGTATTTGATTGACATCATATCATGCATACATTTGTGTCTTATATCCGTTATCTTTCACCTAAACAATGCTGCGTAACGAATTTTATGTTTGAGTTTCAGGAATAAACAGGATTGAGGAGAAGAGGCATAAAAGTACCTAAGAGTAAGAAAAAGGACTGATTTGACAGACTTAGGGACTAAAATGCACAGGAGAAGGACCGAAATGTAAGCCCAAAGGACCAATGAGCAAATGAGGAAACTTCACACCATCATCGGAAGTATTTTGACAATTCGATTCGGGTCGGAGCTCCAGCAACCAACTTGGATATGAAGAAAGCCATCCAGAAAAGCCCACAAAAATTCTCGACCGGATCCAAACCCTGTAGACCGCCAATTGGTGGTCTAGGACTGCTAATTGGCGGTCCGGGTTGCTCCGGATCTGATGTGGTTTAGTCGGGTCTTGTATAATTGTGTGTTATGTCTATTTTTGGTATTGTATTAGTCCCATACCGGGGGATTGTCCTGGATTACCTTTTTCTATGGCTATAAATAGAACTCTTCCTCCTCCGTTGTATCGCATCTCTCTCTTGGTGGCCGTCCTCTCTACTAGGAGTTAAAGTCTTGAAGCAAAAACTCTGGTGGAGAGAGGCTACTTATAATTGAGTGAGTAACAATAGATGTTTTGTTAAGTTTTCTTCATATTGTCTTGTCTTTTTAATTCTTGCATACTTAGTTAACTTGTTGTTTTAGTCTTCTTATAATTAGTTTAAGAATGTTTTCTTTCCCTAGTATAAATGTTAGTTTAAATATGTGTGAGTAGTTCCACTCCTCTTTGGGGGTGGAGTAGATGTGTATACATGTTATGTGATGGTATGAATGATAAACATTGTTGTATGTGAGAAATGTTAGTATGCTTATTTGAATTAATAAGAACTTTTACTTGATGGTTTCTGCCATAATGTTTAGGTACATTCCATGCTTGTTTATGTTCTTAATAACAAACTTGTCATGCTCATATTAATCACCTAGGTTAGTGCTTTAAATGATAGGTCTTGTCATTAGGTACTTCTTATGCATTAACAAACACTAACTACACTTGAGCTTATTGTATGCATTCACCACACTTATTTCATGTGTACACACACACTCCACCCCTTAGGGGTATTTCCCATTCCTGAGATTTATCTTTCTTCTTAGTAGTTACTTAACTTAGTTTAGTTCATTTCGTGCTTTCATTTCCTCCTTTCTAGTTTACTAGTTTAGTGTAGTTTAGTTTAATCAATCATTTCTCTCCTTTCTTTTCCACTCGCCCTCGAATAAACTAAAGTCGACACACGTCCCTGTGGATCAACCCGTATTTGCCAGCACTTCAACGTGGCCGTGCACTTGCGGTTCTAATCAAAACGTTCAATCATCTGGTTCATTATACTACATCTGTATGTTATCGTGATGATAAATGTTAATAGGACCACTTGTGGAACTTATGTATGCAACTATGGGCCATGTCCTCTCATTACAGATTTTGGAGTTTGGGATTGTAAGTAACTTTAATCATTTCCATGTTTGGTTCATTATACTACATTTGTATGTAATCATTATGATAAATGTTAACAGGACCACTTGTGGAGCTTATGTATGCAACTATGGGTGGTTGAGTCATGTCCTCTCACAGCGCATTTCCCCGTAATAATTTAAAAAAAAACAATCCCCATCCTCATCCTCTTTCCCCTTTCTCCCCGAGGACCCCTACGCACTCTTTCCTATTTCTCCTTCCGTCGTTGTTGCCCCGACCAATCCACCGCCAAGTTCGTGTCCGACGTCGCAATGGAAGTCCTCCGGAATGGTGGCTTGGTTCAGGTATGTCATTTTCTACTACTTGCCTGAGCTAATGTTGAGTTCATTGTAGGGTTTACAACTATTTTATCGGTTACATTCCTCAATTTTGGTTGAGCTTACACTTTATGCATTCCCTGCACGTTGGGTGTATAAACCAGAGCCTAATTCCATGCGCATACCCAACAAAAGCTTACGTTTTAACTTCACCAGTTATTCATTGGACTACATCAATTTCATTATGTATGCTGCTTCCTTTATTGTCCACTTCCTGTATCGACGATATGCTGCCAATTGATATTTGTAGTCCATTTGATAATGATTAGTGTTGGTTTTCGAATTCAATCACTAGCAGTTGAATTTTGACAACGAATTCAATCACTAGCACTTCAATCAACGAAGCACGGATGCTGAAACAGTTAGGTGAAAGGAGACAACACTCCTCCTTGGCGACGAGGAGGTTTAACGGCTTGTTGTACGTGTTAAGTGCAACCGTGATTCCTACGAAAGTGAGTTAGAATTTCTTGTTTTTCGTATGCTTTTCTCTTTCATTGTTTTGCTCGGGACTAGCAAAAGTTAGGTGTAGGGGTATTTGATTGACATCATTTCATGCTTATATTTGCAACTTATATCCATTATCTTTCACCTAAACAATGCTATGTGACGAGTTTTATGTTTAATTTTTTAAATAAATAGGTTTGAAGAGATGAAGCACAAAATGACCCAAAAGCAGAGAAAAATGACTGAATTGTGATATTTGGGGACTAAGATGCAAGGGAGAAGGACCTGAACGCAAGACCGAATGACCAAAGAGCAAAACAGAAAACTCCACACATTCTTGGGGAGTATTTTGGCAATTAGATCTCCAATAAACAAAGTAGATGCATCAAAGACCGACAAAGAAAACCAGAAAAGCCCACAACGAATTCCAGCCAGATCCAGATCTTATGGACCGTTAATTAGCGGTCTGGATCTCTCTGGATCCGCTCAAACTTCGGGGGCACATGTATTAGAGGGTGTTTATTCTATTTCTGGTATTTGTTTAGTCCCACATTGGGGGATTGTCCCGGATTGCCTTTTTCTATGGCTATAAATAGAACTCTTCACCTTCTATTGTAATCACTTCACATTTTGAGTGGCTATTCTTCCTACTAGAAGTGAGGCCTTGAAGCACACACTAAAGTAGTAAGATGCTACTTGAATTGTGAGTCATTTTAATAAAAGTTTCTTTATTATGTTGTTTGTTTCATGTTGCTTGTTTTACTTTGTTTAATTTCATTTCATTAGTTTTAGTAGCTTAGTTAATATGCTTTCCTTGCTTAGTTTAATAATTAGTCTAATGTGTAGTGAGTAGTTCCATCCCCTTTGGGGGTGGAGTAGATGTTCATACATGCAAATGAGAATGGATGAATGCTTTATTTACAATGTGTTGATAAAACATGAATGTATGCTTGCTTGTTTATGATAGAATTTATAACTTGATAAGTTTTGCCAAAATGATTAGACACCTCTCATGCTTGTTTAGGTTCTGAAATAAACAACTTGTATATGTAAATGGTAATCAACTAGGTTGGTGAATGGATTGATAAGTTTTGCCATAACATTTAGACACTTCCTATGCATGATAACACCACCTTTATTTGTGCTTAAAGAATGTGTTCAGCACCCACCTCTTTGCATGTGTGCACTCACTCCACCCCTTAGGGGCTTTCTATTTCTAAATTCCAGCACTTATTTAGTTATTAGTTTAGTTTGGTAGTTCATCGTTTGTTGCTTTCTTTCGCATTTCGTACTTCGTAGTTTAGTGTAGCATAGAGTAGGATAATCAAGTTGTCTTCTCCATTTTTTCGCCACTTGATTTCTGATAAACAAGAGACTGCTCACCTCCCTGTGGACAACCCGTATTTGTCACGTCTTCACCGACGCCGTGCACTTGCGGTTTAATTAAAACGTTCAACAAGTTTTTGGCGCCGTTGCCGGGGAGGTGCCAGTCCAGACTCTTGTTTGGACGATTCGAGTGGATTTAATTTGTGTTTTGTAGTTTTTCTTTATTTCAAGAGACTTGGAGTCGCCAGGTGAGGTAGCTGGAGAAATTGGGAGGCAACCTGGACACTTTGGACCGCCAATCAGCGGTCTGGTGAGCCCTGTTTCCCTTCTCTTTTCTTCATCTTGTTGCCAGAATTGATGTAGTGATCTGGGACTTGATTTGGCATGTTTTGACTTATAGTTTGTTCCCAGATCAATAATCAAACCTCCTTTAAGCAACTTGGACCCTAAAACCCAAAGCAAACGATTAGGCATTCTTTTTGTTTAGGTCATGCATCATGTATGTGACTTAGGCATATAGATTGTCTTTCATTTTAGCTTTATTTTCAGTTGCTGAGTGCTGGCGTGAGGTACGCACCTTCTACTCTCATTCATACATTTTGTATGAACATGTATTAGTTAGTAGGAAGTGCATTGAAACAAGTGTGAGTTGAGCGTTTGTTTGGAGAGTTGATTGCTAGATTAGTACTCCAAAACGCTACTAAGGAGGGGTTGTCCCATAAAAGATAAGGTGGGGGATTTCATCACCCTTTCCTTCGCCCCCACAAACCACACTAATCAAGAGCCTAATTTTAAAATCAAGTAGACATTGGCCCTAAGGACTTCGGGCGCATTAGGAGAGTGATCCGGTCCCGACCGTCGTGACCTGATCGGCGTTACCCACTTTGTCGATAATAGGAGGGACGAGATCTCCTGATCTTGGCTCACTTGCTGGGCTTTGTGGTCCTCGTCGTAGGGACATGAGGCATGTTGAGGCCGTGTGACCTCGCAGTTAGGCGTCGTCTACCTGTAAGGACCTATAGCTACCTTAGGATTTCTTGAGACTTGTTTGCTTGTGTGCTTCTACCTGTACCCATCCGCCATAGCATAAGGACTTCTTCCCTTCTCTCTTGAGTCATTCTTTCTCTCCTGTGTTCCCCCGTGTTCTCCTCTACGCACATTCTTTGTTAAAAAAAGTTTTGGTTTGTGTGTGTGCACATTTGTGCATGCTTTTGTGGGCACGAGACGAGAGTGGTCGTTTGACGAGGTACGTTGTCAACCCTACTTCGGTAGTCGATTTCTCGATGCCTTCCTCCTCTCGTGTCGCACTCAGTCCGGGTTCAATGGCTGCTCATTTCCGTGAGGAGGAGCAGTTGCTGGACCCACCTGTTCCACCTATGCTTTCTATTGTGGCTCCCATACCTCTACGTGATCGATGCTACCCGAGCCGTACCGCTCTACCCTCATGCATCGTATTGCCAGAGGCAAATGGGAACCATTTTGAGGTTAAGCCTCAGTTTATTTCCATGCTCCCTCACTTCACTGGGAAAGGTGACCCCTATATCTTTCTCAGGGAATTTGAGGAGGTCTGTGCTATGTTCAAGCTGTAACAACTTAGCACATACTCCATCCATCTTAGGCTTGTTCCTTTTGCACTAAAGGATGACACCAAGAAGTGGTTGTACAACAACCAGGCGAATGCCTTTAGGACTTGGGATGAGTTTCAATCTGCATTCCTCAAGAAGTACTTCCCAAATCATTGGACTCAAAAATTGAGGAACGAAATCAATTTGTTCGATCAACTTGAGACCGAAACATTTCATGCATATCTAGAGAGGTTCAAGGAGCTACTATCCTCATGCCCTCACCATGGCATTGAGTTGTGGCGTCTTTGTCAGATTGTTTACGAGAGTCTTCACATCCCGTCCCGAACGCTCCTTGAGTCCATGTGTCAAGGAGAGTTCTTAAGAAAGGATGAAAAGGAGGCATGGGCTTTCCTAGAAGACCTCGCTGAAAAAACCAAGCAATGGGAGAGTGTGAGGAACCCCCAGCATCATCTAGCATAGGAGTGAGGATCACAAATGCACACTCGACTAGATCGGGTGCCGCCTGTCGATACCACTACGGCCACCGAGGCGCGCATGGCGTCCTTATTGCGCCGTAGGGATTCGATTGAGCTCCAAAACCAACAAGATGAACAGAGCTCACATGCCCACATCTGGTCGAGTTACCTGTCATTCATGTGGTAGGATAGGTCATGTAGAAAGAGAGTGTGCGTCCATTCCTCCTGAGATGGAACGTGTCAACGCCATCTATGACAGAGCTAGGAATGACCCATACTCATCATCTTATAATCCTAGAAGGAGGAACCACCCCAATTTTTCATGGAACCAAAATAATGCCCCGGGTGGTCCTTTAAACTCCTCTAGACCACCTAACCAACCACACCAACCTCCCATGGGTGCACAATCTTATCAGCCACCCCAAGCTCCAATCACCAATCAATCGAGTTTCCCAAATTCCAATAATATGGAAACCCGATTCAATTCGCTTGAGACCTTGACTCGTGGACTTGAAAATTTAATGAAAAATTTTATGTCAACCACAAGTCAAGTTCTCACTTCAAATCAGCAGACCATTAAATCTCTAGAGCTTCAGATGGGCAAATTGGCTCAGTCTGTACATGAAAGAGAGAGAGAGAGGGTCTCTGCCTAGTCAGCCTGAGGCTAACCCCCGCATGTACCAGCAACAACACATGCAAAATGAGAATGTGGTACCTCGGGGGCGGCATGTGAACCATGTGGAGGAACCTGTTCACCATGTCAATTCCATTGTAACCTTAATGAATGGAAAGCAGGTTGACAATCACATTTCCTTGCCACCACCACCACCATCTATGCAGCCCCTCAGCGGGAATGGTGGTGAATAAGAGGCCGAGGGTGAGGGTAATAAACCAACGCCTCCTTCTCAGGCACCGTAGAAAACCTACCTGCCAAAAGCTCCCTATCCTAGTAGGTTAACCAAAAAGCAGAGTGACACAATGGATAAGATATTAGAGGTGTTTAAGCAAGTGAAGGTTAACATCCCCTTGTGGGATGTCATCCAACAAATACCTCAATATGCCAAAGTGTTGAAGGATCTCTGCACAACCAAGAGGAAGACCAATGTTCCTAAGAAATTATTCTTGGCTGCAAATGTAAGCTCACTTTTGTCCAATCCTGCCGACACAAAATACAAGGACCTTGGGTGTCCTACTATTCAGTGTACGATAGGGGACACTAGCATGAGTAATGTATTGCTTGATTTAGGATCTACGGTTAACCTCCTCCCATTTTCTGTTTATCAACAGTTGAATTTGGGAGAATTGAAACCAACTAAGATCACTCTCAAATTGGCGGATAGATTCATTCGTATTCCAAATGGGATTATCGAGGATGTGCTTATCAAAGTTGGAGATTTTATATTTCCAATCGATTTTGTTGTCCTCGATACCAATCCTGTTGCGAACACCCATTCTCAAATACCTTTGAGTTTGGGTAGACCATTTATGGCAACTTCCAACGCCTTAATAAATTGTAGAAATGGTATCATGAAGCTCTCATTCGGTAACATGAGTGCCGAGTTTCATGTGTTCAACTCCGGTAGGCAACATGAGCCCATGGATCAACCTTTAAATTTCAATCTCATCCGCCAATTAGAGAAAGCACCGCAAAATCAACGAACACCCCTAACACCAGTGCAACCCATTGAGAATGTTTGTGGGCCCAGCGAAAACTCATTGCCTGTCTTTTAAATGCAATAGAGTGAGCTCGCATCAAACATGAAAGTCCAAAAGGAGTGTTCGTTGCATGATTCAGTTGAGATTACTAGTGAGAGTGAGACACCTCATCATATACCTATACCAGAAGGTGTCTCTATCTCATGTCCCTTGGCCATTGAGCCATTTGAGCTTCATCTTGACTCCAACAAGAAACCACCTACGACCGAGCTTATGCTTGACGATATAAATGATGGTGGGAGGTCCTTGTTGGATGACTTGGGGAGAAACCACATTCTTAGTGATGCAGGTCTGCTGCATCCATCGAATGAGCTTGAGGAACTCATTCCGATGCACTCACCTATTGGTTGGAGGGTTTTGTTCGATGAGCAACTAAACCCTAGTGAGTCAACACAACTTCATTCATTCATGTTGCGTACACCCAACCAATATCATGAGGGGTTCGAGCCTTTCAGCTTTGACTTTTCACCCCTCATGACACCTCAAAGTACTAGTGAAGTTTGCCCATCTCGGCAAGTCTCTGGTCCTCATAACTCGATGTTCTCATTTGATGTTCCTTGACCAAATGATTATGAGAATATCTTTGTTGATGTATATATCTTGTACAAAATAAAAAAAAAGAGTAATAAAAGACTCCATGAGCGAGCATTGATTGTTGTAGGCCCAACCCTTGTGTACTTGGGCCCCATTTCTTCACGTATTTATCTCCCTTCTTTAGTATCTCACAGGTTTTGAGGGAATTCGGGTTTCTGTCCATCAACATAACCACGAACTTCCTTTTGCACTTTATGTTGGTGAGATCTTTCATTTTTTATGCATAATTCCATGTGGTATCTTGCTCACATTCATTGAGGACAATGCATGAGGTAGGTGTGGGGGGTGTTTTACGTGTGTACATAGTCGTGTCTTTTTCCTTTTATTTTGTTTTCTTTTGTGTGTATTGATAGGGTCATGTTAGTGTGTTGCATTTAATATCGATATATCTTCTTGCCATGATCCTTGGGTGACTTGTCTTCTTTTGCTTTCCTAGTGATTTAAAATTTTCACATTTCCTTCAAAATCTTCATGTGTTTGCGAAAGAAAATGTTTTTGTGGGTTTTGCGTGTGTTTAGCATGTGCAAAACCGTTGAGAGGCAAAGTAAAAAGAAAGCTCCCAAAATTGTCTTGAACTTCATGCATTAGGATTTCTAGTTTACTGGCTTTAGGTCTTATCGAGTCGTTAGGATGCACCCCGATTTTCCCTCGGGGGCGTATAATCATAGGGTTTCAGCACTCAAACATTTAAAGAAGTCCACCCTGAACCTAGTGAGTCAATAATTCGTGTTTGTTAGTATAATGAAGTTTATCGTAGTCAATGGCCCTTAATCTCTTTTTGTGAAACTTAAGTGTAGGGGTTTTGGTTCCCATGTAGATAAATAAATAAGTGGTGTTCTCTCTTCTCGCACGGCTCCTATCACTCAGGAAAGTAGGTCTAAGGGGACTTTGTGTCTGGTGCTTTCGAGTCATCTGACTTGGGATGCACCGACCGAACTCCCGTTACACGGGTTGTAGGGATCGCCCTATGTGGAGATTTGGGGGAAGGTGTACGTGATAGTGTAAGTCCTCATAGGCAATGATGCACGAAACCTAACCCTGTGAGAATGAAACACCAACCAATAAAATGCTCCAAACAAAAGAAAAAAAACATTTAAAAAGAAAAAGAAAAAAAAAGTCAAATAAGAACCTTAATAGACTTTACACATTGTATCACATTCAGAAACTAAGGTTGCCCATGTCTTTCACTTAAGTCCTTGAATAACTTTCACGAATAATTCATTAGGCTAGGTATGTGGACCGATTACATATATAGAGTCGACCCGCAGTATTATCGCGTCCCATGATCGACAAAATAAGTCCAATGAGTCGTGTAGCTAGATTGATTAATGCATCTTTGTTCGGATTTTGTGGGTGTATCCGCTGAAAACCCTCAGGAGACAACACTCCTCCTCCTTGGCAACAAGGAGGTTTAACGGCTTGTTGCACGTGCTAACTGCAACCGTGATTCCTACCAAAGTGAGTTAGGGTTTCTTGTTTTTCGTATGCTTTTCTCTTTCTTTGTTTTGCTCTGGACTAGCAAAAGTTAGGTGTGGGGGTATTTGATTGACATCATTTCATGCTTATATTTGCATCTTATATCCATTATCTTTCACCTAAACAATGCTACGTGATGAGTTTTATGTTTGAATTTCAGAAATAAATAGGTTTGAAGAGATGAAGCATAAAAGGACCCAAAAGCAGGGAAAAGGACTGAATTCTGATACCTGGGGACTAAGAACCAAGGGAGAAGGACATGAACGCAAGACCGAAGGACCAAAGAGCAAAATAGAAAACTCCACACCTTCTTGGGGAGTATTTTGACAATTAGATTCGGGTCGGAGCTCCAATAAACAAAGTAGATGCATCAAAGACTGACAAAGAAAACCAGAAAATCCCACAACGAATTCCAGCCATATCCAGATCTTATGGACCGCCAATTGGCGGTCTGGATCTCTCTGGATCCGCTCAAACTTCGGGGGCACATGTATTAGAGGGTGTTTATTCTATTTCTGGTATTTGTTTAGTCCCACATCGGGGGATTGTCCCAGATTGCCTTTTTCTATGGCTATAAATAGAACTCTTCACCTTCTATTGTAATCACTTCACATTTTGAGTGGCTATTCTTCCTACTAGAAGTGAGGCATTGAAGCACACACTAAAGTAGTAGGATGATACTTGAATTGTGAGTCATTTTAATAAAAGTTTCTTTATTATGTTGTTTGTTTCATGTTGCTTGTTTTACTTTGTTTAATTTCATTTCATTAGTTTTAGTAGCTTAGTTAATATGTTTTCCTTGCTTAGTTTAATAATTAGTCTAATGTGTAGTGAGTAGTTCCATCCCCTTTGGGGGGTGGAGTAGATGTTCATACATGCAAATGAGAATGGAATGAATGCTTTATTTACAATGTGTTGATAAAACATGAATGTATGCTTGCTTGTTTATGATAGAATTTATAACTTGATGAGTTTTGCCAAAATGATTAGACACCTCTCATGCTTGTTTAGGTTCTGAAATAAACAACTTGTATATGTAAATGTTAATCAACTAGGCTGGTGAATGGAGTGATAGGTTTTGCCATAACATTTAGACACTTCCTATGCATGATAACACCACCTTTATTTGTGCTTAAGGAATGTGTTCAACACCCACCTCTTTGCATGTGTGCACTCACTCCACCCCTTAGGGGTTTTTCCATTTCTGAATTCCATCACTCTTCTTTCGTTCTTAGTTAAGTTTTTAGTTAATCGTTTGTTGCTTTCTTTCGCATTTCATATTTCGTAGTGTAGTGTAGCGTAGAGTAGGATAATCAAACTCTCTTCTCCATTTTTCGCCACTTGATATCTGATAAACAAGAGGCTGCTCACCTCCCTGTGGACGACCCGTATTTTCCACGTCTTCACCGACGTCGTGCACTTGCGGTTTAATTAAAACGTTCAACATTTTACATCACACATGTTTGCTAAATACAAATCTTCAGGCCTCCGTAACCAAAAAACTATTCCAGCATAGGTTCTTTCAGCAACTTCTTCAAAACTCCACCTTCGGCCATTTCTCGGTCGGCCCAGAGTTTTTTTCAAAGTCAGGAGACACGTCAGGCGTTGGGGAGGTTGGGAGGTCAACAGTTGGTGTCTTCGGGGATGGAACTACCCAATATAAATAATTTCAGGTTAATTCACTGGTAACTATATTAGTGTCTTTTATCATACCAACTTGTAACTCAGAAATAATAAAATAACATAAGCATACTGGCATCTATTATGATGTCTGCCATTGTGTATTGAATGGTGGTAAAATGATGGTCTAGTGCGCCCACTTGTCGAGTGAGTTCATCGAGCATCAGGATGATTTCCTGGAGTTCATCCGGAGGAAGGAGTAAGTTTGACACGAAGTCATGAATAAAAAATCCGCATTTCTGGACACCTTGTGTAACGCCCCCAATCTCGCGGGTACGTACACCGGGAAAGACTACAAGTGTCGCGATCAGAGACCTCCGCGACGACCGAAGGAGTTACAAAAGACAGACCAAACAACGACTCGACAATACGTAGAGAGATCACTTGGATAGACTAACATAAAACATAACTGAAAAGTGAGAGATTATCCATATATGGTAACAAGGTCAAATACATTACATCGAGTTCAAAAGGGAAATACATCATAAATAATGCAGAAGCAAAAGACAAACTGAAGAATCTGGTCGACGTGTACCTCGTGTACATAATCTTCAACTACTAGTCCAGTCTACCCTGTAGGAATCTAAGTACCTGCAAGCACCGCATCAACATATGCGTGAGTTTTCTATAAAGAAAACCCAGTATGCCCCCTGGCCCAATCGGAGTTATATGGAAGAATACATGCAATCTATCTAACACAAAAGCATCCGAAACAGAAACAGAAAAGCACATAATGCAACAGAAGTCTATGACTCCATAAGTCGTGCCAGTCGGGCGCACCCGAACCATTCCTCGAAAGGAACCAGAACACCAGCCTTGCTGGTCAAAGGTGGTCACTCGACAGTGACCCACCGCTCTGCACAAAGCGGTGCGCCGGATGAGTGTCATTTCGCGACAAGTGACCTACATGGTGCCATCGCGAACTTGGGAACACCTACCCACTCGTGGCCTGTCGGCCCAGAAAACAGAACGTGCCTGGAATTATTAATCAGATTAAATGCAATGCAAGCTACTTAAGCATCTAAAATCTCATGCATCTATGGGATACGGAACGAGCTCAAGGAAGAGTATCCGGATACCCTCCTAATAGCCCCCAAACAAATCAGAATTAGAACATCCCAATCAGGAATCAAACGAAACTCACAACAGCAAGCAATCATAACCGGATCGGCAAATCAAGAAAATAACTAATCGAGTCATATACGGGTCATGATAAGGATGTTATAAGGTCTGATATCCTAAGGGTCATACATAACCATATCATAACACTTCACTTCAGTCACATATAGACATGAAAGATGCAATAGGATGATGCATTACAGCTACATATATCAACATCAAACTACACAATAATCGATAGCATGCATCCTTAATTTCAGAGTGTATATGCAATGATAACTGAAATCTCAGAGCATGATCAGAGTTGATATGGGTATGGATTACATGTATATCGGTAGGATAATCATGCTGGAACATGCATAAAATATTAGTAGACAGTATAGATCTCTAAACTAGCATACATGCGTGCAACGGGTTAATATGTTGCTTTAGAATATGACACGATCAGCACATAATATGAAAGAGCACGTTTACATTCATAAGTGCATGCATGACTACAACATCAGGAATACACACACATCAGATCATATAACCACATTATATCTGCTACTGAAACACAACAAGTCATATATAGCAAAACACATTCAACACATAGAACACGATAACTTACAATAGGCAAGCTAACAAGTTCAATCGACTCACAACCAGATGCATGAGCCCCTGACCACTCCAACCCACGTGCTTAGAGTATCCCTCTCAGGTGGTCTGTGGTGGGAGAGGGTCAGTATAGATCCATCCAAGCAGCTCAGCCCAACAACCGACCAAGCCGATGCACATGGTGCACTAACCGCATGGCTAGCCCATTCAAGCGCACCCTGCTCAGACCGAGCTAACCCATCCAGATCCCCCTCACCCTTAGCCTCCCTAGGGTTGTTCCACACCTCCTCCTGACCCCAGCCACCGTCTAGAAGGGCTGCACCAACCAGCCGACCCAAACAAAGAGTCAAGATGGTTGAAGACAAATCCTAGTCGGATCTTGTGTGCGCCAGCCACACCCAACAGATCCATGTCCACTCCAAAACTTAGCCTAGAAGAAACCTCATCACTCCTGGTGGGACCTCACCGGTGCTCACCGGAGCCCTGGTCCCTTTGGCTGCCCCACAGCCAGCCCCATCTAGCGCATGCTCCATGCGCATGCTAGCAGGGAACTCGGTTGATGGTGCAAGCGATTGCACCAACCACCAACATGGTACTGGCCGGCCCTCCAGCCAACACTGCCTCCCACAAAACTCTTCAAGGGTCAGGAGCATACCTGATTAGCAAGGAAGTTGCCTGAAATTAGCCGGATATTCTGCCCACCAAACTTCTAGCCGCACCACAGGTTGCACTAGACGTCGCTTCTAGCCTCGCTGGATTTGAAGTTTGCTGGAATACCACCTGAGTGGCCTGACCACGTGGCTGAGGAGTTGAAGAGGTGGAGGAGACGTGTGAGAGGTGAAGAGGTGTGCAAGGGTTGGCTGGTGGGAGAGGCTTTTTGTTAGCTTGCTAGGACTCTACAATTCCATGCCTTCATGGCTAATCAAGCCACCTCAACACATGCCAAAAATGGCATCAGCAAAGACATCCCAAAAGCCATGAAAATGCACATCCAAACCCTAATGCAACCCTTCCAGTTCAATGCCACTTCAACACAATTTTAATTCAAAACTGACCATACACTCACTCGGATCCAAATTGAGTCGATCGAGTCAAACAACCGCGCGCTCGCCCGATGTGTCGCACCCGATCGACCAACAACAAATCCTATCAAATCTAACACAATTTGACATTCCAAGAAGTCAATTATACATAACCGAGGAGAGTGGACTTATTATTATTAAAGCAGGAGAGCGGGTCTTACACCTTGTAACCAGTATACAATCGATTTCATGGTTTAGAAACGTAAACCAAAAAAACACAAATCCATCTATCAAACAGGAAAAACCAAAACGACCTCAACGTCTCGTGCCTCACAGTGCACGACACCTGAGACACCCCGATAGATGTCACGATGCACACATGTGTTTACGCAGTGACCGCACAGGCACAGTAGCTGATAAAACCCCATCACCTCCAGGATGTCATCATTACGCAACATTCGTGACCTTGAATATTATAAATGAGGGAGTAGGGGAGATGGCGGGGGAGAGCGAAGAGCAAGGAAGTAATGAAAAGAGGAAACGTGGCATTATATACTGAGGAATACATTGATGTTTGGAGGGAAGGAAACGTTTCAAAATACGAACAGTCAAAAAACGCCCTAAAAATCGTGTCATGAGCAGTCGCGTTTTCACTTTCAAATAACAGAGGTTATTTTTGGGAATCCAAACGACACAACCCATTCTAGACTCGAATTGGACAATGTCTTCACATACTTTAGACGACGTTTGGACTGGCTCGTGCATGTTTTATCTGTCCAAAGTGTGTCCAGACTGTGTCCAAAAGGAGTCCAATTCTGGACGCACACTGTATTGGGGTCGTGTCAAGAATTCGACTGCTTCTTGACACAATCTTGACACATTTATGTACACACAAAACCTAGACACTATACATGTGTGGGTTTGTCCGTTGTGTGTCTAGAATCGGGTCCCATTCTAAACAAATTCTGGACTGGCTTGTGCTCATGTGTTTGTGTCCAGAGTGTGTCCAGAACCAGTCCAATTACGAGAGCATACTAAACTGGTTCTTGTCCAGATTTGGACATCATCTGGACACATTCTGGACAAGGTCATGCAATGACGATTCTGGACAATTGAGGTCAGAATCGGGGGCTCACTTTGGACAATTCAGTTTGTTAATTAAGTTGCACCTTTGTTCTTGTAGTAAGTTAATTAAGTTGCAACTAGTTTGGTGAAGATGACACATATCGTTTGGTTGAAACAACCCAGCTCGTTTTGTAGAATGACCCAGCTTGTTTGGTGAAAAGAAACCACCTCGTTTGGTGAAAACAAGTCAAGTCGTTTGCTTGAACGATACAACTTGTTTGGTGAAAATTGTAGGATCTACTAGCCCCTAAACTTAGTCTAAAGGGGGATGAATAGACTAATTAAGGTTGTTTAAGGAACTAAGCCAAATTAAAAGCTAAGACAATAAATATGAAAGAGAGAACAACAAACCACAACTCCGGATGTATAGAGGTTTGGATCCAACCACCGGATCCTAGTCTTCTCTTACGAATTGCTCTTACTCGAGCAACTTCGCGTCCTCCACTAATCCGATCTCCGTTGCGGACCGAGATCACGCCTTTACACCACAAGCTTTGCGAACACCCTCGCCTAGCTTGGACCACCTTCTCACAATACGAGAAAAGCTTCACTCCGGAAGCTTTGTACAACTCTTTAAGACTATTACTTCAGTAACTAATCTTGAGCACTTGAAATGAATGATGCAATCAAAGGATGATGATTTTAAGTGAGAAGATGTGAGCACAAGTGTTTAGAGAAAATTTAGAGTAATAATGAGATTTGAGCTTAGAGAAAGATTGGTAAAACTTGTATGAGTGTTCTCAGCTCTATTTATAAGCTCTAAACTAGTTCTAGCCGTTGGGATTGAAAGGGTGAAAACATGTGCAAGAAAACACAAGTCAGGAAGTGACAGGACACATTTCAGGACACGAACGGTCGACCGGATCGTGTAACACGGTCGACCGGAATGCAACAGTGCATGGTTCGGTCGAGCGAAGATGTAAATGGTCGATCCAATTTGGCTAGAACTTAAGTGATCGGCCGAGCGGTTTGGATCACCAGTTCGACCAAAAATGACCAGTAGGACTGGATCTGGAAATGATGTAAGTATCGGTCGACCGTGAAGATAGTTACGGTCGACCGTTTGACATGTTGGATTTTAGACAAGATAAAATTAGATGCAATCAGTCGAACAGAATGAATGGACGGTTCGACCGAACTCCCAGTAACAATGGGTCTGGGAAGTTTTCGAGATTCGGTCGACCATGAAGGAAAGTTTGGTCGTCCGGAAGACCAAATCCAAAAGAGGGGTTAGGTGAGAAATGTGTATACGACCGTTGGAGTATACGACAAGTATAACGGTGTCCTATTACTCGACAAGGTGAGACGGTCGAACAAAACAAGTATTTCGGTCCACTGATTTTAGACAGTCAAAATAGATAGAAGAAACTGTCGAACAGAGTGAATATGTCGGTCGACTGATTTCAGACAACCAAAACATATTTAAGGCACGGTCGAACTGGAAAGGAAAGTAGGTCGACCATTTTGGACAGAATAAGCTTTCTGAGATAGTCTGTTGAAATCCGGTCGAACCAAATGGTTCTACCGGACGACCGTTTGGGTGCAGAAATCCTGTTGTAGGTTTCTAATGAGTTTAGATGATTTTCTATTGAAGTCTGAGATAGTTGGAATCTTGTATGTGACTTGTATAGGTATTCCAAGTGTTTTGCAATGCAATGAATCAAAGATTTCAAGTGCCAAGTTACATTTGTAACCTAAATACATAGAATTTAAACCTAGCTACGCTTCAATCTTGATCTCTCAATACAACTCAAACTTGATTCCTGAAACATTAGATAATACAAGTATATGCAAGCAATGATCTTTTAATTGATACATGTGTTTATTGATATGTTGATTAATTATCAAAACGGATTAACGATTCTTAGCCAAAAACCCAACAAAAATGACCCAGCTCTTTTATGGCACCTTGTTCGCAACTGGTGTGTCCCAATGCTGACTCATTCTTCCAAACAAGTTGACTCATTAATCCCGTCAGGAACGCAGTTTCGTCCCGAGCGAGCCACACTGGCATCCCAAGCGGGACACGTGCGTCCCACGCGGGGCCGACTCGACCCTACGAGGGATAGAGTTGGCCTTAGAGGCAAACTTTCTGGGGACGCAAGTGTCCCACTCGGGATGCAATGGGTCGTAAATCCTGATACATAGACTCGGCCGGAGCGGGGACACACTTGTGTCCTAAGCGTCCAGGCACGTTCCACTCGAATGACTCGGGTCGTTTCTACTTTCTACCGAACAACCAGCATTGTTTCGACCAAACGAACCAGATTGTTGGTTCGTTTCAACCAAATGATCCAGCTCGTTTGGTGACATTTACAGCTTGTTTATCTTGATTCAATCCTAGCATTCTCGCGTTGTGATGTATGATTGAACGTTTTAATTATAACCGCAAGTGCATGGCCACGTTGAAGCGGTGGAAAATACGGGTCGATCCACAGGGAGGTGTGTCGACTTTGGTTAGTTCGAAGGCGAGTGAGAAAGAAAGGAGAGAAAGATTGATTAAACTAAACTACACTAAACTAGTAGCAACAAGGAAGGAAATGAAAGCACAAAACGAACTAAAACTAAGTGACTAAGATAGAAATCAGGAATGGAAAACCCCTAAGGGGTGGAGTGTGTGTACACATAAAATAAGAAGTGATGAATGCATACAATAAGCTCAAGTGTAGTGTTTGTAATGCATAAGAAGTACCTCATGACAAGACCTATCATTCAAAGCACTAATCTAAATGATTAATATGAGCATGACAAGTTTGTTATTAAGAACCTAAGCAAGCATGGAATGTACCTAAACATTATGGCAGAAACCATCAAGTTAAGTGTTCTCTTTAATTCAAACAAGCATGCTAACATTTCTCACATACAACAATGTTTAGCATTCATTCCATCTACATAACATGTATAAACATCTACTCCACCCCCAAAGGGGATAGAACTACTCACTAATCATTACACTACAATCTACATTAACAAAACAAAACATTCTAATGAAAGACAATTAAACTAAACAAACAAGAAATATTAAAGAAGCTAAATGAAAGGAAATTAAACTAAAGAAGCATGCAAGAATTAAAAGACAAGACAATATTAAAAGAAACTAAGAAAAAATATTTTATTAACATGACTCACATTGTAAGTGGCATTCTTCACCACCTTGAGTTTTTGCTTCAAGGCTTTTACTCCAAGTAGAGAGAATGCACCCAAGCAATGGGTGAATACAAATGGAGGAGTTCTATTTATAGTCATAGAAAAAGCTAATCCGTGACAATCTCCCGGTATGAGACTAAAACGCATGCCAAATATGGATGGACTAAACACAACATAATACACCACCCGACCAAAACATGTTGCCTTTGGACCAATTTGGACCGCTGATTGGCGGTCTATAAGTGTTGGATCGAGTCTGGATTTTGGTGGCTCGGTTCTGGCTTGATGTCTTGGTGTTTGATGAACCCGATTTGGTTGTTGATGGTTGGGCCCGGATTTAATTGCCAAAATACTCCTCATTAAGGTGTGGAGCTTCTTGATTTGCTTATTGATCCTTTTGGTTTTACATCCGGGTCCTTCTCTCTTTCATCTCAGTCCATAAGTCTTGCAACTTAGTCCTTTTTCCTTGCTTTAAGTCATTTTATGCATCTTCTCCTCAATCCTGTTTATCCCTGAAACTCAAACATAAAACTCGTTACGCAACATTTTTTAGGTGAAAGATAACAGATATAAGACACAAATGTATGCATAATATGATGTCAATCAATGTACCACTTATTTTATTCATAACGTCCATATCCAAATACAGAATTTGATGATTCTAGATCCTTTAGAAAGAAAATTGAGAGAAGAATATATTCGTTTTCCATTACAACGTGCCAAATTCCGATAATACGATAGTGAAAAATGAGTGTCAAGACAAACCATTTTTGTTAACTTGACAATCGAGAGATCATCAATAATGTGTGCATAACTCTCTCCTCCAATATCCAAATAAGACAATTCAAGAATCTTTACAAGGAAGATTTCGAGAAGCAAAACTTTCATATATTGCATATCTCCAAATTAAGAACCTAATGGGATCAAATTAGTCTCGAGTGGTCACAAGCAGTCGAGAGATGTCTGGAGCAGTCCCTAGCCAGTCTCGAGTTGTCCCGAGCGGTCCTGAGTCAGTCCCAAGCAGTCCCCAGTCAGTACCGAGCAGTCCCAAATAGTCCCCAACCAGTACCGAGTAGTCGAGCCCAGTATCATGCAGTCCTGAGTCAGTCCCGAGCACTCCCAAAACAGTAACGAGCTTCGTCATTTTCACAAAACGAGTTGGGTCATTTGACCAGACGAGCTGGGTCGTTTTATTCATAACATTCACATACAAATATGGAATTTGATGATTCTAGATCCGTTGGAAAGACAATTGAAATGACCACATATCTGTTTGTGTTATGACTTGCCAAATTCCAATGATACGAGGGTGAAAAGTGTCTCAATCGATAGATCTTCAATCATTTGTGCGTAACTCTCTTCTCCAATATCCAAATAAGGTGTTTCAAGATTCGTTTCAAAGAACATTTTGAGTTGCAAAACTTTCATATTTAACATATTTCCAAATTAAGAACATATTGGGTTCATAATGGGCATGGAAGACTGCTAATTTGAGAGAACGAAAAACAAGCTGGGTTGTTTTTTCTACTAAACGAGCTGGGTTGTTATTTCTACCAAACAAGCTAGGTCGTTTTTCCACCACAAACAAGCTAGGACGCACCAACGAGTTGGGTTTAATAAAATATTTGTTTGTGTGTGTTACAAACATTAGATTTGAATTTATGTTAATTTCGTCGATTCACAATTAAAGCACTGTCTCCGAGTCATTGAAAAAAAACTAGTTAGTTGTCAGATAAAAAGTTACTTATCCAAACAAATCTCTGAGACTCCAAGTTTCGCGGCTATAAGCCACGATTGCTAGTTGCATCAAAGTTGTTGTTCCAGTCGCTATCATAGGTTGTAGTTGAGAGTCCTAGTGGGCTAAAATAATATAGGACATGGTTGAATGATCTTTGAACCGTGGTTTTAAGTTAAAACAAGGCTTTCGAAAATGAAGTTTGAAAACATTATTTTAGGGCATGTTTGGTTTAAAAAAGTATTTTGAAAGGCTGGTGGATGTGTCTTTTGTACACATTTGGAGACACACCACTAAGATCAAACTACGTGGACCATTTTGTGCTCCAAATCTCCTCTCCTAAAACGATAGTGTATGCATCCGGGCCTGGACTAGAAGCTCGACTAGAGGGTGGATAAGCATCACACGCAGTTTTCATGTGTTGGATAGGTGCATGGTTGTGACTGTAGCCTTGAGGCGTGCTTGCTTTCTAGATGACTAGAAACCTAGGTATGCCGGCTTCTCCTTCCCATACCCTGCTCTTGCTTTGACCCTGGCCAAACTAGGGTCCGAAGGAGGTTGACAAAAATATATGTTGTGCTCCTACATGGGCCTCGAAAGGCCTACGCCACAGCAACTCCGAGAAGAACAAAAACTCTAATAGTAATACCAGTAGTGGTTTTTTATCTTCTAATCCTATCCTTACCTAGACGGAGAAGAATGTGGCTTACCAAGATGGTTCTGTAGTGGTTGAACGTTTTATATTAAAACCGCAAGTGCACGGCCACGGTGAAGCGGTGGAAAATACGGGTCGTCCTCAGGGAGGTGAGCAGCCTCTCGTTTGCACAAAATCAACTGGCAAAATATGGAAGAGAGTTGATTATGCTACGCTACACTACACTACGAAGTATGAAATGCGAAAGAAAGCAACAAACGATTAACTAAAAACTTAACTAAGAACGAAAGAAAAGTGATGGAATTCAGAAATGGAAAAACCCCTAAGGGGTGGAGTGAGTGCACACATGCAAAGAGGTGGGTGTTGAACACATTCTTTAAGCACAAATATAGGTGGTGCTTTGGGTTTTGGGGTCCAAGTTGCTTAAAGGAAGTTGATTATTAATCTGGGATCACTCTAAGATTCAGAACATGCAAATTGAGTCCCATATTACTAGATCAATTAGAGCAACAACACAAAGAAAATAGAAATTGAACAGAGCTCACTAGACCGCTGATTGGCGGTCTAAAGTGCCCAGTTCGTCTTGAAATTTCTCCAGTAGCCTCCCGTTGCTATTCCCAGTCTCCTGAAACAAAGAAAAACTACAAAACACAAATTAAATCCACTCGAATCGTCCAAACAAGAGTCTGGACTGACACCTCCCCGGCAACTGCACCAAAAACTTGTTGAACGTTTTATATTAAAACCGCAAGTGCACGGCCGCGTTGAAGCGGTGACAAATACGGGTCGTCCTCAGGGAGGTGAGCAGCCTCTCATTTGCACGAAATCAAGTGGAAAAATAGGGAAGAGAGTTGATTATGCTACGATACGCTACACTGCACTACGAAGTATGAAATGCGAAAGAAAGCAACAAACGATTAACTAAAAACTTAACTAAGAACGAAAGAAGAGTGATGGAATTCAGAAATGGAAAAATCCCTAAGGGATGGAGTGAGTGCACACATTTAAAGAGGTGGGTGTTGAACACATTCTTTAAGCACAAATAAAGGTGGTGTTATCATGCATAGGAAGTGTCTAAATGTTATGGCAAAACCTATCAATCTATTAACCAACCTAGTTGATTAACATTTACATATACAAGTTGTTTATTTTAGAACCTAAACAAGCATGAGAGGTGTCTAATCATTTTGGCAAAACTCATCAAGTTATAAATTCTATCCTAAACAAGCAAGCATACATTCATGTTTTATCAACACATTGTAAATAAAGCATTCATTCCATTATCTAATGCATGTATGAACATCTACTCCACCCCCCAAAGGGGATGGAACTACTCACTACACATTACACTAATTATTAAACTAAGCAAAGAAAGCATATTAACTAAGCTACTAAAACTAATGAAATGAAATTAAACAAAGTAAAACAAGAAACATAAAACAAACAACATAACAAAGAAACATTTATTAAAGTGACTCACATTTCAAGTAGCATCCTCCTACTTTAGTGTGTGTTTCAAGGCCTCACTTCTAGTAGGAAGAATAGCCACTTAAAATATGGAGTGATTACATTAGAAGGTGAAGAGTTCTATTTATAGCCATAGAAAAAGGCAATCCGGGACAATCCCCCGATGTGGGACTAAACAATACCAGAAATGGACTAAATACACACTAATATGTGACCCACCAAAATCTTAGCGGATTTGGGCCAAAACAGACCGCCAATTAGTGGTCTTGGACCGTCAATTGGCGGTCTATATGGTCTGGATCACGCTGGATTTAGTGTGGGCTTTTCTGGATATCTTTGTTGGTCTTTGATGCATCTACTTCACTTGTTGGAGCTCCGACCCGAATAGAATTGCCAAAATACTCCCCATGATGGTGTGGAGTTTTCTATTTTGCTCTTTGGTCCAATGGTCTTACGTTCAGGTCCTTCTCCATTGCATCTTAGTCCCCAGATCTCACAATTCAGTCTTTTTTCCCAGCTTTTGGGTCCTTTTATGCTTCATCTCTTCAAACCTATTTATTCCTGAAAACTAAACATAAAACTCGTTACATAGCATTGTTTAGGTGAAAGATAATGGATATAAGATGCAAATATGAGCATGAAATGATGTCAATCAAATACCCCCACACCTAACTTTCGCTAGTCACGAGCAAAACAAAGAAAGAAAAAAGCATACGAGAAAAACAAGAAATCCTAACTCACTTTGGTAGGAATCACGGTTGCACTTAGCACGTGCAACAAGTCATTAAACCTCATTGTCACCAAGGAGGAGTGTTGTCTCCTGAGGGTTTTCAACGGATATACCCACAAAATCCGAACAACATGCATTAATCAATCTAGCTACACGACTCGTTGGACTCATTTTTGTCGATCATGGGACGCGGAAATACTACGGGTCGACTCTCTATGGGTAATCAGTCCACACACCCAGCCTAATGAACCATTCGTGAAAGTTAGTTAAGGACTTAAGTGAAAGACATGGGCAACCTTAACTTCTGAATGCGATACAATGTGTACAGTCCATTTTGGTTCTTATTTGACTCTTTTTTTTCTTTTTTTCTTTTTCTTTGGAGCAGTTTATTGGTTGGTGTTTGATTCTCCCAGGGTCAGGTTTCGTGCATCATTGTCTATGAGGACTTACACTATAACGTACACCTTCCCCCAAATCTCCACATAGGGCGATCCCTACCACCTGTGTAACGGGAGTTCGGTCGGTGCATCCCAAGTCAAATGACTCGAAAGCACCATGCACAAAGTCCCCTTAGACCTACTTTCCCGAGTGATAGGAGCCGTGAGAGAAGAGAGAACACCACTTATTTATTTATCTACATGGCAAAACTCCTACACTTAAGTTTCACAAAAAGAGATTAAGGGCCCTTGACTACGACAAACTTCCTTATACTAACAGACACGAATTATTTGACTCACAAGGTTCAGGGTGGACTTCTTTAAATGTTTGAGTACTGAAACCCTATGATTACACGCCCCCCCGAGGGAAAACCAGGGTGCATCCTAACAACTCTATAAGACCTAAAGCCAGTAAACTAGATATCCTAATGCATCAAGTTCAAGACAATTTTGGGAGCTTTCTTTTTACTTTGCCTTTCAATAGTTTTGCACATGCTAAACACACGCAAAACCTACAAAAACATTTTCTTTCGCAAACACATGAAGATTTTGAAAGAAATGTGAAAACTTTAAAGCACTAGGCAAGCAAAAGAATACAAGTCACCCAAGGATCATGGCAAACAGATATATCGATATTAAATGCAGCACACTAACATGACCCTATCAATACACACAAAAGAAATCAAAGGAAAAAGACTCAACTATGTACATACGTAAAACACCCTCCACACCTACTTCATGCATTGTCCTCAATGAATGTGAGCAAGATACTACATGGATTTATGCATTAAAGGGGAAGATCTCACCAACAATAAGCGCAACTGGAAGTTCATGGTTATAGTGATGGACACAAACCCGAATTCCCTCAAAACCTGTGAGATACAGAAGAGGGGAGACAAATACGTGAAGAAATCGGGCCCAAGTACACAAGGGCTGGGGCCCACAACAATCAATGCTCACTCATGGAGTCTTTTATTACTCGCTCTTTTTTTTCTTTTTTCTTTTTTTAAATGATATATACAGCAACAACGATATTCTCATAATCATTTGGTCAATGAACATCAAATGAGAACATCAAGTCATGAGGACCAGAGTCTTGCCGAGATGGTCAAACTTCACCGGTACTCTGAGGTGTCATGAGGGGTGAAAGGTCAAAGCTGAAAGGCTCGAACCCCTCATGATATTGGTTGGGTGTGGGCAACAAAGAATGAAGTTGTGTTGCCTCACTAGGGTTTAGTTGCTCATCGAACAAAACCCTCCAACCAATAGGTGGGTGCATCAGAATGAGTTCCTCAAGCTCATTCGATGGATGCAACAGACCTGCATCACTAAGAATGGGGCTTTTCCCCAAGTCATCCAACAAGGACCTCCCACCATCATTTAGATCATCAAGCATAAGCTCGGTCATAGGTGGGTCCTTGTTGGAGTCAATATGAAGCTCAAATTGCTCAATGGCCATGGGACATGAGGTAGAGACACCATCTGGTATAGGCAAATGATGAGGTGTCTCACTCTCACTAGTACTCTCAACTGAATCATGCAACGAACACTCCTTTTGGACATTTATGTTTGATGCCAGCTCACTCTGTTGCATTGCAAAGACAGGCAATGAGTTTTTGCTGGGTCCACAAACATTCTCAATTGGTTGCCTTGGTGTTAGGGGTGTTCGTTGATTTGGTGGTGCTTTCTCCAATTGGCGGATGAGATTGAGATTTACAGGTTGGTCCATGGGCTCCTGTTGCCTACCGGAGTTGAACACATGAAACTCGGCACTCATGTTACCGAATGAGAGCTTCATGAGACCGTTTCTACAATTAATTAAGGTGTTGGAAGTTGCCAGAAATGGTCTATCCAAAATCAAAGGTATTTGAGAGTGGGTGTTCGCAACAGGATTGGTATCGAGGACAACAAAATCAATTGGAAATATAAATCTCCAACTTTGATAAGCACGTCCTCGATAATCCTCTTTGGAATACGAATGGATCTATCCGCCAGTTGGAGGGTGATCTTAGTTGGTTTCAATTCTCCCAAATTTAACTATTGATAAACAGAAAATGGGAGGAGATTGACCGCTGATCCTAAATCAAGCAAAACATTACTCATGCTAGTGTCCCCTATCGTACACTGAATAGTAGGACACCCAGGGTCTTTGTATTTTGTGTAGGAGGGATTGGACAAAAGTGAGCTTACATTTGCAGCCAAGAATGATTTCTTAGGAACATGGGTCTTCCTTTTGGTTGTGCAGAGATCCTTCAACAGTTTGGCATATTGAGGTATTTGTTGGATGTCATCCAACAAGGGGATGTTAACCTTAACTTGCTTAAACACCTCTAATATCTTGTCCATTGTGTCACTCTGCTTTTTGGTTAACCTACTTGGATAAGGATCTGGTAGGTAGGTTTTCTGCAGTACCTGAGCCAATTGGCCAATCTGAAGCTCTAGAGATTTGATGGTCTGCTGATTTGAAGTGAGAACTTGACTTGTGGATGACATAAATCTTTTTACAGAGTTCTCAAGTCCACAATTCAAGTTCTCAAGCGAATGAAACCGAGTTTCAAAGTTGTTAGAATTTGGAAAACCTGGTTGGTTGGTGCTTCGAACTTGGGGTTGCTGATATGAATGAGCATGCATGGGAGGTTGGTGTGGTTGATTAGGTGGTCGAGAGGAGGTTGAAGGACCACCCGGGGCATTATTTTGGTTCCATGAAAAATTAAGGTGGTTCCTCCATCCAGGATTATAAGATGATGAGAATGGGTCATTCCTAGCTCTGTCATAGATGGCGTTGACACATTCCATCTCAGGAGGAATGGACGCACACTCGCTTTCTATATGACCTATCCTACCACATGAATGACAGGGAACTCGACCAGATGTGGACATGTGAGGTGTACTTTGTTTGTTTTGGAGCTCAATCGAATCCATACGGCGCATTAAGGCCGCCATGCGTGCCTCAGTGGCCGTAGTGGTATCGATAGCAAATGTGGCACCCGCGCTAGTCGAGTTTGCATTCGCGATCCTCACTTGTGTACTAGATGATGCAGGTGGTTCCCTTACACTCTCCCATTGTATTGTTTTCTCAGCAAGGTCTTCTAGGAAAGCCCATGCCTCCCTTTCATCCTTTCCTAAGAACTCTCCTTGACACATGGACTCAAGGAGCGTCCAGGACGGGATGTGAAGACCCTCGTAAACAATCTGACAAAGACGCCACAACTCAATGCCATGGTGAGGGCATGAGGATAGTAGCTCCTTGAACCTCACTAGATATGCATGAAATGTCTCGGTCTCAAGTTGATAGAACGAATTGATTTCGTTCCTCAATTTTTGAGTCCGATGATTTGGAAAGTATTTCTTGAGGAATGCAGATTGAAACTCATCCCAAGTCCTAAAGGCATTCGCCTGGTTGCTGTACAACCACTTCTTGGCATCATCCTTCAGCGCAAAGGGGACAAGCCTAAGATGGATGGAGTCTGTGCTAAGTTGTTGCAGCTTGAACATAGCACAAACCTCCTCAAATTCCCTGAGAAAGATATAGGGGTCACCTTTCCCAGTGAAGTGAGGGAGCATGGAAATAAACAGAGGTTTAACCTCAAAATGGTTCCCATTTGTCTCTGGAAATACGATGCATGAGGGTAGAGCAGTACGGCTCGGGTAGCATCGATCACGTAGAGGTATGGGAACGACAACTGGAAGCACATGTCGAACAGGTAGGTCCAGCAACTGCTCCTCCTCACGGAAATTAGCAGCCATTGAACCCGAACTGTGTGCGACACGAGAGGAGGAAGGCGTCGAGAAATCGATTACCGAAGCCAGATTGACAACGCTCCTCGTCAAATGACCACTCTCGTCTCGTGTCCACGAAAGCATGCACAAAGGTGCACACACACCAAAACTTTGTTTTTAACAAAGAATGTACGTAGAGGAGAAGACGGGGGAACACAGGAGAGAAAGAATGACTCATGAGAGAAGGGAATAAGTCCTTATGCTACGGCGGATGGGTACAGGTAGAAGCACACAAGCAAACAAGGCTCAAGCAATCCTAAGGTCGCTATAGGTCCTTACAGCTAGACGACGCCTAACTGCGAGGTCACACGGCCTCAACACGCCTCACCTCCCTACGACGAGGACCACAAAGCCCAGCAAGTGAGCCAAGATCCGGGGATCTCGTCTCTCCTACTATCGACAAAGTGGGCAACACCGATCAGGTCATGACGGTCGGGACCGGATCACTCTCCTAATGCGTCCAAGATCCTTAGGGCCAATGTCTACTTGATTTTAAAATTAGGCTCTTGATTAGTGTGGTTTTTGGGGCGAAGGAAAGGGTGATGAAATCCCCCACCTTATCTTTTACGGGACAGCCCCTCCTTAGTAGCGTTTTGGAGTCCTAAATCTAACAATCAACTCTCCAAACAAACGCTCAACTCACACTTATTTCAATGCACTTCCTACTAACTAATACATATTCATATGAAATGCATGAATGAGAGTAGAAGATGCGTACCTCACGCCAGCACTCAGCAACTGAAAATAAAGCTAAAATGAAAGACAATCTATATGCCTAAGTCACATACATGATGCATGACCTAAACAAAAAGAATGCCTAATCTTTTGCTTTGGGTTTTAGGGTCCAAGTTGCTTAAAGGAAGTTGATTATTAATCTGGGAGCACTCTAAGATTCAGAACATGCAAATTGAGTCCCATATTACTAGATCAATTAGAGCAACAACACAAAGAAAATAGAAGACGAACAGAGCTCACTAGACTGCTGATTGGCGGTCTGAAGTGCCCAGTTCGTCTTGAAATTTCTCCAGTAGCCTCCCGTTGCCATTCCCAGTCTCCTGAAACAAAGAAAAACTACAAAACACAAATTAAATCCACTCGAATCGTCCAAACAAGAGTCTGGACTGACACCTTCCCGGCAACTGCACCAAAAACTTGTTGAACGTTTTATATTAAAACCGCAAGTGCACGGCCGCGTTGAAGCGGTGACAAATACGGGTCGTCCTCAGGGAGGTGAGCAGCCTCTCATTTGCACGAAATCAAGTGGAAAAATAGGGAAGAGAGTTGATTATGCTACGATACGCTACACTACACTACGAAGTATGAAATGCGAAAGAAAGCAACAAACGATTAACTAAAAACTTAACTAAGAACGAAAGAAGAGTGATGGAATAAAGAAATGGAAAAATCCCTAAGGGGTGGAGTGAGTGCACACATGCAAAGAGGTGGGTGTTGAACACATTCTTTAAGCACAAATAAAGGTGGTGTTATCATGCATAGGAAGTGTCTAAATGTTATGGCAAAACCTATCAATCTATTAACCAACCTAGTTGATTAACATTTACATATACAAGTTGTTTATTTCAGAACCTAAACAAGCATGAGAGGTGTCTAATCATTTTGGCAAAACTCATCAAGTTATAAATTCTATCCTAAACAAGCAAGCATACATTCATGTTTTATCAACACATTGTAAATAAAGCATTCATTCCATTATCTAATGCATGTATGAACATCTACTCCACCCCCCAAAGGGGATGGAACTACTCACTACACATTACACTAATTATTAAACTAAGCAAAGAAAGCATATTAACTAAGCTACTAAAACTAATGAAATGAAATTAAACAAAGTAAAACAAGAAACATAAAACAAACAACATAACAAAGAAACATTTATTAAAGTGACTCACATTTCAAGTAGCATCCTCCTACTTTAGTGTGTGTTTCAAGGCCTCACTTCTAGTAGGAAGAATAGCCACTTAAAATATGGAGTGATTACATTAGAAGGTGAAGAGTTCTATTTATAGCCATAGAAAAAGGCAATCCGGGACAATCCCCCGATGTGGGACTAAACAACACCAGAAATGGACTAAATACACACTAATACGCGACCCACCAAAATCTTAGCGGATTTGGGCCAAAACAGACCGCCAATTAGTGGTCTTGGACCGTCAATTGGCGGTCTATATGGTCCGGATCACGCTGGATTTAGTGTGGGCTTTTCTGGATGTCTTTGTTGGTCTTTGATGCATCTACTTCACTTGTTGGAGCTCCGACCCGAATAGAATTGCCAAAATACTCCCCATGATGGTGTGGAGTTTTCTATTTTGCTCTTTGGTCCAATGGTCTTACGTTCAGGTCCTTCTCCATTGCATCTTAGTCCCCAGATCTCACAATTCAGTCTTTTTTCCCAGCTTTTGGGTCCTTTTATGCTTCATCTCTTCAAACCTATTTATTCCTGAAAACTAAACATAAAACTCGTTACATAGCATTGTTTAGGTGAAAGATAATGGATATAAGATGCAAATATGAGCATGAAATGATGTCAATCAAATACCCCCACACCTAACTTTCGCTAGTCCCGACCCGTAGAGGCGCGACGTCTGCGGAAGACGTCTCCCCGATGGAGGCGACGTCTTCGGAAGACGTCTCACCCAAGGAGGAGGCGTCTCCGACAGACGCCTCCACCATGCGGGAGGCGTCTCTCGCAGACGCCTCCACAATTTTTGTTTTTTTTAATTATTAAATCTGATAATTAATTCAATAAATTGTGATAAATCTGAAAATTTAATTTAACAAATTCTTATTAAGTTTAACATTTGTGATATTTAGTTTTAACAATTTTTGATTTAGTTTAAGAATTGTTTTAATTTAGTTTAACAAATTTTGATTTAGTTTTACAATTGTGATAATTTAGTTTAACAATTGTGATAAATATGATAATTTAGTTTAACAAATTTAACAAATTTGTATTTAAAATTTCAATTAATAGTCATCGGGTCACAGTGGAGGGAAAGGCAAGTCGATACCATTACACGCCTTCCGTTCTTTAGATGATGATTCAGCACCGCGTCATCCACGTAGACGGGGGATATCTGCTTCAGTCAAGAGGGAGAGAGAGGCATTACGTCGTCGTGAGGAGGAGGACGATTCATTCGATGATGAGCATGTGGACAGTCCCGACGACGGGAGCGACGATGATGACCCGTATGAGTTAGAGCGCCCGGAGGTGGAGAGGCAGGGGGAGTATAGCAGAGGACGTGGTCGAGCGGGTAGTTCTACTTCCGCCGGATGGATGGTGCGGAAGGGTAGGGGTGGGAGGTTTACGACCGGGGATTCGAGCTCGTGCACTGTAGATCCCCGCGCTCAGAAGAAGAAGAGGGTCCAGGACGATTCTTGGATCGTGAGCGGTATGACGCCTGGTGGTCCTTTAGATGGGAGCGTCATTCCTAGTTTCTGGGGTCACATCGCTAGACGGATCTGGGACGGAGAGGATCGGAAGGTTCTGAAGTGCCATAATCGGCACAGAGCCTGTACAGCACTACAGGGTTGGCGGTCTACACTGAGTGCTGATATCAGAGAGGAGATTAGTGCCACGCATTTGGGGCACTTACTGTACAACATGTTCCCTTATCTTGACATGCCTTTGATTTCTGCGTTTGTGGAGCGGTGGCAGCCTGACACCAACACTTTTCACATGTCTTTCGGAGAGATGACGATCATGCTTCACGATGTTTTCCAGATCCTGCGCATTCCTGTGGATGGTCGTCTGGTTAGTGCTCAGGGGTCGACGTCTGAGCTGAGGTGTTATGTGGCAGAGTTGCTTGGTGTCACACCTGATGGTCTGGTGAGAGATATAGCTTTATGGAGTGGTGGTGGTGTCGGCATCGACTCCCTTGAGGACCTATGCAGACGGGCACGACCTCCGCGGGCCGATGATACACAGTTGACGGCGTACCTATTCTTGATGCTCGGAGCCGTCTTGTTTGTCGACAAGAGTGGTTGTCGGATCAGACCACACGATCTATTGGAGGCTAGGGACCCGGAGACCGTTCGTGAGTACTCGTGGGGCTCAGCGACGTTGGCATACCTGTACCGTCAGCTTGGGATAGCTAGCCGTGCGGATTGTTCTGGGATTGCAGGTTGTCTTACGCTGCTGCAGGCGTGGATATACGAGTACTTTCCCGCATTGCGCCCGCATCGTGAGTGGAAGATTATCGATGAGGGTCATCCGCGTTCGGGTATGTGGGCCGTCCGGAGCGAGGGCAAGAGCGATGGACGATTGCGTTCAATCCGCGCACGGCTAGATCAGATGACTGCATCAGAGGTATCAACCTTTACACCATTTACATTTATTTATTTAATTTTAAGATGTATTATTATTAATGTGTTAAAGTTTAGGTGGAGTGGTTACCCTATGGTCCTGACCCAGCTGGGGAGGTCCCGAGGACTTTATTGATGGGCCTTATTCGTTATCGGGATATCATAGAGCCTTATATGCCCGATCGTGTCTTGCGTCAGTTGGGATATGTTCAGGTGATCCCGGTTGACATCCCGACACCAGAGCATGCGATGCGGTCTGCGACTGCAGCGACGTACGACGTCAGGTTCCCCACTTCTACAGCGGAATCGACTTGGCGGACATTTCCGAGATCATGCTGACTGTTCCTTGGCGACTTCAGACGTAGTCGCGACCCCTCCGAGTGTGATGCCGACTGTACAAATAGATCAAAACATATTACATAATTGTACAAACATATCAAAACATATTACATAATTGTTGCCAATATGCTATCCTATTTTGATACTCCAGCTCCCATCCAATAACACTCTCATCTCGTATTTGAAACCACAGAGTCGCTATAGGAGGTACGGGTGATTGACATCATTTCATGCTTATATTTGTATCTTATATCCATTATCTTACACCTAAGCAATGCTACGTGACGAGTTTTATGTTTAGTTTTCAGGAATAAAGAGGTTTGAAGAGAAGAGCCATGAAAGGACCCAAAAGCAGGAAAAAGGACTTAATTGTGAGACCTGGGGACTAAGATGCAAGGGAGAAGGATCTGATCGTTAGACCAAAGGACCTAAGAGTAAACCAGGAAACTCCACACCAACATGAGGAGTATTTTTGCAATTTGATTCGGGTCGGAGCTCCAACAAACCAAGTAGATGCATCCAGGACCAACAAAGACCACCAGCAAAGCCCACAACAAAGCCCAGATGAATCCAGAACTTATAGACCGCCAATTGGCGGTCTTGGACCGCTAATTGGCAGTCCATATTGCTCTGGATCCACTAAGTTTCGTGGAGAATGTGTATTAGTGTATTCTTAGTCTATTTGTGGTGTTGGTTTAGTCCCACATCGGGGATTGTCCCGGATTAGCTTTTTCCATGCTTATAAATAGAACTCTTCACCTCCCATTGTATCCATCTCTCTCTTTGGTGGCCACCTTCCCTACTAAGAGTGAAGCCTTGAAGCAAAACTCTGGTGGAGGAAGAGCTACTTGTAATTGAGTGAGTTAATAATAGAAGTTTTCCTTTAATTGTGTTGTTTCTCTCTTAGTTTAATTTCCTTCCATATGCATGTTTGCTTGTTTGTTTTGTTTTATGCTTCTTTAATATTTCTTGCTTGATTAGTATAACTTTCATTTCAGTATTATGCTTTCTTTTGCTAATGTAGTTAGTGTAATGAGTAGTGAGTAGTTTCATCCCCATTTGGGGGGTGGAGAAATATGTGATATAATCATGTAGTGTATTAAGTGTGTGTTATTTTTATCCCTTGAGCTTTATATGATTTCCATAACCATCTAATGGGTCTCCACTCTTATCTTTGATATGCTAATGCTCTTGAATGAAGCTTAGCTTATGCTTTGATTAGTGGACCTATTTTATGGGGAATGATAATGTTAGGATATGGATGAAGTTAATATTGGAAACACAAGTTGTAGTGCATGAGCTCTTGTTGCCTTTACCTTAGCTAATGTCTTGTATGTTTTAATGATGTAGTCTTATCTTAATTCATGTGGAGGCATAGTAGGGTCGAGTCTTTATACTTGAGTTCATGTAGCTTCATTCCAACTATTGTCTTGTATGTTTTAATGATGTAGTGAAATCTTAATTCATGTGGAGGGAAAGTTGGATGTAGTTTTATGATTTCATGCACTACATGTTGTGAAGAGCTTAATGAACACACACACATACACTTCTTTATGTTCACATTATTTCTCTACCCCCTTTGGGGTTTAGTTTTATCGTTTCTTCTCCATCTCATTTCAGCTTTGTAGTGTAGTTTAGTGTAACCAACCTTTCTTCCATTTCTTTACCTCTCGTCTTCGCACAAACCAAGTGTCGACACACCTCCCAGTGGACGACCCGTATTTGCCACCGCTTCAACGCGGCCGTGCACTTGCGGTTAAATATAAAACGATCAAACAAGTTTTTGGCGCCGTTGCCGGGGAGGTGCCAGTCTAGACTCTTGTTTGGACGATTCGAGTGGATTTAATTTTTGTTTTGTAGTTTTGCTTTGTTTCAGGAGACTTGGAGTCGTCAGGGGGAGCACTTGGAGAAGTTTTGAAGCAAGCTGGGCACTGTAGACCGCCAATCAGCGGCCTGGGACCGCCAATTGGCGGTCTGGTAAGCTCAGCTCGCTCTGTTATTTCTTTGGTCTGTTTACTTTATCTGATATAGTGGTCTGGGACTTAATTTGGCATGTTTTGACTTATAGTTTGTTCCCAGATCAATAATCAAACCTCCTTTAAGCAACTTGGACCCTAAAACTCAAAGCAAAAGATTAGGCATTCTTTTTGTTTAGGCCATGCATCATGTATGTGACTTAGGCACTTAGATTGTCTTTTATCTTAGCTTTATTTTCTGTTGCTGAGAGCTGGCGTGAGGTACGCACCTTCTACTCTCATTCAAGCATTTCGTATGAACATGCATTAGTTAGTAGAAAGTGCATTGCAACAAGTGTGAGTTGAGCGTTGTTTGGAGTGTTGATTGCTAGATTTAGGACTCCAAAACGCTACTAAGGAGGGGCTGTCCCGTAAAAGATAAGGTGGGGGATTTCATCACCCTTTCCTTCGCCCCAAAAACCACACTAATCAAGAGCCTAATTTTAAAATCAAGTAGACATTGGCCCTAAGGATCTTGGACGCATTAGGAGAGTGATCCGGTCCCGACCGTCATGTCCTGATCGGCGTTGCCCACTTTGTCGATAGTAGGAGAGACGAGATCCCCGGATCTTGGCTCACTTGCTGGGCTTTGTGGTCCTCGTCGTAGGGAGGTGAGGCGTGTTGAGGTCGTGTGACCTCGCAGTTAGGCGTCGTCTAGCTGTAAGGACCTATAGCGACCTTAGGATTGCTTGAGCCTTGTTTGCTTGTGTGCTTCTACATGTACCCATCCGCCGTAGCATAAGGACTTCTTCCCTTCTCTCCTGAGTCATTCTTTCTCTCCTGTGTTCCCTCGTCTTCTCTTCTACGTACATTCTTTATTTGAAAGAAAAAAAAGAGTTGTGGTTTGTGTGTGCACCTTTGTGCATGCTTTCGTGGACACGAGACGAGAGTGGTCGTTTGACGAGGAGCGTTGTCAATCCGGCTTCAGTCATCAATTTCTCGACACCTTCCTCCTCTCGTGTCGCATGTAGTTCGGGTCCATTGGCTGCTAATTTCCGTAAGGAGGAGCAGTTACTAGACCCACCTGTTCCACCTGTGCTTCCAGTTATCGTTCCCATACCACTTCGTGATCGATGCTACCCGAGCCGTACAGCTCTACCCTCATGCATCGTATTACCAGAGGCTAATGGGAACCATTTTGAGGTTAAGCCTCAATTCATTTCCATGCTCCCTCATTTCACTGGGAAAGGTGACCCCTATATCTTTCTCAGGGAGTTTGAGGAGGTCTGTGCTATGTTCAAGCTGCAACAACTTAGCACAGACTCCATCCATCTTAGGCTCGTTCCTTTTGCACTAAAGGATGACGCCAAGAAGTGGTTGTATAGCAACCAGGCGAACTCCTTTAGGACTTGGGATGAGTTTCAATCTGCATTCCTCAAGAAGTACTTTCCTAATCATCAGACTCAAAAATTGAGGAACGAAATCAATTCGTTCTATCAACATGAGACCGAACCATTTCATGCATATCTTGAGAGGTTCAAAGAGCTACTATCCTCGTGCCCTCACCATGGCATTGAGTTGTGGCGTCTTTGTCAGATTGTGTATGAGGGTCTTCACATCCCGTCCAGAACGCTCCTTGAGTCCATGTGTCAAGGAGAGTTCTTGGGAAAGGATGAAAGGGAGGCATGGGCCTTCTTAGAAGACCTCGCTGAGAAAACAATGCAATGGGAGAGTGTGAGGGAACCACCTGCATCATCTAGTATAAGAGAGAGGATCGCGAATGCAAACTCGACTAGATCGGGTTCCGCATTTGCTGTCGATTCCACTACGGCCACCGAGGCGCGCATGGCGGCCTTAATGCGCCGTATGGATTCGATTGAGCTCCAAAACGAGCACGATGTATCTCATGTGTCTGCATCTGGTTCAGTTCCATGTCATTCATGTGGTAGGATAGGTCATGTAGAGAGCGAGTGTAAGTCCATTCCTCCTGAGATGGAGCGTGTCAACGCCATCTATGACAGAGCTAGGAATGACCCATACTCATCATCTTATAACCCTGGATGGAGGAACCACCCCAATTTTTCATGGAACCAAAATAATGCCCCGGGTGGTCCTTCAAACTCCTCTAGACCACCTTACCAATCACACCAACCTCCCATGCATGCACATTCCTATCAGCCACCCCAAGCGCAAACCACCAATCCATCGGGTTTCCCAAATTCCAATAATATGGAAACCCGATTCAATTCGCTTGAGACCTTGACTCGTGGACTTGAAAACTCAATGAAAAATTTTATGTCTACCACACGTCAAGTTCTCACTTCAAATCAGCAGACCATGAAATCTCTAGAGCTTTAGATGGGCCAATTGACTCAGTCTGTACATGAAAGAGAGAGAGGGTCTTTTCCTAGCCAGCCTGAGGCTAACCCCCGTGTGTACCAGCAACAACACATGCAAAATGAGAATGTGGTACCTCGGGGGAGGCAAGTGAACCATGTGGAGGAACCTGTTCACCATGTCAATTCCATTGTGACCTTAAGGAATGGAAAACAGGTTGACAATCACATTTCCTTGCCACACCCATCACCATCTATGCAGCCCCTCAGTGGGAATGGTGGTGAAGAAGAAGCTGAGGGTGAGGGTAATACACCAAAGCTTTCTTCTCAGGCACAGCAGAAAACCTACCTTCCAAAAGCTCCCTATCCAAGTAGGTTAAACAAAAAGCAGAGTGACAACATGGACAAGATATTAGAGGTATTTAAGCAAGTGAAGGTTAACATCCCCTTGTTGGATGTCATCCAACAAATACCTCAATATGCCAAAGTGTTGAAGGATCTCTGCACAACCAAGAGGAAGACCAATGTTCCTAAGAAAGCATTCTTGGCTGCAAATATCAACTCACTTTTGTCCAATCCCACCTACACAAAATACAAGGACCCTGGGTGTCCTACTATTCAGTGTACGATAGGGGACACTAGATTGAGCAATGTTTTGCTTGATTTAGGATCAGCGGTCAACCTCCTCCCATTCTCTGTTTATCAACAGTTGAACTTGGGAGAATTGAAACCAACTAAGATCATCCTCCAATTGGCGGATAGATCCATTCGTATTCCCATGGGGATTATCGAGGATGTGCTTATCAAAGTTTGAGATTTTATATTTCCAGTCGATTTTGTTGTCCTCGATACCAATCCTGTTGCGAACACCCACTCTCAAATACCTTTGATTTTGGGTAGACCATTTCTGGCAACCTCCAATGCTTTGATTAATTGTAGAAATGGTCTCATGAAGCTCTCATTCGGTAACATGAGTGCCGAGTTTCATGTGTTCAACTCCGGTAGGCAACAGGAGCCCATGGATCAACCTTTAAATCTAAATCTCATCCGCCAATTGGAGAAAGCACCGCAAAATCAACGAACACCCCTAACCCCAATGCAACCCATTGAGAATGTTCGTAGGCCCAGCGAAGACTCATTGCCTGTCTTTGCAATGCAACAGAGTGAGCTGGCCTCACAACATGAATGTCCAAAGGGAGTGTTCGTTGCATGATTCAGTTGAGAGTACTAGTGAGAGTGAGACACCTCACCATATGCCTATACCAGAAGGTGTCTCTACCTCATGTCCCATGGCCATTGAGCCATTTGAGCTTCATTTTGACTCCAACAAGGACCCACCTATGACCGAGCTTATGCTTGATGATCTAAATGATGGTGGGAGGTCCTTGTTGGATGACTTGGGGAGAAGCCCCATTCTTAGTGATGCATGTCTGCTGCATCCATCGAATGAGCCTGAGGAACTCATTCCGATGCACCCGCCTATTGGTTGGAGGGTTTTCTTCGATGAGCAATTAAACCCTAGTGAGACAACACAACTTCATTCTTTGTTGCCCACACCCAACCAATATCATGAGGGGTTCGAGCCTTTCAGCTTTTCAGCTTTGACCTTTCACCCCTCATGACACCTCAGAGTACCAGTGGAGTTTGCCCATCTCGGCAAGTCTCTGGTCCTCATGACTTGATGTTCTCATTTGATGTTACTTGACCAAATGATTATGAGAATATTTTGGTTGATGTATATATCTTGTAAAAACAAAAAGACAAAAAAAACAAAAAAAGTGTGTAATAAAAGACTCCTTCAGTGAGCATCGATTGTTGTGGGCCCCAACCCTTGTGTACTTGGGCCCCAATTTCTTCACGTATTTATCTCCCTTCTTCAGCTTCTCACAGGTTTTGAGGGAATTTGGGTTTGTGTCCATCAACATGACCCCGAACATCCCTTTGTACTTCATGTTGGTGAGATCGTTCCTTTTTCATGCATGCATCCATGTAGTATCTTGTTCACATTCATTGAGGACAATGCATGAAGTAGGTGTGGGGCGGGGGGTGTTTTACGTGTGTACATATTCGAGTCTTTTTCCTTTGGTTTTCTTTTCTTTTGTGTGTACTGCTAGGGTCATGTTAGTGTGCCGCATTTAACATTAATATATCTGCTTGCCATGATCCTTGGGTGACTTGTCTTCTTTTGCTTGCCGAGTGCTTTAAAATTTTCACATTTCTTTCAAAATCTTCATGTGTTTGCGAAAGAAAATGTTTTGTGGGTTTTGCGTGTGTTTAGCATGTGCAAAACCGTTGAGAGGCAAAGTAAAAAGAAAGCTCCCAAAATTGTCTTGAACTTGATGCATTAGGATTTCTAGTTTACTGGCTTTAGGTCTTATCGAGTCGTTAGGATGCACCCCGGTTTTCCCTCGGGGGGCGTGTAATCATAGGGTTTCAGTACTCAAACATTTAAAGAAGTCCACCCTGAACCTAGTGAGTCAGATAATTTGTGTCTGTTAGTATAAGGAAGTTTGTCGTAGTCAAGGGCCTTTAATCTCTTTTTGTGAAACTTAAGTGTAAGGGTTTTGGTTCCCATGTAGATAAATAAGTGGTGTTCTCTCTTCTCGCACAGCTCCTATCACTCGGGAAAGTAGGTCTGAGAGGACTTTGTGCCGGGTGCTTTCGAGTCATCTGACTTGGGATGCGCCGACCGAACTCCCGTTACACGGGTGGTAGGGATCGCCCTATGTGGAGATTTGGGGGAAGGTGTACGTGATAGTGTAAGTCCTCATAGGCAATGATGCACGAAACCTGACTCTGGGAGAATCAAACACCAACCAATAAAATGCTCCAATAAAAAAAAGAAAAAAAAGAAAAAAAAGTCAAATAAGAACCAAAATGGACTTTAGACATTGTATCACATTCAGAAGTTAAGGTTGCCCATGTCTTTCACTTAATTCCTTAGTTAACTCTCACGAATAACTCATTAGACTAGGTGTGTGGACTGATTACATATATAGAGTCGACCCGTAGTATTACCGCGTCCCATGATCGACAAAATAAGTCCAACGAGTCGTGTAGCTAGATTGATTAATGCATCTTGTTCGGATTTTGTGGGTGTATCCGCTGAAAACCCTCAGGAGACAACACTCCTCCTCCTTGGCGACGAGGAGGTTTAACGACTTGTTGCACGTGCTAAGTGCAACCGTGATTCCTACGAAAGTGAGTTAGGATTTCTTGTTTTTCGTTTGCTTTTCTCTTTCTTTGTTTTGCTCGGGACTAGCAAAAACTTAGGTGTGGGGGTATTTGATTGACATCATTTCATGCTTATATTTGTATCTTATATCCATTATCTTACACTTAAGCAATGCTACGTGACGAGTTTTATGTTTAGTTTTCAGGAATAAAGAGGTTTGAAGAGAAGAGCCATGAAAGGACCCAAAAGCAGGAAAAAGACTTAATTGTGAGACCTGGGGACTAAGATGCAAGGGAGAAAGACCTGATCGTAAGACCAAAGGACCTAAGAGCAAACCAGGAAACTCCACACCATCATGAGGACTATTTTTGCAATTAGATTCGGGTCGGAGCTCCAACAAACCAAGTAGATGCATCCAGGACCAACAAAGACCACCAGCAAAGCCCACAAAAAAGCCCAGATGAATCCAGAACTTATAGACCGCCAATTGGCGGTCTTGGACCACTAATTGGCGGTCCATATTGCTCTGGATCCACTAAGTTTCGTGGAGAATGTGTATTAGTGTATTCTTAGTCTATTTGTGGTGTTGGTTTAGTCCCACATCGGGGGATTGTCCCGGATTAGCTTTTTCCATGCTTATAAATAGAACTCTTCACCTCCCATTGTAGCTATCTCTCTCTTTGGTGGCATCTTCCCTACTAAGAGTGAAGCCTTGAAGCAAAACTCTGGTGGAGGAAGTGCTGCTTGTAATTTGAGTGAGTTAATAATAGAAGTTTTCCTTTAATTGTGTTGTTTCTCTCTTAGTTTAATTTCCTTCCATATGCATGTTTGCTTGTTTGTTTTGTTTTATGCTTCTTTAATATTTCTTGCTTGATTAGTATAACTTTCATTTCAGTATTATGCTTTCTTTTGCTAATATAGTTAGTGTAATGAGTAGTGAGTAGTTTCATCCCCATTTGGGGGGTGGAGAAATATGTGATATAATCATGTAGTGTATTAAGTGTGTGTTATTTTTATCCCTTGAGCTTTATATGATTTCCATAACCATCTAATGGGTCTCCACTCTTATCTTTGATATGCTAACGCTCTTGAATGAAGCTTAACTTATGCTTTGATTAGTGGACCTATTTTATGGGGAATGATAAGGTTAGGATATGGATGAAGTTAATATTGGAAACACAAGTTGTAGTGCATGAGCTCTTGTTGCCTTTACCTTAGCTAATGTCTTGTATGTTTTAATGATGTAGTCTTATCTTAATTCATGTGGAGGCATAGTAGGGTCGAGTCTTTATACTTGAGTTCATGTAGCTTCATTCCAACTATTGTCTTGTATGTTTTAATGATGTAGTGAAATCTTAATTCATGTGGAAGGAAAGTTGGATGTAGTTTTATGATTTCATGCACTACATGTTGTGAAGAGCTTAATGAACACACACACATACACTTCTTTATGTTCACATTATTTCTCTACCCCCTTTGGGGTTTAGTTTTATCGTTTCTTCTCCATCTCATTTCAGCTTTGTAGTGTAGTTTAGTGTAACCAACCTTTCTTCCCTTTCTTTACCTCTCGCCTTCGCACAAACCAAGTGTCGACACACCTCCCAGTGGATGACCCGTATTTGCCACCGCTTCAACGCGGTCGTGCACTGGCGGTTAAATATAAAACGATCAATCAACGGGGAATCCCTCATTCAATTCCAAACGAATGTAATGAGCGTAACTCCCTAAATGAGCAATAATCAACTCTCTACACGGTCTCGTCACGGTAGGCGGACTCTCCCAAGGTAGAACTGTAAGACATGGGTACAACGAACCCTCATTTCCGAGAGAGAAGAACATAACTGCACACTTGTAAAAATTTGCAATGGGAAACAAGTCCGTCCACGTCTCCATGTAGTGATTCTCGCCACAAGGTCCCCCGCCCCAATTAATCCGGTGACGAGCCTGCTCCACACCGTCGTAGTATACGTGCTCATAAAAAGATGGGTTCGCAGCTATCTCATTTGAAATGGAACGACGGGCGAGTTGCCAATTGTCTTCACCACCGTGGAAAACATCGGCGACACATCGAAATCCACAGTTTCCATCAGCACGTACATCATTCCACTGGTGTAGGAATGGCATAATGATTCCTGGATCCTATCCGCATATGGGAAGTCGTCTACGTCAGCCCGCCCAGTCACTACAATATCAACAAAAAATACAGTTACATATAATAACAAAAGATACATATTTACTGAAATAAATAACAAAATTATAATAACAATAAATATAGGGATGGTATACCTGATCCTCCCCTCACAGACGAAGAGCTAGAAGATCGACCACGACCTTTGCTTCCACTACCGGAAGAACGACCACGACCTCTACTCCCACTATCTGAAGATCGACCACTACCTCGCTCTGCATACTCAAACGCACTAGGGTCCCGTCGTGTCGACTTTCCCCTTGGTCGACCTCGTAGCTTTGTTTTTTCTGCAGGCTCTCTCAAATTCGCATGTTCGGGGTGTAGCTGCTCAAATAAAACCCGAGAGGCAGATCGAATTACGGTGGGGTCACTTCCTGCAATCTCATCAACCAGGCTGCGAAAATGTTCGGCGTCTTGAGCTGCCTGAGACACAAACTCTGCGTTCCCGGCTCCTTCCCCAATGACAAGTGTCCTCCAGAACGAATGAATCTGCTCTAAGTAAATTCTGTTGTCTGATTCAAGACATCCGCAGATGGTACATGCGCAAGGTATCCCATGAGAAGTCAGAAAAACGCACTCACAACGATATTCAACTTCATCATCTAACTGTTGCATTCTTTTCACCTCCTGACTCAGCCATTGCAAGCAGTGATGCGAAACTCGACCATTTATGTGACAATATAAAGCATGTCCGAAATTAGTCAAATTTCGCCGTCTCGAGTCTTCAAGAAAGTTTCGAATATTCGTCAGCTGCATTTCAATAGCCGCGTTGACGCGCTCAAAAAGAGTGTCCAGAGCTGCAGTCGATGTAGAAATCCACTCTTTTAGAGCCGAATGAGCACTTTCGACCCTACAATTCGTGGTGTTCCCAAAATGAAGGACTTTGTTCGTCCAATTCAGCACAAACTTTTCTTTATGCACCAACCACGTGGTGTCCAGATACTCCATGATAGCCGGCCACGATCTATACAAATCTTTCAGAGCATACACAACTCTATCATACTCGGCTTCTGAAGTAGAAAGCATGATTTCCCTCCATCTTCCACGCCTCAAAGTCTCTGCCATCTGCTTATTTTTGCCGAATACGTGGTATGCGTAGTTCAATACGTCTTTGTTGATGTGCCATGTGCAGAGTAAATGAGCAGAGTCAGGAAATACATCTCTCACTGGTCGCATAAGGCCTAACTCCCGGTCTGTTATTATTGCAGTCGGGCTGACAGTCACCAATAACAGATCTCGCAACTTCTCCATCACCCACAGATAACTGGAGTAAGTTTCATCCATCAAAATCGCATATCCAATAAGGAAATTCATGTTTGTTGGTGTGACCCCAATCATTTCGAACAAAGGCATCTTATACTTGTTCGTCTTGTAAGTCGAATCCATGCAGATAACGAAAGGATATGTCCGCAACAACTGGACTGACGTCGGATGTGCCAAAAAAGCGTGAGTGACGACATCAGTTTCTGGATCCGCCATAATCCAATGTAAGTACTCACACTGCACTGCTTGATAGAGAAACTGCTGGACGGGATTCCGGTCTTCAGATTTTGTTCTCCTCATGTAATATCTGAAATTATAAATATGCCTTTGATTTGGATTGTCCTCCGGGAATTTTTCTTTTACTGCCTTCAAGATGTTCCGTGGTTTTGCTTGCGCCTCAGTCATATCACGAACAATCTTCTTCGCCCCAGAACTTAGACCACTAATTTGACGATGACCCTCTGGATAAACTGCCAGTCTGTGGTTGTGATGTCCGTGAGCACTATTAAAAACCACAACCCATCCATCACGATCTCGTCGCTCCACCACTTTTATTAAGAAACGGCAACCGCAACCATTTCTTTTGGTGTTTCTTTGAAGTGCAGTATCCATATCCCGAGACTCCATTTGATTTCGCCGGTCACATCTCAAATAACAATCCATCAGACTATCTGATCTTGTTTTGTACGACGACATGACCAAAAAAAACCCAGCTCCGATAGCTACTTGTTTGGCCCATTTACTTACTTCATCCATTGTTGCAAATATTTGTGTAGTTTGAAATAACTCACTGTAATCCACTCCATCACCACCGAAAACTTCCAACGGAACCTACAAAAATAAAATCGAAATTAAAAAAATCAAAAAAAATTCGAGCGTCTGGATTAAACGCCTACCCAAAGGGGGGGCGTCTGAGTTAATCGCCCTCCCCAAGGGTGAGGCGTCTGCGTAGGACGCCTGACCGAAGGGAAGGGCGTCTACTACAGACGCCTTACCCAAGGGGAGGACGTCTACATAAGACGCCTCTCCCATTGCGTAGGTGTCTGCGTTAGACGCCTAGGCCAAGGGGAGGACGTCCTACGCAGACGCCCTCACCTTGGGGGAGGCGTCTAATGCAGACGCTCGACCCAAAATTTGCCCCGCGCCAGGCTTACCTCACCGGATGCATCACCCTCGCCAGACATTTTCGTGGTGTTTTTACTGATAAATTATGAATATACAAGACCGTAGGCCTAATTTATAGACACGGGACGATATGGGTATTAAATATATTGTTAAGGGCAATTTGGTAATTTCAAGGAACGATTTAAGTAGTTTTGAGGCACGTTTAGTAGTTCCCTTTATTTTCGTATCTAAAAACATCTAACTTCAAACTTTTGAAAACTCTATTGACTGTTGTTTGAAGGCGGCCTAAGTTTTTGAGGCCTGTGGAAACGTTGATCTAAAATAAAGTTTTGAGAAATTAGATCTGATGTTTCACGCCGTGGCCTCTCTCATCCTCACGGCCTTACCTCTCCACCCTCAAATCGCTCCCACCCTCAACGTCGAACCCTAATCCCCTTTTTCCACTCTTCCCCCCATCCGAATACGACGATCTCGAATCAGGAGCAGGGATTCGTCTTCTTCCCCAAAATTTCGCCAACAATTGGTATGGATCGAGCATGGATCCGTAGTGGTTCGGTACGAGTAGGGATACCTAGGGTTTAGTTTTTCCTTGTTGATCCTGGAGCGAGTTTTGGTTGTTTGAGTTCGGAATTTGCTGGATTGGTCCATTGTCGTGAAGAAGTCGGATTTTTTCGTGGTTTTTGTTGATTTTTTGGGATTTTTTTTTGTTTTGAGAAATGTCCTTTTTTAGTGCTTGATTTAGTTCGATGGTTTATGTGTTGGTGGGAAGTTGTTTATTTTGTTTTCTTAGTGGATCAAGATGAAAATTGCATTTTCACGTAAACACATTTTTATTGGAAAGCTTTGGTTTAATAATGAAGTATTTGAGATCTATGCCATATAAAAAACACAGGAATATAAACGTAGGTATAAACTGAAGTTCAGTCCAAACGAGACCTTACTGTGCTTTAATCAACATTTCCATAACCCAGCTGATCACTTCAATGATTGAATTGTCTATTGGTCGGTTTCACTTTCCGACCCTGTCACCGATTCCCAGATTCACAATGTGGACTGGTTTGTTTGACTGTTGGGCCTCTGGTTCATCATTACAGTGGGTGATTATGGATCTTAATTGATACTTATTAACTTGGAGAGAAATTAAACAATCGGAACCCTGGTTGGCCCTTAAGACATCAATTCTGGTCAATAGAGCTCCTCATTCACCTTAAGATTAGACACATCTTTTCTATCAAACCCCCCTCTGCAGCAGCTGACATTGTTGCTATCAACTTCCGTCACTACTTCCATTTATAATGAGCATTGATGTTACACACATGTCATGTCTCCCCTTTTGAGATTGCAAACTTTGTTTTGCTCCTTGGACCTTCAATTCTTTTTTATTCTTGGGACCTCAGTGAATCATAACACAAAGGTCATATGATTTGAGTTTTCCCTTCCTTTTGTTTAGGGGTATTTTGTTGATGTTTTAGGTCCATATATTAAAGGTGTCATCCTATTTTAATATTTTCTTTTTCTGATAGAGAGATGCACATCGTTTTTGTTTTTTTTTAATATTGCATATTCCAACTTTTTAATTTGATCAAATCTATGAATTGTTATGTCACAGCTTGACAGGTTCTATAATCAGTTGAACTGGTTTAATCATTAAGTCGAGGGCTTGGACAAACCATATCTTATCTAATTAATTATTATGTTCACCTAGTGATTAAGCCTTAAATAGTTTAAGGTCTTGTTTGGGTCTGAAAACCATTCTCACATGGTCTAACTGAGTCAGGGTCCAAAGTATTTTGCTACGCCAATTTCCAAGGTTCTTCACCTAAGCCACCCAATGACTGATGAATTAAAACCACTGAAGGGGTACCGATAAGGAGCACCATATAAGGATCCACCTTCAGCAGTTTGTGTTACCGTAGCTGGAGCTGATGTCTTTTACTGTGTTCGAGTGTAAATCTTATTGAAAATGAAGTCTGGGCAATTGATTCCCGTATCCCAAAAATATTCACTTATTTCCTATTCATCTTGTTTTTTTCTCTGACCAAGACATGCAAAAGAATTTCGCTTTTGTTAGTTGTTGCTCTCTATATTTTCTGATTAATTTAGTTAATTATGTTGCAGTTCAGTGATCGTAACAATGGGCATATTTCTCGGGACATGTTTATGGGGACAATGAATTTCTGACAATTAGTTTTAGTTCATCTGCATGGGTGTTGCCAACTAAGCAAATGTCATTTAGGCTTCCTCAAGGGTTCTCGTTATTTGGGGCTTCTTCTGCTCCTGACCTGAGAAAGTCTGAAGCATCCAACTTTCATGATGCTTCTCCTTCTATAAAACTGCATGCAGACAAGGAGGTTTATAGGCCTGGTGATGTGATTACCGTCACAATTGATATTGAAGTTCCTGAAGCTTCTGAGTCGCAGGCAGAACCTTTTTTCATTGATAATGTCACGTTTGAAATTAAAGGAGTTGAAAAATTGGATTCTCAGTGGTTCGCCATTCAGAAACCACAGCCAGGGTCAAAGCTAAAGAGAGGTAGTATAATTTCACCGTGCTGAATCAGTAATAGTTTCAATTGTAATATGTCAACTAGATACCATTTCTTATTTCTAGCAGAGTTATCTGTGATAGGAGGGCATTGTTTTACTTTTCTTGAATTGAAACCTTTTTCAACATTGTCACCTGATTTAATGATTATTTATTAATTAAAAGTGAACATAAAATGTCCACTATTTTTGCTGTGATGATAAAAAAACTGCAATAATGAATTAACCTTTTCTTATCTTCTTCAATACCAAGGCCTATATATTGCCCATATTATCAATCAACAATGAGTATAAAATGCACTTTATGTGAACTGCATTTTATTATTGTATTTTAGAAGAAAACAAGAGAAAACGGTCAAGAATGTTTATTGTTGCCTTTTTCATTACATATTTTGTTTATTCTATGCCTCTGCCATTATAAACTGAAGCTTTGGTGTTTATAGATTCAATCAACATTTTCCTACCTTTTGTCCTTGAATGAAATTAAGGTTGAGCTTCAGTTTAGTTGTATATCATCCTGTAGATGTATAGAGTAACATGGTCGATGGGCCAAACCATCCACTGTAAGATAAATATGCTTCTTCACAACTGGTTAATTTTGTTATTTTTCACATCCCATTACAGTAATCTTTGATGATATGAAAAGATGTCAGATCTACTGTTTGAAAATCATTACAGGCTCCACCTGTGTTTATTGAAATATACATTTGCAGGTGAACAGTTATTTCTAGACTGTACCACTACATCACTAGTTTCAAAAGTAGTTGTCTCCCGTGGACACTTAAAAACATGTAAGCGCATTTTTCTACTTTCTTCTTTCTCAATGTAATTACATGACAAATAGCTTCCATTTTTTTGTCAGTGAACAATTTGCGTACTACATATTAAGTGAGTCTCATTTTGTTCTTACTTTTCCTGTGTCTACATTTCCTTATTCTTAGAGAATATACTCTGGAATGACGACATTACTGTTTCTTCAATTTTACCTAAAAAAGATGTGTTTAGGTGTACATTTTGGATGATAATATATCTCAATATGATTTATCGAGTTTCTAGTGTGTGCTTCCCATTCGACCTACTTGGTGACCTGATGACCATGTGAAATCTATAACAATTGTCCTTATAGTTAATTCATTAAGCTTGAAAAGTAATAATTAAATACCTTAGTTGTTATACATAAGAAAGTATAGCTCTAGAAATAGCTTATAGACTAAGAAGCACGGAGACGGACACTGACACGGGACACGGACATGACACGGACACGGGGATACGGCATTTTTCTAAAAAGTTGGACACACACACGACATTAAAATTATAATTAAAAATTATAATATATATAAATAAAAAATAATATACTGGTAAAAAAATAATTACTCATAAATGTTAAATGTTCATAATAAAATAATATACGTTGCTTCAAGTTGCCTCCTGATTGTCCATGACAAAAGTAGTCATTGAGCCTATTCATAAAAGGCAGCAAACTGATTACTGCCAAAAAAAACATTGGAGATAGGCATATGGGCTTCGATTAGGCCCATGATAGGATCCAATGGGCTTCCGTGACGGCTTAACAGTGACAGTAATTGTAAATAAAGCACAACTTCAAGGGTTGTACTGGAACTTCCTTGACCCAGTGGTTTATCTTCTTCTTCTCCGCTATATAAACATTCCGGTACCGAAAAGGAGGAAGAAAAAAAAGACAAAAGTCATTTGAAGTGTCTGTGCTTCCGAGCTTATAGAGCTTTTGTTTTTAAACATTTGAAGCAATATGTTGAATTATCAATAATGTTTGGCACGACATAATAGGCATTCACTTGCGAAGCTATATGTATTCACATAAGGGAGCAAATGACTAGACAGTAATAATCCAAATATTGGACTCGGAAATGGAATTTGGTCAAGATCTAGTAAACAACTTGCGAGCTGTTGGAATGTGGACTTCAGTTGGTGTGACCATTGTAACTTGTAAGCAAGTCTTCTTGTGTCAGCAGTTGGCGCAGTCTATCAAAGTTCATTAGACCTTGGAACTTGGAAGGTGATCGGGATTTGGTACGTTATGAAATCCTTTGATCCTTAATCTCATATCCCTAATGATGTATGTTTATATAATATATATATGTTTTTATTTGCTGGTAATCATTTGGAATGGGGATCTTTAAGTATTGAAGTGATTGGCCGGCTAGATATTCAGATGCTGCATGTTGTGATATTTGATTGCTGGGTCCACTGGCTATTTGTGGGACATTTGGAAAGGGAGAAATATGATTAGACATAAAAACAAGACGCCAACTCCTAGGCATATTTGGCATGCAATTACCAAATATACTAAACTCTGGGCTTCACGGTCCGGGTTTAGGAAATGGACAAAAAATTTATGGAAAGGTGATTTGTGCAGTTGTAATAATAGAATGTGGGCGGGACCGGTGTAAGTTGTTTTTGGCAGACTCAGTGACTCACTACCTTGGTAGTACTGGTTTTTTTTCTCCTTTCCCCCTTTACTTAGGAGTTTGGACATTTCTTGACTTGTACCTCTTTCTTTGCCTAATAACTTCTGCTGTTTACTGATAAAATTACTTTACTTCGGCCTATATACTCAGGAAGAGGTTTGGTCACATAGACTTATGTTATAATCTTTTATTTCTATTTGTTAGCTTTGTTTCCTGTTTTGGTACCTCTTTCTTTGCCTAATAATTTTTCTCCTTTTTACTGATAAAATTACTTTACTTCGACCTATAACTCAGGGAGGGGTTTGGTCACATAGACTTATGTTATAATCTTTTATTTCTATTTGTTAGCTTTGTTTTCTGTTTTGGTACTTTGGTTGGACCTGTTGGTGTACTAATGAAATACCTTTCGTTTTGTAAATATTTTCCTTTTGATTTAATTTCATTTTGCCTAAAAAATATGATATATGTATGGCATTTGGTTATTCATACAGATCTGGTGCAGGCTGAGTTGCCAGAGGTTTTACCTCCGTCTTATAGAGGGACCATTGTTCGTTATATTTACTATGTTAAAAGCACATTATCAGGTCAATATATGGCGTTGGAGAACGGAAATCGTAATGGAATTTCAAGAAGCAATATGAAACAATTGGTATGTGTGCTTTCCTTTTCTGTTTTGTTGTTGGAATATTGTTGAAGTTTTATCACTTTTGCTATTCTCCTACGAATAGCATTCATAAGATTACTTATAGATATTAGTTAGAAAAGAATACAAAATAAAACGATTCCTCTTCTAGACATTTGCAATTTGTGTATTATGTGACTTGCTTCCTGCACATTCTGTCTTGAACAAAGGTGCATTCCTTACAGCAAGCATGAAAGGCAACAATCTATAAATTGCGAGGAAGGAGAATTCTTAGTTCACTTGTCTTTGCCTACTGGCGTGTCATGTTATCTTGATTATGTTTGGGTTGGATTTATATTTTTCACTTATATAACTGATGAGTCAAAACCACTGCAGGAAGCCCATATACCGCTGCAAATCTGGATCATGCAAAAGGGTACCATTTTGTTGAATGAAGAAGGCCAAACTGAGGGTGTGTTTTTATTGATAGATGTGCATCAGTCTGCATTGATATTTTCTTTCCTGTGTGCACATTGCTGTAGTTTAGGTTGAATTGGTTCTTTTGTCTTTTCATGAAACGTGAAAATGCTGTTTTGTTTATATTTTCCTTTCAACTCTAATTGGTTTGATGTGGTGTAGAGAATGATAATCATTTCCCATTGAAACGACATGGATTTCTTTTAAAAAGGTTCTAGGTATTAACTCTATGCAATAATAATAACTCCATGATAATCATTATGGCTCTAATTATCTGCAACTGTCTTTGGCAAATTTTTCTAGAACTGTACTGCAACGTGTATATTGTTTCTGTGATCTGCACACATCTTTTTTGAAATTCTTAATACGTCAACATGTTTCGTAGTTGTTGCATGGTTGCATCCCACCTCCTGAGGTTTACGCTTCATACTTTGCATCCTATGTGATGTGTATGAGCTGTACTGTTGTAACATGTTCAGTGGTCTAGGCTTCACCTTGGATCCTTGGTGGTGTATACTTAGTTCCACTTGTTCTTCTATGCTCCTAAGAATTTGAATGTTCTCTCTTCTCTTCTTTTCACCTTTACTTTAAATTCATATAGAATTTTGCAGTTAACCAAATTACCTAAAATCTTTGACTGAATTTCTATATGCTAATAGCCTTTTGCATTATGATAATTAAGTGGCATTTTTGCACCAAAAGCTTGTGATGGTCAGTCTGGCTTACAACATCGATATATGCAGTCTCATGGACCTAGTATATGTTGTCTCGGACTTGTCCAAAAGTCTTGGTTCCTCTCGTTTGGATCTAGTTGGAGATTTATGATTCTGTCAATTTTGCAGATCTATTTCCAGCCCCAACTATTCAAATTGATGCATATTGGAGAGAGAAGGATGCAGATTCGGAATGGGTAAGCTATTGCCATAACTCTTAAGTTCCCTTCTGAAGGATGTCAAGATGTATGATAATTTTGAACGTTGGGGGCTATGTAGCATTCCCTATTTTCTTTTGAATGTCTGCATACTTGATTAAGTTGTAGTTATACCTACACATTTTCATGCCTGGTTGACAATATAAAAGACAGAAGCCTATTATGTTACACTGCAATTTCTTTTCTTCATAAATAGTTTGGTATATTCTTGTTTGCCTCTCGTTTGATTGCTGGGCCGTGTCTCTTTGTTTTCATCTCTTGAATATATTTGTTAAATATGTTCGTTTTGTTGGTCAGATCTGTTTCTCTAAATATTGGTGGTCTGTCTTTCGTCTGTGACATAATCTTTTGTCATGGTAGGTTAGAGCCAATGATGCATCTGATGGAATTGAAGAAGGATATGATAGTTCAAGAGATGAGACATCATCTATCTCATCTTACATTCCCTCTAAAAGTGTTGATATAGGATTTAGGAACTCTGTAAGTCGGAATTCAATTGCGCCAAGGTATTCTACGAATGAAGCTCGAAATTCGCTAGGAGATCAGTTAAATTACCCCTCGTATCCTACTCTTTCTAATCTTTCCGTAGCTGAAATCACAGAGGAGCCTTCCGGAAGTAAGTTTTTGTTTGGAAATCTGTGATATCCTTCAACTATATTCCGTATCTTTAGTTTTAGTTTTTTTTTGGTTTATGTGCTTATATTTTGTAGCAAGTAGTAGGCTCCACCAGTCACTTGTTTCAGTTTGTCACTTTGTCACTTTGTACTTCTTATTGAGCTCCCTTTGTCCCTTCGCTGAGTTCTTTCTTCTTTCAGGAATCTTGTCTCCCCAGAGAAGGATGGTCTCTAATTCTTCTGTTGTACTTTCACCTAAGCAGCAGAGGGCCATTTTGAACTTTCCTTTCTCCCCTGATGATGATTCTGGAGGATGCCCTCCACCTGGACCTGTTGATCCTCCTACATGTAATTAATCTTTCTGTGCAATTGTAAAATTTTAAGCGTTGGTTCTCTTTCATTCGAAAATCCATTGAGCATTTTTTTTTTGCAGCAGAAGGCTATATTCGAGGAAGGTCATACAACATAAGGATAGATGACCAGGTTTTACTCCGTTTCTCTCCAAGAAACTTTGACTCTACTTGCTACTTTGGTGATATGGTTTGTCCATGGCTTTAACTTTCCAGAATATTTATATGCTATATGGATTGAGCTTTGGGCTGAGGGTTTCTTATCTATCTGCAACAGATTGGAGGCACACTTACATTTTTCCATGGTGATGGAGCGAGAAGATGCCTTGAGGTAGAAATTATAATTGTCTAACTAAAATGCAAAGACAATGGTGGTGAATTATTAATCTAATGGATCAAACATCTCTAGTACTTGTAAGTTCTAATGCGGCCTATAAATAATGTTTTGTAGATTGCAGTTACCCTAGAGGTTTTTGAAACAATCAGTCAGCAATTCGTCCATCCCTCTCGGAGGAGTTCCCCTAAAATTACAAAGGTATTTTTTCTCTAGGTAGTTGCTGGTTTCAAGAGTTTACATCTGTCATTTAATCTTTCCTTTCTAAGATTTTGCACTTGTTCTCCATGTCCATACATTGTAGGGATAGCCACTATTCTTCCCATCATCTTTGCTTGAAACCTTTTCCCACTTTAGATTTTCTTATATTTTTGAGGTAGTTCTGTTATTTCTCAAGTGAATTTACAAAATTTGTTGATGACATCTTTGTCTTAGTTTTTTTATTTTTGTTTTTTCTATGAAAAAGTTGTTTTTAGTGAGCCTACTGTTCTAGCTGGGCCTACTGTTCTAGGGTCTCTACTCGCTAGTCTCCCGGCAGCCCTGACCCAAACAAAATCTGTCCAACTGGTCTACACTTTGCGAAATAATTTGCTAATCAATAAGTCACAAGGTTCAGGGATCGTATATGCGAATCCCAGGCGATAGTGCGGTCACCTAGTTGTGGGCAACCTTTTTTTATTATTTAATGAATTTTTTGTTCTTAATTAAAAAGAGGAAGAAAAGATAGGAAAAATACAGGAATAATACAAAATAAATTGTAGATGAAAACCTTACATGTTTGAGCTTCAAAAAGACACCTAGATCACCGACCATAGTCTCACTAGGTACCCCCTCTACCCACTCAAACACTTAGGTATTTTATTTTATTAATTGTAGAGTTAATAGTACAATTCAGAAGACACAAAAAGTGCAATACAAGTGTCATAGTCATTCAATTGGACACATTGTTCTGAAGTCCAGTCAGGAACTTCAGTGTCGTCGGAGTCGTTTGGATCGTCAATGTAGACGTCCTCATCTTCGGTTTCTTTGAATTTTGGAACGTCGGAATTGGAGATTTTGGATTCTTTGGATGAGAAATGAGGTGTGGAGAGTGGAATCAAATTGGGGGCGGGGGGTAGAAAATAACAAAACTAGCCGTTGCAACAGATAGGTCGCATATGTGACCACACACATTTGTGTGCGGTGTGCGGGTGGTCGAACTGCATATGCGATCAGGCAGTCGCCTAGGCGACTGCCTACCTGAACGTTGGTAAGTCATACCCAATTAAGAATATGATAACCCATATATCTAAAAACATGTAGTTATTACCCATTTCTGTAACACCAACATCCACTATTAGGAGTGGCCGGCCCACCCAAGTGCTTGGACCTCTGACCAATTTCAGTCAACTTTTGCCACATATGATGGATGAAGATTATTGAATGAATTGTTTTTCTTAAATTTATTCAAAATTTGAACTTACATTGTCAAAGAAACTTATGTATCAATGCTCAACAGATGGTCCTAATCTCATAGTTCCTTAGAATTTAAGATTTATTGAGGATATCCGATAAAAAGAAGAGATTTATCGAGGATATATCGTCTGTTGTGATGATTTATCTCTTCTATTTTGATATTTCTATTTTCACATACACGTGATTACATCTTTTTGACAAGAATGTGAAAAGTTGAAAACTCAACGCCTTGTCTTTACTATTCAGCCAGGTCTTCGACCGTCTGATACCAACTGATCGACTTGAAATCCTTGTTGAGAGCATATATGTGGAGATAAATTTTCTGGTAGTGAATTAAATGTACTGTATGTTGTGTATTAGAATAAAATAAAATTGAAAGCTAACTAATTGTAATAAAATAAAATGAAATCCTTGTTTTTTGGCCTGTATTAGTGCCATTCAATTGATTATTGAAGTTTTTTTGGAGAATTGACTTACAGGATGCAAGTCATCCATCACTACTTTTAATTGTTTACTTTGTTTTCTGCAGATTTGGAGCGATCATCATGAAGTGGTGGCAGATTTATTTCAGACAAGTTTTCTGTTCTCGATTCCTATGGATGGGCCAATGTCTTTTTCCACACCATATATTTCTGTGCAGTGGGCTCTTCGTTTTGAGTTTTTTACCACACCAAAAAATGCTGATTTGGCAAGGTACTGAAGTCTAAAATTACCTCTTCATATAAAATTGACATCTCTTTGTAATTATATTGCAAATATTGTTGATGTTTACCTTTTGTGCCCCTACATGCTTCAACCTTACACAGCGATATGTTGTTTATAAGTTTCTGCCTTTACATGCACGGTATTAGACAGCGATGTCATATGTTTCTCATTTCACTAAATGCGTGTGACAGTATGCACTGAAAGAAAGTTTTTCTGTTGATTTTGAGGGTGGGGTGGAGTAGCGTGTATTGAATTATTTAAAGGAATTACAATGATCTGAAGAAAGTATTTGCTGCCACTTGCTATTAATAACAACCAGGATAAAATGGAAAGTTGTAAGTTAAGTTGCATTATCATTAACCACCGTTTGTCATGTAAATTCGTGTCCTCACTCCTGAATCCCGAGTAACCAGTTTTTCATAGTCAAGATACATGAAATAAATAAAAATTACAGTATTGACAATAAAAAATTGCCAAGACATGGAAGAGCACAATCTGCAGGGTATTTGGTATCGACAGATTTGGCACTGCAGGATTGGCATTTTGAATTTCAAATATCCATAAGTTAGTGGTTAGCATTTGGTAAAACAATATTCATTGGTCTTTGAACACAAATATAGTTTACAAGAGATGAGCCATTCTCTTCGCCTTAACTCAACATAAGGGGTCTTATTTTTGTGTATGCTACTCAAATTAACTTGTCAATTCTGCCATCAGTTTTTGATTGTTTGTTCTACTATAGTTACAAAGATTTATAGTTTATCCTACAAACATATGAAATCTAATCTGTGGTAGTGCCTTGTTAGTGTGAGACCGAATTTTGTACGTTGCAAAAGTTAAATTTCTCTTTATTGCTGGTTTCTTCCCTTCAATATGGTACTATTTATTCTTTTCAACAGCATTTTGACCGTAATTTTTGCATAAACAGTGTTTTATTCTTTTTTTACTCATTTATCGCAGCATACTTGTTTCCAGATGCCAAAGTAGTGCTGAAAACGTTGTTAAGAATGGTTAATAACTGCATATTGGAGAAAAGACAACAAACGAAAATTCAACTTGTTGGACAATTATTTTTGAAACCCACCATAATAATGAAGCAGCATAAATTACAAATTCCATGACCATAATAACATAAATTACAGGTTTTGTAATGAGAGAGAACTAAATAGTCAAAAAGTGATGGCAAAATTGACAATTATATACACGAAGTTAAAAACCCTAACATAAAGCTTGTATCCTCAGAGTCATATTCAAAGGGAGTTCCTGATCTGTTAATAGAATCATCAGCAGTATGTTGATGTGATTATTTGGGAGCTCCCATTGAATAGTAGATGATGTGATTAATTCACTATTATCAAAATAATATTTGGGAGCTCCGAAATATTTGAGCTCCGATATATTTGAGAATATTCAATGGGAGCTCCAAATGGACGGTAATAAGAGGGTAAAATTAAGGGAAATTCGTATTGTAAAACAAGTATCGACTCATTTCCTGTAAATATTAATTTGACATTATAATCTGCAAGTATTGACTCAATTCCTATAAATATCAGCTTTAGGTTCTCATTTCATATATGCAAACTGTGCAGATTGAATACTATTTTTGTGTGCTTGGTTTTCTAAATTGGATTAGTTACCGATGTCTGAGGTTACTTCTATACAACATTCACATTTTCTGTTTTGAACAATCAGGTATGAGCATCCTCTCCTTGCCGAGGGAAGAGAAAAAGGGGATTGGGTTCTTCCAATTAGTGTGAGTGCACCCCCACCACGCAATCTAACTGCACAGGCAAAAAATGAAGCAATGTTTTCTCTTGGAAATTTGAGTGTACAAAGTTGAAGGTCAGGAAACATCCTTCTGCATGTTTAATGATGGTCGGTCTTGAATATGTTCACCACACTTCATCTAGCAACATTCAGAAACTTTGCGTGTGATTTATTCCTTTTGGCCTGTTGTGGTAAATGCCAGATCCTTTCCTTTGTGGTCATGGACGACAAACATAACCCAACGCAATTCCTCATCCCGCTCTGATTTCGTATGAACATTTCTTATGTGGTTAGAGGTAATACACATGAATTCGTAAATAATTGATGTTGGTTTTAACAATAATTTGGGTGTTTAGGAACTTTCTATTGCGCAGAAGCAATTTTTCTATGCCTCTGTTGCTGCGTTCATGATAGATAGTTATTATTTTGTTGGACCAAGAAAGTGCTGCTGGCATAAAAATTATGCTATTTCTTTGAACTCGCCCATTCCTTTATGATTCTACAGTATGCACGGGTGCATAAAGGGTAGCCCTTTTCTTTGATATGTATTCGAAAGTGATGTTTTCCCTCTCTATTTTATATCTTTTCAAAACTTATAGTGGAGTTCTATCACTTGTATATGAGATTGTTAGGTTATGGGCAAGAGGCTGATGCACTATAATTTCTTTTTTCCCGATAGAATAAAACGTACCAGTCTTTTCCTTCTCCTGTTCTATTTAGAAATTGCAGACTTCTGTCTACATATCTTGCCTGATTTAGCAAGCATGAGCACTGTCAATCTCATAATTTACGCCCATATGAATATGATCATGTTTCTTAATTTCTTTATTTTGCAACAAGACATTAGTGTAGTTCCTGTCCCGACTTAGATTAGGATCCTCTTCAATTGTTATAGAATTGGAGACATCCAAATGCCATTACGTAAAGCTTACGGAAAGTTTAGATTCGACCACACAACAAAGCTACGGAAAGCATTTATCTTCGTTCAAGTTCCTGGTATTACCCTTACCTTTTGCCTTTCTTAATATGAGTGTAATTGAGCTGAGTTCGAGCAAGTAGGGTTTAATTGTGCTCGCTAGTTTAAAGCTTTAATTTGGAACTTGCAAGAACTCGAACTTGAGCCAAAAAGTAATGCTAGAGCTCGGCTCAACATTGACTCCTGAGCTTCTCGACTCGCTTAAGGAGTTGATAAAGAGACCTCAAAGAAGCATTTAAGCCACTAGAAGTGATGAAGTTGTAAGCCTTCAAAGAAGCAGAGCATAATGAAACACCCCTACCAATCGAGAAGCAAAGGACAAGTGGTTCCAAAAGGATGCAAAAGTCAAATAATTTTGTTTTCTGAGAGTTAAGAAACAAAAGAGAAGAGATGCTTTGCTTCCTAGTTATAGGAATAAACGCATTTTGGATACTTAGAGTGATATTTTGTATAAACTATTTACTACAAACTCATGTTGAGTTTCTAGATGGAGAAGTCCAAACTCCTTTTGTATGCTAGGTAGAGGGAGACCCTCTCCTAGATAAAGGCCCTCCTAATCTCATTTGTAAATCACTCAATCTCGGAAGGCACCCAATCTTGACACTCAATGTGTGTGTATAACTCAAGTGTTGTAACTCTATCTTTGTGAATAAGATAATCATATATTTAGCAAACCTTTTTTAAGTATCTCCTTGTGTGCTTGTTTGTGCGTGTGGGAATACTCTACTTGGCATTCTAGCTGAGTTGAGAGCGAGGGAAGATGCTGAACAAGTCCAAGCAACTTGAGAGAGTTAGTGATTTGTGCTTGCACGATACCTACTTGAGGAGTAGGCGCGTGACAAAGTGGTATCAGAGCCTTACAGGTGGGTGAAAGACAACCATGAAGAACAATCCTGAGAGCCAAAAGGGTCGGCCGTTAAAGAATCTTGTGGTAGGGACGTTGGCCCTACTGGGAGAGAGAAGCCCAAACACCCAAGGGATCAGAGTAGGGGTCTCGGAGGGAGCTTAGAATCTTTGGAAAAAATGTCTTAATATGTCATATTTTCATCATTGGTTCCAAGCTCACAAGCGTGGAGGAACGCCTAGAAGCCGTTGATGAAGACATCTAATTCGATCTATGACGAACCATTGAGATTCTTACAAAAAGGATTGAGTTCCTTGAAACATCTAGAGAGGAGCTCAACAATGAGCTAACAATTTGCAAGTAAGTCTTGACAAATGGTGGGGGAGCAAGGGAATCACTAAAGATGGACATCCCTCGTCCAAACAAGTTTGATGGCCAAGGAGACGCCAAAGAAGTAGACAACTTCTTATGGTCAATGGAGCAATACTTTCTAGGAGTGAATATGTACGAGGAAACCCAAAAGGTTGGTTTTGCCTCTTATTATCTCTCTGATATTGCCTCCTTGTTGACAAAGAAAAATGGAATTTGTTAAGAACAACATAAGTAAGCCACTTGAGACGTGGGAAGAACTTAAGAAAGATCTTAAAAGGCATTTGTATCCTCACAAATGTGGTTTATTAAGCAAGAAAAAAACTTGTTGAACTTAAACACAAATATTCTATCAGAGAGTATATTAAAGAATTCACCACTGTAATCCTTCAAATTCAAAGCCTTGACCCATATGACAAGTTGTTTCATTTTACAAATGGTCTTCAAGACTTGGCAAGAAGATAACTACAAAGAAGAACACTTAAGAATTTGGATGAGGCCATTGAAATTGTCGAATCCTTGATGGAATATGAATGAAAGAACCCTGGGAAACACAAAAGGACAATTAGTGGGCAAGACCAAGAAAGAGAAACTGATAAAAGAAGTTCCAGAAAAAGTTTCTAATAAGAACCTCCATCATGAAAGAAAGAAACCTTTTGCTCCAAAGGGTGGGTGCTTTGTTTGAGAATGCGCTCACAAAATGAAGGATTGCCAGATGTTTGGCTCCCTATCTACCATGACGAGCCAAAGTGAAGAGAAAATGAAAGAGGTAGGGCGTATCGGGTCCCTCCAACTCCTAGGGGCATTGCAAGCCAAACCATTTTCAAAGACCCTGGATGAAACTACCTTACTCTATGTAGAGGCAAAAGTTGGAGGTAAGCCAACCCAGATGCTGGTGGATACTGGGGTAAGCTACAACTTCATGACTCCTAGGGAAGCAAGGAGATTGAGGCTTCCTCTCGCAGAGGCAAAGGGGAAGCTCAAAACAGTGAACGCTTGTGCAAAGCCTATTAAATAGGTACGAGCCACGGAGTTGGATCTCGGGACTTGAAAGGGAAATATATGTTTCTCCGTTGATACCATGGATGACCACAAGATAGTGTTGGGGTTAAATTTCTTGAGAAGTGACAACACCGTAGTACTCCATTCTTCAAACACCGTGTGTATCATGGAGGAAGGCGCGACCTATTTGTTGAAGACCTCTCTTAACTCCTTCCCGTTGAAGACCTCTCTTAACTCCTTACCGGTCCCTCCTTGGAGGTAGATCCTTTGGCAACCCTGGAGGCATAACATCTTGGTTTTCCTCCATTGCTTCTTGAACAACTTGGAGGTAGATCGAGTTAGAATCAAGGGCTAAACCCCCTACCCTGGTACTCTATTGGATGTTGCTACCTGAGGTGAGAGAATGAGAGGTTGACAAGTCCAATGAAACTCAAGGGAGTTAGAGACTTGTGCCAGCACAGTTGCTACTTGAGAATTAGGCCCGTGACGAAGTGCTCTCATTGAAAACTAGGAAGACATCAGCCGAGGAAAATTATATAGGGCATACTTTGCCGCCACCTGACCTGAGAGAAGGAGATGTTGACAAGTCCAAGGAACTCAAGGGAGTTAGAGACTTATGCCAGCACAGTTGCTACTTGAGGAGTAGACCCATGACAAAGTGTTCTCTTGAAGTCAGCTAGAAAGACGAAGGAGCATAAATGTCGACGAGGGCGTCTGAAGAGTTGAGAAGCAAAAAAGAAGAGATGCTTTGCTTCCTAAATAATGCATGAGAGCCTTCAAGAAGCTAGATATTTTCTAGCTAGGGGACCAAACGCGTTTTGGATACTTGAGAGATATTTTGTATAAACTAAGGACTACAAACTCAAGTTGAGTTTCCAGACAGAGGATAAGTTCAAACTCCTTTTATGTGCTAGGTATAGGGCGACCCTCTCCTATATAAAGGGGTCCCCTCTCGTCATTTGTAAATCACTCAATCTTGGTAGACTCAATCTTGACAGTCAATGTGTGTATAACTCAAGTGTTGTACCTCTATCTTTGTGAATAAGATAATCGTATATTGAGCAAACATTCTTAAGTGTCACATTGTGTAACGCCCCCGATCTCGTGGTTACGCATGCTAGGGAGTCCAAGCGAAGTCGCGATCAGAGTCTCCGTGACGACCAAGAGAGTTACAATAAAAACGAATACACACGGGAATAAAATCATACATGGATAAACAATACGACATATAAAGCCAAAAAAGGAAACTATCTATATATGGAAATAAACTCAGAATTCAATACAGAGAAGGTTTAACTCAAAAGGAAAAATATAAATGCGGAAGCAAATCATAACTGAAGGGAATCTGATCGACGTGTTTCTCGTGTGCAGAATCCTCCGAAACTCCTCCAGTCCAACTCCTTTCAGAAACCTAAGTACCTGAGGCAAAACAACAACAAAATATGCGTGAGTTTTCAATAAGAAAACCCCGTATAACCCAGGTCCAAAAATAGGATAAAGAGTTATGGATGAAACCCTAAATGAGACATGCAAACAAGAAAGGGTCACGACTTTACATAGCCCCGACTACCGGGCGTCGCCCGATGAGATCCCTTTATATAGGAATCCGAGCACCAACCATGCTGGTCTAATCCACAAGTAGGTCACCCGAAAGTGTGACCCACTGCTTGGCACATAGAGGTCTTCCGGATTGACACCGCAACTCACAACAAAGACATACATGATTTCATCGCAAGTTGGGTATGCCCGTCCTGTAGCAAATGACAATGCACATGTGTAGGTCTTATCTCACGCCTGACCTCTCTACATAGAGGTCTTTCAAATAGGCCCGTCGGCCCCAAAAGTAATAGTGCCCAGATTAATTAAATTTTAGAAATGAATATGCAAGGCATCTAATGCACACATACATATTAAACACACATAATCCAATTAATGCAATGACCATTCTATGAGCGTCCAACATAAACCCATATACATCATAATATCCATAAGGAGATAACATGCATGCACATCTATATGGCAAGACATTATGACATTTGCATATAAGGCAAGTATACAAGACATGATGTCGATAACACGACAAGCTATAGTCATGCGAATCTTGTTAGAAGATATCAAAATATGTAGCAAATAATATACGTGCATGCACCCACGTTTCAGACCCTTCATAAACCAATAAAATAAGTAGAAAATATCAGGAAGCAACTAAATATAGTCAAGCAATATAGGAAGTAGCGAAATAAACAAAAACATGCAAGCAACACGAGATGTTTAAGTCGCGTTCCACGCGCACCCCGGGTCAGCCAACCTTTCCTGGATGCATGGTCAGAAGCAAGGGGGTCATGGTCAGACCAACGACTTGCATACTTCCAAAACATGCCCAAGACACATGTGCCATCACCAGTCCCAACACATCGAGGCAAGTGCACCCGTAGGAGCACATTGCACAAACCGTGTGCATGAAGTTTGTGGCTTGGTCGGACGGGGTGTGGGTCAGCTCGAGGTGCCTATGGGGACTCACCCCTGTGCACCTCCTCTGAGCCATCAACTTCGGACAACAAGCACCAGCCCTGCTTTCATCGACCAGCATTAACCTTTCCGTCAAACGTCAAGGAGCTTACACACATGGAGACACACTTGGTTGCACTACCCGCAACCCTAACCCTAGCCTTCCCCCAACCTCTCTAGTTGCTGGCCGCAACCAAGACTGAGAAAACCAGACCTTGACAAGGTCTGACGCCCCCATCAATTGATCCAGCCAGCTAGCCATGGAGCACAAGCAATAGTTGCGCGCATGGCTAGCGTGTGGCCAGTAAAGCTTTCTTGAAAACATCCCCACCGACCAAGCAACTGTCAGCCCAACCCCAGGCCAATGCCCCAACTCCCTCTCCCACCCTTGGCTAAGGCGCATACCTAAGAAGAGGAAACAAACACCCGAGCCTTGCTGAGAAGAAGACAATGCCGCCACTAGCTTCGCTCCACCAAGGCTGAGAAGACCTGCTGCCCGCTCCTAGCTTTGTGCCACCGGAGTAGGGTCGCGTGCTTCACGAATGCAGCCACCGGAAGGATAGGCAATGGCATAAAAGGAAGGGAAGGAGGGGGACTTGTGTGGGTTTTAAGGAGGTGGAAAGAGGGTAGGCTGGACTTGCCTCTAGTCACGCACCACAACTTCCGATTCCAGCCACACCAAAAAATCTCTACTCAGCAAGATCTCACAATCCCAATCCAATCACTCCATCAAGAAACCTTCCATTTTGCTGGAAGAAACATCACGCACCTACCCCAGCAGATGACCAAATCCAAGCAGAATGCACCAGCCCAAGTCATACCCATGATCACACCAAATCTTCCTAAATTGCTCCCAAGATTGCCTTCCTTTCCTTGTTGATTTGAATTTGTCTTGCTGATTTGATTTGCTGACTTGTATGCCACCTCATAATTCCTTACTCATCCATTATTCTGTACCAGCCCATGTGGCAAGAAGAAATTGAGTCCAAAGCCCCACACGCCAAAAGTAAAACTGATTGAGCCTAGTTAAACACGAGCCCGATGCACCACACCCGTTCGACAAAAAAGAAACCTTTCCCCGAAAGGAAACTTCTCCCAACAAGGATGTGTTTCTTCAAAAAAGAAACTTTCCCTGAAGAGAGATAATTCCCGAGAGGAACTGTTCCCGAAAAGGAAACTTTCCCTGAATATGGAAATTTCCCCAAAAATGAAAACTTTCCCAAAATAAGGATGATTAGTAGCATATCATGCATCATATTCATGCTATATATTCTTAATTTTACCCTAATTTTGTGCTACTCGAGTGTTGTGTGTGTTTCAGGTATTAAGTAATGAAGAATTGATGTATTTAAGAAGATAGCCAAAATCGGATCATATGAGACAAAAAGTGACCGCCAATTGGCGGCCCCAGACCTCCAATTGTCGGTCCATTTTGGTATGAATCTGACCCGGTTTTGCATGGTTGTGGTTTATGTAGTTTATGTCCATTTTAGGTATGTTTCATTAGTCCCACATCGAGGGATTGTCTCCAATTTCCTTTTTCGTGTCTATAAATAAAACTCCTCTTCATCTTTTGTAACCAACCCATTGTTTGGTGGTCATTCTCTCTACTTTGAGTACGCCTTGGAGCAAAACTCAAGTGGAGAAGAATGCTACTTGTAATGTGAGTCATCTATAAAATAGTTTTTCCTAGTTTTGTTTTAATGTTGTCTCTTTTAGTGCTTGCATGTTTAGAATAGTTTTGTTTTCTTAATCTTAGTATAATTAGTTAGAATGTCATTCTTTCTTACTATAATTGTTAGCTTAATGTGTAGTGAATAGTTCCATCCCCCTTTAGAGGTGGAGATGATGTTTATACATGCAATAAAGATTGGGAATGAATGCTATCTTATGCAATATGATGAATGTGAATGTATGCTTGTTTGTTTAAATGAGAATACTTAACTTGATGAGTTATGCCATAACTTTTCGACACTTCCCATGCTTGTTTAGGTTCTTAATAACCAACTTGTTTATGCTCATGTTAATCAACAAGGTCAGTGATTGGATTGATAGGTTTTGTCACAACCATTAGACACTTCCTATGCATGAAAACACATCATACACTTGTACTTTATTGAATGCATTTTTCACCACCTTATTATACGTGTACACACTCCACCTCTTTTGGGTTTACATTACTGAATTTCGTCTTTCTTGTTTGTTAGTTACTTATTTTAGTTTTAGTTAGTCTTATGCTTTCATCTTTCCTGTTTGTTAGTTGCTAGTTTAGTGTAGCTTAGTTTACTGTAATCAACCTCCTGCTCCCCTTTATTTCCCACTTGATTTCTGAAGAACCAGAGTTGACACACCTCCCTGTGGATTCGACACGTACTTGCCACCTCTTCATCGTGGTCGTGCACTTGCAGTTTAAGCTTAATTGAAATAAGTTTTTGGCGTCATTGCCGGGGAGGTGCTATGTCGAGACTCTAGTTTGCACGATTCAAGTGGATTTGATCTTTATTTTTTAGTTTTGGTTTGTTTCAGGACATTCCAGGAGCAAGGAGAGGTACCGGGAGAAATTGGGAAGAGGATGAAGCTACTCTGACCGCCAATAAACGGCCTGAGAACGCCAATTGGCGGTTTGGTGAGCAGTTTTTGCTTCCTATTTTCTTCTGTTTGTTTCTACTTACAATATGTTTGTTTGGGAGCCCAATTTTGCATGTCTGAACTTGTAGATTGCTTCCAGATTAATCAATAATCCAATCAATTTCCCTTTTTACACAACTTGGACCTTAAAAGTCAAAGCAAAGTATTAGTGGATTGCCATCTAGTCCATGCATCATTTCTAGACCTTGTAAGCATTCGTCTTTTCTTTGCTTTATTTTTTCTGTTGTTGAGTGGTGGCGTGAGGTACGTGCACTCGTTCTCTCATTCATGCATGGTTAAAACATGCATTAGTTAGTATGGTGCATTTGAACAAGAGTGAGGTGAGTGCTTGTTAGGTTAGTTGCTTGCTAGCCCAAGGATTCAAAACATCTTTAAGGGGCACCACTTATAGTCTTCAAGATAAGATGGGAGATTTCATCACCCCTTCCTTCAGCCCCACAAAACACCTCTCAAAAAGCCCTAATCTAAATTGAAGTAGCCATTGACCCTTAAGAACCTCCGACACATTAGGAGATTGATCCCGTCGCCACCGCCATAACATGATCGGCGTCGCCCACTTTGTCGATACTAGGAGAGACGAGATCTCCGGATATTTGCTCACTTGCTGGGTGATTGATATGTTTTAATTAACCTCAAGTGCACAACCGCGTTGAAGCGGTGGCAAATACGGGTCGATCCACAGGGAGGTGTGTCGACTTTAGTTTGTTCGAAAGCCAGTGGGAAAGAAAGGAGAAATGATTGATTAAAGTAAACTATACTAAACTAAACTAGTAAACTAGTAAGGAGGAAATGAAAACACAAAATGAACTAAACTAAGTAACTAATAACAGGAGATAGAAATCAGGAATGGAAAACCCCTAAGGGGTGGAGTGTGTGTGCACATGAAATAAGTGTGGTGAATGCATACAATAAGCTCAAGTGTAGTTAGTGTTTGTTAATGCATAAGAAGTATCTACTGACAAGACCTATCATTTAAAGCACTAACCTAGGTGATTAATATGAGCATAACAAGTTTGTTATTAAGAACATAAACAAGCATGGAATGTACCTAAACATTATGGCAGAAACCATCAAGTAAAAGTTCTTATTAATTCAAACAAGCATACTAATATCTCTCACAAACAACAATGTCTAACTTTCATACCATCTACATAACATGTATACACATCTACTCCACCCCCAAAGGGGATGAAACTACTCACACATATTTAAACTAACATTTATACTAAGCAAGGAAAACATGTATACACTAATTATAAGAAGACTAAAACAACAAGTTTAACTAAAAGAACATAAAACTAAAGAAGCATGCAAGACATAAGAAATGAAATTAAAAACTAAGAAAGAAACAACATAACCAAAAGAAAACATCTATTATTACTCACTCAATTACAAGTAGCCTCTCTCCACCAAGGTTTTTGCTTCAAGGCTTTAATTCCTAGTAGAGAGGATGGCCACCAAGAGAGAGAGAGAGATGATGTACAAGAGAGGAGGGAGAGTTCTATTTATAGCTATAGAAAAAGGTAATTCGGGACAATCCCCCGGTATGTGACTAAACATATACCAGAAATAGACTAAACACACTCTAATACACGACCCAAAGAAATATTAGGTCATGTGGGTTGGTCATCTCAAGACGAGACATGTGGTCTGCTACAACATTTTCACACCTTTTTTTGTCCCGAATCTTGAGATCAAATTCTTGTAAATACAAGATCCATCTCAAGAGTCAAGATTTTGTATCTTACTTCGCCATGAGGTGCTTGATGGCTGTGTGATCAGAATAGATAATCACGTAGGAGCCAATCAAGTACGACCAGAATTTCTCCAAAGCAAATATGATCGCTAAGAATTCTTTCTCGATCACAGTGTAGTTCAATTGGGCATCATTGAGTGTTCTACTGGCATAGTAGATTACATGAGGCAATTTATCCAATCGTTGCCCAAGCACTGCTCCCACACTGAAGTCAGATGCATCACACATTAACTCGAAGGGTTCAGTCCACACCGGTGCCTTAATTATGGGAGCTGAAGTCAACTCTTTCTTCAAGGTCAAAAAGGCATGGTGGCAATCCGGTGTGAACTCAAAAATGGCATCCTTAGCCAACAAGGCGGTAAGAGGTCGAGCAATTTTGCTAAAATCCTGAATGAACCGCCGATAGAATCCAACATGCCCCAAAACGGCGGGGATATCCTTCACATTACGTGGTGGTGGGAGATTATCAATCAGACCCACTTTGACGGGATCGACTTCAATTCCCCTACTCGAGACCACATGTCCAAGTACAATCCCTCGCTTTACAATGAAGTGACATTTCTCCCAATTGAGAGCGAGGTTCTTCTCACGGCATTGCTTCAGGACAATGCTCAAGTGACGAAGACACTCATCAAAGGAAGCGCCAAATATGAAAAAGTCGTCCATGAAAATCTCAAGGAAACGCTCTACCATATCGGAGAAGATGCTGATCATACACCTTTGAAAGGTTGCCGGCGCATTACATAACCCAAAGGGCATGCGACGGTAGGCAAACGTGCCAAAGGGACAAGTAAAGGTGGTTTTCTCTTGATCCTCGGGGGTGATGAGAATTTGGTTGTAACCGGAGTATCCATCAAGAAAACAATAATACTCATGTTCGGCCAACCTTTCCTACATCTGATCAATGAATGGCAACGGGAAATGATCTTTCCGCGTTTCCGCATTGAGTTTGCGATAATGAACGCAAACTCGCCAGCCAGTTTGCAGGCGTGTCGGGATAAGCTCATTATGCTCATTCTCAGCAACCGTCACGCTTGACTTCTTGGGAACCACATGGACAGGACTCACCCACACACTATCAGAGATCGGATAGATTATGCCATGATCCAATCACTTAAAAACCTTCTTTCGGACGAGTTTTTTCAGTTTAGGATTCAATCTTCGTTGTAGGTCCCGACGGGGCCTAGAATCCTCTTCCATGTGGATCCGATGTTGAACAATACCATGGCTAATTCCCTTGATATCCTTCAAGGACCACCCGATAGCCTCTTTGTTTTCAAAGAACAATTTTTTGAGGGCAACCTCTTGATCTTGTGCAAGATCAGAAGCAATAATGAGTGGCAAGGTCTCATTATCCCCTAAAAAGATGTATTTCAGGTTATCGGGGAGCGGTTTAAGCTCGACCGGAGGTGGGTCCTTGTCGGATTCCGAGTTCATTTCAAGTGGCTCAAGGACCACGGGGTAAGAGGAGCAAGCACCCAGATGTGCCTCCTCATCCATAGATTCACAGGCGGATTCCTCAAGATCCTCTTCACTCACAACCTAGTCGTTAGGCACCTCAATATTGTCGATGTGAGTCGAACATGCCTAATAACCCGGGCTCATCCGTGTCCTGGATGAAATTGGCTCCGACAACATCGTCGAAGAGCCCGGGTTGCTTACCAAGAGTAAAGATGTTAAAATCCGCCGTGAGGTTTCCAAAAGACAACCTCATCAAGCCATTGCGACAATTGATCAAAGCATTAGATGCCGCAAGAAAAGGCCTCCCAAGGATCACAGGAATTTGTCCTTGTGGGGTTGGACACGGGTTCAGTATCCAAGATGATGAAATCAACTGGAAATATGAACTCACCCACTTTAATAAGGACATCCTCCACACTCCCTCGTGGAATCTTGACGGATCTGTCAGCCAACTGAAGGGGTTTTCTCGTTGGTTTAAGATTGCCTATTCCAAGGTTGACATAGATAGAGTAGGGAAGAAGGTTCATAGATGCTCCCAAATCCAATAAAGCTTGAGGAATTGTCACATTACCGATCATGCAAGAGATAGTTGGACAACCTGGGTCCTTGTATTTGACTTGCATGGGTTGTCTCAATATCGAGCTCACATTGGCGGCCAAAAATGCCTTTTTGGGAACATTTGTTCTTCTCTTAATGGTACAAAGGTCCTTAAGGAAGTTGGCATATACGGTGGCATTTGTTGAACAACGTCCAACAACGAGATGTTCACCTTTACTTGCCTAAGTACCTCAACGATTTTGTCCCAATGCTCATCACATTTTTTAGTCAACCTATGAGGGAATTGTGCCTTGGGGACATAACAATCACGAGGAGTCTCAGAATTAGGTTCCTTGATAGACTCACGACCCTCTTCGGAAGACTCACCAACAAGGTTGGCTTCAGGCATTTCCACATTGTTGTCAACAACCCTTCCCGATCTCAAGGTATGGACAACATTGGCATGTTGGGAAGGGTCACTTTCAACATTGTGTACATTCTGCTTAGCATGAGCATGTTGACCCCTGGGATTTACCACAGGTTGACTTGGTAACTGACCCTTCTCGCGTTCATGGAACTGATGAGCCAACTGGCTAACTTGCATTTCCAAAGCTTTGATTGTACTTTGCATGCTCTGCATGAACGCTTGAAGGGTCGGATCACTAGAAGGGTCCTTGGGGTCAACCCGCTGGGGTAGTGGACTTTGGTTGGAATAACCGGACGATGAGGCCTGAGCAAGTTGGTAATTATGGTGCTAAGACCTTTGGTGTGGGGGTTGGTAGGTCGCCGATGGGCGTGGAGGTTGATAAGGTGGAGGTGGAGGTTGAGCGTGCGAGCTCTGACTGTGACCCCCACTAAGCCCCCAAGAGAAGTTAGGATGGTTACGCCATCCCGGGTTGTAGGAGTGACTGCACCGGTCGTTACAGGGCCTCTATTGATACATCGCTTTTGCATGCTCAGTATCCCTTGGAGCGTAAGCGCATTCCAAGTCATCATGGCTCATAAGTCCACACCTACTACACCCAGGAGTAGCGACCTGAGCTACAGGAGCTCGGTCCAACTCTAAACTCTCAATCCTACGAATGAGAGCAGCCAATTTCGCCTCAGACGTGATAGTTGACTCAACTTGATATGATCCAGCCCGACCAGAAGACCTGGCGGCTGGTGGCTCTCTCATGGTGTCCAACTAACAGGTACGTTCAACCATTAACTCAGAAGTCTCCCATGCCTCATTGATGAGTTTCATTTGGAAATCACCATGACACATCGACTCCAACAATGTACGGGTGTTGTAGTTGAGGCCCTCATAAACAATCTGGCACAACTACCATAGCTCAAGTCCATGATGAGGTCACTGCTGGAAAGGTCCTTGAACCTCTCAAAGAAAGCATGAAAAGATTCGGTCTTAGTCCGATACATTTGATGTATCTGGTGCCGTATCTGTTGAGTTTTCCTTTGAGGGAAAAATCTCTTCAGAAATTCGGTCACAAAGTCATCCCAAAACCGAATATAGCTCGTCGGGAGGCTGTACATCCATTTCTTCGCATTATCCTTCAACGCGAAAGAAATCATCCTCAACCGGACTGAATCCTCTTCAAGCTGTTGAAGCTTGAACATGGAGTATACTTCCTCGAATTCACGTATAAAAATATACGGATCCTCCTTATTGGTAGTGAAGGTAGGAAGCATGCTCACATACTGAGGTTTCAGCTCATAGTTGTTCCCGCGAGCTGGGGGAAGAACTATGCAAGAAGGCTGCGCAGCCGAAACAGGATGAGTCCACTCCCACAAAGTTATCGGTCTATCCTTTCGAGCTAAAGGTGGTGGTGCACCAAGAACTCGATCCTGACCGAATACCTCTTCCTCTCGAGTCAGAGGAGGAGGAGAAGGAGGTCTACGTGGGGGTGGGAGCAGACCGAGGTAACCATGTATGGACCCCGGTCTCCCCCGACACCAGGAGAAGACTTGGCCTCACGCTCCAAAGGAGCACGAGGCGGAGATGGCCGATCACCAAGACCGTCCATCTCAGAAAAATGCACTCTCTCAAGTCGATCGCTCTCATCAGAACGAGCCCAACCTTGCATAAAATGCTCGACTCGACTCTAAAATAACACATAACAGAAGGTGTACTCAGAGGAGGAGACTACTCGTAGAAAATAGATGAGGAGAGGACTCAGATGAGGAGGGAAGAATCCTAGAGCTAGCGTAGGTAGTGGGTGAAGGTAGAAGCATAATCTAGCGAGCACGGCTCAAACAATGTAAGACAATTGGTCCTTACGCTAGACAACGCCTAACTTCGAGATCACTAGTCTCGACATGCCTCGCCTCCCTACAACGAAGACCACAATGCTGAGCAAGTGATACAAGATCTGGAGATCCAGTACCTCCTACTATCGACAAGGCAGGCGACGCCGATCAGGTCATGACGGTCTCGACTAGATTACTCTCCTAGTGAGTCCGAAATCCTTAGGGTCAATGTCTACTTGCTTTTAGAATTAAGGCTTTGATTAAGAGTGATATTTAGGGCCAAGGAAATGGTGATGAAATCCCCCACCTTATCTTTTATGGGACAACCCCTCCTTAGTAGTGTTTTGATCATAAATCTAGCAATCAACTCTCTAATCAAACGCTCAACTCACTCGTGTCCCGATGCACCTTACTAACTAATGCATGATCTAAACATGCATGAATGAGAAAATTGGGTGCACGTACCTCACGCCAGCAATCAACAACAAAAATGTAAAGCAAAGAAAAGACAAATGCGTGCAAGGTCTACAAATGATGCATGACCTAGATGGCAATCAATCTATTCTTTTGCTTTGAATTTTAAGTTCCAAGTTGATTAAAGGGGGTTGATTGTTAATCTTGAAGCAAAATAAAAGTAACAACATGCAAGATTGTGCTCCGAGACAACTAATATGAAAGCACAAACTACCAGAACAAAACTGGATTTTGGAACTGGTTTTATTTCTAGAAGTTGATATGCCCTGTAAGAAAAATGATGAAGACCTGCGCATTGTAGTACACATTCTTTACTGCTTGAAATAAACAGATTATTACATCCAAAATGATAAAAGACTTGTGTTGCTTTGTGCTGTGCATTCTTAGTGGCTTGAAGCGTGCAGATTTATATTCCATTCCAGCCCCTTACTCTTACGTTGTAACTTGGAAGACCCTCTCGAACTCTTTTTTCCTCCAAAAACCCATCCTTGTGTTCAATGACTTCTCAACTTAATCTTTGCATACAAATATTATCATACAAACTCTTAACCCCAAAAAGACTATTCGATCATATCAGACATTGTCAAAACAAATTCTATGTCTTACAATTGTATAATTCCGAACATAAAACATTTGACCCGAATGTTATCCGTGTAAATATGGACTGACTTTTTTAATTTTAAAAATGAAGTCCATAGCTAAAGACGCTCACCAGGCCGCCAATTGGCAGTCCCAGACCGCTAATTTGCGGTCACTGTTGAGTGTTTCGCTCTCCAATTCCTCCAGTCGCCTCCCTTTGATCCTCAGGATCCCTAAAACAAATCAAAACTAAAAAGGAAAAATTAAAACCACTCGAATCGTCCAAACCAAAGTCTGGACAGAGCACCTCCCCAGCAACGGCGCCAAAAACTTGATTGATATGTTTTAATTAACCGCAAGTGCACGACCACGTTCAAGCGGTGGAGAATACGGGTCGATCCACAGGGAGGTGTGTCGACTTTTGTTTGTTCAAAAACGAGTGGGAAACAAAGGAGAAATGATTGATTAAACTAAACTATACTAAACTAAACTAGTAAACTAGAAAAGAGGAAATGAAAACACAAAATGAACTAAACTAAGTAACTAATAACAGGAGATAGAAATCAGGAATGGAAAACCCCTATGGGTGGAGTGTGTGTGTGCACATGAAATAAGTGTGGTGAATGCATACAATAAGCTCAAGTGTAGTTAGTGTTTGTTAATGCATAAGAAGTACCTAATGGCAAGACCTAGCATTTAAAGCACCAACCTAGGTGATTAATATGAGCATAACAAGTTTGTTATTAAGAACATAAAAAAACATGGAATGTACCTAAACATTATGGCAGAAACCATCAAGTAAAAGTTCTTATTAATTCAAACAAGCATACTAATATCTCTCACAAACAACAATGTCTAGCATTCATACCATCTACATAACATGTATACACATCTACTCCACCCCCAAAGGGGATGGAACTACTCACACATATTTAAACTAACATTTATACTAAGGAAAGAAAATATGCTTAGACTAATTATAAGAAGACTAAAACAACAAGTTTAACTAAAAGAACATAAAACTAAAGAAGCATGAAAGACATAAGAAATGAAATTAAACTAAGAAAGAAACAACATAACCAAAAGAAAACATCTATTATTACTCACTCAATTACAAGTAGCCTCTCTCCACCAGAGTTTTTGCTTCAAGGCTTTAACTCTTAGTAGATAGGATGGCCACCAAGAGAGAGAGACGATGTACAAGAGAGGAGGGAGACTTCTATTTATACCCATAGAAAAAGGTAATCCGGGACAATCCCCCGGCATGAGACTAAACATATACCAGAAATAGACTAAACACACTCTAATACATGACCCAAAGAAATATTAGCGGATCCAGAGCAACCCAGAGTGCCAATTGGCGTTCTACAAGGTTTGGATCCGTCTGGGTTTTCTTCTGGGCTTTTCTGGATGGATTTGTTGGTCTTTGATGCATCTACTTCGCTTGCTGGAGCTCCAACCCGAATAGAATTGCCAAAATACTCCGCATGATGGTGTGAAGTATTCTTGTTTGCTCATTGATCCTACTATCTTGCATTCAGGTCCTTCGATCTTGCATCTTAGTCCTCGAGTCTCTCAACTCAGTCTTTTTTCCTGCTTTTAGGTCCTTTCATGCCTCTTCTCTTCAAACCTATTTATTTCTTAAATTCAAACATAAAGCTCATTACGTAGCATTGTTTAGGTGAAAGCTAATGGATATAAGATACAAATGTAAGCATGAAATGATGTCAATCACCGGGCTTTTTGGTCTTCTTCGTAGGGAGGTGAGGCATGTTGAGGCCGCGTGACCACGCAGTTAGGCGTCATCTAGCTGTAAGTACCTATAGTGACCCTAGGTTGTTCGAGATGTGTTTGCTAGATTAAGCTTCTACCATCACCCACTACCCACGCTAGATCTAGGGATCCTTCCCTTCTCACATGAGTCTCCTCCTCCTCTCTATTCTTCGATTAGTCTCCTCCTCTGATTACAACTTCTGTCGTGTGTAGTTGTTCGAGTCGAGTCGAGCGTTATATGCGAGGTTGGGCTTATTCTGGTGAGAGCGCTTCACTTGAAAGAATGCATTTTTCTTCTAAGATGGACGGTCGAGGTGATCGCCCATCTCCACCTCGAGCTCCTTTCGAGCACGAGGCCGAGTCGTCTTATGGAGGTGGAGGAGATCGGGTTCCATACATGGATTACCTTGGTCCACAACCATGTAGACCATCTCCTCCTCCTTCGACTCGGGAGGAAGAGGGTCACGGTCGGGATTGAGTTATGGGAGTTCCACCACCCTTAGCTCGATAGAATCGACCGATGACTTTGTGGGAGTGGACCCATCTTTTTCACGTTACGCAGTCATCTTGCATAGTCCTCCCGCTTGCTTGCGTGAACAACTATGAATTAAAATCTCAATATGTAAGCATGCTTCCTACCTTCACTACCAATAAAGGATATCCGTATATCTTTATACGTGAATTCGAGGAGGTATGCTCCATGTTCTAGCTTGAATAATTTGACGAGGATTCCATCCGGTTGAGGATGATTTTTTTCCCGTTGAAGGTTAACGTGAAGAAGTGAATGTAAAGCCTCCTGGCAAACTCGATTCAATCTTGGGATGACTTTGTGACCATCTTTTTGAAAAGATTCTTTCCCAAAAGGAAGACTCAACAGATACGACACCAGTTATATCAAATGTATCAGATTGAGACCGAATCATTTCATTCCTTCTTTGAGACGTTCAAGGACCCTCTATTATAGTGCCCTCATCATGGAAGTGAGTTGTGGTAGCTGTGCCAGATTGTTTATGAGGGCCTCAATTATAAAACCTCACATTGTTGGAGTCGATGTGTCAGGGAGATTTCCAAATGAAACCTATTGATGAGGCATGTGATACTTTTGAATTAATAGCTGAACGTACCCTTGAGTGGGACACCATGAGAGACCACCAACTGCCAAGTCTTCTTGTCGAGCTGGATCATACCAAGTTGTAGGGCTGAGCATCGGTCTGGACCCGGACCCGACCAGACCAGACCCGGATGCTCTCCGGGGTCCGTACCGAAGACGAGACTGGATTTTTGAGGGGAAATTAGGATTTTGGACCGACTTCGGACCGGACCGGACCAAAAACCGAACTTGCCCCGGGGTTCGGACCGAAACCTGGACCGGTCGGACCAACCGGAATCTTGCACAACCCTACCAAGTTGAGTCAACTATCGCGTATGAGGCGAAAATGACTGCTCTCATTGCTACTCCCGATGTAGTAGGTGTGCACTTATGGGACATAGTGACTTGGAATGTGCTTATGCTCCAAGAGATACTGAGGATGCAAATGCGAGGTATCAACAACGACCCGTAACGACCCATACAGTCACTCCTACAACCCGGGATGACGAAACCACCCTAACTTCTCTAGGGGGCCTAGTGGGGGCCACGGTCAGAGCTTGCACGCTCAACCTCAACCCCCATCTTGTCACCCTCCACGTCCATCGGTGACCTACTAACCCCCACATCAAAGGTCTCATCCCCAAACTCCCTAACCTCCTCAAGCCTCATCTTTGGGTTATTCAAACCAGACTCCACCACAGAACACTACTGTAGAAAAGGGAATATACGTCGGATATACGGGATATATACGTCGGATATAAGGCTCCCCTGAACCGACGTCTATCTATACGTCGTATATACATAGACGTCGGTCACTTAACGACCGACGTCTATACCTCTCTAATAGACATCGGCTGTTAGAGACGACCGACGTCTATACCTAGACAATAGACGTCGGTTGTATCTCCCAACTGACGTCTATACCTAAATAATAGACATCGATCTCTTAACGGCCGACGTCTATACCTATTTTGAAACGAATAGACGTCGGCTAAGCAAAACAACCGACGTCTATTCCCTTACCTGGTCAAAAAAAGCAATCATAGATACCTTCATAGCAAACACATTGAAGCTGCACAAGAAAAGCATTCATCCTGCATTAAATTCATTCACAAGCACAAATACATACACACTTTCATCCACAAATACATACAAATATATATACACAAACACAATCATTCAACACACTTGACATTCATACAAAAACACTTGGCATTCATTCCAAAAATGAGGTGATTATATTAAGGCATAACATTGTATGTTTGTAATACAAGTGAACTAGTTAAATAAATTACAAAAAAAGTGTTAGTGATATGAGAACCTCTTCGTTCATTAAAATGTTTCTGATAAAATAGCGAACCCATCGATCGCGAGTATCATTGAGCTCCTGTTGCGAGTAGGGGTCACTATTCTTTTGGAAGACCTATAAAAATAGAAGTTAAAGATATTAAATCTAAATAATGAAACTATAACTATACAACTGAATAACGATTTATATTACCTCGGTTAGTGATATGTTTTGAGGTATAATTTCGTTTCCTCCATGTATCTCATCAAGTAGTAACCACATTCCGTGTTTTCAATCTACTTGCGGTACTAAAAAAATATAAATTCGCTAAATATATGCTCCATAACTTAACATAATTAACAAAATGGGAGAAAAAACTTACTCCCATTCCATGCCATGTTACTCCCGCTTTTGGGGTTGTTCTCCTGCCACCTAACGCTCTATAAACCTTCATTGTCCTGAGTAGCACAAGTTATTAAACATGAATTCAATAATACTAATACAATCCACGGTTTACAAATACGATGATTAAAATGAACTTACAGATTTACAAGTTTCTTTACGGATTCCCTTGGTTTATTCGACCCCAATGGATCAAACCAATATGGCGAATTAGTCGCGGGGCATACAACAACAAGTATCCAAAGAGAGACGTTTAAATATATAATTAGAAGTTTATTACAAAATAAAATTCCACTTTGTTTTAACAAATTTACCTCTCATGATAAGACAGTAGATAATATCTTTTGTCTTCTTCTTTCATGATAGTCCCTAGCTGACATGATTTATCGTCATTCCCGTATATATAGGTAGATGGATCGATAATTCCAAATAGTTGATCGTCATAAAGGTGTCTACAAGAGTAAAAATTACATTATATTAATTACGATAAAATTATTCAATATATTTCATCTTATACACAAGAAAACACTTACTTCACTTGCACGTCGATAATCATGATGCACAATGAATCCATCGCCAAGAACTGCATAACATCCTCTTTGGCGATGTATAAAGTCGAAGGCAACCCTTTAACCCCCTCCTCCAAATCCCAGGTAGTTAAGGATTGTGATTCCCTACCTACCATTAATTGATACAACATTTTGCACCTACTTGGTAGCAAATTAATGTTGATCAGTGGTTGGTTCTTGGACCATTTGCTCCTGGGGCTTGACACCTTACAAATATATATACAACAGTTCAAAATACAATTATTAACAAAATGGAAATTTACAGTCTTTCAAAATTAAAGTATACCTCGTGTGTGTCATTTAGCTCTTCTAAATGACTAGGTTAGCTCACGAACCCACCGATAGCATCGCTGAGGGTAACAACCTACTTCGGAATTGGCACCAGAGCACCAACATCTAAGAAACTCTCACTGCAACATTCACTTCTCCCTCTTCAACCTCTGTGAAGTGGTGTCTGGAGATGTTATAAACTTGGTCGTGTCCTACCAATCTTCGACAAAAGAGCACATCTAGATCCGTCCTCAAACTTTCCAAACGAGGGACCACCTACGAGGGCCTATTCTCGAGAATGAGCCACAAAATCATATTGTCCATCGGGGTTGAACACTGGTTGCACCGGAGGAGTGGTCACCAGGGAAGAAGCGGTCCTACAGTGCAAGGCGAAGTAGGCAAATCACGATCCAATCTCTCCATAACAAGTTGCAGTTTATTTTGCAAAATTACTGTATGTGATTTAATAACATATACAAGTGAGACAACTTACTATCTTCAAGCCGATCGCTTGCGAGTCGTCTGTGATGTACTCCCCGTTGGAGTTTACCCACGTTATCTTCCAAGAATCACAATGAGCTACGGGGGAAGGAGGAGACAAGTTGTTTGCTTTCGCCTCACTCATATCGGAGTCAATTGCCTCTTGTTTCTTTAGGGTAATTTTTTCAGCCATCATTTGTGCTTCTAACTTTTGGTACCCTGTTCTAGACATATGATGCGTATACTTGTTAGAAGATCTAATCTTTTAATTTTTTGCTCGGATGGCCTAAATCCAATTTTATTAGATTCTCATTTAAAACAATAACTTAATAAGTCCATATTCTAAATTAAACTAAGTTACCTCAAACTCCGGGCTAACTCTTGATTTTAGAATTGCTCCCATTGATTCGGAGTGATAAAGTTATAGATATCGCATGGATTTCTATCCTAGTACTTTCTGAATATGTACTTGTTCGTTAAATTTGTTTCGAAGTCCCTCCAACGAACCGACATATATGTCATCAACTTTTTCTTCAACTTGTTAATGCATTGGAACTCAAAAGTTGCCTACAACACGTTAGCATTTTTAATTTATATATCTCAAATGTTTGACTAAAACTAAAGAATTTTATAATATACTCATTATCTACACATCATCCCATATTGTGCCCTTCAGCTTCTCATCAATATCGCACCAACTCGACAAACAAATGTCAACTTTGGCCCTTGCTAGGATACCTAGATAACTTTTCCAGTTATCAGACAGCATGCCTATCGGCTCAAGATGGTCATCAAACTGGATTGAAACTCTACCGTATCTATTTCTTCTCCCCATGAATTCTTTCATCAGACAAGGACCTCGTGAACTGTAAGTTTTCGAGCCTTCAGACTCTGATGGAGTGGGTTTCTTTTTCGGAGCCATGATAATATAAAAGGTAAACTCAAGACATTAACAAGTAAAATCAAGACATTAAATGGTTATAATGTCTCTTCATGTAATGTATTTATCAAGACATAATGTATTACAAGAAATTTGGACCTTTACGATTTCTTTTTTCTTAAGGGATTTTCAATTCATATACCTTCACCGTAGTCATCTCTAAACATACAAGTCTCAACCTTTATTTCCTCGTTTACTGAGTTCAACTCCGGTGCTTGCTTAGAGAAATGTGGTGTCTCTTCATACTCGATAAGACTATCATCTGATACAATTTTTTTGTTCCCTTCCAAAATTACTACCCATTTCTTATCACATGGATCAACCACATAAAAGACTTGTTTCGCTTGGGAAGCCAAAATAAAAGGTTCTTTTTTATATCTCTTTTGAAAAATCAATTAAAGTGAACCCCAAGTCATCCACTCGAACTCCACTTTTATTATCAACCAACTTGCATCTAAATACAGGTACTTTGAATTTAACAAAGTCTAGCTCCCATATGTCTTCAATTACACCGTAATAGGACATGTCGGCGTATACAAGATTCTTGTCTTTAGAACTAGACACATGCAAAGACTCTGCTATTAAGGTGACCCACTATTCTGAACAACACTTTTGGCATCTTCAAAGACTGTGTAGAATGAATATCCACTGATATCATAGCCACTGTAGAACAGCAGAATACGGACCGTAGGCCAACCACTGTATTGTCTCAGAAACATCACGCTTGTGAGTCACATTTTTGACCCAAGAGATGAAATTCTTATTGTGACTATTAATTACTTGTTGATCACTCCATAAAGGATTTCTTTCCTTTAGAAGCTTCATGTGTTCATTAGAATTGCACAACACATAGAAATATGTTGTCATTAAGTACGCACCATTTGGATTTAACATTTTCAACCCACATGTCCCTTTACCATCGGAACGTTCATCGTCTCATCAGTATCTGCATTGTGGTTTGGTCCATTGTGTTTCATTTTGTATCGTGAAACATTACATTTGGGACATGAATGTAAGTTTTCAAACTCACTCCTATACAATATACAATCGTTCGGATATGCATGTATCTTCCTATATTCCATTCCCATATGACACAATGTTTTCTTAGAATCATTAGTTCTATCTGGCAGTTCATTATGCTCTGGAAGCATCTATTTCAATAACTTCAATAGTGATGTGAAACTTACATCCGTCCAACCATTTCATGCTTTTAAATTGTACAACATCAACACCGCTGACAATCTAGTAAATTTGGTGCAACCCTTATACAAGGACTTCTCATTATCACTCAACAAACTAGCAAGTAAATTGGGGTTGGACGAAAACTTTTCAGCTATATCCTGAACCATTTTCTCTAAGTGATCTCCTGCACTAACATTGTCCCCGCCATTCATGGAACAACTAAATGATTCATTTTCGCCGTGCCATATCCACCGTTTGTAACTTGGGTCAGAACCTTTCTTAAACAAATGAATTTTTATTTTCTGAAAAGTCAGTATTGACATATTACGAGACTTATTGCACGGACAATCAATATGTCTCTATCATTCGTATTTTTTGAATGCTTTTTGGCAACCTCTAAGAACATATTCTCTCCGTTCTCATACTCATCACTCAATCGGTTTAAAAGAATCCACTCTCGATGCATGTCAATCTAAACATTAAGAAAAATGATAGTTATTATTGGAGAAAATAAATAAAATTTCAATTTAAAAGAAGGTGTTCGTAGATCAGAAGATCCGGAGACATGAAGATGAGAAAAGAATGACTCGGGAGAGAGGAGATGAAGTCCTTATTCTAGCGTGAGAATAAGGAAGGTTCAAAACCTAACTAAGCAATCAAGGTCAAAGCAAGCCTAAAATCCACTATAGGTCCTTAGCAGTAGACGACGCCTAAATTCGAGGTCCCACCGAGGACCACTAGTCTGTAGAAACTCAAGAACCTGGAGGTTCCTAAAATCTCATGGAGATTAGATGGGCAACGACGTTCAGTCTGAAACGGTCTTAAACAACGAGGACCACTTGTCTGTAGGAAATCAAAAACCCGAAGGTTCCTAAAATCTCAGAGAGACTAGATGGGGAACAATGTTCAGGCCATAACGGTCTTAAATGGTTTCCTTTCCTTAATGCGTCCGGAAATCGTAGGGGCCAATGTCTAAATTGATTTTATAAGGGTTTTATTAAGTGGGTTTTGGGCCAAGGAAAGGGTGATGAATGAGGTCTTGCGACTTTCACATGCAGCTCCACCAAACTGCTGCAAGCAGACTAGAGAGTGAGGTCTTGTGACTTTCACATGCGAGTGGAAGCCGACTTGACAAAGTGGTCAAAAAGTGGGTGGTAAGTGCTACGATATATGAATGCTGGCATGAGCGGAACCGTAGGATTTTTGAGGGCGAGAGGCAGCAACCGCAAGCTACCATTGCTGTAGTCAAAGATATAATCCGGAGCATGAGCTATCAAGCATCCAAACTCGCCAAAGATGAAGGAGAAGCGAGAGATTTTCAGGATACTTGGAACTAACCCCAACTTCTGAAATTTGATGAGATGTAATTATTTCCATATACTACTTGACCTTCACGTGAATACAAATAGGTGGTAGGGAGAAGCCGGTTATGCATGTGGCATACGCCCGCGAACTAAACTAACAAATTTTGGTAGATGTAAACAATTTCTTACTAATACAAATTTTAGAGGCTAAGCCTCCCTTTTGCTTTGCAAAAAAAGGGTGATGAAATCCCCCACCTCATCTCCTATAGGTGATTGCCCCCTAAGTGTTTTTCATACCTTAATCTAACAAACAACACACCAAACAAACACTCACCTCACTCTTGTTGCAATGCAAGTCCTACAAACTAATGTGTGATTTCTAATGAATGATGAGTGAAAGAGATTACATACCTTACGCCAGCAATCTACGATAGAAATCATAAAATAAAATATAAATACGATGAATGGAAAGTCCTATATGATGAACGACTTAGCAAATATTGTCTAATCTTTTGCTTTAGGTTATTAAAGGCCAAGTTTCTTAAGGGGGTCGATGAGTTTTTATCATAATACCATCATATTTACAGACAATATGTAAATAATATTGAAAATTCAAAGAAGCAAGGAAATAAACATTTTAAATATTAAAAGCAAGTATTAAAACCAATTACTTGGATTGACGGAAAAACATGTTAAACACAAAAATATCATGTTATTAATAACAATTCGGAATAAATTTTTATTGAAATTTTGGCAGAACCTCCCCTTAAAATTTGATATGTAAAATTCTTCACATCCTGAAATTAACAAGAAAAATGTATAATATTCTCCACTACATCACATTCACATTACAAATCTACACATGTTGAAATATATATGAGATCCATGAAGAACGTTAGTTTATTTACATTCAAATTTACTCAAAATGCATCCCAAACAACGAGCATATGATAATAACCTTTGAATTCTATCACTTAGCAAAATAGACAACTCATCTGTTGACTTAGGCTTTGTTAAATAATCCTAAACATAATGATAAGTTGCATTTTAATAGGCATTACATCTACAAATGATACGTGAGTGGAGAAAACTCGAATTATCCAAAATCACTCCAAAACCCCAAAACTTCCACATTCTAAAATCACTCGAAAACACGTAAACATCCACAAAGAAACCTCACAAAGATCGTGCATTCAACAACCATATATACGCCTTCTCAAAGTCCGGCAGCTTCAAGACTCGCGCTAGTCACTACCCGCCTCAAATGATCAAACCAATGTTCGTGCAATCCAAGCCAAATGTGTACTGAAAAAACAAAATGTGGGCAAAAAATAATCCTAAACTATTTTGGTCAAACAAGGTGAAGTATGTTCTAATAGGGCATATACCGAACAAGGTGGAGAATCGAACGGAGGCTGTGGTGGCTGCAGTGACGGTGGCTGTCGTGGAGGCTGCAGTGACAGAGGAATCATAGGTCACCGAGGAAGCGGAGGTTGTAGTGGAGGTCGCCGAGGCTGCGGTCGAGGAACTCGGGGGGTTTGTCGTGGTGGAGGGGGTTAGGGTTTGGTCGAAAATTGGTCGCGGTGGAAGGGGCTAGGGTTCGGTCGGGGTCAAGGCGGTGGCTGTCGAGGTCGCTGCGGTGGATTTGGTCGTGGTGGGGGGGGGGGGGGGGGGTAGGGTTCAGTCGAGGTCGCTACGTCTGTCCAGGGTTTTGTCAGGGTGAATCATTTTGTCGGAACAAAAGAAAAAAAAACTAACTAAAGGCTCATAGACGTCGGATATATGGTCCACCCGACGTCTATACCTCGACGTCTATTTGGATGAGGTAATAGACATTGGTTGTACCATATATTTGACGTTTATGGGTCGATGTCTTCGGGGTATAGACGTCAGTTTCCATGTATTTTCCCGCAACCGACACCTATTTTTATAGCTGACGTCTATGGGTCGTCATCTATTGGTGTTTCTGCAGTAGTGGCAGGTTGACTGATTAGTGGCATATCATGTAGTTTATTCATGTTATATATGTATTATTTCAGCCCATATTTGTGGTACTCGGGTTGTTTTAATATTATTTTAGGAATAAGTAGGTACAAAGGAGCATAAAAGTGAAAAGGATTTAAAAGTAGGAAGAAAAGGCTGAAACGTGCATGTAATTAAACGTGTATACAATTGGACGTGCATGCTTTGGACCAAAAGGTGAGGGACATGCATGCAAAATCCCAAGATTTAAATTGGTCAAACAAAGAAATCCTACCAGAATCCCACAAACAAAATTAAAGGAAGATAAAAACGGATTTGGCAAGAGATGAAGGAAAGTTTCGACTGTCAGCACATGTCACTTGTTTTATTCATAAAATCCATATCCAAATACCAAATTTGATGATTCAACATCCGTTAGAAAGACAATTGAAAGGTGAAAATATTTGTCTCTCTTGAGACTTGCCAAAATCTGATAGATATGAGGGATAAAAATGTTTATCAAGTCAGACTGTATTTGGAAACCGGGCATCCGACATATCATCCGTAATTGTATGTATGTTTTGAGGTTTTGATGTTTGACAGATTTCAGTTTGTGTGGACTTGTATGTTTGTATGTTTATCGGGTTCATTTTGATCATCTACATGTTGTGTTGGAGACTTGGGGTTGTGATAATCCTGGACTCTTCTCAGATCGTGTACGAATCACTTTCCGAACAAGATTATTCGACCCTTTTACACTGCCCGGGTTGCACGAATACCTTGCTGGGATAATCCTTGCTGGGATAATCCTGAGAAGGAACAATCTCGTTCAGGCAATATGAACTTCGATCAGAAAAGTAGAGAAGGAGTATGAATTTTCGTCTATCTGTTTTGAGTACCGAATTTCTCTTATAAAGCAGAATGGTGGTTTGCGGTTACACAAGCACCCTTTGGGTTGGTATTATCCACTCAAACGGAAATACATAAAATCAAATGAAAATTAATATGGATTTTCCGAAGAGCTCCGCCCCTCGACCCCGCGATCCCAGCGGGATCCCAGCCAGGGGCTCTGCCCCTTGGACCCCGCAGGGGCTCCGCCCCTCGACCCCGCGAGGGGGCGCAGCCCCCTCGACCCTTGCTTCATATTCGTAATCGATAAACCGTTAGCTCAACAAGCGTGCACTCCGCACTCCCCAAACTCGTTTCCGAGCCTAACAATAAATCGCATCGGTCTCAAGTAGATCACATTACGACTAAAATGAATCGATGACACTAAAATCACCAACATGTTGGGGGATTTTTGGTAAGTTTTGCCACACGTTTTAGACACTTCCCACGTTTGGTTTCCTTATGTTTATTTTCTGAAATTTCCTGTTAGATATGCTACATGTTAGTCGTGTGTTTATATTAGTGTTTGCTTGCTCGATTGATTGGACAAACTTTGTTTTGATGGGTTTTGCCATAAAATTCAGACACCTCTCATGCTTAGCTTTGTTCTTCACATGAGTTCCCCGTTTTTGATGAGTCTTGCCATAATTTTAGACAGTTCTCATGTTGAACCTCGTCTTATGATAGTCAAGTAGTAATTTCTAATATCTTGTGCGAATTGATTGATAGATCTTGCCAAGTCTCTAGACACTTTCTATGCATGAAGACACACATGACACACATACACATACATGCTTCCACGCATCATTCATCATTTCTCTGACCTCATATGTGCACACACTCCACCCTTCAGGGGTTCATCCATATTTCATTCCATATCATTTGCTGAATTTCTCTAGTTTCCAGTTGCATCATAATCTAGTTTGTTTTTGCGTTCTTAGTATAATCGTCTTTTCAGTAGTACCGTAATAATCTCTTCTTCCATTATTATTTCCCACTTGATTTTGCTTTCTCGAAGGTTGGCAACGCTCCCTGTGGATCGACCCGTAATTGTCTCGTCTTCACCGACGGCCGTGCACTTGCGGTTAATTAGTAAAACGTTCAAAATGTTTTTCACGCCGTTAGGTAGCCGTCTGAAACCGCTAGGCAGCAGTCTGAAACCATTGTGCAGCGGTGGGGTAGTCTCTGTTAGTCCAGAATTTTCTCCTGTAGCTCAAACTTCATGTTTGGTGTCTGGGAGCATATTGCTTGATTTGTTTTCGTTCTTTTTCGCTTCCAGTTTACCTCTTAACCCAAATCCCCTTTAATCAACTTGGACACTAAAAAACAAAGCAAAATATTGGGCATTTGCTATGGTTAGGTCATGCACCATCTTGTAATGACTTGAGCATGTTATTTGTCTTCTCTTAGTTTTAATTTTTTTCGTTGATTGCTAGACGAAGTACGCATTCCTTAACACTCATTCACACATTAGTACATTCATTATTTAGTAAGGTTTGCATTGAAATAAGAGTGAGGTGAGTGTTTCCTTTGTGAGTTGTTTGCTAGTTTAAGAATAAAATCAAATTAAGGGGCACCACCTATACTCTACAAAGATAAGGAGGAGGATTTCATCACCCCTTCCTTAACCCCAAAACCACCTCCAAAGCCTTAATTCTAAAATCAAGTAGACATCGGCCCATAAGAATTTCGGACGCAATAGGAGAGTGATCCAGTTGAGACCGTTATGACGTGATCGACATCGTCTGCCTTGTCGATAGAAGGAGGTATTAGTTCTCTAGATCTGGTATCACTTGCTGGGCATTGGGTCTTCACTGTAGGGAGTTGAGGCAAGTCGAGACTAGTGATCTCGAAGTTAGGCGTACATGTGGCTAATGTAGCAGTAAAGATTAGTAGATCTATAGATAACTTGAATTGCATTATAATAATTGAATTCTGGGCACGTTTGATTCGGGGCCGACGGGCCATGAATGAGACCTCTATGTAGAGAGGACAATTCGCAAAAGACCTCTAAGTTGTGACGCTAAACGTAAGATAAGACATGGACAAGCGCACTGTCACTATGTCTTAGGTTAGGTGTTGCCCATGTCGCGATGACATCATGCAGGTTTTTATCGTGTATTGGGGTGTCTATCCGGTGTACCGATTTATGCCAAGTGGTGGATCATTGTCGAATGACCCGCTTCTGGATCTGACCAGCAAGGGTGGTGGGGGTGATTCCTATGCAGAGGAATCTCTTCGGGTGTGACCCAAGCGGCGCGGTTGTGTAGAGTTGCGACCATTCTGTTGCATCTGAGGTAGTTAGGCTTCATGCATAATTTTGTAAACTTTGATTGGACCCGGGGCATACATGGATTTCTTTGTTGAAGATTCATGCATATATGTTTATGTTTTGCCTCAGGTACTTCGGTTCCTTCAGGGATGGACTGGGTGAGTTCGGAGGATTCTGTCCACGAGGGATTCGTTGACCGGAGTTTTCTTATTATCTTGCTTCCACAATTTATATTGTTGTATTTCCTTTTTGAACTTTGTGCATTGTCTTCGACTTAATCTCATATATGGATAATTATTTGTTTCAGTTATATTCTATTTTGTCTATCCATGTATGTTCTTTTATGTATTGTCGAGTTGTCTCGTTAGTTCATTTTTATAACTCCTTTGGTCGTCGCAGAGGTCTCTGATCGCGACACTTGTATGAGTTCCCCAGTGTGCATACCCGCACGATCGAGAGTGTTACAACTTGGTATTGGAGTAGGTCAATCCTTAAACTGTACAGAATCCGAAAGACTCTCTAGGGGGGCATCTTGCCCAAACCCGGTCGGTAAATTCTCATCCTTTAGAATTTACAATTTTGACTCGGAGGCAGATCACAACATGTTGTTCGAGGCTATCAACCGCTCTTTTGGAGGGGCATGTCAGTGGCCTCGAGCAGAAGGAGCCGCTGCTTTGAACGAGCGATTCATGAGGCAAAATCAGCCAGTCTTTTGAGGCCGAGTGAGTCTGAATTCTGCGGAGGAGTGGGTCTATAACATCGAGCGAATGTTTGAGGTCATCGACCGTCCCCCAGAGAGAAAGGTGGACCTGGAGACCTACGTCTTCCAGGAGCATTCGATGACTTGGTGGAGGGCGACTGCAGGGATCGTATTCAGGGACATGACAGATGTCAGTTGAGAGGAGTTTCTTGTTGAGTTCAATAGGAAGTTCTTACCACAACACTTGCAAGACCGGAAGCATGAGGACTTTCTGGTGCTTGAGCACCAGGACTTGGGACTGGAGGCCTAAATCAACAAGTTCCACTCACTGGAGAAGTATTGCCATGGGAGTTATGTCACCGAAGTGCAGCATGCCATGAAGTTTGTTCGGGGACTGTAGAGAGGTTTGCAGTTGAAGGTGCTGATCAGGATGCCTCAGACTCTCGAGAAGGCAGTGAAGTGCGCTACCTTGCTGGAGGCAGATTATGGGGAGATGTAGTTTGATGGGAAGCGGTCGTTCGATGCTTCTCGTGGTTTTCAGGACAAGGGGAAGCAGAGTGGCAGTTTGTCGAAGCGGCCTCGCAAAGATGAGAAGAAGAGGAAGAGGTCTGGTGGTGCCCAGAGCGAGCACTGTGGCGGAGCACACGCCATGAAGGACTACTACACGAAGTCTAGAGTCTGTCTGTGATGTGGTCAGGTGCGACACTTTATCTGGGAGTGTTCGCAGATGATTCCTGGAGGTCAGGGTGCAGGCACTAGCAGGGTGATTAACATCATTTCATGCTCATATTTGTATCTTATATCCATTATCTTACACCTAAGCAATGCTACGTGACAAGTTTTATGTTTAGTTTTCAGGAATAAAGAGGTTTGAAGAGAAGAGCCATGAAAGGACCCAAAAGCAGGAAAAAGGACTTAATTGTGAGACCTAGGGACTGAGATGCAACGGAGAAGGACCTGATCGTAAGACCGAAGGACCTAAGAGCGAAATAGGAAACTCCACACCATCATGGGGAGTATTTTGGCAATTCGATTCGGGTCAGAGCTCCAATAAACAAAGTAGATGCATCCAAGACCAAAAAAGACCACCAGCAAAGCCCACAACAAATCCCAGATGAATCCAGATCCAATAGACCACCAATTGGCGGTCTTGGACCGCAAATTGGCGGTCCAAATCATTCTGGATCCTCACAGATTTGTGGGGCACGTGTATATGTGTATTCTTAGTCCATTTTTGGTATTGGTTTAGTCCAACATCGGGGGATTGTCCCAGATTAGCTTTTTGCATGTCTATAAATAGAACTCTTCACCTTCCATTGTAATCACCCATTGCTTGGTGGCATTCTCTCTACTAAGGAGTGAGCCTTGAAGCAAAAAACTCAAGGTGGAGAAGAATGCTACCTTCAATGTGAGTCATTTGTTAATAAAATAATATTTTTCGTTTCTTTTAATTTGTGCGTGTTTGTTTAGTCTTTCCTTTCCTTTTATGCTTCTTTAATATTTCTTACTTGATTAGTGTAGTTTTATTTCAGTATAATGCTTCATTTTGTTAGAGTAGTTAGTTTAAATATGTGTGAGTAGTTCCATCCCCTTTGGGGATGGAGTAGGTGTATGTACATGTTATGTAGGTGGTATGAATGCTAGATTTTGTTGTTTGTGAGAGATATTAGTATGCTTGCTTGAATTAATAAGAACTTTACTTGATGGTTTCTGCCATAGTTAGGTACACTCCATGCTCGTTATGTTCTTAATAACAACCTTGCATTGCTCATATTAATCACCTAGGTTAGTGTTGTAAATGATAGGTCTTGCCATGAGGTACTTCTTATGCATGAACAAACACTAACCACACTTGAGCTTATTGTATGCATTCAACACCACACTTATTTCATGTGCACACACACACACTCCACCCCTTAGGGGTTTTCATTCCTGTGTTTTTATCTTCTTCAGTAATTGTTTAGCTTAGTTGTTTAGTGATTTTATTTCAGCTTGCTTGTTTACTAGTTTAGATTAGTGTAGTGTGGTGTAATACATCTTTCTCCATTTTTTACCACTCTCCTTCGCACAAACCAAACATCGACACACGTCCCAGTGGACGGCCCGTATTTGCCACCGCTTCAATGCGGCCGTGCACTTGCGGTTTAAATAAAATGATCAATCACAGGGCAGGCGCTGATGCGAGTCAGGGCAAGAATTCTGGTCGACACGGTCGTGGCTCGGAGCAGCGTAGGTCAGTTGGACGTGTATTCGCTATTTGAGTTGTGGACGAGGAGAAGTCTGGCGACATCATAGAAGGTAAAATGGTTATTTCTGGTTGTGTCGCAAAGACACTCTTTGATTGTGCGGCGATACATTCCTTCATTTCGGAAAGGTTCGAGGTGATAGTGGATAGGGAGCCGGTGGAGCTAACTTTTAGCTTGGAGGTCAGTACTCTGGTCGGCGACGTTCTTGCTGTGAGGACGTATCTTCCGAGGGTGTCGGTGGTGTTGGGAGATCAGGACTTTTCGACTGACCTTGTGGTTTTGCCAATGTCCAATTTTGATTTAATCCTAGGAATGGATTGGCCTTCGACCATGATGCGTGTGTTCTTTGCTGGGAAAGTAGAGTTGTGATCTCCCAACAAAAGAGACCTCCATTGGTGGTCAAGGGTGTTCGGAGGCAGGGATGATCGTGTGGTGATCTCTGCTCTGAAGGCTCGGTGGCTGTTGGAGAATGGTTATTACGCATTTGTGGCGAGCGTGGTGTCGACCGAGAAGGTGGTCAAGTTGTTGGAGGAGATTGAGGTGGTTCAGGAGTTTCTAGATGTGTTCCTAGATGATATCTAGGGATTTTCTTCGCCTTCGAAGATTGAATTCTTCATCGACCCACTGTCAGGGAGGACCCCCATCTCTAAGGTGTCATACTGCATGGCTCCGACGAAGTTAGCGGAAATGAAGGAGTAGTTGCAGGAACTTATGGATAAGGGTTTCCTTAGGCCAAGGGTTTCACCTTGGGGAGCTCCAGTGCTGTTGGTGAAGAAGGACGGGTCGATGCGGATGTGTATCGACTATAGGCTGATGAACAAGGTGACGATCAAGAATCAGTATCCCCTGCCGAGAATTGATGGCTTGTTTGACCAGCTGCAGATGGCGAAGGTGTTCTCCACGACCGATCTGAGGTCATGGTACCACCAGTTGAGGATGTTAAAGACGGCGTTCAGGACACGTTATGGTCACTTTGAGTTTTTGGTGATGCCTTTTGGACTGACCAATGCACCAGCGACTTTTATGGCTCTGATGAACCGCGCATTCAAGACATTCTTGGATCAATTTGTGAACGTGTTCATGGACGATATCCGGATTTACTCGCTAGACTTGGGCTAGCATGAGGAGCATCAAAGGACTATGCTTGAGATTCTGCGGAAGGAGCAGTTGTTCGTGAAGTTTTCGAAGTGCGAGTTCTGCTGGAGCAGGTGGTGTTACTTGGGAACTTAGTGTCAAAGGATGGCATTATAATGGACCCTGAGAATGTTGAGGCGGTCCAAGATTGGAAGGCGCCAACGAATGTTTCGGAGGTTAGGAGTTTTGTTGGACTCGCGGGTTATTACCAACGATCCATCGAGGATTTCACCAAAACTACGACACCGTTGACCAGGAAGGGAGTGAAGTTCGATTGGTCACAAAAGTGTGAGCAGGCTTTCTAGGAGATGAAGAGGCAGTTGACTTTGGAACCAGCGTTGACACGTCCGAGTGGGTCAGGTGGCTTCGTGATCTACAGTGACGCTTCGGGGACTGGTCTAGGTTGTGTGCACATGCAACATGAAAGGGTCATGGCGTATGCATCGAGGCAGCTGAAGGTCCTTGAGAAGAATTATCCCACACACGACTTGGAGCTGGAACAATAGTTTTCACGCTGAAGATCTGGAGGCACTACTTGTACGGGGAGCAGTTTGAGGTGTTCACCGATCATCAGAGTTTTGAAGTACTTGTTCTCACAGAAGGAGCTTCATATAAGTTAGCGGTGGTGTATGGAGTTCATCAAGGACTACAACTTCACCATATCGTACCTTTCAGGGTGGGCTAATTTTTTAGATGATGCTCTGAGCAGGAAGTGGGAAGGCTTTGTTGCCCACTTCAGGATTCAAAAGTGGAGGTTGTTTATGGATCTGACGGATTGGCATCTGTTTGTGGAGGAGACTGGCCAAGTAGGGTTGGCTAGCTTGCGAGTTGAACCGACTATCGTCCAGAGGATAGTTCAGAAGCAGAGCGAGGATCCGGAGTCGAGTTCCTTGCTACAGGTGGTTGATATTGAGGGTTCTGCGTTATGGGTTGTAATGGACGGTGTTCTGCGATTGCGGGATCGTCTGTGGGTTCCGAATAGGGATGGGTTGAGGTAGCATATTATGGACGAGGCTCATGGCCCTAAGTACACCATGCATTCGGGTAGTACTAAGATGTATAAGGACCTGTAGAGGAGTTCTTGGTGGAGAGGAATGAAGCGAGATGTTACTGAGTTCGTCTTGAGGTGCTTGGTTTGTCATCAGGTTTAGATTGAGCACCAGCATCCAACAGGTGTGATGCAGAGGATTGAAATTCTGGAGTGGAAGTGGGAGCACATGACTATGGACTTTGTCACGGGATTGCCAATGACTAGTCGTTTGCAAGATGCTATCTAGGTGATCGTGGAATGTCTGACGAAGACCGCTCATTTTATGGCGACTCGAGTGATGGCATCTTTGGAGGCTCTGACGAGGCTTTACATCTCGGTGATAGTCAGATTGCATGGAGTTCCGGTGTCTATCATCACAGATCCGGACCCCTGTTTCACTTCGAGATTCTGGGAGAGCTTGCATAAGGTGTTGGGGACAAAGCTGAAGTTCAGCACAACGTTTCATCCTCAGACTGATGGACAGTTAGAGAGGACAATTCAAACTCTGTAGGACATGCTTAGGGCTTGTGCGTTAGATCTGGCAGGGAGTTGGGACGATCATCTGCCGGTGGTGGAGTTCACCTACAACAACAGTAATCATGCGAGCATTGACATGGCACCGTACGAGGCTCTATACAGTCGACCTTGATGATCACCTCTTTGGTGGAGTGAGGTGGGAGAGAGATAGCTGTTGTGGCCAGAGATTGTGCAATTGTATGCTGATCGTGTGGATCTGATCCGGTGCAGGTAGAAGAGTTATGCAGATAGGAAGCATCAGGAGCTGCAGCTTGAGGTTGGAGATCACGTCTTTCTGAAGGTTTCACCTGCGAAGGGTGTGATGAGATTCAGACGGAATGGGAAGCTAAGTATGAGATATGTTTGTCCTTTCCAGATACTGGAGTGTGTTGGTGCGGTGGCGTATTGTGTGGCTTTACCACCACAATTCGCTAGCTTGCACAATGTGTTCCACATCTCGATGCTGAGGAGGTATGTCGAAGATCCATCGCACGTGATTTCGCACGAGCTAGCATAGATTTAGAGCAATATGACCCTAGAGGAGCGACCCGTGGAGATTCTGGAGTGTACGGAGCGACAGTTGAGGCGTCAGACCATCCCAATGGTGAAGTGATTGATTTAGTTATAATATCACAAGTGCACGACCGTCGGTGAAGATGGGGCAAGTACGGGTCGATCCACCGGGAGGTGTGTCAGCTCTGATTCTTCTGAAATCAAGTGGAGAAAATAAGGGGAGAAGAAGTTTGATTACACTAAACTATAGGCTACAATTAACAAATAATTAACCAACAAGAAGGATAAAAGCATGAAAGGAACACTAAGGAACTAGCAAAGCAAGATTAAACTCAGTAAGGAAAACCCCAAGGGGTGGAGTGTGTGTACACATGTGATAAGGTGGTGAAGAATGCATTCAATAAGGCACAAGTGTAGGTTGTGTTTTTATGCATAGGAAGTATCTAATGGTTGTGACAAGACCTATCTCCAAATCACTAACCTAGTTGGTTAACATGAGCATAAACAAGTTTGTTATTGAGAACCTAAACAAGCATGGGATGTACCTAATGATTATGGAAGAAACCATCAAGTTAAGTATTTTTTTTTGCAAAGAAAAAGAGAGGCTTGGCCTCGAATTCTATTAACTAGTGATTGTTTACAAGCTACAAAAATGGATGATATGTATGTGAATACACTTTACATGATATATCAATATGTGCATTGTAGGTACCTCACAATGTCTTTAATGGCAGCCTCTACCCTACATTTTACATGATATATCAATATGTGCATTGTAGGTATATGTAACATTACAAGACATCCAAAGCGTATCAACTAGACTAACTCCACGTGATCTGAAATTGTTGTTCTTCTTCTTCACTTTTCGCAAGCTTCTTAACTTTGTCCCATAGGCACCTCACAATGTCTTTAATGGCAGCCACTATAACTGCCGGCGGTTTCTTTTCTCCCTCGAATATACTCCGGTTTCACTCGAGCCAACACTCGTGTATCATAGCATTGAAGGCCCACCGCCTCACCACATTTTCAAGCCGGCTTCCTCGTACGTGTGAAATACGTGTAGCTTCGCCTTCTAAAGATCATGCAACTCAAAGGCTGAGCTTGAAGAGGTTTAGGAGTGCTTACCAAACCTCCTTTATGTATGAGCACCCCAAAAGTGATGCTTTGTGTCTTCCTCTTCCCTTTCGCAAAGGTTGCAAACCGGGTTATGCTTTGCTCCTCCTTGGTTCATGAGTCTCTTTGTAAGTAGACGTCCCCTCAATGCTCTCCAAGCCGTGAGTGCATGCTTAGGAATAGCATGCTTATGGCAAACCATACCAGCCCATGCAACCTTCCTTCCCGGTGTCCTCACCCATTTCCACACTTCTTTGATTCCAAGCACAACACCTTTCCCAACAATCCTCTTTGGCTGGTCCATGCCTCCATGGATTCGAGTATTCTTTATCTTCAAGTGGTCTTCCTCCATCAAGGTGGAACGTGGGGGGGGGGGGGGGGGGGTGTCACTCCCATTCTCCTATGAAAAATATGAAACTTTAGTGTCCCAAGGCACTCCCAACTCATAGTGTAGACGCTCTCCCCAACTCTTACATTGAAACAGTTCTCCACACCAAGGGTATTGGAAGAACCAGATCTCTTCTCCATTCCCCACCTCATATTGGATGTGCCGTCTAGCAATGTCTTAGACTCGAAGTAGCCCTCTCCATGCCCATGAGGACGTGGATGGTGGTCGTGCAAGCCAAATAGAGCGGTTCTTCAAGTATTTCTGGCGCACACACTTCACCCAAAAAGAGTTACCTTCCCCCACCACAAGCCAAAACAAGCGAAGTAGGCCCACATCATTCCAGTCTATTAGGCGTTTAAGGCCAAGACCACCTTCACCCTTAGGCGTACATACATCTCTCCAAGCTACCGCATCCCACTTCTTCGGGCCTCCCCATATGAAGTGACACATTAGGCTCTCAATCTCTTGCAAGACTTTTCGAGGAATTACGAAGCCAGACGTCCAATATATGCTAAGGGAGACAAGGACACTCCTCACAAGTTCCACCCTTCCCGCAATGGATAAGAAATTTCGCTGCCAGGTGCTAAGTCACGTCTTCACCTTGTTCACAAGTGTCGTGCAATGAGTCCTCCCCATCCTCCCGGAGAACAATGGCAGCCCGAAGTAGGTCACCGGGAACTCCTTTCGCTCCATACCAAGGTGTGCTGCAATCCATGCGGTGCTCCACCCCTCATAAAAATTTGGCTCTTTGACGGAGTAAAGCTCAGCCCTAAGCAAACTGTGAATTCCTCAAGTACACCTCTAATGGCTCACGTATTTACTTTAGTTGCATTCGCAAACAATAGGACATAATCAGCAAATAGCAAGTGCAATATAGGAACATCTCCACAAGTAATACGTCCATCCATAACCGCCTTCTTCACCATCTCACTCAAGACTTCCACACACATAACAAACAAGTAGGGAGCCAACGGATCACCTTGTCTCAAGCCATTCCTTGCCATGAAAGAGGTGGGGTTGGCACCATTTACCATCACCACGAAGGAAGCTTGAACACAATTCATAATGAGCCTCCTCCACTTATTCGGGAATCCAAATCTCTTCAAGACTTCTTCTAGAAAAGCCCACGAGATGGAGTCATATGCTTTCTGGATATCAAGCTCGATGCACATTTGTCTCTTCCCTTTGTCGAGATGAAGGTTGTGGCAAAGTTCATGTGCAAGAAGATGTTGTCACCAATTCTCCTTCCTTTGACAAAGGCACTTTGATTTTCCTCAATGAGACGTGGTAGCAGCCCCTTCAATCGGTTTGCAAATACTTTGGATGTGAATTAATAGGTCATGTTACATCGTGCTATGGGTCAATAATCCTCCACCAAAAGTGGTACTTTCTTCTTTGGGATGAGCGTGATTGACGTGGAGTTCCATTGGACCAGCACCTTCGCGCTATCCAGACAAGAACTCATGGCCTTGAATACATCTCTCTTGATGAGATCCCATGCAACCTTGAAGAGCTTTGCATTGAAACCATCGGGTTCTGACGCTTTATCCACATTTGCGTTCAGCACCACATCTTCCAGCTCCTTCATGTCAAGTTTTTGTGTTAACTCAGTCCCCTCCGCCGGTAGAAGTTGTGGTAGGATGAGGGAGGGGGAAGGGGTTTCACCTGCAAATCATTAGCAAACAAGTTAGCATAAAAACGTCGGAAGGCGTCCCGGATCTCTCCCTCCTCTTCCACGAAGGTGGCACCCTCAGACACTCATCTCACTTGGTTGGTGGCTCTCCTCACTCTAAGTTGTGCAAGGAAAAACCTAGTGTTTTGATCCCCCTCTTTTAACTACTTCACCCTTGATTTTTGTCGAATAATAGACTCCTCCCAAGCAAGAGTCCACGCAAAAGACTCCTTTGCTGCCCCTTCAGCTAGGGAGAGCTCAACATCATGTGAACAATCCAACCTTTGCCTCCTTACTTCCTCAAGTGCTGCACAAGCCTCTCCCACCTTGTGGGTGACGTTTCCAAAAGTTGACCCACTCCACCGTATAAGCATCTTCTTGACTTCGTTCAACTTTGCTACCACCCAAAACATGGGAGTTCCCCTCACATACTTAGTCCAAGCTCTTCCTACTATTCCACGAAACTCATGTTCAGCCCAATGTTTTTCAAATCTGAACATCTTTTTCTTTCGCCTTTCATTGCCTTCCATCTTCATGATGAGCATTGCGTGATCGCTCAAGTCCTTTTCACCAACAAAATAGTAGGATTCAGAGAACAACTCAAGCCACACATTATTTATTAGGATCCGGTCAATCTCGTCTCAATACATGTACTTCCATCGGATGAATTCGACCAAGTGAACTCACCACCGGTGGATGGCATCTCAAGGAGCTGAAGTGCGTCAATGCAAACATTAAATTCCATCATAGCAACCTCATTTCCAGAAGCTCCTCCTCGTTTCTCACTTGCCACTGAATGCAATTAAAGTCCCCCTCACTATCCACGGCCTTAATGCGAGTGGTGCCACTTCAAGAAGATCATTCCACAATGCTCTCCTATCCACATGCCCATTTTCACCATAGATAGCTGTGATATCAAACTCGGTTCTATCCCTCTTTAGGCTCTCCTTCAAGTGGTAGTTGTGATGTTTCAAAAGTAACACTCAAATCCATCATTTGGTCATTCCAAAGCACTAAGATCTGCCCGGAATCTACATGAAACGTTCAATCTTTTTATGCTTAACCTTATGCTCCGCAAGACACACCACATATGGGTTGACCTCCTTTATTCGACCCTTAATCATGAGTGCACGGTCGGGTCCATTTGCTCCATGCACATTCCACACTAGGATATTCATGGATTCAAAGGTTCGGGGTGACCCCCTTTACCTCCACACGAGATGATTTTGCTACTAATTTTCCTCCTGAAGTGCCTAAGTGTTGGTGGTGGAGAGCTTGCTTTCTTCATGCATGTCTCCTTCTCTTCTTCACCACCCACCACCGAATCCATTTCATTTCCGAGTATCTCAAACCTTCCCCCACTTCGTGTTGCTATTTTCTTCGTAGGTTCCTTTCCACGTGCCACTCTCGAGGGAGAGGCCCAACCCGTCTCTCCTCATGCACCAATGAGGCTAGCCCACTTGGTTCAATTTCCCCATCCTTAGAGATGCTTGTCCTTGCCTCACACCCTTCAAGCCTACCCCCTTGTTCATGTTGCGTGTCGTCCATCTTTCCAATGGTGGTGTCTCCATGAGTTGCCTCTCCCACACAAACCACCTCTTCTTCACAAGTAGCATTTGTTCCCATTCCATGCAAAAGACCCACTTCACGCTTCCCACTCACTTCAATTGGAGTATCCTCCACTAAGTGTCCCCCAAGCATATCCACATGGTCCCCCACTTTGTCCTTACCAAAGGACCTTGTCCTCTCCTCATTTGCCCAAGTATGTCTAGAGCACTCAAGTCCCTCCCCATTGGTTGTTCCGAAAATGGGCCTAGCACTTTCCCTACCCATTTCTCTTTGCTCTTTTTGTCCACCAACAGGCTCCCTCCATTGTGCACCCTTGTTTCAAACCATTGGAGATTTGGGGAGGCAATCCATTTTGTCTTCACAACTATTTTGTCTCGTGCCACATGGCCTAGCCTCATTCGCTCCCTCCAAATTTGTTAAGGAGCAAAAATGTGCCTCATTTAAACTATTACCTTCCATTGCTTCCTCCTCACATGCCCTTCCACGTGGCACCTCCTCATTTGCACCTTCATCCACCTCATCTCCTCCTCCATCCACGTCATCATCCCTTCCACCCTCTCCTTTCTCCTTCCCTCTACGGTCAGCCACTTCCACTTCTGAGGCAATGTTGCTATCTTCATGCCTTTGTCCATCCAAGCGCTTGCTTTACCCCTCCAAGCGTCTATCCCTTGCATTCCCATTTCCAGCCTTGCCTTGGCTAACTACTATCCATCTCCCAGCCTTCTCATTTGGCACCACCACATGCTTCTTTGTAGCCACTTGTCTCCTCAGGCACTTCTCCTAAATGTGACCAAACTCCATACAATTTGTGCAATAACAGGGTCTCCATTCATACTCCACATTTACTCTATGTGTGTCGGTTTCTTTTACTTGAACCTCCACCCAACTCGGGTAGCTGAAGTCATGGGCCACTTCCACGCATACCCTTGCATAGGCCAATCTCCTCCCTGAAGAGGTTTGCTCATCCATGTATAACGGCCTCCCGATGACGCTTACAATGTTGCTCAATGTTCTTTGTGACCAAAATCAGAGGTCTAGCTCCGATAGACGAATCCAAATGGAAACCGTGGTGATACTCGCCCTTTTCAACACCACATCTGGAGCCCATTCTTGAACCACAAAAGGGCACACACGAATGAACCATGGCCCCCTTCAAGCACTCGCTTCCTATCCTCTCCAAGAATGAACCGCAAAAGGAGGAAGCCTTGGCTCCTCTTGATGACCTCCATACCTCCAACCAAACCACACATCTTGTGGAGGTGCTTCTCAAGTGTTGGTAAGTGTGGTTTGAAAGCAATAAAGTAACCAACTAATACCTTATCCCATCTCTTCAAAGCATCGACCACTTCTTGCTTGGAGCACAAAGCCATCTTATCCCCTCCCTTCACAGCCGGAGGGATGAACTCTAGGGTCGTGCATACCCTTGGTCCAGCCTTGAACAATTCAGTCCACTTCATTGGGGGAGTAGTGGCACTCCCTAGATGTGGTGTGTGAACTTCACCCCCTAAGTTTGGAGTTGATCCATGCAATGGTGGTGGATGGAGATCATCTCTTGCGCCACAATCTCCATCCTCTAGTTGCAAACGAGTAGAACTCATCTTGGGATCCATTTTGGTGCAAAAACCAAGAGATTTGGTGGGGAAAGAGGTCGAAAAACCTAGGTTTCCCATGCTTTTTCTCCACTCCTCTCTCATCTCATGCTTTTTCCTCCCCTTTTCCTTCTCCTTGATCATATAAAGCATACATATTCTTCGTGACATGTATAACATAAACTCCACCCCCAAAGGGGGATGGAACTACTCACAATTCGTTAAGCTACCAACTACATTAAGAAAAGGAAACAATCTAATTAATTCTACTAAGACAAAACAAAATTAAGCTAAGCATGCACAAATCAAAAGAGAAGACATGAAACTAACAAAATATTCTTTTATTCATCACTCACATTACAAGTAGCATTTCTCCACTAGAGTTTTGTTGCAAGGCTTTACTCCAAGTAGAGAGAATGTCCATCAAGCAAGGAGTACACTATAAGGGAGGAAGAAGAGTTCTATTTATAGCCATGGAAAAGGGTAACCGGGACAATCCCCCAATGTGGGACTAATGGCATACTATAAATGGACATAAAACACTCTAATACAACACCTGACTAAACCTAATCGGGTTTAGAGCAAATCGAACCACCAATCAGCGGTCTATAACCGCCAATTGGCGATCTGGATTGCTTGGATCTTGCCAGGGTTTGATGACACTTTTCTGGCTTGATTTCTTCATGTGTAGTGCACCCGAATTGGTTGTTTGAGTATAGGCCCGAATCTAATTGTCAAAATACTCCTCATGATGGTGTGGAGTTTCTCAATTTGCTCATTGATCCTTTTGGCTTACATTTGTGTCCTTCCATCTTGCAGAAAGGTCCATAGGTCTCACCGATTAGTCCTTTTTCCTCGCGTTTTAGTCCTTTTTGTGTCTCTTCTTCTCAAACATGTTTATTCTTGAAACTTAAACATAAAACTCGTAATGTAGCATTACTTAGGTTCAAAATAGAGGATATAAGACAACTATATGCATGATATGATGTCAATCATGAAGGTCCGTTGGCAGCAACACAGTGTGAGTGAGGCCACTTGGGAGTGTGAGGATGATGTGAGGAGTTTGTATCCTGAGCTTTTTTTTAGAGTTAGGGATAACAAATTTTGAGGACAAAATTTTGGATAAGGGGGGTAGGTTGTAAGACCCACTCTCCTACTACTTTAATAATGTCCTATTTCATCTTCATGCTTGTTTATGTGTTATCTGTATGTTGATGTTTGTATTGTGTTTATGTTTTGTTTGTTCATGTTTCGTTTCAGGAAAGTTTCCTTTTTGGCGAGTAACGCGACTTGTAAGCGGGTGTGATCCTTGATCCTCTTTGGCACATGAACTGGGCAACCTTGTTTCTGATTTACTCAACCGGGTCAATCGTGTGCGAGTTGCTTGTGAAATTCGGTCCTTGATTGGTGTTGGAGACGTGTAGGGCTGACTATGTAGAGGTGGATGATGTGGCATCCTAGTCAGCAAGGGAGAATCTAATTTTAATTGCATACATTTGAATTGTCATGGTTTTGGCATGTACTGATGGGGTGTAATTAGCTTTGACGTTTTTCCTTGTTGGTGGATTGCCTTGTGTGTGCATTAAACAAACAGAAAAGCACAACCCTAGCCGTCCCTACCCATTCTCTCTCCCTCACGCACACAACTCTAGACAATCTCCTCCTCCTCCTCTCCGGCGACGTAGCGGTGAGCAGCTCCGGCGATGCATAACTCTGGCGTGGTGCAAAGATAGATACAACTATTTGGTGCGACTAGGAAGAGGTTGTTTGGGCTATTCTCCGACGATCTCCGATGAGTTGTCCAGCAATCTCAAGTATGCTTTTGGCCCTTGATAAGTTTATAGAGTGGGGGCGTTGGCTGGAAGGCTGGCCAACACCACTTTTGTAGGTGGTGCAATCGGTTGCACCACCAAACTAAGTTCTCCCTCTAACGCACACATGATATGTTCGCTGGAAGGGCTGGTTGTGGACTCAGCCAAGCACGTCGGAGCTCTGGCAAGCTCCAGTGAGGACCAACCAGTTGTGAAGTTGTCACTCTACGACTGAGGTGGGGTAGTGGTTTCCGATATGGGCTGGTGTGGCTAGGCACACTAAATCTGGATAGGGTTTCTCTCCAACCTTCTGACTCTTAGCTCTAAGTGGCTGGCTAGTGCAGCGAATATTCGGCGGTGGCTGGGGTTAGGAGGAGTGGGGATGAACCCTAGTGAGGCTGGGGACATGTGAGGTTAGGGAGTGCTGGACCAATCTTTGCATGGGGGCGCAAGAGTGAGCTGACTATTTATGGGGTTGGTGCACTGTGGCTTGGCTGGAACAGGTACGTTGTCATTCTATCTCAGGTTAGGCGTTCCCAATGTTGCGATGACACTATATAGGTTTTTATCGTGTATTGGGGCATCTATCCGGCGTACCGCTTTGTGCCAAGTGGTGGGGTACTATTGAGTGACCCGCTGCTGGATCTGACAAGCAAGGCAAGTGTGGTGATTCCTATGCAGAGGGATCCCTTCCGGTGTGACCTGAGCGGTGCGGTTGTGTAGAGTTGCTGCCATTCTGTTGCATCTGAGGTAGTTAGGCTTCATGCATAATTGTGTAAACTTCGATTGGACCCGGGTCATACAGTGTTTTCTTTATTGAAGACTTACGCATATATGTTGATGTTTTGCCTCAGGTACTTAGGTTCCTTCAGGGATGGACTGGGCGAGTTCGGAGGATTCTGTGCACGAGGGATACGTTGACCGAAGTTTTTTTATTATCTTGCTTCCACAATTTTATATTGTCGTATTTCCCTTTTATACTATGTGCATTGTATTTGACTTAATCTCATACATGGATAATCATTTGTTTCAGTTATATTCTATTTTTTCTATCCATGTATGTTCTTTTATGTATTGTCGAGTTGTCTCGTTAGTCTGTTTTTGTAACTCCTTCGGTTATCGTGGAGGTCTCTAATCACGACACTTGTATCGATTTCTTAGTGTGCGTATCCATAAGATTGGTGGTGTTACAGTCTCTCCCTTACCTCACTCCAACACAAACGAAAGCGGCAATGTTGTCCATACAAAGCCTCGTACAGTGCCATGCCAATGCTTCCGTGATAGCTGTTGTTGTAAGCAAACTTCACCAACGACAAGTGATCATCTTAGCTCACTGAAAGATCCAATGCGTAGGCTCTGAGAATATCCTCCAAGTTACGATTCTTCCTCTCTGACTGCCCATATGTCTGAGGGTGAGATGTCGTGCTAAATTTCAGCTTCGTCCCCAACGCCTTGTGCAAGGTCTCCAAAATCTCAAAGTGAAATGAGGATCTCGATCTGAATTATGGACACCGGTACTCCATGTAGGTAGACTATCTCCATGATGTAGAGCTTAGCCAACTCTCCAAAGATGTAGTCACCCGAGTTGCCAGGAGATGTGCTGATTTGGTCAAACGATCCATAAGCACCCAAATAGCATCACGTGAAAAACTGGTCCTCGGCAAACCCGTGACGAAGTCCATCGTCACGTGCTCCCACTTCCACTCCAGAAGCTCGATCCTCTGCATCGTGCCTGTTGGACGCTGGTGCTCGATCTTGACTTGCTGACAGAACAAACACCTCAAGACAAACTCATCAATGTCTTGCTTCATCCCCTTCTACCAGAACCTCTGTTGTAGATCCTTGTACATCTTTGTACTCCCTGGATGAACCGTGTACATCGAGCCATGAGCCTCCTCCAAGTTCTTTTGCCTTAGTCAATCTATATTCTGAACCCACAACCGATTCCAATATCTCAAGCCTCCATCCACTGCGATCTGAAAGTCAGACCCCTCAGCCCTGGCCAACTGAAGCAACGAACTTGACTCAGAATCCTCGCTTTGCTTCTTCACAATCCTCTGGATGATCGTTGTCTCAACTCGCAAACTAGCCAACCTCACTCGACCAGGCTCATCAATGAAGGGATGACAATGTGCTAGATCCTCCAATAGCTTCCACTTATAGACCCTCAATGAGCAACCAAACCTTCCCACTTCTTGTTGAGAGCATCCACCACTGAATTAACTTTCCCCGGATGATACGAGATGGTAAAGTCGTAGTCCTTGATGAACTTCATCCAATGGCATTGCCTCACATTCAACTCATTCTACGAGAATAGATACTTCAAACTCTGATGAATGGTGAAGACCTCAAACTGCTTTCCATACAAGTAGTGCCTCCAGATTTTCAAAACCACTGCTGCACGCTCCAAGTCGTGCATGGGATAATTCTTCTCATGAACATTCAGGTGCCTCAAAGCATAAGCCACCACATTGTCATGCTACATGAGCACACAACCCAAGCCAGTCCCTGATGCGTGCTGAAGATCACAAAACCTCTAGATCCACTCGGAAGTGTCAACACCGGCGTTGAGGTCAACCACCTCTTCAACTCCTGAAAACCCTATTCACACTTCCGAGACCACTCAAACTTCATTCTCTTCCTTGTCAGTGTCGTCAATGGCACGGCGATTTTGGAGAAATCCTGGATGAATCGCCGGTAACAACCCGCGAATCAAGCAAAAATCCAAATCTCCGACACATTGGTTGGCACCTTCCCGTCCAAGACAACCTCTACCTTAGCAAGATCCACCTTGATGCCATCCCTCGACACAATATGTACAAGAAAAGCCACTTGCTCCAACCCAAATTCACACTTCAAGAACTTCGCGAACAACTGCTCCTTCCTCAGAATTTCCAACACCGTCCTCAGATGCTCCTCAAGCTGCTCCCTAACCGAAGAATAAATTAGGATGTCATCCATGAACACAATCCTGAGCAGGTCCAGAAAGGCTTGAACGCACGGTTCATTAGATCCATGAATGTTGCAGGCGCATTGGTCAATCCGAAAGCTATCATAAAAAACTCGAAGTGACCATAGCACGTCCTAAACGTCGTCTTCTGAATATCCTCCTCCTTGATCCTCAATTGATGATACCCAGACCTCAGATCAATCTGGGAGAACACCTTAGCCATCTGCAATTGGTCGAACAAGTCATCAATCCTCAGTAGGGGGAACTGATTATTGATCGTGACCTTGTTCAACATCCTGTAGTCGATACACATCCGTATCGAGCCATCCTTCTTCTTCGCCAACAATAATGGGGCTCCCCAAGGTGACACGCTTGGCCTGATGAAACCCAAATCTAGCAGCTTCTGCAACTGATCCTTCAACTCTGCCAACTCCGTTGGAGCCATGCAATACGGTGCTTTGGAGATGGGCACCGTCCCTGACACTAGATCGATCGAGAACTCGATCTCCCGAGGTGGAGGAAACCCGTGGATGTCTTTAGGAAAAACATCAGACAGCTTCCGAACCACGTCAATCGTCTCTATAGACCTAGTAGCACCCTCGGTCGACACCAAATTGGCCAGGAACACGTGACAACCCTTCTCGAGCATCCGCCAGGCCTTTAATATAGAGACCACCAATGGGGGTCCCTTCGGGTGGGAGATCACTACTCTCCTATCCTGACAGAGAACACGCACATTGTGGTCATAAAGTCAATCTATTCCGAGAGTGACATTGAAAACAGAAAATGGCAATACCACGAGGTCAGCCAGAAAGTCCTGATCTTGCAGAACCACCGACACACTCGGAAGATACATCCTCACAACGAGAATGTCACCCACCGACATACTAATTTCCAGACAGAAATGAGCTCCACCGGCGTCCTACCACTACAACTGTGAATTCCTCCAAAATGAAGGAATGCGTAGCCCCACAATAAAACAATACCTTCGTAATGAAACCAGAAACAAGCATACAAGAACGACCTAATACTAACTAGAATCCAATTCATAAAGGAAAGAATTTTACTGACAGGGTTTGGGCTTGATGCCCCACTGAAGATTCTTTGGATTCCGTACACTTTTGGGACCGACCTGCTCTGATACCAAGTTGTAACGCCTCCGATCTCGTAGGTACGGACGTTGGGGTGTTCAAGAGATGCCCAAATTAGAGTCTCTGCGACGACCAAGAGAGTAACAATAAAAACGAATACACACAGGAATAAAAACATACATAGATAAGCAATACGAGATATAAAGCCGAAAAATGAAACTATCAATATATGAAAAAAAACTCAGAATTCAATGCATAGAAGTTTTAACTCAAAAGAAACTATAAATTTGCAAGCAAATGATAACTGGAGAGAATCTAGTCGACGTGTCCCTCGTGTGTAGAATCCTCCGAAACTCCTCCAGTCCAACCCCTTTCAGAAACCTAAGTACCTGACGCAAAACACAGCAAAATCTGCGTGAGTTTTCAATAAGAAAACCTCATATGCCCTTGGTCCAAAAACATGATAAAGAGTCATGAATGAAACCCTAAATGCAACACATGTAAACAAGAAAGGGTCACCACTCTACATAGTCGTGACTATCGGGCGTAACCCGATGAGATCCCTCTACATAGGAAATAGCAAAATCAACAAAAACATGCAAGCAACACAAAAGGTTTCAGCTACGTTCCGTGTGCACCTCAGGTCAGCCGACCTTTCCCGGATGTGTTGTCAGTAGCAAGGGGTCATGGTCAGACCTACGGCTTGCATACTTCCAAAATATGCCCAACACGCACGTGCCATAACCAACCCCGACGCGTCGAGGCGAGTGCACCCGTAGGAGCACATCATACAAACCGTGTGCATGAAGTTTGTGGCTTGGTCGGACGGGGTGTGGGACAGCTGGAGGAACGTATGGGGACTCACCCCCATGAACCACCTCTGAGCCATCAACTCTAGACAGCGGGCACATTAACCTTGCCTTAAACGTCAAGTAGCTCACACACATGGAGACACACTTGGTTGCACTAACCGCAACCCTAACCCTAGCCTTCCCCCAACCTCTCAAGTTGTTGGCCACAACCAAGCCTGACAAAACCATACCTGGACAAGGTCTGAAGTCCCCTGCAATTGGTCTTGCTATGGAGCACAAGCAATAGCAGCACGCATGGCTAGCATGTGGTCGGTGAAGCTTTCTCCAAAACAGCCCCACCAACGAAGCAACCGTCAGCCCAACCCCAGGCCAACACCCCAACTCTCTCTCCCACCCTTGGCTCAGGCACATACCTGAGAAGAGTAAACAAATGCATGTGCCTTGCTGAGAAGAAGACAATGCCGTCACTAGCTCCGCTCCACCAAGGCTGAGAGACCTGCTCCTGGCACCTAGCTTCATGCCACCGGAGTAGGGTTGCGTGCTTCCCGAATGCAGCCGCCGGAAGGAGAGGTGATGGGGTAAAAGGAAGGGAAGGACGAAGACTTGTGTGGGTTTTAAGGAGGTGGAAAGAGGGTGGGCTGGACTTGCCTCTAGTCACACACTGCAACTTCCAATTCCAACCACACCAAAATCTCCACTCAGCAGTATCTCACAATCCCAATCCAATCACTCCATTCAAAAACCTTCCATTTTTATGGGAGAAACATCACTCACCTACCTCAGCTGACCCAATCCAAGCTGGAATGCACCAACCCACAAATCTTCCTAGATTGCTCCCAAGATTGCCTTCCTTCTCTTGTTGATTTGAATTTGTCTTGCTGATTTGATTTGCTAACATGGATGACACCTCATCATTGCTGACTCATCCATCCTTCCGCACCATCCCATGTGGCAAGAAGAAATTGAGTCGAAAGCCCCTAATTGCACACGCGTCCGACATGCCACACCCTCTCAACCAAAAAGGAAACTTTTCTCGAAAGGAAACTTCTCCGAAGAGGGATTTTTCCAGAGAGGAACTGTTCCAAAAAAGGAAACTTCCCCAAAAATGGAAATTTCCCCGAAAGTGGAAACTTTCCCAAAACAAGGACAACCACACAAACACAAGCAAACAACATAACAAATCATCACACAAGTATGAAGGATGAAAATGGACTTTATTATAGTATCAGGGAAGCGGGTCTTACACATTGTGTGCTTGTTTGTGCGTATGAGAATACTCTACTTGGCATCTTAGCCGAGTTGAGAGGGAGGAAAGAGGCTGAAGAAGTCCAAGCAACTTGAAGGAGTTAGCGACTTGTACCGGGACGATGCCTATTTGAGGAGTAGACACGTGACAATAAGCATCCCAAAGCTTTTCAAACAGAAGGACAAGCGCAAAAGTGTCCCACCACACGTGAGAGATGGGACTAAGCTGCCTTTGTAGCATGTGCAATGTTTACTGCTTTAGTATGTTAAATAAAAGTAAACTTTTAATAAATCACGATGCTAACGTGGTGGATTTGTAACGTATTTGCATTTATGATGCCATGAGTCCCACGTTTGAATCGTCTTGGGCATTTTTTTGGGATTTTTTCTGAATAAAAGTTAGATTTAAAAACAAGACTATCTCCCTTAGATTTAAACGGTCAAATCAACTAAACACATACTACCACCTGGCATTAAGTCATTTTTGTGATGTCATAAGTATTAGTGTGTCCACTTTAGAATATAGTCTAGTAAACAACCATTCTAGAGTTATAATTTGTGTAGATATGTAATTATTGTTTTGAAATTAATAGACATGGAACTAAGAAGATGAAGATTTGGGGGAGAACAATTGTTGTATTTCATCATCTTCAAAGTATTACGATAGTCTCATATTTATAGGCTAAAGAAAGCAAATGAAAGAGTGTATGTTACAAGAATTACAAATGAGAATGTGAGAGGTTGATGAGGGTTACGGGAAGAGAAAGGTGAAGCATTCATTGTGAAATATTTCACAATACTCCCCCTTGGATCTTGACCTATATGCTTTTCAGTCTGCCTTCTTTAAAAACTTACTAAGAAAAACTCATTGGGTTAAAAACTTAGTGAAGGAAAAAGAGTGGAGAGCGTATAATCCTTCCCCTAATTTCAACATGCGTTTTTCAAATGCCGAACACCAATCTTGAAAACAAGTTGTTCAAAAACTCCGGTAGGCGGCGACTTGGTGAATAGATTTGCAAAGTTGTCACTTGATCAACGTGCCTTATTAAAAACCTTGTCAAGACAAAAACTTGGAAAAGGAAAAACAAGTGCAGAGTGTATAATTTATTTTGATATATATTTACAAATTCCCTTAAATAATGTGACGTTATATTCATGTCTCGTTAAAAACGTTGCTACAAAACCCAGTGGAAAAATAGCTAAGGGAAAAAAAAGTGCATGACACATGGTAACACAATTATACAAGCTGCCTTGTTAAAAAACTTTTCAAGTAAAACCATGTGGGACAAAAACATGAAAAAGGGAAAAATTACAACTATAGACCTTCTGGGCTTTATCCTTCAGGCATAATTGTACTTTAGGGATGATAATTAGAAATTGACTCCCCCTGATACATAGTTCACCAACATGCATAAAGATTGCAATGTCTCCACAATAACACAAAATAGTTTGTGATTTGTTGTTTTGGATCAGACATATAGGAAGCATAACTGAAGTAAATCTTTATCTCATGAATATAGTGAGTAAATATTGATAGATCCGTAAAGAGGTAACGAAAAATATGTTGAATGTCATTTGAATGCTTTTGAAGAAATATTATGCCTACATAAACAATCATGGTGATTGTATTAGGTCTAGTTTTATATGCAATATATTTTATGACATTCTAGGAAATAGATTTCGTGTCCTAATCCAACCTCTTTAGTTATATATATATAACTTGATTTTTTATATATATAAAACTAAATATGTTGGATTAGGACCCAAATCCATTTCCTAGAACGTCATAAAATATAACTGGTTTTTTGTTTATACAGTACAAACAATCTGTCATTGATGTGTTTTCCAAGTGAACATTCTTTGTATAATATATCTTTATATATTTGAATAATTATAAGAACTCTCTTTTGAACAATGTTCGAACTACTGGTCAAAAAATAGTTGACCATTCTTCAGTCATTTATTTCAAAATTCAAATATTTCACGGGTACGTGTTTAATCTCTTCAGAAGTTCCTTTCATATCATTCTTTAAGATGATATGCACATTTTTGTGGTTTTTTGGTTGTTGTAGCACTTATGATTTCAGTGGTATCCTTAAGTTGAATTTACTTTGTGGGAGTAGGTGGTTTAAGATGAAGGGTGAGGACAAAGTTGTTGGGTTTACATGGTAGCTTTAATGGTAGTCATTGAAGAGTTGAGTTTGGAGTTGCTTAAGTCTTGGGTTTTTCGTGCCACAAATTGGAGTGAAATTGATCAAGTGAAATTAAGATATATGATTCCTAGTAATGTGAGAAAGAATTATAGAGATATCGGGGGGGGGGGGGGGGGGGGGGGGGGGGCTATGTGGACGAATACTGCACCAAAGACAAACTTCTAGCTACATCCGTCCAAGGGATCAATCCAATGACAAATATGTTTGAAAGGCCTAGAGTAGTGGGATTCCAAGTCTTGTTGTCTGCTGCTAAGAGAGGAGTTGGCATACCCAAGAAGTTGAGATACAAGTCCACCATGGATCAAGGCACCAGCAGAAGAAAGAAGTGTACATGGTGTGGATAGCTGTGTCACGAAGCCAGAAGGTGCAAAGAGCCTATTGAAAGTCAGAAATAACCTCAAAGGTAAACCATTATTTTTGTAATAATAAAATTACTTGTAACTATTAAGTAAATTGAATTGTATATAACCCTATCTAATTGGGTTGACAGGTCTAGTAGAAGAAGGAACCCAATACATTCTATTGTTGGTGTTGCATCTGTTGGTGATGGTGCTGCATCTACTGCTGCTACTCTTGAAGTTGTTGAATTTGTTGCTGCTTCTAATGAACCAAGTGCCAAGCACTCAATAGGATATGATCTATTCCAAGATTTGTTTTAGAATGGATTTTAACATTTGGTTGTGTTTTAATTTAAGTGGATGTATCAAAGGACTTGTTCTGGATGTATCATATTACAATTAAGTGAATGGCTTGATGGTTTTTAGAATGTGAGTGTAGCTTGGTTTTAATTGATGTGAATGAATTAAGTGAACATATTGATTGAATGTGAGTGTGGCATGGTTTTAATTGATGTGAATGTATGAAATGAATGTATAGATTGAATGGGAGTAAGGCTTGGTTTTAATTGATGTGAATGTATTACAAATGGTATATATCAAAGTATTGATACTTTGATATTTTTCTGCTACAACCAATAAGGTTTCTCATGCTACAATTAAGTATGTTGTACATGTTCATATCAATGTTTTAATGAAACCTCTATAGTAGATAACCTTGGAACAATCAAGCTCGCTCTACCAATGGCTTGCAACAAAGGATGGTAGTAGAACCAAGGCTCCATGGCATATCATAGAATTTTGAGAAGGAAATTCCTAATTCTAATCACTTGCTAGAACTTGAAGGATCGAAAATCCCTAATTCTAATCACTTTTACGCTAAATCCCTACTTAAACAAACAAGATGTGCAGCGGAAAGAATTTAAATAAAGTAGGGAAAAGCAATGGAAACCACAATCGACACGGGGAATTTATAGAGGTTCGGTCTCCCACCTACCTCCTATCTTTTAAGCTCTGTTCGACTCTGCGAGCTCCGCCTACGTCTTCACTAACCACTCCCCGTTCCGGGCCGGGAGAGAACACCTTTACAAAGCAAGTCTTGCGAACACCCTCGCAAGCTTAGATTCTTCTTCTCACAATCCAAGAAGGATGCTTCGGGCTTTCATCGAAACATTTACTCTTTGACAACAGTGCATTGAGTGGATCTAACACTCTTTAACTTGAGCACACTTTGAGTAGATTAGGAAATCATCAAAGGTGTGGAAGTTTTGGCATGAAGAGTATAGGATTGGGGATTCTTGAGTGGGAGAGTTTCTCTCTAAAGTATTGAGCAAATAGAAGTGTGGGAGTTGTTGAATTGTGTCTTGGTAACATCTATTTATAAGCTCCTAAGGTGTTATAACCATTGTCATTGATATGATAAGAGATTGTGTAAGAAACACAACACAGAAAAGCTCATGGCACAGTTCGGGTTAGGTTCGGTTGACCGAACCTGGCTTAATGGTCGACCGACAGTCGTCCAAAAATGAAGTCCAGAAAAGTCCAGGAACAAAGGGGTCGACTGAACAAAGGGAGGTTGAACGGATAAGGCTATAACTTAAGCTCACTCAAGTGAACGGTCGAACTAAACAGAGGGATGGTCGACTGTTGAGAGAGTTTAGGCAAGAGTAAGTGTAAGTTCGGTCGACCGAGGTCTTGGGCATGGTCGACCGGAAATTTCCAAGCACTTTGGGAATCAAGAGAAATCTACGATTTGTCGATCATGGTCTAAGGAACGGTCAACTGGGGCCAAAGTATTTTGGGGTTTTGGGAAATTCGACCGTTGTAGAAAACGACAAGTCTAACGATCAAATGACACGTGTAGACAGTTGACCGAAAAGGTCAAAACAGTTGACCGATCAAGCAGGGTAAGACACTATTGCTAACTGAATAAATAGATCCAATCGGACGAACTGATAGCAGGTTCGGTCCACCGATTGGCACATGCAGTATAGGTTTATATTTAAGTGTTATTCCGATCTAAGTTTAGGTGACCTATTGAAGTCCAATTGATCTGAGGTTTTGTGTGTGACTTCTATAAGGAACCTAGTGTGTATGTGAGAAGATATTTACTCTAGTATGCTCAAGTACAGAAATTTCCGAAGACTCAAAAGAAATGCACAATTACATTTCTTCAAAAGCTTGATTACATGCCTTGACTTGAATTCTTTTCTTCCTTCAGTCTTGATCACTTATAGAAGTTAGCATAAGGCAATATATATCCTATGCATAATGTGTGCTACTCTACTTTGATTGTTATTAAGATTAGGTTGATTAAATCATCAAAACATAGATTAAGGCCTAAAAGCTAACAAAACTCAGCAAGCCCCAAGTCAATAAGCTTAAGATTTCTTTGCTCGTGATCAATCATAACATTGTGTGGTTTAACAGTCGAATAACATCTATAATAATCAACAATAACATCCATAAGATCCAAAACAATCGACAATAACATCCAAAACATTCCCTTCCATTAACCCAAAAGTTCAACCATTACACCTTCCCCAAAATACTACAACAACCATCATAAAGGGTACAAACAAGATGAACACAAACAACAACCACACAACAACCACAACAACAGAAACAACAACATAACAAAAATTAAACAACAACACACTTTGACTGAAACACAAATTACATCATCCTTGCACACACAAACCCGACAATGACAACAAAAATAATTTTGAGAATAACATCCAACTTTGTAATAAAACCCCGACATTGAACAACAAAGGTGTTAATGTCGCCAACAAACATGTGCATTTCCAACATTTCTTGGTTGAGCTTGTCAACCTTACTTTCAATCACCATTAACCTATCCATGACTGCCTCTAGAGCTGTTGAGGTGAAGGGCACTCATCACTCGAAGCCTTATACGAATCCAACCACCGGAAGGTAGAGCATTTCCTCTTGTCTGTCGGCCATGTGAAATAAATATCGCATCAAACACAAAAGGGGTTGGGCAGATAACAAATTGATCACAAAGGGGGTGAACTTGTGTGTTACAAATCCGCTAATAGTTTGGACAATGAACAAATCGACGGTCGTAAGACCTTTATTGCTTTGAGGTGTAAGTCTTGCATGTCAAGCCACATTCGCAGAGGGGAAAAGGCTCCATGATAGTAGTTTTGTTCAATGAGTTTGTTCCAAGAGATGTTCCAAGAGCTCGAAGTGGGGACATCAGAAGGCAAGGACTACTCAGAGGGGCTTAAGGTTGGGAGTGAGCTATTGTATGACCTAGGTTTTGAGCTCTCAGGTTCATTGGAGAAGTGAGATGATGAGGACTGGGAGGCCATTGGATAACGAGAACTAGGATGAGGAGGTGGGAGGGCGCTCCACAAGAGTTAAACAGAACAAGGGAGGGAAGAATGACGGGAGATGCCAGCGAATGGAGGAATGGCAAGAAGGAAAAGGGGTTCATTTTAACAAAGGGGTAGACGTCTTACAGCAAGGTTACAGGGGGTTACGGAGGTTTTACATAGTGGGTCCCGTTGACGGGGCAAAGTGTAACCAAGTTAAACGACTAATAAGGTGTACCTAAGTAAATATGGAAAATGCATGAGTAATTTTGAGATTAGTACCTTTCATAGGCGTACCCAAGTAAAAAAAACCATAAAAAATATAAAATGATGACAAACTTTTGATATTATGTTTTGAGAAATGTATTTGAAATTACTAAAAATTAATATATTTTGCAACGATGTCAAAATTTAAACTTGAAAAGGACAATTTTATATCATGTGTACTAAAGTAAGAACTTTCAGATTTTCGGTATGGTTTTATTATAAAAATCATTTCTTCCCTGACCAGAAAGGCAGAAATCCTAATATCACACTAAAATCGCACCAAAAGACAATTATGGTGATACTGATGTGGTTGTTATAGGCCTACGCACCATCGCTGGATTGTTTGAGTTTCACTGGGTATGGGTGAGTGAGCAAAGTCGTCTGCCAATGTCAACATGGAACAATAATTGTTCGAATATGAAACCTCCTTCACCAACATTCCAGCAATGATGTGTTGCAATTTGTCACCTTCGAGACGGATAAAAGAAGTGAGGAGTTTCCTAACTTATAAAAGAAGCGATTTAATCGAAGATTGTTTGGTTGATTTTTGTAAAAATATTTAAGTTTGCATTAATCGAGAAAGATAGTGAAATAGGGGTATGTATCCACACACCCATAGCTCAAAGAGTTCTACAAAATCTAGAGATCGTTTCAGATCGATTACAACATGAAGATATGAATAAGATCTTGGCCATTCTATAAGACGAACGTACCATTCGGATGCACCACAAGCGTCTTTGGCAGGGTGGGTAATTTTCACCCACACCCCTAGACGCATGTTGGATGCCGACAACCAAAATGGCGTTGGCTGGCAAGAGTCATTTTGCAATGGGGAAGTGAAAATTATTATACAAGTTGCATTTATACATGCTCGTATAAAACGAGCACGCATTTAGAGTTTCGCACCACTTCCACCCACTGTCACCACACGCAACATCCAGATGCCTCCTTCAAAGTCGTACATGTTCCAACGGCAAACAATACTACCAACCAAGACAAGCTCAACTGAAAGTCAATTAGCGGGTATCCATCACTAGGCCCGCTTGGATGAATGAGGACAACAAGAGGACAGTGAAGAAGCAGTTGTCACAATTGAACAAGTCAGAGTATTTGAAGCTACGGGGTTCTTGCTTCGTGACATTCCCTCGTTTCTCAACCGACACCTAAAAAGTTGGTGCATGTCGGAATATTAGGGGTCCCTTTTGGCTTTTGTTTGTTAGGACCTTGTATCAACAACAAGGGTTGAAAAAACTATTCGCTAAATATTTTGGTTATGTACTTTGTATTACTCTCAATGTGGTTGTGTTATACACGTCTCCATTATCTAATGCATTTAACTACTTGAAGAGAGAAAAAAAACTTTGGCGTCTGAGTTATCTCACTCACAGGCAGAGACGCATGTTGCAAGAAAAAAACAAGAAAAGTCTGAAACCTAACTTTTTGTGCAGCCAGACGCTTGCAATACAGATGTACCCAAAAACACACTCCATCAAAACCATTGCTTGTGAGCAGCTACCCATAATTTAGACCTCGAAAGAAGAGGGATCTGGACGTATGATTCCAGGCTCCTGGAAATCACGCCTCAAAATTTCGGAGGATTTCACGTCTTGGCTGATCAATTCTTGGAGGATGATGGATTCATTTGATAGAAATGTGGCATGATACCATTCTTCTCATTAGCACTTGAACTAAAGAAAGCAACTTTGATGCACTATACATGTTCGTCTGAAAATACCACTGTAGATCTTATGTCATAGACACTCGCAAAAAGAATGAAAAATACATTAAGGAAATTATCAATATCAATATGTGAACACGTCTGCGGATACATATCCCGATATTTATATCAGGGCCACGAAAACAAAGATGGCAAGAAAAGGTTGATGTTTCACTGTATAATTAACTTAATAAAAGAAAACCAAGATGTAATGGGAAATACAATTCCAGTTAGATCTAAAGAGATTCAACCTACCTCTACTAACCAATAATTTAGGCTACTCTAGACTATAAAAGCAAACCCTGAGGCATCTATGATTTGCAACATCCACTGTCAAAGATTTCAATCAAATAAATTTAGGCTTTCAAACAGGAAAATTAAAACAAAAAAAACAAAGTAAAAGAGAATACATTTTTTCAATAAAATTATGATAGATAAAACATACGGCGACCAACAAAATGTAACTACAACCACCCAAGAAAACTGACATCTGACTTGTTTCACTGTAGATTCTTAACGATAAATAAGAAACAAAGGACGAACTGGTTGTGTTGTTCAGACCTCTAACCTTCAGTACAAATTAACTTGAGAGTGGAGACGTACGATCAGGAAGCAGTAGAGGGTGTCCAATTGGCTATCCACTCAGACAGCAAAGTAACATTGTGACTTATGTCATCAATACAATTGCTCTGCAAGGCCAGCACGATATCCTCAGGGTAACTTGATCTTGCCTCTTCCAGAAGCACTTGAAATATTTCACAATCAATGTTGTTTGTAAGCTTCTGCCCCGTATATCCTCTGTCAAATATTTCCAGAAAAATACTCATCAATTGATAACGGAGGAGGTGACTGAGATACAGAACGAACACTACAATCTACAACTTTGACAATTTGACCGGAAGAAGGAATTTCGTAAAATAAAATTAAAGGCCATAAAAATAGTTAGTGCTTGCCGACTAAAATCAAATGCAATGGGAACAACTACACAGATGCCTTTTCCGATCAAAATCAAATGCAACGGAAACTACACAAACACCTTTGCCGACCAAATTCTCCGACTACCTTGACGCTTGTGCTTTTAATTAATTACACACTCACTCCAAGATAACAATGAAAACAGAATGACCTCATTATGAACTAGCTATCCCTCAGCTATGTTCGAAATCACTACAGTAGCCTGATAAATAGAAGCCATCTATTTGGCATTTCAAACAAAAAAAATTGTGAAGATTAACATACTTCAAACAATAATGTCACTAAAACGGGTGACAGCTGCTCATAGCCTTCATCAATTAGAAGCCACTAATCATTGATTGAAATCTATTTGTTTTCCAAATGATTATTCCATAGCAGTTAAGTTATATCGATAAAAACTATGCTAGATCCAATGTTGTATTCAATTTTACTGGTGTGGAAAAATGGATTTAACAAATCTAATAACACTTCAAAACCAGCAGGATGGAGAAGTATCTGAGACAGGGAAATGAGGAGGCAGGGAGCCTACAAATGTTCCTAATGTATAAACAACATCCTCTATGAGTTTTGACTCAGAATACAACAATGATTTCAGTCAAACTTAAGTTAAAGGTTACCAATAAGAAATTTTAACATTGGGATCAAATACAATTTCCAATCATTCAAGATACATAGTTTATGAGTTCTGTGATTCAGAATCCCAAGGACTACAATTTTAACATTAATAGATGGCAAAAAAGGATATAAGAGGGAAATCTCAATGGCTTACTATCTTGATTATTCTGGCCAGATGACTTATTTATTATCATCACAATTACAAAAGTTAAAGAGTACCTATCAGACATTTACGACGAGCCAATACAACTAGAATCATCATAATGACATAAAGAAAGAAAAGAAAATGAGTGCATGTATAATAAACAATAAAAAAATAGCGTATCAATCGTCGAGAGGTGATCATAGAGAAAAATGCAGTTAGTTTGAAGAAAGAGATTGAACCAATCTTTAACACCATACTTTTGAATGTTTTTATTTATTTTATTCTGATAAACCCCAGGACACAACCTACAGGCTACAACCCCTAGACTGCAATCCCTAGTCATCGATCTATATAGTAAATTTTCGATAGTCGGTTAAACCTGAACCCAATTTTGAACAATTTTACACAAAAACTAACAGAGTTCTTTAAATCAGTGCGCCAGACTGACCTTCAACCATATCAAAATAATACAAAATAAGAAATTCACCACGACCCTTTTTATCACTAAATGGGTCCTACAAGCCTACAATCATAACACCTAGAAAGAACTAGAGATTGAATCCCAACTGGTAAAATTCCAACACCATAACGTCTAGACACAAAGCTCAATACTCCATGGTGCCTAACCAATGAATTTTGCTTTAAAGACGCCAAACTAACTTCCTGTCAAATTAGAATACATCAAACTGACTTTCAATAGCAATTGAAAGATAGAAAAGACCAATTACAAAAACAACAGATACGAAGACCACCTAGAGCTCACTCCCTGATCTTGGCCATTCCAGAATCAGACTCAGTCCTAACTAGTAAAATTCCATGCTTCTCGGTGCCAAACTAATGAGCTTTGCAATTAAACACGTCAAACCGACTTCCAATCGCAATTAAAATAGACAAACAACGAATCCACAAAAACAACAAAAACACATCGAACCTGCTCTGAAGGCGATCGTAGAGGACGGAGTTTTCGGTCTGGAGGACGACGACGAGGTGGAACCAGCGCTCGGGGAAGAAGTCGCAGCCGTGGTAGTCTACGATGACGCCGCCGTCCTCCATGGCGTCCTCCAGCTCGTCGCAGAGCAGGTCCTCGTTGACGACGAAGCACTCCAGCTCCTCGTCCCACCCGTCGTGGAGGGACTTGCGCTTCACCAGCTCCCCCACATTCACGTGCCGGAACCCCGTCACCTCCGCCAGGAGAGAGCACGTCGTCGTCTTCCCCGTCCCTGGAGTCCCCGTCACCAGGATGTTCGGCTTCTTCGCCGCCATGACCAGAATAGGAAAGGGGGAAAACTGATTTTGGGGTTTAGGGTTTGGGAGACCGTTAGAGATTGGGACGACAGAGGAGAGATATTCCACGTGAAACTGGTGTCTCCGTGGGACCACGGTCTCTCGCACCGAACTGTGTCTCTCCGGCGGGACTGATATGCGTTCTCCGTGAGACTGGTGTGTATTCCGCAATGAACTTGTATATCCCGTGCGGGACTTGTGTTCATTTGGAAGGACTGAGGTGTGCATATGGGTCGGGTTGACAGAGTCGTCCTGAACGTCACAATTGAACCTCGAGTAGGACATACTAGTCCTTATGGAAGTTCCAATCATTTGCAATTGGATATGTTGTTATTAAATTGTCTCATCTTGAACAAATTGTTTCATGTCTTAGATAGAAGTGTATTTTTTTTAAAACGAGTCAAGTTGTTAATTAGGTTGTTTTTTAACAAACATGCTCATTTCAACCGAATGACCCAACTCATTTGGTGATAACAAGCCAACTCATTTCGATCGAACGACCCAGCTCTTTTGGCGATAACAAGCAAGGTTGTTTGGTAGATTGACACAACTTGTTTGGTGAAAATGAGCTTGCTCATTTATTCGAATGATATCAGGAATTAAGCTTTGTTATTTATTTGTCAATGACGAGTTCGTATTTTGGATTGTCATTTGATGTTATTTCAGGAACTAATGCAACTTTTTTTAATTGTTGTCGTGAGTTTAGGTTTATAGTTTGTCTCTCAATGTGTAGGTACATCTATTTCCCGTCTATTTAATTTTTGAAATAGATCATCCACTACGTCCATCAAAGGTAAGAACTTACAATAACATAACTACGTCAAATACATTAATATGGCAGACACATTTCACTCCACAAAAGTATAATAATGTACTTGGTAGTCCAAAACATCAAACCAAATGTTGACCATTACAATTCATTAAACTTCGTAACTGTGAGAAATTAATTTACTAGTTAGCTATGCCGAAGCAATATTTTGATAACCACTTCCGAACTACCAATAACCATCGGTGGTGTGCGAATAGCCTTCGTACTCGTCGTCGTTTGAAGAAGACCATCCCTAATCTTGGTGGGTTGTGTCAAGGTAGTTGTAGTGGTCCGAGCTGGTCTCATAATGATTGATGATTTGAAATGTGTCTTCCGTAAGTGCACCATTGTTAGCATCACCGGCATTGCTTATGTTAACTGAAATTGGATATGCAAACATGAAATTGAATAACAGTGGCGAACACTGCTTATGTTAACAAAAAATTGAAATGTCATGAGAGAATGTCCATTTGAAAGAATAACATTGGTATGAGTTCATTCCATTACAATAACAATGTTAGAGAAAGCAACATAACAGACACTCCATAACAACAGTCCATAAACAACCTTTTTTTGCAAAGCAAAAGGGAGGCTTAGCCTCGAAATTTATTGATTTGCGTAAATAGACTTACATACAAACCAACCCAAGTACACTCTTGTGCCCTCGGAACTTGCTGAGCACAAGCTCGGATCCTCACCTAGCACATACACTATCACAAGTCTCACATTTTACTACAACGTATTACAATACTTTCCTCTTTTACTTAGCTAATGGCTAATGGCAAGTAACTTATAACCATGTCGTCTCGAAGGTTGCCTTCTCATGCTCGTCTCCCCTTCCTTCCAGCATGCCGAATCCCTTGATCCAAATCACATCCTTCACTTGCTGGATAATGGACTCCACTCGTCGTTCCTCACCATCCATACATCGTCTATTCCGTTCCGCCCAACATTCAAAAACCACAGCTCCCAAAGCTAGCTTGATCGTGAGTGCACCATACTTGGAGGGTACTTTCCACCTTTGAACTCTATAGATCTCCTCCAATGTTGTTGTTTTCATGTGGGCAACATCTCCTCCCACCTTTCGAATCGTGTCCCATACAACCTGCACAAAAAGACACTCCCAAAACAAGTGTGTCAAGTCCCCATAGGCACTTTTACATAATGCACATCTCGATACAACGCATAGCTTCAGCCCCCTACGCCTCATCATGTCATGGGTGGGCAATTTCCCATGAACCACCCTCCATAAGGTTAGCACGTGCTTCGGGACAACCCACTTGTGCCACACCATCGACCCCACCTAACAATGGGTCTTTCCAACTTCAGCCAATGCCAAGTGTCGCTCAATGTAAGTTTGCTTCGAGAAGCCCTGACCCATGATAGTGTGTGATTGACATCATTTCATGCTTATATTTGTACCTTATATCCATTATCTTACACCTAAGCAATGCTACGTGACGAGTTTTATGTTTAGTTTTCAGAAATAAAGAGGTTTGAAGAGAAGAGCCATGAAAGGACCCAAAAGCAGGAAAAAAGGACCTAATTGTGAGACCTGGGGACCAAGATGCAAGGGAGAAGGACCTGATCGTAAGACAGAAGGACCTAAGAGCAAAACAGGAAACTCCACACCATCATGAGGAGTATTTTGTCAATTCGATTCGGGTCGGAGCTCTACTAAACAAGTTAGATGCATCCAAGACCAAGAAACACACCAAGGCAAGCCCACCAGAAGACCCAGACGGATCTGGGCTTTATAGGCCGCCAATTGGCGGTCTGGATCATGCAAGATCCGCCCCAACTTCTCCTGGACTTGTATTAGTGTTCGTTTAGGCTATTTTTGGTATTGGTTTAGTCCCACATCGGGGGATTGTCCCTGATTAGCTTTTTCAATGCTTATAAATAGAACTCTTCACCTCCCATTGTATCCATCTCTCTCTTGGTGGCCATCTTCCCTACTAAGAGTGAAGCCTTGAAGCAAAACTCTAGTGGAGGAAGAGCTACTTGTAATTGAGTGAGTTAATAATAGAAGTTTTCTTTTAATGATGTTGTTTCTCTCTTAGTTTAATTTCCTTTCATATGCATGCTTGTTTGTTTGTTTAGTTTTATGCTTCTTTAATGTTTCTTGCTTGAGTAGTATAAATTTCATTTCAGTATTATGCTTTCCTTTGCTAATTTAGTTAGTGTAATGAGTAGTGAGTAGTTCCATCCCCATTTGGGGGGGTGGAGAAATATGTGATATAATCATGTAGTGTATTAAGTGTGTGTTATTTTTATCCCTTGAGCTTTATATGATTTCCATAACCATCTAATGGGTTTTCACTCTTATCTTTGATATGCTAATGCTCTTGAATGAAGCTTAGCTTATGCTTTGATTAGTGGACCTATTTTATGGGGAATGATAAGGTTAGGATATGGATGAAGTTAATATTGGAAACATAATTTGTAGTGTATGTGCTCTTGTTGCCTTTACCTTAGCTAATGTCTTGTATGTTTTAATGATGTAGTGAAATCTTAATTCATGTGGAGGCATAGTAGGGTATAGTCTTTATACTTGAGTTCATGTAGCTTCATTCCAATTATTGCCTTGTATGTTTTAATGATGTAGTCTTATCTTAATTCATGTAGAGGCAAAGTTGGATGTAGTTTTATGATTTCATACAATACATGTTGTGATGAGCTTAATAAACACACACACACTCTTTTATGTGCACATTATTTCTCTACCCCCTTTGGGGTTTAGTTTTATAGTTTCTTCTCAATTTCATTTCAGCTTTGTAGTGTAGTTTAGTGTAACCAATCCTTTTCTCCTTTCTTTACCCCTTGCCTTCGCACGAACCAAGTGTCGACACACCTCCCAGTGGACGACCCGTATTTGCCACCGCTTCAACGCGGCCGTGCACTTGCGGTAGAAATATAAAACGATCAATCAAGTTTTTGGCGCCGTTGCCGGGGAGGTGCTCTGTCCAGACCTTGGTTTGGACGATTCGAGGGGTTTTTAATTTTTGTTTTTAGTTTTTCTTAGTTTCAGGGAACCACAAGGTCAAGGGGAGGCTACTGGAGAAGTTTGAGGAAGCGACGACCTAAACAGACCGCCAATCAGCGGTGGAAGACCGCCAATTGGCGGCCTGGTGAGCGTTGATTTCCTTGAAATTTTTGTTGGTAGTTAGTCTTGAAATTTGTGTTATCTGGGAGCCTAATTTTGCATGCTTTGACCTCTGGTTTGCTCCCAGATCATTAATCACTCCCCCATTAATCAACTTGGACCATAAAACTCAAAGCAAAAGATTAGACTTCTTGCCATCTAGGTCATGCACCATCGGTAGACCTTGCATGCATTTGTCTTTTCTTTGCTTTACATTTTGTCGTTGATTGCTGGCGTGAGGTACGTGCACCCACATCCCTCATTCATGCATGTTTATTTCATGCATTAGTTAGTAAGGTGCATCGGGACAAGAGTGAGAGAGTGTTTGATTGGAGCGATTGATTGCTAGATCTAGGATCAAATCGCTACTAAGGAGGGGCTGTCCCATAAAAGATAAGGTGGGGGATTTCATCACCCTTTCCTTGGCCCCAAAAACCACTCTTAATAAAGCCTTAACTAAAAGCAAGTAGACATTGGCCCTAAGGAATTCGGACGCACTAGGAGAGTAATCTAGTCGAGACCGTCATGACCTGATCGGCGTTGCCTACCTTGTCGATAGTAGGAGGTACTGGATCTCCGGATCTGGTATCACTTGCTGGGCATTGTGGTCCTCGTTGTAGGGAGGTGAGGCGTGTCGAGGCTAGTGACCTCGAAGTTAGGCGTCGTCTAGCTTAAGGACCCATTGCCTTACATTGTTTGAGCCGTGCTTGCTAGTTAGGCTTCTTCCTGATCCCACTACCCACGCTAGCTCTAGGGATTCTTCTCTCCTCACCTGAGTCATCTCCTCATCTATTCTCTACGTTTAGTCTCCTCCTCTAGTACACCTTCTGTTGTGTGTTTGTTAGAGTCGAGTCGAGCATTTTTATGCGAGGTTGGGCTCGTTCTGGTGAGAGCGCTCGACTCGAGAGAGTGCTTATTTCTGAGATGGAAGATCTTGGTGATCGACCATCTCCGCCTCGTGCTCCTTTGGAGCAAGAAGGCGAGTCGTCTCGTGGTGGCGAGGGAGACCGGGTTCCATACATGGACTACCTCGGTCCATTCCCACCACCACGTAGACCTCCTTCTCCTCCTCCTCTGACTCGAGAGGAAGGGAGATTCGGTCAGGATCGAGTTCTAGGTGCACCACCACCTTTAGCTCGACAGGATAGGCCGATGACGTTGTGGGAGCGGACCCATCCTGTTCGGGCCGCGCAACCTTCTTGCATAGTTGTTCCCCCTGCTCGCGGGAACAACTATGAGCTGAAACCTCAGTATGTGAGCATGCTTCCAACCTTTACTGCCAATAAGGAGGATCCGTATATTTTTATACGCGAATTCGAGGAAGTATGCTCCATGTTCAAGCTTCAACAGCTTGACGAGGATTCTGTCCGGTTGAGGATGATTTCGTTCGCATTGAAGGATAATGCGAAGAAATGGATGTATAGCCTCCCGGCGAGCTCGATTCGGTCTTGGGATGACTTTGTGACCGTCTTTCTGAAGAGATTTTTCCCTCAAAGGAAAACTCAACAGATACGGCACCAGATACATCAAATGTATCAGACCGAGACCGAATCTTTTCATGGTTTCTTTGAGAGGTTCAAGGACCTTCTCCAGCAATGCCCTCATCATGGACTTGAGCTATGGCAGCTGTGCCAGATTGTTTATGAGGGCATCAACTACAACACCCGCACATTGTTGGAGTCGATGTGTCAGGGTGACTTCCAAATGAAACCCATCGAGGAGGCATGGGACACTTTTGAGTCCATGGCTGAGCGCACCTTCGAGTGGGACACCATGAGAGAGCCACCAGCCGCCAGGTCTTCTGGTCGAGCTGGATCATATCATGTTGAGTCGACTATCGCGTCTGAGGCGAAAATGGCTGCTCTCATGCGTAGGATAGAGAGTTTGGAGATGGACCGAGCTCCTGTAGCTCAGGTCGCTACTCCCGGGTGTACTAGGTGTGGACTGTCGGGACATGATGACTTGGAGTGCGCTTACGCTCCAAGAGATACTGAGCATGCAAATGCGATGTATCAACAAAGGCCCCGAAACGACCCGTACAGTCATTCCTATAACCCGGGATGGCGTAACCATCCTAACTTCTCTTGGGGGTCTAGTGGAGGACACGGTCAGAGCTCGCACGCTCAACCTCAACCTCCACCTTATCAACCTCCACGCCCATCGGCGACCTACCAACCCCCACATCAAAGGTCTCAGCACCAAAATTACCAACCTGGTCAGGCCTCTTCGTCGGGTTATTCTAACCAGACTCCACCACCTCAGCGGGTTGACCCCAAGGACCCTTCTAGTGATCCGACCCTTCAAGCATTCATGCAGAGCATGCAAAGTACAGTCAAGGCTTTGGAAATGCAAGTTAGCCAATTGGCTCATCAATTCCATGAACGCGAGAAGGGTCAGTTCCCGAGTCAACCTGTGGTAAATCCCAGGGGTCAGCCTGCTAATACCAGGCAAAATGTACACAATGTTGAAAGTGACCCTTCCCAACATGCTAATGTTATTCATACCTTGAGATCGGGAAGGGTCGTTGACAACAATGTGAAAATGCCGGAAGCCAACCCTGTTGGCGAGACTTCCGAGGAGAGTCTTGAGCCTGTCAAGGAACCTAATTCTGAGACTCCTCCTCGTGATTCCTATGTCCCCAAGGCACCATTCCCTCATCGGTTGACTAAAAAACGTGATGAGCATTGGGATAAGATCGTTGAGGTACTTAGGCAAGTAAAGGTGAACATCCCGTTGTTGGACGTTGTTCAACAAATGCCACCGTATGCCAAGTTCCTCAATGACCTTTGCACCACCAAGAGAAAAACAAATGTGCCCAAGAAGGCCTTCTTGGCCGCCAATGTGAGCTCCATATTGACACAACCCATGAATGTCAAGTACAAGGACCCTGGTTGTCCAACTGTCTCTTGCATGATTGGGAATGTGACCATCTCTCAAGCTCTATTGGATTTGGGGGCATCTGTGAATCTCCTGCCTTACTCAGTCTATGTCAACCTTGGGATAGGTGATCTTAAACCAACGAGGACAACCCTCCAGTTGGCTGATAGATCCGTCAAAATCCCACGAGGGAGTGTGGAGGATGTCCTTATCAAAGTGGGTGAGTTCGTATTTCCAGTTGATTTCATCATCTTGGATACCGAACCCGTGTCCAACCCACAAGGACAAATTCCTGTAATCCTTGGGAGGCCATTTCTTGCGACATCTAATGCTTTGATCAATTGTCACAATGGCTTGATGAGGTTGTCTTTTGGAAACCTCACGGCGGATTTCAACATCTTCACTCTTGGTAAGCAACCTGGGCTCTTCGACGACACTGTCGGAGCCAATTTCATCCAGGACACGGATGAGCCTGACTCATTAGGCATGTTCGACTCACATCGACATATTATTGAGGTGCCTAATGATCAGGTTGCGAGTGAAGAGGATCTTGAGGAATCCGCCAGCATATCTCTGGATGAGGAGGCACATCTGGGTGCTTGCTCCTCTTACCCCGTGGCCCTTGAGCCACTTGAAATTAACTCTGAATCCGACAAGGACCCACCTCTGGTCGAGCTTAAACCGCTCCCCGATAACCTAAAGTACATCTTTTTAGGGGATAATGAGACCTTGCCACTCATTATTGCTTCTGATCTTGAAAAAGATCAAGAGGTTGCCCTCAAAAGAGTACTCTTTGAAAACAAAGAGGCGATCGGGTGGTCCTTGAAGGATATCAAGGGAATTAGCCCTGGTATTGTTCAGCATCAGATCCACATGGAAGAGGATTCTAGGCCCCGCAGGGACCCACAACGGAGATTGAATCCTGTACTGAAAGAAGCCGTCCGAAAGGAGGTTCTTAAGTGCTTGGATCATGGCATAATCTATCCTATCTCTGATAGTTCGTGGGTGAGTCCTGTCCATGTGGTTCCCAAGAAGTCAGGCGTGACGGTTGTGGAGAATGAGCATAATGAGCTTATCCCGACACGCCTGCAAACTGGCTGGCGAGTTTGCGTTGATTATCGCAAGCTCAATGCGGCAACGCGGAAAGATCATTTCCCGTTGCCATTCATTGATCAGATGTTGGAAAGGTTGGCCGGACATGAGTACTATTGTTTTCTTGATGGATACTCCGGTTACAACCAAATTCCCATCGCCCCCGAGGACCAAGAGAAAACCACATTCACTTGTCCCTTTGGCACGTTTGCCTACCGTCGCATGCCCTTTGGGTTATGCAATGCGCCGGCAACGTTTCAGAGGTGTATGATCAGCATCTTCTCCGATATGGTTGAGCGTTTCCTTGAGATCTTCATGGACGACTTTTCCATATTTGGCGCTTCCTTTGATGAGTGCCTTCATCACTTGAGCCTTGTCCTCAAGAGATGCCGTGAGAAGAACCTCGCTCTCAATTGGGAGAAATGTCACTTCATGGTGAAGCGAGGGATTGTACTTGGACATGTGGTCTCAAGTAGGGGAATTGAGGTCGATCCCGCCAAAGTGGGTATCATTGCTAATCTCCCACCGCCACGTAATGTGAAGGATATCCGCGCCTTTTTGGGGCATGCTGGATTCTATCGGCGGTTCATTCGGGATTTTAGCAAAATCGCTCGACCTCTCACTGCGTTGTTGGCTAAGGATGCCATTTTTGAGTTCACACCGGATTGCCACCATGCCTTTTTGACCTTGAAGAAAGAGTTGACTTCAGCTCCCATTATTAAGGCACCGGTGTGGACTGAACCCTTTGAGTTAATGTGTGATGCATCTGACTTCGCTGTGGGAGCAGTGCTTGGGCAACGATTGGACAAATTGCCTCATGTGATCTACTATGCCAGTAGAACACTCAATGATGCCCAATTGAACTACACTGCGACCGAGAAGGAATTCTTAGCAATCATATTTGCTTTGGAGAAATTCCGGTCGTACTTGATTGGCTCCCACGTGATTATCTATTCTGATCACACAGCCATCAAGCACCTCATGGCGAAGAAAGATGCAAAATCCCGACTCTTGAGATGGATCTTGTTGTTACAAGAATTCGATCTCGAGATTCGGGACAAAAAAGGGTGTGAAAACGTTGTAGCTGACCACTTGTCTCGTCTAGAGACGACCAACCCACAGGACCAAAACATTAACGATAAATTTCCTGACGAGCAGTTGTTCACGATCGAAGATAACCCTTGGTTTGCCGACATCGTGAACTACCTCGTGACCGAGCAATTTCCTGTGGGTTGGTCAAAATCTGACCAATCCAAATTTAGATCGTATGTCAGATCCTTTCACTGGGACGACCCCTACCTATTCAAATACTGCTCTGACCAAATTTTCAGGCGGTGCGTCCCAGATTCCGAGTTCCAAAATGTACTCCACTTCTGCCATTCTAAGGCATGTGGAGGACACTTTGGAGCAAAGAAAATTGCTGCCAAGGTGCTCCAATCTGGATTCTACTGGCCCACGCTTTTCAAGGATGCTTACAACTTTTGTAAGCAATGTGATAGGTGTCAGTGCCTTGGCAGGGTTGGTCGACGTGACATGATGCCCTTGCAAAATGTCCTTGTTGTCGACATCTTCGATGTGTGGGGCATCGATTTCATGGGTCCCTTCCCGAACTCGTTCGGGAATGTTTACATTCTGGTGGCCGTTGACTATGTGTCTAAGTGGGTTGAGGCTATACCCACAAAGACCAATGACAACAAGGTGGTCACCAAATTCTTGAGGGACATTTTTTCGCGATTTGGTACTCCTCGTACCATAATCAGCGATAGGGGTACCCACTTCTGTAATCGCTCCTTTGAAGCGCTTATGAGGAAATATTCGATCACCCACAAGCTTGCGACCCCATACTATCTGCAAACTAGTGGGCAGGTCGAAATCTCTAACCGTCAATTAAAGCAAATTCTTGAGAAGACGGTTAGTTCCTCGAGGAAGGATTGGTCTACCAAGTTGAATGACGCGTTGTGGGCTTTCCGCACCGCGTACAAGACCAATTTGGGTATGTCCCCTTATCGGGTAGTGTACGGCAAGGCTTGCCACCTACCCGTCGAGCTTGAGCATCGTGCTTTCTGGGCGATCAAGAACCTGAATATGGATCTTGATCAAGCAGGAGTACAACGTAAGCTCGACATTGTGGAATTAGAAGAGCTACGCAATGATGCGTACGAGAATGCCAAAATTCATAAGTCCCGAGCCAAGATGTTTCACGATCGCATGATTATGCGAAAGGTGTTTACGGCCAGGCAGAAGGTGTTGCTCTACAATTCCCGGCTTCATCTGTTTGCGGGTAAGCTCCGCAGTCGCTGGTCTGGCCCGTTTATTGTCCAAACCGTTTATCCTCATGGAGCGGTTGAGATCTTGAACCCAGGGAATGGGGACGTGTTCAAAGTTAATGGACAACGCCTCAAACCCTACTTGGAGGGGGCACCAGCCGAAGTCGAGGAGGTCATGTTCCTTCATGAACCCCCCTCGCACTCAACCATTCATGCTCCTACATGAGTGGTTGAGCTTTCTTGTGTATATATGTTGAAAAAAAAACAGAGATTTGAGGACATATTGGCTATTTTATCCCTTCCCTTGAGTATTTGGGCCCCATTTCTTTCACGTATTTGTATCCCTTCTTTAGCATCTCACAGGTTTTGAGGGAAGTTGGGTTGTGTCCATCAACATAGCCATGAACTTCCTTGTGTACTTCACGTTGGTGAGATCTCTTTTGTTTCATGCATACATCCATGTAGTATTTTGCTCACATTCATTGAGGACAATGCATGAAGTAGGTGTGGGGGGGTGTTTTACGTGTGTACATAGTCGAGTCTTTTTCCTTTGATTTTGTTTTCTTTTGTTTGCATTGTTAGGGTCATGATAGTGTGCTGCATTTAATATCGATATATCTGCTTGCCATGATCCTTGGGTGACTTGTCTTCTTTTGCTTGCCTAGTGCTTCAAAATTTTCACATTTCTTTCAAAATCTTCATGTGTTTTCGAAAGAAAATGTTTTGTGGGTTTTGCGTGTGTTTAGCATGTGCAAAACCGTTGAGAGGCAAAGTAAAAAAGAAAGCTCCCAAAATTGTCTTGAACTTGATGCATTAGGATATCTAGTACATGGCTTTAGGATTTATCGAGTCGTTAGGATGCACCCCAGTTTTCCCTTGGGGGTGAGTAATCATAGGGTTTCAGTGCTCAAACATTTAATGAAGTCCACCCTGAACCTAGTGAGTCAATAATTCGTGTCTGTTAACTTAAGGAAGTTTGTTGTAGTCAAAGACCCTCTAAATCCTGTTGTGAGACATTAGTGTAGGGGTTTTGGTTCATGTGTAGATAAGAAATAAGTGAGTAGGTGTTCTCTCTTCTCGCACGGCTCCTATCACTCGGGAAAGTAGGTCTGAGGGGACTTTGTGCCTGGTGCTTTCGAGTCATCTGACTTGGGATGCGCTGACTGAACTCCCGTTACACGGGTGGTAGGGATTGCCCTATATGGAGATTTGGGGAAAGGTGTACGTGATAGTGTAAGTCCTCATGGGCAATGATGCACGAAACATGACCTTGGGAGAATGAAGCTCCAACTAATAAAAAGAAAAAAAAAAGAAAAAAAAATGTGTGAAAAGAAACAAAAAGAAAAAAAAATGGTAATGCAAATAAGAACCTTAATTGACCTTACACTTTGTATCACTTGAGGATCTTGAGGTTGTCCATGTCTTTCACTTAATTCCTTATTTAACTACCACGAATGGTTCATTAAGTTAGGTGTGTGGACTGATTACCTATATAGAGTCGGCCCGTAGGATTACCGCATTCCATGATCGACAAAATAAGTCCAACGAGTCGTGTAGCTAGATTGATTAATGCATCTTGTTCGGATTTTGTGGGTATATCCGCTGAAAACCCTCAGGAGACAACACTCCTCCTCCTTGGCAACAAGGAGGTTTAACGGCTTGTTGCACGTGTTAAGTGCAACCGTGATTCCTACGAAAGTGAGTTAGGATTTCTTGTTTTTCGTATGCTTTTTCCTTTCTTTGTTTTGCTCGAGACTAGCAAAAACTTAGGTGTGGGGGTATTTGATTGACATCATTTCATGCTTATATTTGTACCTTATATCCATTATCTTACACCTAAGCAATGCTACGTGACGAGTTTTATGTTTAGTTTTCAGAAATAAAGAGGTTTGAAGAGAAGAGCCATGAAAGGACCCAAAAGCAGGAAAAAAGGACCTAATTGTGAGACCTGGGGACCAAGATGCAAGGGAGAAGGACCTGATCGTAAGACAGAAGGACCTAAGAGCAAAACAGGAAACTCCACACCATCATGAGGAGTATTTTGTCAATTCGATTCGGGTCGGAGCTCCACTAAACAAGTTAGATGCATCCAAGACCAAGAAACACACCAAGGCAAGCCCACCAGAAGACCCAGACGGATCTGGGCTTTATAGGCCGCCAATTGGCTGTCTGGATCATGCAAGATCCGCCCCAACTTCTCCTGGACTTGTATTAGTGTTCGTTTAGGCTATTTTTGGTATTGGTTTAGTCCCACATCGGGGGATTGTCCCTGATTAGCTTTTTCAATGCTTATAAATAGAACTCTTCACCTCCCATTGTATCCATCTCTCTCTTGGTGGCCATCTTCCCTACTAAGAGTGAAGCCTTGAAGCAAAACTCTAGTGGAGGAAGAGCTACTTGTAATTGAGTGAGTTAATAATAGAAGTTTTCTTTTAATGATGTTGTTTCTCTCTTAGTTTAATTTCCTTTCATATGCATGCTTGTTTGTTTGTTTAGTTTTATGCTTCTTTAATGTTTCTTGCTTGAGTAGTATAAATTTCATTTCAGTATTATGCTTTCCTTTGCTAATTTAGTTAGTGTAATGAGTAGTGAGTAGTTCCATCCCCATTTGGGGGGGTGGAGAAATATGTGATATAATCATGTAGTGTATTAAGTGTGTGTTATTTTTATCCCTTGAGCTTTATATGATTTCCATAACCATCTAATGGGTTTTCACTCTTATCTTTGATATGCTAATGCTCTTGAATGAAGCTTAGCTTATGCTTTGATTAGTGGACCTATTTTATGGGGAATGATAAGGTTAGGATATGGATGAAGTTAATATTGGAAACACAATTTGTAGTGTATGTGCTCTTGTTGCCTTTACCTTAGCTAATGTCTTGTATGTTTTAATGATGTAGTGAAATCTTAATTCATGTGGAGGCATAGTAGGGTATAGTCTTTATACTTGAGTTCATGTAGCTTCATTCCAATTATTGCCTTGTATGTTTTAATGATGTAGTCTTATCTTAATTCATGTAGAGGCAAAGTTGGATGTAGTTTTATGATTTCATACAATACATGTTGTGATGAGCTTAATAAACACACACACACTCTTTTATGTGCACATTATTTCTCTACCCCCTTTGGGGTTTAGTTTTATAGTTTCTTCTCAATTTCATTTCAGCTTTGTAGTGTAGTTTAGTGTAACCAATCCTTTTCTCCTTTCTTTACCCCTTGCCTTCGCACGAACCAAGTGTCGACACACCTCCCAGTGGACGACCCGTATTTGCCACCGCTTCAACGCGGCCGTGCACTTGCGGTAGAAATATAAAACGATCAATCAGTGTGTCTTCCCCATGGCCCACTGGAATGGAGGGCAGCCTCGCCCAAAGTTGCATGAGATCGTGGGAGCGTAGACGAGGCACTCTCCATCGACCGTTGTCGAGAAAATGGGAAACTTTTATGTCATGTGAAACTCCTAGATCACACCTCAGTCTCTCACCCTCCGACAATGTAAGAAGCGGAGGACCACACCAAGCGTCCTAAAAAATTTCACCTTCCACCCATCACCTATTTAGAAGAACATCTTCTCCCTCGTAATATTCCGAACTTGCATAATACCTCTCCACGCCCTAGAGGAAAGTAGGGGAGGCTGCATCATCCATATTGTCTTGCGCCTAATGTATTTTCTTCGCAAGCAAGTAGCCCATAAAGATGTATCATGTGAAGAAATAATCCAAAATAACCGAAGAAGGTCAGCGTCGTTCCATTCCACCAATCTACACAGCCCTAAACCACATTCTCGCCTCGGTGCACATATATCCTTCAGTGAGACAACAGCCAACTTCTTTGGTCCCCCCAAACGAAATGCATCATAATTCTTTCTATCTCGTGAAGCACACTCCTTGGTACCAAGAAGGCCGAAGTCCAATAAATACTAAAGGATGTGAGTACACTTCGCACAAGCTCCACTCTCCCGGCCATGGCGAGAAGTTTGCCTTTCCACCAGCTCAGCCTCCCTCTTATCCTTTCAATAAGTGCTCCACAATGTCTCTTCGCAAACCTCGAGGAAAACAACGGCAGTCCAAGATATGTCACTGGAAATTCGCTCCTGCATTCGTAGGTGGTTACAAATCCACTCACCGTCTGGTGTACTTCCTCCCAAGAAGACTTGGCTCTTTGAGTTATTCAGTTGCAACCCCAAGTACCTTGCAAACTCATCCAGCACCCCTTTAAGTGCACGGGCATCAGCCTTGGTGGCACTCACAAAAAACATTACGTCATCAGCAAACATCAAGTGCGAAACCGAGACCACACCATACTTTACTGGGCGAATACCACCCCTCCTTTCCTCGCGACTTAACAAAGTCCCCAGCACTTCCATGCAAAGCACAAAGAGATATGGGGCAAGGGGAGCTCCTTGTCCAAGCTCATTCGAAGCAACAAAAGGCCTCGCGTAAGCACCATTAACATTCACAACAAAAGAGGCCTTCACACAAGCCGCCACTAACTTCCTCCACTTGTTGTTGAAGCCGAACCTGCCTATTACCTCATCCAAGAACTCCCATGACACTGTGTCATAAGCCTTCCTCAAATCGATTTTGACACCCATACGTCCCGAACCCCGTTTCGAATGCATATTGTGGCAAAGTTCATGAGCAAGCATCACATTGTCCCCAATCCAACGCCCTCTAATGAATGCACTTTGATTCTCACTTACAAGGTTTGGCAGCACCTCCTTCAACCTATTTGCAAGGATCTTTGACATATATCGATACACCATGTTACATAGCAAAATCGACCGATAGTCATCAATCAAGGCGGGTGCTTTCTTTTTCGGAATCAAAGTAATAGCTGTATAGTTAACTTGCTTGAGGAGTTTACCCTTACGAAAGAAAGATGCAATGGCCTTGAAGAGGTCCTTCTTAATAATCTCCCAAGCCACCTTGAAGAACTTTGCGTTAAAGCCACCTGGTCCGGGTGCTTTGTCGACGTTGGAGTGCAGCACCACAAGCTCTAGTTCAGCTATACACACCGGGTGTGTGAGCAAACCAGCCTCGATAGTATCTAGCATAGGAAAGTCAATGTTCGCATCAATGTTTCCCCCCTACACACTAGAAGAATACAAGTTAGCAAACCGGCGTCGTATCGCCTCTCGGATTTGGTCCTCATCCTCAATTGTCTCTCCTCCCTCTACTATCCTACGCACTGTATTGGTGGCTCTCCTCACCCGAAGAGAAGCGTGGTAGAACCTTGAGTTAGAATCACCTTCCCTCAGCAAACACACCCTAGATTTCCGTCGAACAATTGACTCCTCCACCACCAATTGGCGGGACAGCTTGTCCACAACCTCGCTTTCCTTTCGCCTCAACTCCTCATCCCCCCGGAAGTCATTCTACCTCCATTTAAACCTGTTGTAATTCCTTCCTTACCTCGCTTAAATGTTCATCTACATTTCCAAACACTTCATCACTCCACCTCTTGAGCTCCCTTTTTATAGCCTCCAACTTCCCCACAACACGAAACATTGAAGTACCAATAATGTAGGTCGACCAAGCCTCCTTGACCACCCCTAAGAATTGGTCGTGGCCAGCCCAAGCATTCACAAAACTAAACATCTTCCTCTTCCGCACACCATGAGGCTCAAAATCCATCACCAAAGGACAATGGTCACTAAGCTCTTTACCTTCCACATAACAAATAACATCCGGAAAGCATTCTAACCACACATGATAGGACAAGGCTCGATCAATCCTTGTCTCTATCTGCCCGGGGCCATGCGATGAGTTTGACCATGTGAACTCTCCTCCCGTCGTTTGTACGTTGAACAAACTACTAGCCTCAATCCAATGGTTAAACTCCGCCATAGCCACCGTATTAAATCCGCCCCCTCTACGTTTCTCCCATTCACTCCTAATGCAATTGAAATCCCCCAGACCACCCACACCATTCCATCCGTAGGTTTGCACCCATGTAAAGCCTCCCAAAGTGTTCTCCTCGTAACATAGTTATTGTCACCATACACCAAAGTAATCGTGACTTGCTGACCTGTGGCCCGAACCAAACCCTCCATGCGAATCAATTGATCCGTCTCACGAGTCTTTTGAAGAATATTCCAAGTCCTTCCACAACACAAGGATTCTCCTGGAGTTAGCCACCTCACTATTTGACTCTCATTCATCATTCCATATTGACTTTACAAACCTCATCAACCTCTTCTTCTTTACTTTGTGCTCAATAATACAAGCAAAAGCCACCATTCCGGGGTTATTTTATCTCGAATCATGTACGGGCGCCCTCGGGCATTTGCGCCACACACGTTCCAACAAAGGCATTTCATGGGTGCAAAAGTGGAGAGCGGACTCCCTTCTTTCCTCGATTGCTTTTCCTTGGCTTTTCCACTTCCACCACTCTCACATGCCTGAAGGAGTACGGAGGTGTACCTTCCGCAAGATTGACCTTTGTAGGAAGCGAGAACACCTTCTTGCCTTCCTTCTCTATGCCACTTCCAGCCATCTCTCCTTCAAGGAGCTCAGTAGCTATTGGGCTTCCCTCACAAACCCTACCACCCCCTCCATCTCAGCAAGGATCTGGAATTTATTTGGTGAGTGAGCATCCTCTTCCTCCTTTGGGTTGACTTGACCCCATGCAACCCTTCCACTTTTGCCTCTCGTGAAATTCCATCACACATGCATGCATGTTCCCCTTGAGGCGTCCCATTCTTTTGATGTGTACCACTTAGCATTTCCTGTTGTAGCCACTCCTTTTCACGTTGCAAACATCCACTCCCATGCAAACCATGCAAACCCTCTAGTCCCCCACGTGATCCATCCACCATGGGTGCATTTTTTGTCACTCCACCTACTTCCTCCAGTAAGTACTGCCTACTTTCTTCATCTGCCCCAACTAGAGAAAGTGCTCCCTTGCAAGGTGAAGCATCCTTGCTATTCTCATCACTACACACACCTTCCACTCCACCTACCTCAGCTTCTATTGGGCCCTCTCCTTCGACTCCACCTATCTTAACTCCTATTGGTTCCCTCCCTTCACTTGACCCCTTCTCATTGGTTCCCATTCCCCTAAGTCTATTTTGAGTAGCCGCATCCCAACGATTGCCTTTCTTTGCATGGTTCTTGTTAGAAGCAACTAAGGATGTTCCCATCTCTCTTCTATTTGTGGACTCCACCTCTTCCTCTAACGGAATACCATCACCCCCGTTATCCTTTGTTCCCTTTCTCTTCACACCATCTCACACCATTACACCCACTTGGAGAGCTTGCTCTTCATCCTCTACCAAAACTTCCAACTCTGGCAAACTGCTAGCCCCCATACTCCCATATTGACCAGCACCACCAGTAGCATCTCCTCCACTACCCCCACTCCCTCCTTCCTGTCCCTTCTTTTCTCCACCCACCTATGCCCTCTACCCATTTCTTCCCTTCCAATTACAACCCTCACATCCGGTGTCCTCTTGGGGAACCAAATATCAAGATGACCAAACATTGAACATAACTTACAAAATAATGGCTTCTACTCGTACTCCACATGCACGACCTCTCCCTCCTCCTTCTCGTTTTGCACCAAGATTTGTGATGGGTAATCAAATTCGCCACTCACCTCTATACACACTTGAGCATAAGCTAGCCGACGCCCCGTCGCTGTGTTCTCATCCATGTACATTGGCGACCCTAACACACTTGCAATCGTGCCTATGTGTTTCCTTGACCAGAATTTCAAGTCCAAATCCGGGAACCTCACCCAAATTGGGACCATGCAAACCTTATCTTGTGTCTTAATGCCGGCCGATTGGCGAATGAGTGGCACTGCCCTCACAAACCATGGACAATTCTCAAGAGCAAAAACTCGGTCGGCATCTAGAGAAAATCTGAAGATCATCATGTTGAACCTCTGACGAACAATCTCTAACTCTCCCGAAATTTTCCACACCTTAGCTAGATGCTTCTCAAGTATAGGTAAATAAGAAGTGAACCCCACGAAATAACCCATCAGCACCTTCTTCCATGCACCACTAGCTTCTTCTTGCTCTTGACTCGAAATGGTAGCAACCCTAGCGCCTCCCTCCCTTATTGTTGGTGCAACAAACTCCAAAGAAGTGCTTGGCTTGATCCTCTTCTCAAAGAGGTCAGACCACTTACGGGGCTGAGCATGCTCCCTAGGTTGCTCCACATCCACTTGTGGTGCTTCTTTACGACCCTTTGCAACACTCTTGAGACTTGGAAACTCCTCCAAGTCGGTGGGGGGGGGGGGGGGGGGGGGTTGCTCTAACACTCAAAGATTTCTCCATAGCAAGGGAATGGAGAAGAAAACTAAAACCAAAAACGAATTAGTCCATAAACAACCTTCATTATAGGTTTAACATTGCTTCAAGATGTACAACACACCATTATAAGAAAGGTTTTGCAACAAACATTAGCAACAACACTGAGTTAGTCACGAAACATGATACATTAAAATGTTTGGTTTACTAACTATCCCAATAAATAATCCCTAATCCTAGTTAGCCGGATCCAAAATCAAGAGAACCAAAATATTCGTTCGTCAGATGCTTCAGTTAATTATGTAGGTAAATACAAAAAAAAACAATATACTAAAGCATGGAAGTGCCAACTTCAGAAATCTATGTCTATGTTATTCGGGTCGATTTTCATACCAGACGAAATGTCCACTTGGGGTTGGGGCACCGGCTTGACAGGAGAGAGGGGGTCTCAGCCACCATCAGAAAGCACATTCTAGGTCTTGGAAGATGGTGGAGGAGTTAGGCATTTGAGGGGGCCAACGTCTGCATGAAGAGTAATTTAGAGTGACACAAAGCAATAACCACAAACACGTTTACACATAATTTAGGCTAATCTTTATGGGACATGGCAAAACTTTTTGTTAGGATGATATAAAATTAAATGAAGCCATAAATGCAGCGTTAATCAAAGCATTACATTTGAAAATCTTTAATCTAAATTAAAGTATTATTTGAATAAGAGACAAGCCAGGAATTTGTATAAAAATAGGTTAAAATGATTTGCAGTGGAGTAGACAAACTTCTGCATTGGATGTTTTCACAACAAATAAAGCATCTAAAGGCCACAACTATTGGTAATAATAACAAAAATGAAGGTCTAACATGTCTATTACGTATATGAAAGGGTGATTTGCTTGGGTACACCTTAAAAGGTGCACAATTGCCGAAATACCCCCGTGTTTTGACTATTCACTTGGGTGCACCTCATTTCAAACTTTATTGTTTGCATACACTCGGGCCGTTTATGAGCCCGTAAATTTTCTGATGGTTCATTTAGAAAACACACCCTCTAAAATTCAAATGTCCTTAATATTAAATATAAAAACACAAAACAAATATTTTCTTTACAAACACATCATTCTTCTCCCTCTCTCTCTTGTTCTCTCTCTACTCTCTCTCTTGTTCTCTTTCTCCTCTCTCTCGCTACTCTTATCTCTTATTCTCTCTCTCCTCTCTCTCTTATTTTCTCTCTCCTCTCTTTCTCTCTTCTCCCTCTCCTCTCTTTCTCTCTTCTCCCTCTCTCTCTCTCTTGTTTTCTCTCCTCTCTTTCCATCTTCTCCCTCTCTCTCGTTCTCTCTCTCTATATAAACTCTCGCTTGTTCTCTCTCTCTCTACTCTCATCCTCTCTCTTTCTTCTCTCTTCTCCCTCTCTCTACTCTCATCCTCTCTCTTTCTTCTCTCTTCTCCCTCTCTCTCCTATTCTCTCTCTCATGTTCTCTCTTCTCCATCTCCATCTCCCTCTCTCCTCTCTCTTGTTCTCTCTTCTCCCCCTCTCTCATGTTCTCTCTCCTCTCTCTTTTTCTCTTATTCTCTCTTCGCCCTCTCTCTTTCTCTCTCCTCTCTCTCATGTTCTCTCTTCTCTATCTCTCATGTTCTCTCTTCTCCCTCTCTCTCCTATTCTCTCTTCTCCCTCTCTCTTTCCCTCTCCCCTCTCTCTCTCTCTCATGTTCGTTTTCTCTCTCATGTTCTTTTTCTCTCTCCTCTCTCTCTTCTCCCTCTCGAACTCTCTCTCCTCTCTCTTCTCCATCTCGAATTCTCCATCTCTCTTATCTTTCTCTCTCTCTCTTTAATTCTCTCTCTCCTCTCTTTCTCCAATTCTCTATTCTCCCTCTCTTCTGTCTCTTTCTACAATTCAAGAGAGAGAAGAGAGAGAATTCGAGAGGAGAGAGAATTCGAGAGGGGAAGAGAGTGAGGAGAGAGAATTCAAAAGTAAGAAGAGAGAAAGAAGGAAAAGAGAGAGTGAAAGGAAGAAGAGAGAAAAAGGGAAAAGAGAGAGTGAAAGGAAGAAGAGAGAAAAAGGGAAAAGAGAGAAGAGAGAATAGGAGGGAGAGAGAATTGGAGAGGGAGAAGAGAGAGAGGAAAGAGAGAATTGAAGAGGGAGAAGAGAGAGAGGAGAGAGAATTCGAAAGGAAGAATAGAGAAAGAGGGAGAAAAGAGAATAGAAGAGAGAGATGAGAGAGAATTCGAAAGGAAGAAGAGAGAAAGAGGGAGAAAAGAGAATAGGAGAGAGAGAGGAGAGAGGGAGAGAGAACAGAGAACATGAGAGAGAGAGAGTGAGAAGGGAGAAAGGAAGAGGGAGAAGAGAGAACATGAGAGAGAGAGAATATATAGGAGAGAAAGGGAGAAGAGAGAAGAAAGAGAGAGGAGAGAGAGAACAAGCAAAAGTATATAGAGAGAGAAGATCGAGATAGGGGAGAAGAGAGAAAGAAAGAACAAGAGAGAGGGGGAGAAGAGAGAAAGAGAGGATAGAGAACAAGGGAGAGAAGGAGAAAAGAGAGAGGGAGAAAAGAGAAAGAGAAGAGAGAGAAAACGAGAGAACGAGAGAGAGAAAACAAGAGAGAGGTCAGAGGAGTAGCGAGAGAGAGGAGAGAGAGAACAAGAGAGAGAGTAGAGAGAGAACAAGAGAGAGAGGGAGAAGAAGGGTGTGTTTGTAAAGAAAATATTTGTTTTGTGTTTTTATATTTAGTATTAAGGACATTTGAATTTTAAACAACCCGAGGGTATACTAGCAATAATATTTGAAATGAGGTGCACCCAAGTGAATAGTAAAAACGCGGGGATATTTCGGCAATTGTGCATCTTTTGAGGTGTACCCAAGCAAATCACCCTATATGAAATCTGAGGTCACAATAAACTTTGAGTAACAAAAACCCATAAAAATAAACTTTTTAGACCAGATTATATTATTTATAATGGAAGGAATTTAATGTCAGTTTAATCAAACAACAAACGAGCATTTCATGTTAGGAATTACATGCATTGGCTTTTCAATGACAAGGATACCATTGTCTCTGCCCTCTTCCCCACTAGTTGGTGCAAGCTCCTGCCCTAGAACCACCCCGATGAGGAGATCTACCTTCCGACTAATGTCTTGTTAGACCTTTGAAGGGATCAGGGAATGACCTTACTACCTTGCATAGGAAGAAACCATATCTTTCATTGCCCTGGTAACAAACAATATAGCAGTAGGTTACGATTGGGTTCAAATATTAACAAACAAATACAAAACAAATAAATACGGCCAGTATAACCACAAATACATATAAACCACCTCATCATCGCGCCTGGAGCGCCATTGCACCTGCACAACTCCATCTTGCATCCTGACACACACCCGGTTGGCAGGGAAGCTGCACATGCACAACAATGGGTATAACGTTGTAGCGTCCTGGATGTCGTGGTTCACGAAATGCATTTTGGAATGGTGTTTATGGGGAGCTTTGAGAAGTATAACTGCTATCAGATGGGAGAAGGGGAAGGGAAAGAAGGAAAGGGGCGTAGGTGGGATATTTTATGGAAATGGGTTTGAAGAGAAGAGTTATTTTTGTATTATCAGTAGGATTTGACCTGTGGAAACTGAATGGCCGTTTTTGGCATCCAAATGGGCACATACAGGAAGGCAGAAAAACACCCAAAAACAGACAATCTACAATCATGGTTTAAAAAAATATGCTTTGGGTATTTCTACATCCAAACGAGCCCCTAGTCATTTGTTAAACAACTTATTAACAACTTGGTGCTCGAACGCAAGTGTGTCCTGCTCGGGATGCAAATGTGTCCCGCCTGGAACTCACATGTCGCCAACAACATGTTATCACTTAGTGGTAAAGTTTTTGTCGGTTGGACAAGGAGAATGAGGAAAGTTTTGGGCCGGTGTGCATCTAATTGGCTAACATTAGGGTCGGATGTGCGTCTAATGGGGAAAGGTTTGGGTCGGAACAAGTCGTTTGTCCCTTCTCAATGTTTATGCAAGTTAACTTGTTAATGTGTAACAAGTTGTCATGTAATATTTTCAACTCGTTTGTCTTAATTCAATCCTAACATGTAACACATATTTTTCTCTCGTCTCAATGTGTGTACAAGTTAACTTGTAGCAAGTTCACTTAACAAATTAAATTGAACTACATATTGATGATCTAACACCTAAAAACAATCATTCGTAACTGGATATGTTGTTAATTAAATTGTCTCATATTGGACAAGTGGTTTCATGTCTTGGAGAGAAGTATATTTTTTCTTAAAACTAGTCAAGTTGTTAATTACATCGAAACAACCCAACTCGTTTGGTCAAACGACCCATATTGTTTTGTGATTTTTATAACTCATTTATCCTGAATCAATTCAACCATCTAAGAAGTTTTTTTGTCTCGTTTCAATGTGCGTACAACTTAACTTGTTACAAGTTGTTATGTGATGTTTTCAACTTGTTTGTTTGTCTCGTCTACCATAAGGTGGTTTCAATCATAACTGTGGCAGGATTGTTGGTTTGAATTTTGCATCCTAAGCGGAACAAACTCTCCTTATGCCCTAGGTAGAACATAGTCCTCTTGAGAGGGACAATTGCATCTCGAGTGGGACAGACTCGTTCCTATGCAAGACAAAGTCGTCCTTAACTGGACACTTGCATCCCGAGCGAGACAGACTCGTCGTCCTTATCTGGGACAAATTCGTTCAACTTACACCCGAGCGGGATAGACTCATGCCTATGGAAGTTCACTTAACAAATTGAAATGAATTACATATTAATTGTCTAACACTCAAAAACAATCATTTGTTGTTAATTAAGATGTCTCATATTGTACAAGTTGTTTCATGTCTTAGAGAGAAGTATTTTTATATAAAAAACTAGCCATGTTGTCAATCAAGTTGCAACGACCCAGGTCATTTCGACACAACAACCCAGCTCGTTTGGTGGAACGACCTCGATAGTTTCTGCCAAACGACCCATATTCTTTCAACCGAATGACCCGTATTGCTTTGTCGAATGACCCAACTCATTTGGTGATTTTTTTCAGCTTGTTTATCTTGATTCAATCCTACCATCTATCAAGTTTGTTTGTCCCATCTCAATGTTTGTACAAGTTAACTTGTAACAAGTTTCATGTGATATTTTCAACTCGTTTGTCTTAATTCAATCTTACCATGTAACAAGTTTGTTTGTCTCCCGTCTCAATGTGCGTACAAGTTAACTTGTAACATGTTCACTTCACAAATTAAATTGGACTACATATAAATGGTCTAACACTTAAAAACAATCATTTGCAATTGGATATGTTATTAACAAAATTGTCTCATATTGGAAAAGTTGTTTCGTGTCTTAGAGAGAAGTATATATTTTTTAAAACTAGCAAAGTTGTTAATTTAGTTGAAATGACCGAGCTCGTTTGGTAGAACGACCCAGGTCGTTTCGACTAAACAACCCAGATTGTTTGGTCGAAAGACTCAACTAGTTTGGAAAGTTTTCCTGCTCGTTTATTCAATCGTACAATCTAACAAGTTTTTTTCTCCCGTCTCAATGTTTACAAGTTAACTTGTTAACTCATAACAAGTTGTCATGTGATGTTTTCAACTCATTTGTCTTAATTCAATCCTTCCACGTAGTATTTTTTTGGTCTCGTCTCAATGTGCGTACAACTTACCTTGTAACAAGTTCACTTAACTAATTAAATTGAGCTACATATTAATGGTTTAACACTCAAAAATAATTATTTGCAATTGGATATGCTATCAATTAAGTTGTCTCCTATTGGACAAGTTGTTTCATATTTTAGAGAGAAGTATATATATATTTTAAAACTACGAAAGCTGTTAATTAAGTCAAAACAACGTGATTTCGTTACCTAAGGTATGATCTCAGAATTTTTAGCACTTTCCCAATCGACTTTACAGATTGGAGAAATAGGGGAGACATATGTTTTCTACGATACATATTAATAGTCCAATATAAACTACAATAATCATGAATATTGATTCTTATACCTAAACATAATAAAAAAACTCAATTGCTTGCATTAAAATCACATAAGAATAATTAGGTATTATGACAAGATAAAAAGCAATTACTATTTTTTTGGAGGACCTAAGAATGTTTAACTTATTTTTGAAATGACCCAGATTGTTAATTTTTGTTGCAATGATTCAGGTCGTTTTGACTTGAGTGGGGTAGACTTGCGTCCCGAGTGGGACAGATTCGTACAGAGCGGGACAAGCTTGTCCAAGTGGGACACTGGCGTCCGAAGCAGGACATTGGCATCCCGAGCGGGACAAAGACATTGATTGACATCATATCATGATATATTTGTGTCATATATCCTCTATGTTTAACCTAAGCAATGCTATGTAACAATATGTTTAAATTTCAGGAATAAAAGAAGTGAGAAGAAGAGACACAAAAAGGACCTAAGAGCAAGAGAAAGGACTGAATTATGAGATTTATGGACTAAAATGCAAGAGGGAAGGATCCGGATCTAAACCAAAAGCACCAATGAGAAAATCAAGAAACTCCACACCATCATGAGGAGTATTTTGGAAATTAGATTCGGGGCGACACTCAAACAACTGATCCGGATGCACCACACGTAATAAATTGAAGCATTGAAGAAGTTATACAAATTTGGAGCAAATCAGACAAAAAGTGACTGCCAATTGACGGCCCATTTTGGTGCACTTTTGATTTGGGTTTGCGTGGTTGTTTATTATGTTGTGTTTATCCATTTTTAGTAGTTTCATTAGTCCCACATTGGGGGATTGTCCCCAGTTACCTTTTTATATGACTATAAATAGAACTCTTCATCCTCCTTTGTATTTACCCATTGCTTGGTGGCCAACCTCTATACTTAGAGTCAAGCCTTGAAGCAAAGACTCAAGTGGGGAGATGTTACTTGTAATATGAGTCATTTAATAATAAAAAAATTATTAGTTTAATGTTGTCTTCTTGCATGCTTAGCTTAATTTTGTTTAACTAATCTTAGTTGAATTGGTTAGAATGTTTTCTCTTCTTAAGATAATAGTTAGCCTAATGTTTAGTGAGTAGTTCCATCAACCTTTAGGGGGTGGAGATGATGTACATATATGTTGTGAAGTTTGGATGTTTGATGAATTTTTGATCATGTAGACTCGCATGTTTGTATCTTCATCGGGGGTGTTTTAATCATGTACATGTTGGGGGATTTGTGATGGGTTTTGCCATAAGAATTAGACACTTCCCATGTGTAATTTCCTCATGTTTATTGATTGAAATTTCCTATTGAATATGCTGCATGTTAGTTATGTGTTTGTATTTGTGTTTGCTTACTTGATTGATTGAAGAAACTTTGTTTTGATGAGTTTTGCCATAAGATTTAGACACCTCCCATGCTTACCTTTGTTTTTCACATAAGTTTATGGTTTTTTATGAGTCTTGCCATATCTTTAAATACTTCTCATGCTGAGCCTAATCTTTTGATAATCAAGTAGTAATTGCCGATACGTTGTGTGAATGGTTTGATAGGTTTTGTCATATCTTTAGACACTTCCTATGCATGAAGACACACACACGACACACACACATACATGCTTACATGGCTCATTCATCACTTATTTCACTTCATATGTGCACACACTCCACCCCTAAGGGGGTTTTCTTCCTGAATTCTAATTTATTTGTTAGCCTTTTAGTTTAGTTTTAATCAATCGGTAGTTGCATTCATTTGCATTTCTTACTTACTAGTTTAGTGTAGTTTATCTTAGCATAATTAAATTTATTTCCCCTTTTTAGTCACTTGATTTTGGACAAATCAGAGACTACTCACCTCCCAGGGGATCGTCTCGTACTTTCCACTGTTTCATCGCGGTCAGAAAAACTCATCATTTAAACTTAATTAATCGATTAAACAGGCATCCCGAGTGGGACAAACTCATCCTAAGCATGACAAACTCATATGGAGTGGGACACACGTGAGTCCTGAGCGGTTCTAAGAGGGACATACTCGTCTCGAGCGGGACACCTGTGTCCCGAACTAGCTTGTTTGGACTAAACGAGTCATCTTGTTTGGACCAAACGAGCCAACTTCTTTGTTGACCAAGCCAATATGTTGGGACAAAATGAGCCCACTTGTTTGGAATAATGAGCCAACTAATTTGTGGCAATGAGCAAGCTTGTTTAGACCAAATCGATGGTGATCCAAACCCAATATAAGATAACCCAAAATAAATCATAAAATGGAAAGGAAGAGGGAGAGGAAAGAAAAGATGAAGAGAGAGGAGAGAGAAGCTCTGGCGATTTTGGGTTTCCGAAACCACCTCTAACTCTTTCCACCACCAACCACCACCGTTCTTCACCGTTCAGCCTGGAAATGGTACCACCAAGCTTGCGCGGAGGAGGAGCACCTCGTGGTGGTCGCCGACCAGCCATCGGCTGCCGACCGACGACCAAATCAACCAGACCTTGATCTTCTAGGTCCAAATCACGCCCCCACAGAGGAGATTCGCATGGAGGTCAGCCCTTGCCACCTCCGGCAACCACAATGGCCACATGGAGCAGCCTTTTCACAATGGCACCTAGAGCTACAATGATGCTCCCTTACATTACGCCAGAGGTAGATGGGGATAAGAAGTATGGTCTTTTTAAACACGATGAGGTGGAGGCGTCTTTCAACTCTCAGAAGCATGTTCTCCTTGGGTTCTTCATTGATTTTCACCCCCACATTCCCACACTCATCACGCACTTGAAGAGGATTTCGAGGATTGGAGGAGAGCTTGAGGTGTACCGCCACCGACATGGGTTCTACATTTGTTGTTTCTCTTCGGAGGATGACCTCTTGATCGCGCTTGAGAATGGCCAATGGTTCGTGAGAGTTTTTCCACTTGTCCTTCGTCGATGGTCCAAGGATGTGCAGCCCTGGCGTGAGAAGGTGATGGCGATGCCACTTTGGGTGCGCCTCCTGGAGTCAGACTTGAAACTTTGATTGCCGACCATGCTAGCCCACATAGCTAGTGTTCTTGGTCCTCCACTCTACATGGACGAAGACACGACAAGGGGTTGCCATGTATCCTTCACTAGAGTTTGTATCAAAGTTGACACAACTTTCGCCTTTCCTACTAGTGTAGTTCTACGCGGGGAGGATGGAGATGCCAAAGTAGTGGAAGTGGCATATGATTGGAACTCGGCAGTATGCTGACATTGCTCTACCTTTGGTCACAATGAGAACAAATACACCTTGAAGGAGAAGGAGACGAGGGAGGAGGTGAGGCCGCCACCTACCTCCCCCTTAAGAGGAGGAATCATGAATCATTCAAGAGGATGAGGGTGATGGCCGACAATGAAAAAAAGCAGAGAGGCACCGGAAGGGGGGTCAGAATCAGGCGAGGCTGGAGGTTGTGATCACTGGAGATGGTGATGACTCGTTGGAAAATGTGTTGGATTCGTCGGAAAAGGAGGGCCACACGCCGGAAAAAGAGAAGGATAAGGATGGCATTTTGGTGAATAGTGGAGATGGTACAAAAGTGGTTATGCAACTTGGCTACGTGTCAAGTGAAGAGAGGCCCATAGTGGATTACTTACCAACTAATTCAGCTTTGGAAGATTTAGGGACCACATCCCATGTGCCTCCACATGGGACAAAAGAGGTGGAAGTTTCTTTTGCAAAAGGAAAAGGAGTCGTGGTCCCCCATGACAGAAAAGAGGTGAAATTTCTTTTGGAGGGAGAAAAAGTGGTGTCACTTTGGAGGGAGAAAAAGAGGTGGTCCCTCATGTTCCCTACATGCCCCCCACGTGAGGACGAAAATGCCTCATGTGAGGATGTGCCGGATAAGACGATTGTTGGGGAAGAGGGTGGTCATGGCCCTCGCCGCATGGTATCGCCACCGCCTCACATGGACTTGGAGGCCATCTCACCACAAAGTGGGTGTTTCAAAGGAGTTTTTAATCATACGAAGAAGGTGCAACAAAATAACCATGTGGGATGTGAGGGACGTTCCCCCAACCCGACACCCTGATGAGGCTCCTATGTTGGAACGTGCGTGGCGAAAATCTCTGAGGGCGCCCGCGTATGATTCAAGAGAAGATTACTCGGGAGAAGGTGACCATCACGTGCATTCTCGGTCATAAAATCAAAACAAGGCGGCTGAGAATGTTTTTGCATGGTGTGTGAAAAGATGCGGAATGGCTTGCAAATGTGGGAACTTGTGAAGGTGGGCACATTCTGGTTTTGTGGGACCACTCTACGGTCCATCTGAACCGCCTTGGTGAGTCAGCACAGAGAATGCACCTAGAGGGTATAGTTAGGACCATGGGGGTGACTTTCAACCTCATGGTGGTCTATGCGGCAAATGAGAGAAATCAGAGGCAACTGCTTTGGGATGAGATGCGACAAGACCAGGAGGACGCGGGGAAGTCATTGCTTGTTGTGGGCAACTTCAATGTGGTGAGAGGACCGCATGAGATTGTTGGAGGGGCAGTCAGAAGCGCACCGGAAGTGACATATTTCAACGAATTGATTGACCAAGTATGTCTCTTGGATCTTCCTGCTTTAGGGGCTTTTACCACCTGGACAAACTCCTCCCAAGGTTCAACGGAAATTTGATGCAAGCTGGATCAGACGATGGGTAACAGTGAGTGGATCTGCACCTTTGCGGATTCCCACTGTGTTGTTAACGAGCAAGAGCTTAGTGACCACCACTCGTTGATGGTCATATGGAGGTGGCGGGAGTGCACTGGTGAAGGCCTCTCAGGTTCACGAATATTTGGACTAAGCATAAGGACTTCAGAAGGGTGGTCGAGGTGGCATGGTGATGAAGGCAAGGCGGGCTAAAGGAGGGAGCTTCCATACAGCTTTCTTCTACACGGCGATGAAGGCGAGGTGGGCGAAGAATACTCTCCGCAGGATCGAGGTGGGAGGCACCCCGATCATCGACGAGGTTGAACTTCGTAACACCTTCCATTCATTTTTTTGCTAATCTGTTCAATTCAAATGTGCACAATAGGGACATCCCCTATGACCTTGCATTCCCTACCCTCTCTCTCTCTCTCTCTCTCGAGGATGCAGATTCTTTGTGCCGCCACATTTTGATGGCAGAATTGGAACAAGTTGTCCTGCAGGCTAGTATTGATCGAGCATCGGGCCCTAGTGGATTTAACGCATTCTTCTACAAGTGCGCGTCGCTGATCATAAAGGAGGACTTGTTCGCGGCGATGGTCTCCTTCCTTACGGATGGGAATATGCTGAAGCAACTGAACCAGACTTCTATATCCTTGATCCCGAAGGTTGTTGTACCCATAGGACCGAAGGACTTCAGACCCATCGTGTTGTGCACGCAGTTCTACTGCTTTCTTACTAAGATCTTGGCAAATCGACTGAAAAGGGTGCTTCCGGGACTGGTGGGGGAGACGTAGAGTGCCTTTATCAAAGGGTGGACATCACAGACAACATCTTGTTAGCTCATGAGAGATGTCACCTGATGCACCAAGAGATTGGCCAACGTTCAATGTGCTCAAGTTGGACTTGTAGATGGCGTACGACTCTATTTCCTGGCGGTTGCTCTTTCAGGCTCTGGGGCATTTTGGCTTCTTCCGCAGGTGGTGCAAGTGGATCAAAGGGTGTTTACGGACATCACTTTTGGTAATGGTGAATGGCCAGATCTTGGAGCAGTTCACTGCGACAAACGGGTTGCGCCAAGGGGATCCCATCGTGCCATATTGGTTTGTGCTCCGCATGGAGGTGCCTTATTATCATTAAAGCATAGAAGACAATAATTGAAATAATGCTAATGTGAACACATATAAAATGACCACATCCAACTTTGTCTCCACATGAAATAAGATTTGACACAATCATTAAAACATACAAGACAATAATTAGGATGATGCCAACATGAGCACATGCTTGTACATGTCATGTTTCATTCTTCCACTCAATCCTTATCCTCATCTCATCATTCCCCACAAAATATGCCCACTAATCTAAGCATGTGCTAAGTTTCACTCAAGAGCATTAGCACATCAAAGATAAGAGTGAAAATCTCATTAGATGGTTATTTAACTCATGTGAGGTTCAAAGGTATAACACACACACACACACTAATACATCACATAATCTCAACACCTTCTTCTCCACCCGTAATGGGGATGGACTACTCTCTACTCATCTCTAAACTAAAGAAAACATAAAAACAACCTAAAACCATAATGCAAAATTCAAAAAACTAGATGAAGGAAAACAAGCACAAAGGAAATGACATAAAAGGAAAGACATCAAGATAAAGAACAAGACTACACTATAGTAAAATGAAAGCTTACAAATTTTACTTCTCTTCTCCTCCTCTATACTACTAAATAAGAAATAAAACATACTATACTAAACAAGAAAGGAAATTAACCTAAGGAGAAAAGGGAGGAATAAGAAGAAGAAGTGAGACATTACAAGTCTATTTATAGAAGATTAGACGGTTTGGACGGATCTGGGCGCAATCGGACGGATGTAAATTAAATCTGGATGTTGACCATGGGCAAAAATGTGGCTGAAATGGAGCAAAATGATCCACCACGAGTCCGTCACTGGTGGATCATTTTTGTCCGATCACCTCCGAATTTTGACAACGGCTTTAATTAACATAATAAACATATGGGGTGTGTCCAGATATGTTGGTTCGAGCCCATTTGATTTTAATTGTCGAATTACTCCTCAAGTTCAGGAGATTCTGGAGTTTTGCAACGAACCTATTTTCTTTACACTTAAGTCCCTCTAGGTTTTCACTTGGGGTTTTCCTGAGTTACAATCCAATCATTGGGCATTACAAACAGGTCCAGAACCTTCCAAATCAGTCTATTCTTCTTGCGTTTAGATCATTTTCTCTTCATTTCTCTTCTTTATTGCCTAAACCCTAAAACACATCAAACAAACACTAGAGTAACACAAATATGAGGTAAAATAAAGAATATATAACATGAATAAAATGTATGATATGCTACTAATCAGATATTGAGGTACTCATGTACCAAAATAAAGCTTACATGATGGAAATCGATCTTAATATCCCGGTGTATTAGGTAAGATGTTTGGAGTGATGTTTTAGGATTTAACGGAGAAATATGTTGGGAGAATTAAGGTAGCTGCCATGTTGGGAAGGAGAAATGTATGATTTGTAATTAGGACAAAAATAATAATGGTAAATGTGACATTTGATATTCTTTTTAAGGCTAAAAAAAGTCAATGACCGTCAAAAAATAGATCATTATTCCTTGACCTTATAATATATTTTCGGATATAAATATGATATATATTCTTAACGCTAACTATGAAAGTATGCACTAATTAAACAGTAAACCTATAAAAATAAAATAAAATAATTTAAAATTGTTATATTTTCTTCTTTTGATTTATTTGGGAATTGAGATGCTAAACTTACTACGTTAGTACTAAATTGATGTTATTTATTGATATTTAGGAACGTATATTCACGGTTAATGTTGTTATTTCTTAAAGTGTGAAATTGTTTATTGATGTAATTAATTTGTATGAATTAAAGTAAAATGAGTTAGTTCACAAGAATTTTGCTGGATTGTGAATAAAAGGAAAAATTAGTGTAATACCCGCCATACCCTTGAGACGTACGACAACACAAAGTAAATAAATATACACCCGTATTTGTTACCCTTTTGGGAGGCGGATATGATTACCATTATGGTCATATTTGTCCCACATTTGGCCCGTTTACAGTTTTAATTAAATTCAAACTTCGTAGCTAATCAAGTAACATTGTAAAATTATTTAGAAAATTTGCATACCTAAACAAAGAACTTTTCGAGATAATCTAAAAAAATCAAGGAATTGGGAAACTAGGGACTCGTTGTAGTTCAACATGGTAGTGATTAGACTAAAAATTAGATGAGCAAACTTCTTTAATCGACCATAAATTTGTAACATGAACGATACGATTCTATTACATAGGACATAAAATTATCAATCAAGTCAGAGAGTATTTTGGATTTGAATCAAATGAATTAATTTGGTTGTTAGTCAATATATGATAGGTATCTTAATTTTGAATATGATTGCACAATAAAAGTTTCTATCTTATATACTCATTTATTTCATTAGTTCCATTTGCTAGTATCTTGCCCAGGGTCCGTTTGAGACAATCGAAATTTACGTTAAGGGTTTTCCCATTTGAGAATCTGTAGTTGGAGGTAAAAATTACTATTTATTTTTGCTTGATTTGAGAATCTATTCTCACAACTTTTCACGATATGCTAAGTTTTTGGACGTTTTTACCCTTTATGGAATCAAATCTGATCCATGATTTAAAAAATCCATGAGTGAGATTTAGATCACATTTTTCATCAAATTCTACACATTTTCTAAATATTCGAGTCACGAAATTTGCAGTAATATAAGGATGTGTTGTTAATTTTGAAATTTAAAAAAAATTAACACGTATAATGACCCAATTAAGATGAAAACCCTAAACCCTATTTCCATCACAAGAAATGGTCTTCCAACACAACTACGACTACTCAAGCGAGGATGATGATTACATGGTTGGAGGACCATGGCGAGGCTATCCATTCTAAAAAATCAAACACTCTTCTATTCCACATCTATCCTATACACCTGTTGATGTGGTTTCAAGACCACGAAGTTGTTGTCTAACACCTCCAACCAGGTCAGCTGCAAGTTCTGCATTTGTGGCTCCATAGAGGAGATCCTTTACTGTTGGTACTTTGCCTAAGACGATGAAATACTGATAGCATCGGTGGAGGAACCAGATGAGACCATAACTGACCCAAGTCTATGGACAAATCACAAAGTGATGGCGAGGAGCCTGCAGACTAGAGAGCTTTGCAGTATTATCTGGGGGGCTTCTAGGCGACACCTGATTGTATGACTTTCTTTCAATTCATTTGGAAGATATTAATAATGTTTTAGGTCAGTCTTCTATATGTATTATCCCTGTTGTTTGTTTTTGGTGTACAGAACTTCAATATTAAATTAAATATATATCACTTTTTTAATGGACCAAGTAAATGGATTGCTAAAGTTAACAAGACAAGCATCATGTATGCATGTAATTTAAAAACCGTAGTCGAAAACATGTCCAAGCAAATCGCATGTACGTAGACAATTTCTCTAAGAAAAAAACAATTTGTATATAGAGGGCAAACTTTAAAATAGTGAGCAATGTGTATATAAAAGGAAAATTTGAAAATAATGACCAATTTGTATATTAATCTTATGAATTGTAATGTTGGTACTCTATTGTTTTATTTTCCATAACATACAATTCCTATAAACCAATCATTAAGAAATCAAGTTCTGCAAATATGCATGACTATCAATCACAAAAAAATGAACTAGAGTTTAGAGAACTTAAGTTCCTAAAAATCGAGTTATGGAATTCCACCCACTTCCTTCATAGGTCGCCAGAAATTCTAATAAAAGGACTTGTCATGTCGGATTTTAACTTAAACACCAACATTGTATGACTTATTATTAAGAAACAGAATGTCGCAAAAAATCCAATATAAATGGCATATCACGTCGGATGTTAACCAACAATCATACGTGGTATGACTTATTATTAAGAAAAAAACATCGTCAAAAAATTCAATAAAAGGGACATCTCACATCGGCTATAAACTTAAAAGCCGACCTGGTATGTCTTATTAAAAATAAGAAACAACGTCGCAAAAAATCCAACAAAAAGAATATCTTGCATCGGATTTTGACAAAAAATTAGAGGTAGTATACTTATTATTAAGAAACAAAACTTCGGCAAAAAATCCAATAGGAAAGACATCTCACGTCGAATATAAACCTAAAGGCCGACGTGGTATGTCTTATTCAAATTAAAACAAAATTGTCGCAAAAAAAATCCAATCAAAGGGACATCTTATTTATGTATGTAACATAAAATCCGACATCATATGTCATTTTTATTGGATTTTATTGCGACGTTCTATTTTATTTTTAATTTATCATAAAACTCCCCGCAATTTGAAAAGAAAATGCATTATACATTCATTTTCAGTTATGTCATATCATGTGTAATGTATAATATAAAATTTAACAACAACAAACGTACAACAACAAATTATGTATAAACAAAATAAACTCATAAGATCTTAATATAAACTAATAAAACACTAACTTAACATTTACGATTTTGTTTTCCATTTTTTATGATAGAATCTTGATCCATATCCCTTCACGATTACATCCTGAATAAGTAAGTTATCAAAAAAATTATCATCACCGAATGACTTGATTTTAGGCACTTGTGAAAATGGGGGAATTTCTTCCACATCATTGACATATTCTTGAGAAATAATTTGACATTTTTCTTTGAAACTACCACGACGATTGTTTATCACAATGATTTGCTACATAGAAAATCAGTTTGGCTTGAGATGCAAAATAAAAAGATCTTCCTTGAAGTTCACTAAGGTAAATCCCAACTCATGCACATGAAGTTCATTATTATTGTCCACCCACATGCATTTAAATACCACGATGTCAAATTTGGTGAAGTACAACTCCCACGTTACATCAACTTGACCATATTATGACATCTTCACATATATGTGATTTTTTTGGAGCTAGAGATATGTAATGATCCGGCTACTAAACTGACCCCATTGTTCTGGATTGTGCTTTTATCTTGTTCCATTTTGGTGTGAAAAGAGTATCCATTGATATCATAACCACTATAAGAAGACACCATTTTCTTGAACCAAACTATGAAAGTTTTGTTGTGAGCATTAACTATTTGTTGATCATTCGATGTAGGATGTTTTTCCTTCATTATGGACATGTGCTCTACCAGAAAAGGTTGTACTTCATTAGAATTGCACAACACATAAAAATATGCCTTAAAGAGATCCTCGCCCTTTGGACTTATCAACTTTACACCACATTTTTCATGATGACTCTTAGGAAGTCCCACATTTTTGTATGAGTATGTATTTATTACAAAACTCAATAACCTCCTAGTGTATGTAGCCTTCATTGATGCTAGTATTAAGCCTCCGTCGATTGTTATAGTAACACCCATATACCGCTCAAAAGGATACATCCACCTCAGAAATAATGGTCCAGTTATTTTAATTTCTCTAACTTGATGAACCACCAAATGAACCATAGTGTCAAAAAACGATGGTGGGAAGTATATATCCAACTGACAAATTGTAACAACTTTATTTTGCAACCTATCCAAGTAGGTCAGATCAATTTCTTTGCTACAAAATATTGTTGAAGAAAAAATGTGTTTTGGCAAAAAGTTCTGCATCAATGCATGACAATCATGAGATTTAAAACCTAGTAGTTTCAAAAAAATTATCGAAATCAGACTACTAATATTATTTGAAGAATACCCCCTTTGACAGTTTGACATTGTGTAGACGGCGACACAAAGTTAACTTCTCTTTTCTATACAATGTATAACAAGCAGGTGATAAATATTTATGGGTCTCTATAACCTCTTGTGCTAGTTGATTGTATATCAAGTTCTGCTATATCCATGTTTAGCCTTACCAGGTATATTCAGAAGAGTTTTCATTAAATTATAACAATTTTTTTTCTACATGCATCACATCAATACAATGTCTAACATCTAAAGTCTTCCAATAGGGTAGGTAAAAAAGATGGATTTTTTACAACCGCTTTTATGATTTCCGCAGCTATAAGGCTTGTCAAATTCACATTTAATGTTCTTTACACGTTCATATACTTGTCTGACACTGATTTCTAATGGTGGTTCATTATATTCCTATTTTCCATTGAATGTCTTCTTCAACCTACGGTACAAATGACTCCTAGAAGGAAATCTTTGATGACTAAGATACACCATTTTACTGTCATGTACTAGCAGCAAGGAACACGTATTTTCTTTACAACATGGACATGCCTTGTAGCTTTCATGGAATATCAAAACAATTTTTCATATACAGGAAAGTCATTTATTGTGCAAAATATCATCGCACACATAGTAAATGACCGTTGACGATGGGTATCCCACACTTGCTCACCATCATCCCATAATTTCTTTAGGTCATCAATTAAGGTTCTCAAATACACACCGATGTCGTTTTCCAGTTGTTTTGAACCAGAAATCATTAATGACAACATCATGTATATGTGTTTCATGCTTAACCACGAAGGAAGATTGTAAATAATAAGCAAAACAAATCACAAATCGTGAAGGCTACTCAAACTACCATTAGGATTTATTCCATCGGTACACAAACCAAGTCTAAGATTTCTAAATTCTTCACCAAATAATGGGAAGTCAGAATCAATGTTCTTCTACTGAGGAGAATTTGTAGGATGCCGAAGTAACTGATTATTCACTGTATCTCGATCCGCATGTCATGTCAGGTTATTTGAGTCCTTAGAATATGCAAATAAATGCTTGAAACTTGGAATTATCGGAAGATACCCCAACGCCATTGTAAGAGACCCCTTGTAGTTTTTCATTATTATCAGCACTCATATTTTTCTTTTGTTTGTACCGTGAGACATTACAGGATAATAATGCAGGTTTTGAAACTCACTCTTATATATGATACAATCATTAGGACATGCATGTATATTACTATATTGTATCCCCATTGGACACAATATCTTCTTAACCTCATAGGTATGATCTGGAAGTTTGTTGCTATCCGGAAGTATCTCTTTCAACAACTTTACTAATGCAGTGAAACTGACATCATTCCATCCATTTGCTGCTTTCAAGATATGCAACCTTAAAACTATGGACAACCTACTAAAATTAGTGCAACCTAGATACAAAGTCTTTTCATTGTCCAGTAGACTAGCAAGTACATTGGGTTTATCACCAAATTTATTGGCAATGTCTTCGATCATATCCTCTAGCCGATCACCATCATTGACATACTCTTGTGACTCACTATCATCACCTTTGTCCTTCGTACTAAACTCATTTTCATCATGTCATATCTAACGTGTATATCTTTCATCAAAATATTTCTCGAACAAATGAATTTTTATCTTTTTATATCTCGTAAGAACGTGTTAAGACAACTCCTATATGAACATAAGACATTTCTTTTATTTTTAACCTGTGCATTCTTCTAGGCAACTCTAAAAATTTATCAACTCCGACCCCATACTCATGACTCAATCAACTTGCGAAAATCCAATTTCGATTCATAGTTTTCTACACATCAAGAAAAATAAACGCAATGTATAAAAGGACAGATATAAAGATGGATAATTTTAGCAGAACCTTCTCTATCAGTTCTACTGATTAATTTTTAATACATCCCAATAAACAGTCCAACATAAACAAAACACATACAATTCAATTGAATTTCATTCCATTATACATTGGGGTGAAAATTGATCTTAATATCTTAATTCTTCTCTTTGGAACTAATTAAAACGAATTTGAGGTAAAAATCAATCGAGAAATCAATCAGTACAATATATCGAAGGGCCACATATTTTAATTATAGTAATTAAAAGAGCAACAGATGGAAGAATTTTTTGTACCTTCGTCAGCAAGTGATGAATTTGAAGGATGGTCTGGGATGATCGAGAGGGACGGCTCGGACGGGGTTGATCGGTTGGGCGGAGCTAACAAGTCGGATGGTGATGGAGTCGATCGAGGGTTTGACTAGCTTGTTGGGTTTGCTGTTTTGATTTTGGGTTGAAATGAATTACAATTTATTAATCCTTTTATAGTTTACACGTGATAATCTTAAAACCACGTCGGTGTTTGATTACCGACGTGATAATCCTCAAACTATGTCACGTCGGATGTTCTACAACCAACTTGGTAACTGGAACATGTACACCGGATGTTCTACGACAAACGTGGTATGCCTAATATCACGTCTGAAAATCCGACATAATCAAGACGACGTGGTATCCTTATTTTCCAGCCGTGTTAATTGCAAACATAGTTTTCATATAGAAGAGTACATGTAAATCATTGGGATCCAAATGGAAAAAATGGAAAAATTCAGGCCGAACAATCACTGTACCAACGAATCATCCAATAAATTTAAAAATATATTTAGTACCGATGGTTTACTGGAATCTTATGTTGTGTGAAAAGGAGCCAACCACCATTAGAGACATCATTGGCTTCTTCTGAGGGTACTCATTATTTAGCCATTAATTTAGAGAAAAAATATTGAAAACATCTATCACATGAATTTGCAAATTATAAGAATGAAACAAGTTGAAAAAAAGCACCTACGAATAGTTATGTAGTAATTTTTTTAAACAAATATATGCATTCACAGTTGCACGACCAAATCTTGCTCTAATACCCATGTAGGATTACCTAAATCATTTAGATCGCAAAGTTCTAGCTCGAAATTGAAACTAATGCTAGCCTACAAGGCATGTCAACAATCACACTAGAAAACCAGAGTATTGGAAGACATTTTATTACTCCACAAAGCAATTGCAATTTCTCTTGTTGTACAAACCTCAACGGTCCTCTATCACCTTTCTTCTTCACTCTCACAAACAAGATGATGGACCAAGAGATACAATTGAGAGGGAGAAAAAATTAGAATCATCCAACATATAATGATGTTGCTTCATTTTTATTCTTTGTTTTCTTTTATTATTTAAAACAAAGCAACTCCAATTTTATTCTTTGTTTTTTATTATTTAAAACAAAGCAAAGTCATTGGGTCAGACATCAAATTTCTTGCTTCGATTTGAATTATCCGGAGGATACCCCATGGGCGGCCCGAAATCAAACAATTGTTTATTCCTAACGACCGACTTCATTATTTGAATTTGTATCCTTCTATAGTCAATTGGACTAGTTTTGGAACAAGCTCATGAGTTACGTCACTACTCTTTATATTGCCCACCCGTGATGGGATTTCAACTGAACTAGAGAAAGATCTCTACATAGCCCTAAGCATTATATTGAAGGCATCTTTGATGTAGTTAATAAACTTAACTATTGCTCCATTTCATATGGACAAGCCCCACTCACATGGTTCACATGGAGTCGCGAAAACAATCATTTTTGGTTCATGAGACATCGTCATCTCCATATACTATCCATGCAATGTGAAGTAAAAGCTCTTCAACAATCGTCCCATCATTTTGTTTGGGTCTGGGTGGACTATCTCGAAGAGAATAAACTCTTTGATTTACAACATAGCCACCACCTCCATGCATTGCCAATAAAGATCCATCTCTCCAACTTCACCACCTTGGTTTTTAACAGATCCACCACCTTCAGGCATTGCAAAAAAACATCCATCTTTCCTAGATTCGCCCTTCTACCAATTAACCTAGCTAACACACACCGCAGCACCTCGCTTTCCTATCATCCACCTTAGGACAACTAAACAATAAAACATCGCAAAAAAGGCTATGTTTCAATTTCATTTGAAGGTTCTCATGCCGAAGTTCATATTCTTATTGCCGTCCAACTCATCGACTTAACATATAATGATAAACAACAACCGGACCGTCATTCTTTTTCGGCACGATGTCAAAATCCTCGTCTCTTCCACGTGCTATGGAGTTTTCTTGGGTGCACATGCAAAGTATCGATATTAGAGCAATACTCTTAAGTTTCTGAATTTTTTTTAGTACTCTTCAAAACTTCAAAAATTGTCATGGGCCACTTGTCAAAAGGTAGGTCACATTCGATGTTAGTACACTACAACAGAACAAGGTTTCACCGACGGTATATATTCGTCGGTCCTTAGGGACACTGATAGATGGTTCTCGATTGTCAGTGTAACCCGAGTCAGTGTTTTGTTACACCTACCAACGGATAACCGTCGTGGATGTTAATTTTATCGCAAAATTTCTTGCCAAAAAAATCACTTGCTTTCATCAAATTAAAGTACATCGACCTGCCAACACCGACAGATATATCTGTAGGTGGATAACACCTATGAATACGTTTTGTCGGTGCATTAAATTGGCAACCTACACCGACGGAAATGTATCATTGGTGTACGTTACCCGACAAACGTCAAAACTTTCACCGATAGATAAGTACCATAAGTGTAGGTCCTGTGCAGAGCCCAAAAATGCCTATTAGCTCTTTCCGGGTTCCGATTTTCCTACTCAAAAGAACCACTAGTTTTCATAACCCATCCACAACACATTCATTCAATACACAAACATATATCTACAAAAGTCATGTATGCACTCATGTCCAACACAATATTCCTTCAAACAATATACATGTCCATATCAAACTTTATAACTATATTGAAATTCAAGTTTTCAATTCACAAGTAGAAATTAAGTTTGATAATGGTAAAAGTATACAAACAACACAAAAAACTATGCCGCCAAACATCCGGTGCTTGGTTCACCCGATGGTATGTGATCGACATCTCGTCTTGCTGGCGGAGGTGGTGTGCAAGTGGATGTCATATTCATATCTTGCGTGATTCAAACATTATACATTCACTACTAAAAAAATAGGATACACTGACGAATATATATCCGTCGGTGTAGAGCACTATCCACCGACGGGTATCTTGTTCTATTAGTGTGGACTTCCACCTTTGGATGTGAAAGTCAACACCGACGGATATATCTGTCGCTTATTATTTTTGCAGTATTCGTCAATCAATTAGTCTAATCCAACGGATACATACCGTCAGTGTATATTTTCGACAAATCAATCCGCGAAAAATGAAATTTCTCGTCGAAGAAACCGCATCGACGGATAGGTTTCACTTCCCCGACGGATGTAGCCGCTGGTGTTTTTTTTTGCACTGGACACCGACGGCTATATATCCATCGGAGTAGAGTTTGAATAAAACGTTAAGCTTTTATTACATTACCATACACCGATGGAGTTATCCGTCGGACCAGTAGTAATTATAACGACTTATACGCTTAGCTACACCGATGGATAATATCTGTTGGCGTAGAGTTTGAAAAAAACATTATCATTTATTACGCTTAGATACACCGATGGCAATGTTCCGGTACACCGACGGATATATCCGTCGGACAATTAGTAAATATTACACCAACATATTCTCTTATATTCATCGACGGATATATCTATCGCACAATGAGTAAAGATTACACCAACGTATATGCTTATGTACACTGACGGATATGTATCGTCGGTGTAGGGTTTATATCAGTATAGTAACCCCTCGACAGACTCAATTCATTTCTTGCGCAAAACTCTTCCCCTACCCTAATCACCGCCTCCACTCGCCGTCAGCTCCTCTTTCGTGGTAACCTCCCTTGTCCCCTACTATAATCACCACCCAAATCCTCCCCGCAACCGACCAAACCCCGCATTCAACCTCCTCCTCGTCCCCTCCCCGCAACCAACTCCTCCCCACAATCGTCCCCTCTCCGACCACCGCAACCACCTTCCTTTTCCCCTCCCTGCAACCTCCCTGACTCCGAAGCCACCCCGACTCCCACAACCACCTTCCATTTTCCCTCCTTGCAACCTCCCCGACCCCTGCATCCATCTTCCCATTCTCGTCTCTGCAGCCTCCCCTCCCTCCCACCCCGAACCCGACTGCAGACGCGTCCTTGAACCCCAAACCGGACTTACAACCACGATCCCAACCCCAAACCCGAACCCCACGCCCAAACCCGACCCCCCCCCCACACAAACCTAACCTCAGACTCATCTAGCTTTTTTTTCTATATTTTGTTAAGATTATTGGTTTTGATAAATTTAAATTGTTTTTATTTTGGATTATAAATTGATGTTATAAATTTATATTGTTTTGAACAATTTATAGGTTAGATTGTTTTTTAGTTTGAATGTGATTACTCGAATGTAGTTTGAATGTGTTTTAAATATAGTTTGAATATAATTTGAGTAGAGTTTTTATTTATATGTTTTGATAAATTTAGATTATTTATTGGTTGAATGTAATTTGAATTTGATTAGTTTGATAGTTTGAATGTCGTTTGAATGTAATTTTGAATGTGAAATGTTGTGAATATTGAAATTGTGGAAATAGTTTTTTGTCTACCAGAAAAATATATATTCATTGTTGATTTATAAGAGAGGTTCTGCCAATATTTTATTTTGAATGTGGCAGAAATTGTAATCAATAACCTGGTATTGATTTCCCTATAAATTAAATTAGATTTTAATTGGTTTCAATTGTAATCAATAAGTCGCTATTGGATTTCCATTGGATTAATTGGACTTGGATGTTAGATTACATTTGGATCTGTTAATTGGATATGTTAGTTTGATTTGTTGGTAATTTAAGATGTAGGATTTGATTTAGTATACGTTAGTAATTTAAGATTTAGGGTTTGAGAAAATTATCTCTCGCTAAGGGCGAACAGAACAATTCCTCGATGTAGGATTTATGGCATAACAATGTATACTAAATCAAATCCTACATCCATGTTCCGTTCGCCCTTAGCGGGAGATAATTTTCTCAATCTTTGGGAATTTATTTATGGCATAACATTTAGGAATTGTTTATTTTCCCAAAGATTGAGAAAATTATCTCCCGCTAAGGGCGAACGGAACATTCCTCGATCGATGGCTTCTAGTGGATGAAATAAGAAAGAAAGATCTTCTTAATTTTTAGTTTGGACAATTAACAATTTATATCTCATTACTAGAATCTAAATAGCCATGTATGCATTTATTCATACCTACCCTAACATTCAACCGTACAATCACATACAAGTCAAGCACAAACATAATTTAAATCCATTCACACATATTAGTGTGATTTTATATGTTCCAGTGTCCTTGACCTTCGCTTCTACTTCTTGCACCATGTATGTAAATATTGCATAATATAAACATGCATCTCTCAATTTGAATATTATCAAAACTAAATTGTCTAGTGCAAGTCCTATGTAAAAAGTCATCTCATATGTATGCATACAAAATAAATGAGTTTTACATATACATAAGCCCCTATCATTAATTAATAATAATAACAAAATACATATCATACAATCACATATGACTTTGATGGAACATATAAACTCACTTATTCCTGCAAAAGAGAACAAGTGCAACAACTGTACATATTCTATATTATACTATTTAGTTAATCGTTCATCTCTCAATTAAAAAATTCAAAATCATTTGAAATACTTTAAAATGATTCAAACATCCTTAGTTCAACTTACAAAACATTTGAACTGAAGTTTATCAAAATCCCAAAAGAAAAAAACATTAAGGAAAATAAACTTATTTGTCCCTTTTTTTGTCAATTCCATGTAAAACAATCATTTAAAAATAAACAATTTTTACACAATTAGAAACATGTCTAACTCTTGATTCTAACATTCACATGACATGTTTTAAAACACTTAAAACTCTCAAAAGAATAATTAGAATCAAAATTGACAAAACGGTCCTATTAGCATGATTTTATTTGTTTCTCCTTAAAGATCAGAATTTATCCTTTGATCTTGTTGGCAAATATTTTTCTGACATTACAAACTAACAAAGAAAAATACGAAACACAAAAATCTAGGGTTCCATATTGATGCATCTATTAAAATGGATAAATGGTTCAAAAGGGCAAATCAATGAATTATTTGATCATACGATTTATATAGTCTAATTATTGAAAATATGATAAAAAAGATCTGATACCATTGTTGGATTTTGTACCCTATACTTGTATATACATTTTTAAACTTTTACAAGCAATTAAGATTGGTTTTCATATTTTTCAATAATTTTATTTACAAGACTCCCTAATTCCAATTCAGTATATATTTTGTATACTCTATAATATCAAAATATATAGTGCAATCATACCTAAAGGATTGTCAAATCCTTTAAACCAACTGGAAGTCGAATTGCATGTCTAATCACCTCGAAATTACCTCCAAGTGTTCACCAAATTGTAAAGAAGATTAAAGAGATCGAACCTAGTCAAGTAATCTCTAATTCAAGGTTAGAATCTAGCTAATAACCCCTTACATGCTCTAAACAATTTAATCTGCAGCACTTTAATTAATCTAGAGAATTTTTCGATTTGAAGAGATGGGGAAAATATGGAGAGGAGAGAATTTTGCATTAATTCAACAAAGGAAGGGAGGAGAGACCTATTTATAGGGCATCCTTAAACTCAAATCATGTGTAAACCACTTACCCATGATCCCTTGTTAATCTCTCCTTTAAATCAATCATATTTTGACACATCATCATCCCATAACTTTCTTTGACCAAGTTGGAATAAATTCAGCCCATGATCAGAAAAATTCTCTTATTAATGCAGGTAAAATCGTAGGCAAATGGTCGACTGAAATAACCAATCGTTCGACCAATCGATTACAAGTTGACAATTTCAGGCGGACTATAATCCCAGACGATCGACTATGTAGGTACAGGAAAAGTTCCAGTTATTTTCGGTTGGAATGTGTTCCAAGTCGGTCGACCGATCCCCTACCAAGAATGCTCCTGATAAATTTGTTCAAACCACGACCCACACCGGTCGATCGTTTCGCAACAGGATAAATCCCTATTATTTTTGGTCGAACCGCGCATCCACCCGGTCAACCATTTCTGAACTCAAAAGTTACTATTAAATTCAGTCGATCGGTTCCCAGAAAACATTCGACCGTTTTTCACTATTTTTGCCTTTACAAAATTTATGATTAATATCCAACAAAATTTGAGCTTTGGGGTTTTATCAAATTTATATGTTATAATGTTGCGAATCACATTATACTATGTAATATATTATAATATATAATATCAAATATTATGCCACATAATATACATACATCTCATACAAATTTATTTGATATTCTAACCGTGCCGTTATTACGACATATCGATTTTATCATTTGACCATATGTATATCAATACATCACATAAAATGTAAGATTATATATCTTGTTTCTCAGTTTGTGGTGTGTCCTATAGAAGGATCTAAGTTATGTTGACAATGATTTAACACATTTTATATCATAAACTATAAGCGGTATCTAGCTAAACATTACAGTTACCCAAATAACAAAAATGTTTTGTTTACTTGAACTAAACACGATCCACTTAGTGATATGAAATAATATCACTTGTGTCTATCCCTTGCCTCGTGATACTCAGAATATTATACAAAGTGGGAATGTGTCATCTTTCTATTATATATATTTTTCTTGATCTCTTAAGCTAATTATAAATATGAAATTATACATAAGTTGCATTGTACACATTACAATTTTGCTTTATCAAGGGGCCCATTAGTATCCTCACTCAAGTCAAGGAGGACAATGATAATCTTTTGACATATGATCTTTTCCGGCACAAGTCATGTATAACCAACTAATATCTTTATCACTATACGTAATGATAGTTTTTGATAATAATCAAATCATACACTCTTCATGTGAAAAGATATAGGTCTTATATCTTAGGATTCAAAGACACAATGAAAATATTAATGACACAAACACAATTCTATAATGGTTCATTGAGTAGGTCTATTCAATATATGAAAGAAAATATTCTCATTTCATATACTCATGTTGTTAAAAAATTTGTAGAGCTACAATACTCTATTAACAAACATGACAATCTTATCTCGGTAATTAATGTCCCGTGTTAATCACCATGATTGTGAATCACTTTTAATTTATGCAAACCATTATCTTTCAGATCTCTACGGTGAAGGACCAAGAACCTCTTCCTTAATACTTCCAAAAGACAAATACATTAATCAAGGAACAAAATGTTCAGACATTCAATTCATAATAAAAGACATATAAAAGAATACTTTTAGAACACACATTCTTTCAATATATTCGTGATAGGGAAATCTTATGCCCATGCAAAGAGATAGCCAAAGAAAGAGAAAGTGACGACCAATAGTTGGTCTTTGTGCGAATGTTGCAAAGAGATTTATATAGCATGAAGGAAGAAGAACTTGAAGTCCCCGAGTACGGGTGAGGAATCTTGTACAAGACAGAGTCGAACTTGATGACATTATTTAGGTTGATTTTGTTAGAAAGGATTTGGAACCAGTCGTGGAGTAGTACATCCTTAGGCAAACAAATGTAATTAGAAAACTTAATATTGTGCATGAATATATTAGTAGTTTACAAATTTCATTTTGTAGTTATGACTAGATGTGAGGCTTCACCACCGCATCCTGAGGGAGACGGTGTTAGGTGTAGACGTCGATGACATTAAGCGCAAGATGCCCCATAGATAGCCGATGGTGAAACCGATACTGGGAATGGTCCTAGCACTTCGGCATCTGCAGCCGATACTTGGGATGTTCCTAGTACGAGTAGGTCTCGTGGATCCACACAGTTGTTGGATGACTGGAGCTCTACTGTTTAGCATGAGATAGAGTTCACACTGGAAGGTGTACCTATAGGAAAACACGTAGAGCGTTTCCAAAATTTTATTGGGACGATAGCCAGGAGGACATAGGTATTGCCTCCTTGTTAGTCAGACTAGAGGTTGGTGCCGAGGAAAGATAAGGATGTGGCATGACAACAATTGACAATAATATTACATATGTACTTCAGTAATATTAGAGTTCAAAACAAATTTTATTTTTTTCCACAGTCACAGTGGACAGTTCTAGAGGGTTTCAAAGCAAAAGTTATGAAGTCTCTGATACCAAATGGAAAGAAAATAAGTATCAATTATATCATGATGTGGCACATCTAGAGTCTAGAGAGGCACGTCTAGCTGCTAGATCACAACATATTTCCCTGGAGGATTGATCTACTCTCCTGGACTACTGGTCCGACGAGACGTTTAAGGTAAATTTATAGTTATTTTAGTTCAATTATAAAAATTGATTGAAAAACCTAACAATTTCGTTATATTGCTAATACAAAAAAAAGCGAGACTAATAAGAATAATAGAGCGCATTTAGTCAAACCACACCAGTGTGGTACCAAATTGGTGGTGCGACACTGGGAGAAGATGGTGCAATATTGTTTATATTTTTTGAATTTCTTATATATTAATTATTTTTTCAAAGAAATTGAGTCAATATTGCTATTGCAGAATATTGTAGAAAATCCATATGCTCCTGAGCCAAATCGGTTTAGATGTGTACATCAGGCTTCATGACAAGACACAGCCCGAAGCTACGGTTGTTATTGTAAATTTAATATTAATGTTTGTTTCAAATTAGTTAATGTTATTTGACATTTTTATTTTTGAATTTATGATAACTTTTTCTTGTAGGAACAATTAGAGGCTCTTCGAGGACCAAGTGAGATGAGCTCTTAGGACTCTATCAATTCCGTGGGTGCCTCCAAGGATCCGGTCGAGACTCTTCTTGGTGACGGGCATGGACCTGTGAGGATGTATTCCAGTCTCATCACCCCAACTGACATGTACGGACCGTGCAGGATACCATCCCAATCCGAGCCTGACGCGAGAGTCCAGGTTGAAAAAGATCAGAAGATGAGGAAGATGGAAAATTAGCTAACTGAGACGAAAAAGAGGCTCGCAAACATGGAATCGTTGATAGAGCAATTGATAGCAAAGGGGGGTTACAGTCGTGAGGTATTATATTTCTAATTTAATAAGTTTTACATTTACTAAGTTAGTTTATATGCATTATAATCATAATGTATAATGTTTAAATTGTGTAGGATTTTAATGTCACATCTATTTGCACACCACCTCCTCTGCCAAGTCGAGGTAACGACGACGGTCCATCGGGCAGATCATGGACTGGAAGTTTGACAACATAGTCTTTCTATTTGTGAATATTGCTTTATTATGTTTTTAAGTACTTTTACTTTGGAATTGTTAAACGTTATTTTCAATGAAACTACAACTTATACTTTAGAGTTTATAAGTTTGGTGGTGTATGAATGTTTGAATTGTGATTTATAAATCTTTGAAGTAAATGACGACTGAATTGAATTGTGAATGTATGAATGTTTGAGTTATGCATTTGTGAGTTATGAATGTTTGAGTTGTGATGAATGAATTGTGAATGACGATTGAATTCAATTGTGATGATACGTTTGTTTGAACAGGGAAAATTGGAACTCGAAAGGAGAAAACAAGCTCTTTCAAGTTCAAGATAGGGCCTACACCGACGGATATGATCAGTAGACACCGACGACAGATATCCGTCGGAGTTAGTTATGATGAACGTACACCAACGGGATGTATCCGTCGGTGTAGGGCATAGATATTACGCACCAACATGACTTCTTTGTTGGTGTAGATGGAATGTCGTCAGAACATATATTCGTCGGTGTAAGATACACCGACGGATAGTTCCATTGGTGATCAACACTGACGGAACATCCGTCGATGTTATTCGAGGCGACAAAATAAGGTGAAATTTTTTGGTGGGAAGGTTCGCACCAAAATGAACACCGATGACAAATATTCATCAGTATATCCATAAGAGTTGCGCAACATCAACGTATAGCGTTGCACCGACGGACGACGGTGTACACCAATCGATAGTTGTCGTCGGTGTAGCCATGTACTGTAGTAATGATTATGATTAGAATTCCTATAAAATAACTTATTAAATGTAATCTTTTACAATTAAAATACCTGATCCCTAGAATCCACTTTCACCATCAAGTAGATGATGGTCGACTGCATGTCTCCCCATCTTAAGCTCCTGATGTTGTCACACATTTTTCTCAACCTACGATTTGCCGTCAATCTATACTTGTGATGGCATCCTGCATGGTCCGTACTTCTCTATCGGGGTGAGGATACTGGAGTACACCCTCACACGTTTGTGCCCATCGCATAGAAGAGTCCCAACTGGATCTGCCTTTGCTATCTACTTATAATATACATTACATGCATCAATCCAAGATCAACTATTAAAAGTCATCCAACTAGCATGTTTGTGATCAGCTTTAAACGGACTAGTCAGCCTAATTCGTGGACCCAATCTCCAACTAGTCAACTAGACATCCTTGCGACAACGCACCAACCCATCAATTTGACTTCATCAAAAGAGATCATCTCTGTTATCTACTTCGAATGACAAAAATCCAACCAATTTCCTCATGATCAAAAGGATCTCCACTGGTGTCAACTAGAATAACACATTTAATCCCTTTGTTAACAAAGCACGAATTTGGTTCCATTCAAATTCCTTGCCACTACCGAACCACAAAACCTAAGCACTTCAAAGTAGAAAGCAAGTACTCACCTTTACAAATAAACCAATCTAACTAAATTAATAACCATTCCATGTCAATCAAATTCAACACAATCTAACACAGTCAACTAAATGATCCAAAATAATCCAACTAAATCTATCAAACTAGCACATGTCAGTTAACCCAAATAAAAATTACTAAACCATAAATACGTTTACATTTAATAGATTTTTTTATAAATTTTAATAGAACCGTCTCTATATTTTCAATATGAAAAATCTTCGAATACTTGGATTGACAAGAAAAACACCCATTTTTCGACATTTATCATACTTTAATCATAAATAATCACATAAGTACACACATTTATTTAATTATACCATGACTAATCAAAAATTAATCATACAAATTCACTAATTAAACATACTTTAATCATACAAAATTAAAGGGAATGTGTTTTAAAAGTTTACTTTTATATGTCAATTATTATGAATTGGATGTGCAAACATCTTGTTACTTGATTAATGAATTCATCTTTTGGAAGGGTTAAGGAAGAGGCTCTTGGTCCTTAACTGTAGAACTCTAAAAGATAATGATTTACATAAATAAAAAATTATCCAGAATCATGGTAATTGACATGGAACATTAATTACCGAGATAAGATTGTCGTGTTGGTTAAAGAGTATTGTAGCTCTACAAATATTTAACAACACGAGTATATAAAAGAGGAAAATAATTACTTTTATATATTTTATAGACCTAGCAAGTGATTATGGAATTGTAATATGTGTCATTAATGTTTTCACTGTTTCTTGACTCCTAAGATATAAGACATATGTCTTTTCACATAGGAAGTGTTTGATTTGATTGTTGTCAATAGTTGGTTGAACACGGCTTGTGCTGTAAAAAATAGTTCATCAAATGATTATCATTGCCCCTTTTTACTTGAGTGATGATATTAGTTGGCCCCTGATAAAGTGAAATTATAATGTGTATGATGTGACTTGTGTTAAGTTACATATCTATAATTAGCTCAAGAGATCAAGAAATGAAAATATTATAAAAAGGTGACACATTTCTATTTTGTATAATATTCTTAATATCATGAGGCAAGGGATAGACACAATTGATGTTCTTACATCACTAAATTGATCGTGTTTAGTTCGAGTGAACAAGACAACTATGTTAATTGGGTAACTATAATGTGTAGCTAGATACCGTTTATAGTTTATGGTATTAAGTATTTAATATCATTGTCAATCTAGTGTAGATCCTCTTATAGGTTACATCACAAAATTGCAAAATAAGAGATGTGATTTTATATTTTATATGATGTATTAAGTTTCATGTGTTATGAAATAATATACATGTGGTAAAATAATAAAATCAATATGTCGTGAAAACGACATGGTTAGAATAATAAATAAATTCGTATGATATGTATATATATTATGAGGTATAATGTTTTGACATTACATATGATAATATATTACATAATATAATGTGATCTACAATATTATAACATATGAATTTTCTAAAACGCCAAATTCCAAATTTTGGTGCAATCAAAAACAGTGAAAAATGGTCCAACCGTTTGACCACTTTTTTCATATATTAATAAGAGATTTTTTACTGATGAATGACTAGATTTAATCCACATTGGTCAAAGATTGTTATGAGATCATGATGTGGCAAAATAAACAAAAAACAGTCCAAAACGGTTGAATGTTTTTTTGCAAAACAGTCGACCGGTGAATAATAATTTCTGGTCCTTTTTGAAAATGTTTGACCGGATGAACGCGCAGTTCAACCGAAACTAACAGGAACTTTTCTTGTTGCAAAATGGTCGACCGGTGAAGCATTTCGTTCAACCGAAATTATTAGGAACTTTTCTAGATAACCAAACGGTCGATCGGTTGGTTGTTTCGTTCGACCGTTTGCCACGATTTTGCCTGAATTAATAAGAGAATTTCTCTAATCATGGATTGGATTTGTTCAGATTTGGTCAAAGTAGGTTAAGGGATGATTACATGTCAAAATATGATTAGTTTAGAGGAGCTAAAAAGATAGATCATGTGTAAGTGGGTTACACATGATGTGGGATGGAGGAAGCCTTATAAATAGGTCCCTCTTCTCTTCCTTGTACATATGAATCAAAATCCCCTTTCAATATTTCTCCACAAAATCCATCCAAAAATTCTATTGTGAGTTGAGTATTTGAGAGATTAAATTCTCAAGAGCATCAAAAGGGTAATTAGCTAGAATCTGGCCTTATTTAGAGATTGATTAGCTAACTCCGATCTCTCAAATATTGTTTAGAGTTTAGCGAACACTTGGAGGAATTTTGAGGAGATCTGACGTGCAACACATCTCCTTATTGGTTAAAGGGATTCAATAATCCCCTAGGTATGATCCTTTCTACTTATTTCAATATTAAATAGTTACGTACATATATTGAAATACAATAAGGAATTTTGTGCATCTAAAATTGTTGAAAATTATCAAAATCAATCCTAAATGCTTGTTAATTTTTTTAAAAATCAACACAAGTATAGTGTATGAAATCCTACAGTTGTATCAGAGCTTTGTGTTCATATTTTCAATGATTAGGCTATTTTAAATATTTAGTTTACCGTCTCTATATTGAATAATTCAGTTTTTGCCCTTTTCGAGTACTTTTTGTTTTTTGATGGATGCGTCAAATTGTAATGATGGATTTTTGTGTTTCTTATTTTTCTACATTAGTTTGTAATGTTAGAAAATACTTTAACCATTTAGATCAATGTATTAAATTTGATTTTTAAGGTAAAACCAAGAAAATCGGGAAATTGGGACTGTTTTGTCGATTTTGATTTTAATTTTTTAAGAGTTTTAAAACATGTCATATGATTATTAAAATAAATTGTTAGTCTTTTGTCTAATTTTGTAAAATGTTCGTTTATTTTACATAATTATTGTACTTGAAATCAACAAAAAAAGTGCAAATAAGTATATTTTTCCTTGAAGTGTTCTTGGGAATTTAGATAAACTTCTTGAAGTGTTCTTGGGAATTTAGATAAACTTCGGTTCAAATATTTTAATATGTTGAACTATGGATGCATGAATCATTTTAAAGTATTTCAAATAATTTTGAATTATTTAAATTGAGAGATGAAAGACCAACTAAATAATGTGGAATAGCATATGTACATATTGTTGCACTTTTCGGTTTTGCAGGAATAAGTGAGTTTATATGTTCCAATCGAAGTCATATGTGAATGAATGAATGATATGTTTATATCATTGTTGTTGTTATTATTATCGTAGGGGCTTATGTATATGTAAAAGTCATTTATTTTATATGCATGCATATGAGAGGATATTATGCTCGCCCTTAGCGGGAGATAGCTTTCTCCATCTTTGGAAATAGTGGGAGATATAAGGATATTCATTGTTGTTCCATGAATAAGTACATGAAGTGAGTTTCACCCTTAGTGCACACTAAGTGTATTTGTTCATGACAAAAATGGACGATCGTATCTAATATCAAATGAAAAGTTTTCTTAACAAAACCCGGAGCCCTTCCTCGATTTTAAGAAATGGAGTCTTCTTAGGAGGATTGTACAAGTTCCCACTTAATTAAAACAACGAGAATGATAAGAGTTTGAAAAACGTAACAGTTGGCAAATTTTCAAAATGGTTGTGATTAGAAAATGTTTCTTAGCTTGAATTTGTGACATATCTGATAGCCGTTAGCTAGTCTATGTTATAAATGATAAGATCTTGTATTACTGTATTTATGGACCTATTAATTTATTTGTGGTACAAATTTTTATAAACATAAATTGACATGAAAACCCTTATATATTATTTTGTAGAAATGTCGAACATTCAACATATTGTACGATCTATGATGGAAAAACATCCATTGGAAAATGATGGCTACAACTTCAATAGCTCGCAACTCAAGCTTAACATCAAGTTGAAGATTGAAAAACTATCTCATATTTTGGATGGTGAAATCCCGAAATTAAATGAGAGGCCAACCGATGCTGAGAAAGAGGCTGCAACAAAGTGGGAAGACCGAGAACCAAGTTCACGATATAATGTCAGTCTCCATGGGTAACTCGCTTCAAGAGAAATACTTGGACTCAAAACCCAAGAAGTCCATGGAAGCTCTCACGAAGATGTCTATGGATAGTACTCGAAAGAAGCACTATAAGACCACCATAGCACTCACAAAGTGCAACATCGCAGAGGGAATATCTGTGTCCATGTATTTTCTCACGATGCAAGGATACCTTGAGAAGTTAGAAAAACTCTCTACCCCAATACCGAATGACATTGCAGAAGATTTGATTCTTGGATCTCTATCCCCATCCTATAACGATTTCATCATGCATTACCATGTGCATGAGAAATGGTGTAGGATTTCGTGCCCCTATATATTTTAAAAAAATTAACACAAGCATACATGATCAATTTCATATTTTCAGCGATTTTATGTACACTATTTTGTGTTTATCTAATATCATGCAATCCTAAATATATTTTAAAAAATCACAAAGAGAGGATCATACCCAAAGGTTCTCTAAAACCTTTATAAAGATCCGGAGTTGCGTCGCTCGTCAAATCGTTCACCGATCCACCTCCAAGTGTTCATCAAACTCTAAACAAGATTAGAGAGAAAGGATCTAGCCAATTAATCTCGAAATTAAGATTAGAATTTAGCAAATAAACCCTCTAATGCTCCACGAGAATAAATCTCCAAAAGCTCAAAATATTAAGAGATTTTTGGTGGTGCTTAGTGGAGAACTTAAGGAGAGAGAGAATTTAAAATTCATGTATGTTAACAAGTAAGGTGAGAGAACCTATTCATAGTCTCCCAAATCACCCACATCAAGAACTATTCTCTGGTCATGATCTCTTGTTTTTTCTCTCCCTTAAACCAATCACAATTTGCCATATAATCATCCTCAAAACCGTTGCCAGAACTGGAATTAATCCAACCATGATCTGAATTATTCTCTTAACAATTCTGGCAAAACCGTGACAAACGGTCGAATAAAATTGCCAACCGGTCGACCGTTTGGTTGTCTAGAAACGTTCTTGATACTTTTTGTTTGAACAAAATTCTAAATCAGTCAACCGTTGTGCAACAACAAAAATCCCGGTTACTTTTCAGTCAAACTGAATGCCAAACCGGTCGACCGTTTTCAAAACGTTTTGAAAATGAATCCAGAAATTATTGTTCACTCGTCTAACAATTTTAGCAAACTGATCGACCGTTTGCACTATTTTTGCCTTTGTCAAATTATGGATCAATCTCCAACAAAATTTGATATTTTGGGATTTTAGCAAATTCATATCATATGTAATATATTATCCTATGTAATGTTAAATCAATTACACCCCATAATATATACACCTTATATGAATTTATTCATGATTCTAATTATGTCAATTTTCGTAACATATTGATTTTATTGATTCACCACATGTGTCCATTTTCTCACGAAAACCCGACACATCATATGAACTCAAAATCAAGATTCTTGTTTCCCAATTTTGTGGTGTGACCTATAAGAGGATCTAAGCTAAATTGGCAATGATATTAAGTACGTAATACAATAAACTATAAGCGGTATCTAGCTACACATTTTAGTTACCAAATTACCATAGATGTCTTGTTCACTCGAACCAAACACGATCCATTTAGTGATATAAAGACACCACTTGTGTCTATCCCTTGCCTCATGATATTAAGAATATATACAAAGTAGAAATGTGTCACGTTTGTATTATATATTCATTTCTTGATCTCTTAAGTTAATTATAAATATGTAACTTAACATAAGTCACATTTTGCACATTATAATTTTGCTTTATCAAATGGCATAGTAATATCATCACTCAAGTAAAGAGGGGCAATGATAATCTTTTGACTAGCTATCTTTTCCAGCACAAGTCATGTTCAACCAACTATTGCCTTTGTCACTATACTCATTGATAGCTTTTGACAATAATCAAATTAAACATTCCTTATGTGAAAAGATATAAGTCTCATATCTTAGGATCCAAGACACAGTGAAAACATTAATGACACATAACACAAATCTATAATGTTTAACTGTTAGGTATATTCAATATATATAAGTAACCATTTTCCTCTTTTATATACTCGTGTCGTCAAATATTTGTACAGCTACAATAATCGATGACCAACACAACAATCTTATCTCGGTAATTAATTTTCCATGTGAATAACTTTTGATTTATGTAAACCATTATCTTTTAGAGTTCTATGATTAAGTACCAAGAGTCTCTTCCTTAACACTTCCAAAAGACGAATACAATAATCAAGGAACAAAATGTTTGCACATCTAATTCATAATAATTGACATATAAAAGTAAAACGTTTAGAACATATTCCTTTCAATCTCCTACTTGTTATCGAAGTTTTCTTTCACATACATTCTCAATATATAAAATGAAATTTCGAATGATTGTCATACATGGATTCTATTTCGAATTCCATGGCTTTAAACACTAGTTTGGAGTCCTCTCTTTCCATTGCTTCTTGAAAGGTCGAGGGATCATTGGTATCAAGTATTGTGATCTCATGAAGTCCCAAATACATATCGGATTTCTCCCTTTCCCTCGTAGTCCTTCTAAGTTCTTTTGGTTCTACATGTACTTCTCGAACTTCTTCCACATATTGATTTTTTTGATTCACCACATGTGTCCATTTTCTCATGAAAACCCGACACATCATATGAACTCAAAATCAAGCTTCTTGTTTCCCAGTTTTGTGGTGACCTATAAGAGGATCTAAGCTAAATTGGCAATGATATTAAGTACGTAATACCATAAACTATAAGCGGTATCTAGCTACACATTTTAGTTACCAAATTACCATAGATGTCTTGTTCACTCGAACCAAACACGATCCATTTAGTGATGTAAAGACACCACTTGTGTCTATCCCTTGCCTCATGATATTAAGAATATATACAAAGTAGAAATGTGTCACGTTTGTATTATATATTCATTTCTTGATCTCTTAAGTTAATTATAAATATGTAATTTAACATAAGTCACATTTTGCACATTATAATTTTGCTTTATCAAATGGCATAGTAATATCATCACTCAAGTAAAGAGGGGCAATGATAATCTTTTGACTAGCTATCTTTTCCAGCACAAGTCATGTTCAACCAACTATTGCCTTTGTCACTATACTCATTGATAGCTTTTGACAATAATCAAATTAAACATTCCTTATGTGAAAAGATATAAGTCTCATATCTTAGGATCCAAGACACAGTGAAAACATTAATGACACATAACACAAATCTATAATGTTTAACTGTTAGGTATATTCAATATATATAAGTAACCATTTTCCTCTTTTATATACTCGTGTCGTCAAATATTTGTAGAGCTACAATAATCGATGACCAACACAACAATCTTATCTCGGTAATTAATTTTCCATGTGAATAACTTTTGATTTATGTAAACCATTATCTTTTAGAGTTCTATGATTAAGTACCAAGAGTCTCTTCCTTAACACTTCCAAAAGACGAATACAATAATCAAGGAACAAAATGTTTGCACATCTAATTCATAATAATTGACATATAAAAGTAAAACGTTTAGAACATATTCCTTTCAATCTCCTACTTGTTATCGAAGTTTTCTTTCACATACATTCTCAATATATAAAATGAAATTTCGAATGATTGTCATACATGGATTCTATTTCGAATTCCATGGCTTTAAACACTAGTTTGGAGTCCTCTCTTTCCATTGCTTCTTGAAAGGTCGAGGGGTCATTGGTATCAAGTATTGTGATCTCATGAAGTCCCAAATACATATCAGATTTCTCCCTTTCCCTCGTAGTCCTTCTAAGTTCTTTTGGTTCTACATGTACTTCTCGAACTTCTTCCACATATTGATTTTTTTGATTCACCACATGTGTCCATTTTCTCATGAAAACCCGACACATCATATGAACTCAAAATCAAGCTTCTTGTTTCCCAGTTTTGTGGTGTGACCTATAAGAGGATCTAAGCTAAATTGGCAATGATATTAAGTACGTAATACCATAAACTATAAGTGGTATCTAGCTACACATTTTAGTTACCAAATTACCATAGATGTCTTGTTCACTCGAACCAAACACGATCCATTTAGTGATGTAAAGACACCACTTGTGTCTATCCCTTACCTCATGATATTAAGAATATATACAAAGTAGAAATGTGTCACGTTTGTATTATATATTCATTTCTTGATCTCTTAAGTTAATTATAAATATGTAACTTAACATAAGTCACATTTTGCACATTATAATTTTGCTTTATCAAATGGCATAGTAATATCATCACTCAAGTAAAGAGGGGCAATGATAATCTTTTGACTAGCTATCTTTTCCAGCACAAGTCATGTTCAACCAACTATTGCCTTTGTCACTATACTCATTGATAGCTTTTGACAATAATCAAATTAAACATTCCTTATGTGAAAAGATATAAGTCTCATATCTTAGGATCCAAGACACAGTGAAAACATTAATGACACATAACACAAATCTATAATGTTTAACTGTTAGGTATATTCAATATATATAAGTAACCATTTTCCTCTTTTATATACTCGTGTCGTCAAATATTTGTAGAGCTACAATAATCGATGACCAACACAACAATCTTATCTCGGTAATTAATTTTCCATGTGAATAACTTTTGATTTATGTAAACCATTATCTTTTAGAGTTCTATGATTAAGTACCAAGAGTCTCTTCCTTAACACTTCCAAAAGACGAATACAATAATCAAGGAACAAAATGTTTGCACATCTAATTCATAATAATTGACATATAAAAGTAAAACGTTTAGAACATATTCCTTTCAATCTCCTACTTGTTATCGAAGTTTTCTTTCACATACATTCTCAATATATAAAATGAAATTTCGAATGATTGTCATACATGGATTCTATTTCGAATTCCATGGCTTTAAACACTAGTTTGGAGTCCTCTCTTTCCATTGCTTCTTGAAAGGTCGAGGGATCATTGGTATCAAGTATTGTGATCTCATGAAGTCCCAAATACATATCGGATTTCTCCCTTTCCCTCGTAGTCCTTCTAAGTTCTTTTGGTTCTACATGTACTTCTCGAACTTCTTCCACATATTGATTTTTTTGATTCACCACATGTGTCCATTTTCTCATGAAAACCCGACACATCATATGAACTCAAAATCAAGCTTCTTGTTTCCCAGTTTTGTGGTGTGACCTATAAGAGGATCTAAGCTAAATTGGCAATGATATTAAGTACGTAATACCATAAACTATAAGTGGTATCTAGCTACACATTTTAGTTACCAAATTACCATAGATGTCTTGTTCACTCGAACCAAACACGATCCATTTAGTGATGTAAAGACACCACTTGTGTCTATCCCTTACCTCATGATATTAAGAATATATACAAAGTAGAAATGTGTCACGTTTGTATTATATATTCATTTCTTGATCTCTTAAGTTAATTATAAATATGTAACTTAACATAAGTCACATTTTGCACATTATAATTTTGCTTTATCAAATGGCATAGTAATATCATCACTCAAGTAAAGAGGGGCAATGATAATCTTTTGACTAGCTATCTTTTCCAGCACAAGTCATGTTCAACCAACTATTGCCTTTGTCACTATACTCATTGATAGCTTTTGACAATAATCAAATTAAACATTCCTTATGTGAAAAGATATAAGTCTCATATCTTAGGATCCAAGACACAGTGAAAACATTAATGACACATAACACAAATCTATAATGTTTAACTGTGAGGTATATTCAATATATATAAGTAACCATTTTCCTCTTTTATATACTCGTGTCGTCAAATATTTGTAGAGCTACAATAATCGATGACCAACACAACAATCTTATCTCGGTAATTAATTTTCCATGTGAATAACTTTTGATTTATGTAAACCATTATCTTTTAGAGTTCTATGATTAAGTACCAAGAGTCTCTTCCTTAACACTTCCAAAAGACGAATACAATAATCAAGGAACAAAATGTTTGCACATCTAGTTCATAATAATTGACATATAAAAGTAAAACGTTTAGAACATATTCCTTTCAATCTCCTACTTGTTATCAAAGTTTTCTTTCACATACATTCTCAATATATAAAATGAAATTTCGAATGATTGTCATACATGGATTCTATTTCGAATTCCATGGCTTTAAACACTAGTTTGGAGTCCTCTCTTTCCATTGCTTCTTGAAAGGTCGAGGGATCATTGGTATCAAGTATTGTGATCTCATGAAGTCCCAAATACATATCGGATTTCTCCCTTTCCCTCGTAGTCCTTCTAAGTTCTTTTGGTTCTACATGTACTTCTCGAACTTCTTCCACAATTTCTTGTGGAATTGGTTCGTGTTCGATTCTCGAATGTACACTTAGAGGGGATGATTGAGTTTCTCTCACAATTGCTTGCGAGGGTCTCTCACTCACACTCCCACTAACCAAAGGAACCTTGGTTGGGCCTTCATGATCTTGAATGTTTTCATTCATATCATGATCTTGTAGAATATCTTGAGTTTCCTCAAGCACAATTCTACTCCCACTACTTTTTTATTCTTTTCAGAAATTCCTTTTCTAGAAATACGACATCCCTCTCTACAATCACTCGATTCGAGGTTATATGCCAAAAGTAGTATCCTTTTGTCTCATGAGGATAACCTATGAAGAAGCACTTATCCGTTTTTGGTTGAAGTTTGGTCGACATCAATCTTTTGACGTAGGCCTCGCAACCCCAAATCGTGAGAAAATTGAGCTTAGGTGTTTTACCACTCAATAGCTCATAAGGTGTTTCTCTACGGATTTGGATGGAACATTATTTAGTGTGTAAGCCGCAACTTCTAGGGCATAACTCCAAAAGTAAAGCGACAATTCAGCTTAACTCATCATTGATCGAAACATGTCGAGCAATGTCCTATTTCTCCTTTTGGATACCCCATTCCATTGAGATGTTCCGGGCGGAGTGAGCTATGGTACAATACCACACTCCTTTAGGAACGAATCAAATTCGGTACTTAAGTATTCACCTCCACGATCGGGTTCGTAGAGACTTGATTTTCTTGTTGAGTTGGTTCTTTACTTCATTCTTGAATTCCTTGAACTTGTCAAAGGATTCACTTTTGTTTCTCATTAGATAAATATAGCCATAACGACTATAGTCATCCGTGAATGTAATGAAGTACCTAAAACTGTCTTTTGCACTTGTACTCATCGGACCACATACATCAGAATGTATCAAATCCAGGAAGTTATTCACTCTTGGACCTTTCTTCTTGAAAGGCCTCTTGGTTATTTTTCCCATTAGGCAAGGTTAGCACGTCTCCAATGATTAAAAATCAAGTTGACCAAGAAGGTTAGCTTCTTGCAATTTCTTGATGTGTTTTTCATTTATGTGACCAAGACGATAGTGCCACAAGAGAGTATCATCTTGTGAGTAGTTTTAAGCCTTTTGTTATTGATGTTTAAAATTTGTCTATTACTTAATTCAAGAAAATAGAGATCATTCCTCACGAATGCATTTGCATAGAAAATTCCATTCTTTGATATAGACAAACAAGAGCTTGAAATATTTATATTAAAATTATCCATATCCAAACATGATACATAAATAATATTCTTGCTAATCGAAGGCATATAATAGACGTTCTTTAAACATAAATTTGAATCACTAGATAATTGAAGCTCCACGGCACCTTGTGCAATCGCAGCAACACTTGTACCATTTCCAACCTTCAAAATCATCTCGTTTCTTACGAGTTCCTTCCTATCCTTTAGTAGTTGCACATTGAAATTATGTGACCACAAGATCCGGTATATATTACCCAATCATGGACAGAGGTGGCTAAATTTTATTTTAATAACAAATATATCTTTAGCCTTTTTGGGGCGTTTATGCTCAGTCACTCCATTGTCAAGGTCTTCCTTGTACTTGTGGCAATTTGGCCGGATGTGTCCCTTTTCACCGCAGTGAAAGCACTCCATGTTGGGAGTCAGAGATTTCAAATAATTCCCCCTCGAGGCACTCACACGAGTACCTCCTACTCCCTTATGTCTTTTTGGTGAATTTGCCTTTACCATTGGTGATCTTCTTGCTCCCTCCATGGACGGCTAGGACGTGCTTGTCCCAACCCTTGCCCATGTCAACTTCAGATGTTTTGACAGTGTTGTGAAGCTCCTCAAGACTCACCCCTTTCTCATACACATGATAGTGCAAAATGAAGTCCTAGTAGGACGGGGCTAGAGAGCCAAGAATCAAATCTTCCGTAATGTCATCGGGCATCGGGGAGGAGAGCTTCGACAACTTCTCAAGGTATCCTTGCATAGTGAGAAAATGCATAGATACTGATGTTCCCTCCGCCATGTGGCACATTGTGAGTGCGATGGTGGTCTTATAGTGCTATTTTCTAGTACTATCCATGAACATCTTTCTTAGAGCTTCCATGGTCTTCTTGGGTTTTGAATCCAAGTATTTCGCTTGAAGCGAGTCACCCATGGAGGTCAACATTAGACCGTGAATCTGGTTCTCTTGGTCTCCCCACTTGACTTTTTCCTCTCTCTCGCTATCGGTTGCATTCTCATTTAATTTTGAGATTTCACCATCCAAAATATGAGATAGTTTCTCAAACTTCAACATGATATTAAGCTTGAGTTGCTAGCTTATGAAGTTTGAGCCATCATTTGCCAAACGATGTTTTTTCAATGGATCGCACAATAGGTTGAATATTCGACATTTCTATAAAATAAATTTATACATAGGATTTAATGTCAATTTTATGTTTGAAAATCAATACCGCAAATAAATAACATGTCCATAAATGCAGTAATTCAAGATCCTATCAATTATAATATAAACTAGCTAAGGGCTATCAGATATATTATAAAATCAAGATAATAAAATATTTTCTAATCATAACCATTTCGAAATATTACATCATTTTCAAACTCTTATGACTCTTGTCGTTTTAATTAGGAGGGAATTGACCAATCCTCCTAAGAAAACTCTTTTTCTCAAAACCGAGATAGGACTCTGGGTCTTGTTAAGAAAATTTATTTCATTTGATAAGAGATACGTTTATCCATTGTATTCACAAATAAATACACTCGGTGTCCACTAAGGGTAGATCACACGTCGTACATCTATTCATGGCACAACAATAGACAACCTTATATTTCCCACTATTACCAAAGATGGAGGAAGTTATCTCCCACTAAGGGAGAACAGAATATCCCTCGATCGATGACTGCTAGTAGATGAAACAAGAAAGAAAAATACTCTTAATTTTTGGTTGGACAATTAAACATTTATATATGATTTTAGAATTTAGGTGATCATGCATATTTATCTCTATACACATCCTAACATTCATTCATTCATACAATCACATACATGTCAAGCCCACAAACATAAATTAAATCCATTCACACACATTGGTGTGGGTTTATATGTTCCCGCATCCTTGACCTTTGCGCCTCTCCATGACTTCCTCTTGCACCATGGATGTAAATATTGAAAATATAAACATGCATCTCACAATTTCGAAAATTGTCTAGTGCAAGTCCTATGTAAAAATCCTCTCATATGCATGCATATACATAAATAATTGACTTTTACATATACATAAGTCACTGTGATTGAATAATAATAACATAGACATTCATTCACACATGGCTTTGTCGGAACATACAAACTCATGTATCCCTGCAAAAGAGAACTCGAGCAACACATGTACATATACTATAAATTACTCGATTTAATTTATCCTCCATCTCTAAATAAAACATTCCAAAATCATTTGAAATCCAATAAAAATGATTTCATACATCCATAGTTCAAAATACAAAACATTTGAACCGCAGTTTATCCAATTTCAAAAAGAAATTTTTAAGGAAAGATAAACTTATATCTTTTTCGTTTTGTCGATACCTTATAAAATTATCATTTAATATAAAACGAAAATTTTATATATTAGACATAAGTCTAAATCTCAATTTTAACATTCAAATGATGTGTTTTAAAACATTTAAAACTATCAAAAGAATCAATTAGAATTAAATCAATAAAACTTTGGGAAAACTCGAAAAAGACATCAAAAATGAATTGTTTTGATTGTACAAGGTCAATAAAACTAATTATATAGTCTAATCATTGAAAATATGAACTAAATGCTTTGATACCACTATAGGATTTTGTGCCGCTATATATGTATATATTTAAAAAAAATGACACAACATACATGATCGATTTCATATTTTCAGTGATTTTATTTACACTATTTCGTGTTTATTCTAATATCATTGCAATCCTACATATATTAAAATAAATCACAAAGATAGGATCATACCCAAAGGTTCTCTAAAACCTTTATGAAGATCTAGAGTTGCGCCGCTCGTCAAATTGTTCACCGATCCACCTCCGAGTTTTCACCAAACTCTAAACAAGATTAGAGAGAAATGAGCTAGTCAATCAATCTCTAAATTAAGCTTAGAATCTAGCTAATAATCCCTCTAAATCACCACGATAATTAATCTCCAACAGCTAGAAATATTAAGAGATTTTTCTTGGTGATTAGTGGAGAGCTTAGGGCGAGAGAGAATTTTCAATTCATGTAAGTTAACAAGTAGGGTGAGAGAACCTATTTATAGCTTCCCAAATCACCCAAATCAAGAACTATTCTCTAGTCATAATCTCTTGTTTTCTCTCTCCATTAAACCAATCACAATTTTCCACATAATCATCCTCAAAACTTTTTGACCACAACTGGAATTAGCCCAGCCCATGATCTGAATTATTCTCTTAATAATTCTGGCAAAACCGTGCCAAACGGTTGAACAAAATGGCCAACCGGTCGACCATTTGGTTATTTAGAAAAGTTCTTGATACTTTTCGGTTGAACGGAATTCCAAATTAGTCGACCGTTGGGCAACAAGAAAAATCCATGTTACTTTTCGATCGAACTGAATGCCAAACCGGTCGACCATTTTCAAACGTTTTGAAAACGAACCCAGAAATTATTGTTCACTGTTTTTGCCTTTGCCAAATTTTGGATCAATCTCTAACAAAATTTTATATTTTGTGGTTTTAGCAAATTCATATCTTATGTAATATATTATCCTATGTAATGTTGAATCAATTACACCCCATAATATATAAACCTTATATGAATTTATTCATGATTCTAATTATGTCAATTTCCATAACATATTGATTTTTTTGATTCACCACATGTGTCCATTTTCTCACGAAAACTCGACACATCATATGAACTCAAAATCAAGTTTCTTGTTTCTCGGTTTTGTGGTGTGACCTATAGGAGGATCTAAGCTAAATTGGCAATGATATTAAACACTTAATATCATAAACTATGAGCGGTATCTAGCTACACATTATAGTTACCCAATTACCATAGATGTCTTGTTCACTCGAACCAAACACGATCCATTTAGTGATGTAAAGACACCACTTGTGTCTATCCCTTGTCTCATGATATTAAGAATATATAAAAAGTTGAAATGTGTCACCTTTGTATTATATATTCATTTCTTGATCTCTTATGCTAATTATAAATATGTAACTTAACATAAGTCACATTGTGCACATTATAATTTCGTTCTATCAAAGGGCCCCGTAATATCATCACTCAAGTAAAGAGGGGCAATGATAATCTTTTCACTAGTTATCTTTTCCAGCACAAGTCATGTTCAACCAACTATTGCCTTTGTCACTATACTCATTGATAGCTTTTGACAATAATCAAATTAAACATTCCTTATGTGAAAAGATATAAGTCTCATATCTTAGGATCCAAGACACAGTGAAAATATTAATGACACATAACACAAATCTATAATGTTTAACTTGTTAGGTTTATTCAATATATAAAAGTAACCATTTTCCTCTTTTATATACTCGTGCCGTCAAATATTTGTAGAGCTACAATAATCGATGATCAACACGACAATCTTATTTCGGTAATTAATGTTGCATGTGCAATTACCATGATTGTGAATAACTTTCGATTTATGTAAACCATTATCTTTTAGAGCTCTACGAAGACCAAGAGTCTCTTCCTTAACACTTCCAAAAGATGAATGCAATAATCAAGGAAAAAAATGTTTGCACATCCAATTCATAATAATTGGCATATAAAGTAAAACTTTTAGAACACATTCCTTTCAAAGTGGTGCATCTTGAGGAGCTTAATAATGCTCTCAAAACGGCTGAAGTTAATACTGGCAAAGGTAGGGACAAGAATGTCCTAGCCATTCATGGTGGAAGTAGAAAGATCGCCAAAAGTAAAGCAAAAGGCAAATTCACCAAAAAGACGCCAATCAAGAGCAAGAGAGTAGTAGGTGCTCATACGAGTGCTTCAAAGGGGAATTCTTCGAAATCTCCAACTCGCAACATGGAGTGCTTTCACTGCGGTGAAAAAGGACACATCCGACATAATTGCCCCCAAGTACAAGGAAGACCTTGACAATGGAGTGATTGAGCGTAAACACCCAAAAAGGCTAAAGGTATATTTGTTATTGAAATAAATTTAGCCACCTTTGTCCATGATTGGGTACTCGATATCAGATCTTGTGCTCACATAGTTTCTAATGTGCAACAACTAAAGGATAGGAAGGACCTTGCAAGAGGAGAGATGATTTTGAAGGTCAGAAATGGTGCAAGCATTGCTGCGGTTGCACAAGGCTCCGTGGATCTTGTCTTTTCTGGTGGTTTGATTTTAAGTTTAAAGAATGTCTATTATGTACCTTCGATTAGCAAGAATATTATATCCGTATTTTGTTTAGATATTGATGGCTTTATAATAAATATTTCAAATTATTGCATGTCTTTGTCGAAGAATGGAATTTTCTATGCAAATGCTTTCATAAAAAATAGACTCTATTTGCTTGAATTGAATAATAGAAAAAAATTAAATATCAATAACAAAAGACTTAAGAACACTCACGTGAATGATACAATCTTATGGCACTATCGCCTTTGTCACATCACTGAAAAATGCATCAAGAAATTGAAAGAAGCTAACCTTCTTGGTCCTATTGATTTTAAATTATTAGAGACATGCGAACCTTGCCTTAGGGGCAAAATGACCAAGAGGCCTTTGAAGAAAAAAAAGTCCAAGAGCAAGTTACTTGCTGGATTTGATACATTCCGTTGTATTTTGTCCAATGAGTACAAGTGGAAGAGATGGTTATAAGTACTTGATTACGTTCACGGATGATTATAGCCGTTACAATTATATTTATCTAATTATAAAAAAGTGAATCCTTTGACAAGTTCAAGGAATTCAAGAATGAAGTAGAGAACCTACTCAATATTAAGATAAAATGTCTACGAACCAATCGTGGAGGTGAGTACTTAAGTGCTGAATTCGACTCATTCCTAAAGAAGTGTGGTATTATACCACAACTCACTCCACTAGGAACACCTCAGTGGAATGGGGTGTCCGAAAGAGGAAATAAGACATTACTCGACATGGTTCGATCGATGATGAGTCAAGATGGATTACCGCTTTATTTTTGGAGTTATGCACTACAAGTTGTGGCTTACACACTGAATAATGTTTTATGCCAATCTGTAGAGAAAACATTGTATGAGCTTTGGAGTGGTAAAATATCCAAACTCAAGTTTCTCAAGATTTGGGGTTGTGAGGCCTACGTCAAAAATTTAATGTTGACCAAACTTCAACCAAAAACGGATAAATACTTCTTTATATGTAATCCTCGTGAGACAATAGGATATTACTTTTGGCATAAAACCTCAAATCGAGTGATTGTAGAAAGGGATGTCGTATTCCAAGAGAATGAATTTCTCAAAAGAATGAGAAGTAGTGGGAGTAGAGTTGTACTTGAGAAAACTCATGTACCCTACAAGATTATGATTTGAATGATAACATTCAAGATCATGAAGGCCCAATTGAGGTTCCTTTGGTTAGTGGGAGTATGAGAGAGTAACCCTCGTAAGAAATTGTGAGTGAAAACTCAATCATCCCCACCTAGTGTACGTTCAAGAATTGAACATGAACCAATTCTGCAAGAAATTATGGAAGAAGTTCAGGAAGTGCACGAGAAACCAATCGAACTTAGAAGGTCAATGAGGGAGAGAAAGAAGCCTGATATATATTTAGGACGTCATGAAATCATGGTACTAGATACTGATGATCCCTCGACCTTTTAAGAAGCAATGGAAAGAAAAGACTCTAAACTATGGCTTAGTGTCATGAAATCCGAAATACAATCCATGTATGATAATCAAGTGTGGGACTTAGTTTACCTTCCTCAAGGAAAGAAAGTCGTTCAAAATAAATGGGTTTTTAAGAGGAAGTTGGACATGGATGGTAATTTGACAACTTACAAAGCGAGGCTCGTAGCGAAAGGTTTTACTCAAATTCAATGGATTGATTATAATGAAACTTTTTCACTGGTTGTCATGTTCAAGTCTATTCGGATTATGCTCACTATTGTCGTATTTCATGATTATGAAATATGGCAAATGGATGTCAAAACAACGTTCCTTAATGGGAACTTGGAGGAGGATGTGTACATGGTCCAACCTTAAGGTTTTGAAGATCCAAGGAATAGCGAGAAAGTATGCAAGCTTAAACGATCAATTTATGGATTGAAGCAAGCATCGAGGAGTTGGAACAAATGCTTTGACGAAGAAGTCAAAAAGATTGGCTTCGTCCAAAGTAAGGAAGAACCTTGTATTATACAAGAAGGTCAGTGGGAGTCACATAGTGTTTCTAATCTTATATGTCGATGACCTACTCCTCATGGGAAATCATATTCCTTTGTTAGAGAAAACAAGAAGTTCACTGAAATATGAGTTTTCGATGAAAGACATGGGTGAGTCTCAATACATCTTGGGAATCAAGATATATAGAGATAGACCTCATAGACTCATTAGCCTAAGTCAATGTACATACATTGACAAGATTTTAGAGAGGTTCAGTATGAACGATACCAAAAAGGGCAATGTGTCAATGAGTATGAGTGTGCAACTCAAGAAGTCTCAACGTGCAATATCACGTAAGGACTTAGAGTACATTTAAGACATTCTTTATGCTTCAGCAATAGGATCAATCATGTACGAGATGACTTGCACAAGACTCGTTGTCTTGTATGCTTAAAGCGTGACAAGTCATCACCAATCCAACGCAGGTCCTGATCATTGGACTGTGGTCAAGAATATTCTGAGGTACCTTAACCGGATCAAAGATAAGTTTCTTGTTTATGGAGGACAAAGAGAACTAGTAGTCAATGGCCACTCGGATGCGAGTTTCATATGTGATCCAGATGATAGGAGGTCTCAATCAGGATATGTCTTTACTCTGAATGGTGGAGTCGTGAGTTAGCATAGTTGGAAGCAGACAAGTACGACCGACTCAACCACTGCTTCAAAAGTGATGGTTGTTGCTGAAGAGAGCAAGGAAGGAGTGTGGATCAAGAAGTTCCTTGAAGAGCATGGAGTAGTTCCCTTGAACGAGGGACCTATAGAGCTATTTTGCGACAATAGTGCATCTATCTCGCAAATCAAGGATTCTAAATCCCATCATAAGGTGAAGTCCATGTATCGCAAATACTTTGTCACCCGTCATTTCATCAACGAAGACAAAATAAATTTATTATGGGTGGACACAAACATCAACACAACTGATCCATTCACCAAACCCTTATCCTAAGCCAAAGGCGAAATGCATTTCGAGTCTATGGGTTTGGAGAATCATGTAGAGTGGCATGATGAGTGATATGAAAGGGTTACCCTAGTTATTATAGTTTTATACATTGAGAATGTATGTGAAAGAAAACTTTGATAACAAGTGGGAGATTGAAAGGAATGTGTTCTAAAAGTTTTTTTTAAAAATGTCTTTTGTTATGAATTAAATGTATTGAACATTTTGTTCATTCATTAATGTATTCGTCTTCTAGAAGTGTTAATAAAGAGGCTCTTAGTCCTTAACCGTATAACTCTAAAAGATAATTATTAACCTAAATCAAAAGTAATTCGCAATCATGGTAATTAACATGGGACATTAGTTACCAAGTTAAGATTGTTGTGTTGGTTAAGAGAGATATTGTAGTTGTACCAATATTTAACAACATGAGTATGTGAAATAGAAAATATTTATTTCATATATTGAATTGACCAAACAAATGAAACATTATGGAATTGTGTTTGTGTCATTAATGTTTCATTGTGTCTTTGAATCCTAATATATGAGACTTATATCTTTTCACATAAGGAGTGTATAATTTGATTATTATCAAAAACTATCAATGTGTATAGTGATAAAGGTATTAGTTGGTTATACATAACTTGTCAGAGAAAATGTGATATGTCAAAAGATTATCATTCCCCTCTTGACCTGAGTGGTGATATTGTTGGGCCCCTTGATAAAGTAACATTATAATGTGTACAATATAACTTGTGTATAGTTACATATTTATAATTAGCTCGAGAGATCAAGAAATGAATATATAATATAAAGGTGACATGTTTCTACTTTGTATTATATTCTCAATATCATGAGGCAATGATAGACACAAGTGATAATAAATATAACTAAATGGATCGTGTTTAGTTCGAGTGAGCAAAACATCTTTGTTATTTAGGTAACTATAATGTGTAGCTAGATACTGTTTATAGTTTATGATATAAAGTGTTTTATATCATTGCCAACATAACTTAGATCTTCCTATAGGTCACATCATAGAACTGGGAAACAAGGAATTTGATTTTTATATTTTATATGATGTATTCAAATACATGTGGTAAAATATTAAAATAAATATGTCGTAAATATGACATGGTTAGAATAATCAATAAATTTATATGAGATGTAAATATATTATGGGGTATAATGTTTAATATTATATTCGATAATATGTTGCACATTATAATGTGGTTTATAACATTATAAAATATAAATTTGTTAAAACCCGAAGATATATTTGTTGGATATTGAACCAAATTTTGTCAAAAGGCAAAAAATAGTGCAAAACGGTTGAAAGTTTTTGCAAAACGGTCGATCGGTGAATAGTAATTTCTGGTCCCTTTTGAAAACGGTTGACCACAGGGACGCGCAGTTTGACCGAAAATAACAAGAATTTTCTTATTGCAAAATGGTCGACCGGTGAGGCATTTTGTTCAACCGAAATTATCAAGAACTTTTCTAGATAACCAAACGGTCGACCGACCAGTTGGCCGATTCGTTCGACCGTTTGCCACGATTTTACCTGAATTAATAAGAGAATTTCTCTAATCATGGATTGGATTTCTTCCAATTTGGTCAAAGGAGGTTAGGTGATGATTACGTGTCGAAATTTGATTGGTTTAGAGGAGTTAAAACAATAGATCAAGTGTAGGTGGGTTACACAAGATGTGAGATGGGGGAAGCCCTATAAATAGGCCTCTCCTCTCTTCGTTCTACATATGAATGAAAAATTCTCCTCTCCATATTTCTCCACCAAATCCATCTAAAATTCCCTTGTTATTTGAGTGTTTAAGAGATTAAATTCTCAGGAGCATCAAAAGGGGTAATTAGCTAGATTCTAGCCTTGAATTAGAGAATGATTGGCTAACTCCGAGCTCTGTAATCTTGTTTAGAGTTTAATGAACACTTGGAGGAATTCCGAGGCGATCCGACGTGCAACACATCTCCTTATTGGTTAAAGGGATTCAATAATCCCCTAGGTATGATCTTTTCTACGTATTTCAATATTAAGTAGTTAGTTACATATATTGAAATACAATAAGGAATTGTGTGCATGTAAAATTGTTGAAAAATATGAAAATCGATCTTAAATGCGTGTTAAAAGTTTTAAAAATATACACAAGTATAGGGCACGAAATCTTACAGGCTTTGGGCTAGGGTCTGGTCGGAGGTCATATTTGGCTAGGGTCGGTCTAAGCTAGGGTGAGGGTCAGTTTGGGCGGGGCAGGGGTTACCACAATACTATAATTAATAGCATATCATGCATCATATTCATGTTATATATCTTTTATTTTACCCCAATACTATGTTACTCGAGTTGTTGTTGTAGTGTTTGAGGTGTTAGGTAATAAAGAAGAGAAAAAGGAACAAAAAGGACCTGAATGCAATGAGATTGGACTTAATTGAAGACTTCTGGACCCATTTGTAATGCACAAGGACTGGATCGCAAATCAGGAAGGACCCAAGTGAAAACCCGGAGGGCCCATATTGTGAAATGCAAAGTATTGTGACACATGACTTGAACCAGATTAATATTTTGCCAATTAAAGTCAAATCGGTTCAGACAGTTGACCAGAGCTTCACCCAACGTGCAACTACAACATTTACTCTCCTGGAAGAAATCGGGACCGATCGGGCATAAACGATCCACCACTAGCGGATCATTTTGCTCTAATTGATCCCAAAATTCTCATGTGTCTCTGACTTGATTAATTGGGTGCATCAGAGTATAGAGAAAGTCATGACAGTCGTCAGATTGCTCCCAGATCCATCCAAACTTATTTCTTCTATAAATACCATTGTAATTCCGCCTCTCCACCATTTCTTCTTTCTTCCCCCATTAGAGTAGGTTTTAGTTTCCTCTTTTAGTAGTTTATTAAGGGGGTTGGAGAAGTGCAAACTTTGTATTTTTATTTCTTAATCTACTTTATTTCTTGTTCTTTATGTTGATGTTTTCCATTTTATGCAATTTTCTTTGTGTTTGATGCTTGTTTAATCTAGTCTTCTACATTTCTTTTATGAGTTTATGTTCTTTTCATGCTTTCTTTAGTGTAGAGATGAGTAGAGAGTAGTCCATCCCCATTGGGGGTGGAGAAGTAGGTGATTTGATCATGTGATGGATTAGTGTGTGTGTTAATCTTAATCTTTTGAGTCTTACATGATTTCCATAACCATCTAATGGGATTTCACTCTTATCTTTGATGTGCTAATGCTCTTGAATGAAGCTTAGCACATGCTTAGATTACTGAGCCAATTTTATGGGCAATGATGAGGTTAGGATAAGGATGGAGTGGAAAAGAGAAACAAGGCATGTGCATGCATCATGTGTTCATGTTGGATTTATCAAAATTAATGTCTTATATGTTTTAATGATTGTGATAAATCTTATTTCATGTGGAGACATAGTTGGATTTGAGTCATTATGCATGTGAACATATTTGCTTCATTTCAATTATTATCTTGTATGTTTTAATGATAATATTATATCTTATTTCATGTGGAGGCAAAGTTGAATTTATGTTTTATGGATTTCATGTATGACATGTTTTGATGAGCACAAATAAACACACACAACACACATTTTCATTGCACACTCTTTCTCTACCCCCCAATGGGTTTAGTTTTATTGATTGTTTTCTCACGCATTGTAGTTTAATTTTGATCACAACTCTCTCTTCTTCTCCCCCACTCGAGTATCGTGAATCTGACTCACACGTGTTCCCTATGGACCGACCGTATTTGCCCCCGCTTCAACGTGGTCGTGCACTTGCGGTATTTTAAAATGATTCAATCAGGGTTGGTTTGTGAATGATTGAGAGGACAGGCTAGGCTAGGCAAGCTTGAGTGTGGTGAAGCGGCCTGAGGGGAGGGTATCATGGAGGAGGGGGGCGGCGAGATTAAGGTTTTGAATGGGCGGAGGTGGTGTGATTTGGTAATGAAGAAGAGTGATAGGGAAGCCGGAATTGGACTCCTGATATAATTATTTTACTCCGAATGGGCGGAGGTGGCGTGATTTAGTAATGAAGAAGAAGAGTGGAGGGTAACATAAATGTCGATGATTATTTTTGCACGATAAATTTTATTTTACCGTGGATATATTTTTCTAAAACATACACCAATGTAGTTGGAGGGTAACATAAACATCAATGATTATTTTTGCACGACAAATTTCATTTTATTGCTGATTTGTTTTTCTAAATCATACATTGATGATACCTATCCGTCGGTGTACGTTTCTTGTCTGATAAATACTACGAAAATATTAACATAGACGTTTTCCGTTGGTGTATGTGAGCATATGCGTTGGTGTAGCTGACCACCGACGGAAAATGGTATCCGTCGTGCACTTAAATGTTAACTGACGGATGCTTCACCGACGAATATATATCAATTAGTAAAGCTTGTTTTTCTGGTGTTGGTGTCTGTGAGGTAGTTGTGATGACATAGGACTTAACCTCACATTGCATTTACGTAATGTTATTTAGTTGGTCAAAGAGTTAATTATATATTCGACCTTAAACGATGGAAAGGAGTTATAGGAAGTTTACGCCCAAAATTTATTAATGAAATAGCGTACGGATTCAACTGTAAATCCAAAAAAAAATCCCGAATCTAAACCCATATCCCGAATCAGACTACGGATTTGAAATCATCACTCCACCAGATTCCTCATTAATTTCTAGTTGTTACAGGTACTATATTGGTGGTGAATATGCACACCTTGATCAGAGTCGTCGAAATTAGATGGTGGTAAGTTTGACTCTCTTTTCTTGTTTGTTGAGGTTTGAGTTTAAATCATTTGAAATGTCAAATTGTTTTTATACAATTTTTGGTTTAGTTTTGGTTGTGAGACATATTTCGGTGGTAAAGGTGTCCAATGACATCAGATCCAAGTGCACCAATACAGTTTGTGAATTTTACAAGTATACAAAAATAAACTAAAAAACTCAAGTATATTGCTCCAATACTAATTGCTCCAATACTAATACTTCGCAAGTACATCCAAACAAATAATCCAAAAATATAAAAAATATGTTTGAATAAATTTACAAGCTACACTTCTGACATCTATCTTAAGAAATAAATGGAACATTTCACGCGGACGAGTAATTATGTGTAAATAGATGTCTCTCAGTTTCTTCTCCAATATTTTATAGAAAGTTTGTCCTCAAAAGAAATATCTTATAAAAGTTGAAGACAAATTTTGTACAAAAGACATTCTCTCCACTTCTCTCACTCTCCGTTCATCCAGACAATCTATAAACTAAAAACGAACTACAACACTTCAGTTAAGTTGAACAGAATCAGTTCATAAAATCTTAATCAGTCCATTTAAAACATAGATTAATATAACAAACCCATATCATGTTCATATATAAAACACGCAAAAACATCAAATCCAAACTACGAACTAAGTAACCAACTAAATGCAAATTAACAGAAACCACCGGGTCCTCCATAGAAGATCATGTCTCCCCAAAATTGTGGCAAAAAAGTGGTGTTCACCTTGTCTCCAACCTGGTAGCACATAGGCCCGTCAGTGTAGAGATTATAACCTTCACCCTCATGGCCCTTGTCGGATTCACCTTGGGTCACAATGTTCTTGAAATAAGCAGCCCTTTTGAAGCCTTCAAATGGAAAATAACCACTCCCCATTGCCGGCGCAAACTCCTTCATCAGTGTCGTCGTCCTTCCCCCGAATACCGCCTCTGCCGCAGAATTTATGTTCAATTCCTTGAACATTGCGGCCGGCCAGTACCCGATAAGCGTATGATCATCACCGTATAGGAGCCACCAATCTTTGTTTTGTTCGTCCTGCGTTATATAATTGGACGAAGTATTCAAAATTTAACGGTTCTAATGGAAGAAAAGGATAAAAAATAAAATACCCTTTTTTGTTTTTTACCCAGAAGATGGTGACGCCGTGGTCGTATTGCGTCCCCTCGTAAACGGAGACTGGAGCTATTATAGAACCGAGGAAGTGGGTGTCGTCTACTTGTATGAATCCAGCGCATTCTGCATCGCAATTCGATTCCTTATCATTTGCCTGTTAGTTGCAAACAATTAGGATTAGAAATATTGTTAGCAAAGGAAAATTAAATTAGAAATGATACAAAAGCTTCAAGCCTTACCACCCATCTCACGTAAAATCTCGTGGCATTATCTCCATAAGCTTTGGGGTTAACCTAAAATAAAAGGTAGCAATTTATCAATACTTTGACAAATTAAACGTTCAAATTATGTTTTCTTCAAAACATAACGAAATTCAAGACATTTATATTCTTAAATCATGAGAGAGAGAAAAATTCAACCACTCTGATCTTAAAGTATGAAATCAGTTGTAAGAGGACAAAGTGTGATCGAAGACAGATATATGTTGTTTTCATCAACTTGAATTGCGTAACTTGACCAATGCTTAAAACTAAAAAATAGTTCTTATAACAAAAGAAGGATTTGATAACAACCAAATTTGATAGTCAACCCGGAGGAGTACAAATTAAGGAAAAATCTTGGAAGAAAAAGGAGAGTATACCATATAGCCAGCTTCGATTATTTCTGGGTTTTTAATTATTACTCCCTCACTTTTTAGTGAAACAAATGAAGCACTACTTTGATCATCTGATCTTAAACTAGGGTTGTGGACACTAATCCTTGCTCCAGCTGAACTAAATGCTCCATGTTTGGTTGCTGTAACAATCTGCAAAACACAGATTGTGATTATCACAATTACAAATATACATATGTATAACTATTAATATTGTTGCTATTGCAGTTAAATATAAGAACTCTTACGTGAACTTGAGGATCATTTGCATTGCTTGCATTTGCTGCAACAGTCTTCATATCATATCTCTCAATCCGTTTGATTGGAACCATTCCCTTTGGACACAGCGGGGTTTTAGACTTCGAATCAGAGATTTGTACGCCCTTTGGGTAAGAACTTGGTCTCATCTGAAATGTATAATATTTTGCAATTGTTACACAGATGATCCATAATAACTTCATTATTGAATATCAATATATCTTAAGTCTTGTAATACTCGATGAAATAAATCGAATTGGGATTTGGGCTGGGATTTTAGTGAAGTAATAAAAACACTTGAGAAACACTACAAAACATGAAAGATAGTAATGTCCTCAAACCCTGATTTTGTGATCCTTAAGAGCTGGATGCTTGAGGCCAGGTTGATCATGGATGTCAATGCAATCAATTTTATCACCATGACTTGTCTGCAAAAAAAAATTAAATTCAATCATTTAATCAAATAAGAAAAGAAGATATTGAAATAGTTTAACTTTGCATAAATTAATACATTATTACCGTAATAGTAATTGCAGGCTTGTTAAGAACCAGATTGTTCTTTCCTTGAACAAAAATGCGTGTAGTAGAAACCAAGATGATGCAAAGAAGATTCAAGATGGACGCCATCTTTTTGTGTGGTCTATCTTAGATCACTTCTGCAAAACTTTTCTAATAACCTTTTATAGTGTTGTCATGAAATTCTTGCATACACAAACTGGCAAAGTCTTCTATTCATAGAGAAATTGTCTCATCTATATATCTTACCTAGTCAATGTATGCCTTCTTTATTTGGAATATTCGACTCTTTTAGACAATTTAAGCTGCTTTGTTACTTCCTAATTACTCGGTGCACTTGACGACCATGAATCAGGGTTGAGTTTTATTTAATGAGCACTTGATCTTGAATTCAAATTTTCAAATACGTGACTGTTTCTTCTCAAGAGAAAATAATCATGGATCCGGCCACACCAATGTACGTACCATGCAATGTAGTTGCTCCCATTAATTTTAGGATTTTATTATGGGAAGGGATCTATTATCCTTAAAATATATTAAACATAAATTTGACACACTTTCATAACTCAAAACTTAAACTTGCAATGAAAAACTTAAATTGTAGATCTTATTTTATAACATAATATAAATATGCACATAAAAGACCATTAAATTCAAAAGTATTTTATATAAGATCAAGTGATGTGAAATTAACAATTAATCTCGTGTGTTAATTTTTTTTATCCTCGGAATGTTATATTAAACGACTTCTAATGTTTATGATTTTCAATGTGCATACCTATATTCAAACATAAACAAGTCTAGAATTTGTGTTTCCGATTCACAATTTCAATTTAAATCAACAATGGTAAATTGATATCAGCATCTATTATTGGGGTTTCATCTAACGTACCACTTGAAAGTACTTTCATTAGGATTTTATGTCATCACTTTTTTACTATTTATATTTGTGTCTATTATTGGGGTTGCAAAGTTTGACAATTTATGTTGTTATTTATGGATTATGCCCCTCCATTATTTTTTAACTTATTGAATATGAAATTAAAAATTATGAGGAAAAACACCTCGACAATTTAAGAAATTTGGTGTTTTCTGAAATCCACTTTAACTTATTAAAAAAATAATATTGACATCTCACACTCTTCTTTCTTTTTTCTCGCTCTCTATTCTCTCTTTCTTTCCCTCTCTACTCTCCGCAAGGTTCGTCCACGGAGGGTGAGTCAGGGCCTAAGAGCACCCTTAACGGGAGGGCGGTTCCCGGGCGAACCGCCCCGGGCGCTTTTCCTTGCGCCGATCCGCCCGGAAAAGCGCCTGGGCGCCCGATCCGGGGGGCCACGTGCCCCCCAAATTGGCACAATTTTGTTTTTAAAGAAAAAGATTAGTTATATATAATTAGGTTAATGTATTGATTAGTTAAATTGTAATTAAAGTAATTAGGTTTAGAAAATTACTTGAAAAATTATTTTATAATTATTTAAATTTTTTTTGATTTATTTAGATTAAAGTAAATTTAAAAATTAAAAAAATCATATACAAAATACGAAATAATAGTACAATACTCGTAAATTTCGGAAACAAAATACAATACAAATACGAATACGAAATACAACATAAATACGGATAGGAAATGTAGTCCTCATACGGATACAAAATTTAAACTATTAAGAAAATACTGATAAATTACGAAACACACATTAAGTCCAAATGAAAACATAAGCACCTACAGAAATCCTTTTGATTTAGCCCACTCCTTGAGTTCAGCAAGTGTTTCTTTATCGAACTCATCCTTGTTTTCCTTCTTCATCAGAGAGAATAGCACGTCGAGCTTCTTGTTGTTGAGTTCCCTTTGGAACTTCGTCCCAACTTCAATGTATTTCCTCTTCACCAGTTCTTCGTAACGCATGTATTTCTCCTCTCTCACTTTTGTGTTATATTCAATTTGTTTTCCTAGTTCTAACATATCGGGATCGAGTTGCACCTGAACTTGTTGTTTCCTCTTCTTTTTTGCTTTTTAACACCTTCTGGACGAGGACATGGTTCAAACATCATCTCATCTGTTGACGGTGTCGCGTGACTCCCATCGTCGTCGGTGCCTTTTCTTTTCCCGCTGTTCATACTCTCCGGACTTTCTACGACGACGTCTCCTGTGATTATTCCAAACACAACAGACTCCCATTTAGGGTACCTGCGCAACATCAACCACACATGAATGTACTGAAATTTGGTGTTGTGTGTTCGTTCGTAGATGATTTGTGCTTCTTTGATGACATCGTCCTCGTTGAAACCACTTCTCTTCCTCCGCACTGCCTGGTCGAAGCAACCAACCAATTGGTTCACACACGGCGATGTACGCCGCCATTGTACCTTCAATGACTCATCGTTACGCTCTACTGCACCTGGTTCGCCTGATGCATTGAAGAGGTGCTCCACACTTCTCCGGAAGGACCTCATTATTTGGTTTGTCCCAACCACAACATCGCCACTTACAGACATGTAAGCCGAGACGAGTCTCTGATCCTTTTGTGTGGACCACGATTTTTTAGACCTCATCGTCGCGGTTTTGCGTGTTCCTTGACGACTTGGAGGTTGACCAACATTTTCGTCATTCACATCTGGTTGACGATTTACATTTGAAGTACTCTCACCACTTATGAGGCGAGTATACATGCTCATTGGGAATTGGGTTTGACCTTCTTCTTGAGTTGGCGGGTGATGTGGATTGTGTTGGAATTTTTGATATTGATGGTCTGGGTATAACCCTGGGGGTGGGAAAAATAGGTTTTGACAGGATGGGTGAAGTCCAAGGTGTGGGACGTATTGGTTATGGTAGTATGGGTGGAATGCAGGTTGTTTGACAAATTGTTGGGTTGGGGGACGACGACAAGGAGAACGATTGTATTTCGGTGAACCATTATCTTCTGAAGAAGACATTGTAAGGTGGGGGGTGGAAGAAGTAATGTAAGATTTGGGTTAAGTAGAGAAGTAAGTTGGGGGGTATATATAGATTCAAGTGTAGTCACGCATACACTGTAGGTCCTCGATGCTCGAGTAGTCCAAAATTCGATGTTATCGTCTTGTGCTCCGTGTAGTCACGCGCACACTGTAGATCCTCGATGCTCGAGTGGTCCAAGATTCGATTTTAGCTTCTTGTGCTCTGTGTAGTCACACGCACAGTGTAGATCCTCGTTGCTTGAGTGGTCCAAGATTCGATGTTATCGTCTTGTGCTCCGTGTATTTTTAGCTTTACTAATTAAAATGTATTCCTAAATAAAACAATATTTTCGTATTTATCTATTAATTGTTAATTCAAATCGAATGAATTAATTAAATTGAGTGATGACAATAATGTTTATTAATATATTTTGTTGATTGTTGTGAGAGTTTTAGATAAGAGAAAAAGGATAATGACGTGACAACAAATACTGTAGCGTCACTGGGTTGATTGGATAATGGTTAAGGATTTTGTATGGGGGTTGGTTTGTGCTGACGTGGCGGAGAGAGAAGCTGACATGGCTGAGAGAGAAACCAGGGCGCCCGGAAACTGTCCGGGTGCTGTTAATGGTGGTCTAAGAATCATTTGTGTCACGCCTTCATCTCCAACGTTCTCATTATCTTCTCTCCGAATCCATTATATTTTCTCTCCTCTTTTTTTAATTTTTTATTCTCCCCCCTATATTCTTCTTTCTGCCCTGTCACACTTTTCAAAATTTCTCTTCTACCCTTATTTTTCAAAAAAAAACTTTCAGTTATTTTCTTTTTTTACGATATTTTGCTTTATTTAAATTTTTATTATTTAAAATAAATGATTATTTTAGAACAATCTAATATTAATTGATAACAATTTTAAAAAAAACTATAATGTTTAACTGAAATTTAAATATATAAAAATTAATGAAATTAATTATAAATAATTGAATTAAAACAATTAAAATAAACTTAAATAATTCTTATACAAATAAAAATAAAAAATTGAAAATAAAAAATAGATGAGAGAGAATAGAGTTAGAAAAAGGAAAGAGGGGAAAGGAAGAGAGAGAATAAAGCGATTGAAGGAGAGAAAAATGAGAGAGATGAGATGTCAATATTGTTTATTAAATAAGTTAGATTTTTTTCCGAAAATTCTTAATTTTTTAAAAAATTCTCCAAAAATTCTTAGTTTGATATTCCTAAGTTATTGGAGTGAAGAAAATATAACAAATTGGCATGATGCAAAACCATAATAGCAGCAACATAAACAATGAAACCTCTAATGACATGACTATAAAAAGTCAAAAACTGATTTCATACAACTAATAAAGATACTTTCAAGTGGAATGCAAGCAAAAAATTATATTATTCAACTTTACTATGGGTCCATTTAGACAAAAAAACGCAAAGTGATTAGACTCTCTTATGGAAAGATATTTGTGAATCCAAACAAATTTAAATAGCTCAACACAGTTTCAGAGGTGTATTTGACATATTAAATCTTCTGGGGTCAAACTGAAATCGAGTCTCAGTTCATGAGGCAAAAAATAAATAAACCTTTTCTTATTTGTTTAAATTATTTTTGTTATGAAGAAAACCCTCAATTGCACTGTAACCGGTCGACTAATACGACAATCGATCGACCATTCCAGTGCAGCAACCTTGCTGCACTTTGTCTCCGGCAAGCTCCCCGACCTCCGGCGACAACGCCGACATCACAAAAGCCATGTGTGAAACTTCTAATTGAACTTGACATACCTTTAAGGTTTGAAGAAACCTTCGAAAAACAACAACGATCGCTTCCACGCCAACGAGCTTTCTCCGGCGAAACGACAATCTCGACTCCGACGGAAATCGAATCTCCTTCCAACTTCTTCTCATTCTCTTCTTCTGATCTCCTTCACACTCTTCTCGATTCTTGATCCTTCTTCTTTACAACAAAAGCCCAAAACTCTCCCAACTCCTCTCCTTCCCCAGCTCACTTCTTCTCTTTTACGACAAAAATCCAACAACCCCTCCTCTTTACCCTCACATCTCCTTTTATAGCCCAAGAACCACCGCCCCTCAACTCTTTCCCTTACCACACACGTGGAAAGGCTTTGGGTAATTTGCACCCAAACCTCAACTTCTCCCAAATTCACACGTACATCCAAAAGCTTGATTTAAGTCCTTAATCCATGCTTAAACCTTGCTTAAATCCTTAATTAAGATTCAGATTCTAACAACGTTGGTGGCAAGAGGCACAATGTATGTGACGACGTGGAGGGTTTTGTTGACAACATATGGTGTTAGGGGTGAGCAAAATTCGGTCCGGTCCGGGCACCCGGACCGAACCGAATTTTTCGGTCCGGACCGAATTTTTTCGGTCCGGTCTTCGGTCCACAACATTTTGGAAATTCGGTCTTCGGTCCGGACCGGACCGAAAATTTAAGGGGAAAATCCGGGTTTTGGACCGACCCGGACCGGACCGGACCGAACCTATTCGGTCCGGTCTTCGGTCCGGACTTTCCGAAAATTCGGGTTTCGGTCCGGTCCGGTTCGGTCCGGTCCTGGACCGAAGCTCACCCCTATATGGTGCTATTTGAGAGTGACTCAAAATATCAACCCATGCATGAAGTGACTCAAAATCATGCTTCAGCATAATCACTTCTATAAATTGCTGTTAACCCTTGAGCATCTCATATCGGGATGGATTTACCTGTACGAGTCACGACCAAATCTTTGAATATGTCATAATCAAGTCAATTTTTCGTCTTTTTTCTACTTCTGTTTCGATAATTTTTTCTGTTCTTATTCTTGCTACGCTGTAATTGGCAAAAGTCAATACTTTTTCACAAAAAGTAACAAATGAGTATCGAGGAAGTTTATAACATGCAAGGGTCATACATGACAACTGAAATTTACGGTGAAAATAAACATTTTTTTATCATTTAGACAATAAACTAACAATATTATAACCAAATTAAACTACACTTTAATCAGTTTAACTTAAGGGCATTGGTGAAACAACTTTAAGATTTAAAGGGTATACATGATAGGACCTTGAAACGGAGGGTATTAGTGTAACGTCCCCGAAAACAACAAAAAATTTAAAACGATATTCAAAGATAATTAACATTAATCGCACGAGGATGCTACTCATAAATCACATCCAAAGGGTGCACTACTATAGTACAAGAGTTGTCAGAATGTATGATCATATCAAAGTACAAAACGATATAGATACAAGCAATCATAACAACCTAACAAGAGTCGATTGAGGAAGCGGTCCTGGTGCTCCCTCATCCTCGGTCTCCACCCCACCTAGTTCCTACCGAGGTCCTGCAATGCAAATGTAATAGCAATTTCTGAGTTTCGATAAGGAAACCCGTATACCAAGTCCAGCTACATGCATATGAAACTACTGTACAATGAACCTATCATACTAGTAAAATCTTCCTGACCTAGGGGTCATGAAGGACATTCGTCCTAACAACTACATCAGGTCCCCCAATGGTACCTACCATGGGCACGCATGGTCTTACGGAGGTACGCGACTAATCCTCACTCATGGCTATACTAATCATGAGGGTTCGGTGAGGGTCGCACGCATATCTGAGTCCAAGATACAAATCTGATCTTCTGGGCAATGTCATACCGACGGAGCCGTCGCTCAGGTCAGTCAGCTCACCTGGTTTGTGCCACAGCCAAGGTACCTGCCAAAATACATCGTCGGTCAGAAATCTCCATCGCCTCCAAGGTCACACGGATGCTCACACAAGCTTAAACACTCGCCTGATTGTGACTCAATCGGCTACCTACCGGAATAAACCTCGGACAACGTCCATCTTTACTTGAGCCAGGAAACATGCAATACAATGCATTGGGATCTGCAATCCCAAACTATTACATAGGCTATGCAATGCACCATGGTGCAAATATGAAATAAAGTAAGGAATCAATTGTGCGCACCAACCGGTCGACTGTTTAGAAGGTCTAAGCCAGCAAAACATTAAATAAATCAACACAACGGTCGAACGACAATGGGATCCCGTTCGACCGAAAATAACAGGAACTTCCTACGTTCTTTAAATCCATATCTGGTCGAACCAACATCCATACGATCGAACAAAAGTTAAGATCACTTAAGTTAACGGTCGGACTATAGGTCTAGGGTGGTCGATCATTTAGATGGCAAAAACTTGTTTCAATTAAGCTTAAACCGCAAGTGCACGACCGCGATTAAGTTGTGGCAACTATGGGTCAAATCTACATTGAGGTTTGTCAACTCTGGTTCTTCTGAAATCAAGGGGCAAATAATGGGGAGAAGGAGTTCGATTACACTAAACTAAGCTACACTAAACTACCAACTAATAAACAGGAAAGATGAAAGCACAAGACTAACTAAAACTAACAAACAAGAAAGATGAAATTTACTAAGGAAAACCCTTAAGGGGTGGAGTGTGTGTACACATGTAATAAGATGATGAAGAATGCATTCAATACGGGACAAGTGTAGGTTATGTTTTCATGCATAGGAAGTGTATAATGGTTGTGGCAAAATCTATCAATCTAATCACTAACCAAGTTGATTAATATGAGCATAAACAAGATGGTTATTAAGAACCTAAACAAGCATGAGAAATTTTCAAAAGTTGTGGTAAAACTCATCAAGTTAAATATTCTCATTTAAACAAACAAACAAACAAACATATATTTATATTTATCACATATTGCATAAGATAATATTCATTCTCATTCTTCATTACATGTATAAACATCATGTCCACCCCCAAAGGGGGATTAAACTACTCACTACACATTAAGCTAACAATTATACTAAAAAAGAAAGACATTCTAACTAGTTATACTAAGATTAGGAAAACGAAACTACGCTAAACATGCAAACATTCAAAAAGAGACAATATTAAAAAAAAATTAAAAAGAAAATATCTTATTTACATGACTCACATTACAAAGTGGCATCCTCTCCACCTTGAGTTTTGCTCCAAAGACTTACTCCAAGTAGAGATAATTGCCACCAAGCAATGGGCAGGTTACAAAGGAGGAAGAGGAGTTCTATTTATAGTCATGAAAAAGGCAAATTGGGACAATCCTCTGGTATGGGATTAATGAAACATTCATAAACTGGACATAACCTACATAACCAACAAACATGCGAAATTGGATCGGATTCGGACCAAAATGGACCACCAATTGGAGGTCTGGGGTCGCCAATTGGCGGTCACTTTTTGCCTGATATGATCTTATTTCGGTTATCTACTTAAATAATTCAATTCTTCACATAGGGTGCACTCGGATCAGTTTTTGGAGTTTGGACCCGAATCTAATTGCCAAAATACTCCTCATGAGGGTGTGGAGTCTCTCAGTTTGCTATTTGGTCCTTCTGACTTACATCCAGGTCCTTCCCTCTTGCAGATGGGTCATTATGTATGAGGAACAGGTGCAATTTGCTTCATTTAAGTATTTTCTTCTTATATTTCAGTCATTATTCTCTTATGTTCTCTTCTTTATTACTTAATACCTGAAAATACACAACAAACACTCGAGTAGCACAAAATTGGGGTAAAATTAAGGATATATATATCACGAATATGATGCATGATATGCTACAAATCAAATACCCTCACACTTACCTTTTGTTAGTCCTGAGCAAAACAAAGAAAGAGCAAAATGAAAGAAACGAAAAACATACGAAAAATAGGGAAATCCAAACTCAATTCGTAGGATCACGGTTGCACTTAAAACATGCAACAAGCCGTTAAACCTTCTTGTCACGAAGGAGGAGGAGTGTTGTCTCCTGATGGTTTTCAGTGGATATATCCACAAAATCTAAATATTGATGCATTATTCAACCATGCAACATGACTCGATGGACCTACTTTTATCGATCATTAGACATGATCTGACTCTATACATGTATTCGTCCACACACCTAGCCTAGGGAACCATTCGTGCAAGTTAATTAAGGTCATAAGTAGAATACATGGGCAACCGTAATATCCTGAAATGATACATTGTGTAAAGTTCATCAAGGTTCTTATTTGTATTTTTTTCGTTTTTTCATCATTCTTCTTTCTTTCTAGAGAACAAGGAATTAAAACTGGTTGGTGTTTAATTCTCCAGGGTCTGGTTTCGTGCATCATTGCCTATGAGAAGTTACACTAACACGTACGCCTTCCCCCAAATCTCTACATAGGGTGATCGTTTTCTACATGGGAGTTCGGTCGGTACATCCCAAGTCAGATGACTCAAAAGAACCAGGTGCTAAGTCCCCTCGGCCCTAATATCCCGAGTGATAGGAGCCGTGCGAGAAGAAAGAACACCTAACTAAATTATTTCTTGTCTACAAATAAACAAACTCCTAGTCAGTCTGAGGGACTTGGGGTTTCAATTCACGATCACTGAGTGGAGGATTCGATTCAAATTGAGAATAACTTGGACCAGTTTCATTATGAGTCGGCACATGATTGTGCCTTATCTTTTTGTCCCGTGGCCCTTGAGCCACATGATCTTCATGTTGTGCCTCTTAAGGACTCACCTCTGGTGGAGCAAGAGCTCCCTAGTACCCTCAATTTCAAACAACCTGATGAGAGTTTGCCTCTCACTATTGTTCCTGATCATCTTGGAAATGATGGAACATCAAACAACTACATTGCTCATGAGGGTATTAGGAGTTCCTTGGATGATACTTTGGGTATGAGACCCACTTCCTGTTCTCCTGGTGAGTTGGACATGCATAACGAGGTGCTTGACCTCGTTCCGACCCACCAGCCTGTTGGTTGGAGAGTTTGGATTGATGATCATAACTTCAGTTCCGCAACGGGAGATATTTTTCTTCCGTTGCCCCTTATTTCCCAAACTCTCGAGAGGTTCAAGCTCTTTCAGTTTGATCCTTTGAATGAGACGCCTTTGCGTCCAATTCATGAACCTCTCATTTCGTCTGGTGCTCTTTGTGAAGGGGGCCCACGCATGCGTATTCTGGTCCCGCGTGGTGTCATGTTCCCTTTCCAAGTGCATTGACCCACTCTTGAGGTTCCCATTTGATGTCTTTTGACAAATGAAGATGGGAACTTATGTTTGTACATAGTTATATAAAAATAAAAATAAAATAAAAAAAAAAAGAAAAAAAAAGTACAATAAAAGACTCCTTCAGTGAGCATTGATTGTTGTGAGCCCCAACCCTTGTGTATTTGGGCTCCATTTCTTTCACGTATTTGTATCCCTTCTTTAGCATCTCACAGGTTTTGAGGGAATTCTGGTTATGTCCATCAACATGACCTTGCACTTCCCTTTGTACTTCATGTTGGTGAGATCTCTCCTTTTTATGCATCAATCCATGTAGTATCTTGCTTGCATTCATTGAGGACAATGCATGAAGTAGGTGTGGGGGGGTGTTTTACGTGTGTACATAGTTGAGCCTTTTTCCTTTGATTTTGTTTTCTTTTGTTTGCATTGCTAGGGTCATGATAGTGTGCTGCATTTAATATCGATATATCTGCTTGCCATGATCCTTGGGTGACTTGTCTTCTTTTGCTTGCCTAGTGCTTCAAAATTTTCACATTTCTTTCAAAATCTTCATGTGTTTTCGAAAGAAAATGTTTTGTGGGTTTTGCGTGTGTTTAGCATGTGCAAAACCGTTAAGAGGCAAAGTAAAAAGAAAGCTCCCAAAATTGTCTTGAACTTGATGCATTAGGATATCTAGTACGTGGCTTTAGGATTTATCGAGACGTTAGGATGCACCCCAGTTTTCCTTTAGGGGTGAGTAATCATAGGGTTTCAGTGCTCAAACATTCAAAGAAGTCCACCCTGAACCTAGTGAGTCAATAATTCGTGTTTGTTAATTTAGGAAGTTTGTTGTAGTCAAGGACCCTCTTAATCTTGTTGTGAGACATTAGTGTAGGGGTTTTGGTTCATGTGTATATTAGAAATAAGTGAGTAGATGTTCTCTCTTCTCGCACGGCTCCTATCACTCGAGAAAGTAGGTCTGAGGGGACTTTGTGCCTGGTGCTTTCGAGTCATCTGACTTGGGATGCGCCGACTGAACTCCCGTTACACGGGTGGTAGGGATTGCCCTATGTGGAGATGTGGGGAAAGGTGTACGTGATAGTGTAAGTCCTCATGGGCAATGATGCACGGAACCTGACCCTGGGAGAATGAAGCTCCAACTAATAAAAAGTAAAAGAAAAAATATGTGAAAAGAAACAAAAAGAAAAAAAATATGATAATGCAAATAAGAACCTTAATGGACTTTACACTTTGTAGCACTTGAGGATGTTGAGGTTGTTCATGTCTTTCACATAATTCCTTATTTAACTTGCACGAATGGTTCATTAGGGTAGAGGTGTGGACTGATCACCTATATAGAGTCGGCCTGTAGCATTACCGCGTCCATTGATCGACAAAATATTTCCAACGAGTCGAGGTCTAGATTGAATAATGCATCTTGTTCGGATTTTGTGGGTATATCCACTGAAAACCCTCAGGAGACAACACTCCTCCTCCTTGGCAACAAAGAGGTTTAACGGCTTGTTGCACGTGCTAAGTGCAACCGTGATTCCTACGAAAGTGAGTTAGGATTTCTTGTTTCTCGTTTGTTTTTCTCTTTCTTTGTTTTGCTCGAGACTAGCAAAAACTTAGGTGTGGGGGTATTTGATTGACATCATTTCATGCTCATATTTGTATCTTATATCCATTATCTTACACCTAAGCAATGCTACGTGACGAGTTTTATGTTTAGTTTTCAGGAATAAAGAGGTTTGAAGAGAAGAGCCATGAAAGGACCCAAAAGCTGAGAAAAAGGACTGAATGGTGAGATCTAGGGACCAAGATGCAAGGGAGAAGGACCTGAATGTAAGACAGAAGGACCTAAGAGCAAAACAGAATACTCCACACCATCATGGGGAGTATTTTACCAATTCTATTCGGGTCGGAGCTCCAACAAGTCGAGTAACCGCATCAAAGACCAACAATACCAGAAAGCAAAGCCCACAACAAATTCCAACACGATCCGACAATTTTGGACCGCCAATTGGCGGTCTTGGACCGCGAATTGGCGGTCCATATTTCTCAGGATCCGTCGAAATTTCTCCTGGACTTGTATTAATGTTCGTTTAGGCTATTTTTGGTATTGGTTTAGTCTCACATCGGGGGATTGTCCCCGATTAGCTTTTTCCATGCTTATAAATAGAACTCTTCACCTTCCATTGTAATTACCCATTGTTTGGTGGCATTCTCTCTACTAAGGAGTGAGCCTTGAAGCAATAACTCAAGGTGGAGAAGAGTGCTACCTTCAATGTGAGTCATTGTTAATAAAAGTTTATTTGTTTCTTTTAATCTTGTCTTGTTATGTTGCTTGTTTTGTGTGGGTTGCTTTACTTTGTTTAATTTCTTGTTTAGTAATTTCAGTATCTTAGTTAAATGTTTTCTTTGCTTAGTCTAATCAGTAGTGTAATGAGTAGTGAGTAGTTCCATCCCCATTTGGGGGGTGGAGAAATATGTGATATAATCATGTAGAGTATTAAGTGTGTGTTATTTTTATCCTTTGAGCTTTATATGATTTCCATAACCATCTAATGGGTTTTTACTCTTATCTTTGATATGCTAATGCTCTTGAATGAAGCTTAGTTTATGCTTTGATTAGTGGACCTATTTTATGGGGAATGATAAGGTTAGGATTTGGATGAAGTTAATATTAGAAACACAATTTGTAGTGTATGTGCTCTTGTTGCCTTTACCTTAGCTAATGTCTTGTATGTTTTAATGATGTAGTGAAATCTTAATTCATGTGGAGGCATAGTAGGGTATAGTCTTTATACTTGAGTTCATGTAGCTTCATTCCAATTATTGTCTTGTATGTTTTAATGATGTAGTCTTATCTTAATTCATGTGGAGGCAAAGTTGGATGTAGTTTTATGATTTCATGCACTACATGTTGTGAGGAGCTTAATGAACACACACACACTTCTTTATGTTCACATTATTTCTCTACCCCCTATGGGGCTTAGTTTTATTGCTTATCTTCATTTCCTTTTTGCATCTTAGTGTAGTTTAGTGTAACCAATCCTTTTCTCCTTTCTTTACCCCTTGCCTTCGAACAAACCAAGTGTCGACACACCTCCCAGTGGACGACCCGTATTTGCCACCGCTTCAACGCGGCCGTGCACTTGCGGTTAAATATAAAACGATCAATCACCTGTGAGATTCCTAAGAAGGGAGACAAATATGTGAAACAAATGGGGCCCAAATACACTAGTGTTGGGGCCCACAAAAACGAATGCTCACTTGTGGAATCTTTTGTTCATTTGTTTTGTTTTTTTGGTATAAACAAGATATATACATCAACAAAGATATTCTCATAATCATTTGGTCAAGGAACATCGAATGAGAACATCGAGTCATGCGGACCAGAGATCTGCCTTGATGGGCCAGCTGCATTGGTACTCTGAGGTATCATGAGAGGTGAAAGGTCAAAACTAACAGGCTCGAACCCCTCATGATATTGGTTGGGTGTAGGCAACATGATTGAGTGGAGTTGTGTTTCCTCACTAAGGTTTATTTGCCTCGAACAAAACCCTCCAACCAATAGGGGATGCATTGGAATGAGTTCCTCAGGCTCATTCGTGTGATGTCACATACTTGTCGCATTAAGTATGGGGCTTCTCCCCAAGTCGTCCAGCAAGGACCACCAGACCTCCTTTATATTATCAATCATAAGTTCAATTGCAGGTGGGTGCTTGTTGGATTCAAGATGAATCTCATGAGGCTCAATGGCCACGGGACATGGGGTAAAGACACCTTTTGGTATGAGCATATGACAAGATGTCTCCCCTCACTAACAGTCTCAACTGAAACATCCAACAAACACTCGCTTTGTGCATTCATATTTGATGTCAGCTCACTTTATTGCACTGCAGAGACAGGCAATGATTTTTGCTGGGCACACAAGCATTCTCAATGGGTTGCGTTGATGTTGGGGGGTATTTTTTGATTTTGCGGTGCCTTCTCTAATTGGCGGATGATGTTGAGATTTAAATGTTGGTCCAAGGGCTCTTGTTGCCTACCAAAGTTGAACACATGAAACTCGACACTCATGTTACCGAATGAGAGCTTCGTAAGACCATCTCTACAATTAATTAAGGCATTCGAGGTTGCCAGAAATGATCTACCCAAAATGAAAGGTATTTAAGAGTGGGTGTTCGCAACAGGGTTTGTATCGATGACGACAAAATCTATTGAAAATATAAAATCTCCAACTTTGATGAGTACACCCTCAATAATCTCCTTTAGGACATGAATGGATCTATCTTCCAGTTGGAGGGTGATCTTAGTTGGTTTCAATTCTCCAAGTTTAATTGTGAAGGGAATGTGTTCTAAAAGTTTTACTTTTAAATGTCAATTATTATGAGTTGAATGAGAAATCATTTTGTTCCTTGTTTATGTTATTCGTCTTTTAGAAGTGTTAAGAAAGAGACTCTTGGTCCTTAACCGTAGAGCTCTAAGAGATAATGGTTTACATAAAACAAAAGATATTCACAATCATGGTAATTAACATGGGACATTAATTACCGAGTTAAGATTGTCGTGTTGGTCATAGATCATTGTAGCTCTACAAGTGAGTGACAACACGGGTACACAAAAGAGGAAAATACTACTTTTGTATACTGAATAGACCTAATAAGTAAAACATTATAGAATTGTGTTTTCTGTGCCATTAATGTTTTACTGTGTCCTTGGTCCTTTGATATGAGACTTATATCCGATCACTTACGAAATTGTTGATTAGACTAGTGTCTTGAGCTATCAATAAGTGTAGTGTGAAGGCATTGGTTGGTTAAGTATGACTTTTGTTGGAGAAGATAGTTAGTCAAAAGATTATCATTGCCCCTCTTGATTGAGTGATGATATTAGTGGGCCCCTTGATAAAGCAAAGTTATAATGTGCACAATGTGATTTGAGTTAAGTCACATATTTATAACTAGCTTAAAGAGATCAAGAAATGAATACTAATACAAAGATGACACAATACTACTTTGTGTATATTCTTAATATCATGAGGCAAGGGCCGGACACAAGTGGTGCACTCCATCACTAAATGGATCGGGTTTTGGTTCGAATGGAATTAAGACATCTAACTAATTGGGAGCTATAATGTGTAGCTAGATACCGCTTATAGCTTGTGATATTAAGCTCTTAATATCACTGTCAACTTAGTTTAGATCCTCCCATAGGTCACACTACAAAACTGGGAAACAAGAAATGAGGATTTTGAGTTCATAAGGTGTGTCGGGTTTCATGTAGAAAATATGACACATGTGGTGAACAAGCAAAATCAAAATTATGTTGTGATTAATAACATAATTAGAATCTAAATTAAATTCATATGTGATGTAAACATTATGGGGTGTAATGATTTATCATTACATAGGATAATATGTTACATAAGTTGTCAACTTACTACTAATCCCGAAATGTCAAATTTTGTTGGAAATAAATCCAAAATTTGACCAGTCTGCAGTACTGTGCAAAAACGGTCGACCGCTAAATGGTAAATGGTCGACTGAATGTTGCACGGTCGACCGGATGTGTCTCGACCGATAACAGGGAATTTCGTCTGTTCATTTTCGGTAGACCGGGTATATCGGTCGGTCGACCGAACATTGCGATGAAATATTTTTTCTGTTACGAACGGTCGACCGAGTCATTAGCGGTCGACCGAAACCTGGTCTAAACGGTCGACCGGTCCAGACGGTTTTCTGCAAAATTAATTTAAGAATTAATCAGATCATGCATGGAATTGGTCCATAACTGATTTAATTCGTGGTTGAGATTATTTGTTAGAAAATAATGGATGGTTAGATGGAAGTTTGCATGAAATCATGAGCAAGAGGTTGCACATGAATAGGTAATTTGGAGAGAACTTATAAATACAAGTTTATCTCAGTACCTTATTAATTAATTAATTATCTTCTTGTGCAAAAATCTCTCTCCATAATTCTCCACGAATTTCCTTAATTCTTGAGTTTATTTTTAGTTTTCAGAGATCTTCTTCTCATGGGAACTGAAGAGGGGTTAGTAGTTAGATTCTAAACCCTATTGGAGATTGAGAGGCTAGCTCTTCTCTCTCCGATCTTGTTTAGAGTTTGGTGAATACTCGGGGGCATCCGGCGCAGCGACAAGCATCCTCAACGTCTTCGGATCATCAAGAAGTTTTAGAGAACTTCTAGGTATGAAATTTGGAGAACATGTTTATTTTAATAAAGTTTTGAAACTAGTTATTAAAACAAACCGATGCATGCATGAAACAAATCATATAAAATTGTAATTCATCCTCATTGTGCATAAAAATTTCGAAAATATATATGTGCAATTAAACTAGAAATCCTACAGTGGTATCAGAGCTTAGGGCTCAATTTTCTAATGATTTGAAACTATAAACAAATTTAGTTTACCATCTAGGGTTCAAACAATTCAATTTTCCGGTTTTTCGGTCTTTAAATGTTTTGTTGGAATAATTCTTTGTAATAATTCATTTTGAATGTTTTAAGTGGTTTAAAACATGCCATGTAATTATTAGAATTATGATTTAGACATAAGTCCAACTTGCAATAATTTCGTTTTAAGAATAAACGATTGTTTTGTAAGAGAATCAACAAAACCGAAAAAATTGTGGTTCGTCTTTCCTTTTAGGAAATTGGATGGACAGCGGTTCAAAATTGTTTTTGAACTTGTGGATGGATGAAAAACGTTTTTAATGGATTTCAAAATGTTTTTCAAAGAATTGTTTGGGATTCTAGATGATTGATAAACTAGGTTGTATAGTTTATAGCAATATTGCGTGCATGGATGCTCGAGTTGTCTTTGCAGGAATTGTGAGTTTATATGTTCCAAATCAGCGCCTATGAATGTTTGTAATTATTATTATACAAGGGCTTATTTATATGTAAAAGCCAAATTCTCTCTTTCTATCTTTAGATAATTGCATTGCATTTGAGAGGTTTTACATAGGACTTGCACTAGTCGGTTTTTATCGAATGTGAGGAGCATGTTTATTTTCTGTAAAATCTACATCTCCGGTGCAAGAGGAAGTCGCCGCTGTAGCGTATCGATCGAGGATCAGGGATAGAGGATCAAGGATCAAAGGGAACATATAAACTCACACGATGTGGATTGTGTGAATGGTTTAATTTCTGCTATGCATGCGCTGAATGTGATTGAATGTTAGGATGTGTATGAATGATACTAAGCATGATAACCTAAAATTCTGAATCACATGTTAATATATGAAATTGTCCAACAAAATTAAGAGTAATTTTCCTTCTTATTTCATCCACTAGCAGCCATCGATCGGGGGATACTCTGCTCGCCCTTAGCGGGAGATACCTCCCTCCATCTTTGGGAATATTGGGAGATATAATGGTTGTCTATTGTTGTGCCACAATTAGATATATGAGGTGCGTTTCACCCTAGTGAACCCCAAGTATGCTTAGTTGTGAATACAATGGATAAACGTATCTCCTATCAAATGAAAATAAGTTTTCTTAACATTACCTAGAGCCCTCGCTCGGTTTTCGGAAAAAGTTTTTCTTAACGAGGATAGGTCGCATTCCCTCATAATTAAAACGACAAGAATCACAAGAGTTTGAAGATGCTAATGTTGCTAAAATTCAAAAAGGTTGTGATTAGAAAATGCTTTTCTTACCTTGATATTGTCATGTATTTGATAGCCCTTAGCTAGTCTATATTACAATTGATGGGATCTTGGATTGTTGCATTTATGGGCAATTTTTTTATTTGCAGCATTTACATTTGTATGTATGTATGATAAACATAAAATTGGCATTAAAATCCTGTATGATTTATTTTGTAGAAAATGTCGAACATCCAACCTATTGTACGGTCCATGATAGAAAAACACCCTTTAGCAAATGATGTCTCAAACTTCATAAGTTGGCAATCCCAAAATGGAATGAGATCTCAACATCGTGTTAAAATTTGAGAAACTGTCTAACATTTTGGAAGGTCCAATCCCAAAATGGAATGAGAGATTAACAGATGAAGAGAAAGAGGCTAAAGCCAAGTGGGAAGACCAAGAGAACCAAGTTCACGATCTCATGCTAGCATCCATGGGTGACTCGCTTCAAGCGAAATACTTGGATTCAAAACCCAAGAAGACCATGGAGGCTTTGTCTAAGATGTTCATGGAAAGTACCCGAAAGGAGCGCTATAAGACCACCATCGCACTCACAAGGTGCCATATGGCGGAGGGAACATCAGTATCCATGCATTTTCTCACGATGCAAGGGTACCTTGAGAAGTTGGCAAAGCTCTCTTCACCAATGCCCGAGGACATTGCTGAAGACATGATTCTTGGCTCTCTAACCCCGTCCTTTAAGGACTTTGTGATGCACTATCATGTGCGTGAAAAAAGGGTGAGTCTTGAGGAGCTGCACAACGCTCTCAAAACTGTTGAAGTTGACATGGGCAATTGTAGGGACAAGCATGTCCTTGCCGTCCATGGGAGGAGCCAAAAGATTGGTAAAGGAAAGGGCAAATCTACCAAAAGTGGTTCAATCAAGAGCAAGGGAGTAGGAGGTGCTCGTGCTAGTGCCTCAAGGGGGAAATCTCAGAAATCTCCAACTCCCAATACGGAGTGCTTTCACTGCGGTGAAAAAGGACACATCCGGCCAAATTACCCCAAGTACAAGGAAGACCTTGACAACGGAGTGATTGAACATAGGCACCCCAAAAAGGCCAAAGGTATATTTATTATTGAAATAAATTTACCCACCTCTGTCCAGGATTGGGTAATTGATACCGGATCTTGTGCTCACATAGTTTCTAATGTGCAGCTACTCATGGATAGGAAGGAACTCATAAGGAACGAGGTAGAATTGAAGGTCAGAAATGGTGCGAACGTTTCTGTGGTTGCACAAGGTTCTGTGGTGCTTCAATTATGTAGTGGTTTATATTTATGTCTAAAGAATGTCTATTATGTGCCTTCGATTAGCAAGAACATTATTTCTGTATCATGTTTAGATATGGATAATTTTAATATAAATATTTCAAATTCTTGCTTGTCTATATCGAAGAATGGTGTTTTCTATGCAAATGCATTCATAAGGAATGATCTCTATTTGCTTGAATTGAATAATAAATAAATCTTTAATATCAATAACAAAAGACTTAAGACCACTCACGAGAATGATACTCTCTTGTGGCACTATCGACTTGGTCACATAAATGAAAAGCGCATCACGAAATTGCAAGAAGCTAACCTTCTTGGTCTACTTGATTTTAAATCATTGGAGACATGCCAACCATGTTTAATGGGAAAAATGACCAAAAGGCCTTTCAAGAAGAAACGTCCAAAGGCGAGTGGCTTATTGGATTTGATACATTCCGATGTATGTGGTCCAATAAGTACTAGTGCACGAGAAACAAAAGTACGTTATGGCTATGTTAATCTAATGAGAAACAAAAGTCATTATCCTTTGACAAGTTCATTACGTTCACGGATGATTATAGTCGTTATGGCTATGTTTATCTAATGAGAAACAAAAGTGAATCCTTTGACAAGTTCAAATAATTCAAGAATGAAGTAGAGAACCAACTCGACAAGAAAATCAAGTCTCTATGAACGGATCGTGGAGGTGAGTACTTAAGTGCCGAATTTGACTCATACCTAAAGGAGTTTGGTATTGTACCTCAACTCACCCCTCCCGGTAAACCGCAGTGGAATGGGGTATCCGAAAGGAGGAATAGGACATTGCTCGACATGGTTCGGTCAATGATGAGTCATGCAGAATTACCTCTTTACTTTTGGAGATATGCACTACAAACTGCGGCTTATACACTAAATAATGTTCCATCCAAATCCGTGGAGAAAACTCCTTATGAGCTATGGAGTGAAAAAACACCCAAGCTCAATTTTCTCAAGATTTGGGGTTGTGAGGCTTATGTCAAGAAATTGATGTCGACCAAACTTCAACCAAAAACGGATAAGTGCTTCTTTATTGGTTATCCTCGTGAGGCAAGAGGATACTACTTTTGGCATATCACCTCCAATCGAGTGATTGTAGAGAGGGATGCCACATTTCTGGAAAAGGAATTTCTGGAAAGAGTAAAAAGTAGTGGGAGTAGGGTTGTGCTTGAGGAGACTCAAGATACTCTACAAGATCATGACATGAATGATGACATTCAAGATCATGAAGGCCCAACCAAGGTTCCTTTGGTTAGTGGGATCATGAGTGAGAGACCCTCGCAAGAAATTGTGAGAGAAACTCAATCTTTCCCACCAAGTGTACGTTCGAGAATCGAACACGAACCAATTCCGCTAGAAATTGTGGAAGAAGTTCGAGAAGTACACATAGAACCAAAAGAACTTAGAAGGTCAACGAAGGAAAGGAAGAAACCCGATATGTATCTGGGACTTCATGAAATCATGGTACTTGATACCAATGATCCCTTGACCTTCCAAGCAGCAATGGAAAGAAAAGACTCCAAACTATGGTTTAAAGCCATGGAATCCGAAATAGAATCCATGTATGATAATCAAGTGTGGAACTTGGCTGACCTTTGATGCATTGCATACATTGCATCATATGTCTTTCATTTAGATTAAATTTATATCAATAAATGCTACTAAGGTATGTGTTTAGTCTTATTTACAGAATACAGGAACCTGAATGCAAATTACCCATATCCCGAGCATAAACGCGTGCAAGAGCCTCATTTCTGTCATAAAGACCAAGTTCAAGATTATCGGGGTTCAAATTGAAGTTCATCCAAGCATAAAAGCATTCAAAGACCTAATTACAAAAAGGCTAATGACCTAAGCACAAAAGTAGCCAGGGACTTAATTGCAAAAATATTATTTTGGAGAAGTTCTAAAGAAAAATCAATTTGGATCTCCAAATATATGAAGAATAAATTCGGATCTCAAAAGAAAGGAAAGAAATCAATCCGGACGCGCAAAGGACATTTAAATCATACCATAAACACACAGGAAAAATCCGGATCCAATCAGAGCTAAAATTACGGCGTTTCCACCACACAATACATGCAACTTGCGGCGAAAACGCCACACCCCTTTCGATCCGTGGCCCCAGATTTTGTCCAGTCGTGTCATGACGCGTGTACTTTCATATTTCATACTTGGGTCCCTTGTATCGACTATAAATAGCCCTGAAACGATGTTGTAAAAAAAACTAGTTTTTATTCCATGCTTTAGTAATAAAATTCTATTGGTTTATTTTGTGTTTTTAGTTTTCTTTTGTAGTTTCTCTAGGACCCCTTCTCCTTCCCTCCATCCATGAGTTTCTAACTCTCTCCAAAGGGTGGGGGTGATGGATTTAGGGTGATGAGAAGAAGAATGATGTTATTATTTTAATTTCGTGTTAGTATGTTTTGATTACTTGAGTTTATGTTGAATCATTTATCATGTAATGCTTTATAACTAATGTGATTTATTATAAGTTTCAGATTTCTCTAAACAAAACCCGACATCTAAACCTTCACCCGCTGGACTCTCATCCATCTTTGCTTTATTTTTAATTTGTTTTTGTTGTTCTTGCTTTAGAAATTAAAAAATCCAAAAATCTCAAACCAACCTTATTTCTCTCTCTTTCTTTCCTTAATCGAAAATCACAAAAATAACAATATCTCTCCCTCCTTGTGTTCGACCCGTACTTGTCACGTCTTCATTGACGACGTGCACTTGCGGTATAAATAAAATTCCCATCAAGTTTTTTGGCGCCATTGCCGGGGAGGCGACGAAGATTTTGTTTATTTTTGGTGATTTTGATTCTTTTCTGTTTATCTTGTGCGTGATCTAACTATTTGGGTTTTCATTTCAGGAGATAGCAGAGTGGTTGTCTAATTGGCACTGACTCTGTCGGTAGCGCCCCCACTAGCTATACACTGCCTGGCCAATTTGGTTTGATTAGTGAGGGAGGTGAATCAAGCGAAGCAATTTGACTCAACCACTTAGGAGTTGTCTAGATTTAAGCGACATTAGGTCTAGGATTGTTTGAACCGTGCTTGTTTAGGAAACTTCTGACCAACCCTCTTATCTATCTCTTAGAGTTAAGTTTCCAATCTCATCTGAGTCTTCTTTCTCTTCTCATCTCAATTCTCTAGATTAGGATTCCTTTCTCATCTTTCCCCCTTCTATTGTTTGTTTCCATTTTTGAAAAAAAAAATTAAATAAATAAATAAAGAATCAATTGATTCTTGAATTTGAATTTGGAATTTAAATTTCGAATTTGAATTCAAAAATTGATTCAAACCGGTGCACTCAGATTTGGGTTCGGGACTTGAGCAATCGACTCTCACGAGTTCATGTAGATTCCAGTCTAGAGCTTAGCCCCAATCCACCTGTTGCACCACCTCACCTGGATCCAATGGGTGAGAATGTAGTGGACCCACTTGTTGCACCACCTATGACTCTGAGGGATCGGTGCTACCCAATGATGGCTGCTCAGCCATCGTGCATCGTTATGCCCATCATACCAGGTCGCAACTTCGAACTAAAGGCACAATACATGAGTATGTTGCCCAAGTTCACCTCTAAGGAAGGCCCATATCTCTTCCTTAGAGAATTTGAGGAAATCTGCTCCCTTATGTGATACCAGCATATGTCAGAGGAGGCAGTGCGTCTTAAATTTGTGCCTCTAGCACTGAAGGACGACGCTAAGAAATGGCTATATAGTCTAGCCGAAAGATCTATTAGGAGTTGGGCCGAGTTTGTTCAAGTGTTCTTAAAGAAATATTTCCCCAACCATAAGACTATTAGGATTAGGAATGAAATTGTTGCATTTGTTCAATCTGAGAGCGAGCCGTTCTATTCCTATTTAGAAAGATTTAAAAACCTGTTGACCCAATGCCCTCATCATGGAATTCCAAGATGGCAATTGTGTCAAATTATTTATGAGGGATTGACACCTACATCTAGGATTATGGTAGGATCTGTAAGCCAAGGAAACTTCATGTCCAAAAATGAGAATGATGCTTGGACTTTTCTTGAGGATTTAGCCAAAAATAGTATGCAATGGGACAATGCTAGAGCACCGAATAACCCGAGTATTGGATCTAGAATAGCAAGTCAACCCAAACCAGGTGTCTTAGCTGTAGATGCTACTGTAGTTGCTGAAGCAAAACTAGCTACCCTTATGCGTAGAATGAAAAGTCTAGAGCTAAAAACCCGACCCCTAGTGAATCAAGCCTCTTCTATCCCTTGCTCTAGATATGGTCACACTGGTCATATAATGGAGGATTGTGCGGACTTGGAACAAGTTAATGCCGCATTTAACCATTCTAGAAATGACCCATACGCATCAACCTATAACCCGGGTTGGCGTAATCATCCCAATCTTTCATGGAGCCAACAAGGTCAACCTCCTAGACAACAACCAAACCCGTATAACCAAAATAATACATCATCTGGGTTTAGTAACAATGGAGATTATGATGTTAGGTTGAAAAGCTTGGAAAATTTGGTTAAGACTTTTATGCAAACAACCACCCAATCCTTCCAAAGGCTAGAAACACGAGTCAACCAACTAGCACAAATAGTAGGTGAAAGAGAAAATGGTCAGTTTCCAAGTCAACCTGAGGTGACTCCAAGACCTAATAATCAATATCAACCCTATCAACCACCTCTAGGAAGTAACAACCCTAAACCGGTTCAAATGGTTAATGAGGAGGGACTGTTCCAACAAATAAATGCAGTTGTATCATTACGGTCCGGAAAACAAGTTGATAACAATGTGGTAAATCCTAGAGCTCCTAATCAATCTAGCCATCAAGCACCCACATGTGACCTGACCATTGAACCTGAAGTCCAATTTGAAAAGCCCAACCCACCTACTCAACCTGACCCTATAGCTCAACCTGAGCGAGTCTATGTTCCTAAAGCCCCATTCCCCAATAGACTCAAGAAGAACTCAAGTGCACAAATGGAGAAAATCTTGGAAGTATTTAAGCAAGTAAAGGTAAATATTCCACTCCTAGATATGATTCAACAAATACCTGCTTATGTTAAATTCTTAAAAGATCTGTGCACTAAGAAGAGAAAAGCGAACGTACCAAAGAAGGCATTCTTAACTGCAAACATAAGCTCTATTTTGTCCAACTCGTCTCCTATAAAGTATAAGGACCTTGGGTGTCCCACAATTTCATGTGCGATAGGAGATACTTTTATCAACAATGCCCTTCTAGACCTTGGTGCTAGTGTTAATTTACTCCCGTTCTCTGTCTATGAGCAACTAAACCTTGGTCCACTAAAACCCTCTAAGACAACCCTTCAATTTGCTGATTGCTCTGTTAAGAAACCAAGAGGTATAGTAGAGGATGTTTTGATTAAGGTTAGTGACTTCATTTACCCAGTTGATTTTGTCGTTCTAGACACTGAACCTATTGTCGATCCTAAGAGACAAATCCCTATAATACTAGGTAGACCCTTTTTAGCCACTTCTGAAGCTTTGATAAATTGTCGAAATGGGCTCATGCAACTATCTTTTGGAAATTTAAAAGCTGAATTTAATATCTTTCATGTCGATAGTGAACCAGAAATAGTATGCAATCAAAGTGACGTTGTGATGAGATCGCATATTTATAAGATGTCTGAATCAAATAAATCATCACAAAATCAAAAAGAAGTGAGAAAAAGGTGAGTAATTCATCTACCCAACCACCATCACTCGAGCAAATAAGAGAACCAACATATGTGAGGGGTGTGGAATCTTTACCTCAGGACTCTCACGGCAACATGGGGAACAATTCAACTGGATACATGCACCAACATGGTGACATTCAATCCAGTTCTGACTATGGTTGACTCTGAGCAAATTCAATCCCTCCACCGCAAGTTGATGCAGGTAATAAGTGCATTTGCTTTATCTTTGCATACATTGAGGACAATGCATGATTTAGGTGTGGGGGTGTTTATCTATCTATCTATCTATCTATATATTCTGTTCGTTTAAAAAAATAAAATTCAATGCTCCATGACATAGCTTAAGATTGAACTGCCAAAACCCGTGTACAAATTGCATTGAGTTTTTGTTCCTTATTATATAGTTCTGCTTGTAGAAACTATGACATAAATCTAAGTTCCAAAGAAATAACTCATTACCCTTTAAGACATGTATGCACTTAAATTGGATGAATCAAATCTTTGAAGTGGTTGATAAAAAGCAGAGGTTGAGGAAAATATACCAGGAAGTGTGGACTTCTAATAGCAATTAAGCCTTGACGAAAATAAAAGGGGAATAAAAGTGAGGAAAGCACATCTTGCAAAATGATTACAAAAGCCCAAGCCTTCGAGTCACTGGTCCGTAAGGGTATCTTAAAACCTTGTAACTTGAGTATGCCAGCTCAGGATTATCAACCAAACTCGCTACACGAATGCAAAAAAGGTAAAAGTGTCAGAAAAAGCAAATGTGTTGAATCACGAAAAAAAAATTACTTTAAGATACTCAAGGCCCAAAGTTAAAAGAATGATTCATGTCATGGTTGATCCGAATGATACTTCACCACCAGAGGAGGCGTGCAAAATAAGTTAAGTGATAACATGTGTAGAAGGGTTAGTGGTGTGAATATTGGAGGAATGAAGACCAAGTCAGATTTTTTTTAGTTAGATTTATATAATGAGCATGCAAGAATTCTAAGTGAGATGTATAAGGTTGAGGTGGAGATATTGAGAGTTGTTGAATTAAGACTTTGTGGGTGTGTCAACTGAAAACCCTCACAAGACAAAACTCGTCCTTTAAAGAAACTTAGGGGTTTAAAGGCTTGTTGCACATGCTAAGTGCAACCGTGATTCCTACGAAAGTGAGTTAGGATTTCCCTGTTTTCATTTTTCTTATATTTTGTTTTTCTAGGGACTAGCAAAATCTAGGTGTGGGGGTATTTGATGCATTACATACATTGCATCATATGTCTTTCATTTAGATTAATTTTATATCAATAAATGCTACTAAGGTATGTGTTTAGTCTTATTTACAGAATACAGGGACCTGAATGCAAATTACCCATATCCCGAGCATAAACGTGTGCAAGAGACTCATTTCTGTCATAAAGACCAAGTTCAAGATTATCGGGATTCATACTGAAGTTCATCCAAGCATAAAAGCATTCAAAGACCAAATTACAAAAAGGCCAAGGACCTAAGCACAAAAGTAGTCGGGGACTTAATTGCAAAAGGCCGAGGACCCGACTACAAATTACAAGTACCAAAATATTATTTTGGAGAAGTTCTAAAGAAAAATCAATTTGGATCTCCAAATATATGAAGAATTAATTCGGAGCTTAAAAGAAAGGAAAGAAATCAATCCGGACGCGCAAAGGACATTTAAATCATACCATAAACACACAGGAAAAATCCGGATCCAATCAGAGCTAAAATTGCAGCGTTTCAAGTATGATAATCAAGTGTGGAACTTGGTTGACCTTCCTCAAGGGAAAAAGATCATTCAAAATAAATGGGTTTTCAAGAGGAAGATGGACATGGATGGGAACTTGACAACCTACAAAGCGAGGCTTGTAGAGAAGGTTTCACTCAAGTTCAATGAATTGACTACGATGAAACTTTTTCACCAGTTGCCATGTTCAAGTCTATTCGGATAATGATCGCTATTGCTGCATTTCATGATTATGAATTATGGCAAATGGATGTCAAAACAACGTTCCTTAATGGGAACTTGGAAGAGGATGTGTACATGATGCAACCTCAAGGTTTTGAAGATCCAAAGAATAGCGAGAAGGTATGCAAGCTTCAAAGATCCATTTATGGATTGAAGCAAGCATCAAGGAGTTGGAACAAACGCTTTGACGAGGAAGTGAAGAAGCTTCACTTCATTCAAAGTAAGGAAGAACCTTGTATATACAAGAATGTTAGTGGGAGCCATGTAGTATTCCTAATCTTATATGTCGATGACATATTGCTCATGGGCAATCATATTCCTTTGCTTGAGCAAACGAGAAGTTCATTGAAATCTGCATTTTCAATGAAAGATATGGGTGAAGCTCAATACACCTTGGGAATCAAGATATATCGAGATAGATCCCGTAGACTCATTGGCCTCAGTCAACGTGCATACATTGACAAGGTCTTGGAAAGGTTCAAGATGAACAACTCCAAAAAGGGCAGTGTGCCAATGAGTATGGGTGTGCAACTCAAGAAGTCTCAACGTGCACAATCACGTAAGGACTTAGAGTACATGAAGGATGTCCCTTATGCTTCGGCAATTGGGTCGATCATGTACACGATGACTTGTACAAGACCCGATGTCTCGTATGCTCTAAGCGTGACAAGTCGTCACCAATCCAACGCAGGTCCTGAGCATTGGACTGCGGTCAAGAATATCCTGAAGTACCTTAACCAGACTAAGGATAAGATTCTTGTTTATGGAGGACAAATGGAGTTGATAGCCGAGGGATACTCGGATGCGAGTTTCATGAGTGATCCAGACGATAGAAGGTCGCAATCAGGATATCTCTTTCTTCTGAATGGTGGAGTTGTGAGTTGGCGTAGCTGGAAGCAAACCACTACGGCCGATTCAACTACCGCTTCAGAAGTAATGGCTGTCGCTGAAGCGAGATGGGAAGGAGTGTGGATTAAGAAGTTCCTTGAAGAGCTTGGAGTAGTTCCCACGAGCGAGGGACCCATTGAGCTATTTTGCGATAATAGTGCATCTATCTCGCAAATCAAGGATCCTAGATCACACCACAAAGTGAAGTACATGGATCGAAAGTATTTTGTCACACGTGACTTCATCGACGAAGGCAAAATAAATCTATTATGGGTCGACACCAACAGCAACACAGCTGATCCATTCACAAAACCCTTATCCCAAGCCAAGGGCAAAATGCATTTCGAGTCCATGGGATTGAGGAACCATGTAGATTGGCTTGATGATTGATATGTAATGGGGTTTACCCTAGTTATTATTATTTTATACATTAAGTATGTATGTGAAAGAAAACTTTAACAACAAGTGGGAGATTGAAGGGAATGTGTTGTAGAAGTTTTACTTTTAAATGTCAATTATTATGAATTGAATGAGAAATCATTTTGTTCCTTTGTTTATGTTATTCGTCTTTTAAAAGTGTTAAGGAAGAGGCTCTTGGTCCTTAACCGTAGAGCTCTAAGAGATAATGGTTTACATAAAACAAAAGATATTCACAATCATGGTAATTAACATGGGACATTAATTACCGAGTTAAGATTGTCGTGTTGGTCATAGATCATTGTAGCTCTACAAGTGAGTGACAACACGGGTACACAAAAGAGCAAAATACTACTTTTGTATACTGAATAGACCTAATAAGTAAAATATTATAGAATTGTGTTTTCTGTGTCATTAATGTTTTACTGTGTCCTTGGTCCTTTGATATGAGACTTATATCCGATCACTTAAGAAATTGTTGATTAAACTAGTGTCTTGAGCTATCGATAAGTGTAGTGTGAAGGCATTGGTTGGTTAAGTATGACTTTTGTTGGAGAAGATAGTTAGTCAAAAGATTATCATTGCCCCTCTTGATTGAGTGATGATATTAGTGGGCCCCTTGATAAAGCAAAGTTATAATGTGCACAATGTGATTTGAGTTAAGTCACATATTTATAACTAGCTTAAAGAGATCAAGAAATGAATACTAATACAAAGATGACACAATACTACTCTGTGTGTATTCTTAATAGCATGAGGCAAGGGACGGACACAAGTGGTGCACTCCATCACTAAATGGATCGGGTTTTGGTTCGAGTGGAATTAAGACATCTAACTAATTGGGAGCTATAATGTGTAGCTAGATACCGCTTATAGCTTGTGATATTAAGCTCTTAATATCACTGCCAACTTAGTTTAGATCCTCCCATAGGTCACACCACAAAACTGGGAAACAAGAAATGGGGATTTTGAGTTCATAAGGTGTGTCGGGTTTCATGTAGAAAATATGACACATGTGGTGAACAAGCAAAATCAAAATTATGTTGTGATTAAGAACATAATTAGAATCTAAATTAAATTCATATATGATGTAAATATTATGGTGTGTAATGATTTATCATTACATAGGATAATATGTTACATAAGTTGTGAACTTACTACTAATCCCGAAATGTCAAATTTTGTAGGGGTTAAACCGAAATTTGACCAGTCTGCAGTACTGTGCAAAAACGGTCGACCGCTAAACGGTCGACCGAATGTTGCACGGTCGACCGGATGTGTCTCGACCGATAACAGGGAATTTCGTCTGTTCGTTTTCGGTCGACCGGGTATATCGGTCGGTCGACCGAACATTGCGATGAAATATTTTTTCTGTTACGAATGGTCGACCGAGTCATTAGCGGTCGACCGAAACCTGGTCTAAACGGTCGACCGAACCTCCAAACGGTCGACCGGTCCAGACGGTTTTCTGCAAAATTAATTTAAGAATTAATTAGATCATGCATGGAATTGGTCCATAACTGATTTAATTCGTGGCTGAGATTATTTGTTAGCAAATAATGGATGGTTAGATGGAAGTTTGCATGAAATCATGGGCAAGAGGTTGCACATGAATAGGTAATTTGGAGAGAACTTATAAATACAAGTTTATCTCATTACTTTATTAATTAATTTATTATCTTCTTGTGCGAAAATCTCTCTCCATAATTCTCCACGAATTTCCATATTCAGAGATCTTCTTCTCAAGGGAACTAAAGAGGGGTTAGTAGTTAGATTCTAAACCCTATTGGAGATTGAGAGGCTAGCTCTTCTCTCTCCGATCTTGTTTAGAGTTTGGTGAATACTCGGGGGCATTCGGCGCAGCGACAAGCATCCTCAACGTCTTTGGATCATCAAGAAGTTTTAGAGAACTTCTAGGTATGAAATTCGGAGCCCATGTTTGTTTTAATAAAGTTTTGAAACTAGTTATTAAAACAAACTGATGCATGCATGAAACAAATCGTATAAAATTGTAATTGATCCTTATTGTGCATAAAAATTTCGAAAATATATATGTGCAATTAAACTAGAAATCCTACAAATTGTTGATAAGCAGAGGATGGGAGGAGGTTGACTAGTGATCTTAAATCAAGTAATACGTTACTCATGCTAGTGTCCTCTAACATACACTGAATAGTGAGACACCTGAGGTCCTTGTACTTTGTGTATGTGGGATTGGACAAAAGTGAGCTTACACTCGCAGCTAAGAATGCTTTCTTATGAACATTGGTCTTCCTCTTGGTTGTGCATAGATCTTTCAACACTTTGGCATATTGAGGTATTTGTTGGAAGACATCCAACAAGGGGATGTTATCCTTCACTTGTTTAAAGACCTCTAATATCTTATCCATTGTGTCACTATGCTTTTTGGTTAACATACTAGGATAGGGAGCTTCTGGCACGTAGGTTTGCCTTGGAGTATGAGAAATTTCCTCAACATCGGACTCCTTATCACCACCCTCCCCACAAGGGTTGCATAGATGGTGGTGGCGGCAATGAAAGGTGATTGTCAACCTACTTTACATTCCTTAAAGTTACATTGGCATTGACATTGCGAACAAGTTCCTACACATGGTTCACTTGCCATCCCCGAGTTACCAAGCTCTCATTTTGTGTGTGTTGTTGCTGGTACATACGGGGATTAGCCTCAGGCTGACTTGGCACTGTCCCACTCTGTTTCTCATGTACAGAATGAGCCAATTGACCCATCTGATGCTTTAGAGATTTGATGGACTGCTGATTTGAAGTGAGAACTTGACTCGTGGATGACATGAAGCTCTTAACCGAGTTGTCAAGTCCACGAGTTATGGTCTCAAGTTAATTGAATCGGGATTCCATATTGGTTGAGTTTGGGAAATCTAGTGGTTTAACTGATTTAAGTTGGGTGGCTGATAAGATTGTGAATGCATGGGAGTTGGTATAGTCGGTTAGGTGGTCGGGAGAAGTTTGAAGGACCACCCTGGACATTGTTTTGGTTACACGAAAAGTTAGAGGGTTCCTCTATCCATGGTTATATGATCATAAATATGGGTCATTCTTGGGTCTATTATAGATCGCATTGACTTGCTGCATATCTAGAGGAATGGATGCACACTCATCCCCTAAATGACCTACCATACCGCAGATATAACAAGTAGTGGACCAGATGTAGACAAATGAGACACACCTTGTTTGTTTTTGAGATCAATCGAATCCTAACAATGCACTAAGGCCACAATGCATGCCTCGATGGCCGTAGGGGTATTGACATCAATTGTGCATCCCAATCTAGTCGAGTTTGCATTTGCGATCCTCACTCCTATGCTAGATGATGATGATGGTTCCCTCACACACTCCCATTGCATGGTTTTCTTAGCAAGGTCTTCTAGGAAAGCCCAAGCCTCCCTTTCATCCTTTCCTAAGAACTCTCCTTGACCCACAGACTCAAGGAGCGTTCAGGACGGGGTTTGAAGACCCTCATAGATAATCTGACAAAGGCTTCACAACTCGATGCAATGGTGTGTGCATGAGGATATTAGCTCCTTGAACCTCTCTAAATATGCATGGAATGATTCGGTCTCATGCTAATAAAACATATTGATTACGTTCCTCAGTTTTTGAGTCTGATGATTTGGAAAAAAAATCTTGAAGAATGTAGATTGGAATTCATCCCAAGTTCTAAAGGCATTCGCTTAGTTGCTATACAATCAGTTCTTCTCATCATCCTTGATTGACATCATTTCATGCATACATTTGTGTCTTATATCTGTTATCTTTCACCTAAACAATGCTACGTAACGAGTTTTATGTTTGAATTTCAGAAATAAATAGGTTTGAAGATAAGAGGCCTAAAATGACCTAAAAGCAGGAAAAATGACTGAGTTGAGAGACTCGAGGACTAAGATGCAAGGGAAAAGGACCTGAATGTAAGATCAAAGGACCAATGAGTAAATAAAAATACTCCACACCATCATGGGGAGTATTTTGGCAATTCTATTCGGGTCGAAGCTCCAACAACCGAAGTAGATGCATCAAAGACAAACAAAGTCATCCAGAAAAGCCCAGACGAAACCCCAGCGTGATCCAAACCATGTAGACCGCCAATTAGCTGTCTGGGACCGCTGATTTGCGGTCCAGGTTGCTCCGGATCCGCTAAGATTTCTTTGGGTCGTGTATTATAGTGTATTTAGTATATTTCTGGTATATGTTTAGTCCCATACAGGGAGATTGTCCCGGATTACCTTTTTCTATGGCTATAAATAGAACTATCCCTCCTCTCTTGTATCCCATCTCTCTCTTGGTGGCCATGCTCCCTACTAGGAGTAAAAGCCTTGAAGCAAAAACCCCTGGTGGAGAGAGGCTACTTGTAATTGAGTGAGTAATAATAGATATTTCTTTAAGTTTTCTTCATATTCTCTTGTCTTTTCAATTCTTGCATACTTAATTAACTTGTTGTTTTAGTCTTCTTATAATTAGTTTAAGCATGTTTTCTTTCTTTAGTATAAATGTTAGTTTAAATATGTGTGAGTAGTTCCATCCCCTTTGGGGGTGGAGTAGATGTGTATACATGTTATGTAAATGGTATGAATGCTAGACATTGTTGTTTGTGAGAAATGTTAGTATGCTTGTTGATTGACATTATTTCATGCTTATATTTGTATCTTATATCCATTATCTTTCACCTAAACAATGCTACGTGACGAGTTTTATGTTTGAATTTCAGAAATAAATAGGTTTGAAGAGAAGATACATAAAAGAACCTAAAAGCATGAAAAAGGATTGAGTTGAGAGACTCAAGGACTAAGATGCAAGATCGAAGGACCTGAACGTAAGATCAAAGGACCAATGAGCAAACAAGAATATTTCACACCATCATGGGGAGTATTTTGGCAATTCTATTCGGGTCGGAGCTCCAACAGGTCAAGTAAATGCATCAAAGACAAACAATACCATCATGGAAAGCCCAGACCGATCCGGAGCTTGTAGACCGCTAATTGGCAGTCTGGGACCGCTAATAGGCGGTCCGGGTTGCTCTGGATCCGCGGAGAGTTTTGTGGGTTGTGTATTAGAACGTATTTAGTCTATATTTGGTATTGGTTTAGTCCCATACCGGGGGATTGTCCCGGATCACCTTTTTCTGTGGCTATAAATAGAACTTTTCACCTTCTATTGTAATTACCCATTGCTTGGTGGCATTCTCTCTACTTGGAGTAAGCCTTGGAGCAAAATCTCAAGGTGGAGAAGAATGCTACCTTCAATGTGAGTCATCTAATAAAATAATTTTTCCATTGTTTTGTTCTTATGTTGTTTCTTTATGCATGCTTAGCTTAGTTTTATTTCTTTGATTCTAGGCTAAAGTAGTTAGAATATTTCTTTTCTTCTTTAGTTTAATTGTTAGAGTAATGTGTAGTGAGTAGATCCATCCCCCTTTGGGGGTGGAGATGATGTTCATACATGAATTAAAGAATGGATATGAATGCTTTATATTTTGATTGTGTTTATAAATGTGAATGTATGCTTGCTTGTTAGAGTAGAATACTACACTTGATGGGTTTTGCCACACATCTTAGACACCTCCCATTATTATTTAGGTTCTGAAATAACCAGCTTGTGTACATGAATGTTAATCAACTAGGTTAGTGAATGGATTGATAGGTTTTATCATAACCTTTAGACACTTCCTATGCATGAAAACACTACCAACACTTGTGCCTATAGAATGCATTCTTCACCATCTTTTTACATGTGTGCACACACTCCACCCCTAGGGGTCTTTCTCTTTCTGATTTCCAATCGTTGTATTAAGTTCTTTTAGTTTCGTTTGAAGTAATCTTTAGTTACTTTACTTTGCATTTTTCTTCTTAGTAGTTTAGTGTAGTGTAGATTAGCATAGACAAACTCTTCTCCCCTTTTGTTGCCACTTGATTTCTGAAAAACCAATGTGGTCTCTCCTCCTCATGGATCGACCCGTATTTGCCACGTCTTCACCGACGCCGTGCACTTGCGGTAGTTTAAACGATTAAACACTTGTTTGAATTAATAAGAACTTTTACTTGATGGTTTCTGCCATAATGTTTAGGTACATTCCATGCTTTTTTATGTTCTTAATAACTAACTTGTCATGCTTATATTAATCACCTAGGTCAGTGCTTTAAATGATAGGTCTTGCCATTAGGTACTTCTTATGCATTAACAAACACTAACTACACTTGAGCTTATTGTATGCATTCACCACACTTATTTCACGTGTGCACACACACTCCACCCCTTAGGGGTTTTCCCATTCCTGATATTTATCTTTCTTCTTAGTAGTTGCTCAGCTTAGTTTAGTTCATTTCGTGCTTTATTTCCTCCTTTCTAGTTTAGTTTAGTGTTGTTTAGTTTAATCAATCATTTCTCTCCTTTCTTTCCCACTCACCTTTGAATAAACTAAAGTCGACACACCTCCCTGTGGATAGACCCGTATTTGTCACTGCTTCGATGCGGCCGTGCACTTGCTGTTAATAATTAAAACGAATCAATCAAGTTTTTGGAACCGTTTTCGGGGAGGTGTTCTGTCCAGATTTTGGTTTGGACGATTCGAGTGGTTTTAATTTTTCTCTTTTAGTTTTGATTTGTTTCAGGGATCCTGAGGATCAAGGGGAGGCGACTGGAGGAATTGGAGAGCGAAAAACTCAACAGTGACCGCCAATCAGCGGTCTGGGACCTCCAATTGGCAGCCTGGTGAGATTCACTTTCTCCCATTTTGTTCTGGTTGTTGTGTATTTCAGTGTAGTTATCTGGGAGCACAATCTTGCATGTTGTGACTTTTAGTTTGCTCCCAGATTAAAAATCAATCCCTTTTAATCAACTTGTCCACTAAAATCCAAAGCAAAAGATTAGGCATTCTTACTTGTTAGGTCATGCATCACATACTTGACTTAGGCACATAGTTGTCTTTTATTTTAACTTACTTTAAGTTGATGAGTGTTGGCGTGAGGTACTCATTTCCTACTCTCATCCATGCATTTTGTATGACCATGCATTAGTCAGTAGGATTCCATCGGGACAAGAGTGAGTTGAGCGTTTGATTGGAGAGTTGATTTCTAGATTTAGGATCAAAACGCTATTAAGGAGGGGTTGTCCCATAAAAAATAAGGTGGGGGATTTCATCACCCTTTCCTTAGCCCCAAAAATCACTCTTAATAAAAGCCTTCATTCTAAAAGCAAGTAGACATTGCCCTAAGGATTTTGGACGCACTAGGAGAGTAATTTAGTCGAGACCATCATGACCTGATCGGCATCGCCTGCATTGTCGATAGTAGGAGTTACTGGATCTCCGGATCTAGTATCACTGGCTGGGCATTGTGGTCTTCATTGTAGGGAGGTGAGGCGTGTCGAGACTAGTGACCTCGAACTTAGGCGTCGTCTAGCCTAAGGACCCATAGCCTTAAGTTGTTTGAGTCGTGCTTGCTAGATTAGGCTTCTACCTTCACCACTCCCCACGCTAGCTCTAAGGATTCTTCCCTCCTCATCTGAGTCCTCTCCTCATCTATTTTCTACGAGTAGTCTCCTCCTCTGAATACAAATTCTGTTGTGAGTTTTTTAGAGTCGAGTCGAGCATTTTATGTGAGGTTGGGCTCGTTCTGGTGAGAACACTCGACTTGAGAGAGTGCATTTTTCTGAGATGGACGGTCTAGGTGATCGGCTATCTCCGCCTCGTGCTCCTTTGGAGCGTGAGGCCGAGTCTTCCCAAAGTGACGGAGGATACCGGGTTTCATACATGGATTACCTCGGTCCGCTCCCACCACCACGTAGACCTCCTTCTCCTCCTCCTCTGACTCGAGAGGAAGAGGGATTCGGTCAGGATCGAGTTCTTGGTAAACCACCATCTTTAGCTCGACAGGATAAACCGATGACTTTTGGAAGCGGACGCATCCTGTTCGGGCCGCACAACCTTCTTTCATAGTTCATCCCCCAGCTCGCGGGAATAACTATGAACTGAAACCTCAATATGTGAGCATGCTTCCTACCTTCAATGCCAATAAGGAGGATCCATATATTTTTATAAGTGCATTCGAGGAAGTATGCTCCATGTTCAACCTTCAACAGCTTGATAAGGATTCAGTCCGGTTGAGGATGATTTCTTTCGCGTTTAAGGATAACACGAAGAAATGGATGTACAACCTCCCATCGAGCTCTATTCGGTTTTGGGATGACTTTGTGACCGTATTTCTGAAGAGATTTTTCCCTCAAAGTAAAACTCAACAGATACGGCACCAGATACATCAAATGTATCAAACTGAGACCGAATTTTTTCATGCTTTCTTTGAGAGGTTCAAGGACCTTCTCCAGCAGTGCTCTCATCATGGACTTGAGCTATGGCAGCTGTGCCAGATTATTTATGAGGGTGTCAACCACAACACCCGCACATTGTTGGAGTTGATGTGTTAGGGTGATTTCCAAATGAAACCCATCAATGAGGCATGGGACACTTTTGAGTTAATGGCTGAACGTACCTTTGAGTGGGACACCATGAGACAGCCACCAGCTGTCAGGTCTTCTGGTCGGGCTGGATCATATCAAGTTGAGTCAACTATTGCGTCTGAGGCGAAATTGGTTGCTCTCATGCGTAGGATTGAGAGTTTAGAGTTGGACCGAGCTCCTGTAGCTCAGGTCGCTACTCCCAGGCGTAGTAGGTGTGGACTTACGGGACATGATGACTTGGAATGCGCTTACGCTCTAAGGGATAGTGAGCATGCAAATGCGATGTATCAACAGAGGCCCCGTAACGACCCGTACAGTCACTCTTATAACCTGGAATGGTGCAACCATCCTAACTTCTCTTGGGGGCCTAGTAGGGGTCACGGTCAGAGCTCACACGCTCAACCTCAACCTCTGGGCCCATCGGCGACCTACCAACCCCAAATCAAAGGTCTCAGCACCATAATTACCAACCTGCCCAGGCCTCATCGTCGAGTTATTCTAACCAAACTCCACTACCCCAACGGATTGACCCGAAGGACCCCACTCTAGAACAAACCCTTCAAGCATTCATGCAAAGCACACAGACCATGTTTGCAGCCAGCAATAATTCGGTCAAAGCATTGGAAATGCAAGTTAGCCAGTTGGCTCATCAGCTCCATGAACGCGAGAAGGGTCAGTTAGCGAGTCAACCTATGGTAAATCCCAGGGGTCAACCTGCTCATGCTAGGCAAAATGTACACAATGTTGAAAGTGACCCTTCCCAACATGCTAATGTTGTCCATACCTTAAGATCGGGAAGGGTTGTTGACAACAACGTGGAAATGCCTGAAGCCAACCCTGTTGGTGACTCTTCCAAGGAGGGTCATGAGTCTTTCAAGGAACCTAATTCTGATACTCCTCCTCGTGATAGTTATGTCCCCAAGGCACCATTCCCTCATAGGTTGACTAAAAATGTGATGAGCATTGGGACAAAATCGTTGAGGTACTTACGCAAGTCAAGGTGAACATCCCGTTGTTGGACGTTGTTCAACAAATACCACCATATGCCAAGTTATAAATTTCCCAGGTTATATATTTCCCCAATGTATCATATTTGTGCCTCAACCGATATACACCTTACCCTAAAAGATATACTCCCCCTCAACCCCCTCAACCCCAAAGAAAACGCAGCCCCCTTAACCGATCTCCTCTCCTCACCCTCATCTCCTTCGATCCCTCCTTTTTGTCGACCCCTCCGCTCCACCCGGATCAACTCCAACACGACTTCCTCGTCGATCAACGCCAACACGGCTTCCTCGTCGAATTCCTTGATTTTGGTTTTGTTTGATGATTGATATTTGGAATTGGGTGGATTTTATGGTTTTTGCTTGAAGGTTTGTGTGTTTTTTGAAGTTTTTTTTGGATTTTTGGTTTTGGGATTTCATGGTTTTTGCTTCACAGAAATGGCGGATTTTTTGTGTTTTTTGGGTGTTTTTTGAGGTTTTGGTGGTTAGTTGTGGAATTGTTTAGGGGTTTTCGGATTTTGGATTTGTTTGCTGATTGATGTTTTTGCTTTGCTTCGAAGGTTTTTATTTTGATGTGTTTTTGGGGTTATTTTTGGGTTTTGGTTGTTGTTTAAGGAATGAATTCACGGTTCTTGGATTTTAGATTTGTTTGCAGATTGATGATTTTAGCTTTGTTCTGAAGGGTTTTTTTATTTTTGATTTTGTGAATTAGAAAATGTTTGGAGTTTTTTTTGGGTTAAAGAAGAAACAATAAAGATATGATTAGTGAGAATCAAGATGATTATGAAGTCTATATGATTGTAAAGTTGGCTTTATTTTAGTAAACGTGGTTGTTAGTAAGCTTGAATTTAAAGAAACTTAATCCTATATGGTTTTTTAGGTGAAATTTGGTTATGCTTTATTGATTCGGGTACAATCCGTTGGGTTGAACCTGAATCGGTTCGGGTTCGGGTTGGGTTTTTCGAAAACCCGAATTTTTCGGGTTGGGTTGGGTTCTGGCCCAAACCCGACCCATGTGCACCACTAGTGGGACTAGTGTGTCTTACGCGGAGCTGATGTGTGTCCCACGCGAGACTTATGTGTGCCAAGCACGGGATTGGCGTGTGTCCCACGTTGTAGTGTTGTGTGTCCCTCGCATGACCAATGTGTCCCACGTGTAGGGTTGTAAATGGGTAGGGTCGAAACCGTTTAACCGCCATAACCGAACGGACGAGTAAGGTCATGGGTTGTAAAAATCATAACCGTTTAATAAATGGAAGGATAAGGGTTACGAAAATAATAATAGTTTAATAAATGGGCGGGTAAGGGTTACAAAAATCATAATAGTTTAATAAACGGGCGGGTAATGGTACATCATTTCGCTCATCCATTTAACCGCAAAACATAATGAATATATATATTATTTCGTCATATACTATATACATAATGAAACATAATGAATATATATAATATTTTGTTTGGTATGAATTTGTGGATGTTTAGATTATAGATTTTTGGAGGTTTTGAATATAAATTTATGGATGTTTGATGTTAAATAAAAGTATTATAAGTTTAGTTTGTTATCCGTTTATCTATTTGACAAGTTTTTTTCTCCATTTAACCATTTATCCAATTCTTATATCGATATTAGTATCCATTAAATTTTAACCATATAACCATTTAACGTCCCAAAACCGTTTAATTAAATAAAATTGGTAGAGTCATGGGTAGAGGTAAAAATAAACGGGTTTCTAACCGAATCGCGAACCGTTTAATTAAACGGACAGGGTTATCGGTAAGCCCCTAGAATTGCCCACGAACCGCCCATTTACAGCCCTACCCGCGTGGGACATATGTGGGTTTCACGCGAAACATGTGTGTTCCTTATTTGCATTTAAAGTGTCTGACAATGATGAAATTAATAGTATCTTACTTTATCGGAAACTATATTTTTAAATAATAAAATAAAAAACACAAATGATGACATAGAGAGTGAAATGGAAATAATGACTATTATGCATATAATCTAATTATTTCTTTGTTTTAAGATATGCAAGACTAAACTAATACATTTCGTTCAATCAATTTTGACAAAAATGACATCAACATATATAAAAATAAATCAAACAACATAGAGTTTGTGAACCATCATGCATCTGATCTATAATTTATTCAATGTTGAGATGATTCAATTTGGGTTTCATCTTTATTTTTTCTTATATTTGAGAACCTAAATTACAATTTTCAATGTGATCCACTTCATCAACAAAATCTTGAAGAAAAAGGTCAATATCTTCTATATGCTTGAAATTACCAATATTTTCTCTACAAATAAAATGTTCTGAGGGTGTGTGCTTAATAGTCACATACAAATGCCAAAAAGTTCTAATGAAAGGTGATATCGAACTGGGATGACATTGTGGATCTATGTACCAAAGATAGAGCTACAAGTGAAGGTTGTGAAATCGTAAAAGATGGTGTTGAAACGTCATTATTGATGTAGGTTGATATTAAAAATTATCTAATGATGTGGTGGATCTTGTCATTCATCATGTATGATGGGTTGATTATGATGTATTGATAATCAAAACTTTTTAATTATGTATACCTCCAACTGGATATGTCCTTATAATGCTGATTTTAGTATATACATAGAATTTGAAAATTTCAAGGTTCTTCTAAACAAAGCAAAATCAAATGATGGGACTTGAAAATGTCGTCATTTGGAAATGACATACCAAACAAGGTGAAAAAAATGACGTCATTAGAAATCTCAGGATTTGTAAATTCCGTCATTTCAAAGTTCCAAGGAATTTGAAAACACCACATCCAAACACACCTTAATGGAAAAACATGTTAAACATGTCCCATGTTGTAGGTCTTGCTCCATAATTTTGTTATGTATTTTTATTTTTCGAAAGTAGTGTTAATGTTTGTACTATTAAAATGTTTAAGTAATGTATATAATTATTAAGTTATTTAACATATTTATACATGTTAAATTTAAGATAAATTGTTATGAGTAACTTCTGGTATGTAATATTTTTGTGTAGTTTTGTTATTTATTATTATGATTGTTTAAAAATAATCGTGTAGTTTTTGTTTTTCAAAAGTAGTTGCAATGCTTTTGTTATTGAAAGTGCAGAATAAATTAAAAGATCTAAGCTTTGAAATGATGAGTCTTGAAATTTAACACAAGCATACGGATCGTGTGGCAAACATGTTGAACACAAGGAGATGTTGCAAATTTCAGTCGATTATATTTTTCAATGATAACAAAAGATGGTGTTACAATGTTTTCGGTCTTTTGTTTTATGAAGAGATTAAAGGTAACGTAAATATTTTTTGGGTTTTTTATATAATAAGAATGCAAAAAAATTACGATTATACGAAACACTTAGAGGGTCAAAACATTTGAATAGGCATGAATTGGGAAAGGTGTTGCACATTTCATTAAGCACACGAGATTAGGTTTTGTAAGCATGACTTAAAGTGATTAGATTAATTATTGAACAACAACTAACCTAGATCTAATTACAACTTCACAAATTCTTGCAAGCAAAGAAGAAACGATATAATTCTAAGCATAGATTAAGAAACTTACAAGTAATATAAACCTATCAAATAATTATAAATCATCTACCTCTTTCAAGAAAATTAGCAAAAGTAATAACAAATCAAAATATTAACATGATAGGAACCCTAATTCATAATTCATCCAAGCTCATATTTCCACCTTCAGAGAGAGAGATTTAGTTACATGATGAAAGAAACATGAAAGAAGAGAAAAGAGACATGAGAAGAAAAGAGAGAAAAAAAATTAGTTAATAATAAAGATAAACTAAGTAGCATGAGACTCCCTCCCCATAGAAAAGAAAACAAAGTTAAACTAAAGGGGAAGAGCCCTTGAATAAAGAATACAAGGCTTTATATAGAATTTTGTCTCTCCCAAGTCAATTGTCATTTGAGCCATGCATCGTCTGAATTTGGAATATCGCGTGAGTATTGAAATTGTGATTCTTCCAAATATCTATCTAATGCCTCTTGAATAACTTGATTTAGGTATTGGAAGGGAAGGTTATTGGATATTTCGTGAGAGTCTGTCTAGAGATCAAGTTTCCAGATTCAGTTGTGTTCTTCCTACCATTTGAGCTTTTTGTAATTTGATTTTGAGATTTCGTACGAAAGACGAAATCGGTTTCATCCAATATATTTCCAACAAATCTGGAATCGTCAAATTTTGTATTTGTATGTTGAAGTTATGAGTCAAACAAGTGGCATGTGTTGTAAGTCCAGAATTTCCTTATCCAAACTTTCTTATTTAATGTTGACGGCATAATCCGAATTTACACTTATAATTTGAGTATTTTCCCATCAGTTTGCAGCACAATAAAGAGCATAAACATGTGGAGTGGATTTCTTGTATCGTGTCATTCAACTTTCACTTTATATATCGGATTTTGTATTTAAGTCCTTCAACTTTTCAATATTTTCAGCAATTGTATTTATTTTCTTGTAACCTACGAAATGAAAACAAAAAACTCGACATAGCATTATTCAAATACAAAAGTAAAATAATAGTGAAGGTAAAAATGATAAATTATGATACTTATCAAGTACCCTCACACCTATCTTTTCTAGTCTCGAGCAAAATATAAATAAGAAAAATAGAATATACAAAAAAAATCATAACTCACTTTCGTATGAATCACGGTTGAACTTAGCACGTGCAACAAGATGTTAAACCTTCATATTGTCATAAAGGGTGAGTTTTGTCTCCTAAGGGTTTTCAGCAGATATACCCACAAAATCTGAGCTTGGATGCAAGATATCACTAAGTTTTCTAAATCAATAAAGTAACTTAGGTTGGTCATAGAGTGGACATTCCAAAAGGGTCTGACCCACCTACTAATTTCACTCCACGAATCTAGTCTTGTAAGACCCGCTCTCCTGCTACACTATTAAGTCTCATTTCATCCTTATGCTTATTTATGTGTTATCTTTATGCTTGCATGTTTTGTAATTTTATGCTTTGTTTCGGGAAAATTTCCTTTTCAGTCGAGCAAATGCGGCTCGGGCTTGTAAGCGGGTGCGATTCACCGGGCAACTTTGTAACTGATTTACTCAATCGGGTGTGAGTTGCATGTGGAAGTCAGCCTTTGCTTGGTGTTTGGTCGTGTAGGGCTGATTTGGCTTGAGTGGGTGACATGGCATCCTAGTCAGCGGGGGAAATCTCTATTATGTTTTTCAAACGTTTGAATCGTCATAGATTAGGCATGTATTGATAGGATATCAATTGCATTGAAGATTTCCCTTGTTTGTGATTTGCCTTGTGTGTGCATGAAGCAAAAAAGCCTCGACCCTAGCCGTCCTACCCACTCTCCTACTCCCCCACGAAACCAAATCTCTGACCACCTCTCCCTCTCCGGCGTGCTCCTGGCTGATGTCCGACGGCTTTTGTAGAAGGAAGCTAATGGACCTCCTTGTGTGCGGCTAGAAGGGTCTTGGCTGATCTCCGTCTAGCTTAGGCGTCCTTTTGCTGATCAGGTATGCCTCTAGCCGTTAGTATAGGAAGTAGTGTTGGGTGTTAGGCGGAGATCTGCACAACACCAGGGGCTAGTCGGTTCTGATGTCTAGGGTTGCACATCTTGAGTTCTACCCGATAGGGTGGACTGTGGTGCAAGCTCGGGACTTCAGCGGTTGGCCGGGTATCCCTCCCATTAGCACGTCACCAGCTCCTTGTTTTTATTGGTGGTTTGATGGAGAAACCAGAGGATAGGAGGTTGGGCCATGGGGAGGGTGTCGCGTAGGGTTGTTGCATGCATATTGCGTGATTTGCAACCATACTCTGGTGATTTGATCTTGAGATCGTTTGGTGGTTTCGTGAGCGTGTTTTTAACTTGCTGTAGCATTCTCTTCTACTGGATGTGTTACTGATTTGTGAGTCTCTTTCTAGTATGATTTTATGATTTGTTATGCTGGTAGTTCGTAGATCGTCTCTGATTTCAGATCATGTGTTCTGTGAGTTTTAGCAATTCTGTCCAGATTTCCTTCATGAGGTGCTTGCTGATTTAGGTGTTATATTCATGTATGGTTTCATGATTTCGTTCAGACATTAGTTACATGAATTTTTACTGGTTTAGATCACCTAATCATGCATGATTTCGTGACTTGTTACATGGATAGTTCGTAAGTCATCACTTATTTCAGATCTTATATCTATGCGTGATCAAACTAATATGTCTAAATAATACAACATGCCTCATTCTGATTTTAGTCTAGTAATGATTGATACAAGTATATGCTCTTATTTGACAATTCTTAAGATATATTCATGACATTCCATCTAAGAATAAGTTGCATATTTCCATCTAGATGTTAATACAATCAGTATAGATGCATGTATCGACTTGAATGTTGCTATGAGTTTATCAATCTTATTTTGTACCAGCAATGTTTAGTTCATGTATATGATCTGATTTTCATATGCCTTCTCTGATATATCTTGTTATGCCCTCACATTAGATTAAATCAGAATTTATCTATGATGTATGCAATTCATCCTATGGCGTCTAGAATTACACAAATCTATATATATATATATATATATATATATATATATATATATATATATATATATATATCAATTATGAATATATTTAGACTCCTGATTTCAGAGGCATGCTTTCCATGTTGGATTACTGATATATTTATATATTAATTCTTGTCCATATAATCTTTGACCATGTTCTGAATCACAAGCTTCTAATGCATGTATGTTCTAAAATTTATGATGTATGCTATCGATTACTTGTAGTGTTTGATCATGACACATCTTGCTGTTATACACGTTCTGTTGTTTTTTAATACTGATATATTACTGATGTGAAGTGTTATGATGTGGTTATGTATGTTGCTTAGGACATCAGACCTTATAACATCTTTATCATGACCCGTAGATGATTTGATTGGTTGTTATATCGATTTACTGATCTGGTTATGATTGCTTGCTGTTGTGAGTGCTTTTTGATCCCTGATTGGGATATTCTGATTCTGATTTTGTTTGGGGCAGTGAGGAGGGCATTCATATACTCTTCCTTGAGCTTGTTCTTGACTCTGTAGCTACACTAGATTTTAGATGCTTAAGTAGCTTGCATTGCATTTAATTTGATAATTAATTCTGGGCACGTTCTATTTTCTGGTCCGACGGGCGATGAGTTGGTCCTCTAGCTTCATAGGCTATTCGCACAAGACCTCTATGTGGACGCCAAACGTAAGATAAGTCCTGGGTAGGCGTGCTGCCATTCTGTCTCAGGTTAGCTGTTCCCAAGTTCGTGATGACACCATGTAGGTTTAATTCCATGATTTGGGGCATCTATCCGGCATACAGCTTTGTGACGAGCAGTGGGTTACTGTCAAGTGACCCGCTTCTAGTTCTGATCAGCATGACTGGTGTTCTGTTCTAACAAGCATGGCTGGTGTTCTGTTCTAACCGACATGGCTGGTGTTATGGTTCCTTCTAGAGGAATGTGCTCAGGTGCGCCCGACTGGTGCGGTTGTCGGAGTCGTAGCTTCTATTGCATATTATGCTTTTCTGTTATGTTCTGATGCTTTTGTCTTAGCTAGACTTCATGCATATTTTTGTAAATGTCTGGCTGGCGCATACTGGGTTTTCTTTATTGAAAACTCACGTATATGTTAATGCAGTGCTTGCAGGTACTTAGGTTCCTATAAGGCAAACTGGACGAGTAGTCGAAGATTTTGTACACGAGAAACATAATGCCCAGAGTCTTCAGTTATCTTTACTCCCGCTTTATATTGTTGTATTTCCTTCAAACTTGGATATTGTTGTTGAACCTTTTCATATATGGATATTTTATTTGCTTCAGTTATTTCTATAAGTTGCCTGTCCATGTATGTCCTTTATGTCTCGTCAAGTTGAATGTTATTCGTCTGTTTATTGTAACTCCTTTGGTCGTCGCGGAAGCCTCTGATCGCGACACTAGTTTTCTTCCCAGTGTGCGTACCCACGAGATTGGGGCATTACAAGTCTAGTGCACTACTACCCAATAAGTTCATGCCAAGTTTTCATGAATGATACATGGGTGTCCTTATTATCCTTTGGAAGAATTAAGTTTTCTCCCCTTCTTCCTGCTCCTCTACCTTTTTCTGGTGGATTTGATTTGAACTTTTGGGCATTAGATTTGATTTGGGCCTTTGTTTGAGACATTTTGCTTCCAAGGAGAATTTTGGGTTTTCAATTCTTTTTCTCTCTTTTTTGCCCTGAATAGGATATTTTTCTACCCAAAGGTTTTAGCTATGGTATTGGATTCCCTCCTTCATTTGTCTCTCCCCACAATATGGCTCGTCTATTACCCGTGTAATGAGAATTCAGTCGGTCGTTCCCAAGTCACGAGTCTCAGAAGACAATCGGGTTTCAAGATAACTCTATGGACTTACTGGCCCGAGTGGAAAATGTAACATCCCCTTCCGGATGGTCAAAGAGGAAGAGAAATAAAAAAAATAAAGAAAAATATATGGAAGAAGACAATTACAGACGTACAATAGAATTAATAAAATAAGATAATAGGAGCTCCATTAGTTTCAAATACACGTATACATGGTTGAGGATTCAAGAATAAGACATGTACACGATGTACAGATCCGATAATCAATACATTCAAGGGGTATTAAAAATAATCAAAGATACTGACAATCAAATTCTAGGTGCATAGAGATGTAAAAGAAAACTAAAAACACCACTTATGCAACTATATGCCATGAATGTCATGCATGTACCACAACTTCAAGACAGTTACCTGCAAAATATAAATTCACCACATTATGAGTTTGGGAAAACTCGTATGTCAATGGATCAAACTTAAACAAGCAATTTACTAGTCAAACTCAATCATAAATGCAATCCAATAACCATTTTCCAATAACGAGAACGACCTTAGCAATATATCTCAAAGATGATACACATAAATCAATACATCAATGTTTCAAGAGAAATAACATGTTCAACAAAGACAAAACCATACGCGTAACATTTCTTAGTTAATATTTTCCTGCAAGTATAAGTCTAATGATACATTGAACTTGAGCATAAATGCCCCCACAATAGTCATTTCCAATCTGATCAAGTACCAAACAATGTAAAGAACTCGAATTTAAAAGTGAATCATAGTTCACACATCTATATGAGCTTCAATATACAGATTATAATGAACTAGAGCATATTCTTGCATCATATTTCCCATTTCAAAAAAATAACAATCAATAAGCAGTATGAACTAAAGAACAAGCATGTGTCTTGGTTCCCATTTCAATTCAGTCAATCATTTCATTAATGATACATACATGTATCAGGGATTCTGAAGGAAACCCACCGCTGGCACGTGCAGTCTTCCAGTTAGTGTATGGTCCGTCCCCACACCCATTCTATAATCATAACCATTTTAAAACACTTTTAGTTTCGATCTTTATTCAGTTCAGTTCATTGTGGGATCCCATACACCAACCTGTGTCAATACAATAAATAACAGATATGTATTTGCGGCCCTACAGCTGCCAATTGCCCCATCATGCCTAATACTCCGAAGAGTCACAATACTCCAAAGAGTCATGCTCCGTAGAGCCCAGTAGTGTCAAACCCACCATTTACTTTCAGTATTAAATCGGTAGGTGTGTAATTATCACACTTGTTACCCCATCGGAATAACTCACAGTTGGGTCCATCAATAATCACTAACTCATAGGTTAGTTCAAGTGACTTTGGTAATAATTAAATCATAATTTACTCATAAACATATGAACAACAAGAACAATGATATGAATTTCAATATTCATTGTCCACCATGAACTCTGATTTAACTAGAACTCACTAGTATAAACAAGCAACAAAGATGCTAGCATGCATTAGCTAATGGATCCAAATCACATCAAATCAATGCCAGTAAACCACAACCATATGCAATAAAGATCCAGATGTGATTGCCCAAAAATACAATTTATCATTAGCCAAACTCGGCAATGAAAAATCACAATATCCAGTTGGGTATCAATCTTTATCATGATTATCCATTCCCTATAAAGGGTAAATTTACATTAGATCTAGTGACGACCACCAGATACTATTTAAGATATTTCATTCGATACACTTTCTTTCGGAAACAATCATATAAGACATGAGGCAATTGCATGAAAATATCGACCACATAGTACTCAAATAAGACGGTCATGCACTCTAAAACACTACTAAGTCATGTAGTCAACTTGAAAAGATAACATTCATCAATTAATCATGCATTTAACAGAATTCTAAAGACATAAATAATAACCATCAACTAATACATAAACTAATAATGAGGTTAAACAATGCAAGTCCCAACACATTAGCAATTATACTCCTTTAGTCATCCAACCAAAATTTGCATAGTTAACCTAATATAACCATAATTTCTAGGAAGTCCAAAATGATGAAAATACAATCTAGAACTAATACATTCCTCTTGAAGATCATTTAACTTCAATACAGCAAACATATATATATATATATATATATATTCACTATGGTTCCAATTATTTTACACCACGACAACAAACCGGTGGACACCCAACAAGACCTATTTCTTGGGTGAGCATTCATCCCTTATCTTGGAATACTATCTGAATCCACCATCCATTTGGTTATGCAAGGCAATGTGCTAATACATTTATCATGACTACTCCCATTTCTATATCTATGAAGATTGTAAAACAACATTAAGGTTAACATAACCTATGTAAAGCAATACATCACAATACTTAACGACATACAATTTAAATCATATCATGCAACCCTTTGAACGAAAATATCAAATATATAATAAGCACAAAGGTCGAACATGAATATGTGATCTAGCCAAAATCATTGTATCTCACTACCTTAAATTTATAAAAGCATAACATCGAGTGTAAAACAATATGTTGAGTTCAATGTTTGAATACCACTTAAACATGACAAACCACAGGTTTGGATGCATGCACAATACCACTCAAGATTAGTTGCAAGGAGTGAGAAATGATTAAATAGAATACTAACTCAAACTTCATTAAGAGCTATGTTAATCAAATTCTAAATGATAAAACAATGCATTGTTCTTATCGATTAGTCACCTACATGATTGGGTTTTTTAGGACATTAGAAACTTACTTATTGATGACCATGCGTGGAATACACAATCCAAGCATTCAACCACCAATTTATTATTCTAGTTCACTAAGAGTCACAATACCAACAATAAAGCCCTACCAAGTCATTATAAGGTTAAAACCTATATCAATCATCTTACTTTAGTACGTAAGGACCACAACAACTTTGGTAAATCCTAAGTTCATAGAAATGCTTAACAATAATTGATAACCATTGCAATTATACTGCCCACAAATGAGTATGGAGTCATGAATATTGACACGAAATTCCATCATTTAATTTGTATGCCCAATGCCACTCAAGATGCCACTACAATCACATTCCTTTCGGTCATCCTACAAGTCAAGACAATTAAATCTGATTAAGATAAACATTATCTTATTAAGATAAACATTATCTTATTAAGCCATTTAATTGACTTCAAAACATGAATAATAAGGAATTTGCATAATCGTGTGATAGTTATTGGTTACTAACGTATCTTCTCAATCTTAGACACTAACATGCATCTTAAAATTGAAAGTTAGAGTGATGGTTACACTTCCTATATGCTTGTCTCCATTCTACCCAAACTTACAATCACTTGCCCCAAAACATTCTCATTATCCAAGGCAGAGGTCATGTAAGGTAGACTTTTATCTCGAACCATAACAAAATCATTAGGTTGATTTGGCCATTCAATCATTCTACCTTTTATTCGAATATCATGAAAACCAATAGTAATGACATTTCAATTGCTTCATTACCACGTGAAATAATAAGTATTTAACACCTATGGTTGCAAGTTCGCTCCTAGGTTGCACCATAATATTCACGAATGCAATGTGATGATCATAGGAAATCTTATTTAAAACTTCAAATGATAAAGCACCAATGAATAGACACATCCCATAAAACAACAAGAGACTCAACCTAGCATTTCATCGTACACCTTGTGGGCATAAAAGGAGTGTTATGGTCTCCATTATGTTCAATGGGTTTAAACGCATTTTAGAGTGCAAAATAAACCATTAAACATTAACACAAGGATTTTATCAAAGGTTAAGATGACTACTAAAAGCTTGGTTAAGTAGATGCAAGGACATACTTGCGTTTGTGAGTCCCTCTAGCTGATCGAGCCCCAATTTCGAACCACCACGCATCTTTGATGGCAACAACACCCAGACAGCTCCAGTTCTTCCTCCTTGGATGAGTCCCGTCGAGTTTGATAGGCTTCAAAGGTGTGATTGCAGTCCATTGCTGAAGAGGAGAAAGTGGTTGCAATGGCTGTCGGAGAAGAGGGTAAAAGGTGCTAGCGGATGAAGGTCGAGAACCGGATCGCCAACGCCGACGTGGTCTCCCACGCCATCCTCCACCTCTACTTCCCCTCTCTCCCAAGAGCCCAAAACAAACCCTCTTCGGTCAGCTATTGCCTATTAGTGGGGAGATATTTGTTTGGGGGAAAAACAGGCAAGTCCTCAAACTTCTCACTATTTAGATTTACTCCAAAACATTCCTATATTCTATGTAAGTCCACATCCAACATGTGTGTGTGTGTGTGTATTCTCAACCAATGCTTTGGATTTAGGATATTATAGAAAAACTTGCATTTGAGAGAGACCTTTACTCCATTCTATTATTATACCAACTTGAATTGGATTTAACATGGGTGTAATTATCCCCCCATTAAACTTATCTACAGATAACAGGAGCCCGGAAATACAAAGTATTTCGTTGACACATCACCTTACTAGCTTCGGATTACCCAATTGGACACTATCATAGAGTTCGAGGTGGAATGTAGTATTAGGTCTGAAACTTTAAACCCGATGTACACCCCTCCTTATGACTTGGAGGTTCTCCCAAGCATTAGGTTACTCTAAGGACCTTCAAACATGGTGATATAATGCATCCTTGCTCAACTTATGTGACTTACTTTTACTTGCCTCGCTAACCCTTGTTGCACACGACTAATTATAACGCAACACCAAAAATCATTTCAAAAACAAGAACCGACTCTCTCTTTTGTTTTTTTTTAAATAAAATGAAAAGAAAACGGCTAGTAAAAGAAAAAGGTCACACAAAGGAATCATGATTTCCAAACATATGGAAGATAAAGTGCTCATACTATCATGATCCTAACATTACACACAAAAGAAAGAAAAAAAACTAGACCTGCGATAAATATGTACGCATTAAACACCCCTCACACCTAAATCATGCATTGCCTTCAATGTATGGAATCATATCATAAATGATAGGCAGATAAATGAACAATCTTACCAAACTTCAAGCACCTAAGGAGAACTCCGAGTGCTTTAAACCTTAAAATTATTGAGGAAAACAAACAAAATAGACTAACATTTTTTATTCATTTTTTTATTTTTTTCGACATATTTACAATAGAAATGCAATCACATTTTACTAGGTTAATGCACCTGAAACGGAAACATTAGCCCACGTGGGATCAAAAATCTGAATTGTGATCCCACATGACTCTCAATAATAATATGAAGCAGAAAATTAGTCTTCATGTGTTTAGACCATTCTATTGGTTGGTTGGGAGTTAATGATGGAAATTGTTCTTTAGGTAGAGCAACATTATAAATGTGATCGTCAATCCAAACTCTCCAACCTACTTGTTGATGTGTCGGAATGAGTCGATTAAGATATGGTTCTTTAAAATTGTAGAATAGTTCCTTGTCATTAGATTGAGGTGTTGGTCCACTCTAAGGTTGGGACGGTCCAACTTGTCGAGTTATGGGTTCGAATTGAATTTCAACTTCAGGTTGGGACGGTCCAATCTTTTGATTCATGGGTTCAAATTGAGATTACGGGTCAGGTTGGGTTAGTCCAACATTTTGATTCATGAGTTCAAATTGAGATTGCGGGTCAAGTTGGGTCGGTCCAACCTGTTGAATACTTGTTTTATATGGAAGCTCGAGTTCATATTGGGACGGTCCAACTGCTGACTTACAGGTTCAAATTGTGATTCTAGCTCAAGTTTATTGTCATAATCATCATTCTCATGTTCACTCACTTGTTGTACTAGTTCATGATGCATTGCATACATTGCATCATATGTCTTTCATTTAGATTAATTTTATATCAATAAATGCTACTAAGGTATGTGTTTAGTCTTATTTACAAAATACAGGGGCCTGAATGCAAATTACCCATATCCTGAGCATAAACACGTTCAAGAGACTCATTTCTATCATAAAGACCAAGTCAAGATTATCGGGATTCAAATAGAAGTCCATCCAAGCATAAAAGCATTCAAAGACCTAATTACAAAAAGGCCAAGGACTTAAGCACAAAAGTAGTCAGAGATTTAATTGCAAAAAGCTGAGGACCCGACTGCAAATTAAATATTATTTTGGAGAAGTTCTTAAGAAAAATCAATTTGGATCTCCAAATATATGAAGAAATTAAGTCGGAGCTCAAAAGAAAGGAAAGAAATCAATCCAGACGCGTAAATGACATTTAAATCATACCATAAACACACAGGAAAAATCCGGATCCAATCAGAGCACAAATTGCGGCGAAATCTCCGCACCTTACATGTAATATGCGGCGGAAACGCCTCACCCCTTGCGATCCGAGGCCCCGGATTTTGTCCAATCGTGTATGGACGCGTGTGCTTTCCTATTTTATACTTGGGTCCCTTGTATCGGCTATAAATAGCCCCGAAACGATGTTGTGAAGAGGCTTGTTTTCACGTTCTTCTCTTTAGCAATAAAATTATGTTCTTTTATTTTGTGTTTTTTTAGTTTTCTTTTGTAGTTTCTCTAGGACCCCTTCTCCTTCCCTCCATCCATGAGTTTCTAACTCTCTCCAAAGGGTGGGGGTGACGGATTTAGGGTGATGAGAAGAAGAATGATGTTATTATTTTAATTTTGTGTTAGTATATTTTGATTACTTGAGTTTATGTTGAATCATTTATCATGTAATGCTTTATAACTAATGTGATTTATTATAAGTTTCAGAATTCTCTAAACAAAACCCGATATCTAATCCCCCACCCGCTGGACTCTCATCCATATTTGTTTTCTTTTCTTTTTAGTTTTTCTTTTGTTGTTCTTGCTTTAGAAAATTAAAAATTAAAAATCTCAAACCAAACATATTTCTCTCTCTTTCTTCCTTAATTTGAAAATTACAAAAATAACAATATCTCTCCCTCCTTGTGTTCGACCCGTACTTGCCACGTCTTCATTGACGTCGTGCATTTGTGGTATAAATTTAATTCTCATCAAGTTTTTGGCGCCGTTGCCGGGGAGGCGACGAAGATTTTGTTTTTTTGGTGATTTCGATTCAATTCTGTTTATCGTGTGTGCGATCTAACTATTTGGGTTTGCCTTTCAGGAGACGACAGAGTGCGCGACGAAATCCGGGCACATTCGGAGCAAGAAAGGCGGCGAAATCGCCGCATCCAAAGAAGACCTTGCGGTGAAATCGCCGCACGTTTGGAGCATCTGGGCTTCAAACTTTTCTGGGATCGTCTCCATCTCTGGGTGGACGCGTAGAGCAACTGGAAATTTTCGAGAGCGGCCGATGAACCCGACTGAGCGTGCGTAGGTAACATTTGTTGCCTTTTTCCTCGTAATTTCTAGTTTCGAAAAATTTCATTTTCATAGAATTGCACGTGTTAGGGCAAAATTCCATAATTGGCAATAATTCAACTCTGACCTAAAAATTTGCAAAATTAGAATGACTTAGTGCATGCATCATATAGTGTTTTGTTTGCATTATTCTTGCTAAATTCTTTCAAATTAATTCTTGTTGAAGAGTGCTGGAGGCAAGGTACGTGCGCGGTTTTTTTATCGATTGCATTTAAGCATATAATCTAGTTTGCATACAACCTTGTAATTGCACCCCACTAAAAAGACCAATGTTTGACTATCTTTGCTAGATTTAAGTTAAACTATCTTAAGGGCAACTCCGTAGGAAAAGATACGGTGGGGATTTCATCACCCTTCCGTGACCCACAAATCACAATCCTAAAGTGTCACCCAAGCCTTAAATTAAAATCAATTAGACATTGGCCCCTAAGGATTCAGACTCAATTAAGGAGAAGATTGGTTTGACTTGCTATGACCTGAAGCTGATCGAATTTAATTTGGCGTCTAGAAAGTGTTTTTGTGTTGACGTAAGTCTTCGAAGTAAAGTGGTTGTCTAATTGGCACCGACTCTGTCGGAAGTGCCCCCACTAGCTATACACTACCTGGCCAATTTGGTTTGATTACTGAGGGAGGTGAATCAAGTGAATCAATTCGACTCAACCAGTTAGGAGCCGTCTAGAATTAGGCTCCCTTAGGTCTAGGATTGTTTGAACCGTGCTTGTTTAGGAAACTTCTGACTAACCCTCTTATCTATCTTGTAGAGTTAACTTTCCCTTCTCATCTGAGTCTTCTTTCTCTTCTCATCTCAATTCTCTAGATTAGGATTCCTTTCTCATCTTTCCCTCTTCTATTGTTTGTTTCCATTTTTGAAAAAAAAATTATAAAAAAAAATTGATTCAAACCGGTGCACTCAGATTTGGGTTCGGGACTTGAGCAATCGACTCTCACGAGTTCATCTAGATTCCAGTCTGGAGCTTAGCCCCAATGCACCTGTTGCACCACCTCACCCGGATCCAATGGGTGAGAATGTAGTGGACCCACCTGTTGCACCACCTATGACTCTAAGGGATCGGTGCTACCCAACGATGGCTGCTCAGCCATCGTGCATCGTTATGCCCACCATACCGGGTCACGACATCGAACTGAAGGCACAATACATGAGTATGTTGCCCAAGTTCACCTCTAGGGAAGACCCATATCTCTTCCTTAGAGAATGTGAGGAAATCTACTCCCTTACGCAATACCAGAATATCTCTGAGGAGGCAGTGCGTCTTAAATTCGTACCTCTAGCACTGAAGGACGACGCTAAGAAATGGTTATATAGTCTAGCCGAAAGATCTATTAGGAGTTGGGCCGAGTTTGTTCAAGTATTCTTAAAGAAATATTTCCCCAACCATAAGACTATTAGTATTAGGAATGAAATTGTTGCATTCGTTCAATCTGAGAGCGAACCGTTCTATTCCAATTTAGAAAGATTTAAGAGTCTGTTGACCTAATGCCCTCATCATGGAATTCCAAGATGGCAATTGTGCCAAATTATCTATGAGGGATTGACACCTACATCTAGGGTTATGCTAGAATCTGTAAGCCAAGGAAGCTTTATGTCCAAAAGTGAGAATGATGCTTGGATTTTTCTTGAGGATTTAGCCGAAAATAGTATGCAATGGGACAATGCTAGAGCACCGATTAAGACGAGTATTTGATCTAGAATAGCAAGTCAACCTAAATCAGGTGTCTTAGCTGTAGATGCTACTGTAGCTGCTGAAACAAAACTAGCTACCCTTATGCGGAGAATGGAAAGTCTAGAGCTAAAAACCCGACCCCTAGTGAATCAAGTGTTGGCTTTTTAGCCTTAATCTATGTTTTGATGATTTAATTAACCTAATCTTAATTATGATCATGTAGAGTAGCACACATATTGCATTGCATCTATATTGCCTTGTGCTAACCTCTACAGGTGATCAAGACTCAAGAAAGAAGGAAATGAAGTGAAGACATGTAATTAAAGCTATATCGAAGACATGTAATCTTGATTTCTTTTGAGTCTTAGGAACTTGTGTATTTTGAGCATACTTGAGATAAAATGAACTTAAACACACACTAGGTTCCCTATAGAAGTCACACACACAAAATCACATTATTTGGATTTCCATAGATCACCCAAACTTAGACAGGAAAACACTAAACCTGAACCCTAACTGTCTGCCCACATTCGGTCGACCGAAATATGCCGATCGGTCGACCGGATGATCAAGTATTCCGTTTTGTGTTTCCCTGTCTAGTTTCGGTCGACCGTGTTTTACCTTTCGGTCGATCATTTGAACTTATTTTCCCGACCGTTACTTTTGTCGTATATACCCAACGATCGTATTCGTATTAAACCAATTATACCCCAAAATACATTTCATGTATCGGTCAACCGAGGACCACGATCGGTCGACCATTTGTTCATCTCTTGACAAACCCGAATCTCCTGTTGAAAATCGGTCGACCGCTAGACCTGTTTCGGTCGACCGAATATCTATTTGTTTGTAAACCCCAAAGTGCCTGGTACAAATTGGTCGACCGTTCCCCTTTAGGTGTTCGACCGATGACTTAAGTGTACCTAAGTCGTAGCGTTGGGCGGTCGACCGTTGCTTAACTGGTCGACCGAACTTTGTGCAAAATTGCCAAACGGTCGACCGTTCTTCCCGTTTCGGTCAACCGAATTCAGGCAGAATTGGGTCCTGCGTTTTCTGTTTTGTGTAATCACACATCAACTCACACCCAATCAATCCCAACGGCTCTATTATCTCTAATGCCTATATAAGGAGTTGTAAAACACATTTTAACACAACTCTCCCACTACAAACTTGTCCCAAACTTTAGAGAGAATCCCAAACATTCCAAACCACATTTTCCACACTTTAGTGATCAATTCCTTAATCCTACTCAAGTGTGCTCAAGATTTAGAGAGTGTTGTTCCACTCAACCTTTGTTCAAGAAGCAAGGACTTCGGTGAAAGCCCGAAGTGTTCCTCTCGGATTGTGAGAGAAGAAAGTCAAGCTCGCGAGGTTGTTCGTGGAGTTTGTTTTGTAAAAGGCGTTCTCTCCCGGCCCGGAACGGGGAGTGGTTAGTGAAGACGTAGGCGGAGCTCGCGGAGACGAGTGGAGCTTACAAGAGAGGACTAGGACCCGGGTGGGGTGCCGAACCTCTATAAAATCCCCCGTGTCGATTGTGGTTTGCATTTATTCTTCCTCTACTTGCTTGTTTGCTTTGAAATTCCGTTGCGCATCTTGATTGCTTAAACAAGTAGGTGATTAGATTAATAGTGATTAGTGGACCCATAACCCACACGATCCTACATTTGGTATTAGAGCCTTGTTAGCTAAATTGCATACTTAATTGTATTTTTAGCATGGCTAGTACATCTAATCACGTAGAGGGATTATGCACAACTCGGCCTCCTTTGCTAAATGGGTCAAATTATGATTATTGGAAGAATAGGATGAAATTTTTCCTAATTTCTAATGACCTTAAGTATTGGATGTTTCTTCAAAATCCATACACACCCCCAAATGAAGATGAATTAGATACACTTACAAGACCCAAAATGAAAGAAATCGAAATGAATTCGAAAATCATGAACATCTTGTATTGTGGCCGTAATGAGGGTGAATATAATAGGATTAGAGGTTGTGTTAGTGCATATGAGATTTGGCATAGACTACAAATGCATCATGAGGGGGATAGCAAAACTAAGGAAACCCGCATTAGTCTCCTCGTGCATAAATATGAGATTTCTTCTATGCAAATCGGTGAAAACATAAGCGAAATGAACACTCGCTTCACCGATATCACTAACTCTCTTTTGGTTCTTGGAAGAAGATTAAATGAAGGAGATATGACAAGGAAATTCCTCCGGTCATTAAGCCACGATTGGGAAGATAAGGTGGTTGCAATTGAAGAAGCACACGATCTTTCCCAACTCAAGATGGAGGAATTAATTGGAAACTTGATGGCGTATGAACTCCAAATCAACCATCGAAAGGAGAAGGAAGCATCCAAGAACAAATTCACCTTGGGATTACATGCAAACATTGACCAACCAAGGAAGAGTGTAGAAGATGAGGACATTGAAGTCCTAGCAAAAGACTTCTTCAAATACCTCAAGAAGGATAAATAAGAAAAGAATGAAAGAAGAGGTAGAAGGAGTGAAAAGAGAGAAAAGAAGGAGAAGGAAGAGAGTGGAAATGAGAGAAAAGAGAAGGAGAAGAAAAATGAGAGAATGGAGAGAAGGAGAGAAAAGGAGAAGAGGTTGGAAGCTCACAAGGCTACATGGGACGATTCATCGTCTTCATCGTCATCCAAATCAACCACACCTTTATCAACAAAAGAATATGCACACATGTGCTGCATGGCCATTCAAGAAGAAGGAAGTGAGGTAGAATCTAACTCTTGCTCTAATAATTCATGCTCAACTAAGTCTTATTATAGTGATAGCTCAAACTCTAGTGCAAATAATGAAAATTATACACATGATGAGCTTCAAAATGCATTTCATGACTTAGTTAAACAATATGATACTCCCGTTCTCTGTCTACGAGCAACTCAACCTTGGACCACTAAAACCCTCTAAGACAACTCTTCAATTTGCTGACTGCTCTATTAAGAAACCAAGAGGTGTAGTCGAGGATGCTTTAATCAAGGTGGGTGACTTCATTTACCCAGTGGATTTTGTCGTACTAGATACTGCACCTGTTGTAAATCCTAATAGACAAATCCCTGTAATACTAGGCAGGCCCTTTTTAGCCACTTCTGAAGCATTGATAAACTGTCGAAATAGGCTCATGCAATTATTTTTTGGGAACTTAAAAGCTGAATTTAATATCTTTCATGTTGATAGTGAGCCAGAAATAATATGCAATCAAAGTGATGTTGTGATGAGAGCACGTATCTATAAGATTTCTGAATCAAATAAATCATCACAAAATCAAAAAGAAAGTGCGAAAAAGGGGAGTAAGTCATCTACCCAACCACCATCACTCGAACAAACAAGAGAATCAATACATGTGAGAGGTGTGGAACCTTTACCTTAGGGCAACATGGGGAACAATTCAACTGGATACATGCACCAACATGGTGTCATTCAATCCAGTTCTGACTATGGTTGACTCTGAGCAAATTCAATCCCTCCACCATAGTTGACGCAGGTAATAAGTGCATTTGCTTTATCTTTGCATACATTGAGGACAATGCATGATTTAGGTGTGGGGGGATGTTTATGTGTGTATATATATGTATATATATATATATATATTCTTAGGAAAAAAAATCAATGTTCCATGACATAGCTTAAGATTGAACTGCCAAAACCCGTGTACAAAAAACATTGAGTTTTTGTTCCTTATTATATAATTCTGCTTGTAGAAATTATGACATAAATCTAAGTTCCAAAGAAATAACCCATTACCCTTTAAGACATGTATGCACTTAAATCGGATGAATCAAATCTTTGAAATGGTTGATAAAAAGCAGAGGTTGAGGAAAATATACCGGGAAGTGTGGACTTCTAATAGCAATTAAGCCTTGAGGAAAATAAAAGTAAAAAAATAATAAAGGAATCAAGTGAGAAAAGCACATTTTGCAAAATGATTACAAAAGCCCAAGCCTTTGAGTCACTGGTCCGTAGAGGTATCTTAAAACCCGGTAACTTGAGTCTACCAGCTCGGGATTATCGACCAAACTCGCTACACGAATGCAAAAAGGGTAAAAGTGTCAGAAAAAGCAAATGTGTTGAATCACGGGAAAAAAATATACTTTAAGATACTCAAGGCCCAAAGTTAAAAGAATGATCCATGCCATGGTTGATCCGAATGATACTTCACCACCAGAGGAGGCGTGCAAATTAATTTAAGTGATAATATGTGTAGAAGGGTTAGTGGTGTGAATGTTGGAGGAACAAAGACCAAGTCAGACTTTTTATAAGTTAGATTTGTATAATGAGCATGCAAGAATTCTAAGTGAGATGTATAAGGTTGAGGTGGAGATATTGAGAGTTATTAATGAAATGTTGAATTAAGACTTTGTGGGTGTGTCAACTGAAAACCCTCACGAGACAAAACTCATCCTCTAAGGAAGCTTGGGGGTTTAAAGGCCTGTTGCACAGGCTAAGTGCAACCGTGATTCCTACGAAAGTGAGTTAGGATTTCCCTGTTTTCATTTTCCTTATATTCTGTTTTGCTAGGGACTAGCAAAATCTAGGTGTGGGGGTATTTGATGCATTGCATACATTGCATCATATGTCTTTCATTTAGATTAATTTTATATCAATAAATGCTATTAAGGTATGTGTTTAGTCTTAGTTACAGAATACAGGGACCTGAATGCAAATTACCCATATCCCGAGCATAAATGCGTGCAAGAGACTCATTCCTGTCATAAAGACTAAGTTCAAGATTATCGGGATTCAAATGGTAGTCCATCTAAGCATAAAAGCATTCAATGACCTAATTACAAAAAGGCCAAGGACTTAAGCACAAAAGTAGCCAGGGACTTAATTGCAAAAAGCCAAGGACCCGACTGCAAGGACCAAAATATTATTTTGGAGAAGTTCTAAAAAAATCAGTTTGGATCTCCAAATACACAAAGAATTAATTCGGAGCTCAAAAGAAAGGAAAGAAATCATCTGGATGCGCAAAGGACATTTAAATCATATCATAAACACGCAGGAAAAATCCGGATCGAATCAGACACATTCTTGAGGCGAATCTGCCGCACATCACATGTAATGTGCGGCGGAAACGCCGACCCCTTGTGGATCCGTGGCTTCGGATTTTTCCTACTCGTATCTCGCCACATGTACTTTCCTATTTTATACCTAGGTCCCTTGTATCGGCTATAAATAGCCCTGAAACGATGTTGTAGAGGATGTTCTTATTTTTATTCCATAATTTAGTAGTAAAGTTTTGTTGTTTTAGCTTGTGTTTTTAGTTTCTTTTGTAATTTCTCTAGGACCCCTTCTCTTTCCCTCCATCCATGAGTTTCTAACTCTCTCCAAAGGGTGGGGGTGACGGATTTAGAGTGATGAGAAGAAGAATGAGGTTATTATTCTAATTTCGTGCTAGGATATTTTGATTACATGAGTTTGTGTTAAATCATTTATCATGTAATGCTTTATAACTAATATGATTTATTATAAGTTTCTGATTTCTCTAAACAAAACCCGACATCTAAACCTCAACCCGCTGGACTCTCACCCTTCTTTGCTTTATTCTTAATTTGTTTTTATTGTTCTTGCCTTAGAAATCAAAAACCCAAAATCTCAAACCAAAATTATGTTTTCTCTATATTTCTTCCCTTAACTCGAAAATCACACAAATAACAATATCTCTCCCTCCTTGTGTTCGACCCGTACTTGCCACGTCTTCATTGACGTCGTGCACTTGCGGTATAAATTAAATTCTCATCAACCATGTACACAATGACTTGCACAAGACTCGATATCTCGTATGCTCTAAAGCGTGACAGGTAGTCACCAATCCGACGCAAGTCCTAAGCATAGGATTGCGGTCAAGAATATTCTGAAGTACCTCAATCAGACTAAAGATAAGATTCTTGTTTATGGAAGACAAAGGAGAAAACAGTCGAGGGCTATTTTGATGCAATTCTCATAGGGATTCTTGACAATAGGAGGTTGGAATGATGATGCGTCATCATTATCAAGGGTGGAGGTATGAGCTAATGTAGTTAGGAGTAATATCACTACGGCTAACTCAACCACCAACGAAAGACAAAATAAATAAATGGGTGGACACAACAGTGACACAACTGATCCATTCAACAAACCCTCATACCAAGCTAAGAGACGAAATATATTTCGAGTCCATGGATCCGAGGATCCATGTGGATTGGCTTGATAGGTGATTTGAGAAGGTTACCCTAGTTATTAATGTTTTATGCATTAAGAATGTATGTGAAAGAAAACTTTGATAACAAGTGGGAGATTGAAAGGAATGTGTTCTAAAGGTTTTACTTTTAAATGTCAATTATTATGAATTGAATGAGAAATCATTTTGTTCCTTGTTTATGTTATTCGTCTTTTAGAAGTGTTAAGGAAGAGGCTCTTGGTCCTTAACCGTAAAGCTCTAAAAGATATTGGTTTACATAAAACAAAAGATATTCGCAATCATGGTAATTAACATGGGACATTAATTACCGAGTTAAGATTGTCGTGTTGGTCATAGATCATTGTAGCTCTACAAGTAAGTGACAACACGGGTACGCAAAAGAGGAAAATACTACTTTTGTATACCGAATTGACCTAATAAGTAAAATATTATAGGAATGTGTTTCTGTGTCATTAATATTTTACTGTGTCCTTGGTCCTTTGATATGAGCCTTATATCCGATCGCTTAAGGAGTGCTTAATTAGACTAGTGTCTTAAGCTATCAATGAGTGTAATGCAAAGGCATTAGTTGGTTAAGTATGACTTTTGTTGGAGAAGATAGTTAGTCAAAAGATTATCATTATCCCTCTTAATTGAGTGATGATATTAGTGGGCCCCTTGATAAAGCAAAGTTATAATGTGCACAATGTGATTTGAGTTAAGTCACATATTTATAACTGGCTTAAAGAGATCAAGAAATGAATACTAATACAAAGATGACACAATACTACTTTGTGTGTATTCTTAATATCATGAGGCAAGGGACGGACACAAGTGGTGCACTCCATCACTAAATGGATCGGGTTTTGGTTCGAGTGGAATTAAGACATTTAACTAATTGGGAGCTATAATGTGTAGCTAGATACCGCTTATAGCTTGTGATATTAAGCTCTTAATATCACTGCCAACTAGTCTAGATCCTCCTATAGGTCACACCGCAAAAAACCGGGAAACAAGAAGCTTGATTTTTTGTTCATATGATGTGTCGGGTTTCTTATAGAAAATAAGACACATGTGGTGAACAAGTAAAATCAATTATGTTGTATATAACATAATTAGAATCATGATAAATTCATATGAGATGCATATATTATGGGGTGCAATAATTTATTATTGCATAGGATAATATATTGCATAAGTTGTGAATTTGCTAAAACCCCCTAAAGTTCAAATTTTGTTGGAAATAAATCCAAAATTATAAAAGGCAAAATCGGGTAAAAGTTCGGTAATCCGTTTATGGTTCGGTCGACCGAAAGTTATGTGGATCGGTCAACCGAACGTGGAACGGATGGTCAGAGTTAATTGACCGAACTTGACTAAAGTGCCTGGAGTTCTGGTATGGTACACCAAACCAGAAACGGTCGACCGAACAATGCCCAGTTCTGATATTTTTGGTTAACCGAATGGCACTCGGTTTTAGACGAGAATTCTTCCGATCGGTTAAAGAGAATTTTTCTCCTTAAGAATCGGTCATCCGTCTAGTGCACGGTAATACGAACGTGACATATTCGGTTAACCGAGCATGTCTCGGTAAACCGAAGCCCGATCGATTTTCTGCCTTTGATAATTAAGAGATTAAATTGATTAATGGTTGGATTAGCTCCAAACTTGGTCAAACGTTTAGTGGATGCATGTAATGCATTATGGAATTAGTTTGTGAGAGAAAATGTAAGAAAACATGGCTTAAGAATAGCCATGATTGAGAGTAAGATTGGAGCCTATAAATAGGTCCTTATTCTCCTTAATTATGTTAGATGTTTTTTTCTAATTATTTTCTCTCCTAATTCACCACAAAAGCCACGAAAATTCTCTTAAGTTTCTAAGTCTTTGGAAGGAGAAATCTCAGAGACTAAGGAAGGGGTTTGTAGCTAGATTCTAAGCTAGTTTGGAGATTGATTGGCTAGCTCCTTTCTCTCCAACCTTGTTTAGGGTTTTGTGAACACTCGGAGGCATCCGGCGCAACGGGAAGCGACGATCGTCTTCTTCAGCATCTCCGGATCATCAAGAAGTTTTAGAGAACTTCTATGTATGAATTTCAGAGTCCCTTGTGTTTGTTTTAATAATGTTTTGAAACGTTATTAAAACAAACTGATGCATGCATGAAATAAATCATAGAAAATTGTAATTGATCCTTATTGTGCATAAAAATTTCGAAAATATATATGTGCAATTAAACTAGAAATCCTACCGGAAGTACGTACCTTTCTCCAGCAATCAACAACAAAAATTCAAAGTAAAAAAAAGACAGTGCATAGAATAGTCAATCTTATATGATGAATGACCTAGGCATGAAGCAACTAATATTTTGCTTTGGATTTTAGTGTCCAAGTTGCTTATTAAAAAGGGGTTGATAATTTTTATTTTTTTTGTTTGGAATTTATGATCACTATTACAATCAAAACATATCAAGTGTGCGTCGCATGTGATTTATAGAACAAAAGAATGAAACTTTTGAAATTTGGAATAATTTGGAATAAAGAAAATCGAAAATCGTTGATACTCCGTCGAATTTTCGTCACCAACCGAACTCGCAGAAGATCTTGTCTCATGCACTCACACTACATGATTTTAAGAAAGATGTCAGAAAAACAAAATTCAAATCCAAAAAAATTGGCACGCTCTCCCCGGAAATGGCCCCAAAAGCTTTATAACTCTTAAAATTTAACCGCAAGTGTACGGATCGTTTAGCAAACGAATCGAACACAAGGAGATGTTGCAAATTTCAGTCGATTATATTTTTCAATGAAGCACGAGTAATGATGATGATAGATTCAATGGTGGTTGTTGTTTTTGGTCTTTTGTTTTATGAAGAGATTAAAAGATAACGTAAATATTTTTTAGGGTTTTATTATAATAAACATGCAATCAAAAATTATGATTAGATAAAACACTTAGAAGGTGAAAACATTTGCATAGACATGAATTAGGAAAGGTGGTACACAATTCATTAAGCACAGCAGATTAAGTTTCTGTAAGCATGACTTGAAGTGATTAGACTTGAGTCAACAATTATTAATAAATAAATTAGTTACTTTGGGAAAAAATAAATTGTGTTTGTATTTGTTTATTCAATTGTGATTGTATATTAATTTCAAATTGAAAAAATAACCGAAAAATTAAAACCCAACCCGACACCCCAGGATCCGTTCCGGAGCCAGCACGGCTCAGGGAGTCGTGTCGTGTGCCGTCGATCGGTGGCACGTCGTGCTCGTGTCGTGCAGGACACCCAAGTCTACTTGAATTGATGACAAAAATGAAAGAAACATGACTATGTTATCAAAATGCACAAAAACTTATTCTATCATGTTAAAAACGTGTTTGAAGTTTTTTTATGAAATACATGATTTCCTTGAAATAAGTCAAATGAGTAGAAAATGGTATTTTATTTACCGTATTCTACTTTTGAAAATGGTAGTTGAAGTGCGGTTTTTATTTCTTATATTTTGCCAAATATTTTTACAACTCTTATATTTGCCAATTTTCTATTTTTCATTATTATTTTGAAAAATGTTCCTAACTTTTTACGTTTTTTTACCCTCCCATTGTTTTCCCCATCCACACCCCCTTCCTTTTCTAATCATTCTTTATCCCTTCTCCCAAACACAGAACAAAATCTAACATCTCGTAATTGCCTAGCACTTGTTAGCAAAATGAAATTTGAACGCACTATTAAAATTATGGATTTTGTAACCTTTTAAACAAGTGGAGGTTCAAGTTAAAAAATTATACAAATATTATATTTTGTGTTTTTTATTACTATCTTGTATTTTGTTAATAAGGAAATTAATTGTTTAAACTTTATACCTTTATTGTTTGGTTTTCAGATCCTTTACCGAGCATTAAGTAGAGTATGGCAAAGATTACACCGTAACTGTTTCGTTTAACTGTCCAAAATTATCGAGTTGATTAATAAAATACATGATACCATTTTGTACCTGTGATCATCGATCATTGGTGGAGAAATGGATATTGGGAAACTATTTGGAAAACTTGTTTGCTAAAACACGAAGAAATCGATTCGTTCGAAGAAATAGAAAACTCATGTTTTCTATATTGTTTCTTCCTTACATTCGTAGGCTTTACATATTGTTTTCACGCATAATTTAATATACAATAAAAAATAGTATATTTCTTAGTTAACATATTAAATGTTTGGTTGATATGCATTCTAATATGTAAAACTAAAAGGTATATGTTAAGTCGCATTTCATGCATTTAAATAGCCTTTATATTTAGTATATTATCCAATAAAAGTGCTACTCTAGATGTTATTGTGTAATTTCAGGAATTAGACGGGATTCTTATAGATACATGAAATGAAAACCAAACGAAGCAAAATACGTGTCGTTATGACAAATCAATGGAAAGTAGGGATTTGATTGCAAATCACCATTTTCATATTTAAAAAAATTGAAAAATGAAGTGCAGAACGTGGGAGAGGGAGTTACGTTACTGAATTATAAATAATATAAAAAACATGGGAGAAGGTTTGCAAAAGGGAGGAGAGGCTGAGACCGGACGAAGGAAGGTGGTTTCGTGGAGTTCATCCTGTTCGTCTTTGGGGTTTGTCGTGTCGAGCACGCGTCTTTGTTTTTCATCAGTCTAGTTCGGTAGTTCAATAACTCCAGCAGTAGTAGTTTCATAGCAATACATATATATTGTAAAAAAAATTAAATATTAGATTTGTATCTTACATCTTATTTCAGATTCTTTTAGATTATAATTAATAGGGTCAAGCTCTAGTGAGCCCAGGGCTCATCAAATTTAGTTTAAGCCCCATACAATCTCACCATTGAATCTTATTTACAGTTAATCTCACCATTCATTAGCATAACCGTTTTTTTCTTAATCTACCTTACATTTTGAAATGAGTGGTGGATATTGTGAGGGCTTAATTTAGTTTGATTAAGCTCTGGGCTCACTTGAGAATTTTCGTTTCATTCATAGGCATGCATAGCTAAATCCACCTTGTTGGGGTGGACATATGTAGGGTTAAAATTCTATTTTATGTATGTTGAATGTGTAAGATAAATTTCATAATTTCTTAGTTATTAAATTCATTGTTTAATATATATTTTTGTGTATATTTAGAATCCGTATGAATTAATGACATATTCTCTTAGTTCATGACTAGGTTTTGATATGCATAAAATCAATTAAATCTTGAGTTTAAAAATTATATAATTAGGATCATGTTATAGTTTCGTATGGTTTAATGATTTTTATCTTACACCATGACTACAGTATGACATGAATTTGATGTTATAAATTTCTGAAATACTAATCAAAGAAACTCGAATTAATTATATTTGAATATGATTGCATTAGTTTGTGAGAATTATCTTAACCCTAGCAATATTTGTCTTTGATACATGAATGTCCTATGAAGTTCTTCTTGTATGCTCATACTATAGGGTCGATTATGATAAATTCAAAAGCCTAATGTTAATGTTGATCAAAATAACATGTGTTTAATTGAATTCACACATCGACATGTATGAATAGTTTTTATAACCCGATTATTATCTCTACCCCTAAGGATTTTAATTCTGAATTTCTATACGCTTCAATTAAATTAGATTAAGTGGTTTAATTTTTGCATTCATAGAATATCTAGTTTAGGAAACAACCAACTCATCTTTTCTTCCCGTACAAATACGAGGTGTGAATTAAATTACATTCTCCATGTGGATCGACTGGTATTTGTCACTGTTGTAACGCAGTCGTGCACTTACGGTAATAATATTAAAACCACAACAAGTTTTTGGCGCCACAGGCAAGGAGAATTGTTCTAATTTATTTACTCTTGCCGTTTCAATAGGAGTTTCTGATAGTTTTGTGTTGTTACATTTTCAAGAATTAGTAGTTAAAAGGGAGCCCCACGACGAAGTTGCAATTGAAAGGAAAAAAAATTGTGTCTTGTTGTTTACGTGTTGTAGGGTTGTTAAGAAACCAACGGTCAAAATCTGCTGCAAAAGATAAACCCAAGGTGAAATCTAACCAATTGATTGACCATTCCCTTATTTGGTTAATCAATGATATATGTATGTATGTATTATTTTTAACTCCAAATTATTCGACGAGTGGAACATCAAATTCTTTCTAATTTACTCCTTAAAATTCGTCGTAAGTTGGAAATTATTATTTGTCTCCTCCTTAATACAACTTGGATTTCAAACCTAAAAATAAAAAAAGGAATGTCTGCTAGTTCACATATCATATCTAGGACTGCATCCATATTTCTTTTAAAAAAAATTATTTTCCTTGTTGAGAGCTGGAGTCATGTACGTTTTATATCACGATCATCACACATTAGAGCATTCATAATCACATATGTTAATTTAATTAAACGTAATTATGTTCACACCTGAGTCGAGTGAGACCACTCGTATGCAAGTTTGGACTCGTTCAAGTGGTAGACTCGAGCGCATAGTGATGGATTCGACAATACATTTGGATCCTCCACGTGATTCTAAAGAGCATGAGGAGGAGGATCCAGAATTTGTTAGTTTTGGCACAAGTCAAGATCGTTAACTTAACCAGGACGGCCCAGAACATGGTCGTCCCCGGAATGATAGACCTATTTCTCTTTGGGACCAAACACATCTTGCATGTTCTCCCCAACCTAGTTGCATAGTTCTCGCGCATGCCCGAGGGAACAATTTTGAGCTAAATCCTCGATTTATTGACATGCTTCCAACCTTCACAACGAAGGGAGACCAATACATGCCTCCTACCTTGCATTTGGAAGGGTTTACGGTCGATGAGGATGAGGTCGTGTCCTTACACGAGCCTCCTTCCACTTGACCGCATGAAAAATCATCCTATCCTTGTACATAGATTTTACAAAATACAAGAAAACAAAACAAAAAAGAAATAAACAAATAGAGTTGAATTTGTTTTGCGTTCACTATAAGGGCATCTTATGATTTCCAATCTTTCGTGTTTGTCCTTCCTTTAGCTTTCACAGGAATTCATTGTATATCTAATTCATTGTGCACAATGCATCATCGGGGGGGGGGGGGGGGGGGGGGGGGGGGGGTTACGAATGTTAGAATTAGTATTGAGTTTTCTCGTTCTTTTTCTTCTTTTGTGTGTTTGTAGGTCCATGATAGTGTGTTTACTTAATATTTCCCATGTCATATCACATATCATGATTTGTGTGTGACTTGTTTGTTCTGATTGTCTTTTTTTCTCTACTTCTTTTATTTTCGAAAAAATTCAAAATAAAAAAGTACTTTATTATTATTATTTATTGGTGTTTTTTAAAATGTTTTGTGTGTTGCATTGTATTTAGTCTGTGCAACACGTGCTAGTCTGAAAACAAGTTACAATGATTGAGTGTGTATGCATTAGTTCACCTTGTTTGAAGGTCATTACGGTATCTTAGTGTTGTGAGAACTGTAGGATTTCGTGTCCCTATGTATGTGTATATTTTTAAAATTTTAATACAAGCATACATGATCGATTTCATATTTTCAGCAATTTTATGTACATAGCTTTGTGTTTATTCTAATATCATGCAAACTTACATATATTAAAATAAACAAACAATAGAGGATCATACCCAAAGGTTCTCTAAAACCTTTTCGAAGATCCGGAGTTTCGTTACCCGTCGAATCGCCAGCCGATTCGCCTCTAAGTGTTCACCAGACTCTAAACAATATTAGAGAGAAATGAGCTAGTCAATTCAATCTCTAAATCAAGCTTAGAATCCAGCTAATAACCCTCCAAAGCTCCACGAGAATTGATCTCCAAAAGCTCTAACTAATTAAGAGAATTTCGTGGTGATTAGTGGAGAGATTAGAGATAGAGAAAATTTTCATTAACACTTATGAAACAAGTAGGGTGAGAGGTCCTATTTATACCCTCACAAATCACACATATCATGAACTATTCTCTAGTCATGATCTCTTGTTTTTCTCCCCCAAAACCAATCACAATTTGCCACATAATCATCCTCAAAAATGTTTGACCACACCTGGAATTAATCCAACCCATGATCTAATTATTCTCTCAATAATTCTTGCAAAAATCAGGTTGAATGGTCGACCAAAATTTCCACTTGGTCGACCGAACAGTTAAATTTTTACAAGTTCGATCGAACCGTGAGCTAGACGATCGACCGAATATTCACGAGAAAATCTCCCTGGAAAAGTTTGGTCGAACCACATCTCACTCCGGTCGACCGTTTACTTACCAAAATTTCTCCTGGTAAATTTCGGTCGATCATGTCCTTGTACCGGTCGACCGCTATATCACCAAGAACTCCTGGAGATTTTCGGTCGACCGCGTACTCACGCTTGGTCGACCGATCCTATTATCACGACAAGTCCTAATAATTTCGGTCGACCACTCACGTTTCGATCTTTGACAAATCGACCATTTTGAAGAAACTGGTCGACAGATACCAAAACGGTTGACCGTTTTGACCTTGATTTTGCCTTTGTCAAATTTTGGATTAACTTCCAACAAAATTTGATCTTTTGGGGGTTTTAGCAAATTCATATCTCATGTAATATATTATCATATGTAATGTTAAATTATTACACCTCATAATATATACATCTTATATGAATTTATTCATGATTTTAATTATGTCAATTTTCGTGACATATTGATTTTATTGATTCACCACATGTGTCAATTTTCACATGAAACCCGACACATCATAGGAACTCAAAATCATGCTTCGTGTTTCCCAGTTTTGTGGTGTGACCTATAGGACGATCTAAGCTAAATTGGCAGCGATATTAAACACTCAATATCTCAAACCATAAGCGGTATCTAGCTACACATTATAGTTACCCAGTTAGCATAGATGTCTTGTTCCACTCGAACCAAACACGATCCATTTAGTGATGTAAGTGCACAACTTGTGTCCATCCCTTGCCTCATGATATTAAGAATATATACAAAGTAAAAATGTGTCACATTTGTATTATATTGATTTCTTGATCTCCTTAAGCTAATTACAACTATATAACGTAACTCAAGTCACATTGTGCACATCATAATTTTTCTATATCAATGGACCCACTAATATCATCAATCAATTAAGAGGGGCAATGATAATCTTTTGACTAGCTATCTTTTTCAGCATAAGTCATGTTCAACCAACTATTGTCTCTATCACTATACTTATTGATAGTTTTTGACAATAATCAAATAAAACACTCCTTATGTGAAAAGATATAAGTCTCATATCTTAGGATCCAAAACACAGTAAAGCATTAATGACACATAACACAATTCCATAATGTTTTACTTGTTAGGTCTATTCAATATATATAAGTAATTTTTTCCTCTTTTATATACTTGTGTCGTCAAATATTTGTAGAGCTACAATAATCGATGACCAACACGACACTCTTATCTCGGTAATTAATGTTCCATATTGAAAGGAATGTGTTCTAAAAGTTTTACTTTTATATGTCAATTATTATGAATTGGATGTGCAAACATTTTGTTCCTTAATTATGATATTCGTCTTTTGGAAGTGTTAAGGAAGAGACGCTTGGTCCTTAACCGTAGAGCTCTAAAAGATAATGGTTTACATAAATCAAAAGTTATTCACAATCATGGTAATTAACATGGAACATTAATCATCGAGATAAGATTGTCGTGTTGGTCATCGATTGTTGTAGCTCTACAAATAATTCATGACACGAGTATATAAAAGAGGAAAAGATTACTTTTATATATTGAATAGACCTAACAAGTAAAACATTATGGAATTGTGTTTCGTGTCATTAATGTTTTACTATGTCTTGGATCCTAAGATATGAGACTTATATCTTTTCACTCAAGAAGTGCTTAATTTGATTATTGTCAAAAGCTATCAATGAGTATAGTGATAAAGACAATAGTTGGTTGAACATGACTTGTTGAAAATATGAAATCGATCTTGTATGTTGTATTAAAAAAATTAAAATATATACATACATAGGGACACGAAATCCTTCAACCATTATCTTTTAGAGCTCTACGGTTAAGGACCAAGAGTCTCTTCCTTAAAACTTCCAAAAGACAAATACAATAATCAAGGAACAAAATGCTTGCACATTCAATTCATAACAATTGACATATAAACGTATAAACTCAAATCCCAAGGAATCATAATAGGACCGAAACCACTTCAAAGTTTCTCCATTCCGATCGTCATGATCGCTAAATTGGTGGTGAAGATTCCAACCCGATCAACGTGATTGAACTTAGAGGGTGGTAAGTTTGGCTATCACTTCTTATCCTTCGTCGTGATTTGAATTTTAGGCATTTGCAATGTCGACCATTTGTTCCATGTTGCGTTTATTTTCACTTTTGTTCTGGTTGTGAGTTGTATTTCGATGGCTAACAGTGTCCAACGATGTCAGATCCAAGTTCACCAATGCAATTTGTGATTTTTACAAGTGTATCAAAAAAATCATAATACTCAAACACATTACTCTAGTATCATACTTCACAAGTACACCCAAACAAATAACCCATTTCTAATTCATCCATAATATATGTAGACCTGGATGACAGGCCTGGCACAAACCCGTCGACCCCTCCCGAACCTGTCGAGCCCAAGCACGATAACCCGGGACCTGGGCACAGTGGGCCCCTGTCGTGTGAGGCTCGACTTGGCAGGTCGGCTATTCGGAGGTATATTAGGGGTTTTTAGATTTTTGGAGGTATTTTAGGGTTTTTTAAATAAAAATAAATAAATTAGTTATTTGGGCATGTCGTGCTCACCCTGAAGAGACTGAGTCGGGTCATGTCGGGTCGGCTTGACCCGTTACCCAGGTCTAAATTTATGTGGATCTATTTCTATAGGAAAATTTGACAATCTATGCTTCAAGTGGCCCAACGTCTGAAAAATATTCTCCACTTTGACTCTCTCTAAAAAATGTTTATCTTTCCACTTCTCCCTAAAATACCCACGGTTTGAGGGCCGAAAAAGAGAGAGAAGAGGGAGAAATGGAATCGTCTTACGGTTTAGGCAGGGGTATTTTGGGGAGAAGTGGAAAGATAAACACATTTTTCACATATAGTCAAAGTGGAGGATATTTTTTAGAGATTGGGTCACTTGGAGCATAGATTGTCAAATTTTGCCTTCGACAGGTTTGGTTACCTTCTCTCTAGAAGTTAGCAAATTTTAAATTCCCTCAACCACATTCCAGAAAGACGTGTTGTCATCAGGATAGTATAAAATGTCATTCCCTTGTTTCGGCCTTACACCATTGCACTTCTCTTGCTAACGCCTTCTTCCCTCAACCACATTACAGTCCCAGAATGATGCGCAACAAAGACATCACTGAGGTCTCACCCATCGACGACATCCTCTGCTGCTGCGGTTACCCCGCACGACAACTGTGTGTCGGGTCCTAAACCAGGGTGGTGCAACAGACCTGGCGTTGCGGGGCCCCGCAACGCTAGAAATGCACATTTTACGTGCATGACGCCACGTCTCCAATTTGACCGCCCCCGGAACCACTGGAAGAGGTCAAACAGACCCTGGCACAACTCCACCGCATGATAGTCGATGTTGAGCATCGTTTGGTCGTCGTACAAGACATGGTAGTAGACCTCCTCATCGATAGTGGTAGGTTTTAATCATTTCCATCTTTATTTTTCAGTTACCTGTGGTTATAAGTTAATGTCCACTGATATTTTGTTATTTGGTTTGCGTAGTTTCCACCCCGAGGACACCAACCCCAAGACCCCCTTCCTAGAGCGCACCTGCCCCAAATGTCTAGGATTTCATGTTTAATTATGCATGTATATTTTTCGAATTTTTATGCATAATAAGGATCAATTTACAATTTTCTATGATTTATTTCATGCATGCATCAATTTGTTTCAATAACTAGTTTCAAAACTTTATTAAAACAAATATGGGCTCCGAAATTCATACCTAGAAGTTCTCTAAAACTTATTAAAGATTCGGAGACGTTGGGGACGCTCCTCGCTGCGCCGGATGCCTCCGAGTATTCACCAAACTCTAAACAAGATCGGAGAGAGGGAAGCTAGTCTCTCAATCTCCGATAGGGTTTAGAATCCAATTACTAACCCCTCTTTAATTCCCTTGAGAAGATGATCTCTTAAGAACTAAAACTAAACTTAAGAATTAAGGGAATTTCGTGGAAAATTATGGAGAGAGAATTTTTGCACAAGTAATAATGAATTAATTTTTGGAGGTAATGAGATAAACTTGTATTTATAAGCTCTCTCCAAATTACCTATTCATGTGCAACCCCTTGCCCATGATTTCATGCAAAATTCCATCTAACCATCCATTATTTGATAATAAATAATATTAGCCACAAATTAAATCAATTATGAATCAATTCCATGCATGATCTAATTAATTCTTAAATTAATTCTGCTGAAAACCGTCTGGACCGGTCGACCGTTGATGCATTGCATACATTGCATCATATGTCTTTCATTTAGATTAATTTTATATCAATAAATGCTACTAAGGTATGTGTTTAGTCTGATTTACAGAATACAGGGACCTGAATGCAAATTACCCATATCCCGAGAATAAACGCGTGCAAAAAGACTCATTTCTATCATAAAGACCAAGTCAAGATCATCGGGAGTCAAATGGAAGTTCATCCAAGCATAAAAGCATTCAAAGACATAATTACAAAAAGGCCAAGGACTTAAGCACAAAAGTAGTCGGGGACGTAATTGCAAACAGACGAGGACCTGATTGCAAATTAAATATCTTGGAGAAGTTTTAAAAGAAAAATCAATTTGGATCTCCAAATATATGAAGGAAATAATTCGGAGCTCAAAAGATTGGGAAGAAATCATCCAGACACGCAAAGGAGAATCAAATCATACCATAAACACACAGCAAAAATCCGGACCTAATCAGAGCAAGATATGCGGCGTTTCCGCCGCACATTACACATGCCATGCGGCGATTCCGCCGCCCCAGAGTCGATCCGCGTCTCCAAATTTTGTCCAGTCGTGTCTGGACACATGTACTTTCCAATGTTATACTTAGGTCCCTTGTAGAAACTCTAAATAGACCCGAGAACGATGTTAAAAGGGTCGTTGGTCCTTGGTGGTTGTTCTTATTTTTGTTCCTTAGTTTTAGTAATAAAATTCTGTCTCTTATTTCTTGTTTGTTTTTAATTTTCTTTTGTAATTCCTCTAGGACCCCTTCTCCTTCCTCTCATCCATGAGTTTCTAACTCTGTCCAAAGGGTGGAGGTGACGGATTTAGGGTGAAGAGAAGATGAATAAATGTTATTATTTTAATGTCGTGATTAGTATATTTTGATTACTTGAGTTTATGTTAAATCATTTATCATGTAATGCTTCATAACTAACATGATTTATTATAAGTTTCTGAAGTCTCTAATCTAAACCCTAAATCTAAACCTCCACCCAACGGAATTCACCTCTTTGTTCTTGTTTTAGTTTTATTTGTTCTTGTTTCTTGCCTTAGATAATAAAAACCAAAAATCTCAAAAACCCAATTTATTCTTCTCTCCTTCTTTCCCCCAATCGAAATCACACTAATAACAGATCTCTCCCTCCTTGTGTTCGACCCGTACTTGCCACGTCTTCATTGACGTCGTGCACTTGCGGTATAAATTTAATTCTCATCAAGTTTTTGGCGCCGTTGCCGGGGAGGCGACGCAGATTCTGTTTTTTTGTTGATTTCGATTTTATCCTGTTTATCTTGTGCGCGATCTAAGTATTTGGATTTGTGTTTCAGGAGACAACAGCGTGCACGGCGAAATCCGAGCACATTCTGAGCTAAGCGAGCGGCGAAATCGCCGCACCTATAGAGCAATTTGCGGCGAATCCGCCGCACACTTGGAGCTTCTGGGCTTCAAACTTTTCTGGGACGCGACTCATCTCTGGGTGGACGCGTGAAGCTACTGAAATTTCGAGAGCGGGCGGTGAACCCGACTGAGCATTGCATAGGTAACATTTGTTGCCTCTTTTCCTCGTAATTTCTATTTTCAGAAAATTTCCTTTTTATTAGAATTGCACGTGTTAGGGCAAAAATTCCATAATTGGCAATAATTCAACTCTGACCTAAAATTGGCAAAATTAGAAAGGCTTTAGTGCATGCATCATCTAGTGTTTTGTATGCATTATTCTTGCTAAATTCTTGCAAATCAATTTCTGTTGAAGAGTGCTGGAGTCAAGGTACGTATCGTGATTTTCATCGATTGCATTTAAGCATATAATCTAGTTTGCATACAACCTTGCAATTGCCCCCCTCTAAAGACCATTGTTTGACTATCTTTGCTAGATCTAATTTAAACTATCTTAAGGGCAACTCTGTAGGAAAAGATACGGTGGGGATTTCATCACCCTTCCGTGGCCCACAAATCACAATCCTAAAGTGTCACCCAAGCCTTAAATTAAAATCAACTAGACATTGACCCCTAAGGACTCGGACTCATTTAAGGAGAAGAATTGGTTTGACTTGCTATGACCTGAAGCCGATCGAATTTAAGTTGGTGTCTAGAAACTGTTTTTGTGTCGACGTAAGTCTTGCAAGCGAAGTGGTTGTCTAATTGGCACCGACCCTGTCGGAAGCGCCCCCACTAGCTATACACTGTCTGGCCAATTTGGTTTGATTAGTGAGGGAGGTGAATCAAGCAAATCAATTCGACTCAACCAGTTAGGAGTCGTCTAGATCTAAGTGACACTAGGTCTAGGATTGTTTGAACCATGCTTTCTTAAGAATTTTCTGACCAACCCTCTTTCTATCTTTAGAGTTAGGTTTCCCTTCTCAGCTGAGTCTTCTTTCTCTTCTCACCTAAATTCTCTAGATTAGGATTCCTTTCTCATCTTTCCCCATTCTATTGTTTGTTTCCATTAAAAGAAAAAATATATAAAAAACGAAAAAAATAATAATTAATTCTTGAAATTAAATTTGATTCAACCCGGTGCACTCAGATTTGGATTCGGGACTTGAGTAATCGACTATCACGAGTTCATCTAGATTCCAGTCTAGAGCTTAGCCCCAATCCATCTGCTGCACCACCTCACCCAGATCCAATGGGTGAGAACGTAGTGGACCCACCTGTTGCACAACATATAACTCTGAGGGATCGATGCTATCCAGCGATGGCTGCTCAGCCATCGTGCATCGTTATGCCCACCATACCGGGTCGCGACTTCGAACTTAAGGCACAATACATGAGTATGTTGCCTAAGTTCACCTCTAGGGAAGACCCATATCTCTTCCTTAGAGAATTTGAGGAAATCTACTCTCTTATGCAATACCAGCATATCCCTGAGGAGGCAGTGCGTCTGAAATTTGTGCCTCTAGCACTAAAGGACGACGCTAAGAAATGGCTATATAGTCTAGCCGAAAGATCTATTAGGAGTTGGGCTGAGTTTGTTCAAATATTCCTGAAAAAATATTTCCCCAAACATAAGACTATGAGGATTAGGAATGAAATTGTTGCATTCGTTCAGTCTGAGAGCGAGCCGTTCTATTCCTATCTAGAAAGATTTAAATGCGTACTGACCTAATGCCCTCGTCATGGAATTCCAAGATGGCAATTATGCCAAATTATTTATGAGGGATTGCACCCACATCTAGGGTTATTGTAGAATCCGTAAGCCAAGGGAACTTAATGTCGAAAAATGAAAATGATGCCTGGACTTTTCTTGAGGATTTAGCTGAAAACAGAATGCAATGGGACAATGCTAGAACACCGCTTAACCCGAGTATTGGATCTAGAATAGCAAGTCAACCCAAACCAGGTGTCTTAGCTGTAGATGCCAACATAGCGGCTGAAGCAAAACTAGCTACCCTTATGCGCAGAATGGAAAGTTTAGAGCTACAAACCCAAACCCGAGTGAATCAAGCCTCGTCTATCCCTTGCTCTAGATGTGGTCAGACTGGTCATGTAATGAAGGATTGTGCGGACTGGGAACAAGTTAATGTCATGTATAACCATGCTAGAAATGACCCATACGCATCAACCTATAACTCGGGTTGGCGTCATAATTCCAATTTCTCATCAAGCCAACAAGGTCAACCTCCTAGATAACAACCAAACCCGTATAACCAAAATAATACATCATCTGGGTTTAGTAACAATGGCGATCATGAGGTTAGGTTGACAAGCTTGGAAAATTTGATGAAAACCTTTATACAAACAACCAACCAGACCTTCCAAAGGCTAGAGACACAAGTCAGCCAACTAGCACAAATAGTAAGTGAAAGAGAAAAGGGTCGGTTTCCAAGTCAACCTGAGGTGAATCCAAGATCTAATAATTCATATCAGCCCAATCAACCACCTTCAGGAAATAACAACCCTAGACCGGTTCAAATGGTTAATGAGGAAGGACCGTTCCAACAAATTAATGCAGTAGTATCATTACGGTCCGGAAGACAGATTGATAATAATGTGGTAAATCCTAGAACGTCTAATCAATCTAGCCATCGAGATACCACATATGACCTAACCATTGAACCTGACGTCCAATCTGAAACGCCCAACCCACCTACTCAACCTGAACCCATAGCTCAACCTGAACCTGAGCGAGTCTATGTTCCTAAAGCCCCATTCCCCAATAGACTCAAAAAGAACTCAAGTGCACAAATAGAGAAAATATTGGAAGTATTTAAGCAAGTTAAGGTGAACATTCCACTCTTAGATATGATTCAACAAATACCTGCTTATGCTAAATTCTTAAAAGATCTGTGCACTAAAAAGCGAAAAACGAACGTATCAAAGAAGGCATTCTTAACTGCAAACATAAGCTCTATCCTTTCAAACTCATCTCCTATAAAATATAAGGATCCTGGATGTCCCACAATTTCATGTGCAATAGGAGATACTTTTATCAACAAAGTCCTTCTAGACATTGGTGCTAGTGTTAACCTACTCCCGTACTCTGTCTATGAGCAAATGAACCTTGGTCCACTAAAACCCTCTAAGACAACCCTTCAATTTGCTGATTGCTTTATTAAGAAACCAAGAGGTATAGTAGAGGATGTTTTGATCAAGGTTGGTGACTTCATTTACCCAGTGGATTTTGTCGTACTAGATACCGCACCTGTTGTAAATCCTAATCGACAAATCCCTGTAATTCTAGGCAGGCCCTTTTTAGCCACTTCTGAAGCATTCATAAACTGTCGAAATGGGCTCACGCAATTATCTTTTGGGAACTTAAAAGCTGAATTTAATATCTTTCATATTGATAGTGAGCCAGAAATAATATGCAATCAAAGTGATGTTGGGATGAAATCGCGTATCTATAAGATTTCTGAATCATCACAAAATCAAAAAGGAAGTAAGAAAAAGGGGAGGAATTCATCGACACACCCACCATCACTCGAGCAAATAAGAGAAAAAATTTATGTGAGGGGTGTGGAACCTGTGACTCAGGACTCTCATTGTAACATGGGGAACAATTCAACTAGATACATGCACCAATATGGTGTCATTCAATCCAGTTCTGACTATGGTTGACTTTGAGCAAATTTCATCCTTCCACCGCAGTTCACCAAGGTAATAAGTGCATTTGCTTTATATTCACATTCATTGAGGACAATGCATGATTTAGGTGTGTGGGGGGTGTTTATATATATATCTATGTAAATTCTGTTCTTAAAAAAAAAAAAAAAATCAATGTTTCATGACATAGCTTAAGATTGAACTACCAAAACCCGAGTACAAATTGCATTGAGTTTTTTGTTCCTTATTATATAGTTCTGCTTGTAGAAACTATGACATAAATCTAAGTTCCAAAGAAATAACCCATTACCCTTTAAGACATGTATGCACTTAAATTGGATAAATCAAATCTTTGAAGTGGTTGATAAAAAGCAGAGGTTGAGGAAAATATACCGGGAAGTGTGGACTTCTAATAGCAATTAATCCTTGAGGAAAATAAAAGTAAAAATAAAGGAATAAAGTGAGGAAAGCACATTCTGCAAAATGATTACAAAAGCCCAAGCCTTTGAGTCACTGGTCCGTAGGGGTATCTTGAAACCCGGTAACTTGAGTCTGCCAGCTCGGGATTATCGACCAAACTCGCTACACGAATGCAAAAAGGGTAAAAGTGTCAAAAAAAGCAAATGTGTTGAATCACGGAAGAAAAGAAAAAAAAATACTCAAGGCCCAAAGCTAAAAGAATGATCCATGCCATGGTTGATCCAAATGATACTTCACCACCAGAGGAGGCGTGCAAAATAATTTAAGTGATATCATGTGTAGAAGGGTTAGTGGTGTGAATGTTGGAGGAACAAAGACCAAGTCAAAAAATTTATGAGTTAGACTTATATAATAAGCATGCAAGAATTCTCAGTGAGATGTATAAGGTTGAGGTAGGGATATTGAGAACTATTAATGAAATTTTGATTTAAGACTTTGTGGGTGTGTCAACTGAAAACCCTCACGAGACAAAACTCGTCCTCTAAGGAAACTTGGAGGTTTAAAGGCTTGTTGCACATGCTAAGTGCAACCGTGATTCCTACGAAAGTGAGTTAGGATTTCCCTGTTTTTATTTTTCTTATATTCTTTTTTGCTAGGGACTAGCAAAATCTAGGTGTGGGGGTATTTGAGGCATTGCATACATTGCATCACATCTTTTAGATTAATTTTATATCAATAAATGCTACTAAGGTATGTGTTTAGTCTGATTTACGGAATACAGGGACCTGAATGCAAATTACCCATATCCCGAGAATAAACGCGTGCAAAAAGACTCATTTCTATCATAAATACCAAGTCAAGATCATCGGGAGTCAAATGGAAGTTCATCCAAGCATAAAAGCATTCAAAGACCTAATTACAAAAAGGCCAAAGACTTAAGCACAAAAGTAGTCGGGGACATAATTGCAAACAGATGAGGACCTGACTGCAAATTAAATATCTTGGAGAAGTTTTAAAAGAAAAATCAATTTGGATCTCCAAATATATGAAGGAAATAATTCGGAGCTCAAAAGATTGGGAAGAAATCATCCAGACACGCAAAGTAGGATCAAATCATACCATAAACACACAGCAAAAATCCGGACCTAATCAGAGCAAGATATGCGGCGTTTCCGCCGCACATTACACATGCCATGCGGCGATTCCGCCGCCCCAGAGTCGATCCGCGTCTCCAAATTTTGTCCAGTCGTGTCTGGACACATGTACTTTCCAATGTTATACTTAGGTCCCTTGTAGAAACTCTAAATAGACCCGAGAACGATGTTAAAAGGGTCATTGGTCCTTGGTGGTTGTTCTTATTTTTGTTCCTTAGTTTTAGTAATAAAATTCTGTCTCTTATTTCTTGTTTGTTTTTAATTTTCTTTTGTAATTCCTCTAGGACCCCTTCTCCTTCCTCTCATCCATGAGTTTCTAACTCTGTCCAAAGGGTGGAGGTGACGGATTTAGGGTGAAGAGAAGATGAATAAATGTTATTATTTTAATGTCGTGATTAGTATATTTTGATTACTTGAGTTTATGTTAAATCATTTATCATGTAATGCTTCATAACTAACATGATTTATTATAAGTTTCTGAAGTCTCTAATCTAAACCCTAAATCTAAACCTCCACCCAACGGAATTCACCTCTTTGTTCTTGTTTTAGTTTTATTTGTTCTTGTTTCTTGCCTTAGATAATAAAAACCAAAAATCTCAAAAACCCAATTTATTCTTCTCTCCTTCTTTCCCCCAATCGAAATCACACTAATAACAGATCTCTCCCTCCTTGTGTTCGACCCGTACTTGCCACGTCTTCATTGACGCCGTGCACTTGCGGTATAAATTTAATTCTCATCAACCGTTTGGAGGTACGGTCGACCGCTCGAACCATGTTTTGGTCGACCGTTCAATAACTCGGTCGACCGTTCGTAACAGGAATTATTCGATCTCGATGTTCGGTCGACCGTTCGAACAGATGAAAATTCCCTGTTATCGGTCGAGACATGTCCGGTCGACCGTGCCCGATCGGTCGACCTTTTACTGCTAACCGGTCGACCGTTGGAGCACTATTTTGCAGACTTGTCAAATTTCGGTTTAACCCCTACAAAATTTGATATTTCGGGATTAGTAGTAAATTCACAACTTATGTAACATATTATCCTATGCAATGATCAATCATTACACCCCATAATATTTACATCACATATGAATTTTATTTAGATTCTAATTATGTTATTAATCACAACATAATTTTGATTTTGCTTGTTCACCCCATGTGTCATATTTTCTACATGAAACCCGACACATCTTATGAACTCAAAATCCCCATTTCTTGTTTCCCAGTTTTGCGGTGTGACCTATGGGAGGATCTAAACTAAGTTGGCAGTGATATTAAGAGCTTAATATCACAAGCTATAAGTGGTATCTAGCTACACATTATAGCTCCCAATTAGTTAGATGTCTTAATTCCACTCAAACCAAAACCCGATCCATTTAGTGATGGAGTGCACCACTTGTGTCCGTCCCTTGCCTCGTTATATTAAGAATACACACAAAGTAGTATTGTGTCATCTTTGTATTAGTATTCATTTCTTGATCTCTTTAAGATAGTTATAAATATGTGACTTAACTCAAATCACATTGTGCACATTATAACTTTGCTTTGTCAAGGGGCCCACTAATATCATCACTCAATTATGAGGGGCAATGATAATCTTTTGACTAACTATCTTCTCCAACCTAAGTTATAGTTAACCAACTAATGCCTTTACACTATACTTATAGATACCTCAAGACACTAGTCTAATTAAGAACTCCTTAAGCGATCGGATATAAGTCTCATATCAAAGGACCAAGGACACAGTAAAATATTAATGACACAGAAACACATTCCTATAATATTTTACTTGTTAGGTCAATTCGGTATTCAAAAGTACTATTTTCCTCTTTCGTGTACCAGTGTTGTCACTCACTTGTAGAGCTACAATGATCTATGACCAACACGACAATCTTAACTCGGTAATTAATGTCCCATGCTAATTACCATGATTGCGAATATCTTTTGATTTATGTAAACCAATATCTTTTAGAGCTCTACGGTTAAGGACCAAGAGCCTCTTCCTTAACACTTCCAAAAGACGAATAACATAAACAAGGAACAAAATGATTTCTCATTCAATTCATAATAATTGACATTTAAAAGTAAAACTTTTAGAACACATTCCCTTCAATCTCCCACTTGTTATCAAAGTTTTCTTTCATATACATTTTCAATGTATAAAACATTAATAACTAGGGTAACCTTCCCAAATCATCTATCAAGCCAATCCACATGGATCCTCGGATCCATGGACTCGAAATATATTTCATCTCTTAGCTTGGTATGAAGGTTTGTTGAATGGATCAGTTGTGCCACTGTTGTGTCCACCTATTTATTTATTTTGTCTTTCGTTGGTGGTTGAGTTAGCTGTAGTGATATTACTCCTAACTACACTAGCTCATACCTCCACCTTCGATAATGATGACGCATCATCACTCCAACCACTTATTGTCTAGAATTCCTATAAGAATTGCAGCAAAACAGCCCTCGGCTATTTTCTCCTTTGTCTTCCATAAACAAGAACCTTATCTTTAGTCCGGTTAAGGTACTTCAGAATATTCTTGACCGCAATCCTATGATTAGGACTTGCGTTGGATTGGTGACCCCTTGTCACGTTTAGAGCATACGAGATATTGAGTCTTGTGCAAGTCATCGTGTACATGGTCCTTCCTTTTGCCGAAGCATAAGGGATACCTTCATGTACTCCAAGTCTTTGTGTGATTGAGCACACTGAGACTTCTTGAGTTGCACACCTATACTCATACTTATTGGCATATTGTCCATATCGGAATTGTTCACCCTGAACATTTCAAAGATCTTGTCAATGTATGCACGTTGACTGAAGCCAATGAGTCTACGAGATGTATCTCAATGTATCTTGATTCTCAAGATGTGTTGAGCCTCATCCTTTTCTTTTCATTGAAATGCCGATTTTAATGAAAGTTCTCGTTTGCTAATGCGAAGGTATATGATTGCTCATGAGCAATATGTCATCGATATATAAGATCAGAAGTACTACATGGCTCCCACTAATTTCCTTGTATCAACAAGGTTTTCCTTTACTTTGAATGAAGTGAATCTTCTTCATCTCTTCGTCAAAGCGTTTGTTCCAACTCCTCGATGCTTGTTTCAATCCATAAATGGATTATCGAAACTTGCATTTCTTCTCGCTATTATTTGGATCATCAAAACCTTGAAGTTGTACCATGTACATATCCTCCTCCAAGTTCCTGTTTAAGGAACGCTATTTTGATATCCATTTTCCATATCCCACAATTGTGAAATGCGGTAATAGTGAGCATAATCCGAATAGATTTTAATATGGCAACTTCTCAAAAATTTCATCAAAGTCAATTTCTTGAATTTGAGTATAACTTTTGCTACAAGCCTTGCTTTGTAGGTTGTCAAGTTACTATCCATGTTTATCTTCCTCCTAAAAGTTCATTTATACCAAATGATATTTTCTCTTGAGGAAGGCTAATCAAGTTTCATACTTGATTATCATACATGGATTCTACTTCGGATTCCATGGCTTTTAACCATAGTTTGGAGTCTTTTCCATTGCTTCTCGGAAGGTCGAGGGATCTTTGGTATCTAGTACCATGATCTCATGCAGTCCCACATACTTATTGGGTTTCTTCCTTTCCCTCATTGGCCTTCTTAGTTCTTTTGGTTCTTCTCGTGTCTCTCGAACTTCTTCCACAATTTCTTGAGGAATAGGTTCATGTTCGACTCTCGAACGCACACTAGGTGAGGATGATTGAGATTTTCTCACAATTTCTTGTAAGGATCTCTCGCTCATGCTCCCACTAACCAAATGAATCTCGGTTGGGCCTTCATGATTTTGAATGCAACATTCACATCATGATCTTGTAGAGTATCTTGAGTTTCCTCAAGCTCAACTCTACTCCCTCTACTTTTCTCTCTTTTCCAGAGATTCCAGAAAAAACCATATCTCTCTCTACAATCTTTCGATTGGAGGTGATACACTAAAAGTAGTATCCTCTTATCATACGAGGACAACCTATAAAGAAGCACTTATCCATTTTTGGTTGAAGCTTGGTTGACATCAATTTCTTGATGTATACCTCACAATCCCAAATCTTGAGAAAGTCGAGCTTAGGTGTCTTTCAACTCCATAGCTCACGAGACATTTTCTCCACAGATTTGGATGGAACATTATTTAGTGAGTTTGTCATTATTTGCAGTGCATAATTCCAAAAGTAAATAGGCAATTTAGATTGACTTATTATTGATCGAACCTTGTCGAGCAATATCATGTTCCTACTTTAGGAATAAGTCAAATTAGGTATCCTAAGCACTCACCCCTACGAACATTTCATAGAGACTCGATATTCTTGTTGAGTCGGTTCACTACTTCATCCTCGAATTCCTTGAACTTGTCAAAGAATTCACTTTTGCTTCCCATTAGACAAATATAGCCATAATGACTATAGTTGTCCGTGAACAAAATTAAGTACCTTAAACGTCCCTTGCACTTGTACTTATCGGACCACATACATTAGAATGTATCATATCCAATTAGTTATTCGTTTTCGTTCATTTCTTCTTGAAAGGTCTCTTGGTCATTTATTTGACCAATCCGATAGTGCTACAAGATTGTATCATTCACGTGAGTTATCTTAGTTCCTTTTGTTATTGTTTGTTTATTATTTATTTCAAGCAAATAGAAGTCATTCCATACGGATGTATTTGCATAGAGAATTCCATTCTTCGATATAGACAAGCAAGAATTAAAATTTATCCATATCTAAAACTTGATACAGAAATGTTCTTGCTAATCGAAGGCACATAATAAACATTCTTCAAAGCATAAATTTAAATCACTAGACTATTGAAGTTCCATAAAATTTTGTACAATTGCAGTGATGCTTGTACTATTTCCAATCTTCAATATCATCTCGTTCTTCACGAGTTCCTTCCTATCCTTCAATAGCTGCACATGAAAATTATGTGAGCACAAGATCCGGTAACCCATTACCAAATCAAGGATAGAGGTGATTAAATTTATATCAATAACAAACATACCTATGGCGTTTCTTGGGCGCCTACGTTCAATCATCCCATTTTCAAGGTCTTCCTTGTATTTGGGGCAATTAGGTCGGATGTGTCCCTTTTCACCGCAGTGAAAGCACTCCGTGTTGGGAGTTGGAGATTTGAAAGATTTCCCCCTTGAGGCACTCCCATGGGCACCTCCTACTCCCTTGCTCTTGATTGACGTATCTTTGGTAAATTTGCCTTTACCTTTGTTGATCTTTTTGCTCCTCTCATGGACGGCTAGGACGTGATTGTCCTGACCCTTGCCCATGTCAACTTCTGCCGTTTTGAGAGCATTGTGAAGCTCCTCAAGACTCACCCATTTTCCACGCACATGATAGTGCATCACAAAGTCCTTGAAGGACGGAGCTAGAGAGCCAAGAATCAGATCTTCGGCAATGTCATTGGGCATTGGAGAAGAGAGCTTCGACAATTTCTCAAGGTATCCTTGCATCGTGAGAAAATGCATGGACACCGATGTTCCCTCCGCCATATGGCAGCTTGTGAGTGCGATGGTGGTCTTATAGCGCTCCTTTCGGGCACTATCCATGAACATCTTTGTTAAAGCTTCCATGATCTTCTTGGGTTTTGAATCCAAATATTTCGCTTGAAGCGAGTCACCCATGGATGCCAACATTAGACCGTGAACTTGGTTCTCTTGGTCTTCCCACTTGGCTATCGCCTCTTTCTCATTACCGGTTGTCTTCTCATTCAATTTTGGGATTTCACCATCCAAAATATGAGATAGTTTTTCAAACCTCAACACGATATTAAGATTGAGTTGCCATTTCATGAAGTTTGAGCCATCATTTTGCAAAGGATTCTTTTCGATCATAGATCGCACAATTGGTTGGATATTAGACATTTCTACAAAATAAATTATACAGGATTTTAATGTCAATTTTATGTTTTAAAATACATACATACAAATGTAAATGTTGCAAATAAAAAGTTTGCCCATAAATGCAACAATCCAAGATCCCATTAATTGTAATATAGACTAGCTAAGGGCTATCGAATACATTACAACATCAAGGTAAGAAAAATATTTTCTAATCACAACCTTTTTGAATTTTAGCAATATTAGCATCTTCAAACTCTTGTGATTCTTGTCGTTTTAATTATGAGGGAATGTGACCTATCCTCGTAAGAAAAACTTTTTCCCAAAACTGAGCGAGGGTTCTAGGTAATGTTAAGAAAACTTATTTTCATTTGATACGAGATACGTTTATCCATTGTATTCACAACTAAACATACTTGGGGTTCACTAGGGTGAAACACACCTCATACATTTAATCGTGGCACAACAACAGACAACCATTATATCTCCCACTATTCCCAAAGATGGAGGAAGCTATCTCCCGCTAAGGGCGAGCAGAGTATCCCTCAATCAATGGCTGCTAGTGGATGAAATAAGAAGGAAATTATTCTTAATTTTGGTTGGACAATTTCATATATTTACATGTGATTTGGAATTTTAGGTTATCATGCATATTAATATCCATACACATCCTATCATTCACCACATTCATCACATGCATAGCAGAAATTAAAAACAGAAATTAAACATTCACACAATCCACATCGTGTGAGTTTATATGTTCCTTTCGATCCTCGATCCTCGATCGATGCGCTACAGCGGCGACTTCCTCTTGCACCGGAGATGTAGATTTTACAGAAAATAAACATGCTCCTCACATTCGATAAAAACCGACTAGTGCAAGTCCTATGTAAAAACCTCTCATATGCAAATGCAACTATCTAAAAGACGGAAAAAGAGAGAATTTTGGCTTTTACATACATAAGCCCCTGTATAATAATGATTACATACATTCATAACTGCTGATTTGGAACATACAAACCCACAATTCCTGCAAAGACAACTCGAGCATCCATGCATGCAATATCGCTATAAACTATCCAACCTATTTTATCAAGCATCTAGAATCCCAAACAATTCTTTGAAAAACATTTTGAAATCCATTAAAAATGTTTTTCATGCATCCATAGTTCAAAAATTAATTATGAACCGCTGTCCATCCAACTTCCAATGGAAAGATGAATCGTAGTTTTTCGGTTTTGTTGATTCTCTTACAAAATAATCGTTTATACTTAAAACAAAATTATTGCAAGTTAGACAAATGTCTAAATCTTAACTCTAATAATTACATGGCATGTTTTAAACACTTAAAACATTCTGAACGAATTATTATGGAGAATTACATCAACAAACATCCATGGACCGAAAAAACCGGTAAATCGAATTGATTAACTCCTAGATTGTAAACTAAATTCGTTTACAACCTTAAATCATGAGAAAATTGAACCCTAAGCTCTGATACCACTGTAGGATTTCATGTTTAATTATGCATGTATATTTTTCGAATTTTTATGCATAATAAGGATCAATTTACAATTTTCTATGATTTATTTCATGCATGCATCAATTTGTTTCAATAACTAGTTTCAAAACTTTATTAAAACAAATATGGGCTCCGAAATTCATACCTAGAAGTTCTCTAAAACTTATTAAAGATTCGGAGACGTTGGGGACGCTCCTCGCTGCGCCGGATGCCTCCGAGTATTCACCAAACTCTAAACAAGATCGGAGAGAGGGAAGCTAGTCTCTCAATCTCCGATAGGGTTTAGAATCCAATTACTAACCCCTCTTTAATTCCCTTGAGAAGATGATCTCTTAAGAACTAAAACTAAAGTTAAGAATTAAGGGAATTTCGTGGAAAATTATGGAGAGAGAATTTTTGCACAAGTAATAATGAATTAATTTTTGGAGGTAATGAGATAAACTTGTATTTATAAGCTCTCTCCAAATTACCTATTCATGTGCAACCCCTTGCCCATGATTTCATGCAAAATTCCATCTAACCATCCATTATTTAATAATAAATAATATTAGCCACAAATTAAATCAATTATGAATCAATTCCAGGCATGATCTAATTAATTCTTAAATTAATTCTGCTGAAAACCGTCTGGACCGGTCGACCGTTTGGAGGTACGGTCGATGGCTCGAACCATGCTTCGGTCGACCGTTCAATAACTCGGTCGACCGTTCGTAACAGGAATTATTTCATCTCGATGTTCGGTCGACCGACCGATTACTTTCGGTCGACCGTTCAAACAGATGAAAATTCCCTGTTATCGGTCGAGACATGTCCGGTCGACCGTGCCCGATCGGTCGACCGTTTACTGCTAACCGGTCGACCGTTGGAGCACTGTTTTGCAGACTTGTCAAATTTTGGTTTAATCCCTACAAAATTTGATATTTCGGGATTAGTAGTAAATTCACAACTTATGTAACATATTATCCTATGCAATGATCAATCATTACACCCCATAATATTTACATCACATATGAATTTTATTTAGATTCTAATTATGTTATTAATCACAACATAATTTTGATTTTGCTTGTTCACCCCATGTGTCATATTTTCTACATGAAACCCGACACATCTTATGAACTCAAAATCCTCATTTCTTGTTTCCCAGTTTTGCGGTGTGACCTATTGGAGGATCTAAACTAAGTTGGCAGTGATATTAAGAGCTTAATATCACAAGCTATAAGTGGTATCTAGCTACACATTATAACTCCCAATTAGTTAGATGTCTTAATTCCACTCGAACCAAAACCCGATCCATTTAGTGATGGAGTGCACCACTTGTGTCCATCCCTTGCCTCATGATATTAAGAATACACACAAAGTAGTATTGTGTCATCTTTGTATTAGTATTCATTTCTTGATCTCTTTAAGCTAGTTATAAATATGTGACTTAACTCAAATCACATTGTGCACATTATAACTTTGCTTTATCAAGGGGCCCACTAATATCATCACTCAATTAAGAGGGGTAATGATAATCTTTTGACTAACTATCTTCTCCAACGTAAGTTATAGTTAACCAACTAATGCCTTTACACTACACTTATAGATAGCTCAAGACACTAGTCTAATTAAGAACTCCTTAAGCGATCGGATATAAGTCTCATATCAAAGGACCAAGGACACAGTAAAATATTAATGACACAGAAACACATTCCTATAATATTTTACTTGTTAGGTCAATTCGGTATTCAAAAGTACTATTTTCCTCTTTTGTGTACCCGTGTTGTCACTCACTTGTAGAGCTACAATGATCTATGACCAACACGACAATCTTAACTCGGTAATTAATGTCCCATACTAATTACCATGATTGCGAATATCTTTTGTTTTATGTAAACCAATATCTTTTAGAGCTCTACGGTTAAGGACCAAGAGCCTCTTCCTTAACACTTCCAAAAGACGAATAACATAAACAAGGAACAAAATGATTTCTCATTCAATTCATAATAATTGACATTTAAAAGTAAAACTTTTAGAACACATTCCCTTCAAAATGAGGGGCGATTTGCCTCACCGAGACACCCATCCCTGACCCAACGCCCTCCCCACTGCCTCACGTCCCTCTTGGCTTCGAAGAACACACCGGGTGGACTAGGAAGAGGGCGAAGTTATTTTAGTTATTCTAGTTAATGTTTGATTCTATGATAGTTTTTGGTTTTTGTTGTGTATGTGTTAATTTTAAACTTTGACAACCTTGTCTTTTATAAATATATAGTCAATACACAAGCAATTATGTTGTTTACATTGTTTTTTGTTAATATTCGAATGTTATGAATGGTTTACGTTGTTTTTTGTTAATATTCGAATATTGTGAATGGTGTAGGATCGTAATGGACCCTAATTATCTAATCAAATACTCTTAATCCCTACTTAAACAAACAAGATGTGCAGCTGAAACGATTTAAACAACTGAAACGATTTGAACACGAGAGATTTTACAGAGGTTCGGCCACCCGCCTACATCCTCTCTTGCAAGCTCCTCTCGACACTTCGAGCCCCGCTCATGACTTCACTATCCACTCCCCATTCCGGGCTGGGAGACAACGCCTTTACAATCTTCAAGATAGCGAACAACCCTCGCCTAGCTTGGGATCCTCTTCTCACAATCCGAGAAGGATCACTTCAGGCTCTCACCGAAGTCTCTACTCTTTGTCTTAGGCTTTCACCAAGACCCTTGCTTCTTGATAACAAAGTTTGAGTGGAAGAATACTCTCTAACTTGAGCACACTTTGAGTATGATTAGGAATTGATCGAAGGTGTAAAAGTTTAGGCTTTGAGTGTGTGTTTTGGAGCTTTGAGGATTGGGATACATCTCTCTAGTGTATGAGACAATTGGAAGTGGGAGAGACAAAGTGTTTGGTCCTCTATTTATAAACTCCTAATGTTTTCTAGTCGTTAGGGGATAATGGATTGATTGGTGTGAAGAACACACAAATAGAAATCAAGGTTCGGCAATTCTGTCACTCAACGGTCGACCGAAACGGGGAAGTTAGTTGACCGGTTACGACTGGTTCCTTAAGTATAAGGAAACGGTTGAAGTCTACGCTTCGATCGAACTTAATCGGCATGTGACTTAAGTGAACGGTCGACCAAACATGGGACAGTCGACGGACTGTGGAGATATGTATAGGGTAAAAATATGATCAGTCAAACAAAGAGTGTAGAGACCGAAAATAGGAACTTTTGGTGTTTCAAAAGGTTCGTGTTCGGTCAACCGTTTCAAGGTCCACGGTCTACCGGAGATCAAAAGTATTTAGGGAGTTAGATAAAAATACGAATATGACAGTTGGTATAATACGACAAGGTTAGCGGTCACCAGAAAAATACGGGATCAGTCGACGGAAAAGGTCCAATCGGTCTACCAGAGGAGTTAGGTAAAATTACCGTAGGATAACTTGTTGAAACGGTCGAACTGGGAATTGGATTCGGTCGACCGTCTCACAGGCAAATTAGGTTTAGGCTTAGGTGATTTTCCAATCAAAGTTTAGGCAATCTATTGAAGTCCAATTGATGTGAAATTTTGTGTGTGGCTTCTACAAGGAACCTAGTGTATATGTGCGTGTGTTTTAACTCATGTATGCTCAAGATTACACAAGTTCTTATGACTCAAAATAAAGGCTAATTACGTCTTCAAAAGCTTGATTACATGTCTTGACTTCAATTTCATTCTTCCTTGAGTCTTGATCACCTGTAGATGTTAGCACAATACAATATATCTTCCATGCATTATGTGTGCTACACTACATTTGATTGTGATTAAAATTAGGTTGATTAAATCATCAAAACGGATTAAGGCCAAAAAGCCAACAAATGGTTTACGTTATTTTTTGTTAATATTCAAATGTTGTGAATGGTGTGACTGTTTCAATCTGCCTAATGAAAATAAGGACAGGACTGACTTGGACGAGCGAAGTTGTTCGTTTGAAACTACGTAATGACAATCGAGCTATTATCGAACTAAGATTTTGTTAAGTCATAAACCCTAAACCCTACAAAGATTGAAATAAATGGTGTTTCATTTACGTCCTAGACTGTCGAGTGATTGTCGAACCACAATCGAGGTAAAAGGAGAGAGCAAGGAGGGAGACAAATTTCTGTCAGACTTCGTTTTAAAAGATTGAAATAAAAATTGGTTCGTTTACATCCTCGACCGTCGAGTGATTATCGAACTACCATCGAATCACAATCAAGGTAAAAGGAGAGAGCAAGGAGAGAGAGAAATTTCATTCACACTTTGTTTGAAAAGACTGAAATAAATGGTGGTTCGTTTACGTCTTAGATCGTCGAGTGATTATCGAACTACCATCGAACCACAATCGAGGTAAAAGGAGAGAGCAATGAGAGATTACAAACACAAAGACAAACAGAAAACACAAACATCGAGCTAAGAATGAGTTATTATTGATATTGATTGTAACTATTACTGATGTACAAGGAGAGAACAAAGAGAGATCACAAACACAAAGACAAGCAAAAAACACAAACACACACACAAAATATATATCTCTTCCCAGTCAATTGGAAGAGAATGATTTGCTCAGATATCGTCTGCAAGCCCAAAAGATAGTTTTGTTTATCTCTTGGCTCTGACTCAACTTAGCAGACTTCTAGAGAAGCTCTGGTTGGGTTTACCCACCGGTGGTACCAGTATTCCATCGTCCCAGACGAAGTACTGACAGTGAAGGGTTGACTCCGAGGAGCCACAGACGTATAACTTTTTGCTAATCTTGTTCAAAGTGTTGGATCACAACTCTGTTGCTTTCAGAACGCACCTACATGTGCGATAGGGTAGAGGTAAAACTCCCAGTATTTCAATTGGGGGACATCCTCCCCATATTGGTACACCGACGATGTGCTCAACTTCGTCAGAGTAGTCGTATGAGGTATTGTGTTGGAAGGCCATTTTTTGGGTGGAGGAGACAAATCAAATACACAACTAAATGGGGGGATCGAATACACAACTAAATGGAAGACACCCTAACCTCTGATTTTATAGACCCTGTAATGAAGAGTTGCGCATCTTCGCGCAATAATGAAAGGTTGTGTCCTCTCAAAAGGAATGAATGTCGAACTGTTGCGTCTCTTCGCATAATAATGACCCGTCCCATCATGAGGACGTTTCACTTTGACATGTGAACAATTATCATGTTGACCATCGAGCAGAATCGAGCCCATATCGAGTTTCTATATAACACATATCGAGTGCAATCGAACCATAGCCAAGTATAACTATCGAGCTAAATTATCGAGCAACTATCGGGTACCGTCGAGTACCATCGAATCCGATCGATTTCTTAAAAAAATTAAAATATCGAGACACACAGAGAGAAAGAGAGAGATCCAGGGGATGTTAGTGGTCTCACGAGATAGGCAGAGGTATTTTGGGAAGAAATTGAAAGATATATATATTTTTCAAATGATGTCAAAATTGGGATTTTTTTTTCAGAGGTTGTACAACTTAAGACATAGAAAGTCAATTTTTTTCTGCAAAATTTATATTCCATGTCCACGTTTGTTCGTACCACATATTCCCGTGAACATCATATTGACTCCAGGTGGCCTTTTGTTATCTTTCCATTATAAAGCTCTAGGGAGGAAAAGCCATGTGTGCTTCTCACAAAATTGTCATGGAGTACCACTTCGATGTATATTGCATGTGACTTTATGTTGATTTTCTTCGACAGAAAACATCCGATATCCAGTATTAATACCTAGTCCACAGATGATATAGTTGTTACTTTTTTATTTACAAAATTAAGTCACTCTCTGGAAAAAACCAGTGTTTCCTAAAAGTATCAAATGACAATATTAGCGGTGGATTTTTTTTAAAACAAGAAGTGAAGTCTATAATACCGTAGTTTCTAAATATTTGCTGCGCTAATGTCTCCCAAATATTAAACTTGTGACATTTAGCATAAGAGGTACATAGTCCTTTTGAATTTATTTCAACACCTGCTCATGTCGAAAGAAAATATACAAGAAACCAAAACTATAAATACTAATAAATTTGCTAGATAACAACATTCTTTGTTGACATGAAAATTCCATACAATATCTAAACAATGAACTACATAAATTGACATCTAACATGCAATTCCAAATTTACTTGCATGACCTTATTTTCTATAGTTGGCTGAGCTTATCAGCTATGTACTGATAAGTTCATACTCTACCAATATAATGTCCAATAATTGTTGATCCTTTCAGGAGAAAAATTGAGCACTCAGTTATGCAAATAGACAACGCAATTGCTTATTCTAACAATCCTATGATTAATAAACATCATATATCAACCTTGCTTATCTCAATACAGATAATGCTCTAATCTTCCAACGAACATCTTTTCTGTCACAACTATTCACATTCTCATGCTCCTCTCTGCGCAAGCAAGAAAAGTATTAACACAAAACAATACAAAATAATGAGAATTAGGCATCCGAAATTCTCTATTCACCTGCTCTAACATGGTTTCTACACGTGAAATGAGGCACTTCGCAAATTTATGAATTCTCAATTTATTCGAATGTTGTCGGATTCGTTCAAGAAATTGTTGTCGGATTCGTTCAAGAAATTGTTGTCGATTTTGACCATCACAGGCATCAAGAGCTCTCTGCAGCACATAGTTTCCATATGGATCCTTCATCAGAACCTGCCAAAACAACCAAAAGTTACAACTAATAGATAAAATAAAATTACAGTGACCAGTATTTGCTATATATCTTTGGACACTTTAATGTTGTTATATGATGATGTGATGAGATGACTTGAGATAGTAATAACTAAAAACAAATGTTTTACTGACTAGTGTTTGTTTAATAGTAAGGAAATAGATGTCAAATGTAAGTTATGGATTGACCTTTAGGATACTTAACATGAATCTTAAATGGTTCCTCATGAAACAAATCAAAGAAAACAGAAAACAGCCCATATTTACCTCCAAAGTGTCTTTTTTCTCTGCAGATCCAAGCAACTTTTGTATGATGAGATGTTTTTCTTGGGGAGTACCATAAGTCAAGCACCTCTCAACAACATTGGATGCATGCCTATGTTGACTCATCTCAACAACCTGTCCTAAGAGTTCTCCGATGAAAGCTGAAGGTCCAGCTTGGTTACGAATTTGGAGGACATGCTACAAAGATACATGAGAAAAATATGATACTATCTTGACAGGTGAAAAGCACATATTAAAGAATGTTAAGACTTAAGACAAAAACAATTAAACAAATTCAAATGAATATTGCAGTATATTACTTTAAGCAATATAGCGAAAAAAAGTATCATTTTATTTAGTTTTGCTTCCAAGATTATACACAAGTTGATTCCCTCTAATTTGGATATTTCAACTCCTTAACTGCCAGTAAGAAAATTGTTTGAATTTCATAGAAATCATGTTAACCAAATTACCAAAGTAACTGCTAGACAAAAGGCCAACTAAACTATGAAAACAAGCATAAGAAGTTAGAACAGAACATACTTTTATCACAATAAAAAAACATGGAACATACTTGAATGACGTAATTGCCGTACTGATCAAATGCCAAATCACATGCAGACGGTAGGAGTTCAGATATTATTGCATTTTGAGTTTCTTCACGATTGCAACACTCCAAGATTCTCTGGAAAAAAAGAGGATTGAACTCAATAAACATTATTCTCACCAAGTTTGATTAACCATAACACATTAAACTTCTAGAGTTCTAAGAGAAAGTGCATGAACTTAAATAAATCATAAGCAACTTTAAAATAAGAACTAGAAGTTCAGAAGACAAACATGAGATACCTGAACAACCCGGCAACCATATGGATGCATAGATAGACTCACAAACTCCCTGCGGAGAGCTGATAAGATGAATTGAATGTGATTCTGTGGAACATATTGAACGCACTTCTGGATGACATGGTTACCACTTTGGTGATGAACACAGTCCAAGACATAACCCTGGAGCTCAGATATAATTTGCTTTTGCTGTTCGAGATCCCCAGTCTCCAATGCCTAGGGGGGATTTAGAAATATTTAAAATACAAACTAAAGTAAAATAACACACAAATAGGCTGCCAATATCACAGGCATCAAAGTCAAAAATTACAAAATAATAATAAAGAGAATATCAAAGTCAATACTTATAAAAGAAGGAACCCTCGCTATTTTTATGTGTAGATAAAGCTTGAGAATATCAGAGACCATAAGCATTTACAACCACTTTTATTATATAAAAACGTAACTAGGAGTGATTTTATGTCGAAATAGAGTGCAGGCGTATTGCATGGTCCATGGATCAGAAATATCAGAATGTTATTGAAGTTCATAGTGAAGGTGACTCTGTATTGATATTTCAATCTTCAGTGATTATATCCAAATTTATATGCAAAATCAAGCTCTTAGCATGTCATCTTCAACAAATACCTCCTCTCAAAATGCTTTCTGGGAAATTACATAAACAATATAGGAACAACGTTTTAAGACAGCTTGCCAAATGGATCTCAAATTTATCTAAAAGCTTCTAAGGAGAAGTTGATGCTCTAGAATCTCTCTGTTGTTCTTGGGTTCAACGTTGGTGTTCATTTGCAACACAGTTTTTTTCATCCTGAGTTTTTTAAAAATTATTAACGTGGGAGGAACTTGGATGGATCATCTTAATGGTCGAATTTGCATCATGTTAATGAAAGTCATCTCGATGTTGATCTTGATCAACCTTATAAGAATTAAGGATAGAATATGAGTCAATAATAGTGATGCCACGTTGAAGTTTTTACCTTCTGAACCACCCTGCAACCATAAATTTGAAGACTGAGGGACAAAACATTGCCATCAAGTAGAGTGATTAGCTGTCTTCTCTGAGATTCGGTACCATAATCAAAGATCTAAGTACCAAAGAGAGTGAAAATTATAAATCTTCTTGTATATTACAAGCTATCATTCTGAGATAAAGGAATAGCAAACCGCACACCTTTTGTATGACATAGTTACCGGAAACATCAGTCATCAGTGTCATGGCATGAGGATATATCGCCCGAAATAATTCCTCTTTGTCTTCTGGTGATGCAATTTTCATTTTTTGCTGTACAAGGCGACTCCCGTGCTGATCAGTGCTTCATAAAATAAGTAAATGGATTTTAATCATTTTCTCATTACAATAAAAAAACATACAAAATGAAAAAAAGGTGTACCTCAGTGTAACTATGTTTTGAACAATCGAAGGAAGTTCAAACATCCGGGAAGGAAGTTCAAACATCCGGGCATCATAGCCGCTAAAATGTTCTGGTGAAGGCATAGGATGTCCTGTTTCATTTACACATTTAGAGGTTAAAATTCATGAATCACACATGAAAACTGGAAATGTGTAAGACAATTACCACGAGAACCACGATTTAGAGCAAAAGATCTTCTTGGAGAAGATGAACCATATTGCACACTCGGTTTTGCAAGCGGTGAAAGAAAGTAGGCATCCAAATTATTTGAAAGATTTCTAGTACTTAAGTGTTGCCCTTGCACTCTACCTCTAAGTTGATCACCTGGCAGGAGAAATGGTTCTTGTAAGCATAAAAAATTGATGTAAAACAATTTGGGCATCTTCTAGAATTGGAAGAACATATCCACCTTTATATTGCCGACGATCTACGACTCTTGAAAAGCACTGGTTGCTCAAGTACACATTATCATCATTCCCTGCAAAACCAACACCTTGTGTACGATCTGAATGCAAGCTTGGAGACGATGCAAATCTTGGTCCGACAACATTTTCCAATAAATGTCCATTCAAATTAGTACGAAAACAGTCAGCATTTGCCTCATTCTGCATAGGCTCATATAAACTGAGACAAGACATTGCAGCTCCCATATAGCTATTACCAGATAAATTTGATCGAGCATGGCCAGTGGATATGTTATTGTCATGTGTAGCAAGGAGAGCCCTATAGCTAGGGGAACTGTGAGGTGGCAAAGAATCAGAGTGAACATCCCCTGAACGAGGCGAACCGATTTGGAGGGGATAGCGAGGGCTATATAACGAACCAACCCTAGAGATACTACTATGACGTACTGTGGGGGTCAATCTTTCTTCGATATCATTCTGAAGCTGCATTGGTTGGATGCTTGGATAGCCAGATATGGGTGTCGGTGGACCAGCTTCCCCCTACAAACAAACATCATAATCACATAAGTAGAGCATTTTAGTATGTTTCATAAGACTAGTGATAAAACTGGAAAAGTGAACATGGTTATTTATTATAGGGATTAGGAAATAATTGGAATTAGAATGTATAAGCAGTCCAGTCAATTAAAAACCACACATCCCAATGTAACCTTTGGATAGGTTTTGTGTAAGTTGCTAAAGGTCCTAAAAAATATGCTGCATTCAATGAGTTGTTCAAAAGGTCAGTTCCTATTGATAGTAACGGATCAATGTTAAAAGGAATCAAAGAGTGTTATCCACCTGGGAGGCAGCGGTGGAACTCATCCTCAACCCTGCATTTCTTGAATTCATCGGCTCAGGTTGAAGAGATGAATCTGAAATTCTATGCTTGTACTTGGGATATGAAATAGCAGACTGTGATGAAGACAAGAAATTTCGGTTCCCATCAATCCCACCTGACAACTCATTCGGCCAACGACGAATTTCACCAGAATTATCGTTCCCCATATATCCATTGGACATGTTAGATAATAGCAAACTAACATCCCCATTAGAAGCAGATTGAGGGGCACAAACACTTGGCAACCTGATCCCCTCCAATCGACCTCCCAAGTCAGAATACGAACCCTCCACATCACGCATTGCACTACCACTACGAATAATGTCTGCAACACCACCACCACTTAATGGTTGATTCATCCAATTGAGAGTTTCACCAGAATTCCAGTTCCTCATAAGGTCTCCATACGAATTCAAGGAATTCGAATTAACTTTCCCAGTTAAGCCGAAATAGGGTGAGGAATCCCACAGCGAACCATTGGCCTTTTGGTTCAAGACAGTTCCCTCCAACTGACCTCCCAACTCCAAAATCGGATCCTCAACACCAAGCCGTCTGCTATAGCCATGAGCTCCATGGACATTGCCAGACCCTGACTCAAAATAGTCTCGGCCGCTACTACCACATTCTTCCTGATTCGTAATATTCTCATTTTCCTCCACTCCGTTGAAATCGTAATCATCTCTCTTCGACGCCATTGTTCGCCAAAACCTTAACTTTCGAAAAACAAGATAGGAACAAGTTAGAAGTTGACAACGCAGAAACGCAAAATCTCAAAATCCCACGATGTAAAGTACAACAGTAATTCAACTTTACACAAGTATTCATGGAAAACGACATTTTCCTAGAAATCCATAGGACAAGTTTGAAAGCGCTGAAACTAAAACAATCCAAAACAAAGAACTCACCTTTAGAACCGAAAGCGAATTGTGTACACGTCTGACATCCAAACAGAACAAAACAAGAAACTTAAAGAATGAGTTATACAAACAGAAACATTCCAAAACCCCATAAACAGAATGGAATTAAATCACATTTACAAAACAGAATTCTACCAAATTCTCCACAAAAAAAGAAGGAAATAATTTATAGAAAATAAAAAGAAACAATCCAAAAACCCATAATCAGAAGCAAAAACTTACCAAACAAAATCAAATCGCACAGAAACGTTTACAAATTTCTCATTACAAGACACTAACAAAAAAATACTAGGGTTTAGGGTTTCGCAAACAAAATTGCGGTTGCTTCCAAAAACCAAAACCCGGAGATTTAAATGAGGAGCGGAGGTGAATGTGAGCCGTCGGATGAGAATTTCTTTGTACCGTACGTACGTATTATTATGGAAAGGGTCGTGACGGCAGAGAGAAAATAGAATCTGTTGTGTACTTTTGATGGGTTGAACGAGGAGAAAGATAGGTGTTCCTTTTGAATAATGATATTTGATTTATAATCCCTGTATTATATGGTATTAGTAATTAAATATAATAACATAATTTCAACAAAAGAAATAAATTTGGAGTAATGTGTGTACGGAATCGGATGTTGATTTCCCGCGCAAAACTTTACGTGATATAGATTTATTTATTTTTTCTGAAAGCGTGATATAGAATTGGAATGATTTCATGACTCCCTCTGATAATTTAACTATGTCAGCGATGTCCTCTAACATTTTATAATCCTTTATTTATAATAATTTGAAAGCATGCTAAACGTTATGTGGCATAGGTTGTTGTGGATCTACTGATGCTAACACCCAAAGGTTGTAGGTTTGAGTTCACAATACCATTAAGGGTGTTCTAAATCCGACAGTGTGCCGAATCAGTTCACAGTGTCTTTAAGAGCACCATTAACGGGTGCTCTAAATCCCCTACCTTTAACGGGGAGTGGTTCCAGGTTATAGCATATAAAGAAACTGACGTGACAACTAGATGTTTGGGGTTGCACAAACACCACTACGGGTGCCCTCTGAGCCGAATAAGTTCACAACGTCAAAAAGATAAAAAATAATAAAATTTTGAAATTTGAATTTCTTCGTTACTTGAATGTTTACCTTATTGTATCCTTGTTACCGGATTTATCGGCATGCATACGAGAAAAGTCAACTTTTAAAGGTAAGATTGAGAAATTTGTAATATGTGAGAAAAAAATTAACCAACTCGAACATTTGATTTTACGAATAATATAAAATAATAACAAATGTACCCACGAAACTTTGGGTGAATATTTTAGCAACTTAATTTTCTGGCCACATATCTCGTAGCAAGATGCGATATTTTTAAGTACTACCTTTGACATAATTTTTTTGTGTCCATGTTTTCAGGCTAAAATCTGTAAGAATTTGGTGTTGGACAGATATGCATACTATTCACGTGCTCGAAGCGTAATTTTTGTTGAATTTATTTGTACCCTATCTTCCTAGTTTTTAAAATGAAAGGCATTGTTGTTGTTGTCTCTAAGTTATAAATTGTTCAAATAATTTTTAATTAATTTAATATTTTAATCTTGCAATAAATTAATCTTAAAAAAGTAAGACTCGATATTCTATTACTTATTCTATATTATGATTTACTTAATCTAAGAGCAACATTAAGCACAACCCAAAATTCCCCCTCCAACTCAGTTTCTCTCTCCACCATCTCCACCACGTCATCAAAAAACACTATACAACTCACCCCCAACCCAACCCATTTTTCACTTCTTAACCTCAACCCCACTTTCAACACTCTCTCTCATCCACATAATTTTTTTTACCTCATTTTCTATTTCATCACAAAAATACATAAACTACTAAATAAATTGTTTCTACAGTAACTTAATCTAATTAAATTACGTTAATTGTCAAATAATTTCGAAAAATTAGATTTAATAATGACCACTCCAACGGGTCGGTCAGGGGTCACCGGTGAGGTGGCGGGGGTGGCAAGGGGGCAGCGCCCCCTGAAGATTTTTTATTTTTCAGATTTATTAGTAATTCTCTACCGATTTTTTGGGTTACTAATGCGTTTTTTGGTGAACCTAGGTAAATTCACGTGTTCTATTTTGGTAGGTAATTTTCTTTGATTATATACATTTACAATTATCTTACTAATTTTCTTTAATTATTTACATTTATTTTTACTAATTTTAATTAATTATTTACATTTATCTTATCAATATTTATTAATTATTTCATTTATTTTAATTTTCACGAATAAATTCTAATTATATAAATTTTTATACATATATCATTTATATATTAAAACAAATATAAAAAAAACCAAAAATAAATAACAAAAATAAATAAATTTAAGCCAACCCAGATTGGCCACGTGGCCAACCCGGGTCGCCCCCAGGTCGGGTCGCAGACCCAGGTCTGGACCCGACCTGGGTCCGCCCCCCATTAAGGGGGCTAGGGTCAGGTCCCCCTCAGACCCGACCCCAAAGAGCACCCGTTAAGGGTGCTCTAATTATATTTCCACACAAAAAATATACACATTAATAATTCAGTTATTTCAAAATCCTTCAAAGTTGAAATTGTTTTACTAAATGCCGAAATATTCCTAAAATATGAAATAAAATCAATTTAATACATATTAAAAGTTATAATTAGTTTTACCTATACGCTAGACAACAAACACATCTTCTAGTTACCTATTTTAGTTGTTAATTTATATATTTTCTATTTAATACAAAAAATTAACTAATACACCTGTTTTTGTGCAAGGCTCAATCTTTATATGAGACTCAATCTTCTATGTTCAAATTGATATTCTATTTTTTATGTGTAACACGTCTTATAAATGAAAGGTCATATTGAAAATTATGCCACAAACTAGACTCACTTTATAAAGAAGTGATATCAAACAAAGAATGAAAATATCATTCTTTATAATGTTTAATTGCCAAGTATATAAAGTAAACTCAAGAAAGGAATAAAGTAAACACAAGATGCAATATTATTTATTATGATAGTAATACGGAGAGTGAAGAAGGTGGTGAAAATGATGAGGGAAAGGTTGAAAAAGTTTCTGACAATAAAAAATGGAAAGGAGAAAAACAAGGGAAGTAAAAAGGAATAGTAAAAAGACAAGAAGGATAAATTTTGTTCGGTGAAAAGTTATAAGAAGGTGAAATTAAAAAAGGAGGGTAACGAAAAAAGAAATAAGGATAGTTGGAAGTTAGAAATAAGGTTTAAAATAAAGGAAACAAAAACTTGGAAGTTAGAAATAAGGTTTAAAAAAAAGAAAAATGATTTGTTGACGTGGTGCGTCCGGTACGCCGTCTGACGTGGTTAATTCAGTCAGCAAAAATCAAAGATTAATTAAATCATATATTATTTATTTTGTGTCACATCACACGCACGCTAAACTATGCGACATTTGGTTTCCATCATACATATCTCCTCAAAACCTTCTATTATCCCCAAAAACCATTCATTCTCCATCATTTCCTCCCGGTTGAAGACGAGATCGGTAAAAGAGATGCCGAGAGAGACGACGCGGGAGTGAGTCTGGAGGAGGTGGGACACCGACGATGTTGGTTAGGACGTCACGACGTAGTTGGTCGGCGAGGAGGAGGAAGTGGTCGGCATTGGAGTGGTTGGGGATTGGTGACCAGTTTGTCACGCTGTTTAAGACCTACGCTCGACCAGTTGACTCATGTGAGACTATGTCTTGTTTCGTCAAGAAACCTTATTTTGACAGAAAAAAGAGTATCAAAATAGGGCGGATTTCGGTCAAAATGGGTTAGATTTGAATTTGCGGTTATCGAAACAAAAGGGTGAGCAACAAGGTACTTAATCGCATACACGAAAAAAATCATCACATAAATATAATATGACACAAAAAGCATAGGTTTCGTTAGATAAAAAGTAAAGAATAACAACTCATCATTATAGTTAAAACAAATGTCACTTGACATCAAAACAAATAAATAAAACACAACTTATAAACTCTTTTTAATTAACTAAAACAAAGAACAACATTTCACTTTTAACATCATTGTGAATCTTGAGGGAAGGTAAGGGAGCAAGGAGGTGAGAGCGAGTAAGGACTCGCGGGTGAGGGTGTGTGGAGGACACAAGAGGGTGAAAAGTGTTAGGATCGATGATCCCTAAATTAATCTAAAAGATTTGGTAACAATTATGATGTTATCTCCCTAACCTCATTTTGCACTAAACCCTTGTTTAGTGGGGTGTTTTGCATGGTGAAGGGGTGGTGAATAGTGGGTTGTGATGGGTGATGGAGTAGGGGGGGGGGGGGGGGGGGGGGGGGGGGGGGGGGGTCACTGTGGGTGGGTTTTGAGGAGATAAAACCACCAACTCTTCATTCCTCTCTTCTTCTTCTTCACTCAACCTTTCACTCATTTCTCTTCTTCTCTCCGGCGTCCAGAGGCTGTGGAGGAGACTCCGGCGCGTGGAGGCGAGCGTGGAGTCGAGGAGGCTAGGGGAGGTCGCGTGTGAGGAGGTGACGGAGGCGCGAGCGGTGCTCCGGCGTTTCGTCTCTTCTTTGAGGTATGCCGGCTTCTAGTTTGATTTTATTGCTTCCCCACGTTAGGGGAATGTTGTTGGTCGGTCGGAGACCTCCCCGACGTCGTGAGCGGCGAAGAAACCTCGGCTGGCGCGAGGTTGAAGACGACCAACGGTCGACCAGGCCCTTCGGGCGGTCGACCGAAGTAGGGTATTATTTCATGTCTGTTGTGTTTCGGTCGACCGGTTCCCTTTGTTCGGTCGACCGGAACTTAAGTGTATCGGTAGTATGCATGTGTTAGTGGTCGACCGTTTTGACGTAGAAATAATAGGATGACCCTGTTAATTTTCGGTCGACCGAGACCCCTGAGTCGGTCGACCCATAGATTCGATTTTCATGTTGACCAGACTCCGGATTTTGACCTCATTCGGTCGACCGGTTTTAGACCTTCGGTAAACCGTTAGGTTTTATGTGTTGCGCAAATAGTTCGACCGTTGCAGACGCTTCGGTCGACCGATTCTCTTGTGGAAGCGGTCGACCGGTTGTCACTTCCGGACGACCGATTCCCTTGAGGAAAACGGTCGACCGAGTGGTCTTTTGCGGTCGACCGTTTTGCACAGGAAAGAATTCATGGTTCCTTTTTTATGCCAACTTTGTCCATGGAAAGTCGTGTCCTCGCCTTATGCGTGAGCCAGGAGGTGACGGTGGGCGCGTTACGCGTGCCTGCCCAGGGACCGTCGTGTGGAAGAGTGGGTGTCCGGGACGCGTCACCTCCATGTATGGATCGTGACTAATATGTTGGATTGATTGGACTCTTTGTTAGAGTAGCAGACCTGAGGGATTACGGATCCCAATGCGTGTTGACGCATGGCTCGTGGAGCATGATGACCCTGCAGACTACGGTCTGGACCCGTCCGATGTTGTGTCGGACGTATGTTGTACCACCGATATTGTGTCGGCGATCCCGCCGAGGTTGTTGCCGGCGACGATGGTGTCGACGATGTTCCGGCTTGTGGTTGTGTCGTCCGATGTTGTGCCGGACGTATGTTGTACCACCGATGTTGTGCCGGCGATGCCGCTGATGTTGTGCCAGCGATGATCCCCGATTGGGCACCTATCCTTGGATGTTGACCGACCGGGCTACGACTCCGTCGAAGGTGGTGTTGACCACGTGGTTCCTTGCATGGAAGTGCGGACGCTCCTCATCGATCCCTTAGGCTCGTGTAGTCGCGTGTGGGGGGACGCGTCGCGTACTGTCCGTAAGACCGTATGTGCCTACGGTAGGTTTCCGAGGGAGACCCGTTGTTGTTGTTGCTGGACTGATGTCCTTGTGGACCCTGTTGAGGGTCGTTGTTGTTGGACTTAGGTCTCGTTTACCCTGTTGAGGGACTTGATGCATTGTAGATGTGACATGACATGCTACTAGTATGATAGGTTCATTTACCATACTATTGTATGCATATAGGTGAGTTTGGCATACGGGGTTTCCCAATGGGAAACTCAGGCATCGATGTTTGATTCATGTTTCAGGACCGCAGTAGGTTCTGCCAGGTGGTGACAGCGGGTGCACACATTTTGGGGCCAGGATCCTCATCGGACTCTTCGAGGTCGTCGTGATTGCATTACCTGTCTTTTCATTGTACTGTTGTAATCACGTCTTTTGACAAACTCTGTTGTATTATTGGTGCACCGACTGTTGATTTATTTGAGTGACATTCCCGTTGATGAGTTTATTTGATATGCTCTTGATGGTTTAAAATTTTAAATTTTCCGCTGTTTTCGGGATGTTACAGATGCAACGAAATAAAAAGAAAACCAGTAGCGAACAGGGAGTTTCCTATATGTAAAAAGTTATGTATGTAAAAAGTTATTGACCAATTCTGGTGATGAATGGTTCGATTGTTTAAACGAAACCGGTTCCCTGAAAGTTGAATGTGCAATTTTGGTAAAGACACGACTTACAATGTAACCGTTGGGGAATAATGACAAAAAATGACTTCAAATTTAAATTAAAAAAAACCAAGAATGGTAGGACGAAATGGACAGAATGGTCAACTGCTCAACCAAGGAAGTCTTTGTTACAAACGATCAAACAAAATCCTTCTGGCAGTCGATCGTTTTGCACAGACAGGTTGAAGTTTGTTTTGGGTGGTTTTTCAGGCTAGGTTTGGGTGATTTATTAAAGCTCAAATAATGTAAGATATTGTGTGTGATATTTAGATGGACCCTAGAGTGAGTGTGGGTGGATAAACCAACTTGTATACTCAAGTTTACGAAAGCTCATAGAAACTCAAATAAAGGTAAAATTACACGTCTTAATAACTTGATTACATTTTTTGACTTCAATCTTTTTCTCCTTGAATCTTTGATCACCTAATAAGATAATAATATGCATGATACAAGTATATGTGCAATAAGTATATGTGCAATGCATGAATTATGTTTGACACAATTTGATTGTGATTAAGATTACGTTGATTGTGTGAGGTAATTGTTTGTTGTTCCCTAAGAGTCATAATAATTACATTGTAATTTTACAAATTTTGATGGATGAAATAATCATCATTGGATTGAAGTTAATGTTGAGATTTTAGGAATTTGATCCTCAAATTTGACCCCAATTTAAGATGATCCGGATCCCTATTGATAAAGGTGATATTACAGTCTTAATTAATATTACAAATTGGAAAAAAAGAAGGAAGTTCTTAGTGAAAAGAATGTGTTCAAAAAGTTTTACTTTTATATGTCAATTATTATGAATTGAATGTACAAACATTTTGTTCCTTGATTATAATATTCGGCTTATGGAAGTGTTAAGAAAGAGGCGCTTGGTCACACCACAAAGTGAAGTACATGGATCGTAAGTACTTTGTCACACGTGACTTCATCGACGAGGGCAAAATAAATTTGTTATGGGTGGACACAAACAACAACACAGCTGATCCATTCACCAAACCCTTATCCCAAGCCAAGGGCGAAATGCATTTTGAGTCCATGGGTCTGAGGAACCATGTGGATTGGCTTGATGAGTGATTAGAGAGGGTTACCCTAGTTATTATTGTTTTATACATTGAGAATGTATGTGAGAGAAAACTTTGATAACAAGTGGGAGATTGAAAGGAATGTCTTCTAAAAGTTTTACTTTTATATGTCAATTATTATGAATTGAATGTACAAACATTTTGTTCATTGATTATAATATTCGTCTTTTGGAAGTGTTAAGGAAGAGGCGCTTGGTCCTTAACCGTAGAGCTCTAAAAGATAATGGTTTACCTAAATCAAAAGTTATTCACAATCATGGTAATTAACATGGAACATTAATTACCGAGATAAGATTGTCGTGTTGTTGGTCATCGATTGTTGTAGCTCTACAAATAATTGACGACACGAGTATATAAAAGAGGAAAATATTACTTTATATATTGAATAGACCTAACAAGTAAAAAATTATGGAATTGTGTTTCGTGTCATTAATGTTTTTACTGTGTCTTGGATCCTAAGATATGAGACTTATATCTTTTCACTCAAGAAGTGCTTAATTTGATTATTGTCAAAAGCTATCAATGAGTATAGTGATAAAGGCAATAGTTGGTTGAGCATGACTTGTGCTGGAAAAGATAGCTAGTCAAATGATTATCATTGCCGCTCTTAATTGAGTGATGATATTAGTGGGCCCCTTGATAAAGCAAAATTATAATGTGCACAATGTGACTTGAGTTAAGTCACATAGTTATAATTAGCTTAAAGAGATCAAGAAATGAATATAATACAAAGATTACACATTTCTACTTTGTATATATTCTTAATATCATGAGGCAAGGGACGGACACAAGTGGTGCACTTACATCACTAAATGGATCGTGTTTTGGTTCGGGTGGAACAAAGACATCTATGCTAATTGTTTGAGATATTAAGTGTTTAATATCGCTGCCAATTTGGCTTAGATCCTCCTATAGGTCACACCACAAAACTGGGAAACAAGAGGTTGATTTGAAGTTCATATGATGTGTCAGGTTTCATGTAAAATAGGACACATGTGGTGAATTAATTAAAATCAATATGTCATGAGAATTGGTATAATTAGAATCATAATAAATTCATATGAGGTATATATTATGGGGTGTAATAATTTAATATTACATATGATGATGTGAATTGCTAAAAACCCCAAAAGATCACATTTTGTTGGAAATAAATCCAAATTTTGACAAAGGCGAAATCGGGGTGAAACACGGTGAACCGTTCATGGTTCGGTCGACCGGGGTATCTTCGGATCGGTTAACCGAGTAGGGAACGGGTAAGCGCAATTGGTTAACCGAAATTGTCTAGAGTGCCTGGATAATCGGGTTCGGTTAACCGAGTGTGCGCGGTCAACCGAGAAGTAGTATTTTCGGTAGACCGAAGGTGACCCGGTCATCCGATGACTATGTCCCAGGAGCGATTTTGGTGGGTCAACGGTAGACCGATTAAAAGACGCGGTTCGTCCGAATTCTTCCAGGAATTTTTTCTCATACGGATTCAGTCGACCGTCTTGCTCACGGTGCACCGAACACGTGTTATAACCGAATGGTTCGGTTGACCGAATAATTCTCGGTCTACCGAATAAGAACGATTCTCCCTGAATTATTAAGAGATTAATTAAATCATGGGTGAAATAATTCCAGATTTAATTAAAACGTTTTTTGTGGGTGATTAAATGGAATTTAGAGATTAATTTTAGGAGAGAAAAACAAGGGATCATGGCTAAATAATAGCTCTTGATAATGATGTTTTGGGAGCCTATAAAAGGCACATATTCCTACTTGTTTTGAGACTAATTTAAAAGTCTTTCTCTCATTAATCCCTCCCTAATCACCACGAAAATCTCTTAGTAAATTTAAGTTTTGGAGATAAAGAGGGGTAATTAGCTTGATTCTAAACCTTGTTAGAGATTGATTGACTAGCTCCTTTCTTTCTAACTTTGTTTAGAGTTTGGTGAACACTCGGAGGCAATTCCGTGGACGATTCAGTGGGCAACGCGACTCCGGATCATCAAAAAGGTTTTAGAGAACATATAGGTATGATTCTATCTTTGTGGATTATTTTAATAAATGTAAGTTGCATGTTATTAGAATAAAACACAAATAGATGTACATAAAATTGCTGAAAATATGAAAATTGATCTTGTATGTTATATTAAAATTTTAAAATATATACATACATAGGGACACGAAATCCTACAGTGGTATCAGAGCTTTTAGTTCATATTTTCGACAATTAGACTATATAATTAATTTTAGTTTACCATTTACAATCAAAACAATTCATGTTCTATGTCTTTTCCGAGTTTTCGATAGTTTTGTTTATTTAATTCTAATTGATTCTTTTGATAGTTTTAAATGTTTTAAAACACATCATGTGAATGTTAGAATTAAGATTTAGACTTATGTCTGATTTATAGAATTTTCGTTTTAATTAAATGATTATTTTATAAGGAATCAACAAAACGAAAAAGGCATATGTTTATCCTTCTTTAAATGTTTAATTTTAGAAATTGGATAAACATCGGTTCAAATATTTTATGAATTGAACTATTGATGCATAAAATCATTTTTGATGGATTTCAAATGATTTTAGAATTGTTTGATTTAAAGATGCATGATAAACTAAATCGAGTAATATAGTATATGTACATGCGTTGCTCGAGTTCTCTAATGCAGGGATATGTGAGTTTATATGTTCCATCGAAGCCATGTGTGAATGAATGAATGTATGAATGAATGAATGTGTATGTTGTTATTATTCAGTCATAGGGGCTTATGTATGTAAAAGCCAAATTTTATTTCTATGTAAATGCATGCATATGAGAGGATTTTTACATAGGACTTGCACTAGACAATTTTTAAAATTGAGAGATGCATGTTTATATTTTTGGAATATCAACATCCATGATGCAAGAGGAAGACGCTGAAGAAGCGCAAGAATCAGGGATCAAGGATCAAGGACGCGGGAACATATAAACTCACACAATGTTTTGTGTGAATGGATTTATTTATGTTTGTGTGCTTGATATATATGTGATTGTATGGATGAATGTTAGGATGTGTATAGATGATAAATATGCACGATCACCTAAACTCTAAAATCACATATAAATGTTTAAATTGTCCAACCAAAAATTAAGATTATCTTTCTTTATTATTTCATCCACTAGCAGCCATCGATCGAGGGATATTCTGCTCGCCCTTAGCGGGAGATAGCTTCCTCCATCTTTGGGAATAATGGGAGATATAAGGTTGTCTATTGTTGTGTCACGAATAGATGTACGAGGTGTGATTCACCCTTAGTGCACATCGAGTATATTTGTTTGTGAATACAATGGATAAACGTATCTCGTATCAAATGAAATAAGTTTTCTTAACAAGACCCGGAGCCCTAGCTCGGTTTTGGGAAAGAGAGTTTTTTTACGAGGATTGGTCATATTCCCTCCTAATCAAAACGACAAGAGTCATAAGAGTTTGAAAATGCAAATGTTGCGATATTTCAAAGTTGTTATGATTAGAAAATGTTTTCTTACCTTGATTTTATAATATATCTGATATCCCTTAGCTAGTTTATATTATAGTTTATAGAATCTTGGATTGCTGTATTTATGGACAAATTTTTATTTGCAGTATTGTTTTTAAAACATAAAATTGACATTAAATCCCATATAATTTATTTTGTAGAAATGTCGAATATTCAACCTATTGTGCGATCTATGATTGAAAAACATCCTTTGGCAAATGATGGCTCAAATTTCATAAACTGGCAACTCAAGCTCAATATCGTGTTAAAGTTTGAGAAACTGTCTCATATTTTGGATGGTGAAATCCCAAAATTAAATAAGAGGGCAACCGATAGCGAGAGAGAGGCAAAAGCCAAGTGGGAAGACCAAGAGAACCAGGTTCACGGTCTAATGTTAGCCTCCATGGGTGACTCGCTTCAGGCGAAATACTTGGATTCAAAACCCAAGAAGACCATGGAAGCTTTAACAAAGATGTTCATGGATAGTGCTAGAAAAGAGTGTTATAAGACCACCATCACACTCACAAGGTGCCACATGGCGGAGGGAACATCGGTATCCATGCATTTTCTCACGATGCAAGGATACATTGAGAAGTTGTTGAAGCTCTCTTCCCCGACGCCCGATGACATTGCGGAAGATTTGATTCTTGGCTCTCTAGCCTCGTCCTATAAGGACTTCATTATGCACTATCATGTGCGTGAGAAAGGGGTGAGTCTTGAGGAACTTCACAACGCTCTCAAAACGGCTGAAGTTGACATGGGCAAGGGTCGGGACAAGCACGTCCTAGCCGTCCATGAGAGGAGCAAGAAGATCACCAAAGGTAAAGGCAAATTAACCAAGAATACGTCAATCAAGAGCAAGGGAGTAGGAGGTGCTCATAGGAGTGCCTCAAGGGGGAAATCTTTGAAATCTCCGACTCCCAACACGGAGTGCTTTCACTGCGGTGAAAAATGACACATCCGGCCAAATTGCCCCAAGTACAAGGAAGACCTTGACAATGGAGTGATTGAACGTAAGCGCCCCAAAAAGGCAAAAGGTATATTTGTTATTGAGATAAATTTAGCCACCTCTGTCCATGATTTGGTAATTGATACCAGATCTTGTGCTCACATAATTTCTAATGTGCAGCTACTAAAGGATAGGAAGGAACTCGTAAAGAACGAGATGATTTTGAATGTCGGAAATGGTGCAGGCGTTGCTGCGATTGCACAAGGTTCTGTGGAGCTTCAATTATCTAGTGGTTTAAATTTATGTTTAAAGAATGTTTATTATGTGACTTCGATTAGAAAGAACATTATTTCTGTATCATGTTTGGATATGGGTAATTTTAATATAAATATTTCAAATTCTTGCTTGTCTATATCGAAGAATGGTATTTTCTATGCAAATGCATTCGTAAGGAATGGTCTCTATTTGCTTGAATTGAATAATAAACAAATCTTAAACATCAATAACAAAAGACTTAAAACTATTCACGTGAATGATAAAGCCCGGGATTGGTGGGTGTGGCTCGATAAAGCCCGGGACGGTGGTGTTCTGGGAGTAGAATGGGGTGAGGCGGAAGCCCCCGGTCCTAGTTTGTGATAAATCACTTGCTAATGGACCTGAAATGGAAGCAACTAAATTGCGAAACCATGCGTTCACTTTTCCCAGCTTTATGGAAGTTTTCACCCATCAGATGGCAGAGAGTTTTAGAAGACTCTCAGAGTTTTAGATCATTCTTAAATCAGGTTCTTCTTGTTCTCTCTGATGGTCTTACTAAGGAGTTCTACCCTCTTGTGGGACTATCGTCTTGGTCACATAAATGAAAAACGCATCACGAAATTACAAGAAGCTAACCTTCTTGGTCAACCTGATTTTAAATCATTGGAGACGTGCGAACCTTGCCTAATGGGCAAAATGACCAAGAGGCCTTTCAAGAAGAAAGGACCGAGAGCGAATGACTTGTTGGATTTGATACATTCCGATGTTTGTGGTCCGATGAGTACTAGTGCAAGAGATGGTTTTAGGTACTTCATTACGTTCACAAATGACTATAGTCGTTATGACTATATTTATCTAATGAGAAACAAAAGTGAATCCTTTGACAAGTTGAAGGAATTCAAGAATGAAATAGAGAACCAACTCAACAAGAAAATCAAGTCTCTACGAACGGATCGTGGAGGTGAGTACTTAAGTACCGAATTTGACTCATTCCTAAAGGAGTGTGGTATTGTACCACAGTTCACCCCTCCCGGTACACCCCAGTGTAATGGGGTATCCGAAAGGAGGAATAAGACATTACTCGACATGGTTCGATCAATGATGAGTCAAGCTGAATTGCCGCCTTACTTTTGGAGTTATGCACTAGAAGCTTCGGCTTACACACTAAATATTGTTTCATCCATATCCGTAGAGAAAACGCCTTATGAGCTATGGAGTGGTAAAACACCTAAGCTCAATTTTCTCAAGATCTGGGGTTGTGAGGCCTACGTCAAGAAATTGATGTCGACCAAACTTCAACCAAAAGCAGATAAGTGCTTCTTAATAGGTTTTCGTCGTGAGACAAGAGGATACTACTTTTGGCATATAACCTCCAATCGAGTGATTGTAGAGAGGGATGTCGTATTTCTAGAAAAAGAATTTCTGGAAAGAATAAAAAGTAGTGGGAGTAGAGTTGTGCTTGAGGAGACTCAAGATACTCTACAAGATCATGATGTGAATGGTGACATTCAAGATCATGAAGGCCCAACCGAGGTTCCTTTGGTTAGTGGGAGCGTGAGTGAGAGACCCTCGCAAAAATTTGTGAGAGAAACTCAATCTTCCCCACCTAGTGTACGTTCGAGAATCTAAACGAACCAATTCCACAAGAAAGTGTGGAAGAAGTTCGAGAAGTACACGTAGAACCAAAAGAACTTAGAAGGTCAACGAGGGAAAGGAAGAAACCCGATATGTATGTGGGACTTAATGAGATCATGGTTCTAGATACCGATGATCCCTCGACCTTTCAAGAAGAAAGAAAGGACTCCAAACTATGGCTCAAGGCCATGGAATCCGAAATAGAATCCATGTATGATAATCAAGTGTGGAACTTGGTTGACCTTCCTCAAGGGAAAAAGGCCATTCAAAATAAATGGGTTTTCAAGAGGAAGATGGACATGGATGGGAACTTGACAACCTACAAAGCGAGGCTTGTAGCAAAAGGTTTCACCAAAGTTCAAGGAATTGACTATGATGAAACTTTTTCACCGGTTGCCATGTTCAAGTCTATTCGGATTATGCTCGATATTGCCGCATTTCATGATTATGAGATATGGCAAATGGATGTCAAAACGGCGTTCCTTAATGGAACTTGAAGGAGGATGTGTACATGGTACAACCTCAAGGTTTTGAAGATCCAAAGAATAGAGAGAAAGTATGCAAGCTTCAAAGATCCATTTATGGATTGAAGCAAGCATGAAAGAGTTGGAACAAACACTTTGACGAAGAAGTCAAAAAGATTCACTTCATCCAAAGTAAGGAAGAACCTTGTATATACAAGAAGGTTAGTGGGAGCCACATAGTGTTCTTGATCTTATATGTCGATGACATACTCCTCATGGGAAATCATATACCTTTGCTTGAGCAAACGAGAAGTTCATTGAAATCTGCATTTTCGATGAAAGATATGGGTGAGGCTCAATACATCTTGGGAATCAAGATATATAGAGATAGATCCCGTAGACTCGTTGGCCTAAGTCAACGTACATACATTGACAAGGTCTTGGAAAGGTTCAGCATGAACAACTCCAAAAAGGGCAGTGTGCCAATGAGTATGGGTGTGCAACTCAAGAAGTCTCAACGTGCTGAATCACGTAAAGACTTGGAGTACATGAAAGATATCCCTTATGCTTGGGCAATAGGATCGATCATGTACGCGATGACTTGCATAAGACCCAATGTCTCGTATGCTCTAAGCGTGACAAGTCGTCACCAATCCAACGCATGTCCTGAGCATTGGACTGTGGTCAAGAATATTCTGAGGTACCTTAAATAGACCAAAGATAAGTTTCTTGTTTATGGAGGACAAAGAGAATTAATAGCCGAGGGCTATTCGGATGCGAGTTTCATGAGCGATCCCGACGATAGAAGGTCGCAATCAAGATACGTCTACCTTCTAAATGGTGGAGCTGTGAGTTGGCGTAGTTGGAAGCAAAGCACTACGACCGACTCTACCACCGCTTTCGAAGTAATGGTTGTCGCTGAAGCGAGCATGGAAGGAGTGTGGATTAAGAAGTTCCTTGAAGAGCTTGGAGTAGTTCCCTCGAGCGAGGGACCAGTAGAGCTATTTTGCGATAATAGTGCATCTATCTCGCAAATCAAGGATCCCAAATCACACCACAAAGTGAAGTAGATGGATCGTAAGAACTTTGTCACACGTGACTTCATCGACGTGGGCAAAATAAATTTGTTATGGGTGGCCACAAACAACAACACAGCTGATCCATTCACCAAACCCTTATCCCAAGCCAAGGGAGAAATGCATTTCGAGTCCATGGGTCTGAGGAACCATGTGGATTGGCTTGATGAGTGATTAGAGAGGGTTACCCTAGTTATTATTGTTTTATACATTGAGAATGTATGTGAGAGAAAACTTTGATAACAAGTGGGAGATTGAAAGGAATGTCTTCTAAAAGTTTTACTTTTATATGTCAATTATTATGAATTGAATGTACAAACATTTTGTTCATTGATTATAATATTCGTCTTTTGGAAGTGTTAAGGAAGAGATGTTTGATCCTTAACCGTAGAGCTCTAAAAGATAATGGTTTACCTAAATCAAAAGTTATTCACAATAATGGTAATTAACATGGAACATTAATTACCGAGATAAGATTGTCGTGTTGTTGGTCATCGATTGTTGTAGCTCTACAAATAATTGACGACACGAGTATATAAAAGAGGAAAATATTACTTTATATATTGAATAGACCTAACAAGTAAAAAATTATGGAATTGTGTTTCGTGTCATTAATGTTTTTACTGTGTCTTGGATCCTAAGATATGAGACTTATATCTTTTCACTCAAGAAGTGCTTAATTTGATTATTGTCAAAAGCTATCAATGAGTATAGTGATAAAGGCAATAGTTGGTTGAGCATGACTTGTGCTGGAAAAGATAGCTAGTCAAATGATTATCATTGCCGCTCTTAATTGAGTGATGATATTAGTGGGCCCCTTGATAAAACAAAATTATAATGTGCACAATGTGACTTGAGTTAAGTCACATAGTTATAATTAGCTTAAAGAGATCAAGAAATGAATATAATACAAAGATTACACATTTCTACTTTGTATATATTCTTAATATCATGAGGCAAGGGACGGACACAAGTGGTGCACTTACATCACTAAATGGATCATGTTTTGGTTCGGGTGGAACAAAGACATCTATGCTAATTGTTTGAGATATTAAGTTTTTAATATCACTGCCAATTTGGCTTAGATCCTCCTATAAGTCACACCACAAAACTGGGAAACAAGAGGTTGATTTTAAGTTCATATGATGTGTCGGGTTTAATGTGAAAATATGACACATGTGGTGAATTAATTAAAATCAATATGTCATGAGAATTGACATAATTAGAATCATAATAAATTCATATGAGGTATATATTATGGGGTGTAATAATTTAATATTACATATGATGATGTGAATTGCTAAAAACCCCAAAAGATCAAATTTTGTTGGAAATAAATCCAAAATTTGACAAAGGCAAAATCAGGGTGAAACACGGTGAACCGTTCATGGTTCGGTCGACCGGGGTATCTTCGGATCGGTTAACCGATTAGGGAACGGGTAAGCGCAATTGGTTGACCGAAATTGTCTAGAGTGCCTGTATAATCTGGTTCGGTTAACCGAGTGTGCACGGTCAACAGAGAAGTAGTATTTTTGGTAGACCGAAGGTGACCCGGTAATCCGATGACTATGTCCTAGGGGCGATTTTGCTGGGTCAATGGTAGACAGATTAAAAGACGTGGTTCGTCCGAATTCTTCCAGGAATTTTTTCTCATACGGATTCGGTCGATCGTCTTGCTCACGGTGCACCGAACACGTGTTATAACCGAATGGTTCGGTTGACCGAATAATTCTCGGTCTACCGAACAAGAACGATTCTGTCTGAATTATTAAGAGATTAATTAAATCATTGGTGAAATAATTCCAGATTTAATTAAAACATTTTTTGTGGGTGATTAAATGGAATTTAGAGATTAATTTTAGGAGAGAAAAACAAGGGATCATGGCTAAATAATAGCTCTTGATAAGGATTTTTTGGGAGCCTATAAAATGGGCACCTATTCCTACTTGTTTTAAGACTAATGCAAAAATCTCTCTCATTAATCTCTCCCTAATCACCACGAAAATATCTTAGTAAATTTAAGTTTTGGAGATAAGATTCTCAGGAGCTTAAAGAGGGGTAATTAGCTTGATTCTAAACCTTGTTAGAGATTGATTGGCTAGCTCCTTTGTCTCTAACTTTGTTTAGAGTTTGGTGAACACTCGGAGGCAATTCCGTGGACGATTCATCGGGCAATGCTACTCCGGATCATCAAAAAGGTTTTAAAGAACCTTTAGGTATGATTCTATCTTTGTGGATTATTTCAATAAATGTAGGTTGCATGTTATTAGAAAAAAACACAAATAGATGTACATAAAATTGCTGAAAATATGAAAATCGATCTTGTATGTTATATTAAAATTTTAAAATATATACATACATAGGGACACGAAATCCTACTCTTAGACCATAAATAACAGCACCCGGGCGCCCTGCTCCCTCTCTCCGAACACCACGTCAGCTCACCCCACCCACCCAAAAAATTCTTAATCACGCCCGGGCTACCCCACCCACCCACAGTCTCGTTCGTCCACATCATTTCTTAATTAAACAAATTTAATTCTTACACAACATTTAACAAATTACATTTTGTTGGCTTTTTGGCCCTTTAATCTTAATTTTGATGATTAACAAACTAATATTATGCATAACTTCAATTACAACATCACACACATCATATTGGCAAATTGCATAGATATTGTGTAATCCTAACAATGTAGGTGATCAAACCAAAAGACTAATCAACTTCAAGATCAAGGCTCAAGATTTGTAATCAAAGCTCAAGGACTTCATATGTAATTTTCCATTTATTTGAGTTATATGAACAAATGTACACTTGATGCACAAATGATAAACATGTCTCTGCCGGTCGACCGTTTTTCTCTCGGTCTACCGAAGTTGTTCTCAACGGATGACCGAGTGTCTCTCGGTGAACCGTTTCCTTTGAGTCAATAACCACTTGATCTCCTGGAATCCTTGTTTCGGTGTACCGAACCCTACCTTGTCAACCGTCTCCTTAGTGTCAGTAAACACTTGATCTTCCTTGAATCCTTGTGTCGGTTTACCGACCTCTATCCGGTCAACCGTTTCCTTATCCCCAGTAGCTTCGAAATTTCTTTGGATATCTCTATTCGGTGTACCGTTGGAGTATCGGTCATCCGAACATCACTTGTGTCTTTTAGCCTAAACGACTTCATCTTATTGGCCCACGTGACACAAACTAACTCCAACAGACTTATCTTTTGTCGTTTAGCCACAACCTTTGAAACATCCATACCAGTCTACCAATGACTCTTCGGATTATCGAAGCCTTGTTGTCAATCAAAACATAATGGCTATTTTTCCACGTAATATTTCAACCGTTATCGATAAACCAATTTCCCAGGCAATGTAAGCAGAAAACCCGCACATCTATCAGTCAACAAGTCACAACAATTCTTTACTATCCAATTGGATTGGTGCACCGAAGTCTTCTCGGTCAACCGAATTTAATTAGCCGATATTAGGAAAAAGTCACTAGAAGTTGGTGAATGGTTATCTGACCTATAGTCGGTCTGTCGAGTTCTTCAATCTAACCAATTAACCTATTTTTGGTCGGACGACCGTTGGTGTCCCGGTCGACCGAATTCGTCCTGAATTCTGCCCGAGCTTAAGTCACATCTTGTTTTCTATTGCTCCAATTCTCACCAACTTACAATAACGTCTCTATTTGTTTTGAAGGCTATATAAGCTTCACCTAAGAGACACATTCACTACCTCACTTGCGAAAAATCAATCCTACTCTTTGTGCTCTCAATCTTCAAGCCTTCAAAGCTCCACCAACTCTCATACTTCCATTAAATTTGTAGGATTTCTAGTTTAATTGCACATATTTATTTTTGAAATTTTTATGCACAATAAGGATCAATTATAATTTTTCTATGATTTGTTTCATGCATGCATCGGTTTGTTTCAATAACTAGTTTCGAAACTTTATTAAAACAAACATAGGGTCCGAATTTCATACCTAGAAGTTCTCTAAAACTTCTTGATGATCCGGAGACATTGAGGATGCTTGTCGCTGCGCCGGATGCCTCCGAGTGTTCACCTAACTCTAAACAAGATTGGAGAGAGAAGAGCTAGCATCTCAATCTCCAATAGGATTTAGAATCTAACTACTAACCCCTCTTTACTTCCCTTGAGAAGAAGATCTCTGAAAACTAAAACTAAACTCAAGAATTAAGGTGAAATTCGTGGAGAATTATAGAGAGAGATGTTTGCACAAAAAGATAATCAATTAATTAATTAATGAGGTAATGAGATAAACTTGTATTTATAAGTTCTCTCCAAATTACCTATTCATGTGCAACCTCTTGCCCATGATTTCATGCAAACTTCAATCTAACCATCCATTATTTGCTAACAAATAATCTTAGCCACGAATTAAATCAGTTATGGACCAATTCCATGCATGATCTAATTAATTCTTAAATTTATTCTGCAGTAACCGTCTGAATCGGTCGACCGTGTTAAGGGTTCAGTCGACCGTTTAGACTGGGTTTCGGTCGACCGTTCGCAACATAATTTATTTCATCGCAATGTTCGGTCGACCGAAAACGAACAGACAAAATTCCTGTAGCGATCGAGACACATCTGGTCGACCGTGCAACATTTCGGTCGACCGTGCCACATTCGGTCGACCGTTTACGGTTTAGCGGTCGACCGTTTTTGCACAGTACCGCAGACTCGTCAAATTTCGGCTTAACCCCTACAAAATTTGACATTTCGGGATTAGTAGTAAGTTCACAACTTATGTAACATATTATCCTATGTAATGATTAATCATTACACCCCATAATATTTACATCACATATGAATTTAATTTAGATTCTAATTATGTTATTAATCACAACATAATTTTGATTTCGCTTGTTCACCACATGTGTCATATTTTCTACATGAAACTCGACACACCTTATGAACTCAAAATCCCCATTTCTTGTTTCCCATTTTGTGGTGTGACCTATGGGAGGATCTAAACTAAGTTGGCAGTGATATTAAGAGCTTAATATCACAAGCTATAAGCGGTATCTAGCTACACATTATAGCTCCCAATTAGTTAGATGTCTTAATTCCACTCGAACCAAAACCCGATCCATTTAGTGATGGAGTGCACCACTTGTGTCCGTCCCTTGCCTCATGATATTAAGAATACACACAAAGTAGTATTGTGTCATCTTTGTATTAGTATTCATTTCTTGATCTCTTTAAGCTAGTTATAAATATGTGACTTAACTCAAATCACATTGTGCACATTATAACTTTGCTTTATCAAGGGGCCCACTAATATCATCACTCAATTAAGAGAGGCAATGATGATCTTTTGACTAACTATTTTCTCCAACAAAAGTCATACTTAACCAACCAATGCCTTTACACTACACTCATCGATAGCTCAAGACACTAGTCTAATTAAGCAATTCTTAAGTGATCGGATATAAGTCTCATATCAAAGGACTAAAGACACAGTAAAACATTAATGACACAGAAAACACAATTCTATAATGTTTTACTCATTAGGTCTATTTAGTATAAAAAAGTAATATTTTCCTCTTTTGTGTACCCGTGTTGTCACTCACTTATGGAGCTACAATGATATATGACCAACACGACAATCTTAACTCGGTAATTAATGTCCCATGTTAATTACCATGATTGCGAATATCTTTTTTTTATGTAAACCAATATCTTTTAGAGCTCTACGGTTAAGGACCAAGAACCTCTTCCTTAACACTTCTAAAAGACGAATAACATAAGCAAGGAACAAAATGATTTCTCATTCAATTCATAATAATTGACATTTAAAAGTAAAACTTTTAGAACACATTCCCTTCAATCTCTCACTTGTTATTAAAGTTTTCTTTCACATACACATTCAATGTATAAAACAATAATAACTGGGGTAAACCCCATTATATATCAATCATCAAGCCAATCTACATGGTTCCTCAATCCCATGGACTCGAAATGCATTTCACCCTTGGCTTGGGATAAGCGTTTTGTGAATGGATCAGTTGTGTTGTTGTTGGTGTCCACCCATAATAGATTTATTTTGCCTTCGTCGATGAGGTCACGTGTCACGAAGTACTTACGATCCATGTACTTCACTTTGTGGTGTGATCTAGGATCCTTGATTTGCGAGATAGATGCACTATTATCGCAAAATAGCTCAATGGATCCCTCGCTCGTGGGAACTACTCCAAGCTCTTCAAGGAATTTCTTGATCCACACTCCTTCCTTGCTCGCTTCAGCGACAACCATTACTTCGGAAGCAGTGGTTGAGTCGGTCGTAGTGCTTTGCTTCCAACTACGTCAACTCACAGCTCCACCATTCAGAAGAAAGACGTATCCTGATTGCGACCTTCTATCGTCTGGATCACTCATGAAACTCGCATTCAGGTAACCTTCGGCTATCAACTCCCTCTGCCCTCCATAAACAAGAATCTTATCCTTAGTCCGATTAAGGTACTTCAGGATTTTCTTGACCGCAGTCCAATGCTCAGGACCTGTGTTGGATTGGTGACGACTTGTCACGCTTAGAGCATACGAGACATCGGGTCTTGTGCAAGTCATCGCGTACATGATTGACCCAATTGCCGAAGCATAAGGGACACCCTTCATGTACTCTAAGTCCTTACGTGATTGTGCATGTTGAGACTTCTTGAGTTGCACACCCATACTCATTGGCCCACTGCCCTTTTTGGAGTTGTTCATCTTGAACCTTTCCAAGACCTTGTCAATGTATGTACGTTGACTGAGGCCAATGAGTCTACGGGATCTATCTCTATATATCTTGATTCCCAAGATGTATTGAGCGTCACCCATATATTTCATTGAGAATGCAGATTTCAATGAACTTTTCGTTTGCTCAAGCAAAGGAATATGATTGCCCATAAGCAATATGTCATCGACATATAAGATTAGGAATACTACATGGCTCCCACTAACCTTCTTGTATATACAAGGTTCTTCCTTACTTTGAATGAAGTGAAGCTTCTTCACTTCCTCGTCAAAGCGTTTGTTCCAACTCCTTGATGCTTGCTTCAATCCATAAATGGATCTTTGAAGCTTGCATACCTTCTCGCTATTCTTTGGATCTTCAAAACCTTGAGGTTGTGCCATGTACACATCCTCTTCCAAATTCTCATTAAGGAACGTTGTTTTGACATCCATTTGCCATATTTCATAATCATGAAATGCAGCAATAGCGAGCATTATCCGAATAGACTTGAACATGGCAACTGGTGAAAAAGTTTCATCATAGTCAATTCCTTGAACTTGAGTGAAACCCTTTGCTACAAGCCTCACTTTGTAGGTTGTCAAGTTACCATCCATGTTCATCTTCCTCTTGAAAACCCATTTTTTAATGACATTTTTCCCTTGAGGAAGGTCAACCAAGTTCCACACTTGATTATCATACATGGATTCTATTTCGGATTCCATGGCCCTAAGCCATAGTTTGGAGTCTTCCCTTTCCATTGCTTCTTGGAAGGTCAAGGGATTATTGGTATCAAGTACCATGATTTCATGAAGTCCCAGAAACAAGTCGGGTTTCTTCCTTTCCTTTGTTGACCTTCTTAGTTCTTTTGGTTCTTCTCATGTCTCTCGAACTTCTTCCATAAGTTCTTGCGGAGTGGGTTCACGTTCAACTCTTGAACGTACACTAGGTGGGGATGATTGAGATTCTCTCACAATTTCTTTCGAGAGTCTCTCACTCACGCTCCCACTAACCAAAGGAATTTCAGTTGGGCCTTCACGATCTTGAATTTCATCATTCATGTCATGATCTTGTAGAGTCTCTTAAGTTTCCTCAAGCACAACCCTACTCCCACTACTTTTTACTCTTTCCAGAAATTCCCTTTCCAGAAATGTGGCATCCCTCTCTACAATCACTCGATTGGAGGTGATATGCCAAATGTAGTATCCTCTTGTCTCACGAGGATAACCAATAAAGAAGCACTTATACGCTTTTGGTTGAATTTTGGTCGACATCAATTTCTTGATGTAAGCCTCACAACCCCAAATCTTGAGAAAAATGAGCTTGGGTGTTTTACCACTCCATAGCTCGTAAGGCGTTTTCTCTACGTATTTGGATGAAACATTATTTAGTGTGTAAGCCGCAGTTTGTAGTGCACAACTCCAAAAGTAAAGAGGTAATTCCGCATGACTCATCATTGACCAAACCATGTCGAACAATGTCCTATTCCTCTTTTCGGATACCCCATTCCACGGAGGTGTACCGAGAGGGGTGAGTTGAGGTACAATACCAAACTCCTTTAGGTATGAGTCAAATTCGGCACTTAAGTACTCACCTCCACGATCCGTTCGTAGAGACTTGATTTTCTTGTCGAGTTGGTTCTCTACTTCATTCTTGAATTCTTTGAACTTGTCAAAGGATTCACTTTTGTTTCTCATTAGATAAACATAGCCATAATGACTATAATCATCCGTGAACGCAATGAATTACCTGAAACCATCTCGTGCACTGTACTCATTGGACCACATACATCGGAATGTATCAAATCCAACAAGCCCCTCGCCCTTGGACCTTTCTTCTTGAAAGGCTTTTTGGTCATTTTCCCATTAAACATGGTTGGCACGTCTCCAATGATTTAAAATCAAGTAGACCAAGAAGGTTAGCTTCTTGCAATTTCTTGATGCGCTTTTCATTTATGTGACCAAGACGATAGTGCCACAAGAGAGTATCGTTCTCGTGAGTGGTCTTAAGTCTTTTGTTATTGATATTAAAGATTTGTTTATTATTCAATTCAAGCAAATAGAGACCATTCCTTATGAATGCATTTGCATAGAAAACACCATTCTTCGATATAGACAAGCAAGAATTTGAAATATTTATATTGAAATTATCCATATCTAAACATGATACAGAAATAATGTTGTTGCTAATCGAGGGCACATAATAAACATTCTGTAGACATAAATTTAAACCACTACATAATTGAAGCACCACAGAACCTTGTGCAACCGCAGAAACGTTCGCACCATTTCCGACCTTCAATTCTACCTCGTTCCTTACGAGTTCCTTCCTATCCATGAGCAGCTGCACATTAGAAACTATGTGAGCACAAGATCCGGTATCAAGTACCCAATCCTGGACAGAGGTGGCTAAATTTATTTCAATAACAAATATACCTTTGGCCTTTTTGGGGCGCCGACGTTCAATCACTCCGTTGTCAAGGTCTTCCTTGTACTTGGGGCAATTTGGCCAGATGTGTCCTTTTTCACCGCAGTGAAAGCGCTCCGTATTGGTAGTTGGAGATTTCTGAGATTTCCCCCTCGAGGCACTCTTATGAGCACCTCCTACTCCCTTGCTCTTGATTGAACCACTTTTGGTAGATTTGCCCTTTCCTTTACCAATCTTTTGGCTCCTCCCATGGACGGCAATGACATGCTTGTCCCTACCCTTGCCCATGTCAACTTCAGCAGTTTTGAGAGCATTGTGCAGCTCCTCAAGAGTCACCCCTTTTTCACGCACGTGGTAGTGCATCACAAAGTCCTTAAAGGACGGGGCTCGAGAGCCAAGAATCATATCTTCAGCAATGTCCTCGGGCATTGGTGAAGAGAGTTTTGCCAACTTCTCAAGGTACACTTGCATCGTGAGAAAATGCATGGATACCGATGTTCCCTCCGCCATATGGCACCTTGTGAGTGCGATGGTGGTCTTATAGCGCTCCTTTCGGGCACTATCCATGAACATCTTAGACAAAGCCTCCATGGTCTTTTTGGGTTTTGAATCCAAGTATTTCGCTTGAAGCGAGTCACCCATGGATGCTAGCATAAGACCGTGAACTTGGTTCTCTTGGTCTTCCCACTTGGCTTTAGCCTCTTTCTCTTCATCGGTTAATTTCTCATTCCATTTTGGGATTGGACCTTCCAAAATGTGAGATAGTTTCTCAAACTTTAACACGATGTTGAGTTTGAGTTGCCAACTTATGAAGTTTGAGCCATCATTTGCTAAAGGGTGTTTTTCTATCATGGATCGTACGATAGGTTGGATGTTCGACATTTTTCTACAAAATAAATCATACATGATTTTAATGCCAATTTTATGTTTATCATACATATATACAAATGTAAATGCTGCAAATAAAAATTTTGCCCATAAATGCAGCAAACCAAGATCCTATCAATTGAAATATAGACTAGCTAAGGGCTATCGAATACATTACAATATCAAGGTAAGAAAAGTATTTTCTAATCACAACCTTTTTGAATTTTAGCAACATTAGCATCTTCAAACTCTTGTGATTCTTGTCGTTTTAATTATGAGGGAATATGACCTATCCTCGTAAGAAAACTTTTTCCCAAAACCGAGCGAGGGCTCTAGGTAATGTTAAGAAAACTTATTTTCATTTGATACGAGATACGTTTATCCATTGTATTCACAACTAAACATATTTGGGGTTCACTAGGGTGAAACACACCTCATATATTTAATCGTGGCACAACAATAGACAACCATTATATCTCCCACTATTCCCAAAGATAGAGGGAGCTATCTCCCGCTAAGGGCGAGCAGAGTATCCCTCGATCGATGGCTGCTAGTGGATGAAATAAGAAGGAAAATTACTCTTAATTTTGTTGGACAATTTCATATATTAACATGTGATTCAGAATTTTAGGTTATCATGCATATTATCATTCATACACATCCTAACATTCAACACATTCATCACATGCATAGCAAGATTAAAAACAGAAATTAAACCATTCACACAATCCACATCGTGTGAGTTTATATGTTCCCTTTGATCCTTGATCCTCGATCCTTGATCGATGCACTACAGCGACGACTTCTTCTTGCACCGGAGATGTAGATTTTACAGAAAATAAACATGCTCCTCACATTCGATAAAAAACCGACTAGTGCAAGTCCTATGTAAAACCTCTCAAATGCAATGCAAGTATCTAAAGATAGAAATGTAAATAAGCCCATGTATAATAATAATTACAAACATTCATAGGTGCTGATTTGGAACATATAAACTCACAATTCCAGCAAAGACAACTCGAGCATCCATGCACGCAATATTGCTATAAACTATACAACCTAGTTTATCAATCATCTAGAATCCCAAACAATTCTTTGAAAAACATTTTGAAATCCATTAAAAAGGTTTTTCATCCATCCACAAGTTCAAAAACAATTTTGAACCGCTGTCCATCCAATTTCCTAAAAGGAAAGACGAACCGTAGTTTTTCGGTTTTGTTGATTCTCTTACAAAACAATGGTTTATTCTTAAAACAAAATTATTGCAAGTTAGACTTATGTCTAAATCATAATTCTAATAATTACATGACATGTTTTAAACCACTTAAAACATTCAAAACGAATTATTACAAAGAATTATTCCAACAAAACATTTAAAGACCGAAAAAATAGAAAATCGAATTGTTCGAACCCTAGATGGCAAACTAAATTTATTTATAGTTTCAAATCATTAGAAAATTGAACCCTAAGCTCTGATACCACTGTAGGATTTCTAGTTTAATTGCACATATTTATTTTTGAAATTTGTATGCACAATAAGGATCAATTACAAAAAAATTATGATTTGTTTCATGCATGCATCGGTTTGTTTCAATAACTAGTTTCAAAACTTTATTAAAACAAACATAGGGTCCGAATTTCATACCTAGAAGTTCTCTAAAAGTTCTTGATGATCCGGAGACGTTGAGGATGCTTGTCGCTGCGCCGGATGCCTTCGAGTGTTCACCTAACTCTAAACAAGATTGGAGAGAGAAGAGCTAGCCTCTCAATCTCCAATAGGGTTTAGAATCTAACTACTAACCCCTCTTTACTTCCCTTGAGAAGAAGATCTCTGAAAACTAAAACTAAACTCAATAATTAAGGTGAAATTCGTGGAGAATTATGGAGAGAGATGTTTGCACAAAAAGATAATCAATTAATTAATTAATGAGGTAATGAGATAAACTTGTATTTATAAGTTCTCTCCAAATTACCTATTCATGTGCAACCTCTTGCCCATGATTTCATGCAAACTTTCATCTAACCATCCATTATTTGCTAACAAATAATCTTAGCCACGAATTAAATCAGTTATGGACCAATTCCATGCATGATCTAATTAATTCTTAAATTTATTCTGCAGTAACCGTCTGAATCGGTCGACCGTGTTAAGGGTTCACTCGACCATTTAGACCGGGTTTCGGTCGACCGTTCATGAACTCGGTCGACCGTTCGCAACATAATTTATTTCATCGCAATGTTCGGTCGACCGACCGAACTACTTCGGTCGACCGAAAACGAACAGACGAAATTCCTGAAGCGATCGAGACACATCCGGTCAACCGTGCAACATTTAGGTCGACCGTGCCACATTCGGTCGACCGTTTACGGTTTAGCGGTCAACCGTTCTTGCACAATACTGCAGACTCGTCAAATTTCGTTACAAAATTTGATATTTCGGGATTAGTAGTAAGTTCACAACTTATGTAACATATTATCCTATGTAATGATTAATCATTACACCCCATAATATTTACATCACATATGAATTTAATTTAGATTCTAATTATGTTATTAATCACAACATAATTTTGATTTCGCTTGTTCACCACATGTGTCATATTTTCTACATGAAACTTGACACACCTTATGAACTCAAAATCCCCATTTCTTGTTTCCCATTTTGTGGTGTGACCTATGGGAGGATCTAAACTAAGTTGGCAGTGATATTAAGAGCTTAATATCACAAGCTATAAGCGGTATCTAGCTACACATTATAGCTCCCAATTAGTTAGATGTCTTAATTCCACTCGAACCAAAACCCGATCCATTTAGTGATGGAGTGCACCACTTGTGTCCGTCCCTTGCCTCATGATATTAAGAATACACACAAAGTAGTATTGTGTCATCTTTGTATTAGTATTCATTTCTTGATCTCTTTAAGCTAGTTATAAATATGTGACTTAACTCAAATCACATTGTGCACATTATAACTTTGCTTTATCAAGGGGCCCACTAATATCATCACTCAATTAAGAGAGGCAATGATGATCTTTTGACTAACTATTTTCTCCAACAAAAGTCATACTTAACCAACTAATGCATTTACACTACACTCATCGATAGCTCAAGACACTAGTCTAATTAAGCAATTCTTAAGTGATCGGATATAAGTCTCATTTCAAAGGACCTAAGACACAGTAAAACACTAATGACACAGAAAACACAATTCTATAATGTTTTACTCATTAGGTCTATTAAGTATACAAAAGTAATATTTTCCTCTTTTGTGTACCCGTGTTGTCACTCACTTGTGGAGTTACACTGATCTATGACCAACACGACAATCTTAACTCAGTAATTAATGTCCCATGTTAATTACCATGATTGCGAATATCTTTTGTTTTATGTAAACCAATATCTTTTAGAGCTCTACGGTTAAGGACCAAGAGCCTTTTCCTTAACACTTCTAAAAGACGAATAACATAAGCAAGGAACAAAATGATTTCTCATTCAATTCACCTACATTCAAAGAAAGAGAAGGGATGATGGAGAGAGCTTAAAAGGTCATATTGTTATGGATGTGATAAAGTTGGACATATAAAGAAAGATTGTCCCTTAATCCAATCCAAGAAAAGAAAAGAGAAGAGAAAATGAAGAAAAAGAAAGGAGATTCAAAAGAAGAGAGAAGAATTATAAGGAGAAGAAAAAGGCCCTCAAGGCAACTTGGGATGGATCATATGATTCATCCTCCGGTTCTTCAAGTGAGTCGGAAAATGAAGAAGCTCATCTATGTCTCTACACTCAAGAAGAAGTCGATGGAGAATTAGATAGTGCATCTTCATCAAACGAGCAAGACGAACCCAACACTTGCAATGTCACCAAAGATGGAGAAAAAGAGGTAATCTCAACTCATCAATCAAACACATATGATGAATTACTTGATGCCTTTCATGAATTGCTTGAAAAATGTGACATATTGAGGCATAAAAGTAAATTATCTAGGAAAGCTAATCATGATCTAGCTTGTATAAATGAATCATTGTCAAATAAAGTTGATAAGCTTGTGTTGGAAAATAAAAGTTTAAAATAACTCAATGTTGAATCTCACGCTAAAGAAATACATGATCTTAGAGAATGCAATAAGCAATTGAGAATTGATCTTGAGAAATTCACCAAAGGAAAGAAGATGCTAGACATGTTACTTGGTAGTCAAATTCAATCATTAGAAAAACATGGTTTAGGATACATGAATGAAAAGAAAAACTCTAAGAGTTATTTTGTGTATGCTTTAAATGGTGTAGTGAAAAAGAAATTTTCTTCAAATGTTTGGGTACCTAGAACCAAACATGTTTGGGTACCTAAAGCTAACCTCAAAGGACCCAAACAAATATGGGTACCAAAATTATCTTCTTCTTCTTTGAATGTAGGTGAAAAAGAAGGGGAAGTGGATTGTAGATAGCGGATGTTCGAGGCACATGACGGAAGACCACTCTATGTTTAAAACATTGAAATCAAAGAAAGGTAGAACCGTCACATTTGGGGATAATTCTAAAGCTCACATTATTGGCATAGGCGATGTTGGTAATGATTCTACTACTCAAATACAAAATGTGCTTCTTGTGGATGGTTTAAAACATAATTTGCTAAGTGTTAGTCAATTGACCGATAAAGAATTCTTAGTGGTCTTTGATCAACATATTGTATACATTATTTCTAAAACTAGTTTGGAAACCACTTTTAAAGGCTATAGATATGGAAATGTTTATGTTGTGCATGTTGATAGCATTGACTCATTCTCTTAGGAAACATGCTTAGTTGCTTCAAATGATGAATCTTGATTATGGCATAAGAGGTTAGGCCACATTAGTATGAGCCAACTTCATAAACTTGCTAAATTTGACTTGGTAAGAGGATTGCCCAAATTGGATTTCAAGAAAAATAAGCTTTCCAATGCTTGTGAATTTGGAATACAATTTAAAAGTTCTTTCAAGTCAATTAACATGGTTTCTACTTCAAAACCTTTGGAACTCTTGCATATGGATCTCTTTGGTCCATCTAGAACTTTTAGTCTGGGTGGCAAGAGCATATGCATTTGTCATCATTGACAATATTACTCGATTTACTTGGGTTTTGTTTCTTGCAAACAAGAATGAAGCTTTCAAGCAATTTGAAAAATTTACAAAACGAATTCAAAGAGAAAAATGTTCTTTGATTTTGAAAATTCGTAGTAATCATGGTGGTGATTTTGAAAATGAAGGTTTTGAGGAATTTTGTGATTCTAATGGTATTAAACATACTTTTTCTTTCCCAAGAACTCCTCAACAAAATGGGATAGTTGAAAGGAAGAATAAAACTCTTTAAGAAATGTCAAGAACAATGATTTGTGAAAATGATTTACCAAAATATTTTTGGTGTGAAACGGTTAACATGGCTTGTTACATTCTTAACCGTGTTTTGATTCGACCAAATTTAAACAAAACTCCATTTGAACTTTGGTTTGGAAAACCCCCAAAAATTTCTTATTTCAAAGATTTTGGTTCTAAATGTTTTGTTCTCAATACCAAGGATAATTTAGACAAATTTGATGCTAAATCCGATGAAGTCGTATTTTTAGGATATTCAAGTAGGAGTAAAGCATATCGAGTTTATAACAAGAGAACTAGTTGTGTATAAGAATCCATGCATGTTCACTTTCAAGAAGAACCATATAAGGATAATTCTAACCTTGATGATGAACTTATTGACCATATTCTAAATATAACAACTCAAGAATAACCCAATGAAACATCTCAAGAAAAACAAGAGCTTCCAAAGGATTGACAATATACGAAGGATCATCCTAAGGATCTTGTAATTGGTGATGAAGTTTCCCTCCGAGGTTTGCTTGATTTGGAGTCCAAGAAAGAAGTTGAGTTCACCCATCAAGCTCAATTCAAATTCACCTTACATAGACTTAGAAAACTCTTAACATGGACAATCATTAGTATAACCAAATATAATGTCGTCAACGTATATTTGTAAACTCTTGTGTATTTGGAAAGAAAATAGAAGGATCATCCTAAGGATCAAAAGGAATTGTTACTAGGTCTAATGCTCTTGTTATATGTGACTCTTATGCATTTATATCTCAACTTGAACCTAAGAAAATAGAAGAAGCATGTGATGATGAATTTTGGTTAATAGCTATGCATGTTAACCAATTCATTCGTAATGATATTTGGGAGCTTGTTCCGAGACCTTAAGATCAAACGGTAATTGGCACCAAGTGGGTTTTTTGAAACAAACTTCATGAATCCGGGCAAGTGGTTAGAAACAAAGCTTGATTGGTCGCTCAAGGTTACAACCAAAAGGAAGGCATCGACTTTGATGAAACCTATGCTCTGGTAGCTCGATTAGAAGCAATTAGAATGTTATTAGCTTATGCATCATACATGGATTTTAAACTCTTTCAAATGGATGTTAAAAGTGCATTTTTGAATGGTTTTATTATGGAATAAGTTTATGTTAGACAACCACCCGGTTTTGTGAATGAAACATACCCGGATCATGTATTGAAGCTTAAGAAGACTCTTTATGGGCTTAAGTAAGCTCCTAGAGCTTGGTATGAAAAGTTGAAGACCTTTTTGCTTTTAAACGGATTCACCATAGGAAAAGTTGACACTACATTATTTACTAAGACCAAAGATAAAGATTTATTAATCGTACAAATATATGTTGATGACATTATATTCGGTTCTACTAATGATTGTCTATGCCAAGAGTTTTCTAAGTCTATGCAAGGTGAATTTGAAATGAGCTTGATGGGTGAACTCAACTTCTTTCTTGGACTCCAAATCAAGCAAACCTCGGAGGGAAACTTCATCAACCAAACCAAATACACAAGAGAATTACTCAAACGATTTGGATATGAAGATAGCAAACCTCACAATACTCCCATGAGCACAAACTTGAAATTGGATAAAGATGAAGAAGGCAAAGAAGTTGACATTAAAAAATATCAAGGTATGATTGGTTCACTTCTTTATTTAACCGCTAGTAGACCTGATATTATGTTTAGTGTTTGTCTTTGTTCTCGTTTTCAATCTTGTCCTAAAGAATCTCATATGCATGCATTGAAAAGGATTTTTTGATATTTTAAAACTACTTGTGATTTTGGATTGTTTTATCCCAAGACTCGATCTTTTGATCTCATTGCCTATTGTGATGTCGATTATACCGGATGCAAATCCGATCAGAAAAGTACTAGTGGGACATGTCAATTCTTGGGAAAATCTTTAGTTTCTTGGTTTAGTAAGAAGCAAAATAGTGTTGCACTCTCAACAACCGAAGTCGAGTATGTGGCCGTCGGATGTTGTTGTGCACAAATCCTTTGGATGAGGCAAACCCTCAAAGATTTTAGACTTGAGTTTCAAACTATACCCATATTTTTGTGATAATACTAGTGCCATAAACTTATCTAAAAATTCAATTCTTCATTCAAGAACCAAGCATATAGATGTTCACCATCACTTTCTTAGAGATCATGCTCTTAAAGGTGATATTGAATTGCAATTCATTTCAACAAATGATCAATTAGCGGATATATTTACTAAACCATTAAATGTTGATCAATTTGATAAGATTAGACAAGAACTAGAGATGTTTAGTTCAAAGAAATATCATAATTCATTTCATTTGTTAAAAAAATCATTGCCTTAATTGTTTGCTTTTGTGGTCTGTCCGCACAGGACGGATGATCGAACATAGTTCGGTTAACCGGATTGTGTCTCGATAGGGATCCGGACTTGGTCTGGATTCACCGCTTTGGTACACAGTTTCATATACGGTTGACCGAAACATTTGGTTTGCTAAAATTAGCAAACTTCCTTGTTCATGTTCCAACGGTTATCCAAAAATATCTCGGACGACCGCCATGTATGGGTGAGTTTTTTGAATTCTTTGTTGACCCCTTTTTAAACGAATCTTTTCCAAATTTTGGGTATCCGATTTCGAATCGGATGACCGTTGTGGAAATTTTGAACTTTCTTGTTTATCTCGAAACGGACGACCGTTCCCTAATTGGTCATCCGTGCTCAAGATCCAGTAAACCGTCTTCTTTTACTGTCTTCCTTTTGGCGGTATACTAAACCGTGTTCGGTCGACCAAATCGTTGCCTTTTCTAGCTGTTGGAACTGGTCCAACGGTCTTCTGAGACAATAATGGATGACCGTTGGACATGGGTTTTTATGTTTGATATCTCCCATATTTTCCTATCTTCTATAAATTTGGATCCCCTCTTCCATTTCTATCATCCCCATAGCAAACTTTTGCATCCTCTCCTTTCTCTCATCACAAAAGTTTCATTTCCCCCTCAAATCCTCTTCATTGGTCCAAGGGAATTTGTTCATCTAAGAAGACTGCGGAACCACCAAAGAAACCGACAACAAGGAGAGGAAACAAACTCGTTCCTTCGACAAAGAAGACAAGACTCAACCCCGACATACCTTCTTCTTTTACAAATCTGGCGAACGAACCCGTCGACGCATATCTTCGGCCCTTCAACAACGACATCTTCTACAATCTTTAGGAGGAGGAGCACTACTACACTATTAGTGGTGCAAATACAATTCCAGAGCGGAAGATCATTATCAAAGATTTCGAGTCGATTGGTCTCTCCACCTATCTCGTTGTTGATCACCTTGGAGTTTTCTTTCATGACAAACTTCCGGTCCCTTTCTCTACGGAAGATTGTCGTCAATTCTATGCCAATCTCCGGCAGACTACAACTCTTTATGGCACTCAAGTGGCACTTACCACCAAAGTCGATTCCATCTCCTTCTCTCTCACCGCATCTCTTCTCTCGGAGATCATCAGACTTCCTAGTGTCGGCGATGATATCTACAACCTCTCTTGGGAAAACGTTTGTGGCTCTATCAGTCAATTTATGGAGGTGACTCAACCGGATGTTCCTCAAGATGGAAAACTTGCCATTCCTCATCTTCCGGTTGTTGGCCGTATTCTTTGTCATTTCATTTCCACCAACCTTTTTGTGCGCAAAGGGCACAACGACGAACTTGGCCACCAAATTATGAAGTGCCTCTTCAACCTCTCTACCGGTACTCGCACTAATTGGCCCTTATTCATCATCAATCATATGATATACATTTCCCGGAAGAAGCGCAACTTTCTCCCTTTTCCCATGTTAATCTTGCTGGTCATAGATCACTTCAACATCCAATTTGACCGCGATCTTTTCAAACCCTCCAAGACGGTCATCGACAAATATACACTCAAACGGATGCGCTCGGGGAAGCGAGCACTTGAAGAAGAAGAAACGGAAGATGATTCCTCTGAAAATGAGAATAATGAAGTCTCAACCGAAGCTCCACATTGGTCTCCTCCTCCATCTGACGCCGAGGTGAATCCAAATTGGGATCCTAGCTCGACTCGTGGTCCACAGAGATACACTCGTCCCGAATGGTCATCCAGTACCGATGCTCAATGGCACCAACCGGCTTGGGTCTATCATCACGAGAAGCTCTTGGACCGGAATTGGAAAGAGATCCATGATGTTTGGAGTTTAGTGAATCGTAACTATCAAGGTATTCAAGACCTCACCTTCGACTTCCAATCCTTTCAATTGGCGACGTCGAACTCACTCAACAAGATCAACAATCAAATTCGTGTGGTTGGAGACTCTCGTCAAGCATTTCTCGACTCTCAAAATGAAATTATGGAGCTTCTTTGAGACATGAACAAGCCGAACAACTAGATCATCTTTGTTGCTTATTTGATTCTTGTTGTTTGTAGTGTTTGTTTCATTTGTCATTTGCTTTGGTGTGTTTGTTTTTGTATCGGCTTTATGCCTTATCTTCCCTTTTAAGAAATGCAATTTCATTTATATATTGTGTCTTTTTGTCACAAACTTTCATTATTACATTCTTTTTTAAAGATGTCCAAAGGGGGAGAACAAATGGATACAACATGCCTAAATCAAATATATGAAACTCATGCATTGAGTAAGGGGGAGTTAACATATCTTTTGCATATTGATAGGGGGAGCACTTACACAATTTGACATTAGTTTGTCATCATCAAAAAAGGGAGATTGTTGGTTTTTTGGCATTTTAATCTTAATTTTGATGATTAACAAACTAATATTATGCATAACTTCAATTACAACATCACACACATCATATTGTCAATTGCATAGATATTGTGTATTCCTAACAATGTAGGTGATCAAACCAAGGGACTAATCAACTTCAAGATCAAGGCTCAAGACTTGTAATTAAAGCTCAAGGAATTCATATGTAATTTTCCATTTATTTGAGTTATAGGATCAAATGTACACTTGATGCAAAAGGATAAACCCGTCTCTGTCTGTCGACTGTTTTCCTCTCGGTCTACCGAACTTGTTCCCAACAGATGACCGAGTGTCTCTCGGTGAACTGTTTCCTTTGAGTCGGTAACCACTTGATCTCCTGGAATCCTTGTTTCGGTGTACCGAACCCTACCCGGTCAACTGTCTCCTTAGTGTCAGTGACACTGTGGGATCTTGAGGGTCTCTAATTCTAATCACTTTTAAGCTAATTACCCACTTGTTTGATCGATCAAGTTATGCACCGCAGAATTTAAACAAACAAGCAAGTAAGGAATAATGCAAACCACAATGGACTCAAGGGTTTTTACAGAGGTTCGGCCACCGCCTACGTTCTCTCTTGCAAGCTCCGCTTGACACTTCGAGCTCCGCTCGCGTCTTCACTATCCACTCCCCGTTCCGGGCCAGGAGAGAACGTCTTTTACAAAACAAGCTCCACGAACACCCTCGTGAGCTTGACTTTATTCTCTCACAATCCAAGAGGAACACTTCGGGCCTTCACCAAAGTCCTTGATTCTTTACAAACCAAATCTTGAGTGGAACAACACTCTCTAAACTTGAGCACACTTGAGTGAGATTGGATTTATGACTAAAGTGTGGAAGGTTTGAGGCTTGGAGTGTTTGGATCTTCTCTCTAATGTATGAGGCAAATATGTGTGGGAGAGTTGTGTTAAAATGTGTTTTACAACTCTATTTATAAGCATTAGAGAGAATATAGCCGTTGGGGTTAATTGGGTATGAGTTGGTGTAAGATACACAAAATAGAAACTAGTAGGACCCAATTCTGAGTTAATTCGGTCGACCGGATCGGGTAGTTCGGTCGACCGTGTGGCAGTTTTGAACTCAGTTTGGTTGACCGGTTAAGGAACGGTCGACCGCCCAACGCTAAGACTCAGGTACACTTAAGTGATCGGTCGAACACCGAATAGGGTTTGGTTGACCAATTCACACTAGGCACTTTGTGGTTGACAAGCAAGGTTATATTCGGTCGACCGAAACAAGGTCCACGGTCAACCGAATTCCAGCAGGAGATTTGGGTTTGTCAAGAGACATAGGTTCGGTCGACCGAACAAGGTCCTTGGTCGACCGATACATAAAATGTATTTGGGGTATTTTTGGTTAATACGAATACGACTGTTGGGTATATACGACAAAACAAACGGGTCGGAAAATACTTGAGACTCGGTCGGCCGAAATGGTTTGGACGATCGACCGAACTTAGACAGTTTAAACACTAACATATTAATTGATCACTCGGTCCACCAAACGGTCTGTTTCGATCGACTGAATGTGGGCAGACAGTTTGAGTTCAGGTTTAGTGTTTTCAGTCTAAGTTTGGGTGATCTATTGAAGTCCAAATTATGTGAAATTTCGTGTGTGACTTCTATAGGGAACCTAGTGTGGGGTTGAGTAGTTTTTAGCTCAAGTATGCTCAATTACACATTTCCTAAAGACTCAAAGAAATACAAAATGCATGTCTTGAAAAGAGTTTGATTACATGTCTTGACTTGATTTCCTTTCTTCCTTGAGTCTTGATCACCTGTAGAGGTTAGCACAAAGCAATATATATGCAATGCAACATGTGTGCTACTCTACATGATCACAATTTAAGATTAGGTTGATTAAATCATCAAAACATAGATTAAGGCCAAAAAGCCAACAAACACTTGATCTTCCTAGAATCCTTGTGTCGGTTTACCGACCTCTATTCTGTCAACCGTTTCCTTATCCCTAGTAGCTTCAAAATTTCTCTTGATATCTCTATTCGGTGTACCGTCGGAGTATCGGTCATCTGAACATCACTTGTGTCTTTTAGCCTAACGACTTCATCTTATTGGCCTACGTGGCACAAACTTGTGGGATCGTGTGGGTTATGGGTCCACTAATCACTTTTAATCTAATCCCTAATTTTCTACTTGATTAAGCAAACAAATGCGCAGCGGAATAAACAAACAAGTAGAGAAAGAAAGACAATGCAAACCACAAAAGACGCGTCGGTTTTTATAGAGGTTCGGCACCCCACCCGGGTCCTAGTCCTCTCTTGTAAGCTCCGCTCGACTCCGCGAGCTCCGCCTACGTCTTCACTAACCACTCCCCGTTCCGGGCCGGGAGAGAACGCCTTTACACCACAAGCAACGCGAACAACCCTCGCTTGCTTGAATTCTTCCTCTCACAATCCGAGAGGGACACTTCGGGCTTTCACCGAAGTCCTTGCTTCTTTTGACAACACTTGTAACTTTGAGTGGGATTCACTCTCTAATTGAGCACACTTTGAGTAGGATGAGTATATGATCAAATGTGTGAAGTTTAGGCTTATGGAGTGTAGAATTGGGAGCTTTGAGGATTGAGGTTTCTCTCTAATGTATTGGGACAATTGGAGTTGGAGAGTTATGTTAACAACAAGTCTTGATCCTCTATTTATAAGCTCCTAAGGTATTTTAGCCGTTGGGGATAGATTTGATTGGGTTTTGTGCAAGATACACAAAGCAGAAAATCGGGCTGCAAATCTGTCCAGAACCGGTCGACCGAAACTAGTAAACCGGTCGACCGTTAACATGATTTCAAAGAGAACGGTCGAACAAAAGAATATTCGGTCGGACAAACGAGCTAGAACTTAACTCTACTTAAGTGAATCGGTCGAACCAAAGTATGGGGCGGTCGACCGAGAAGGGGATTCGGTTGAGACAAAGGTCAATCGGTCGAACGAGAAATGTGTCGACCGATAGCAGGGAATTTGGTTTCTGAAAATATGTTCAATCGGTCGACCGAAACAAGGTCTTCGTTCGACCGGTTACCGAGTGTATTTTGGGGTTAAGTTTTGTTTTATACGAATACGACCGTTATAGGAATACGACAAGAAAAACGGTCATATTAAAATCCGGGATCGGTCGACCGAAAAGGTAGAACCGGTCGACCGGTAGAGTTCGGTAAAATCACTGTGGAGAGTCTGTTATAAACCGGTCGAACTGAGAACTGGTTCGGTCGACCGGTTCACACAGGAAATCTGGGTTTAAGTTTATAAGTGATTTCCGACTAAGGTTTGGGTGATCTAATGAAGTCCAAATAATGTGAAATTTCGTGTGTGACTTCTATAGGGAACCTATTGTGTATGTGATTGGTTTTTAACTCTTGTATGCTCAATTTACACATGTTCCTAAGACTCAAAATAAAATCAAGATTACAAGTCTTCATTTAGCTTTATTACAAATCTTGACTTGATTTCCTTCCTTCCATGAGTCTTGATCACCTGTAGAGGTTAGCACATGCAATATATATGCAATGCAATATGTGTGCTACTCTACATCATCATAATTAAGATTAGGTTAATTAAATCATCAAAACCTAGATTAAGGCCAAAAAGCCAACAATCTCCCCCTTTTTGATGATAGCAACCTATATCTTAATTCTATCTAAATACATGGAATTTGTATATGTAAACTATGCATATTAATGCTCCCCCTATGGATGTGCATAGTTTTTGTTCAATTTTATGCCAAATTCCAAGTTACCCCCTTAATTATCTCTCCCCCTTTGACATCCATCAAAAATAATAATTATTTAAGACTTTAAGCTTAGAATTTGGATGTCTTGTAATGAAGTTGCTCCCCCTAAATTTTGCACTTCATTACTCTAATAAAAGATATAACATTTAAGCTCCCCCTATCAATAAGGCTAAATGGAAACAATGAGTATGATTAAAGTTAAGTTCATTTAAGTTTCAACTTAAGCCTTATTCTAACATCCATTTAAAATTTGACATTTAGAATCAATGGATGTGATAAATGATTTGCAATGAATAGGGTTAATGATTTTCAATGAATTGAACTTATAAAGATATGACAATTGAGCATATAAATTAGATTAGAGCTAAATTTTCAGAAATTTCAAGGATAGAAATTTATACCAAACTTGAATCTTGATTAGCTCCAATCTCATTTGGTGATGCAACCGGATTCGAATTCGACGCTTTGGCTCACCCGGTCACCACCAATTTCCTCCTCAAGCTCCTACAAGTGTAGATTTAGGTACCCAAACAACTTTGGGTCCTTGAATGTTAGTTTTGGGAATCCAAACCATTTTGGTTTTGGGTGCCCACACACTTGAGGAACTAAATTTAACAAATAAATGCTTGCCATTTAAAGTAGTATGAGATACATGGTTTTTCAAATGCACATTGTATCCTAAACCATGTTTAGCTAATGATTGTCTTTGACTACTCAAAAGCATATCAAGCATTTTTGTTCCTTTAGTGAACATTTCAAGATCTTTTCTTAATTGCATATTTGAAGCTTTAAGATCTACATGTTCATCAATAATGGGTGTTTTACTTAGACTAGCAAGTGATGATTCATTTGATTCAAGTCTAGCAATCACCTCATTCTTTTCATTCATGATTAATTCAATTTGGCATTTGAGATCATTTATAGTTTTTCTAGCATTTTTGTTCTTTTCACAAATGATCTCATATTGTTTAACTAAATCATGAAATGCATTTTGTAGCTCATCATGTGTATATGATTCATCATTAGCATTAGAATTAGAGCTAGCACTAGAATATGATTTATTTGAACATGAATTGCTTCTAGTGGTGTAAGAGTTAGAAGATACCTCACTTCCTTCATCTTGAATTGCCATGTAGCACATATGCGCATATTCCTTTGTTGATGAAGGTGCGGTTGATTTGGATGACGACGACGACGTATCGTCCCAAGTGGCCTTGTGAGCTTCCAACCTCTTTTCTTTTCTCTTACTCCTCTCTTTTTCTCTTCTTCTCTCCCTTCTCTCATTTTTCTTTTCCCCTTCTCTTCTCTCATTTTCGCTCTCCTCCCTCTCTTTTTCTTTTTCTCTTTTCTCACTTCTTCTACCTCTTCTTTCATTCTTTTCTCCCTTATCCCTCTTGAGGTATTTGAAGAAGTCTTGGGCAAGGACCTCAATGTCCTCTTCTTCCACCCTCCTTGGCTCATCAAAATTTGCATGCAATGCCACCATGGAGTTTTTCTTTGAAGCTTCCTTCTCTCTTCGATGACTCAATTGGAGCTCATAGGCCATGAGATTTCCAATGAGTTCCTCCATCTTCAATTTTGAAAGATCGTGCGATTCTTCGATTGCCACGACCTTGTCTTCCCAATCGTTGCTCAAAGACCGGAGGAATTTTCGAGTCATCTCTCCTTCATTTATCCTTCTTCCAAGAATCAAAAGAGAGTTAGTGATATCGGTGAAGCGAGTGTTCATGTCGCTTATGTTCTCACCGATTTGCATAGAAAATATTTCATATTTATGCATGAGGAGACTTATCCTAGTTTCTTTGGTTTTGCTATCACCCTCATGATGCATTTGTAACCTATGCCATATTTCATTTGCACTTTCACATCCCCTAATTCTATTGTATTCTCCCTCATTAAGGTCACAATAAAGAATATTCATAATTTTTGAATTCATTTCAATTTCTTTCATTTGAGCCCTAGATAGAGAATCTAAATCATCTTCATTTGGGGGTATGTATGGATTTTGAATAAACTTCCAATACTTAAGGTCATTTGATATTAAAAAGATTTTCATTCTATTTTTCCAATAATCATAATTTGACCCATTAAGCAAAGGAGGTCTTGTGGTGCATAAACCCTCTAAGTGATTAGATGTTGAAGCCATGCTAAAATTACGGTAAAGTAATGAAATTTAGCTAACAAGGCTCTGATACCAAATGTGGGATCGTGTGGGTTATGGGTCCACTAATCACTTTTAATCTAATCCCTAATTTTCTACTTGATTAAGCAAACAAATGCGCAGCGGAATAAACAAACAAGTAGAGAAAGAAAGACAATGCAAACCACAAAAGACGCGTCGGTTTTTATAGAGGTTCGGCACCCCACCCGGGTCCTAGTCCTCTCTTGTAAGCTCCGCTCGACTCCGCGAGCTCCGCCTACGTCTTCACTAACCACTCCCCGTTCCGGGCCGGGAGAGAACGTCTTTACACCACAAGCAACGCGAACAACCCTCGCTTGCTTGAATTCTTCCTCTCACAATCCGAGAGGGACACTTCGGGCTTTCACCGAAGTCCTTGCTTCTTTTGACAACACTTGTAACTTTGAGTGGGATTCACTCTCTAATTGAGCACACTTTGAGTAGGATGAGTATATGATCAAATGTGTGAAGTTTAGGCTTATGGAGTGTAGAATTGGGAGCTTTGAGGATTGAGGTTTCTCTCTAATGTATTGGGACAATTGGAGTTGGAGAGTTATGTTAACAACAAGTCTTGATCCTCTATTTATAAGCTCCTAAGGTATTCTAGCCGTTGGGGATAGATTTGATTGGGTTTTGTGCAAGATACACAAAGCAGAAAATCGGGCTGCAAATCTGTCCAGAACCGGTCGACCGAAACTAGTAAATCGGTCGACCGTTAACATGATTTCAAAGAGAACGGTCGAACAAAAGAATATTCGGTCGGACAAACGAGCTAGAACTTAACTCTACTTAAGTGAATCGGTCGAACCAAAGTATGGGGCGGTCGACCGAGAAGGGGATTCGGTTGAGACAAAGGTCAATCGGTCGAACGAGAAATGTGTCGACCGATAGCAGGGAATTTGGTTTCTGAAAATATGTTCAATCGGTCGACCGAAACAAGGTCTTCATTCGACCGGTTACCGAGTGTATTTTGGGGTTAAGTTTTGTTTTATACGAATACGACCGTTATAGGAATACGACAAGAAAAACGGTCATATTAAAATCCAGGATCGGTCGACCGAAAAGGTAGAACCGGTCGACCGGTAGAGTTCGGTAAAATCACTGTGGAGAGTCTGTTATAAACCGGTCGAACTGAGAACTGGTTCGGTCGACCGGTTCACACAGGAAATCTGGGTTTAAGTTTATAAGTGATTTCCGACTAAGGTTTGGGTGATCTAATGAAGTCCAAATAATGTGAAATTTCGTGTGTGACTTCTATAGGGAACCTATTGTGTATGTGATTGGTTTTTAACTCTTGTATGCTCAATTTACACATGTTCCTAAGACTCAAAATAAAATCAAGATTACAAGTCTTCATTTAGCTTTATTACAAATCTTGACTTGATTTCCTTCCTTCCATGAGTCTTGATCACCTGTAGAGGTTAGCACATGCAATATATATGCAATGCAATATGTGTGCTACTCTACATCATCATAATTAAGATTAGGTTAATTAAATCATCAAAACCTAGATTAAGGCCAAAAAGCCAACAAAACTAACTCCAACAGACTTATCTTTTGTCGTTTAGCCACAACCTTTGAAACATCTATACCAGTCTACCGTTCACTCTTCGGATTACCGAAGCCTTATTGTCGATCAAAACATAACGACTATTTTTCCAGATAATATTTCGACCGTTATCGATAAACCAATTTCCCAGGCAATGTCAGCAGAAAACTCGCACATCTATCGGTCAACCGATCTTGCCATGGTCTACCGAACAAGGTCAACAAGTCACAACAATTCTTTACTGTCCAATTGGAACGGTGCACTGAAGTCTTCTCGGTCAACCGAATTTAATTAGCCGATATTAGGAAAAAGTTACTGGAAGTTGGTGAATGGTTATCTAACCTATAGTCGGTCTGCCGAGTTCTTCAATCAGACCAATTAACCCACTTTTGGTCGGACGACCGTTGGTGTCCCGGTCAACAGAATTCGTCCTGAATTCTGCCCGAGCTTAAGTCACATCTTGTTTCCTATTGGTCCAATTCTCACCAACTTACAATAACGTCTCTATTTATTTTGAAGGCTATATAAGCTTCACTTAAGAGACACATTCACTACCTCACTTGCCAAAAATCAATCCTACTCTTGTGCTCTCAATCTTCAATCCTTCAAAGCTTCACTAACTCTCATACTTCCATTAAATTCACTCCAAGCTTAATTCCAATTCTTGAGTGCATTCAAGTTAGAGTTCAACAACCACATTCAATTTCCATTGTGTTGTAAAGCTTCGAGGAAGCACCATCTCGGGTTGTGAGAGGAGATCCGAGCAAGGCGAGGGTGTTCGCAACTCTCCGATTGTAAGATGGTTTATCTTCGACCCGGAATGAAGATAATAATGAATTCTCAAGTAGCGATCAGAGGATCGATCAGAACTTAAGGAGATGACTAGATCACGGTGGTGTGATCGAACATCTATAAATCTCCGGAGTCATCTTGTGGTTTGCATTCTTTCTCTTACTACTTTAATTGTGCAATTGTTTAAGAAAATTAGGAGATAATCTATTCACCCCTATCTAGATTAGTGACCGATCAACTTACACATTTTACATAATATATATTGTAATTACTACTTCTAATTACTTTAACTTGAAAATATTTAATTGTACTATTAAATCATGAAATTATTATTAAATATTAGGAAATCACATTACATATTACATAAACTGAAATCGAAAATATTACATCAAAAGTTAAAAACACAACAATACATATTACATAAACTAGACTTCGAAATAGAACATCACAAATTGCGTTAAACCCATGTTCAACAGCTCCTCGTCCGTAGTGTTGCCATATATGCTTGATTAAATCGTCTTTCAGATCCAAATATTGATTCCTGTCACGCACCCGATCTTGATGGGCAAAAAACTCGTGAATATCCTCTATACGATCGGTCGAATATGATATTTCCTCAACAGAAGTTCCAAGTCGATCTTCCATAAATTCGCGAATATCTCCAAAATTGGCGTAAGAGTTGCGTTCGTCCTCCACAATCATGTTATGCATGATGATGCAAGCTGACATTATTTTAGATAGTACATCCTTACTCCAGGCGAGAGCGGGATTTTTGATGATCGCCTACCTCCCTTACAACACGCCGAAAGTGTGTTCTACATCTTAATGCGTCGCCTCCTGCACTTCAGCAAACAACCTGTGCTTCGAGGTTTGAGAGTGAAGGATGGATTGCATGAAGGCGAATCAATGTGGATAAATATCATTAGTAACATAGTATCCCATATCATATTGAACACCATTTACCTCATAATTTACAGAGGTAGCTCGGCCTTCCAGTATGTCGTCAAAAACCGAAGATTGTTGCAGGACGTTCAACTTGTTGGCCGAACCCGGAATTCCGAAGAAGGAATGCCAGATCCATAAGTCATACGATGTCACCGCTTCAAGGATCAGGGTTGCTCTCCAAAAACGCCCTTGATGTTGTCCATTCCAAGCAGCCAGTCAGTTTTTTCAAACCCAGTGCATACAATCGATACTCCCCGTCATACTTGGGAACCCAGGTTGCTCATCAACGTGGAGTAGTCGTGCCAAGTCATTTGCAGTTGGTCGGCGTAAATACTCAAGGCCTAAGTTGTTAATAACACCTTCGCAGAATTTGAGGAGGGCATTTCTAGATGTTGTTGCACTCATTCGTAAGTACTCATCGATCTCATTCATATTGTTGCAGTTGTTTTTTGCAATCCGGAAATGATCATTCTACCAGTTGCATCCGATGTTCGTTGGAAGAAGACATCAGATGCTTCAACGACATTGTGAATGCGTAGAAGGACATGATTTCACATCCGAAATCTTCTCCTAAAAAGAGAATCAGAATAGACAGGGTTGTCAGAAAACTAATCGTCCCTAAGGCATCTGTAACCAAGTCCACGATCTCTATCTGGGTTCGTAGTTCTCCTTCGACGAAGCCTAGGACGTGTACTCCGTTCATACACAGCCCGGGCGGCCAAATCAATAGCACAATACATCATATCGAATGTCTCACTGCAGTTGTCATCGTCGGATTGAGCGGAGTTTGAACTACTATCCGACATTGAGATGTGAAACTAATAAGAGTGAATAATTTAATTAAGATGTGAGGAGTTAAAGGAGATAGGTAGATGTATTTATAATTGGGAGTAGATAGAGAGAGGTATCTGTTGCACAGTACACGTGTGAATGCATGGTGCAAGTGTGACTACATAGTGCACGCGTGATTGAATAGTCGAAGCGTGATGACACAGTGCATGCATGATTAAACAATGATCCCACAATAATAAAAAATTATCACCCCACAATCCCACATTACTAAAAAATACCCAATACATTATCAATTAACTCTAATAACAAAACCTCTATTAAAATAAAATAAAAAACAAAAAAACAACAACTGGACCAACGTGGGGCAACACGTCCCACCCGATAGGCACCCGGGCACCCAAACCGTTAAGCTTGCTCTTAGAGATCAGATGATGTAACACAAATATGAGATTTTGTATAACGACAGGCGCTGCCTTGGATGTATGAGGGGGGAGGAGTCAGGAGTGGTTTGAGTGGTGTAAATTACTGCTACGTAAAAATTATATTTTCATTAATTACTAGAAATTAAACTTTATAAAAATGAAATTTTAGAATTTCTTCCCCAATCCCCCCCCCCCCCCCCCCCCCCACGTGGTTGAGGTCATCAAATTGTTTTGACTTCCCTCCAAATCTTCCAAACAATATTTTGCACTCGCACTCTCCCACTTCTTCTTCCCACACACCAATCCGGCCACGTTAGCCTCTTCACTTCAGGCCGGTCCCCGGCTTCCCCATCTTTCTCCCCAGATCCCCATCCGGCGCACTATACCAGTACCATCCGGCTCACACTAGCAAGAACCTCATCTCCCATGGAGTCCGACCCATCCTGGTCGTCCACCGCCCCCACAAGACCATCTAATCCTAGCTGTCGATCCCACGACCCCACCTCACCACCACCGTTCGATCCTCGCCTCCGCCGCCACCCTCCTAACCCACCTCCCTTCCACCACACTCACCTCCGTTTCTGTGTTCCCCTCCCCGCCTTCCCCCTTTGACCTCCCCTCCTGCTCCCTCCAAACCCTAACCCTAACCCCTCCTTCTTCCCTCGCCCGCTCCCTCTTCTTCTTCTCCCTCCTCCCCGACCCCTCCCTCCTCCTCCTCTTCTCCCCGCTCGAACGATTCGATGCCTCCGCTTTCCGGTCTCTCAAGGAGCCCTTCAGACGGAAGGAGGTGGGGATTGTTTGGGTTCATGTCGGGGAGGATGAGGGGATGGAGGAGCTCAGGAGTGAGGTTGTGGGGTTGGGATGGGGGGTTTCGAGTGTGGATTCTGTAACATCCCCGAACAGCGGAAAATTTAAACTTTTAAAATCAAGAGGAACACAAGGATAAAACCATCAAGAGTGGGGACATTACTGAAAGAAACACCCAAATACGTCTGGTGCACCATATTACATAAAAGTTTGTCAAAAGAGTGATTACATCATAACACAAAACACATAGTACATGTAATCACGAAAACCTAAAGCAGGTAGACGACAAGATCCAGTCCTAAAGTGCAATCTCCCTCGGTAACCACCCGTCGGAACCTAACGCGGTCCTGAAAAAGATGCAACAACAATGCTTGAGTTTCCATAAGGAAACCCCGTATGACAAGCTCACCTATATGCCCTAACATACTAGTATAGCATGGCATGAAATACAAAACAGTAAACAACATTCCCACAAGGGCAAAATCGGGCATCCGTCCTGCAATCGTTCCCGCTGCCACACAGACCCCGCGGTCTACAATCGCCACGGCTGCCACACAGGCCCCACGGTCTGCAACATCGTCGTCGCCACACAGGCCGCACGGTCCAACAACCACCGGTACCACACAGGCCACACGGTCTAACATCACCGCCGCCACACAGGCCGCACGATCCAAACATCGGGTCCCCGTAGAGACCTACCGTAGGCACATACGGTCTGACGGACAGTACACAACACATCCCCACACGCGACTACACAAGCCAAGGGATCGGTGAGGAGGCGTTCACACTTCCCCGCAGGTAGAATCAGATCTGAAAACATCGTGGTCCACCACCACACCAACGGAGCCGTCGCTCAGGTCGGTCCATCACCGACACCACACAGGCCGCACGGTACCTCACTCGATAGGTGCCCAATCGAGCTACCTGCCGAAACACATCATCGGCAGTCCATCGCCGCAACCACACAGGCTACGCGCGATCCTCCCTGCCGCCACACAAGGGTCCTCCCGTCGCCACACAGGCCGCACGGGCACGTGCAATCACTGCCTATCAAGGCCAGTCGAACATATCCGCCACACAAAGGGCCAGACAATCGACAGATCCGAACTGAAGTCCGCAAGGTCAACGAGCTCCACGTGCAGACACCAACTCCGCCGCTATAAAAGCAGGGCAGCGGCCTCCGTAGCCCCTCAGGACGGTAGTCACTTCACCCAACGACAGTTGCGTGCCCGCTGAAGCAATGAGATCTGCAATCCCTCAGGCTGCTACTCTAACGCGAGTCAAATCAATCCCTCATATTTGTCACGATCCATACATGATGGTGACGCGTTCCGGACACCCACACTCTTCCACACGGCGGTCCCTGGGCAGGCACGCGTAACGCGCCCACCGTCACCTCTCGGCTCACGCACAAGGCGAGGACACGGGTTTCCATGGACAGAGTTGGTATCCTAAGCGGCACCAGGAATTTTGTCCTGTGCAAAATGGTGGACTGAAAGAAACAACTCGGTCGACTGTTTCCTCAAGGGAATCGGTCGACCGAACGTGACAACTCGGTCGACCACTTCCACAAGGGAATCGGTCGACCGAAGCGTCTGCAACGGTCGAACTATTTGCGCAAAACATAAGTCCCAACGGTCTACCGAAGGTCTAAAACCGGTCGACCGAAGTAGGTCAAAATCCGGAGTCTGGTCAACATCAAAATGAAATCTATCGGTAGACCGACTCAGCGGTCTTGGTCGACCGAAACCTACCAGGGCATCCTAATATTTCTAAGTCATAAAACGGTCAACCGCACACAGCAATAAAAGGTCTAGTACACTTAAGTTCCGGTCGACCGAAACACCACAGACAGACGAAATACACTACGTTCGGTCGACCGTCAGACGTCTTCAACCTCGCGCCAGCCAAGGTTTTACGTTGATTCCTCATCGCCGGTGAGGTCTCCGACCTCCCTCGACCGACCAAAACATCACCCCAACATGGGTGATCACTAAAGGCCTCTAATGCAAGAACTTGGCATACTTTCTCTTGAAGAACGACGAAGACATCGGAGCTTACACGACGGCAACGTGGGAGACCACCATGCCTCCACTATTCCCTCTTCAACTCCCCATGCAAACCTCCACCATTAAGCCCACCTAATCACCATTAAACCATAAACATGGTTAGGATCTTTACAATCCACCATCCTTAAAAGGATTTCGTCCTCGAAATCGCAACAAGCCGCTCACGAAGCTCCAAGTCCTCCTTCCGAACTCCTCCGAGAAGATGGAAAACACAACACACAAACAACTCACACTAACAACCAGGCTCAAAACAGATAACGTGCCTCCCATTCCGGTGTTGGCGTCATTCGCCTCCTCAGCCTGGATGGTGAAGACCCGTCCAGCTCTCCGATCCGGCTCTGGTCGTGCAACAGATCCGTCGACTCTGCCCCTCCCTGCATCCGGGGGTCCGGATCTCCTGCTGGGTCCTCCTTGACTATGAGGACACTCTCGGATATAGTGTCCCTAATAATAAAAAATTATCACCCCACAATCCCACATTACTAAAAAATACCCAATACATTATCAATTAACTCTAATAACAAAACCTCTATTAAAATAAAAAACAAAAAAACAACTGGACCAACCGGGGGGGGCAACACGTCCCACCCGATAGGCACCCGGGCACCCAATCCGTTAAGCTTGCTCTTAGAGATCACTTGGTGTAACATAAATATGAGATTTTGGATAATGACATACGCTGCCTTGAGGGGAGGAGTCCGGAGTGGTTTAAGTGGTGTAAATTACTGCAACGTAAAAATTATATTTTTATTAATAACTAGAAATTAAACTTAAAAAAAATGAAATTTTAGAATTTCATCACCGATCCCCCCCCACGTGGTTGAGGTCATCAAGTTGTTTTGACTTCCCTATTGCACTCGCACTCTCCCACTTCTGCTTCCCACACACCAATCCGGCGCACGTTAGCCTCTTCACTTCAGGCCGGTCCCCGGCTTCCGCATCTTTCTCCCCAGATCCCCATCCGGCGCACTATACCAGTACCATCCGGCTCACACTAGCAAGAACCTCATCTCCCATGGAGTCCGACCCATCCTGGCCGTCCACCGCCCCACCAGACCGTCTAATCCTAGCCGTCGACCCCACGACCCCACCTCACCACCACCGTTCGATCCTCGCCTCCGCCGCCACCCTCCTAACCCACCTCCCTTCCACCACACTCACCTCCGTTTCCGTCCTCCCCTCCCCGCCTTCCCCCTTCGACCTCCCCTCCCGCTCCCTCCAAACCCTAACCAACTCCCTCCAAACCCTAACCCTAACCCCTCCCTCTTCCCTTGCCCGCTCCCTCTTCTTCTTCTCCCTCCTCCCCGACCCCTCCCTCCTCCTCCTCTTCTCCCCGCTCGAACGATTCGATGCCTCCGCTTTCCGGTCTCTCAAGGAGCCCTTCAGACGGAAGGAGGTGGGGATTGTTTGGGTTCATGTCGGGGAGGATGAGGGGATGGAGGAGCTCAGGAGGGAGGTTGTGGGGTTGGGATGGGGGGTTTCGAGTGTGGATTCGATTCTGGTTCCGCCCAAGGTCGTGCCTGTTAGGCTGGCGATGGCTTCTCTCTGGGGGAATGTCAGTGTTTTGCGCGACGCCGGGAAGGTGAGGTCGTTTAGGATTTCAGATGTGGATGCTGTTTTGAGAAGGAAAGATGTAAGGAAGGGAGGCGTGGAATTGGGGATTGAGGTTTTGGATGCGGGTGTTGGGGAGAAGGAGAGAGCAGAGTTGAGGATTGAGATTTTGGATGTGGAAGGACGGCCGTTGGAGTGCAAGTGTTGTGAGCTCGACGTTGTTGGTGTTGGGAAGGAGAGGTTTAAGGGGTCGATGAAGGTTTGCTTGAAGCGGGTTGTGAAGAGCTGTGCAGATGGTTTTGATGGGGTTAAGGTGAGAAGATTGGTGTTTTTGCGTGGTGGAGGGAGCGGGAAGGAAGAGGGGAAGGTGGAGTTTTTCGCGGATAGGGTTCTTCAATTGACGAGTGATTGTGAAGGGGGTCGGTTTGTTGTGGGTAGTCCAGTTTGGCAAGTCGTGTTGTGTTTCCTTTGCAGAAGGGATTTGTGGGCATTGGCTTCGGTTTCGGATGAGGAGGGAAGGACCTTCGTCGGGGTCGTCAAGCCCTTCACCGTTCACTCTGCTTACCTTGAGATTTTGGAGGATGGCGAAGGTGGAATCCGGTCGATTGACGATGTGTTGGATGACGTTGGGGTAGTACGTGAAAGTGATGGTGTGGAATATGGAGGTGATAACAGCAAAAGGAGAAGTAGAAAGCGATTAGGGGAGTTATTTACTTTGTCATGGAAGGCGTTCCGTGAACTACTGTTTAGCGAAACTAGTGGTGATACCGTCTCTGGGTTGGATCTGGAGGAAATTTACTTTGCCAGGAAAAGCAACATTTCAAAGAAAATGAAGTTGGTGCAGTGTTGGATTAGACAGATGAAGAAAGCTACATACTTTTCTCTTAAAATAAAAAATGTCGGTCATGTCCCACTTGAAAATGCCGAACAACCTGAAGAGCAACTGATCAGTTCCCAACTAGAAAGAGAATCAGTTGGGGAAGTTGGTTTCAGTCAATCTGAAAATAAAGAGGAGACACCAGGTGCAATGGAAGATGATCTTAAAATCCTTGACGAGAACACCATCCCTGAAAAGATTGAACTCGGGTTGGATCGCGGAGAAGTAGATTTGGGTGATCTGGCTGAGCGTCTTGTTGGCTTGACATTACGCACTCTCTACTTGAAGTTTCCGACAAGAAAGCCACAGGATTGTGTGGCCGAGAATGAAGTTGAGAATTGTGATTTGGATGTCATGTCCGCACTACTCAAGGTGTTGCTGGTGAAACCAAAAGATTTAGCAACCAAGTATAAGAGTTTCAATCCTACTGCGCCTGTTGGCATCAACAAGAAAGTTAGAGAGTATCCTAACCGTTATTCCAATAATCTCATTTTTATCTTGTCTTTTATTTTACAAGTTAATCTTGTTGATGATGTTTCTCCCATTTTATTCCTTAACACACTATTAGGCATGAATTACAAATTCTGTTTCGTATGGAGATCCTTAGGTCATCAATTAGTACAAGCATTGGAGGGAAAACAAGAGCCAAGATAGTTAAGGAGATCTGCTCACTCTTGGAGAACATAGAGTTCAATCTGCAAGGAAACATGTTTGCTGGTGAGAGTCTCATTGATTTCTCAGAAAGGACAATCAAGGCGAGGTACCCTTCATTCTCAAATATTCATATCCATTTTGTTAATTCAGACGTCAACCGTGCATTTATTTGGCATATAAAGCTGCGTCAAAAGTCTTCCAAGATCGGATTTTCCCATGTTGAATTTTGCTGTTGTACCTAAGGTTGTTGAAATCCGCAATGTACTATAGTAGCATTTTGCTTTTTTTTGTGTGTAAAAGGACTCGTGACAAAATTCTTCTGTTGAGCATGCTGTCCAATATTTTACTTTTTGTCCAAACTTTTCTTTTGCATTTCTGTGAAGTCTACACATCAAAAATCTAGCTTGTCTGTTAGTTAAACATACAGACTTATAAGGCTCTGAATATTGTTTTGATTTTTTCCATCTGTAATGAGAATTTGAGTAAATCTGCATTATTTGTTTTCATAATTCACACTCCTTTTTGATTGGGTTTGAGTCCCAGAAATATGTCCATTGAAACTTAGAGGCATGAGACTCCTAGGCTATATTTCTTAAATCTGAAGTTATTTTTATGTAAATGACACTATATTAGATAAACCTCAGTTTTCAAGCTGGTTCTGTGGCCTAAGGCATTCTTTTTCCTGGGATTAGCTTTGTTTCTTTACCCTCACCATCTCTGAGGAAAGTCTCTACGATCCGACCAGAACAAATATTGTATTACACTATTACTTTAAAAGATGTTTTTCTTAAGGTTCTTATAAAATTTTGTATAATTCAAATAACTTAAATTATCTTTTAAGAAGGTAAATATGTAAAATATTTTTCATGAGAAATGGCATTTCACCGTCAAATGGAATCTGAGAAAGAGAGAAGTTGAGATACCAACCCAGCTGTAATTGTGATGTTCTATTAATATGCTCTGTTTTGTGCCTTCAACAAACAAACATTTGGACAGTGAAGATAGAAAATCAGTGTTGTGACATTTCTTTGTAAATTATCTGGACTTACTTCAATGAGCAAGGACAGTTCTAGAATTTTTTTCTAGTGAGTGTTTTTTAATCAATATCTAACAAGAAAATTTCAACTACACAATAAAATTATTGTTTCGTATTTTAAAAATATTGCATGTTTGTGCTATTTTATATACTAATTAATACTAAGTGCATTATTATTTCAATGTGTTATTGAAATATCTTGTTTTTTCAAATACATGTTTATGATTTGTCCTTCGTCTCCATTCAATATTGGATTTTCCTAGTAGACATTATGTTCTAAAGTCAGAACTTTAAATATGGCTTTTGAAACAAGCATTTTTGTCATGTCGTGATTATTCTTATAAGTTATATCAGCGTCCAATAGGATTAAAGTGATCAAGAGGCTCAATCATGTAACCAAAACGAGTAAACGGCGTAAATTTCTTTTTGGTGTTAATAGGAAAAGGAAGTAGAAGAGGTTATGTTGCAATTTTGTTTTTTGAAGCAAACTTTTAGATTTGTGAGATTGCACTTAAGGCTGTGAAATTACTGCTCTAGAAGGATACAGTAAAGTCTGGTACTTGCTATTGCAAGCTGGTGATGTTTTAAGAGAGACAAACTACAGAACTAAGCTATTACATTCTAGTACTAAAAAACATAGAATAAGGCCCAAGGCTGAGGTAGAGGAAATGAACCATATGGAGCTCAAAATATCCAGTCTGCTATGTAATCCTCAGAGAGGTGATGTTACAATTGATTCACTTAATTTAAATCACTTAATTCTCCGGACAAGGATTCATGTATACGACACCAACCTTGAAGCAATAGCCTTTTGTCTACAGAATATTCCAAGTGATAGTTTTATATTGTTGTAGATTGGATTTCCAGTTGGAAATTTAGTTTTGTTGCTGAACTAATAATTTGTGTTTGTTTTTGCAGGTATGCCAATTCACTTGGAGAAGATATTCACAATATTTACTCACAAATGGAGTTCTTGTCATTTGATGGAAATGAGGAAGATGATTCATGTCCCCTCAGCAACACCAAAGATGAAGGGGCAGTTCCTGCCATGAATGTTTCTACTAAAACTACCACTAGAGGATCAGATACAATTGTTCAGAAAACAGCTCTAATTGCTGAAACTTCTGGCTCACACCCGGAAGTCGATCACAATTGTCCGGAGGGCAGTAGAGATGAGTCCCGGCTGATACAAGCTCAACAAAGAAGAGAGAGGGCTCAGAGGTTTTCACACTTTAACTCTACCAGCCATCTGCGGAGGATTTGGGCACCTAAAAAATCTAACAAGACTGCATCATTGTCGGGTGAAACTACAACAAAGAAATTGGAAAGAAGAACACGAATGGCCCATAATGACATGGTGTTAGAGACTCCCTTGTCAGGGAATAAACGACCCCTAGCACAAGAAGTGGATTCTGTCGAAAACCTTGGACATGGCCGCTCTAAGAGATTCCTTCCTAAAGTTTTGTTTCCAGATGAAGATGATACACAATCATGAACTGACTTTTCACTGATAAACTGAGTCCCTGTTGACGTTAGCATCAAAAAAGGCAAAGATGGATCTGCCCTACAGATACAAACTTGAAGATTATTAAAAGAGTATCTTTGGGATCGAAATTCACCTGCTTTTCTGATCGACGAAAATACAATTTGACGTAATTTCTCAATCACAAGCACTAGGCAGTGTGGAGTTGTATCTACCTGGACATATGTTAAAGCTTTGAAAATCGAGTTGTATCCGTCTTGTTACCAAGTTACAAGTGAAGGCAGTGCATATATTGTATTGCTCGTGATGAGTGGGAGCCGTTCAGAGATTGATATAGAGAAATCATACATGATTCCAGATAAGTTTGTGTTCGAGAGAACATACAAAAGGAAAGATTTTCAACTATATAAGCGGATGATGTTCATTTGTTCTATTAGGTTACTGTGTCGTGGTTTGAAGATAAAACACGTTAAATTTGTCATTCGAGGGAAAAATTGTCATTGAAAATTTTAGTTAGGTAATTTTTTTGTTTGTACTCTTAATTATGGTTGAGAATCACCTCAAGACCCCAAAAGGGCCAAATCATCAACTTATCAAGTTTTTATTCTCGATAGTACTAGGATGACTCAATTTGGTATCCGGAATCATTTTGAGGCTCTCAACTAGCCTGGGGTATGCTTATAGTGCCGGCCGGGCATGCCCAATTAATTTAATTTAACTTTTAAAAATAACTTAAAATACCCATCCGAAATCTATGTAAGCCTTATCATTTTATTATATTTTCTTTACATCAAATCTTCTAATTTTCTTAATTAGACTTTTTATTTTTTTATTATTTTATTAAAATTCAAATTTGATAGTATTTTTAATCCAATCTTCGTATCTTTTAGCTTTGAAAAAAAATTCTGATTCGCAAAACCAAAACCAAAATTCTGATTCGCAAATTCTGATTCTGATCGGCCCAGTACCAGGTCTACTCTCAAGTACTTGGTTAACAAATCATTTTGGAAACTCTTAAGTTTCTCCCTCAACTACTGAAAATTGAAATGTGTGATGCAAGGTTCAGTTTGGGTAATTAAATATTTTAATCTTTGATTGCAAAATTTATTTTTCAAGACATCTAATTCAAGTAATGTAGTTTGAAAATACATTATTGCACGTATTAATGTTTTAGGCTAAAGAATTTATTTTTCGTAAAATCAAAGGTTTCGTAAGAAACAAATAAGGAAGAAGAGAACATATTTCAGCAGAAAAAGAAGTATTACATCTTTTTTTGAAAACACATTTTCATGAAAAAAAAATTAGATTTATAATGCAATATTGAGGGTGATCCAAACACCCCTATAGAATTGAAAATTGTATTTTTATGAATACTACACTTTTCTTTAAATCCATGGTATTCTGAGCCTATCCAAACAAACCCGAAATAAAACACAACCTAAATTTTATGTATACCAATTGTGTTCGAACTTTCTTGTGAACATATTATTCATCAGACCACAACTTTTAAAATAAAAAAATTCTAACGCATTTAAATGAGATATCGTCCAAAAGGAAAGGAGAAGTTGGAGGGTATTAAGTAGACATATCCGAAGAGAAAAAGGAGTTAAAGCTGATGAGAAGAAAACGGATTAGCGTTTAGCCTTGAATATACATAAGTTTTAGCATTAGGTCCATTTACATTTTCTATAAATATAGGCACCAAGTTGATAATTTTATAGTTCATGGTGGTAAGGTCGACTAGTACATCAGAGACCTGATGAGTTTGAGAATTGACGGTAAAAGAAGGTTTCAATTAATTGAGCGTATTAAATATGTGTGCAAACGATACGGATATAAGTATTTCTATTTACAAATTCAGATACAAATACAAATAAAGATCATATGTGGCTACCAAAAATGTCCATATCCGCTCAAAATGGATACAGATACCAGTCGGATAAAAACCATCTAGATACGAACGGACTCATATACAATTTGTATATAAAAAATGAATATCAGTATTGTTAACGATATATAATATATTAAAATCATATGTTAAAGAAACATACAAATAATTTGTTACAAAATAATAAAGAAACTGCTTATGCATATTTGATAAACAAATTGATAAGAAAGATGTTTTGGGTTTAGGATCAACGTGAAAATATGATCGGTCTTGTATTCTAAAACCTTTACGTAAACCATTATGTTTATATAATTATGTGATGTTTGTATTATTATATGGTTACTAAATACATATTAATATATGTAATTTAGTATATAATATTAAAAAATATAGTTTAAATTGTGTTATACTTGAAACCTACAGCGGTTTAAAATATATGAATACAAATACTGATTATATATATAATTATACTCATCCATTTTAATTTTATAAGTTGAATCCAAATACAAATCATCTACCGATACAAAAGTCATATCCATATTCTTATCAATTTTTTAATCCAAGGATACAAAAAAATTATATCCAAAACGGATATGAATATTAAAATTCCATATCCATATCCTTAAAATTTTAGGACCAGACCGCACAAACGTATCCATTTGCAGAATGAGCAGAGTTTGTAGGTCGGGAGACGCTAAGTTTTCCCAACTACCCACACTGCCAAGAAAAACTAGTGAACCAACCAGACCAAATCAATTTGGTGATTACAGCTGATTTTTTTTTTTATTTTAATCATTCAAATGTTGAACCACATCAAACTTTTGTAGAAAAGATACGATTCAATGTCTAATAAGAAATTGCAATAGTCAATTGTTTGACGGAAACAGATGACTTCGAATCCAAACTGTTTGATGCGCCACTAATCCAGTTCAGTGATTTAAATAATGAACTGAATTGATAATTTAGAATTTTCGAACTATAACTATAAAACATGACAGATATAAGTAGCCCTGTTTTTAAAAAGCAGCTTCGAAACATTTTAACTGTATAAATCGTCATCTTCAGCAGCAGCGCCAGAGGCAGCAAATGGGTCAGATCCTGTGGCCGCAGCACCAGACTCTTGTCGTTCGGTGAAACGGAATTCAGTCCCAAAACCCCTTGATTGTTGAAGTGTCTGTGCAAATGCCTGATACTTCCTGATATCTGCATCGCTAACACTCCTACGAGCAAATTTCATGGACTCCTCAAAATGTGCAGCTTTGATTTCAGCAACATCATCGACATCTTCTTCCATTGCTTCTGGATTTTGTTGTATCTTTTTTTCCCTTTCTATGTCCTGCACAAGCCGCCATCAATACAGGAAGATGAGAGAACAATTAAGGAAATAATAAATTCAGGAATATTAACAAAAAGACTAGTAACATAGCACAGACCACTAATAATAAGCTCCTGCAAATCCATAATCAAATAAAGAACAGTATCCTTAAGACTTTCACATACGCAAACTATCAAAAAACATGAATAATGTGCAGTTTACAGAATGTGGCATAGAAAAAGGAATTGTGTGGGGGAAAGATCTGATAAAATTATGCCAAACTATGCAACTAATTTGGAATTGAAGGCATTTTATGCTAACGAAATCAAAAAATAACACATTGTGCGACAATTATGAGACAGAATATGCCACAAACATTTCTTGCATTCGGGCTGGTAGAATTTGCATATGAATTATTCAAATGTAGCCTGTAGGTCAACAACAGTAGTATGAAAGCAATGACAACCTTATTGTGTTTACCTTAAATTCAAAACACAAAGGTTCAACACCACAGATATTATGTATAAATACATCGGAAACTGAAAGGAGAGGAAGATTTACCTTCTCGATGTTTTCTCTTATGGCATATTTGCAAGCCCGTTGGCAGATTTCTGTGATATCAGCACCACTGAAACCCTGAGTATACTTGGCAAGGACAGCAAGATCAACCTCTTTGGAGATGGGAGATTTCCTCAAGCATGCCTTGAAGATCTGATATCTCGAAGCTTCATCGGGCAGAGGAATATATATCAACTGGTCAAGACGACCTGGACGAAGCAATGCTGAATCAATTATATCAGGCCTGTTGGTGGCCCCAATGATGAAAACAGTCTTCTTTGCGGACATTCCATCCATTTCGGTTAGCAGCTGGTTGAGGACCCTGTCAGCTGCACCCCCAGCATCACCCGAGCTCCCACCTCTCTGAAGAAAAGAACTAGGGGTGTTAATGGATGTTCGAAATTCAGAAATTCGTTCGCGTCCGGTTCAAAAAATATTCGGTCCGAACAATATCCGATCCGAATAATACTCGATTCGTGTAATACTCGGGACATGCGAATGCGAATATGGATATTGATACATCCGATCCGAATAACATCCGATCCGAGATTGAATATTTGTATTATAAGATCCATATCCATATTTGTATCATATACGTATGCAATACATTATTATACCTAGAAGTATTTATATTTCAACCTTGTGTGATTATATTTTGAATGTATAATTATTAAATTTACTTATTCAAATAAAAATACATCTACTAATCACATTTATTCAAGCATTGAATATCATTATCCTTTCTAGAATATGGAGTTAGAAATTAAGATAAAGTAAATTAATATTTGAAACCAAATAAAGTTATAAATCTGACTATTTATAAGAATTTGTCTAAGTGAAAATGAAAAATGTTATAATGTGGGGAATTATGTTTACGGATGCGGATATTATCCGTATCCGATCCGAATCCGTCAAATATCCGAACGGATATAGACTTTTCATATCCGCAAACAATCCGGATCCGAATCCGAATCCGTAAATTTCATGCGAATGCGAATATGGATATACCTATATCCGATCCGTTGACACCCCTAAAAAGAACCCATGATGTCAAAACAAGAGCTAACAAACAGAACCAGCACAGTGTATTATTGTAAGTCTGTAACAGCACAAACCTGGGTAGCTATGGAGTCCAACTCATCAAAGAAGAGAACGCAGGGAGCAGATTGGCGGGCCTTGTCAAAGATTTCTCTGACATTGGCTTCACTTTCTCCAAACCACATAGTTAGCAATTCTGGACCCTTGACGCTGATGAAGTTGGCCTGGCATTCGTTAGCAATTGCCTTAGCCAGCAGCGTCTTTCCACAACCAGGAGGACCATAGAAAAGAACCCCCTTTGAAGGAGACATACCAAATTTCTCAAACTTTTCAGGATGCTCGACTGGGTATTGCACAGTCTGCAAAAGGGGCCAAAAATCTTAGCATGAGCATTTTTCTAAATTATGCATAAAATGTAGAAAAACATTCAAAGGAATTATACCTCTTGCAATTCTCTTTTGACGTTTTCTAGACCACCAATATCATCCCAGCTGACATTAGGCACTTCAACAACCTGAACATTAAAATCCAGTTAGATTGATTGAAAGAAAGGAAATACAGTTATATATTAAACTGATAAATAAAAAAGAATGGGCTCATCGCCAGTGACATACCGTTTCACGGAGAGCAGATGGATTGCTAGTCCCTAGAGCAGTTTTGAAGTGCTCGTCAGAAACAGCCATAGAGTTTAGTATTTCAGCATCAATAGAATCGTCTTCCAGATCTATGACATCCATTTTCTCCCTGATGCACTGAAGGGCAGCTTCGGTACAGAGAGCAGCAAGATCTGCACCAACATAACCATGTGTCTCCTTGGAAATTTTCTCCAAATCAACCTGTCAATGAAGCATATGAGTTAAAAACTTGAAATTGAAAAAGAAACTTTACATTTAAGGCTCAAAACGACCATCATATTCTTTTTGGATAAAAAAACAAGCTAACTTACATCCTCCGAGAGCTTCATGTTCTTTGTGTGGATACGGAGAACCTCAAGCCTTCCAATTTCATCTGGAACTCCAATGTCAATTTCCCTGTCAAACCTTCCAAACCTCCTTAGAGCTGGGTCAATACTGTTTGGCCTGTTAGTAGCTCCCATAACAATGACATGAGCACGAGATTTTAGCCCATCCATCAATGTCAGAAGTTGGGAAACAATACGTCTCTCAACTTCCCCATTGGTTTTCTCCCGCTTGGGTGCAATGGAATCGATCTCATCGATAAAAATAATGGACGGGGCATTCTTTTCTGCTTCTTCAAATGCCTTCCTCAGATTGCTCTCGCTCTCTCCAGCAAGCTTCGACATGATCTCTGGACCATTAATACAAAAGAAAAATGCACCAGTTTCATTTGCAACAGCTCTGGCTATCAATGTCTTCCCAGAACCAGGAGGCCCATACAACAATATTCCCTTGGGTGGCTTTACACCAATGGACTTGAAAAGCTGCGGATGTCTCAAAGGAAGTTCGACCAACTCTCTTATCTGGGCCATCTGTTTCCTAACACCACCAACATCATCATAACCAACCTCATCCAGCCTGTTTTCTTCATCCTCTCTCTTCACAGGCTCTCCCTCACAGAATATCTCAGTATCAGGGGACACAACACAATATTCAGCAGGGTCAGTCTCAATAACTTTGAATTCCACACTCCTCATACCACCACGGACAAGGAAAAGATCTCCTTTCCTTAGAGGACGGTAAGCTTCGAGGAAGTAAGCTGTAAGAAATATTAAATTAGCTCGCTGACAGTTCAAGTATTTAACAATACATATATTGGACAGGATCCTTATGGAAGTTCAAGTAACTTCCTGAAGCAAAAGTTAAAAAACTTTGTTTTCTTTTTAATTCTTTTTTTATCACTAATAGAAAGGAGAAATTTGTTTTTTAGTGGCAAAATAATAATTTCAGAATTCCAATGGCAAAATCCCATGAAAAAGAAATGCTTAACTAACTTAACATAGAAGGAAAAGTATAGAAACATTTAAATAAAACAT